>OZ025301.1:192257596-195257596 GCA_964019185.1 Maratus speculifer | reverse complement strand
AAAAATTACCAATATGCTCATTATGTAGTTCGTAAATAACAAAAAACTGTTAATTAAATTCGTTTGGCAGCAAAATTGAATTTAAAAATGAGTCATAAAGTAACCTGTTTATTATTTTAATACATCCACAATTCTTTAATCAAGATTGCTATGAGAAATTTTGTACGAAGTGCCCACTTTGACAGATTTTTTTAAATATATATTTAGCCTTTATCAAAAATCTGACCAATACGGCACATTACACAGTTCCTAAATAACAAAAAACTGTCAATTGAATGCGTTTGAGAGCAAAATTGAATTTAAAAATGAATCATAAAATAAACAATTTGTTATTTGAATACAACCTCAATTCTTTTATCATGATCGCTTTGGGAATTTTTTTTTGCGAAGTGCTTACTTTGACAGCTTTTAAAAATATATATATTCACCCTTTATCAAGAAACCGAAGAATACGCACATTATATAGTTCCTAAGTAACAAAAAACTGTCATTTGAATGCGTTTCAGAGCAAAATTGGATTTAAAAATGAGATAAAATAACCAATTTGTTATTTGAATACGCACAGTTCATTAATCATGATCGCTTTGGGAAATTTTGCGCGAAGTGCCCATTTTGGCAGCCTTTTTTTGAAATATATTCTGCCTTTATCAAAAAACTGGCCACTCCGTCACATAATATAGTTCCTAAATAAGAGAACCTGTAAATTAGATGCGTTTGAGAACAAAAAAAGATTTAAAAATGACTCGGTAAAAACGCAATTTTTTAAATTTCCTCAAATTTCAATCACAATAACTTCGTGAAATTCTGTTCAAAATACCCTTTTTGGCAGCCTTTTTAAAAATATATTCTGTCTTTATCAAAAAACTGGCCAATATGTCGCATTATATAGTTCCTAAATAATAGGATCCGTAAATTGGATGGGTTTGAGAACAAAAAGGAATTTAAGAATGACTCAGAAAAAACGCAATTTTTTATACTTAATCAATTTTTAATGACGATAATTTCGGGAAATCTGTTCAAAATACCTTTTTTGGCAGCCTTTTTAAAAATATATTTTGCCTTTATCAAAAAATTGGCCAATACGTCGCATTATATAGTTCCTAAATAAGAGGATCTGTCATTTGGATGCGTTTAAAATCAAAAATGAATTTTAAAATGGGTCAGAATATAAGCAGTTTGGATTTAAGGTTTTTTCTCCAATTCCTATTTTTGTTTAATTTATTTTTGCTATAAGAATTGGTTCTATGAAAAACTTGTCAATATAAAAGTTGTAGATCTTATTGTGAAGATGTAAAATAAATTTAATTATATTTGATTGCTTAAGAATTGAGTAAGTTATGGGTTTTTTTCTTTTTCCTCCCCCCTTTTTCTTTTCGTTTTTAATTTTTTTCATCGGTAAAAATTGGTCCTATCAAAAACTTGTAAATACAAAAGTTTTAGATAATATTGAGTACATTTATATAAAATTTAGTTGGATTTGATATCTTGAGAATTGACGAAGTTATGAATTTTTTTCTCCCAAAAACCATGTTTTCTTCGCCCCTTCAGCCCATTTTTAACTTTATCAAAAATCTGTCATACATAAACTTTTTGCCCATTGTTTAGAAGTAATATAAACTTTAAACGGATTCGATATCTATTTTAATTAAGAAGTTATCGCGTTTTTTCTGTTTTCACAAAAACCGTCCCTATTTCCACCCCCTTGGTCCGATTTTGCCCATTAACGAACTCGACCGAGATTTTAGGCTCCTTGATTTTATGTAAACGTTTGAAGAAGATCTGAGCATAATTATGGAAGTTATCGTGTCTAGAAGAAAGTGATATACACCGATAGATAGATAGATAGATAGATAGATAGATAGATAGATAGATATATAAACTTTTTTACTGATGGTGGTTTTGGGGTCTAGGAGTCATGATTCGTGTAGATCCGCAAAAATTTTTCAGAAATTCCAACATGGGAGACAATGCAATAGGTAGTATTTCATACGAAATCTACCTAAAAAGGGGGAACGTAATAGGATTAAAGATAACTTTTTTTAATACTACACGGCGAATCTATTTTACTAACACTTTTATCATTTGGCGAATGTTTTTTAATTTTAATTAGTCAAATTACTAACGTTGGTGAAATGTCAGCGAGAACACTGATCACCATTCAAATGAAAGAAAGCGCGATTTTTTTACTTTCTAGTGGAGAATTATATTTTTATTCTCTTTTACCTGTAATAGAGCATAACCAATTAGCTATGATACTTGCACACTGATGTTAGGAGGGTCCTTGAGTTTGTAACGTTAAGGTATGTGAACACCTTTGGGGCACTATTTTTTCAGAAAAATATAAAAATTTTATCAAACATATGTGGTTCTAATTAAAATAGGGGATAAAACTATTAATTCCTTTAATTTTTAATGAATTTTTAATTAACTTTTCAAATTTATGCAATATTTTGTCAAATTTTAATAAAAGATTGCGTTTACGCCAAACATGCTATAACGAAATAGTTTTAATATACCCCTCTCCTTTTTTTTTTACATTTTATTAGCAAATTATTCTCCTTAGTTATGAAGTGAAGGATTTGCATTAATTCTTTAATTTATTTATGCATACAAAACATGTTTAAAAAATATGTGTATTTTTCAAGAAAAATATCTCTTAAACTGATCTATACTAACACATTGACTAATACAGTAGAACCCCGCTAATTCGGACCCCGTCAATCCGGATCTCCGTATAATCCGGATCGGTTTGGTCATTTTTTTTTTTCTAAGTTTGAGAAGCGATTCGCTAATTTCCATAACATTAACTTGTTTCATCGTCGTATTCTGCATTAAAAAAAACTTTTTTCTGAATTTTTTTTTGGAACAATTAAACAAAGTAAACATTTTTATTTTCTATAAATATTCAATGAGTTTCACATTAAGGTGATTTTCCGTAAGAATGTTTTATTTTATTTCATTTTTTTATTAATTCTTCAGATAATCCGGGTTTTCGATAATACGGATTGTGTCTGGTCCCAATTAATCCGAATTATCGGGTTTTTACTGTATTAAGTTACAAACTACATTTTGCTTCATAACATACCAACACATAAGCAGAACCTTGTGGCAAAATTTTACTTCAATCTCTTAAGAATTTTTCAAGAAATGATGTTTCTCGTAAATGTACACAATGAAAAACGCAATTTTCTAGAAAACGTAAAATAAAATTTTGATATTTCACAAAAATTATGCATAAAATTTACAACTTTAAAATCCACCGTATTTGTTGTGGTTTGTATAGTTGTATGGATATTTTAGGTTATAACTTTGCTTCTAATTATTTTTGAATTAAGTGTAAAGCATTTTTTGCATCTTAAATGTTTGAACATTAATTTAAAATAATAGAAAAAACATCATAAAAAAAATTGAATTGAAGGTAGGCATATACCTTAATTTTATTTTTGTCTTAAAAATCAGCTGTCATTCTATGTAATTAGGTCCTATTCATCACAGCGATGAAGAAAAATAAATCATTTTATATGATTCTAATTTATTTAACAAGATATTAGAAAAAAATCCCTGTTGGCTTGGCCTATAGGCGGAGGCAGATTTCGAAGAGTGCTCATTTCAACAACAAAAAATAAAGTATGATTAGAGATATACCCAGTTTAATAACTTCATTTTGCCGCTTATGAAAAAAAAAATTATGCCATTTTTCTACAAGAACTGGTTTTATCAGAATCATCTTAAGCGAAATTCAGCTCAAAAGCCCATTTTGACAACATATTTTGAAATATAGTCTAAATTTATTAAATAACCAACCAAAACAGTACATTATATAGTTCCTAAATAACAAAAAACTTTCAATTGAATGCGTTTGAGAGTAAAATTGAATTTAAAAATTAGTTATAAAACAACCGATTTGTTATTTGAATACATCCTTAATTCTTTAATCATGATAGCTTTGGAAAATTTTGTGCGAAATGCCCACTTTGACAGCATTTAAAAAAATATACTAAATTTTTATCAAAAAACTGGCCAATGCGTCACATTATATAGTTCCTCAATAAGAGGATCTGTAAATTGGATGCGTTTGAGAGCGAAAATGGATTTAAAAACGAGTCAGAAAAATGCAATTTGTTATTTGAATACATCCTTAAATTTTCGGTCACGATGAGACTTCTGTTCAAAATAACCTTTTTGACAATAATTTTTGAAATATATTCTGTATTTATCAAAAAACTGACCAAAGCGTCAATTTCTACAGTTTCTAAATTAGAGGATCTACTATTTGGATACGTTTAAAATCAAAAATGAATTTAAAAAATAGTCAGAAAATAAGCAGTTTGGATATGATGTTTTTTTTCTCCAAGTCCTATTTTTGTTTAATTTATTTTTCTATACGAATTGGCCCTATGAAAAACTTGTCATTATAAAAGTTGTAGATATTATTGAGAAGATGTAAAATGAATTTAATTAGATTTGATAGCTTAAAAATTGATGGAGTTATGGATTTTTTCTTTTTTCACCCTTCTTTTTCTTTTCGTTTTTAATTTTTTTCATCGGTAAAAATTGATCCTATCAAAAACTTGTAAGTACAAAATTTTTGATAATTTTGAGAACATTTAGAAAAAATTTAGTTGGACTTAATATCTTGAGAATGGACGAAGTTATGAATTTTTTCTCCCAAAAACCCTGTTTTTTCGCCCCTTGAGCCCATTTCTAAATTTATCAAAAATCTGTCATACATAAAATTTTGGCCCATTTTTAAAAAGTAATATAAACTTTAAACCGATTCGATATCTATTTTAATTAAGAAGTTATGGCATTTTTTAGATTTTCACAAAAACCCTTCCTATTTCCACCCCCTTGGACCGACTTTGCCCATTAACGAACTTAGCCGAGATTTTATACCCCTTGATTTTATGTATCAGTTTGGAAGAGATTGGAGCAAAACTATAGAAGTTATCGTGTCCATAAGAAAGTGATATATATATATATAGATAGATAGATAGATATAGATAGATAGATAGATAGATAGATAAACTTTTTTACTGATGATAGTTTTGGGGTCTAGGGGTCATGATCGGCGTAGATCTGCAAAAATTTTTCAGAAATTCCAACTTTGATGCAATCGCAATAGGTAGCATTTCATACGAAATCTACCTAAAAAATTATTGGCAAGAAATAGCTGTCAGATATAATATTAAAAAATCTGTATCTTTATTAAATTTTAAAATATTTATTAGAGTGAGGGGATGATTACAATGTGAAGAAATGACAATTTTGTTTAAAAAAAATCAAATGATATTTTAAAGAGATTTTTTGTCCAGAAAAATCAAATCTACATCATCTGCTATCAAAAAGCTGTAGAGGTTCAATTAATATTTAGGTGCGTTCGTAATTATATAAACACGTTTCACCTTTAGTTGTCGTTCAGTTCGTCCGTCCGTCAGTCCGTTTGTCCGCATATAACGGAGAAAAAATCACCCAAACCAATCGTTTGAAATTCAAATTATGTGATTTTTGTATAATTATGTCGAGTCATTTCAAATTTCATGAAAATCGCATATAGTTTAATTACAGGGACATTCAAAAGTATTCCGTAGCATTATGGCCAAAAGGAAAAAATAGTTTCAAACGCTTGTTTATGGTGTTACACTCTTTCGAATATAACAAAAATTATATGCATCTATGAAGTATGTACTAAAATATACATTGTGTACAATCCGCGTCGCAAAAATTATTTGTTATAAAATTACAGGGCCTCACAAATGTATTCCATCACATAATGGTATAGAGTGAAACATTGTTTGAGGGACAGTTTCATTATATTAAACTATTTCACATTTTATGAAATTGATTGTTGAGGTTTACTACAAGTTACTTTCGGCATAATAGAAAGCTGATAGCATTTGCAGGGACGCACAAAAGATTTCGAATACTAAATAGTCAGTCTAAATACTACTACACTAAGGCTGCGGGCAAACAGCACTACTTTCACTTACACTAAAAGAGCAATAAATCTATCTTTGTTTCCGAACGGAACAAAAGCTTGCTAGTTTTGGAACATCTTTAAATGGTTTTTGAGGTAGGAAGCCTATTGAATTGACAAAGGAAGGGAAAGTTTATCGCCCCCATTTTCAGTCGTAAAGCTGTCAACTGATTTCGCCACAGAGTACAGACAGACCCTCAACTCGGCTTGAAAAGAACGCCCTCAGTGGATGACTTAAAAACTAAACCATCGAGTTGGCGATTTTTATCCTCGTGATTTCTGTTTAACTGTAACCATATTCTGGCTTGGCACTTCTTGCTGAATGCTGATTTGATTATCTTTGGACACGTGCTTATGCTATTTGATCTTAGATTTCCGCGCTTGTTTTGATTCGTAATTATTACTGTTATTGTTCTTGAATTTTCAAGTTTAAATTAATAGGTCATTATGTTAAGAAGAGACACATGCATTGTTTGCAAGACGAATACGTCAAAGTTATTTCATATTAAAATAATTCTTTCATAAATTTCAAAACAAGAAGCAGCAAGCCGTCGCTGTATTTTTTTTTCTTTTTTCCTATATCATTTGTCGCCAAGGAAACGATGTTTCGCCGAATTAGCAACCTCTCTTATGTTATGATCGTAGTTTCAGAGTCATCCGCTCGTATCGCTACTGTCTATGCGTAATCCCATGTTAAACAAGTTGCCATTACAGTGTATGAAAGTTGATTCTCTGTTCCTATTTCGCGTTCGATTTCTCTCTTGAAGTTCAAATTCAGTGCACTGAAAAAGCAATTTATACATCAAAGCGCCGACACGAAAGATCAAAAATAGCGACGCCTGACCACAAGAAGTTAGTGCTATTTGTCCCGTCCTTAAGATCTGAATATTTTTAAAACTTCGTTACAGTACGAACAAACCTCATTTTCTATGCCTGACGTGCAATTCCAACTTGTTTTGAACAATGACACATATTAAGTAGTCATAAGTATACTCTTTTCGTACACTGTAAAAAAAAAAATAAATAAATAAATAAATTAAAAAAAACGGTCAATTTTGCGAAAATTGTACTGGTAATCTAGACGCCAATGTAATTTATTGTTTTTTAACTGAAAAATTATTCCAAGATATTTTGTGTTTTTTCGGGGGGTTTTCTGGATTTTACGGAAAATTTTCTTTCAAAAAACAATAAATTGTACTGGTTTTCCGATTACCATATTATTTCCTTCAAAGCGTCCGTTATTTTTATTATTATTATTTTTTTTTTTTTTTAGCAGTGTATGCTAAGTGTATGACAGTGTTCAAAAGCATTTGCTTTGACTGATTTGTTATCAATTTCTAGCATTTCTTCAAAATGCGCTTCAATTTCATGCTCCAAACCCAAACCAATTCAAATTCTTTAATGTTCACATTAAATAAAATTTATTGTGTTCCCATTGTTTGTACGCATGACAGCCGAATGACGAATTCTTTTTTCTGATCTCTTTTGAAATGTATACCGCATGAATTTCTTCTGTGAATTAACAAATAAATTTTCCGCTGAAATCTATATGCAATAGGATACAGTTTTATTTTTAAGATGACTTAATTTTCTTAATTTTTGGTAAGCTACACTTCTGCTGTGTACTGGGAATGTTTTTAACTGAATGCTAAATTCTTTCACAAGTTGCTTTCTAGCACTTCTGCAAAATACATTTCAATTTCACGCTCCGAAATTAAGCAATCCAAATGCTGTAAAGATCAAGTTAAATAAAATTTATTTCTCCCCACTGTTTGGCCTCACCAGTGGCTGAGAGGTTTGGCCCTCGAAACGGCGGCAGATGGTGGATTTGAATCCAATCACGGCAGTCGGCATAATCGTTCGGTGTTTTCCGATGTTTTCCTCGAACCTTGAATTTCCTTGCGTAAATCCGGGTTAGGTTCCCTTAAAAAGACCCCCCACGGAGGTCACCCCCCCCCTTAGGACCCTTTAGGACCAATATCCATAGTGTTGATAATTAGTCGTGATAAACACAACCAAACAAACAAAGTATGATTTTATTTTCATCAAAAGCTTTAATTTTGTAATAAAAACAACTTTTCTACAAATTAAAATAAATTACAGAACAATTCTCTCACATAAGATTAATATGCTCACGTAAAAAATGATAAAATATACATAATTGACATTTAAAATTTATGGGGTCAGGGAGGGTAATTATAACCACTTTATAAATCTTCAACATTTTTATATTTTTTATTTGGACAAGTGATGTTTTAGTACATAGGAAGTAATTTTGAACCTTTCAGAATATCTCTTAAATTTTTAAATCTCATAGCCCCCCTTTTTATTAAGTTAAAAATAAGGTTATATAAAACCCTCATCAAAAACTCGTAATGACAAAAGTTTGGAGTAATTAAAACGACTAGAGAGAAAATTATGACCACTACAGGGTGATTCAAAATAACGTGGACAAAATGATATGACAAATAAAGCATACAACAAGGATAAAAAATCTCATAGGAACATAGGGTCGCAAACTATTTATTGAGTCACAAATACAGGGTGTTTCATTCTAGCTACACCCGGTTTGAAAGTAATAATTTCGAGGAAAATATAAATATTGTTATGAAAATGCAAAGTTAAGTACCTTATTTCGTGTGAAATGTGATAACGTTGCGAAAAGATCTGGAAAAACATATTGCTCAAGCATCGATGATACCGTATAAACTGATTATCACAGTCCAAAATGTGAGGTGCCATGTGTATGTTGCTGGTGCGCATAATGCAAACTTCTACCACTTTTCTTTTGTGTTATCACATTTTAAACAAAGATGAGAATGTCTGTTAAATGTTTTATTATAATATACTTCAGTTTTCTGAAATTTATTACCGTCAACCCAAATTGAGTTAGGATGAAACGCCCTGTATTTGCGACTCAATAAGTGGCAATAATAAGCTCAATAATTGCGGCCCTGTGTTCCTGTGTGATTTTTTATCCTTGTCGTATGCCTGATTTGTCATATCAATTTGTCCACGTTTTTTTATTTCACCTTGTATATTTCTTCTTTATACTTGCCTATACAGATATATTCAGGGTAATTAAGACCATTAGAACAACAAATTAATAGATCCGTTTATCAAAATTTTGGTAGACTTTGTTCAAATTGCAATTTGGATACCAAAAATCCTTCAGACTAGTAATATAGAATATGTAAAATAAAAAATACATTTTGAAGTTAAAATCTAAGCGTGAAACTAAATTTTATCGTACACAGTTTTCTCCATTTCACAATTACCTCCTGATCATAATTGCTCCGCCTGAGCATACTCATTAGGTAAATTAAAAATACATATATACATCTTCTCAAATTATCCTTTCAGTGAAAACTAAACCACTAATTAATACATTTTTAGAAAATAAATTATTTCTATAAATTTAAATGAGGGAATAATGACATTATCTTAACATTTTCCCAATCACTCAAAAAATTACTATTTATACACTAAATTTTTTCTCCAGGATGGCTGAAGATTATTCGAAAGGCATATAATCTCATGTTCCCAGCAAATGCATAATGTTTCAGTCTACAGTAGTACCACCTACCTGAAATATCTAGCATTAGTAATGAGAGGCGGAATGATCTGAAATATGAGTTTTTTGCAAATGAAAATTGCGTGTGCCGTCCAAATATTAATAATAATACAATACAATCTCGATTATCCGAGCTAATTGGGACCGCTAGTACATCAGATATCGGAAATCTTGTCTAGCAGGACCATTGATTTTTTATCGGCTCGGCCGGCAGGCCTGTTCTTTCTTTCTTTTCTGCAGGCTCGGCCCGTTTACCTTGTTTATCGTCCCAGCCCTATGAAAAAAATTGGACTATTTTTCTGAAAGGCCGTGCAGATCTCTAAAAATGCTTTTAGCACGAACAATGAAATAAAAGAGTGTAGTCTTTTTCAAGGTTCAATCGCAAACTACAATAAATAAATAAATAAATTAAACTTTGTCATTGGCTCGGTTAACAGAAATCTTGATTAATCGAAGCTCGGTTAATCGAGGTTCTACTATGTAACACATAGAAATAATATTTTATGAGGTTTTAAAAAAGGCAGAAGTCAGGTTAAAAAATTGTAAAAAATTACATTTTTATAACTTTTATAGTAATAGTTGCATGTGACGGAATAATTTTTATAGCTTTAAATTTTTTTTTTAAATGTATGTCATATTTATTGCCTTCAACTTATCTTATATAATAAAATAATGCCTAAACTACATGCTAAAAAAATTCATTAGGTTTTTCTGCAGAAAAATTTTAAATATCCCCAAATTTCATCATTATGGCCTATATGAATAGAATCATCCTCATGTTTAAATGAACAGTACGGTAACGAGAAAACAAATTTTTATAAATCAAAGACTATTCAAAACAGAACAGAATTACTAATCACAAAATATATTTTAATCAATATTATGATCTTTACTATTAAGGATTTTGTACATTTTTCTTTGATTGGAGATTTTTTTATGCTTTCCCTAAGAAATATCATTTAGATTCAAAATGTAAATACTCCAAAACGTATAATTTCGATTATTATAACTAGAGTCGCAGAGAATAAAAAAGCTGGCAATGGCTTATTCTCGAGGGTTTTTTTAGAATAAGCCATACTCTAGTGGTATAAACCACCTTTTACAGAAATAACCCTTAATCGGAAACGTACCTTCTGTTACATGGTTATGTCTACATGAGGTGGCGTAGCCAAGTAGTGGTCCAAATGCTGTGGGTGCCAGTAATATTTTAAAGTTCTCTTCATCTTAATAAGTTGAGGAAAAGTCTCCGGTTGCGACATCATACTTAAATTCAGCAAGTTTTTTTTTTCTTTTTCTTTTCGATACATTTGATTGGGCGTTATAAATGCGCTATTCAATACTGAGTGCGTCTGATTGTATGACAACTATTGTGACTTCAATTATAACATTTAATCTGTTTTCTAAAAACTTGGAGTTACAGGAAGATATAACTTTCTTACGGTTATAAAAATTAATGCATTGATCTTCATATTCAAATTTTAATGATCTTCGGCATATTCATGGCTGAATAATTTAACCTCTTCGGTCTCTGGGTCCCCATTTTCTGGCCTCCGTTTTTGTTTTTGTTTTCTTATAAAAACTAAAATGTCCGATTTTTTTAGATTTTCACATCGCATTTTAATAGCTGAATGTTTTTTGTGTTGAAAACAAATGAATAAATGGCTGCATCTAAGCCAAATCCTTCATAAAATAAAGGTTATTTTCATCTGAATTTGCAAAATGCTTAAAAATGTCCAAAAGACCGTGTGACCAAGAAAGTTATAAAATTTCATAATTATTTAACTTAAATCTTTTTTTAAAAAAATTTTTAAGAATTTGTAGATTATTTACTTGTTTAAAGCTTTTAAATTTGTTGTTGCGTTAACCTAGATCAATGATTATTAAATTGATGTTTTAAGGGGTTTTGTAGTTTTAGATCCATATTTTTGAACCTAAATTATTAAGAGCTCTAAATACCAATTTCAGAAACAATATTTTTTGTCATTTATGATGCCATTTTGTTTGGAAAGAACCAATGTATAAATATTTGTAGCATTATTATTTTACCTTCGAAACTGAAGAGGTTTTGATAATACAATAATTTTATATGGTACTTAATGTAATATATAGTCTGTTCAAAATTAACAGAGACGAAAAATAAATAAGCAGAGTTTTTATAGACAGCTTTTATAATGAGTTGACAACATCGGTGCCAGCCAAACGCCGATCGTTGCCAAAGTCTGATCGTTGCCAAGCCGATGTTTGCTTTGCCTCAAAAGAAGTTTAGTTTGCTTACTTTTATTTGTATCAATATTTGTTTAAGCTGATAAATGAAACTAAAAACATTTTTATCCCCAAGTCATTCCCACAAAAAGACGTAATTTTAGCAAGTCTGGGAAGAAAATTATTTTACATACTCATAAGTATGGTAATACAACTTATTCCGGAAATTATGACAACAAATGTTTATGCAGTTCAGATAAAAAGTGCATCCAAACTCGAATTACCTATAATTTGTGTAATTAATATATGAATAATTTGTACTAGTTAATTTCATTCTTTAAATTTAAAGATTTATTTACGTAAAAATTTTTCTATTTTAAGTGGGGTAAAAGAAGAAAAATAACAAATAAATATTTATTTTTTAAAATAGCCAAATAAGAAAAAAAAGCGCAAAATAGAAACCTCGTAACATAAATTGCTAATCCTTATATTTGCTATTTAGTTTTGAAAGAACTACAGAAATTATTTAGTTATAAATGAGGATATTAACATTAATAAAAAATAATATTGGTACTGTGAGAGTTTTTAAATGTACTTTCTTCACTTCGAAAGCTTAAAAAGAAAATACATATAGACATTTGGTATATTAATTACACTGACCCGAGATACCCCTCAGTGTGACGGCCTGTTAAAATGGGTTTTACAGGTTCAATTGTAGACGTTCCCGCATGTTATCTTCCATCGATTGAAAATTGTTGGCTGATCCGAATGTTGCTATGATTTGTCCAATGGAAATAATTAGTAATAATTTTAATATGGCATATTTGAAATTAAATAAAAAATGCTAATAGTAAATTTCCGTACGTAAACTTTGAGAAAAATAAACACGAGGATTTCTAAATGTTCTTTTTCGCTTCGAAATTTAAAAAAGAAAATACGTATGTATATTGATCTAAATTTCCTCTCAGAGTTGGGCTGTTATACTGGGACTTACTGAACCAATCGCGGGATGTAACCGTATATTTTAATTTGTTGGCAGGTCCGAAAGTGCTTCATCTACGAAAACACAGTAATCCAAATGAATAAAAAACAAAGGTTTTGGTTATTATCTGCATTACTCCATGCATTTAGATACTTACAGATTTCTATCAAATAGTATAGCACTAAAAACTACAGCATTCATGCACGTCTGTGTTTTTTTTTTCCTTTTTTAAGATGAAATTTGAATTTTCTTTCAAAATAATCATCATGACCATTTTTGGAAAAGAAATTTTTATGAGAATTGTGCTTTTTAGCAATATCACTAGATTTTTATTAGAGCTCGCGAAAATACTGTTTCTGTAGGCAAAATATTTTTCTTTCTTTTTTAAGCAATGGAAAATGTATTTTTACTAATGAATTAAAGCATTTCTTAATAACTATATAATGGCTGTTTAACAATTATCGAGAAACACAGACATGCATGAATGCCTTAATTAGTCCAAAAATATGTGATAAAAATCAGTAAGTATGTAAATGCATAATTAATCATCCTTTTTACGCAACATGTGATTTAAAATTAGATATAAAATGTCGATAAGTGTACTTAGACACGCCTTATTTTTTAGCAAATTAATTTGGGGATAAAAGTTATATTCGATACAAAAATATAAAATTAAGAATATATATATAAAATGATACTTATGCTTAAATGTATCCTTTAGAATTTCACAACAATTATTTGTTGCATTATAACAGTACATTTTGAGTGTATTTTTGAGTATAAATTTACAGAGCAACAACAGTTTGAAATTGAAATTTACAAGATATTAGAAATATAGCCAGCTTAAGAGCATCATTAATTACTATATCATTAATTACTATATTATTACGATAGCTCTTGATTTTGACAGTGTCATTAAACAATTTTAGTCCGATACACACACACACACAAAAAAAAAAAGGAATTTTCCATTTGTTTAATTTTTTTTCCATTTCGAAGACTCGAAACTTACTCGTTTTATTAATGATGTATTTCATTTACTAAATTATCTTCAGAGTAAAGATGATGGTATAGATATATGTTTATAATATTACTAAATTGTTTTCTTGTAGACATTTACAAAGTATGTATGTGTAATTAATTTATCCCACATGCAAATGTAACAGAGATAATCATAAATTATTTTGCAAGTGTCATCACTTAGTACAGTACTCTATTGCAATAAAAACTATTTTACAGTCATTTCTATAACTTAAGAATACAACTTTAAAAAGGGAAAATCGTTTTTTCAATTCAATAGCTGTCCTTTGCAGTTTTATTTTTGCACTTTTTTTGCACCTTTTCCAAATGGAACTGCCTAAACTTCTTTTTTGTAACTCCCAGGGAGAGAGTGAAATCAAAATATTTTAGTGAAAAAAGCTTTTGATGATTTAAACGAAGGTTATATCCATGCCATGCCAAACACTACCTTGCATTGCTGTCTTTTCTGGATTTCTACCACACCCCTCTTTTCAACGTAATGGATAAGTTCCATCTAGTCTGAGAGTTGCAGAGGAAAAGACTTATGATCGTAATCATAGACAGACCCTTCTCGAACCCCTCCCTCATGTTTGCGTGAATCAGCTTTTGGAATTCAGGATGCACTTAGAAAGGACTTTGTAAGACGCGTAAGCATAAGCACGATCGAACACTATGAAAAGGAAATAAAGTTATTCAGTCTGCAACATGTGAATATGAACAATCGAAGATTTAAAAAAGAGCTGAATCCTAAAGTATAATATATGCTGTATAAAGAGCTGGTTAAACATCTGATGTATAAATTTGGAATTTATAACATGATATTATAAATAGGTATTAAATAATAATTAATTATTAAAATTTCAAAATGTTTTCTTAAAAGTTAAAAAATTCCATTTTTTATATAGTTAGTGTAATTTAATAGCAATTGATATTGGTAATAAATAAATAAATAAATAAAAATATTTAAAAAAGTTTCAAACTTCATAATTTTACAAAATTTAATAAGCGAAGGTTGAAAAATAAAACATTATATGTATATTTATTAACCATAAAATCATAGTTTATTTTCATTTTGCGAATTGGATGTAAATTTATTTGTCAATTTCAGAAGATTCACCAATATAATGTTGCAATATCCAGACATAATCAATTCAACACATACACGCATAAGAATAATTTTAAAAAATTTCAACTATTTTTATTAAAAATATATAATTTGAAAGAATCTTTTTATCGAAAATTAAAAAAACATTTTATTTTACCGCAATACATCTTTTTTTTTTTCTTTTTTCAATAAAGATTGGTGCTTATATTAAAAAATTTATTTAGGAGAAACATGATTTAAATATCATTTTAAGCAGAAAATACAGAAAAAGTTTTAGTGCAATAAAATTATTTTAAAATACTTGAAAATTTTTGTATCCCGGACCACCTTAATCTACAAAAATGTACTATAATTAAGAACTGAAAACACACAATAACTTTTTTAAGTCATCTAAGATTCCGAAAATTGTTCCTTTATCTTTAAAAACCTTGGATACCTACTTATTTTCGAAATTTAAAGATTAATTTGTAAAAATTATTTTTTATTAGCTGCGCATCATTTCCGGAAACGTTTCTGCGTAGCTTTTTCAGAACAATAATGAGTTTTCTCAAATCGGAATATCACTTTTTCGAATGCTATCAATTCCCATGTAAATATTTTGATATTCAGAAAACATGTTTAACGGACAAACATACAATAATAACATCATTAACATTAATAAGAAACTTAACATTATTTTGCTACAATTGTATTCTACAAATTCAGTTATACTGTTGAAAATGTTTATTTGATGATTAATAGAATCCAAAAAATCAATTTTTTATATAAAAAGCATTGACATTAATAGGAAAATTAACATCATTTTGTGCAATTGCATTGCACAGATTCAGCTATGAAACTGAAAATATTTCCTTAAGAATTGATAGAATCCGAAAACCGATTTTCCATGTACAGAGATGCTTTGTAAAAGCTACTAGAAAATATTTCTGAAAATTGTGGACATTTAATAAAAATTTATTTTTGTATATTCTTCTTTAAATGTGGAATCTTTTTTTTTTCTTTTTTTGAGGTTTATAAAGACAATGAAACATTTTTAGGAATTTTGGTGAATTCAAATAGGTTATCTATATTAGCATTCGTGACTATTGTACATTTTCCTAGATTAAGAAAAATACCATTTTTAGCACTTTCCAACAAAGTTGAAAAGTGCTTATGCATTCGGTTTGTCTGGCCGTCTGTCCGTCTGGCCGGATGGCCGTCTGTCCGAGCTCTAACTCCCGTAAATATACTCGGATTGCTATGAAATTTTTATACGTTATTGAGGTTTACCCTAGCACGAACCCTATTGAAAATGAAGTATATACCATGATTAGTTTATCTACAGAGAGAATCAAAAGTTTCCCTTTACATTACGGCCTATGGGGAAAAAATCGTTAATATACTCGGATTGCCATGAAATTTTAGGACGTTATTGACGTTTACCCTAGCAAAAGTCCTATTGAAAATGAAGTTTCTACCATGATTAATTTATCTACAGGGCGAATCAAAAGTTTCCCATTACATTACGGCCTATGGGGAAAAATCGTTAATATACTCGGATTGCCATGAAATTTTAGGACGTTATTGGGGTTTACCCTAGCACGAACCCTACTGAAAATGAAGTATCTACCATGATTAGTTTATCTACAGAGATAATCAAAAGTTTCCCATTACATTACGGCTTATGGGGGAAAATCGTTAATATACTCGGATTGCAGTGAAATTTTAGGACGTTATTGACGTTTACCCTAGCAAAAGTCCTATCGAAAATGAAGTTTCTACCATGATTAGTTTATCTACAGGGCGAATCAAAAGTTTCCTATTACATTACGGCCTATGGGGAAAAATCGTTTCAAAGGAATTTTAAATATGTTATACCCTGTCACACATATTAAAATATGCATTCTATAAAATATAAGGTGAAAATGTAGCTATTATTCATTTACAGGGCCACACAAAAGAATTCCATTAGATAATGGTAAAAGGGAGAATTGTGTGTGACATATTTTAAATATATTAAGCTTTTTCATGTATAATAAAATTGATATATGTCACTGAAGCTTAATATAAATTATACGCTATTGTCTTGCATAATATGAAGTACATAGCATTTACAGGGCCATACAAAAGATTTCAAATAGTATATTCTTTCCGAAGTACCGTATATGTGTCCGATGACGGCTGATGGAGGGATCAAATGCATTTTAATTATGATATTCGCGTTTATATTTCGCTAAATATATGCACATTATATGGTGTGTATAAATGTTATAGTTGATATACAGGGCTACCCAAAAGAGCTCACCAACGTTACTGAATATGAGCGTAAATTATTTAAACGTGGTTCTTAAATAAGCTATGCATTTTTACGCTGAGCTCCATTCAATTTACTGAGAAATGTTTGCAGAATATAGATAAAGGTATATACAGGGCCACGCAAAGAATTCGGTACATGGACGCCTATGAATGATGATTTATGAGAATGTGATTTCAGTTGTTTTAAAAGTGTTTTAGTTTACAATAAATTTTAGCCTAATGCTGACGTGTAATAAAGGTACAATGTAAACTACAGGGCTGGACAAAAGTATTCAAGTATGTTTCCATCTAATAGTATGAATTGCTGAAAAAGAAATTTTAAGCTACTGGGTATTTTCTTGCTAAGCTAAATTTCCCCATTATATGAACTGACATATGAAATACAGGGCTGTTCTAATGTACTGGAATACATACTTGGGTATATTTGGCTATACACTATTATTTCCCTAAATAACAAAGTTTTGTTAAAGATTTCATTAAGTGTTCGAAAGTGCTTCATAATCTATGCTTAACGCATGATTTTTCTTACTTGTTTACTCTATATTTATTAGTATTTCTAATAAAAGCTTGAAAGAGACTTTGTGTAAAGTTGTAGTGTAGCTATAAAGAGACTTCGTGGATGATTTGAGTACGCTTAAATATAGAAACTGTCGTAAGTTACGATTTACCTTTTTCCCTCTCTCCGTTATTAAAATACTTTAGACCGGAACGAGGCCGCACAGACAATTATCTCATCGAGTTCACGAATGGAAATCTGGGAATTAGTTAAATCTCGATTCGCATATTAAAACGCAATCGGTCTTCCAAGTCATATCTTGGTAGAAAACACCTAAAAACTCGATTTTAATGGCTGAATAATAGGTTTACAATTATGTTTTCTTGCTCTCAATCGTTCAGTTTTTATACTTTTGGGTGCAGGAAAGCACAACGGCAAACCTACGAGTCAACCGCTAAAATCGAGTTCTTAAATGTTTTCACCAAGATATTACTTGGCAGACGAAATGCAGTTTAATATTGAAATCAAGATTTAAATAATCCGATGTTTTCATCCATGAACTCAATGAAAGGATTGTGTGCGTTGCTGCATCTGGTCTGCATGTTTTTATTATGAACAAAAGAAAAAATTATTAATTTAAAATATAAAATTTTTTGAATACTTAAGAAACCAATTATTTGAGTCATGCTTCAACAAATTCAACATTTGAATTTTCGAATTTGTACGCTTTTTATAAAACAGACGAAAAAAATCGAATGTTTCCATTAAAGAAATTTTAATCTTCCATTTTTTGCCTTCTTAACTACACTGTAAAAAATGTCAGATGTTTCTGAATATATAAAAATGTACTGTAATCAAAAACGAAAATATACAGTGACCTCTTTTAACTCACCTAAGGTTTCTAAAAACGTTTCTTTACCTTTAAAAATCCCAGAAAGGTATTTGTTTTCGAAATTTAAAGAAGAATTTATAAAAATTAATTTTTATTAGCTGCCCGTCCATTTCAGAAACGTTTCTAAGTAGCTTTTACATTACAATAATCACTTTTCTCAAATCAAAATATCACTTTTTCGGATGCTAACAATTCATACGAAAATATTTTGATATTCAGAGCGCATGTTTAATAGACAAACATACAATATTAACAGTATTATCATTAATATGAAAATTGACATTATTTTGCTACAATTGCATCCACAAAATCAGTTATGCAGCTGAAAATGTTTACTTGAAAATTGATAGAATCCAAAAAAGTGATAGTTTGATTTGAGAAAAGTGATTATTGTACTGTAAAAGCTACTTAGAAACGTTTCCGAAATGGTCGGGCAGCTAGTAAAAATTAATTTTTATAAATACTTCTTTAAATTTCGAAAACAAATACCTTTCTGGGATTTTTAAAGGTAAAGAAACGTTTTTAGAAACCTTAGGTGAGTTAGAAGAGGTCACTGTATATTTTCGTTTTTCATTACAGTACATTTTTACATATTCAGAAACATCTAACATTTTTTACAGTGTAAAAAGATGCTTCATTGACCGCTGTATAATTGCCACAATAACCAACATCGTGGTGATATTAATCTCTCTACAGGATTGAATTTTATTCTGGAAGAAATTTACCTTGCAGAAGATAAGCATGATAATATGAAATTTCATTTATACACAGTTATTTGAAAATTCGCTTGTATATTTGTAAAATCTTTTTATAAACTACAGGAATTTAGAGTAGCTAAAAAACTTGTAATTTGTTTGGTATTCATAGTCATTATAATTTGGTACTATTACAGTATAATAACGATCTCTAAGATTATTTTTTAAATATAAAAATAAATAATTCTTAATCAAATGACTACTTTCGTTTTTTTTTTTTTTTTCTACGACATATTGACTATTACATTTTATGCAGATAATCGATTATAATGTGAATATTTTGTAAATAAATAAACATTTTAAAAAACAAAAGTAAAATTGCTTTATTTTAAATATCTTCTAAACATAAAATAACTTATTTATTTTGAAAATTATGAATCCATATTCACGTAAATTTAAGGAAAAACATATTTTCTCTTGCCAGCTTTTATCATTATACGATAAATGCCACTGATAAGCGCAGAGAATTGGGCCAGGCGTGTTCAAAGTTTAAATCTCAGCGTGCCTAATACATGTATATCTGGGATAGACGCCATTGTTCGCTGAGCTCATTGCCCGATTCGCGATGAACAATGAAAATCCAACTTCGTCAGGAGATAATGAATCAGCTCTCATCAGTAATGCAAGTGTCAGTGAGTCTGACGCATGGCAAAGAACTTGGGTATAATACACGTTTCATTTTGTGAAACACAGTGGACGAAATAAAACATACAACATTCATAATAATAATAATATTAATAAAACTCTAGCTGCAGAAGATATATTTTATGCAATAATATTTTTTCAGTACGTGCATTATTCGTATGTTAATTTTTTTTTTTTTTCAGTTGGAAGTTTAACTTTTTGGGGATGAGCGACACATATAAGTGCTGCAAAAAGGCTTAAGAACCCTCGTTTATCCCCACCAGTAACATTTTACTGTAAAATTTGCTTTATTTAATTGGAACATTTTTTTAGATTTAATATGATCGAGAAAATGTTCCAATTATAATTTTATATGATATTAATCGATGAAAACAGGTGACAAAACCTTAAAATTTTCGACTAAGGCTCCCGTTGCGAAGGTTTTAAATGTCATCTAAACTAATTTTTAGTTGTAGTACAAAAATCCAAAATCCAACCATAACACACTAATAGCTTAACAGATATTGAAATGGCCATTAGATATTTATATTCCAAATATTTCTATTATCTTTGTTGTACATACATAATTCTTTTTCGAAAAACACAATACTTTTTTATGCAAACAGATTTAACATATAGCAGGCTGAAGACTGTGATCACCGCCCTAAATAGAACAATTGTCTAACTTCGAGACTGTAATCTGTAGCGTAATTATTATCACAAATTCGTACCGTTTTCAGAAAATGTTTAATGGCATTATTTTATTATTATCAACATAATGTTATCATTATACAAAACAAAAATAACTATTCAAACTCCGTGGTTAGATTTCGTATATTTTGAATAAGAAATCTGCCATAAGAATTTCACAAAACTGTTGATCATTATTATTATTATTATTATTCGTGTAGTGATTGTGAACTTTCAGGTGTTGCCAGTAATTACTCAGAAGATAGTGACATTTTCCTAATGAATAAACGCCTTCGTACTTATCAATTGCTTAGAAGTGATTCAGCAGGTTATTAAGTTGATTCGCACGTGCAATAACTGGATTTGCTTACTGAAAAAGAGGCTGCCTACAAATAAGACAAAAGTCCTAATTAACACGTTCGCTGCCGATTACTTGAAGATGTGATGATAGTTAATGCCGCACTGTAGAAGTGGGTTTTTCCCAGAAGCCGATTTACTTTTTATAACAAAGAATCAGTGAAAGATTTTCCCGCGCCAGCGCGTGACTAGCTATTGGACATCACCCCACATCATGCGCTAGCGCGTGAGTGGCCCCTTAACGTTGATGCCTTATCACGAAATGGCGGATGAGCGGCAGCGAACGTGTTAAATAATAATGTTGGTTTCCTCTTTGATAGTAAAGTATTATAAATGTTATTATTATTACTATTACTGTTGTTATTATTTTAACCAACTGTGCATTTCTTTAAAGCATATTCAAAGATATTTTTTGAACAAAAATGTTTAAATTGTACGTACTTTACATGACTTTTATCTAGAAATCTACCAAAAAATTCTGTTTCTTTCTCATTTTCAGCATAAAGTCTGAGTTTCGCCAAAAATTCTTTTTCTGTGAAAATGGCCAGTTTTTGCCATAAAAATATTTTTCGGTCGATTTTTTCTTTTATCGTATGCAATATGATAAATATATATATATATTTAAAAAAAGACATACTATGCGTCTTTCGTGATATTTTTTATACTGGTTTTAGTGGGTTAACATCACGCTTCAAATACGAACGGCACCATAGGATGCCGTTTATTCAGTTTATTTTAAAGTTTTTCATATTAATGATTTTGAAGTGCCACAAATATCATTGCAAGAGCCTGTATTTAAAGCTAACAATCAAAGGCTCTATTATCTTTAGATCAATTAAGTTAAGAGGATCTTTAATGAAAGCAACTTCTTATGTAAGCAGTCCTTGTTATCTTAGTAAAATGTGCTTCGCTTAAGAATAACCGATCATAAATTAAGGACATCTAAAAGTAAAGTACAATTAAAACTTCAGGGAATCGATTTAAAAACTCAAAATAATTAAATTTTGGTAACCTAAGATCTCAAAATGATAAAAATAAAAATGAGATAGAAAAATTAAAAAAGAAATGGATAATCTATATATTTAAAAAACAAGGCTGTTTTTTTAGTCATTTGTACTCAGCTTTTCGACTGAGTCTAATTTTAATGCCATTTTTAAATGGAAACATTTTAATTATGGATGCCCCCGCATCCGCTATTTATTTTTAAATAATCCCACATCATATTTTAAATTTAATTTTTAAATTTCTTTATGAAATTTCTACACATTGGTGGCAATCGGGTTAGTTTTGTTGTTGAACAGAGAAGTATTGTAGTAATTACCATATCATTACAAATGCCATTTTCAAATTACAATCAAAATATTTTTTTATTAAAATAGCTCAAAATATCAATATTTAAAAAACATTTTATACCTGATGCCTAAACTTTTACATTTAACTTAATTTTTTTAATACTGAAATTGATACGCTCATCTCATAGAGATTCACTGACAAGGGAGGTCTCCTTACTGGGCGTACTCAGAATGTGTTGAAAAAAATGCTACTTGTACCACTTAAGTGTGTAATAATGGATCAGTTAAATTTACTAGCGGAATTTCAGTAGAAAGTCTGTAAAAAAAAAAAAAAAAAAAAAAAAAAATATTTTCGAATATCTGGCGCGAAAATATGAAAACGACAGGAAATTTGGCGAGCAGAATTTTTCCTCGCCAAAAGCAAACTATTCAAATGCATCTGAAAATTGCTTGTTAATTGTTGCTTAGAATCCTTCATTATTCCCACCAGTTATTTTTTTATTGTAAAGTTTACCTTATTTTGATTAGAGCCTTTTCGTGATTCAATTACAGAATTTTTTCTTTTTACAAAAACTGGTGATAAAAGATTAAAAATTAAGCAAACGACTCTCGTCGCGAAGAGATTAAAGAGTATTTCGGCATAAAAGCGTATTTTTTGAAATTCTGTTTCATAGCCAATCGGTGATAAATCGCCAAATAAACGAAAATTTTGTTATTTTTTTATGGACGCTCTATCAAGGTTCTGCCAAAATTTCTTTTATAAACGTATATATCCCCATGAGAAGAATATTCTGCAATTTTTTCAGATTTTTCTGACTATGCCCGTGTGAAGACCTTCCTTGTGAGTGAAAATGACGTTAATAAAAATTATTTTTTATCTATACACAATTAAATATTTTACTGCATATGAGTCTCAAAAAAGATTTCTGGATTTCGCCAACACTCGGATTAGAAATCTATCACTCAAGAGTGCGGGTGTTTACAATCAAAATTGTAACTGGAAAAAGTGACATCAATTCTAGGAATATATTTAATAATTCATTGCACGTTAAAATATTCCCGAACCAATCATTAACAAATTATAAAAATGAAATTAAGGTTTTATAATTTTCGCTACTGCGAATTTTTAAACTTCTAAACATCACACATTTTCAATTTTCACACGATCGAATAGGGAGTAAAATGCATTTTAAATGCAATTTGTTTGAAAGCTGCATCTCAATTTATTTTTGAGTTATTAATTTTTTTTGTGGTTTCTAATACCTGTTTTTTTTTTTTTTTTTTTTTTTTTTTTTTAAGAATCCGGACATCACAAGATTTTAGATATGATTCAAATATCTCTATTCTCGAGCAACAGAAACAATTATTTTCCAAATGGTTAAGAAAAAAAAAAAAAAAAATTATCTTAAAATAAAGAAAAAAGTAATTTATTTAAACAAAATTGCACAGACTTTAGAAATAAATTTTTTAAAATAATCATAAAATTCTATATTATTGCAAAACCAGTGTCTGAATTAAAACAGATGGAAATTTTTCCATTTATCATTTTTGGGGTGAAAAAAGTCCGGGCCGGGATTTGAACCAGGGATGTATTGGCTGAAGCCACCAATGCTCTACCAACTGAGCCATCCCGGACACGAACACTGGAGGACTATTTCACCCAATTAACCTCAACGATCACTTTATCTGGTCTGATACTCTGGATCAGCTCAACAGAATAAATCGAAGGTCAATTTATGGAACTGCAGAAAATCGCTGCATACGAAATTACATTAGATTAATTTTAAACACGATTATTCAATCGGTAAATTACTTAAAACAGATGTAAAATATTCATTTTTCATTTTTTGGGTAGAAAAGGTCCTGGCCAGGGTTTAAACTAGGGATGTATTGCCTGAAGCCGCCAATGCTCTACCAACTGAGCCATCCCGCACACGCACACTGGAGGACTATTTCACCCAACGATCACTTTATCTGGTCTCATACTCTGGACCAGCTCAACAGAATAAATCGAAGGTCAATTGTATTGATATTTTTTATCGTTTATCTGTCGATTAATTCAGAAAATGTTAACTCTGGAAAAGAAGAAACTCCGAATTGTCAGGGATTGCATTACTTTCACAGATACCGAAAAAACTTTAATATTTGTCAGCATTACAATTTGAGATAATCATTCATATTTCATTGAAGCAAATTTTATAGTCCAAGAGCTGACAGCACAAAACCCTATGTTATTTAGCACAAGAAAAAAAATCCGTTATTTTAAGGAAAAGTGGTAATGGGCTAATCTAATGATCCGTGTCAGAAAGTGATGCTTAAAGCAAACATTAATACCACTAGTTGTTGACTCGTAAGTTTAGCATTGTTTTTGTTCTACAATCAAAAGCATGAAAACATGGAAATCTTTGTGCAGGAAAACACAATGCTAACCCTACGAATTTAAAGTTAGTAGAACTTTAATTTTTCGAATAATTTGAATTGGTGTATCATTTACTGTTTACACAATTTGTGTCTAATCGACTTGGGTTTTGAGCCCGAAACCTCTTTATAGTGTGGGGAAATCGTATTAACTGAACTAGAGATGTTGTTATTGAGAACAGTGCATTTTTTTTTTTTTTTTTTTTTTTTTTTTATCATAATTATCTAACTGTCGATAAAAATCCTCACTAACTCTGAGGAAAGGATTTTTCTCTTTCTGTATTATTGTGAATTAATAATAATAATAAATATATAAATAAAATTAAATAAATTTCCTTTTTCAACATGTCTAATAAAATTTCAAAGAAATTTAAAAACTTGTATTTTCAATTACACGTTTTGGCATAGATAAAAATATGTTTAAATAAAGACACTTAAATTCATACAAATAATTAGATATAAGATAAAGGAAATATCTATAAAATGATGACCGAGAAACTCAATCAAATACATTTAAACGAGAACTAGTGTAAATTTACCGAGAGTCTCGCCTTTTTTCTGTTTTTTTTTACAGAAATTTTTAACAGTGCATAAAAATGTAAGTTTCTTAATTTTTTTTAAGTATATTTATTGGAATAAATTGCTTTTACATATAACAGAGAACTACATATGAAATAGGGTAGATTGAGTAAAAATGCTGTAGTTTTTGAAATAATTGGCATTAAAAATCGCTTATTCTTTTTGTTTGTTAGTCATTGACTTCTTGTTAAAGTTGTTATCGTTATGTGTAATTTAAAAACGTATTTCATTTTACAGATGTTATACAAAGCATCGAAAACTTTGTTTTATCAAACAATTACTCTTCGGCATCTTACAACTAACTTGGCGTCAGGTGACTAACTATCTAAAATGCTTTCTGGAGTTTTAACACGAACAATAAGTTTATAAAACGACATGAAAATTAATGAGACAATTAAAATAACCTTAATATTTTAGGATAGTAAAGCTGTTAACTTACTTAATATTATGATATTACTAAACTATGAAAATTGTAATCGTTGGCGAATTAATAAACTAATATCTTTTTAAAGAAGACATCTTATGCTTAACAATAAAAAATATGACTCTTATATATGCCTATTTTTAATACATTATAATAAGTTTATACGTATACGGTAAAGCAATACCGATAAAGTGCTTTAGAATCTAGCTTTTTTGTTAAAGTTATTCATATGTCCCTTTGTAGTTTTCAGCAATATCTCAAATCTTCTACAAACTGCATATTTGTTCAGAAACTTTCAAAAAGCCAAAACCTTCATTTGATCCAATAATATATTTCCGAGAATTTATTGCCCCCTGCTAAAAACTCTGAGCGCTCATTTTCATTCTTTTTAATAAAATCCCCAACTTTCTCAACTGCCATTTTTTTAAATCAACTGATTTTTAAAATCCCGATTCAGTCATTGATTTAAATCATCTAATTGAAATTGTTGACATTTTAATTAATACTCAAGAATAATTTAAAACAATGAAGTAAAAGCAGGCATTTGACTGCAACGGAAAATAACCGGTATCTGATCCCAACGGAAATAACCCGTCATCCCCACTAAAAATAATCTTAAGATTATCTGAAGAAATCTCAACTTTCTTCAGAAATTTAACAGAAATCTGAAGAAATTTTACAAATTTAACTTTATCTTTAAAATATCTGCAGAATTGTTTATGATATTCTTATAAATATATGAAGACTGGGCCAAATATTTACGTATCTTCTAGAAATTTTTGGCCAAAATACCTACAGATATTCTACAGATTTTTTACAAAGGAGATCTTGCCCCAAACGTTTTTCGTCGACATACCTCACAGTATTGGGCACACCATTAACTGCGTGTGTTTAAACAATAGCAAATTTTGTTTTCCATATTTTAGTAGTTTATATATAGGGAAAATCATGCAAAAAATCCAGTCGAGTTTCAAAAAAACAAACAAAAAAAAAAAAAAAAAAAAAAAAAAAAAAAAAAAAAAACAGAAGAAATATTTAGAATTGCATCCTGCTAGATTTTGGAATAGGCTAAACTGCTTTAGCTTTATAACCTCTTCGTTACTGAGTACTAATGCAATATTATTAATTAATAAAAAATTATTTCTTTTCACAAATAACTTCATAGCAAGATTTTTAATTTATTTGCATTAGTTATTATCTTAGATTTTGAAGCATATGATACTGACATAGAAATAGTAATTATGTTTCAATATTACATAATAAAATAGGACAAAACGGAAGTTTACACATGCATGTCCGGGAAAGTAAGTGGTCAAGAATAACTGGAGGACAGTTGACTTTTCAGCAATTTTCATTTTCTATTAACCGTCTTCTAAAAGTTATAATTAAATTTTCGAATGGGCGAATATTCTTAAATCGATTATTCGCTTTTTTACTCATTCTTATTTTGTTAAAATGGAGTTATTCCAACTAATTGACAGCAAGAACACCAGTAAAAAATAAATATAAAATTTAAAATGGCAATTTGCAGAAAATATCTTAACATTCAGATGTTATTTGAAAGCAATTGAATGTTAACTCATTTTACCGCCAGTATCTTCATTATTAATTGCCATGATATCCGACTGATATTTTTATTTGAATGTTCACATACAACTGACATGATATTTATTAAGCATTGACAAATTTTAGCCATATTACTTTAACAAGGATGGGTTAAAGAAGGATTAAGTGAGGGAAACTAGGACGAGTAAAAAGAAACCTTTCACAGTCACAGCACAGATTCCATGCTGGTATGAGACACGGAATCATCGTATTAATTTTCTCATTTATTTACCAATATTCTAATCACTGGCTTAATTAAACCCTTCTATATAGTTGACTAATTAATTATGAAGCAGCTAACTTGTTATCTTTTGCACATACGCAGCTGAAACTTCCCATTAAACTTTCATTATTAAAATTTCACTGAAAAATATTAGGCCAACGTGTTCATTATACATGTCTGAAATATCCGAATAAGAAGGGAAATATATGTTTAGACATTTGGCTAAAAATCTAAAATCGAAAATGTCCTGTAAGATTTGGTTATACAATGTATACTTGCCTATAAATGTTAAAGGGCAGTTACCGGATGCAGAGCTTCTCAAAAAGATCATGGTATAGTAATAATTCCAACACATCCCCCCACTCCCTTCAATTATAAGTATGATACAATAAAACCTACTTACAAGGAAGGTCTCTAAACGGGCATACGCAGAAAAATCTGAAAAAATTACAGAATGTTCTTCTCATATAGTTATATATGTTTATAAAAAAATTTCGGCGGAACCTCCTTATAACGTCCGTAAAAAAATAATAAAAATTTCGTTTATTTGGCGATTTATCTCCGGTTGGCAAAAAAACGAAATTTTGAAAAATATGCTTTTACGCTTCGAATACTTTTTAAAGAAAAAAACTTTCTATGTTCAATTTATTTAAATAAGTTTAGTTTAAGTAATTTTAGTTTTGCATTTTTACTTCACTTTAAGTGTAATTTTGTCATATACCTTTATATGTATTTATAACAAAATGAAATTAATATATTTTATCATTTAAAACACAATTTAAATTGATTAAAATTGTTCCAAATTGAAAAATACACTGTTAAAAATCTGCTGCATTTTGTTGCAGCGCACTCCCTTGCTTGCACAGAAAACGGTTACTTGGCCGTGAAATGGAGCTTTCTCATTGGTTGGAATAGAGATATTATATACAAGCGGTGGAGTGCGTTGCAACAAAATGCAGCAGATTTTTAACAGTGTATGACACGATCAATTTACAGTGCTATGGAGCATTCTCATTGGTCAGAAGAGAGATATTCTATAAAGGTAGTGAAGTGACGTTGCAGTAAATGCTGCAGATTTTTAACAGTGAAGTCAATTAAAACCAATTTTCAGATTCGTTAAAATCGTCTGCTTTTGGCAAGGAAATGCACTGCTCGCCAAATCCCGCGTCGATTTCAACTTTTCACGCCAATTATTCCAAACTATTTTATTTTTTTACATACCTAATAATGTAATTCCGCCGCTAATTTTCACTGATCCTTTATTACCTACATAAGTAGTTTAATTCGAATTTTTTTTTTCAAAAAATTCTGAGTATGCCCCCAATGGAGACCTTCCTTGTTAGAAAGAAATGCAAACGACCAGTGAAAATATTCCCTTATGCTGATTATTTTCTGTTTTGAACGTCTAACTGTAAAATAATTTTTGGTTGGCTGAAACATGATTTTTTTTCAGTTTATTACTTGATTTCGTTATTACTAGGGTTTATTCTATTAGAAAATAAGTTTTCTGGATAGTACTTTAAAAAAATCTAAAATAGTATTTTATTACAGTTTTAATTTATTTCTTTTACGCGGTTACAATTTATGATGCATTTGTCACACTTTTTCAACTAAGATTAAAAATAAAAATTTTAAATATCGAAAACATAGTTAAACATAGTTAAATTAATCAATTAATAATAAAGTTTGAAGCATGAAATAAATAAAATATGAAACCTTAATCTATGATTTTGTCCAACTTTCTACCTAATTCCTTCTTGCTACATCATTAAAATAGGATACAACTTTCAAAATTTTCTTGATATCGAATGAATTTTCAAATACTTGATACGTAAACAGGACTGAGATCATTAACCTCATCCCATGAAGACACTCAAGTAAATGCTGCCTTTGCTTATTATTTCTTATTTATTTAATTGGAAATTTTTACGTTAAAGGTACGAGTCTATTTTTATAGTAATTAAAAAAAAAAAACAGGACTGGAGTCGGGTCCTCTCAAATTTCGATTTGAGAGTTAAAATTTTAAACTTAATTAAAAACTTAAACAGGGGGTAAGTTTAAGAAAAAACTTGATAACTTTAAAAAACAGAAACAGCAAATACGATTAGCTATATCATGTTTGTTAAAGGAATTATTCGATGATAAATACAAATTACTAATGGTAAAATTGTTTATTTTTTAATATCTTCAAAAAATCAAAAAAGCCTTAGAATATCAACATTATAACGAGTTTTCCTGTTATTTTGTTTAGGTAAAGGTTACAAGAATTCATCTAACTTCCTTGAATATCATCATACAATGACGTATAACACATTTCACTTTAGAATTTCCTCTAAAAGTTCAGGAGGAAGGAAATCTACATTTTTCTAACTATAATTCGTTTTCTTATAACGTTAGAAATTGCAATTCTGTTACATGAATGTATTTTAAGAAAAAAAAAAGTTGTTGTATGTCTATTACTACACAGGGCAGTTTTTTACATTTTAACATAAAAAATAGCTAAGCTTCAGATAAATCAAGTAGGGGGAACTGGGGGACATTGATACAGCTTTTTTCAAAAAAAATTTTTGGTGTCTAGAAAGCAGAAATTTCAAGTTATTTTTCTATGTGATGTCAGCAAAACCTGTGTAGTGAGTTACAAAAATGTACAATCGTTGTTTTATATAATATTTTTGCATGTAATTTTAAAAAAATCAAAAAAAGTAATTTGTATCAAAGTGCCCCATCCCCGGGGCAGATTGATACACTTTGAAACGTCTGGGAAAAATGGAGACAAAATAACACCAATGCATATTTTTTACAGAAAAATAGTTAGCAAATCATTTTATATATATTTATAGACATTAAAATCGCACACAATTCATTTGTAAGCGATATTAAAGCAATCAAAATGAAATGTATAATGACTTGATGTTCTGGCTGTTCCTTGTCTCTTTGTTGGTTGTGGTAACTTTGTCATATCTGGCACTTTAACCCCAGAATTCTCTTCTTTCTTAGGAAAGGTGAAAGAATTACCAGGTTTTCTGTTTATAAATCAGTTTACAAACAGAAAAAAAAGGATAATTATATTAAAAATTATGTTTATAATATAATTATCATGTACTGTTCTGCAGCTTGTTTCTCTTACTTAACATTTCTCATGTCGATAATACTTTTTTCTCTGGAGAATCGATATAAATTTGAGATTTGCCAGGCTGCGGTCCATTTCTTTTGTTAATTCTACTAGCACTAGATATTGTGTAAGTTTGTACGTCTTCTGCTTGCAAAAATACTATAAAATGTTTTAATATAAAGAAATTAGAGCTATTTCACTTCAATAGAAAGTAATAGTAAAAATTTTTGACGAAAAATGGTTGAATTAAGGAGTGTATGGTAGAAATAAAAATAAAAGGTAATGAAAAAATGAACTAGAAAAGGATTTAGGTTGTATCCCCGCATCCAATGTGCCCCGACAAAGACGGTATCATTGTGCCCCATGCAGCCATTTTAAATAAAATGAGTCGCAAATCCAACACATCATAATTTATCTAACAATAAAGAATGAGGAACTGAAAAAAATTAGCGTTACTTGCCAGGCAGGGTATTCTTTTCGGTTGAAAATACTGGAACAGTTGTATAATACCATTTCAATTGCACAGCTCAAATTTACTTTTGACCTACAAAAACAATTAATCACCCATCCCATTTCATCAAACTATTGAATCATTCCAAAATTTCTGAATTTTGTTAATTTCACTAGTATCACCTTTTGGAGCTGTTGTGAAACTTCCTGTAATGACCCTGTGTACTGTACAGGGGGTGTATCAATGTGCCCCAAGTATCAATGTACCCCAGTTCCCCCTACACATTTCTTGCTACTTAACATTAAAAAATAATAATAAAAGCATCTTGATATGATAAAGAGAAATGATATTTAAAAAAACTGCATTAATATGAAATCCCATTATGTATATAAAATATCATATTTTTGTATACCGCGAATTTCTTTTTTAATTATTAATCCAAAATTTACTTAAAAAATCGATCTGCTCATGGTACATAAAAAATAATTTGGATTTTAATATGTATGACCATTAGTCACTGCATAAATTCGATAGGCAACTAGTTTAAATTTACGGAATAAATACATTATAATGTGTAAATTTAATAATAACTGTTACATTTCATTACAGTAATAACTCAAATGCTTTATAAAGAGTTTGAAATTTTTGTCATCTTTTTTTATCAGGAGTTTTTTACTATTGAAGTAATAAAAATCGAAATGTAAAAAATATGATAATTAATATCTTTCTTAAGAAAATTGGTTGCTGAATTAGGCTTTTCTACTGAATATCTATTATATTTATTGCATTTCATCTCTGTCAAAATAAAATTTAAAATTTATAGCATAATAATTAAGTAAAATGTATGTTTATCAATCTTATAAAATTCAAATATAGAAGCAGATATAGAAAAAAGAATGTTGAAACATGTAAAAAAAAAGTATAGTCATGGAAAAGAAAAGGAAACACCTTCTACTAACTCTGCAAAAAATTATCCTAGAAGAAAATCACTAGTGTCAAACGATTGGAAATAAAGTTTACTTTTAAATGATGTATGTAAAATTTTCTTAGGGGGCATCTACTTAGTAATACGAATCCTAACTTTATTTTTATTAATAGCAGTACTCAATTCTTATAGCATAAATGAACGCTACACCCTTCAATTAAACTAAAAACATATTTTCATACATTTCACACGAAAATTTTCCAGAAAATTAATTATTTTAAGACAAGCATACTTTAGGGGTTGTATCCAAATTAAAGTTGGTACTCAATTGTTCACCGAAAGAGCTCTCTTCTTGATCAAGGCATCTTACAAGGAAGGTCTCCTTACTGGGCATTAGTCAGAATGTGTTGAAAAAAAATGCTACTTACGTGTGTAATAATGGATCAGTTAAATTTACTAGCGGAATTTCAGTAGAAAGTCTGTAAAAAAATAAAATACTTTCGAATATTTGGCGCAAAAATATGAAAACGACAGAAAATTTGGCGAGCAGAATTTTTCCTCGCCAAAAGCAAACTATTCAAATGCATCTGAAAATTGCTTATTAATTGTCGCTTAGAATCCTTCATTATTCCCACCAGTTATTTTTTATTGTAAGGTTTACCTTATTTTGATTAGAGCCTTTTCGTGATTCAATTACAAAAATTTTTCTTTTTACAAAAACTGGTGATAAAAGATTAAAAATTAAGCAAACGACTCTCGTCGCGAAGAGATTAAAGATTATTTCGGCATAAAAGCGTATTTTTTGAAATTCTGTTTCATAGCCAATCGGTGATAAATCGCCAAATAAACGTAATGTTCGTTATTTTTTTATGGACGCTCTATCAAGGTTCTGCCAAAATTTCTTTTATAAACGTATATAACCTCATAAGAAGAATATTCTGTAATTGTTTCAGATTTTTCTGAGTATGCCCGTACAGTCTCAAAAAAACTTCCGTCTTTTTACAGAAAAAGTACTGGCAGCACTGCTGCCAGTAATTGTCTCTAGATTGACGATTATCCGTTTATTTTTTTCTCCGTCAAAAGAGGTAAAACATTCCGTCATTTGAAAAAAATTCTTGAAAATATCAATCCGGAACGGCTGAGGATCGAACTCACGATCCCAGCATTGAAAGCCGAACGCGATACTTCGACGCTACTGTTGTACGTTAAATAAGTGCTTTAAAGTAGAACCATTCATTTCATATGAATGTGATTGGTCTATTTCGTTACAAAGCTTTTAATTTTGAAGTTAGTTTCGGAAAGATATAATCTTTCATGAAACTGTTGCTGTTTTTTTTTTTTTTTTTTTTTTTTTTTTTACGTTTAGTATTAATGTACTATAAAAATGTAAATTTTAATTATATTACGTAGTTTGCTAAAGGAAAAGTTTGGATATTGTATTTTTATTCGATAAGATTTTTTTTTGAATAATATGTTTTTTTTTTTCATTTTATTTTTTAATTAAAATATTTTTTAAATGTGTTCACTTAAAGTATATTTTAAATGCGAATATTTATTATATAAATAACTTAGTATATTCAACTTTATTCAACTTATCCAACTTTGCATAACAAATTGTGATAACTTTTGAATGTATAATGAAAGTAATTGTTATTTATTTTTAAATTCGAAAACATTTTTGTCTTTTTAAAACTAAATTAGACATTATAATTTGTTTATTTTGTTTTTCATTTTAAAAACAAATTCGAATTTATTACTAACAGACCCAATACGAATGCGCGCTAGAAATAAACGGAATCTCTTCCTCATTTTTCAACGTTATGAAAGAATTCACAGATCAAATACGTTTTCTGGGAGTACGGAAATTATTTGTGAAAAAATGAGGATAACTTAGTGTATTGACGAATTTTTCTGACAGTGTATGGAGACCTTCCTTGTTAGGCGTCACTCAAGCAGTCATTGATTACATGATAGTCTTAGAAGTTTGAAAATATCTAGAAACTTTCTATTGTAAACGGACCCTTAAATTATCATTTCGCCATATTTTAAGCATAGTTTGAAAACTACTTGAAAGAAAAAATCGAATTTTCGGATTTTCATACAGTAGGACTTAATAAATCTAAATCTCTCAAAAAATTTGTACATTACATATCATATTTTTTTCAAATATTAATTTCGTTAATTTTTACAATAAGATTGAAAAAATTGAAAATTCAACTTATTTATGTTTGGGTATTTTAGTATTGTTGCTACTTGAGAAATTAGCCCATTCGGGGTATATTTTCAGAAGATATTAATAAAAAAATTTTTAAATAAAATTTAACTGCAGAAATACTAAATTTTGAATGTTTATAGCTCAAAAAATTATCATTCAAATGACTTGAAATTTGACATGATTCAAACCGAAGATTTGAAATATTTTGTTAAAATTGGTTATAACTATTTTAAAAAGGGAAGTTTGGGTTTGTCAAAATATGTAAATGGCTCTCTAAGCAAATTTTATATGCATCATTTAAAAGTAGACTTTATTTCCAATCGTTTCGTATCAGACTTTGTTCTACGATAATTTATTGTGCAGTTAGGCAGGGTGTTTATTTTTTTTTCACGACTGTACATCTTAAAATGTTTTCTAATTAAAGTACAATCAAAATTGCATTTTCACTTTAAAAATTTTTTTTGAAGGATATTATTTATGGTCTAGATTTCCGATCACCTTTGAAATAATGGAGATCAACAGGATGGTGAAGTAGCTCTTTTTGCAGACTGTACCAACGATTTTACAGGTTAAAGAAGGTGAAGACAAAAATATTGAAATTAAGTTAATTTTCATGTACCTTTAAGTAAAAAATGACAATAACTGGCTCAGAATATTTCTTAAAAGACTAAAATAAAGTATGACAATACAAAAAGTTGGACTTACAAAAAATTCAAAGATTAAATCAGTTACTTATCTCAATTACCGGTTTTCAATCGTTTTCCCGACTTTATTGAACAATTTCCTTCTAAAAACGGGTTTACACAGTATGTAAGATAAATTAAAACATACACAGTTTCTCACGCGCAGAACTCTTACATAGGTAGCAAATTTTGGGAAATCACATTCATTTTTCACCTATCTCGTAGATATTTGTCGTTTCGACTGACTGTGCTAGGAAGTTTTCCTAACATTTTATGCCGACAGTTTCTTAACCAGTACTTTTCTAATTGTAAATAATTTTCTATTGTGCAATTGTAATGTGGACCAGGGTTGGTGTGTGGACAAGATACATTCTAACTTGTATCCCGCGTAAAGTATTCTTTTTCCCATTTTCATCTAAATCTACTAGAATTTTCAACTGCAAATTTATAAATATTATACATGCATATAACTATAGATATATAGATTATGGGTGCAGATTCCGAAACTTTTTAAAGGGCCAGTGGCTCCTAAACTCAAAATTTTAATTCCAAATGGCATAAATTTCTATGAAAATTTAAGAAACAACACAAAATAGCGAAGAAACAATATGAATTTTGTCAAAAGATCGCATAAGAAAAGCTAATTGTATGAAAGGATAGCAAAAACTGACGCAACTTTCGTCAAGTAATCACTGAAAAATGCGATTATAGTCAAATGAAAGCGGAAAAAGCGCGATTTTAGTCAAATGAAAGCGGAAAAAGCGCGATTTTGACTAGTGGATTGCTAAAACACATGCGATTTTCGTCAGATAATTGTAAAAAATGGGAAATTCTTGTCAAAGGTTTGTAGAAAAAATCGATTTTCATCAAATCACCGAAAAAAATCGTAAAAAAAGACCGAAGGATGGCGGGATAGGCGTTGAAAGTTAGTCTCCAACTCAATACATTTAGTTGCCATGTGGCAATTGGTAATTGTGAATCTGCACACCTATGATATATACATACATAACCATTAAATGTAAAGCAATATATATCAACAAAAACTGAAAAAATGAATTAAAAGATATATTTGGAATTTGGAGAACTACAGTAGACTCTTCAGACCCAAATTAATACAGAGTTACAAATGAAGTGCGTGGTTTCATTTTTGCATGAGCCATGAAAAGCAATACACTACGAATTTCGCCATCGCACATGATACTAAAATAAAGTTAATATCAACATCAAAATAAAATCATAATACATAATTGAAATGGATAGCATTGGTAAATCACAAACCAAAACACAAAAGCTATTCCTAAAATGATGCAGCAAAAAATAGCATTTCATGACCACATACAATTGTTACCCTCCCCACGCCCCCCTCCCAAAAAAAGGAACAGAACACGGCAAACAGTAGTCCAAGGAGTCTCAATTTTAAGATACAAACTTCATTATATTGTATCTACTCCTTCTAGTATAATGAAACTACCCGAATATATGTTTTTGTGTGTGTAGGTCTCTGCCCGTGGATTTTTTTTTTCGAAATTTCTTCTTAAAATGTAAATTATTGTAAATTGTAAATTAATATTTTTCTAAGAAATATTTTATTAGCTATTTGTTTTAAAACTGTATGAGCCCTGACTTTCAAATAAAAAAAATTTATCATTACATCACCGAATAGTTTTTGAAATTAATTTTTGGAAAATTTAGTTGACTTTTTTGTTAAAAGAAACTTTGCTTTATTGTTCTGTGCCACTTTCTCTTTATGCTGAAGTTTTGCTGAAATGGTACTTGTTACATAAAAGAGCAAGTAAAGTGCACTGCGATAAGATAGTGCGGTTGTTCAATCAAATTTTTATCAAAGTTTTCGTCTCGAAATATCAACTCTTGAGTTGTGAAATGAGCTTTGAGAAAAACAGATATGCATGAATAAAAAACGTTGCTGAGAATGCCAAAAAATTTGAATGGAAAAAAATGTATCTTTTATTTTTAATATTATTTATATCATATTCCCAAAAATGTATATGTTTAATGCTAAATTTTGGAAAAAGCTTATAGTTTAAAATATAATTTTTTTATGTTCAACTTAACTAATATATACTCCAGTATTTATTAAGTTTGCAAGTTAAGTTTTATTAAATTTGTATTTTTACTTTAAGTTTGTGCTATACTCTAACCAGGGCTCTATAAATGCAGTCGCCATATAGCTATTGGCGACTGAAATATACTAACTGGCAATTTGAAGCATCACCAGTGAAAAATCTAATAATTCACTAAAATATCCCTTAAATTGATTATTGTAAAATAGAAAACTATCAATATTTTGCTTAAATTGGATGACACAAACATGCTCAAGGACATAAGCCAGTTGTCAAGGTGCAAAAATTAGTGCATAAGAGAAATATGTCAGTAGTATTTTAAACATATCGTCACCTGAGAATAATAAAGTTCTATCTGTGTTTTTGAAAATATTGACTTATGTATATAGAAAGACTCCATTTGTATCTATGAAGGAATTATTGCATCAAAATGATGTTATATATAATTTACATATAATATTACAATTATATTATGACATTATTTTAATCCATAAATGCCTTCATAGATACAAATAGAACATTTCTATATCGATAAGTCGATTTTTTCAAAAACACAGATAGAACCTTATTATTCTCAGGTGACGATATGTCAGATGTAGTTTAAATTTCTTTAATGTTATCTAAAGTTAAGTGCCTTAAATTTGACCTTTTTAGTACAAGAGTAAATGGTTTGTCAAAGTTTTCAAAAAATGTATTATGCATTTAATAAAGAGTAATTGTTTTTTCTACATTGCAAACAGTAATCATCCAAACTTCGCAAAGTATATTTCTCATTTTTTTCTTTTGAGTAGTATAGTCTTTAGAAATTTCATCCCGAAAATACCAATTTTAATCATTCTTTTGAAATTCATATTATTCTTACTTGAAAAGTTATGACAAAGAAATAATATTATTATTAGTCAGGGTTATTATTTTTCACTCTAGTCAAAAAAACATTACTGTAAAAAAATAAAATAAAATAAATAAATAAATTTTACAGAAAAGGAATTGTGTTTTCAAATGCAATTAATTTGAAAGCTGTACTGAATTTTAATATAATTTTGTAGCATGATTTTTCTAAAACATCTGCATCTATCGCATGCAACCCGATTTTTAAAGATAAGTCGTTTGTACTTAAAACACTTTAATAAAAACTACCAAGTTAACAAAGAAAAACAAAAAAACTTTCACTTTTGGTGCTAGTGAAAAACTGTTTAATTAATATCTGTAATCTGTTTATTAAAATAGTTTTTTTCTGTCCAAAATTTTTATTTATTTCCCACAACATAGTTGAAGGTGTTTATAAATTCAGTTTTTATGCAGACAAAATCAAAGGTTTCCTGTTTTGATAAACTTATATTTCTAGGGATTGGAAACTGATTTCGTCTTAAGTAAGGTGTCTCTTAGCAGATATACTTATGTAGTAATTCTTCCATTTATCAAATAATGTGAAATATTTATGCAAGTTAAGCTACTTTTAAGCATCTAATGAATCTCCAGTGTTGGGGAATATAATGTTTTGCAGAAAATGCTCTATCCAATAACGGATTGATAAACGTACGTATATGTAGACGAAATTTGTTTCTGGTTTTTAACAATTCGGACATAACTAAAATCCAAAGGTCTTACTCTCTCACGCATCTACGAAATATGTAATGAAATATTTTGTATACCTTTGTAAATGAGGAATAAATTGCTGTTGGCAACATATAAGCTGTAAGTATCTTGTGGTGCACATAAGTGATGTATATCAATTTTGATAAAACATAGCATTCTTAAAATACATTGGAACAAAAATTTTCCAAGTTGACTGCAATATAACAGAATTACTTGTTATACTCCTGTAAGCTAACTATAAATTCTACTCACTTCATTTTTGATTCTGAACAGACCATAGTAATCCTAAATAACAAGCATCAATTATAAGCCAATCCGACTATATTTCCGCCGATTCGAGTGCGAATAATCAGAGAGTACAAATCCATAAATACTTTTTAGCAATCTTGGAAAGTGTTATCAACTATGCTATGTTGAAAAGTGTTAAAAATTGGAGAAAAATTAATAGTAATGTCTATATATGTGTGTGGAGGGGAAATAATATTTTTTCTGGCGATTAGGAATAATTGTTAGAGTTAACTAGATTCACCTAATTTGTAGAGAAGCCACGTTCGTAAAAAAGATGTCCTTGGAAATGAAATCCAAACTTGAATCTTATTTGTAAATTATACATAACACACTAAGTATTAGATTGAATTAGCTAAGGTTACTATATCGAATTGATATGGTATTATTTCTTATTTATTTTACCATTTTGGGATATTTATCAGTTTTTATCCTGCCCACAAAGCTGATAATGGTATTTTTATGTTTATGACTTTTTTAACAATAACTGATAGAACGAAACAAATGAAACAGTTAACACTTACAACATTTTTATATGTTTAAAATATCTATTAAGAATATTTTTGACAGTAAAGATAAATTTCTGCCATATGTTGAAATCCTTAGAAACTATTATTATTATTATTATTATTATTATTATTATTATTATTATTATTATTATTATTATTATTATTATTATTATTATTATTATTATTTGTCCAAGATTAAGCCTTGCGACTTAATTTCCTGTAATAGCAGTTTTCAATATAATACTTTTTAAATAAACAAGCTTAACCCTTGAAATTGTACTGATATTAACGTTAGAAAGGACTGAAAAAAGAGCAGATAAGAAAAAGAAAATAATAAATGCAATGTAAGCAAAATAAAAAGCTTTAAAGAAAATAAGAGATGTTGAAATAGCTTTAAATTGATATTTCAGACCATTAAATGTTAAAAATTGGAGCCCTGACATACCAAGAATGTACTTTGACAGTCTCTAACGGTGCAATACTTTATAGAAAGTTATTTTTACTATCGCAATTTTTTTTTTTTATAAATTTTCTTTACGACCTACTCCCGTCAATGTCCGTTGAAACGCCACAAACTCTAAAAACACGCAAATTTGATCTGCTTTAAAATGATTGCAAAAGACTGAATGATAACTTTTTTAAAATGCGTTCTCCTTGTAAACACGTTTCCATTCATTTTCCTTTGATTTGGGAATTTTAAGATCGAATAAGCTGATGTTAAACATCTGCTAGCTATTTACATATTTGATGTAACAAGTTCATTTAAACAGTCAAATTCAGTGTTTGCCTTTTGGTATTTTTCGAACTGCGGTGCAAGAAAAAAAAATTAAGTAAGACATTTTAAAAGTAACGTTGAAATCTTATGTAATTTCCACAAAATTTTTCTTTCTCCCTTTATTAGTCACGTAAAAATACTTTTATTGTTTGAAAGGAATTATTATTTATTCGTGTTACAATTCACAACAATAGTTAAAAAGATCATATCAAAATATAAAGTATATGTCTCGTCTAAATTTTCTTTAAAGTTTTAGCTGTTTTAACTGCATTATCATTTGGTCTATTTAAATATGAAATAATCTCCTCACTCGTTATTTTTATGCACATTAATGATTTTTTTTAAACGTTTCTCTCTCTTTTTGATATTTATTTGAAGACATTTTTATTGATAAAATATTTTTATTTAAGCTCCCTTAGAATTGTCAATAATAGTTTAAAAATTCATTAAAAATTGCGAAATGTCTCACTTAAATATATTTTTTAATTTAAACTGTTTACAATATTATTGTTTGGATATTTTAAATATGTCGTATTTTTTTCTATTTACGGCAGTTAATGCATTTTAATGAATTCATTATTTTAATAATGTCTTTCTTTTTTAATATTCACATGTAATGCAATTTTAGGAAGTAATTTTCAGTACTTCTTGCTTCTAACTCGTAATTATTTAATTCACATAGAAAATTTTTTTCTTTTGATGATATTCGCGTATACAGGGTGATTAAAAAAACGTGGACAAAATGATATGACAAATCAAGCATACAACAAGGATAAAAAATCACATAGGAACATAGGGTCGCAAACTACTTATTGAGTCACAACTATGGGGTGTTTCATTATATCTACAACTGGTTTGAAAGTAATAATTTCGAGGAAAATAAAAATATTGTAATGAAAATGCAAAGTTATGTACCTTATTTTGTGTGAAAAGTGATAACGTTGAAAAAGATCTGGAAAAACATATTGCTCAAGCAATCGGTGATACCGTAACTGATTATCACAGTCCAAAATGTGAGGTGCCAAGTGCATATTGCTGGTGCGCATAATGCAAACTTCTACCACTTTTGTTTTGTGTTATCACATTTTAAACAAAGGTGAGAATGTCTGTTAAATGTTTTATTATAATATACTTCAGTTTTCTGAAATTTATTATCGTCAACCCCCTGTATTCGTGACTCAATAAGTAGTTTTTGCGACAATGTATTCCTATGTGATTTTTTTTATCCTTGTCGTATGCCTGATTTGTCATATCAATTTGTCCACGTTATTTTGAATCACCCTGTAGATATTTTTTTAATTTGAAGAAGATAATATTCTTTATTTTTTTGGCAACATTTTAAACTAATAACCATTTCAAAAATATGTAAAAAAGTCTACTGAAAACGTGAATTTAAAATGGAAATAAATCTTTAAAAAATTACCCAAATTAGGAAATTAAATACAATCTGCATATCGGAAACTTCTAATATATAAAATAATCTAAAAATATTTAAATTTCCGCGTATAGTTTTTGTTCTTATATAATATTTTAATTGAACAGTTTTGACCATTTTCAATATTAAATACCTCTTTAAAAATTATTTATTTAAAAAATGTCTGAGTATTTATCAAACATTTCTCTGTAATACCACCAATTTTCATTATTCTGTGTGCAATTGTTTTCTTAATATTACGTTGAGTAAAAAGTTTTCCGCCAAGAGAGATACTTTCACGCCAACCGTTACCATTTGTGTGGTTGTTAGCTATTCCACAAACCAACTTTTGAATTCGAAAGCTGAGCATAGGAATTACATTATTTTGGAATTTGTTTGTTAAAAATTTATTATCAATTGCTTCAATTTTTTTTAAAAAGAAGCTTTCACGTCAGCAGATCAGAATAATTACGTACTATGAGTTACGTAACAAATTCATTGTCAGTGAATGCTACAGAAAAATAAGTAAAAGTTTAGGCATCAATACTCTTTCTTATGATATAGTCAAAGTTTGGTTTCAGACGTTTAAACCTGGAACTTTCGACACTGAAGATAAACCACGTTCTGGCTGCCCTATTGAAGTTTATTGTGAGAGTTAAAGTCACTGATCAAGACAAAAATGTTTCAACATGAACTATTGCGTTAGAGAATAATGTTTACCAAAAACCAATAGTTGATGCTCTGAAATGCTTAAATTTAGCGCTTAAGTTAAATCACTAGGTGCCTCATGAATTGATTGCTGAAGACAACTGCTAGAAAAAAAAAAACACGTTGTATGGCTTTCCTCAGAGATCAAAGAAAGAAAACATTCCGGACAGATTTGCGACTTGTTATGCAAAACGGGTGTACTACAGCTATACAAGATGTAAATAAGAGTGGTCAGCACCTATTTATACAGCAGGCTCAGTTGCATGACGTGCCCTAACTAACAAGAATGCGCTTCTTTGTATCTGGTGGGATTGTCGCTGAATTCCTTCCAAGAAGTATCTGAAAAGCATACAGATTATCAACAGTGAAATATACTACAAGATGCTAATCAAAGTTCCTGATGCTATTCTCGAAAAACAAATAAATGAGTTCAGAAGAAAAATGGTTTTCTTTCATCAAGATGACTCTCAGCCACGTGTTAGTTTGATGACCGAGTGGACACTTTACAAGCAACAGTGGGATTTGATGCAACATCCACCATACAGCCCCGTCATATTACTTCGGATTTCCATCTATTTTCACATCTGCAGCTAAAACTTGATGGCGAAATCTTTAATTCAAATGAAGAGGTCATAAATGAGGTCGATCTCTTTCTAGATTCTTGTTACTATTGTTCACAGAAGGAATTGAAATTTTGCCAAAACGTTGGCCGACGAGTATAGATTTGAACGTAAATTGCTACTCTCATTAGCTTTTATGTTTTCATATGCATTTATCAATTAACAATTACAAAATTTTTGGCGGAAAACTTTTTTACTCAACGTGTAACATTAGCGAAAAAATATCCTGGGTCACAAAAAATTAATTTTTAGTGACGGCAACAGCGTTAGTTATCTTTTTTTAAGAATAGAGAGATTGTTCAGTACACCACACCAAATTTATGAAGTAATCAGTGATATAATTTTGTACATTTCTAGGAAAGTGACGCATTTAGTTTAATAAAACAGAAATTATAACGATTGTGTCTGACAATAATTTTAATACTTTATTAAGATACTTCTAAAAATTTACATATTTTTTTATTAAAATATTTGCTTTATATTTTTATTTCTATAAGACATCGTTCTTTTTTTCTTACAGGACTAGGAGGCTTTTCTCCCTACGCGCTACATTCGTCACTCTCAGCCTCGCCTCTAAAATTCAGGTAATTTGATCGATTAAAAAAATTACGAAAGATTGAACTATAATAATTGCGTGCGTAATAGTAAAATTACAGTGGCGATCACTTTATCAAGTTATCTGTTGATTTTCTGTAATTACACACAAAATGTTTTAACAGTGTATGAGTAATTTGTTTATTGTTGTAGTTAAATAAATTACCAAACTTGATAATTAGTAGGTATTACAATTCATAGGTTTAGAAACTATAATTCACAGATACATATACCTAAGTAATTTATACATTGTAATCGTATTTTTATATTTAGATTAGGATGCGCGCTTTAAGGCTTTTATCCCTACAGGACAATACACTGGTGAACTAATGCCAAACCCATTCGTTTATAACATGTTGTTTGGAATTTCGATATTTTTAAATATTTTTAGCTCAGATCTATTGCTACACGGCTCCATTTTTATTTTTTCGATTTTGATTGCAGATATTTTTTGGAATGACACTCACTTTTGAAACTGGTTTCGAATGTGAAAATAACTTTATAAAAAATATCTCCCACCAAATTAGAATAAATAAAAAAGGGGGATACAAAGATCGACCTGAGCTATCCGATGCAAATAAAATTACCTAAAAATGTCGAAATACAAACGAAATATTAAAAAATAAATTTACCGTAAGTTTTGCATCAGCTCACAAGTGTCTTCGCCAATAGAGACAAATGCCTTAATTTAAAAAAGTACTTTTTTTTAAACTGATAGCACATTTAAAATTTCAAAACTAAAGTACGTATTTCCCCGAAATAATCGCAAAATTATGGATAAAAATATTTCGTACAGTGCCGAATACCAACAATCAGGATCTGATTACCACACAGGTCAACTAGGCCATGGCATTGGACCCACTGTTGAGAAAGGCCGAAATTTAATAAAATTATTTAGGAAAAATTCCTTAACCTGCAGTTTCCTGTAATTATTTTGTTAAAACAAAAACTATTTTCGTTTAACTTGGCAACCGTATGGTGATCTAATCATGAGTCTCAAATATTCCCGAAAGAAGAAAAAATAGCTGTGTGAAGGGCCCAATAAATGGGTTAGGCCTTGGGCCCCTATAACTTTAATCGGACTGTGACAGCATTCACAATGAGATACCTTATAAGAGCGTAAAAAATCGAGTTATAAGAATGAAAATAATCGAAATTTGAAAACTGCTGTTTCTGTCGTTGATATGAATACCAGATGTCTTCTATTCAAATACTCCAGCTTGAAATCAAGATCTATCCAGGATTTAGACATTTTGCACTCTAATATTACAATCATTATCAGGCATTTTCGGGCTTAACTTAAAAAAATTACAGTTTTGTTGAACTGATATCACACTTAAAATAAATAAAGAAAATAAACTTAAAAAATAAATAAACGCCTATCGTCGTACTAATCGCAATATTACGGAGAAAAATATTTCGCACAGTGCCGAATGCTAGCATTCCCAATGTCGCACCTTATAAGAGTATAAAAAATCGAGTTATAAAAACAGTAAGTTGAAATTAGAAAACTTCTGTTTCCGTCGCTGACATGAATGCTAGATGGCTTCTATCGGAATATTCCTGTTTGACAGCAAGACCACTCGAGAGCTTAGACAATTCGTACTCGAATACTTCTATCATTATCAGCCATTTTGAGGCTTAGCTTAAAAAAGTTGCAGTTCTGTTGAACCTATATCACACTTAAAAATTAAATTAAATTTCAAAATTAAAATAGCGTTTATCCTCGTTCTAATTGCAAAATTATAGAGATAAATATTTTGAACAATGCCGAATACTGGCATTCATACTGATGCACCTTATAAGAGCATAAAAATTGACTTATAAAAAAAGAAAATAGTCGAAATTTGAAAACTACTGTTTGAGTCGTTGACATAAATGCCAGATGGTTTTTATTCTGAAACTCCATTTTGACACAAAGACCACTCGAGAATTCTACATTTTGTCCTCGAATACTTTCATCGCTAGATGCCATTTTTGGGCAGTTGCTACTGCAAGTACTGGCAATCTATAATCAAAGACACACTGAGGTTAAAAAAAAAAGCCCGGACCTTAAAATTTTCACGAAAATGAATTCGTGTTTTATTCATTCTAGATATTTTAAATATTTTAAGTAATTTACAGCTTACCTGACAAAACTATCCACCGTAATGTTGATGTCATTTTGACGGTGGCAATAAAAAAAAAAGGATTTCATTTTTACTTTTTTCTAAATATAGCACATTTTATTTTACAGTGTTGAATAATGTACTTACAAATGCAATTTATTCCAAAATCATATTGCAAATTGTTTGAAAATGAGAATGCAACGTAATTATATTTTATAGTTTTTAAAATAATTTTCAAACAGGATTTTTAAAATCTATCTTTATGGCATGCAGAGGATAATAAAATATATATCCGTTTGCACTTAAGTTATTATAAACGGCGTGTAGTCTTTTCTTCCATTGATTTTCCATAACGAAGTTATAACTTCATCAATAAATTAAAATAATTTACATATAACAGAAATTTAACAGATGTGGAATCAAACGAAGTTAATAGTAATCATTAAAACGATCAGAATTAAAACGGACTTCTGTAAGCGACGAAACCTTTAGCAATTTTATCGGCTTTTAACAATATAGCTTTTAATAACTTTCAAAACTTTATTTAAGGGGTAGGGTACCTTTGAAAATGAGACATTGCAAGAAAATACGATCTAATATGGATTTCTATAAACTCGCCTCTCATTAACTTTTGAATATGAAAATTTAAACACGCTTCAAAGAAGCTGTATGTTAATAGCTAATGTTCTGAAAAAAAAAATCCAAATGCACATAACGATTTTTTTTTAATTTCTTTTGAATTCAATGTTTTTTATTGATCAAATCCACCTTACATGTCTTGCGCGCACAATTTCTCACAAACGATTTGTCACAGTGAACTCAATTTTATTTTTAATTATTGAGTAGAGATATATTATTTGCTTAAAATGACCTACGCTGGAGCAAATATAATAAGTTTTGCGAAAAAAAATGTAAAAAAAAAATCTGAATTTTTTAAAATTATTTTTGTATAAAAATAGTAATAATTTCTAAATTTTCTATTTTATGAACATAATAGTAGGTCCTTTTGTGCATCTATAAAGTTTATGCCTTCATTTAAAATTTCAAGAAATTCAATCCAGACATTTCTAAAAATATATCATGCTCTCACTGACCAAAGTCAACGTTTTGAGAAAACTGACTTTTAAGATCCGATTGCCCATTGATTAATATAAAGGGAGTTCAAACTTTTTTTGTTATAACCTACATTCTAAAGCGAATTTTTTCATGGGGTTTCTTTTAAAATATTCTTTAAGAATATAATTTTATTTTAAGCTATTGAAAAAGTTATTTTTGGACATTTTCAACGGTACCTGAGCCCTTAAATTAAAAATTGATACTTTTCAAATAAAAATGGGTTTTTGTGTAGTTAATACTCAATGCAAGAGAATATTTTGATATAAAATATGGTCTTGATTTATATTCTGTAACCCGAAAATTCGGGAATTGAGTTTATAGTTATTATAAAGGCTGCATTTATATTTTTCAATTAATTCTTCAACAAAAATTTTTTGAAAGTGTTTCAGAATTATCAAACAAATCTGATTTTTTTTTCGAACTAATTTATTTCTAATTTACGCCAATTGTTAATTACACGAAATGCTTTAATATTGAAGGGTTAATGAATATTTATTCTAAATTTGGCATAAAAGCTACTTTTAAATTGCTAGTGCTTTTGTTTATATTTAATTTTGTGTTAGCTTAAAGTTAAAATATTTTCAAACAGGAAGAAAAAAATAATCACATTAAATCGCTTTATGTTGGTGAACAAAAAAGTCACAATCTTTTTTATTAAAATTAGAGCTGAACAGCGTGACGTTATGTGCATTCTTACATATCTTATTTTAAATTAAATGTGGAAAATGTTTATTCCTTCAAATTCACAAAAAGAAAAATTAATTTAACATATTCGAATTACAATTAGATTTAGTTGTGACAATATTACGACCAGTATTACGAGTAATATTTCGAATGAGAAAAATTTCTATTGGCTATTTTGTGGAATAAAGATAATCTTTTACCAGCCGCTTGAAATACCCTACTACACAAATAACAATAAATAAGATAGCATGTACGTACAGTCTGTATCAAAAGTTTGGCACAATAATATAATGTCTTTTATTAAGTGACAATATGAAATTTAACAAAAGCAATATTATTTATTTATGAGCTTTTGAAAAATTAGTTTTAAAAAATATATCAAAATGAGTAAAATGTGTATATTACTACACATTTGATTAAAAAAATCGTAAAAGACTGTAATAGTCCAAGAGCCGACCGCACAAAGTCCTAAGTATCATGCACAAGTAAAAATCCTTTATATTATGGAAGAATAGTCATAGGGGAATCTAATGACCCATGTCAGTGGGAAGTGAAGTGGTGCATAAGCCAAACATTAATACCACTAGTGGCTCACTCGTTGGTCTATCACTGTGTTTGCTATACAATCAAAAGTATGAAAACACGGAAAACTGGATGCAGGAAAACATAATGCTAAGTTTACGAGTCAACCACTAGTGGTATCAATTTTTGGCTTATGCACCTCTTCACTTCCAGCAGACATGGATCACCGTTTTCCCCTATGACTACACTTCCATAATATAAAGGATTTTTCTTGTGCTCGATGACTTAGGGTTTTGTGCGGTCAACTCTTGGACTATAAGTACTGTCTATACAGTCTCTTAAATATTTAGTCTCAATGTAGAAAAAGTACATCATTTAGTACTTTTACATGGTGCAATTTTAGTAGTTTTTTCTTGGTTTCGTATAACTTCAAATAGTCGTCAATTTTAAGAATTATTGTTGGTCGCAAATAATATTTGGTATTTCACTGGCCATGTTTAGTTTCTAATTGGGTCAAAAATGGCTTGACATTGTTATTTCATCTGTTGACCATTTCCGGCGCGCTACTCTTTAAAGTTGGAATTTAAAGAAAAAAATATTAGGCAATCTATTTAGACTTAGAGGAGTACACAGGTATAATTTTATAAAGATTGCACAAACTATTTTAATTATACAGCTGTTACCGAAGTGGTAACACCGTGCAAGTACAGCATTGATAAGCGCAGTGAGAAGAGCTTTGCTGTGAAGCGCGTATTAGAGTTAAATCACGTTTCTATCTACATTAGAAGAGGGAATTTAAATGTTTTCGTTTTGGTTTGGTTTCAAAATCTAGTTTTTAAACAATAATTTGTATGGAAAGGACTTCTTTTGAAAATGCGTTTTTCTCCATTATGGGTATTTTCATCATTTCTGCTGTTTAAATTGTTGTAACTCAGCCGTTTAAAATAAATGTTTCAAACATGGAACATGTGTTTTTCAATTGTTTTACTTTAATCTAGATTCAGCAAATTTAAAAAAAATATTTGCTTTTGAAAATAATTTTTTTTTTTTTAAGTTACATCATTATTTTCAAAAACTTTTAATTTACATAGTTTTAATTTCTATTTAAATTAATATATTTTTTAAATGTTTAATCAAAACTTAAGCTTATGTATATCTGTTTATTTATATGAAAAAAATGAAATTCAACAAGTAATATTTTAAGTTATGACGATTTTAATTTACACCACTTTTATAATTAATTTAAAATTTTTAATAAAAAAATTGATAAGTTTTATTTTATTATTTTTTTACTAATCAGTTGGTTAACTCGCGATGACGCGTGCCGGACCTAATAGACCCAGAGTGCATAGGTTTTTTAAAACTGTCACCAATTATATTTTTAAAGTAATCTTCAACTTATTTTATCGCAAAATATATTACAATTGCCAACGACTAAATATGATGATGATTATTATTTGCTTTTATTGGTGGCAAAGTAAACACCATTCATACCCAATTTATGTGCGCGTTCTCCCGGGTTAATGATTACAAAAAAATTTCAAAATTTTAACTCAATAAATAAAAGTTATTTTTAAATGTGTCCCGGACTTCCATAAGATGTTACTAAATGTAGAAGAAAATATTGCTCCAAAATTTCTTGATATGATACTTCGTTTAATTTTGTGTCCAATAGAGACCAAGCAGAAAACGACCACTAAAGCCAATCGCCCCTCACACCAACTTGCCGTCTTACCGTGTATTGAAGAAAAAATGAAGTTATGAATAAAGCAGAGGTGACAAAATAGTGTATTGTCTACCATTTGCAAGTGAAATAACTGAGAATTTTTTCTGACAAAATGGCAGCCGTTTTTAACACTTTCGTACAAAGTTGAAAATATTTATGATTTTGGTTTGCCTGACCGTTCCGTTCTCGAATTGCCATGAAATTTTTGGTAGCTATTGATGTTTACCCTACACGAACCTTATTACAAATGAAGTTTCTAGCATGACTAGTTTATTTACAGGGATAGTTAAAAGTGTTTCGTTACTTTATGGCCTATGAAAAAAAATCGTTTCAAATGAATTTTAAACATGTTACACCCTGTCAAACATATTTCCAATTTATATACATTTACGAAATGCTGTAAAATATGACTTCTGTAAAATATACGGTAAAAAGAATAGCTATTATTCATTTACAGAGCCAAACAAAATAATTCAATTACATAATGATAAAGAGGTAAACTGTTTACGACACATTTTAATTATAGTAAACTGTTCCACATATAATAAAATTCATATGTGTTGGCTAAGCTTAATATAAGTTATTTCACGCATAATACGAAGTGCATAACATTTAGAGGGACGCAGGAAAGGTTTCAAATAGTGTATTCTATCCGAAGTACTGTATATTATTAATGATTTCGAATGGATGGATGAAATGCATTTCTAGTTATGATATGCATTTTTAGATTTCATTAAATGTATGTATATTATATGATGTGTATAAATGCTACAGTTGATATAAAGGGCTACACAAAAGAGTTCGTAAAGGTTACTGAATATGAGTGTAATTTACTTAAAGGTAGTTTTAAAATAAGTTGTGCATTTTTACGCTGAACTGCATTCAGTTTACTATGAAATGTTTGTAAAATAGATAAAATGATACCCAAAGTTACGCAAAGGATTGGATAAATGGTCGCCAAGGGATGATAATTTCTAAGAATGTGATTTCAGTTTGTTTTAAGAGTATTTCAATTTGAACTAAATTTTAGCTAAATACTAGTGTGTAATAAAAGTAGTAGGTAAACCACAGGGCTGAGCAAAAGTATTCAAATATGTTTTCATCTATTAATATAAATTGCTGAAAGAGAAATTTAAACTTGTTATGCGTTTTCTTGCTAAATTAAATTTTCCCACAATATAGTATATATATCAACCGACATATCAAATACAATGTTGTTGAAAAATACTGGAATAGATGTTTTTCTATGGGCAGTAACACTTTATTTCCTTAAGTAATAATGTTTTGCAAAAGATATTAAGAAGTGTTGAAAAGTGTTTCATAATCTGTGCTTAACACATGATTTTTCTTACTTGATTTAAATCAAATGGACTGTTTCTGATTACCGGTGGGTAAAATTTATTCTAATATATCTGAATGGAAAATTTCGTCCCCATCTAAGCACCTTATTCATACAAAATTTCTCTAATATATATTTTTAAAAAAATTTTTTGTTTTTACTGGTTGTAGTTTGCCTAGGTTTTATAATACTTTTTGCCGACATTGAGCAGAAGGTTATTTAACTTTCAAAATAGGCAGAATACTTCGCTTAACCAATGAAGGAAACTTCCGTTACTAAAAATGAATATCAGTTCTTGCCATAATTTCTGTATAATAGGGCGTAATTATTAAGATAAAAATTCTAATTAAATTTTCTTTTGGAATTTTGTCCTGACAGTACTCAGTCGGTTATTGTTGTTCAGCTTGACAGAAAAAAAGAAATTTTGTTGCCGAAACAAGTTATGACCAAGAGGCAAATTTAAATTAATACCGATATCGGTCTCAAAAGACGAATTACATACATGCATAAGAGTCTGCACGTACACTGTCTTAAAAAGCATGTCTAACAAACTGTGTCTAAAATTTCGCCATAAATAGATTAGCTCGAACTGGGCTAGAAAGTATCTGACGTACGGAGACAAGTGCACTGTAAAAATAAATCTGTAAATTGGTAAAATTTTTTTAGGAAAATCGGATTCCAAGAATTTTTTCTAACGGCAACAGCAAAATTCATTTAATAGATACAGATTTGCACTGTACATCATTAAATCTGTATGAGAATTACTAAGTATATGTCTAAGATTTTTTTTATAAACTGGAATTCCTAGAATTTTTTATGCAATTGCAATCCAGGTTACAGATAAAATTTATAGATAACTGTAATTTGAGTAGAATCATTTGTACAGTTACAGATTTTTGTAGCTTTACAAAAATTTATTTTATAGATTTACATCCTTTCTTGTACAGTGCTCAGATAAAATTTTAGTAAGGATACAGATTTCAGTAACTTTATATCTGTAGGATTACATATTTTTTTTCTTAACAGTGTGGTTTATTATAATATTCATCCAATCTTGTTCGTCTTAGTGGCTGCTCTGTAAAACATTTGTGTGACGTTACTTCATAAAGTTGTTGGCAGTCAAGTTATCACCAAGTTTATGGTGGAATAACGATAAACCGAGATAACCAGTGTAACATTACACTAATATGTAATGTTACACCAGTGACATATGTTTAAATTACACCATTATAGAATTGAAAAAAATCACACCATAACATTGGTGGCAGCAAACCTGCCACCAGATTTAAAAATAGAAATATGTAATGTTACACCAGTGACATATGTTTAAATTACACCATTATAGAACTGAAAAAAATCACACCATAACATTGGTGGCAGCAAACCTACCACCAGATTTATGGAGTAATGTTACACAAATGTTTTACTGTGTGGGAATGGAATTTAAGGATATTTAAGTTCTTTTGTATTCAAAAATTATGGAAGAAGGTTCGTGGCTGTTTCCTTAAATCATGTGATACCGTGTGTGCTTTCGTACGTGATAAATAGTAAGGGCTGATTCCAGCGCTTTTCAAAGCAAGAGTTCCATTTTGATTAAAACACCAAATATTTTCGAATAAAACTTCGTAAAAGTTGCAATGATCGTAAAGAATTCCGGATATTTTTTATGTTAGCCGGTTGCAAATCTTGCCAAGAGAATTTTTTAAACTCGCTTTTAAAATTTACTTCATGTGATATATTAAAACAATGTTTTGAAGTTGAAATTAAATATTGTAGTTTGGGACATTTTGTTTAACATTTTCTTTTCGTTGAACAAAAGAAAGAAAAAAATGCGAAAGCCATGAATTTTAAATGTTTCAGTTTTACATGGCAGTTTTGAATTTTTTAATGAAATAGGTGAAATGATTATATTTTAGTTGAAATGCAAAATAATGTGTTGGGAACATTGTTTGACGGTTAACAACCTGCGCTCCGCTCTCATAAAAATAAAGAGTTCTTGATTTCTCCATCAGAATTTTTCAATTTGACGGAAGATTGAGCAAGTACATTGAATTAAGAATAAAGTTATTTGTTATGATAAGATATTTTTTATAAATGACATTATTTATCATTAAAATAAATTACACTGCTCGACATATATTTCAGGAAGACCAAATTGGTTTCCAAGGGTAACTAGTAGAGAATAATAATCTAACCGTACTTGTTTCTTCGCCGAACTACTATTGGCAGTCGCTAGTATAACCTCTTATAAAAAGTCAGAGATGATTAATGATGACTTAAAAATGACCTTGATGAACAACAAAAATATATTACAAAATATTACTTATGAGGATATGAGTTTCAAAACTTGCCATGTCAAAAAGTTCAGATTTTCAGAAACAACGGAAATCCTCTGATTCCGCTCATTGGTTTTCACTACAGATAGACCGAAAATTCGCCTTCGGTTTTGTTTTCAGCTTAAAATCTGATAAATCTTTGTCGCCGAAAAATTGTTTTCGGTGACCACTTTTTATTCATTCTTATGAACTTTACTGTTGATAAATATCAGTCATGACTGACTCAAGATTTGGGTGTACATTAAAAGCAAAGAATACATGTAAGACTGAACTTCGAAGACGGATTTCACGTATCGATTAATAATTGCGTATAATTAATAAATACGCATAACTGATAAATAATTATGTGCATTTAAGTGAGTATTATAATGACTTAAAAAGATTTTTGGACATTTTCACTTTCGGTCACTTGAAAACAACTGCTATTCTACGGATCACAAATACCCCCAAATTACTCCGAATTTTAAACTATAATATGAAAATGTTTTATTATTATTGGGCATTGTTATTATAAAAAGGAAATTTATATTCTTTCAATATATTTCGCATTAAATAATACACTGAAGGATATCAGATTCCTTTTAATAGTCATTGTATTCTTTAAAAAAATTCATTCACTTTGACTAAGCACAAAGGTAACAACACTGAATTAACCTTTGGGGACACTATTTAAAAAATTATTAAAAGGTATACCTGTCAGAAATCTAATCTACTAAGTTCAAAGAGACCAAACTGAAATTACATTATGGACCTTAATTGTACATACATTACAAAAAATACTCTATTTGTCAACATTTTAAATTAAGTTTTTTATAACGCAATTTTTATAGTTTTGTAAAATAAATTCTTTTAAAAATACAACGTCTGCTTCAATGCAGCTGCTTTTTTACTGTTTAGAAAACCCGTACAAAAACACCTCGAATCTTGAGTCGTCTGTAGGCCGAACAAAAGGGGAGGGAAGAATCTTTCGAGGAACGCTCCAGGTGCAATCTACCTGACATCCTCGTGGGAGCTTCACAGATGGTTTTCGATGAGAGAATGACTTACCTCTTGCCTAAGCTCGAACTGCGAACGGAAGACGATGTTATGAGAGAAAAAATATAATCTATTTCGAGAATGTAGAGGTGTTTCCAGACTAATTTTGAGGTTATATGGCATTATAAAATATTAGCTCAAAATCAAGATAATAGAAAGTTTTCTATTTTCACTTTTAATGAGCTAAAATAATATATTTCCTAAATAAAAGAATTCGGCAAGTCATTTTGTTTAGAACTATTACAGTAAAAATAGTTTTTTCTGCGTTAATTGTAAACTTTACGCAGAAAACGTACAACACGGGACATTATAAATAGCACAGGAAAACGTACTTTACTAACCACTTAATTGATAACTATTTTAGAAAAAACTTTCAAATAATGCTTTTTTTTTTTTTTTTTTTTTTCATGTCATTTACAGAATTTTTATTTTTTATCAAAATTTCAAAGCAAAAGTTTGCCTAATTGAATCTTTCTGATCAAATGCCCGGATTAAATAATACGATATTTACAATAAACATTTACTGGTGAGAATAATATACAGGGTTGGCAAGTTTTTGACAGTGTGCGGTTTTATCCGGTTTAAACCGTCATGTCAAAAACTTCTTGTCAAAAACCTTGTCAGAAACCCTCACTGATCTGTAAAATTTCACATTAAATATCTGTCACACATATACAATATTAGATATAATATTAAAATTCACTATTATTGTCTTGTATATTATCATTTCCAGAAAAAAAAAAGAATAAAAAAATCTGCCATAAATCCGAAGATTTGGCCTGCCTACAAACTTTCTCAACAAGCGATGCTTCTGCTATCAAGCTGTGCTAGCTCAGCATCAATTGAGAGAGTATTTTCTAACTTTGGCTTCATACACTCTAAACTCAGAAATCGTTTCAGTGCAAATGAATGTGCTAAATTGATTATGTGCTATAGAATGATGCGGGGTAAAATTGATTCAGATTATTAAACTGTACAAAATCATTTTCTTTTGTTTGAGCATTCTAAAAAACAAAAATGTCTTATTGCAATTAAAGTAATTTAATTTTTTTATTATTAAATTGCAGTTATTAATTTTAAATAAAAAATTACTTAAATCATTAAGACTTATTCAACGTTTCCCTCTTGTTCTTAAAATGTTTTAAAGCGCATTACATGTTTTTGATGGTTTAACCTTTTCCGGCACGGGCAAAATGTGTACTAAAATGAGAAATTATCGACTGGCACCAGAATTCGCATACGAATTTTTTAAATATTTTTAAATACTTAATTTAAGCTTTTATTGTAAAAGTAAAATTTTACTAAATTATTACTGGTGCCGTTTACAAGTTTGGAATTAAAATTAGGTATCCCAGACTGGGCACAGTGTGCCGGAAAGGGTTAAGCCAGTTTTCGATGGTTGAAACCAGTTTTTGACAGTTTAAACCAGTTTTTGACGCTGGTCATGTCAAAAACATGCTTCTGCCGTCAGAAACACAACCCTGATAATATACCGTGATTGAAATAAGGGTACCGGTACGCGGGTATGGGCAAATCATGATTGGGAAAATACGTAGCCTATATGATGTACGGGAAAATCATGATGGGCAAAAATACGTTGCCCGTATGATGTACGTGCAAATCAGGGACGCGATTAAAGATATTATTCATTAGTGATTATTATTTTTTACGATTATTTTTTTCTAACTGTATTTTCCAACTATTTGAAAATTTGTTTCTAGTTCTTTTATATAATTCTTTTCTCTGCTTTTGTACAGTTTCCAAGCAAGCCTTTCCTTTTCTCAATGATGGCAACTTACCAGTAGATTCTTCATCAAATTTATCACTAGTATCATTAAAAAACATTAAATCATGATTCAAGTCTTAGACCTAATTCAAAATTAGTGTAAAGGAAAAAAATGCCCATTTGAATTTACTGTTAAAAAAATGTATGATGTATTACTGTAACACAGAAATCGGGATTTATATACAGAATTTTTATCATAACTGACCAAAAGTGACGCAGGAAACGAAAAATAAAATAAAATAAAATAAACGAAACAAATAAAAAAGAAAGAAAAAACGTATTATATGCTTAAAATCGGAATTTCATTACAATGTTTAAAAGTTATAAAAACAGAACATTTTTTAAAACTAATTTTAAAGATCGGAAGTTATATATTTTTCAGCGATTTTTAAATCTATGCGTGTGAACAATTTTCAAACAGATGCAGCACTGAGCTCACTGCTTGAAAGGTTTTTCTGTCGTAGAAGTCTCATTTAAACTTATTAACATGTAAAACTAAAATGTTTGAATTTTTGCCAATTTTACGTCCATTAATTATGAAAAAACTAAGTTGATAATAATGAAGTTTAAATTAATTAATTTAGCATCAATATTTTTCTTTTTGAAAAAACAGTCATATAGATTTTTTAACTGCGGCATATCAGGAACTAAATACATAATCAATAGCCATTCATCTAAAGAAATCTCATATTATTTCGATAACTAAAAATGTTGTAAAGGGGACACAGTACCTTGAAATTGGTGAAAATATGGATTTTTTTTAATATATTAGCTTAAAGCTTCAATAATTGTGATAATTATATTTTGACACTTCATTTTTACCTATACGACAATTAAATCGTGAGATATTGTAAATTATGTTTATAGATCCAGTGCAATTACTCATACAAATGAAAATTTTAAACTGATTTTTCTCCTCTTTCATATTTTTATAGCTTCCTTGTTCGATAAATAACTAAGGTTTTTTTTTTGCTAATTTAGATAGAGTTTTTTTTACTTGTTCTTTATGGTGTTTTTAATATTTTTGTCATGGATTTAACATTCATGTGTATAGTTATTTTTTTAAAAATATATTTAAATTGGGAATTTCTAGAATTACTTTCATTTTTAATGTCCACGAGAGAAAAAAAATCCTATTAAAGGTAAAATCCAACACATCTAAATACATCCATGCACAGTTTTATGTAGTATATTCTAATGAATGTAAGAAAAAAATCAAAGCAAAATTACTTATATTTATAGATAGAATTAAGGATTATTAAAAAGTTAAATAAAAAAAATTGATAAATATTCTGTTCTACAAGATTTTTTAAAAATTCTATTTAATTTTTACTAATAAGTATTGTGGCAAAACATATATTAAAGTATTATTCAAAAATGGAAAATAAATGTTTCAAAGGTACCATACCTCTTAATGTAAATCTCTATAGTTTTTATATTGAAAACAGTTATCTTATCTGTAACAATTCTTTTAAATAAGCGCATCGAAATTTCAAATATATAATCTTTAAAGTTTGTTATTGCATTAATAAATTAAATAGTATTTGAAATTAAAACTTCTGTACCATAACGGATAACGAATCACTGCATTAATATGTAGTAAAATACAATTTCATATTGATATTTGTATTTACAATCCGTATTCTGGATTCATTTATTGAGATGAAGCGATCTCAGAATGAGCCCAAACCCAGGCTTAAAATTGACTCAGTAGAGCTCGAGCTCAAAGTAAGCATTTTATTTATGCACAAAAAAAAGAAGAAAAAATGCTATTTGGGAAAAACAATGTAGACTAAGTTTCTTAAAGGTTTTACAATCTTTTAAAAAAATCAGTTTGAAAGTTGACTGAATAGTTAGTGTTGGGATATAAGAAGAAATATTTTGTTTCTGAAAGCCTTTGCATGATCAGCGCCAGTAACACAAAGAAGACTAAGATATCATTGTCTATTCTCATCCTCTATTTAAAGACCTTTTAAAAATTAATTATACAGAATGTTGCCGAATTCGACACACAAATTCATAAGAGGATAGTATGAGTAAGCATCCAGAGGTTGAAATTGCCGTAAAACATAAGGTCGCAAACTATTTAAAAAGAAATACAGGTTGCTTCATCCTAACTAAACTTGGCATGAGGCTAATGATTTTGAGAAACAAAAGTATTGCAGCGAAAATGAAATGGTATATGCCTTGTCTTTTGTGAAATGTTATAGCATCACATATATTTCTAAAAAAATCAGGTTGCTTTAGCAATAGATGAACTGGTAAACCCTGTCCAAAATGTCGAGTGCAATTAAAAAGACTGCTGGCGAGTATGATGGAAACTTCTATTACCACTTTTTATAAGGTACTCTGCCCTAAACGAGCCATGTTCACCAGCCCCCGTTTAGACAATCCCCAGATTTTAAAACCACGCTAAATTCATTAACTTAAAAAAATTATTTTTTATTAAAAAAAAACAGTGGTGATTTTTTTAAAATGGATCTTTATTCATTTTTCTTTTTTTGAAGATTTTTGTGGTCAAATTAGCCGCTGTTAAGAAATACAAAGTCTGTTTTCGTCTTTGATTCTTTCATTAAAAACTTAGTTAAAAAGTTGAAAATAAGATAATGTAAAATGAATTCGGAAACAAAAACTTTGTCTCTCGGTATTTACCCTATATATCATGTAATTCTGGATTAGTAAAACTCATATATATAAAACTCATGTTTACATCCTCCTCAGTCCTGATGTCGCCTGGAGACGACAATGAAAAACATCCTTTAAATTAATTTAAATGCTTCTATAATCGTTAAAATTACATCTAGACTCTTTCAATAAATGTGTGCATATTAGAAGCTTCGATATATAGATTGTTACATTTTTTCAGATGTTTTATAATAATTTTAAACTGGTTTTTTAGTGCTACGTAAAATTTGTTTCAGGACTGAGGAGGTTATATTTCACAGAAACATATTTAGATTCGATATTCTATTACACATAATAAACGAAATGAAATGTGCCGTGTATTTTGGAAATTTGTGTTGTTAATTTCAAAATTTAATAAAACATTTCTTATACATCAGGGTCAATCCGGATGCTTTTATAAAATTTTAAATGACAGTTCTATTTATGCAGTTTAAAACTTTGAATTGTATAGCTGCTAAATAAACTAGATTGTCCTGTGATAAACTAGAAGGTTTGTGACGAATCAATTTTTGTGATCAATAAAATCACGCGAAATATAATTGGTCTAGGATAAAGTAGATTGGCCTACAATAAACTAGTTCAGACCAATAAATATCAGGTTAAACTAGTTTATTTATATGAAAATTAAGACAAGCTAGTTCCGTCAACGAAAAACTAGTTTATCCTATGAGCGTTAGAATAGACTAATCTGGTCTGAAAAAAACTAGTTTATGGGCGTTGTGATAAATTAGTTTGGCCTACGCCACTCTAGTTTAGCCTAAAATTGGGTTCAGCCGGTAACATATACGTCATGAAAGTTGTCGCATATATTATCGGATATGAATAACACTTGCTGAAAATGCATTTTTGCAGAGTTTTGTTTTTTAAATTGTTTACTTAGACTTCTGACTTCACTTTAAGAAAAAAAAAATAAAATTTCTTAGTAACATCTAGTTAGACACAAAAGTGTTTTATAATCTATGCTTGATGCATGGTCGGTCAATTTTTCATAAATACGAATACAAACTAGATTATTTTATAAAACTCATATCTGGTACATTACTCGTCGATAACACAAAATGAAACTGTAAAATAAAATTATTGTAGTCAAAGTTTTATTGTCAAATATTTAAAAATGTTGGTAAAAAGAATCTTTACAAAAAGTAAAATTGTAAAATTATTTTAATATGGAACATGAAAAATTAACAATTGTAAAAAGCTTGAAGATCACAGCATAATAGTAGCACAAGCTGAAGTTTTTCAAACAAACCTAATATGAAGAATAGGAAAATTCGTTTTCTTCTTCTTTTATCCTACAAAGATCAATGGAGAAAATGATGATATAAGAGACATTACATCACACAAGATATCATTTTACATTGTCCTTTGTTAATGCTTATAAAACTATTTGGTGATAACACTCCTGCAAAAGAAAAGCATATTATTATTCGGTAAAAAATATGTCGTTTTTAAATATTTCAGTTGTTCATAATGGTTCGGCATTTTTCCTTCTCATTCTGATGCTTTAATGAATTACTTGTATTAAAACACATAAAGTGATTATATTTGAAAAATTTTATATTTGGAAAAGGGCATTTAATCCTTTATTTATTTGATTCTAATTGGAACTTGTTAAGAGCTCAACTCATTAACCCTATAAAAGGCAAAGGCTAAACGGTTTTTTTTTCACCTAATTTTAATTTCAAAACAGACGAAGAGCAAAAAGAACATTTAAATAAGATTTTGCTTTTCTAATGAAAGTATTAAAAAACGGGGATTTGTTTTTTAAGAAATTCGTTTGAATATTCTGGTGTCAGTCAATTGTTTCATAATTTTACAAACAGAATTCTTCTGTCCCCGAAATGGTTAGTGGGAAATCAAGTAACAGTAAAAAGCTAAAAATTAAAGACTATAAAATTTTAAATACATTTATAATGTTATCACTTAGATATATAGTAGTAAAACTAGATAAAAACATATTACATCCAAATCTAGAATGCATTTTTCCATTATTCTTATCATACAATCTTCACAGATGACACAAATAACATCGCTAAATGAATGCAATCAATATGTAAAAGCAATGTCATCCAAATGTAATTCTTACGATATATATTGCCATCATGCGGCAAGGAAAATCAGTCAGTGTGAAGATCATATATCTAATTTTGTAAAGAGGTGCAAATGTATGCAAAACAGTTATGGTGACTTCATGAGACATCATAACCACTTGAGAATAATAATGTGACAGATTAAAGATCTATGCTATGTTTACGGAACATTCAGGGCACAGGCCCTGAGCCCCTGAAAATGAGGGGTCCCCAAATGCTGATGAAGATTTTTCAATTATTGTCCAAAACCTGAAATAGTTTTAATATCCAATGAAATTTTACATTTCATTCTATATTTTATTATTTCAATATTGCATTTTTATAACGTTGTATATTTTATCTGAAACATCCATTTATTATTTTATTAAAGTAAATATTTTCTTTTATTTCTATATAATAATTTCTTATATCACTTTAAAAATATATTGTATTTTGAATTCTTGTTTAATCCTTTTGTTGTTATCATCAGATTATTTGACTGTTGGTGAGCGTGTCTTGCACGCTGTAGGCCCTGATATTTTAAATTACTGTAGTTTGGTGTTGTAGAAAATTTATTATAAGTTGTTACATAATTTTTCATTCCAGATATATAGACTCTGGATAGAAACGGGTAATTTGCATCACACAGTTTATTAAAAAAAATCTACTCATGTAAAATAGGTAATTGTAAAATAATTATTTAAAAGTAATTTATAATTATCATATTTATTTTTTCAATAGCTATTCTGAAATCAATAATGCACTGTAAAAAAAAATCTGCAAAGGTACTAAACCTTTTCTAGGAAACTGGGATTCCAAGAACTTTTCCTGTAACGGTAACAGCAAAAATTCAAGTTTCAGAATCGATTACATGAATTTTTCCTGTTACCGTTACATGAAAAGTTCTTGGAATCCCAGTTTCCTAGAAAAGGTTTAGTACCTTCACAGATTTTTTTTTACAGTGTGGCTACTTTAGTAGTAGTAATCATATAGTAACTATCACTTTTCGATTTCCTTTCAGTAAATCCTCCTTTAAATATCAATGCAAGGGGGGGGGGGGCATAAGCATCTATGCCCAGAGCACTCAAATTTATAAATCGATCCGTGTTAAAGATATCACATTTTTGCCACCATCCTGGCTATGATACTTGTAAATATTTGTGATATCAGATCGACTAGTTGTGCCTTTTGGGAGACATATAAGTTCTACAAAGAACACCGCTAAACAAGACCTAATATGATTTTTAATTCAATGCTAAAATGTTTCAAATAATTCAATGAAATATTTAAAAAAAAAGTCAACAAGTTCTTGTCTAACTTTTTATTAGAGGGTCTAAGATTTTTCATTGAGTATTATTTTGTCTTATAAAGTATTTTGTTAGATCTGCATATACAGTGATAGTATACATCTATACCTTTATTTATTCTTTAATTCATTGATGTTTCAATATTTAATAACAAAAACATTATTAAAATTTTGAACAAATCTTATACACTGTTGGCGATTCTGATATTATAAATACAATTTTAACTCTTTAAATTTAAATTGAGTCTCTTATTCCGTACGAAAAATTTGTGGTAAAACATAAACAAGTGGATAAATGTGATCACACATCGCACACAGGGTTTCTTTTACTATCTCTTTCAAGAAACTTGATCGTTATCATTAGTTTGTATTATAAACTATATGTTAAAGTTTAAAGCAATTGATTCTTTAGTTTTCACTTATTTAACAAAATTTAGAAAACAGCCCCTCTTCAGACAACCCTCTCCTCCCCCAGAATTTTACACTTTTTCAAATATTTAATGTAACGATGTAACGAAAAAATATTAACATCGGTGCTCAGTATTAAAAAAAAATTCAAAATGCAATCAACAATTTATCTAAAGAAAAAAGACAACATTGCCCTTCCTCAAAAATTCAATTTATTTAAATTTATAAAATTTGTATTATGTGTTATAAACTATGTTAATGTATAAAAGCGATTGTCTAGTTTTCCTAATTTTAACAAATTTTTGTCAATTGTCTGTGCGAAAACGAATCTTTTTTATAAATTTAAAAGTTTATTTTTTCATAAATGAAAAAATTGTGGTCTGTTTTTTTTTTTTCTGTTTTTTTTTTTTTTTTTTTTTTATTTAGATTTTATGAAAAAGCGCATGAAATAACATCCGGATGCGAAACCGCCAAATTTGTAAAATCAATAGCTACAAAAAAATTGTACTGAGATTATCAAACCCTAGTATGAAAATGTATCTCTTTCTTTTCGTGTCACGTGTTTTGCCATGGAAAAACTACAATCCTGGAATTAATTACCAAAATAAAGATAAATAAGCGCGTTTTTCACGTGATTTATTTAAATCATTAATTTATGTTAGTTACATAATAATTTTTATATCTATTTAAATTTTGGCAGCAATTAAAAGGAAAAAAAAAAACAACAAATGAACTGATGATATTTAAAAAAAAAATTAAATTAAAATAATAGTCTTTTTCAAAATTTTATGATTTTTTTGTGTGACAAGAGGTATTTAGCTGTAAGTATACAAAATTTGAGCACTGACTTATATAGTTTTTATGTACGAACTCTGTGACAGACAGACAAACAGTCAGAGGACAAAGACGAATAGGGTTTGGTCAGATGAAAGAAATCTTAAAAAAGAATTACTAGAATATTGACATGCCTGTAGAATCTTGTTATACAATACGACGTTTTTCTAGTTGCTTCAGTTCTACCTTAGCTCATTTTCATATAAATAATAAGAAAAATAACTATATTCGTTTAGAAAAATACATATACATTAAATTTCAATAAAATTGACTTTTATAATTTGATATTTTTGTACTTGGGTACTTAACTTTTTTAAAATATTACTGGTAACGTAAAAGTAATTTTTTCTATTTTGTAAATTTGAAGAGAAAAAATTCTGACCCGAAAGGATTATTATAAAGAAATTTGGAAATGTCTACAAATTGAACAATATTTCGAGTAATTTTATACATAAACCAAACTTTCTTTTTGAATATGCAAATGATTTATTAAAAAACGATTTTTGTGACAAGGTTTTTCTTTTTAATTAGATATTCAAATATTCTACAATTATTTAGCAAAAGCTATTTTTTGTTCATAAATTTCATCATACCATAGCGACAATTAGAAAATAAGATATAGTAAATTTATAGCAAACAGACATAGTGAATCCATGAAATCCATGAATTCCTACAATAAGAAAAATAATTAAATACCCAAAGCAAAGTAATAATGGATCATTACTATTTATTCAAATTTTCATTAATATTCTAAATTAACATTTTGTGGAACAATAAAATAATTACTTGAGTTTTAAACGAATTCTACATGAATAAGAAAAAAAAAATAATGGTTTAGCTTGTATTTTTCTTTTTAAATATACACAACCGAAAACAAAGGTAAGAATTGTCAGAAAATGATTGTTTCTAATATTTAAGATTTATTTTTAAATACCATTTAGAAGAAACATATTGTTTTACGTTGTGTTATCCTAAAATATTTAAAAACTGGGAAATCTGGATACATTATGTGCGTTTACAGAAATCAATTACACAAGTTAGTAAATGACTTATTTCCAATGGCAGACTGTAATTTTTAATGAAACGTTTAAGGAGTTTCTTAATTTTCTATGAGAAACTATTATATTCATAGAAAATTCGAACTTAATAATTTGTCAGAAATAAAAATTATGAATGTTTGCGAAAATTACTTACATAAATTGAAATGACTTATTTTCAGTGGCAAACTATAATTGTATCATTATAAACTATAATTGTACTATTATAAACTATAAGTTATAATTGTAAATACCGGGTGTCCCAAAAATGACTGATGATTTAAAAATTCAATAACTTGCAAACGGTGACAGCTATTTAAAAAATTTTTGCAGGAGGGTTATGTAAATGTCAGGAGTTTTTTTTACCGTAATTTTTTATTTTAGTTCGCATCTCAAACAATAGGTGGCGCTGACGGCGATTGAAGGCCAGGTCGACGCTTCACTCAGCACTGATCACCTTGCCTTCAATCGCCGTCAGCGCCACCTATTGTTTGAGATGCGAACTAAAATAAAAAAATTGCGGTAAAAAAAACTCCTGACATTATACATAACCCTCCTGAAAAAATTTTTTAAATAGCTATCACCGTTTGCAAGTTATTGAATTTTAAAATCCATCAGTCATTTTTGGGACACCCGGTAAATATAATTATACTATTATAAACTGTAATTACACCTATAATTGTACCATTATAAACTATAATTGTACTATTATAAACTACAAGTGTAGCATTCCAAACTAATAGTACCATTTCTCCAAATATTGGTAGGATCTTGTAATGAGATATTGCAGATTCAGATATCGGCAGGAATGGTTCAGTGGTAGAGCAACATCCTTGTACGATGTGGGCCCAAAGATTGATTATTGGCTCTGGTTAATTTTTTACACCATTTGTATTTATTGCATGCATGTCTGTAGAATATTTGAATATACTTATAATTGTACCGTTCTTAAGCCAATTTTACGCAAGTAAGAAGTTTTTTAAAAAATCATAAGCCAAACCATAAACAAAGACAATTTAAAAATAGTGTTACAATATTGTTTCTATTATCTAACTCCTTCGGGACAGACGTCTTTTGCGGAATTTTTAATCTTTGGTCACTGGTTTTTAAAAACAGAAATTTTTGCCTAGTTGATTCGGGAAAATTCAGGAATGAAATAAGGCAAAATTTTCAATAACATTTTACTGATGAAAATAATCAAGGATTCTAAGCACCTTCTGATGCACGTATTCCAGCCACTCATCCCCAAGGAGTTAAAATGACAAATTAGGGAAACATATTGTTTTACGCCGTATTTTCCTACAACTTGAGAAAACTAGAAACAGCCGAAAAATTATATATGTTCACGAAAATTAATTACAGAAGTTAGAAAAATACTTATTTTCAAAGACAGATTACGAATGAAAATAAAACTTAAAGGGATTTGAAATTTTGACGTATTTTGCCATTCTACCATAGAAGAATCTTATTTTCAATGAAAGAATATAAATAAAGGAAACAGTTAGGAGATTTGCCATTTTTACACAGGGTTCGTACACTTCAAGGACCTTAAATTACTCAAACTTAATAAAACATTTGACACCAGAATTTTTATTTAAAGCTATTTTATCTATTTATTTAACTTGGTTTCATTAATCTTTGATTTAATTTAGTGTCTAAAGAAATTTCTGGTTCAAATGGAATAAAATATATGATAGAAACGGGTCGATTCGACCCATTCAGAGTAAGAAGATTAATGTAGCAAAATTCCATCTTTAGACATTCAGACCAGCATTTTACGAAATTTCTCGTACTAAAACACTAAAAGTACCCCGAATTCTTTGAATGTTGTTATATTAGCAACTTTGTCACATTGCATTCATAAAAAATTTAAACTTAATCCGTTGGTTTATATAGGGGAGAGGGGGGGGCGCGTTTCAACTGGGGGCATCTTTGAACACTCTAAATATTTTCCTTCAAATATATTATTTTTTTAAAATATCTATGGCAATACATTACAACTGTTTCAGTGCAATAAGTATACAAAGCTGCACCATTTTGTTTGCACAATACTGTATAAACAAGATATGTATTTTTCTTCCTCTTGAATCTAAACTTAAGAAAATTAATTTGCAAGATTTTGGTTGACAATTTTGTTTCCCTAAAATTTATATTTATTGTTCAACGCTTAAATAAAGATGTAATCTTTAGTTTATAAGCTTTGTTTTATTCATTTTCTTCAGCCGAATTGAGTAAACAGTTGTAATGTTGAATTCCATGTAACGGGGAACCATTGAAAAAAAAAGCTGGGGCACCATTCAACACCTAAAACTATGATGTAAGGAGTTATTTATGTAGCTAAATATTATTATTATTGGAATTTTCTCTTTATGAAAAGAGGTTATTTAAGAATATCAAAGAACATGGACTTATACTGTTAAAAATCCCTTCTTACTGCACACACGTATTACAATCTCTGGATCCAGCGATGGGAAATTTCAAATCTGAATTGATGATGGAATTCATTTATTTGATAATTGCAAATTCCGTATACACAATAAAGATTCATGATTTAACAGGTTTGTCTAAATAAGCCAATACTCTTTCATTTACTCTTTCTGAAACATTATTTTTGATATTCGTTCTAGATAAAACGAAATTTCAATCAGATTTTTCATAAAAAGAGTGGATGAAAATTTTTAATTTTTCAGAAGCATCAGATATCATATTAGTGTATTTCAAGAATATTGTAAAAAAGTTTTCACAACAAATATAACTGGAGGGATACTCTGTGTTGTTTCAAAAATAATTTTTAACATCAAATTTGATGTATTTAAGCATGGTTAAATGACAGAAAAATTATTAGATTCAATAAAATATACTTATTTAATTATATTTATATTACTTTATATTTCTGAAACGTATGCAGCTCTTTATGAAAACTCTCAATATTTTCATATTTTAATCATTTGTTCAAAGGTGCCCCTTACTTGTTCAAAGGTACATGGGGCAGGTTTGAACATAAATCTTTCAGATTTTAAAATCTTCACAACTTTTTTAATTTGCATGGAAAACTTTTAATTTCTGATTCATGTTATGAATAAATGCATTGTTTTTATTATGTCATTTCATTATGCAAAAAATATAATTCAAATATGAAATGTATTGATTTAAAAAAAAATGTTCAAACGTGCCCCCCCCCTCTCCCCTATTTTATTTATTTTTAAGAAATATAAACTATTAAAAATGAGAAAAATCACTAAATTGTAAAATGCAAACTTTTTTTAGAATTTGCCTATGATTCAAAACTCTTCCCAAAAGTAAACTTTAAAAATATCTCTTCTAAATAAAAATAATTCATGCTGTCACCGCAACTGCTTATGAATTTTTATGACCGGGGGATCTTTCTTCGTTAATATTAAGAAAAACTATTGCATATAAAATAGGAAAACCATGGTATTATAGTGATATGTTTGATAATCATGCTGATGTAGAGTATTTTTAAATCGAATAATTCTTTTCGGAGATATTTAAACTTAATCAAAAACACTCCCTTAAAACCCAAAAACTACTACCCTTAAGCAAAAACTATATGCAGGAATATAATAATTTGTTCTGAGAAAATGCATTAGAAGTTTCCAGTACAGACTACATTTGTTGTTTTTGGTTATTATTATTACTATTATTATTATTATTATTTGATTAAATTTTTTTGATGATTTATTTCCATTTTAAATTCCAATTTTCAGCATTTTGAGTCAAATTTGTTACTATTTGTTATTTAGTGTTATTTTAAACTGTTGCAAATTTTAAAAGCAGTCTAAATACATTTTCATCAAATTAAGAATTTATTCGCACGTGAATATCAAAAATAGAAAAAAAACCCTTCAAAGTTAGAACTAAATGATTACGTATTAAAAGAAGGAAAATATTGAAAATTCAGTCATAAAAACTGTATTTACACGCAAATTTTAAAAGAAAAAGAAAACTGTAAAATGATAAACATATTAATATGCGTTAAAACTCGAAAATGGAGGAATTTATGTTATATTTAAAATGGCCAAACAATAATATTGCCAAATAATTTTTAAAAATATTTAAACGAGACATTTTTTTTTTTTTTTTTTTTTTTTTTTTTTTTTTTTTTTTTTTGAATTGGAGAGAATTTTTTAACTATTTTTGTGAATTCTAAAGCAGCGCAAATTATATATCTAATGTAACAACAAAAGTATTTTTACATGACTATTAAATAGAAAAAGCAAACTTTGGTGAAAATTTGTCACATTTAAAATAATGCATTTTTAAAATGTCTTACTTTAAAAAATTTATTATAGCGTTATTACCGGGGGTCAAAAATTCTGTTTACTTAATTAATTTTATATTAATTTATTTTCAAATGTTTTCCTGATTCGATTTAATCAAACACGAAAGCAGGCCGTTAACAAGGAAATCGCAACTTTAAAAAAAATTATAATTTCAACTTCCGAATTTTTTTTAAGCCTATCAAATTAGCATATTTTTAGAGTTTCCATTGTCTGAACTTGATGAGTGTAGTTCATATGTGGCAGGGCTCCGTAGCTGTGCAGAAAATTTCTCAATAGTAACTTGAACAATCGTAAATTACTCACGAACAATAAAACTTATTATAGTTTTTATCCTATTGTTAATAACAAATGGAATATAAAAAAATGCATTCTATCAGATTATAAGAAGTTTCGAATATTAATTTTTAGTGCATTTATCAGATTAGGAAATAATGAATCTTTGATTACTGAAAATACAGTTATCCTAAATGATACCTATCACAGTTAAAAATAGCAAATTGGTAAATATTAAAAATAAATCAGTAACCATAAATAAACTAATAGTTCATGTTTTCTGTTTTCAGATTAATTGTGTGTTCTGTCTATGTCTAAAATGACAACATTCCCCACATGAATAGGGTTCCTTTGTGGTTAAATATTTCAAGCAAATAGATTGTTATCGATTTTTTCTTTAAAATAAATTTTGCTTTTTTATTTTAAATAAATAGGTAGTTTACTTCAAAATGTAAAATAAATGTTAATTTGCAATTATTTTAAAGTTTAGTAATAAGTAGGGAAGATGTATAGCTGACTTTATAAAAGGAAAGAGGAAAATGTAGTAGTTTCATAATAGATTAAAAATTTGGGGATTTTCAATAAATACGATCACAAAAAGCAGTTTACCTTTCTAAAAAATACTGAAAAACAATCTAAATGCAATCTTATTTTTAAATCATACAAGTGTAGATTTTTAAAGGGAGAATAATTGACCTATTTTAAAAGTAGTATTCAAAATATAACATCATTTAGGTCATCCAAAAATGAATTTTCAAGTGCATTCGAAAAGCAGCATATATATATATATATATATATATATGTGCATGTATTTTTTTTTTTTTTTTTTTTTTTTTTTTTTTACAATTTTTTATATGGCCCCATTAATTTCTCAAGCTATGGGAAACAAAATGTTATTTGGACAGATCCGGAAACTTACCAGTGCTAAAAATATTATTTTAACTTGTGGCTCAGTTAAGTTCCCATATATTTCATTAAACAACTTTGTCAAGTTCCTCTTATACAAAAATTGGATACAATCAAGAAAATGTGCAATAAATGATTTAATAATAAAAAGCTTAGTTTGATAGAATGGTTTAATTGATCATGTATGCACAACATAAATTGTTAATATTCTGAAATATTTCTCTCAATTTTTGTAACAGCTTAAATTATTAATATTTCATATTATGTACACAAGCCAAATTCAGTAATATTCAAGTTCTATGTCTAAAACAGACATAAATCTAAAATTAAAATTATATATCAATAAACTCATTATAAAATTCGGGGTCCCTTATCTTAAGGTATGTGCCTACCTTCAGAACACTTTTTTTAAGAAATATGAAATTTTTATCAAACACATTTGTTTTTAGTTTAAACAGGGGATAAAACTATGAATTCATCTAAATTTTCAAAGGCATTTTAATTAACTTTTATTCAAATTTTAGTAAAGAATTGCATTTATGTCAGACCTTCTATCACAAAATCTATTCAGTATATTTTACTCTTTTCAATAATATATTAGCAAACAATTTAACTTTGTAATGAAGCGAAAAATCTGCAATACCTCTTAAATTTGCTAACATATACCAAATTTTGTATTAAAAACATGATTTAAAAAATGTATTTTACAATAAAAACAGCTCTTAAATTATTATATATAAACTTACAAACCATATTCTTCTTCACAATATACTTTTAGTTGAGCAAAATCTCATAAAAAAATGTATTTCAATACCTTAAAACCTTTTTACGACAGGATGCTTCCCATACAGATACGTAATAAAAAACGCATTTTTTCATTGTATTTCTTTATTTTGTATATTTTAATTTTCAGAGTGTGAAAATAAAGATTTTAATGGAGCACAAAAATATGTACTAAGTTTGCAATTTTTAAATCCATCATTTTTGGGTGTTTATATATTTGTATATGTGTTGCAAGTTACAGTCGACTCTCGTTAATTCGAAATCGGATAATTCGAATCTTCAAATAATTCGAACTAAACATGAAGTCCCATTTGGCAGAATGGGCGCGGCAGATTTTTCTGCAATTTTCAGTGGCAGAATAACGTTAAAAATTTTCATTAATTCGAACTCCTTTTCTCTTGATTTCGTTTAATTCAAACTAACGAAAATTCCGATTTTTCATTTTTCTTTTCTTTCTCACGGATTTCAGATCATTTGAATGACTTTCTTTCTTTGATTTTTGTTAAAATTGCTTCGAACAAGTATACATATAATCCAATGCATTTGATATCCAGTTTCTTAGAGCCCCGTCTGTCCATCAGTGACGCTTTAAATTTTTCTTCCATTGTGCTTGTTTCTAATCTTTTAATTAGTTTATGTGTTTATACATTCGAATTTAATATTAAGTCATATTCTAATGATAACAGACGAAATAAGTTTAAAAAACACTATAACATTAATTCCTTTGTAATAGAACCATATTAATCATGTTTTCCGTAATTCGAACTTCGGATAATTCGAACATTTCTTGTGGTCCCGACGAGTTCGAATTAACGAGAGTCGACTGTATTTGTATATTAAAATGTATTCGTTATCAATCTGTGTCTCTTTAAATGACACTTCTAATTTCAGAAAATTAATTTCTCGTTTATATTTTGGGCTGTATCTTTGCTTTTTATTATGGCTGAACTAAACGTAAAATGTTTTTGTTATTAGCAATGTTTGAACTTTAATTTATAATAATACTAAATAAATCGAAATTTTCGGAAAATGAGCGATTTAAGAGTATACGTTAAAAGACTTCTGTAAAATATATCACGTCAAACTTTTCCTGTAAGTAGGCACCGTTATACCGAATTATAAAGTAGGTTTTTGAGTGATTTAGTGGGTTGATAGCACCTGTTTTTTAGTCATTACTTTTCAGTAATCTGCGATTTTTGACAATAGAAACATTTATTAAATAAACACAATGTTTAAATTTTAAGTTTAAAATGAAATTTCGTGTTCCGAACGTCTTAAAAATCACTACAGTTTTGAGTGAAATTTGCACCACGAAATTGCATCGTCGCACATTATCGTTGTGCAAGAGTTTTGGATCGAAGACGCAAAAAATATCATCGACCAAACATCGTTCTTGGCTGATATTGCGCGTATGACTTTTCCCTCTTTAAGAAAGGCAAATTACCAATTCAAAGAAGGAGTCATGAGTTAATGGAGACCGTAAAAGAAAGTTCGTCGAGCTAATTGGAGGTCATATCTCAATAACATTATTAAAAATGTATGGAGGATTGGGTAAAATGAGGTATAAATATATTGGAGACTATAGGCCTAACTTTGAAGGCAACAAAATAAATTTTGTGAATAGTTTTTTTCTGCTTTTATTTTGTTTAACTTAAAAATTTTATTCCGAATTATAAATTTACAAATTTTGTTCAAAGACAATCGAAACAAGTTAAAAATGGTGATCCTAAAACTTCAATCGCATACATCTTAATACTTTCAGAAAAACGAAACATAGCATCGTCACTGTTTGAATTATTTACACCAAAATCTAATCATCAACAATTTATGTGAAGTTCGAATTGAATCTAAAGTTTGATGAAAATCCGTGTTTTAGTTTTGAGATAGAATTATTGAAGAAATCGTAAAAAATCAGAACAGAAGCACCATCTCTTGAGTGGTGTACACCAAAAAATAATAAATACAAAGAATCTCAATATTATAATCTGAACTTTCATGAAAATTTGTTTGTTAGTTCTTGAGATATAGCAATTGGAAATTGTGGAAAAGGCAGCATAGCTGTGCTACCATTTGGGCTATAACGCCAAAAACTAACCAGCTCCAGTTTATACCAAGATCTAACTGAATCTATAGTTTTGTGAAATTCCGTGCATTATTTCTTTAGATATACCACCCAGAAAATTTTTAGGTAGATTTCGTAAAAAATACTACCTATTGCAATCGCACCAGTTTATATATCTATCTATCTATCTATCTATATATATATATATATATATATATATATATATATATATATATATATATATATCACTTTTTTATGGACACGATAACTTCTATAATTCTTCACCAATCTCCACCAAACTCGTACATAAAATCAAAGGAGATAAAATCTCGGCTAAGTTCGTTAATGGGCAAAATCGGACCAAGGGGGTCTGAATAGGGGGCGTTTTTGTGAAAACCGAAAAAACGCCATAACTTCTTAATTAAAGTAGATATCGAATCGGTTTAAAGTTTATATTACTTCTTAAAAATGGGCCAAAAGTATATGCATGACAGATTTTTGATAAATTTAGAAGTGGGCTCAAGGGGCGAAAAAAACAAGGAATTTGAGAGAAAAAAATTCTTAACTTTGTCAGTTTTCAAGATATCAAGTCCAACTAAATTTTTTGTAAATGTTCTTAAAATTATCTAAAACTTTTGTATTTACAAAATTTTGATAGGACCAACTTTTACCGATGAAAAAAATTAAAAACGAAAAGAAAAGGGCGGTGAAAAAAGAGAAAAATCCATAACTCCGTCAATTTTTAAGATATCAAATCTGATTAAATTTATTTTACATCTTATTAAAAATATCTACAACTTTTATAGTGACACGTTTTTCATAGGACCAATTCGTATAGCAAAAAGAAATTAAACAAAAATAGGAGTTGGAGAAAAAAACCTCAAATCCAAACTGCTTATATTCTGACTCATTTTTAAATTCATTTTTGATTTTAAACGCATCCAAATGGTAGATCCTCTTATTTAAAAACTTTATAAAGAGACGCATTGGTCAATTTTCTAATAAAGACAGAATATATTTCAAAAAAGGCTACCAAAAAGGGTATTTTGAACAGAATTTCCGAAAGTCATCGAGACTGAAAATTGAAGGAAGTATTTAAATAAGAAATTTGCGTTTTTTTCTGACTCGTTTTTAAATCCACTTTTGTTCTCAAACGCATCCAATTTACAGATCCTCTTATTTAGGGACTATACAATGTGATGCATTGGTCAGTTTTTTGATAAAGACGGAATATATTTCAAAAAAGGCTACCAAAAAGGGTATTTTGAACAGAATTTTCAGAAATCATCGTGATTGAAAATTTAAGGAAGTGTTCAAATAAGAAATTGCGTTTTTTTCTGACTCGTTTTTAAATCCATTTTTGCTCTCAAATGCATCCAATTTACAGATCCTCTTATTTAGGAACTATATAATGTGATGCATTGATCGGTTTTTTGATAAAGACAGAATATATTTTGAAAAAGGCTACCAAAAAAGGTATTTTGAACAGAATTTCCCGAAGTCTTCGTTATTTGAAAATTTAAGGGAGTTTTCACATAGCAAATTGCGTTTTTTATAACTCGTTTTAAAATCCATTTTCGCTCTCAAACGCATCCAATTTACAGATCCTCTTATTTAGGAACTATATACTGTGACGCATTGGCCAGTTTTTTGATAAAGATAGAATATATTTTTAAAAATGCTGTCAAAGTGAGTATTTCGCACAAAATTTTCCGAAGCAATCATGATTAAAGAATTAAGGATGTATTCAAACAACAAATCGGTTATTTTATGACTCATTTTTAAATTCAATTTTTTTCTCAAATGCATTCAACTGACAGTTTTTTGTTATTTAGGAACTGTATAATGTACTGTTTTGGTCGATTTTTTAATAAATTCAGAATCAATTTCAAAATATGTTGTCAAAATGGGCATTTGAGCTGAATTTTTCTTAAGATGATTCTGATAAAACCAGTTTTTGCAGAAACATGAAATTAAAAATTGTTCATAAACGGCCAAATGAAGTTATTAAACTAGGTTTATCTCTAATCATGTATATATATATATATATATATATATATATATATTGAAATGAGACCTCTTCGAAATCTACCTCCGCCTATAGGCCCAGCCGACAGGGATTTTTGTCATATACAGAGTGACAGGGAGATATTTTGCAAAAATGTGTTTTTTGTATTCTTTGACCCCTAATTCGTATAAATCGGTCAAAAATCGGAAATCGAAAACTTTTATGAACGCAGTACTTTCTTCTTGTAAAGACAGATGAAAGTAAAAGTGAGGAATTAAAAACTTAAAAATCTGAAATTGTAAAACAGGTGGATTTTTGCATACATGATCAATATAAAAAGTTATTAACTAAATTTTCACAGAAGATTGGTTCAACTTTCTCCTTAAAATTTATCGTTAAATAAATATAGATGTACATACATATTATATACAGCTACTGAAATTTAAAAGATCTACATTTATAGAAATATTGCACATTTTGTATTATAGAAAAATTATTTTTAGGTAAATTTCGTAAGAAATACTACCTATCGCAATCGCACCAGTTTATCTATTTATCTATCTATCTATCTATATATATACATATATATATATCTCACTTTTTTATGGACACGATAACTTCTATAATTCTTCACCAATCTCCACCAAACTTGTACATAAAATCAAAGGGGATAAAATATTGGCTAAGTTCGTTAATGGGCAAAATCGGACCAAGGGGGTCGGATTAGGGGGCAATTTTGTGAAAAGCGAAAAAGCGCCATAACTTCTTAATTAAAGTAGGTATCGAATCGGTTTAAAGTTTATATTACTTCTTAAAAATGGGCCAAAAATATATGCATGACAGATTTTTGATAAATTTAGAAGTGGGCTCAAGGGGCGAAAAAAACAGGGATTTTGAGAGAAAAAAATTCATAACTTCGTCAATTTTCAAGATATCGAGTCCAACTAAATTTTTTTTAATGTTCTTAAAATTATCTAAAACTTTTGTGTTTACAAGTTTTTGATAGGACCTACTTTTACAGATGAAAAAAAATTAAAAACAAAAAGAAAAAGGGCGCTGAAAAAAGAGAAAAATCCATAACTCCGTCAATTTTTAAGATATCAAATCTGATTAAATTTATTTTACATCTTCTCAAAAATATCTACAACTTTTATACTGACAAGTTTTTCATAGGACCAATTCGTATAGCAAAAAGAAATTAAACAAAAATAGGACTTGGAGAAAAAACCTCAAATCCAAACTGCTTATATTCTGACTCATTTTTAAATTCATTTTTGATTTTAAACGCATCCAAATGGTAGATCCTCTTACTTAGAAACTTTATAAAGTGACGCATTGGTCAATTTTCTGATAAAGACAGAATATATTTCAAAAAAGGCTACCAAAAAGGGTATTTTGAACAGAATTTCCGAAAGTCATCGGGACTGAAAATTGAAGGAAGTATTCAAATAAGAAATTGCGTTTTTTTCTGATTCGTTTTTAAATCCATTTTTGTTCTCAAACGCATCCAATTTACAGATCCTCTTATTTAAGAACTATATAATGTGATGCATTGGTCAGTGTTTTGATAAAGATGGAATATATTTCAAAAAAGGCTGCCAAAAAGGATATTTTGAACAGAATTTTCAGAAATCATCGTGACTGAAAATTTAAGGAAGTGTTCAAATAAGAAATTGCGTTTTTTTCTGACTCGTTTTTAAATCCATTTTTGCTCTCAAATGCATCCAATTTACAGATCCTCTTATTTAGGAACTATATAATGTGATGCATTGATCGGTTTTTTGATAAAGACAGAATATATTTTGAAAAATGCTACCAAAAAGGGTATTTTGAACAGAATTTTCCGAAGTCTTCGTTATTTGAAAATTTAAGGAAGTTTTCACATAGCAAATTGCGTTTTTTATGACTCGTTTTAAAATCCATTTTCGCTCTCAAACGCATCCAATTTACAGATCCTCTTATTTAAGAACTATATACTGTGACGCATTGGCCAATTTTTTGATAAAGATAGAATATATTTTTAAAAATGCTGTCAAAGGGAGTATTTCGCACAACATTTTCCGAAGCAATCATGATTAAAGAATTAAGGATGTATTCAAACAACAAATCGGTTATTTTATGACTCATTTTTTAATTCAATTTTTTTCTTAAATGCATTCAACTGACAGTTTTTTGTTATTTAAAAACTGTATAATGTACTGTTTTGGTCGATTTTTTAATAAATTCAGAATCAGTTTCAAAATATGTTGTCAAAATGGGCATTTGAGCTGAATTTTTCTTAAGATGATTCTGATAAAACCAGTTTTTGCAGAAAAATGAAATTAAAAATTTTTCATAAACGGTCAAATGAAGTTATTAAACTGGGTTTATCTCTAATCATATATATATATATATATATATTTGTTGAAATGAGCACTCTTCGAAATCTACCTCCGCCTATAGGCCCAGCCGACAAGGATTTTTTTTAAAGAGTAGTGTATTACATTCTTTTTCTACCTTATCATTTTCTAAATAGATATACACAATTCATATAATTTTGCATAAATAGAAAAACATCAAAATGTAGTCAATAAACTAATTTAATAAATTTAAAAAAAACTGTGTTAAAGCAAGGCTATAGAAAATGTCAATAATATGCAAGGCTTAGATATCAGTGGCAAAAATGACGTTATGATTAGCAGGAAATAATATTTTTCTTTCTTAAAAAACGAAAAAAAAATAACAATGTGGCTTCAGTAATCACGTTTACAATTATTCAAATTGCACTGACACAATGATAAATGATTACCGATTAGGATTATGTCTCCAAACATGCTTCTTTTTTATTGGATTTTAGTAAGGTAATGCTATCAAATACCTTACAATTTTTGTATTTAGATAAGATTTTAGATTTAATTGTTATAGAACAGTAATAAAAGATATTTTTAAGAAAAAAAATTGTAAAATAACTAAAACTCTAAATTAGATAACTAGTTTACATCTACGTAAATTACTAATACATCAAATACAGTTGTTTTTGGATAGTAAGTAAAAATTTACTTGCTAATTAGTATAACATAAAAGGCTTTTTGAAACTGTTGCTTATCTTTAAAAATCCTAGTATAAAATAAAACATAAGATAAATTACGACCATTCACACAATCACTAGAAAATTATGAATGGAAATTTAATAAGATCTCGGAAGGTTCAGGGAGGTAGCCCCTTAAAGCAATATACTTTTTTACCTAAAAAATTATCATAATTTATCATAATGCATTTCATCAGAATTTTACAATAACATTGCATAACAACATGATCAGTTTAATGCATCTAATTTCTGTAACTTCCTACGTATTTTTTATTCTTATAAATATTTATGCTGTTTGATAACTTCCAATTACTGTTTGCGTGAATTTAAATATTACTCAAAATGTGGTAAAAAATATAGTGCTTTGTAGAATTATTCATGCGCGTGATCTGCAGATTTACTATTTTAAAAAATCTTTGCACTTCTCTAATTATTTTCTTTAACATACAAATTTCTTTTATTTAACTTAAAAATTTCTTAACGAGTTTCTTATAAATTATTTCTAATATGATCTATAAAGTCAAAAATAAACAAAGTAAAAAGTGAAATGCATTTAACTACATATCATTTTGCGTTCGCTAATCCTTTTATTCGACTGAAATTTTTTTTCTTCCTTTTGTAGTTGTCATCAAACCAGCTGATGTAAGCCATCTTAAAGAAAATAAATACTGCAGAAAGATTTAAGTACATGTGCAATCATAAAGAGGAAAACGGATACAAAGTACTTTTAATACAATCATTGGAATGTTTATTATCCTTTTAAAGAAACATGTCTGAAAAATGGTGGAAATCAGAGAAACAGAAAATAAAATTAGGTAAGGTAGATTTGAATAGCCTCCAGGTTTTTATTCCTAGAAAAACTATTCTGCTACTATTAATTATTTTCTACTAACCCTAATTATTTTCTTTAACATAAAAATTTCTTTTATTTAACTTAAAAGTTTCTTAACGGTAGTCTTATAAATTATTTTCCAATATCAGCTATTACGTCAAAAAAACAAACAAGTTAAAAAGTGAAATTCATTTAAGTAAATATCATTTTAGATTCTCTAATTCTTTTATTCAACTAAATGATTTTTTTTCTCTTTTTTGTAGATGTCATCAGACCAGCTGATGCAAATCATCCTGAAGAAAATAAAAACTGCAGAAAGATGTAAATACATGCACATAAAATGAAAGAAGGATACAAAGTGCTTTAAGAATAATCTTTGTGCATTCCAAAGCTAGTCTGTAGTAAAAAAATATGAAAAAAATTTCAAAATGCTACATCATTTTCAGTAGCAAGTAAATATTATAATTATTATATTAGAGTCAATCACAGAGCCAATATTGTAGAATTTCGATAAACCGAGCTTCGATTAATCGAGGTTTCTGTTAACCGAGCCGATAACGAAGCCTTTATTTTTAAATTTTTGTAAATGAATCTTGAAAAATATCACACTTTTTAGTTCACTATCTTTACTACAAGCTCTTTTAGATGTTTGCTCGGACCCGGACTTGGTCGGAGGCTTAAATCTTGCCCGGTATAAAAATTTAAACGAAGGCATTAAAATACGAGCCATTTTCAGTTAATAGAATGTTCGCGCAAATAAGTATGAATGTGCGTCACAAGCCGATCTTAATCGGACAACATCGTAGAAATCGGTATAGGACAGTTACATGGTATCTGACCCAAGCTTAATTTTTAATAATTGACTCGTGCCCGGCAGAGATCAGGCTTGTCTTTCTTTCTTTTTTTTTTTTTTCTTCTACATAGTCAAATCGGGCCGAAACAGGACTTAACTCTCTTCAGAATGTGTAGGACAGGCAGTACGTTTTGTAAAAATATTAATAGTGTAATAAACTTCTGTAAAGGGAATCTTTGGAAATGTTTTTTATATGTTGAGCTGTGAAAATAACTTTATATATGTTTATTTTTATCGTTTAAAAGAGTTTTATTGTTTTTTATTCTAACAAATGTTAAAGTCGCGAGTACGGTATGCTTTATATACAGTTTCTATTAACCGGGATTTCCGATATCCACGGCACTAGTGGTCCCAATTAGCTCATATAATCGAGGTTGCATTTTATTTTCTTTAACGTAAATACTTCCAACAAAACATCAGTATTGGTTCAGTCTTAGCTTACATATTAATTATTTTTTTATCTTTGCAGTATTAGAAGCATCCGCAGTATAATCTGCAGAAGTATCAGCAGTTTGTCAATTTAATTTATCAAAGTTTTAAAATGAAATTTTTATCAATAATTATTAAAAAAATCATCACATCACATTAATTATTTTCTTTAACATACATTCCTTTTGTTAAACTTTAAAATTTCTTAACAGAATTTTTATAAAATTATTTTTGAATATGAGGTATAAAATCAAAAAATAAACAAAGTAAAAAGTGAAATGCATTTAAGTACATATCATTTTGCGTTCTCTTATTCTTTTATTTAAATAAATGATTTTTTTTCTCCTTTTTGTAGTTTTCATCAAACCAGCTGATACAAGCCATCTTAAAGAAAATAAATACTGCTGAAAGTTTTAAGTCCATTCGCAACCATGAAGAAACAAGTTGGAAATTGCACGTGAAGCGTAGCAAATGAGGTGCGTTCGTACGATAACGAAGTTTTAAAAATATTACTTTCATGTATCAATCTCATAAAATTGTAAATAATGAATTACAATTAAAACGCTCATCAAACAATGTTCTCCCTATACCATTATGTAATGGAATACTTTTGTGTGGCCTTGTAAATCAATAACAAATGTTCTTTGCACCACAAATTATGTAAGATGTATATTATAATATGTACTTTATAGTTGCATATAAATTTTAATAAGTTCGCATGAGTGTAACACGATTAAAATGCATTTGAAACATTTTTTTCCTATTGACCGTAATGTAACGGAATACTTTTGATTGTCCCTATAATTTATCTATGCATCCGATTTTCATAAAATTTGAAATAACTCTACAAAATTATGTAATAATTATGTATTTTAAATTTCAAACGTATAGAATATATTTGAAACTTTTTCCCCATTGACCATAATGTAATTGAATACTTTTGATTGCCCCTGTAATTGATCTATGCACACGATTATCAAAAAATTTGAAATAACTCGACAGAATTATGTAATAATTGCGTATTTTAAATTTCAAATGATTAAAATGCATTTGAAACTTTTTCCCCATTAACCGTAATGTAATGGAATACTTTTGATTGCCCCTGTAATTGATCTATGCATCCGATTTTCATAAAATTTGAAATGACTCGACAAAATTATGTAATAAATACGTATTTTAAATTTCAAACGATTCGGTTGGGTAGTTTTTGCGTTGTTATATGCGGACGGACAGACGGACGGACTGAACGACCACTATAGGTGCTACGTATTATATAATTACGAACGCACCTAAAAACGGATACAAAGTACTTTAAGAATACTCTTTGAATATTTCGAAGTTGGTGTGTTGTGAAATGTTAAAAACAAATAAAAAATTCTATATCACTTCTAGTAGCAAATAAATATTATATTCATGATATTTGGATAAAAGTCTTACCAAAATTTTCTTTATCGAAAGTACTTCAACTAAAAAAGAGCATCGGGTCAGTCTCGGCTGTAGATTGGAAAGTTCGAAATGTAATTTCAATGTTTGTAATATCTTGGCTTTTCATTCAGAATATTTGCAAGGAATGCCAGTATTATAGAAATTTTCGTATACAATGAAAATATCTGCAATGCAGTACCCGTATATTGGAATTTCAGAAATATTGGCATCATATAGAAAATATTGGAAATAAAATTTAGAACTTACTTGGATTAGTCTTACTGGAGCTCATTACTGAATCAATATTTCATTTGTTCGGAGTACTTACAGCAAATGAAAAAAAATGCAATTTTCCAATCTTTTTTATTTAGGTGATAGTTTTCGAATCTAAAATCAAATTCAGGCAATTTTTTTTCATTTGAAATGCGTCTTGTCTACATAAATAGCTATATTATAAAATATTGATATCAAATAAGCAGAAACAACTGTCTTATATTCTTTTAACAGCAAATTTAGTGTATCAATAATTTAAAGATTAAATTTTATCAACAATAAGAAATCATTGATAAAATTTAATTTGATCAACGATCTATTTTCTACTGTTAGTCAATCTAATTTATCCAAGTTTTAAAAATTAAATTTTTATCAACAATTTGAAAAAATCGTCGCATCACACTAATTATTTTCTTTATCATACAAAATTATTTTATTTAATTTAAGAGTTTTTTATTAACGGGATTCTTATAAATTATTTTTTAATATACACTATAAAGTCAATAAATAAACAAAGTAAAATGTGAAATGCATTTAAGTACATGGGCCAATTTTAAATTTCGCTTACATATGCTGTCCAAGAGTAAAAAGAAGAAAATTGAAACATAAATTAATATTTAAAGTTTGATTTCAGCTATGCATTAGCTAAAGAAGATTCTATTGAACATTTCTAACATGAAAAATTTTTAAAATGAATAAAATTTTTGGAAATTTAAGTCTTTTAAATTGTGATTCTTAGCAAAAATGCCTGTCCCATTCCAAGTTTTATGTAATTAACTGTTATTTTTTTTAATCTAATTTAACTTTTTAAAATAAAAAGATTTATTATTTTAAATATGAACTGTTAATGTTCTATAATAATGAAAAAAAATTTTTTTACAAGAGATATTTTCAATAAGAAATTCCCAGAAATGTTTTTCCCCTCACTTTGCGTCAAATCCGTCACCTTGTGATTATTTTAATCAAAACAGGTTTCTAATTCTGCCTAAAGTAAGCAGCAAATATTCGGTGATATAGTTAAACTATTCACTCAACTACTACTTGCCATTTTGCACTCTTCAATTGTGAAGTAATGTAATAGTGGCAAGAATAAGCTTTCATCAGATTTGGTATTTTTTTTTTTTTCACTGTCAAGTCTGTTACCGCAATTTTAATATTAAAATAATGATTTTTGCAATTTTGTAATTAAATATTGTTTACTAAATTGTTTCAGGAGGTATGTGTATTATTATCTAAGTTAGAAATTATACAAGCTAGTTCATTTCTAATTTTTATTTGAAATGTCAAGTCCGTTACTTGCCAAGTCTGTTACCATATTTGTAAGCGATGAAATGTAAGCTGCTAAGTAAGTTTACTAAATAGGTTTAGAAGGTATTTAAATTAAGGTACCCTGGGGTAATAACGCCACGTTAAGGTTCTACCAATTTTCACGGCTTAGTTTTAGATTGTATTTTTCAAACAGATATAGGATCTGATACAGCAACTCATTGACTATCTATATAAAATAAAATAATTTAAGAGATATGTATTCATAAAATGTAATGGCGTTTTTTCTTGACCCATGCTATTTGGCGTTACTACCCACCTATATGGGTAATAACGCCATGCAAACAAAACTATGAAATAAGATGGAATAATTGCATGTAGATAGCCCAATTCTAAAAATACAAACTCTACAAACTTAGAAATTGACAAATTGCATTCTAAGCTATTGAAAGCTTGTTCAATTTTTGTGAAAGTGTAAGAAAAATAAAGGTGTGGTGTGGGAGGGGGGATGAGGCAAAAGAATATCAGACCGTGAGTTTCTTTTTGCTTAAAAAGGACCGTTTAAATAGAAATATGAGAAACATTGCATAGTTTTAACTGTGTTTATTTGAATCAGTATTTTGGATGTAGCTCGGCCACTGTAGGGAATCAACCGGGGTATTAATGTCAAGGATTGGCGTTATTACCCCGGTATAGTTATTGCGCAGTACATTTTACATTACAAATTATCTCGAGAATATATCCAAAATCTTCAACAACATTTTAAAAGTACATGGAATGCACTACAAATTTATGTAATTAACAAAGTATTTCCGGATAAAAAGATAGTCTTCACATCACAAAACTTATCTCGCAAATTTTAGATCAAGCGTTAATTTTAGTTGTTTGAAAAAACAATAAGACCTAAAAATGAAACAAATTAACTTGAAGCTGTTTTTTGCGATTTATATGACTCAAAACCCTTCAGCGCAGAGCACATGGGTGTCATTTACCTGATTATTTCATAATTATGCAAAATATAAGCACTTGGCGTTATTACCCCGCCTGGCGTTATTACCCCAGGGTACCTTATTATCTAAGCTAGAAAATATACTAGCTAGTTCATTTTAATAGTTTTATTTGAAATGCAAGTCCATTACTTCTCAAGTTTGTTACCATGAAATGTAGGTGAATAGTGAAAATGACCCACATATCAATTTGCGTTCTTTAATCCTTTTTTCAATTAAATGATTTTTTTCTCCTTTTTGTAGTTGTCAAAGTTTATGTAGTTGTCAAAGTTTTGTAGTTGTCAAAGTCACAGTTGATGCAAGTCATCTTAAAAAAATAAAGACTGCAGAAATATTTAAGTATATGTGCAATGATAAAGAGAAAAACAGATACAAAGTACTTTATGAATACTCTTTGAATATTTTGAAGCTGGTGTGTTCTGAAAATGTGAAAAAAAATATATAAATGCTATAGCATTTCTAGAAGCAAATAAATATTATGTTCATGATATTAGGATCAAATACTGAGCCAATATTTTCTTTATCAGAAATACTTCGAACTAAACAACAATACTGGTTCAGACTTGGATTTACATTCGAAATATTTGATAGGAAATATCAATATTTGTGTTATCTTGGCTTTATATTTAAAAAGGTATCTACGAATGCCAATATTATAGAACTTTTAGCTTTATAATGGAAATATTTGCAATCAGAACCCGTATTGCAGAAATATTGGCATTATACAGACAATAAAATATAGAAGTTACATGGATTGATCATACTGGAGCCCATTACTGAGCCAATATTTCACTTATTGGAAGTACTTACTGAAAGACGTTTGTCTTATTAATGGCGTGAGTTGTCATTATAACCTCAATACAATAGTTTTTCTTTATTTCTTATCATTAATCAGAATTAAATAGGAGAGTAAAAGGTACTCACCCGATAAATTCTTCTTCATTGAAGTATCCAAGAATTAAATCCACCATAGGAGAAGGGAACCGGGCATTTTCACAAGTTGATCTATACACTGCACTAATTCATCTTTATAAAGACGTATAATATTATTATATGGTAAGTGTAAAACACACACACAAATTATTGTATACACACTTCTTCATTTTCTACTTTTAATTTTTAACACGCGAGAAAAACAAACACAGCAAAAGGGTAGTGCTCACATCAAGCTACAAAACAGAGAACAGAATGAATTTTAAATCGATACATACATAAATCATAATATAGAAACAATTATTAATAAAAAAAGAGTCATTTAGAAAGTTTTTGACAGTTTTTGTAAACCTGTAATTGTTCGCTCGTAATCACTGTTTCCAAGGTCACTCTAACGAGCACTTAACTTTATTTATGATGCCATGATGACTGTCACTTGTTGCACAACGGAGGAAATTATTTACGAATTGCGCAATGTTTCTATCAACTCCTCCTTAATTTCTGAAGTTGTGTTGTCACTCAGATGCAAGTTCTTCCTGTGAATTTCAAAAAGAGGTTTTGGCAGGGGTTTTGTGAATAAGTCAGCTATCATGATTTTGGTTGGGCAATATACGAGTTTTATTATGCCATCTTGTTTCAGTTGTTTTATGAGATGATATCTAAGTTCTATGTGCTTTGTTTTACTTGAATGTTTTTCAAGCTCAATCATTTTGATAGCCGACTGATTATCCTCGAAGAGTTCTATAGGATATGTTTGTGAGATATTGAGTTCTTCAAGTAAATTCACCAGCCATTTGACTTGATTAGCTGCATTAGCTGCTGAGATGTACTCAGCTTCGGCAGAAGATAAAGCTATGCAGGATTGTTTTTTAGTTGACCAAAGTATGGGATTTTTACCCAGCAAATATACATTACCACTTGTCGATTTTCTTGATTCTGTGTCTCCACCCCAATCAGCGTCCGCGTAGACTTCTAGCGTTGGTTTTGAATTTCCATCTATAACTAGATTAAAGGTTTTTGTTGTCTTGAGATACCTCATGACCCGCTTTACACTGTTCCAATCTTTCATTCTTGGCTTTTCGTTCCTTCTGCTTAAGATGTTGACAGCTGCACAAATGTCAGGTCTGCTCACTGTGGCAAGATATAAGAGTGCACCTATGGCTTGTCTGTACTGTGTGTTGTTTGGTAAAATATTGTCATCATCTTTAAAGTGAGTGTAATTTGTTTCCATGGGTGTACTACATGGTTTTGCTTCTTGTAAATTGAATTTATTAATTAACTCTTCAATTTTTGAAGTTTGGTTAATTAAGTAGCTTTTGTTTACCTTTCGAATGTTCATGGATAAATAATTGCTTACGTCCCCTAAATTCTTTAATTCATACTCTTTATTTAAGTTCGCGATTATTTCCTCAATGGTTTCGTCTTTCCCTGCAATTAAGAGGTCATCGACGTATGTTATTATATAGGTTGTTTCATTATTCCTTTTCTGTGTAAAAAGACATGTGTCAATTTTACTTTGAATGAAATTCATGTTTTTTAGTGTTTCTGTTATTTTATTATGCCACGCTCTCGCGGCTTGCTTAAGTCCGTAGATTGCCTTATTTAATTTACAAACTTTGGTTTCCTGGTTTGGTTCAACGAATCCTTCCGGCTGCGACATGTATATCTCCTCATCAAGTTCCCCATGTAAGAACGCGGTGTTAATATCTATATGCTTAACATTTAAGTTTTGGTGCAATGCCGCTATTAATAATGCTCTTATCGTAGTATACGATACGACCGGTGCGTAGGTTTCGTCATAATCCTCTCCGAATTTTTGCGTATATCCTTTAGCTACTAAACGTGCCTTATATTTTTGTATTTTTCCGGTATTGTCACGCTTTAATTTATAAGTCCATTTGCAACCTATTATTCTCTTATTCGGTGGAGGATCTACAATTGACCATGTTTTATTTTTTCTTAAAGAATTCATTTCGCTCTCCATGGCTTCTATCCAATTCTGTTTTACCGGAGAGTTTTCCATTAATTTAACTTCCTTATAATCCTTTGGTTCATTAATTTTGTCGTCTTTGACAATATATATAAGCCTATCAGGAGGTACGCCTTTATTTATTCTATCTGAGCGCCTTAGTTCCACAATTTGTTGTTGAGACGCAGATGGTGTTGTTTTTCCGTTCGAAATTTCTATCTCCACGAGATTTTTACAATTGCGTTTTTCGTCTTCATTTTGTTTTTGTTCAATTTCAGGCTTATCATTTACGTATTTGAATTTATTTTCAAGAAATTTTACCGTTCTCGCGATTTTTATTTCATTTCCTCCTACATATATGCGGTATCCCTTAGATTCATTGTCGTATCCCACAAAAATACCTTCAACAGCTTTATTATCTAATTTTTGTCTTCTGGCTTTATCAATATAAGCGAAGGCTTTGCAGCCAAATACTTTAACGTAACTTAAGTTTGGCTGTCTTTCTGTCCATAATTCATATGGCGTTTTTGCATTAGCTTTTGTAGGCAGTCTATTTTGTAGGTGGTTTGCCGTACAGATTGCTTCCCCCCAGAACTTTAAAGGTAGATTTGATTCATTTAACATTGTCCTAGCCATCTCAACTAACGACCTATTTTTTCGTTCAGCCACCCCGTTTTGGCTCGCACAATATGGGACTGTGTGCTGATGTTTTATCCCATTTGATTTGAGATAATTCTCAATTTCATCTGATGTAAATTCTCCCCCATTATCCGTTCTGATTTCTTTCGGTTTTTCACCAAATTTGTTGCTTATCAGCGCAATGAACTCTTTGAGTTTTTCATAGACTTCACTTTTTCTTTTCAATAGATAGATTATTGTGAATCGCGAGTAGTCATCGATAAAAGTCAAGAAATATGATTTCCCCCCAATCGTGGGTGTCTGAAAAGATCCACAAACATCCGAGTGAATAAGTTGAAGCCTTTTACTTGCTCTATACTGAGCAACTTTCGGATAGGGTTCATCAGTTAATTTCGCCTTAATACACGGTTCGCAATCTATATTATGTTTACAATTGTTTATCTGGATACCTCTTACTAATTCCTTTTGTGTAATTTCTTTAATCGATGTTAGATTTCTGTGTCCTAACCTTCTATGCCATAGTTCTAGACAATTTTTATTGTTGCACGTTTGTGTAATGTTCGCGTGGTTTTCGTTAGCCAACTGGACTTCATAGAGGTTATTTACCTTTTGTGCTTCTAAGCAGATTTCTCCGTTAAGTTTGAAAGAGCATCGGTCATTTTTAAATACAATCTCACATCCGTTTTGGGTTGCTTTGCTGACTGATAGTAAATTCGTTTCGATTTCAGGTACTAGAAGTACATCTTTAAGTGTTATTTTATGAATTTTATTATCCGATGTCAGCGCATTTAAATTTACATCGCCTGAACCGTAAGCGATAAGTTTTTTTCCGTTTGCGATAGTCACGTTTGTTTTTTCCCTCGATTTTATCTCTGTAAACATTGATTCAGAGGATGCAATGTGACTTGAGCTACCGCTATCCACAATGAATGTTTTATTTTCAATCCCTTGTGTTATAAATGCATAATCTTTGTTTTCGCTGTTTCTCCATGTATCATTTTTTCCTTCATAGCGATTAAACCTGTTATACGATTCCGATGCTTGTTCATTCTTAAAATTGTTTTCACCCCTTTGAAAAACGAGTGATGTAGAATAGTGTTTTTTGTAATTTTTGTTGTGTTGATTTTGTTGTGTTGTGTGTGTTTTGTTTTTATTGTGCCAACATTCTTGTGTGTTATGGCTTCTCATTTTACAAATCGAACAATATTTTGATTCTTTTTTAGCTGGAAACTTTTTCTGAGCTTTAAAAGCTTTCGCTGTATTATCAATACTTTCATAGTTTTCATTTCGACGATTAAACTCGTCAATTAGCTTATTTTTAATATATGACGGAGTTAATTGTGCTTCTTCTTTACTTTCGAGAGCAGTAATTAAATTATCATAAGACTGGGGCAGAGAGCACAGGAGGAGCGCGGAAATGTGGTGATTATCAATTATTTCGCCTATAGCTGCCAAATGATCAACGAGCTCCATTATTTTTGTAATATGATTTATCATATTTCCATTTTCTGCTAATTTTATACTATATAATTTTCTAAGGAGAAACAATTTGCTTGTGAGATTTGATCTTTCATGTATTTCTTTTAATGCATCCCATGTTTGTCTAGCAGTTTGTAAATTCTTAACATGGGTTATCTGTGAATCATCGATAGTTAGATTTATCAATGCCCGGGCCTTCCTATCATTTTTGGACCATTGATCGGTCAAAGGGGTCGGTGGATTATCGGTTATTACATGGAACAACCTGTAATTGTTCGCTCGTAATCACTGTTTCCAAGGTCACTCTAACGAGCACTTAACTTTATTTATGATGCCATGATGACTGTCACTTGTTGCACAACGGAGGAAATTATTTACGAATTGCGCAATGTTTCTATCACTTACAACAGGGGAAAAAATTTGTAATGTTGAAATCTTATTTTATTTTAAGTGTAAGGTTTCTAGTTTAAAATCTGAATTCAGGCTTTTTTTTTTCATTTGAAATGCTTCTTTTCTTCTTACATAAACGTAAACTGCTCAAAACAATTAGGGCAGCACGTGACTTTAACGAAATTACTCTAATACTTACACCAATAAGTAACATAAAATAAACCATCCTTAATTTATAGCCTAGTAGCAAACAAAAGAAGAAAACTTCATATGCTAATCAAAGTTCATAACAGGAAAAGATTAGAACAAGTAGTTAAGTGTGACCGCAGATCGCACAGAGGGTTTCGTTTAATATTTCTTTCAAAACAATTTATCATTAAATCAACAAGCGAAAAACGGTATTTTGGCGTATATATATTGCAAAGCTTAGCATAAATTTAAGGGAGATCGAACTGGTCATCAGAGGTGGCTAGTAGTTTAAATGAACAGGAATATAATAAATAATATATATATATATATATATATATATATATATATTTCACTTCTTACATATTTAATTCTTATATATATATCTTATATAAACTTATATATATATTTCGCTTATCAAAATAGATGATAAATGTGATGGAATATGATGGAATAAAAACAAATAAGCACATTTTTCACGTGATTTATTAAATCCATTAATTTATGCTAGATACATAATAATTTCATTTAAGCTTGCATGCAACAATTAGAAGAAATGAAATTCAATTTTGAAATTTACGCTATTGCAATTTTTAAACTTCTAAATGTCTCATACTTCCAATTTTTACACCATCATGTGGGAAAAAAGTGTAATTTGAAATAATATTTTAAGTGTAATTTGTTTAAAAGCTGTATCTCAATTTATGTTTGAAATATTTTTTGTAGTTTTTAATAAGAATTTTGTAATTGTGGCAACAGAAATTCTCCATTTTTTTTAAAGTAAAAGATAAAAAAAGAAATAATTTTTATATCTATTTAACTTGCGTGCAACAATTACAAGAAAAAAATGAACTAATGATATTAAAAATAAAATTTTAATTAAAATAATAGTCTTTTTCAAAATTTTATGATTTGTTATGTGACAAGAGGTATTCAGCTATAAGTACACAAAATTTGTTCACTGACTTACAAAGTTTTTTCGTACGGACTCTGTGACAGACAGGCAGACAGACAGAGATGAATAGGGTTTGGTCATATGAACGAAACTCTAAAAAAGAACATAAGGGCAGAAATCGGGATATTGCTGTAACGTCCATTTCACTGTCTGATTCACTGTAAAATTCAATTGCTCAGTTTTTTTTTTTTTTTTTTTTTTTTGAGAAAAGGTGACTCGAAAATATCTCAACAAAGTGGTTTACCAGAATCCATGGCATGTCTTTTTATAGGCAAATTTGAAACCGGGCAAACACAATAAAGTGTCGCGGACGCTGTTGGAGTCGCCAGAAGTGTCGTTGCAAGGCTGTGGGATAGATTCCAAAAAATAGGGAATGCTTGATGTCGACTATGGCAAGGTCTGCCTCGCGCCACTACAACAAATGAAGATCGGTATATACTGTAAACAGCTCGTCGAAACAAAACAGACAATGCCACTCAGCTACAGAGATAGTTGTTCTTAGCAGCAAGTTGAAGGTTGTCCAACAAATAGTACATAATATACTTCATCAGGGAGGTCTCTATGCACCAATGGTCTGCATTCCGTTGGTTTCAAACCATCGTGCCGAAGAAGATGGGCTGCTGAGATTGGGAGCAGCATGATTGAAAACACGTTTTGAGAATAATCCCGATTCAGTCTGGAGTGTGACATCCAACTTGTTTTGATATGAAGGGAAAAGGGCACTTGAAATAACCCCACATGCGAACACATATGGACACAATAACTAGTAGTTTGATATTATGGAGTGGGCACGGTCGGATGTATTGACCTGCATATCATTCGGAATGGTACTTTGACGGCCCAAAAGAATGCAGACGAGATACTGGGACCTCATGTCATATCTTATGCTGCAGTCATTAGAGATTGCTTTGTTTTCAAGCATGATAATGCGAAACCGCATACACTGTAAAAAAAAAGGTCGATCTACAAAAAAAACTTTAGTGATCCTTGTAATTACTAAAAAAATTTTAGTAATCTTAGTCGGTTACTAGAAAATCTGTAAGAAATACTAGAAAAAAGTTAGCAACGAATAGAGTTAATAGTTTTATATTTTTAATAGTTCTTACTTAAACTCAGTTGGTGTGGCTTTGATAGCATAGTGGTTATAGTAACGGACTCCAGGCTAAAAGGTCCCGGGTTCGAAACTTGCCACCTCCAAATACACCCCGAATGTCCGTAGTGTCTCGTTAATAAAGGGATTATGAAAATCCTGTCGGAGCAGTTAAGAATGTTAAGTGCTGCCATCTATTGCGGTTTTGTCGAAAATCTTCCGCTTCAGAAGTCTGGATGCAGCTCGAATAAGCTCCTCCGCTTCGGTTGCACGTAATGGTTATTAAAAATAATTTTGTAGCTATTACTAAAATTTGCTTTGTGGCTCATACTCAAAATTTTTAAGTTAGTTATACAAAAAATTCTTTTGTTCAGTTTACAAATGAAATGCTTGTTTCACTTGCAAAAAAAAAGTTTGTAATGGTTACTAAAAAATTCTGTGGAATACAAATTTACTAAGAAATTTTTAGTAACCTCTTGAATTTTTTTTTACAGTGTATAGCTCGTCTTGTGGAAAACATGCTTGATGGTGATACAATGTAGAAAATGGAATAGCCCGCATGCTCTGCTGACCTGAATCCAATCATGCGATTTTGGGACATAATCGGATGATGCATTGCTGTCAGACCAAGGCCTCTTTTTTCTATCCGAGAGTTGGAAATTGCACTTCTTAAGGAGCGGAACAGTATTTCCCAAAGTCTTAACGATAATGCCATAGTATCCATAGAAAACAAATGTGCAGCCGTCTTAGCCGTTCGAAGATATCACATGTCATATTAAAATTCTTGCATCATTTCTAAACAATACTTTTTACTTACCCATCATACGTAGTATAGGGTAAGTCTTGCAATCGTTTTGAAAATCGAAAATTTTTTTTGACGGATTTACACGTTTTGGACACTGGAGATTCCGAAAAACATATTTTTAGAAAAAAAAAATTTGCCGTCCGTCCGTCTGTGTGTCTGTCTGTCTGTAACCGCTCTATCTCCCGAACAAATTGAGATAGAGACTTGAAATTTTGTATGTGCTTAGTATGTAAGAATGGGACGAAGCCTATTTAATATAAGTAACCTCGATTATCCGGAACTATTTTTTTTTCGGACTCTCGAAAAATTCGTTCTGATGAAAGGTATATAAAAATTTTCGAATTCTTTTATTTTAAGGAATGGAAGTAAAAGGCAATAAAAAAACACAAATTTTGCATAAAAAACAAAGTCAATCGGATTATTAGTTGTTGAGATATTTCTAATCCTACTTTCCACATTCTTTGATTTTTCATGACCCTGTATTTCATTCAAATTTCAATTCAAAGACATCTTTTAATTGAAAATGAGATACTTAATTCAATGCAAGAAACCGTTAGTGAATATGATTATAATTTTTGGAGTTATAAGGATGTTTCTTTTACGGAATTCAATGTTACTTGAATAGTTTGGCGTTTCATACAATTTATCGAAATTGGTTCATCAGAAATTCATTAATAGAGCATGGTTATGTGTGAAAAATACTTAAATATACGTTTATATTTTATTTTGGAATTTTAATGCATTTTATAAATTGTTTACATACGTTATGTTTTCATATATTATGCTATGCATATCCATGATGGGTAAGTATTACGGTGGCCCCCAACGATTAGTTTTTTTGGCATTTACATGTAACCAAATTGTTGCACTGAATCCCTTTTTCATGTTTTTCCCATCTTCTCAAATATTTAAAATTTAATTACAATTTTTTAAAGTTTTTGTTTTTTCTATTTCGCATTGATACGTGTTTACTATTGATTTTATGCCAATACATGGTTGTCTTACACGGTTTTCTTAACTTCCTTGGTTGCTCCCCTAATTTTTTTTAGCAGTTTATATTGACAAATATGGATATTAAATAAGCAAAAATTAAAACCCGATAAGATATATTTCAATATACCGCAGGTTTTTTTTTTTTTTCTCTCGAATCACCATTTTTATTTTTTATCACGAAGCTTGACATTTCATAATGCTGAAGATATATCACTCGCTCAAATATTTTCTTATATTACACACATTTTCTAATATCAGAAATATCTGTCCTATATTCTATTGTTAATAAATTTAATGCATCAAAACTTTAAAAATCAAATTTGATCAACAATGTCATAGAAATCGTTGAACCAGATTAATAAATTTTCAACTCTTTTTCATGCAAAATTCGCGGTTCGAACTCAGAACTATTTACTAGCGAGATGTTCATCCTCCTAGCTTTGATATCTACACGAAAAACATTGAAATTGAGATTCTAATTAAATTAAGAAATTAAATCGCAAAATTGAACGGATGACACTGAAAAAATAATTTAATGAAAATAATAGACTATTTCAAAATTTCATGACTTGTCCTGTTACATAGGTATTCAGCTGTAAGTATATAAAATTTCAAGTCTGTTACTAAAACAGTTTTTGTGCACGGAATCTGTGAAATACAAAGAGAAAACAAAGACGAATAGGGTTTCGTCAGATGGACGAAACTCTAAAAGTAAAGAAAATTTTAATGAAATTATGAGAAAATAGTAATGAATTGAATTTTTAATATCAGTTTTAAATTTTTGTATTGAAATGAACACGTATACACACTTTAATACACTAATATATAGAAATACATATATTTCATTTAGAAAAAAAATCCAGAAATTTCCTTTGAAAAAACTGATCAACACTAATCCAACCCGAAAAGTTCAAAATCTAATCGGAAAACGAATTAGTCAGATCCGACTTGACTCGCAGTTCAATTCGGATTGATTTCGTATAAAATTAGATTGAATTATCCGATATGAGATTCCAGATAGAAAACAGTTAAGAAAATCATGCGTTAAGTAATGATTATAAAATTATTTTAACACGTTCAAAATAATACAACGAAATTGTGAAACGGTATATTAAGTGAATAATTAGGATAAACAGCACATTTAAAAATCTAAGTTCATCAATTACCGCCTATAATCTTAAATACACTCGAATTCTTTCATTTTAAAAACAAGAGAGTTGCAATGAAAGATCCACTCAATTCAAACTAGTCGTGAATCCCATAGTATTTATCTGATTAACCCGTTAACACCCAGTGGCGTATTTTTAGATCCCTTTACTTACTGGCGAGAAAGCGTCTTTCATACCTGTAAATATGAAGACATTTATATACTCTCTTTCACAACGCAAATTCTTTGGCAAAATAACATAAAAATGCATTTTTTTTTTGAAAAAGGGGATAGGAAATCTAAAGTTTTATTTTTAATGAAGAAAATAATTTGGGCGTTAATAGGTTAATTCTAGTCGAATTAGTCTGTTTTTAACTATTTGAAATTTATTGCTTTTCTACTGCTACTGGCCATTGAATTATACAAATATATCATTAAAAGTTGTTATATAGATGTTAAAAGCCGTTGTTATATAGTGTACGCCTCACCTATCATTGTGTATAGCCGTATCTTTAAACCATCAGTATCTTTAAGTGTTAATGTCTCGCCTAATTTCAATGGGTTTTTTTTTCGAAAATTATTGTCAAAAATGCATATATTATTTTGTAATGGTGGGTACCTCAAGCGATGCTCAACAACTTTGCTGAATGCTCGTAATGCTCCTCGACTTAGAATAATCGCGATAGTTTTCCCGCAAAGTTTAAATAAACGTTTACTAACTCTAATTTTTTCATAATTTTAGTTTCTGTAGATAAAGAACTAGCTGAAGGGGATGTATTTTTGTTCTACATTTTCGACGATATTTCTAAAAATATAATGCATAAAATTGAAAGAAATGTGTTTTTGAATTCAACGTTATAAAACTTTCACACGAAACATGCATTTATTTTTCAAGCAATTTAATCAGCCCCGCTACATTTTCCCAAATTATATTCGTGAATATTTAAAAATTTGTAAATATGTTGGTGAATAATAGTCTTTATTACTTCCCTTAATTTGAACTTTCCACGTTCCATAGTTTAGGAGTAAAATAGCTGTGACAGACAGAGAGACATTAGGAGTGATCGTAATGATTCCGTTTTCACTTTTTAAGTACAGAAACCCAAATACACATAACATAAGAAAAACGTACTTCCAGTACTAGAATCCATGGACGTCAATATATACAGTTTTTTTTTTTTTTTTTTTTTTTTTTTTTTGTGCCATTATACATGAATTTATTTATAGTCTACAAACACCTTCAAATTTACAAAACATTAATTTCCAAATATATTATCCAAACGAAAGCAATTTTTAAAAATTGATATCCAGATAGTAATGCTTTTGAATTGTTTTATGCAACCCTGTTTAGTATGTGTAGAATTTGTAAACATTATGAAGGATGCAAAACATTACTTAACATTAAAAACCATAACGCGGTTTCAGCACTTATCACGTATACACAATAAGATTAACTCATTATTTTATCTCCGTAAGTGCAATATATATAGTACGCATCCTATATACCACAGTAAGATCTTGTATTTCACATGAATAATAAATCAAAATGTTGTTGTGTTCGTTAAAAGAAATCTTATGTCACATGCATTATAAATAACTGAAATATATTATTACTATTAGACATATTTTACACGCTCAATAAAACATGAAATATCTTTTTTTTTTTATATAATATTATGCAACTTGATCACAAACAATTAGTCTTATCATTTCCAATATGTTAGCAATGCTTTCATTATTATCGCAACACATATCAGTTTTATCACATTAACTACAATGATAGTTATGTGTTATCTTCATAAAGGATACAGCCGATATATTTTTTGCTGTATTCTAAAATTACGGCCCCAACAGTGGCCGAGAGGTTCGGACCTCTCAACTGGTAGACGGCAGGTGCTGGGTTCGAACCCAATCGCGGCTGTCGGCCTAACCGTTCGGAGTTTTCCGTGGTTTTCTTCGAACCTTGCGTAAATACGGGTTAGGTTCCCTTAGAAAGACCCCCACGGAGGGCACTCCCCCTGGTCCTATATCCCATTAGCGTAGATAATCGGACGACAAAAATCAACCAACCAACCATCAATCTAAAATTACGACTATTGCAGGAATTTTTTGATGCTAAGAAACTTTTCTCCAAAAATAATTTACCTCAGCGTATTTTCCGAAATCGAAAAAATGCATTATTTTTTTGTTATTGTTTATGAGTCTGATTAAATTTACAAAAAGCATTAAACGCCAAATCAACTTGATAATAGATTATTTTAATAGTCCTTCTATAGTAAAAAAAAACTAGCCTTAAAAGGAATGACTCCTGGAATGATGCTGATGTGGAAGATTTCCGGAACTAACGAATCCGGGTTGTCCACTCCTTCCATGAGTCGAATAGACCAATCAGGAAAGGGCTCCGTCTATGCTTCGCCGTATGGGTTACCATAAAAAGAGGAAAGGTTACCATCGCCAACAATCGCCAAGTTTGTCGCCAACTTGGCGATATATCGCCAAATTTGGCGACCAAAATTAGTTGTCAAAAGTGACGCCAACTTGGCGATAACTGTAATATTTCGCCAAATTTTCAATTTATTTACAACACCAGTCGTTTGATACATCATTTGAGAGGTTTGCAACTGCTTATTCATATAATGGATGTCTTGTTTGTTATCCCTCATTCTGCTCCCCAGGGGGGACACATTTTTAATTTCTTTACAACACCAGTCGTGTTACACAAGATTTGAAAGGTCTGCAACTGCTTATTCATATTATGGATGTCTTGTGTGTCACCCCCACGCTCTGCTCTCCCCAGGGGGGGTCCACATTTTTAATTTCTTTACAACACCAGTTGCGTGACACATCATTTGAAAGGTCTGCAACTGCTTATTCATATTATGGATGTGTTGTGTGTCATCCCCCACTCTGCCCCCCAGGGGGGCACATTTTTAATTTCTTTACAACACCAATTGTGTAACACGTCATTTGAGAGGTCTGCAACTGCTTATTCATATTATGGATATCTTGTGTGTAACCCCCCCCCCCCCTCTGCCCTCAGAGGGGGCGCATTTTGTAATTTCTTTACAACACCAATTGTGTGACACATCATTTGAAAGGTCTGCAACTATTTATTCATTTTATGGGTGTCTTGTGTGTCACCCCCACTCTGCACCCCTGGGGGGCACATTTTTAATTTCTTTACAACACCAGTCGTGTGACATATCATTTGAGAGGTCTGCAGCTGCTTATTCATATTATGGATGTCTTTTGTGTCGCCTCCCACTCTACTCCCCAGGGGGGCACATTTTTAATTTCTTTACAACACCAGTCGTGTGACACATCATTTGGAAGGTCTGCAACTGCTTATTCATACCATGGGGTATTGGCGAGCGCAGCAAGCAGGGGTAGCCAATAATTTGGAATCGCGAAGCGATTACGCGGGGGGTTGGCGAGCATAGCGAGCAGGGGGGCAGGGCCCCCCTAGTAAGGTAAAAATGCGCTAAAATAAATAGAATAACTGTTTTTTTTTAATTCAAAGACAAAAATGTTATTTTTAAAAATTTATTTTGATATTATGTATTTTTGCTTGAAAGATGATTCTTTTTATGTAATATAATATTGAAGACTTGCATTTTTCATCATTTCAAACAGAGATAGAGACACACCAAAAAAAAAAAAAAAAACCTAAATGAATCTCTCTTTGTCAGTTTCTCAATTTTTTTCAGTTACATAGCATTTTTGAAACTGTAAATACAACGCGGAGCACTAACTTTTATTTTGCAGCTACCTATATATATTATTACTCTAACGTATGTGGCACAAAAATCACAATTATTTGTTAATTGTTCAATGGCAATCTAAATGAAACACATTTTATGGGTTGCTATACAAAATCATTTGGTAAGATTTAGGCTGTGGTAATTGGTTTTATTTATGTTTTGTTCCTTCGCTGCTATTATGGAGCTTCAAAATATCATTATTTTTTTCTGTTCTTTTAACTCAAAAAATAAATAAAAGTCATGTATTTAAAACTTTTCAGTTTCAAATTAAAATTATGTATTATAAATAAAATGAATGAAAGGATTATATTATTATATTTTAAATAATTAATGACGAAAAAATACCATGGGTGCAATATTTGGTGATTTATTATCTACGCCGGAATAGCATAAAAATACTGAATTCTTGATTTTTCAGCCCAAATGTCACATATGCGCTACGTTGGCGCGTTATTTTATTGACGCCAGTTTGGCGAAAACTTCGTTTTCAAATACTCGTTACATACATATTTTTAAACTAATTTCAATCATTTTAAAAAAGAAATAACAATTAAAAAAAAAGTTTTTTAATAATTATAGAATAAAACAATTTATATCATTTTAAAAAAGAAATAACAATTAAAAAAAAAGTTTTTTAATAATTATAGAATAAAACAATTTATATCATTTTAAAAAAGAAAGTAAAAGAAAACAAACAGTTGATTAATAAATAAGTAACAATAGCCGGGTTAAAATGTGAGGCACATGTAATTGCCATTTTGTTGCAATCGCGTCAATGTGGTGCTTATATGACATCTGTGTTTATTTCTCTAGCAGAATCTTCTAATTTGGCAAACAATTATGCAATTAAAATAAATTATGAATAAAAGCAATATGATTTAATGCTTAGTATACATTCATGGGGAGACCAAACTGGTCGCCAAGGGCAGCTAGTATATTGTATTAAATAAATAGAAAGACAAAATAGCATTGACGATACAAGGTAGTTTTTGTCATTTAAGCTTATAAGACATTAGATTTCACAATTTAAATTTTTGTTTCTAGATTAATATTCCATTAAAGATAAAAAAGACACAAATGAAAAAAAATATATACCAAATATAGCAAATCTACAATTTATTATTTTATTAATTTGACATTGTTAAATTTGATACAACTTTCTACTTGATTTCGTGAAACAGAAATTTAATAAGTATGGGGGTGTATTTGCACAACAAGATTATATGTGGCTAAAAATTTCGGCTAGTTGCAACTAAATATTTTGTTCTACACTGAGATGAAATCTGTGTTTTGTTTTAAAAGCAACATATGTAAAGACTACTGTTTTGTAAAATAAGTGAAAAAGAAGGGAAGGAGAATGATTTTCGCTTTATCTGGTAGATTTTAATATTCATCTTTTAGTGTACACCTAAAATCTGAGATTGATTGATTGATTTTTTAGTTTCAAACTTTGATTTTATCGCTGTAGGTGATGTCAAATCAAGCTAGAATTCATACTCTTGTGATCTGGGAGAGATCATTTATTTCTATATTGTCTGTGGTATTACAATCAAAAGTTATCATTTATATTTTAATTCAGTCCTTTTGGAAAATAAGCGTTCAAAATATTAGTCAAACGCAAAGGATGATCTTCAAACTAGTTTAAGGTATCCGAAGAAATCCGAAGAAAAAGGTATCCGAGTTCTGCTCCAAATCCTTTTCTTAATAAAAAACAACACTGTAAAAAAGAACAAAAAATTATAAATTTACGGTAACTTTACCATTACCCCAGTAAATTTACGGCAAATTACACTTTTTTCAGATAAACTTTGAACTTACATAATTTTTTATGTTTTACGGGAAAAAGCCTTTTATGAAAATCAACATAATTTAGTCTAGGAGCAAAGCCCATATTTTAGTGTTATTGCCTAGAATCAGATGCAGTAAATCAATTGTTGCTGTAAAATTACTGCAGCAATTTTTTACAGTGATCCCAGCCTTCAATTTTACATTGACTCTACCGAATATTTGAGGACTTGATTACCCCCCCCCCAGGGCACCCATCAAATTAAGCATAGGTGTTTTATCCCAGGTGGAAAATCCTCAACACAACCATAGAATTAAAATAAATAAATAAATAAAATGAATAAATAAATAATAAAAAACAAAAAAATAAAAAACAGAAAATCAAAGGATGTATTATATGGTAAATTGAAAAAAACTGAAATAGGGTTTATAAGTGCAACAATTCACAGTGAATGTGTTTTGATGTCAATTCAGCACTGTTGTCATCACAGTTTAAAATATTGTCAAAACTTACGTCATATAAACGAAAAAGTCTTATTTAAATTATTGCAGATTGGACACAACTTTTTATAATTTGACTGTTACAATAACACATTACGAATATTCTACTCTAAAGTTGGAAGGAATTCGTAACTCCGTTATAAAAAATCTCAAGTTTTTTTTTTTTTTTTTTTTTTTTTTTTTTTTTTTTTTTTTTTTGGACCGATTTTAGGGCAGTACAAGAGCGAATTGTATTATCAATGAAAACTGTCCAATTGAATTGTAGCTGACGTCACATTTCGTCTTGATTTTCATTTCGTACTTGTTTACGATCGGTCGTAACATTGGTTACTTCGGTAAGTTACCGGTAAGTTCTGCTGAACACGCCCGAGGTCTCGTCTATTTTTCTTCGCTTTTTTAACTACAACGTTTACGAAAACGATATGAAAATTGAAATCCCGTTAATCAATTCAAATATTCCAAAAAAGAAAACACTAGAGGGAAGTTGCATCTTTTTTTAAGAAAGCGGTGATTATCATTTAAGAAAATGTTTATTACTGAAACCATACAAATCCACAAAGCTTATTAATGACTCTACCGAATACTTCACAATCGTTCCATTTTATCAATAGCATCAGTTTCAGCTGTATGGAAAGATCAACCAATTAGTTCTACAAGCCCCATCTAGCAAGATGTATTTACCATCCTCATGAAGTCCCAGACAGAGGCCATGACCCGCAAAGATCAACGGGAAAAGATATTTTGACATACTTAAGATTTAAATGCAATTTATCACAATTATAAAATAAAGTTTCTTCTGCGGCTAAATCTACAATTACAATATGAAGAATAAAACAAAGTGGTTACTAAGTTATGAATAATGTACACAAATGATCAAAAATCAAGAATTCTGCATAGAAGAAAGGCACATTTATGTTGGACTAAAAAAATATTAAGCGTTATATGAAAATAAAAACGTTTTCGTTTTTACAAAATTCAAACTTGGGTACAAACTGCTTGTTGTACTTCACAACACATTTTATATAGAAAGACTGGTGGATTTTATTTAATTGGACGGCTTTTAGGTATTACCCAAACTCTGATTCCCAATTTATATGTAAAGAACAGGAATATCCAAATCTATTTAATTTAATGTTCTGTAAATGTTATTTACTTACAAGGAAGGTCTCCATTGGGGGCATACTCAGAATTTTTTGAAAAAAATACGAATTAAACTACTCATGTAGGTAATAAAGGATCAGTGAAAATTAGCGGCGGAATTACATTATTAGATATGTAAAAACATAAAATGGTTTGGAATAATTGGCGTGAAAAGCTGAAAGCGGCGCGGTATTTGGCGAGCAGTGCATTTCCTCGCCAGAAGCAGACAATTTTAACGAATCTGAAAATTGATTTTAATTGACTTCACTGTTAAAAATCTGCAGCATTTACTGCAGTCACTCCACTACTTTTATAGAATATCTCTCTTCTGACCAATGAGAATGGTCCATAGCACGGTGAATTGATCGTGTTAAAAATCTGCTGCATTTCGTTGCAACGCACTCCACCACTTGTATATAATATCTCTATTCCAACCAATGACAAAGCTCCATTTCACGGCCAAGTAACCGTTTTCTATACAAGCAAGGGAGTGCGTTGCAACAAAATACAGCAGATTTTTAACAGAGTATTTTTCAATTTGGAACAATTTTAATAAATTTAAACTGTGTTTTAAATGATAAAATATATTAATTTCATTTTGTTATAAGTACATATAAACGTATATGACAAAATTACACTTAAAGTAAAGTAAAAATGCAAAACTAAAATTACTTAAACTAAACTTATTTAAATAAATTGAACATAGAAAGTTTTTTCTTTAAAAAGTATTCGAAGCGTAAAAGCGTATTTTTTAAAATTTCGTTTTTTCGCCAACCGGAGATAAATCGCCAAATAAACGAAATTTTTTTTATTTTTTTACGGACGTTTTAAGGAGGTTCCGCCGAAATTTTTTTTATAAACATATATAACTATATGAGAAGAACATTCTGTAATTTTTTCAGATTTTTCTGAGTATGCCCGTATGGAGACCTTCCTTGTTAGTGAAGTCCAATTTAAGGTCTCTAAAAATTTAGGTAAACGTCTGCTAAATTTTATAATTTGATAGATTCAATTATTTGCTAAAAATTATAGTAGAAAATTTTGAGAGTATTGATAAATAATTGATTGTAAGTTTTAGAAGAAGAATTGATTATTCTCTACTGATTTCTCGCATTCTATAATACTTTGTTGCAAGTTCGAATTTGAAATAACAAAATCTGACATGACAAAACAGTACAGTAACCTGAATTGTCAACTTGCGAATGCGGCAAGTTGCTGTTAAATCACATTAAAAAATATAATACAGTGATGGGCCCAGTTTATCACACACACAAAGAAGCCACATGGAACTCTCTGGAAAGAATGTATGTACAGTAAAACCCCGATAATTCGGATTAATTGGGACCGAACCCAATCCGGATTATCGGAAATCCGGATTATCCGAAGAACTAGAAAAAAATGAAATAAAATATAACATACAAACAGAAAATCACCTTTATGTTAAACTTATTGAATATTTGCAGACAGTAATAATGTTTACTTTGCTTAATTATTCCGAAAACATGTCAGAAAATGTTTTTTTTTTTTAAATTTAGAATACGACGATGAAACAAGTTAATGTTATGAAAATTAGCCAATCGCTTCTCAAACTTGAAAAAAAAGACCAAACCGATCTGAATTATCCGGAGATCCGGATTATCGGGGTCCGAATTAGCGGGGTTCTACTGTATTCTGTTCCATGGTTAGTTTCAAACATGAACACGTTCCGATGATTCATCAGAGTGTCTTAGGAAACCGATAAATGTAACATGTGGGAGTATCTGCAAGTATCTGCCAGAGGTCTTACTATTTTTGTTTATATTGCAATTTTAAGACCTTTTTTGAAATATGATCTCGGTAGTGGATTGAATTATAGATATTTTTCTTCTTTGAGTGATGTTGCTTCTTTAGTTAAACAATCAGCCATTTCATTTCCGTGAATGTTTATATGGACACGCACACAATTTGAAAAGATTAACTTTGTCGTTTGCTGGAATTTAAAAAAATTTTCAAACATTAAGAGAATTTTCTGTTTAGGTCTTCTAGTTCCATAACGCTTTATAAAATATCTATGCTGATAGTAAAACAATTATAATCTGATGTTTCCGTTCAGGAAATTGCATCCTTAATTGTTAACAATTCTGCCTCGAATGCTGCATTATGTCGACTTAAATGGATTAGTTTTGTTGATACCACTTCATCCTTTCTCAAACCTCAATATTCATAGCTTGTTTCATCATTTACCTTTAAGCCATCAGTATATATTTTTATTCCTGTTGTTAAATTTTGATTTTCTTATTTTTAGGTAGATTTCGTATGAAATACTATTTATTGCGGTCGCTCGTTTGTTGGAATTTTTGGAAAATTCTGGAAAATTTTTGCCGATCAACGCCGATTATGACTTTTAGAACCTAAAACTACCATCAATAAAAAATTTTATATATCTATCAATCTATCTCTCTCTAGATATTTCTATTAATCTATCTCTCTATGTATATCATTTTTATGGGCACGATAACTTCTCTAATTCTGTTCAAATCTTTTTTAAATTGATACATAAAATTAGGGGCATAAAATTTCGGTCAAGTTAGTTAATGGGCAAAATCAGACTAAAGGAATGAAAATAGGAAAGGATTTTGTAAAAACCGAAAAAACGCCATAACTTCTTAAATAAAATAGATATCGTATCAGTTTAAAGTTTATTATACTTCTAAGAAATAAGGCAAAATTTTATGCAAGACATATATTTTATGAAATAAAAAATGGAGTCAAAAGGGGAAAAAATAGGGTTTTGAGGAGAAAAAAATTCATAACTACGTCAATTATTAAGATATCAAATCCAACTAAATATTTCATAAATGTTATAAAAATTATATAAAATTTTTGTGCTTACAAGTTTTAAATAGAGCAAACTTTTACCGATGAAAAAAACTATGAAACGTAAAAAGGAGATTGAAAAAGAAAAAAATTCATAACTTCGTATCTTCTTAAACTATCAAATCCAATTAAATTTATTTTACATCTACTGAATAATATCTATAAATTTTATACTGATAATTTTTTTATAGGGCCAATTCTTATAGCAAAAATAAATTAAACAAAATTAGGAGTTGAAGAAAAAAAAAAACCCTCAAATCCAAATTGCTTATATTCTGACTGATTTTTAAATTCATTTTTGATTTTAAACGTATCCAAGTGACGAATTCTGTTATTTAAAAACTATATAATGTGACGTATTGGTCAATTTCTAAATAAGAGCAGAATAAATTTCAAAAAATGCTGCCAAAAACGGCACTTTGAACTGAATTGGCACCGAAACGATTGTGATTGAAGAATTGAGGAAGTACTCAAATAACAGATTGCTTTTTTTATGACGCATTTTCAAAACCATTTTTGCTCTCAAACGCATCCAATTGACAGGTTCTCTTATTTAGAAACTATATAATGTGCCGTATTGGTCAATTTTTAGATAAAGGCAGAACATATTTCAAAAAATACTGTCAAAGTCGACATTTTGCACAAAATTTCCCGAGGCGATCGTGATTGAAGATTTGAGGATGTATTCATATAACAAAAAGTCTATTTTATGACTCATTTTTAAATTCAATTTTGTTCTCAAATGCATTTAGTTGGCAGTTTCTCTTATTTAGCAACTATGTAATTTGCCGTATTGGTCAATTTTTTCAAAAATTCAGAATATATTTCAAAGAATGCTGTCAAAATGAACATTTGATCCAAATTTAGCATAAGATGATTCTGATAAAACTGACTCTTATAGAAAAATGAAATTAAAATTTCTTCAAAAGCGGCTAAATAAAATTGTTAAACTGGGTTTACTTCTAATTACATTTTATTTTTTGTTGTTGAAATGAGCACTTAACGAAATCTAACTCCGCCTACAGGCCAAGTCGACAGGGCTTTTTTTAAAAATATGAATTATAAGGAATTATTCTTTTAGATGGTGATTATCGTTAAAACATGTGAAAGTAAAATTCTCCAATTTGCTTTGAAATGGAATGAACTTTTTTTTTTATCATTCTCTATTTTTTTAAATTTATAAAGAAAAAGGCATTATATCCATTAATGTGCCAGTGCCATTGCGTCAATGTGTTTTTATATGTCCTAGCATAAAAAGCGGTTACTGTTTTTTTCCTTAAAATGCCAGACATAACTCATTTACATATATATAATTATCTGCCAAATAAGCCAATATCATTAAACAATGATCATCACATAACTTCTCATCTAAAAATATGTCATAGTCACACATGGAAGATGCTTGCTTGATTCCTTAGATCACAAAAACGTAAAAATTTTATCACAGGAGAGCCACTTATTTCCTGTCTGAAGATGGAAAGGCGTATGTAGTATGATGGATAGAAAAAAACGAAATATTTATAATCGGAACGCAATAGTATGGAAATTTGCATTTGAAAATTTCAGCACTATTTTTAAATACAAATAGTACGGTATTGCATTTGAAAAAAAAAACAATTAAAATAAAAATAAAAATAATCTCTTAATATCTTTTACCGCCGTAAGGGAGTCAAAGTTTAAAAAAAATCATAAAAAGCATGGCTTTTGAAATTTTTCTGTTAAATTATGCAAACTGAGCAATACAATTTCTAATAGAAAGGAAAAACTACATAAAAAATATCAGAATTATCCAGCTGAGAGTTTATTAGGGTGAAATCAAATCTTTCACTGCTGTAAAAAGTTCCTCATTTATAAAATAAATAAATAAGTAAATTAAAAAAAAAAAGAAGGGTAGAGGGACAAAAATTTTGATTTATTTATTTATTTTTTTATTTTTATAATATATCTAGAATTAAATAATTATTTTTTGTATGCATTAATATGTTATAAATATCTATTAATTTTCATAAATATTTGTAACAGGAAAATAAAATATGTTAATCATTCAGTTTTCTTGCAACAGATCCATGAATTGTTGTTTTAAAACATGCCTGCAAAAAACAGAAGTTCATGCATTATAAATCACAAAAATAACATAAAATAAATGAAGTACTTTATTTACGAAAATACAGACATGTTTATCCGAAATGAATTAAATAAACTTAAAATGAATAAGCATTTGATTTAAATGTAATTTATAATGTGCTTGCTTTCAAATGAAACCATTATTCGTAGAGAGATCAAAGTTTGTATGATGAAACTCGTCCTCTGATTCGGTCCACAAACTTTTGCAGCTGCTATAAAGACCTAATTTTACGCATCTTTGTTCTGATTTAGTGTAACAAAAGAACTTATAACAGCTGATATCATTAATCGGAAATCCAAAATGATCATTGTTATGAGATCATCAATTAGTCACACATATTAGTTTACAGTGATTTACAGCATTGCCAGTGGAAGAACTTGATATTATTTTTAGCTTCAAAGTTCAAGTTTAGAATGACGAATTGCAGAAAGACACTGTTTGAATACATAGAATTTTTTTTTTTTTTTTTTTTTTTTTTTTTTTTTTTTTAACTATTCTCTTCACAGATGGGGATCCTGATTTTCTCTAATCTGCTAGCACTTCAATAAGGATATCGTAATGATTTGCGAAACAGGCATTTCGTGAAATTATAAGGAGTATAATCTTTAGTAAATGGTTGAAAAGTAACAAAAGCTATTAATAGAAAGTTTGCAAATTCTGGACACTATGAAAAGGCGGTGAATTCCTTTTAATTGTGTAACAATCGATGCAGTATACGTTCAGGGTGTTCTCGGATAATATGGCAAATTCAGAAGAGGATTTGTTTGTTCCAACGTATACTCTCAAAATTCGATTAAGAGTAACATTCCGTTTTTTCACTTTCCTTGTGATATTGATCCTGAACTTCGGCATGAAAGATCAATTGAACACTCGCCAGTAAAAACAGCTTGCAAATTTTCAATCATGTACTTCTGTTATGTTGACAAATAGTCTTTACCAACATCTACGCGATCGGGTTTTATTTGCTTAAAGTTTGCAATTAGTAATGATTCACAAATCACAAAGGATTTATCAATTGGGTCATAATGTGACAAAAAGCCGTCGCGTTGTCTGTTTGTCAAATTATTCAAAACGATGTCTCAGCAGAACTTCATTGAAGTGAGGACAAGGAATCCACTGAATAGGTTCTAATTTGTTCTCAACAAAACTTATATCAGCACATTTAATTCCTGTGTTACATACAATTCCAACATATCCTATTGGAATTACTTTTGCAAATACTATTTCATTTACCTTCAAAATATGTGCAGGGTCATTTAATAAAGAAGCCGCATTGCCAGACGATGGTGACAAATGACCAAAATAATGGGGATCTGGAGAATCAGTTTGGTTCCTGACATTCTGGTTCTCTCTTGATTTATTGACGACGAAACTTTTCCCTCTCTTTAACTTAACAGAAGGTCTTATCTTTAGAGCTTTCGAAGCATATAGTAAAGGAGTAACTCTCTATTCTAAAAAAAATAACTTACACTGTCACCGCCGCTGATACTGAATTTTTGTGAACTAGAGTATTTCTTTGGAAATATTAAGAAAACTATCGCATATAAAAATATGAAAATTGATGGTGATATAGAGAAATGTTTGATAAATATGGTGATAGAGCCCGTTTTAAATTGAATAATTATTTCAAGAGATATTTAATGTTAATGTTGGTCATAATCGTTCCATTAAAAAATGTTGTAGGAGCAAAAACTATACATGGGAATTTGAATAATTTTAGATAATTTTATACATTTGACATTTCCGGTGTGCAGATTGCATTTACTTTTAAATTGACACATTTTTGAGGACTTATTTCCATTTTAAAGCCAAATTTTCAACATTATGTGAGACATTTTTAATATAGAAAAGATGATTATTTTAAATTGTTGCAATTGATCAAATAATAATATTTCCTTCAAATCGAAAAATTGTTTACACGCGATTATCACAAACAGAAAAAAATAATTCAAATGAAAAGTAATAATTATGAATTAAGAGCGGTAAAATATTGAAAATTACGTCATAAAATTATATTTGCAGGTGAATATTAAAAGGGAAAGAAAATATTAAAACAATGAATTCATTAAAATACGTTAACCCCCGTAAATAGAAAAAAATAAGTAGTAAAATAACGTCATATTTAATGCAGTCAAACAATACTACTGCAAAGAGTTTAAATTTTAAAATATATTTACGTGAGACATTTTGAATTTTTAAATGATAAACTATTGTTGCCAACTATATGATGATAAACTATTGTAAAACAGCGAAAATTAAATTATTTCCTTTCTAGCAACAAAAGTATCTTCACGTGCGTATCAAGAAATAGAGAGAATACTTTTAAATAATAAATTTATTAATGCTCTCTAAGCACTAAGTAAAAGAAACTATTTCATATTTATAATGACCAAGTAATAATGAGCATATCCTAATATGCAAACTCCCCATGTCATCACATAAGATTTTGAGCAATCCCAGTTTTCTTTAAGACAGGATTTTATAGATATATAAATTTAACAGTTCAATCCGTCGCATCTTCAATAAGATGGCATACTTTCTTATTTATAAGAGCATGGCAGTGGCTACCACAGCACCCCTTGACTTTTCTTTTATTTGTGCAATTGCAATAGATATTTTACTAGACATAGCGTTTGTTCAATCTGTATACACAACAAGACAGTTATCCTATAGGATGATAATCGCCTCAAAATATTTATTGACTAATTTAAGTATTTCATTTTAACTTGCGGTAGTCGGTAATGGCTTGCGAAAAAGTAAATTCCCTTGAAAAGGGACCAAATATCGATAGCGTGCAAATACCATTCTTATTGCCAAAATATCAACTCATCTATCTGAAGTGAACATTTAGTAAATATAATACAAAAAGTTAATGTAGCGATCACATTCTTCGCTAAGTCTTCGATTTATAGCTAGATTGGATCATTTCACAAAAAAATGTGTGTGTGCGGAAGAGCATAATCAAAATGTACGAGAGATCTCTCGTACGATTTGATTATGCTCTTCAGTGATTGGCTGTTGCCTTCTAATTTCCAATTGGCTGTTCCTTCAGCTTGCTCCCTTTCCGCTTTTTCACTTCAGTCGTGCCGCTGCATTCATAGTAGATGTACATCTTTTTTGCGCGAAAGACAAAAAAAGGATGAACGATTAAGAAGAACTAACTGACGAAGAAAGATTAAGTTCTTTCGAAAGGCCTTGCGCAATTAATTAAATTTATAGTGTTTTAAAGAAGTTTTTTCACTTCAATTGTATACCACCAGCTTCAACTTTATTTATTGATCAAATACATATTTTGAACCACCTAAAAGTTCACCAAAAGGCTGTAAATTATTCATAAATATATGTATGTAACCTTGCGCCATTTAGCAGCCATCGAGGAACTGCAAAGATGCTTGAGCATTAAAGCAAAGTGAGACCTAATTCGTTAAAGAGTTGTCATTTGTTGATGTTGAATTCTTTTTACGCAAGTCCTGCCAGTAGCATGCCTACCCTTGGGACCATATGAAATATGTTTGCGATCCCACTGCGTTCTCATCAATTCGTAATGCGATTTCAAAGATTTTGTTTTATCGTTTTCACCTAAGCTAATTTTTGTCTTCCTTTAATTCATCTATGAATAGTTTCCGTTGAAATAGAAAATTCTAACTCATTTTTAATGTGATTAACAGTCATATGTGTACATGCCAGTTTATGGATCACTTTTATCATATCGTTTTCTAATCACACGAGTCTTTCCAGATCGATGGTTTGCCTTGAAATAATTACCCTTAAACAAAACTTAAAAGACAGACTATTTTGGACGTTTCATATTAGCTGAAATTTTTGCCCTTTCGATTTCAACTCATCAATTTCAACTCTCAATTTCGATTTCAACTCATCTCTCAATTTTCATTTTACAGCGAATTTCTTGTACATGTTTTAGGTAGCTTTCATTACAAAAAGCCACCTATTGCAGCTGCCCAGAGGAAAGCATTTCCGGTAGAGTTTCGTATATTTTCACCGATCATGACCCCCAGACCCCCAAAACCACTCGAATGTTGAAAAATTCAAATGTTGATATATATATATATATATATATATTTATATATGTATATATATATATATATATATACCCATACATATATGTGATCTTTGTCATGCTGTAGCTATTGCATTTATTAACCGATTTTAATGAAATTTAGTGTGCACATAGTACATACAAATGTTTCGACCGAGTTGGTTGGTCAGCATCATCCGCCATCTTGTTTCAAAATGGCGGTCATTTAATTTGTTTTATTCAAAAATTATTATTAGGTGCAAAAAAATTAGAAATTGAAAAATATTTTTCTTCTGTGTGCTTGACCTTGATACAAAAATTCCAAATCATGTTTTGTCTATATCTTAAAAAATGGTTGAATTATAGCACTTTGAATTTATAGTGTACCTGACACTTTGAAGTGGTGTGATTTTTGTCATGGGATAGTATGCGTATTTCTGAACCAATTTGGATGTAACTTGGCGTGTACATAGTACTTACCGATGACTGGACCGAGATCTTTGGTCAGTTCTATACGCCATTTTGTTATAAAATTGGCGGCCATTTAAAATAAAAAAATTAATTTAAAATTAAGTACAAAAGAATTAGAAATTGAAAAATATTTTTCTTCTATATGTTTGACCTTGATGCAAAAATTTCAAAGCATTTTTTAAAATATATATATCTTAAAAAATGGTTGAATTATAGCACTTTGAATTTATAGTATAGCTGACACTTTGAAATGGTGTGATTTTTGTCATGGGATTGTATGCGTATTTCTGAACCAATTTGGATGTAACTTGGTGTGTATATAGTACTTACCGATGACTGGACCGAGTTCTTTGGTCAGTTCCATACGCCATTTTGTTATAAAATGTAAAATATAAAAATTAAAATATAAAAATATTAAATTTAAAATTAAGTACAAAAGAATTAAAAAATGAAAAATATTTTTCTTCTATGTGTTTGACCTTGATGCAAAAATTTCAAAGCATTTATATATATATATATATATATATATATATATATATATATATATATATCTTAAAAAATGGCTAGGTTACTTTAATGCTGGGGCACTTTGAATTCTAGTGGGGCTGACATTTTAAAATGGTCTAATTTTTGTTACGTAATAAAATGTGTATTTATGAACCAATTTGGATGTAACTTGGTGTGTACATAGTTTATACCGATGTCTGAATCGAGTTCGTTGGCCAATTTCATCCGCTGCTTTGTTTAAAAATGGCGGCAATTTCAATTGTTTTTAATTAAAATTTAAATTTCAAGACAAAAAAATTAGGAACTGAAAAATATTTTCCTTCTAAGTGTTTGACCTTGATGTAAAGATTCCAGAGCATTTTTTGTTTTGTTTGTTTGTATCTTAAAAAACAGCTCAGTTATAATTGTTTGAATTTCTAGTGTGACAGAAATTTTGAAGCGGTCTAATTTTTCTCATGTGATAACACGTGTATTTATGAACCGATTTGAATGTAACTTGGTGTGTGCATAGTATATAGCGATGTCTGAACCCAGTTCGTTGTTTAGTATCACCCACCATCTTGTTTAAAAATGGCAACTATTAATTTTTTTTTATTTAAAATTAGGTATACAAAAATTATAAGTTAGAAAAAGAGTTTTATGTGTTTGAGCTTGATACAAAGACTCTAGAGCATTTTTTGTTTTGTTTGTTTCTTGAAAAATGACTGAGTTATAGCACTTTGAATTTCTAGTATAGTTAACATTTTGAAAAGATCCGATTTTTGTGACGTGAAATTAATGCACATTAATGAATCGATTTAGATATAACTTTGTGTGTACATAAAACAATCTTGTTACAAAATGGCGGTCATTTAAAACTGTCAAAAAACTTTTAAATTTATAATAATGTACAAAAAAGGAAAAAATAAAATAAGATAAATAGAAATAAAGGATTTTTCTGAAGTATTTAATCTTATTACAAAGATTATGTAGCATTTTTGTTTTCTCTTTATCTTAAAAATGGCTTATATATAACAATTTAAATTTCTAAAATGGGTGACATTTTGAAATGTCTATTGTCCTCCGACAACATAGAACTCAATGTGAATGAGCATGTGCACAGGATTTACTAAGATCTCGATCAAGCTCATTGGTTAATTTCACCCATTATGCTATCTTAAAATGGCAGGCACTTCATTATATCACTGAATTTGGCGATCAAACATAAATAACTTTATTAAGTAAAACTAGTTTGTATAAAAGTAATTAATTTCTCGAAATTCCTATTCATACTCAGTATTAACCAAAACAAGTATTGAATTTTATATTATCGTATCCCACTAATTTGAGCTTTGTACGGTTGAATAATGTATTTTGAATTTTTTATTTAAAAAAGTAAGAAATATGAAAGCTACTTCTTTCTCCCGGTACTGACCGGAAGGACTTTTATAATTCTTTTCATTCAACAACCCATCTTCTCCATGGAATTTTTGGAAAAAATATTAAAATCCGCAGATTCTATTGTTGTAGAAATTTTCTTATATACCTCTTTATATACGTTCGTAATTATGTGATACGTAGCATCTATAGTCGTCCTTCAATCCGTACATCCTTCTGACGCATACAACAGAGCGAATACTACTCAACCGAATCGTTTGAAATTTAAAATATATAATTGCTGTAAAATTTTGTGGACTCTTTTCAAATTTTATGAAAATCGGATGTATTGTTTAATTACAGGGACAATCAAAATTATGACATTACATTACGGCAAATGGGAAAAAATTCCATGTGCATTTTAATGCTGTTACACTCTTTCGAACATTATGAAATTGATATGCATCTATGAAGTATATACTAAAATATACATTCTGTACAATCTGTGTAACTAAGAATATCTATTATTAATTTACAGGGCCACATTATACTATTATGCATTCCATTGCATAATGGCAGGGGTGGGGAAACAATTTTTGGGGCATGTTTTAAATGTGTTAATCTTCTTCACATTTTATTAAAATATTAATTATTGATATTAATTATTGATATACGTTGCAGAGGTATATTTCAAGTTAATTCCTGTATAATACAAATCAGATAGTATTTACAGGTACACATGAAGCATTTCGGCTATTATTTTGCATACTATTACATCAAGATCTAAATATTTTTAAAACTTCGCTATAGTAATAACTCACTTCATTTGAAACGAATTACATGCAATTTCCGACTTGTGCATAATTATTTTCATTAGCGATTCATCTGCTCTTTAAAGAATGTTAGGAAAAAAATCATTATTCTTATCTGCAAATTTTACTGTAACAGCAATTCTTCTTATAAATATTTTATAATTATTTTCAACCAGCAATCCATCTTTGCTACTTATTAGTGAGAAAACAGCGAAAATCTTTTCATCTTTAGAATTTTTTATACTTCTGTGCGTTGTTTTAGTGAAAAAAAAATTAAAATTAAAATGCAGAGTTTGCCAACCTCAGACACTAACTTCATGAAGTTTGTCAATAAGACCGTTTTCTTAAATATTTTTTAAGTGCTTTATGTTCCTGCACCTATTTTTTAATATAATGAATGCATGTTATATATATTACATACATTATATTATCATATACATACATTATATTTTTAATATAATGAATGCAGTTAATGAATGCTTATACATGCATAAGCATTCATTAACTGATCACATTGCAATAAAACTCCTAAAACTCCATATGCTTATTGTAACGAATTAAAAGAAAAATAAATCTGGCTGATTAAGAAATAAATACGCAATTTTCAATTGAGCTAACTCGCCATAGGTTCTTTGTAATAAGAAATATCAGGCTGATTACAAATGGTCATTTTTTTTTCGGCTAAAATTGCTTAGACGCTTTGCAATAGGCCTGAAAAATATCAGACCGGTTGAAGAAAGAAAGGAGATTCTTCAATTAGCTGGGCTCTTGGCCTGGCTAAAAAAAAGAGCCGTACCGTAGCCGGCTAGCAAAAGCTGTATTTCGTTTAGCCCTAGACTCTTTACATAGAGCCGGACTTCACAGTTAACCTTAGACTCTTTGCACACCCAGAAAAAGGAATTGATTAAAACTACAAAGATGCTTTGATGAGTACATTTTGCTTGTTTTAAACGATTTTTTTAGTTACAATAAAAAATCGGTTTTGTTGCTCAGACAAAAAAATATTTTTAACACTTTTATTAAATTTTAACAAAATTTCATAAATTTCATTTCAGTCTTGCTAAAGTCTTGTATTTTCAATTTGTAATTCCAACAAAATTTTGTTGTTTTTGTAAAATTTAAATTGGTGTGCAGTAGCCATAGCTTTTTCACGTAATTTTGTTTAATTGATTTATATAGCTATAAAGGATTAACATAATTTTTGGATAATAAAACATTTTCAAATTGATAGGGATTAATGACGTTATTATTACGCTGCTATGCATTTCGGATAAAAATTGTGGACGGAAAATTGCAAAAAAAAAAAAAAAAAAAAAGAAAAAAAGAAAAGAAAAAAATCAACAATATTTTTTTGTTTATCCAAACAAAATTTCCATTGACCGATATTTAAATGGAAAGATTTGTTGGAGCAAACAAATTTTTGTTGATTCAACAAAAATTTTTTCTGAGTACAAACTGCGAGATTTTGCAATTACATTACTTATCTCGAAGAAAAATCGATTCAAATTAACTTCTGATTCCAAGATAAGGTTAACATAACAGAACGTTTAGGATTTTGCTATTTTCATTACTTATTTCTTTTATTTATTTATTTGTTGTTGTTGTTTCTTTCTTTTATAAAAACAACTAATCATATTACCCTTACACTTAAAAGAAAAAACAAAATAAAAAAACACCCTTCCACTTTTTAATTTGTAGGAACACACATTAACAGAAAATTTCCTGTACTAAATTAAAAGGAAAAACAAATATCATTTAAAATGAATCTGAATTATAAGAGTCTCTTCAAAATGTTATCTGTATGGCTGTGGTGATTGGAGTAAAATATCAAATATAAATATAATAATATCAAATATTAAATATTAAAACGCCTTTTCTATGAAAATGCAGCGGACACATTAAAACGAAAAATGCCCAAGAACTTAACTTTCGACGTGATTACATTGAACTTATGTTAACCGTAAAACTAGCAACTCTTGTCACAAAGAGTACAAAAAAGACAATTCCTCTCGAAACTTATAATTAGACAAAAAAGTAATACACAAATTTTCAAATCGATTAATTAAGCAAAGAAAACATGAACCCATTTTTATTTAGTTTTACTTTTTCTTCAAGTCTTTACAGAATAATCTTTATCAAGAATCACAAGGCTAAATCTCGCCAAAAGCAAGATAGTGTATCTCCAGTTTAACCGTCAACCCCTGATAACAAAAGAAACTGCAGTTTCTATATATAGCAGAAAACAGGTCATCAGTTTACAGCTTTTCTACTGACAAACTTTCTACTAGGAAATAAAAGTGGAAATTTTGCTTTGAAATGAATTTCTAAATGTCTGCCGATTTGTTTAAATCTTTGCATGTAGTATTAACAAATTCGTACTTAAGACAAATTGCAATGAATGAATATCATGCTTCATTCACTACATTTACCAATCTGTTATGTGAAAAAAAACAGCCTCGGTTCGATTATAACGTTTACAATGAGGCAATTCTTTGCACTGAACATACACTTTCACGTATATATGCATACATAAATATACACTCATACATTATTCAATTGTTCTTGTGATTACTTAATATTTTTACGAAAACATAAACAACACAGATTACACAGATGGAAATTACAATTTTAAGAAGTAGTGCCATTAATTTCATACTTTAACCCCTTGAGGGGCAGTGGTATGTCTATGAAACTATCTAATTTTAATTCCGAAAGGCCTCATTGGCACCAGAATTTTGGTAGAAAAAAAAATGGTTTATTAGATGCGTGAAATATAGCTTTTTCTTATTTACAAAAAAAGTTGTTTTTAAATTCTGGAGTCATTCATTAATTTAAGAATGAAAGTGTTCTGCTCCACAAATGGTTAAAAGATATTATCAGATAAAAAGAAATTGTGTCTTTGTATTTTATATAAATTTGTAAATCAGGAAAAAAAGAATAAGAGAACATCACATACTATAAAGCTGCGTGCATATTGAAATACTCTCCTCGTCAACAGAATTCTTGGAAAAGATGATGTATGCCTTTTGTATAGGACCCATTTGCGGTTTATTCATAATAGAACAAAGAGGAGTAAACAAAAGAATCAAGCGTAAGCAGATCAACACTACTTGACGGTAAGATTTCTCTTTCGCCGGACAACTGGCCCTTTCCTTCAGAATTTACTAAAGATCAAAATCACCGTGTCGCCACAACAAACACGCCTACGAGTAACCGCAAGAAGTGGTAAGGTCCGCTTGGACCTTAATTGTCGAAATAATCGTAAAAATAATGAGTCTGGTTCCTATAAACATAGTAATAATCTCTATAAATTAATGCTTAACTAGTCAAAAGTGGCAATTCAAAACTTTCTTCTATCTCATACATGTAAATACTTCCAGAAAATGCAGCACAGCAGAGCCACAAATTAGGTGATTTACACCAAAATCTAGTAAGCAACACCTTATATCAACTTCTAATTGAACCTGAAATTCGGTGAAAATCCGTACTTAAGTTTGTGAGATAGAGCTATTACGGAAATCTATAATTCTGCATAACAGTGCCACCTGCTGGATGATGTCGTAAAAAACTAATCAGAATCAGTTTTTATCAGGTACTAACTGAATCTAAAGTTAGATGAGCGTCCATACATTACTTCATGAGATACAACTATTGTGAAATCGTGAAAAATGCAGCAAAGTTGAACCACTTGTTGGTCAATCTTCGCCAAAAAGTAAGTAGTTGTAATCTATATTAGGTACTAACTGAATCAAAAGTTGAATGAAAATACGTACATTGGCTCTTGAGAAAGAGAGCTATTCTGGAAATTGTGAATAATGCAGCATAGCAGCATTACCTGTTACGCAACATACTTCAAAAATTAATAAGCTTCAATGTATATAAAGATTTGACTGCGTCTAAAGTTCTGTAAAAAAAAATCGTGCATTAGTTATTGATATAGAATACCCACAAAATTTTTGCCACGTACAAACTCACAGAGTGACAGACAACCCTTTTCTAAAAAACATCAAATTGTATTCAGGACCTTCTAAAACGTATAAATTTATCAAGAAATGAAAGTCAAATTTTTTCATCAATCAATACTTTCTTTTTTATAAAGGTATAAGAAAATAAAAAATTGATTAGAATGTCGTCCTAGATATAAAAGTTGCAAGTATAAAATTTTCGATTGTAAGACCTATTTGTTAAAATCGTATTTATTAGTAATTCATATTTCTATTCTAAATACAAAAGAAGAAAAAAGAAAGAAAGAAAGAAAGAAAAAGGTCATTTTATGTCACATATGGGACACCTTTTTACACCTTTTTGCATTTTTAAAAAAACTTATCATATCCCAGTGTTAAAACAACCATGCTAATATGAAAATGTCGAGTTTTTTGTTATTACTTTTTTCTGTCTTTATAAGAAGAAAATACTGGATTCGTAAATAATTTAGACTTTTTATGTTTGACGGATTTACACTTTTTAGGGGTCATAAAACCCGAAAATCCTGTTTGTACAAAATGTCTGTCTGTGAGTCTGAAACTCTGTCTATATAAAAACAAATTTCGTGAACTCTTTATCCCAAAAATTAATGAACTGAATTTAATGAAACATTAAATTCTCTTAGTCTCTGTTATTAGTTGTTCATGAGTATTTTTTGGTAAAAATCTCCCAATAGGTTTCGCTACTATGCTGCATTTTTCACGATATCCGCAAAAGCTACGTCTCTAGAACCAACGCAAGCATTTTTATAAACTTTTAGATTCAATTAATTCAAATTTCTGTTTACTTCTGATTACTTCTGATTAGTTCTGATTACTTTTTTGATTTAAATCATCCAACAAGTTGCGCTGCTATACTTCATTCATGTTTATCGCAGTGGCTCCATCCTGAAGAATTAATTTTCTAAATTCTGCTATAAAAGTTTCTGATTAGTTTTTGGTGTAAATCACTCAAGAGGTCATGCTATTAGGTGGATTTCTTTGCAATTTTTGTTATAGCTAATAAAAGGATTTTCGTGGAACTTCAAATTCAGTTAAAAATTAACATAAGTTGTGCCTGATCAGATTATGGTGTAAATAACTGAACCGTTGGTGGCTTCTTTGCTGCATTTTCCAAATGGCATCACATGTATGAAATAGTAGAAAATTTTGGTGATGCCACATCTGACTAGTTTTTAAGGTATAGTTCGTGTTTTAATAGTTTATATGTAAAGTTGCAATCGTTAAAAAAAAGAGAATATATGGTATAGGCAAACGATATATGCTGACATCATGGATGTACATAAGCAGACTATACGGTGATACTTAATTTGAGAAACAGAGGGTTATGGAGGTTTTTTTAATCCAAAATGTACACGGCGTATACCAAAATATACCCTCTACTACATCCCTGCTTACAAGTCAATGCACGTTGGTGTTTATATAAGTATCGCGCGCTGAACATTTTGTCAATTTTTAATGAAATTGCCCTGAAATTTACAGATTACTTAGATTTAGAAATTAAAATGCGGATAATTTTATTTTTTTATTATTTATTGAATTTTAAAAAGGGTAACTTACTAAAGTGTAGGGTTTGAAATGTGGAGATTGTTAAACTTTTTAAAGGGACATTCCATATCACTTGTGGAGCAAATCTTTTCTATACATCATCGTTATTTTAACAATGATATGTTTTCCTGGGATTAAAACAACTAAGCTAATACGAAATCGCATGTTTTTATTTTGTTGTTGCTATAAATTTTAGTATATTATTTATATTTTAGCATCTTATAAGTTAACAAATATTGGTATATACACTCAAGAGCCAAAATCTTATAACCACCTAACTCATAACATGTTGGACCACTTTTGACCATCAAAACAGATGCAAATTACCTTGGAATTGGTGTCACAAGTTCCTTGTAGATGGCCAGAGATAAATCATATTAGTTGTTCAGGCAACGGTCACGCATATCCAGGATATTCCAAAATGATTGATTTTGAGCTCTGGGCTGACATTGAATGACACCCAAAATGTGCTCTGTTGGATTAAGGCGCAACATTACTTCAGAGAAAATGTAAATGTAATGTAAAGTCTATGGGAGCGTTCTTTTCAAATATCTCGCTCAAATTTTAATATTTTCACATGATTTTTCTTTGAACAGGATAGGTGAGGACGATCCACAACCGGCCTCGTTTTTACTTTTTCAATTTTGGTTTCAGATTAAAGAAATAAAAAAATAAAAAAATAAAAACTTTAAATTTCAAAACCGGTTTAAGCCGGTTCTGAAATTGAAATTATCATAATACATAAATATATAAACAAAATCGAAAAAGTAAAAACTAAGCCGGTTGTATAACGTCCTAAGCTATTCTATGTAAAAAAATCATGTAAAAATATTAAAATTTGAGCGAGATATTTGAAAAAAAACGCCCCTATAGACTTTACATTTTCATGCGGGTCTTTTTCAGTGACTATTGTGGGGCCTTAACATCCGTCAAGTTAGGTAACCAGGATATTAATTGGAATTCAGTATTAAGTTCCTGTAACCAATTGAGCACAATTCGAGTCATGTGACATGGAATGTTGTTTTGCGAGAATCGATTTAAATTGTGGAAGACATATTCCATGTAATGGTGCAAACAATCCTCAACGATGCTCAGATAGTCCATTGCGATCATGGTCTCTTCTACAAACAGATACAGACCCAGTGGGAGTAACAGTTATCATAGAAGATGATTGTTCAATCACGCCCAGTGACATGTTGAAGGATGAATCGTGTTTCATCCGATGAGACAACTATCTCTCTATATATTCCATTGTCCAATCATGATGTTCCCGGGTCTAGTGTAGGAGTATCTGGCGATAATGGTTCGTCAAAGGCGCACATGCGCCTGTAGCCTGTTACATGGCCAGGACATGTTAGCCCTACACTGTTAAAACTAAAGTTGCATATGGCACTCCTAGGGGTGAAACGCTTGTCCCGTGAGCGACACCCCTAAGGGTGCCAGAATTGCACCCCTAGATGGGCCCTAGGGCACCCCATAGCGCCTCAAATGATGCCATGGAGGTGCCTTGGGGTGCCATGTGGTGACCCTAGTGGTGCAATTCTGGCTCCTTTAGGGGAATCGCTAACGGGACAAGCGTTTCACCCCTAGGAGTGCCATGTGCAACCTTTAGTTTTAACAGTGTATGGCCTGTAAGCTCAAAAAGAATTCCACTTGGACATGCATTGTCTTGAGATGTAAATTAAGACAGTTTCTAGTACCAATTTTGCTTTATCAGTGGATGGGGTCTGCAACTTCCTGTTAATTTGATAATGCCTGTGCTTCAAACACGATGGATTCTACTGATGGTTTCTCCGTATATGATTTGCATAACTAACTGATTCAAACTTTTAAAAGTTATTTACACTTTTTTAAGTATTACCTGATATCCTATATTTTAAAGAGAGAAAAAAAAGAGGTGTGTGTAAAATAGGCGTGCTTGATCTAGTAGCCTCTTTTATATGTTGCAACTGGGCCATGAAAAATAGAGACGAAATTAATATAAATTTTTATTTTTAAACATTAAAATGTAATTCTGAAAATATTCGTCTGCAAGAGTAGATCTAACTGAATATTTATTCAGATTTGGAAATTAACTCGAGTAAACATAACCCTCCGATTAAATAAGGCATATTTTACAGTAGAATTTTACTTGTGGAGATTTCTTAAGTCCTTTTGCGGCACGTATACGTGTCACTTATTCTCAAGGGGTTAAGAAGTTGATTTTCAAAAACACAACGTAGAATTTTTGAATGAATATATCATTCTACACCTTGTTAATCATATGTTGCTTTAATTGCTTTGATCATTATATTGAATAAAAAATAGTAAAATATACAATGATTTATTTAAAATATGAAATGCTTCTCGTTTTTAGGTAGATTTCGTAAGAAATACTACCTATTGCAATCGCACCAGTTTATCTATATATCTATCTATCTATCTATCTATATGTCTCACTTTTTTATGGACACGATAACTTCTATAATTCTTCACCAATCTCCACCAAACTGGTACATAAAATCAAAGGGGATAAAATCTCGGCTAAGTTCGTTAATGGGCAAAATCGGACCAAGGGGGTCGGAATAGGGGGCGTTTTTGTGAAAACCGAAAAAACGCCATAACTTCTTAATTAAAGTAGATATCGAATCGGTTTAAAGTTTATATTACTTCTTAAAAATCCGCCAAAAGTATATGCATGACAGAGTTTTGATAAATTTAGAAGTGGGCTCAAGGGGCTAAAAAAAACAGGGATTTTGAGAGAAAAAAATTCATAACTTTGTCAATTTTCAAGATATCAAGTCCAACTAAATTTTTTGTAAATGTTCTTAAAGTTATCTAAAACTTTTGTTCTTACACGTTTTTGATAGGACCAACTTTTACCGATGAAAAAAATTAAAAACGAAAAGAAAAAGGGCACTAAAAAAAGAGAAAAATCCACAACTCCGTCAATTTTTAAGATATCAAATCTGATTAAATTTATTTTACATCTTCTCAAAAATATCTACAACTTTTTTCATACAAGTTTTTCATAGGACCAATTCGTATAGTAAAAAGAAATTAAACAAAAATAGGAGTTGGAGAAAAAACCTCAAATCCAAACTGCTTACATTCTGACTCATTTTTAAATTCATTTTTGATTTTAAACGCATCCAAATGGTAGATCCTCTTATTTAGAAACTGTATAAAGTGACGCATTGGTCAGTTTTCTGATAAAGACAGAATATATTTCAAAAAAGGCTACCAAAAAGGGTATTTTGAACAGAATTTCCGAAAGTCATCGGAAATTCATCGGAAAAGCTATGAAGAAATTCTTCAAAAGTCGAAACATATGTACAATACGTAACGAATGCAATAAATAGTATTTCTTACGAAATCTACCTAAAACAAAGAATGAACAATGCAAGATCGCAAGTTTTCAATAACGCAAGGATCTTTCTGTTTTTAAAACTGCAACTGCTTGTGAAGTTGTACGATTTCAGATTGAGATAGTGCTTCGATGTGTTTTTACTATACGTCTTCTTACGTGTAAAACACACATTTGTATAAGGTGGTCTGGTGTAATAACGCCAGGCGGGGTAGTAACGCCAAGTGCTAATATTATGCATAATTATGAAATAATCTGGTAAATGACACCCATGTGCTCTGCGCAGAAGGGTTTTGAGTCATATAAATCGCAAAAAACAGCTTCAAGTTAATTTGTTTCATTTTTAGGTCTTACTGTTTTTACAAGCAACTAAATTTAACGCTTGATCTAAAATTTGCTAGATACGTTTTGTGATGTGAAGACTATTTTTTTATCCGGAAATACTTCGTTAATTACATAAATTTGTAGTACATTTCATGGACTTTCAAAATGTTGCTGAAGATTTTGGATATCTTTTCGAGATAATTTGTAATTTAAAATGTACAGCACAATAACTATAACTGGGTAATAACGCCAATCCTTGGCATTAATATCCCAGTTGATTCCCTACAGTGGCCGAGCTACATCCTAAATACTGATTCAAGTAAACGCAGTTAAAGCTGTGCAATGTTTCTAATAATTATATTTAAGCGGTCCTTTTTAAGCAAAAAGAAGCTCACGGTCTGATATTCTTTTGCCTCATCCTCCCCCCCCACCCCCACCCCCCCCCACACACACAAAACACCTTTATTTCTCTTGCACTTTCACAAAAAATTGAACATTTTCAATAGCTTAGATTGTAACCTGTCAATTTCTAAGTTTGTAGAGTTTGTATTTTTAGAATTGGGTAATCTACATGCAATTGTTCCATCTTATTTCATAGTTTTGTTTGCATGGCGTTATTACCCATATAGGTGGGTAATAACGCCAAATGGCATTGGTCAAGAAATCACGCCATTACATTTTATGAATACATATCTGTTAAATTATTTTTTTTATATAGATAGTCAATGAGTTGCTGTATCAAATCATATATTTGTTTGAAAAATACAATCTAAAACTCAGCCGTGAAAATTGGTAGAACCTTAACGTGTCGTTATTACCCCAGGGTACCTTATATAAATTAAAAAAATCCTTTAAAACGCAAAAAGAAATACATATATATATATATACATATATATATAGCTGCCATCATGCCAATGACTGCGGATATAACATCCTCTTTTATATAGGGAAAAGTTATTTTCGCACTTCATCCTCATTTCTTATTTGCATATTCGTATGCGTGCGCATGAGTCTGTGTCTTGGGATAGGGAGTATAATATTAATCTCTTTGAATGAATGATCAACATTACACGAAATTTGAAAAGCAATCATAAGCATTTTTTTCAATAAAAAATATTTGTATTGTTTGTTTCAAAAACTTTTATTTGCTAAATTATATTCAAAAATATTTATTTCAAATTCGGATAAAATTTTGCATATATCTATATTTTTATACAGCAATTTTATCAATTTAACATCATAACTAAACCACTAGGTTCAAAAGCTTTTTTCAATTTTAAAAAATATACCATTTTTGTGTGAAAGTAACATGCACATATATACGTTTCTAAAAAAGGAAAAAATAGGAGGAAAAAAATATTTATTGCAAAGATCTTTTTTTAATAGTAAGTTGTTTTTCGTTATAAGTATGTATTTATTTTTTCATTTTTTGAATATTTTAAAAAAGTTATTTCGTTTACGGAAAAATGTATTTCTTAAGTTAAAATGTCAAAATTTCTTTATCCTATAAATGCATGCACTTTTTTTTATTCTGATTTTTTTATGATTCTCATATCTATGATATAGTCAAAACTGAAAGACCAATTTGCAAAAATCATAAAATTAAAAAATATCCTGCAGACATTTCAATAAATTAGCGTAAATAATCCGGTAAAACAAAAAGACATTCTCCATTTACAGCTGGAAGCCATAAAGAAAGAAGAACCCATTGTATTCTGCTGGTGCAGTATTCCAAATAGCCTTGCCAAGACTGAAACAGAAAATCGATAATATCCTTTTTTATGGGACGCTCAGTTCAAGATGGCTGATTCGGTATTTTTGGTCGAATGGCCATACATTTTCTTTCGTTTTAAATTCTGTTTTAACCTCTTTACGCCATTGACCATATGTATGGACGTTTAATTACAGTCAATAATAATAATAATAATAATAATAATAATAATAATAATAATAATAATAATTTGATAATAACTTATTCACTAGAGAATCTTTCGAAAAGAGAAGTAAAAAATTTATGGTTTGGCAGCACTGATAAAATTATTTCCCATGTACAGCTACAGAAATAAGAAAAAAAGCGTGAATTGACTTTTTTTTGGCAGTCAGTTACGATTATTCAGGCAAATCTTTAATATTTAATTATAAAAATAATATGAGACATATTAAATATATTTATTTTTAAAAAATTTTAGAAACTTAAGAAAGAAATTTACAGTTGGATTTCTTATCTTATACGAAATCTTTCCACTCGTAAATTATCAGTAACGCTCAGTGCCACAAATGTGGACGTTATTAATATTGTTATATTATTATTATTTATTTAATTTTTATTTATTTACTTTTGTGTGTGTATGTGTAAATTTCTACTCTATTTCACTCTGGCTTTTTGAATAAAATAAAGGAATAAAAAATAAACAATTTATTTTTTCCTTACCGTAAAAAAATTATCCCTGAAGAAGTTAATTATTTTATCTGTGTGAAACAAGTTCTACTTTAAAATATATAAATAAGTTACAGAATACTGTTCCCGCTACAGCTTACATTTCTGATTAATTCAAATATTTCTTTCTTAAAGTAAAATTATAATTAATTACGAAAAAATTCGTTTGAAAAATAGAATTTTTAAAAAAGTCACGGTAATTGAAAAACGTTTATGAATGTTTGTTAAGTATTTCTAAAAATTAGCGTAAAAAAATTAAAGTAATACTAAAAAAAACTTTTCAATATGCTGTAATGAAAAAGAAATTAATTGTATTTTGTCTGATATCTAAATATATCTAACTAGATTGCATCTAAATGTATCTAACTTCTTGTAAATGTACCGCAAATTTATCTAACTCCTCAGTATATCTAACATTATTCTAAAAAAATGGTAACACTCTTTGTATTAGATTCAGATCAAAGCAGTTGAATGTTTGCAAGATTCTTCCTTGCAAGTTCCTTAAAGATTTTTTTTTCATAAATATTTGTTCTGTAATTTTTTCTTGAAATAAAACGCTTTTGAAATCCGCATAATATCATAAAAACATACTACAGAATTATGGCATACAGTTTCTTAAAGATTATAATTTTGCAAAATGACATTTCTTTTTCAATCTTTTAAAATAAATCAAGTACCTACATAATTTACAAAATTAAGGTTTCATTGAAAATTTCACAATTGTTAGAAAGGTCTAGATCTTGATGCGATTTCAATAAATTAGCAGTAACAACACGGAAGATTAAAAACGATCTTCTCAATTTACAGTTGTAAGCCATTAAGAAAAAATAATTAAATGTATTTTTCTAAAGCAGCGTTCTAAAAAATCTTGCCAAGACTGAAGGAGAAAATCAATAATATCCTTTTTATGGGTCAAGCTAAATTAAAAACATTTTTTTGTTGTTGTTGTTGTTAAATGAGAGTAATTATTTTTTCTTATGTTTATTATTATTATTATTTACCTATTAACCATTTATAATACAATAATTTATATATTTTATATTAAAATAAATAAAATAACTGCAGAATCCAGTTGGTGCACTGTAAAAAATACGGCAAAAGTTGCTGGCAACAATGTTGGCAGCGGTTTTTGCCGTAAAATTGCAGTAAAATTAAATGTAATAAAAAAATTACATCTAATTCGATTGCAATTTTTATGGCAAAGACTAGTGGCAATATTGCTGCCAGCAGTTGTTGCTGTAAACTTAAAGGAATTTTTTTTTACAGTGTGTGAGGTATATGGCAGAACAGCTTGTAATGCCTTACAAAAAGCAAAATTATAGTAGTCCTTACTTGTTCTAGTATTTTGTCGTGTAAAGCGCAATTATAAAAAAATGTAATGTAGCGAACTGTGACGCTACTTCTAACACCGATTTTTTTTAATGTGCTTTTCTTGAAATCAAGTAATCAAAATATTCTTTTTGTGTGGCGCAAATTAAAGGCAAATACATTTTTTTTTCTAGCTAGTTATTCTTCATAAAACCATGGCTTATATATTTTATATTAAAATAAGTAAAATAATTGCAGAATCCAGTTGGTGTGTGGTATGTGGTCGGAAATAGCGCCTTATAAGTAGCAACACTACAGTAGTCATTACTTTTTCTAGTAGTTTGTATTGTAAAGCACAAGATTAAAAAAATATAATGTAACGAACTGTGACGCTGCTCCAAACACTAATTTAAGAAAAAATGTGCTACTCTTGACAACCAGTATCAAAATATCCTTTTTGTGTGATACTAATTAAACGCAATTTAATGCTCTTCATAATACAATGGCTTATATATTTTATACTAATATAAATGAAACAACTGCAAAATCCAGTTGGTGTGAGGTATATGGTCGGAAGTAGTGCATTGCTAAAAGTGAAATTTCAGTAATCATTACCTATTTCTAAGTGAAGTGCAAGGGATAATTTAGAAGTGTAAAGGACTGCATCTTGAAAAGTATGCCTGCATCTTGAGAAGTGCAATATAGCGAAGAGTAAAGCTACTTTTATCGCTAATCCAAGAAAAATAAAGGACTATTCTTGAAAATGAAATATCCTTTTTATGTGACATTAAATTAAAGACTAATGCATTTTCGTTGTTGTTGTTAAATGTCGTTCTATTACTTTCCCCTTCAGCTTTATTTCATCTGTTTTCCCTTCATAAGCTTATACAATTTCTGCTAAATTAAAATAACTACAGAATGCATTTGGCGTGAGGAAGTGGTCAGGAGTAGCATGCTAAAATAAGCAAAACTGGAGTAGTTTCCTGTTAGACTGTTTCCGGTTTTTTGGTTAAACTATAGTTCCTGCTTCTTCTAGAAAATTGTAATGTAAATGGCTACATTTTTAAAAACGCAATCTAACGAAAAGCATTGAATCTTGTTTTAAAGCTTATTCAAAGGATAAAGATGGACCATTCTTCTAATTAAGTAATTGTAACTTTCCTGTTATATGCAAAATGCATACTGTGCAACAATTTGCGAATATTTATTGCGCATAGTAATAAAAAGCATTTATGTAGTATATGGTTACCCGTAAAACTGTTATGTAAAGTAGTAATCCCTCGCTTTATTTCTTGTTGAAATATAAAGGTGTTTAGGCAGATCCACCAAAACTAAATAAGCTGTAATTTGACCGCATTTTTATGAAACTACATACCAATATTAATTATACCTACATAAAAGCTATTACATATCATGTACTATTTCATATCTAATTTCTAATGCTTTCTAGTTTAATATGTTTTCATAATTTTGCAAATAAAATTTTAATATGCATAAGCTAACATTTTACAGACCAAAACAACAAATTTTGTTGTATCTTATTTTTATTATTTTTTAATGTCCTCAGTTACATCATATTTACTCAATTTTACATATTAACAGACATGATACGAATATAATGAAAGGTCCACTGTATTAATTTATTTATTAACACAACCGCCACTCTAATTTCGAGTGTATACTGAAAGAACATAAAAGTATCTATGTAGTGACAGATTTTGAAAAGTAGATTGTACATTGTAAAACATTTGTGTAACGTTACTCCATAAAATTGGTGGCAGCTACGACTTTCATTTAAAAGAGTAATTTTTCACTTATATAATGTCGTAACTTAAACATGTATTACTGGTGCAACTTCGCAATGTTACACTAGTTATATTGGTTAAAGTACTCTACAAAAATGGAGGCAGCAAGGCTGCCACCAATTTTATAGATTAACGTTACACAAATGTTTTACATTGTAGTCACTTATTTCTGAATCAAGAAGTTGTAGTTAACTACATTTCAGATAAAATAAGTCTGGTTAATAAAATAGATGCTACTAAATAAAAATATTTTTTTAAAACACTGGCTAAAGTCTTTATTTTTGTATTCCTTTTTTATCTTTTTTTTTGTTGTTATTGTTGTTGTTCTTGTTGTTACTGTAAATTTTTTTAATTCCATAATCTTTTCCTTTACAAGAACAAATGCAGCAAAAAAAAAATCCTTAAAGAATTTTAAATATTCTGAAACTATCTCAGCAATTTACCGTAAACAATACAAAACAATAAGAAAGATTCTTTATAAAGATGAAGACGTAAAAAAAAGAAGCATCCATTGTACTCTTTTGGTGCAACGTTCCAAATAATCTTTCCAAGGCTGGGGAAGGAAATCGATAATATGCTTTTTATGTAGCTCTCCGCAAGGCAGTTGAATTTCTGCTTTAAAAATGTGCAACTCTTTTATTCTGAAATTATGTTTCAGTTATTATTCATTAGTAAAAAAAATACATTATGTTAAAATAGGTGAAACAATTGTAGTGTGCAATTACTAACGATTTATATTTTTTCCATTTATTTTCCTTTGTCAAAAATGAGATGCGTGTGTTACTGTAATGTTTTTTTAGAAATAACACAAAATTGAGATGGACTTTTATATATTTTGAAAATAGTTCAACAAATTAAGACCACGTTTATCTATATTTGTTTGACAAAATAGGTCGACGTTGGTATTTTCTTGAAACAACAGGCTAACCTTTGTAAAATTCCTGTTTTTTTTTTTTTACAAATACTTATTTATCTTTTATCAATTACATTGCTTCATATGTTTTTTACCGAAACAAATAAAAGATGTTGACCGCAACAATCTCGTATTTAAATAACAAGATCGATCTGCAATAGATTTCAGCATATTCAAATATGGTCTGAAATCAGAAATGCACTTCTTTATGTTAGTTAACTTTCTTATGGATTAAATATAAAAAATAATGAAAAAAATTCTTTAAAAATCTAAAATACTAAACATATGAAAATTTTATTTTTTATCTTTTTTCCTCCTTTTGATCCAGTATAAACAAAAATTAATTCTACACACTTTCAGCAACCTGTAAAATAACCTGAAGGTAAAAAATACTTTGCTGGTGAAAATTTTTATGTCTATTAGTTTAACGATTAAGTCACAATGATTTATCTTGATTTGAAAAACTTAAAAAAAAAAAAAACTCGTTTTACAAAAAAGCGTTTAAAGATTTTATAAACTCTTTCACGCATACAATTTTTTCCATTCGTACATTTTGTACAAAAATAGTTATTTCTATTTAGTTATTTAATTGTCTAACACGCATTTGAGGTTAGTTTTTCAAAATTCAAGTGCAACAAAAGATTACTATGTACATATCTATATAAAGTTACTGGCCATTAAAATTAAAACACCAGGAAAGAATGGTCTGACGAACGTCAAAATCAGATGAAATGAAGAAGAGATACGAATATGTAAATTTTTAGTATTTCAGTGCATTTAAACGACGCAAGTGGAAGAAACGATATTTGAAGTGCAGCATAAAAGAAAAGTTGTGTAGCGGATTTCTCATTAAAAAAGAACGTCGAATTAGAATATCGTATTATGCCTCGATTAAAATGAAGAAATGCAATGTCAGAATTCGAAAGAGGAAAATCGTTGCTTATCGTTCCGTGATATTGTCCATCATACTGGACAAAATTTAACCACTTTCGCGTGAATATGGCATCAGTGAGTTGTTGAGGTATATACTGAACGACATGGAAGATCTCAATTGCCTCCTATGACTAGGCAGATTGTCTCAGAGGACAGACCATATTATGAGTTCAGCAATGCAAAATTATGCAACTACATCACGGACAATTTGTCAAGAAATAGGCATGTTTAATGTGCGTCAAGTATCAGCTCATACCGCGCGACGACGTTTTCAGCAGCGTGGAGTGTCAGCATGAATTGTCGGCGTGGAGCGTCAGCGTAGCGACGCGGCTTTCCTTTACAATGCAGCAAAGAGAGAAACAGCGTCTGTGGTGCGATGAACGGCAAACATGGATATAGAGGTTGCATAATGTCGTCTTTCAGACGAGTCTCAGTTCTGCATTCAGTATTCCGATGATCGTATACGTGTCTGGTAATTTCGAAGAGAACGTTCTATGCTTGTTTGACTTGAATATCGACATAGAGTCCCTGAAACTGGCGTGATGGTTTGCTTAGCGACAGAGAACACGATAGGCACATATCTAGTAGGTTGGAATATAATTTGAATGCAGACTGGTACATTTATCACACATTACGCCCAGTGCTAGTGCACTGTCTTCGAAATCTGCCAAACGCAATCATTTTCCCAATCATTGGCATAAGTGTAGCTCATCCCCATTTTAAATATAGTCGAATGTTCCCATTCCCAAACTTTCTACTATCTCGTGCATGTTAATACTTCAAAGTTTCATTCTGTTTCATCATATTTCATCATTCAAAGTTTCTATCATGTTAATATTTCAAAATTCAGAGAGCCAAAATTCAATGGCAATCATTATAAAGATATTTAAAGACATGAAATCTCGTGCATTACTTCTTAAGACATGACTGTCCCTAAAGTCAAGTAAATTCTACAAAATGAAGCTTAGCACTGAAACCTGTTGAAATAACACTAAAGCGTAATCAGCAACAACTTGTGTCAACGTCTAACTGAATCGTAAGTCAGATGAAAATTTGTGAAAAATACATCATAGCTGCTCCACCCATTGAGCGATTTACATCAAAACATAAAAGACGGCGATTCATGTCAAGGATTAATCGAATCTGACGTTTTATGGAAATTCGAGCATTAGTTCTTGAGATAGAGCAATTTCGGAAATCGTAAAAAAGGCTGGTTAGCACTACCTGTCGAACGATTTACACCAAAAACCACAATAACATCAATTTATATCAAGTATTAATTGATTATAAATTTCAAGCATTAGTTATCGAGTTGGAGCACACTCAAAATTTGTGTTACATACAGACTACCAGAATGACAGGGTTACAGAGGAACAGACAGACTCACAGTCACACATTTTGTAAAAACTGTTATTCGTGATCCCTAACTCCTAAAACGTATAAATCCATCGAATACCGGAATTCTAAAATTTTCACCAATCCGATATTTTCTTCTAGTAACAATTGAAGAAAGTAAAATTAAAGTTATTTTCGGAAAGAATATTTGCTAAAGATTAAAACTAAAAAATAAATAAAATAACAGTAAAGTATTGAAAATAAGCTCTCCTTTAGCAAACAGGAAATTTTTTATAGTACTGTTTTTTTTTTTTCGTGATATAAACCATGAACGAAGAACAATACATAGTAATTTTTTGATATAACGTTTGTACATAGTTTTAGCAAGACAGTGGAAAAAAATCTGCATCTATTTTCAGTAATAGTAAGTCCGAAGCAGGAAAACTTTTTAATTATATGGCGTACAACCTTTTCCACACCATTACAGGATTTTTAGTTATCCACACATGAAACGAGTTTTAGATAAAAATTTGTAGAAGAACTATGGTATTTAGTTTCTAAGATAAAATATTTTTGAAAAATATGAATTTTGTTTTTGTTTATTGTAATTTAAAAAATTAAGTAACATGTAAAAAACTGTCACAATAAAAATCAACCTTAGAAGTAAAACAACAGATTAGAATATATATATATATATATATGTATATATATTAATAGTTTGAAAGAATTAAAAAAAAATAGAGTGAATGTGGGTGAAACCTGAGAAATACCCCCCCCCCAAAAAAAAAAAAAAAAAAAAAAAAAAATCTGTAAAAAATCTATAGGTAATTGGCCCAAAAATCTGTAGAAAATCCGTAGATATTTGGCCCATTCTGCAGATATTTTAAGAATATCTAAAAACATTCTGCGGATATTTTTAACGTAAAACTAAATCTTTAAAATTTCTTCTGATTTCTGCAAAATTTCTGAAGAAAGTGGATATTTCTTCAGATAATCGTAAGATTATTTTTAGTAAGGATAATTCATCTTAGATCTCATAAAAAATAAATCACTCTATTCTTTTGATGCACTGCAATAATCAGCTTTACTAAGACTACATGAAACTAGTCAGATGTGGCAATCTCAAAACTTTCTTTTATCTCGTACATGTTAAAACTTCCTTAAAAATGCAGCACAACTGTGTTACCAGTTAGGTAATTTAGATCAAAATCTAATCAGCAACAACGTTTGTTAATTTCTAACTGAATATAAGTTCGATGAAAATCAGTGCACAAGTTTCTGAGATAGGGATATCGCAGAAATCTTTAAAAATTCTGCATAACAATGCCACCTGTTGGGGATGTACACTAAAAACGAATCAGGATCACTTTTTATCAAGTATTAAGTGAATCTGAAATTCGATGAAAATTCATGCATTAATATTTTTGAAAAAGGTATTGTGAAATCTTGAATAATATAACATAGCCTCTCCACCTGTAAAGAGATTTACACAAAAAACTAAATAACATTAACCTATATTAGGGACAAACTGAATATGAAGTTGCGTGTATATTCTTGCATTAGTTCTTGAGTTACAGATATTGCATTAATCATGAATAATGCAGCATAGTAGCGCCGCCTCTCGATTGAGTTACATAAAAACGTTCTCAGCACTAAATCATATTAAGGACTAACGTAATGTAAAGATTTATTAAAATCTGTGCATTTGTTCTTGAGCTATAGCCATTGAGGAAATTTTGAATAATGTAGCATAGCAGCTGGCTCTGCTATGCTACAAGTAAAAACCGAAAACTAATCAGCTCCAGTTTCTATCAAGTTCTAACAGAATACAAAGTTTTCTGAAATTATGTTCATTAGTTATTCAGATAAAACTTTTACAAAATTTTTGTCAGATACAGATTCACAGAGTGAGAGAGTAAAAGCGTGACAGATTGACAAACTCACGGACAGACATTCTCTAAAAAACACCAAATCTTGTTCAGCACTTTCTAAAACTTATAAATCCATCAAAAAGTGGAAGTCGAAATTTTTCCCGAATCAAATACTTTCTTCTTGTAAACACACACACACACACACACAAAAAAAAAAAAAAAAAAAAAAAAAAAAAAACTTTTTTCTTCTTTTATGCGAGGTTAACCTTTTGCGGCGCTGGACAAATTAATTGCTTAAGTGTTGAAATTAATGACTGACTCTGGAATTTGGAAACAAGTTTATTTGTAAATAAGAAAAAAAGTTATATCTCACGCATTCAATAAATCGTAAATTTTTGTATGAAAATTCCGGTGGCAATGTGGCGTTTAAAAATTAAAATTATGTGTTTTCATATATATAACACCGCGCCGCAAGGTGTTAAGGCACGTGGTGATTTTTATTAAATGCCATACAGTTCTGATTTTTAAACTTTTAAATAGCCTTCATTACAAAAGGTGAAAAGCTACGTATTGCAGCCGTCAAAATAAAAAAATCTGAATAATTTCGATTCATTCACAAAAATCAAATGCATATGGGTGATTCTCAAAATAGGGGACAATTTATATCTTTCGGCATACAAAAAAAATTGAGAGGTTTTTTGTCATGTTTTTATATTTAGATATGTTTGTCTTAATATTATTCATTATTTGCACACAAGAATTACTCATTTTTTTGTTAAAAACAAATTAAAATAACAGAATAAATGTTCAAAATGTCATTAGCATGGATGTCCACAGCAGCTGTGCCTTATGTATACTAGCATTTTTCAAGAGTTAATATCATGTTTATAAAATAAAACAAATGTTATTCTTTCTTTAAATTAATCAAGGAGAGGATTTATCCAATAAATTTCTTTTTAAAAATAAAATTATAGTATATAAAAAAAGAATTAAAGTTTGTCCTCCATATTCTATTTTCAAAACAAGATCATACTATAACAGCTGGTTATTAATCAAAATTTCATTTTCACATATGACAATAGTTTGAAAATATAAAGTTTCTCCATGGCAACAAGTAGCCATTTTATCCCAGCCTGAAAATAGAAGCATATATTGTTTTTTAAGAATATAAGTTGAATATTAGGGGCGTACATCAATTGTATGTCATTAGAATGGATAATAATTTTCATGTTTATTTTATAGTTAAAATTTTTATTTTATTTATTTGCATAGAACTTTTGTGTTTTAAAAAGCCCCAGAAAGGACTATTGCATTGTGATTATACTTTGGCTTATAATCTTATTTAAATTAAAATTTGTCATTAGCATGGACAAATATCAGTGTCATTAGCATGGTCTTTCTGTGCATGCTAAAGACTCCTATGTGCATAAATGTAACCAGTGCTTATATTGTATCCTTTATAAAATTTAATTTTACATATAAATTTAGGTATAACATTTATTATTCCTAAAATATGCATTAAATCTGTCAGAAAATCACCAAGAAGCTTCTTACATTGTTAGTGTCAGAATGTTGCTCATGTAAACAAAGTTTGCTCTTTGGTAATGTTTTTATTCTCCTTATATGTATATATGTAAAAATAGAAACCATTTGCTGAAAAGGAAGGCTAATAAATATAGAAAAAATTTATTTAAACAGGAAGAAAATAAAAATTTATTAATACATTTATTCCATGCAATTTGTTTTGTCATTAGCATGGCTCAAAAAATACTAATTATTTTTTTAAGTTAATTTTTAAATATTTAGCTCTGCTGACTACATATAAAGTATACCTAATACTATATTAACAACACCTATTTTTTTCAGGAATTTTGCTAACAGAAATTTTTTTAAGATTTCATTTTTGAAATTGTCCCCTATTTTGAGAATCACCCATATACAGTGAAACCTCGATGCGCAACCAAGGCATTAAGCAATCCTCTTTCTGAACGACTAATTTTCCATAGAACGAAATTTATTCCCATAGGCTCCATAGTAATTTTACCTCCATTCAGAGACTATTCCAGTTAAATTCCCTTCATAAATAACCATTTTTTTTTTTTTTTTTTTTTTTTTTTTTTAAGAAAATAAAACAAATTTCGTTTTTCCGAGCTGCTTAAAGATAGTTTTATTCGAAAAATGAATCCAAGGAGCGCATTATTCATCATCTTTCAAAATTTAGTTTAATTTTTTTTTTTCGTAGTCCGGTACCTTTTAAGTGTTCAATCACTTTTGTGCCTTTTTAGGCAATGAATTTCACTCTGACGATAAATTATGAATGACGATCAATGGACTCTTTTACCAAATTCTGTCAAAAATTCCAAAACATAGATAGAGTAATAAATTGTCATTATTAATACCCGTCCAAAAATTTGCATTTATTTACAGAATTTTGAAAGTACTTGGAAAGGAAATTTATAAAAGATAAAATCGAAAAAGCAAAGTAGACATCAATGTATTCATTTTTTAAACTCTGCAGTAATTAATTTATGTAATACCTTTTGTTTTGATACTTAAATTTTTATATTTTTTCCAACTGTAAAAAACAAATTTTTAATATCAGTAACTGTTACTTTTCTTCAAGAATTAAAATCTAAAATTAAACCTCCATTAAGAGACCACTTTTCGGAGCGACCATTTTTATAGGAATGGAACCTGGTCGCTTTATAGAGGTTTTACTGTATATAATGTTTGTCATGCTGTAGAACTTGTAATTATAAGTATTATATGTGACTAAACATATCTAGGAAGTTACGAAAATCTAGATTAGTGATGGGTAATAACGATATGTTTTTCTCGATTTTCTCGATTGTATGGACATCTCGCTAACTTTCGATTGGGTAAAATTTTTCTGTAAGACTCCAGTTTACTTTTATACCATACCCACAGGGGCGTAAGAAAAGAAAACTGCGTCCGAGGCACAGTTTCAATTTGGTGCCCTTTCCCGCAACTTTTTCAAAAAATGACGTTAGTACTATAAATTTTGCGCCCCCTAAATTTCCGTGCCCGCGGCTATCGCCCCTGGTTGAGGGTGGAGCGATGACATTGTGAATATTTTAAATCGTAGTTATTTCCACAATAAATGTTACTTTAGACGTGGGTTTTTTCATGGAGCCTATTGTAATTAGAAAAAGTAGAGAAATTTCCTTTATAAATAAACTTTGCGAAGGAAGGAGTTGGAGTCGCCAAAATCCACGTTTGCCTCAAAAAAAAAAAAAAAAAAAAAGGCTAATTTTGACCCGGCTTACATTTACTAATTTATAGACCCTCCACGGGAGGCAATTACCGCTGGCACTTTCCTGAGCAAGCTTTTTATTAGTCCTTGTAATATCGTCCGTGTGATGGCATTTTATTCCACTCGGTTTTTGCAAAACAAGTAAGTTCTTTTACTGATTTTAGACGGATGTCGCATGCCTTAATTCGACGATGCAACTCATCTCAGAGGTTCTCTATTGGGTTCATGTCTGAGCTCTGGGCTGGTCAGTCGAGTCGATTCACTCCACTGTCAGCATACCAATCTATGCTGGACCTCGCTACATGACAGCTGATGTTGTCATCCTGGAAATACCATGGGTCCGATCTGTTGTATTGCCACAACGTTGGAAGCAGGGTTGGCAAAAACCCGGGTTTTTGTACAAAAACTCAAACCACCCGGGTTTTCTGGGTATTTGTGGGTTTTTCTGGGTATTTCTGGGTTTTTCTGGGTTTTAGTTATTTTTCTGTATATTTGTATGTTTAATAATATATGTGTACTCATTTAAAAATATACTTATTAAGTTGAATTTTTTAATTACATCTGATCTATTTATTACTAATTAATATTATTTATAATATCAGTTAATAAATTTATTCTATTCTGATATTAGTATTAATACAAATATCAATAGAAAACTTAAAACTAATATCAGAATAAGTTTATTAACTGATATAAAATAATTTTCATATTATTAATAATTCATGTTAATTATTGTTAATAATATTATTCACTATTATTAATACTAATAATAATAGTACTATTATAAATAACTGAATACTATTATTAGTGATAAAAGTGCGTTCTTATCGCTTTTAAATGTATATTAATTATCACAATGAATAATTAATTTTATTTTTGTAGTAACTATAATAATAAGTAACTATGATAATTAAACTAGCTGCCTTTGCCTGCTAGCGGGGTTGGTCCTTTTATACATAAATCTCGAAGCGAACAAACTTCGAACAGATACTCGCTGCCTATGCCACCGCATAACAGATCGAAAGCATGCACTACTGGGTTCTACCTTTAAAATAAATCTGTAATTTAGATGCACATCTCAAACCGTATCTGCACTGCCTACAACATCATGTAAAGGATGCTGTGCATGCACAGAAGGATCCTTCCTTTTAAATAAATCTGTAATTGATATGCAAATGTCGTGCCGGACATATCTCAAACTAGGTTCCAGCTGCATACAGTACTGTATAGCAGGCATACTGCACACACACTACCAGGTATTGTACTATATTCTTAGCAAAAATATATTTCAACAAAACTCTGTAGACATATAAGTCGAGGGAGTGGCATTTTAAGGCAAAAAATTAAGATTTTTGCAGAAATTATTACAGAAAATAGCAGCATATGACACAGCATTCTTTTTTTATAAATTTTTATTGTATGTTATAAGCTAAGCTATCTTGAAGTTTGCAACAGATCAAGCAAGAATTTAAGATTTTTACAGAAATTAATAATAAAAAATAGTGGTATATGAGGGAAGGAGTGTTTGAATTAAAAAAAGGAGCTAACAATTATATCTTCAGCTCTTGATGAGGTTCAAAAAGGTACAACCACACTGTCATGTTCTGTTAAGATTTGGAGAAATTTGATGGAATCAGAAGAATTGAAATAACACAAGGAAATTGTGCTGAAATGATACAAACAGATCATCAGGACCGAGCCCTTTTTAGCTAATATAATGGATGCAAAGTTTAAATGGGAAAAGCTTAATTTAACAAAAGAGGAAGAAACTGATGAAAATGCAGTATCATTCAGAGTGATTACCTGCGATATTGGCATTTAAAATTAAAGACATAGACTTTTTTCCTAAATCACTTTTTTCAGAAAGTATTATGTCAAAATTCTCAGCTTCAAAAATGGTGGAAATCCTTAAAAGAAAAATACAGAAAAAGAAAAACAAGTTAGATTCTGATTTTTGTACTTTTTTCCGATTTCTGCATTCTGTTCCATCTAGCTCTGCTTCCATCAATAGGATTTTCTCTGCATTTGGGTTCATATAGTCTAAATTACAGAACAAACTAGACTCAGAGCAGTTTGAAAAATTAGTAAAAAATTATAGTGAATGTGATTTTGATTGGTAAACTATAAAAAAGGCCAATTATAATTATTTTGTATTACATTGTGTAACTTATTTGAAATATGTTTTTATAAAAAAATAGATTGAAAAAGTAAATATTCTGAAATAAACTATTACCTAATTACCACAAATATGACTGTCTTTTTGTGATTTTGTAAAACTACCTAGGTTTTGGGCTTAAAAGGGAAATTTGTATTATACTATTAAGGGGATTTGCAGATTCAGAAATGATTTTTAACAAAAACCCACTTTTAACAGAAACCCAGGTGGGTTTTTGTTGGTGGACCCGCCCAGAAAAACCCGGGTGGGTTTTTCTGGGCTGGACTCACTTTGCCGACCCTGGTAGGAAGTAAACTGTTATCTAATATATTACAGTAGGAATCGACATTGAGCTTACTATGAATTGGGACAAAGCTTAGATCAGAAATGACTAGATAACGGATCCCTTTGTTCTCTTCGGGGATTCTTGAAGCAGGAATCTCCGAGATTTGGCGAAAGTTTTCCTCGCCAAAAGGGTGTCTTTTTTGGTGATGATCCCTTCTTGGCAATTTTCTGCTTTCATTCTCATAATAAAAGAACATAACGCATTCGAAAAAGGTCTTGGTGGCTGGTGGGATCGGCGAGAATAACCGGTTTGGCTCGCATTCTCCCCACCATCACGTGATGGTGGCGAGGTTGATGATGGCTTCAAGAAAGGTTGCTATTTCTTAGTCCAGTTATATGAGAAGTCTATGGGACAAAGGATCCTAGTCCAAACCAGGAAAAACATGCCCAGAACATATTTCCCCCTACGCCGAACTGTGGGCACAATGCATTCTGGCAGAAGGTGTTCTCCTGGCAGACGCCAGATCCAGACCCTACCATCACAACAGTAGAGGGTGAACCTTAATTGCTCAAGTCAGAGAACCTGTTTCCGTCTCTGTGATACCCCATGATGACGCTTTTCTCAAAATCAGACAGCTCTGTTCTTCGTGGCATCTTGCATGCGATTGATGTCAGTGTTGTTTCCGACAACATATTTAACAGTGGAGAGCGTGACGTACATCAGGAACACAGATATCGGCATTTACATAAGAGTCTACATACCTATTTGGCAGATAAAGATCAATGAGTAGATTTGGAACAAATGTTTCGATTTTTATAATTATTTTTGTCATGGAATAGGTTCGTTCTGGTTCTATCCAAGAAGAGGCAAATCATTAATAAAAAGCGAAAAAAAAAAGATTTGACAGTTTGCGTAAAAGCTGTTATCATTTAGCTGCTTTCAGAGACTAATTGAAAATCAGTTCATTCCTATCTACGATATCTTCAGAATTACTGATCAGAATAAAATAGTTACTTTTCTCTAACTCTTTTTTTCCTATAAAAACAGTCGTTTGACCAAATAAACGGTTGCAAATTTTCAATAGTATGATAGACATCTTTGTTTCAGATCTCTGCTACAATGTAAAAAATTGCTACAGTAATTTTAATGCAGCAGAGATTCCAGGCTGTAATAAAATCCATGCAAATGTCCATAAAAAACGGATTTCGTTCCTAGATTAATGACATTACCTTTAGATAAACAGATTTTGATCGTTTATTTGGAAAAAAGAGACATTTTCCAGAAATTTTCTAGAATAATTCACGGTAAACTATCGTAAATTTACAAATAAAGTCGTAAATTTTACAGTGTACTAAACCATAATTTGAAGTAATCATCACCATAATACGGTCAACAATAGAGTCATGATATATTTATAATACGCTCAAATAACTGTTATTTGCAAAAACAGTCAAATGTATGGGCAGACTGTTGAAAATTTTTAAGGGGGATAAGGGACATTTAAAGTCCTTATATATATATATATATATATTTTAAATTGCACTTTAAATATTATTGAAGGGTAAATTACATGCATTATAGCATATATTTATCACAAAAAATGTAAAAAAAAATTTCTGAAAAATAGGTAAATTTTTGTAATTATTTATATTTAACGAGAACTTTTCAAAATGCTCCATGCACATTATTTTTTCGCTGAATGCTTTGAAATGTTATATAGTTATTTATCATAATATATATCATAAAACTGTGGATGGTTTTTTGAAAATAAAAATAATTGTACAAGTTATAGGTAGTTAATTTTAAAAATAGGTTCAAAAATACTCAAAATTTCAGAAAAATTTAGAATATATATATATATATTAAACTTTATATTCAGATATATAAAATTCAATGCACAGTTTTATTTATATACGTAAATCAAACTTATATAAATAATGGTGGAGATTTTCATTGATATGGAATGCGCATGGGACATTTTGAAAAAAATTTGTTAAATCTAAATATTACACAAACTTCCATTTTTTTTTTTTTTTTTTTTTTTTTTTTTTGTGATAAATATATGTTATAATGCATATAATGTACCCTTGAATAACATTTAAAGTGCAATTTTAAAAATATAAAAAAAAATGATTTTAAAGGTCCCTTGTCCCTTTAATAGTGTATAGTAGAAGATCTTTACAATGCAATTGCATATAATGTAATTATTCATATAACGCATAATTTCTTATATTTAAAGAATACTTATTGAAGTTAAGAAACTCCTGTAATCCAGAATGGAAAAATATAGCTATTCTCTACACTACTAAAAATCAGCTACAAACGGTCCATTTGTTTGGACATTTTTAAAGATAATTTATAGTTGACCATATTGTGATCTGTATAAGACCATCTTACCTATATGATATTAACAATAAAGTTAAATTATTGATTTGTAACCGTTTTCTAGAAAAAACGGTCAAATGATTAGATAAACGGCTGCAAACGTTTAACAGTATATGGGACTAAAATTCAAATCTCAGTTACTTAAACATAATTTTAATTGATCTGCAACATAATGTGGTTATAATAGCTTTATAACATGGTTAAATAACAGTTGTCTGCAAAAACAGTCGAATGGCTGGAGAGATTGATAAAGATTTTTAATATAGTACAATAGAAGGTCTTTATAACGCAATTGCATGTAACGTAATAATCTATATAACGTATATTTATCAGATTAAAAGATACTTTTTCCAGTTAAGAAGCTCCTGTAATACAGATTGTAAAAATATTGTTATACTGAACGCTGCAAAAATCTGCAGCAAACTGTTCCATCATTTGACCATTTTTGAAAAAATTGGTTGCTTGACCATATAATGATGTGCATATGACCATATAAATATCTATATTATAGTCGGTATAAATTACTGTTTTGTTATTATTTTCTATAAAAAGAATGAAATAATTGGATAAACGCTTGCAAAATTTTATCAGAGAGAACTAAGTTTAAAATCTCGGTTACTTAACCGTAATTTACATTAATCTGTAACATAATATAGTAAAAAATAATATCGTAAAAGACCTTTATTATATAGTTAAGCAGCCTGTGGCGCAACCAGAGCAAGGTCCAAATGCTCTTTATACCACTAAAATTGAAAGTTTTTTCGCCTTGATTGATAGCAGGAATTTTTCTGATTAAACAAAATGAAGAAAACTTTATAAATTAAGTGGTGTTTAGTGATCTGAACATCCTTTCCTTTCCCTCTCTGGCTATTCCACTGCAAATAGCAGTTATTTAAAAAAAATGGTTAAATGACTAGACAGATTGATGCAGATTTTCAACAGTGTACAGAGAAAATCTTTATAACGCAGATGTATTTTACGCAATTTTTTATTTAATTCACAACTTACGAGATATAAACAATAATTTTGCATTGAAAAAGCATCTGTAGAATATTGTAGTTCACGATTGTAGAATATTACTAACATCTAAAGAACTAATTTCAGACCATATTAAATCTGAAAATAGTAATGAAATCAGGTCTTTATCATTTTCATGCAGAGTTTTTTAATGGAAATATTTCCAACATTAAATAAAAAAACTTGAAAGAGAATAAAATAATAATTTATCACATTTGGATAATGTTTTTAAAGAAAATTAAACAATGTATGAAATGATTTATATTAAGCAAAAATTTATAACCTGCAAAACTTCTGGTCCCTAAGAATGAGAGAATGCATTATGAATGAAAATTGCAGTATGAATGCAAGAAATGTTTTACTATACACTCTCAGACAAAACTGTAAATGTACTGCAATTTGAGAGTCACAAAAACTGTAATTTTAGTGTTTGCCTTTCAAGTTTCATACACAACAATCTTATTAGATGAAAAACGGTCTGATCATATATTTTTTTAGTATTTGGGCTGGCAATAAATGAGACTTATTAAGAGAGTAAAATGGTCATATTCGCAAGAAAAATAAAATAATAGAAGCGATATTCACTGTTAAAAATATTCCTGTAAAATTACGGGCATAGGCTGGCAGCACAAATTCCAGTCATACCTCGTAAAAACTTTTATGCCCATCAGCCCGCAAATAAGCGGCATTATCGCTTAGACACTTAGAAAATTAAGGACAGTCCACAAATTCTTATAGTTCTATCCCCCATCTGTAAATAAAATTACAATGCGATCTTGCAGATTTTCCTTCGCTGGGATGTAACCCTTCATTTTAGTCGTATTTCGAAAAATAATGTGACTTAATCGTAACATATTTTTTGAATCCGACAAAAAAAGCCATTCTATGATAGTGCATTATATCCCGTTTTACGGGCTGACTAAAATAATCGGCATAGATTTTTTTTTCTTTTTTATGGGGTATGGTTGGAATCGCTGTTGCCAGTTTCTGACCATAAATTTACAGGAATAATTTTAACAGTGATAATATATTCCAATTGTATTTGGCAATGTTCATAAGGTAAGTTAAATGATGTATGAAACGGGATTTACATAATGCAAAAATTCCATATTAACCACAACCTCCCATCTCAAGGTGTGCATTATAAAAATCGTTTACACTGCAAAAAATCGATACAAACTATATGAAAATTTAATGTAAGTTTATACATTCAAAGTGCCCGCATCTTAATCTGAAGAATTTAGCCTGTTTATAGACATCCTTGTAAGAAAACCTGTATGACTGAACTATTATTTGATGTAATGTTAAAAAATAAAAAATAATTAAGGAATATTTTGTTATTCATTTATAATATAAAATGCTGACAATTTCGATGCATAAATTTATACAACCTACTCTGTAAATTTTGATGTTTTTACTTACAGTATACTGTATTCTTAAAAATAAATGCCACTCTATGCTGTTTTATTAGTAAATGAGATATTGCAACAAAGATTAATATAAAAAAATGTATTTTATACATAATAGATTGAGGATAGAATATACTGTGCCTTTTATTAACTATTGTAATTTTTCACTAAGTGCTTGATGTTTTAATTTTCTATGATAGTACCATTTTGCTTAAATTATCATCTTCCTTTAAAAAAAACCTTTCATAAGGTTTCGTGATATACAATAAAACGATCTGCTACATTATCTCTGAAGCTAAAGCTACATAAGATGTTTTTCTTATACAGTTCCAAATTGAACTAATTTTATGTCCAAATTGATAATACCTATCACTTCGAAAAATACTTCTGCCGTACAAAAAAACTGTAATTTCATAAAACAATTTTTGAAGTTTGAGTATAAAATGACTGGACGCACTGCAAGATCATTACTTTTTTTTCTTTCCCAGCAGTAACTTTTGAAAATGAAATCGTAAAATTATTTCTTAGTAAAATACATATGGTTTAGAATCTTATGCAAAAGGAGAACGAAGTATAAAAGAATATTTTTAATAAAACTAATTTTTACAAGCATTCAATGTACATCTTAAGTTCGATAAAATAGTTTAAAAAGTGGTCGATTTTCTATTGTGGCAGTTTTTTTAAAGATATTTTATTTAATAAAATGTTTGAAATGTATAAAATATAAAATATATCATGTTATTTTCTTTTTTTATGATAAAAGATGTTTCTTTTATATGTAATTTTTATCAATAAATTAAACCAGAAAGGACTAATACATTGTCAATTTAACCAAATGGAGACTATGGGAGCATATAAGCACCTTTAAAACGTAAATAGAAAATTGGTTTTTTGATCCAGTATTAACGAAAATTAAAATTTTACTTATTTAATTAGAGAGTTTTCATAAATATATAATTAAATGTAACATTTAAAAAAATGTTGACAACTGAATATAATATGTGCCAGTGAAGACATTCCCCAAGGAGTTTAACGTTCACTCTTTTTTATCACCATAATTCAAATGCGCGGCAGAATTTTAACTACAGATTTAAGTGTAGCCGTGTAATGAAAATCTATCATTCCGTGTTAGATGGATTAGAATACTACATTCATTTATTAAAAAGGGTAATTTATTTTATGAAACTTCATTTTTGGAGTGTAAGAAGGCCATCATTTCGTCAAAAAATAAATACATATATAACAAAAGAAAAATGCTTAGGATAAATGTCATTTTTTATACTCAAGCCAGAGTTTCCAGTTTGAGGACTTTTTTAATACAGATTATTTGACTGTTAACACTATTTTTAAAAGCACAATTTGGTTTACTTTTCAGGATTTTTCATACATTTTTAAATAAGCCGAATATTTCTAATTCAAATAATTGCTAAATAGTTTTAAAAAACTAAAACACGCGCTTTTAATCAGGTTGAACTAAAAAGTTTAATTTTTTTTTCGGTTGCATCGTTACGGTTTTCATATGTGTTTCAGTGTCTGTCATGCGTCTAAGGTGTCAGGTGGCTGTTAATTTTTCAAATTGCTCTTGATCCATTTATCCGGCGTATTTTATCATTTTAAGCGGCGATTTTTCAAACTGTTGAATCGCCATCGATTCTCAATAAGTGTGCAAAGTTTTAATTTAATCTGATGCTTTAAAGTGGGTTAAAATAACGTTCAAAGATTCCGTTACATACATATATACAGGTGAAACTAATAAAAACGTGTTAAAAAGCGATGGCAATCAAACAATCTGAGGACTTTTTGTCCCCAATCTGGAAGAGTGACTCAAACGCATTTGCATCAATACTAGAACTGCCGTTGTTGCCATTTTGACATCTACCAAATAAAAATATTTCGATTTGAACCTGTAATGATTTTCTAAAATAACTTCAATTCAATATGTTCCACATCGAAATAAGTTAAATAGATAAGCTAAAAAGTTGTAAACAAAAGTTCTGGTGTGTGACATTTTTAGAAGGAATGCTTTGATAAAATTTCCGGCGGCTCTAGTGTTAAATAATTTGTGGTGGTGATAAATTATAATTAACTAGCTTTCAAAATGTTTAAAAACTTCTGAGGTAGTAGACACCAACAATGGGTCTTACACGAACAATTCGTGGTCTGCAGAAAAAGTCTAGTAGTCCAGTCATTTTAGCTCCTTTTTTTGCAAATAGCGGAAAAAATTAGAACAAAGCTGGATTTTTGCATAGGTGTTAGTTAGGGTATGTAGTTTAACATACTAAAAGTCCCCATCGATCCGATGTGAGCTTTCGCCTCCAGGGGGCGCTAAAGAGCTTGAAAATCGGTTTTCTGTGAATATCTCACGAACAATGGCATCTAGACAAAAAAGTTCAATCACAAAAATGTAGATAATTTAATTTTCTACAAAAAGTGTCATTAACATTTTTTGTCACACAAACCCTTCCCTGCCAAAAATTAAGATAAAATAAACGTTTTTGAAAAAGAATGTGCAAGCACAATCACAACGCGGCGAAGAGGCAGAACAAATACTAAACAACTTTTGATTCCCCCGCCTCATCTCTCCCCCATTGTTTGTATGGCGTTTTCGCGCGCTTGTGCAATACGTCACCTGAGAATAATAAGGTTCTATCTGTGTTTTGAAAAAATCGACTTATCGATATAGAAATGTTCTATTTGTATCTATGAAGGCATTTGTGGATTAAAATAATGTCATATTATGATTGTAAGGTCATATGTAAATTATATATAACATCATTTTGATGCAAAAATGCCTTCATAGATACAAATAGAGTCTTTCTATATAGATAAATCAATATTTTCAAAAACACAGATAGAAGTTTATTATTCTCAGGTGACGAATAGTCATTGCCCAATACCCTATTTCTCTTTGCATTTGTCGAAATGTACCACGTGCAAGTACTTTTCAATGTTTTATTTTTATTTCGTGCCCATTTTCGCTAGTATGAAATCACCCTAATTTATTGAACGAAATATTTATTCTTTTTAAGATTTTAGGAAGGGAATAATTTTATTTTCAACGCATGTTGTAGAAAGTTTTAAATTATTTATGACAGTTTAATATGACTCTTTCTTAATTGCTGATTCTGAGCGAAAAATGGAGATTGACAAAATAATTTATCTTGCATGAGATGAGGACTGGGTTTCGAAAGATTTTGAAAAAACAGAAAAAAAGGTCTGAAGTCGCTTATGACAGCAAGTTCGGAAAGAGATGACCATAAGTGGAAAATATTTGAAGAAATGGCTAAAAACAATAATGAATTTACAGTTCATTCAAAGAGTAAGAAAAATTATTCACGAAAGAATTCTATTAAAACATACAATAAATCTATTGCCGAAAAACGATCAACATCCGCACAAGTTAATCATCCATTGAAGGAAAAATTGAGAAATGACAGTCCGTTGTTTGAATTTAAGGGAAAATGTTTGTTATTTCTGATACATTAGACGAAGATTTTTTACAGAAGAAAAAAAAAAGAAAGCTCTAAAGTATCGCGGAAAAGAATTTTTTTACTCTAATCATTAAAATAAGACACGTCTCATATCTATGCTTATGGAGAAATTTATGGAGAATGGTTTCGAAGCGAAACAAGCAGAAGATGATGCAGACACATTAATTGTTAACACAGTTATTGAAGTAGCAAAGTCTGGTGCGCTTACTGCTGTTGTTGGCGATGATGTTGACTTGCTAGTATTGTTGACAGTTTTAGCACCTCCAGAGATAGAGTTATTTTTTATTAAGTCTGGAAGAGGACGATTTGTTACCACCCTGTATTCATTGCACAGTTTTAACAATGATGCTATGTTCTGAAAGATCATATATTGTTATTTCACGCTTTTTCAGGTTGTGACTCGACATCAGCAATGTTTGGGAAAGGTAAAATGTAGTTAGCAAAATTTTTGAAGAAGGAAGAAGATCATAACATACAAGCTGCCAGCATTTTTAAAAGTGATCAAGTATCTTAATTTGAAGTTTCCGAGGCTGGAAAAACTATTTTTCTTGCTTTAAACGGTAGTGAAGCAGAAATTTGTCTTAAAAAGTACCGTTTTGTATGTTTCAAGAAAAGAGTTGCTGTTGGTAAAAAAAAAGCCTTTTATCATTGCCGCCTGCCGAAGATGCAGCTAGATTGTACAGTTTGCGTATTTGTCATCAAGTACAATACTGATTGAGCAATAAACTACTTCCTGAGAACTGGGGCTGGCAAAATGCACCTAATTTGTTTCCAATTCTTGCTACCTTACCGCCTGCACCAAAAGATATTATTGAATCTTTTTTTTATACTTGCTCCAAAGGATGTGGAAAAGCATGTGGATGCCGAAAAATTGGATTGAAATTTTCTGATATTTCATAAATTGCTGCGGAGTTTCATTTCATAATGCAAGTAAAATTGAAGACGAGGAAAATATTGACAGTATTCTGCCCACTGCAAGGGAGGAAGAAAGCGCTACTTCTGTATTCAGTGATGATATCGAAAGGCAAACAAAAAATACTGAAAGCAGTACAGCAATGAAAGAAATAAATACAGATAATTACGAATCTGAATCGAATGTAGAAATTGAAGCAGCGCAAAGAACTACTAAAGCAGTTAAACGACTTAAATTGGATTAAGCCAGTCACTATAAGTGTCACTATGCCTACGGGGGGAATCACACACACACACACACAAAAAAAAAAAGCACTAAGTGTTTTACCTCAAGGGTGGTGTGGAAATAAGCTTAAATGTATATTATATTTTCACTTTTCCCATTCAAAGGTGAGAATTATAGATCTGTTTACAATTTTTTTTTTAAAGTAGCAGCAGATTTTTTGAATTTTTATAATTTTACTTTCAAATGTGGTCACGTTTTTATATTTTTGACAGGGAAGGGTTAATGTGACAAAGAAATGTTAATGACACTTTTTATAGAAAATTAAATTATCTACAACTTTGTAATTCACCCTTTTTCTCTAAATGCCATTGTTCGTGAGATATTCACAAAAAACTGATTTTCAAGCTCTTTAGCGCCCCCTGGTGGCGAAAGCTCACATCGGATCGATGGGGACTTTTAGTATGTTTAACTACATAACCTAACTAGCACCTATGCAAAAATCCAGCTTTGTTCTAATTTTTTCCCCTATTTTTGCTAAAATGACTGGGCTATAGGCGTTATTCGCATTTTTTTTTATTTTCTTATTAATAAAACAAAAATATCATTCTATGAATATATTATGTTTATAAAATTTTAGGCCTTTAGCTTTGGAAAATTAAATTATAGCAGGTACAGATAGATCATTATGCAAATAATAAGTTTATTTGTTGTTTAATTCTAAAACAGCTAACTTCTAATTTCAATTAATTTAAGATAAATTACAATTAGCTTGCTTACAGAATAGTTAAAAACTTCCGATGCATTGGTCAACAACAGCGGGTCTATGAGAAAATTTGGTGGCACACAGAAAAATATGTTCGTTTTTTGCATTTTATATTTTATTAATAATGAAATAAAATTAGTATTCTAAAAATGTATTACATTTGTAAAATTTTTAGCTCTTATCTTTCAAAATTTAACTCAAATGAGGTACAGATAGATCATTATGCAAATAATAGATTTATTTGTTATTTATTTCCAAAATAGTTAACTTCTAACTTTTGGCTCAAAATGTGAATACTTACTGCAGAGTGAAAATAAAATGAACATTTCTTTTTCACTTTTTTAGTAAAATAGTGTGAAAAAAGAAGCATTATTATCTGCTACAGCAATTAAAATTCGGCAACTTTTTCGGCAAGCTTTTTCTAAAAATTGGCTCTCCGTTTTCTATTTAGGGCTGCTGAAGGCAGAAAAAAATTTTTGAACTAAAAATCTACGAATACATTTCACACATTCAACATCCCACTAAAAATGTGTTCTGCGAGTACTTCAGCAAGTAGCAATTAATCTGCAACGATTAAAATAAGTTTCATCATTCTATTATCATTTAATATTTTATGTTTAAAAAACTGACTAAGTGGGAGTAAACACCTCATCTGAAATTAAGCGTAGTTTTTAGAAACATTTTGAAAACTAAGAAAAAAAAATTGACATGCTTAAAAAAGAAAACACTGAAAAAAAAAATAGAAATATTAATTTAAAGAGGAGATATTTTGAATATAAAAATGCATCAAGCGTCGACAGACTTAATATTACGAAGCGGAATTTGGAGAATAAATGACCAGCAGCTTTAACTGGAGCTGCGTTGCTTGAACTTAATTCGGACAAGAACACTTTGCTTGCTTTGCGACTTGCCTTTCGTTACTAAAATCGTTATGATTCCACTAATTATTTACTCTAAATTTATCTTTATTGATTTTTAGATGTTTTTCGATTAAGTAAGGCAAATATTTTAGCTTCGAAAAACGGATGTTTATCGCCTATTTTTATTTCATATTGTCAAAGAAAAAAATGTAGCAGTTAAGGGGTTAATAAAATAGGCGGTCTGTGTCCATTGTCTTAGAAATGATTTTGCGTTTTATTATATAAATGGTCCACGAAATTTAAGATTATGATTTGGTAGTCCGTGAGCTCCGGAAAATAAGTGACTAACTTAGCGTAAATATACGTAGTATATATGCAAATATACATTTTAGCACAGACTAAAATTTGCGTAAGCAATCTGAGTCTTTGATAAATGAACAAACCATAGATTTTATTCCTTGCTCTAAAAGAAAAAAATATACTTCATCCTCTAGAACGTATAGTTACCATTTTCTTAATCCCTAAATTAGAAATACAGATTACCAAGCTATTAAAATAAGGTAAACAAATAATCTGAATGCAGGAAATGATCTAGAATTTCTAGTCTCCAATTTTCTAGGTGATGTAACGATACATTATATAATGGATTGATTGAATTACAAGAAATAATCTCTTGATTTCTAGAATTATTTCATAAACTAGAATTATAGATACTACAACTCGTTTCTTGTGTTGGCATTAATTTTGAGAGATTTTCAAATAAGTTTGATCACGATTATATGTAAATAGTAATACTAATAATATATATTCTACATAAAAATATACGAATTTATATTATAAAAAACATTTTGCTTCTAAGACGTTGTATAATAACAAAAACATTTAAAATATATTAAAACATTCTATTAATTTTTGAGCTGAAACATGTAAATAAAAACGTTTTAATATATTTTAAATGTTTTTGTTATTATACAACGTCTTAGAAGCAAAATGTTTTTTATAATATAAATTCTTATATTTTTATGTAGAATATATATTATTAGTATTACGATTTAGTTATTAGTGGACGTAATCAAGACTTATTTAGTGTTATTTTTCTCATTCATATTCACGATTATATGGTCTAACGCCCTTGAATTTTGGCAGGGATAACTAGAACTCTATAGTAAAGGGAACTAGAATTTATAAGGAAGACATGGAACTATTTTTGGTACTTTTTAGTTAGCTACATATGTTTGTATACATACACACACATATATATATGTATATAACACTGGCGCTCGGCTAACAGAAAAGTACCCTATTTTTTCTAAAGGCTCCATTTAATTTTTAGACTGGAGTGGCAGAATATTTTTTCAGTGTGTGTGCTTAAGAATTTATTCTAAAAACTAAAAAAAATAGGGGGAATAAATTTGACATCCGATAAGATTGTAAATCACTTAGCCAGTAATCAAAGACGCGGCAAAAGGACGCGACATACTGGATGGAGTGTCTTAGGCTCGCTATTATAGTTGGGCACTTCAATATTAAATAACTTTCTTTTGATATTTAAAAAAATGTATCTATATTTTTAACTTATAAAGGCTTCAAAAGAGACAAAAACATTTTCCCCCTCTACATTTAGAAAATATTTACTGCCCCAAAATTATCTAATATTTATAACACTATAAAGAGAAGGTTTGTCCTGATGAAACATAGAAGTGTCTAATTCTTGAAATATGGTTAAATCAAAAAAGGCCTGATATTTATAAGCAGCACAACGATATGAAAACTATTACGTTCTAATAAATTCAATCTTTACCTTTTACTAACATGTGCAAATTTTAATATTTTACAACGCAATTAAAATGTGTTTATGAATTCGGCTTCTCTAGTCGTTTATCTGTCTGTTCGATTGTGCTTTCATGTTAACGTATTATTGAGGTTTATCATGAAATATTTCGTATTGAAAATGAAGTGTGAAACATTTATAATTCATTTGTAGAAGCCCTCAGAAGAATATCATTACATTATGACTTTTCGGAGGGAGGTGAAATATTTTGCAATGTATTTAGAAGGTTTTGTACCATTTGAAACATATCAGTCGAACATATGCTACAAGAGCGTTACTATAGGATAAGGAAGGGAATAGTATTCATCGCTCATTTATAAGAATGCACAAAATAATTCATTTATCTTGCTGTCTATGAACAATAATTTGTGGAAGCACGTTTTTAATTAATTTATGCAATTTTTCAGTTTCACTTCTTTTTTTGTATGCTGCTATGAGTGTATCAATTCTTAATACACAGAGCTGTAGAATAAAAAATTACAAATACAGAGTTGTAGAAAAGAATTAAAGTACATAACCACTTATTGGCGGAAATAGCTAAAGAGAGATTTTCATTTGTGTTATGCTTTTCTAAAGGAATTAAATTATTTCATACTATGTTATTTATACACAAACCTAGAATAAAAATGGAGAGGTGTAGAAAAAACTGCAGAAATTTTTCCAACTACAGATTGTAATTGCTAAAAATGGCTTTCTAAATGTATTATTCGTTATGCATAACTCATGTTTTTTGGCTTTCGGACATCATGTTTTACCTTTTTAGTAGTGAAGTTCTTGTTTACATCAAATTATAACATAAATGCATTAACCCTGAAGACTTTTGAATTTTTATTTGTATAAAAAAGGTTTCTCAAAAATCATAACAATTTTTTTAATTATGTTGCATTGCGGTACATCCTTTCTCATCATTGTTTAAATTACACAGTCATGATATTAATATCTCCTTGTTTCTATTTCTTCAATTATTTTTCCTACAAGTAATTGAATTTTTAACTATGTTGTATTGCGGTACATCCTTTCTCATCACTTAAAATTACACAGTCATGATATTAATATCTCCTTGTTTCTATTTCAATTATTTTTCCTACAAATATTTTTATTTGCAAAAATTTATATTTTTTAACTTATATTCAATATGACTGTGTTATAGTTGACATACTTTATCTGCTTTGTTGAATAAAGCTGCAAAGAAAAAAAAAGTAAATTATTATTATTAAAAAAATTAAAAGAAAGTACAGACCGCAGGAAAATTTGAAATACACTATTCTCAATGGTGTTCTACTATATTCTAGATGATACCGTTGTATATATATGTAATTTAATAGACATCATGTGTCGAAATAGACGTTTATGCTTTGTATTGTAGCAAAAAGTTTTTAAAAAAAATGTGCATTTTATTTTGAATCATGCCGTATTATTCAAAACTTATTAATAAAAGTGATTTTTTGTAGACATGAAAAAAAAAATAATGCTTGTTTATTTCTACTCATTATTCTTTACCTTTTACCATCGTTAATGTTTTGAAACCAGAAATTTATAAATTTGTTTAATTAATATTATATTTTTTAAATACTCAGAGTAATCGTAATATCACATTCAAAGAGATAATTTAATTCACAAAGATGAATTATAATTTACCATTGAAATTTAAACCCATTTAAATTGTTAATCAGCTTTTAATATTTAATAATTCATAAGTAATAGTTAAACATATTCACAATAAGCTAATAGTTAAACATTTCATTCAATTATATGTACATTGCAAATCGAAAATCAGTAACTGGCACGGTCGAAATAAAAAAGTTAGACAATGAACCTTTACAGCAGATAATGGCATTTTTGTTGCATAAAATGGCGCGTATCCGATGGAAATTCTGCTGAAGGTTTGTGTTCTTTTTTTCAACTGGCAAATTGCCAAGCCAGCTCGACAGCTATCCGAGCCGCAGAGGAATATGGCCTTGCCCGCATACAACAGCCGTTAGCAACAGAGATTCCAGTCTTTTTCACATCGATGTCATATCTAGGGCTTAGTGATAGTGCGCAGTTCATATTTCTCCCTCTCAAATAATGATTACAAAACACACACTCTCTTTCAGCAATTCATTACGAAGAATCCTTTCAAATACCTTCCTTAAAAGATTCCGTTTTATATCTCTCTTTCGTTCCAGATTTTTTTTTCGTTATTGTTTAGTGGCTGCATTAGAGAAATTCAGCAGACGATAATTTTATTTTAATTAATTGATCTAATTAAAAAAAGAACAGTTTTTTTTTTCAATTTTTCTAATTTTTGAAGAAGTATTTTATTGTACTATTTCCCCCCTGAAGGATTAAGGTTACATACATATACTTTTTTTTCTTTATCGAAATAGCATTGGACAGTTTTACCAAACAATGCAAGTTTTACTTTTACGCATCTAAGAAAGGAAAGGATTGATTTTCAAAATTTTCAAGCCAATAATTTATATTTAAATTTGATTTCCTTTCCATCGTTTTAAAATGAATAAATAAAATAATAAAACTTTCAGTTCTTTAATAATGAATAAAGAAAAAAATGGGTTTATTTCCGAAAAAAAAGTTATAACGTTTAAAAATATGGTTTAATTGATGCATTTATTTTTAAGTTATTCACTATAAAAATGTAAATTGTTGTAATTGTTCTCTAAAAGTGGCTTTTTATGGCTAATGTTTTAAAATTGTCATATATAGTATAAAATATTTCTTTCAAGTTTATCTGCTAAATTTACTGCTTTGTGTTTTCAAAGAAAAAGTAAATATATCGGCATTCAACATATGCCAGCTAATTGGGCAATTCATTCGGGAAAACACTGTCTAATTTCAACAACAAGTTGATGAACGAAAATAACATAATTACTTATGAGAAAGACAGAAAGAAATCTTTAGATATATATAGATAAATGAAATAAATGTAGTACTACAAAATCACTCTTTCAGATAAATAAACTTACACCAAAAACTATTATTTTTAAACTGAACTGCATTTTTTAAATCCTAATTATTATTTCACACTGTAAAATATGTCAGATGTTTCTGAATATATAAAAATGTACTCTAATCAAAAACGAAAATATACAGTAACCTCTTCTAACTCACCTAAGGTTTCGAAAACCGTTCCTTTACCTTTAAAAATCCCAGAAAACTATCTGTTTTCGAAATTTGAAGAAGAATTTATAAAAATTAATTTTTATTAGCTGCCCGTCCTTTTCGGAAACGTTTCTAAGTAGCTTTTACAGTACAATAATCACTTTTCTCAAATCAAAATATCCCTTTTTCGGATGCTACCAATTTATACGAAAACATTTTGATATTCAGAGAACATGTTTAATAGACAAACTTACAATATTAACAGTATTAACATTAATATGAAAATTAACATTATTTTGCCTCAATTGCACGCACAGAATCAATTATGCAGCTGAAAATGTTTACTTGAGAATTGGTAGCATCCGAAAAAGTGATATTGTGATTTGAGAAAAGTGATTATTGTACTGTAAAAGCTACTTAGAAACGTTTTCGAAAGGGACGGGCAGATAATAATAACTAATTTTTATAAATTCTTCTTCAAATTTCGAAAACAAATAGTTTTCTGGGATTTTTAAAGGTAAAGAAACGGTTTTCGAAACCTTAGGTTAGTTAGAAGAGGTTACTGTATATTTTCGTTTTTGATTACAGTACATTTTTATATATTCAGAAACATCTGACATTTTTTACAGTGCATAGAATAAAAACCTTTCCGATATCCTATTGACAAAATAATTTACTTTGATTTTGGAATCATACAGCATTAGCTCTCATTTTATTTTATCGATCTTTTGACTGACTGAAAAAAAACAACCATAGCTTTGTAAAAGAAAGAGTTCTGTGTTCTTTTTTTTTTTTTTTTTTTTTTTTTTCATTTTGTTGGAGTTAAATTTACCTCTACACAATGGTATCGATTGTAAACTCGCCTGATATTTTTTCTCGTTTACGGTGGCAGCTCTTAGATTTGATTAAACGTAACTAACCAAAAAGAAGTATACGAAAGCGCTTATTGTAAAATCATTGAAGGAAAAGCTTACCATTACATAGTTAAATTAGTTTTCTGATAAAAGAAATAAACTTTAAAAACTATGTTTATTTTTTAAAAATACGGAATCGTTTCAAAATACATAATTTTCTTTTTCAGTAAGCGATTTACATAAATTTCTTTATGTGAATCGCTTGTCTTATGAATACATTAGGGGGCACGATTATGCATTTTATGCTCAGCGCCTGATTAAACGTTATTTGTTTGTTATATTTTGAATGAAAGTTGTTATTTGTGTAGATATGTAAGCACAAACTATTTTTAAAAGTATAAATATGTATTTTATTTTTAATTTTTAAGAACATATTTATGACACATAAAATGATGGCATTTGATTTATTTTCTTACTTTCTGTTCTTCTGTAACTTTTCGTTTGGTTCCTAAAAGCAAGAAATTTTATTTAAAAATAGTTATATCATACGATTTTTCGGTTGATAACAAAAACACTCCGTAAGTGACAGGATGCTTGGAAAATACAGAACTATTGAATAAGTTAAAAAATATTATAACATATTTAAAAAATATTTAATATTTATAATAAACGATTTCTTTGAGAAAAAAAAAAAAAGATAGATGATATCGCTCGCCGTCAACGAGAATTTACAGTAAAACTACTGACAGCAAAGTTGCCGGATATTTACCGTTCCATTAGTAGATTTTCCGTTTTGAGAAATAAAAGAAAGTAAAACTCCGTTTGAAGAAAAGGTAACTTTCTATTACAAGGTTTGGTTTTTAATGATAATAATTTAATTTAATTTTTAAAATTAATGAATCGATTAATCGTCAGTGAATTTAAACATTCCGAGTGATTTTAAGTTGCTGTTTTATTTAATTTAATTTAGTTTTTTTTATCATTTACTTCAAGCTGTCTTGAGGATCGAACTCAAAACCGTTTGTCAACAGAATGAGTCTTTACTGATTGAGACAAAGCTGCTGGATCCAGCTTGTACAAAGTATGTCTTTTATGAGTAAGTGAGAAAATCTGTTTTGCTTTTCAAAAATTTACTTTCAAATATATTCGTTAGAATATTCGTAAACATTTTATTTAATTTTATTTTTGACAGATGCAAAATACTTTTTTCATTCAATCTTAATTTTTTAACTCGTTTAAATTTAAAAAAAATCAGTGTTTAAAATCACTGTTTATTTATTTTATTATTTTTTTTATTTTTTTTAGTTTTATTTATTTTTTATATATTTATTTATTTATTTCTTTATTTTTTTGAATGAATGAATAAAAAAAAAATTTATTCATTTTCTACAAAAATAATGTTATAGACAACTTTTTAGAATTGCTGTACACTTTTTATTTATTTATATTTTTGGCGAATTAGTTAAAAGATTTTTTATTCAGAAAAATAAAATTTAAAAGGGATATTTTTTGTTTTCATTATTTCATGGCGCTTGTGAGATTCGAGCCCACAATCTATGCTTACAGGTGGTTAGCGGCGTGGTGCCTTGACCATTCGGCCACGAAGACCTCTAGCTGATGGTGTGCCTCCCTTTTTAATTTAAATTTCCATCCGTTTCGTTATTTTCAGGAAATGTACTGAAGTTTTCTGATTTTTAACGGAAAATGCCCTTTTCTTGTGAAAAGGGACTTTTTGTGAAATTAAAAAATATGTGAAATTCGCGAATTTCAGATTTTTTTCAACAATGTACATGGTTTTGCTATAACATAAAATTACAGGGTCAATCCATTTCAAGTGGTCCAAAAAATATTAAAATGGTCGTTCGACCATTTTTAAAAAATCTGAAATTTTTAGTACAACAACCCTAACATGACGGAAGTTCAAAATGACCATTATTTTAATTTTACTATTTTTTGTTTGTGCATGGAGGTCATCTTTGTTTCATCGTGTTAAGCAATTTTCTCATATACTAGGATACACATAATTGTAAATATCTCGTCTTTTATTTTCCCAATTGAAATGGGGTTTGCAGCATTTTGTTCAGAATAAAATAGGCTAAATGTGCGGTCGTAGAATAATTTTGAAAAATAAATTCTTACAAGTGAAATTTTAGCACAAAATTTAAGATTTTTTCCAAAATCTACGGAAATTTTTCATGCAAGGAAAACTGTCAACCTTACACAATTTTTTCTACAAACAGGCCAACAGTGTGTGTACTCACACACCAAGTCCCAGATCTGGGAGTTGATTTCTCTTTGCGAAAAAAATTCCGAAATTCGTCAAAAATTTCAAAAATCGCACTTTTTAGGCTTTGATATCTCTGGTGGGGCACGAGATAAAAATCTGAAATTCTGGCCTTTGATAGTATTGTCTAGTAGTATTATATACAAAAAATTTCAAGAAGGAGATTTGACTACAAGCTGAGATATGACATGGACAATGTGTGAAAACAATACTGCCAAACTATTGTAACCTACTATGTAATTGTTCAACAAGACTGTCAACCTTACACAATTTTTTCTACAAATAGGTCAAAAATGCGTGTACACATACAACAAGTCCCAGATCTGAGACCTGATTTCTCTTTACGAAAAAAATTCCGAAATTCGTGGAAAATTTGAAAAATTGCACTTTTAAGCTTTGATATCTCTGATGGGGCACGAGATAAAAATCTGAAATTCTGGCCTTTGATGGTATTGTGTAGTAGTGTTATGCACAAAAAATTTCAAGAATGAGATTTGACTACAAGCTGGTGATTAAAAAATGTTAAGAAACGCTATTACGAGTATATTAGGAGAAATGACATTAGTCTCTTTTATTGCAATATTTACACAGAAAATTGCAATATTTACACATTTTCGTTTGTTGAAAACAGTTAAATAACAAACATTTAATTTACAAAGATACTATATATGCTCAGCAAAGAGCTTAACACTATTTACGAGAGATGTTATGAGTTCGACCAGTTACTGTTGTCAGTCCATTAGGCTGTTCTTTCTCAAAATTTTATTTCAAGCCACCCAAGTCTTGTCATACCTTGTTAAACTGAATGAAATTCTCTAGGTTTAATAATTGAAACCATGCCAACTCGATCAGTTGCAACCCATTGTCTGTAATTTACTTTTACTGAAATGTGTTCCGAGTAAAATTGTTGCAATAGCATTTCTAGTAGATTTGTTCATCTGGACAAATAGTGCATTGGCTTAGCATACATTCTGACTTATTTAAATCACACAGAAGCATTTGAAGAAGATATTTGTAATTAACATTTAACTTCGTACCATAAATAATTAATTTAAAATTTTGGAGATATGAACAATTACATAGTAGGCTACAATAGTTTGGCAGTATTGTGTTCACATATTATCCATATATCTCAGCTTGAAGTCAAAACAACTTCTTGAAATTCTTTGTACATAACACTACTACACAATACCATCAAAGGCCATAATTTCAGATTTTTATCTCGTGCCCCATCAGAGATATCAAAGCCTAAAAAGTGCGATTTTTGAAATTTTCGACAAATTTCGGAGTTTTTTTCGCAAAGAGAAATCAGCTCCCAGATCTGGGACTTGGTGTATGAGTACACGCACATTTGACCTATTTGTAGAAAAAATTGTGTAAGGTTGACAGTTTTATTGAACAATTACATAGTAGGTCACAATAGTTTGGCAGTATTGTTTTCACATATTGTCCATGTCATATCTCAGCTTGTAGTCAAATCTGCTTCTTGAAATTTTTTTTACATAACACTACAACACAATACTATTAAAGGCCAGAATTTCAGATTTTTATCTCGTGCCCCACCAGAGATATCAAAGCCTAAAATGTGCGATTTTTGAAATTTTTGACGAATTTCGGATTTTTTCCCAAAGAGAAGTTAAATCTCAGATTTGGGACTTGGCGAATGAGCGCACACACTTTTGACCTATTTGTAGAAAAAAATGTGTAAGGTTGACAGTTTCCCTTGCATGAAAAATTTCCTCTTGAAAACGGATAGATTTTGGAAAAAATCTTAAAATTTGTACTAAAATTTCACTTGTAAAAATTATTTTTAAAAAAAATTTTCTACCACTTTATATTTAGCCTATTTTCTTCTAAACAAAATGCTGTAAACCTCATTTCAATTGGGAAAATAAAAGACGAGATATTTACAATTTTGTGTATCGTAGTATCTGAGAAAATTGCTGCGCGCGATGAAACAAAAATGGCCGCCATGCACAAACAAAAAAAAGTAAAATTAAAAATAACAGTCATTTTGAGCTTCATCATGTTAGGGTTGTTGTACAAAAAATTTCAGATTTTTTTAAAAATAGTCGAGCTACCAGTGCTGGACCACTTGAAATGGATTGACCCTACAGGATTTAGTTCTGTATACAGAAATAAAAACTTGCATAAAAACATAAAACCACTCAAAATGGAGACAGACTTGGATTAAGATTTGCAGGATGGGGTAATTTCACCTCCCTATACAAGCTATTCCTTTTCTGTGGTCACAAATGGACATATGGCTTAATAAAGTGATTTTCGACATAGCTATATTTATGAAACTGTTCTTGTAGCGGAACGCACTTATGACAGACATGTTAGTGGAATAACGCAAAATTTCTAATTTTTAGGGGGACATTTCATTGCTCCGGCGGGAAATGTCCCCCTCGGGTCGCTAATATCCAATCACTCAAGGATACAACACTTGGCGAAAGTCAAACCTTGCCAAATGGCTTGGAGGAAAAAGAGTTATTCCACCCATCATTCACTCCTGTTCCAAGATTCCTTGATAACATCGTATAGTGTCGCCATCTACTGAAAAAATGTATTATGCAAATAATTTATTTGAAAAAAAATTATAAATTTAATAGAATTTTTTTTATGCACCATCAAATATTAATTAATTATGTACGAGTAACTTGTTGTGTTAACTTAATTTGTAAATTTTTATTTATATTTCTTTATATTTCTTATAGTTTTGAAAGTATAGTACTAGTAGTAGAGTACTGAAAGTATAGTATTCTTATAGAATTGAATAGTATTTTTTATAGTATCTAAAAAGCCAATCTAAAAGTTTTTACCTAATATAGATTGTTTTTTTTTCATATATAATATCTCACTAGATACTGAAAATTGAAGAGAATTAATAAGAAATCACTAAACGAAAACATGAATTATCTGTATAATTGATAATATTCAACAACTTTTTTAACCGTTATTTTTTGTATCTAATTAAATGCTTGTAGAAGTTCAAACTTAAATTTTGAGCTCAAAATCTGCATCGTTGTTAGTAATTAAGTAGCGGAAAACTGAACTATGTTGAAGGGGTGGGGAGGTTAACATTTCTACTTCTGAACACAGTTCAGTTTGAGCTACTTAACCACTCCCAACGATTTAGATTTTGAGCTCAAAATTTAAGTCAATGTCTAAGCTTCTAAAAAAATTTAAAGAGATGCAAAAAATAACGGTGAAAAAAGTTGTTCGTTACTCCAAAGTCTAAGGCGCCCTCTATCGGCATTTTTTGAAATTTATCTTTATAATTTATTTCAAAGATAATACTGAAATAAAGATTAGTTTTAGTGAAACCGCAAACGAATCTATCAATTTTTCTGTTTTTTATAATCATTTAAATTTTTGGACCCTAAACTTTAATGGTGTCTATCTCTTTCCGAAGACATTTGGGACCTTTAGTTTCCCATTTAATATTGTTTGTCTTGATGTGTACTATCACCCCTTAAAGTTTGTACCATGAGTTTAGAAACACCCTGTATATATACAGAGTCAAAACAGACACGTTTCTAATTTTACGAAATATAACGTAACAAAGAACAAACATTTATAATAACTTCTTCATAATTACCAATAATTCCGAAGAGCGTTCTTAAACTTTGGAAAGGTTAGATACAAATATCTTTCCAAAATTCAAAGAAGCATTTTATAAAAACAAAGTTTCCTTTGTTAACACTGGATTTTGAAAAGTTCAACGAGTAGTTTTTACAATGCATTAATCTATTTTTTCAGGCGGTAATATGAGTATTTAGAATGCTTTCAATTCTCATATAATCTTTTTCAGTTGCTTAGTTCGATTTATGTATGCAAAAAGGATAAAATTGTAATAAATTTATTGGTAATGATAAAGCTGTACATTTCGACAAAGAATTCTACCTACTTTCAAATATAAATGCAGTTGTTTTAAACAAAGCATCTTCTAAATTTTTAAAATTAGCTTTAATTTTTAGGTCTATTGGGGTCGCTTCTATGTTGGAATGTCTGAAAAATTTTTGCAGATCTACACCGATCATGATCTCTAAGACCCTAAAACTACCATCAGTAAAAATCCTTATATATGTAAATATATATATATATATTGGTCTACATCACTTTTTTATGAACAATATAACTTCTTGAATTTTGCTCAGATCTCTTCCAAACTAATACATAAAATCAATGGGTATAAAATCTCGGTCAAGTTCGTTAATGGGCAAAATCGGTCCAAGGGAGTGGAAATAGGGAGGGTTTTTGTGAAAACCAAAAAAACGCCATAACTTCTCAATTAAAATAGTTATGGAATCGTTTTGAAGTTTATATTACTTCTTAAAAATTGGCCAAAATTTATGCATGACAGATCTTTGATAAATTTAGAAATGGGCTCATGGAAAAAAAACAGTGTTTTGGGGGAAAAAAATTCATACCTTCGTCAATTCTCAATATATCAAATCCAATTAAATTTTGTATAAATGTTCTTAACATTATCTAGAAGTTTTGTATTTACAAGTTTTTGATAGGACCATTTCTTACCGATGAAAAAATTAAAAACAAAAACAAAAAGGGAAATTTAAAAAGAAAAAAATCCATAACTTCGTCAATTCTTAAACTATCTAATCTAATTAAATTTATTTTACATCTTCTCAATAATATCTACAACTTTTATACTGACAAGTTTCTCATAGAACCAATTCGTATAGTAAAAATAATTTAAACAAAAATAGGAGTTCGAGAAAAAAAACCTCAAATCCAAACTGCTTATATTCTAAATCATTTTTATATTCATTTTTGATTTTAAACGCATCCAAATGGCAGATCTTCTTATTTAGGAACTATATAATATGACGCATTGGTCAGTTTTTTGATAAAGACAAGTTTTTTGATAAAGTTCTGAAATAGGATTAAGGTTAAAAATGTCATTACCATGTTCATTATCATGGCGTTTTATATTTATGATTTCAAGGTCATATTAATGACAATTTTAGAAATTTTTTAAAAGTCATTTGAGTCAAATCATCCTTAACAAAAATTCCCACTTCTTAAATGTCTGGTGTAATTTGAGTCAGAAATCAAGAGTTAAAATATTAGAGTCTAATCATTTTATCGAAGACAAAATTTTCCTTTATCTGAGAGTAGTGACCCATGAACTGTTTTCATAATCTAAAAAAAAGCCTGCCAAAAAGAGGACTTTGAACAGAATTTCCCGAAGTGATCGTGATTGAAAATTTGAGGAAGTAATCAAATAACAAATTGCGTTTTTCTGACTCATTTTTAAATCCATTTTTGCTCTCGAACGCATGCAATTTAGAGGTCCTCTTATTTAGGAACTATATAATGTGTGGATTGGTCAGTGTTTTGATAAACACAGAATATATTTCAAAAAAGGCTGCCGAAATGGGTATTTTGAACAGAATTTCCCGAAGCTTTCGTGATTGAAAATTTGAGGTATTCAAATAACAAGTTGCGTTTTTTCTGGCTCATTTTTAAATTCAGTTTTGCTCTTAAATGCATCCAATTGACAAGTTCTTTTACTTAGGAGCTGTATAATGTGCTGTATTGGCCGTTTTATTGATAAAGACTGAATATAGTTTAAAAAAATGCTGTTAAATTGGGCACTTCGTAAAAAAATTCTGGAAGCGATTATAATTAAAGAATTGAGGTTGTATTCAAATAACAAAATCGTTATTTTATAGCTCATTTTTAAATTTAATTTTGCTCTCAAACGCATTCAATTGACATTTTTTTGTTATTCAGGAACTATATAATGTGCCGTATTGGTCAATTTTTTTTTATAAAGTCAGAATATATTTCAAATTATGCTGTCAAAATGGGCATTTGAGCCGAATTTTGCTTAAGATGATTCTGATAAAACCAGTTCTTACAGAAAATTGAAATTAAAAATTTTCCAAAAGCCGCCAAATAAAGTTGTTAAACTGCGTTTATCTGTAATCTAATTTTATTTTATGTTGGCCAAATAAGCACTCATGGAAATCTATGTGCTCCTATATTCCAAGCCGACAGGAATTTTTTCAAATAGGAACGCCCACTATCGACGCTTTATCTTTCGTTTCTTCGATCCAAACAATCCGAGAAAATGTACAATTTGTGTAATTTTTCTTAAGTCTTTATAGAGCTACACGATGTAAGAAGTAGAGAATGCTACAATTAAGTACACTTAATACATTTTAATTTATATTTTCTCAAAAAAAAAAAAAACCTCCTAATCAGTTATTTTTTTAATGAGAGAAAATATGAATCGAAACAAATGTATTCCAGTTAATCATTATGCTCAAAAACACATTTTTAATTATAAATAGGCATTTTAAAATTCATGAATTTTGACTTGCATTAATTTTTGCATAAAAAAAAGTATCTTCATTTTTTTTTTCTTTACAATTTATTCGAACCAATAACTTTCGAGTCATAGATTATTTTTACTTTCCAACGGTCGGAGACAGCGGATTAGTTTTTATCAGCTGGGCTTCTCGTTTTTTATTCAGATAACATCTTTGCATCATATTTTTAAAATTAAAGTTTAAAAAATATGATGACATTAAAAATTTTTAAACTACAGTCTCCGCATACTTGATATGTCGGTAATCTTACAGAAAATAAGGCGAATACAGTCAAACCTCGTTAATATGAAAACGCTTAGCATGAATTACTTTTAACACGAGGGTCATTCTCTGATAAAAGGAAATTTTATGTCCTTGGCTAAAAAAAATGTGAATTAAATCAAGTCAGCTATGAATGTTTGCATTTTTGTGAACATTTCTGTTTGAATACTACATTGTGCACTAGTTTAAATATGAAAATAAAAATAATTTCAATATCTAAAAAAACTGTAAAGTTGCAAATGTCATTACCATGGCTTGTCCCAAAATTAAAATTTTTGAATTCAAACCCTTATTGTTAAGATTTGGAAAGCTTTAGAACAACTGTAATGATTATATGGGTATATTTGATGTTCCTACTTTTTATACATTTAACACCTTACACAAAACAGAAAACATTTTATTGATTATACTTATTTAAAGTTTGTCCCTTGCATTAACTGTCATTATCATGCTCCACAGTAATCCTTCATGTAATTTTCACCTATATGTTATTTTTATATGGAAATTCTCTTAGATTGTATAGTTTCACATCTTCTTACGAGCTGTAGCATCTATTTTTAATTAATTATGCAAGAACTACTTCAATTTATGGATTTTGTTCCAAAATTGTAGTCTGGTACTTAACATGTGTCATTACCAAGTTCCTTATTGTTGAAATGCTTATTCAGTAATTTAATTTTATAGAATCAATTACAAAGACAGTATGGGACTGCTTTCAGAATAAATATTACATAAGTTTTAAATTGTTATAGTTTAGTTCTAAAATAGGATTAACGTTAAAAACGTCATTACCATGTTCATTATCATGGCGTATTATATTTATGATTTCAAGGTCATATTAATGACAATTTTAGACATTTAAAAAAAGTCATTGCTATTCCTTAGCAAAAATTCCCATTTCTTAAATGTTTGGTGTAATTTGAGTCAGAAATCAAGAGTTAAAATATTAGTCTAATCATTTTATCGAAGACAAAATTTCCCTTTATCTGAGGACCCCTATCTGACCCATGAACTGTTTTCATAATCTCCTACAAAAACGAATACGAAAAATTGATACTGATAACATGAATTACAGTTAACGTGAGCAGAATTTTGATTCCCCTTGAGGTTCATGTTAACGAGGTTTGACTGTATTTTCATTTTTAAAAATGGAGGAGTCAAACTATCTATGTAGAAAAAAATAGATTGTTGATTACGAAAATGCATGTAGGATACCAAATGGCGTAGCGTTAAAATATGTGTGAACCTACCTTCAGGGTACTTTTTCTGAAAAATTCGAATTTTGTTTCAAACACATGTGTTTGATAAAAAATCGCTGTCGACTGGGCCTATAGGCGGAGGTAGATTTCAAAAAGTGCTCATTTCAAAAAAAATAAATAAATAAATAAATAAATAAACAAATATATATATATATATATATATATATATATGGGAAATCTCCTCCACTATTAGATCTGCATATTATTTTCTACGCATCGCAACTCTGATGAACAGGCTCTCAGTGAGGCAGACGATTTTGAAGAAACTATTAATTCCTAAGAAGCCAGACGATTTAAGCGGTAGAAAAAAAAACTGAACGGAAGAAAGGAGAATGGAATGTTTTTAGTTTTTAAGTTGATGTAAAAAAGAATGTAAGATGAAGACGATTTCCCGTATAAGATGTAATTGATTAATTAGAGTTATGATTGTTTGCTTTGTAAATAGTCTTATGTAAATATTTTCTCTGTAAATAATTTAAGTTAATATAAGTATTTAAAAGTTAAACGGTGTCAGATATGAATCAATTATGAGTTAATTATAATTCCGCAAGAACTTTTAGGAAGAAGAATTCCATAAATTTTGGTCTCAGTAAGTGAGATACAGACGCACGCCCACAGAGATGGAAATATATTTTTTTAATATCTTGGAAGCCGATATTTTTTAGAACTGTGATGGAATGTCAAGCCTACAAAGCTATTTCAGAAGAGGAAAAATTTTGCGATGAAAGTGCTATCAAAGTGTGTGAAGCTGAACATCTGATTATGAAGTGAGTTTATTTCATTTTTCTTTTCAATAATGGAAAAATTAGTTGATTTAAAGGAATTAGAGTTTTCTTTGAAAACTGAAAAATCAGCTAGTATTAAGATATTGCACAAATTAATTTTTGGAGAAATCGGTGACAGAAATAATCGACGTAGAATTCGGAATTTTACTGGGTTTACGTTTGAAGTAGATTCCGATGAATATCAAACTAAATTCAAAGAAATTAAAGATAATTTTTCTGTTAACGACTTAATTACCATTTGCAATGTTTTGTGTATAAATAATTCGGGAACTTTTGATGAAATTGATGCCAGAATAATTTCTAGTTTATGTGATTTTAGTATTTTGAAAATTAATATGATACCCGATGAAGGTACTCTTAGTGATGACGAGAGTGCCGATGAATTTAATGATGATTTACAAGATAAAACTAAAAATATTTCAACTGTTTTTGAGAATAATATGAGAAATGATTCTGGTAGTTCTAATTGTGAAAGTAATGAAAATCAGAAAATTCTGATTCCTGATTATGTTATTAAGCCAAGCATTTCTATTAATGATATTGAAAGTTTGATTACAATGTTTGAAGGTACTCAAGTACAAAATATTAATAAATGGATTGCCGATTTTGAAGATATTGTTTTATTATTTAACGTTAGTGATTTGCACAAATTGATTTTGGCTAAACGCCGTATGACAGGCAAAGCAAAATTATTTCTTGAAAGTGAAACAAATATTAATTCGTGGTCTAAATTAAAAGCCCTACTCATATCTGAATTTGGTCAAACGTGCAATTCAGCTGAATTACACGAATTGCTGTCCAAAAGAAAAATTAGACCACATGAATCGTTAGATGAATATTTTTAAAATATGAAACAATTATGCTCAAAAGGCAATATTGAAGATTCTGCCCTTATTCAGTATGTAATAAATGGAATTAATGACCCCATTTCTAAAAAATCTTTTTTGTATGGTTGTCCCAATATTGCTGAATTTAAACAAAAATTAAAGATTTATTAAAAAATAAGATCGGAGTATGAAAATGCAAAATTTCATAAATATGAAGGAGCTAAGCCTAAAATTAAATCCGAAGTTGAAGTTAAGAACAAATTTAAGCCTGTAAAGCCAAATATGCGTTGTTTTAATTGTGGCGGGAATAATCATAAGAGTATTAACTGTGTAAATAAAGATAAAGGGCCGCTTTGTTTTGCTTGTAACGCTTATGGTCATAAATCATTTCAATGTAATAAATCTAAAGATACAAGTGTTAAAAATGCTCAGTCACAAGTAAACATTGTTACATCCCAAGATTTAATTCTGAAAGAGATAAAGCTTTATTCTTTGAGTTTAATCTCTTTAATAGATACTGGTAGCCAAAAGACTTTGTTAAAGAAAAGTATTTATGATAATTTGAAGAACTTTGTAGAATTAAAACCTACGAGTATCTCTTTGACCAGTCTAGGAAAAGCCTCAATTAAACCAGAAGGTTGTTTCAATTCAGAAATCGAAGAAGATGGTTCAAAATTTAAAGTTACTATTTTTGTCGTTAAGGACAGTTGCATTAATTTCGATTTAATTATTGGCACTGATGTTATTCATCAAGGTACATTAACTATTTCTGAGAATAAAGTGAAACTGTTTAAAGCTGAAGTTCAGTCTAATGACTTTTTAGTTAATATTGTAAATGTTTTGGATGAGCCTAAAATTGATTTAACTCACATTGCTGACAAAAAATTACGTTCAGAGTTATACTCTTTAATTGAAAATTATGTACCAATTAAAACTAAAACAGTAGATGTTAAAATGAAAATTAATTTAACTGACGAAATCCCAGTTTGTTCTTCCCCTCGAAGATTACCGCCATGCGAGAAAAAAATAGTCGAAAACCAAATTGAGGAGTGGCTAGCTCAGGGAATAATTCGAGAAAGTTCTTCTAATTTTTCTTCGCCGGTTGTTTTAGTCAAGAAAAAAAATAACACAATGAGACTTTGTGTTGATTACAGATGTCTTAACAAAAAGACAGTACGCGAGCATTTCCCCTTGCCAGTTATTGTTGATGTAATAGACCAATTACATTCTGCCGAAGTATTTACCACCATAGATTTGAAAAACGGTTTCTTTCATGTAGATGTTGAAGAAGACTCGCGGAAATACACCTCGTTTGTTACTCATGAAGGACAATACGAATTTTTGAAATGTCCATTCGGGTTGACCAATAGCCCTAGTGTTTTTCAAAAGTATATTTATAATGTATTTCGAAACCTATTAAAAGATCACATTGTTGTCATTTATATGGATGATTTAATAATACCTGCTAAAAACGAAGCTGAAGGTCTAGAAAAATTAAAACTTGTACTTGAAACTGCATCGGAATATGGATTAGAATTAAATCTTAAAAAATGCAATTTTTTGAAGCGTGAAATTGATTTCTTGGGGTATAGAATCATAAATGGTAAATTGTATCCCTCTCCACTGAAGACTAAAGCAGTAATAAATTTTCCCGAACCAAAGTGTACCAAAGATGTTCAAAGTTATTTAGGATTGACAGGATACTTTCGAAAATTTATAAGAAATTATTCGGTTATAGCTAAACCGTTAAGTGACCTGCTAAGAAAAGATTCAAAATTTAAATTCGATATAGAAGAACAAAGAGCTTTTAATGAACTCAAACGTATTTTGTCGTCAGAACCAGTACTTTTAATTTACAATCCCAAAAGTGCGACCGAAATCCATTGTGATGCCAGTATTGATGGCTATGGAGCTGTTTTAATGCAACAATCTCCAGTAGATAATCAATTTCATCCAGTTTATTTCGCAAGTAAAAAAACCACCGAAGCTGAACGAAAGTACACTAGTTACGAATTAGAAGTTTTAGCTGTAATTGAAGCCCTGAAAAAGTTTAGAGTATATGTGCTAGGTATCCCATTTAAAATTGTAACCGATTGTAATGCATTTAAAATGACTATGGATAAAAAAGAAATGAGTACAAATATAGCTAGATGGGCAATAATGTTATCCGATTTTGATTATGTTATTGAACATAGACAGGGTAGCAGTATGAGACATGTCGATGCATTAAGTAGGTATCCTATTTGCATGGTAATCCAAGATAGCTTAACTTTAAAAATTATCCAAGCTCAAGAAACCGATGACCATATTAAAACAATAAAAGAAATCCTAAAGATGAAATCTTATGATGATTATCTAGTTAAAAATGATGTTCTTTATAAATGTGTTAATGGTAATGATTTATTAGTTGTACCGGAAAACATGCAAATGAATATAATCAAGGCCGCTCACGAAAAAGGTCATTACGCAGTTGCAAGAACAGAGAAAAGTTTAGAAAATGATTTTTACATCCCTAAAGTTAAACAAAAAATTGAGAAATGTATAGCAAATTGTGTTCCCTGTATTTTAGTTAATAGAAAATGTGGTAAACAAGAAGGCTTACTTCACCCAATAGAAAAAGAAGAAGCTCCATTACATACGTACCATGTTGATCACTTAGGTCCATTAGAAAGCACTAATAAAAATTACAAACATATCCTTTCGGTCATTGACGCATTCACAAAATTTGTTTGGTTGTATCCCACAAAATCTACCGATGCCGCCGAAGTAATTTCTAAATTAGAAGTCCAAAAATCTATCTTTGGAAATCCAGTTCGAATTATATCAGATAAAGGTCCTGCATTTACCTCTAAAGCTTTTGAAGATTATTGCATCAATGAAAATATTAAACATATCCCGATTACCACTGGATTACCCAGGTCTAACGGCCAAGTTGAGCGTCTAAATTCTGTCATAATATCTGTTCTGTCTAAATTGTCTGTCGATAATCCTAAAAAATGGTATACACATGTAAGCAACGTCCAACAGGTGATAAATTCGACTTTTCAGAGAAGTATAAGCACAACTCCTTTTGAATTGATGTTTGGTACTAAAATGAAACTAAAAAATAACATTGAAATTACTAGTCTTCTGAATGCTGAAATACAATCTGATTTTACAAATAATCGCGAAGATATGAGAAAAAATGCTAAAAAACAGATTTTAAAAGTCCAAGAAGAGAACCGTAAAACTTACAACCTCAGACGAAAGAAAGCTAACAAATTTAAGATTAATGATGTGGTTGCTATAAAACGCACACAACAAGGTCCAGGTTTGAAGTTAAAACCAAAATATTTAGGTCCGTACAAAGTCATAAAAGTAAAAAATAATGACACCTACGATGTAAAGAAACTTGGATTCAACGAAGGACCCATGGTCACCAGTACATGTGCAGAGTACATGAAGCCGTGGACGGACGAAGCTTAAAAAAAAAAAGAATTTCACCGATTGTGACACTATACCAACTATGACAAACTTCTGGACTGACAACTAATAGAATTTTAACTTTATTCTCGAAAAGACGAAAAGACGTAAGGTAAAAGAAGATGAAAAGACGTATGAAAGAAGACGAAAAGACGTAAGATAAAAGAAGACGGAAGACGTAAGAAAGAAAAGACGAAAAGACGTAAGGTAATAGAAGATGAAAAGACGTATGAAAGAAGAAGACGAAAAGACGTAAGATAAAAGAAGATGAAAGGACGTAAGAAAGAGAAGACGAAAAGACGTAAGATAAAAGAAGATGAAAGGACGTAAGAAAGAGAAGACGAAAAGACGTAAGATAAAAAAAGATGAAAGGACGTAAGAAAGAGAAGACGAAAAGACGCGAAAAAAAAATATATGAATTTTTTCAAGAAATAATCTAAGCTTTGATAAACAATTTGAATGATGACTTCTTTTTTTCAATTTAGACTTTGGATGCTGCTGTGTTTTTTTTCTTTATCTTTTCAGATGATCCAGCTGCTGTTTCCAGCCAACAAGAATACATTCGAGGACGAATGTCTCATCAGTATGGCCGAAATTTGGGAAATCTCCTCCACTATTAGATCTGCATATTATTTTCTACGCATCGCAACTCTGATGAACAGGCTCTCAGTGAGGCAGACGATTTTGAAGAAACTATTAATTCCTAAGAAGCCAGACGATTTAAGCGGTAGAAAAAAGAACTGAACGGAAGAAAGGAGAATGGAATGTTTTTAGTTTTTAAGTTGATGTAAAAAAGAATGTAAGATGAAGACGATTTCCCGTATAAGATGTAATTGATTAATTAGAGTTATGATTGTTTGCTTTGTAAATAGTCTTATGTAAATATTTTCTCTGTAAATAATTTAAGTTAATATAAGTATTTAAAAGTTAAACGGTGTCAGATATGAATCAATTATGAGTTAATTATAATTCCGCAAGAACTTTTAGGAAGAAGAATTCCATATATATATATATATGATTAGAGATAAACCCAGTTTAATAACTTCATTTGGCCGTTTATGAAAAATTTTCAATTTCATTTTTCTGCAAAAACTGGTTTTATCAGAATCATCTTAAGAAAAATTCAGCTCAAATGCTCATTTTGACAACATATTTTGAAATAAATTCTGAATTTATTAAAAAATCGACCAAAACAGTGCATTAAATAGTTCCTAAATAACAAAAAACTGTCCGTTGAATGCATTTGAGAAAAAAATTGAATTTAAAAATGAGTCATAAAATAACCGATTTGTTGCTCTTTAATCACGATTGCTTCGGAAAATTTTGTGCGAAATACTCACTTTGACAGCATTTCTAAAAGTATATTCTATCTTTATCAAAAAACTGGCCAATGCGTCACAGTATATAGTTCCTAAATAAGAGGATCTGTAAATTGGAAGCGTTTGAGAGCGAAAATGGATTTTTAAAAAAGGTTCATAAAAAACGCAATTTGCTATGTGAAAACTTCCTTAAATTTTCAAATCACGATGACTTCGGGAAATTCTTTTCAAAATACCCTTTTTGGTAGCCGTTTTTGAAATATATTCTGTCTTTATAAGAAAATTGACCAATGCGTCACTTTATACAGTTTCTATATAAGAGGATCTACCATTTGGATGCGTTTAAAATCAAAAATTAATTTAAAAAAGAGTCAGAATATAAGCAGTTTGGATTTGAGGTTTTTTCTCCAAATCCTATTTTTTTTATTTCTTTTTGCTATAAGAATTGGTCCTATGAAAAACGTGTCAATATAAAAGTTGTAGATATTTTTGAGAAGATGTAAAATAAATTTAATCAGATTTGATAGCTTAAAAATTGACGGAGTTATGGCTTTTTCTCTTTTTTCACCGCCCTTTTTCTTTTCGTTTTTAATTTTTTTCATCAGTAAAAGTTGGTCCTATCAAAAACTTGTAAATACAAAAGTTTTAGATAATTTTAAGAACATTTACAAGAAATTTAGTTGGACTTGATATCTTGAAAATTGACGAAGTTATGAATTTTTTTCTCTCAAAACCCCTCTTTTTTTCGCCCCTTGAGCCCACTTCTAAATTTATCAAAAATCTGTCATGCATAAACTTTTGGCCCATTTTTAAGAAGTAATATAAACTTTATATTATTCGATTCGATATCTACTTTAATTAAGAAGTTACGGCGTTTTTTCTGTTTTCAGAAAAACGCCCCCTATTCCGACCCCCTTGGTCCGATTTTGCTCATTAACGAACTTAGCCAATATTTTATCCCCTTTGATTTTATGTACCAGTTTGGTGGAGATTGGTGAAGAATTATAGAAGTTATCGTGTCCATAAAAAAGTGAGATATATAGATAGATAGATAGATATATAAACTGGTACGATTGCAATAGGTAGTATTTCATACGAAATCTACCTAAAAAGTGAGATAGATAGATAGATAGATAGATAGATAGATAGATAAACTGGTGCGATTGCAATAGGTAGTATTTCATACGAAATCTACCTAATATTTCATACGAAATCTAGCTAATACCTAAAAAGAACAAATCGTTGCAACAGAGAGTAAAAGTATGAGTTAAAATGAATTTTACTGGCATTTTAATTTTTTTTTAAATTTAGGATATATTGAATCAAATTTTAATGAAGAATTGCGCAGGGCTCGCATCATTCCTAAAATTTTCACACATTGCTACCAGCAATTTAAAATAAAAATCATCGAGGAAGATTCCTGTAACATCTACAATAGAATTATACAATAAATATTACCATTTTAAAATTGTGGTAGGAAAGTATGAAAATTTTAGGAATGGTGCGAGCCCTGATTGCGTTTACTTCAAACTTTCTGCAACAAAATCTATTCAATATACACTATATTGCCATTGATTATGGGGCACTTGCGATTTTAGACATTTTACTAAATATCTAGAAAAATACATGAGGAATCATCTCGAAACTCTTAGTGTATAAATATAATAGTATACGTCATACATCTCCGTGAAGATTTTTTACCGAAACGCCATAGGGGACCGTCAACAAATTAAAAAAGAATGAATAGCTTTTGAATAACCCTGTCAAAACTAATGTAGTAAAAGCGCTCAAACTCTAGATTATGATTGAATGCCTTATTGTAATGCACTGTGTTTATTTTTATGCAAATAGCATGCACACTCGCAGAGTAATTAAGGTTTTTATAAAAATGGTCCCAAATTTTTCCAAGTTTTTCCATTATAATTTTCAGAGTTCTTAATATAAAATAATTTTTTTTTCAGAAAATATGACAAACAGCATTGCACACAGTACCCTGTAATCAAAATTAAAAAATAATAAAAATTGTATGAAAAATGAGTAGGTTTACTAAATAATTTTTCACTGCGCATGCGTCAAAAATATCAAAATTTCATTTGCATATTATGTTAGCTAAATATATAGAGCAACTTTTGTAAAAGTCTCAAAATCATAGCGTGAAAATTCTGAAAGTAATCGTCTATAGAAAAAGGACAAAATCCGTTGTTTCCAAAATAAAGCAAAAAAATGAGGGATTTTATCCAAATGCAGTAGTATATCCCATATTATGTATTCTATATTGACACTAATCGATGAATATATGGATACAACCCCTCTTGTTTTTGCTTCATTTTGAGAATAACGGATTTTCGACTTATTTAATTGACGATTATTGTCAGAATTTTCAAGTTATGATTTTGTGACTTTCACAAAAGTTGCTCTATACATTTAGCTAACATAATATGCAAATGACATTTTGATATTGTTGACGCATGCGCAGTAAAAAATTATTTAGTAAACCAACTCATTTTTTATACAATTTTCATTATTTTTTAATTCTGATTAAAGGGTACTATGTGCAATGTTGTTTGTCATATTTTCTGAAAAAAAAATAATATTTTATATTAAGAACTCTGAAAATTATAAGGAAAAAACTTGGAAAAATTTGGGATCATTTTTATAAAAACCTTAATTACTCTACGAGAATGCATGCTATTTGCATAAAAATGAACAAGGCTTATTACAATAAGGCATTCAATCACAATCTAGAGTTTGAGCGCTTTTGCTACATTAGTTTTGACAGGGTTATTCAAAAGATATTCATTCTTTTTTAATTTGTTGACGGTCCCCTTTGGAGTTTCGGGAAAAAATCTTCACGGAGATGTATGACTTATACTATTATATTTATACACTAAGAGTTTCGAGATGATTTCTCATGTATTTTTCTAGACATTTAGTAAAATGTCTAAAATCGCAAGTGTCCCATAATCAATGGCAATATAGTGTATTTCAGCTTTTTTAATAATATAATTTCAAACCACTTACCTTGTTATGAAGCAAAATATTTGAAATACCTGTAAGATTTTCTAACATACAGCAAATTATGTATGCAAAACATGAGGGGTTTTTTTGGTACTTTTATGTTAGTCGGGCGCCAGTGTTATATATAGAAATACATACACTGGTGTGCAAAATTTAAGGACGAGTCCCAAAATGCCAATTTTCAAGGGATTTTCAAGAGATTATTTTCACGCGAATATCCAAAAGGAAGTAATATAACTCGAATAATTACTATCCCTGCATAGCAGCTAGTCCATATAACATCTCATTCAGGTCACATGCAGTCACAAGAGTCACAGTCACTACGGTGAAACAAAAAAAAATAGGAAATTTCATGTTTCTTTTATGAGTCTCAAAATGACTACTCTATGTGACTCCACTGTCAGGTCATTGCGACTGCTGCTTTGTGACGAGTCATCAGGTGACTTTACAGTGTCGTTTTATTGAGACTCTCGTGTGACTGACATTTGGAGACTCAATTTCAAAGTCATTGTGAATGTTGCATTATGATAAATCACCAAACAATGTCCCATTAAAATCACATGGTAAGTTTTCACTACTTTTCACAGTGATTACTTCACAGTAGGGTTTCTGTTACCATTTGACAAAGTCTTGTGACAGAAAGTCACCATGTGACTTTAATGTGTCATTATTTGGTTATTTTGAAATTGAGCCTCCAAATGGCAGTCACATGAGAGTCTCAATAAAACGACACTGTAAAATCACCTGATGACTCGTCACAAAGCAGCAGTCGCAGTGACCTGACAGTGGAGTCACACATAGTAGTCATTTGATACTCATAAAAAAAACGCATGGAATTTCCTATTTTTTGCTTCGCTGCAGTGACTGTGACTCTTGTGACCATGTGTGACCTGAAAGAGATGTTATATAGACTAGCTGTTATGCAGGGATAGTAATTATATTACTTACTGATGAAAATTCGCGTGAAAATTATCGCTTGAAAATCCCTTCGTCCTTAAAGTTTTTCACATCAATATATATGCATATATATATATATATATTTCGACCTATATATTTATACATGTATAAACATATATGTGTATATAACACTGGCGCCTGATTAACCGGAAATTACCGTTTTTTATGTGTATTTATTTCTCAATAAAAACAGCTATTAAGTTAATAGATACATACTTACAAGCAATTTTTTGCTTCATAACATACCAATAGGTGATCAGAACCTTGTTACAAAATTTTACTTGAATGTTTTTCTAAGAAGTTTCTAAGAAATTATGTTTCGCGTAAACGTAAATAATGAAAAATGCAGTTTTCTAGAAAACTCAAATTAAAGATTTAATATAGTGCAAAAATATGTATAAAGTTTACAACTTTAAAATCCCCCGTATTGGTAGATGTTTATATATTTTTGTATAACATGATAAATTTGTGTATTAAAATGCATGTTTACTTTTTTGTCACTCTTTAAACAGCCTCTTCCTGTTTCAGAATATTCATTTCCAGTTTATATTTCGGGTTATAGCTGTTCTTCTAATTATCACTGAGCCAAAAGGAAGACTCTTTGGAATCTTAAATATTTGAGGTTATCTAAAATAATAAAAAACAAGTAAGAAAAATCATTTGTTAAGCATTGATTATGAAACACTTTTCAACACTTCATGAAATCGTTAACAAAACTTTATTATTTCGGGAAATAATAGTGTATAGCCCAATGTACCCAAATATGTATTTCAATACTTTTGAACAGCCCTGTATTTCATCTGTCAGTTGATATAATGGGAAAATTTAGTTTAGCAAGAAAATACTCAGTAGCTTGAAATTTCTTTCTCGGAAATTCATACTATTAGATGGATACATACTTGAATACTTTTGTTCAGCCCTGTAGTTTACCTTGTACCTTTATTACACGTCAGCATTAGTCTAAAATTTATTGTAAGCTAAAACACTTTTAAAACAACTAAAATCACATTCTCATAAATTATCTTTCATAGGCGTCCATGTACCGAATTCTTTCCGTGGCCCTGTATATCCGCGTGTATATTGCGTGGCCCGTACCTTTTATCTATATTCTGCAAACATTTCTCAGTAAATTGAATGTAGCTCAGTGTAAAAATGCATAGCTTATTTAAGAACCACGCTTAAGTAATCTACTCTCATATTCAGTAACGTTGGCAAACTCTTTTGGGTAGCCCTGTATATCAACTATATCATTTATACACACCATATAATGTGCATATATTTAGCGAAACATAAACGCGCATATCATAATTAAAATGCATTTCATCCCTTCATCAACCATCATCGGACACATATATGGTACTTCGGAAAGAATATACGATTTGAAGTCTTTTGTGTGGCCCTGTAGATGCTATGTACTTCATATTATGCAAGACAGTATCGTATAATTTATATTAAGCTTCAGTGATATATATCAATTTTATTATACATGAAATAGTTTAATATATTTAAAATATGTCGCACACAATTCCCTCTTTGCCATTATCTAATGAAATTCTTTTGTGCGGCACTGTAAATGAATAAAAGCTATATTTTCACTCCAAATATTACAGAATGCATATTTTAGTGCACTTTGCGAATCCGTATGAACATGAGTATGTTTGACAGGGTGTAAGACCTTTAAAATTCATTTGAACGATTTTTGCCCATATGCCGTAATGTAATGGAAAACTTTTGACTCGCCCTGTAACTAAATTAATCATGGTAGAAACTTCATTTTCAATAGGGTTCGTGATAGGGTAAAACTCAATAACGTATAAAATTTCATAGCAATACGATTATATTTACGGGAGTTAGAGCACGGCCAGATGGCCATCCGGCCAGACGGGCAGACAAACCAAATGCATAAACACTTTTCAACTTTGTTGGGAAGTGCTAAAAATGGAAAATATTCGCAATAATATCAGTTTGAGGGTTGGCACATACCTTAAGCTTGATGACCGCATTCAAGTATTTCTAGTCATATATTTATTACAATGAATTATAATTATTATTTCTATTAATCCTCACCACTCGAGAAGTGACTCTCACACACCACTAGTGTTTTTAGATATCCCTCGTAAATCGGAACGCAAAATGCTTTGAACACCGCTAATATTTTATAGTTTATTTCACCATCTTTTATCACAGATTATTCGGCCTTTAGTTAACCTCCTCAGGCATGTAGATGTCGCCGAAAGGCTACATTAAAAGCACCCTTTAAATTAATTTAAATTCTTTTAGACGTGTCAAAATTGCATCTAGACTTTTTTAATAAACTTGTGCATGTTAGAAGCATCGATATATAGACTGAGTGATCTTTGAAGATTTTTCATAATAATTTTAATTTAGTGTTTTGCAGTGCCAGATAAAATTTGTCTCATGACTGAGCAGGGTAAGACGAATTTATATAGTTCAAAATACTAGTGTCCATAGCATTGACTCGGGATACTAGTGGTCAGTGAGAATCGCCTCACTAGTGCAAAGGGTTAAAAATACGCAAATATTTATTACGACCGACGTTAACAATCTAATGTTAATTACGTGGTGGATAAGTTTCGTTAAGAGCACACACTAGTCACGCGGTAAAAGCCGAACGCTAATGAAAAGTCTATGGGCGCAATCTTTTCAAATATCCCTCTGAAATTTTAATATTTTTGCATGATTTTTTTGCACAAGATAGCTGAGGACGATCCACAATCGGCCTAGTTTTTACTTTTTCAGTTTTGGTTTCAGATTTTCTTTAAAAAATTACTTTAACTTTCGAAACCGGTTTAAACCGGTTCTGAAACTGAAACTAACGTAATATAAAAAATATATAAACAAAATCGAAAAAGTAAAAACTAGGCAGGTTGTGGATCGTCTTCAGATATCTTGTGTAAAAAAATAATGTAAAAATATTAAAATTTCAGCGAGATATTTGAAAAGATCGCGCCCATAGACTTATCATTAGCGTTCGGTTTTTACCGCTTGACTAGTGTGTGCTCTTTAGGCAGGACACAAGTCATATAACACATATATACCAGATAAATATGAATCATTTTATCAATATATTTGTTGAATAATGATCCAAGTGTTACCATTTTAACCATTTGAAAAATGGTTGTTACTTCTGTCCTAGGGATGTCTGAATCCTTGTGATGTTTGGCTCGTTTTCTGATTGGTAAATGTTTAATTTTCAGATATGGAATACTTCTATTGCCATGATAACAAAAAAGCATTAAAATCTACAAAAAAAAATTAATAACTCAGAAAAAAAATTGAAATACCGCTTTCAAACAAATTGCATTTAAAAGTACTTTTTTCCCTTATACGACGATGTAAAAATTTAAAATGAGTGATGTTTATAAAATTAAAAATTCGCAGTATCAAAAATTGTAAAACGTAAATTTCATTAAAAAAAATTGTTTATGATTAGTCCAGGAATATTAATGTTTAATTCAAGACGTACGTAGCATACGTCTCTGTTATTATATAAGTCATCTTTTGATCACAATAAAAATGATGTTTATTATTATGATTTTTAGGTGGATTTCGTATGAAATACTACCTATTGCGTTCGCAACCATGTTGGAATTTCTTAATTTTTTTTTTTTTTTTTTTTTTTTTTTTTTTTTAATGCAAATTCACGCCGATCAGGACCCCTGGACCCCAAAATTACCATCAGTAAAAAAGTTTATGTATATGTGTATATATATATATATATATATATATATTTCATTTTCTTCGACATGATAACTTCAATAATTCTGCTCAGATCTCCTTGAACTTTTACATAAAATCTCCGCTAATTTCGTTAATGAGAAAAATCGGAATTGGGGGTGGATATCGGAAGAGTTTTGTGAAAACAGAAAAAAAACCATAAATTCTTAACGAAAATAGATATTGAATCAGTTTAAAGTTTATATTACTTCTAAGAAATCGGCAAAAAATTTATGCTTGGTAGATATTTCATAAAATTTAAAATGGGCTCAAGGGGCGAAAAAATGGGATTTTGGGGAGAAAAAAATTCATAACTTCTTCAATTCTTAATATATCAAAATATGAATGTTCTTAAAATTATCTAAAACTTTTGTATAGGCAAGTTTTTGATAGGAACAATTCTTACTGCAAAAAATAAAGTAAATAAATTACAAAAAAAAGGGAGGAGGTTGGAAAAAGAAAAAAAATGCATAACTTCGACAATTTTTAAGATATCAAATCCGATTAAATTTATTTTACATCATCTCAACAATAGCTTTAACTTTTATACTGACAAGTTCTTTTTAAGACAAAACGTAGCTAAAATAAATTAAACAAAAATTGAAGAAGTTCAAAATTCAAGAAATTTCAAGAAAAGTTCATACAAAAATTCAAAATTGCTTATATAATGACTAATTTTTAAATTAATTTATTATTTTAAACGCACCCAAATGACAAATTCTCTTATTTGTGAACTATATGATGTGGCGTATTAGCCAGTTTTTAGATAAAGATAGAATATATGCTAAAAAATTCTTTGAAATTAGCTTTTTTGAGCAGAATTTTCTGAAGCGATCGTGTGTAAAAAATTGAGGAAGTACTCAAACAACAAACTGTTTACTTTCTAATTCATTTTTAAATCCATTTTTGCCCTCAAACGCAGACAATTCACAGGCTCCCTTATTTAGGAACTGTATAATTTGACGTAACAGTCAGTTTTTTGATAAGGGTAGAATATATTTCAAAAACTGCTTTGAAAATAGCCATTTTGAGCAGAATTTCCTGAAGCGATCGTGAGTGAAAAATTGAGGAAGTATTCAAATAACAAATTGCGTTTTTTCTGCCTCATTTTTAAATCCATTTTTGCTCTCAAACGCATCCAATTTACAAGGCCTCTTATTTAGGAACTGTATAATGTGCCGTATTGGTCAGTTTTTTAATAAAAGCTAAATATATTTTTTAAAAAAAGCTGTCAAATTATAAATTTCACACAAAATTTTCCGAAGCGATCATGACTAAAGACTTGAGGATGTATACATTTGTTATTTTATGGCTCATTTTTAAATTCAATTTTGCTCTCGAACGCATTCAATTGACATTTTTTTTTTTTTTTAGGAATAATTATAATGTGTCGTACTGGTCGATTTTTTAATAAAGTCAAAATATATTTTAAAAGTATGTTGTCAAAATGGGCATTTGAGCCGAATTTCACATAAGATAATTCTGATAAAACCAGTTCTTACAGAAAAATGAAATTGAAAGATTTTCAAAAGCGGCCAAATAAAGTTGTTAAACTGGGTTTATCTCTAATCAAATTTTATTTTTTGCTGTTGAAATTAAGACTCTTCGAAATCTTGCTTCGCCTATAGGCCATGCCGACAGGGCTTTTTTTAAATATAGAATTTGAATCTTATTAAATTGTGACCTAATTTTAGTCTGATAGTTAAAGTCTATCATTTTACTCTTTGAAAATATCATTTTCCATATGGTCGTTGTAATTTGCTAAATTAATTTTTTTAAATTAAAATGATGGAACGAACCAGTTAAATCCTTTAAATCTCAGAATTGAATGCGTTTTAAAAATTGCATAAATCAGAAAATCGGTATCCACACCAGCAAATTTCAGTTTATTTAATAACGAAATATATGCCTTCATAAACGCTGAAAGCTTTTGTTTTAAATTCCTGTTTTAAATTTATGGTGTCAATACAAAATATTTGAATAAAAAAATCTACTAAATATTAATGTAAAAATTTTAAAGGAAGTTTGTCAAACCAATAGAGATTTGTATGGTTCACGTGATACAACTTTTACGACTGTAATTCGGAAAGTATCCTCCGTTTATGAATTAAAAAAAACTAATGAAAGGAAACATGTTTTATTACTTACGTATGAAAGACACGTTCTTCAGCTACTTCTCAACATAATTGCCGTATTGATCAAAACAGTTATCATAACGGTAAATCAGCTTTGAAATTCCATCGTCACAGACTTCTGCCGCCGGCCTATTCAACTGCGATTATTTTTAAATTCAACTCACACCACTCTTTCAATCCAAAGAGTTTTAACATATTTTTCTATATAATTTGTTGGTAAATGTACTACCAAAAATGTTTTAAAAAATAGCGGGTCAAGTAAAATATTATGAGAGCAATTCGGAATTTGTCAATATGAATAAAAGAATATGTTAAAATTCTTTGGATTGAAAGAGTGGTGCTAGTTGAATTTAAAAATAATCGCAGCTGAATAGGCCGGCGGCAGAAGTCTGTGACGATGGAATTTCAAAGCTGATTTACCGTTATGATGATTGTTTTAATTAATACGGCATTTATGTTGAGAAGTATCTGAATAACGTGTCTTTCATACGTAAGTAATAAAACATGTTTCCTTTCATTAGTTTTTTTTTAATTCATAAACGGAGGTTACTTTCCGAATTACCCTCGTATTTCTTTTGTTTTATTTTATCATAGGAAGTTTATTTATTCATAACAAAATTCGTTAAAATTTGTTTAGTTGTAAATGAATTATTAAAGTTAGATTGATTATTAGAAAAATTTTAATCTTATTTAATTGTGACCTAAATTTGTGTATTATTTGAGGCGTTCAATCTGATTAATTCCACCAAATAAAAATGCTCATTTTAAATATTTAGAATTATTTATCTGTTAAAAAAAACAAGATTTTTTTTCACCGTATTTTGATTATTCTCATTAATTCTCTTATAATCAAGGGTAATTTATAAGCACTCTATAGATATATAGAAAGATTTAAACCCAATCATATAGTTATCTGAATTTCGAAATAAATGCAGTTAGTCGGACAGACTTCGGAATGCCTCATTTGCGACTTATTTAAGTTGTTCTTTTTTAATTAAGGTGGAATATGTTTAATAAATGTCAACGTTCATTTGCTTCTTTTCCACATGTTACCCCTTCAACAATATTACTGAAACATGGAGAGTAATTTTCATTTCAAGCAGAGTCTGATATGGAGTTTTAATTATTGTGATAGAAAAAATGTCTGTCACGTAAATATGTCGTTGAAGACTGAAACAAAAATATCATTGCTTTTTTCAGTCAGTTTTAATATTGCTCTCAAGTTCACCGGTTTTTTTTAGTACAAATATTTCCGAAAAAAGTATTTACTTTGTTTCATTGCAGAATTCTAAGAGTACAATATGTTTTATTTCTTAAGAACACAGTTATTGGTAGAGCATATAAATGATGTCCATATTTGTTTCCAGACCACCGATTGGCATCTCTGGTCTAGGAAGATCTTGTTGTTTTAGTAACAGATCCACAGAAAATAAAATTTTGGCAGCATTTGTACGTGTTTCGTTATTTTCAAGTAAGTTATCTATATCTATATCTATATATATATTATAAACATTTTCAAGTCCTAAATCATTTCCAAATTCTTATAATATTTGAAGTTTTGCTGTTTTTTAATAATATCTCAGTATATTTATTATATTTTAATTCCAAATTTGCTCTTTCTTTGTTTTACTTTACTCTAAAAAACATTAATCTGTTAAAGCAATATTTTCACTAAAACTCCATTACTTAATTTTATTATTTTATCTTTTTTTTCATCACTCTAAAAAATAAAAGTGTAAATTAGACAAATTTACATATATATGTGTGTAAAATCCTTAAATTACACACCTGACATGAAAATTACCCACTTTTTGCAAAGCTTTACCTGTTTTTATGTGCATTTTAGCTTAACAAACTAAGTGTGTATTTTGCTATCATTTGAAAAACATAAATAAATGTGTAAATGCTAAAAAATGGTGGGATTTACACAAATTGGTATGTTATTGTAATTTACACATAATGACATATACATAGGTAAGTGTGCAAATTTTTAAAATCACCCACTTGTTATAAAAAATACACCTTTTCTACAAAAAAAAAAAAAAAAAAAAAAAAAAAAAAAAAAAAAAAAAAAAAAAACCTATTTTAATGTGTGTTTAGTTTATGGCATTAAGTTTGTAAGTTGTTATCAGTTCATAAACTCAGAAAAATGTGTAAATGTAGATAACACTTTAAATTTCACTAATTGGTGTGTTACAAACATTATAAATGCGCGAATTTTAAAGTAGACGTTACGAAAGAAATAGGTGGCTTACATATTATTCAGAGCTACACTTTTTATTTCAGTAATCTCATTCTATAAATAACATGGTGTCATTGCATTGCTGTAATAGTATTTTTAATTGACAAACTAATATATTTATTTATTTTTATAAGATACTCTGACCATCTCTCTTACCCTCCTTGTTTCAGCAGCACGTGAACATTTAAAAGAAGTTAAAAAAATTTAATCTCGACACATGTAACAATATTTTGTTACATGTAACGTAAAATTTTATTCATTTAATTACTTAATTTTAATTTCGTTTTCCGAATTACCTTTTCAAATTTGTAATATAAGAAGCTTGATTTTATAATTCTAGGTTTCGATTAAATCGTAGTTTCTTTCAGCCATCTATCTCACAGAGCGCTCTGTTTTCACAATTTTACTTGTAATTTTCAGTAATAGTGTTATATTTCATTCTTAAAGCGAAATTAGAAAGATTTCATAAAGAGGCTATAATAGAGATATAATCCCACTTGATGCTTATTCAAAAATTTAAATTATATTTTTTGTACTGTTGGTAATTTTTCTGCTGCCTCCACCCCCCTTAATTAAAAGGACAGTAGTTTAATCTTCAGTAGAATCTAAAAACTGTTTCGTTAATAATTATTCATTCAATAAGTAACATAAAAAATGATTTATGTAATTAAGATAATTCTAAATTCGTATCCTGAGTTAATTTTACATTTTGCACATCGAATATAAGTATGCTTGATTTTACCCTAAATTATTTTAGCCATATCATAGCTTGTAATCTTTTATCCATTTCAAAGTTTAACTTGTAATTTTAGTTTAACTTCAGTTCGCAGTACAATTGATGGCGTATTCACGAACTACTTCGACCCCGAGTTAGACACGAATCTAGCAAAGAAAACTAAAACGTAATCATCGTTGACTTGGCTTCATCAGGTTTTACTAATGGTAGGTCCAGCTGAATGCAAGCGCTTGTGTTGAGAAAAATATAGAAGTTATTCTCTTATAAAATATAAGGTATGTAATCTCATACGTTCGTATTACCTCCAATGCCGACCCAGTGGCGTGGATGGTAGCGGAGGCTGCTCCACACCGCTGGTCCCTGGTTCGAGTGCAGCTAGCGGCATGGGTGTCTGTGTTGTCCCTGTGAAAATGTATGTACTGGATATTCTGTAATAAAGTGTTCTATATGATTTCTTGTGATCATTGGAGGTTATGCCGGCGAATAGCTGTAGCGCCTACCTCAAAGCAAATAAAAACAAATAAATACAAATACCTCCAATTCTTTTTATCTGATTTGCTTATATTTATGTATAAATGTATATGCTATATGTTGGATTGTTTTTTACGTATAAGAAATTTTTACACGTATAATTTACTTGCCTTAAAAAATGCCAACACTACCTAACTCCTGATAAACGTCTATCAAAATAAGAACTGTTGTATGTAAAGTTATTTCTTTCTTGAAAAAAATTCATCTTAAAAAAGAATTTATGTATGTATTTTAACAGTAGCAAAATAAACGTTAACATCATTTTGGGGGGGGGGGGGGTGTTAAATTTTGGGTCGGTTGTGTTAAAGATATTATAGTTTATTTATAAACTATTATACAAATGTATATCATATCTATAAATTATATATTCTGATTTATAAGTTAAACAGTTCATCTGAATTTTATTTATTTATTTAATTTTTTTTTATTTTTTTTTAATTATGAAACTTATAATGTTAACTAGGTTTATCATCGATTAAAACTATAGCGTTACTTTTGAGTTTCTACGTTACATTTTACAATTTTGAGAAATTTGAAATATTTATTCATCATAATTACATTTAATTTTCAGCTGTGTTTTAATTTGAAAATATTACATCAGAAGTACTATGTTCCACTAAAATAATCATAGTAAATAACACATAATTTTTGCTTGTTATTTATAGATTTAATAAAAACACACAGAAGTAAATTGCAAAAGGGCGCAAATACGTTGATTTAAAATAACTCCAGACCAAAAATTCGGAAGAAAATGTATATTAAAGAAATGGCTTTTTCTTCAAATATGCATTTTTCCATTCCAATTTTGCCCATTATTACAGAATTTATATCACATAAAACATATGATTGTATGTATATAAAATTTATAACAGTTGTGTCATAATGAATATTCTAATTCGAAATTATCAGACCCCCCCCCCCCCCCACTTCATAAATATCCCCAGCCGGGTGAGTTTTATACACTTAAGACACAAATGTAATTATCAAATAAATTCTACGAGCTTTAATTTCGAAAATTTATAAGAGTCAATTGATATTTGGATATAGACACAGTATTTCTCATTTTATTTTTTACTATAGCTGATAAATAAAAATACTAATTAGTTTGATATCTAAAAGTTTAATTAGAATATCTGAAATTTTCATTTATGAAGATAGGATTCATTTCATTAATGTTAAAATATATTTTTTTTTTTTTTTTTTTTTTTTTTTTTAAGACACAAATTTCTAAATATAAACTTAAATGCAAAAGATGTTATTTTAATGATTCAACAGCCTTTTTGATAGTCTTGATAATATTTTATGGTAAATTCTTTGTAATGGTGAATATTTATGAAAAGAAAACAATTCATCATGTAATATAGGTGATTTTTGTACGTATAAACAAATCAGCTAAAATATTTGCAGGTTATATGTGTGTGTGAGAGAGATGAAGATTACATACCTTTTTCTATTTTTTATAGTAAATCTGGAAAATAAAAAATGAAAAATTGAATCTGAACTCTGACAACAAAAAGAGTGGAGATTGCAAGTTTACCAACTATGATTATTCCATCTGATTAGTCTAAAATCTATCATTAATTAATTATTTCTTTTTCTTTATCTTAATTTTTAACTGCATGCTCTGAATAATATCTAAATGAGGGGGAAATATAAAATTAAGAAGCAAGGAAAAATATAGAAAATAAAACAGCAGTTTTTATGTGTATATTTAGAGGAGAGTGGAGAAGAATGGGACATATATATAAAATAGACAATATAGAAACATAATTTGAAGAATCAATTTCATTATTAAAGAAATTGTAAATTTCAAAATGTGTCCCATACGTCCCCACTAACAGAGAAATAATATTTGTACTATGATGGTTGATGAGGAATATCAAAAACTAATGTCTTAAATGGCTATATGCTGAATTTTAGATCCGTGGCTGCTATAGTAAATAGCAGCCACGAAAAACCTATACTAAAAACCTATTTATAGGGAGGCCTATAACCTATTTATAGGGAGGCCTATACCTTAAACCTATTTATATATATACTAAAAACCTATTTATAGGAAGTTTTTAAGAGGAGGGGGGCGAGAGTGACAGGCTGATTTGGAGCTTATGAGGCTACACTTGTGATAGTGGATGATAAGTGTGTACATCATTATGATCCCGAGTCCAAACAACAGTACTTTTATCGCATCCACTGTCACAAATCTAGCCTCATAAACTAAAAATCAGGCTTTCAACTACATTCACCCCCCTCCCTTTTTACTCCTCCATACAAAACTATATGAATATTGCAGCTACGGTTCTGAAACTAAGCATAAAATCAACTAAGACATTAGACTTCGATATTCTACATCAACCCATTGCAGTGCAGATATTTCATATACACTAGACAAAATAGTTATTGAATCTCCATCGAATATGTGTATTTTACATATTACGCAAAGAACTGTGTAAGTTACAATAACATAATGTGTGTTTTTTTGCGTAATACACATTTATCAGTGTAATCACAGAAGATTACACAGATAAATGAATGAGAATATTACATAGATATATGTGTATTCTTGCGCAATTTACACATTAATGTGGGTATTTCATGAGTAATCATTATAAATTTTACCCACTTAGTGTTATCATCAAATTAGACACTGAAATGTGTATTTTGAAATTTACACATTAGGCGTGTATTTTAGCAATTTACACACAAATTTACATATATAAACAAATCGCTTTTGTATCATTGATTTACACATTTTTGTGTGCAAATTTACACTTTTATTTTTTAGAGTGATTATATTTTTTTATTTACATTCTAAAATCACGATTACTCTCAATTACCAGCCAACAACATCAGAGACGTATTACGTAATTTTATTCCTCAGACGGACTCAGTGAATTTATTTATTTTTGCCGGTTTTTAAATTTCGGATTGGATATAGACGCGTTTTCTAATACATTAATTGGCAACATAGAACATTACCGTAAAATCCTGCATTAATACTCCCTTTAAGCTATAACGCGATAACTCTGAATCGAGAGGCAGATTGTTACATTTTTCCATGTGTTAAATAGAACCTTGTCACTTGATGGGTAATATGAACTTCTGTTAGGATAACATAATCTGCTTATTATGACGAAATCTTCAATTCAAACTGGATTAAAAAAAATTTTAACTGGAATGTTAGTGGAAGTGATTATGATGCTATAAACACGAATAAATGCGTTTTTAAAATAGGATTTCATTTGATATTCATGTCTGATGTATTATGTCACCGTCTATATCTAATTTAAGGGGGAAATCTCCAAGGAGTTTCATTCTTTGCCTTGACACCGTATGCTACACGACTGTTTATACAGTGATTGTGGGTTCTAAATTAATGATTTAAAGCAACATTTTGAATATACATATGCATATATATAAAAAATTGGTACTACTCTGTTACCCCGTTGACCAATTTCGCCAAATTATATAAATCGCCAAACTAATAGCCAAATTACACATATTGACATAATTTTTATTTTAAATAACGAAAAAACAAATAATTAGTAGAATGTTAATGAAAATTCAAATAAAGAGTCGAAATAAAAATCACTTAATAATATTTTAAACGCATGAATCGTATTTAATGTCATTGAATGTGACATTCACGATCATACATTATTGTCAATTAATCTTATAATTTGGCGATAATTTTTTGGTCGACGGGATAACCTAGTAGTACCAAAAAATTCAATTCACCTTATTTTAGCAGGGATTTTCTTTAAGAAAAAACGGGTACAGAAGAATTTTCTCGTCTGGAAAGTCCAGGAACCCGTACGAATCCAAATTAGGACATTTCCGGTAAAATTTTGGTGAAGTAACTTAGAAAAATAATTTATGTGTCATATTAGAAATTCTAAATAGTTTTTCTAAGAGTTTGAGTATTTTCCTTACATTTCAAGTTTAAAATTTAATTTCATTTTCAGAAATTTATCATCAGTTTTTGAAATTACATATTTTTCTACAACTATAAAGTTTTACAAGAAGGTATATAAACTATGCCTTTACTTAGGTTACTTTGGTCTCAGGAACACAAATATATGGTATCAAAAGTCAAAATTTTCTGCAACCAGTGCAAAAATCTAAATTTACAGTGAGTTATTTATAGCTACTGAATAACTTTTTCTTAAATAACTTTCGAAAAATTCTGTAATAAATTCGTTTAAAAATAATTATAAAACAGTTTTACATGCATGAAAATTTTTCAAATACATATTGCAATAATTCTGGAAACAGAAATTACAATGTTTTCAGGAAGGGTATACACAATAATAATACGTCTTTACAACATCTTTAACTTAATAATGTACAAAAAATCGTAGCATAGATTATAAAGCACTTTCGAATAAAATCAGAAGAATGTAACAAAACTGCACCGTTTAAAATAAAAATTAAAAGATTACGTCTTATTTCATTATATAAAATGTATAAACCGAATTTTAGTTGTTCCCGTCTACAATTTGAAAATTATCCGAATATTTTAGCACCCCTATATGGCATATTAAAATTAATATCTATTAAGAAAATGCATTCCAAAATTTATTTCATGTAAGATCACTTATATTTTAGTTGAAAATTCCCCTTCAACAATGTCCTCTAATAAGGAGAATGATATGCGAGTACTTTTGTGCAGTCCTGTATATGAGGTATAGAATTTACATATAAAGAGTAATATGCAAAAAACTGATTAAATATAAAAGCATATACCGAATTTTAAAACATACTCTCTAGCAATTATTATACAAAGACAATAGGGGAGACCGTGACTAGTAGTGACATTTTCGACATTTTTTTATCTTAACCTTAAGATTTGAGCTGAAGCGAAACATTTAGTTTATCATATCATTAAAGTAAGTCTTGCGTAACATATTTATAAAACTACTATTAACATTATTAACGATTTTCATAACACAACTTAAATTCTGCGTGACCTCGAAATTCGTCACTACTAACCCCCGGTATGGGGCAAGTTGTGACATGCTTGGGACACATTGTGACACATAAATGACACACACAAGTACATTGTAACATATACAAATTATGTAAGAAAGGCGATTAAATGGGATATGTTAAATCAAGAATAAGAAATTTATTCATTTATAATGTTGTTAACACAATAAAACACTTTCATGTTATAATAATATTGTAAATCAAATGAAAATAAAGTAGTTAAATTGTCAAACCATGTAAACTCGCAATCCTTTATAAAGATACTTTTAGAGACAGCAATAAAAAGAAAAAGAACTGTCTTCATTAGGAAAGAAATAAAAAAAGCCAACACTAATCTTTGGCCATATTGATCTTTGGCCATAATGGGTGCCATGAATTTCTACAAATGATGCAGTACTGGGGAAGCACTATTTTAGAGAATATCGATGTATATGGTATTTTTTAGTGGTTCTGATCTTCAATTTTTCAAGATTATGTTCACTATAATGGTTATACGTTTGACAAAATTATTGGGTTCAATGGACAGCTCACACAATTTTTAAATAGTTACATTTAATACTCACTAAAAAAGTGAATTTAATATTGGGAGGTAGGTTCTGGATCCACGCGTTTTGATATAAAAAAGATGAAAAAAATATTCAGACTCTGTTTAAAGAACGGTCTTTCTCTAAACCTTCATTATACGATTTATAATCTTGATGACTTAACAATTAACTAAAAGTAATACTTGTCTATAATAGTTAGAAGACAAAATGTTAAAATTAAATATAAATCTGATGAAGAATTTATGTTAAACCAATATTCAAAGATAACAATTATATGTGTCTTAGGGTATCAAATATCAGTGCATTTGAATTCAGATAAAACAAGTACTATGTACATAAATCTTTTTTTATTCTTTAAAAACGTGCAACAGATATTAACACATTACTAACCATTGAGTTACTGCGAAATCTGTGTTTTGAAATCATACTCTATTTCTGAAATCATACTCTGACTCTATTCTATTTGCAACAAAATTATTGAAATGATATCTAATTAAAAGGGATGGCATTGCTTTAATCATCAACCAGTTTGGACGATGTAGGATTCAGAAATATTTTTTGAAGGTATAAAACCCTATACTAGCTTTAAAAAAAAAAAAAATAAAAATTGTGTGACATTACATTTCATGAAGCATCTGCAAAGACAGTACCCATCTCTGATTACCAGACCCAAAACCCTGATTTTTTGTACAGCTGACGTCTTGGCCAGGCTAACACGAGAACCTTGGGGTTTAGTTTCCAAGCAAGCTTGATACTCATTTTACTGACCCCGAAGGGATGAAAGGCTGGGTGGACCATGGGCAGTCAGAAGTCGAACTTTCGACCTGTGTCGCTGCATCAGATCCTATGACCACTCTGCCACTGGGCTTCACAAAATCTTGTAAACTTAGTAAAATTACATCGCCATAGCCATATGGGTTTAAACCCGCGAATTTAGGCTCTCGTTCCCCGCTTTGTACCACTGTGTTAACAAGTGAGCTGAATGTACCCTGTTAACAATAGTAAATGCCAAACAAAACATTTAAACACAACGCTTTGTAAAAAAGATGCATATTTCATCAAAACTTCTAAAAAACATTTCCAAATAATCTATCTTTATTCAATATATTATATTTACAATGAACATATTATTTTCTAATGCAACGGTGCAAAAATCTGGCGCCAGCAAGCAGTCTCTCACCACTAAATTTATTTCGTTATTTTTCAGTTAATATTTCGTGTAAGAATTCTATTATATTTTAATCGTAAAGAACTTTTAAATTTTAGTTCTAAGAGACCGTTCGTTGGCGCCAGATTTTTGCACCCCTGCATGAGACACGAATTATTGTTCTAGCTTAAAGGTAATTCAGATCCCCGTAACTATGTGTCTTTCAAACCCGGGAATTTCGCCTCAAGGTCCTCACTTTGAACCGCTATTTTAAAACTGGGCCGAATGTACCCGGTTAACAATTGTAAATACCAAACGAAACATTTAAACACAACGCGTTTAAGTAAAAATGGACATATATTTCATTAAAACTTTTTTAAAAAATATCCCAAACAGCCTCTATCTTTCCTCAAAATATTATTTTTACAAAGAACATATTGTTTTTTACTCAAGCACAGCACAAGTTACGTGGCAATGAAGTAAAAGCGAAATATGATCTAGGGAACACAAGTCTTGTTCTTTTTTGAAGAGCTATTGTTTTTTTTTTTTTTTTTTGCCTTCAGACAATTGTGCGTAATTCAATCGCTTATTGTTATTTCTTTCTTTACTGCATCGTACGTCTAAATGATTCAGCTAGATACCTCACGCTTTTTAAGCCCTTCATCTTTTTATATATACAATTCAGAAACTGTATTATAAAACAAATTTAAGCAAAATGGTCAACAAGATTCTACTTAATGCACGAAACAACATTATTTTAGAATTGTACTATTATCATATATTAGTGTTTTAGATAATATTTTTAAAAAAAAATCAGATTAATAATGTGTATATTTTTAAAAATATTGGCCTTGATGAATATAGTTATTCAATTTATTATCATTATTATATTAAAAAAAATCAACAACATAATTTAGTATGTAGTCTTTTGGAACTGAAAATATGATGATAAATCATTGGGATTTGTAAAAAGGGAAATATTTAACTTACATGCATATGCATACAGATTTCGGAATTAAAAGTCTATACTAATAAAATCCGTGCGCCTCTGTCTGCTTGAAGCCGATTACACTTCGCAACGCGGGCGAGTTGGAAGTCGCGAGAGGTGTCTTTCGATTGGAAAAATTCCGGGGAAGTCATTTCGGGCATTTTCGAGACCGTGGGACAGAAATGAAAAAAGTTATGAATTAAAAACCCCTTGGGAATCGGAACGAAAAATGTCTCAAATCCCAAACGGCGCTCAAACGGAGCTCTGAGGCAGAACACTGCGCCACCTTGCGGTGAAGAACCTGAACTTTTCCCCTTTGGCTAAAAGAAGAAGCAGTCGAAAACCTCTTTTTCTCCCTTTTTTGCGCGTTTTTTCTTAAACCATCATGCAGGCAGTTTTTAAAGTAGAAAAAACTGATTACATATTCAGAATCTGCGTAAAAGTCTGCTTCTGATGAACCAAAAAATACGAGAAAATGTCTTATGGGCGCGCAGCGCCAACCGTACAAAACCAAATATTTTTAATGGGACGATGGCGACCATGGAGCGTAGAGCCCACTGTGCGAAATCACATATTTTTAACGGGATAATGGGCGCATAACAACCATAGCTCTTTAATTTACTTTTTTTGTGCTTGAGGATTCGAACACCAAGACTTGCTTATTAAATGAATTTTTTTGTTTATTATATATTGCTTAATATCGAGGTTCGTTTGGAAAAACTGGCCCAGCTAGCGGGCGTAGCTCGCTAGTATTAACAATAAATACAGTTGTAGAACAATGTCTTAGAACAACATGACCACCTTATAGCTAGGACTATCACAAGAGCCGGATTTCCACTTTCAGATTAAACCGATCCAACGGTATCTTCTCCTTTTTTTTCCCCTTTCAATGTGAACAAAGCCAATGTACAATCTTGGAAAAAAAAACATCCCTACTAACTCTGCAAAAAATTATCGTAGAAGAAAGTTAATGGTATCAAACGATTGAAAATAAAGTCTAATTTCAAATGATGCATATAAAATTTGCTTAGGGGTCCATCTATATATTAAAACGAAACCTAACTTTGTCTTTTGATAATAGAAGTACCCAATTCTGAGAGCATAAATGAACTCTACACTCTTCAATTAGCTTAAAAACAAATTTTCATGCTATTCGTACATAAGTATCTAAAAAATTAATTATTTTAAAACCAGTATATTTTAGAGACTATATCCAAATTGAAGTTCAGTAGACGATTGCTGACCGATGGAGTTTCCTTCTTGATCAAGGCATCACCAAGCAGTAATTGAAGATAAAAAAGCAATAAGGTTTTAAAATACCTAGTCACTTTTTTCATAGACGATCCTTTAAACCAGCGGTTCCCAAACTTTTGGGCTCGCAAGCCCTATTTGGGAGGAATTTCTTCGCCGGAGCCCCTGAACCCAACGATACTTTTTGGTTTACAAATTAATCTTTTTTATGCTTATGGAGCAGAGAAAAATCTGCCGAATAAAAATCCTAACCAGTAATTTCCAACATTGAACCAAGGTTCTCAGTTAGGTCCTTTCTTGAAACAGAAATTCTAAATTCATACTAGAAATTTTAAAAATGAAATTTTCCATTATGTAACCCTTTAACAGTTTTATTTAATATTACTATTATTGAATACAATAAAATAAAAATAAATATTAAACCCTCTTTTTTGTATCAAATTATCTACTTTGTATAATCGAGATACTTCCTTCAAACACAGCAAAAGTTATAGTTAAAATTTTGTGATTTCTGAAAGCTTTTAGTAACGAGGAAAACGAACTATTTTTTTACCCGAGCGATGTTCAAGCAATACTGTTAAGGGATTAATGACATCCACTTTTAAAATAAAAAACAGTCTTTTGGGATTTCCATTATGAACTCGGAATTAAAGATCAAAATGGTAACCATGTTTGGATTATGCATTGCATTGGGGCTTACGTAAAACTATTATTATTTATGGAGAAAACCACATACACACAGCAAAAAAGGTAAGTTGTGCCGTTTTCATTTGCTGATAGTTCTGTATAATTCTTATTGGCTACTCGCGAATAAAAAAAGGAAATGCGTAGTTTCAGTCATTCATGAGTAATTATGTAACACATTTTTGCTTGTTCCACCTACTCGTAACAGAATCATGCGATTATGGAATATTTTTTCGTTCTTTAAGTTTCTAGTTCTAAACGTGCAACTAAAATGAATCGCCTCTCAGGTTTTTTTTTTAAATACTTTTTAAAAAATACATTTAGAAGCAGGTCATAATTTTAGTGTTTAACCCTTTCGGGACGGGAGCCTTTTACGAAATTTTTAATGCTTTGTCACCGGTTTTTAAAATCAGAAATTTGTGTTTTACTAAATCGACAAAATGCTCCGATTAAATATGGCAATTTTTATAAAATTTTTTATTGGTGGGAATAAAAAAGGTTTCTTAAGCATTTTTACGGCACGTATACATGTCGCTCGTTCCCAAGGGGTTAAGTGGGTGGGTAAAAATCTATAAGCTGTATTGTTAGGTGCAGCATTGTTCACTTTTTTGGATACTTTATTTAAAGTATTTGATTCTGAATTATAGTTTTGAAAGAAACTTTCTTTCGGCATTGTTTTTCCCTTAAAACAGATATGCAGTTAAAAACTACACATGTTAAACGAACTGCAACTTGTAAAAAAACTTTACTAACAAAATAGATATATGGATGGGATTAAATTTATATCATGGTGGGTACTCATTGACAAAAAAGTCAATGACAAAACACAATTATATAAAACAGCATAGAAAATTTAAGTAACTAAGAAATTATAAAAATAAAATAAACAGGTTAAAGTTACGAAAAGAAGAAAAAAATATATATATATAACGTATATAAATATTAAATGATTCCAATGAGAGCTTTATTAAATGATATAAGATATCCCACAAAAGGGTCGTTTTAATCAAAAAATATTTTTGTACAATGAAAAACAGTTTAGAAAATTTAAACATACAAATAATATAAACAGATTAAAGAATATATATATATATATATATATAAATGAAATACACTGGTGTGCAAAATTTAAGGACGAGTCCCAAAATGCCAATTTTCAAGGAATTATCAAACGATAATTTTCACGCGAATATTAAAAAAGAAATAATGGAATTTGAATAATTACTATCCCTGCATAACAGCTAGTCCACATAACACCTTATTCAGGTCACACGTGGTCACAAGAGTCACAGTCACTACGGCGAAACAAAAAATAAGAAATTCCATACGTCACATTTATGAGTCTCAAATGACTACTATATGTGACTCAAATGACATGTCATTATGACTGCTGCTTTGTGACGAGTCACCAGGTGACTTTACAATGTCATTTCATTGATACTCTCGTGTAACCTCTCATCTGGAGACTCAATTTGAAAGTCATTGTGAATGTTGCATTATGATAAATCACCCATTAGTAGAGTTGCAAAGGCTGGAAAAAACCGGGTTTTTTTTGGGAGGGAAATTTTGAAAAATCCCGGGAGTTTTCAAAACGTTTTAAACATTGAAATATTTAATTTATTATTTAATATTTTTGTAATGATTTTAATTGTTTTATTCTTAACTGTAATTGCAAGAACAACTCAACTCTTCTGAGCGAGCCAAGCGAAGATACCGAGGAAGATACAGAACATGTTTTCTCTGCTTCTATTTGCTTTTCTATGATTCCGTATTCCGTCCAGTTTTGTATTGAAATGACAAGACATCATTTCCCTTTTTTATTCTACACAGATTCCTTAAATTAAAGTATGTAATAGGTTTTAGCTTGGTTATTAACAATTTTTATTATAAAGGATAAAATCCAGGGATGTAACTAAGTTATTTAGCTGAATACGGGTTATTCGGCCGAACTTTGGATTCCGATTTTTTAAAGTACTTTTATTGTTATAATTACTTTTTTCAAACTTTAAATGGAAATAAGATTAAATATTAATTAAAATGAATATTTTTATTTGTATGTTTAAAAAATTTAATAGTTTGATGTATTTTTGGCAAAATTTCGGATTCCTAGATTCTGATTCTAATAAATAATAAAAAATGACTTACTGAATCTAAATTACTATTAGCAGAATTATTCTGTTGGTTAATACAATTCGTATATATTTTAGCTGATATAGCAACCACTTTAATGCACTTTTAAATTGTTTATTTTTTATTTTAGAAAACTCATATCTGCATAGAAAATTAAAAATTTGTACTTTATATTGAACATATCAAGTTAATATTCTGTAAGTCAAGATAGAAAGTTATACAGATTATCCTTCATTTCTATTGATATTTTAATAAAATATTCATATATGATTGTTAAACATAATTAAAATTAATATTTATCATAATGGGAGGATTGGGCTTCCGGTTTCATAAATTATGTTCTCTCTCCATTAAAAAAAAAAAAAAAAAAAAAAAAACTTTCTCGCTAAAATTTCAGGCATTTTTTTTTTTCAGGAATTTACAAATTGCCTTGTAAGTATTAGAATCTTTTAAAAATCAATTTGAAGAGGAACTTCACTTTATTGATGAGATATATTCTAAATCCAAAGCTGTGGGATTGATAATCCTTGTTTATCCCCGCTTTCTTTTTATTTTCCACAAGTGCAAGAAAACAGAACTTTTATTGTTCTACCATCATTGTACAGTGATATTTTAAATGAATAATAATTGTGACTTTTTGCAAATCTCTGCTAGTCGTTTGATATCGTATTAGTTACAAATTTGCTATTTTAAAGATATTTTTAAGATCATAAGTGCGTATTTTGGATTAATGTTTTATTTCTATGTAAGAAGAGATTTTCAAATGAGAAATTAATCCTTAATCAATTAAAGATGTTATAAATGATTTTTGCAGCATATTTTTTGGAATCAAGCTTTAATGACACAAACTTTTTAAGTGTGGGTGAACTTTGATTTCAAATCATCAGGCTCAAGCTCTGAAAAAAAGAGTGTGAACTCATCTTCAATGTATGTACAATACAGAATCATTTATCCAGAATGGTTGAGGTTGGATATATTCTGGATAATTGGTTAGGCACTGAACCAACGTCCATTTGACAAGTTTAGTGGAATGATTAAGAATCGGATCCAAACAAGATCAAAGATTAGCATTTTTTTTCTCGATTGTTGACTGACAGATTTTGTTATTTTTATCGTGACTCATAGATAATTTCACAACATTTCAAAGATTTTTCTCTCGATCGATTTACAAACTTTTGCAATTTCTGATGAATTAAGCGAATTTTTAGAGTGACCAATTGAAGAATTTGACAATCTTTTCTTTTTACTGTTTCGTGAAATTCGCTGCTTTTTTTAGACTTATTAGAAAAAATCATGAGGGTTTTTTTCCACGACTTATCAATGGATTTTGTATTTTTTCTACAATCAATTGAAAATTATCGCGATTATTTTTTCCTGCGACTGACTGACAAGTTTCATGAATTTTTTTCATGACCGATTAACAAATTGTGCAATTTTTGAAAATTAATTTTACAATTTTCTTCTACGAAATTCACTTTAATATTCGTAAATCCCTCGGTCAATATATGGATTTCGTGTTTTTTACTTGCGGTCAATCAACGAATTTCTCGGTCATTAACGTGACTCTGCTCAAGATATATCACTTTCACAAGATTAACAATTTTTATTAAATTAATGTGACTGTTTTAATCCTAACTAATTAATTTTTTTTTATTTCAGGTCATGGTCCGACCTTTATCAACAGTAGGGACACATTTTATTGAATATCAGCATAATAATAAGAGGACAGTAAATGTAAATATTGCAACAAGGAATATTTGGTTCCTAATGTCACGAAAATGAGCAAACACTTGGAGGACTGCAAAAGAAAACCCGTAGTTGTATCAGTGCCCATATATTCTAATGGTGAAGATGGTGAAGAACCTCCCATCGTCGTGGGGTCTCAAGAAATGCTGATTAATTCTGAAAGTGTACTGCTAAGTGAAGGCCATTCAGAATCTACAACTGCAAGTAGTGCTGTTCCAATTTCTGATAATCTTCCTGTCGCCTGTTTTTTTAAGGGTCAAGATTCATGTTCACTCACTTTACGATTATTTTGTATTCCACCCTCTTCTGCCGCATGTGAAAGAATTTTTTCAGCCTTTTCTCATGCTCACACAGTGACACGCAACAGACTTAATAATGAGAGGGTGTCAAAACTTGTATCCGTAAGATCAAACCTTATTCTGAAATCAAAACAACTGTCCCTTGATGACTATGAAAGTGAATAATACAATTTAAAAATGTTAAGAATTTAAATAAAGTTTTTCATTTTGTATATTTAGTTGGTATATGTTTACAGTCACTATGTATGCAGGTAACAGGAAAGAAAGACCAGTATTTCTCAAATTTCAGATGATAGTTTCACTTAAATTATGATTTCAGTTGTAAAATATTTAAAATATATTATAAATACAATTTGTAGTATTTTGTCATTAATTTCTTTTTGAGAAATGCTGGTATGAATATTTATTTAAACGTATTTCTAGCATGATTTTCACTCTCAAATATTCAACAGGTAATTGTTTAATTTCTTCCTAAAAAGTAAAATTTTATATTTTAAAATGTATATGATTAGGAAATGTGATTATAAAAGTTCTATATTGTATAATTTTGGAATTTATTTTGAATAATTTTAATTGCTCTACAAAAGCCGCCTCTTTTTAAATTATATAAAAGTAGATATGAGCAGGTGTTGTAATTCATAAATTGTGTAATTGAAAGACTTTTCATTTTTTGATAAATGCAAGTGATCTTTTAGAAAATACTGTCTAAATTAGTACTTTGAACCAAATTCCAGACAAGACACTGCAGGAATGGAAAAAATGTGTTGTCATGTGACTACAATTGCTTATAATTAGATAAGTTATTTAACAAAGAATTGAAAAATCATTTTCATTAGGAATCGCTTCAATAGGCCAGCCAATTATGTGCATTTATGTTTAAAAATATGTCAGGATTTTGTGTTGTTGTGCAGGGGATTTTAAAAGCTGCCTTTAATAACAAAATACAATAAAATCTAATTACAATGAATCTCTGGAAAGCACTAATTAAATTCGCTATACAGAAAAATTTGTTAAAGTGAATCTTTTTATGATGAAATAGGATTTTTTTTACAATCCAAATGGCATTTGTTACACTGAAAAATTATTGACATGTAACGAGATTCTAAATATTCTAATTTAAATACAAATCCATCCATGGATATTCATTTTTATATTTTCAATACAATTAATGCAACAAGTGAAAATAACAGCGAAAAAATTTAATATTTAAACCCAAAATTTCATATTTAAGCCCTTGTTTTTGAAAATTTTAAAGTAGAAAAGGATTCTGATGCTTTCGTCACAAGGTTGTTCTGGGTATAAAACTATAGTAAATCTGTCTATGCAAATATTTGTGTATTATGAAACTTACTGATTGAGTGCATGAAAATATTTACAATAAGAAATGTAAACAAAACCAGTAGAGTTTAAGTGAAAACTAATATATTAAAATATTAGTAAGTTAGAAAGGGAAATGACAGATTTATTTATAAATGTAAACATCGCCCTTGTTCTCAGATTCAACATATACAGAAAAATTAAATAAAGAATATATGTTGGATATGCCAGGTAACAGAAAGTAAACAATTTAAAATTTTAAGAGAATAATTGAAATCTTCATTCATTAAATCACCATTGTTGCAAAGCTGATGAATTTTAGGAATTTAAAAAGTTGCAAAGTGTTAAAATAATAAGTCTTGTTAATTAATAAAAAACCCATTTAAATTTCTCAGAATAATGAGCAGTGATGACTTAAAATGAAAATTTCAAGTTGAAAAATGACTGGTTTTGTTTACTTTCAAAACTTCTACAAAATTTCCAATATTCCCCAAAATTCCGGGTTTATTCCCCAAAATTCCCGGGTTTATTCCCGTCCCTCAAAAACTGTGGGTTTTTTACAACTCTACCGATTAGTCACATTAAAGCCACATGGTGACTTTCTGTCACAAGACTTTCACAATTGGTGACAGAGACCCTACTGTGAAGTAACCACTCTGAAAAGTGGTACAGATTAAAAAATCAAAGATATAAAAATAAAAAGAAATATATACACATATCACATACAAATGAATCTTGTGAGGGATTTTAAGTGATACAGAACACACATCACAGAGCATGCGCAAATGACTAAGGGGTGAAAATCTACCAATGGTATGCATTGAGCGGCACCCTAATTAGCGTGAATCACCCAGTGTTGGATCAAACGACACCCCAAACACATTTTCAAACCTGTGGGTGTCAAATGATAACACCTTTTCACCCATGGGTGCCAAATGCAACTGGTTTTTTACCTTTATTTTTAACAGTGTTCATTGTTCAGAAAGAATCATTAGATCAAACTTTCCAATATGAAGCAAGGCTTTATAGACTTCCTACAATGGATGTTTGAGTTTCAGAAAAGCTAGAGAATCTGTCTGGTCTTTCAAAAACTTACCATTTTTCACTTTCCAGCAAAGTAAAAAAGTGCTTATGCATTTGGTTTGTCTGTCCGCCTGTCCGGCTGTCCAAGCTCTAACTCCCGTCAATATACTCGGATTTTCATGCAATTGATAAAGCTTATTTAGGGTCACTAAAGGTTGTTTGGTATTACATATGAAGTATGTACGATTAATGGATCATTTACAGGTACACTCAAAACAATTCGATTAGATAAATATAAATAAATATAAAAATATATGACGGAATGAAATTTACACGTTGCTTTTAACACAAAATATATAATATGAACTTTAAAATGTTCAGGTTTATTTAAAAGGCTATTAAAATAATCAAATATAGATGCTAGTAGTTAATTTTATTTAAAAACATCTTAGTACTTTCAAACCTTTAATCAGGCTCTTCCTCAAAGAATATTTTCTTTATTTATACAAATACATAATTCCGTTTTGAAAAAAAAACGTTTTTAAAATTCATTTTAAAGTTGATATTATGTACAATTCGGTTAGATTATAGTATACGGGAAAAAATTGCTTGGCGAGTATTTTAATGACTTCAAGCTATTTCTTATATATTGAAAATTATATAAATTACTTAATTTCATTACGACCACGTTAAAGCGGAGCATTCATAGCAATTTTTATTAATTTACAGGGGCACACAAAATAAATCCGTTACAGTAGGGGAGACCGAGGTTAGTTGTGCCAGGGGCAAATTGTGCCATCGAGCTTCCAGACTGAGCCAATAGTTTGCAGCACCTATCACGTCATGTGAGTGAAGAAGTTGATTGTCTCAATGTGCTGCGTATTTTTTCAAGTATAGCGTCGCATTGTTTTCGAAATAAAAATATTTATCTTGTTTTCTATCGTCAAAGTAAATTCTGCGACCTACATTTGAATTTGTCATTGCCACTAGCGATACTGAGGTATGAACTCTTCCCTAACATTATTTAAATGCTTGCATTTTGAGCTGTTATTCTATGTATTTAATTTGTTAATCATGCCAACATTTCGGAAACTAATGAATAAAGTTCAAAATGGCGTAACGCGGGGCTTGTTGGGACTAAGTCTAAGAGGCACGTTGTGACAGTGTCACTACTTACCCCAGCATAATTTTTAATGAAGGTTTTTATATTTCATCAAAAATGGTGCGAAATTACAAGAAGCGTACTGAAAGAGCTGAAGCTATTTTAGTAGATTATGAAAGGGCTGCATTAGAAGTTAAATCCGGAAAGTGCAGTTTAACGAAAGCCCAAGAACTGTTCAATGTAAACCGAATGTCCCTCCAAGATATATGAATAAAAAGAAGAATACTAATGTGGAAGGAAATATTGAAATGGGAAATAAAAACCCGCGTATGATATTCACACCTAAACAGGAGATGGAGTTGTGGAGTTGTGTGAATACGCCAAACAATCAATGAATATGTTTTATGGAATTATATCTGCAGAATTGCGAAATTTAGAGTATGAGTTTTCCATTTGAAATGATATAAACATGCCTCAAAATTGGTTAAAAAAAAAAAAAAAAAAAAAAAAAAACAGCAAGTGTTGATTGGTTGACTAAGTTTATGCAACGACATCCTACAATTTCCTTTCGAGTTCCTGAGCAACAAGTTTAAGTAGAAATACATGTTTTAATAAACATAATGTAGAACTATTTTTTAATAACTTAGTGTCTGTATTAGAAGCGAAGCTAATAAACTTAATTCAAATGACATGTGGAATACTGATGAGACAGGAGTACGAACAGTGGAGAAACCTGTAAAAATAATTGCAGAAAAGGGTAAATAATGAGTTGGGAGACTGATCTCTTCAGAAAGAGGAACAAACATAACTATGGTTAATGGCATTAACGCTCTGGAAAATTTAGTTCCAACTATGTTTGTATTTCCACGTTTTTTAAAGCTCATTTTATTCGTGACAGTCCCATAGGCTGTTGCGGAGCATCAAATCCAAGTGGATGGATTACAGGACCTGACTTTTTACTTTACATGAAACATTTTGTTAAAAATGTAATGTACTCTCAAGGGTCGCCAGTCTCAGTACTGATTGATAACCATAATTCTAATAGATATATTGATGGTTTGGATTATTGCCCGAACAACGGAGTGATTTTGTTATCATTTCCACCTCACACGAGTCACAGATTACACCCCTTTGATGTGCCAATATATGGACCGTTCAAAAAATTCTACAATCAGGCTGTATGTGGATGGTTGAAATCGCATCCTGGAAGCACTGTGTCGATCTACGACACATTAGATATTGTCAAAATAGCCCTTCCTAGTGCTGCCACTCTAAAAAACATTCAAGTAGGATTTCGTTGTAGTGGAATATGGGAATTTAATAGGAACATTTTTACAGATGAAGACTTCCTATGTTCTTCAGTAACTGATCGACCGTTATCTATCGGGCATGAGAGCATTAAAAATCAGAAAGACAATGAACAAAATTAGTAAATATGTAACTGTTAATAAACCAAGCACTTCAGCAATAACTTTAATCAATTATGGTGAGATTGCAGGATCGTCTTCAGAAGTAAGAATTCTCATTGATTTAGATGATTATATTACAACTAATAATAGCAATGTGTCAGTGGTAAGTCTTACAGAAATAAGGCCACTTCCTAAATCAGGACCTCGAAAAGGCAAGCAATCTACTCTTAAATGTTTGAAATCTGACATTTTAACAAGCACATCTGTAAAAGAGAAAATTCTAGCAGAACAAAAAGCAAAAGAACGCAGAAAACAAACTGAAGAAGGAAAAGCGAAAACGAAACTATATGGAAAGGCCAAGTAGTGCATAAAAATACACCTAGGTTATTGAAAAAAAGGGAGAAGCAAGTATTGGATAGCTCTGAAGATGACGAAAACTGCTTATATCTGGTTTGCTTGGAGCGATACAAACTTTCTAGACCCGGAGAAGACTGGGTGCAATGCATGACATGTAAAAGATGGTCGTATGTCAAATGTACCAAAAATGAACCTTAGTATATTTGTATTAACTGCAAATCTGACGCTGAAACAAGCATGACAATGAGTGATTAAAAATATAGGATATAGACCTACACGTTGTGAAAGGGTACTGCGACTAGTTTATTATTATTATTATTATTATTATTATTATTATTATTATTATTATTATTATTATTATTATTATTATTATTATTATTATTATTATATTTTTTGTTTTTAAAAATCCAGACTAAAAAAATGATTTTTGAAAACGTTTTTGATATACATTTTGCGATATATATGTTCATACAAAATTATTTATTTTATTTCTTTTTTATTTATTTATTTATTTATTTATTTATTTATTTTATTTTATTTTATTTTATTTTTTTTTTTTTTGAAACACCTGAGCATGAAAACAATTGTCGAATTTCTTATGAGCAGATAAAAATACAAATCTTTTGTAAATGATAATCTTAGTTTATTCGTTACTGTTTGCATGCTTTGTAAAACATCGAAAGGTTTTTTTTCTTCTAGAGCTGCGATGTTTTTTTCATATTCTCTCTGTTTAAAATCCAAAACTAAATTCACTATAACTTATTTTTTTCTGAAATTTATTTTTCGATCGTGCTTCTGAATCGTCGGATCCTTGGAAACCAGTGTCAAATATGTGCATAGTTTAGACGACTGTGTATCCTTCCTCCTAATGTTATGAAATAATACAGCTGTGCATTCCAAGTCATGTGAATAATTTTTCTTTTCAGTGTTTGTCAACAGTTAAAAGACAGTCCTGTTTAGGGAAAAATTAAACATGCCTTATACTGAACACAGATAAATATCTGAATCACATTGCATGTTCACAGAATATTGTACATAAAAAAGGGAGGGAGAGTTGCTCGCAAATCTGCTTTTAAACTTCACTTAAAGTGTTCAACTTACTTTTTTCTGAGTTTAAGATGTAGATTTTAAATATGAAAACCATATTCTTAGTGAATAAAGGACTACTTCTTTCAATATGCTTAGAAGTTAAAAAATTTCTCTCCATCACCTAAAAAAATTTGTTCTTAAAATGGTAGAATTGGAATGACTGACAGCAAAATTGACGTGCAATCTTTTTTATAATGTGAAACCTCGTTCTTGTAAACTTTATTCATAAAAACAAAATTTTATTAAAATATTCTTGGTGCAATTCATAAGATTTGAATTAATATTTTTTCAGTTATGCTGAATTTTTTAATATGCCCTAAATTGATAGGGCTACCCTTTGTGGTTCTGTTTCTGTTCTATTTTTTCCTTTATTATCTAATACATTTTTTTGTAGAGGTCTGGAGGTCAATCATGAGTGCCTCTGGGCTCTTCTGGAGTTGTCAATGAAATACTTACGGAGGGTTTCATTTCTCTTTGGCTAGTCCTCTCTTGGTCTTTGGCTGGGGCTTTAAGCGTAGTAGATATACCCTGCTAGGTGGGGCTTGTTGTGCTTAAACTATTCGGTATACTTCCACACCTACCTGAATCTGAATCTTAAACTGTAAGTTCGGAATTAAAATTAGATGGTTTAGCCGAATAGGTGGGGCTTGTTGTACTTAAGCCATCTGGTAGGCCTCCCCAACTAGCTGAAACTGATTTATCCGAGGCACCACTACGTTTGAAAGAGTTGAAGATGTGTTTATATGCCTTTTACATATCATGCAATTTTCACAGACTGGCGCTTAATACTACTATAGCTTTATTGCTTGAAAAAGTAATTTTTATTGCTTGAAAAAGTAATTTTTATTGCTTGAAAAAGTAATTTTTATTGCTTGAAAAAGTAATTTTAATTTCTGATTAATCATATAATAGAGGTTTTAGGACGTATAACAGACAATTAATGAAACATTAAGCATTTCTTATCAATTTTTTAATCTTTGTGGTTTTTCCAATAGCGGACACTTTCGAATAGCGGACAATTTCTACGCTCCCGAGGTGTCCGTTATTTAGAGGTTTTACTGTATTATACAACTGTTCCAGTATTTTCAACCCAAAAGAAAACTCTCTCTGGTAAATAAAGCTACTGTTTATCAGTTCCTCATTCTTTATTTTTAGATCAATTCTGAAGTATTGGATTTGAGACTCATGTTATTCAAAATAGCTGCATGAGGCACATTGATATAGTCTGTATCGGGGCACATTGATACGTATCAATGTGCCTCATGATAGCTACAGACAACTTAAATCTTTTTCGAGTTTAATTTTTATTACCTTTTATTTTATTTATCTTTTTACCATGCACTCCGTAATCCAACCATTTCTCGCCAAAAATTTCAAATATAAGTTTTTATTGAAGTGAAATAGCTTCAGTTTTTTATCATATATTAGACAATTTTATAGTATTTTTGCAAACAAAAGACGTACAAACTTACCTAACCGCTAATGGTAGTAGAACTAAAAAAAGAAAAAGATGTCAGCCTGGCAAATCTCGAATTTATATCGATTCTCCCGAGAAAAAAGTGTTTTCAACATGATAAATGTTATATAAGAGAAACAAGCCGAAGCACAACAAAAGATAATTATATTACAAGCAGAATTTTCAATATAATTATCCTTTATAAATCGGTTTATAAACAGAAAACCTTGTAATTTTTTCATCTTTCCCAAGAAAGAAAATAATGTAGGGTTTGAAATGCCAGATATGACAAAGTTACCACTGCTAACAATCGGACAAGGAACAGACAGAACATCAGGTCATTATACATTTAATTTTGATTGTTTTTATATTGCTTACAAATAAATTGTGGGTTGTTTGAATTTCTATAAATAAATATAATGTGGTTTGCTAATCATTTTCCATGAAAAATATGCATTTGTGTTATTTTGTCTCTATTTTTTCTAAATATATCAAAGTGCCCCATGAGGTGTATCAATCTGCCCCGGGGATGGGGCACATTGATACAAATGACTTTTTTACATTTTTTTTTAAATCACATACAAAAATACTACATGAAACAACGGTTTTAAATTTTAATAACACACTACAAAAGTTTTGCTGACACCACTTGGAAAAATAACTTGAAATTTCTATTTTCTGGACACCAAAAAAATTCTTAGAAAGAAACCGTATCAATGTGCCCCAGTTCCCCCTACTTTATAAAGTTCTATAGCATGTTCTGAACGCAGTGATTCAAACTTTACGCTTATTTTTAAACTTTTTAATTAAATATAGCACAAATTTAACAGCTATGTGATTACAGGTTACACATCTGTTACATTACGCTCTTAAGTGCTGAAATAAACAGAATTAAAAAGTCTTCTGAAAAAAAAAAAAAAAATATATATATATATATATATATATATATATATATATATATATATATATATATATATATATATATGGCTCTTTCTTCGGTTATAAAAATCGGTTATGTACCGAATACAGAAATATTGCATTTAATAAAATTAGAAGTTGAATTTGAATAGTAATTGACATTTTTTATACAAAAGTTCTTTAAAATGTTGTTTGTAGGCTTTCTTAAAATATTTTTAAATGTAACAAATTAATCAAATTTTAAATTAAAAAAGTCTTTCTGTCTCCCTTGGAACGATAGCTTTATTTATTTATTTAATTAGTTTTAACGTACATAGATCAATTTAAATTTGACGGGAAATTTTTAATGCGGCATTGAATGAATATGACACAATTATGCTAAACGTTAAACATTTATATAAAACAAAATTTTAAACATAGCTTAGTATAAAGATCTCTGCTACTTCACTTTAAATACTATTTCTTATTATAAGAATTATTGATAGAAGCGAGTGATCTGGTAAAAGCACAGTCAAGAAAAGAAGAAATTACCAGTATTTTCTTTTAGAAAATATTTCCAGTAATATAAAAGGATGAAAGAAGGTTGAATTTCTCTTTAAAAAAATACCGCCCTGATTATTGTATATATTTATCACACATGAAATTTTAAAAAAATGGAAAAAATAAGGAGTGTTCTGGAATATTTTAAGCGTTAAAAGAACTTTTTAAAATTTAAAAAACCCAATATTTTTAATAGAAATTTGCTTTGTACAAATAAAACTGTGCATCGAATTTTATGTATTTAAATATAAATGTAAGAAAAAAATTCTAAATTTCATGAAATTTTCTGAATTTTTGCATTTTATTTTTGAAATTAACCTCCTTTAATTTTTCAAATTATATTTAGTGAAAAGAAAGATGCATCAATTTATGATGTACATAATGACAAACAGCAATAAAATGTATTATAATTTTAATTGATGTAGAATGTGCTTGGGGCATTTTGAAAAGATTTTCATAACGCTTAAAATATTCAAGAAAATTTCTTAATTTTCTCATCATTTTTTTCGGGAGGAGGGGAGGAGATTTTATGTATGATACATACATGCCATAACTCATATAGTACACTCTAAAAAGGTATTTAAAGTGAATTTTTTTTATTTAAAAATAAATTGGGTTTGAAGATATCTTGTAGTTTAAAATGAGTCACATTTTCAAAAAAATATTGATACCTTCATGCGAACATGTCCAAAAAGGATACTAGCCGCCTTATAAGTATTACTTAAAAAAAATTACATCATTATACCCCAAAGTTGCTTTTTCCCAAATGAAATATGTAGTTATTTTGCAGTAAAGATCGGCACAAAGATCACCGGATCGCAAACAAGCAACCAGATGTATAAACGAAGGAGGGTTGAAAGGGAAGGAATCAATAATGAAATTCAAAATGACTTTCACAGACAAAAATATGCTGGTCAAAGATTATTCTCCAGCTTTTTGTTATTCTAATTATTCTTCACAAAAGGGTATATTTACAAAAAATTAATATTTTGGCTAACAAGCTTGTTGCATACATTGTATTTTATATATTTTTTAATTTTACTACGAAAGATGTTGGCTGTTAACACAGGTGTTGTAAAATTTACAAACTGCTGTCTTTAAGTGTGATGCAAAATTTCTCTTGTATGGTGAATGTTCCGTTCCTAAAAGCTCGGCTGCCAACAGATTCGCTGTACAATTTAACTAACTGCTGTCTTTTAGAGTTCTGGAAATGTCTTGGGAAAGTCGCAGTGCTATTGGCTGCGTGGTATACGTGACAGACAAAATTAGATTTTTACTTTATATGTTTCTTAAATATGATTTCTCAGCAGCGGTTCTGAAAAACTTACATCCTAAAGTGCTAGGAAAAAAAAATCACATCTTTCATTACTGTGTATTTTTAGTGTGGCATGAGAAATTACTTGAACAATGCAGTAACCTTCATATTTTAGCATACTTTTTATTAGTTTCGGTGACCTAAATAGTTATTCAAACACTGAACTGACATCTCACCATTGGTCATCATAAATGTGTAATGATTCTTATTATGACAGTTAAAAATATTTTAATTGAGATTGTTTCATATGTCTTTTTTAAATTTCGAAATTGGCGTTGAAAGTTTGTATTAGTTATTATTCAGGAAATATCTTTTTTGCTTATAAAATTCTACATTTTCAATAAAGTTAATTTTTGAAAACATGATTAAAAAGTGTGTCCTGTCCAATAGTGTTCTATACATCTTACGAAGTAAATACAAAGAACCTATTGAGATTAATTGTAAAAATATTGATAATTTAAAAAAACTACTTGTAGAGCTTCTTCTAAGCTTTTTTTTAACACCTGAGGTGGGTGTATAATACACTCATGTCCAAAAATTAAGATCATAAACATAAAATTTCTGAAAATTGATAAACCCTTCGCTGAGTAGTCACTAAATTCGGCACAGAGGTTCATTACAATGGGGGGAAGAATATAGCAACATAATAATATGGAAAAGATTTTAATTGCTAATTAAGATACGGGGTGTATCAAAAAGTGTTTAATCCTGAATCAAAGATAAAGCATTTATCTCGGGAAAAGTCTGTCTAATATGGAAGGTGACGACCATGCAGTAGACAAACAGGTCTGTGGTGACGACCATACAGACCTCACTACAATCTCTCATACTGTTTATGAAGGTCAATAAATGTTTGTGGCCACAAAGGTCATTTTTCCAAAAGCGCTGCTTTTAACTCTTGGCGTGTCCTGAGAGGGGGGATTATGCTGCGCAGTGGCTCTTCCTAGACCATCTCAAACATTTTCAATAGGATTGTTACCCGGGAACCTCGAGGGCAATTCATATGATAAATTTTACCTTCTTTAAAAAACTCATCAACGATGTTTGCTCACATTATTGTCCATAAACATGAAGTCCGGGTCTATAGCATCCGGAATAACCTCACATAGGCTTCAAGAACCTCATCCCTACTGCCCGGCGTCCTGTCGTATGTGTCTTTTTCACTGTATCCAACATCATAACCCGGTTATTGTTTAGCCGAAGACATCACTCATACACAATAAGAATGGGCGTAATATACTTCTTGTGGGTCCTGGGAGGGGGGGGGGATTAAGCTGTGCAATGACTTTTTTCTAGACCATCCCAAACAGAGAATGAGGTTCGATAGATCTTGAGGGCCAATTCATATGGCGAATATTGTCTTTCCTTATAAAATCATCCATAATATGAGCTCTGTGAGGCTTAGCATTATCGTCCACAATCATTAAATCTGGCCTATAGCCCGATGGAATAATCTCACATAGGCTTCAAGGACCTCATCCCTATAGTGATATGCATTAATAATACTCGTATCGAAGACGTATAGTAGTGTACAATTTCCCAACATTATTCCATCCCAGAAAAAGATTCCATTGCCAACAAATCTGTCGATTTCTTTTACGTAGCTGGTATGACAGCGAGCTCCACGTTCTCTTTAGATGAAGATTCGACGAAAATCACTCGATATGGAGAATCTCTAATCGTCACCGAAAATAATACGCCCATTCTTATGGGTCCAACACTGATGCCTTTGGCTCAATTACAACCGGGTTCTCATGTAGGAAACAGTGAAAAGGACACATATGACAGGACGCCGGACATTAGGGATAAGGTCATTGAAGCCTATGTGAGGTTATTCCGGGTGCTGTAGGCCCAGACCTCATGTTATGAACGATAATGCGAATCCAAACAAAGCTCAAATTGTTGATGATTTTTTTTTTTTTCGAAAAAGATAATATTCGCCATGTGAATCGTTCCTCGAGGTCCCGGACCTTAATCTTTTTGAACATGTTTGGGATGATCTAGGAAGAATCACTAAGCAGCGTGATCCCTCTCTCAGGACTCAATGAAGATTAAAAGCCACGTTTTTGGGGATATGGGCTTTGTTTTCACAAGTATTTATTGACACCTTCATAAACACTATGAGAGCTTGTCATGAAATTTGTATAGCACTGCATGGTAGTAATATTCCATATTAGAGAGACTTTTCCCGAGATACATGCTTTATTTCAGATTCAGGGTTAAACACTTTTTGATATACTTCATATCTTAATTAGCAATTAGAATCTTTTTCATATTCTTATGTTGCTAGATTCTTTCTCTCATTGTAATATACCTCTGGGCCAAATTTCTTGGTAACACATTAAATATTTTCTAAGTTTTCACAGATTTTATGTTTGTGACTTTAATTTTGGACATGAGTATATTATAGAAATTACAGTCCAAGATGAAGAAAATGCGTAACTGGCGTAAATAAATTGTAATGAACTATTTTTTTTTATTTTTGAATCCAAAAAAAAAATATATATATATACGTGAATTTGAATAAAGAAAGTTGTAAAGTAGTTTTTTATAAATATTCGTTAACGAATTTATTTCAAAAAAATATTTTTTTTTAATAACGATATGATTTGTAATTGTCTGCTACATTATTATTCCATGAAACCATACATCAAACAACCAATACTTGAACTTCGAATTTTACCAAAACCTTTGAAACCGATTTTCTCGAAACTCGTCCAAAGTGACTTATAATCCATATTTACTCGAACGCTAAAACGAATAACAAAAGATTATTTTAATATAGAATGCTGTATTCATAATACATAATGTTGTGCAAAGCATATCATAGAATCAATGCCATGCAGACTATAGTTCGTAATCGATATTAATATATTATTTCGTGAAACATTAATACTCCAGTTATTCGAAATCATTTATGGAAATTATAGCTACTTCTATAAATATTGAAATAAAACTTCTTTCCCACAAAACTTTGCATATTCTGTATTTTAAACTTATTATTAAGTATTCGTTCAGTCTTTTAATACATTGTTTGATCTGCCGAACAAGTGGTTTTATTTTATTATAATTCACACACAATACAATAATTAATTAAAACATTCCAAAAAAAATATGCCTTTTTCAATTTTTTTCAGAAATATGGAAAAATTTCTATACATGTATCTCATGCATCCGATTATCGTTTCAATTTATAATTAAAAAATTATTCTTTTACTGTTTCAACTTTATTTAATAAGCTTCTTATACGGACTTTTCTTCATATTAAAATAATGTAAATTTTACTAATTTCAATAAAATAAAATACATGCACTGTTAAATTTTTTGCATCAAATGTTCTATTATTCGCTCTTTTTTAAAGTTAACGGCTACTTGACTATGTTATTAAATGCATCTGTCAATATTTTGGGCATCTCTGTATAATTAAGCAGTGTGTAACGCTTAGTGCATCAAACTGGTTTTCCCTTCAGAAACTGTCGATGGAAATGACGCTCCCACCGAGACCAGTGTGTCGTCTATGTGCATCCAAAGCTTGATAGCAGAAAAAGAAATTTGGAGAACATGGGGAAAACAAAAGGGAAAAGTTATATATATATATATATATGGGTGATTCTCAAAATAGAGGACAATTTATGTCTTTCGGCATACAAAAAAAATTGAGATGTTTTCTGTCATGTTTTTATATTTAGATATGTTTGTCTTAATATCATTCATTATTTGCACTCAAGAATTACTCACTTTTTAGTTAAAAACACCTTAAAATAACAGAATAAATGTTCAAAATGTCATTAGCATGGATGTCCACAGCAGCTGTGCCTTGTATATACTAGCTTTTTCAAGAGTTAATATCATGTTTATAAAATAAAACAAATATTATTCTTTCTTTAAATTAATCAAGGAGAGGATTTATCCAATTAATTTCTTTTTAAAAATAAAATTATAGTACATAAAAAAAGAATTAAAGTTTGTCCTCCATATTCTATTTTCAAAACAAGGTCGTACTATAACAGCTGGTTATTAATCAAAATTTCATTTTCACATATGACAATAGTTTGAAAATATAAAGTTTCTCCATGGCAACAAGTAGCCATTTTACCCCAGCATGAAAATAGAAGCATGTATTGTATTTTAAGAATATAAGTTGAATATTAGGGGCATACATAAATTGTATGTCATTAGAATGGATAAAAATTTTCATGTTTATTTTATAATTAAAATTTTTATTTTACTTTTTGCATAGGACTTTTGTGTTTTAAAAAGCCCCAGAAAGGACTATTGCATTGTGATTATATTATGGCTAATAATCTTATTTAAATTAAAATTTGTCATTAGCATGGACAAATATCAGTGTCATTAGCATGGTTTTTCTGTCCATGCTAAAGACTCCTATGTGCATAAATGTAACCATTGCTTATATTGCATCTTTTATAAAGTTTAATTTTACATATAAATTTAGGTGTTACATTTATTATCCCTAAAATATGCATTAAATCTGTAGGAAAATCACTAAGACAGCTTCTTATATTGTTAGTGTCAGAATGTTGCTCATGTCACAAAGTTTGCTCTTTGGTAATGTTTTTATTCTCCTTATACGTATATATGTAAAAATGGAAACCATTTGCTGAAAAGGAAGGCTAATAAATATGGAAAAAAATATTTAAACAGGAAGAAAATAAAGATTTCTTAATATATTTATTCCATGCAATTTGTTTTGTCATTAGCACGGCTCGAAAAATACTAATTATTTTTTTTAAGTTATTTTTTAAATATTTAGCTCTGCTGACTACATGTAAAGTATACCTAACACTATGTTAACAACACCTATTTTTTTCAGAAATTTTGCTAACAGTAATTTTCTTAAGATTTCACTTTTGAAATTGTCCCCTATTTTGAGAATCACCTATATATATATATATATATATATATATATATATATTTGAGAATGGGGGATAAACATAAAAATATACAATTTCAAAGAACTATAAAAATAGTAATTATTTGTATTATTTCAATAGTTGCAGCAGACTTCTTTAATTACGCAGTAAATGCTAATAGGGTGTTTATTAACACATAAACTAGAAGAATTTTGCTTATCTAAACGCTTCCATATGTTGTCAATTATTTTTATCAGTTTTTTTTTCAAATGTATGTGAAAAACACAATTTTTACCCACCGTCCTAGCACGCGCATCTACACTATTAATAAATATAATTTGTAGTTATGTATCCATTTTCAATGAAACAGTCCATTGTCTAAACAATTTGTTGCAGATTTTTAACAGTGTATGCTAAAAGTGATTATTTTAAACAAAATATCTAAAAAAAACTTTTACGAAATAGACTCACTACTAATAGACTCGTACGTAAAATAACGGTGACAGTCTCATAATAAATCTTGAGAGTGTCACCGTGATTATGTTAACCAAACTTGTCAGTTTATTTACTAACCGCTTCCCTGATTTGTCCGTACGTTATACGGGCAAAGTGTTTTTGCCAATCATGGTTTATTATTCTCATCAGTAAATTTTTAGTGTAAATTTTGCATTATTTTATACGAGCATTTTTCTGATTCAATCAGACAAAAATCTCTATTCTGAAAAACCGATGATAAAAGATTAAATATTCTGTAAAAGATGCAAAAATATAGGTATTATTAAAAGTTTTTTTTTTTTCAAAAATATTGATCAGTTAAGTAGTTAAAAACATTTTAAATTTTTATGTTTACTTTAATCACTTTTAACATAGCAATTTTATTTCAATGATAATATGTAATTTTTTTCTGCTAGAATTATATGAAATTCTTTCTACTCCAAACTACTCATATAATTAATTTTAAATTTTCTTATAATTTTCTAAATCAAAATCACATTAACAGTTATGTAATAGTTAATTAATTAAAAGGATATGCATAATATCTCCATTACATAACTGACTGTCAAACATTAAGGTTTCGACAACGTTTTTTAAATTTATTTTAAAATAGTCTAACTGTGAAAACGACATGTATTTTTTTGGAGAATTTAGGTTCCTCAAATTCCAGCTCATCCATTAAAGCTACACATTTACGATGGAACAACTGCGCATTAAGTTCGTTAAACCTGGTGCAAGTGTAGATAAAAAACCTTGAAGTTTGTTCAGGAACAAAAAGTGCGATAACAGTTGAGGAATTCTCAGTTTTTAGGTAGAGGTATTTACAGATAAGTTTAACATTATGAAATTTTTTGGAGCATAAAATTTTCGTTAAAGTCTGGTGTATTTTAGTTAATTTAGACATTTTGCGAACAGATCATAGGATTATTATTTTCCCTGTTTCCGTTATTGGATTAAATTTATTTTTAAAATTTTTCCCTTGCTTCTTGAAAATTAAATTGGTTTGAAGTCTATTCTTATGAATAATAATAATGACATAAATAAAAGTTCGTATGTACTTTACAGATTTTATTTTAACGCGAGATTAGCAAAAAGGAAATGTCTGTGTATGGTTGAAAAATTCGATTTTTGTCTTTTAACATTTTTTTATTCCCTATTTTTTACATTATTATTATTCCTTCTACAGTGGTTTGGTTTATTTCGAAGTACTCTCGCAGTTATTTTGTACTTTAGCCCAGCATTACTGAAAGGCTTACACAATTTCGGAACAGTACAAATGCTTTTCCTGTACAATAATTTTTTTTCAAACTGGATGCAAACAGAAAAGAAAAACGATGAAATTAGTTTTGCTAATTTTTTTAAGTAAATGTACTATGATTTATTGGAGTTTCTACCATTATCAGCCGTTTTTATAAAAAATAAATATTTTTAGAAAGCAGACAAATTGCAAATTCAGAATTTTAAAAAAAAATCACTACCATGTTGTTGACTTTTAATTTTTGGCGCTCAAAGGGATTAAAGTTCCATACAAAATTAAGTATTTTAATTATAATTAATGGACAATTATCGCAAACGACTATGGCGATCGATCGAGTGTGCCTGATTGAAAGTACACGGCGCGCACGCTAAGGTATCTATGCACGCAATTTGAGCGACGTCATCACTTTTTCATAAAAAAATAATCCATAAATATTTTTCAAGCGATAGCACATAACATGCAAAAACCCGGAGCTAAAATCGCTCAAAAACGTCTTTTTTGGCCTTTTACAGGCAAAACCTCCGTAAGATTAATAAAAATTTGTTTCACCTTTAAGTTACTGTAATGTTGATCATAAGAGATGAGATTTGCTTAGACCGAGCTCGGAACTGAAAGTGGTTGGTTCTTATTTATCGTATTAGTCTTCGCTACTGGAGCGGCTTCAGGCTTCAAGTAAATATTGTACTTATTCACACACCAAAAGAAAAAAAAATCGTGTCAAAAAGTGTAGTCCAAGTATCTTATATTGTTTTGCAATCCCTTTAAAAATTAATTCAGTCAAAGAAGGAAATCTAATTTTAATTGTACGGGAAGGAATTTAGTTTTAAAGGCTTCGCATGGTCAATATTAGAATCCTATTGAAGTCGTGGAATATCTCTTTTCTTTACTTACTTTCTGTTTCGAATTATCGTAGCTTGATACAACTTCAGTAGGAAGATCACCTTAACCTTATTGTTTTGTAAACATAAATTTAAAAATTTATAATATCTTGTTGAATGGTTATATCCGGTCTTTCTTTTCTATGAGAGTTTCAACATTGAATTTTTCTTACACTGTAAAAAATTTTTGTAAAATTCCAGTAGATGTACCGTAAATTTCACGGTACTTCTACCATTTTCACTCTTTACGGTATGAATACCGTATTTCTAAGGTATATTAAGTGTAAAAAACAGTTTTTTGTACTGTTTCGATTAAAAACGGTATTTACACAGTAAAATTATTATTTTTCCGTAAAAACTCGGTATCTATACCGTAAAATAATTATTTTTCAATAAGGAAAACGACATTGTAAAAATTTTCGTAGCATTTCAATAGATGTACCTAAATTTTACGGTACGTCTACTGTTATCATTCTTTACTGTATGAGTACCGTATTTCTAAGATATATTAGGCATTAAAAAAACCATTTTCTGTGCCATTTCGATTATAAACAGTATTTATACCATAAAATGACCAATTTCTGTGCTATTTCAATTATAAACGGTATTTATACCATAAAATGATTGTTTTTCATTAAAAAGGCGATATTTATACTGAAAAAAAAATTATATTTCAGTAAGGGAAAATATGGTATCCTCGCCTCGGTGTACGGCATTTTCTCAAGCGATGTTCTTGTTGTTGCTAGGTAAATGCGCGCAGGTCTGAGGAGATGGGGGGGGGGGAGTGCAGCCGTTAACTTGTTTTGGAGTCCAAAAATCTCAAAGGGTCACAACTCCTGCAATACACACTGTTTATTATAATTTTTATGGATACCATAATGTAACAATAAAAAAAGAGAAAGGACTGTATTTACTTTTGTTAAATAGTATTAAAGAAGAATAGATAATTATTAGAATATATAATTATTATCTTTAACTACAAGAAAATAAATAATGTAATTTATGAAAGATGACTAAAGTAGTCTACAAAGTAGACGGGGCTTTATTAAAGATTCAAATGCATTTTATGTGTCTTGCGTGTCTGTGTAAGGGGGGGGGGGACTGATTCTGGGCCCGTCACGGTTCTCGACGGCCTGAATAGATGTTGTCTTTCTAGTGGGAACTTTTAATCTATCATACTGAATGATGTCAAATCCATCCTTAGTTTTTATTGGAGAATTATACAATTCATAGAAGTGAAATTCTAAGATTTTAAACTAGTTTAATTAATCACTTATTCATAGTCATGCAATTGGAATTGTAATATTATGTACGATTGAATATATATACCAGTGATATTCTTATATGTTAAAAGGGTTTGTTCACCTTTGTGTATGCTCTTTGTGTTTCATTCAGTTGGATCCTCATACCGGACGTGCAGGACAAAGAAGTATGTAACATTTTAACTATTTTTAAGTGAAAGTAACTATTATGCATGTATTTTTATTACATTTTTAACTTGCATTAGTTCTTAATAAACTTCTTCTTTGCTGTTATATATTTGTCTTATTAATTTATTTTGGGTTTAAGAATTATGACATTAATAATTCATATTTTTTTAGGTATGACAAATAACAAATTTTTCAGCTAAAAATTATTTGAAATTAAAAGTTCTTTCAAAAAGAATCTAATAATACAATGCGAAAAATTTCCGTGGTGGAATTTCAAAGTGGAGTCTATTCATGAAGTAAAATAAAGAGAAGCACCGAAATATGGTACTGCTTATTTTTTGAAAACTCCAAGCTGGGCAACACGATGCGTTTTACCTTTTTCTTTTTCCTTATTCAGCGACACATTAGTAACACGCATGTTCACGTTCTCTAAAATTCTATGTATCGAACTTCGCGTCGCCTCTCTCAAATAATGAAGATCGGCGGCTAGTAAGTTGTCTATTAAAAAAAAAAAATTATATGGTATAACGTATCGTGTGTGCTCAGATGGTGGAATTTTGGGGCCTATAAAGACCCATCCCCCGCGAATCCCCACGTTCAAAATTTAGACAAAATTATCATAAAACTAGAAAAAAATACATCCTTATCAGAAAAAAATAATAAAATACCAAACAGTCAGTTGGCTTAGATTTACGCTTAAACCACCGGTAAAACTGCAAACACCGGTGCTCTTTCCTCTACCAACCTCATAAATAACTAAAATTCAAAAATCTTTTTCGCTTACGTTGTTAGAATTTTATCGAACTCAGACCCCAATCCCGATGAGCTCAGGAATTTCGTAATTAACAATTCTGTTGATCTAATCCTTAAAAAGGTGGTGAAGTTCAAAAACTCTAAAAATCGCAAATCAAAATTTTAGAACCTATCTCACTCGACGCTCTTTCGCCATACGGCTCAGTATTGGATTCAGACACTTTTCTCCGGGAGGGACTTCTGTGGCTCCGGGGGGTGGGAGAATGAAACCTTTTTCCCCAGTGAAAACACAAGAACTCTATTTTTCCGGGGGGGGGGTGACATTTCATTGCACTGGGGGGGGGTTCCCTCTGGGGCAACCCATTAATTCAACACTGATATGGCAATACTGTTATTTTTGTTAAAAGAAAGGTCTCTCATTCGGTAACTCAATCTCTCCCCTTCAAATTTTGGAAAATTAAACACTAAAAACCATTTAGACAGTTTAAGTTAATTCACACTCTCATCCATATGTCTTCAAACCTTGGACAATCCCCCCTCCCCCGATCTCTCTTCAGTCCGGCTTGGATAAATTATTCAGACTAGATGTTGAATGATATTTTCAGGTTACTTCAGTGGTCATCAGTGGAATTTTGATGCAAACACTACCACTGATGTTTTTAAAAGACATAGTCGATGCCTCCTACCCGATTCAGTATGATCCATCGGATGGATCGACCTTGCTTAGTTAAAGATGTCTGTAAAATAAGGATTCCCTATTCCCTGATTTTGTACTCACTTTGCCATATTTCAAGTAAATTATAGAAACGCGGTTAATTTACAAAAATTCCATTCGACCAGTAAGGGGCTAAGTGCAAATATAACGTTATTTACTTTTTGGTAATTTTGGACTCTTTCCCTCCCTTTAAATATCATACGGTACTTCCATCAAACTCCCTGGCCCGGTAATGATATCGTTATCAAAGTGTAAAAAATTTTTTTAGAATTTAGTTCTTTTGTTTCGATTAACATACAAAACGGGTTAAATTTATTTTTCGCAAACTTTATTAATTCAATTGAAGATAATTTAATAAAATATTGCTTTATTCAAATAAAAATAGTTAACAAAATAAAAAAAGATAATGTACTATTTTGGACAAAATACCACGTTACAGAGAAAAAGAGATAATTATAATTGGGACAAAAATGATATCGATATCAAAAGGCAAATCCCCCCTTTCCCCTAGAGATATCTTACGATATCATGTGACAGACCCTCCCTCCCCCCCTAAAAGAATAATGTTATATATGCACAGCACCTAATAAAAAAAGTTAATATATCATTCTTGTTTCTAGTAAAACCATCGTAAATATTGACTGAGCAAAACGTTTTCTTTGAAAATGTCTGATTATTCAAGATAATACAGAGCGTGAAAGTTTGCTTTCGGCCGAAGTAATGGTGTCAGATTTTCGAGGCAAAAGCCTTCTTTACGGGAAGCAGCATAAGTTTCGTATTTACCAACCAACCAACAAATCTAATGGCGTCAGTTTGTTGATTTCGGGCAATGGGGAACTTGAGATCCAGTTATTCATATTTAAGTAAGTTAATCGGCTGTATTTCTTGTTTTCCTTTAACTTACATAATTAGATAACTAATTTGAACTATACATGTTTTAAATTGTTTTTTCTTAAAAGTATGTTATTCATTTCTTTGGCTAAGTTATATAAAAATTGGAAAATAAATTACTTTGTTTTTGAAATGTGCGTGTTGGATTAAATTGCGTTAAAAATAGCAAACTGACATCTATAAAATTTTGAATATTTTCTGTTCAATATTTCAACTATTTCCTTTTAAATTTAATCATTTTTACTAGAATATTTGCGTAATATTAGTAATTTTTCATTTATCTTATTCAAAAGAAGGAATTCGACTTATTTCATTCCTCCTTTTGCTGGACTGTCCCACGCCCCTTCACTATTGTTTTTATGTTAAACTGCTTATATAAACAACAGTGCTGGTTTTAAGTTTAGTTAAAATTATGGATAATGTATAATATTAGGTTTTCTAAAGATGGGAACTATTACAGCTACAGGTAAACAAGTCATTAATATACAGCAAATATTAAAATTATAGTAAGCAAATTTATTTTTTAATAAACAACTTTTTTATAGAAATCTAAGTTTATGCTGAAAAGCAACTTTTTTCAACTAAAGATTTGGTTGTCATTGCTCCATCTCAGTGGCTTAGCTAGGATAGGTGATACCCAGAGCGGATGTAAATTGTGTTACCGCCAGCCACCATGGTGTTACCCCCCTCCCACCGATCCGTTATATTTTTTCATTCACCATTGTACGCTATTATAACAAATGGCCATATCATTTCTCATTTACCTTTTGCCCTGCATTGAAAAAAAAAAAAAAAAAAAAAAAAAAAAAAAAACAGAGGGGCGAATTTTTACTTAACCCATAATCCGCTTAAATCAATGTGGTGTCTGTATGTCGAAGAAAATTCTTTCTTTTAAAGTTTGCTTTTGTTATCCACTCGTTGGATAGATTAGATTTTTGTTCTCTGGTGAAAATATCTTATTTAAAACACCAGTCTGCATAAAATTTCAACTTCTTTTAGAAAAGAAAATTAACTCTATTTCGTCGTACGCTAGAAATTTAATTTTATTTCAGAATTCTTTTTCCAAATGGTGTAAGATTATACATATTTATTTTCAAATAAATATTGGGTGACACCCGGGTTGGATCGCCCCCCCCCTGCCCCCCACTAACTACGTCACTGCCTCCATCTAGTATTGTGATTGATATTTAGAATAATACGTAATGAGGAAAAATTTCTGTCCCATTCTATCCCATTCTCCATTACTAACTAATATTGTAATAAATATTAGTACTATTTATTACTAATATTAGAACTAGTACTAACTAATATATCCCGTACTTGAATAACATTAATTAATTAAAGTTTGAAAACATAGTATATTAACACACGAAAAAAATCATAAAAACCTGATTTAAATAAAAAGAATCTGATTTAAACAAAGTTATACATATATATTTTTTAAACTATGATTGTTTTTCCTTAGTTGCTATTAAAAAGCATGCATATTCATGCATATTCCATTCATAATACTAATTTTGAAAATAGTGAGAAAATGGTGTTTATATTAAGACTTTTTTGGTTTTAAATGTTTATAAAAAAAGACTTGTGCATTGATTGCTCTTAACCCGGGAGAACACGCCCTTACCCAGTGTTTGAATGGTTTTAACTTTGTCACCAATAACATCAAAATATAACGACTACTTTATTTAGACGGAAACAATTCATACAAATTTTGTGATAAAATAAGTTGAAGATTACTTTTAAAAAATTAGTGGTTACAATTGTAAAAACCATACGCACTCAGGGTCTTTTAGGCCCTGCGCGCGTTCTTCCGAGTTAAAATTAGAGTCATCGTCCTGTTTAACTTTATAGAACACAGTAAAAAGAGGGGGGGGGGAGGAAATTAAATCAATGTAAATCAATAAACCAGTTGATATGGCCCTTTTAAAATTCAGCTGGCATATTTGCAAATCTGATTTAAAAAATTCACTAACTCTATCTATGTGTTATTACAGTATTTATGTTTTCACTAGTGAGAAACTGGGTTATTTATTAAATTTTAAGTCAATTAAATGTCATTAAAACTAGTGTTTGATTAAATAGTCGATTCGGTATTTTGTGATTCCGCATGTTATACGATTATAAGTGTCATTAAACTAATTAAAAAATAATTAAAAATGTGTAGCCTATAATTCAAATACTTCGCTGAATAAATGCGAATTACGGCGTTTCTTGATCCCCCCCCTCCTCTCTAGAAAAAGAAAAGCACCCAGCTAAAGTCAAATTTCTGGAGTGATACTTTTTAGCTCACAGGCTATCATAGCCTGAGAGCTTATGTGCCCGTCTGTTCTGTATGTTCGTTCGTGCGTAACGCGATAACTCGTGATAAAAATATCCGATTCACTTGAAATTTTGTATGTAGGTATATCCTGACAAGGCGCTTCCCTGATTAGTTTTTGGAGTTCATTCGATATGTATAAGAGGAGGAACGGGGGGCTTATGCCCCTCCCCTTAGTTGATATAAATGGGATTTTCATTCAGAATTAAGTGTTCGTTCAAAATTTAGATTAGGATCATTCTGATGAGGCGATTCCGTGACTGTTATTAGGTGTTCATTGAATAAGTATAAATAGGGGGGACAGGGGTTCTAATGCCTCCCCCCCCCTTAATTTATATAAATAAGTTTTTCAACCAGAATTTTCAGATTTCGTTCAAATCTCTGAATAGTTTTGGAAGTTTAATGGTTAAGTATAAAAGAGGGGGATAGCTCCTTTTAAATTATATAAATGCTAAATGGGTTTTTATTAAGAATTATCTCATTTGCTCTGAATTTTGTATATAGATTTTTTATATGATAAAGCATGTCTTTGATAGTATAGGAGGTTCAATGATTAAGTATAAAAAAAGAGGAAAGGGGAGAGCTGTTTTCCCTTCTTAATTTTTTTTCGAACGGAATTAACCCTTAAAAATATAAGGCTTTAATTTACAATTAGTATTTGTAGCCTGTGAGCTCAATGCCATCAGTTTAACTGGGCAGTATTCTTTATTTTAATTTGTCTTTTTTGCACACAGAGTTTATTGAACCGGATTTAAGTCTTTGTGTTAAAAATTTACTTTCTGGTGAACTTTTTAATTTGGATGGTAAAAATAATGATGAAATGTCTGATTTTGTGAAAGAGCCTATTATTCAATGAATTTTTTTTTAAATAGGCCCCAAATTTCGCTTTGATTGTGCCTGATTACGTAAGTTTACATTCAAAATTTACAGTTTTACATATTTAGATTTTAGACCATTGGTGTAAAAATCTAGGCACTAGCGGGGGGGCAATCACTCACCACGGAGTAAAATTTAATAGCATTCTAGCAAGAAATTTATACAAATTATTAGATGATACAAGTCGAAAAAAAATTAGTAGTGAGAGCATAGGAGCAACTGGCGCAAAGACTTTTGCACCCCTGTCTTAAAACAAAGAGGTGTACCTACCAATCCATATTTTATCACATGTTCTCAATATTAGAAGTTTTAAGGGAAGTGTAAATTATAATTATCATCTATTTGAGATCTTCGAAATCAGCCTGCGTAATTTTTGTGATAAAATATTAATAACAGTAAAAATCATTGATTTACAGTATAACTATTTAGTTTCTTACACGTCAAAACCTTGTGTGATTTCTTTGTTTTTCAAATTGATTACTTAGAGAATTATAAGAATATAGTTATTATATTTTCGGGTTTTTTTTTAAACATTTACTTTTTGATATTGAGTAATTTTAATATGACGGAAAAGCTAGGGGTCTTCCTCTGGTATTTTATTTATTTATTTATTTTCGTAGTCATTATCGTCCAAACTCTTCAAAAATTTTTGGAATTAAAACATGTTTTCACAGTTTTTGACAAGCAATCCAGAAAAAATATTGATATATATTAATAAAATGGCTGGTATAAAGACTTTTTTCATTTGGTATATTTAAATCGTTAAGAAAAAATATATGTTTATTTTCAATAACAGAAAATTTGGAATGGAGAAGGAATATGGCTACCCAATTTCATTTTTGAAGTATAATGGAGGAGTAGACTTGGAACTAACCCTTGGAACTTGGATACCCAGTACCAAAAAAAAAAAAAAAAAATTCTCGATTGTCTGCGGCAGATATACTACAGAGGCAGAAAATAATCCATAGGTAAAATGTTTTGCAATTGCAACGTTAATTAAACATTTACTTTTAACGATTTTACGCGTTTTATTCAGTTCTGTTAATAACTAACTCACATTTTTGCATTCAGTAATAAAGTATTAAATATAACTTAAAACAAAAGAAATGTTTGATGAAAAAATAATCTACAAAGAAGAAAAGAAAATCTGTAACACCCGTCTCCATTCTTTACCTTTCTGCTATAAGGCTTGCAATATGAATAGTGATTGCAAAAAATAGTGGATATGACTGAGTATCAGCATTTTTTATTGCACAGTCTTCATCATAGTTTCTTATTTTAATTTTTGAAAAACAAATAAAATAAAACACAAAGTCGATATTTGATTTTTTTAAAATCAAAGGCTTGATACATTTCTTGTAATATTTCAAACCCATAATGGTAATAATAATATAATGACTATTAGTTATTACTAATAGCATAATTTTATTTGTAGGTACATTTAACTCACACATAATCTAGCTAAAATAGCGTTTCAGTATTATCATTGTTAAACGCATGCTTTTTACTTATTTCTAGGTAGAATTTTTTTAAAACTTTTTAACCTCTCTTCCATTCTCCAAATAAAGAGTTTTTTAATTGACTTCTTTTTCATATCCTGCCCTTCATTATAATTACAGATTCACTGTCGCGAGATGCCACACGCGGCTAATTTTATGCTGCGACCTGTAACTTTCGGTGCTTAAGGGGGTGCGGGAAACAAAAATATTCAAATTTTATTAAACAGTTTTATTACATTAAAAATTCTGCTTAAAATTACGTTTAAAACCCTGTTTCTATTTTAACTGTAACAAGAAATATTATTTTTTTCTTTTTGGTTTCTTTTTAAAATCTAGTTTTCAAAGCAATCGTTCTCATAAAAATGACTTTCTGTGAAAATGCTTTTTTTCTTCATGAGTTTTTTCACCATTTCTTGTATTTAAATTACTTTAACCCAATAGCGGTTAAAAAAAATCTTGTTTAAATTTGGAACAAATCTTTTTCAATTGTTTTATTATAATTTTGCTTCAGCAAATTTAAAAAAAAATATATTTAATTTTTAAAATATGATTTTAAAAAATTACCTTTTTTTTAATTTTTTACTTTAAGTATTTTTTAATTTTATTCAAATTAATGCTTTTAAAATTCCTAAATCAGAATTAAAGCTTATATATTTCTGTTTATATAAATGAAAAGGAATTCTACAAATAATATTTCGAGTTATAACGATTTTAAATTACCCCACTTTTTAATAACTATTAAATTAAAAAAAAAAAAAGTTATGAGAAATTATGTCACATGCTTTTGTTTCAAAATGTTATGGTAAACAATCAGAAAAAATTTCAAAATTTTAACTGAATAAATAACAATTACTTGGTAATGTGTGCATTGTTGAGAGAATGTATTAAATTAAGGATTTCATTTCCGACAATTCCATTTTTGTTTAAACACAAAGCCTACACTAGGCTCGGTAAGAAAATTTCAATCTAAATATTAATTCTATGGTGTTGTTATTTACAGACCTCTTGCCCCCTCCCCTTTTAATATTTTTAAATGAATTTTTTTCACACAGGGTGCAGTACGTAAATTTTATTCTGCATTTCTACTTTTTCAATTGTTTGTTACAGTTTTAGGTAGCTTTCATTAGAAAAAGTAAAAAGCTATCTATATTGCAACCGTCCGGAGAAAAGCACTTCCGGAAAATTTTGGTATATTTTCATCGATCATGACCCCCAGACCCCAAAACCACCCTCCGTTCAAATGTTGACATATATATATATATATACATACAGGGTGTATCTAAACTATTGGGCAAAACTTTAAGAGGTCAGTGGCGTAGCCACCTACTGTCATGTTTTTTGGCGCCCGGGGCCAGCAAGAAATTTTGCGCCCCCACCCCAATATAGATATATAACAATTTCTCTCAATTTGGCGCCCCTAAGCCTCGGCGCCCGGGGCGGACGCCCCCCTTGCCCCCCCTTAGCTACGCCACTGAAGAGGTGATAGCACAAATCAAGACAAACAATATTGAATAGGAAACTAAGGGACCCAAACGTCTTCCGAAGGAGATAGGTGCCATTAAAGTTTAGGAACTAAAATTTCAAATAAGCATAAAAAACGGAAAAATTTGTCGATTGATTTGCGGTTTTCACTAAAACTACTCTTTGTGTCAGTATTTTCTTTAGAATAAGTTGTAAAGATAAATTTCAAAAAATGCCAATAGAGGGCGCTTTAGACTTTGGAGTAACAAACAATTATTTTTTGCCGTTATTTTTGCATCTCATTAAATGTTTTCGGAAGCTTAGACTTAAACTTAAATTTTGAGCTCAAAATCTGAATAGTTGTGAGTGCTTAAGTAGCGCAAACTGAACTGTGTTTAGAGGTTCAAATTTCAAATGATTATAAAAAACGGAAAAATATGTCGATTCGTTTGTGGTTTTTGCTAAAACTACTCTTTAAATCAGTCTTTTCTTAAGAAAAAAATTATAAAGATAAATTTCAAAAAATGCCGATAGAGGGTGCTTTAGACTTTTGAGCAACGAACAAGTATTTTTTTCGGTTATTTTTTGCATCTCATTATTATTTTTTTTTTAAACTTAGCCATAAACTTGAATTTTGAGCACAAAATCTGAATCACTGGGAGTGGTTAAGTAGCGCAAACTGAACTGAGTTGAAGTGGAGGGCAAGTTCAAATTTCAAATGATTATTAAAAAAAAGAAAAAATTGGTTGATTCGTTAGCGGTTTTCCTTTAGAGAAAACCGCAAGCAATTTTCTTCAGTATTTCCGTGAGTATTTTCTTAAAAATAAATTAAAAAAATTTCGTTAGAGGGCGCTTTGAACTTAAGAGTAACCAACAGCTATGTTTGACCGTTATTTTTTGTATCTAATTAAATACTTGCAAAAGCTTACACTTAAATTTTGAGCTCGAATTCTGAATCATTGGGAGGGGTTAAGAAGCGCAAATTGAACTGTGTTCAGGAGTTGAAATTTACCCCCCCCCCCCCTAGAGATGAGACGGGCTCAGCCCGAGCCCGAAAGCCGTGTGTCGGGCCCGGGCTCGGGCTCTATTTTTATTTTAGACTTCGGGCTCGGGCGGGCCCGGGCTCAATTTTTCTAAAGCCGGAAAATTTTATTTACTGATGTGTAGAAAAGATTGAAATAACTTTTTCCCTTAAAATTGCTTACTTATTTCTTTTTTATCAAAATGACGAGAGAACTGAATGCTTGTTTATTTATTTTAGTATTTCATTGCAATTTCAAATGAAAATTTGTGATAATTACGGATTTATGTCTGCGGAACTTCCTCCAACGATCTATTTATATGGCGCCAATCATAACAAACACAACAATAAATTTAATCTTTGTTAGCTTTTCGTTTTCAGAACATAATTTTTAATGGGGGTCGTTTATTTATTTATTATTTAGTTACATAACACGAAGATAATATTTTCTTCTGTTTTTGGTAGACAATTAGCTGGAGGTTTTCAAATTTATTTAATACTCGATTGTGCATTAAACATAGTCGTTTTTCTTATGAAAATAACTTTAGTGATTATTATATGCATTTGTCATCATGAATATGAATTCTGCTAATGCTGAGGACGCTGTTCCTTCTCGAAGTCACTTTTCTCCGTAAGTAAATTATTTTACCATGTTATTCCAACAGAAAGCAATCGATCAGTGTTTCCTCTTTTTTTATAAAAACATAGGACCTTTAAAATAACAATGTCACTTTTTTTTTAATTTACGTTGATTTTCAGGTATCTGTCAATCATGAAAGATTGTTATGAGAAAAGAATGCATTATAATGAAATATGTACACTTTTTACAGAGAATTGAAAAACGTTGTTCGATTCGCTAGCTTACAAATAGTAATTTCTGCAAATTTCATGCATTTATTCATTAAACAAAAATGTTTCCATCAAATTTGCTTGTTAAAGGAGGAAAGAATATGAGAATACTTTTACCTATGAAGTATACTTTTATTTTTATTTTATACGAATTTTGATAAGAATGAATTTAAATTTTCATTTAAAAATCATATCTATGTAAGAAGTTTTTAAAAATGAGATATTACTTTTGAAACAATTTTTAAATACAATACAATTTTATTTTGTATATTTTTGGTATCGGGCTCGGGCTCTGGTGACAAAAAAATTTTCGGGTTTCGGGCGGACTCGGATTTAAAATCGTCGGGCTTGGGCGGGCCCGGGCCCCGAAAAACCAGCCCGAACTCATCTCTACCCCCCCCCTCCCACATCAAACACAGTTCATTTTTGAGCTACCTAATTACTCCCAACGATTCAGAATTTGAGCTCAAAATTTAAGTCTAAGATTTTGCATTTAATTAGATACAAAAATTAACGGTTAAAAATAGCTGTTGGTTACTCTTAAGTTTAAAGCGCCTTCTAACAAAATGTTTTGAAAGTTATTTTAAAAATTTATTTTCAAATAAACATTTACATATTACATACACATTGACATAAAGAATAGATTTAGCGAAAACCGCAAACGGATCGACCAATTTTTCCTTTTTTTATAATCATTTGAAATTTGAACCTGCCCCTCCCCTTGAACTCAGTTCAGTTTGCGCTATTTAACAACTCCCAGTGATTCATATTTTGAGCTCAAAATTTAAGTTTAAGTCTAAGCTTAAGAAAACATTTAATGAGATGCGAAAAATAACGGCAAAAATTAATTGTTCGTTACTCCAAAGTGTAAAGCGCCCCCTATCGGCCTTTTTTGAAATTTATCTTTACAATTTATTTTGATGAAAATACTGACATAAAGAATAGTTTTAGTGAAAACCGCAAATCAATCGACAAATTTTTCCGTTTTTTATGCTTATTTGAAATTTTGGACCCTAAACTTTAATGGCGCCTATCTCCTTCGGAAGACATTTGGGACCCTTAGTTTCCCGTTCATTATTGTTTGTCTTGACGTGTACTATCACCCCTTAAAGTTTTGCCCAATAGTTTCGATACACCCTGTATATATATATATGTACATATATCATATATATATATATATATATATATATTATTTTTGTCACGCTGTAACTATCGTATTTATGAACCGATTTGAATGAAACTTGGTATGTACTTAATACATAGAAATGGCTCGACCGAGTTCGTTGGGCAGCATCAGATGCCATCTTGTTTCAAAATGGTGTCCATTTAAGTTTATCAAAAATCTGTTAAATGTATAATGATGTACAAAGAAAAATTTAGAAATTGAGGAAAGATTCTTTCTAAAGTGTTTGATATTAATAATGAATTACGGAATAATTTTTGCTTTGTCTTTACCTTAAAAAGCGCGTGAGATATAGCAGTTTGGATTTTTAATGTGGATGACATTTTTTTAAATCAATTTGCCAGCGACAGCCCTTGTATATATTAATCGATTTCGATGTGAGTGTGCGCTTGTACATGAATTAAGATTTCGACCAAGCTCATTGGATTGTTTTATCCATTATATTGTTTTAAAATGGCATATACTTCATGATATCGTGGAATTTGGAGACCCTATAAATCGCTTAAAATAAAACCAGCTTCAATAAAAGATGACTAATTTATAAAAATTCCCATTAATATTCAGTATTGCCAAAAACGAGTATTTAATCTTATATAATCGGACTCCACTAATTTGAGCTTCGTATATTTGAATAACATAACTTAATTTAAAATATATAAATAAATAAATAAGGTATATGAAAGCTACCTTTTCCTCCCGGTACTGCCGGAAGGACTTTTTTATGTGCAGATGCTTCTACTTTGAAAGCAGTTCTGAAAATAAAACTATTTTCGCCTTAAGAAATGGTTACAAAAGTTGAAAAAGTACAAACACACAACAATATATATCAATTTAAAATTTCACATCAAAAAAAAAAAAAGAAAAAAAAAAAAAAAAAAAGGTAAAAATAAAAATACTAAAACACAAGTTAGAAAATTCTAAGAAATTTTCCCGTGAATTTAACATTAAATATTGGCATTTAGCCACGGGACTGGTGTAGGTTCTTAAGAGTCATGGGAAGTACCACACTAGTCATGGGAAGAAACGAACACACTAATGTAAATTCCATGGGAGCGTTATTTTATAATATTTAACATGGATATAAATATTGTTTAGTAATTTCTGTGTAGGATAACTGAAGGCGATGTACCTGCGGTAGTTTTTTAATTTTTAGATCTTAGTTTTAGACTTTTTTTTTAGTTTTCCTTCATTTACAGAACTGGTTTGGAAATTGAAATTACCCAAATATATATAAAAAATCTATAACTAAAATAGGAAAATGAAAAGTAGCCCAATAGATCATCTATTGTATGTATATATATATATATATATATATATATATTAAAATCAAAGCGAGAAAATTGAAAATAACGCTCCCATAGGATTAATATTAGCATTCTTGTTCCTTCTTGTGAATATTGAAATAACCTCTTAAGGTGATTTTGTGAAACCATTTCTACAAATTACTTTTGTATTTTTTTCGATAATATATTTTAATGCTTATACCCATGTTGAATGAATCTTTTTCTTTAAGGTACTTGATGTTGGTCAACCCTGTGTGTGGTACAAACTACAAATAATCAATTGGCGGATAATCAAAATGCAGCAAGTGGGCAAAACTCTTGGAATTTTTATATAAATGTAAATGACACACTGTGTAGAACAAAATAAATTGTATACATAAATATTATAACAATGCATCATGGTATAGTGTATTAATGTAATTTAATCGTTGTAATAAATATCTTTTTATATTTTAATTGCTTGTTTTAAATATGTCTGAATCATAATGAAATTCATTTATTTTGTAAATGTTCTGAAATATTTATATTTGTAATTTTAATATGATTCTCAAACCCTCTCCTTAACAATGCAAAGTTTTTATACAATTTTAAACTTATTTTTAAGCATGAATGTATAAATTTAGTCTTGACTATTTAAATATTTGGAAGGAAAATACATTTTTCATTTTTTATTAACTTTTTTTCGCGTTATAGGCAATTTTGCCCACGACAACTAGTTTTTACTTTTCTTGATCTGTAGGGAGAATTAAAGTTTGTTATTAAGATTATAAGGCATAAATTACATATCAATATAGAATAATATAATAGCACATTTCCATAAAAAAAAAATTAAAAAGTGCTGATTTGCTAGACAGTGACATTCTTAAACTTTTAAATGAATGTAAGAAATTTTAGATTTGTATGTTGAGAAAATAAAAATAAAAATCCCAATTTCCAAGTAAGTAACAAGAATATTAATGTATATATATAATTTTGACCACTTTTAATAATTTTACTTTATTTTTTGAAAGTGTATGTGATTTGTATTCTCTTCACGCCCTTCTGATCCTTTAATTTTTATAATTATGTCTGTGAAACAACAAAAGAAGTGTGAAATAATTTTTCGGCAGTCAGTACTCTTGAATTATTTGTTAATATTTAATAAAATTTAATAAATTGTTACTATTTAATAAAAATAATATAAGATCAATTAATTATTTTCAGTTTTAATAATTTATAGAAATGTAAGAAAGTAATTTAATATTAGCATTTTATTTTATCAGAGATCATCTCACATTCTCATAGCGGTCACAAATGTAAACACTTTTTGTGATTTTTATTTTTAATTCTCTAAGTGCATACTACTTTTACAGCATCTTTATACCTCTATTTTAAAATAATAATTTTCGCTGTATATTTAAATCTGAAATGTGACAGCAGTAACTATTTTAAAATAGTGGTATAAAAAATAAATGTAGAAAATTGTAGTAATTGGCAGCTATGTAAGTATAATTCAAATTCATTGTTTTTAGTTACATTTTACGATATTTTTTTTTTTTTTTTTGAACAATTGTACGTAATGACAAAAAACAAAAAAAAAAATATTTCTTAAGAAATACAGAAAATTTAATATTTATGAAAAATAATATATATAAATATATGTATTGTTTTTTTACCAGCATGCATATCATTGCACAACTTGATGATCTACAAATGGTTTTATTAAAATTTTTATCAAAATATTTAAATGTATCCTCACATATCTAATATTTCTCGCCAAAATAAGTTTTTATAATAAGAGTGAGACTTGGGCTTACCATGTATATTCGTCGATTCTGATTACAGAATAACACATAAGAATATCCCATGTTTGACAGGATAATATAAAACAAAAAAGGACTGTAAAGAGAAACTTGTTTGTTTTAAAATATGCAATGGGTATGACAAGAGTTTAAAATGACTATGTTTTAGAAATGATGCTTGGTAAGTGTTATCCATTATAAGCAATATAAATTTCTAGACAATATCTGAAATATATATCATCCCCTAACATATTATGTCTTGTGGAAGCGGCTACCTTTGCTTGAGACAATCTTGAGACAAGACCTACACTCATTCTCACCTCAAGAGAGTAGAAGTAGCAATTCTCCCACAAGACGATGCGTTCGTGATGATAGATTCCAGACATCGTCTTGAAATCTATATTGCTCGCAATGGAAGACACTTTCCAGAAGTCATTCCTGAAAAATAGTCATTTTAAACTCTCGTCATATCTATTCTATATTTTTAACAAATAAGTTTCTCATTAGAGTCGTTTTTTTTTTTTTTTTTTTTTTTTAACCTGTCAAATGTGGGAGGTTTTTTTTTTTGGATCATCCTGTATTTTTACGGTATATATACCGTATATTTCATTTACGGTACACATACTGATTACAAATGTTTTTACGGTACATATACCGCACATTTAATTTACGGTATCTGTGCTGTAAAAATATTTTTTACGGTACATATACCTTACATTTAATTTACGGTATATATGCTGTAACGATATTTTTTTAAGGTACATGTACTTTAAATACTTTACGGTACATATACCGTCCAGTTAAATTACTGTACATATACTTTAAATATTTTACGGTACATATACCACAAAATATTTAAATTTATGTTCAGTTAAATTGCGGTACATGTACTTTAAGTATTTTACGGTATATATACCGTCCAGTAAAATTACGGTAAAAGGAAGTGTCACAAAGTTGACGGTATAACCACCGTGATTCGAGACCAAAATTTTTTACAGTGTATGCTTCTTTGATTTTTGGCCAATATTTCCTTCAATCATTATATTTAAAATATCTATTGTAGTTTCGATAAGACTAATCATAGTTTTTTCTTCTTTTGTAAACTTATCCTAAAAAAAGTTTTTTATTTCTAATAAAGTTATAAGAAGTAATTAAATAGACAATGTATTTTGGTGTTTAGTTTTTCATATACTAAATGAAACTGATGTTCATTTACTTGTAAGGATTCAGTTATTACAACAATTTTAAAAATCGACACTCTATTTTATAATACATATCTAACACATATGATCTAAAAGATTTCTCTTAGCTTGTAATCATCTTCACTAATTGCTGAAATTTGTAATAAAACTTATTATCTTTTAAGATTTTAATCATACATAGTTTTTTAAGTTTATCATTTTTGTTTTCATATGAATTAATGCGTTTTATTGCTTCTGTGCACAATTATGTATACCAGAAATCGTATCAAAGGCACAAAAAAAATTAAGTAGGATTGAATTTCAATTCGTCGATATAGGCTCAGAAAAAAGGATCTAGTCTAATTTGTACGCGAAAAAAATACTCTTAAAATCATAGGTTTATTAATTAGGTATTATTAATCAGCTCTGAATCCTTAGAATGTTGATTGCAATCTAAAACCTGCAGACAATTAAAATTAAACACTGCTGTTTGTCATTTGCATTTTCTTATCTTATATAATATTATATGTTGTATAATATTGTCTATATTTCTTATCTTATAAAAGACAAACGGCTGCTTGCCATTTGTATTTTATTATGTTATATAATATTATATCTTGTATAATATTGTCCACATTTCTTATCTTATAAAAGCCAGATGGTATATCTCATTATATATTCTTATCTTATATTGTATATATTCTTATCTTATAAAAGCCATCAGAGTTAATTGTAACTCTTTGAAGATTTTAGATTGCAATCAACGTTCAGAGGATTAGGAAATGATTAATAATTTACTGAGACGTCATCTTTTCTTTTCCAGGACATGCTGGAATCACATTATGTTAAAAAATCATTCTTCTCAATCATAAAAGAAAATATTCTTCAGTTTTTCAGTAGAATTCGGCAAGAACTGGTATTTCCATACCCTGGCGCCAACCAATTATTTATGAAACCTGGAAATGAGGCCAACAACTCGATAAATTACATACTATGTGCCTTGTTTAAGTGCCTCTCTAAATTACTGGGAGAATATTTGCCGGGCTTGCACAAAATTAAGTTAAGCTAATTATTTTGTGAACATTAATTTAATCCTTTCGGATCCACTTTTTTTTTCTATTTTGAAAAAAAAAATACTTTTACTTTAATGATGTTAATCGTAGCTATCCAAATAGACTTACTAAAGTTTTACGGTGAAGTCATTCTCTGAAATCTAACGAATGAACTTATTTTTATATAATGTCCCATTCATTTTTATATGATAATAAATTAAAGAATAATTTTTTAAGGCATTTTGAAAATATAATCGAAAGGGTTATAATATCAAAAAATCTATACTATCCAAATCTACAATATTAGAAAGTGTTATAATATCAAATCAAAATATCAAAAGGGTTTAACAAATATTACAATTAACTAATGTTTTTTGAGTTTTATTACTCATGATACAGAAAAGTAGCCTATAATTTAAATTTAAATAGCGAAATATATGCATAAAATAGAAGAATCGCCAACGGTGTAAAGAGAAATACACTTTTACTAATATTGTTATTACCAAATGTCAAAACATAAATGAAGTCAGAAAATAGAAAAGGTATAGCCATATACTATAATTTCTATGCGAATAAATTAACTGAGTAATTGTTAAGACAAAATAATATTCAGTTAAAAGATAGGGTAACATCCCCAGTAATTGGCATGCACCAGTAAATGGCACATCCTACAAACATGTCCTAAAATAAGATTTATATCCAGTCTTTTAAAAATGCAAGACCATATGCCTGTTATATGATCATTTACTTTAAAGATTATAACTTTGATTTATACTACTAGATGACAATAGTGCCTAGAAAAGAGAAACAATTATGGTTTGTATCAAATTAGCCATTTTTGTTGCAAATGCTTCTTATCTGGCTTAAGAAAGGCATGCTTTTCAACTCATTATTATCTGATTTATAATGTATTTTAAATTTTAATTGACAACAGTTTTGTTTAGTTGAAAGGGTTTAATTTACTTGTATAAAAGTATTTTCGACACAAATATTTGGATTTCTGAATTAATGATAGATGCCAATTAATGGTGCTTCAATTTTGCTAGTTCCTAGTAATTGGCACCTATTCCAATTACAAGGAATTTGAGATTAAACCACTTATTTTGGAAGTATTTTTAAAGTTATAGACTAATTTTGTTTATCATTTGTTTTTATTTGAAAATATGAAATAGTATCAGTAATTGGAATCCATTAAAGCTTCATATGACAATTACTGGGGACAGCATGATAATTACAGGGTATTAATATAAGTATATTGTATTGTTTTAAAGTGTTCACATTTCAGATTAATATGCTGATTTCTTACTCTCAAAAACCTGAAATATGGCATCTTCATCTACAGTAAATTAATTTAAAGCGATTAAACCCAATGCAAAATGTAAATTTTTTAAAAAATATAAACATATGCCAATTACTGGATCACAAGGTGTCATACATTGGTGCTCTAGGTGCCAATTACTGGTGATTTCAGCAACTTTTTATAAATATATTTTTATAAAAATACTTTTTCAAATTTTTTTGCTTTTAGTGGGCAAAATAGATGCACAGATATCCATTCTTTGATTTAAAAATATTTCCAAGTAAATAGCTTATTTCTTTGTAATGAAAATTCAAGTAAGTTTAAAGACAAATTCTTAATGTGCCAATTACTGGGGATGTTACCCTATGTACCATTAATAGTACCCAGACGCGAAAGGGTTAATGTTTTCCAGAAGACATTAATAACTTTAATTTTGAAAGGAATGTTATTTTTACAGTAGTTCTTGAAAATAAGTGTGCTTTTCAACAAAACATTTAATAAGAACGTTCAAAAAAAATCTATCACACTTATGTAAAAATCGTAACATTTTGACGCATTTTAACCTTTTTTTCTTTTTAAGTGATCTTAAATGTTTTTCCTGTCTACATCTAAACAATCGATTACTATGGCACAGAAAATGTTGATTCCGGCACTAATAAGTTTTAGTTTTATTGCATTGATGATGAGCTATTTCATACAGAATATGTAATCCTAGCAGAGTGATTGGTCGAAAATCAACTTTTCTGAATTTTAAACGTTAGTTGATAGTCATGCAGATTTTAACATTATCATCATCATCATTATTATCATTATCATTATCATTTTTAATATTATTATTATTATTTTATGCAGAAACAACATAATTTGCAATTCACTTTCGTAAATTTCTTGTTTATAAAAGACTTAAACATTTACTTTGGCACAAGCCGATTAACAGTAGACAAGCTGGAAACTTTCATGATCACTGTTGTTTGTGTTCATTTCCAGGAAGATGTTTAAAGATTATTGAAAAGCTTGGAGCGTTAATTGAAACCAGCAAGTGCTTTAATATTAAGTATATGGTACTAATAATTTATGATTATTCTTCAAGGTCACGATTTGTCATATTATTTTACATCATCCATGTAGTAATGGTGGCGCTAACAGTGAACTGAATTAGATGGTTATAAGTCGAATAACTTTGGAAAGACACAAATTTATGGTGAAAGCAAGGCAAATGTATAACATACTAACACCTTGTATTATTATATTTTTCCTAATTGTTAAAAAGGCGTAAGAAAAATTTTAAAAACAGAAAAATAGTTTTATTTAACTGTTCACAAATGTTTCAACTCATCATCGAGTCAATTTGAAAACAAATTCTTTTTTAATTTATTTTTTCCAATTCAGATTTGTTTTGAAAACAATTCGGTGATGAGTTGAAATGTATGTCAGCACTGGCAGTTAAATATAGCTATTTTTCTGTTGTTAAAATGTCCCTTACGCCTTTTTTAGCATTTAGGAAGAATGTCAAAGTAAGATGTTGTTTATTAAAACTTTGTTTTGATTTGTCATATACAATATCTGGATGAAACATTAATAATAAATGCAACGGCTTTTTATACGCGGACGTTCTTAAGGACGTTCTTTAAGGAGACAAGGGATCTTTAAATACCTTTTTTTTTCATTTTAAGTACAATTCAAAGTCATGAATTATAGCAATTATATGAATTATATTACACAAGACATTAAAGAAAAATTGAGGGAGAAAAATAAAGAATTTATCTTAATATTTTAAGTGTTATGAAAAACTTTTCAATGCATCCCATATGCGTTTCATATCAGTAAAAAGCGCAAGTATTTTTTATGCCAGTTTGATTTACATGAATAATCAAAACTCTGCATCGAATTTTATATGTTTAAATTTAAAGATTTTTTTTTATATAAATTTTCATGTTTTTCCATATTTTTCCACTTATAGCAACATATTTCTCCACTTAATTACATTTCACGTTCCACTCATATTTAGTTAAAAAAAAAACTCTTCATAGGTTTATTTTTATATATAAATCAAGCATGCATAAAAATATTGGAGATATTAATTGATGTGGAATGCACATGGAGCCATTTTGAAAAATTTATTATAACGCTTAAAATATTAAGCAAAATTTCTTATTTTTCTCCAATATATATTTTTTAATTTCTTGTGTGATAAATGTATGATATAATGCATACAGTGTACTCTTGAACATTATTTAAAGTGGAATTTTAAAGATATATAAAATAAAATTTGAAGGTCACGTCAATTGTTAAACAATTATTAACAATTCATATTTTGAAGGCATTCGATAAAACAAACTAAAAGAAATTCCTTAAAACCTTATCTTAACACTAACATTAATAAGTTATAAAATATAGTTAGTTCACTTTTTTATTTTTTTTTCAGGTGAATTTCAGCTACAAACAAAATTACATATTGTATTTTTTATGTGTTTTGAAGTTTCATAACGTTTTAATTTCTTGATTGGAAATGGCTTTTTTTTCCCTATCCATCCCATTATTAGTCATTCTCAGTTTATTTTAGCTTTAAAAAAATTGAAGTAGAACTAATTATCATTGTATAGTTTAATTACGTAAAGTAACATCTATTTAGTAACTAAATGCTAAAAACAAAATTTAGTATTTGTATAATTAATTTTAAAAAATAAGGAAATGTTTTACTTCTATTTCTAATATTCTCTAGCATAAACTCTTTATTATTATTACTATTATTTACTTTTATTAAAGGGAAAACTTGCTTTAAAATTGGTCAAAAAATTGATTTTTTCTTTTTCAATATAAAATAGAAACGTATTTAATTGTGCATATTTTGATAGCTCATTTTTAATTCACATGTTATTATATCACAATGTATTGCAAATTTTGTTAATGCACTCTGCGCAATTATCTACAAATTAAAACTTTAAATGGCTTTTTCACCATGTTCACTTTTTTTAAAACTTTTTTTTAAATTTAATATTTAAAAACTTTTTTACATGTTATTTATTATATGTGAGATAAATGTGCATATGGAATTAGCCTTCAGGTTTTTTGTTGCTTAAAAAGAAGTAGATGAAAATGTGTTAGATTTCATCATTTAACACTACATGTATAGGTAAAAACAAGAAAAAGTATGTTAAATGTAATATTAGATGTATATAAAATTCATGCACAGTCTTCTGTAATACAAATTTGAAAATCTTTTTTAAAAAATTGGGCAAAATAATTTATTTTTTAAAAAATAGTAGGGATTTTAAAAAATTCAAATTTTATAGACTTTTTAAAGTTTTTTCATTAAAGTGCCGTTATTGTTTTTTAAATATACCTTTGGTTGAATAATGAAATGCAATGAATTTACCATTTAAAACATATTTTCTAAGTAAATAAAACTATTGAAAAAGTGAATTGTTCAATATTTTCCTTCTACTAAATGCAGATTTTATGTCTCCAATTATCCTTAATTAATCTTTTAATACTCCGTAATTTTCCCCTTTTTTTTCTCTCAATTATACATTATTTAGACAATTCTTTATTTTCATCATTATCTTTTATTAAATTTAAATCTTCATTTTCTAAAGTTCTTATAATTATTAGTATGTACAATGAAATGTCTAAATTTTAAATTATTTGATTTTTTTATAATGTCTTGAGTTGTTATTGCAAAAAATTGCGAATTATGTTGCCTTTGTAATATTCAGAGAAATTTTTGCGAACTGATAATTTTTCCAGATTAGCAGCATTCAGTTGAACACTCACTGGTTGAGAAAAACTGGTACAAATTATTTTGATTATGGTTTATGTTTAAAATGGTTCATTTCTTACACATTTGTTATTTATTTAAGCGTTGTTCAAGTTCATAAAGTCAACGTGGTTTAGTTTTTTAATTAGATTTTAACTATAATTATTTATTGTTACTAGTTAGAGTATCAAATAACTTTCCTTCACGAATGAAACTGCATATTATAAATGATAAAAAGTGTCAGTCCAGACTACAGTAAGATTTCAGTTATCAATGTTATCCAATGTAGCTGATATGAAATATTTTTTCTGTACATTATGTACAGAATTATACAAATGTACAGTTGTTACTGTGTTCATGTTGGTAAAAGATTCCTGTAATTCGGCAATTGAGCTAGTAGAAAGAAAAAAACTGAGTTAGCTGATCACCCACAGCACGAAATAAGTGAAGAAGGTTACAGGCTGTAAGAAATTCGTATAAAAATTCTTGGAAAATTATCAAAAATGGCATATTTATTTAGAAGATGTTCAAGTTCATAAAGTCGAATAAAACGAAATGAATTACAGCTGAAGCATATTTTACGGAGAAATAGTAATTTTTTAAAATGGTTTTTTCTATTATAGTATTTAGGTTAAAGTTAAATTGCATTTATGTTATGGTTAGAATAAGGATATGTTACAATAAAGTGAAGGCTAGGTTACATTTCTGTTATATTTAATTTACGGTAGGGTACTATTAAGTCGCTGTTAGGTTACATACAGGTTCTGGTTACGGTACAAAAGTTTAAGGTTAGGAATTTATACACAGAGTGAACATTACGCAAGATTTGATTTAAAATAACACTTACTTTTGTTAAATAGCTCTGAAATTAAAATACTATATACCAGTCTTTTAGCTACCATCGTGTATCGATTTCATTCATGGTATAGTCGGATTTAAGAGTGATATAATTAGTTTGAAATTCAAAATATTTCACTTGGGATTTGTATGTGAAAATAATAATTAGTTACGTGACTTAACAGTGATTTTTAGGGGTAAATATCAACTTTTTAACACGAAAATCATGCAATCGTTGGATACATATTCCCTCCTGCGTTTTGCATTGCTCTTTTTGAGTATTTTTAGAACTTAATATTAGTTGTTGTTTTTAAAACCGATTTTTCACACAGCCAGTGGCTACATATTTCAGACAATGCATTTCTGCATGTAACGAGTTAATGATAAAATCATACAAATTTCAAGTTCGTTTAATATTGTTAATACGGACCCGGGCAACGCCGGGCGGGTCAGCTAGTAAATTAAATAAAAATTAAATAAAAAAATAGAAATATTTATATCTCAAGACAGGAATTTATTTTTTGTTGTTTTTTAAAATTATTTCAATGCGTAATCTACTATTCTTAACACAGAAATAAATTTTCGTTACAAAAAATAAATGCAAGCGGTATTCGAAATCACATTAAAAAATCTCAAATACCGTATGCTGCTGCAATAAAGCTGCTTGCGAAACAGGGAAATTTATCCGATTATAAACTGTAGGCCGTTAACATTTTACTTCAATTTTTAAGAAGACGACAAACCAGAGTTCAAATACGCATATGCCAATTTTGCGGCTTTTAGTTGCTGCAATGACCGTTTCCCCAGAAATGTTATTCGAAAAAATATATTAAAAGCCAAATAAAAAGTGAAATTAAGACATTAAAATAGAAGGAATTTATTTATAATGAAAATAGAAAAAGCTTTCTGGATGGAATAACCCATCTAGAAATAGTGGTAAAGGTATAAAAAATAATATTATAAATTAAGAAAAGCAGTATAGACGCGGAGTAAAAAAATAAATAAATTTTAAAATGTTTCCTGAATGGTGTTTTCATGTAAATATCAAATTGTCAATCATGTGAAGCATATAAAACCCAGTATCTCAAAATTAAAACCTGCATGCTTTAAAAAACTAAAGAGTGCCCAGTGAAGTAAGTCAAAGTAGGTAATGAGGAATTAAAATACATTCTAGTGTTTAAGGTCCGGACAGTCAGTTGAAATATAATGGATAGTAAAAATTGGAGATTTACGCGAACTGGAATTTCCCGGCCCGATCCATAGAAAAAAAATTTGAACTGGTCCGAGTCTGGCCCAACACGAAAAAAAAAATTAAAATTTCGGCCCGAGCCCGGCTTGGCTCGAATGAATTTCTAAAGAACAAAAATTGAATTTCTAAAGAAAAATTCTGACCAAAAAAAACTTACATTAGTCTTTTTTTTTTCATGTTCATAATTTTTATTTATGCAGAGTTACCGTAGGCTGCGATATTTATGTTTTTATTGAATCTCTGTTTGTTGCATATAAATGTTTCAGTTATCTTTAATATTATTAATCTATATTCTACGTAATGGAATATAAAAATCTAAAAAATGGTATATGGTAAAAGTAAAATCATCTAAGAAGGAATCGCATTGGAAAGGAAAAAATAAATTATAGACAAGTTTCCTTCTTAGCAGCTGTAAATGTATAATATATCTATATTTTATAGCGTATTATTATATTCATTTTGCATGGATGAACAGTTTAAAAGAAGTTTAAAAGAATTTTCCAGTTTTCAGTTTAAAAAAAGATTCCGTCATAGGCAGATTCTTCTTTCATGCAATTAACTCTATTTTAATAAACCTAGAAATCTACGATTGTTTAAAATTAATAAATTCTAGAATAATGGCGATTTAAAAGTATATGTCTTTTTTGCAAAGATTTTTGGATCAAGCCAAACTTTACTGATTTGTGAACAGACTTGGACACATCGAAAAAATGCTTTTCATAAGGGATGATTGAACCGGGACTGAATATTTTGGTCAGTGAAGATTAGAAATAATGAAATGAATCCCAGCTTCGTGCGAAAAAAAATAAGTTAGGTCCTGCCAGACTGATCGTTCAAGGAAAAAATAAAGCCCGTGCCCGGCCCGAATGCCGTTAGTGAAAATAGGCCCGAACCCGGCTCGTGCAGATCTCTAGGCAGGGTATCAAAGTGGCAGCGAGGACACATGGGTACATCCTACCGTAGTAAAAGTTGTTTTTTGGGTTATTCTAGAATGTTCAATTCTCAGATGATTCAGAAGAACATCCGTTTTCTTTGGATAACTAGCAGACCAAAATTAAGCAAAGAAACGATAAGCTTTGTGCAAAATGTACTTAGAGTATATTGAAGGAGATTGAATTAAATATTTAAGTTTTACTAAGAAGTTCATTTTATGTTTCGTTCAGAGGTTGAAAATTTGACTAAAACTCATATTAGCTAGATAGCAGAACAGTAAAACTATGTTATTTGGAGGGGTGGAAAAAAATCTTTCGGTTCGGAAAAAATGCATAATAAGAAGAATCAAACAATGGCATTATGAAAGAATTAAATCAATCAATTAAGCAACCAATTGACTCTTATGCGACTAGTAATGCATCCAATTATATGTAACTGAATTATTCGAAGCGTCCGTAAACATTTTTTTCTAAGATAATAATGCTTTCTTTTTTAACAGTATTTAGCTAAATGCCCTAGGGTTTCTTTATGCAACAGATGCTTTCAATATAATCATAATCCATTGTTGTAATAATGTGAGAGTAACCCAGACTAAAACTCAAATGAAAATCTTTAGATATAAAACGAAATCTATTAATTTCAAATATCAGATAATAAAAACAATAACTTAAACTAACCACTCAATTGCTTTTTTTTCTCCAATAAAACTTTCGTTCAAAGCTTCGAAAGACTTTATAAGACTGGATTTAAGACTGGAGTTAATTTAGGTATTAACAGACTCAGTGGTTTCTGTATAAATAAATTCTTACACAGGCTTCATTGTATTTCTTATTAATAAAAAAAATAGTAATAAATGTATTAATTGTTTGTCTAAAATATTTTATATTGATGCATACTTTTAAGGTATTACATCAAGAGATGTGTTCATAAAATTATCTTGTGCCGAAATGTTCAATTTTTTATTATAGCGGACTTTAAGAATATTGATGCCTACGAACAGTCATAGACCTTGCATGGCAGTTTCTTTTTTTGCTATGCAAAAAGCGCATTTCGATCATTTAGATTGTTATTGATAAGAATCAAAACTTTTATTTTACATATCAAATGTTTATCTTTGTTTCTCAAATTAAATTTTCATACCCCTTCCTTCTTAAGTGCGCTCGTAGCTATGTAAATACGTAGCACCTACGGGCGTCATTCAGTCCGACCGTCTGGCCATCCGTCTGTCTATCCGCATATAACAATGCAAAAAGTACCCAACCAAATCGTGAAGAAATTTCATAAAGAAATTTAAAAAATAAAATGTAACAATTGAATTAGTTTTAAAAATTACCAGAGTTGGCTTATTTACACATAAAATGATTTTATAAAAACTCAAGTAAGGCTCTGGCCAGATAACTAGAAAACAGACTTTTCATTTAAATATATAAATAGTTAACGTAGTTTTTATTTGCTATGGTCTAGAATGTACTGCTGGGTGAATATAAAAAAAAAATGCGGAAATCCGTAAAATGAATTTTCTATTAAATGTTATATAATGCAATTTATTTTGATGCATACTAATAAAAAATATGCTTAGAAGTATTTTCAAGAGGCATTATAGATAATCTAAATAAAAGAATTAAAATACTTAGAATTTTAGATTGTCATTTTTATGGCTTGTCACATTGTGATGTGTGCAAAGAAGAGGGCCTTCTTTTATACTGTATAAATATCTTTTCAATTTTTTAAAATTCTAATTAATATTTGCAATTTTAAAAATAAATAAATGAGACAAGTAACAAATTCTATATTTAACATAATAATGTCACATAATGTCAATCTTTGTGACATAATAATGTCACAGACTTTCAACTACTTTCTATCTAACTACATTTTCCTTGTTAAAGTGGCTTTCAAGATATCTTATCTTTTCAGATTAAAAATTATTTTTTAATTGCTCATCATACGTAATATAGGGTAATTCTTTAAATCGTTTTGAAAATCGGAAAAAAAATTGACGTATTTACATGTTTCAGACACTGGAGATTCCGAAATACATATTTTAGGAAAAAAATTGACGTACTTGTGTCCGTGTGCCTGTCTGTAAACGCTCTATCTCCCGAACAAATTGAGATAGAGACTTAAAATTTTTTGTGTACTTAGTATGTAAAATGTGAAGCAGCCTATTTAATATCAGTAACTCGATCATCTGAAACTATTTTTTCTGAAAATATTCATTCTGATAAAAATTAGTTAAATTTTTTATTTTAAGAATAGACCTAACACACAATAAAATAACACAAATTTTGCATAAAGAATGAAGTCGATCAGATTAATAGTTGCCTAGATATTTCTAATCCTGTTTTCCACATTCTTCGATTTCTTTTGACCCTGTATTTCATTCAAATTTCAATTCAAAGATATATTTTAATTGGAAATGAGACGCTTAACTCAATGCAGTAAACTGCTAGTTAATAGGAATACTATTTTTGGAGCTATAAGGATGTTTCTTTCATGCTATTTGGTACTACTTGAATAGTTTGGTGTTTTGTAAAATTTGTTGCAGTTGGTTTATCATCAATTTATTGATAGAGCATTACTATATGTTACAAATATTTAAATATCCATTTTAATTTTAATTTGGAATTGCCATGCATTTTATAAATAGTTCACACATGTTTTATTTTCATATTTCATAATAAGCATATCCATGATGGGTAAGCATTTCAATGTCCGCTGCCCCCCTCCCCCCCCAACGACTATTTTTATTTGTGTCAAATAAACTTCCTTAGATACAGAAATTTGAAATTAAAAAATGTTTCTTGTTTTCTTGTTGCACTAATTTGGTTTCAATTGTAAAAAAGAATTTTTAATTAAAAATTTTTATTTTAAAAAAAGTTTAAACTTTGGTAGCTATGGTAGATTTTTCCTTTAGATTAAAAATTTTCATATAACATTGAAAGAACCACTACTTCAAAATTTCTTTTTACATCATAGAATCCTGATGAAGTGAATAAAACCTTTTCATACCGTAAAGTAACTAGAAAATTTTGCTACTGATAGTACCATCAGGGTTGCCAGTTTCACATTTTATTTTTTCATTTATTTATTTTATGGCTGAAAAAGAAAATGACAACTCTATAGTTCCGCAGTGCCTATATACAACATATCTCTGATGTTAAAGTTAAAACCAATGTTTAGGTACATTTCATGCTCACATTGTTCTATTCAAATCTGAGAAGCCCGAGAAACTTTAAAAATTTATTCATCTGAACTTCGAGTGAAAAAGATTGAAGACTAAAATAATTACTTCTGTTACTCTACTCTTTTGAATTTTTTAAATAATATATTTAAATTTTATTAATCTTAAGATATAAGTGGATTCATATTTTACTTACAACTCATGAATTTTACTTACGATAACAGTTGCACAAGTAAACCTGATGAGCTGAATTTTCTTTTTTTGACGGATCAAGTCTAATTAAAATGACCTGTTATTAAAGAAGAAAAACTTTCCATTAAATAATAAAATATACATATTTTTTTAAAAAAATGAAAAGTTTTAGAAGAAAATATATTAATGTACATGCAATTATTTATTAAGAATATTAATCTAAATGAAGGTCAGTAGCTTATTGTCAGCACGTCGCAACGTTCACCGTTGGGGTCCTGAATGAATTAGGTTCAGTTAACCATTCATTGCTTGGAGTCGATAACAGGAATCACTACACAGTTAAAAACCTCTAGTCGGTTGAACCAACTTTTAATGCTGCAGTAGCTACAACCATCAGATAACGAAATATCACTTCAAGACTAAAGCGTTCAAAAGGATGTTATTTTAACACCCCAGCTTTCGGAATATAATGCGGACTCCTATTACTACCCTCATAGCATGCATGGTCACAGTGACGTCACTATGAGTCACTTTGCTCACATCACATCTGTGACCTAAATGCTACCACTCAGTGACGTCGCATTGTGACTGAGATATGACTCTTTTAAAAATCTTTAGAAAATTACAAATATTCTTCAAAACATGTTATTTACTTTAAAAAACATGTTTCTGGCAATTTAAATTTCGTTGCTTTTGTCACAGTTTCGTCACAATGTTAATGTCAAAGTAGTCACAAATGACACATTTTTCACAAATTGGTCACACCGTGACTTCACAAAGTGGTCACAATTTTAAGTCACAAAAAAGCTCTAAAACGGCCATAACGACATCACACTTTAGTCACTGTGACTTCACATCGACGTCACGTGACGTCACATCGACAATTTATGGTCACAAAGTCATATTGTGACTTCACAACGACGTCGCAGTGACGTCACCATGCTTTACGGGTATTTTAAAATGTAAAAAAAGAAGAAGGTTAACTTCTTCAGCACCAATAATTTATTTAAAGGTAAAAACTTTTACCTTTTTCTATAGGGCCTATATCCCTAGAGTAGATAATCGGCCGACACAAAATAAACCAAACCAAACCTTTTTCTAATAAGAATATTCAAAACATTTAAAAAGTACAATTTCTTTCCACGTTACATCATGTACAAAAATGTCACGAGGATTAAAGGTGAAAGAATAAAAAAAAATTAAATTAAATAAACATGGACAATGGATTTAACACAAGATTTGGAGCTCCGGTTGAATCATAACTCCAAATGTTGAATCAAGATTTCACGATCTTGTGGTTGCAGACACTGGAGAACCAAAATTCGTTCCAACCTATCACAAAATTTTTTAACAGTGTAGATTGCGTGAGAATTGAACACCAATAGTACCACGTTAGCTTTACCACTAGCTTTTTTTGCTGTATAGAGCCTACGGCCCATAATCAAAGAAATAGATTTGGGCATTGTAAGCCATGATATCTGGGAATTGTATCGCTATAGAATTTAGTTAATTAAGTATCGAAATTTTAAATCATTTCATTTATTCTCTGTACTAGATACTAAAGGTTCATTAAAATGTGATTAATCCTTTCCGCAAAATCGTGCGTGCTAGTTACAAAAATGGATTTTAAAATAATATTTTTGTATGCCGCATACATACTTAGACTAAGAATTTTTTTATCATATTTTTTAAAGAAAGATTATAAGTGTCGTTTGATTTAAATTATTACAGATTTATACAAACATAAAATGAGTAGTTAAAAAATTAATTTTCACAATGAATCTGAACTTTAACCCCTACAATCCGGGAGCCTTTTACGAAATTTTTAATGTTTTGTCATCGGTTTTTAAAAACAGAAATTTGTGTCTTTTTAAATCGAGAAATTGTTTCGATTAAACAAGGCAAATTTTACAGTATAATTTTACTGGTGTGGAAAGACAAGCATCCTCAAGCCTTTTTGCGGCACATATACATGTTTCTTGTCCCCAAGGAGGTTAAATACATTTTGTGTTTATAAGATATTTTTATCGGTATCGATTATAAAATTTAATTCTCCAATTATACTTTTCAATTTGAAATTCTAAAATTTGCTAGTTGAATTTCTTCAAAGGGCAAAATCGAAAAAAAATGCACTTCATTTAAGCTGTTGGAAGAAATTCATTTAGGTTAGCACATTAAAAAAACAAAATTAAATAGGGGAGAGGGGGGGCACGTTTGAACAATTTTTTAAAAAATCAATACAATTGTTATTTGAATTACATTTTTTGCGTTTTAAGTATTACATAATAAAAACAATGCATTTTTTCTTCAGTTTCAGTTAGGTGGGAAGGCCTACCAAATGGCTTAAGTCCAATAAGCCCCTGCAACCAGAAATTAAAAGTTTTCCATGTAAATTTAAAAAGTTGTGCGGATTAAAAAAGCTAAAAGGTTTCTGTTCACACCTGCCCCATGTGGGGGTACCTTTAAACAAGTAAGGGGCACCTTTGAACAAAAGAATAAATTATGAAAATATTACGAGTTTTTATAAATAGCTGCATATATTTCAGATATATAAAGTAATATGAATAAAATTAAGTTGGTTGAATATTGTCGTCCGATTATCTACGCTAATGGGATATAGGACCAGGTGGAGTGCCCTCCGTGGGGGTCTTTCTAAGGGAACCTAACCCGTGTTTACGCAAGGTTCGAAGAAAACCACGGAAAACTCCGAACGGTTAGGCTGACAGCCGCGATTGGGTTCGAACCCAGCACCTGCCGTCTACCAGTTGAGAGGTCCGGAATAAAATTAAGTAATTATATTTTATTGAAACTAATAATTTTTCTATTATTTAACCAAACTTAAATCCACCAAAGTTGATGCCAAAAACCATTATTGAAACAACACAGAATGTCCCTCCAGTTGTGTTTGGTTGTGAAAACTTTTTTACAGTATCCTTGAAATACACCAATATGATATCTGATGCTTCTGGAAAATTAATTTTTTCATTCACTCTTTTTGTGAAAAAACCTGACTTAAATTCCGTTTTATCTAGTAAACTAAATTATCTAAAACCAAAAAATAATGTTTCTGAAAGAGTTTAGGGTTTGTTAGACAAACCTGCAAAATCGTGAATCATTATTGTGTATCAGGGATTTGCAATTAACAAATAATTGGTGAATGCCATCACCAATTTAGATTTGAAACTTCCCATCACTGATATATCCAGAGATTGTAATACATGTTTGCAGTAAGAAAGAACTGTTAATAGTATAAGTCCATGTTATTTGATGTTCTTAATTAACCTCTTTTTACATAAAAAAATTCCAAAAATTATAATATTTAGGTACATCAACAACTCTTTACTTCATGGTTTTAGATGTTCAATCATGCCCCTGCTTTTTTGTTCAATGGTGCCCTATCACTGGAGTTCAACATTACAACTGTTTACTCAATCTGGGTGAAGAATTTGAATAAAACAAAGCTTTTAAACTAAAGATTACATCTTTATTTAAGTGTTGAAAATTAAATAAAAATTTTAAACAATTAGAAAGCGAGATAGATAGTGCTCAAAAAATCTCAGATAAAATTGATTTATGGGAATTTAAAGGTGAAAAAATATTAAAAATATAAAATCCGGAGGTAACTAACAGTGAAAATAAATCTAGTGTAGTTTCAGAACAAATTTTTAAAAATGTTGAATTACCAAAATTATCCTTATCTATTTTCGAAGGTAATATAACAGAATGGATAGGATATACAGATCTTTTCAATGGTTGCATAAAAAGCAATAAAAAATATATCAAATGCCCCCCCCCCCAAAAAAAAACAAAAAAAAAAACGCAGTATTTGAAGGTTCCATTAAAAGGCGAAGCATATCGCGTCATCCATTCTATTCAAATTTCGAATTCTAATTTTGAGATAGCATGGAATTTGCTAGACGAAATATATTCAAATAAGAGTGAGCAACTTTTTGTGTACATTAAATGATTTCTGAGTTTACCAACAATTCAAACAGAATCAACTATTGCTGTTTTAAATTTAGTTGACAATGTTAATGAAATAATTCGCTCGTTAGAAATATTGAACCAAATCATTGATAAATTTGTTGATACATTAATGACTTATTTAATTTTGCAAAAACTGGATTCTTCTGCAAAATTATGGTGGGAATGTCAGCCTAAAAGCAATGTGATTCCGAAACATAGCGATTTAATTGAATTTCTTAAGAATTACGCAAGAACTCTACAGAATAGAACTAGCTGTAAATAAAGTATCTAAATCTGCATTTCCGAGTAAAAATAATGCTTTTGTAGCTACCTTGGTTTGTGGTTATTGTAACGAAGACCATAATTTAGCTAAGCGCTCGATATTTCTTAACTTACCTGTTCAACAAAGAATAGATTTCGTAAAACGTAATTATTATTGTTTTAACAGTTCATCTAACATGCATTTACTCAATAAATGTAAGAATCTCAAGACTAGCCACCATTGTTTTACAAAGGTGGCAGATCTGGAAGATCAGTAAAAATATTACAGATCTTCCATAGATTATCCAAATAATATAAGACTCAGACAAATATTAGCATTTCCCCACATGAACAAGAATTTGTCCCAGAAAAAATTGAGTCAGAAATTTAGAACGTGTCGTCTACAGTGTGTGCTTCCCATTATGAGTCAAATGCAAAGTGTAATCAAAAGATTCATATTTTGTTGCGTAATGCATTAATAAAAGTTCAAACTTATAAACAAAAGTTTGTAAAATGTAGATGTTTGTGCGATATTGGCTCTCAGAGATCATTTATTTCACGAGAATGTGTAAACAAATTAGGATTAAAAGTGACAGACATTTCTATTTCTGTGTCATGACTGGGAACATTTAATACTGTGAGCGATGGGGAAGTTGATTTATTATTCACTTCTTGCTTCAAAAGTGATCTTACAGTATCTACATCAGCATTCGTAATGGATAAAGTGACAGATAATATTCCTCATGATTCTTTGCCTTCAAACATTTGCTATAATTAGTGATTTAATGTTAGCTGATTCATTGTTTTATAAATCACAAATTGATATCCTTTTTGGTGTAAATGTATTCATGCATTTAATGACTGAAGATTTTGTTAAACGTGAACCTAACCTTCCATTTGCCTTAAATTCGAGACTTGGATGGATAATCTCGAATATCACAAATTTTGAAACGCTAGCAAATAATCCAGTACATGTAAATCATTTTAAGTAAAAAAGCTGATGAGTTAGTAAACTCATTTTGGGAATTAGAAAATATTCAAAATGTGCAACCTTTAACACTTGAAGAAAATTTTTGCAAAAAACATTTTGAGAATTCTCATTTTAGAGAAAAATCAGGTCGCTCTTCAGTCACATTACCATTCAAACAGGATCGAGGTAGTCTAGGTGATTCTCGTCAAATGGCGAACAAAAGATTTCTTTATCTTGAGAAAAGACTAATTTCTATGCCAGAAATTTATGATCAATATGTTCAATTTATGAAGGAATTTTTATATCCTGGCCATATGGAAATTGTTTCGAACAGAAATCGTGGATTGGAGAATAAACATTATTACATCTCACACCGCTTTGTCTTGAATAATTCTAATTTAAGCAAGGTTCGCACACTCCTTGGAATTTCTAAGGACTCTAGCACCACTATTAAAAATAAGAAAATTTACATTTAACTTTTAAATCACAACATCCGCAATCCCCACCTTCATTCGAAGATTTTATGATAATTTCCTGCAGTGAAACACTTTAAAATATTCTTCAAATTTAGTGGTAGAACTGTGCGAACCCTGTTAAGTACCAAGTTAAGAGTCGTTTTTGATGCGATTGCTAAAACCACAATGGGTGTTTCTTTAAATGACACTCTAATGTTAGGTCCTAAAACACAAGATGATTTAATTTGCATTTTATTGAGATTTAGATTTTACAATATTGCAATAACAGCTGATATAAGAATGATGTATAGACAGGTAAAAATTCATAATAAAGTTAGAGATTTTAAGAGAATTTTATGGAGAGATAGTCCTGAAAAACATATAGAAATTTATCGTTTGAATACAGTCACGTACGGAACTGCTGCTGCACCATACCTTGCAACTAAATGTTTGAATCAGTTAACAATGGATGAGGGTCTTAATTTTCCAAAAGCAAAGGCTATAGTTTTGAGAGATTTTCACATTTATGATGTGCTAACTGTTGTTGAGAATACTTCGGAAGTTACGGAATTGATAAATGAATTGCAGAAAATGCTTGGAAAAGATGGCTTTGATCTACATAAATGGTCTACAAATGAGCAATCTCTGTTGAAAAATGCTGCGTTAGCGAACATAAGTAATAATAATATCCATAATGTAATAGCAATAAGGCCATAAATGTTCTAGGAGTAATAATAACTGATAATAACATATACAAAATGTAATTTCAGTGATATAGATTATCAAAGAGCCCCTACTAAAAGAAATATTCTGTGAAATATATCAACGCTTTTTGATCCATATAAGGATGAATTGCACCTTTTGTAATTCTAACTAAATTATTCTTCAAGTACTGTGGAAATTAAAATTATCGTGGGATGATCCAGTACCAGAAAATATTGTATAAAACTGAAAAATTTTGCGTCATGAAGACAAACTCTTAAATTCCATATACGTATATACCTAGAAAAGTCATCTTGGCTAATTATTCTTCGTGGAATTTTACGATGCGTCAGCAGTTATTTATGTTAAAACTTGTGACAATTCTAGCATTGATGTGAAACTTTTAACAGCAAAAACTCGAGTAGCACCCCTAAAACCTGTCACGATTCCAAGGCTTGAATTATGTTAACAGTATTACTGGCACACTTAGTACAAGCGATTAAATCAGCATTGCATATAAAACCGCATTTAGTGCACAAATTGACTGATTCACAAATTGTATTGCCATGGTTAACATTAGATCCTAAAAGGTAGCAAGTATTTGTAGCTAACAGTGTATCTGAAATTCAATCCATATTTCCAGTTGTAAATTGGAGCCATGTAGACGAAAAGGAAAATCCTGCTGGTTGTGCATCCCGTGGGTTATTTCCAGCAAAATTACTGTCCCATGAATTGTGGTGGAATGGCCCACCATGGTTAAGAAACAATGAAGTTCCAGAGCATAAACCTATTTCCATAAATAAAGACGTTTTACCGAAGCACGTAAAACAGTATCATTTTTAATTTCTGAAACTGTAAAAGAACTTAATATTATATCGAAAATATCCTCGTTTCCAACGTTGCAACACATATTTGCTTGGATATTGAGGTTTATCTCCAATTCAAAGGTAACATCTATAGAAAGAAATACATCCTTTTAATCAAGCAATGAAATTCAAGCCGCAATATGTTGCATTATTAGAATATTTCAACAAGTGAACTATAGTAAAGAAATCCACAGTTTAAAAACTGGAAATGAGTCACCTGCAAATAGTTTGTTTCCTATTTTAGATGATGACAAAATATTAAGAGTGGGAAGGAGATTGAAAAATGCGCAGCTGTCGGAGAAGGAAAACATCCAATCTTTTTACCATCAAAGCATCATACGACTCAGATCATAATTACACATTTTCATAAAAAATATTGATGATATTAATCAGGAAAAATCTGCCTAATTTAAGAAGAATACAAAGGTATATTCTTCTTAAATTAGGTACAAATATTGAATCATTGCTGTCAGATGTGCTATTCGGAAAATAGCGAGAGCTTGTGTTACGTGTTGTAGATGCAGAGCTCAATCATTAAAACAAATAATGGCTGATCTTCCAGCATCCATAGTAATACAATCACGACTATTTAATCGAGTTTCAGCAGATTTCTCAGGACCAATCATGATTAAATATTGTGATAGACGGAGATCAAAATCATTTAAATCATATGTGTGTGTATTTGTCTGCTTCGTCATCAAAGCAGTCCATCTTGAATTTGTAGAAGACCTTTCAACAAAGACATTCTTAGGTGCATTAAAACGATTTATTGCAAGAAGAGTAAACCTCTTGAGATTTTTAGGGACTGTGGAAGCAACTTCAAAGGTGCTGAAAAAGAAATCAACAAATATCTTTTGCAGTGCAAACAGAAGGAAGCAATTCACAAATTTTTGTCGCCAGAGGAAATAACTTGGACATTTAACCCGCCTTCAGCTCCATACTTTGATAGACTATGGGAATTTGCAATAAAATAAATGAAATCGCATCTTAAGAAAAATGTTGGTGGCACTGTGTTAACTTATCTTGAATTCTAAACCATAGTTATACAAGTTGAAGCTTGTCTCAACTCCAGGCCATTGTGCCCTATATCATCTGACTCAACAGACTTAATTGCTCTTACACCGGGCCACTTTCTAGTTGGAATTTCTCTAACAGCTATTCCTCAACAAGATCTTAATCGCAGTCCCTTAAATCACCTTGATAGATGGCATGTGATACAGTTCATGCTACAACAATTTTGGAAAAGATGAAGCCGGAAATACTTGTCTCAACTTCAGAAAAAGTTAAATGGCAAAAATGTCAAAGAGATTTACAAGTTAATGACTTAGTTCTCGTCAGAAATGACAACCTTCCACAGCTTAAATGGAAACTAGAAAGAATAATATCTGTTCATCGAGGTTCAAACAATAGAGTCCAAGTTGTCACGATTAAGACCTGTTGTTGTGTCAAATAAATCACCCAATAGTGAAACTCTGTCCTCTTTCTATAAAAACTAAAAACTATGAACTGAGAACATTGTAACATTTTTCTATTTTGTGTTAAGTTTATTTGTAATATTAATTGTTTTTTCATTATAGTAAAACTATGATAAGCTTAACGCTTTTTGAAATCCTAGGGGATTTCAACAGGGGCCAGGATGTTTGTGTAAATATCGTCTGCAGAAAGCAAAAGATTTCATATGCTTCGTTTCTATGGTAATTTCTTATTCTTACTTTATATTTTTGAAAGCGTTCTTTGTGTTTTTAATTTTATGTTTTTATTGCAGTGTGAAAGATGATGAAATGTTGTAAGCCGTGTGGCTCGCTCGTTATTTGATGTGAAATAAACCGCAAGATTACAGTCTACTTTGTTGTGTTATGTTAGAAGAATCAAAGTGTGCTAATTTAGTGTAAAAAATCCCTGTGGGCGTGGCCTATAGGCGGAGGTAGATTTCGGAGAGTTTTCATTTCAACAACAAAAAATAACATATTATTAACGATAAAACCAGTCTAACTACTTTACTTGACCGCTTTTGAAAAAAATTTAATTTCATTTTTCTGTAAGAACTGATTTTATCAAAATCCTCTTAAACGAAATTCGGCTCAAATGCCTATTTTGAAAACATATTTTGAATATATATTCTGACTTTATTAAAAAATCGACCAATACGCACATTATATAATTCCTAAATAACAAAAAAACTGTCATTTGAATGCGTTTGAGAGCAATATTGAATTTGAAAATGAGTTATAAAATAACCAATTTGTTATTTGAATACGTCCACAATTCTTTAATCAAGATCGCTTTGGGAAATTTTGTGCGAAGTGCCCAATTTGACAGCTTTTTAAAAAAATGTACATTTAGCCTTTATCAAAAAACTGACCAATAAAGCCCATTACACATTCTTAAATAACAAATAACTCTCAATTGAATGCGTTTGAGAACAAAATTAAATTTAAAAATGAGTCATAAAATAACCAATTTGTTATTTGAATACATCCTCAATTCTTTAATCATGTTCGCTTTCGGAAAAAATTTTTGCGAAGTGCCCACACTCTAAAAAATAAAAGTGTAAATTTACATACAAAAATGTGTAAATCGATGATACAAAAACGATTTGGTTATATGTGTAAATTTGTGTGTAAATTGCCAAAATACACACCTAATGTGTAAATTTCAAAATACACATTTCAGTGCGTGATTTGATGATAACAATAACTGTGTATAAGTTATAATGATCACTCATGAAATACCCACATTATAGTGTAAATTACGCAAGAATACACATATATCTGTGTAATATTCTTACTCATTTATCTGTGTAATCTTTTGTGATTACACGGATAAATGTGTATTAGGCAAAAAACACATTATTGTGTTATTGTAATTTACACAGTTCTTTGCGTAATATATAAATACGCATATTCGCTGGAGGTTCAATAACTATTGTGTCTAGTGTATATAGAATAACTGTACTGCAATGGGTTGATGTATAATATCGAAGTCTAATGTCTTAGTTGATTTTATGCTTAGTTTCAGAACCGTAATTGCAATATTCATATAGTTTTGGATGGAGGAGTGAAATGGGAAGGGGGTGTAGTTGAAAGCCTGATTTTTAGCTTATGGAGCTAGATTTGTGACAGTGGATGAGATAAAAAGTACTGTTGTTTGGACTCGGGATCATAGTGATGTACCCACTTCTCATCAACTGTCACAAGTGTAGCCTCATAAGTTCCAAATCAGCCTATCACACTAATCCCAACCCCTTCTTAGAAACTCCCTCTAAATAGGTTTTTAGAACTTCACCCCTGGCCCTAAAACTATGTTACTGTAGCAGCTACGGTTCTAAAATTCAGCATATTGCCGTTTAAGGCATTAGTTTTCGATTTTCCTCATCAACCATTGTAGTAAAAATATTACTTCTGTGTTAATGGGGAAGTTTTGGACACATTTTGAAATTTACAATTTCTTTAATTATAAAATTGATTCTTCAAATTATGTTTCTATATTGTTCAAGGACATTAGAAAGTCTTTCATTTTGTATTCTATAAATCAAAATTTTTGTATTTGTCTCAAATAAAGTCGATTTTATTATTTTTGTAAAAAGTGCCCCATTCCTCCCCACTCTCCTCTATATATACACATAAAAACTGCTGTTTTATTTTCTATATTCTTCCTTGCCTCTTAATTTTATATTTTCCCCTCATTTAGATATTATTTAGTAGACGCAATTAAAAATTAAGATAAAGAAAAAAATATAATTAATAGATGATAGATTTTAGACTAGTCGGAATAATGATAGTTGGTAAACTTGCAATCTCCACACTTTTTATTTTTAGAGTTCAGACTCAATTTTTCATTTTTTATTTTTCAGACTCAAGATACATAGTCAATTATATTCAAGATACTGTGTTACATACAGTTTATAATAGTTAAATTTAAAATATTATAAAAAATAAAAAAAGGTATGTAATTTTCATCTCACGCACACATACACAACACATATTACATGCAAAAAGTTTAGATGATTTGTTTATATATACATTTATCACCTATATTATATGTTGAATTGTTTTCTTTTTATAAATACTCATCATTACAAAGAATTTATCTTAAAAAAATATCAAAATTATCAAAAAGGCTGTTGAATCATTAAAATAACATCTTTTGCATTTAAGATTATATTTAGAAATTTGTGTCTTTAAAAAAAATACAAATATATTTTAACATTAATGAAATAACACGTATTTTCATAAATGAAAATTTCATATATTCTAATTAAAATTTTAGATATCAAAATAACGAGTGTTTTTATTCATGAGCTATAGTAAAAAATAAAATAAGAAATACTCTGATTATATCCAAATATCAATTGACTCTTATGAATTTTCGAAATTAATGCTCGTAGAATTTATTTGACAATTACATTTGTGTCTTAAGTGTATAACTCACCCGGCGGGGGATATTTATCTAGGGGGGGGGGACTAATAAGTTCGATTTTGAATATTCATTATGACACAACTGTTATATATATTTTTTATATACATACAATCATATGTTTTAGGTCATATAAATTCTGTAATAATAGGCAAAATTGCAATGTAAAAGTGTTTATTTGAAGAAAAAGCCATTACTTTAATATAAATTTTCTTCAGAATTTTTGGTCTAAGGTTATTTTAAATCAACGTATTTGTGTCCTTTTGCTATTTACTTCTGTGTGTTTTTATTAAATCTATGATTAACAAGCAAAAATTAAGTGTTCTTTACTATGATTATTTTAGCGGAACATAGTTCTTCTAATGTAATATTTTCAAATTAAAACACAGCTGAAAATTAAATGTAACTAAGATTAATAAATATTCCAAATTTCTCAAAATTGGAAAATGTAGCGTAGAAACTCAAAAACAATGCTATAGTTTTAATCAATAATAAATTTAGTTAACATTATAAGTTTCATAATTAAAGAAAACATATAAATAAATTTCAATAAATAAATAAAACTCAGATGAACTGTTTAGCTTATAAATCAGAATATATAATTTATAGGTATGATATACATTTGTATAATAGTTTATAAATAAACTATAATATCTTTCACACAACCGACCCAAAATTTAATACCGCATCTTCTCCCCCCCCCCCCCAAAAAAAAAATGATGTTAACGTTTATTTTGCTACTGTTAAAATACATTCATAAATAATTTTTAAGATGAAAATTTTTCAAGAAATAAATAACCTTAGATAAAACGGTTGTTATTTTAATAGACATTTATCAGGATTCAGGTATTGTTGACATTTTTAAGGCAAGTAAATTATTCATGTAAAAAATTCTTATATGTAAAAAAGCAATCCAACATATAGCATATACACTTATACATAAATATGAACAAATCAGATAAAAATAATTGAAGGTAATACGAACGTATGAGATTACATACCTTATATTTTATAGGAAAATAACTTCTATATTTTTCTCAACGCGAGCGCTAGCATTCAGCTGGACCCACCATTAGTTTTCAACTTAAACCTGATGAAGCCAAGTCAACAAAGATTACGATTTTAAGTTTCGATGCTAGATTCGCGACTAACTTGGGATTGAAGTGTTTCGTGAATAGAATCATAAACTGTACTGCGAACTAAAGTTAAACTAAAATTACAAGTTAAACTTTGAAATGGGTAAAGGGTTAAAAGCTATGAGACAGCTAAAATAATTTAGGGTAAGATAAAATAACTCAGAATACGAATTTAGAATTATCTTAATTACATGAATTATATTTTATGATGCTACATATTAAATGAATTCGAAATAGCTTTTAGATTCTACTGGAGGTTAAACTACTGTCCTTTAAAAATCAAGGGGGGGGGGGCAGCAGAAAAGTTACCAACAGTACGAAAAATATAATTTAAATTTATGAATAAGCATAAAGTGGGATTATATCTCCAATTATAATGTCTCTTTAGGAAGTCTTTCTAATTTCGTTTTAAGAATGAAATCTAACACTATTACTGAAAATTACAAGTAAAATTGTGAAAAAACAGCGGTCTGCGAGACGGCAGAAAGAAATTACGATTTAATCAAAACATAGAATTATAAAATCAAGCATTCTTATATTTGATGTACAAGTTTCAAAAGGTAATTCGGAAAACGAAATTAAAATTAACTAATTAAACGAATAAAATTTTTCGTTACATGTAACGAAATATTGATACATGTATTGAGATTAATTTTTTTTTTTAAACTTCTTTTAAATGTTCACATGCTTTTGAAACGGGGAGAGTGATCGAGGTGGTCAGAGTATCTTATAAAAATAAATAAATTATTAGTTTATTATTTAAAAACGCTGTTACATCAATGCAATGACATCAAATTATTTATGGAATGGGATGACTGAAATAAAAAGTGTAGCTCTGAATAATATGTAAGCCTCCCATCCTTTTCGTAACGTTTACTTTAAAATTCACACATTTATAATTTTTGTAACAAACTAATTATTGTAATTTCAGGTGTTATCTATATTTACTCATTTTTCTGAGTTTATGAACTGATAACAACTTATAAACTTAATGCCATAAACTAAACACACATTAAAATAAGTATATTAAAATAAGTATTTTTTGTAGGAAAAGTGTATTTTTATGACAAGTGGGAAATTTTACAAATTTACACACGTACCTATGTATATATCATTATGTATAAATTACAGTAACATACCAATTTGTGTAAATTCAGGCATTTTTCAGCATTTACACATTTATTTGTGTTTTCAAGTTATAACAAAATACATACTTAGTTTTATAAGCTAAAATGCACTTAAAAACAGGTAAAATTTCACAAAAAGTCGGTAATTTTCATGTCAGGTGTTTAATTTTAGGAATTTACACTCATATATATGCAAATTTGTCTAATTTACACTTTTATTTTTTAGAGTGCATTTTGACAGCTTTTTAAAAAATATATTTAGCCTTTATCAAAATATTGATGAATGTGCACATTATATAGCTTCTAAATAACAAAAAACTGTCAATTAAATGCGTTTGAGAGCAAAATTGGATTTAAAAATGGTTCATAAATAACCAATTTGTTATTTGAATACATCCTCAATTCTTTAATCATGATATCGCTTTGGGAAATTTTGTGCGAGGTGCCCATTTTGGCAGCCTTTTTTTTAAATATATTCCGCCTTTATCAAAAAACTGGCCAATCCGTCTCACTATATAGTTCCTAAATGAGAGGACCTGTAAACTGGATGCGTTTGAGGATAAAAGTGGATTTAAAAATGACTCAGAAAAAACGCAATTTATTATACTTCCTTAATTTTTCAATCACTATTACTTCGGGAAATTCTGTTTAAAAAACCCTTTTTGGCAGCCTTTTCAAAAATATATTCTGCCTTTATCAAAACACTGGCCAATACGTAATCTTATATAGTTCCTAAATAAGAGGATCTGCCATTTAGATGCGTTTAAAATCAAAAATGAATTTAAAAATGAGTCAGGATATAAGCAGTTTGGATTTGAGGTTTTTTTCTATAACTCCTATTTTTGTTTAATTTATTTTTGATATAAGAATTGGTCCTACGAAAAACTTGTTATAATAAAAGTTGTAGATATTATTGAGAAGATGTAAAATAAATTTAATTAGATTTGATTGCTTAATAATTGAGTAAGTTATGGATTTTTTTCCTTTTCCTTCCCCCTTTTTCTTTTCTTTTTAATTTTTTTATCGGTAAAAGTTGGTCCTATCAAAAACTTGTAGATACAAAAGTTTTAGATAAAGTTGAGTACATTTGTAAAAAATTTAGTTGGATTTGATATCTTCAGAATTGGCGAAGTTATGAATTTTTTTCTCCCAAAACCCCTGTTTTTTTGCCCCTTGAGCCCATTTTTAACTTTATCAAAAATCTGTCTAGCATAACTTTTATCCTATTTTTAGAAGTAATATCAACTTTAAACTTATTCGATATCTATTTTAGTTAAAAAGTTATCGCGTTTTTTCGGTTTTCACAAAAACCCTTCCTATTTCCACCCTCTTGGTCCGCTTTTGCCCATTAACGATCTCGACCGAGATTTTATGCCTCTTGATTTTATGTAAAAATTTGAAGAAAATCTGAGTATAATTATAGAAGTTATCGTGTCTAGAAGAAAGTGAAATATATATATATATGGATAGATAGATAGATAGATAGATAAACTTTTTTACTGGTGGTAGTTTTGAGGTCTAAGAGTCATGATCGGTGTAGATCTGCAAAAATTTTTCAGAAATTCCAACATGGGAGAGAATGCAATAGGTAGTATTTCATATGAAATCCACCTAAAAACGCAACAAACACAGGTGACATTAAAATATATAATTTATTAAATAATGTCTGATTTGTGCTAAGTACCTCCGCTCAAAAAATAAATTTTCACATAAAAAGGAAAATAAAACATTTTGCATAATTATCTATGTTGACTGTTGACGACTTGTTAATGTCAAGTAAAGCTGGTGAAATAAATAACATAATTGAAGAATCACAATAAGAATAGAAAGTCACGATTCGATTAACGACTATCTGAGAATAAACATGGAGAAAACCAAGAAGGGAATTGCGCTCTTGTTCAAAGGTATAAAATAAATGAAATAATCGAAAAATTCAAGTTAAAGGACTCCAAATCTTATCTTACTCAAGTGGGATCCTGATGTTTAAAATTAGATGACGAAGAAAAATTACTCTTAAATAACAATAAATACAAACTGGTCGTCGGCGCATAATTCTGCCTTATAACATTAACGAGATCGGATGTTTCAGCTGCCATAAACATCCTAACACTGTAAAAAATAATTTGTAATCCTTCAGATGCAAAGTTGCCGAAATCTGTATGCTTACTAATATTTCACATGTACACTGTACAAGAAAGATGTAAATCTATAAAAATAATTTTTGTAAAACTACAGAAATCTGTAATTTTACAAATGAAAACTATTAAAATTGCAGTTAGCTTACTAAACTTTTATCTGTAACCTGGGTTGCAGTTGCATAAAAAAAATTTAATGAATCCCAGTTTTCTAAATAAATCTTAGTAACCTTACAGATTTGTTTTTCAGTGTAAATATGTATCTGTTACATAAATTTTTGCTGTTGGCGTTACATAAAATGTTCTGGGAATCCCAGTTACTTAGAAAACTTTTAGTTACTTTTAGAACAGATTTTTTTACAGTGTAGAAACGGAAACAAAAGACGATGAGACCGACCATTAACTAAGTTGATAACTTAAATATCTATTAAATATTTTTAGGTGCAATGACCAAGATGTAGCAAACGACCAAAAGTAGATGCAATGACCAAGCCTCTATTCTAACCTTATTTTATCAAAAAAAAAAAAAAAAAAAAAAAAAAAAAAAGGATTGATTAAAAAGAAATGATTATTCCTGCATCAGAGCTCAAACACATCTGATAGAAATAAATGATCTCATAATCAGAAATACCTTATAATTAAATATGTGATTTCCAAGTAATAAATCTTGCGCAATAAAGGTGTTTCTTTCATCGCTATTGCTCAATGTATTTTCCAAAGCTATGTGTTATTTCCATAATTCATTCTTGGATTTTTCCAATGACGTGCTATTTTAATAAACTAAGCAACTTTCTACTTTAGTTCTTTTTGTCTGTATCTTTTAAAGCAATAATTCACAGGATATCTTTTCTTGATTTTTTATGCATACTTTTATCCTAAATCTGTATCCATATAAAATCTCTGTAGGATAACATTAACTAAGTAAAAATCTAACATTAGGAAAATGAGGTCGCAGTTATAGATTTGAACATGCAATAAATATTTTTATGGTACATGTATCACAACCACACACGACACATATTTAATAAAGAAACTTAAAGTGATTTATTGAAAGAAATTATCAGGCCTAATGAAACTGTCATGTACAAATGAATTAACCATGGGCTGTCACACATTCATCCGTCCATTGTCGCTTACGGGATATATTTTCCGACGGAATGATTCCTATTTTGTTATTTACTTTTGTTATATGATTCCTGTTTGTTACTATATTATTTTACCCATCCTCACCTACGTTAGGTTATTTTTTACCTGGCAAGTGCAACCCTGATAAAGGTTTTTATATTTATAGCCGACTTATAGATTTATTACTTTTAGCCGACAGAATCTGGTTTCAAGATTCTGTCGGCTTCAACTTTAGATGAATTCTTTTCTTTAAGATCGTAATACAGGCGACCGGGGAGGGACATTATGCTCTACAGACTTGGTTTCCTAGTATGAGTAGTCCCTCTTAGGCAATAAAAACCATGAACTTTATTAATAATGGTTCACTATTTTATACTACTTATATCTTATTTTCTGTGAAACTCCGATTTACACGGTTCACCTGATAACTCTATTAATGCAGGAACATGTACAAATGAACAACTTTCATTTCAAAATATAATTAGCGAAATTGATTCAGCTGAAATTTCAGAGGAAATGACTAAAAAATAGTTTGTTTAAAATATATAGATGTCCCGGTTCGCCCCGGAATTGCCCTCACTTTCTTACTGTTGGTATATGTACCTACATGAAATATAAAGATGCAAACACGCATATAAAAAGCAGGTTAAAAATAGACAATTTACAAAACAGAAAGAAAGTTGCACAATCTAGGGTGTTTCACAAATAACGATATTTTTTAAGAATATTTATTTCTATTGATTTCTTTTACGTGTGTTAAATAAATCTCTCTTTAGAAAGAAGGAAGAATAGCCATAGTTTTCTGGAAACTGGGCGATAAAACATATAAAGAGGTGCGCAAACTGTACCATCGAAAATACGGAAAAAAGCCACCAACAACAATCAATATCAGGATACTTGTGAACAAATTCAGATGAACCAGTAGCAATGGTGTATGAAAAATGTCAAGCATTATCACAGCAGTTGAAAGGAGCCCATGATCAAAAGTAGCCTGATATTGGCCCTTGTTGGTGACTGTTTTCCGCATTTTCGATAGTAGAGCTGACACAGCTCAACATATGTTTTATCATCTAGTTTCTAGGAAACTATGGCTATTATTTCTTCTAAAAAGTGAGTTATTTAAACGCATGTGAAAGAAATCAATAGATTAGTATTTTCATAGAAATGTATCGTTAATTTTGGAACATCCTATAGAATCATTTTTAATTTAATAAATCACTTCTTCAGAATAAAACGATTGAGAATATACCAGGAATTATATTCGAAATTTAAAATTAAAAAAACGTAACTATATATTATCATGTTCAGTAGTTGTGAATTTACATTGCATTTTTAATTATTATTGTCTTTTATTTCAAAAAGCTTTAGATGAACAATTGAAAAAGATATTAAAAGAATTTCTATTCAGATCTGGTATTAAATAAATTTTCGATATACTGCAAAAACTGAGAGAGAAAGTATAGGAATATCACATCTGGAACACAACATTTAAATTACAATTTTAATTATGATTTTCTTCATCAAGACTCGGTACTCAAATTTGCAGGCAATCACGAAAATATTAATTTCCAACTTTTTACATTAAATGATTTTAGGCATAATATCAGGAAGTGCTGTAAAGATCCTATAATTAAAAACATGCGACAAAGACTTTTTACTTTGTACATTTTATTAAAATTAAAATTTTAATTTTTAAATTCTTGTTTCTCAGTTTTTGTTTTCTCATGCATGCTAATAATATCATATTACTTTAAGAAGTAAAACAAGAAAAGGCCTATTTTTTACGATTGAATCTGATCCAGTAATAGCTGTTTAAAGTGAAAGTATCTTTTTAGCAGCAAAAAATGGGTCATTCAGAAATTTACAAGAAATATAAGTAAAAATAATAATAATAATAATGAGAGTAAAAATAACATAATAATATAAATTTGAAATACGTTTTCACTATGATATATTAAAACAAAAAATACAACTTATACTGAAAATGTAATTGAAAAAATAATAGATTTTTTGTTAAATGAAATTATTATACAATTTTGAAACTTTATAACAAAAACTATACCTATGCTTAGTAACAGAAATTATACCTATCATATTACATGTATGATGTGACTATTTCCTATATACATGTGAAAAAATTCCTCTAATAGTTTAAACACTTTTGTGTAGAATCCCCCAAAGCATAACCCAATTTATTTGTATTTAAATTCAGAAAATTTGTGTAAGTCATGCAATTCAAAGTTTAGTATCTTGGAAACTCGGTTTTAGCGTTAGATGAATAGGGTCTTTTTTTAACACGCTTTTAATAGCTTCACCTGTATGTATGTATGCAATGGAATCTTTGAACTTTATTTTCACCCACTTTAAGACATTAGATTAAATTGAAACTCTGCACACTTTTTGACAACTGGTGACAATTCAACAATTTGAAAAGTTGCCGATTAAAAGGATCAAAATAAAAAAAAGACGTATAAACGGATTAACAGGCACCTGACATCCTAGATACATGACAATCACTGAAACACACATGAAAACTATAAAACGGCTACTGTACGAGAGATTGAAAATTTTTGTGAGAGCAAAAGTTTTGTTAATACCGAATGTTTATGTGGCAAAAGGCTTAGTATATGGCATTATGGGTTTTATCATGGAGGTTCTCTGGCCGCATTTTCGACGGAAACAAGTATATGATACAGACATTCTGTCAGTCCGTATTCCGTTCAGATAGCATAATGTAATAAAACTAATATCGATAAAATTTACAGTAAAATCCAGCTATGGTTCTGCTGAAAGAAGAATGCTGCCATTGATCCTGAGTTTTGCATAGACCGTACATAAAATACAAGACTGTACGGTTCATCATGCAATCATTTATATGAGTTCTCGGCTGTTTGATGCTGGACATGCTTATGTAGCACTCAGTTGTGGAAGGTCTCTGGAGGGTATCCAAATCGAAGAACTTGATTGCTCAAAGTTAACAGGAAGAGAGTTCCATGTAACGGTAATGCATTAGATGAAGTGATCTGATTACGAGATAATTCATAAAACAGCCTCATAACCGTCCGTTGCCACGTATGATATACCAAAAATTTTAGTCCGTAAGTGACTATAACATTTAAAATTCAATAAAGTTTTTTATTAGTCCAATTATTTATTTATTTATTTATTTATTTATTTATATTTTATTTATTTATTTATTTATTTATTTATTTATTTATTTATTTTATTTATTTATTTATTTATTTATTTATTTATTTTTGTCTAACTGAACATTGAAATTCTAAATAAAATTGGCTTAGAAATTCCGACACTAAGAATTTAGAATATACATAATAGTTTAAAAACCAAAAGACACTCTTTTATAGCAGGTCAAACTAAAAAGTTTAGAATATTTTTTAATTATTGAGAAGTTATCCAACAGTGATATAAACGCCATGTAAAAATTAATACAAAAAGCGTGAGGTGCTCAATATAAGTTGTTAACGATATTTCATTGGTAGCTATTTCTAAAGCTTGACATTGCATAAAATGCATAACGAAGCACCCTACACTTTTTGTATTAATTTTTACATGCCTTTTTATCACAGTTGGATAACTTTTGAATAATTAAAACTTATTCTAAATACTTTAGTTTACCTGTTATAAAAGTATGTTTCTTTTTGGTTTTTTAAACTTTTTTTTTTTTTTTTGTCTTTTTTGCTTGTGTAATAAGAAATTTTTACTAAATAACATTTATAAAATCGGGAATTCGTATAAAAAATAAAACTGCGTAACTCTTTAAGAAGTGTTTTTAGTGACCAAATCCCTTTAAAAACACTATTTTACCTCATTTAAAAAACTGTGATTGGAAGTATATTTCTTTGACTTACGGCTTAGTAATTGACCATTGCCCGCCGGTGAGAATAAACATCCCGTTTATCATTAAATATCACGATTTTTTTTTTATTCACATTTATTTTTATTTATTTATTTGTGTGTGTGTGTGATTTAGTGTGTGGAGTAAATAAGTGAGAGTAATTCTTTAAGCGCTTTAAATACAACTGTAGATTTTCAATAATGTATAAATAGTTTTCTGTATTCTTTTAAAATTCGCAAGGATTAGGTTCTCGAAAGCATCCGCGAATGTCAAAATCGCTGAGTTAGGCTCGTTTTTTTTTTCTTTGTATTGGAAAAAAATACAGTAGAAGTTCAAAAAATATATTTATTGAGCAGAATATATTAAAAGTACATTCTTTAAATAAATTTGAATAATTATAAACATATTGTCCAAAATTTATTTGTAAGTATATGGCGGAAAAAAATTTAGTAGTATATGACTGTTTCGCAGAATAAATTTTCTGATTATGAATTTCTATGTTAGAGAAACTTGCGGCTTCGATTTTTATTTTAAATTTAAGACTCCTCGCCAGTAAATAATTGCATCCCACAGCTTTTTCAATAAATTTTCGTTGGTGTTTGAAAATTTCCCCCATAATCATCGCAGAAAATATTTCATCTGCAATAAAAATGTAAAATTTTAGAAAATTTAAAAATTTAAAAAAAAATCTGCATAAAAATTAATTATATTGAACATTATTCACATTTTATGAAATTGATATATGCTGCTGAGGTTTAATACAAGTTAATCCATGTAAAGTAGATAACAGTTACAGAAAAACACCAAATATTTTGACCGCAATTACTAAACCCGAAATACTATATAGTGTAACAGCAAGAACTGAATATTTTTAAAACTTCGTTATCGTACGAACGCACCTTCTTTGCTACGCTTCACGTGCAATTTCCAACTTGTTATTTATTTATTTATTTACTTATTTATTCATTGTGAACTATTATGTGTTTCCTACATGTGATAGCATGTATTTGAGGTCTGTTGTTGTTGTTATTTAAAAATATACGATTTAGATGAAAAATAAATATTACCTGAGTTCGCAAATTCTTAAAATACTGGTTTTCTCAATTTTTTATAATATACTGGGTGTCCCAAAAATAGCGCCACAGCGAGATTCCTCGTTAGGAGTACATAAAAAATGCCCAGATAACTCTATCTGTACGATCCATAGTTTATGAGTAAAATACGAAAAACAAAGTATGACTTCAGAGTCGGTGCAAAGAAAAAAAAACCCGTATTGTACACATCAACATCTGTATGTGCATATCTTTCCAGGCGATAACGTTACTTAATGTTCTCAGTAATAGAGTTTCAAGCTACAAAAAAATATCCGAAAATTTAAAAAATAGTACAAATCGCTTTGCTCATCTACAGGGTGGTTAGTTATTAACGACAGGTGTTCAGAGCCCTCTAGCGAGTAAAGTTTTGGGCGAAACATAACCAAATTTGATCAGCATACATAGTAGAAGTAGACCATGGGATTTCGAATTCTTAAAAAAAATAAAGAAAATAAAAAGTTTAAAAAATCGCCACTAGGGGAAAATTTTAGCTAACATGCGCCTAAAATGCAGTTAATTTGCATAAAATAAGCAATTTTGGCGCACCAATAATGTATTAGTGTAAATGCTGAATGATTAAATGGCAAAAAATACAGTACAGATCAACTTTATACTGCTGGAATACTGCCCGAGCGCTGATGGTACCTGCACATTTTTCATCTCTTGTTCGACAATAGCAGTTACAACTTCGTCAACTTGTTATTGACTAGTCACTTTGCGTCCTGGGCCTTGTTGCCGCATAGTTTCAAATCCATGAATCAACTTTTGTAAATTTGTTATACTCATCGGTTCTTTTGGCAAACTTTGTAATCGGTGAAATTCAGGACGAGCATCATTGCAATTCTAGTTCTGCTGATAACACAGCTTAACTAGCAAAGTATGGTGAGAGTTGATAATGATGAGAAGTCTCCTAGCCTTTCCTTTTATACTCATGATTGCTATACACAACTAATTTTATGCAAATTAATGCATTTTAGTCGGTAAACAACGCTAAAATTGCCTCCAGTGGCGATTTTTAAAACTTTTTATTTAAATTTTTTTTAAAGAATTCGAAATTCCATGGTCTATTATGTATGCTGATCAAATTTGGTTATGTTTTGACCAAAACTTTACTCGCTAGAGGGCTCTGAACAGCTGACGTTAATAACTAACCACCCTGTATATAAAATATATTATCAAGAAAAAACAATTTAAAGTGAAAATATTTTTAAACATCCAACGCGATTTTATTAAAATAATAATTTTAAAAAATCTGCCTTTATGCATTCTTTCTTTATAAAGTTTCAAACAACTTTTTCACTGAAAAGGTGAAATTTCACTTTTTACTATCACCAAAATATATCTTTTATTTTACTGATAGAAATTACATGAATATGTCTTGATACTTTTTTCTTTGCGAGATTTTAAAGAAATAATTGACACAGAAAATGAAATTTTACTTTCTTATTGTCAAGGAAAAACAGTTTAAATTGAAAATATTTTTAAATATATAACGTGACTTTATTAAATAAAAAAAAAGTCTGCCTTAATACATTCTTTCTTTTTAAAATTTCCAACAACTTTTTCACAGAGAAGATGAAACTTCACTTTTTTACTATCACCAAAGCATGTCGTTTATTTAATTGATGGAAATTAGGTGAATGTATCTTATATTCTTTTTCTTTGCAAGATTCTAAACACCTATTTCACAGAGAAGACGAAACTTCATTTTCTTATAACTACCAAAATATATCATTTAGTTGAATGATAAAAATTACGTGAGTTCGCGACTTTTTAGAACAGTATCTTTCCCAATTTGTTGCAATATTTAATGGAAAACCATTTATTAGGAAAACATTTCATAGAAAATCTTTTTAAAGGAAAAATACACCACGGGGTTTTGTTTTCAAATCTATTTTTTTTTTCTTGATATCTTTTAGTTTTTCTTTTATTCTTTATTTATCTAATATTTTCTTATTTTAGAATTCATGTTTTAAAGTTAAAGTCACAAAAATATTAATTATTATTATTATTATTTTAATTATTTAATGTTCTCACCAATAGAGTTTAAGGCCACAAAAAAAACCGATAAACATAAAAAATTTACGAATCGCCTTATTCATCTTTTTAAAAAAATTACCAAGAAAAAAAAATTTAACTGAAAAAATTTTTAACCATTTACTCACCGACGGTACTTATAAGTACCATTGTGGAAAATTTAACAAAAAACGTCAAAACAAAAGAAAATTAACAAAAAAAATTAATTAGTCTATTAATAAAAGTTCTTTTTCTTACTACACACTATACTTTACTCGATCTAATTTAGATAGAATAGAAAAACAGTCGAAGTTAAATATTTTTAAAAAGAAGTAGTTTTCTTATTCATTTTCGAAGGTATATCTTTTTTGTTCTTGGAAGAAAGGTTATATGAAATATTTTCGACGGTAAAAGCGTTTTCCTTTACAGAGAAGATCACAGCACATTTAAATACATTACTTTTATAAGAATTGCAATATTTCCATAAGAGTATTTTTGGTTAATTAATTTGATTATTTATGTAAATATTTTACAAAAAATTATAAATACCAATATATTTAATCAGTTTTAATGAAAAAACACTTCTAAATTTCACATTATTATTATCTAAATATTCCAGTATATCTTCAGATATTAAAGAAGACAATTATTGATATGAAGTCATTTCTTGATAAATAATATGTTAGATAAAGGGTTAATCTTGTACTGCCCCACGTGCTACATATGGCACGTACCTAAAAATACAATAATTCCCATTAAGTGCCATGAATTTGTCTAATAAGTTCTTCATCCCTAATTAAAATCAGTTTAAAAAGCAGATAAACTTAATTAATTTAACCTGATTTGGTTGCAAAATACAGCGATTCAATATTATAAAACCTTAATTTTATACATAGGGTACACGCCGTCAAATATAAAATTTTAGTTGAAAATTTGAAAATTCATTTATTCTTAATCATTTTTTTCATTATTGACCGCTATATAGATTTCAAACATTTTATTTTCCATAAAAATAGAAAAATCATGCTGTGAAGGGTTATACATACAAAGCGATTACATTAAATTAAAAATAAATAAAAAATCGATGCATTTTTTGTGATGCATTTTTAGGTGCGTTCGTAATTATGTTAATACGTAGCACCTATAATTGGCGTTCAGTCCGCCCGCATATAACAACACAAAAACTACCCAACCGAATCGTTTGAAATTAAAAATATATAATTATTACATAATTTTGTCGAGTCATTTCAAATTTCATTAAAATCGGATGCATAGATCAATTACAGGGACAATCAAAAGTATATCATTTACATTACGGTCAATGGGGAAAAAAGTTTCAAATGCATTTTAATCGTTTGAAATTTAACGTACATAATTATTACATAATTTTGTTGAGTAATTTCAAATTTTTTGAAAATCGGATGCATAGATCAATTACAGAGGCAATCAAAATTATTCCATTATATTACGGTCAATGGGAGAAAAGTTTCAAATGCATTTTACACGTTTGAAATTTAAAATACATAATTATTACATAATTCTGTCGAGTTATTTCAAATTTTATGAAAATTGGATGCATAGATCAATTACAGGGACAATCAAAAGTATTCCGTTACATTACGGTCAATGGGGTAAATTGTTTCAAATGCATTTTAAAGGTGTTACACTCATTCGAACATAATAAAATTGATATGCATCTATAAAGTGCATATTATCATATACATTTTGCATGATCTGTAGTGCAAAGAATATTTTTTATTGATTTACAAGGCCACACAAAAGTATTCCATTACATAATGGTATAGGGAGAACATTGTTAGGTGCACAATTTAATTGTAATTAACTATTTACAATTTTATGAGAGTGATAAATGGGAGTGATATTTTTAAAACTTCGTTATCATACGAACGCACCTCATTTGCTACGCCTCAGATGCATTTCCTTCTTGTTTCTTTATAAGATATTAAACAATTTTTTTACAGAAAAGAAGACACTTCACTTTCTTATTATCACCAAAATATATCGCTTATTTGATTAATAAAAATTACGTGAATGTGCCTTGATATTTTCTTTCTTTGCAAGACTCTAAACACCTAATTCACATAAAAGATGAAAATTCCCTTTCTTATAATAACAAAAATATACCATTATTTGAATGTTAAAAGTGACGTGAGTTCGCGACTTGTTAATATACTGGCTTTCCCAATTTGTTGCAGTATCTATTGGAAAGTCATTTGTTAGGAAAACTTTTCATGGAAAATCTTTTTAAAGGAAAAACACCCTAAAGGATTTGCAAATGTATTTTATTCTAGATTTCTTTTAGATTTCTTTTTATAATATATCTTACTATTTTCTTATTTCAAAGGCATGTTTTACAGGAATAAGTTTTATACTTTGTTGCTTTATTTTGATTGCTGTTCTTTTTCGTTTTAATTTTTATTTATACTGTTGTGACTAGATTCGTAAGAGAAAAATTATTACAGTTCACGCCATATTAATATCCTGATTTTGAAAATTTGTTGCAATATTTAATGAAAAGCTATTTCATATGAAATTTTTTAATGGAACCTTTGAATAGAAAACTACTGTTGTACCGCGATTTATTTGGAAACGAACTTTTTTCTACGTTTCTTTTAAATTTTCTTTTATTTCTTTTATTCTCATATTTTCTTATTTTAACTATAAAAGGACTCGGTACCCTTTGAACATTTTTTTAAATTATTATTTTTTAATAATTTTAAGGTATTTTCCTGCATAATAGTAAAGGAATCAATGATGGAAAATGATTCTTTTAAGAAATTAATCGATTTCCCTGGCAAAATTCGAAATATGTATATATATATATATATATATATATATATATATATATATATATATATATTGAAAAATTTAAGTACATTTTAAAATATATCGTAATATTAATAATATATATTCCACAACAAAAAAGTAAGAATTTATATTATAAATTATAATTATAATTATTTATATATTATTTAAAATATAAATACATTTTAAAATGTATCTTCTCGTACATTTTTTTCACATTTTAAGATACTTGTTATTTAATTAAACGATTCCTTGAAATGTGTTGAGTAATTTTAAATTTTGAATTTTTCATAAGTTAATTAGTTTGACAGAAAAAAAAACTGTGCAAATACCCGTAAAATTACAAGTAAAGACTGAATTTATTTTACATAATCTTTCTACTTTAGTGCAAATCCTATACTTATTTTTATCAAATAGACGATAAAGAATAACCAAAATATTTTTTGAGTCAATTAAAAAATATACATAAAAGTTTTGCAAATTTGAATATGTCTATCCGTTGAAAAAAACACTTAGGGGGAACTGGAGCACATTGATACAGCTTTTTTCTAAGAATTTTTTTTTTTTTTTTTTTGGTGTCCAGAATTTCACGTTATTTTTCCATGTGGTGTCAACAAAACTTGTGTAATGTGTTATAAAAAGGTACAATCGTTGTTTTGTATATTTTTTTGCATGTAATTTTAAAAAAATAAAAAAAGTCATTTGTATCAATGTGCCCCATCCCCGGGGCAGATTGATACACTTCATGGGGAACTTTGATACGTCTGAAAAAATGGAGACAAAATAACACCATTGCATATTTTTCATAGAAAAATAGTTAGCAAACCATTCTATATTTATTTATAGAAATTCAAATCATCCACAATTTATTTGTAAGTAGTATTAAAGCAATCAAAATTAAATGAATAATGACTTGATGTTCTGGCTGTTCCTTGTCTGATTGTTGGCTATGGTAACTTTGTCATATCTGGTACTTTAACCCCAGCATTATCTTCTTTCTTACGAAACATGAAAAAATTACCAGGTTTTCTCTTTATAAACCGATTTATAAACATAAAATAAAGGATAATTATCTTAAAAATTCTGTTTATAGTATAATTAATTTTTGCTGTTCTTCAGCTTGTTTCTCTTACTTAACAATTCTCATCTCCAAAAGACTTTTATCTCTGGAAAATCGATATAAATTTGAGATTTGCCAGGCTGTCGTCCTTTTCTTTTGTTAGTTCGACTAGCACTAGATGTTGGATAAATTCATATGTCTTCTGTTTGCAAAAATACTATAAAATGTTCTAATATAAAAAGTTAGAGCTATTTCACTTCAATAAAAACTAATATTAGAAATTTTTGCCGAAAATTGGTTGGATTAAGCAGTATATGGTAAAAAAATAATAAAAGGTAATGAAAAAAGGAACTAGAAAAGGATTTAGGCTGTATCAATGTGCCACGACAAAGGCCGTATCAATTTTCCCCATACAGCCATTTTGAATAAAATGAGTCTCAAATCTAACACATCCTAATTTACTTAACAATAAAGAATGAAGAAGTGATAAAGAGTAGCTTTACTTGCCAGGAAGAGTATTCTTTTCTGTTTAAAACACTGGAACATTTGTATAATATCATTTCAAATGTACAACTCAAATTTACTTTTGAACTAAAAAAACAATAAATCACCCGTTTCATTTCATCAAACTACTGAATCATGCCAAGACGTCCTGTATGTAATTGTGTACACTAGCATCATCTTTTGGAGCTGTTGTTATACTTCCTGAAATGACCAAGTGAGCAGTAGAGGGGGTGTATCAATGTGCCCCATGTATCAATGTGCCCCATTTCCCCCTACTGAGAAAAATTTCTTTTAAGTGAAGTGGATTATGGCATTTAAAGGGATAGCGATGGAATAAAATTGCATTAAAATATATTTATAATACTCGCATCTTTACGGAACTTTGAACCAGAATGTACTTAGGATAATAAAATATAATTTAAGCCAAAAAATAGAAAATTGATATTTTCGTACCTTTTTGCCTAATGAAGGATACCGAATATTTGTACGTTCTACATGACTAGGGAGATTTATGTTTTATAAATACAGTATCAGCTCTCGTTAATTCGAAGTCGGATAAATCGAATCATTGTTTAATTCGAACTAAACATGAAGTCCCGAAATTTTCAATAGCAGAATAACATTAAACACTTTCATTTATTCGAACTCATTTTCTCTTGACTTCGTTTAATTCGAACTAAAGGTATTCCGATTTTTCATTTTTCCTTACTTACTTTCGGACTTCGGGTTTTTTAAATAACTTTCTATCTTTCATTTTTGTCGGAGTTGTAACAAGTATACATATAGTCCCATGCATTTGATATCCGTTTTTTTAGTGCCCCATCTTATCCATCAATGACAACTCCAACTCATTTCCGTTTGTGCTTGTTCATAATCTCTTAATTATTTTATGTATTTTTATCTTTTAATTTAATATTAAATCATTCTAAGGATAAAAACCGAAATATATTTAAAAAATACCCCAATATTAATTTCTTTGTAATAGTACCCTTTTAAACATGTTTCCCTCTGATACTTTCCGTAATTCGAACATTTCGTGTGGTCCCGATGAGTTCAAATTAACGAGAGCCATGTGTATTTGATATTTATTTGCTCATTTCGATAGTTATTTTTGCTATTCTCACTAGATTTTAATGAAAAAGATTCAAGTAATATATCATGTTTTTCTTAATTTCTTGTGCTATCTAATGGAAAACTATTTAATACGAAATATTGAAGACCCTTTCTTAAAAAAAAAATACTATAGTAGTGAATTTTGTTTGAAAACCCCTTGTGATGACAATCACATATTTTTTGTCTTAATGAAACATTAATTATTTCACTACATAGCTATTTTTATCAGACACTCATTTTCTTCAAAATAAGAATCCATCTTCTATCATTAAACATTTTTTTCTTTTGATATTTTTGTCTTAATCTTAATAAAAAGGCAAATAAATACATTGCAAATTATTTCAAAAGCCGTTATATCTTTTGTAAATAAATGCATTTCATTTTCCTGTCACATATTATTTTTTAGATTACTTTAAACGATAAAATTATTGTTGTATCTTACAAATAATCATTTTACTCTTCCGTTAGACATTATCTCACGTCATATAGGGATTGCATTTCATTTTGCAATTCAGGGTTATAATTTTGGCAATATTCATACAGAGCTTATAGTTTCCTTTTAAAAGAAACCACTTCATAAATCAAAAAGAATAATTTAATTTGACAGTTGATTACAGAATTATCTCTTCTACTTTCAATATAATGATACAATATTTTATTGAACCCTCTGAAAGTCTTGCATATGGATAAAATTGTATTGGTGTTTACTCTATTTTTTTTTTTTAATGAGAGGAAAATATGATTCTTTCAGCATTAAAAGAAAAACTTAATTGAAAATATGAATGTAATCCTTGAGAGGATTAGTAATTCTAAAATCTATTGAAAATTCATTAAATCTATAGAATCATATTATCTTAAATATTGCTTATATTGCAGTGAAACCTGGAGCTTAGGGAAACGAATATTACCTGCCAAACACGTAAAGGGCGAAAGAGTTATTATATGGTTTGATGAAATAATAATATAAATAAGTCGTCAGATTTAATTTATTGGAGTTTTTTAATTTTTGCCAAACTGTGTTTCATTTTTATCTTGTTGATAAAATATTGACGAGTTTTGGCTAAATTGTGCCAGTTCAACAAAAACTAGAAAATACGGGTGTTTTGTGACAGAAGATTTTTAAAATTTCAAATATGTAACAAGTGATATATCTCTCGGCTTTAAATTTGTCTCTACACAATTAAAAATCTTGTCCTAGTTTGAACCAAATTTTGGTTCTTAGTAGCTGCCGCCATCAGATAGTGAAACCTCGTACCAACATTTGGAGCTCTGGTTGAAAGAGAGTTCCAATAATTGGAACAATATTGCAATAGGAAGCTTCGAATGCTGGTACGAGATTTTTCTATCTCATTTTGGCAGCTACTGAGCACCAAAATTTTGTTTAAACTGGGACAAAACTTTTAACAGTATAGCCTTATGTCTGGCAACATGCATAAATAAACAATAAAGACAGTTTGGTTGTGCTAATGGATATATAATTTTATGATTGTCTGTTTCTTCATTTTTTCAGACACGGGATAAGAGCTTACCAAAAAGAGTGTTCTTGCGAGAATGCGCTATACTTACAATATACGAGCAGGCCGACCACTATATCATCGAAAAATATGGAGTTTTGTTTCCCACACCACTCTTTCAGAAAGTTCTTTTTTGATTTTCTTTATCATTTTTTTTTTTACTATCTTCATATTTTATAGTCACGATCTATCGATTAAGAATATTTATATCTTATAAACTTCATTTTAATTGCTGTTTTCAATCGATAGTTGTGCCATTCTGAGCTGATTCGAATTACCACGAATAATCCAACCTAACCACGAAACCACGAAAAAATGTTCACGCCTTAATTTGAATTACAAAAACAACACGACAACAAGCGCAAATTATTTTAAATTGTAACTGATAGCTGTTTTGTAGATTATAAAGTTCTTTCATCAAGTTCAAAATGTCAAATACAAATACATGAAAATACAGTCGAGTCTCTCCATAACGAAACTTCATACATCGAATTTCTCTATATAACGAATTTTTAGCAGGAACGGTCCTCTTTTCGCATGACTACATTAAAAAAAGTCTCTATATAGCGAAATATCTATCTCCATATAACGAATTTTTTCATAAGTTGGTCTTAATTTATTCAGTTTTAAAAAAGCTTCGAAGTCATATGGAATCAATTTTCCATCACTTATTTTTGATTTATCGTCAGTTCTGAGTTTTTTTTTATTACTTCTCTCCTTGTTCTTTAAATCCAACGAATCCATCCCACCTCCCACACACTTTTCCACATCCTTCTCAAAACAGAATCAATTGGATTGATACACATGTAAGAGAGGAATCAATGAGAGGCACATAAGAGAGACCTTCAAATGGAGGAAAATGTTAACTACAATTTTTCATTCCTTGCTAAAATTTGACTTTTTTTTATGAGAGCGTAACAATTTTAAAATCTAAACAACAAAAAACTACAGATTTCTTCGTCTGAAATTAATGTAAGTCTTCTTTATTTGATTTTCATTAAGCTTTCAAATAAATGTCTGATATCTTTTTTGAAACAACTTAAATAATTAAGAAATAAAATGTTAGGTTAATATTTACTTTTAAACATTTCAAATTCTTAATTCAAAAGATCAAAAATAATATTTTTTTTCAAATTTTACCCATTAAATACAATTTTTAACATCATTCTCTATACATCGAATTTCTCTATATAACGAATTTTTTACTGGAACGGTGGATTTCGTTATATAGACACTCGACTATATTTAAAATGGTACAAGCAGTGTAATTTATAATCAAAGGTGAAACATCAAAGAGTCGAGAATCAGTAAAGATTAATAATCTCGATAAGAATTATATAGTTGTTGGTGAAACATTTATAACCAAATGCCAAAATTTTTCGAAAAATATCCTACTTGATCATGACGTGTCAGTAAAATAAACTGTTTTAGTGATTAAAAAATGATTAATTAAAATTATTTGAATATTGTGCATTAACCCAGTAATATCTTGGTATTATTTACGCTATCATAAATGTTCACAATTTAGTGGATTTGTATATACACAAATTCAATATTCATGTAATTTCAAATTAGAAAAAGAATTCAGGAGGCAAAGTTCCTCTCAATTCATTGTTAAGAGAGTATCGGAAATTAAATGAGTTATTTCAGGGGGCCTCCGTAACTGACTAGTTAAGACGCCACTCCACTAATCGCCTTCGAGCGTAGGTCCCCACCAGTGGCCGAGAAGTTCTGACCTCAAACTGGTAGACGGTAGGTGCTGGGTTCGAACCCAATCGCGACCGTCGGCCTAACCGTTCGGAGTTTTCCTTGATTTTCTTCGAACTTTGCGTAAATACGGGTTAGGTTCCCTTAGAAATACCCCCACGGAGGGCACTCCACCCCTTAAGGCCTATATCCCACAGTGTAGATAATTGGCCGACATACATAGAAACATAAAAACCTTCGAGCGTAGAAGGTTGTGGGTTCGAATCCCGCTGGCTCCATTGCATACACTCTTTGTGTGGAGCTCCTGGTTGTTCTTCGCTTGTGTTGCAAAATTTCCTTGTGCTATCTCGTCTCTATATATATATTGATGATGACTTATAAGCAGGCGTTCATGTCAAGCACACAAATCAGATGTATGTTATTCAATAAAGTTATTTCAGGAATTTGCTAGCCCTCCGTGGCCGAGTGGTCAAAGTACCACGCCGTTAATCGCGAGGTTGTGGGTTCGATTGCCACTGGCTCCATTGCACGCACTCTTTGTGTGGAGCTCCTGGCTGTATATATCTTGTGTTGTAAAATTTCCTTGTGCTATCTCGTCCCTGTATATTGACGATGACTTATAAGCAGGCTTCATGTCGAGCCCACAAGTCAGATGTATGCTGTTCAATAAAAATAAATAAAAAGGAATTTGCTTAAATCGAAAACTTTGTAGACCGGGTCGTCCACTCTTTTTTTTTCTGTTTAAATTGACGTTTAGATCATGTATGTATCTTAATTAGGAGAGAAAATATTAATTTTTAAGTTTTGATTTGTTTTCAGGATTTAAATTTCAATCAATGGTTGTTTTGGGAATGATTTCTTTTGAAATTGCGTTTTTCTTCATGATGGCTTTTTTCACCATTTCCCCTATTTAAATTGTTATAACTCAAGAACCGTTCAAGATAAGTGGTTCAAACTTGGAATAGGTCTTTTTTCAATCGATTAGCTTGAATTTTGATTCAGCAAATTTGAAAAAAATTATTACTTTTAAAAATATGATTTTTTTTTTTTTTTTAAGTTACATACTTTTTTTTCACATTTTTATTTTAAGTATTTTTAATTTTTAGTTAAACTAATACATTTTAAAACGGTTAAAATAAAATTAAAGCTTATATATTCCTTTTTATTAATTTGAAAAAAAAAACTATTTTATTTATTTATTTATTTACTTATTTATTTTACGGATGCCACATCAAAATTCCGCAATTTTTTTATAAACATATATACCAATAGGAGAAGAACATTCTGAATTTTTTTTTCAGACTTTTATAAATATGTGCATATGGAGATCTTCCTTCTCAGTATAATAACAATCTTATTTGTATTATGTGCTCTTATTTAAGAAATGTCTCTTTCTTTTTTGATTGATAAAATACTTTTTAAATATATGTTTAATTACTATTATATGTATTAAAATTTTAGAGAAACTGGCAATTTTAAAACTTGAAATAAAATAAAGTATGCATTTTAGAAAAATTTTGACAATACAAAAGAAGTGAAGAAATCGTTTAAAAGGAAAGAAGAAATATGTTTAAAATGTTGATTTCCTGAGGAGATCTTATTTAAGATGTATTTAAGATATTTATATATTTATATATTTAAGATAAGCACTAAACGCACATACGTTTTTACATTTGCAAGAAAAATTCGAACTTTAACTGACTAATACACCTAGGAATATCTATTGCTTAGTAATTTTTATTACTAGTTTGTGCTGGTCTGCGTCCACTTGAATGATAAATATTACTCGAATTCATGCCGTTTTAATATCCTAGCTTTATTAATGAAAAAATATGTTTTGTTTGAAAACTTGTCCTTTTTTTCCCTAGCATCATTTCCAATTACATTTTATGTTACTATTTTTTATTATATTTTTAGTCACATTCATTCTGATAAAGAAGATTTATGCCTCATAAACTTCGCGTTAATTGCAATTTTCGATTGTTCTTTATTCTGTTTTTCCCAGAATCAATTTACATTGATGGTGCAGCTTTGCGCCGTGTTAATATACATAATATACCATTTTCTCAGTTTATTGCAACATCTAATGTTAAATCATTTAATACAAAACTACTATCACAGGATCTCATTGCAATCTTTTTTTTTTACATCATTTTAGATTTTTCTGGTTTAGAAGATTTATACTTAACGATTGCTTTCCGTTTCTATTTTCTATTATTATTTTTTAACAATTTGGGAAATGGTTGTTTTTTTTCGATATAAATTGGACATTGTAGTGTCCGCATTTTATTCTTTTTATGATTGGTTCAGGTATATTAATGTTTAATACATGGCATATGTAATGTATGAATCTTTTACTGCGTAAATCACGTTTTGGTCATCATACAAATGATATTTTTACAGCTATTTTCATTAACTCAATGGGAAACATTTAAACGTTTTACTTTGCCAGGGTGGCGAGTAGCCAGAAAAAACAGTGAAAAAGACTAGTATTTTCTTATAGAAAATACTTTAAATAATGTAAAAGAATTAAAGAAGGCGAATTTCTCTTTAACAAATTCTACTATTTAACACCTTTTTTTACTGTATTTTCCGCTAACCACTCGCCACCCTGTTTTTGCAATGAATGTTCTTTTTTATTTACAAATTTTTTTGCTAGAAAATTTTCATTCGAATAGGGAATCGAAATGTCTTTGTCAATAAAGAAGAAAAAAAAGGTTAAAAAATAGGTAGACGCAAATTACCAGATATGGAAAAAATTGAATCCAAAGAAAGACGTCGTATGAAAAATCGTGTTTTAAAGCAACAAAACGAGGCCCTGATTATGGAGCCCACCGATTACGAAATGTGCAATGATTACAAAAAAAGAAACAATCTAATGTTGAACCAGTTGATTGTAAAAAAAACATGATTTTTCTAATATAGAATTTATTTATAAGTCTTAAATTTTAGTCTTTAAAAAACTATTTTTAAAAACATCGTTAATTTTTTTTAATTATATATATTTTTATTAGTATATTTTTTTATACAGTAACCGCCGCTTAGTAAAATCATATTCTTTCTGAGTCAGTTAGAAGAGCATTGGAAGCTTACGTCAAAGATCCTTGATTCAAATCCTGATTAGGGCACATTTTTACTTAATTACAAAATTACAACTCGTACATACTGTATTATTTGTTCCTTTTAAACTATTTAAAGTAAGTTACTTTACTCATTTCATCTATCATGTTACCTCACAAAGCATTATTTAATACTAGTTGTATTGTTTAAACAAACTGTCTTTTTTTTTTTTAAATATTAACAGCGATGTAAATAACGTGAATGAATTTAAAGGAGATTAATTGAATTTACGTAAGTTTTAATGTGTGTTTGGGTGTGCCTAAAGCTTTTCCTGAATATCTGGCAGTACACCCCCTCTTTTGTCTAGTCTTATTTACAGATAAATAAGTCTATGTATCTGTGTATACATAAAAAGTCTTTCATCTTATCGTCTTCCATAGAAAAGGAATGAAGATTGCCTTGTAAAAGCTTAACTAATTAAGATAACACACCACTCTGCGTTTCTTTCAGATATCCCTGCTCATCTGTTTAACTTCTTGTAAGTTATATATTTTTTGTTTGATCATCATTCGTAATATTTTCCAATCTAGACATAACATGCACAGTTTTTAATACCTATGAAGTACGTTTAAAGGAATTCGGCTTAATTCATAAGCCTGCTTACAATCGAACCGTGCTTTTTCACAAAAGTCGATTTTTAAAATTTCAAAATAAGACAAAATATTATCAGTATCCCCTAAAGCTAACTTATTAGTTGCAGTTATTTGTAAATCGCATTGGTACATGCATTTTTGGAGAAGAGGATATCTAAGCTTTTTTTTTTTTTTTTAAGTCTTCCAAAATGTGTGGCCTTTCGTCTTCTCTTAATTAAATTCATAATATATTCTCTATTTCTAAACATCTTTTTGTCTGATTTTTTTTTTACAAAAATGAAATACACGGAGTACATTATTTTTCTCCTTATTGACACTAGTAATTAAGATGGTACAAATTGCTGTTCTACTTTTTGAAAGATGTCTGTCAGCTTAATTAACTTCCACTCTTCAAATGCACATTTTTTTCCAATTATCTCTCATTGTGATTTTTAACTCCTAATTCCACATATACTACCACTTTTGTGATACCTTTCAAGTACATTTAGAAAAAATGTAACTCGATCTAATTTATTCATTTGCTTATTAAAAAAGAAATATATTAAAAATATAATGTAAACTAAGTGTAGAAAATAAATGTAACTAAAAGCTTGTGTTCACAATTGTCGATTTTAGAATTTTCAATTTGAATTGAAAAATATTCAGGTTGCCTAATGCAACTAATTACTGGTGAATTCAATTTTCTAGGAGAGAATCCTAATTTTTATAAATATATCAAATTTCATTGCTTTTCTGTGCCATCTTAATGAAACAACATTGTGTTTATTTCAAAGAAGATTTTCACCTGATTACCTCCTATTGCAATGACATGAAGATTTTCTTTGGAAGACAGAATTCTGTCCCTTTTACTTACCCATCATACGTAGTATAGGGTAAGTCTTGCAATCGTTTTGAAAATCGAAAAAAATTTTTTTACGGATTTACACGTTTTAGATAGTGGAGATACCGAAAAACATATTTTTAGAAAAAAAAATTTTGCCGTCCGTCTGTCTGTCTGTCTGTCTGTCTGTAAACGCTCTATCTCCCGAACGAATTAAGATAGACTTGAAATTTTGTATGTAGTTAGTATGTAAGAATGGGACGAAGCCTATTTAATATCAGCAACCTCGATTATCCGGAACTATTTTTTTCGGCCTCTCGAAAAATTCGTTCTGATGAAAGGTATATAAAAATTTTCGAATTTTTTTGTTCTAAGGAATGGACGTAAAAGGCAATAAAATAACACACGTTTTGCATAGAAAACGAAGTCGATCGTATTATTAGTTGCCGAGATATTTGTAAACCTGTTTTCCACATTCTTCGATTTTTCATGACCCTGTATTTCATTCAAATTTCAATTCAGAGGTATATTTATATTGGAAATGAGACGCTTAATCCGACGCAGTTAATTGTTCGTTAATAGAGTTATTATTTTTGGAGTTATAAGGATGTTTATTTTACGCAGTTCGGTACTAATTGAGTAGTTTGGCATCTTATGTAATTTGTCGAAATCGGTAATCAGCAGTTCTTTAATAGAGCATTACTATGTATATTAACAATATTTAAATTTTGTTTATGAATTGCAATGCATTGTATAAATAGTTTTCACATGTTTTATTTTCATATACATATCCATGATGGGTAAGTATTACGGTGGCCCCCAACGACTAGCTTAACGAAATAAGGAACTGAATGGTTAAGGTGCAAAACGATGATAGCCCACTTTTGTGGACTTTGAAATGACCGTGTCATAATTTCAGAAGCTTTGTATCTTTTGGTCATTTTAGATCAACATAAAAATGAAGGTAATCATTTTTAAAATGCTAAGGAAAATATTTATAATGATTGTAAAACAATGGTAATCGTTTAAAAACACAGTTGAAGATACGGTGGAAGTATGATGATAATGGGCACTTGCAAAAGAAACAAACAGTGGATAGCTTTCATCTAAACCTCTGTCACTCATCATTTTCCCTTCTGATTATTGAATTAAAATGGCAGAATCTTTTTTGAAAGATTATATATATATATATATATATATATATATATATATACATTTCAAAATTTAATTTTTTTTCCGCCAAAAAAATTAACCTTATACTATATTAATTTCCTTTTAACAATATTCCGTATTTATTTTTAGCTTATTAAAATAAAATCCTGTTATTAGATCTAGTCTATTAATCTTTATAGAAACGAAATAAATTCATAATTCGCCTTTAAAAAACATTTATTCCAATATGTGTAAATCTTAAAAAAAAAGTCTCTAAATCAAAAGTATTCTTAATTAAGCTTTATGTATTTCTTAAAATTTCTAATAAACTAATTTTTCCCTGATTTTATCAACCTTTTTTTAAGAAAGTCTTTAATTAAATTTATTCTAAAAACATAGTTGTTCAAGAATATGATTCTTTTTATTTATCTATTTTTTTCTCTTTTCGCGTTTTATATTTCTTGCGTATCAATAAATTCATTTCTGTTCTTTTTTTGTGCGAAATTATTGTCCGTATAATATATTCGAATTTTGATTACTTTCGATTATAAATTAGCCAAATAATAATCTTTTAAATAAAATTATCGTATGCAGAAGATAGATTCTGTCGTTTTAATGTCGACGCTTGATATTATTTTCTGTTTACATAAAAGAATTGTGTTGGAGATTATGGAAAGTTCTAGAAATATTTTCTTTCTTGACTTGAGCTAGAGAGGCCTGAAGATGGATGAATTTTTATTCGATGTTTTCGGTTTTGAGTAATTTGCGGGGAGCATTCAGGAATGTTATCTTTTTGATGAAATATTTTCTTCGGAAGGTGAGAGCATCTTCCCTCTCAATGTGACTGCATTTAAATAAAATATTGTGGAGCTCCCAATGTTTAGTTTCTGTAATGTCTACATTTTTTTTTTCAATCGTTTGCCACGAATCCTGTTATATAAAATGGGGAGACTTGCGGCTAATACTTCTGGCTCCTAATCTCAAAATGTCACATATATAAAATTCTATTTTTCTAGTTTACATTTTTACAATCAGCCTCATATTTATTCTCAACGCAAGTCTCAAGATGTACTAACAAGTTTCAGGATCCATAAGAAGTATATTTAAAGAAAGTGCTTTACATTATTTAAACATTTACCATGCATCTGTTATTAATTAATTTAGTTATTTTTTTATTATAAGCGTAAAGAAATATAATTTAAAGAGTGCGTTAACGAATGTTGATTTTTATTATTTCTATAAAAAATGAAAATTTATTAATATTTCCAAAAGCAGAATAACCAATTCCTGTAAATTTTAGATTTTTTTAGCATAGTTAATTTTTTTCTTTTATTTACGGGGGAACTATATTTTGTCAAATATTAAAACAAGTTATATAACTTCATCTTTCACTCTAAAAAATGTTTTGTTTCGATCAACCCTCGATGAAATGAAATAAGGACCTTTTACAGTCAACAGCTTTCGTCACTTTTAAATGACATTATTAATTAAAATGGCGTAAACTTATTTCCTTTTCTTCACGCAGATTTTTTTTTATCTGTTTAGCTTCATCTTTTAAATTTACAATATTGTCACTTTTTAATGACATTATGAATTAAAATGCCATAAATTGATCGTTTTTCTTTTTCAACGATATTTTTTATCCAATTAACCTCCACTTTTAAATTTACATTTTTTAAAAGTAATTTCCCATCCATGGTTCTATATGTACAAATATTTTACGTGATACCTATCAAGCAAATTTAATTAAGTGATTTTGTTAAATTCGTATATTTCTTTAAAAGAAATATTTAATATCAAACAGATACTTTTAATAATTATTTTTAGAACTTTTTCATACTTTTAAACAGACTTTTTTTAATAACTACTTAAGTATTTTTTAAATACTTTCTTAAATTTTTGCAGAGATAAAAATATTAATAATGTGTATAAGTAGATTTATTGTAATTATTAGAAAAGATTAGTTATCTCAACGTATATAAGCTTTTCCTTTAACTCTTTCTGTTTACGCTTTTTCTTGTCTCCCAATTAAAATGGTATAAATTTCCATATGGAATATTGCAACTAGTTCCTACCAAACTAATGAGAATCTTCTTTTATAATTAGCGTCATGCATTATTTAGTAAAAGGACACAAACTGCTATGTAAGGATTTGAATTTCTATTTTATATTTTTTCAATATTTTTTTTTTTTTTTTTTTTACAAATTTTCACTTATTTAGTTGCAACTTTTTTCAATTAAACAAAGCAAAAGTTTATTTATGGGAGTAGAGGTATCCAAAGGTAATCAAAAATCTAAATATGTGTATGATTTTTAATCCTAAATACAATTTTCAAGAATTTTTCTCAGAGACAAAGATTTTATTAACTTTTCTTGCCTCATGCAGCTGAATATTTAGAAAAGCCACTGATACATGTTTAAAATCAAAATACATCCTTGCATACACGGTTTACATTCAGAATCTTAAAAACTTATATTAAGAGGTAAGCAAGTACTTCTTAATCTATTTTCATTATTAATTTGGTGTGAACTTTAACTAATTTTTTATAAAAGCATTTTATTGATTGCAATTATTATCCAAATAATTTTTCAGCTATCCCTTTGAAATTCTTAAAAGAAAAATATCAACAGTTCGGTCAGCGGTCATCAAATTAATAAATAAGAGCGGCTCTTTGTTATTAGGTCTGTTTACTGGTTGCGGTGATTAGAGGGGAATTTTTAGACATTTCACCGGAAAAGGGGAATGGAGTTTACGAAAAATTTTCCCAGAATTGACGTCTTAATAAAAGAAATAGAATATAAAAAGGTCTGTACTAGAATATTCAAATAAAAATTTAAGTTAAAAATTGAAAATTAAGAAAATACTAAAAAATGGAAATACTTTATGGAAAAGTAACCTAAGGTATTGGTAGACAGTGACAATGGTTCAAACACAGGAAGGAAACATTTTGTGTCAAGCTGTTTAAATTAAGCGTGATAAAATTTACTTGTAATAGAAGCTAGTTTTCGGTATTTTTAATACATTTTCTAATGCAATCGATTCGAATTAATCTTTAGCAAAAATTTATGAATAAAACCTTTGCTCTCTGGACCTGCTCATACTATTTTAGAAGAAATTAAATTGATTGGACAAAATTATAGAGCATACTTAAAATTATTAGAAGAGAAATACTTAAAATGAGAAAATATTATCAGTCAGTACTATTTTATAATACAGTTTCTAATGCAATCGATTCGAGTGAATCTTTAGCAAAAATTTATGAATAAAACCTTTGCTGTCTGGACCTGTTCATACTATTTTAGAAAAAATTAAATTGATTGGTGAAAATTATAGAGCTTACTTAAAATTATTAGAAGAGAAATACTTAAAATAAGAAAATATTATCAGTCAGTACTATTTTATAATACAGTTTCTAATGCAATCGATTCGAGTGAATCTTTAGCAAAAATTTATGAATAAAACCTTTGCTGTCTGGACCTGTTCATACTATTTTAGAAAAAATTAAATTGATTGGTGAAAATTATAGAGCTTACTTAAAATTATTAGAAGAGAAATACTTAAAATAAGAAAATATTATCAGTCAGTACTATTTTATAATACAGTTTCTAATGCAATCGATTCGAGTGAATCTTTAGCAAAAATATATGAATAAAACCTTTGCTGTCTGGACCTGCTCATACTATTTTTGAAAAAATTAAATTGGTTGGTCAAAATTATAGAGCATAGTTAAAATTATTAGAAGGGAAATACTTAAAATGAGAAAATATTATCAGTCAATACTATTTTATAATACAGTTTCTAATGCAATCGATTCGAGTGAATCTTTAGCAAAAATATATGAATAAAACCTTTGCTGTCTGGACCTGCTCATACTATTTTAGAAGAAATTAAATTGATTGGTCAAAATTATAGAGAATACTTAAAATTATTAGAAGAGAAATACTTAAAATGAGAAAATATTATCAGTCAGTACTATTTTATAATACAGTTTCTAATGCAATCGATTCGAGTGAATCTTTAGCAAAAATTTATGAATAAAACCTTTGCTGTCTGGACCTGCTCATACTATTTTAGAAAAAATTAAATTGATTGGTCAAAATTATAGAGCATACTTAAAATTATTAGAAGAGAAATACTTAAAATGAGAAAATATTATCAGTCAGTACTATTTTATAATGCAGTTTCTAATGCAATCGATTCGAGTGAATCTTTAGCAAAAATATATGAATAAAACCTTTGCTGTCTGGACCTGCTCATACTATTTTAGAAAAAATTAAATTGATTGGTCAAAATTATAGAGCATACTTAAAATTATTAGAAGAGAAATACTTAAAATGAGAAAATATTATCAGTCAATACTATTTTATAATACAGTTTCTAATGCAATCGATTCGAGTGAATCTTTAGCAAAAATATATGAATAAAACCTTTGCTGTCTGGACCTGCTCATACTATTTTAGAAAAAATTAAGTTGATTTTTCAAAATTATAGAGCATACTTAAAATTATTAGAAGAGAAATACTTAAAATGAGAAAATATTATCAGTCAATACTATTCTATAATACATTTCGAATGCAATCGATTCGAGTGAATCTTTAGCAAAAATATATGAATAAAACCTTTGCTGTCTGGACCTGCTCATACTATTTTAGAAGAAATTAAATTGATTGGTCAAAATTAGAGAGCATAGTTAAAATTATTAGAAGAGAAATACTTAAAATGAGAAAATATTATCAGTCAATACTATTTTATAATACAGTTTCTAATGCAATCGATTCGAGTGAATCTTTAGCAAAAATTTATGAATAAAACCTTTGCTGTCTGGACCTGCTCATACTATTTTAGAAAAAATTAAATTGATTTGTGAAAATTAGAGAGCATAGTTAAAATTATTAGAAGAGAAATACTTAAAATGAGAAAATATTATCAGTCTTTACTATTTTATAATACAGTTTCTAATGCAATCGATTCGAGTGATTCTTTAGCAAAAATATATGAATAAAACCTTTGCTGTCTGGAACTGCTTATACTATTTTAGAAAAAATTAAATTGATTGGTCAAAATTATAGAGCATATTTAAAATTATTAGAAGAGAAATACTTAAAATGAGAAAATATTATCAGTCAGTACTATTTTATAATACAGTTTCTAATGCAATCGATTCGAGTGAATCTTTAGCAAAAATTTATGAATAAAACCTTTGCTGTCTGGACCTACTCATACTATTTTCGAAAAAATTAAATTGATTGGTCAAAATTATAGAGCATACTTAAAATTATTAGAAGAGAAATACTTAAAATGAGAAAATATTATCAGTCAGTACTATTTTATAATACAGTTTCTAATGCAATCGATTCGAGTGAATTTTTAACATAAATTTATGTCTAAATATTTTGCTGTTTCAACATGCGTATACTATAGTAGCAAATATTGAATTGATTGATCAAAACTACAGTGCATGTTAAAAAATATTAGAAAATAAACATTTAAAATAAGGTGGTGTGGGGTAATAACGCCAGGCGGGGTAATAACGCCAAGTGCTAATATTTTGCATAATTATGAAATAATCCGGTAAATGACACCCATGTGCTCTGCGCAGAAGGGTTTTGAGTCATATAAATCCCAAAAAACAGCTTCAAGTTATTTTGTTTCATTTTTAGGTCCTATTGTTTTTACAAGCAACTAAAATTAACGCTTGATCTAAAATTTGCGAGATACGTTTTGTGATGTGAAGACTATTTTTTTTATCCGGAGATACTTTGTTAATTGCATAAAATTGTAGTACATTTCATGGACTTTCAAAATATTGTTGAAGATTTTGGATATCTTCTCGAGATAATTTGTAATTTAAAATGTACAGCGCAATAACTATAACGGGGTAATAACGCCAATCCTTGGCATTAATATCCCGGCTGATTTCCTACAGTGACCGAGCTACATCCTAAATACTAATTCAAATAAACACAGTTAAAATTGTGCAATGTTTCTAATAAATGGTCCTTTTTAAGCAAAAAGAAGCTCACAGTCTGATATTCTTTTGCCTCATAGTCCCCCCCCCCCCCCACACACACACACCACATCTTTATTTTTCTTATACTTTCACAAGAAATTGAACATTTTCAATAGCTTAGAATGCAATTTGTCAATTTCTAAGTTTGTAGAGTTTGTATTTTTAGAATTGGACAATTTACATGCAATTATTCCATCTTATTTCATAGTTTTGTTTGCATGGCGTTATTACCCATATAGGTGGGTAATAACGCCAAATAGCATTGGTCAAGAAATCACGCCATTACGTTTTATGAATACATATCTGTTAAATTATTTTTTTTTATATAGATAGTCAATGAGTTGCTGTATCGAATCATATATTTGTTTGAAAAATACAAACTAAAACTGAGCCGTGAAAATTTGTCGAACCTTAACGTGGCGTTATTACCCCAGGGTACCTTACTAAAATTCTATCAGTTACTAGTGGGGTTTTTTAATGCATTTTCCAATGCAATCAATTTAAATGAATCCATAACAAAAATTGTGTAAAAAACTTTTGCTGTTTGGACCTACGTAAACTAATATCAAATATTGAATTAATTGATCAAAATTATAGTGTATGTTTGAAATTATTAGACGAGAAATATTTAAAATATGAAAATATTATCAATTATTACATATGCAAAGCCTTATAACTTGAAGCAGTAAAATCTCCTAATAATCAGCTAGTTTTGAAAATATTATACGGCGATGTCGAAGTAAATAACAGAAATCTATATACTTTAGGAGTTACATAGGCTGTTGACGCCTATATATATGTTGTCACTCATATTGTTAAAATATATTGACAAAAAAATTTTACAACAGACATCCTAAGAAAGGATGATCCTGAAAAAGATTCAGAAGTTATTAATGAAATAAATTTTTTTAAAAATTAGCTAAAAATCCATGAAGCCACAAATTTAGTAAATAATTAATTCCTTGTGGAAATTTCCTGAAAATTCTCAAATTAAATATCAAAATTTTCCTGAAAATAAAAATATACCTTCTGATGTTCCCTCAAATGCATCTACTAAGCAGTTTTATATATTTGTGAAACTTCTGATCACAGAGCATTAAATTGAACAAAATTTGCTGAAGACCCTGAACACTATTAAAAATCTTATCCTAGTTTGAACCAAATTTTGGTACTCAATAGCTGCTACTGTAAGAAGGTGAAATCTTGAACCAATATTTGGAATTCCTATTGAAGTATAGTTTCAAAAATTCAAACGAGGTTGAAATAGAAAGCTCCAAATTTTAGTACGAGATATTACCATCATATGGTAATAGCTACTGAGCACCAAAATTTGGTTCAAACTAGAGCAAGATTTTTAACCGTGTAGTTGTAGACGTTTGATTTACATTTATCAGTTATGTGTAGATAAAAGATAATTTCTTGAGCAAAATTCCGCAAACATACAAATAATTAGTTATTCTGCCTTAAATAAATAAAATTAGAAAGCTCTTGAAATCAGAGAAAAGTCAAGATGGTATCTACGATGTTGGATTAGAAAATTAACAAATAATTTTGCGCTATTGAATAATTGTGCTATTTCTGTTCTTGTTGGCAAAAAAATGTATGTTCCCTAGATTTATTTTTGATAGCGGTTTTCAAAATTGCTTTGCCAAAAAACCGTTTGACTCAAAAACTAAAACTTGACTCCAGCATGCGAAATTTGTTTGTTTTTATTTTTGGGTAAAGATCTTTAAGAGGTTTTTATACGAAGTAGTAACTCTTTAACCAAATAGTATTGTGTAATCCTAAAATGTCTATAAAGACTGCTAGCAGATACAAGTACTGAACAGGAAATAATATAATAAATAATAAATATTTAATAATAATAAATAAAATATAATTTTAATAAATATTTTGCTAAGCTTTGGCTTATTATGGAAAATTCTGAAGACAATTATGGAAAGATTAATGAAAGAACTATATGGCATAGAAACTCGTTTTAGTTATATAGGGCAAGGCTAGATTACGTCAAATAAAATGGAGAAAATTTTTAAAGGTTTCCTTTGAAAATATAAATATTCTGTTAAAAGCTTTTTAATAACTGGATTCAGAGATTATAATTGAAAAAAAAAGAATCCTAGTAAATTAAATGAATTTCAAGCAAATTTAAAATTCTTTGATATGAAATACGATTATTAAACCCTTCAAAACGAGCGTTTTTTAAGAATTTTTGCCTACTTAAATCGCGAAAATTCTGGAATTTAAAAAGGCAAAATTTAAGATAAAATTTTACTGGTAAGAATAACCAAAGATTTTGAGCACCTTATGCTGTCACTCGTCCCCAAGGGATTAAGAAAAGATCATCTTAAATTGTCTCGAAATAATCTTAGGAAAAAAAAGTTGTTTTCTAGTTTAGAAAAAAAAATTACTTATATGATTCTTTAATAATTACACTTTACAATGGTTAATATAAAGTTAATATTCTATCAATTCTACCATAAAATTGCGTTTTCAACCGATATTGAAACGGTTTTTCTTCAGATATTTTTCACAGAAGGTATTAAATATTTACAATTTTTATACTATAAAGACATTGGTAAAAATTAAATTATAGTTCCTATAAAAAGATAGAGCTTCTTTTGAAGTTACTTGCAGTCCTTATATTCTCGTTCGCATCAAATAATTGCATAATTAGTCATGATAAACTAAACTATAAAAATCATAAACTATAAGAATTCCCATACGAAAATATATCATATGCTTAATTCGTCTCGTTGTTGATGATTTATTTTTCAAAGACGATATCATTATGGAAACCTTACAGCTATCAAAAGAAATATTTATATTCTGAAGAAAAGGGACATAAATTTAAGAAATTCTGAAAGTAATCTGGGGAACATAAAAATATAGCTAGAAGAATATTTAATTTTTTTTCTTTTGCCGATTTCACAAATACTCCCACAAAAAGTATTTAGGATTCACATGAAATATTAAAGCTGGTAATTTTCGACTTGAAATGCACCCATTGTCATCCAATTGAAATAATTATTGCAGTACAAAACATAATGTCTCAAAAATTGCAGTTACAATGTTGAATTGAACCTGATTAATTACACATTTTTTTCATTCATATTAAATCGTTATTTCGACAATTGGGGAAATATAAATAACATAGGATGAAGTCTTTGATTTAGAAAACGACTAGAAAATTTTAACTTCTGAAATTTAGGAGCTCATATACTTAAAAGCTTCCAGTTATTATTTTAGCTCCTATAGCTCATAGAAGGAAAATTTTTCAGTTACACATCTTTACTGATACTAATCCTAAAGCGCATGGTACAGCGGCATACCTGCCGTATAAAACATTTACACTTAAATTCAAAACGTCCCGTAAGGCATGGTGACGTCACTGCGACGTCGTTGTAAAGTCATATTGGGACTTTGTGACCATCGATTGTCAATGTGATGTCACGTGACGTCGATGTGCAATCACAGTGACTAAAATGTGAAGTCGTTATGGCCGATTTAGAGCTTGTTTGTGACGTCACATTGTGACCACTTTGCGAAGTCACGGTGCGACAAATTTGTGAAAAATGTGTCATTTGTGACTACTTTAACATTAACAATGTGACGAAACTGTGACAAAAGCGACGATATTTAAATTGCCAGAAACATGTTTTTTAAAGTAAATAACATGTTTTGAAGAATATTTGTAATTTTCTAAAAATTTTTAAGAAAGTCACATCTCAATCACAATGTGATGTCACTGAGTGGGGGCATTTTGGTTACAGATGTAATGTGACCAAAGTGTCTCACAGTGACGTCATTGTGACACAGTGTGACCATGCATGCTATGGGTGCTTTCTTATATCCAAATCCAATATTCTCTTTGAAAAAATTGACACTTCCACATGTTGAATTGATTAGTTCCCTTATTGTTGCCATGGCAGCAGATTCTGTTATAAACATTCAACTACTATCTAATAATCTTTTCTGCAATGATTTATTTGCATACTACTGAGACTCTTTTAAAAAGAATTTCTGTTTATTTATTTATTTATTTTTTAAGGCTAGTAAATGTTAACTAAAGCGTTCAAAATTATGTTATTTTAACACCCCAGCTTTCGGAATATAATGCGGACGCTTATTACTACTTTAAAATGTAAAAAAAGAAGTAAATTAACTTACTCAGAACCAATAATTTATTTAAAGGTAAAAACTTTTATGTAAGAAATAATCTCTATATAATTTCTATAAGAATATTCAGAACATTAAAAAAAAGTACAATTTCTTTTCACGTTACATCATATGTACAAAAATGTCATGAGCATTAACCCTTTCTGGAGCGGGAAAATTTTGTAGTAAAGTGAGCAATTATCGACTGCCACTGGGATTTGCAAACGACTTTTTAAGATATCATGAATTCCTTAATTTAAGCTTTCATTGTAAAAGCAAAATTTTAGTAAAATATTATTGGTGCCATTTACAAGTTTGGAATTAAAATTAAGTATCCCAGCCCGAGCACAGTGAGCCGGAAAGGGTTAAAAGTTAAAAGATAAAAAATAAAAATAAATAAACATGGGCAATGGATTTAACAGTAACAGCAACATAAAACTTTTAAAAGGACATCAATATGTTCTTCAAATGGCAATATAGGTCCAGCAGGTGCCACGTTGAATAGTGCTCATATAGATATAGACCAGGCATGTCAAACACGTGGCCCGCCAAGCCTTTGATATTTTCGTATGTTTGATTCCGTTCTTAGTTGATGTCTTAATTTCTTAGTTGATGCAGAAAATACACTTTGCATTGCAAGTAGTGAGGCGTTGCAAAACTGGAGAATGATTTTATTCGAAATATCTACCATTATTTCAAAATATTAATCTTCATTACAATTAATGACAGATATTGACATACACAAAATTTAATAGTCTGCAAGTTTAAATTTTGAAATTAATGGTTGTTATTTTGGATGAATATGTTTTAAAGTTTGGCATAAGAGATGCAAACAATACCGATTAAACACCACTGTGGGGTAAAAGAGGCAAATATACTGCCTTGAATATGATCAAATCTAATTCAATTTCTTTTCTAAAAGTTAGGGTATGCAAAAGTTATTGATAAGAAAGTTAAGAAAAACATACTTTAATCTGAAAAAAATTATAAAAATTTTATGCTTTTTTTTTCTAATAGTTTATTATCTGTTTTATGTTGAAATGTATACATTATTTTACTGCTCTCTTTGATTCACCATAACATTACAAAGTAATGCGTGGTATTTGTTAGATATTAAAAATGTATCGAAAATCAATTAAAATTCGACGTTAATTTCTAATTAAAAAATTCTAAAAAATCAAAAGATTTAAAAGGGAAAGTGACGTGATTTCTTGTAAAATAATAATAATAATAATAATAATAATAATAATAATAAATTGTTATCCTCTTTTTATTATTTGGCTGCATGCATAGTAGAAAGCCAGCATTTTGGACATAAGCTCATTAATAAATTTCATTTTTAAAGGTTAGTAAACGTATCATTGTAAATTATCCCCGTGTGACCTTTATCTTTCTTAATGATGAAGATATAACATCACAGATTCATAAATGTCAATTTGAAGTAATTTTTTATACTCAAACAAAGACTGACAAATTGTGTTTGATATGCAGAAACTTCGTTGAAGTTTGCTAAGAATTTACTCACAAATACACTGCTCGACATTGAAAATGCAACACCAAGAAGGAGTGGTCAGAAAGTGATGAAATTTGGGGAAAAGACAGAGACAGCAAGGAGCATTAAGTGGTCTTTATTTCAAAATGATAGTCAGAATATAGAATGAGAACGGCGTCGGCTCAGTAGGATGTAGGACCACCGCGATCTGCGATGAACGAAGAAACACGTCTAGGCATCGAGTCAATAAGAGCGTGGATGGTGTCCTGAAGGATCGCTTTCCATTCCCTTTCAACCATTTGCCACAGTTCATCTTCTGAACGAGGCATGGGCAGAGTCCGCAAAACGGCGTCCAATCAAATCCCACACATGTTCGATTGGTGACAGATCAGAGAGTACGTTGGGCAGGGAAGCATCTGTATACCTTGCAGAGCATGTTGGTATATGCGAGCACTGTGTGGTCGGGTGTTATCCTGCTGAAAAATTGCATTAGGCTGTCCCTGAAGGTAGGGGATTGCCACTGGCCGCGGTACATTATCCAAGAATCGTTGGGCCGTCATAGTGCCCTAAATACGAACTAGAGGTGGCATGCAATTACACGCAATAGCACCCCAAACCATTGTGCCACGTTGTCACGCGGTGGCGCGTTCCACAGTTATTGCCGGATTTGATCTGTCTCCACGTAGATGCCACACACGTATGCGGTGACTGTCACTGGATAAACAGAAGCGTGACTCATCTGAGAACGCAACGTTTCGAAATTCTGCCATCCAAGTCGTTCTAGTCCGGCACCATTCCAAACGTTGGCGTCTATGCTGTCGAGTCAATGGCAGTCTTCTTAACGGACGCCGTGAGTGCAGGCCATGTTCAACCAATCGACGGAAAATGGTTCTGGTCAACACGGAAACATCCAGGGTCTCTCGTACATGCTGCAGAAACGAGGTACAAGTGACTTGCGGGCCCGCCACAGCTTGTCGGTAGATGCGTCGATCCACGCGTGCTGGCGTCATTCTGGCTGCATCTGCACCCTTCAATCTTGCCACATTTCCTTGTTCCAACCATGTTCGCCATAGCTGATGCACCGTGCTCGCATCCATGTGGGTATCAGCTGCGATTTGACCTACAGACCAACCCCCCCCTTCTCAGTCCCATCACCATACCCCTCGTAAAATCGTCTATCTGCTGGAAGTGCCTTCGTTGACGGCGGCCTGGCATTCTCTTCTATACACGTATCCTCAGAGACAAAAACAAAATTTCTTCCATAATTCGTCTGGCAGAAATAGCGACACGAATATTGCCCATTCTACAAGTTTCTTCCCTTATATCTTACATCACGTGCGTCGCAGACCTACGCATTTCACATCATTTGCATAACTCAGTGACATGCGCCTACTCTGAAATTTGCATAAATTTCTGACCACTCCTTCTTGGTGTTGCATTTTCAATGTCGAGCAATGTATTTCGCAAAACTCACAAATATCTAGAAATAATTCGGAAAAATAGACTTTAAACTAAAACTTTGCAGAAAAAAGAGTGTTCGTCAAAGATATTAAAAGTAATCCATCTACTTGAATAAACAACGATTTGATGCAATTGCACACGTCTAGAAAACGTTCAAGTTAGAATACAGGATGTCCAGAATAGTTAATTAAATTCAAAGATATGCAAGGGCATTTCTATAATATGCATGATGTAACCAGAAATTTCAATAATCGCATTAAATCTATAATTTCAATATGTGTTGCTATAATTGAAAATTTTCATTAAACTAACAAATCTTCATTAATAGACAGTAGCCATCAGTAGTCACCGACAAATATTTTTTTAATAACTACTTTTACTCATTTAGTGAGCCCGTGGCCGGTGCTAGCATTAATTTTGTCGTTTAACTTTATAATTCTTGAAAATATAGATGCAAAAAATTTTACTCTGCGGGCAGTTTTTTTTTCTTCGTAGACACGTATGTACTTAAAAATTAATGAGGATAATCAGGAAATTATTCCTCCGCCGGATCAATAACCATTTTCTAATATATTTTAATTAGTTATGATTTTTTTTCATAATATTATATTGTAAGTAATTGTGTTCTATCAATGATTAGTTTTATAAAAAGCAGCAATTGCAACACAAAAGAAAATGCAGACATTAGGATTACAAAATTAATAACACATCTTTGTAATATTTTGATTGCGATTTAAATTTTAAAACGTTCAATATGTGTTTAAGTATGTTTGTATTTTTATTCAAACTTCTTTTTCATTACATTTGACAGTGCACTGTCGTAAAGTACTTTTGTTACGGATTTGATTTTACTTAATAAATATTTTTAAACATTTTCTGGTGCGTGTTTTTAATTTTTCCAATAAATAGTTTTAAAATTTTTGTATGTATTTTTGTTTGCTTGTTTTTTCTAAACAATGCTGTATTTTTAATGTACAGTTTTCATTTTGTGCGACAATCATCAAATTAATCTGTTTCTTTATTTTCGATAATGTGGCCCGCGGCTTTGTGTACAGTGCAAAATCTGGCCCGCGGTAGTAGACGAGTTTGACATGCCTGATATAGACTATCTACAGCGATGACAAACCTTTATAAATCCGTGTGCCATTTTTTTCTCCATACCATAAATGTGATTATTACAAAAAAATAACTAGTGTAACAATTATATTTTAGAAAGTATTAAAAAAGTAATGTGATTTTTATAATTCCATATTGGATGCAAAATAATTAATATCGGATTCATACCAAGTTACTATAAAAGAATTCCAGCTGAATGGGATTCATTAGCAAATAATTCCCTTTTGAATTTTTATATTATTCATTTTTGAAAAGAATAACTCTCAAATATATATATGAGAGCTAAAAATTGCCAAAATGGAAAATATCATGGCGAGTCGATATTATTTCATTAATGGCATTGTTCTGATAATCCTAGTTTGCACATTCTCATAATCAGTGTTCTCGCTGTCGCTCGCCAATGCACCAAACTGAGACTAAATTCTTCATTCGGCGAGTAAACAAGCGATTAGATTCGCCAAATTGCTAGTGCTCAATTTTTGCTTTTTTAAAAATCTTTCTCGTTTTTCATACATATGCATATATATATTTATATATTTAATGTATGCGTATTTTTTATATTTGTAGCGGATAGTTGAAATAAGATTAATAACAATCGCTGCCACAGTTATAAAAACTTTGTGCTACACGGCGAATCTATTTTGCTAATACTTTTCTCATTTGGCGAATGGTTTTTATTTTTAATTAGCCAAATTAATAACGTTGGTCAAATGTCAGCGAGAACACTGTTCATAATCCTGTTCTTGATTGAACCCATATTGAAATAGACTGGAATTAAATGAGTAATATCCAATTTCTTTAAATTCGTACATTTTGTTTCACTCAATTTTGTGTATATTGTTTTGTAATCTCGGTCATTAAGAACATTGGAATTCTTAACAATGTGAGGCTACACTACGTACAAGACGTCCAAAAATATATTTTAAAATTCAGTTTTTATGGTGAAATGAAGTTCAACTGATTATCAATGTAGTCCGGGAGCCGACCGTCGATTTACCTATGTATCGAGTAAAAGGACCGGACATACATCAAAATGTAGGTCTCAATGTGCACATTAAGAATATCACTCGCTGCCAGGTCCTAATTTGCCGGAATCCGGTGGCAGCCGCACTTTTATGACGTCAATTTTGAGTGTTTGCCTATGTATCGAGTAAAAGGACCAGACATACATCAAAACGTAGGTCTCAATGTGCACATTAAGAATATAACTGGCTGCCACGTACATCAAAATGTAGGTTTCATTGTGCACATTAAGAATATCACTCGCTGCCAGGTCCTAATTTGCCGGAATCCGGTGGCAGCCGCACTTTTATGACGTCAAGTTTGAGTGTTTGCCTATGTATCGAGTAAAAGGACCAGACATACATCAAAATGTAGGTTTCAATGTGCACATTAAGAATATCACTGGCTGCCAGGTCCTATCCTGCCGGAACCCGGCGGCAGCCGCACTTTTATGACGTAAATTTTGAGTGTTTGCCTATGTATCGAGTACAAGGACCCGACATACATGAAAACGTAGGTCTCAATGTGCATATTAAGAATATCACTGGCTGCCAGGTCCAACCGTGTAGGAACCTTGCGCAGGCTTTTATAACTTTCCTTAAGAGTGACTACCAATGTATCGAGCTCAAGGACTCATGCATCGAAATGTTGGTATGGAAGTGCACATTATGAATAGCACGGTCTGCGAGGTCCAATCCTGTCGGTACTATGTGGCAGACTCCCATTTACATAGCTAATATACAGTGTTAATTTATGTATCATGTTCAAAGACATTTATATACATCCCAATGTATGTTGCATAAAGGGGATTCTTTACTCACTTGAAAAAAAATCTGCTTAGTAATGTTAATCCATGGGGAGATTGTTTTGGAATTTCTTGTTTAAATTAGAATATTTTAAAGTGATATTTCTGGCATAATATATTTGACGTCGACTTCAACTAATCTATGCGAAAAAAATCGTTTAAAGTTATTCAAATTTAAACGGGAAATTCGTATTGTTTAGTTGCTAAATATTTTTTAATTTTTATTGGCAGCAACAGTTAAGAAGCATACTCTATTACCAAATAATAGTTGAATACAATTTGGCACTCTATTTATATGATTAAAGATAGCTATTTTGTATATAATATTACTGGCTGTTTGAAAAAAATATGTATGCATTTTGAGTAAAAATTTAAAGCCAGTGATATTCTTAATGTGCACATTGAGACCTACATTTTGATATATGTCCGGTCCTTGTACTCGATATATAGGCAAACACTCAAAATTGATGTCATAAAAGTGCGGCTGCCACCGGGTTCCGGCAGAATAGGACCTGGCAGACAGTGATATTCTTAATGTGCACATTGAGACCTACATTTTGATGTATGTCTTCGCCTTGTACTTGATACATAGGTAAACACTCAAAATTGACGTCATAAATGTGCGGCTGCCACCGGATTCCGGCAGAATAGGACCTGGCAGCGAGTGATATTCTTAATGTGCACATTGAAACCTACATTTTGATGTATGTGGCAGCCAGTTATATTCTTAATGTGCACATTGAGACCTACGTTTCGATGTATGTCTGGTCCTTGTACTCGATACATATGTAAACACTCAAAATTGACGTCATAAAAGTGCGGCTGCCTTGTGTTCCGGCAGGATAGGACCTGTCATACAGTGATAGTCTTAATGTGCACATTGAGACCTACATTTTGATGTATGTCCGGTCCTTGTACTCGATACATAGGTAAATCGACGGTCGGCTCCCGGACTAATATATATGCATAGGGAAAAACAAAAAAGTCAAAATAATAAATCAGATTTTATAACCAGAATATTAAATTACATGTTTCTTATATTAAAATTAGGCGTTATTAAAGTAATTCTTGATGTATTAGTTTTAAATATTAATTTTAGATTAGTATTTTTATACAAAATATAAAGCATGTTGCTTATGCAGATAAATCTGCATATTTCTAATATTGAAATTGGGGGTTATTAAAGAAATTTTTGATATACTAGATTTTGATATTAGTTTTTGATTAGTATTTTAATACATAATATAAAATACGTTGTTTACGTAGAACAAATCTGCATAAAAATAAGTTATAATATTTTAATTTCATACAGAAAATAACCTCTCAGTGATTTGAAAAACAGATTTTTTTTTCCCAATAGTGTATCGTGGTGAGAATTTTGAGTATTTTAATATAAATTTCTAAAATAAAGTACACATTTGGTAAGTCACTATTTCTTAGCATTTATTTCATTTATGTCCTTCTCAAATCCAAAAAAGTTACTTTCTGATTTTGTAATTATTTTTTTTTTCGGAAACACTTGAAACTGACAGGTGTTATCCAGAAACTATGTAAAAGACATTTTCCATGTTTTGGAAAACGCTAAATGCTTTTCAAAAAATATTGTCAAAGTAGGCGTTTTGAATTGAATTTTTGGATGTCATAACGACAGAAAGGAGAAAAACCTGTCGTCAGGTGACGAAAATTACTTAGAACTCGATATGTAATTTATTTTTCAAACAATGGAAAACGCAATTTGATTTCAAATCACATCAGGAGTCTCGTTAGGTCTGCTAATTTTGTGCCCTTACACTTAAAAATAGATTTCGAAATGTGTCAGAAAGTTTCGCATTTATTGAGAAAAAAATATGAAAACCGCTTTAATCAAGTTTTTTTTCTTTAAATTTAATGTACTTTATCAAGAATTATTCTTTCACTGAAATATTCTATGTAACAATGCAATACATGTACAGTTGACTCTCGTTAATTGAAAATCGGATAAATCGAATCTTTGCTTAATTCGAACTAAACATCGAGTCCCGAAATTTTCAATAGCAGAATAACGTTGAAATTTTTCATATATTTCAATTAATTTTCTCTGGACTTCGTTTAATTGGAATTAACGTGAATCACAATTTTTCATTTTTCTTTAATTTCACATGGACTTTAGATCCTTTGAATAACTTTCTTTCTTTGATTTTTGTGCGAATGGTTACGAGCGAGTATACATAAATCCCATGGATACCTACTTTCTTAGTGTCCCATCTGTCCGTCAGTGACACCTAATTTTTTTCTTCCATTGTGCTTGTTTCTAATCTCTAAATCAGTTTATGTATTTATATATTTAAATTTAATATTAAGTCGTATTCTAATGATGACAGACAAAATAAATTTTAAAAACACTGTAACATTAATTCCTTTATAATAATGTCATTTTAAGCATATTTTCTTTTTATACTTTCCATAATTCGAACTTCGGATAAGTCGAACATTTCTTGTGGTCTGGACGAGTTCGAATTAACGACAGCCGACTGTATGTAAAATATAATAGGGTGGATGATCTTTCATTTATACAATTCTCCTAGTTATAAGTCTGTTTTTTCAGTCCTCTAAGGTCTTTGATAAAATGCTATTTAATTTTATACTGGCGGTGTCACCTAGCAACCAAAATGTATCAAATTATATCAAAATGTAAAAAGTTTTCTGAACAAACGATAATTTGTGAGTGAAATACATTATCTGTTTATTTCTACAGCTTTTACCTAAGCTGTGTGAAAAAATATTCTTTTTATTTTTGAGTTGTGATTCGAATGTTTTTTATGAGAATATGTGTTAAGATATTACGGTTTATAATGGAGTTTTTTTTTTTGTTAATTTATCTATGTTCGAAAGAAACTGGGATGTGTTCTGTCATGAGAATAAACTGTTTAAAACGAGAGATGTGCATTTAATTTAGTTTCGAGTAAAAAATTAATAGTAATTTCGAACATTGAATAACCACTAATGATGACAGACGAAATAAATTTTAAAAAAACTGTAACATTAATTCCTTAATAATAATGCTATTTTAATAATTAGGGGTCTTATAATTTCCATAATTCGAACTTCGGATAATTCCATTATTTCTTGTGGTCTTGAAGAGTTCGAATTAACGAGAGCCGATTGTATGTAAAATATAATAGGTTGGATGATCTTTCATTTATACAACATTTATTTCATTTATATATCCTAGTAATAAGTCTTTTTTTTTTTTCAGGCCTCTAAGGTCTTTTCTTCGTTCGCATCAGAGAGAAAGAGAGAGAGGTCACAGTAATTCTTTTCGTATTTTCCATCTTCATGAAGGGAAATACCAAAAGACGCGGACGACTGAAGTAGCTGGTTGAAGTACATTTCACAAGATCTGAAGTAATCACATCTGGGTCGTTCTGACGCAAGCGATAAGGATGTCAGCCGCCAGAGGAAATCAAGGCCACATGCCAGAGAGAGTGAGTCCCATAGCAATTGCCAAGAGTCTGCATGAGAATCTAAGAAGCGTTTTAAAGACAGAATAATTTCTATTAATTGATGGAGAGTGCAAAACAAAGCAAAAAAATGTATCTATAGATGTTGTTGCAATGTATAAATAATTTTGGCAATATAAAATAAGCTGATTTTGAAATAAAAAGTTAATTTGATATTAATAATCTTCCAGAAAATGATCTTGGATTATAAGATTTTTCTCCAGCACAGAAATGTTTGTTATAGAATTTTTATTCAGTGTAACAAATTAAAGCAGTTCTCAAATTCAAATTTAATATTTTCTAACACATTCTTGTGCGTAAAACCATAAAATATTAGATTTTTTAACACGAAACTAAAGAAAATCTGGCTTTGTGGCAGCTGGCCCGAGTGAAGGATTTGCGAGAATGAAAATACAAAGAAATATGCAAAAATTAAAAACAAAGAAAAGTTAAAATTGCGAACATTTTTAATTTTCTTAGGATAATAAGAAAAATTATCTTCTACTAGGTTAGAAATGGAGATAAAAGGAGCCAATTTATATAAGATGGAGGAAGTCTGCTGTTTTCCCTCTACACCAGCGATTCCCAAACTATGGGTCATGATCCACTGGTGGATCGCGGGGGTTGTTTTGGCGGGTTGCGAAACAAACGAGGTTTGTCAGAGAAATATGCCCTTTATTTCATTGCTTAAAACATATAAAAATTTCAACAGAAAATAATTTTTTAAGAGAAAATCCTTAATTACCTTTTCATGAATATATATGAGCATTTCAGGTCCGGTTCAACATAACATACTTGTGTAAACATACTTTTTCTTTTTTCCTTTTTTGTAAAAACAAGCATACATAAACAAACTTAATGCACAAAGTTAGTTAAGATTAAAATTAACCACTTTTATTTTTGATGAAGATGCCCTTATCGATAAACACCAGTACGAGAAATCTCACTGATTATCAAGTTTTGTTTTGATATTAATTAAACGTATTTTTAATTCGCGTTTGTAATGACCGAAAGGTGGCGTTGTATAGACCTGATAATCGTTTGTTTACGTAATGCTGTTTGTTCCATGCAGCTGGAGCAAGCGAATCATGCAAGCATTGTGTTGCTGTCATGTTATTTTGCCATGAGTAAGTCAAATGTACTTTTTTATATTATAGATCTAAACTTTGTGTATAAAATTTTGATTTTAGATAATTTTAATACAAAGAACCCAACGTTGCATGCGTTATAGAACTGTTTATTTATTTATTTATTATAGAACTGTTTATTTATTTATCGGCCTTTTAAACACAGATTTCAGCGGAAGATGCTTACGGTATCAGTTCTATTTCGTTTCAGACATTGCCCGCGAGAGGGCGTCTATTTCATTTCAAACGCGAATTACCTTTCTAGTTTGCGTGTAGTTTTAATTATTAATCCATTTATACACATTACGATTACCAATTCTTGTTTTTGTTGAAAGCGTATTTGTGTGAAATTTGCCTTTTTCTTAGGATGCGGATAACTGATAACTCATAGAGATTATACACAATTTCCATAGTGATATAGACCCTTATATTAGGTTAGTCGCGAATTTTTTGTTAATTTAATATTAGGTCGCGTATCAATACAGTTTCTGAACCGCTGCAATACACTCTTATCGCTCATATCACTCAGACAAAAAACAATTTCGTTGTCTCTATAATAGAACTTCCAGATTAGGCTTTTTATGTCCATTTATATCATTAACTTTTAATGCTCGTTCATATTTTTTAAATTGTGAGCCGCAAATATTTTAGGTTATTAATTATTTCAAATAGCATCTTTACGACTTCTAATAAAACGAGGTGGAATCCGTCGAAATTTGACGAAAGAATTTTTTCAAAAAAAACTTTTTCATTTACTCATAACAAATCTACAAATTTAGCTACAGTAAAAAATACATCTTATATTGGTCAGTTTAGCTCTCAAGAAAATATTATTTTAAGCTAAAATTAACAAAATTAATAAAATCGAAATTTGCCGGGTTTTATAATAGACGCATTTTAATCTCTCTCTCTCTCTCTCTTTTAGGTGCGTTCGTAATTATGTAAATACGTAGTACCTATTGTTGTCGCTCAGTCCGTCCGTCTGTCCGTCTGTCTGTCCGTCTGTCCGTCCGTCCGTCCGCATATAACAACGCAAAAACAACCCAACCAAATCGTTTGAAATTTAAAATACATAATTATAACATAATTTTGTCGAGTCATTTCAAATTTTATGAAAATCGGATGGATAGATCAATTACAGGGACAATCAAAGGGATTCCGTTACATTGCGGTAAATGGGGGAAAAAAGTCTCAAATGCATTTTAATCGTTTGAAATTTAAAACATATAATTATTGCGTAATTTTGTCCAGTCGTTTCAAATGTTATGAAAATCAGATGCATAGATCAATTACAGGGACAATCAAAAGGATTCCGTTACATTACGGTCAATTAAGAAAAAAATTTCAAATGCGTTTTTAATAGTTTGAAATTTAAAACATATAATTTACGTAATTTTATCGAGTCATTTCAAATGTTATGAAAGTCGGATGCATATATCATTTACATGGACAATCAAAGGTATTCCACTACATTACGGTCAATGGGAAAAAAGTTTCAAATGCATTTTTATGATGTTATAGTCCGGGAGCCGACCGTCGATTTACCTATGTATCGAGTAAAAGGACCGGACATACATCAAAATGTAGGTCTCAATGTGCACATTAAGAATATCACTGTCTGTCACGTACTGTCCTGCCGGAACGCAAGGCAGCCGCACTTCTATGACGTCAATTTTGAGTGTTTACCTATGTATCGAGTACAAGGACCAGACATACATCAAAATGTAGGTTTCAATGGGCACATTAAGAATATCACTGGCTGCCACAAACATCAAAATGTAGATTTCAATGGGCACATTAAGAATATCACTCGCTGCCAGGTCCTATCCTGCCGGAACCTGGCGGCAGCCGCACTTTTGTGACGTCAAGTTTGAGTGTTTACCTATGTATCAAGTAAAAGGACCAGACATACATCAAAATGTAGGTTTCAGAGTGCACATTAAGAATATCACTGGCTGCCACAAACATCAAAATGTAGGTTTCTATGTGCACATTAAGAATATCCCTGGCTGCCAGGTCCTATCCTGCCGGAACCCGGTGGCAGCCGCACATTTATAACGTGAATTTTGAGTGTTTACCTATGTATCGAGTACAAGGCCATGACATACATCAAAATGTAGGTCTCAATGTGCATATTAAGAATATCTCTGGCTGCCAGGTCCAACCATGTAGGAACCTTGCGCAGGCTTTTATAACGTTCCTTAAGAGTGCCTACCAATGTATCGAGCTCAAGGACTCATGCATCGAAATGTTGGTATGGAAGTGCACATTATGAATAGCACGGTCTGCGAGGTCCAAACCTATGTGTCGGACTCCCATTTACATAGCTAATATACAGTGTTAATTTATGCATCATGTTCAAAGACATTTATATACATCCCAATGTATGTTACATAAAGGGGATTCTTTACTCACTTGAAAAAAAATTGCTTAGTAATGTTAATCCATGGGGAGATTGTTTTGGAATTTCTTGTTTAAATTAGAATATTTTAAAGTGATATTTCTGACATAATATATTTGACGTCGACTTCAACTAATCTATGCGAAAAAAATCGTTTAAAATTATTCAAATTTAAACGGGAAATTCGAATTGTTTAGTTGCTAAATATTTTTTAATTTTTATTGGCAGCAATAGCTAAGAAGCATACTCTATTACCAAATAATAGTTGAATACATTTTGGCACTCTATTTATATGATTAAAGATAGCTATTTTGTATATAACATTACTGGCTGTTTGAAAAAAAATATGTATGCATTTTGAGTAAAAATTAAAATTAAAGCCAGTGATATTCTTAATGTGCACATTGAAACCTACATTTTGATGTATGTCCTGTTTTGTACTCGATATATAGGCAAACATTCAAAATTGACGTCATAAATGCCCGGCTGCCACCAGGTTCCGGCAGGATAGAACCTGACAGCCAGTGATATTCTTAATGTGCACATTGAGACCTACATTTTGATGCATGTCTTGGCCTTGTACTCGATACATAGGTAAGCACACAAAATCGACGTCATAAATGCGCGGCTGCCACCGGGTTCCGGCAGGATATGACCTAGCTGCCAGTGATATTCTTAATGTGCACATTGAGACCTACATTTTGATGTATGTCCGGTCCTTGTACTCGATACATTGGCAGACACTCAAAATTGACGTCATAAAATTGTGGCTGCCACCGGGTTCCAGCAGGATAGGACCTGGCAGCGAGTGATATTCTTAATGTGCACATTGAGACCTACATTTTGATGTATGTCCGGTCCTTTTACTCGATACATAGGTAAATCGACGGTCGGCTCCCGGACTATTACACTCATTCGAACATAATAGAATTGGCATGAATATATGAGGTATATACTAAAATATGCATTCTGTACAATGTGTGATGCAAAGAATTTTTATTATTAAATTACAGGGCCACACAAAAGTATTCCACTACGTAATGCTATACGGGGAAACATTGTTTGGAGCGTGTTTTAATTACATTCAACTTTTTCACATTTTATGAATAAGATATACGTTTCTGAGGTGTTATAAAAATTACTTTATGTATATTTACAGGAACACAAAAAAGATTTCGACTACTATACTGTATTCGAAGTACGCTCTACTATATCAGCAAGATTTGAATATTTTTAAAACTTCGTTATCGTACGAACGCACCTCATTTGCTACGTTCACGTGCAATTTCCAACTTGTTTATTTATTTTATTTTTTCAATTTTAAGAGAAAATGGAGTGATTCTGTTGCCACAATTACAAAATTGGTACTAAAAATTATAAAAATTTAATATATGAAAAATAAATTGCGATACAGCTTTGAAACAAATTCTATTTAAAAGTAAATTTTTTTTCTCTGTACGACGGTTTAAAAATTTAAAATGTACGATGTTTAGAAGCATAAAATTATCAGTACCGAAAATTACAAAATCGAAATTGCATAGAAAAGTGTAGCGCATTTTAATTTCTATTTTTTTTTTTCAATTTTAAGAGAAAATGGAATGATTGTGTTGCCACAATTACAAAATTTTTATTAAAAACTATAAAAAAATAATATCTCAAAAATAAATTGAGATACAGCTTTCAAACAAAATGGATTTTAAAGTACTTTTTTTTTCTCTATGCGACGGTATATAAAGTATGCGATGTTTAAAAGTGTAAAATTTGCAGTAGCGAAAATTGCAAAACCGAAATTGCAGGGGAAAGTGTTGTCATTCGCAAAATGACGTATACGTTACGCACAGATACGTCTAACCTTTATAATATAAATAGATTACTATTTTTTTTTCTAAACGAATTATTGGTTTGTACGTGTTCATGATTACACAATATTAAAAAGAATTAATTACCAGATTAAAACTTCTCATAACATATATTAACAGAAAGATCATATGTTGTGTACATAACTTTACGATACTTGACAAATAAATAAAAGTATGCTGTAAAAATGTAAAAAAAAAAAACACTTAAGTAGTAGATATTTTTTTTCGTTCGAAAGATTTTAATCACCACTGTTCTAAAAGTGAAAGTGACAACACATTTTTTTAATGAGTTCGATTGACTCGCGGTATGAATATTATCTGAAGTTCTAGTAGTGGTTGTATAGTATAATAGTAAAGAAAATATATCTATTCATTTATGATTGAATGAAATTACAAAGATTTTATATAAGCACGTGACTCAAATAATATGTTATCAATATTCTGTTATTTAAAGAACTGTAACGCTTTTAAATCATATAAAAAACTGGTGGAACCAGAGAGAAAAGTAGAGCTCGATCTAAAAAAATGTTACAGTAAAAATTGGGAAATATTTTCAATCTAAAAAAGTGTGTAAAAAAAATGGAATCAGATGATCTGTAAATCTCATGAAATAACCCAAATTTTTGTTAAATGAAAATGCGGACTGAGCTTTACTGATGTTTTAAAATCAATCAAAAAAAAAAAAAAAAAAAAACGAGGCATTTTTAACTCATTCCGTATTTCAATCATCCATAAACAGTTTAAAAATTCGGGTTCATAACTATAGGTTACAGGCTGATGTAATGAAATATGAGAACGGTTCGTTCAGTACAAAGTGTGGACACAATTCCATTCCAGCGGTTTTGATAAGTGGAAGATCAATGCTCCAAGTAAACTCAAAACCTTGAAAATATACGATTCAACCATATACTAAATATGTGTGTTCAGAGATATTTATCACATCAATTCCTGAACAACCTCATTATATTAATGTTATACTTTAATTATTACTTCCTGGTTTATATTCGTTTAGCGTTGTGGAGCTTAACTGATTTGAGGCAACAAAACAATACATTCTATTGACTTCTTTCCTCAGTAATCATTTAGAGTGGATAATAGTATAATTCTGAATATAAGGCACCAATAAAGCTCAGTCCACATTTTCAGCTAACAAAAATTTGGGTTATTTCATGAGCTTTACAGATCATCTGATTCCATTTCTTTTCTACGCACATTTTTAGATTGGAAATATTTCCTAATTTTTACTGTAACATTTTTTTTTTAGATCGAGCTTTACTCTTCTCTCTGGTTCCACCAGTTTTTTATATGATTTCATAGCTTTTTTAGATCCTTTCAGGAACTTTATCAATCACCTTCAACTAACAAATTTGAACTATTATTAATATTAGTTTAAAGTTATTAGTAAGCATATTAGTTTGGAGAAATACCGGAAATAACGCAAAGTTGGCTTAAATTTTGGCGAGTAATTTTGGGCGTCAGATATGGCGATATATTGCCAAGTTGGCGAAACACTCGGCGACATTTGGCGACAGAACCGTCCCCTCCCATATGGTAGTCCCACGGCAGTTTCTCAGTATCTACGCAGATTTCCTTATGACCATAAGTATCTACACAGATTTTCCTAGCTTCATTTTCAAATCGTTATTTTTTTAAATATAGAAGAATTTTTTTTCTAATTCATCCCTTTTTAATTGAAATATCTGTACTGTAGTACTGTTTTGACGTCGAAAACACTCAAATAAAGGTGCGATGTTGTTTTAACACATATTTAGTTACAGTTTATATATATGTTTATAAAAAATTTGTATTTTCTGTTTCCAGCGATGTCAATTTCAGAAATTCAAAAATCTATCATGAGAATCAGAATTTTTATTGATCTATATAAAAAAAAAGAACACGCGTTATCATTTCTTTTTTAAATTATTGAACTGTTTTTTAGTTGGTGGCAACTCTAAAGAAACAATTGAATTAACAATTGAAAAGGAGATATTTCTATAATGTTAAATTATATAAGGTATAGCGTTATATAAATTTTAAATGGATGCTATTTCCTTAATATGGGATATTTTTTGACAGGACTTTCGAAAGGCACATGCTTAAATTAAAAGCTTTTGAACAAGCTATTACACCTCGCTTAATGCTTTCCTGATTCGGGTTATAATTGAGTTGTTTGTCTTTTTTTCTTGTTTCACGAGAAAAAAGTGACAAAACAGGGGTTCTAGATCTCCATAACTAATCAGTGGATCTGGATGGTTTTGTGTAAACTTTGAGGCCTAGTGTAGGATACTTCGCCTTTTCAATTTCGTCGCAATCCGATGAGTGGCTCCAAAGTTATTAAGAAGCAAACTTTGGATTTTAACATTAGAGATGCGGCTGAGCTCTACTATACAGCACTACCGTGCTGTATGATATCGTCACATATTCTTCTAAACATGTTAAAAAAAAACAGATATGATTTGAGGACCACTCTATTATAGAAATAGAAGTTTTATGATTGTATAAAACATGGTTTTATCGGAAACATAGCTATGAGCAGGACTAATCTGAAAATTTTGCCTAGCTGTGTATCGGGTAGTTTTCTTGCTCATGGGTTTTGAGACCGGCCGAGGAAGCGAGAGGATTTCCTACTAAATGTAATTTGAATTTTATAAGGATTTATATAAATTATTAAACTGGTAAAAATTGTTTTAGTAATGTAATAATTGCACTACATCACTCTAACGATATAAAAGTAAAAAATAAAATAAAACAAAGAACCATATCCACACGTACCAGCGAGAGAAGTTTTAATCTGTGGTACTTGCCTACCAGTAAAATAATATGCATTTAGTTTTTTTTTTTAATTATTTAAACAATTCGAATAAGTTAAATCTATATTATAAAGGCCAAACGTATCTGTGCGTAACGCATACGTCATTTTGTGCCTGGCAACACTTTAAAATTTTCAACGAATTTCGGTATTTCAATTTCTGCCACTACAAATATTTTAACTTCTAAATGTCGTACATTTTCAATTTTTACACCATCGTGTAGGGAAAAAATTGTACTTTCAAATGAAATTTGTTTGAAATCTATATCTTAATTTGTTTTTGAAATATTAATTTTTTGTAGCTTTTAATACTTTTTTTTCTAATCGTGGCAACAGAAGTACTCAATTTCTATTAGAAGCAAAGGAAAAATGGGAAAAAAAATTATGTTGCCATTTTCTCATTAAAAGGAAAAACATTGAAATTTAAATATCTTCTGTTATAAAACCCGTCGAATTTTGATTTCATTTACAAAATTTGATTTTCACGTACAAAAAATATCAACAGTTAGTCTGTTTCAGCTAATAGCATTAAGACTTCAAGTTTTGAATCAAAATTATCAAATCAAAATGCCAATTTTTCAGAAAAAGTGAATACAGATGTGAAATGTGCATTTTAAAATTTTGATATGGTGAAAATGATGCCGGGTTTAAATTTCACGAAAAAAAAAAAAAAAAAACTCTATGATTGAGTCAAAGTTGAATAAATTTTGCTTTTTTTTCATTTTGGAATACTAGCATAAGAACCTTAATTGATAACTGTATCATAATAACGCATCTTAATTATTTTTTACTGCTTACATATACGATTAAAGTTTGATTTTAACAATTTCTACAACTGCGTTTTATAGAAATAGTATTTTGTTAATTTGGCGATAAATATCGTTTGTTTTAGAGTTACGCGTACCAATATAAAATGCATTTTTTACTATAAGTAATTTTATAGGTTTATTATAAGTCAATGAAACAGTTCGTTCTTAAACATTTTCTTTCGTCAAAATTTGACGGGTTCTATCTTGTAATTCTTAATTATGAAAAAAAGTGTACTTTAATTAGCTAAAGTTTAATTGCGTTTTATGATATAGTATAGAAATATCTCGGTACCGTATTTTGACAGAATTACATTAGCTCTGGTTATTTGCTGGTGCCTGAAACATTAAATACTATGTAAATGCATATAAAAATCACAAATAAATGTGCAAAAATTATTTGAAGTTGCATACATATAATATAAAATTATTTAAGCTGCATTAGAAATACAGTCGAGTCTCTCTATAACGAAACTACATACATCGAATTTCACTATATAACGGATTTTTAGTAGGAACGCTCCCCTTTTTCATGATTACATTAAAAACAATCTCTATATAGTGAAATATCTATCTCCATATAACGAATATTTTCATAAAATGTTCTTTATTCAGTTGCAAAAAAAACTTCGAAATCACCTGAAATCAATTTTCCATCACTTATTTCTAATTTATCGTTCAGTGCTGAGTTTTTTTTATATTACTTCTCTGCTTGAATCTCCTTGTTCTTTAACTCCAACGAATTCACCCCCTCCCCCCTCCTCGGACACAACTTTCAACATCCTTGTTCATTGGATAGTTATGCATATACGAACGGAATCAATATGGGTAATTGAAAAAAACAAAAACAATTTACAATTGCTTCAAAAAGGCCGAAATTTGTATACTAAGGGATAAAGTGGATTCTGAGAACGGAGAAAATGCGACTTCAGCAGACTTAAAAAGAGAAATGGAAATAAATTAAGAAATGCGGAGATGTCAACAATAACTCTCTGATTTTTTAGGTAGATTTCGTATGAAATACTACCTATTGCAATCGCACCAGTTTATATATCTATCTATCTATATATATATATCACTTTTTTATGGACACGATAACTTCTATAATTCTTCACCAATCTCCACCAAACTGGTACATAAAATCAAAGGGGATAAAATCTCGGCTCCCGTAAGACATGGTGACGTCACAGTGACGTCGTTGTGAAGTCACGTTGTGACTTTGTGACCGTCGATGTGACGTCGCGTGACGTCGATGTGAAGTCACAGTGACTAAAATGTGAAGTCGTTATGGCCGTTTTAGAGCTCGTTTGTGACGTCACATTGTGACCACTTTGTGAAGTCACAATGTGACCAAAATGTGAAAAATGTGTCATTTGTGACAAAATTGTCTTTGAAACTGTGACTATTTTGTGACGATAGTGACAAGATTGTGAAGACACTTTGTGACATTTTTGTGAATATTTTATGATCTGTGACGATTTTGTTACTAAATTTGTGATGGTGGCTATATTGCCAATGTTGTAATGTTACACTGGGACACAATTATACAGTTATGATCATTGATATATAGTGTAAAATCATTTACATCTTTTACAAAACTTTATTATATTTTGGCAATATATCTCAATTCAAACTTGAGAGCTGCTATAAAAAGAAAGTACCAAAAGGAAGTTACTGAATCAAACTGCTATGCCATACAAATTTTAATCTTTGTTACATTTTTTTTTTTTTTTTTTTTTTTTTTTTTTTTGCTGCTGCAATAAATGGAAATATTTAGGACAATTGAATATTCAATCTATCACAATTATTTTAAATTTAGCTATTTGTTTTTTAAAAAGCATTAAAATTATGAAAGAAACATTTCTGTTTAACCTTTTAAGAGGCCTTCAGATTTTTTCGTGAGTATTTAATGATTCATAGAATATTAGCAACCAAAACATAATTTGTTTTGATAAAGTCTGTATGGCATTGCAGTTTGATTCAGAAACTTTCTTTTTATAGCAGCTCTCAAGTTTTAATTGAGATATAATCAAAATATAATAAAGTTTTGTAAAAGATGTAAATTATTTTACACTATATATCAATGTTCATAACTGTATAATTATGTCCCAGTGTAACATTACAACACTGGCAATGTAGCCACCATCACAAAGTTAGTAACAAAATCATCACAGATCACAAAATATTCACAAAAATGTCACAAAGTGTCTCCCCAGTCTTGTCACTATCGTCACAGAATAGTGATTATTTTATTCAATGCAAAAAAAGGACATTAATATAAATTTTGTATTAAATCAGCCCGTAAGGCTCCACAATAGTCACTCAAAAAGATCCGGATGATAATGTAAAGTCTATGGGTATGTTTTTTTTAAATATCTCGCTCAAACTTTAATATTTATGTAATTTTTTTTTCATAGGATAGCTGAGGACGATCTACAACCGGCCTAGTTTTTACCTTTTTGATTTTCTTATATATCTTTTATATTATGATGGTTTCAATTTCAGAACCGGTTTAAAGCGGTTTTGAAATTTAAAGTATTCTTTTTAAAATCTGAAACGAAAATCGAAAAAGTAAAAACTAGACTGATTGTTGGATCGACCTCAGCTATCCTATTCCAAAAAAATTCATGTAAACGTATTAAAATTTGAGCGAGATATTTGAAAGAAGCGCTCCCAACGACTTTACATTATCATCCGGGTCTTTTTCTCTGACTAGCGTTGCGCCTTAAATTCTATAATTATGTGACTGAAAAACACGGTCAAGGAGCTTAAAAAGTGTAGAAACATATATGATAAATATGTTGACACAGTTTTTAAATCAAACAACTATTTTAAAGGCAATTTAATTTTGAAACTGCAAATGATCGAATGTTGTTTTAGATACTAAAAAAATAAATTTAAACATAAAAATAATAAATTATGGATATTTGGTACACTTGTGATAAGCAGAAAATGACGTATTTCTCATCATTATTGTCAATATACAAATAAAAAATTATAAAACATACAAACTTACTTTTGCAACTATCTATTCCTAGCTATCTCTAGCTTTTTAATTTTACAAAATTTACAAAGCTTAAATTTACATTTTACTAACAACGATCTGAAACTAGTCCATTGATAAACGTAACTTTGGTACGAAAACAAATATAACTCGTACCAATAATATAAATATGTTGAGAATTCTCAAAATTATATTTTGGAAACAATTACTATGTTGGAGGGTAGTAAAAATAAATAAAATCTTATTTTTAAGCTCACTGTAAAAGTAATTGACTTTTGGGCATGTTGCAGATATTTAGAAGGGGTAATTTTACATCAAAGTTTGTAATAAATAATGTATTACACTATTAAATTTATGAAACATTTAGCATTTTAACATGTTTTTAAAAAGCTAACTAAAAGTTTTCTAATAATAATGATAAAGCAAACAGGAAAATGAAAAAAAATCATACCTATTTTTTGTTGACATTTTTCTATCCAAATTGCTTTTGGCCGTGTAAGTTAAGTTCAATATTAATTATTGTGGCAAAGACTGGAATCATTTTCACCAAGCCAGCGCCACAATAACTCTCTTGAACTTATTTTTTGTTTAATATATCAGCTAAAAATGAGGAGCTCTTGAGGTTTTTCTTGTTTAAATTTTTAAATCGGTTTCAATATGCGTACATAATTGCTATATGCCTCCAGTGAACTTATTTCTGGCACCTTAGATCTCTGTGTTTATTCTTCGTTAAAAAATCGTCTGCAAACAGTCATAAATTGTTTAATGCGCATGACCGTTAATTTCATTTCGCATACAACAGATTTGGAAATTGAATACACAATAATTTTATAAGAGTGTCTCTAGCTAATATTTTTTATTTGATGAATTTAGTAATTTAATCTATCTTTTATTTTTCCCAGTTTCAAAACAATTCGAGTTAAAAATGACTCATAAGTTCTTTTTATTTTTATTTTTATTTTTATTTATTTATTTTTGTAAATAATATTAACAATTAGAGTTTATTAGATAAAACATAGTTTAAATTTTTTTAAATGTTTAAAGATTATGTTATATGAAATTAAAAAGTTTTGGTCAGAGGCACCTTGAGGTCAGAGGCAGTTTTTATACACTGGAATCATTTTCACCAAATCAGCGCCACAATAATTCTCTGGAAAACATTTTTTGCTTGACATATCATCTAAAAATTGATTCAAGAATTGATTCAAAAGTTTTTCAAGTTCATATTTATGTCACATTGCGATTTTAAAATGTGGTGGTCATATATTTGTGACGAACGTTATACGAAATGATATCACAGTGACGTATTTTTTTTACTATTATTTACTTGTCAAAACAAAACATAATTTTACAGGAAACATCATGTTTTAAAGAATTTTCGTAATTATTTTAAGTTTTCTAAGAAGTTCACATCTAAGTCACAATGCGACGTCGCAGAGTGGTGGCATTTTGGTCATTTTGGTCACAGATGTGATGTGACCACGGTGACTGGCAGTGACGTCACAGTGACGTCACTGTGACCATGCATGCTATGTGGGCTAAGTTCGTTAATGGGCAAAATCGGACCAAGGGAGTCGGAATAGGGGGCGTTTTTGTGAAAACCGAAAAAACGCCATAACTTCTTTATTAAAGTAGATATCGAATCGGTTTAAAGTTTATATTACTTCTTAAAAATGGGCCAAAAGTTTATGCATGACAGATTTTTGATAAATTTAGAAGTGGGCTCAAGGGGCGAAAAAAAGCAGGGGTTTTGAGAGAAAAAAATTCATAACTTCGTCAATTTTCAAGATATCAAATCCAACTAAATTTTTTGTAAATGTTCTTAAAATTATCTAAAACTTTTGCATTTACAAGTTTTTGATAGGATCAACTTTTACCCATGAAAAAAATTAAAAACGAAAAGAAAAAGGGCGGTGAAAAAAGAGAAAAATCCATAACTCCGTCAATTTTTACGATATCAAATCTGATTAAATTTATTTTACATCTTCTCAAAAATATCTACAACTTTTATATTGACAAGTTTTTCATAGGACCAATTCGTATAGTAAAAAGAAATTAAACAAAAATAGGAGTTGGAGAAAAATCCTCAAATCCAAACTGCTTATATTCTGACTCATTTTTAAATTCATTTTTGATTTTAAACGCATCCAAATGGTAGATCCTCTTATTTAGAAACTGTATAAAGTGACGCACTGGTCAATTTTCTGATAAAGACAGAATATATTTCAAAAAAGGCTACCAAAAAGGGTAATTTTGAACAGAATTTCCCAAAGTCATCGGAACTGAAAATTTAAGTTAAAATAAGAAATTGCGTTTTTTTCTGACTCGTTTTAATATCCATTTTTGCTCTCAAACGCATCATATTTACAGATCCTCTTATTTAGGAACTATATAATGTGATGCATTGATAGGTTTTTTGATAAAGACAGAATATATTTCGAAAAAGGCTACCAAAAAGGGTATTTTGAACAGAATTTTCCGAAGTCTTCGTGATTTGAAAATTTAAGGAAGTTTTCACATAGCAAATTGCGTTTTTTATGACTCGTTTTAAAATCCATTTTCGCTCTCATACGCATCCAATTTGCAGATCCTCTTATTTAGGAACTATTTACTGAATTACATATTAAAAATACACTGAATTACATATTAAAAATACATTAAAAAATTAAAAGATCCAAAACCTTTTCAGCCATCATACGGTCGCCATCAGTGGTTATTAACAAAACTAGTTTTCTTCTATTATGCCTCAAATCATTCCAAAGTCCATAGTTATCGTAGGATAGTGAATTGGAACAAGGTGTATCTTACAGAAATATTCAATTGATTCTCTTATAATGACTTGCAGGTAATTATTTGTACAAAAGATAATCTTCGATTCATTAAAATCAGCTTTTATGAGTTAAGTTTGAGCTGACTCCATAACGCAGTATGGAGTCTATTTAATTTAAAGTACTAAAGTTAGATCCAATATTGAAATCAAGGTTAATGATTTATTTATAACTCTCATTCGTTCTGACGCTATCTATATTTGTTGCTTGCAAAAAAAAAAAAAAAAAAAAAAAAAAAAAAAAAAAAAAAAAAAAAATCGGAGATGGTAATCCCAAGAGTGGTGTAGTCCTAAAAAACCAGAGGGCATACGTTCAAGGCAGAGAGTATACCCTAGATTGTATTTACTGTAACTTTCTTGAGAAAAAGAGTGTATACGGTGTTCGTTAAAAATTCCAGGGGGTATACGACGTATACCCCCGTATACCCTCCACTCCATCCCTGAATCCTAAAATTTTCTTCTATCTCATACACGTTAATACTTTCAGAAAAATGAAGCATAGAAGTGTCAACGGTTAGGCAATTTACACCAAAATCTAATTTGCAACAATTTATTTCAAGTTTTAACTGAATCTGAAATTTCATGAAAATACGTTTATTAGTATTTGAAACAGAATCATAACAAAAATAGTAAAAAAAAAAAAAAAAAAAATGGACAAATGAGCGATTTTTTGAATGATTTACTTCAAAAGCTAAAGAATACTTATTTATATCAGCATCTAACTGAATTTGAAGTTTGATGAAAATTCGTGAAATAGATCCTGACAAAGAGCTATTCCGATAATCATGAATAATGTCGCATACCAACGACACTTGTTGAGCGATTTATTCCAAAAAGTAAAGAATACTAACTTATATCAGTGTACTGTTAAAACAAATCTGAAATTCAGGGATAAATTTTCCCTGAATTTCACAGAAAAAGTCCCTTTTCACAACAAAAGGGCATTTTCCGTTAAAAAATCTGAAAACTCCATCATATTTCTTGAAAATAACGAAACGGATCAAAATAGAAAGAAAAAACGGAGACCCTCAGTTATCTTGCCCAAACAAAATAATCACGTGGAACACGGACCGAATTCATTGAATAAGCTGTGACCTTTTTTCTCTAAATGAAAATGATTTGCTTATATTTAAGAACTCTAAAGTAGTTTTTTAATGCATTAGGAATTAAAAACTATATTACTAAAGCTTTTACCCTTTTTAGCAAAAGCACGTGGTTGTGTTTAGGTGAATATAGTGAATAATCGCGAAATATAGCGAATTTTAGGGTTACATTTTTGGCGTTATCCCCCCGCCTCTGACACGCTACTTCATCGCTATTCCTTGTCAATAGATTAAAATAAAGAAATAGAGATGAAGTATCGTTTCGAAAGCTGACGTAAAAAATGTAACCTTAAAATCTGCTGCATTAGGTCTAAACACAACCGCGTACTTTAGAAAAACGAGAAGAAACTTTAACTAATACAGTTTTTAATTTATAGTACAATGAAATGCTACTTTAAAATACTTAAATATAAGCAAATCATTTTTATTTAGCGAAAAAATATACGGCTCATGTTAAAAAATTCGCCCCTCTTCCACGTGATTGTTTTGTCTAGTTGTTTAATGAAGGTATTAAAGTTTGAGCGATAACGCACATCATATTGAAAAACGTTTTTAGGGCATACCTCACCTCCATCTCTCTCTTTCCTCCATGGGGCAGAGTCCCCTAGCTGATGTAAGCAATGTTAGGCTTATTTTGATTGCCTGCTTTCCAGATATAATTTATTAACAAAAAAAAAATCTTTTTCTATATCGTAAACATTTTAATAATTGAAGACAGCGAATTGGAGTTTTTCTTAATTTGTTTCCAAATTTACTCATTAATATTTCGATTCAATTATTTTTTTTCGATTTTTCTTCCTTGAAAATGTTTAGTCAAAGTAGATTTTTTTTCTTTTACGATTGCAGACGATATATTAGAATTCTATGAAAAGTCGCATCATTGCGCGCCTCATTAAAACTTCTTAAATTATATATAAAATAAGAAATAAATCTTCAACAATAATGGTAAGGATTAAATAAAGTTATTTAAATTTAGAATTAATTTAGTAAAAGTATCACATAATAATTTTTGTTCTATTAAATAAGTTGTTTTATTGTATATATAATCATTTGTTAAAAGATGAGTTTCACTGAACAGAGTAATGTATTATATAAATTGTAATATAATTTTCGATATTTAAATCAAGTTTTAGTAATTTTTTGTTTTATTTGCATGTTTTTAAATAGTTTTCGTTCCTAATGCTATGCTCTTGCCAAAGTTTTAAATAATTTCTGTAAATCTAAAGATTTTAAGTACTATTTACAAAGATCAGAAGCAATGTTTCGGAAATAAAATTTACATTCGTTTACAAATTATCTCTAGTTCAGGCGTTCAGAACTGAAGTGTATAAAGTCCATTTTCCTCACTTTTGAGATTACATCGAGTTAAGATTTTCTCTTTTATTATAATTTTTTCATTTGACTTAAATTTACTACCGCAATCACAACTATGGACTTGATCCAAATACGCGCTGAACAGATAGAACTTAAAGTTGTTAGTCACGCAGCTACTGATTTTTTCTCCGTAATGAAAAGTCTATGGGCATTTGATGCGTTCGTATATTTAAAATATCTTATCAGGAAATTAATATTTTTAATTTCTTTTTTCTGTGTGTTCTTTTTGAAGATGTCATTTTTAGGTACGTTCATAATTTTGTAAATATGTAGCACTAATAGTCGTCATTCAGTCCGTCTGTCTGTAATTCTATCCGCGTATTACAAAACAATAACTACCAAACCGAATCGTTTGAAATTTAAAATACATAATTGTTGCAATATTTTGTGGAGGAATTTAAATTTGTTTGAAAATTGGATGTATAATTTGATTAAAGGGACAATCAAAAGTATTCCGTTACATTATGGTCCATCGGAAAAAATAGTTTCAAGTGCATTATAATGATCTAACACTCCTTCGAACAAAATGAAATTTATATGCATCTATGAAATATATATTAAAATATCCATGTACATTCTATGGTGCAAAAGACTATTTTTTATTAATTTCGGCTACTATACTGCATCCGAAATATATCTGAATCATAAATTTTGGTGCTATTGATTCGGATATATTTGGGTATTTTATACTATTGCACCAAGATCTGAATACTTTTATAACTTCTTTATAGTATGTACGCACGTAATTTTCTAAGTTTGCCATGCAATTTTTGACTTTTTTATTAACTGTTAAAACCTTTCTAAAATCTGTGCTTAATTTAATATATATGTACATACATTAACTGACGATCTGGGAATGAAATTTTAAAACTTCATTTAAAATTAAGCATAGATTTTAGAAATATTTTGAGAACTAACGAAGAAAGTGACATCTTTTAAGAATAGAATACTGATAAACGAAGTTAAAAATATTAACTTCATGGGAAGATATATTAAATATAAGAATGTATCAAACGCCCTTGGACTTAATATTACGGAGCGGAATTTGGTAGCTGAATTACTAGCAACCTTAAGCATTTCGAGAATAAGAATCATCCGAAATTAGATCAGTTGGTGGACTTGAACCATTTCAATTCTGAACGCTTGAATTAACGGTAATTCTACAGTCTCCATTACATTTTTTTAACATTCGTTAGAAAAGTATTTCTTGCAGATAGTTCTTTTTCGTCCTTTTATTTTCCTTTTCTTAGAAACTTAACATAAAATCCTGGAACCGAGCAAATTTTTATGAAAAAGAAAAAAAAAACTCATTACTAATGTTGACAAGTTGGAAATTACATGTCAATCATAAAAATGTGGTACATTCGTACTATAACAAAGTTTCAAAAATATTCAGTACTTGGTGTAATAGTATACAGTACTTTGGATGCAGTATAGTAACCCAAATCTTCTATATGACAATGTCCGTGGTTTTCTTCGAACCGTGCGTAAATACGGGTTAGGTTCCCTTAGAAAGACCCCCCCACGGAGGGCATACCACCCCTTAGGGCCTATACCCCACAGTGTAGATAATTGGCCGACATAAATAAATACAAATACAAATTCTATATGACAATGTAAATACTATATATTTTCTATTATGCAGAAAGCAGCTTGCAATAAACCTCAGCAACGCATATCAATTTCATAAAGTATAAAATAGTTTAATATAATTATAACTCGACGTTAACACTGTTTCCTTCTAAACTATTTTGTAATGGAATACTTTTTTGTGGCTCTGTAAATTAATAACAAATGTCCTTTACAGCACATGTTGTAAAGATGTATATTTTAGTACATTATTCATAGATGCATATCAATTTTATTATATTCGAAAAAGTCTAACATTTTTAAAATGCACTTCAAACTATTTTCCCATTGACCATAATGTAACGGAATAATTTAATTGTCCCTGTAATTAATCTTAACATACGATTTTCATAAAATTTAAAATGATGGGTCAAAATTATGCAAAAATTATATGTTTTAAATTTTATACGATTTAGTTTGGTAGTTTTTACTCTGTTCTATGAAGACAGAAGAACAGATAGACGGAAGGAAGGACAGACTGAACGACCACTGTAGGTGCTACGTATTTACACATTTACTAACGCACCTAAAAACGATAAAACCTATATTCTTTATTTTAATCAAAAAGGGTTAGAAAATATATTCGCATACTTTTAGGTAGCTTTCATTACAAAAAGTAAAAAGCTACTTATTGCAGACATATATATATATATATATATATTTATATTTATATATATATATATATATATATATGTGTGTGTGTGTGTGTGTGTGTGTGTGATTTTTGTCATGCTGTAACTATCCTATTTATAAACCTGAATGAAACTTGGTATGCACATAGTACTTACAAATGTCTAAACCGAGTTCGTTGGCTAGCACTATCCGCCATCTTGTTTCAAAATGGCGGCCATTTAAATTTTCTTAATTTAAAACTTAAAATTAAATGCAAAAAAATTAAAAGTTTAAAACATTTTTCTTTTCTGTGTTAAAACTTAAAACGAAAATTCCAGAACACTTTTTATTTTGTCTATATCTTAAAAAATGATTGAGTTATAGCACTTTGAATTTCTCTTATGGCTGACATTTTGAAACGATCTGATTTTTGTCACGTGATAACACACGTATGTATGAATCGATTTCGATGTAACTTGGTATGTACATAGTACATAATAAGGTCTGGACCGAGTTCGTTAGCCAATTCCATCCGCCATCTTGTTTCAAAATGGCAGCCATTTAATTTTTTTTAATTTAAAATTTTAAATTAGGTACAAAAAAGTAAGAAATTGAAAAAGATTTCTCTTTATGCATTTGACCTTGATATAAAGATTCCAGAGCATTTTTTGTTTCGTCTGTATCTTTAAAAATGGCTGAGTTATAGCACTTTTAATTTTTAGTGTTGCTCACATTTTGAAATCATCTGATTTTCGCCACGTGATAACACGCGTATTTATTAACGGATTTGGATGAAACTTGGTTCGTACATAGTACATACCGATGACTGGACCGAGTTCGTTGGCCAGTTCCATCCGCCATCTTCTTTCAAAATGGCGGAATATTATTTTTTTTTTAATTTAAATTTTTAAATTAGATGCAAAAATTAAGAAATTGAAAAAGATTTTTTGTGTGTGTGTGTTTGACTTTGATACAAAGATTCCAGATTTCCATTTTGATTTTTTTTTCATCTATATTTTGAAAAATGGCTGAATTATAGCATTTTCAATTTCCAGTGTGGTTGACATTTTGAAACGGTCTGAAATTTGTCCTTCGATAATACGCACATTTATAAACTGATTTAGATATAATCCGTGTGTACATAGTACATACCAATGTCTTGACCGAGTTCATTGGCCAACTTCATCCAAAATCTTGTTTCAAAATAGCGGCCATTTAAGTTTGTCAGAAATCTTTAAAATGTATAATAATGTACAAACAAAAAATTAGAAATTGAAAAAAGATTCTTTCTAAAGTATTTATCTTAATAATGAATTCCGGAGTATTTTTTGGTTTGTCTTTACCTTAAAAAAGCCTAAGATATAGCAGTTTGAATTTCTAATGTGGGTGACATTTTTTAAAAAATCAATTTGTCCGCGGCAGCACTCGTATATATTAATTGATTTCAATGTGGGTGTGCATGTGGAGATGAATTAAGATTTCGACCAAGCTCTTTGGTTTGTTTTATACATCATGTTGCTTTAAAATGGCATACACTTCATGATATTGTGGAATTTGGTGACTCTATAAATCGTTTAAAATAAAACCAAGTTGAATAAAATATGACTAATTTCTGAAAATTCCTATTAATATTCAGTACTGACAAAAACTAGTATTCATTCTTATATAATCGGGTTCCACTAATTTGACGCGGCTGTCGGCTTAACCGTTCGGAGTTTTCCGTGGTTTTCTTCGGACCTTGCGTAAATACGGGTTAGGTTCCCTTAGAAAGGCCCCCACAGAGGGCACTCCTCCTGGTCCTATATCCCTAGCGTAGATAATCGGACGACAAAAATCAACCAACCAACCATCCACTAATTTGAGCTTCGTATTTTCGAATTATATAACTTAATTTAAAATAAATAAATAAATAAATAGGTATATGAAAGCTACCTCTTCCTCCCGGTACTGCCGGAAGGACTTTTTATTACAACTTTTATTGTTTACTAGCTATTTTCGTTACAAACTTTTGTGTTACTTTTTTTATTTTAACTTTTTATATCCTGAATTTTAGATAAAAGAAATTGCTTCAATTAAATAATTATATACAAAAACGTTTAAAATATCTTAGAACAACATAGAACAATTGCCAAGTCTCCGGCTTTTTGCCCACTACTATTATCTTGAAGAAAAATTTACTATTTTAAATAGTCCAAATGTTCTAATTAAATAATAATTAAAAAAACATTTTTTGTATTGAAATTCTGGTTTTCAAAATGGTGGAGACTTGGCAGGTCTGACATAGAGTGTATGTGCCAATAATGGACTTCCCTAAGTAATTTCTTTTTAAATTATTTTTTTATTAATAGTTATGTTTACTATATTCATCTTTTTGCAATATTAAATTAATCAATCAATAATATTTAATTATTCTTATTGCCTCATATCTCAATATGAATAAAAATTTAATTTCAAACAGCAGAAATATATCAAAAGCTCGGTAATGGACACCCCATAAAAAGTAACAACTATAATTTTTTAATGACTGTATTTAGAACTAGAATTTATTGAAAGCATACTAATGAAACAAAATAGATATTGAATTTGTAATACGCGATTTATCACTTACTAACTAAGCGTAGAACCAATAATGTGAAAAATGTCCAAGCTGGGGATCAAATCCAGAACCTTTGGAATAAAACTTCAAGTGCTCCACCATTTAAGCCACGAGGACGATGCCCAGTTTGACATTCTCCACGTTCATATGTTGGTAAGACTGCACTGCAGCACAAGATGGGATAGTCTTCATGAGCACACAATCCTGAGGCGTACATGAGACACAAAGAAACCCAGCATTGGTGAACACATATATAATTTTAATTAATTCTCTAATTAATTTTCAGCAATAAAATTACGCTTGAAATTATTAAATACTTAATTCGTGATTTATCACTTGCTAACTAAGCGTAGACTCAATGATGGGAAGAACGTCCAAATTCGGGTATCGACCTGGAACAGCTCTCCAAGTGCTCTACCATTTAAGCTACAAGAACGATGTCCGGCTTGGACATTTTTCACATTATTCGTCGTATCCTTAGTTAGCATGTGATAAATCACGTATTAAATATTCAACACTTTCAAGCGTAATTCACTGCTGAAAATTAATTGAAAATTAATTAAAATTATATATGTATTCATCAATGCTGTGTTTCTTTGTGTCTCATGTACGCCTTTAAGATTGTGTGCTCATGAAGACTAATCCAAGTGCAGCCTTCCCAACACATGAGCGTGAAGAACTCCAAGTTGGGTCTACTCCTCGTACCTTAAATGGTTCAACACTTGGAGTGCAATTCCAAGAGTTCCGTGTTCAATCCCTGACTCGCATATTTTTCCCATTGTTGGTTCTACGCTTAGTTAGCAAGTGATTTATCACGTATTAAATATTCAATAATTTCATTGCAGGAAATTAATTAAAATTGTATACAAAATAAATATTTTCACATAAATTTAACATTTAGGATACCAGTAATTAAAAATGTAGGAGAGATTTTTGTACCTTGGGATGCTTGTACTTCGGGACATTGGCAATTTCTAAAAAGCTATTGGCAACAATGAACTTTTGTTTATGCCTAATAATGACCTATAACCAACTGAGGGAGGCCTTCGTGGCCGAGTGGTCAAAGCACCACGCCGTTGATCGCCATCGAGCGTAGGAGGTTGAGGGTTCGAATCCCACTGGCCCCATTACACGCACTCCTTGTGTGGAGCTCCCGGGTGTATATCTCCTGTGTTGTAAAATTTCCTTGTGCTATCTCGTCCCTGTAATATTGACGATGATTTATGAGCAGGCTTCATGTCGAGCACACAAATCAGATGCAATTGTTCAATAAACAAACAAACCAACTGATCGCATCATAGTCATAGACAACATCAGAAGAGAGAAAAAAGAAATTTTCACTAGTCCAAAGTAAATATTTTTCTCCATTCAAATTTAATTTTTTAACTATACATTTTTACAAGAAGTCAATTACAACTTATTTTTTTTTATAAAAGAGAAGATTTTTAAATGTTTCGGCTATTAGAAAATAATGAAAGTGCTTCTAGATTTACGATCACTTTGATTTTGTTTAAACTATAAGATGATTATATCTTGGGACAGTAAACTAGAGGTTTGCACGGGCCGAAATTTCCAGACCCGAGCCCGGTTCGAACGAAAAAAATATTGGCCCGGTCCAGAAAAAAGTTAAAAATTCGGCCAGAACCCGGCCCGGCTCGAGTGAATTTCTACAGAACATTGACCTTTACTCTTACGGAAGAGTTCAGACCAAAAAAACTTATCTTACAAGGAAGGTCTCCATTGGGGGCATACTCAGAATTTTTTGAAAAAAATATGAATTAAACTACTGATGTAGGTAATAAAGGATCAGTGAAAATTAGCGGCGGAATTACATTATTAGATATGTAAAAAAATAAAATAGTTTGGAATAATTGGCGTGAAAATCTGAAAGCGACGCGGGATTTGGCGAGCAGTGCATTTCCTCGCCAAAAGCAGACGATTTTAACGAATCTGAAAATTGATTTTAATTGACTTCACAGTTAAAAATCTGCAGCATTTACTGCAACGTCACTCCACTACTTTTATAGAATATCTCTCTTCTGACCAATGAGAATGCTCCATAGCACGGTGAATTGACCGTGTCATACACTGTTAAAAATCTGTTGCATTTTGTTGCAATGCACTCCACCGCTTATATGTAATATCTCTATTCCAACCAATGAGAAAGCTCCATTTCACGGCCAAATAATCGTTTTCTATACAAGCAAGGGAGTGCGTTGCAACAAAATGCAGCAGATTTTTAACAGTGTATTTTTCAATTTGGAACAATTTTAATCAATTTAAATTATGTTTTAAATGATAAAATATATTAATTTCATTTTGTTATAAGTACATATAAACGTATATGACAAAATTACACTTAAAGTAAAGTAAAAATGCAAAACTAAAATTACTTAAACTAAACTTATTTAAATAAATTGAACATAGAAAGTTTTTTCTTTAAAAAGTATTCGAAGCGTAAAAGTATATTTTTCAAAATTTTGTTTTTTCGCCAACCGGAGATAAATCGCCAAATAAACGAAATTTTTATTATTTTTTTACGGACGTTATAAGGAATTTCCGCCGAAATTTTTTTTATAAACATTTATAACTATATGAGAAGAACATTCTGTAATTTTTTCAGATTTTTCTGAGTATGCCCGTATGGAGACCTTCCTTGTTAGTCTTTTTTTTTTTTCGTGTTTATAATCTCTATTTATGCACAAGTGCCGTAAGTTGCGATATTTACGCTTTCAAGGAACCTTTGTTTGTTGTATGCAAATGTTTCAGTTATCATTAGTATTATTAATCCATATTCCATATAATGGAGACAAAAAAATCTATAAAATGGCATATGGTAAAAATAAAATCTTCTAAGACGGAATCGCATTGGGAAAAAAAGATACGTTCCCTTCTTAGCAGATGTAAATGTTTAATATATTTTTCCCGCGTATTGTTGTATTCATTTTGCATGGAAGAACAGTTTAAAAGAAATTTGCAGTTTTCAGTTTAAAAGAAAATTCCTTCATAATCATGTTTTTTATGTGTTTGATTCTCTTTTAAAACGCCTAGTAATCAACGATTCTTTAAAAAGAATAAATTCTAATGTTTAATTGTAGAATAATGACGACTTAAAAGTATATGCCTTTTTTGCAAAAATTTTTCGACCAAGCCTAATTTTACTGACTTATGAACAAACTTGGCCACGTCCAAAAAAAGGATTTTCATACGGGATGATTCAACCGGAACTGATTATTTTGGTTCGTGAAGATTAGAAAGAATGAAATCAGTCTCGGTTTCGTACAGAAAAAGTATGTAGGCCCGGCTCGCTACTCCAGGAAAAAAATTAAGGCCCGTCCTCGGCCCGAAAAGATTAGTGACTAGGCCCGGCCTGAATGCTGGTAATGGAAATCGGCCCGTACCCGGCCCGTGCGGATCTCTACAGTAAACTATGTTGTACCTTCGGACATTGTAACAAATTTACATAAATAAATGTATTTTTATTGCTTTTTTTACAGAAAAATTCACAAAACATGCGACATACAGCAAACAAAACAACTCAACTTAATTTTGGATATGTTTTTATAATGACTGAACTTTGCAAATATGAATCTGGCAACTTTCAAAAAAGGTTTTTTTCCATGTCTAAAGAGCACATGATATATTTTTCTGTGTTTTGAATCAACTTTAAAGGTACATTTATGTAGTGTACTATGTTGTTAATCATGGATAGCATAACAGCCATAGTTCCATTTTTACAACAGAGAATTGGCAGAAAGTTGAAATTATTTTGTTTACAATTCCTATTTATTCATCCCCTAAACTACAGCCACTTCGCTGTACTGTCTTTGGGGAGCAGAAAACATACTACAAGTCTTATGGTAATGAATAGATGATATCACATCCTGGACAGCCAATCACAATACATGTTGCAGTAGAAATTGTTGGAAATCATTTAAAAAAAATTTCAACTGAAATGTTAAATGAAACAGTTGAATTTAAAGCGGCAAATGTGTTATCAGATGTATGCATAACAAGTTTATCTTAACATTCTCAAGATGTCAAACCCCAAGCAATGATATTGTCATTTTTCATAGGTGCAACTTGTAAAAACAAAGTGTGTAGAAAAAAAAATCTCGCATTTTAAGAGTTTATTTATTAAAAGATGAAATTGCCAAGCAGAAAACTGCTGTAGAAAGAAAATGAAAAAAACACCTCCGGAACAAAATAGTACTTTTATGTCTGTTAATGATAAACTCGTTTTAATCTATACTAAAGATGGTGACTATATTGATTATTAGCTGCTACCTGTGACGTCGTTAACGTAGCATTAAAAAAAAGATAAACGCTTTAATTAAACAAAACGTTTCATTAACAATAATTTAATATATATATAATACATATCTTATAGGAGGCTATGTAGTTTTGTTTATAGGGGACTTAAAGAACTCACAAGGAAGGTCTCCATACGGGCATACTCAGAAAAATCTGAAAAAATTACAGAATGTTCTTCTCATATAGTTATACATGTTTATAAAAAACATTTCGGCGGAATCTCCTTATAACGTCCGTAAAAAAATAATAAAAATTTCGTTTATTTGGCGATTTATCTCCGGTTGGCGAAAAAACGAAATTTTGAAAAATACGCTTTTACGCTTCGAATACTTTTTAAAGAAAAAACTTTCTATGTTCAATTTATTTAAATAAGTTTAGTTTAAGTAATTTTAGTTTTGCATTTTTACTTTACTTTAAGTGTAATTTTGTCACATACGTTTATACGTACTTAAACAAAATGAAATTAATATATTTTATCATTTAAAACACAATTTAAATTGATTAAAATTGTTCCAAATTGAAAAATACACTGTTAAAAATCTGCTGCATTTTGTTGCAACGCATTCCCTTGCTTGCATAGAAAACGGTTACTTGGCCGTGAAATGGAGCTTTCTCATTGGTTGGAATAGAGATATTATATACAAGCGGAGGAGTGCGTTGCAACAAAATGCAGCAGATTTTTAACAGTGTATGACACGGCCAATTCACGATGCTATGGAGCATTCTCAATGTCAGAAGAAAGATATTCTTTAAAAGTAGTGGAGTGACGTTGCAGTAAATGCTGCAGATTTTTAACAGTGAAGTCAATTGAAATCAATTTTCAGATTCGTTAAAATCGTCTGCTTTTGGCGAGGAAATGCACTGTACGCCAAATCCCGCGTCGCTTTCAGCTTTTCACGCCAATTATTCCAAACTATTTTATTTTTTTACATATGTAATAATGTAATTCCGCCGCTAATTTTCACTGATCCTTTATTACCTACATGAGTAGTTTAATTCGTATTTTTTTCAAAAAATTCTGAGTATGCCCCCAATGGAGACCTTCCTTGTCAGTCAAATAAAAAGGAAATGTGTTAGATAATATGAACAATTGCGAAAATGAAATTGCAACCACTTATACTGTAGAATAACTGTAACGCACCCCAATTATACAGAAATCATGTTGTAGTGCATTTCAAAATTCCATATCAAAGAAAGAAAAATCATGTGATAAATCTAGGTAATAAAAAAAAATATCCAACATTTCCATAATACATAACTTCGCCGGCCCATTCTTTTCTGCAGCTGTGTATATGATCTATATGTTTGTAAATATTCTAAATACAATGTTAAAAATTTTGCTTAGTTAGAAAAAGTATAATGAAGATTAAAATTCACCTTTAGCAATTTCTAATAATAGACAGAAACTTACTTGAATTCTTTTTTACAGTCCTGTATATTACGTGCAAATATTTATACGACCGCATATTTAGCTTAAATTATTCAAGCAAAAAACCCGATTCAAATTATTGAATTCATATTTCCGGGAATCGCCATTGCACAGGTGACCATATATCCAGTTTATTGTATAGTCCAATACATGATTTATTTAAATTCTACAAACATCTCTTATTATACTAAATGTAGCTGAACTTCAGGATGCATTAGTTTTCCTTAAAATACATACGATAGTTGAAAAAGCTCTTCAGCAATCTTTTCTAATAGACCATACTTTGGATACAATATCTGAGATCTGGACACAGGTCCAAAATCTTTTATGCGTCTCTGTAAATGAACAACAAATGTAATGCAAATCATACTTAACTGCAAGCATATTGTAGTGAATTTCAGCATTTATCATTGTATTGATTATTTCAGTATATTAATTTCATCATGTTTGAAATAGTGCAACGCAATTAAAATACGCTGGGAATATTTTTTCACCGTAGATTATTATATTACCGAACATTTTTCTGTGATCTTCTAATGAATGTTAAATCTTTTCACCCCATTTTCTACAGAAATCCTGTTTTAGTGCACTTCAGAAACTGATATCAATTTCAATATTATTAAAATAACCTTAATAAAATAACATTATTAAAGTACGCTGCAAATGGTTTTTCTTCATAGACTATGATATATTGAAATACTTTTGAGCTCTCTGTACGCACACTGTAAGTACTACACTTAACATATTCGATAGTAACCATGTTCTTGTGAACCTTAAAAATGCATGTAAATTTCATTACATTTAAAATTATGTAACATTATCGAAATACACCACAAATGATTTTTTCGCTTTAGACCATAATATAAAGTCTCCTTTTGAGTGTTCCTGTGATTCAGCTATAATTGCTACCTGATTCATTTTCAATGCCGCAGATGCTATGGCAAATCTCAATAACGTATGTTATTTTCGTATCCCACTATATTTACTCAAGTTGAAACACGGACAAACAGACGGCAGACCCCAGGCACTCGGCATCCCGTATAGAGACAGGTTGAAGTCGTAAACACTTGTAGGCCATGTTAGAAAGTGTCAAAAAGGGGTAGTTTCCGTAAAAAAAAAAAAAAAAAAAAAAAAAAAAAAACAGTGTTAAGGAAAATCTACTGCAAAACTGTGTTTTAGGTGGCATTTTTGTATAATTTGTACATATATGCTTTGCATACCATAAAAATTTATAGAAATTTATTATAAAAAAATATTTTAAAAAGTGACAACATATTTTTACTTTTTAACAGCTAAAAAAAATGTGGAATTAAAATCCATTTACAAACTTGTTTTCAGTACACTTCGAGCACATTATGTGAAATTGGGATATTGACTGAGGGAATGTATTTTCTCGCAATTACATTAAATCTTTAGATTTTAAGTCCGAAAGTGCATTTTTAAAGTGATTTTTATTTATATTTTCAGAACTGAACAACTTTAAGAATTAACACACAAAAATATTTTTTTTGATTAGTTGAGCTTTTTTTACTTTCTAAGAATGATAAAAAGTATTTTTCATTCATCATTACGTCATTTACGATATGTATAAATTATTAACATTTTCTAGTCATTTGATATTTAACCTTAAAAAAAACTTATTTCATTTTAAAATTAAATATTTATATTAACCACACTCAGACGATAAATTTAATTTTCTTTAAATATTAACTTTTGATATCATAATTCAATCTCATTTCATTGCAACATCAGAGCATATTTATTTTATTTTTAATATGTGACGTCACAGTCGTCTCTTTTTAGCACTTACTCAAAATTACATTGTGTTATTAAAAACGAAAACTTGAAAACTTATACTTTGTTTCAGATATGACGTTACATTGATATTTTTAAAATTCTTAATGGAAAGTAGTCCTGTTTCGTCACAATTGGTAAACAGTTGAATTTTATAGCCTCGAACCGAAAGAATGAAAATGGTTCATTTTGATTACGGATTAATATCTGGAAAAACTCGAAAAACTACAAAAATATTCATATTCTTGTAAAGTGTGAAGTTATATTCTTATGAAGTCTTCTAAGTCTAAAAGGAATTTTATATAATCGTCTGCGTGATATAAGAAGAAAAACAGCATTCCTCTGAACTCACAATTGGTAAAATTGCGGTTTTTAATCTCGAACCGAAAAACGGAATAGGATCCACTTATTTATTTCATTTTGTTTCATCACGTGAAAATCTTTCAGTTGAAAATTAATTACAGAAGAGAAATAATTATTCCGGGTTTTTTTTATTTTTTGGCAACGAAAAAAGAAAGATGATTAAATATTATGGAAAATTTTTCAATTTAATCTGTATGAAAAATAGTGAAATGTTGAATTATTAAGAAAAATATTTGAATAAAATAAATAAAAATTAGCCTATGTTCATTTCAGGCCAATAATCCATCTATATACAAAAATTCAAAGACATTAATCCATTCGTTTTGAAGCCAATTTCAATTCAATTTTTCGGATACACTTTCACATTTATATAAGGATGATCATACCACAGATGTGTTAGTAATAAGAAATCAAGAAAATAGATTACTTCCTTGCAATAGTATCTGAGAATTTTTTGTTCTCTTCTATGTTCTACGCATCTAAAGTTAGTTGATATGCTAGCCAGTGATGAAAACTTGAATTTAATTTCCTAATTCCTTAAAAAAAAGGTTTCATTGGTATAAAATTGTTATTGTTATTCTACAAAATATTGTATTAATTATTGTCCAAAAATATTAATTAGTTCTATATCTATTGCCAAAATTATTAAGTATGTCCTAAGGTACAACATAGTGTGTCCCAAGTTGCAACACCCTGTTATACCTTAGGATAGTTTGCCTTCCTTACTTTAACCCTTAAATGCATAGGATAGAATGCTTTCTAAAAAATGCGCAATTCAAAGAATCAGAATTCATACCAGAAAAATCTAAATAGTAATTTTTTCTTTATTTAATTACGAATGGTCTGTCATTAAGTAAAGTGAAAATTGCTCTTTTCAATTTCTGGTGAAAATACGGAATATGTGAATAAAACCCCCAATAAATCGGGAACACTTATGGTATCGAAAATGATACAATATGCATTTAAGGGTTATATGAATTTTTTATTTTCTAATTGCCTGAATTTCAAAAATATACTATAGAGATAAATGTTGGTGTGTTGAAATGCTGCTTTCAAATTTTAAATCGGATTGTATTCATTGAAGTAAAAAATTTAAATGTGAAAACTGTCCCAAGGTTTATCACTCCCACTTTTAATAATCACTAGCAGTTACCCGTGACTTCGTTCACATAACATTTAAAGAAGAAATAATTGATCAATCAAGCAAAAAATTTCGATGATGAAAAGCATGTGTAATTAACTTTTTATCGCGAATTTATGGTAAAAAAACTTTTGATAATCCCTATTTGCTAATTTGTTTGTTGGTCAAAATTTTCCTTTCAGGGATTAATACTAATAGATAGAAACATTCTTGAATTCTTTTGTTCAGCCCTGTAGTTTTCCAAGTGCCTTTAATACACGAAAGTATCTTTCTAAAATTTATTTCAAACAAAAATATTTCTTATTACTACCTAAATTACATTTTCAGAAATTATCATCCGAAGACAACCTTGTATCCAGTTCTTTGCGGGACCCTGTTTATCATTTTATATATATACTACAAACATTTCTTAGTTTATTAAATGCAGTTCAAAATAAAAATGCATATTTTATTTAAAAACCACCTTTAAGAAAATTACGCTCATATTCAGTAACCTTTCCGAGATCTTTTGTGTAACCCTGTATATCAAAATTTAACTATTTATACTACTAGCAAAAGCCATGCTTTGTTTGGATTCGCGCAGCATTATTTCGTTAGTTATTTATTGGAAAAAAACCTTTTTTTTATATTATTTCGTACTACTTGATTATCCTGTCGACCAAATATGTACGGCCAAACTAAAAGATTAAATGCTAATGATGATGGTAATAAATATCACATTCACATAACATTAAACTCGTATCAGTTGTTCGTTATGCCATCAAGTTATTTTTATTATGAAGTTTTATTTGTATTCTTAGTAATGTTTCATTAATTTATTTGTTCTTTTGTTATTTAAAATAAAACTTATGTCAATTTGTTTAATATGGCCAATTGTTTGGCGATTTGTATAATTTGGCAAAATTGATTGACGGGATAATCAAGTAGTACCTTAATTCGACTTTTTATTTGAATTTTTATTAATGTTTTACTAATTTATTTGATTTTTCGATATTTAAAAAAAGCGTCAATTTGTGCAATTGTGCTAATAGTTTGGCTATTTGTATTATTTGACGAAATTGGTCGACGGGATAACCAAATAGTACCCGAATTAAAAATCACTTGATGACATAACAATCACGTGTATTATGTTTAATGTCATGCAATGTGACATTTATGATAATCCATTATTGGCATTTAACCCTGAAATTTGGCATTATATTTTTGGTCGACGGGATAATCAAGTAGTACCCAAAAATGCATTGTGTTATAGTGTCTATGGAGTGAGGTGATAAAATACAAAATCCTATAATATCTTGATGAAAATTAATAATTTGCCCACTGTATTCAAGCTGACCACCTTTAATGCGATAAACAGTAATAACTGGACGAACTTGGGCAATTCATTTCTCCTCGAAGAAATTATGCCCTTTAATATTTAGGGATGTGTACCAGGATCCATATTATTAGCTAAAGAAAAAATATTTATTTCATTATTTACTGTACATTTATGGCAAGTCTTTTGAGATCCGTCAGAGTGAATGCCAAGCCAACAATCATGAAAAATTTTACAAAAATTTTATTTAAAATTTTTTTGTGCATCTTCGAAATTTAAAGCATTTTTCTGAGCACATGCATTCTCTTTCAGAAGAGATTCGTCATGTCGTCCTTTTGGCACAGATATCATATTACGCACTACATTGGAGCTATTTTTTTCAGACTCCAGTGTCATATATGCACCGGAGTGCTTAATTGGCGACAAAGTGTAGTTATTTTGCTTGACATGGTAACCCGGATATTGTTTATTTATTAATAAATTGTTTATTTACTTTTATTTTCTTTTTTTAAATTATATAAATTGTTTTGTTCCACAGGTATTAATTAAACTTTTTAAAATTTATTGTTATTCCCTTTTTAAAATATATATATGGTAACTAGTATTCGAAAACCAGATTTTTGCCAAATTGGCGTCGGAAAAATCGCGCCGATATGGTGTGTATATGACATCTATGCCGTCGTTTTTTACGCTGGTATCTAACCTCTTGCCTTAAAGCTATATCATATTCGCATTCTTTTCATCCAGTAAGTATATGTTTCCTTGGCATTTTTTATAATAGAACTAATACATTCTATAAATTGTTTTTAAACGGCAAACTATTTAAAAATAGTACTACATATACCAAAATAATAATATATATGTTTCATTTGGTTTAATTTTCAATCTTCGAATTCAAATAACTCTTTACATAATGAATTTAACAATTAATTTTATTTGTTTACAATTTTTTTGTTGCCACTTTACGAATAAATAAATAAATAAATAAAACACAATATAATTTTAATATGCGTAAGTGACATCAGCGTAAATGATTTTGTCGGAATAAAGAAAATACATTTTATTTATTTAATTAATCATGATTCTATCTACAATTGTTAACTCCATGAATTATTTATTGTTCTGAAAATATGCATGCTTTATTTTTCATTTCTAAAAATGCATCCGCAATGGAAAAACATGTAAAATAAACTAATTAAAATAATAATTTTTAAAAATATTATTCTGTAAAAAAAATTATATTGTGCAAATCTACAGATCATAATTTATATATGTGTTTAATTTCAAATCAAAATACTGAATAGTTTTTTTGTAAAGCGTACGACAAAATGTAATTTGAGTGGGCTAGTAGAGGATTCGCTTCGCTCATCCTAATTACCATTTATACTCTCCATTTAATATGCATACATTTAGCGAAACTTAAAAGCACATATCATAATTCAAAATACATTTCATCCATGCAACAGTCATCATCCATGATATACAGTACTTCAGATAGAATATATAATATTTGAAATATTTTGTGTGTCCCTGTAAATGCTATGCACTTCGTATTATGCATGAAATAACTTACATTAAGCCTCAGCAACATATATCAATTTGATTATACATGAAATCGTTTACCATAATTAAAATATGTCGGAAACTTTTCCTCCCTTTATTCCTATGCAATGGAATTCTTCTGTCTGACCCTGTAAATGAATAGTAAGTGCCCTTTTCACTACATACTTTACAAAATGCATATTTTAGTGCACTTTGTAAATGCATATAAATTTGAATATGTTCTACAGGCTGTAACATCGTTAAATCTCTATAAATAAAAGGAATTCTGAGGATAATTAATTAATTAATTGAGGCACAGGGGAAAGCAAATCTTGGCAATGCGCCAACTCGGTCCAGAGGAAGCAAATCTTGGCAATGCGCCAACTCGGTCCAGAGGAAGCAAATCTTGGCAATGCGCCAACTCGGTCCAGAGGAAGCAAATCTTGGCAATGCGCCAACTCGGTCCAGAGGTATAAAAGCAAGATAGAAAAAAACGCGCAGGTCTGTGCATTCAAGTACAACCACCCATATGTATATGCTGAAAGTTTGTTCTGACGCTCACCCGACGCACGTGGAGTGCCGATGGTCCGGGGAGAGTCACCGGGGGATCCGTCGCCAGCTGAGAGAGAAGCGTACCATACACATAAATTATTAAATAAACCTTCAAATTAAGCCCGGCGAAGCGGGCTGGGTATGCTAGTATTTGAATAAAAGATTAACAGCTCTTTAAACACAAACCAAAACACAAGCAATAACACGTCTATCGTCAGTTAAATTCTTAACTGTAATCTGTGTTCTTCATACTTTTTGTTTTCTTCTTCAATTTTAAAAAATAGGACTCTATTCTCCGTTTGAGTTCGAGGCTGTGATTTCGGCAATGTTTCCCCAAAACACGTGACCTCACTTCACAAAAATATGTACCGTTACTATTCTACGGTATACAACCACGAGATGGGGAACGAGTCGTTGTATAATTAATGACTATGATGTGGGGGAATGTTTCCCCAAAACACGTGACTTTGACGTCACCAGAATAGAGTCCCATTATATATACGCAAATATAATAAACGTAATTTCAAAAATACTTAATTTACTAACTAGGAAAAAAATAATATTAGATTTTTTTTTTTTTAATTGAAGATTCTAAAGCTCTTTTTCCATGTAATAGCTTAATTTTCGTCTTTAAATAGTAATTTAAATATTTTATGAAAAATAAAAAAAAATACAAGAGAAATGGCATTTTACTTCTTCTGGCATCACTCGAAACCGAAAGAAAAAGTAATGTTGTGAAGCCACTAATAAGGGAAAATGCAATGTCGAAAACATTATGAATTTGTTTTGGTTGCCTTTTAAATAAAATAATAACATATCAGATTATTTATTAAAATTAGAAAGTTCCTGTTGTTGCATGTTTAAATCGTAGACAGTATTTTAATGCTATTTATACTATTTGTTACCACTGATCAAAAGATTTTTAGTTATTAAACTCTAACATGTTTATTTGAATTTCTAATTTATATTGAAGTTTATAATCCTCGCTATATCTGCGATCATTTGATATATCACTTGTATCTTCTTATTTAATATTTATACTAAGGATTATACAATCTTATATGGTAATCATATTTTTTAAATTAGATTTTCTTCTGTAAATCTAAATATTACTTACAAAATAAACTGGATTATACATTTTAGCATAGATCTGTTTTAAAAAACGTATTTTAATGCTTCAATATTTAGATAAAAAACCTTTACTTTGTTATTAAGTTTTTTTTTTATTTTATTTTAAATTGCTGTTTTTTCTTATTACTTGTTTGTTTATGAATGTTATTTATTCAAAACATTTTTATTGTAATATTTACTTAAATCCATCTTCTTAAATTTTTCTACTGTATTTGTGTTAAATTTTAGAGCACGCATTTGTTAAAATATAATTAATATCAAAATTTAATTAATTAAAAACACCAATGAAAGTATTTTAATGATATACAGTGTACAGTAGATGTGCCAGCAATAGACACTTTTCAGGGTTTTTGGTTTATAAAAAAATAACCAAGAAAAATTTAGTTTTTATTGCATATTTTATAATCTTGCATTATTGCTGACAATCTAGATCAAACCAATCAGGAAGCAGAAAATAATGTTTCGAAATTCCACTGTTTATTAGTGAAAATCTCAATGAACATGCTAAGAGCTGGCTTCATTTAATAAATTTATATATTCTTTATTTTCTTGCAACATTTTGTTTTGGTAATATTGGAAAACTTTGAATTTTATTTACATTATAAAATTTTATTTATTATTAAGATTTTAAAAGGGGTGTCCGTTACTGGGATGCTTAATTAGTCTTTTTCCAGTAATGAACATCCCATGTAGACATTGCTTAAAATGCAATTGCAGTAATGTTTATAGTTAATTAAATATTTTTACTTAACTGAAAACCTAAGTAATCAAATTTAATTTTTAAGTTACATTTACCATAAATAGCTTTGTTTTAAACTTTTATAAATAGCTCTGTTTTTAAATTATTTTATGAGGTTAATGGTTTTGAGAAGGCATTCTTACAAAAATTTTATTCAATTAGCATTGCTATTTTTAATAGCTTTTTTAACCCCTAAAACATCAAAATTGTTCTAATTAAAAAAGATAAATATTACTTTTATTTAATAATGGCGCCAAGCAAGAATTGCTCTTCCACATTTTGACAATGCATAGGTATATACATTACTAATCATAGGCGTAGCCAGCCTTTTGAACGGGGGGGTGCCCAAATCTTTTAACCTGAACATGTTGGGTACAAACAACATCTTATGTAATAAAGCCTAATAAAACAGAACCCCATAAAACCTATCAAATTTCCGTTTTAGACAGGTTTTTTGCGGAAGGTATAATTGTGTGGAACTTCTTTTAAAAAAGACCCAAACGCAATTTTTCATTGCGTGAAGAAGGATGAGAAGTTGCTTAAAACTAAATCTAATGGACAGGGGCGTGCAAAGAGAAAGCTGCGCCCGGAGCAAAGTTACAATTTGGTGCCCCCTCCACCCAACTTTTTCTTGTAACAGGCCAAAAATGATGTTGGTAGTATAAATTTGGCGCCCCCTAAGGTTCCACGCCGGGGCATCTGCCCCCTACGCTCCCCTTTTTGCACAACGCTGCTAATGGATAAGAAAAAGATGTATAAACATAGATGAAACATGATAGATATAAAATAAAGATATCCGTAAACATAAATCTGTAATTATCACAAGTTTTCATTTCAAACAGCAACGAAATACTAAAATAAATAAGCACGACTTTATTCCCCCCCCCCCTCCCCCATCATTTTGATCAAAGTAGCATTAAAATAACTTGTAGTATACAATTTAAAGTGAAAAATAGCTCTTATATTTTCTACTCATGAATAAATAAAATTTCCCCGTTAAAAAAAATGAGCCCGTACGAATGTCAAAATATGATCCCAAAAAACGAAATTTAGCAAACCAACAAATCAACCTCCATATTAATTTGAATTTTGCGTAGCATCATTTCTTATTTTCAGAGGAAGTACAGATTTGTACTAGAGATGAGTTTGGGCTCGATTTTTGAAACCCGCGCCCGAAAGATTTTTAGTACATTGGAGCCCGATACAAAATGTATACAAAAATGAATAAATAAATAAATAAAAGATTTAATGATATTTAAAAATTGTTTCAAATATGATATCCCATTTTAAAAAATTTCTTATAAAATTTACTATTGAATAAAAATTTAAATTCAAGCTTATGAAAAGAGCAATTTGGTATCAAATAAAAATATCCTTCATACCTAAAATGATTCCCATATTTCTTGTCCTTTAAGAAGAAAATTTGATGGACATATTAAAGAAGTGTAATGAATAAATGGATAGTGTTTATAGAAATTACTATTTGCATGCTGAAGAATCAAAAAACGTTTTTAATTTCCTATAAAAAGAGTACATTTTCAGGGGTGTAGTCGTAAAAAAAACCACAGGTTACACGATCAACGCAGAGGGTATATGCTCAAGGCACAGAGTATACTCTAGAGAGTACATCCTATAGGTTTCATGAGAAACAGAAGGTTATACGGTCATCCTTAAAAAAAAAATCCAGAAGGTATACGGCGTATACCCCAGTATACCCTCCACTACATCCCTGTACATTTATCTATAATCAATTCATTTCTCTTAACAATTCCCCATGACTGACGAGAACCTTAAAATCAACGCAAATTAAAACATTGATACAGTTATCTTAAAGTTCCGTTGTTTTTATGGGAAAAGAAGAAACATTAATCGAATGTTTTCAATCGGAATAACATGTAAAATATGTTTACGTACGAAGGGAAATCCTCAGCATAAGCAAATGACAAACAGAAAAAAAAATCACAATGCTGTTATCATATGAAGAACGATTATGATTCGTGCACAATCAAATAATTTGCAAACCTCAAGCATCTAGTTTAATTAAAACGATTTTTCCCATAATGCCGTAATATAAGGAAATTTTTTGACTATCCCTGTAAATAAACTAATCATGGTAGAAACTTTATTCGTGCTAGGTAAACTTTAAGAATGTCCAAAAATTTCATGGAAATCGGAGTATATTTACGAAAGTTAGAAAGCGACCAGACAGACAGACAAACCGGAAGCATAATAACTTTTCAACTTTGTTCGAAAGTGTTAAAAAATCGAGCCAAAAATATATTAATCAGTGATTTTATTTTCCACCTTTTCCCCACAAAAAATTTCTTCCATTGATAATTATGAGTTTTGAATAAAAATATTCATTTGTATGTAACTTATAACTTATTAATTAGTATAAGTAAAAAATATTTCTGATTCATTTTAAATATGACGTCTTTATTTATCTCGCTCCATTAGCTACTGATATTCATACCCCTTGTATTTTTAACGACTGCTATAAAGTACCTGTTTTATTTCAACTATGACGTCACATTTTCATGAGTGAACCATTTTATTAAAAATACTAGCAAAAGCCATGCTTTGTTTGGATTCGCGCAGCATTATTTCGTTAGTTATTTATTGGAAAAAAACCTTTTTTTTATATTATTTCGTACTACTTGATTATCCTGTCGACCAAATATGTACGGCCAAACTAAAAGATTAAATGCTAATGATGATGGTAATAAATATCACATTCACATAACATTAAACTCGTATCAGTTGTTCGTTATGCCATCAAGTTATTTTTATTATGAAGTTTTATTTGTATTCTTAGTAATGTTTCATTAATTTATTTGTTCTTTTGTTATTTAAAATAAAACTTATGTCAATTTGTTTAATATGGCCAATTGTTTGGCGATTTGTATAATTTGGCAAAATTGATTGACGGGATAATCAAGTAGTACCTTAATTCGACTTTTTATTTGAATTTTTATTAATGTTTTACTAATTTATTTGATTTTTCGATATTTAAAAAAAGCGTCAATTTGTGCAATTGTGCTAATAGTTTGGCTATTTGTATTATTTGACGAAATTGGTCGACGGGATAACCAAATAGTACCCGAATTAAAAATCACTTGATGACATAACAATCACGTGTATTATGTTTAATGTCATGCAATGTGACATTTATGATAATCCATTATTGGCATTTAACCCTGAAATTTGGCATTATATTTTTGGTCGACGGGATAATCAAGTAGTACCCAAAAATGCATTGTGTTATAGTGTCTATGGAGTGAGGTGATAAAATACAAAATCCTATAATATCTTGATGAAAATTAATAATTTGCCCACTGTATTCAAGCTGACCACCTTTAATGCGATAAACAGTAATAACTGGACGAACTTGGGCAATTCATTTCTCCTCGAAGAAATTATGCCCTTTAATATTTAGGGATGTGTACCAGGATCCATATTATTAGCTAAAGAAAAAATATTTATTTCATTATTTACTGTACATTTATGGCAAGTCTTTTGAGATCCGTCAGAGTGAATGCCAAGCCAACAATCATGAAAAATTTTACAAAAATTTTATTTAAAATTTTTTTGTGCATCTTCGAAATTTAAAGCATTTTTCTGAGCACATGCATTCTCTTTCAGAAGAGATTCGTCATGTCGTCCTTTTGGCACAGATATCATATTACGCACTACATTGGAGCTATTTTTTTCAGACTCCAGTGTCATATATGCACCGGAGTGCTTAATTGGCGACAAAGTGTAGTTATTTTGCTTGACATGGTAACCCGGATATTGTTTATTTATTAATAAATTGTTTATTTACTTTTATTTTCTTTTTTTAAATTATATAAATTGTTTTGTTCCACAGGTATTAATTAAACTTTTTAAAATTTATTGTTATTCCCTTTTTAAAATATATATATGGTAACTAGTATTCGAAAACCAGATTTTTGCCAAATTGGCGTCGGAAAAATCGCGCCGATATGGTGTGTATATGACATCTATGCCGTCGTTTTTTACGCTGGTATCTAACCTCTTGCCTTAAAGCTATATCATATTCGCATTCTTTTCATCCAGTAAGTATATGTTTCCTTGGCATTTTTTATAATAGAACTAATACATTCTATAAATTGTTTTTAAACGGCAAACTATTTAAAAATAGTACTACATATACCAAAATAATAATATATATGTTTCATTTGGTTTAATTTTCAATCTTCGAATTCAAATAACTCTTTACATAATGAATTTAACAATTAATTTTATTTGTTTACAATTTTTTTGTTGCCACTTTACGAATAAATAAATAAATAAATAAAACACAATATAATTTTAATATGCGTAAGTGACATCAGCGTAAATGATTTTGTCGGAATAAAGAAAATACATTTTATTTATTTAATTAATCATGATTCTATCTACAATTGTTAACTCCATGAATTATTTATTGTTCTGAAAATATGCATGCTTTATTTTTCATTTCTAAAAATGCATCCGCAATGGAAAAACATGTAAAATAAACTAATTAAAATAATAATTTTTAAAAATATTATTCTGTAAAAAAAATTATATTGTGCAAATCTACAGATCATAATTTATATATGTGTTTAATTTCAAATCAAAATACTGAATAGTTTTTTTGTAAAGCGTACGACAAAATGTAATTTGAGTGGGCTAGTAGAGGATTCGCTTCGCTCATCCTAATAATTCTTTTTCATTGTTTTTACTTTTAATTTATGTCACCTTATTTTACACAAACTAAACAAATATCCTTGTTAAATGTATTATAAAAAATACACCTTTTATTTTTATTTCAAACATGACGTCATATTTATTTTCTTTTAAATTATTTTATTATAGTTTTTCGCGTGGAAGTTTTCTATTAAAAATTCATTGCCGCTGAAAAATTATTATTCCAATTTTTTATTTTCTTGGCAACAGGAAAGGAAAATGTTAAATTTTATCTGAAAAATGCCTATTGATTTTGTATGAAAAATAATTAAATATTGAATTATTAAGGAAAATATTTGAATAAAATAAATAAAAATTACCCTATTATTTAATCCGGACTTCTAACTTTACGTCTGCAAAATTTCAAAGCAATCGGTTCAGTAGTTACGGCGTGAAAGCGGAACAAACAAACAAACAAACAAACAAACAAACTCACTTTCCCATTTATAATATTAGTAAGGATTCAATGTTTGTATCAGTTTTAATTATTAGAAGATCGATATTTTAATTATTTTAGATAGAAAGTTTTAAAAACTAAATGTCAGACAATAAATACTTTAAATCTCTATAAATAAAAGGAATTCTGAGGATAATTAATTAATTAATTGAGGCACAGGGGAAAGCAAATCTTGGCAATGCGCCAACTCGGTCCAGAGGAAGCAAATCTTGGCAATGCGCCAACTCGGTCCAGAGGAAGCAAATCTTGGCAATGCGCCAACTCGGTCCAGAGGTATAAAAGCAAGATAGAAAAAAACGCGCAGGTCTGTGCATTCAAGTACAACCACCCATATGTATATGCTGAAAGTTTGTTCTGACGCTCACCCGACGCACGTGGAGTGCCGATGGTCCGGGGAGAGTCACCGGGGGATCCGTCGCCAGCTGAGAGAGAAGCGTAGAGTCACCGGGGGATCCGTCGCCAGTTGAGAGAGAAGCGTACCATACACATAAATTATTAAATAAACCTTCAAATTAAGCCCGGCGAAGCGGGCTGGGTATGCTAGTACTAAATAAAAAAAATTAAAAATAAAACCGCAGAACAGATGTTTGAGTTCTTTGATCTGCATATTTACTAGTTTCATTACTATTATCATTTTTATTAAAATGATATATATATGTGTGTGAGTGCTTGTCAGAGTGGAATAAACAAACATTTAAAACAGAAAATAGATTTTTAACACCTTCTATAACTTAAGTGTTTTTATTTAAATGATGAACGATTAAGACTGCCTCCGCCCCACTTTTGACTGTGTCCTTAAATAATATTTTCTACTTCCGTACCAGTTTGATTACCGGATTATAAAATATGCAAGGTAAAACTTTATATATATATATTTTTTAAAGGAATAAAATATTGAAATTCCATTAATTACATAAAATAGCAGGTATTTATAACAGTTTCGGTGTTTTTACATTTTTGTAAGTGTAAATTAAAAATTAAATTCGATTATTCCGGTTTACAGTTAAGTCAAAATATTTTATGCTGAATTGTATAATCTATATTATAAAGGCCAAACGTATCTGTGCGTAACGCATACGTCATTTTGCGCATGGCAACACTTTCAAATTTTAAATTAATTTTGGTATTGCAATTTTTGCTACTAAAAGTTTTTAAACTTCTTAATGTCACACATTTTTAATTTTTACACCATCGTCTAGGGAAAAAAACGTACTTTTAAATGAAATTTGTTTGAAAGCTGTATCTTAATTTGTTTTGAAATATTAATTTTTTTTTTGTAGCTTTTAATACCTCTTTTCTAATCGTGGCAACTGGTGTACTCCATTTCTATTTAAAACAAAGGAAAAAAGGAAAAAAAATCGAGTGCTGTACCTTTATGTTGCCATTTTTTCATTAAAAGGGAAAAAATAGAATTTTAAATATCTTCTGTTATAAAACCCGGTGAATTTTGACTTCATTTACAAAATTTGATTTACACGTAAAATAATATCAACAGTTAATATCTATTTCAGCAAATAGCGTTGAGACTTCAAGTTTTGAATCAAAATTATCAAATTAAAATGCCAATTTTTATTTAAACGTGAATGTACATGTGAAATGTACATTTATAAATTTTGACATGGTGAAAATGATGCCGGGTTTAGATTTCACGGGGAAAAAAATCTAGGATTGAGTCAAAGTTGAATAAATTTTGCTTTTTATCATTTTGGAATACTAGCATAAGAACCTTAATTGATAACTTTTTCAAAATAACATATCTTTATCATTTTTTACTGCTGACATATACTATTAAAGTTTAATTTTAACAATTTCTACAACTGCGTTTCATAGAAATAGTATTTTGTTAATTTGACGATAAATATCGTTTGTTTAAGAGTTAGACGTACCAATATAAAATGCATTTTTTACTATAACTAATTTTGTAGGTTAGGTATAAGTTAATGAAACAGTTCCTTCTTAAACACTTTCTTTCATCAAAATTTGACGTCTTCTACCTTGTATTTATAATTATCAAAATATTTACAACTGAAATTGCATTTTTAGTAATGTCTACATGTGGATAAATTAATCATTTTCCATTACTGGAAAATGATTAATTAAACATCTCAGCAACGGACAACCCTTCTGAAATGTTAAAAGTAAATGAAATTTTATTAATGGCTTAATGGATGTTAGTATGTAAAATCCGAAGTATTTATTGCCACATATCATTTCGTTACTAGAGGAAATTGCTAAATGGGTATTTTCAACGGTAGCATGTATTCCGTAGCTGAACTAAATTTTGGCATAGATTAAAATCTATACCCTCTTTTGTTCTGAGGCTAAAATAATAATATAAATACTTATTCCGTGTTTTTTTAAACAAAATGACATTGTAAACGACAGAAAAATATCGTTTCAGAAATTGATCCTTTAGGCTTTTAATAATTTACGTTCAAAATTATGGACCTGATTACAAATCCTCTTAAAACATCAATTTAATATATCATTAACCTAAATTATCAAAATCACAAATTTAAGAGCTTTAAACAAGTAGATATTCTACAAATCCGCCCCCCCCCCCCCCCAAAAAAAAAAAAAAAAAAAAAAAAAAAAAAAAAAAACTCATTGAAAAAGAATTACTTTCTGGGTCACACTGTCTTTTGGACATTTTTGAGCATTTTGCAAACTTACAAGGAAGGTCTCCATACGGGCATACTCCGAAAAATCTGAAAAAAATACAGAATGTTCTTCTCATGAGGTATATATGTTTATATGTCATGTATATATGTATATATGTCATGAGATATATATGTTTATAAAAAAAATTTCTGCGGAACTTCATTGCAGTGTCCTTAAAAAAATAATGAAAATTTCGTTATTTGGCGATTTATCTTCGGTTGGCGATAGAATGCAATTTCAAAAAATACTTTTTCACGTCAAATATATTTAAAGGAAAAAAAAGTGTTATGTTGAACTTGTTTAGATAAATTTAATTTAAATAATTTTAGTTTTGATAGTTTAAGTTTGTTTTAAACATAATTTTGTTATATCGATATTTATATGTATTTATAGTCAATTTTAATCATCAAAATTTGCGATTTAAAACGAAATTCATAATTTAAACTAATTAAAATTGTTTCAAGCTCAAAGTCCAATTGAATATTGTAGATTCAATTTTGTTGGCAGGGAAACAGCTGGCTTTTATTTTTGAATACGCTTAAATGCATGAAAATAAATGTTCTCTAAGACTATTTTTATTTATTAAAATATTTTTTCCAATGATATTTTAAATAACGACTATCAACTGGCAATATATATACATATATATGTAATGCACATGCATATAATATATTAAACTCTCTCATTGTTTATTTCAAATTCATTAAATACCATTAACACGTATTCCAAACATCCAACATTTTCAGTTACATTAAAATCGTTTGCTTTTGGCGAGGAAAAGTGCAGCGCGCCAAATCGCTTGACGCTTTCTTCTTTTCACGCCAAATATTCGAAAGTATTTTATTTTTTTACATAATTTCTAATGTAATTCCGCCGCTAATTTTCTCTGATCCTTTATTACATACATAAGCAGTTTAATTAGCATTTTTTTCAAAAAATTCTGAGTATGCCCACTATGGAGACCTTCCTTGTTAGATGAAAATAACATTTATTTTGTGAGGAATTCAGTTTACAAGGAAGATCTCCATACACTGGGCATACTCAATACAAAAACTTCTTTTTTTCAGGAAATGTGAAAAGCTGTTTCAGTCTTGGCATGGTGACGTCACTGCAACGTCGTTGTGAAGTCACATTGTGACTTTGTAATCATCGATTGTCGATGTGACATCACGTGACGTCGATGTGAAGTCACAGTAACTAAAATGTGAAGTCTTTATGGCCGTTTTAGAGCTCTTTTGAGACGTTTCACAAAGTGGTCAGAATGTGACAAATTTGTGAAAAATGTATCATTTGTGACTAATTTGACATTAACATTGTGACGAAAGTGTGACAAAAGTGACGATATTTAAATTGCCATAAACATGTTTTTTAAAGTAAATAACATGTTTTGAAGGATATTTATAAATTTCTAAAGATTTTTAAGAAAGTCACATCTCAGTCACAATATGACGTCACTAAGTGATGACATTTTAGTCACAGATGTGATGTGACCAAAGTGACTCACAGTGACGTTACTGTGACCATGCATGCTACTAGGGTGGTAGGCTCAATGGGTATGTTCATATGGGGACAATGAAAACAATAAAAACCCAGTGGGACAATGAAAACCACATAGAATGACATCAATAACTCATAAGCCTAATTTTTTAGTTCTGACACTTTTGTAGCAAGGGTGCAATATATTGTCTAAATATTCGAATGAACATATAGAAATGGATATCTTTCTGAAAATCACTGACATGTCTTCTGATTTTATTTATATTTATATAGATAATAATTAAAAAAACTTTTTTCGTTATAAGGCTTCGGAATACCTTTATAAAAGAACTAATATTTTTTAATATTTTTACCACGAAAAAATCTGTTTCTTTCATTCAGATAAAAAAAAATCTCTCGCCTTACACTACAGCTTGATTCGCAGAAATTAATACAGTGCGACTAAAAAAATCCGATATTAAAACCATCTTTTCCCTTCCTTTTTTACATGTTTTTATGAGCTTTATCTGTATGTATGTATCAATGTAACGGAATCTTTAAACATTTTTCCACTTTAAGACATTAGATTAAATTAAAATTTTGCACACTTATTCACAATCGATGACAATTCAACAATTTAAAAAGTTGCCGCTTAAAATTATAAAAATGAAAAACGCCGGATAAACAGATCAAAAGCAATTTGAAATATTAATAGTCTCCTGACACCATAGACACATCACAATCACTGAAACACATATGAAAACCGTAAAAGTGCTCTTAAACGAGGGATTGAAAATTTTCGTGTTAGTAAAAATGATGTTAAGATCGAATATTGACGTGACAAAAGGTTTAGTAAATGGTAATATGATTTTATCAAGGAGATTATCCAATAAACATACCTCCAGAAAATATTTCTGAAATAGATTGCATAGAAAATCGAAGTGGAACTACCCTAGAGCTTGGGGATATGATTTCAGTGCATTCCGTTTGGCTATTCCATAGTCTGTTTCAGAATATTCCGTTCTGTGAATCCTGCAGAGTACTCCTCCAATAATAATCGAACCAAACGCTGAGCACAATGTTTTATATTTCAGAAAGGTAAGAGGTCTCAAATCCCCATGTCCTTTCTTATTCTTGATTTTATGATTAAGATGTTGGCAATAGCTAGGTGATGTCCAGAATTTCCCAAATTTATATCTGTACTTTACACAAATCATATCCCTAAACTCTAGAGTCAATTCGATTTTCTATGAGATATTTTTCAGAAATATATTCTGGATGTATGTTTAGTTTTTTTTTTTTTTTTTTTCAGTAACATTCCACTACGTTGGCCTAATCAGTTCAAAAACAAGTAAAAAACCCACATCACCTTGTAGCAACATATGGCCTACAAACACAGTTATTTGATAACATGCATAAGGAACATTCATGTATGTTTAAAATAACTTTATAGACAGTTTTACTTTCAAGCAGACAGTAGACAACAAAAGTGAAGTAACTTATGATTATCTGGTTTAGATACTTCTTTTCACTTTATTAAACATCATTTCACTTTTCTCTTCTCTTCACTTTACTGCCTTTAACAAAAACATATTAAAAATATATATTGCTAAAGATAAATAATACAATTGATGTTAGAATTAAAAAATATATACACTTCTTTTCACTTTTCATTAAAGATCAATTCACTTTTCTCTACACTTCTTTTCACTCCCTATAGCAAAACAACTTAAAAATATTTATCATACAATAAATAACGCAAGTGGTGTTAGAGTAATAAAATATATGTATTTCAAAAAAAAATTGTGAAGTGCTTTTATTCTTGGCAGTGAATGAATGCTATGGCCGTGGGGAGCATGTTTCCTAAATGCGATTTCCATTACCCTATGAAAACTGCTTTAATGCCCATGATTATGTTTGGTGATTTTGAAAAGTGAATATTTATTGAACATTTCTATTATTATTTTACAGGCTTCTGACTTTAATGCATGTCTGATACACCTTACTTAAATTAGACAAAATAATTTTTTTTCGAAATTTGGCATAAAATTTTGGAATACATTAAAGGTCTGCCGGTGGAAGATCCTACTTTTTTGTGTTTCACTTCACCATGGGAAAGCATATAGCAATTAAAAATGAAGGGGTGATTTTAACCTCCTCAGTCCTGATACAAATTTTATGTTGCACTACAAAAACCAGTTTAAAATTATTGTAGAACAGTTCCAAATGTGCATTATTTTATGCATCGATACTTCTAACATGCACACATGTATTAAAAAAAGTCTAGATGTAATTTTAACAATTCTAGAAGAAATTAAATTAAACTTCACTGCATACTATGAGAAATACTATGCAAAACATAAAATTTCAATTTTTCAAGCAGGGAACTGGCTTTCGACTCCCCACCAAATTAAAACCAATGGTTCCACAGCATTAATATTTTGGATTTCATTCTTACTAATGGTCATCTCACTCAGAAAAAAAATCACAAAAATCTGTTTACCATTTAATCATAGATTTCTTGACTCTGGGTCTCTGTTGCATCGAATGACTCTCTAGAAGGAACTGTTTCATTGATTTATAATAAACCAACAAAATTAGTTACAATAAAAATGCATCTTATATAATAGGTTTGTCTAATTCGCAAACAAATGATATTCAATTTAACAAGAATGGTCTCCAAACTGGGCATGCTCAGAATATTTAAAAAAAAAAAAAAATACTAATTAAACTGCTTATGTATGTAATAGAAGATCAGACAAATTTAGTGACGGAATTACAGTAGATAGTCAGTAACGAAAATAAAACACTTTCAAATATTTGGCGTGAAAAGACGAAAACGTCGCTTGATTTGTCGAGCAGCGCATTTCCTCGCCAAAAACAAACAATTTTAATGCAACTGAAAATTCTTTATGAATTTCAATTTAATCAATTAAAAGTTTTTGATGATTCGGAGAAGTTTTTGTTTCCATAATAACAATGTTGAATGGACAGTGCTCTTTTAGACTTAATTTTGAGATTTAAACGATTTTATTTATTTATTTTTTTATTATTATTCAAAGTATTTCATAATTAACTTTCAGTATATATATGATAAAACACAGTTAAAACAAACTAAAACTGACAAAACTAAAGTTATTTAAATCATTATTTTTTTAAATACAAGTTCAACATGAAAAATTTTTACCTTAAAAAGTATTTGAAATAAAAAAGAATCTTTTGAAATTGTATTTCGTCGCCAACCAGTGATAAACCGCCAAATAAACGAAATATTCATTATTCCTTAAGAACGTTTTAAAGGGACTCCGCCGAAAAAAAAATATAAACATGTATATCCACACGAGCAGAATACTCTGTAATTTTTTCAGAATTTTTTGAGTTCATGTGATTTTTAGCACTTTTCAACAAAGTTGAAAAGTCATTCGGTTTGTCTGGCCGTCAGTCCGTATGGCCGTCTGTCCGTCTGTCCGCGCTCTAACTCCCGTAAATACACTCGGATTGCTATGAAATTTTTATACGTTATTGAGGTTTACCCTAGTACGAACCCTATTGAAAATGAAATATCTACCATGATTAGTTTATCTACAGAGAGAATCAAAAGTTTCCCATTACATTACGGCCTATGGGGAAAAATCGTTAATATACTCGGATTGCCAAGAAATTTTAGGACGTTATTGACGTTTACCCTAGCACGAACCCTATTAAAAATGAAATTTCTACAATGATTAGTTTATCTACAGGGCGAATCAAAAGTTTTCCATTACATTACGGTCCATGGGGAAAAATCGTTAATATACTCGGATTGCCATGAAATTTTAGGACGTTATTGACGTTTACCCTAGCACAAGTCCTATCGAAAATGAAGTTTCTACCATGATTAGTTTATCTACAGGGCGAATCAAAAGTTTCCGATTACATTACGGCCTATGGGGAAAAAATCGTTTCAAAGGAATTTTAAAGATGTTATACCCTATCAAACATATTAAAATATACATTCTATAAAATATAAGGTGAAAGTGTAGCTATTATTCATTTACAGGGCCAAACAAAAGAATTCCATTAGATAATGGTAAAAGGGGGAATTGTGTGTGACATATTTTAAATATATTAAGCTTTTTCATGTATAATAAAATTGATATATGTCACTGAAGCTAAATATAAATTATACGCTACTGTCTTGCATTATATGAAGTACATAGCATTTACAGGGCCACACAAAAGATTTCAAATAGTATTTTCTTTCCGACGTACCGTATATGTGTCCGATGATGGCTGATGGAGGGATGAAATGCATTTTAATTATGATATGCGGGTTTATATTTCGCTAAATATATGCACATTATATGGTGTGTATAAATGTTATAGTTGATATACATTGATACCCAAAAGAGCTCACAACGTTACTGAATATGAGCGTAAATTATTTAAGCGTGGTTCTTAAATAAGCTATTCATTTTTAAGCTGAGATTCACTCAATTTACTGAGAGATGTTTGCAGAATATAGATAAAAGGATATACAGGGCCACGCAAAGAATTCGGTACATGGATGCCTATGAATGATAATTTATGAGAATGTCGTTTCAGTTGTTTTGAAAGTGTTTTAATTTACAATAAATTTTAGCCTTATGCAGACGTGTAATAAAGGTAAATGTAAATTACAGGGCTGAACAAAAGTATTCAAGTATGTTTCCATCTTATAGTATGAATTGCTGAAAAAGAAAATTCAAGCTACTGGGTATTTTCTTGCTAAACTAAATTTTCCCATTATATCAACTGACATATGAAATACAGGGCTGTTCAAAAGTACTGGAATACATATTTGGGTACATTTGGCTATACACTATTATTTCCCTAAATAACAAAGTTTTGTTAAAGATTTCATTAAGTGTAGGAAAGTGCTTCATAATCTATGCTTAACAAATGATTTTTCTTACTTGTTTGATTTACAAATGCGAAATTTCAAATAAATGTTGAAATTTTGCTCTTAGCAATTTCCCTAAATAAACGGAAATCTACCCGAGGACTTCATAATCTTTAGAATTTATACAATGAAGTAATCTCTCTATTCTAAAGTAAAATAAAACGCTGTCAACCATGCAGTAAATGAATTTTTTGTGTCAGTAGCTCTTTCATCGTTAATATTAAGAAAATTATTTCATACAAAAATATGAAAATTGATAATATTGAGAAACGCTTGATAAACACGCTGATGAAGACGGTTTTAAAATCTAAGGACTATTTTATACGATGTTCATGTTAAAGTTGATAAGAATCGCTCCATGAAAAGAGTTTTAACTGAAGCACAACTTATATCTTGGAAATTTAATCCTTTTAGCGCTTTCCAACAAAGTTGAAAAGTGCTTATGCATTCGGTTTGTCTGGCCGTCGGTCCGTCGGTCCGTCTGGCCGGATGGCCGTCTGTCCCCGCTCTAACTCCCGTAAATATACTCGGATTGCTATGAAATTTTTATACGTTATTGTTGTTTACCCTAGCACGACACCTATTGAAAATGAAGTATCTACCATGATTAGTTTATCTACAGAGAGAATCAAAAGTTTCCCATTACATTACGGCCTATGGGGAAAAATCGTTAATATACTCGGATTGCCATGAAATTTTAGGACGTTATTGACGTTTACCTTAGCCCGAACGCTATTGAAAATGAAGTTTCTATCATGATTAGTTTATCTACAGGGCGAATCAAAAGTTTTCCATTACATTACGGCCTATGGGGAAAAATCATTAATATACTCGGATTGCCATGAAATTTTAGGATGTTATTCACGTTTACCCTAACACGAACGCAATTGAAAATGAAGTTTCTACCATGATTAGTTTATCTACAGGGCGAATCAAAAGTTTTCCATTACAATACTGACCATGGGAAAAATCGTTTATATACTCAGATTGCCATGAAATTTTAGGACGTTATTGACGTTTACCCTAGCGCAAGTCCTACTGAAAATGAAGTTTCTACCATTAGTTTATCTACAGGGCGAATCAAAGTTTCCCATTACATTACGGCCTATGGGGAAAAATCGTTAATATACTCGGATTGCCATGAAATTTTAAGACGTTATTGACGTTTACCCTAGCACTAACCCTATTGAAAATGAAGTTTCTACCATGATTAGTTTATCTACAGGGCGAATCAAAACTTTCCCATTACAATACGGCCTATATGGAAAAATCGTTTCAAAGGAATTTTAAAGATGTTATACCCTGTCAAACATATTAAAATATGCATTCTATAAAATATAAGGTGAAAATGTAGCTATTATTCATTTACATGGCCACACAAAAGAATTCCATTAGATAATGGTAAAAGGGGGAATTGTGTGTGACATATTTTAAATATATTAAGCTTTTTCATGTATAATAAAATTTATACATGTCACTAAAGCTTAATATAAATTATACGCTACTGTAACAATCAACGTTTAACACACAATACACAAACACACACCACATACGTATACGTTTCGCGAGCACCAGGGCTCGCTTCCTCAGTGTATAAAAGTTAAAATGTTAAAAACAGAAAACCCCCCAACTGACAGCAAGTCAGAGACCCAAATGATCGCAAACATAATACCAAAATACCCACAAGCTTCAGCAACCAATAAGATTAAACCGGAAATGAGGTGTTATGACATAATAAATCTAACCAGAAAGTTGAGATGTACGGTAGAGGTCTGCACGGGCCGCGATCCGGGCTCGGGACCCGATTTCCAATAATGGCATTCGGGCCGGGCCGGGCCTTGTCATTAATCCTTTCGGGCCGGGCCGGGCCGGGCCGGGCCTAGTCACTAATCTTTTCGGGCCGGGCTGGGCTCGGGCCTTAATTTTTTTGCTGGAGTATCGGGCCGGGTCTAGCTTTTATTTTCCGTACAAAGCCGAGACTGATTCCATTCTTCCTAGTTTTCATGGACAAAAATAATCGTTTCCTATTGAATCTTCCTACATGAAAATCCTTTTCTCGACTTTTTATAAATCAGTAGTATTTGGCTTTGTCCAAAAATTTCTGCAAAAAAAGCATATACTTTTAAGCCGTCATTATTCTACAGTTAAACATTAGAATTTATTCCTTTTAAAGAATCGTAGATTACTAAGCGTTTTAAAATAGAATTAAACGCATACACACACACAGAAAAACATGATTATGACGGATTTTTTTGTTAAACTGAAAACTGAAAGTTTCTTTTAAAATGTTCATCCATGCAAAATGAATACAACAATACGGGAGAAAAAAATATATTAAGCATTTACATCTGTTAAGAAGGGAATGCATTTTTTTTTTTTTTTTTCGTTCCAAAGCGATTTCGTCTTTGGAAATTTTACCATATTCCGCTTTTTCGATTTTTTGTCTCCATTACAGGGAATATGGATTATTAATAAGGTATTTGTACCCTATATGGACAGGGCTCTCAATATGGACACCCCTAATATTTTTAAAGGTAATAATTTTGATCGAGAGATGGCTCAACATTTTCGCTAAGAAAAGTAGTTGAAAAGATAATTAAGGCTGGAAAGTACAAGAAAAACGCGCTGTTCGCCATTTAGGAGGAAATTTGTTTCGATATGTGCTGATCTTAATTACTTGTAAGCTTAAATTTTTATTAGATATGGTAAAATTGTATTAAATGTTGAAAAGTGGAATATTTTAGAAAGCTAATAAAACATATTTTTGATTTCTATTGCATATTTTGCTTTAAAATATTTTTCTTATTCATTTGTTACAAGATTTAGTAAAGCTACGCGCGGTTCCCAATATGGACAGCTTATGTCACCTTCGACTACAACTACTGTAAGAATAAAAAAAATTCAACGTTGCCAAACAATAAATTGAAAAGGCATCAAAGTGGTAAAATCTTTGTTCAACAAGATGCCATTTGAACAATCCCCCAAAAACCTGCCTCCATAAAACCCTTGCAGAAAAAAAGAAGCCCCCCACCCCAGTAGGATATATGTTGGCGAAATCGTAGGTACCAATGGTAGGACTTCCTCAACAAAGGAGAGCTGGTACTGCTTCTTTTGCAGTATTGATGCATTTTCAAACATGCGGCCATGTATCACATGTGGCAGATATGTTCATGAGGATTATGTGGGACTTACTGCCCATGGTGAAAAAGTTCCTCTTTGTCCATGCTGTGAGGACTGAGTAATACCAGATGTAAATTCGCAGACAGATGCAATAAAGCTAAGCAAAAACAACAATATTATTTCATAATATTTACTAGTAACTAAGGGGCTTTGCATGGGTCTTCGAAGGATAAAAACAGAGAATGACCCCCTTCTCTAAAATGCATGTTCTGAAGATATTTACTGCCCCCCCCCTCCTCCTCCGAATACTTTAAGATACATTTTTTTTTATTCCCTCTCCTCTAAAATCCCTTGGAAAAGTGGCTTTTCCATACACACTGTGTAGAAAGTCAATAAGGAAACACCTGTCCATAATAGGGACAGGTAGTTCCTTATATGGACACTTGTAAAAAAAATTTTTGTTTTTATCATTTAAATTAAACCAGAATAGTTACAAGGTCGCTAATTTTAATAATGATAGTCAATAGTCCAAGGATAGTGGTCACATATTTTTGGAGTCCTATGACTTGTACATGGGGGTGAAAAAAATCATTTTCCTTAGGGTGTCCATATTGGGTACAGGTACCTTACTAGTGATAACTGAAACATTTACATACAACAAGCAAAGATTCATTTAAAAGCATAAATATCGCAGCCTACGGCACTTCTGCATAGATGGAGATTATAAACATGGAAAAAAAAGACTAATATAATTTTTTTTGGTCAGAACTCTTCCATAAGATTAAAGATCAATGTTCTGTAGAAATTCACTCGAGCCGGGCCGGGTTCGGGCCGAATTTTAAACTTTTTTCCTGACCGGGCCGAGCTCGGGCCGAAATTTTAACTTTCGGGCCGGGCCGGGTCGGGCCATTATTTTTTTCGTTCGGGCCGGGCCGGGCTCGGGCCGAAATTTTAACTTTCGGGCCGGGCCGGGTCTGGCCAATATTTTTTTCGTTCGGGCCGGGCCGGGCCCGGGCCTGAAAATTTCGGCCCGTGCAGACCTCTAATGTACGGTACACTTGAAAGATCATTAACCAAGGAGTTTTTTGCTTTATGTATATGGAGTGCTTCGAAAAAGTCTAAGTCTAGTGGAGTAGTGCATTTTTGGATAATAGTAGCAGAGGTAAAATTAAAATTATGGCCCTCCTCCCAACAATGAGAAGCAATAGAGGAATTCTTTAACTCTTTTCTTTTAACATAACCAGTCAATAAATTAACCTTTTCTCAATTAAAAGATCAAATTTCTCCTCTGGATCATTGGGGCAATTACAATATACAATGTCAGTGTGGTTTGTCCTATATTGGACAAACAAAACGTAAACTCAGAAAAAGAGTCGCTGAACATATAGGTTATGTTAAAAGAAAAGAGTTAAAGAATTTCTCTATTGCTTCTCATTGTTGGGAGGAGGGCCATAATTTAAATTTTACCTCTGCTACTATTATCCAAAAATGCACTACTCCGTTAGACTTAGACTTTTTCGAAGCACTCCATATACATAAAGCAAAAAAAACCTTGGTTAATGATCTTTCAAGTGTACCGTACATCTCAACTTTCTGGTTAGATTTATTATGTCATAACACCTCATTTCCGGTTTAATCTTATTGATTGCTGAAGCTTGTGGGTATTTTGGTATTATGTTTGCGATCATTTGGGTCTCTGACTTGCTGTCAGTTGGAAGGTTTTTCTGTTTTTAACATTTTAACTTTTATACACTGAGGAAGCGAGCCCTGGTGCTCGCGAAACGTATACGTATGTGGTGTGTGTTTGTGTATTGCGTGTTAAACGTTGATTTCAATTGTTGTAATCTTCCACACAAGGTTTTAGCTATTATACGCTACTGTCTTGCATAATATGAAGTACATAGCATTTACAGGGCCATACAAAAGATTTCAAATAGTATATTCTTTCCGAAGTACCGTATATGTGTCCGATGATGACTGATGGAGGGATGAAATGCATTTTAATTATGATATGCGCGTTAATATATGCACATTATATGGTGTGTATAAATGTTATAGTTGATATACAGGGCTAGCCAAAAGAGCTCACCAACGTTACTGAATATGAGCATAATATTTTTAAACGTGGTTCTTAAATAAGCTATGCGTTTTTACGCTGAGCTTCATTCAATTTACTGAGAAATGTTTGCAGAATATAGATAAAAGGATATACAGGGCCACGCAAAGAATTCGGTACATGGATGCCTATGAATGATAATTTATGAGAATGTCATTTCAGTTGTTTTGAAAGTGTTTTAGTTTACAATAAAATTTAGCCTAATGCTGACGTGTAATAAAGGTACAATGTAAACTACAGGGCTGAACAAAAGTATTCAAGTATGTTTCCATCTAATAGTATGAAATGCTGAAAAAGAAATTTCAAGCTACTGGGTATTTTCTTCCTAAACTAAATTTTCCCATTATATCAACTGACATATGAAATACAGAGCTGTTCAAAAGTACTGGAATACATATTTGGGTATATTTGGCTATACACTATTATTTCCCTAAATAACAAAGTTTTGTTAAAGATTTCAATAAGTGTTGGAAAGTGCTTCATCATCTATGCTTAACGCATGATTTTTCTAACTTTTTTTTCTTTTTTTTCATAAGCATATATAGATTAGAAATTCCCAGTTACAGACTGCATTTAATTTTTTTATTATTATTTAGCTAATTTTTTGAGGGTTTATTTCATTTTAAATTCAATTTTTAACATTTCAAGTCATATTTTTTCACATGTTTTATAAAAGAATATTATTTTAAAGAATATTCGTTGCCAGTTGTAAAAACTGCGCAAAGAATAATATTTTCTTTAGATTAAAAATTTATTTACACTTGACAATCATATAAAAGAACCCTTTCAAATTAGAATTAAATAATTACGTATTAAATACAGGAAAATGTTAAAAATTACATCATAAAAACTATATTTATACGTGAAATTTAAAAGTGAAAGAAAATTTTGAAGTAATAAATTTATTATTATGCGTAAAAAGCTGCAAATGAGAGGAATTGCACCATGTTTAAAAAAATTGACAAATAATAATATTGCAAAACAGTTTAAACTTAAAAATATACTTATACTAGACATTTATTTCATATTTTGAAATAATCTTTTTAATTATTGTTGTGAAGTAAGTCTAAGACAGAATATATATTTCTTGGAAATAATATTTTCTTTCTGAAATAAAAATATTATCACGTAAATACTAAAAAATAAATATAGCTACGTCACATAAAACGGCGCAATTAAAATGTCTTATTTCAAATAACTTTTTTATAGCGCTCTTAAAAAAACACCCGCAGACAAAGACTCTGTTTACATAATACATTTTATATTAGCTTGTTTTCAAATGTTTAAATTATCTTACCTAATCAAAGTGAAAACAGGTTTGGTTTAATTTTTGTCGTCCGATTATCTACACTAGGGATATAGGAACAGGGGGAGTGAGTGCCCTTCGTGGGGGTCTTTCTAAGGGAACATAACCCGTATTTACGCAAGGTTCAAGAAAACCACGAAAATTCCCAACGGTTAGGCCGACGGCCGCGATTGGGTTCGAACCCAGCACCTGCGGTCTGCCAGTTGAGAGTCAGAACCTCTCGGCCACTGGTGGGGCACGTGAAAACAGCCATTGGATCTCTTAACAGCAGCTGATTTGGCCTTAAAATTCCTTCAATCAAGGGAAAATTAATTAAAACCCATTTACAGGGAGATCACTACTCGTTTTCTAGTTATAATTCAATATTGTATAAACATTTTAAAGCCGGTGAAATTAACGTGTTTTTAGCTCACAGGCTATCATAGCCTGAGAGCTTATGTGCCCGTCCGTTCTGTATGTATGTGCGTATGTGCGTAACGCGATAACTCATGATAAAAATATCGGATCCACTTGAAATTTTGTATATAGGTATATCCTGATAAGGCGCTTCCCTGATTAGTTTTTGGAGTTCATTCGATATGTATAAGAGGGGGAACGGGGGGCTCATGCCCCCCGTTAGTTGATATAAATGGGATTTTCATGCAGAATTAAGTTTTCAAAATTTAGATTAGGATCATTCTGATGAGGCGATTCCGTGACTGTTATTAGGTGTTCATTGAATAAGTATAAATAGGGGGAACAGGGGTTCTAATGCCCCCCCCCGTTAGTTGATATAAATGGGATTTTCATGCAGAATTAAGTTTTCGTTCAAAATTTAGATTAGGATCATTCTGATGAGGCGATTCAGTGACTGTTATTAGTTGTTCATTGAATAAGTATAAATAGGGGGAACAGGGGTTCTAATGCCCCCCACCCCCGTTAGTTGATATAAATGGGATTTTAATGCAGAATTAAGTTTTCGTTCAAAATTTAGATTAGGATCATTCTGATGAGGCGATTCCGTGACTGTTATTAGGTGTTCATTGAATAAGTATAAATAGGGGGAACAGGGGTTCTAATGCCCCCCCCCCCGTTAGTTGATATAAATGGGATTTTCATGCAGAATTAAGTTTTCGTTCAAAATTTAGATTAGGATCATTCTGATGAGGCGATTCCGTGACTGTTATTAGGTGTTCATTGAATAAGTATAAATAAGGGGAACAGGGGCTCTAATGCCCCCCCCCCCCGTTAGTTGATATAAATGGGATTTTCATGCAGAATTAATTTTCGTTCAAAATTTAGATTAGGATCATTCTGATGAGGCGATTCCGTGACTGTTATTAGGTGTTCATTGAATAAGTATAAATAAGGGGAACAGGGGTTCTAATGTCTCCCCCCCTTAATTTATATAAATGGGTTTTTCAAGCAGAATTGTCAGATTTCGTTCAAATCTCTGAATAGTTTTGGAAGTTTAATGGTTAAGTATAAAAGAGGGGGATAACTCTTTTTAAATTATATAAATGCTAAATGGGTTTTTATTAAGAATTATCTAATTTGCTCTGAATTTTGGATATAGATTTTTTATATGATAAAGCATGTCTTTGGTAGTATAGGAGGTTCAATGATTAAGTATAAAAAAAGAGAAAAGGGGAGAGCTGTTTCCCCTTCTTAATTTTTTTTTTTTCGAACGGAATTAACCCTTGAAAATATAAAGCTTTAATGTGCAATTAGTATTTGTAGCCTGTGACCTCAATGCCTTCAGTTTAACTGGGCAGTATTCTTTATTAGAGTCTGTGATACCAAGGTGAAAAACAAGTGGGGAGGGGGGGGGGGGCGAGAGTATCTCGTAGAGTTCAGAGCCTCCTAATATTAAAAATATATATTTTTAAAAACGCGTATCACAACTGATAACGCATTTCTTGTAATTACTGTTTTAACTTTTTTTAAAATCAACCGGGCATGTTCGGTATTGTATATGAAGTATATAAGATTAATAATTTATTAATAGACTTACTAATAATTCATAATAACAGTTACTAATAATCCATAGACATAAATATTTCAATTTCTTCTGTAACCAAATTCCTTTGTGTGTCCTTGTAAATGAACAATGAATTTCATGCACGCTCTATTTTACAATTAGTATCGTGCAGTATAATTCAATGTTATATAAAAATTTCATTATGTTTAAAATAGTGTAGTGTTATTAATATATTACAATATTTTTTTTTTCTCAAAGACATTTTAAAGATAGTGAAATTTACATATGAGGAGCCCAGAAGCCAAGGGGTATAAGAAACAAAATTGAAAAAATTGAGCTAAGTGCACAGGCTATCTGGAAATATGTCTATTTATTTGTAGGTAAAGAGTTAAGAGTGTTTTTTTCATCATGTACTGAGTTATAGGGGTCAGTTACTTAACCTCTTTCCCAAAACAAGGAAACGTTTAGAGGCCAAGTGGTATAAGTACAGTTGTGTCCGTTAACGTCTATATAGCAGAAGCGCGACCAATGAAATACAAAGCCATTTGCTTTTTTATGCATTAAATAAATGCATTTTAACTGTCATCAAGTAAGAAAATCATGCGTTAAGCATAGATTATGAACACCTTCCAACACACCCGGAAATCTTTTAAAATTTTTGGGTAATAAAGAGTTACTATCCATTCCCAAATATGTATTCTGATCCTTTTGAGCAGCCTTATGTTTTATCAGTCGGTTGATATGTACTGTATAACGGGAAAAATTAGTTTAGCAAGAAAACACATAATAGTTTGAAATTTCGCTTTCAGCACTTTATACTAATAGATGGAAGCATACTTGTATATTTTTGTTGATTCTGTAGTTTATCTTGAACCTTTATTATACGCCAGTATTTAGCTGAAATTTACTTAAAACTAAAACACACTTTCGATGACCATGTATAAAATTTTGTGCGTGATCCTGTATATCATTTTATCTAAATTTTACAAGCATTTCTTAGTAAATTGAATGAAGTTCAGTATTGAAATACATGACTTATTTAAAAGGAATGCTTAAGTAAAGCACGCTCATATTCTGTAACCTTTACGAGTATTTTTGTGTAGCTTTGTATATGAACTATAGCATTTATACATGTTATATAACACACATGTTATATAACATGTGTAAATTTAGTGAAACTTAAAAGTTCAATTCATAATTAAAATGGCATTTCGTCCATCCATCAATCATCATTGATAATATATACAGTACTTCGAATCGAATATACTATTTCAAATCTTTTTTGTGTCCCTGTAAATACTGTGTACTACGTATTATATGCGAAATAACTTATATTAAGCCTCAGCGATATATGTGAATTTTATTACACGTGAAAATTGTAATATAATTAAAATAAGTCGCAAACACTTCCCTCTTTATCATTAGGCAATGTAAATCTTTTGTATGGTTCTGTAAATAAATAATAAGTATTCTTTTCACCTCGGATTTTATAAAATGTTTATTTTAGTGCAATTCGTAAATGCATATAAATTTTAATGTGTGACAATGTGTAACATCTTTCAAATTCATTTAAAACAATTTTCCCCCTAAACTGTAATGTAATGAAAAACTTTTGATTGTACCTGTAAATAAGCTAATCGTGTTAGAATCTTCATTTGCAATAGGTTTGTGTTGAGGTAAAAATAAATAATTCCCAAAACTTTCAAGGCTATCCGAATATATTTACGAGAGTTAGGGCACGGACAGACGGACTGACAAACCAAAATCATATTCACTTTTCAACTTTGTTGGTAAGTGTTAAAAAATATAAATTACAATGTTTCTAAACTTATAATAAAACTAGCTGTTACCCGTGACGTCGTTCACGTAGCATTAAAAAAAAGATAAACGCTTTAATTAAACAAAACGGTTCATTAACAATAATTTAAAAAATATATAACATTTATCTTATAGAACGCTATGCAATAGTTTTTTTATAGGGTACTTAAAGAACTCAGTCAAATAAAAGGAAAATGTGTTAGATAATATGAACAATCGCGAAAATGAAATTGTAACCACTTATACTGCAGAACAACTGTAACGCACCCCAATTGTACAGAAATCAGTGCATTTTAGAATTCCATATCAAAGAAAGAAAAATCATGTGTTAAACCTAGGTAATAAAAAAAATATCCAACATTTCCATAATGCATAACTTCACCGGGACATTCTTTTCTGCAGCTGTGTATATGATCTATGTGTTTGTAAATATTCTAAATACAATGTTAAAATTTTGCTTAGTGAGAAAATATATAACGAATATTAAAATTCACCTTTAGCAATTTCTAATTATAGACAGAAACTTACTTGAATTCTTTTTTACAGTCCTGTATATTACGTGCAAATTTGTATACGATCGCAAATTTAGCTTAAATTATTCAAGCAAAAAACCCGATTCAAATTATTGAATTCATATTTCCGGGAATCGCTATTGCACTGGTGAGTAATCCAGTTTATTGTATAGTCTGATACATGATTTATTTAAATTCTACAAACATCTCTTATTATATCAAATGTAGCTGAACTTCAGGATGCATTAGTTTTCCAAATACATACGATAATTGAAAAATCTCTTCAGCAATCTTGTCTAATAGACCACACTTTGGATACAATATCTAAGATCTGGACACAGGTCCAAAATCTTTTATGCGTCTGTGTAAATGAACAACAAATGTGATGCAAATGATACTTAACTGCAAGCTTATTGTAGTAAATTTCAGTATTTATCATTGTATTGATTATCTCAGTATATTAATTTCATCATGTTTGAAATAGCGCAACGCAATTAAAATACGCTGGGAATATTTTTTTCTCCGTAGACTATTATATTACCGAACATTTTTCTGTAATCTTGTAAGTGAATGTTAAATCTTTTCACCCCATTTTCTACAGAAATCCTATTTTAGTGCACTTCAGAACCTGATATCAATTTCAATACTATTAAAATAACCTTAATAAAATAACATTATTAAAATACGTTGCAAATGGTTTTTCTTCACAGACCATAATATATTGAAATACTTTTGAGCTCCCTGTACGCACACTATAAGTACTACATTTAACATATTCGATAGTAACCATGTTCTTCTGAACCTTAATAATGCATGTAAATTTCATTACATTTAAAATTATGTAACATTATCAAAATACACCACAAATGATTTTTTCGCCTTAGACCATAATGTAAATTTTCCTTTTGAGTGCTCCTGTGATTCAGCTATAATTGCTACCTGGTCCATTTTTAATGCCGCATATGCTGTAATTGCTCACTGGTAAATCTCAATAACGTATGTTATTTTCGTATGAATTCCACTATATTTACCCAAGTTGAAAAACGGACAGACAGACGGCAGACCCCAGACACTCGGCATCCGGTATACAGACAGGTTGAAGTCGTAAACACTTTTAGACCATGTTAGAAAGTGTCAAAAAGCGGGTAGTTTCCGTAAAACGAAAAAAAAAACAGTGTTAGGAAAAATATACTACAAAACTGTGTTTTAGGTGGCATTTTTGTATAATTTGTACATATATGCTCTGCATACCATAAAAATGTATAGAAATTTATTATAAAAAACATTCTTAAAAGTCACAACATATTTTTACTTTTTAAGAGCTAAAAAAATGTGCAATTAATATCCATTTACAAACCTGTTTCCAGTACACTTTCAGAACATTATGCCAAATTGAGATATTGACTGAGGGAATGTATTTTCTCACAATTACATTAAATCTTTAGATTTTAAGCCCGAAAGTGCATTTTTAAAGTGATATTTATTTATATTTTCAGAATTGAACAATTTTCAGAATTAACACACAAAAATATTTTTTTTGATTAGTTGAGCTTTTCTTACTTTCTAAAAATGATAAAAAGTTTTTTATTGATCATTACGTCATTTACGATATGTATAAATTATTAATATTTTCTAATCGTTTAATATTTAACCTTTAAAAAAACTTATTTCATTTTAAAATTAAATATTAGCCACGCTCAGACGACAAACTTAATTTTCTTTAAATAATAACTTTTGATATCATAATTCAATCTCATTTCATTTCAACATCAGAGATATTTTATTTTCAATATGTGACGTCACAGTCGTCTCTTTGTAGCACTTACTCAAAATTACATTGTGTTATTAATAAAAAAGAATACTGCCCAGTTAAACTGAAGGCATTGAGCTCACAGGCTACAAATACTAATTGCACATTAAAGCTTTATATTTTCAAGGGTTAATTCCGTTCGAAAAAAAAAATTAAGAAGGGGAAACAGCTCTCCCCTTTTCTCTTTTTTTATACTTAATCATTGAACCTCCTATACTATCAAAGACATGCTTTATCATATAAAAAATCTATATCCAAAATTCAGAGCAAATTAGATAATTCTTAATAAAAACCCATTTAGCATTTATATAATTTAAAAAGAGTTATCCCCCTCTTTTATACTTAACCATTAAACTTCCAAAACTATTCAGAGATTTGAACGAAATCTGAAAATTCTGCTTGAAAAACCCATTTATATAAATTAAGGGGGGGGGGACATTAGAACTCCTGTTCCCCTTATTTATACTTATTCAATGAACACCTAATAAGAGTCATGGAATCGCCTCATCAGAATGATCCTAATCTAAATTTTGAACGAAAATTAATTCTGCATGAAAATCCCATTTATATCAACTAACGGGGGGGGGCATTAGAGCCCCTGTTCCCCCTATTTATACTTATTCAATGAACACCTAATAACAGTCACGGAATCGCCTCATCAGAATGATCCTAATCTAAATTTTGAACGAAAACTTAATTCTGCATGAAAATCCCATTTATATCAACTAACGGGGGGGGGGGCATTGGAACCCCTGTTCCCCCTATTTATACTTATTCAATGAACACCTAATAACAGTCACGGAATCGCCTCATCAGAATGATCCTAATCTAAATTTTGAACGAAAACTTAATTCTGCATTAAAATCCCATTTATATCAACTAACGGGGGGGGGGGGGCATTAGAACCCCTATTCCCCCTATTTATACTTATTCAATGAACAACTAATAACAGTCACTGAATCGCCTCATCAGAATGATCCTAATCTAAATTTTGAACGAAAACTTGATTCTGCATGAAAATCCCATTTATATCAACTAACGGGGGGGGGGCATTAGAACCCCTGTTCCCCCTATTTATACTTATTCAATGAACACCTAATAACAGTCACGGAATCGCCTCATCAGAATGATCCTAATCTAAATTTTGAACGAAAACTTAATTCTGCATGAAAATCCCATTTATATCAACTAACGGGGGGGGGGGCATTGGAACCCCTGTTCCCCCTATTTATACTTATTCAATGAACACCTAATAATAGTCACGGAATCGCCTCATCAGAATGATCCTAATCTAAATTTTGAACGAAAACTTAATTCTGCATTAAAATCCCATTTATATCAACTAACGGGGGGAAGGGGGGGCATTAGAACCCCTGTTCCCCCTATTTATACTTATTCAATGAACAACTAATAACAGTCACTGAATCGCCTCATCAGAATGATCCTAATCTAAATTTTGAACGAAAACTTGATTCTGCATGAAAATCCCATTTATATCAACTAACGGGGGGGGGGGCATTAGAACCCCTGTTCCCCCTATTTATACTTATTCAATGAACACCTAATAACAGTCACGGAATCGCCTCATCAGAATGATCCTAATCTAAATTTTGAAAACTTAATTCTGCATGAAAATCCCATTTATATCAACTAACGGGGGGGGGGCATTAGAACCCCTGTTCCCCCTATTTATACTTAATCAATGAACACCTAATAACAGTCACGGAATCGCCTCATCAGAATGATCCTATTCTAAATTTTGAAAACTTAATTCTGCATGAAAATCCCATCTATATCAACTAACGGGGGGCATGAGCCCCCCGTTCCCCCTCTTATACATATCGAATGAACTCCAAAAACTAATCAGGGAAGCGCCTTGTCAGGATATACCTACATACAAAATTTCAAGTGGATCGGATATTTTTATCATGAGTTATCGCGTTACGTACATACATACAGAACGGACGGGCACATAAGCTCACAGGCTATCTATGATAGCCTGTGAGCTAAAAATGAAAACTTGAAAACTTATACTTTGTTTCATATATGACGTTACATTGATATTTTTAAAATTCTTAATGGAAAGTATTCCTCTGAAGTCACAATTGGTAAAAAGTTGAATTTAATAACCTCGAACCGAAAGAAAGAAAAAGGTTCATTTTGATTACGGATTAATATCCGGAAAAACTACTAAAATATTTATATTCTTGTAAAGTGTGAAGTTATATTCTTGTAAAGTCTTCTAAGTGTAAAAGAAATTTTATATAATCGTTTGCGTAATATAAGAAGAAAAACAGCATTCCTCTGACGTCACAATTGGTGAAATTGCGGTTTTTAATCTCGAACCGAAAAACAGAATAGGGTCCATTTATTTATTTCATTTTATTTTATCACGTGAAAATCTTTCAGTTGAAAATTAATTACAGAAGAGAAATAATTATTCCGTTTTTTTTATTTTTTGGCAACGAAAAAAGAAAGATAATTAAATATTATGGAAAATTTTTCAATTTATTCTGTATGAAAAATAGTGAAATATTGAATTATTAAGAAAAATATTTGAATAAAATAAATAAAAATTAGCCTATGTTCATTTCAGGCCAATAATTTACCTATATACCAAAATTCAAAGACATTAATCCATTTTGAAGCCAAGTTCATTCCAATTTTCGGACACACTTTCACATTTATAATATATATAAGGACTTTAATCCTTATATTAGAAAAAAAGTTTTTCCTTTCATTTATTTATATCAACATTGTTCATAAATTTTTCGTTAATTCATTTTTTTATTTCATAATTTTTCCTGTTTTAGAATCTATATTAAAGCAAAATTTTGTCCTTTCACTTATTTGTATCATCATTGTTCTTAATTTTTTCATAAATACAATTTTTTATTTAATAATTTTTCATTTCTTGTGTTCATTTGGCACTTGTACCCTTTAGCTTCTTCATTATTGCTTGGAAGCCAAGGGGTACAAGTGCCGAATGACGATAAACATTGCTTAGTTACAAATAAAAAGAAAAATTGTGTACCACTTATTAAAAAAAAACTATTGAAATAAGAGTTCAAAGATCACTAAGAAGTAAGCAAAAGTTTCATATCTCAATTCGTTGAATTACAATTGATGTTTAACTTTGAACTGAATTTACTCGAAATCTAAATTTTCTCACTTGTACCCCTTGGCTTCTGGGCTCCTCACATAACAATGAACTATACTACAGGGCACTAATAGTAAATTACGGTGTGCATAAAATTTATTATTCATTTACAAAGACACACAAAAGAATTTGGCAACAGAAGAAATTGAACTATTAATGTCTATAAGCAATAATTGTTGGAAGTGCATTTTCAGTTGTAGTATGCGTTTTTCTTTATAAACTAACGCCACTCTTTTGAGTGTCTCTATAAATGAACTGCAATTGCTGCACTATTAATTTTCAATAACGAACTTGGCATAGTGATACACAATAACATCTAGAAATTTCTTAGCAATCGGACTATATTTAAGCGAGTTAGAGCACAGATAGATTTACGGACAGACTACCAAATACATAAACCTCTTTCAACTTTATTGGAAGATGTTACAAACACCTTTAGGCAATTCATGCTATTTCCCAGTGTTGGTTACGAATTCACTTATGTATCCCTGTTTATTGCTTATAGAACTTATACAATCTCCATAAAGTGCAAAAATTTAGTTAAACATAGAACGCATACCATAAATGAAAACCTCATATCAATTTCATTATGTTTGTAAACGATTTTTTTTTCAATGACCTTTATATAAAGGAATACTTTGAGTTTCCTTGCACTTTACTGTAAGTGTTAAACATAGCACATTCTTTAGTAGCCATCTTCTAGTGCACGTCGATAATGTATATTAATTTCATTATATTTAAGATTGTATAATACTATTAAAATACTCTGCAAATGATTCCCTCCTCCTCATACACCATAATGTAATAGATACGTTTGAATACCTTTGTAAATAGACCATGAATACTGCACTCTCCATTTTCTGTACAAAATATGCTAGGGCAAATCTCAATAACAAATATCAATTATATGTCATCCCGAGTAGAATTACTCGAGTTAGAGCACGGACAGACAAATGGCATACAAATCAAAGTCATAAACACTTTTCAACTATGTTGCGAAGTATTAAAAAGTAAGAAAGATTGGCCAGAAAATAAAATAAAATGAATACAATAATATTTATATTAGCTGCATGTGCATGACAACCTGATATGTGGCATTAAAATTATATGAGACCTTTACACTCTCTGGGAAAAAAAAAAATAATAAATTTTTTTGACAAATTTAGAGAAGACAAATTTAACAGTATTTATTTCTGTATACGATACGAATCAAATTTATTGTATATGTTAAAAGTTTATCAGTAGAAATATGTATAGTCCATTTGTCAAAAAATTACGTTCTTCCAAGATTTGACTTCTAAATTTGGAGGTTGTGGAATAAAAATAATATCATTTTTATTCCAGTTTTATGAAGTTATACAAAAACAACGTCATTTGGACAAATTTATTCATAAATAATTTACAATTTGTGGAATTATTTAAAATTTGCGAAATAAAATAAATGATGAAATAATTTGATTCTTCTTGCTAAACTATTGTGTTTAAAAAAAAGTTTTAATTAATCTCTGTAAAAAGTAGTTTTTTAAATGTAAATTTATTTTACTTATTTATATGTAATTGTTTGTGTTTCTCCTTTAAACTAATTTATTTTAAATAGGGAAAATAATTTTTTTTATTAAATACAGGGGAGTTCCGTTTTTGTTTAATCTTCTTGGTTGAATGTAAAATTTAACTAATCGGATATAGCAATTTAAAAACATTCTTCTATCTCATACATGTTAAAATTTCGAAATTCTCTATCGCAATGCCAAAATTAAATAGCAATTTATGCCCATAATGAGGATTCTAAAGGTATGCAGTTCCAAGCATTAGTTCTTTAGCTATAACTCTCGATAAAATCGTCTAAATCCTTCAAAATTGAGCATAGCATCGCAATCAGTACCCTGCGCACCTTTGTTTCTTGTATATCTACATCTTTTGAGTAAGTATATTAGATTTAGTAGTTTTGGACATGTCCATTACAATACTACGTTGTTTCAACACATAAACCACAAAGTCCTTAGTTTGTTATTATCAGAAGGTAAATATACTGTCCTAAGCATGCTTTGACTGTAAACTGCAAACTACGACAACTCTGCCATTTTCTCCTGCATATTTTATCGTACTGAGAACATTACATTACTTTATTGTAACAAACATATATTTATTGTATGCCACTTGTTAATAAATTAAAAATGCATGCTTGGGATTTCAAGAACTGTGAATTAATTTATTTTTAAAAATTTTGAATTACATTACACTTGTCATACGATGTCTATTTGAAAGTGCCCCTTTTTGTACAATGGAACAAAATTTGATTTGTTTGATATTTAGAAGCAAGTATACAAGCATTCAAAGTGAAAGCGAAAGTGCATGTAGCAAGATTTAGTGTTGATTTTATGTTTAGCATTAATGATGGATATGTTTGTGTTTCATAATACTAGGAAACTTTGTCTCCTACGAGCTATGTTCGCCAACCCCCCCCCCCCCCCCTTAATTGCCGCGACGCGTCGTGGCAATAAATCTGACAATCGCTGATATCTTTAACCTAACGACGGCATGCCTATTAGTCCAGGCATTTGGTAAAAAATAAATGCAAGTTTTGGTGTAGTTTTGATTTTTGGCTCTCTTTATGTTTTTTGGGTCGCTGAACACGAATCTCGCATTATCCAACAAAATTTCTCCCCGGAAACACGTTTTTTTGGCGAAAAACGTGCAAAAAACGTGGCTTTTTTTCGTTTTTTCTAAATAACTTCAAAATTATGCATTTCACATAAAAGTCATCAATACATAAATTAAAGAGCAGAAAATTTCCTATATTTTATGTATTTACAGTTTTTTTCTCTGATCAATGGTTTAGCCGCGAGAGAGTCGCAAAAATGGGTGTGAAAAGCAAAAAATTCTGAAAAACGTGAATTACAGCACCGTACGTCGATGAAACATGAAAAACAACCATTTTACGCAAAATTTCCCCACTTAATAATACTAAATATATTATTATTGACTATATTTTATTAATCTGATGGTCATTGTTTATTTCATAACAAAAAAATAAATAAAAATGAGCATATCTGTGAGCAAAATCTTCTTTTGTTATTACAAAATAATAATAGTAATAATTTCTTAATTTGACTTTCAAATAATGTAAATAAAATAACTAAAACAGGCTGATTTGATTGAAGGGGTGCAAGTATGAAATAACGTTGGTCAAACGCCCACCCCCGCATCCCATGTCCACGTTCAGTGGAATACTAACTAGACCGGGCGCTGGATGGAGTTGAGTATGCAAAATGTGAGGACCGCATTCGGTTTATGGTTTTGAACTCAGAAAAGCATGCAAATTATGATTTCGAATGTTGCCAGGAGTTGTATTGGTCCAATTTTTTTTTACACCCCACCCCCTTAGACATCAAGTAAATGGACTGAACATATGCTTTGGTATCATTAAAATAATTGTATTAACGGCAATATCAATTTTTTTTTTATAATTAAAGATACTTATAGCTAGTCAAGTGGAAAAAGAACAGAAAAATTAATAATAAAAACAAAAATTATTGTTAAAAAAAATTATTTAATACAAAAAAGCAAATTCAAACATATCATAAAAATAAGTATAATCATCAATCTTTTTTATTTTGACAATCGTTATTTATGCATTTGCATAACGCAATACAATCAATCTGTAATTTTTTACAAGAGCAAGCCATTGTTTTACAATTGGATGTACATTTACAGGGTTGAATCAACAATTCCGGCAGTGGTTGCTTAGTCATTTGTCGTGGGTATAATTTATCATCTTTCCTTTCATAGCCTAAGAAGGTGTAATCAATAGGCTGTAGTAAAGTTTGGTCAGCATTCACCCATACATATGTTTGTGCTGAAGCTCTCAATAGATGTAAATGTAGAGCATCTGATGTGCAAATAACTTTTAATAAATTTAAGCCGAAACCGATATTTTGTGAAATTAATTTATACCGAAGTTCATCAGCCGTTGAAATTTTTTTTGAAAAAAGATAGGTGCAAATGTTTTCCAATTCTTTTAGCTGTTCGACACTTAGGTACGGATTTCCCAAATGCTTTAAAGCTTCTTGTGCAAAATCCAACGATGCAGCGTTTAAAGCATTTTTTTTCGAGCCGAATCTGCTAGTCGAATCGCAACCACTCAGAGCGTGTAATGCTGGCAAAATACCACAAATATTTTCTCCAAGGGATTGAGCAGCCAGATGACATCCTGAAATGAATTTTTTCTTATAGGAACCGTCGAACCATAGACCTAAACAGCCTAGACGTGCAAGCTTGTTCCAGAAGTAAATTCCGAGAATGAAAACATCTGTATCAGCGCAAATGATTATGATATGGCCAAGTTTGATTTTCACTGCGTGAAATATATGACCAAACATCCGTGAATCCGCTTCTAAATGGTTAGAATTCAAGTCAGGTACTTCAAAAAATGAAGAACCTTGCAGTTTGAAACATTTTGTTGGATCTTCAAATCCTCCACAAATATATAACTCGCAATCTTCATTTACTTGTGCATATCTAGGGGCAGCAGTACATAGAAATCGAACAAGCTGTAACTTATTTTCAGTGCTTGAAAAGAAATTATTACAACTAGCATACCCAGCCCGCTTCGCCGGGCTTAATTTGAAGGTTTATTTAATAATTTATGTGTATGGTACGCTTCTCTCTCAGCTGGCGACGGATCCCCCGGTGACTCTACGCTTCTCTCTCAGCTGGCGACGGATCCCCCGGTGACTCTCCCCGGACCATCGGCACTCCACGTGCGTCGGGTGAGCGTCAGAACAAACTTTCAGCATATACATATGGGTGGTTGTACTTGAATGCACAGACCTGCGCGTTTTTTTCTATCTTGCTTTTATACCTCTGGACCGAGTTGGCGCATTGCCAAGATTTGCTTCCTCTGGACCGAGTTGGCGCATTGCCAAGATTTGCTTCCTCTGGACCGAGTTGGCGCATTGCCAAGATTTGCTTTCCCCTGTGCCTCAATTAATTAATTATCCTCAGAATTCCTTTTATTTATAGAGATTAGCTGGAATTTTGGTGTGCTCATTTGAAATTATGAAATTTTTCATCATTTGACCTTTACTCCGTAACGTTGATTCCAAGTATTTTATTGAAATATCATCATATCTGTCAAATACAATATCAACTCGTTTTACATTTGGTTGCGAAAAAAGATTCTGAATTCTATTGAAAAAAGCTTGAGCAAAATCGCCAAATGTGCTGAAATTTTTTAATTGGATTCGATGAACAAGTGCCATACCATCAACAATGTAAATTTTTGAAAAAGGTAGATTTAAAATATCCTGCCGCGTGTTAGTACCACACTTATGATTATTTTCAATTTCAAGGGCGAGTTGTGATATTGGAGATTTCCTGTAAAACCCTTCAGCGTCAAAAAGGTACTTGCAGTAATTCAAAATTTCGAAAGATGCTAAAATTTTTGCATCAAATCCACGTTGATTAGCCAACAAAAATGTTTTCTGAATGAGACTTACATCTGTTGCATCTTGTAACTTTTTATTAGAAGTACTCTTGTTTTGTTTTTGTGAATGAGTTACAAAATTGCTAAATTTATTTTTTTTAATAGGATCAGATAACTTTTTGCTTTTGAGTACGAATCGCTCATCTTCGTACGTTCTTAACAGAGCCTCTCCATTTTCCTGTATATTTAGCAAACATTGCACAGAAGATTCTTCAGCAAGTTCACCAGTGTAAATATTTCGAAGCGCGCAATTCGCGTTATCATTATAAGGGTTGCAGGCAATAATATACTTTATTATATTTTGAATATCTTTTTCGTCTTTATTGATCCTGGATTGTGTCCATTCATTATGATAATTAATGTCACTTGTAGAGTCTGCTTGTATTTCGAGATATGAAGAAAAAGCCTCGTGAATACTGTTTTTGAACGGATAAAGGAGCAGCCATCTCTGCATCGCTTCTTCATTTTTAGTAATGCCAATCAATCCTCCAGTAACTGCTGAAGATCGGTTTTGAGACTGTTCTAATGCTAAGTCGGAGCTTACTGCATTAAATTTACCTTCCGTTCGTTTGACGGACACCATTCCTCTCTTCATATCATGTTCAACTTCTAAAGGTAGTTTTATCATATCTTGTAAATAAAGAGTGACTCCACGAATGTAGTTCGTGTGATTCATGGAGAAAAAGAACGGTAACATTTGTCGAGTAGTTAACAAATGTAATTCATAATTACTATTTCTATCAGCCATAACTGAATTTAACAAAATTTCTACCATTTCGCAGTAGTTGTTTAAATATTTGAATACTTGATTTTCAGTGCTCATGGTGCGCAAAAAATGTGAAAAATTCATTAAAAAATCTGTAATTATTCTTTTGTATTGATCATGTTTTTCGATTACGCCAGAATGATCTTTATCTACTGTACTTTCTCTTATCTCCTGAAGACAAATATTTAGCTGTTGTAAAAAATCTTGAGAATAATTCATGCATTCTATAAATTCGGCAATTTGTATGCTTCTTAAGGCTTCGTATAAGAGCTTATGTGCTCTAATACCTCTGTTATAATGAGTACCTTTCAGAATTGATGCCAAAGTATTCTCACCATAAATATCGGCTTCAATAAGAATACCGTCGAGTCCACTCTCTTCTACATATTGGCCCAAGCACCGCAAATAATTTTTTTGTAAATGAAATGATCCAATTCTCAATATTAAATTGTCAAATTCTTTATTTGTTAGCTGAATATTTTTAGCGATAAGATATATAGCCATGTCACACGAGAGTACTGCTATTTTTTTACCGAGTGCAAGACTTACGTTGACATAATTTTTCATAGCGGTATACACAACGTCTTTGGAAGTCGGTGGCTGAGGTATAACCGGGCTAAATCCAACAGTAGAAACAGGTGCGGTTTCAGACGATAGTATTTGTTGAAATGGAGTCCATCCTGGTACCGAATTTGTAGATGATCGGCAGAAATTATTTATTGATAGACTATATTGCAGTCTACACAAGACCCAGAGCAAATTATCAAATTGTAAATTGTTTTGATTATTATTTAATAAGCAGCTACTGTCCTTATAGTCCGGTATTGAAGGCTGCATATTTTCTTGAAAATGAAGAATTGCTTGACAGTTTAAAAATTTTAAATCCAATTCGTTCAACTCTACTGTAGGTTTCATTTTAATTAGATTAACTTCATTGTCAGTGGATTTTTTTTCTTGATATATCACCATAGCTGTAACATGGGTCGAGCCTTTCCCACTTAATGTTTCTTCATTGAAATCATTGTTATCTATAGCTCCATGAAGAAATAACGATGAATCTCGAACTATATTTTTAGGAATAAGCAATTTCTTGTCTATATCTTCACACACAATTGACGTTGTTACTTCATTATCGAGGTTTTTTAATGCTTTGTAACTAATGCTATGCCCACATTTATTCAATATAACGATTAATTGTTTCGATCGAGTCAAATGATGTATAGATTGAGCTAAAGCTATATGCTTTGGAGTGTGTTTCTCAGTAATCGTGAAATACATATCATAAAACACTGATAACGCTCGTCGATTATAATTCTCACTTAATTTGTTATTCTTTGAACTGAACAATGCTTGCATAAACATTAGCCAGTTATTCGGTAATTGACCTTTTTGTAAAAACTGTTCAATTAAAATTTCATCACATAAATACCCATCTGGCATTACTTTGGTATTTAGTATTTCTTTTCGAAGTTGTTTAGCTACTTGAACAGTGTAGTTTGTTGAATTTACGGTACGAATATGTTCAATGACTTCATCCAGTGGTATATTGCCCATAAACACCAATGATGATTTTGATCTATCGCTCGGATATGAAAATAAAACATTTTCACCATACTTATCAATGAGCAGTGATTTCATAACGCGATTTTCTACAATTGCATCTTCTATTTCAGTGAGTTCAGCTAGTCGCTTGCCCAAGAATGACACTTCAAAAGAGTGAGATGTTAATTTATCTTTCATTTCATCGATTAGCTTTTCAAATGCCTCCATAAGGATGCCATGTGGTATTTGACTTGAAGGTCTGCCTGCTGGATTTTCAGAGTTTCTTGGTTGCCGTAGATAATCACGATAACAATGTTTATGATACCTCACTTCCATTGCAAATAAATCAGCTGGATGTTCGCAAATGCTAATTTTAGTGAAAACATCATCTTGTTTTTTTCGAGCAATATTTAAAATTTGTTCCGCTGCTGAAATTTCAGAACATAAAAGAAGAGTTTTGTTCTTATTTCTTGATTGTTTACCACAAATTAAACATTTATTACTTGTATCAATTTTTAATTCAATTCTTGATGACCGACGAACCCTTTGGCTACCTGAAACATTTGCTTCTGTAGAGGAAGTGGGAACAGAGGCATTCTCCTGCTTTAGTAATGCTAATTCTCGACGCCTGATTTTCTCTTCACTAATATAAGTTGCAATACAAGCTCGATGCCAAGAACAATTGTGGGCAATAAAGTCTGTATCACTTTCTAATTTCTTACTAATGTCATCTTTTCTGCGATCTGCTGCTCTTTGAATAGTAGTAAACGTCTGTAATTTTGGATTTTTCACTAAATCACCCGTTTTATCACAAAACAAACACGACAATTCACTTACTTTTCGCTTATTTAGATTTATCACTTGTAGTGACATTTTCCGCCCTTTTATTTAAATAAAACACACTAATAAGACACTCAACTGCAAAAAAACTTAAATAATATTACTTAGATACGTAAAAATAAACCGTTATGGGCTACGAATTCTCTTTTACTGACGTTTCCGAGTGCTATGACTCAGCAACGCGCCGAGCGGAGAGAGGGGTGGGGAAAAGGGAAAGGGACCAGTACAGCTGCCGGCAACATGTGATTTTCTATTATTTAGGGTCTCAGGTAAAAGAATTTGAGCATAGTTGCCGGTCCTCACATTTTGCATACTCAACTACCTTTGGCGCCTGGACGACGCATTCCTCTCAGTTTCTATATGCAACTGCTTACTTATAATACAGTAATTCACTGTTTGTGTCTTCGTGAATATAGTGAACATCTAAAATGATTTTGCGCGATATCGCTGAGTTTTATTTGTGACTTTCCTTTAGAAGAGGGGTCAGTGAAAGTTAGTCGAGGTATTGCAACGTTAATCAAGGCAAGTAAAGAAAGAAAGGATGGAAAGGCAGTTTTCTTAAAAGGGAAAATCTCAGTAGATGTGCATGTTAAGTGTAGAAAAGCATACGTAAAATGAACGGATGATTACTGCTTATCTGAAGAAGATTGGGGAACAAAGTGCTAGCACTTCTCAAATTTTAAGATCATCAACTCCTCAGTTTAATTTTCGAGTAGACTGTGGATTTCGGAAGAGTTCATCGCAACACAAGCGAATGCAATATTGTATACAGTGTGCGACACATGGGATTCAAAAGTACAATTCTGAAAGCAGCAAGAACTCGCAATGATGATTATGGGCAGGCTATAATTAAGCGCATCGAAACGGTGAATGATTTTATCGCAGCAAATGCTCAATACCACATCAAATGTTTTAAATATATTTATGGGAGGCCGAAGGTAGAACAGTAGAAAGTGGTCCATTTGCCGAGGCAATCAACAGAGCAATGCAAAGTATATTACGATTACCTTGAAAATCATGATGACGAGTGTCAATTCTACATGGAAGAGCTAATGAAACAGGTTACAGGGAGTTATCAACCTGATATGAGAACTGTAAAGTTTAACCTCATTGAGAGATATGGAGACGACATACTGATCACAAAGAATCAGAAAAAAAGTCCATTGTGTGTTTCAAGAATATAGGAGGGAAGATACTGACTAATGCCTGGTATCAGCAAACATGTAAATCTGATCGAGATGAGAGGTTGCGAGTGGTTGAAGCAGTAGCAAAAATAATTTGCAAAGATATCAGATAGAAGATTTGCTTCGGGAAACTGCAACAACATCGCAGTTGTGTGTCAAGGCGAAGAGGATGAGCTAGACTTTGAAACCGATCTGGAAATGGATTGCCCACACAATGAATCAGAGGTCCCAATAGAAGAGGACATAGTCAAACCGCAAAATATTAAATATTTACTATTAAAAAAACTTATATTTATTATATTAATAGTTATAAAAACACCCACTAATTCCATTCGTCTATTTTCCATTTTGTAAATGTCGGTGAAAAGCAGGGACCCTCAAATAAAAGAAAGCGGAAATAGTACTTTGTTTTTTTAAGTAAATGTACTTACTAATGTACATAATTATTTATAATTAAGTAAAAATTCATAAAGAGTCGTCGTTTTTATTGTTAGCAACTTCATTGTAAAATATAGTCGATCATAATATCTTCAGTATCATTTAAAATCAATCTTTGCGAAAAATGGTCAGTTTTCATGTTAAATCTAATGTACAGTGCTATATAATTCCTATTTTCCGGATTTTTTTATTGTCACACCACATTTTGAACTTCGAGAACTTTATGAACTGGAATCCGTGTCAGCTTTTAAATGTTAAAGCCTGTGTTAGTTATTTCATTTACATTATTTAAAAGTCAAATTAAGAAATTATTACTATTATTATTTTATAATAACAAATGAAGATTTTGATCACAAAAATGCTCATTTTTATTTATTTTTTTGTTATGAAAGAAACAATGACCATCAGATTAATAAAATATAGTCAATAATAATATATTTAGTATTATTAAGTGGGGAAAATTTGACTAAAATGGTTGTTTTTCATGTTTCATCGACGTACGGTGCTGTAATTCACGTTTTTCAGAATTTTTTGCTTTTCACACCCATTTTTGCGGCTCTCTCGCGGCTAAACCATTGATCAGAGAAAAAAACTTTAAATACATAAAATGTAGGAAATTTTGTGCTCTTTAATTTATGTATTGATGACTTTTATGTAAAATTGGACTTATGTAAAATTGACTTTTATGTATTATTGGATAATGCCAGATTCGTGTTCAGCGACCCAAAAAACATAAAGGGAGCCAAAAATCAAAACTACACCAAAACTTGCATTTATTTGTCCTTTTTGAGCACGTAATGCCTGGACTATATTGCTTATTTGTAAACTTAGCTTATCCCGTTGCTTAACAATTCTCTCTTATTGTTTGATACCTGCGCTTTTCTACTCGAATTGATCTCCAATTTAGAACCTCGATCAAGTGACGAGACCTTCCCCTGGCAAGTCACCTGTAGAAATTTAATTAACAGATAATTTGGACGTCTTTGCAACCATGACGAATTTTACATGCGCCAGGTGCCATTAGAGTAGGGGGAACTGGGGCACATTGATACATGGGGAACATTGATACACCCCCTCTACTGCTCACAGGGTCATTACAGGAAGTTTCACAACAGCTCCAAAAGGTGATACTAGTGCACTCAACTAAATACAGAAAGTCTTGGAATGATTCAGTTGTTTGGTGAAACGAGATGGGTGATTTATTGTCTTTGTAGATCAAAAGTAAATTTGAGTTGTACAATTGAAATGCTATTATACAACTGTTCTAGTGTTTTCAACCGAAAAGAATACTCTCCCTGGCAAGTAAAACTACTCTTTATCAGTTTCTCATTCTTTTTTGTTAGATAAATTATGAAGTATTGGATTTGAGACTCATTTTATTCAAAATGGCTGTATGGGGCACATTGATGCAGTCTTTGTCGGGGCACATTGATACAACCTAAATCCTTTTCTAGTTCATTTTTTCATAACCTTTTATTATTTCTTTTACAATGCACTTTAATCCAACCATTTTTTGCTAAATATTTCTAATATTAGTTTTTATTGAAGTGAAATAGCTTTAATTTCTTAATATTAGAACATTTTATAGTATTTTTGCAAAGAGAAGACGTACGAACTTATTCAACATATAATGCTAGTAGAACTAATTAAATAAAAGGACGGCAGTCTGGAAAATCTCAAATTTGTATCAATTCTCCTGAGAAAAAAGTATTTTCTACATGAAAAGTGTTACGTAAGAGAAACAAGCTGCAGAATAGCATAGGATAATTATATTAAAAACAGAATTTTTAATATAATTATCCTTTATTTTATGTTTATAAACCAATTTATAAACAGAAAACTTGGTAATTTTTCATCTTTCTTAAGAAAGAAGATAATGATAGGGTTGAAGTACCAGATATGACAAAGTTATTACAGCCAACAATCAGACAAGGAACAGCCAGATCATCAGGTCATTATACATTTTATTTTGATTGCTTTAATATTGCTTACAAATAAAGTGTGGGTGGTTTGAATTTTTATAAATAATATAAAATGATTTGCTAACTATTTTTCTATGAAAAATATGCATGGGTGTTATTTTGTCTCCATTTTCCCCAGACGTATCAAAGTGTATCAATCTGCCCCGGGGATGGGGCACATTGATACAAATTACTTTTTTTTTTTTTTTTTTTTTTTTTTTTATTTATTACATGCGAAAATAATATATAAAACAAAGACTGTACATTTTTTAACACACAGGCTGACATCACATAGAAAAATAACTTGAAATTTCTGCTTTCTAGACACCCAATTTTTTTTTAGAAAAAAGCTGTATCAATGTGCCCCAATTCCCTCTACATGCCTGACATCGGTTGACATCAATTCGATGGCCAGATCGCCTAGATGCCAGATTTCCCTAGCTGAAAGAGCTACTTGTCTGAAATCGAAATGAATGTCTGCCAAATCACCGCATGGCGCCCATCCAGTCGACAAAACCCCCGACCGACCTGATCGCAAAGTCTGTTATTTTGATGATTGCTCTGTTATACCGGTTGTTTAAGAAGCCGCTGCAATGAAACTGCCGGTTCGCGAAATCCCATGTTAACTTATAGAAATACTTTAAAGCACTATAGTTTATTACCTAATATCTATAATATAAAGGCCAAACGTATCTGTGCGTAACGCATATGTCATTTTGCGAATGGCAACACTTTTTCAAATTTTAAATGAAGTTTCGGTATTGCAATTTTGGCTACTGCAAATTTTTAAGCTTATAAACTTCGCACATTTTCAATTTTTACACCATCTTACAGGGAAAAAATGTACTTTTAAATGCAATTTATTTGAAAGGTGTATCTTAATTCATTTTTATTTTTTTATTTTTTTTATTTTTTTTTAATTTATTTATTTATTTTTTTTTTTTTTTTTGTAGTTTTTAATATTGTTTTTCTAATCGTGGCAAAAGCCGTACTTCATTTCTATTAGAAGCAAAGGAAAAAGGGGGAAAAATTGATTACTGAATACTACAAAGCGTGTCAAAAGTTTAAGCACAACAGAAAATTTCAAAATAAAATTTTATTAATGGGGGAAAGTTACTTCCCTTTTCACATAGCCTAAAAATTGTAGTTTTAAAAAGATAGTTGACAGATTCATGCTATAAAATTTATCTTAAATAATAAAATTTATCAAAACAACAAAAATGAGTGTGTCAAAAGTTTAAGCAAAGTAGTTTTTTAGTCTTTAGCAGAACAAGAATTAAAAAAAAATTAATACTTGATTATTGCTCCTTTCTGCTGAATTACTTTAAATATACGGTCTTCCATCGTTAAAATGAGGTTCTGCATTGTTTCTGATTCATTTTTAAACCAAGCGTTCTCAATGGCATCTTTCATATCTTTAAATGAAGAATACTGCTTTCCATTTGGATAAACTGCATGAGTGAGGATACCCTACATATTTTTTATAAAGTTTAAATCAGGACTAATTGCCGGCCATTTCAAAACAGACACGGTTTTCGACTTAAGCCACGATGAAGTTGAGTTTGAGGTATGGATGGAAGCATTATCATGTTAAAGTAAGCATTTTTCTCCCCCTAAAAACCTCGGCACCAGGAAGTTTTCACAACCACTGATGAATGCTAGAGATGTCTGACCATTGAAAGAAATAGCCCCCCATACCATTACAGAACTACCATTATGTTATCGGCTAAATACACTGCTAGGTTCTTTGCGGAGATCATGCCAATAGTACTTAAACCCATCAGGGCCATCGAGGTTCCATTTTTTTTTTTTTTTTTTTTTTTTTTTTCCATCACTGAATATGACATTCAGCCACTTTTCACCAAATGACATATGCTCTTTGGCCCATTCTAATCTAGTTTCTTTATGGTGTCGTTTGAGACACGGTAATCGAGTCATTTTACGGTATTTGATGTACAGGGGAGTCATAAAAAAAACTTTGCCGATATATAAAGCTCTAGCGGCCAGTCCGCTCAACCGATCGAGGTGAAATTTCAGATATAGCTATTCAGAGGTATGAGCTCGAGATTCTGTGAACGGCAACAAAATGGCGCTCACGATTACGGTTATAGTTACAGAAACTCGAAAATTTCCAATGGCAACACCCATTTTTTTTCATCGCAAAATGCTCAGCGCATGTGAAAACCCTAAAGAGCGTTGGAACCGTACGTGTATCGCAAGAAACGGACAAGTTATGTACGCACAAAAAACTGTTCTGCGAATCCTCCCCCCCATAGAAAAAACTCGATTGGGGCGCAAGGAGGAAATTTGCACATGACACAGAGTCAGTACACTAATCTCTGATTACAATACAGATCGGAGAAACTAAAACTTTTATTTTGATTACACATTTTCCACATGGGTGTCATCACAGGCAATTAATGGTGATGGCACCCACGTGGAAAATGTGTAATCAAAATAAAAGTTTTAATTTCTCTGATCTGTATTGTAATCAGAGATTAGTGTACTGACTCTGTGTCATATGTAAATTTCCTCCTTGCGCCCCAATCGAGTTTTTTCTATGGGGGGAGGATTCGCAGAACAGTTTTTTGTGCGTGCATAACATGTCCGTTTCTTGCGATACACGTACGGTTCCAACGCTCTTTATGGTTTTCGCATGCGCTGAGCATTTTGCGATGAAAAAAATGGGTGTTGCCATTGGAAATTTTCGAGTTTCTTTAACTATAACCGTAACCGTGAGCGCCATTTTGTTGTCGTTCACAGAATCTCGAGCGCATACCTCTGAATAGCTATATCTGAAATTTCATTTCGATCGGTTGAGCGGACTGGCCGCTAGAGCTCCGTATATCGGCAAAGTTTTTTTATGACCACCCTGTATTTGAATTCCAAAACTCTTCTATAAACAGTTTTTTTCGATATTTGTTCTCCAACTGCATATTTTATTTCCGAAAGGGAGTAATTACCAGTTGAAGCCAAATTTCTGATGCGGCTATCTTCGCTCAAACTAGTCACTCGTGGCCTTCCTGAACGAAATTTTCGTTTAAAATCATTATCACGAGCCAAAATTTGATGAATACCTTGTTTTGACCTTTTTAATGCACTTGCAATTTCAGAAACAGATTTACATTTTGCTCTCGTACTCCAAATTTTTATCATCTCCTCCTCTGAAAATTCTTTCGACTTGGGCATTTTGTACTAACTCAAAAACAACAGCGGACTGCTTCTTAGACACCCAGAAATTGTTTGCGTGCGCAACCATTTACGCCAGACTAAAATTTGCATAAAAACGATTTTGTGCTTAAACTTTTGACACGGTCATTTTTCTTCTATTCTTAAACTCCATGGTTTGAAATAAAATTTAAAAGTTAATTTAAATGAATATTGTGTAAAAATAGATATTATTAACAAATACAAGACAGATATTGAAATTAAAGGTAATATTTAAAGTTTTATTTTAAAATTGCTATGAGCTTAAAATTTTGACACGCACTGTATATCTTTATGTTGCCATTTTCTCATTAAATGAGGAAAAAAGAAATTTAAATAAGTACCCGGTGAATTTTGATTTAATTAAAAAAAAATTGATTTACACTTAAAAGAATATCAACAGTTTAATATCTGCTTCAGCTATTAACATCGAGACTTCAAGTTTCGAATCAATATGATCAAATTAAAATACAATTTTTTTGAAAAGGTGAATACAGATACGAAATGTGCATTTGTGAATTTTGATATTGTGAAAATGATGTCCGGATTAGATTTCACGGTGAAAAAATTCCATGATTGAGTCAAAGTTGAATAAATTACGCTTTTTTAGGTGCGTTCGTAATTATGTAAATACGTAGCACCTATTGTTGTCGCTCAGTCCGTCCGTCTGTCTGTCCGTCTGTCTGTATGTAAGTCTGTCCGTCTGTCTGTCCGTCCGCATATAACAACGCAAAAACTACCCAACCGAATCGTTTGAAATTTAAAATACATAATTATAACATAATTTTGTCGAGTCATTTCAAATTTTATGAAAATCGGGTGGATAGATCAGTTACAGGGACAATCAAAAGGATTCTCTTACATTACGGTCAATGGGGAAAAAAGTTTCAAATGCATTTTAATCGTTTGAAATTTAAAACATATAATTATTACGTAATTTTGTCGTGTCATTTCAAATGTTATGAAAGTCGGATGCATAGATCATTTACAGGGACAATCAAAAGTATTCCATTACATTACGGTCAATGGGAAAAAAGTTTCGAATGCATTTTAATGATGTTACACTCATTCGAACATAATAGAATTGGCATGAATCTATGAAATATATACTAAAATATGCATTCCGTACAATCTGTGATGCAAATAATTTTTATTATTAAATTACAGTGGTACACAAAAGTATTCCACTACATAATGCTATACGGGCAAACATTGTTTGGGGCGTGTTTTAATTATATTCAACTATTTCACATTTTATGAATAAGATATACGTTGCTGCGGTGTAATAAAAATTACTTCCTGCATATTTACAGAAACACAAAGATTTTGACTACTATACTATATCCGGAGTTCGCTCTACTATATCAGCAAGATCTAAATATTTTTAAAACTTCGTTATCGGACGAACGCACTTCATTTGCTACGTTCACGTGCAATTTCCAACTTGTTTCATTTTTGAATACTAGAATAAGAGCCTTAATAGATAACTTTATCATAATAACATAACTTTGTCATTTTTTATTGCTTACCTGTACGATTAAATTCTAATTTTAACAATTTCTACAACTGAGTTTAATAAAAATAGTATTTTGTTAACTTTAAGTCAAATATGACTAGTATCACCATGGGAAATTTTGGGGCCGAGATGCAAAGCAAGCTCACGTTGCTGGAGGGACGAGACTCTACTTCTACATCACCCCATCGCATAAAAAATGGCTCTTTGAGGCTTTTTATGGCTCTTTATGACTCCTTATGGCTCTTTAAGGGTATCCCATAGGAGCGGGTCCGGAAGCTCGTGCAAGTCGCAGTCTGTGTGCACCTAATATGGAGGCAGCAGACTAAAAAGAAAAAATAAATAAATATACCACCTGAAAGGATAAGGAGCTAGCTGTGCATCTTAATTACATTTAACTTTATGATTAGTTTTTAACACTTTCCAACAAAGTTGAAAAGTGTTTAAGCATTCAGTTTGTCTGGCGGATGGCCGTCTGTCCGCGCTCTAACTCTCATAAATATATTCCGATTGCCATGAAATTTTTGGACGTTATTGGCGTTTATCTAAACACAAACCCTATTGCAAATGAAGTTTTACCAATATTAGTTTATTAACGGGGACAGCCAAAAGTTTTCCTTTACATTATGGTCTATGGGGAAAAATCATTTCAAATGAATTTTAAAGATATCACAGTCTGTCAAACAAATGCGAATTTATATGAATCTTCAAAGTGCACTAAAATATGCATTTTATAAAATATGCAGCGAAAAAAAATATTTATTATTAATTTACAGGGCCACGCAAAAGAATTCCATTGCATAATAATAAAGGGCATAATGTTGCATAATGTTCGCGACATATTTTAAGTAGATTAAATGATTTCAAGTATAATCAAATTGATATGCATTGCTGAGGCTTAATATGAGTTATTTCACGCATAATGCAAAGTGCATACCATTCATAAAGACACACAAAATATTCCAAATAGTATATTCTATCCGAAATACTGTATGATGTAGATTATGACTGTTAGATCTATGAAATGCATTTTTATTAATTATGATATGCGCTTTTGAGTTTCACTAAATTTACGAACATTATATGGTGTGTAAAATAGTTACACAGTTTAGATATACAGTGTTACACAAAAGATTTCCGAAAGATTACTGAATATGATTGTAATTTACTTAAAGGCGGTTTTTAAATAAATTATATTTTTTCACGTTGAATTGCATTCAGTTTACTAAGAAACGTTTGTAGAATATAGATAAATTGATATATGGGGTCACGCAAAGGATTGAATACATGGTCGCCTTTGGATGATAATTTCTGGAAATGTGATTTAAGTCGTTTAAAGAGCATTTTTGTTTGAACTAAATTTTAGCAAAATACTTTCGTGTTTTATAGGGGCTAGGTAAACTACAGGGCTGATCAAAAGTATTCAAGTATGTTTCTCTCTACTGGTATAATTTGCTGAAAGGAATATTTCAACTAGTTAGGCGTTTTCTTGCTGAACTAAATTTCCCCATTATATAATATATATATCAACCGACAGATCATATACAGGGCTGTTCAAATGTATTGGAATACATGTTTGGCTATGGACAGTGACTCCTTATTTCCCTGGATAACGAAGTTTTGTTAATAATTTCAAGAAGTGTTGGAAAGAGTTCCATAATCTGTGCCTAACGCATGATCTTTCTTACTTGCTATTACTTTGAAATAAATTATAATTATCATATACACTAAGCCAGAGCTATCTAAATGTAAAGATTGTGATATTTACCTGAATTATTAGTAATTGAATGATAGTTAAGTATACTAAACTGTTGAATCGAAACAATTTACAATCAAGATTAAACGTTAAATGTTAGTATATGAATATTAGACTAAGGCTATTATAAAAAGGGGGGCTAAGCTCGGTCTTGCCTCAGGATGACAACTGCTGTTGCGCGATTAAGAATGTAAGAAACTTGGAAATGTCTCGAGATCAATTCATTTCAAGTGATCCAGCACTGGTCGCTTGACCATTTAAAAAAAAAATGTGAATTTTTTGTACAACGACCTAATATGATGGAAGTTCAAAATGACTATTATTTAATATTATTAATTTTCTTTGTGCATGGCAGACATATTTGTTTTGTCGTCTGCAGCTATTTTCTCACATACCAGGGATACAAAATTGTAAATAACTCGTCTTTTATTTTTCCAATTGAAATTGGGTTTGCAGCAATTTGTTCAGAATAAAATTAGCTAAAGGTATGGTGGTAGAAAAAAAATTTAAATTTATTACTTACTGGTGAAATTTTAGGACCAATTTTAAGATTTTTCCGAAAATTTGTTCACTTACAAGAGAAAATTTTTCATGCAAGGAAAGCTGCCAACAAGACAATTTTTTTAAATAGGTCGAAAGTATTTGTACTCAAATACCAAACCCCAGATATGTGAATAATTTCTCTTTACGAAAAAAATTCCAAAAATTTTCGAAAATCGCACTTTTTAGGCTTTGATATGTCTGGTGGGACACGAGATAAAAACCTGAAATTCTGGCCTTTTATAGTAGTATTACGTACAAAAAATTTCAAGAAGGAGATTTGACTACAGGCAGGGTTATCATGGACTATATGTGAAAATAATACTGCCAAATTATTGTAACCCTACTATGTTTTCGTTAGTATCTCCAAAATATTAAATTAATGATTGATGGTTCAAATTTTAATGTTAATTACAAATATCTTCTTCAAATTCTTGTATGCGACTTAAACAATTCAGAATGTATGCTAGACCAATGCACAGTTTGTTCATTCCCAAAACCTACAAACCTACTAGAAATGCTATTGCAAAAATTTGACTCAGAAGACATTTCAAAAAATTTAAATTACAGACTGATCGTATCGGCATGATTTCATTTATTAAACCAAGAGAAGAATTTGTCAAATTACAGTAAAAAATCTATTTGCTTTAAAGAAACATCACTGTGTGTGTAAAATATAATCAATGTTTCTTAAGCACAAGAAAGAAATTTACTGGATTCAAAATGCATTGAAATGGGTGACTTTTCTGAAAATTTACATTTGTCATTCAAGAATAACTGCAAAATTTTCATTGGATGAAGAAGTAGACCACTATCCACCCTTTTTATATTATTACAAAGATAGTCTTTTAATAAATGCAAGATTAAAAGTTTTTGCGTCATCAGTAATCATCTTACACATGATTCCATCACAGCCCATACATTCTAAAAACATGCAAATAATTATATAAAAAGTACTATCCCATCAGTAAGAAAGTTCTTCTACTTTAGTCTTCTCCTAGCCAATACAAAAATAAAAATAATTTTGTAAATTTTTGTCAACGTGAGAAAGACTTTGGCCTTCAAGCAGAATAGTACTTTTTTGCGACTAGTCATGGGAAAATGCTTGTAATGGGATAGGAGGAACTACAAAGAGAGAAGTAACTAAGAGGAGCCTACAGATGACAACTAATATCAAATCCTATTTCCGGAAATAAGTTTAATTTTCTGCGACAAAACCCTTCCCGGCATTTTGTTCATGTACGTTTCAAGTGTAGAAGGGACCAACCATGCACATGAATTACATAATCGATTTCAATGCTGCTTGATAGTTGCTGAAACTCGTTCCTTCTATAACCTCTTCAGTCCCAAGAAAAATCTGCTGCATAAAAAAATTATTTTATTAGCAAATTATGGTGCTTTTGGGCTTAGAAAAATGAAAATAAAATTAGTTTTTATTTTTTAAATTCTTAAATAGTTATAATTTATGTCCCCATATGGGTACATCAGGTCACAATTGAGTAAAAATGTCATTTTTTAAACAAATAAAACCAATATTGTTTTACAAAAAAAAAAAAAAAACCTATTTATTGTTTAAAAATTATATCAATTTAAACAACTTAAATGATTTTTTTACCTAAAGTTATGTATTGCGCAAAAATATTATACATATCTTGTAATAATTGTAATACATATCTTGCTATTATACTATATCTGTGGTTTCTGGTAATAACCAGGTAAGGCACATTTTTGAAAAAAAAAATTTAGATAATTTGGGAAAATGTAGCTTTAAAAGAGTGATTTCATCTGCCATAGTACTGAAAAAAAATCGAATACTTCCCGTCATAGGGCGACTATAAATTTCCATTGAAAAAAACAGTAATAATCGTTCTTAATTAATAAAAACCATTTTTATATAACTATTTTGGCAAAAAAGAAATTCTTACATCCTAACTGAATGTAATGAAAATTATTAAGTTCTAATCTATTTTATAAAAGTAATGATAAAAAGACATTTGAAAACTTTAAACGTTAATTACTCAAAATATTAAAAATGTGCCCTACCTGGCTATTACCGGAAGCCACAGATATATACTACACAAATACCATATATATCTTGTTATAGTATATACCTTTTAATAATAATCTTCTAGTAAAGTATCATTTATTATAGACTTTTTTGACTAATACATGCGGACAACTGTACAACTTTCAAAACGTGTTATAAATTTTTAAAGTTATTAAAAATTATGACATATTTTAGCAGTAAATTCAATATATTACTCCATATTATTAAAAAAAGGAAAAAGTCCTTTTAAATTCTTTTGTAAGACTAAGTTAAATAATTTATTCCTTCCTAAAAAATTTTCTTTAATAATCAAGTGTACACAATAGTTACACAGAAAATTAGCTTCTTTAGCTGGAAATGTATAGTAAAGACCCATTGTACCCAAATGGGTACAACATATTTACAGATGTTTTCCACATCCATGCACATATGAACAACATTTATAAACAACTCCAAATCATTCTTGAAACATTATAGTTTATAAAAAATGCAATATTGTTTTTTAAATTCGCTGAAAAATTTGTATTATTCACATACTTTGACGTGTTGTCGTTGCAAAATTGTTTATGTCATCCATCTTGGAAATGTTTCATTTTCAAAGTCACATGGTTGGTTCCTCTTTCTTTAAACATGTAGCATATTTATTGCTACTATAGGCCACGGTGATTCATCTGAAATGTGCTAGCAGAAATCTATGCATTTATAAAAACTTTTTGAGTGTAACTTTGGCTTTTGTTTTAATGTATCCAAATGGGTACTGCAGGACTGAAAAGGATAAGTATGTTCCTGTAAATGAAACATTTATACAATGTTATCATAAATCAACCTCAAGTAATTTTTCAGGAAATAAAGATACACAAATGCCTTTAAAAGTTTATACTGCACAAAAATAACATTGTTGCATGTGTATATGACAAGAAGTGGTAGCTTGGAAGTATTATTGGAGTGAGCCTTGAGCATAGTGATTTTAAAGTTCATTTCTATAGGCCAGCAGGGTCAAGAACTTCATTCAAGTTAACAAGAAATGACAGGACTTCAAATAAAATTTTGAGAAATATCACCCCAATGGAACTGACAACAGTAACTTGAAAAACAAATAACATCTCTCGTAAATTGTGTGAAGATATTAATCAGCTCTTTGTTGAGCATCTATAGTATTTTAGTACATTAAACATTTGTTAGTATACTGTTTTCAACAAACGATACTTTCTTTGTAAATATTGTAATAAAAGAGAAAAATCTCATTTTTTCTTAAGGTATTCGTAAAAGCATTTCTTAACATTTTCTAATCACCGTATCTCAGATTGTAGTCAAATCGCCTTCTTGAAATATTTTGTGCATAACACTACCATAAAATACTATCAAAAGACAAAATTTCAGATTTTTATCTCGTGCCACACCAGAGATATCAAAGCCTAAAATGTATAACTTTCAAAATTTATGACAAATTTTGAATTTATTTTACCAAAGAGAATTCAACTCCCAGATCATTGACTTGGTGTGTGAGTGCAAGTACTTTCGACCTATTTCTAAAAAAAATTCAGTCATGTTGACAGTTTTCCTTGCATGAAAAATTTCCTTTTGTAAACAAACCGATTTTGGAAAAAAATTCTTAAAATTCTTATTAAAATTTCACCAGTAATAATTTATTTTAAAACGTATTCAATTGCCAGACTTACATCACATTTTATTTTGAAAAATTTGCTACTAACCTCCTTTTAAATTGGAAAAAATAAAAGATGATATATTTACGATTTCGTAAACACTTCAAAGTGAGAAAACTACTGCACGCGATGAAACAAAGATGGCCACCATGCTCAAATAAAAAATAATTAAGCTTAAAAATAATAGTCATTTTGAATTTCCTTCATGTTAGGGCTGTTGTACGAAAAATTTCAGATTTTTTAAAATTGGTCAAACAACCAAAAAAAAATTCTGGACCAATTAAAATGGAAGTACCCAATAGCGTTCTACTAGGTTTTGTTAATCTGGTAAAATTGGTAATCTGGCAAAATCTAGTGCATTGGCTTAGCATACATTCTGAATTATTTAAATCACTCGCTATCATTTGAAGATCTTTGTTACTGACATTTAACTGTGACCATCAATCATTAATTTAACATTTTGGACGTATGATCAAACACATAGTAGATAACAATAGTTTGGCAGTATTGTTTTCACATATTATCCATGTCGTATCTAGAGCTTGTAGTCAAATCTCCTTTTTGAAATTTTTTGCATGAACACTATTATAAAATACTATCAAGGGCCAGAATTTGATATTTCTATCTTGTGCCCCAATCTTGATATTTCTATCTTGTGTGATATCAAAGCCTAAAAAGTGTGATTTTTGAAATTATTGACAAAGTTTGGATTTTTTTTCGCATAGAGAAATCAACTTCTAGATCTGGGACTTGATGTTTGAGTGCAAGTACTTTTGACCTATTTGTAAAAAAAATTGTGTCATGTTGACAGCTTTCTTTGTGTGAGAAATTCCCTCCTGTAAACGGACAGAATTTGGAAAAAATCTTAAAGTTTATGCTAAAATTTCACCACCCAACAAGAATTTATTTTTTAAAAAATTCAATTGTCATACCTTTAGCCTATTTTATTCTGAACAAATTGCTGCAAACTCCATTTAAATTGGAAAAAAAAGGATGAGATATTTACATTTTTTGTATACCCTAGTATGGGAGAAAATCCCTTCACACTATGAAACAAACATGGCCGCCATGCACAAACAAAAAATAGTAAAAATAAAATAGTAGTCATTTTGAATTTCCATCATAATAGGGTTGTTCAAAAATTTTCAAATTTTTTTAAATGGTCAAGCACCCAAAAAAAAAAAAAATTTCTGGACCACTTGAAATGGATTGATTTGGAAAAAATCTTAAATAATGCACTAAAATGCACAATCTTGCTCTAAAATATGCAAAAAAAGGGGGTATCAGAAATGGGATAGTGGGGTTGAGGTCTACAAGGTCTGTCATTGATTAACCTTCCAGCGAGCGCGCTATATTTTTTTGCATGAGCAGGCGCGTGTCGTATTTTTTACGACAAAAAGTTTTCCCATATTTGCGCTGTTATAAATCCAAGACATTTCACAATTATAATATAAGTTAAATTAAAAAACAATTTTTGCATATCAATGGATCAAATTAAACTTTTATTATAGTTGGAAATATAAAACAATACACTTTTTTAAGATAAAAGGAAATATTGACAAAATTTTAACATGAGGAATATTCCGTTTGTCGTAAAATTTGCGCAGGCGCGCCCGCTGAAAGGTTAATCTATATACTTAATTGATGGTTACTTAAATTATCTTGAATAAACTATATTAACAAAATTAATTAGATTATCTATTTATGGTTTACTTTAGTTCGTTTAGTTAAAATATTTTCATTTTATTTACCCAGTGATCTTGTTTTATTTGGAAGGTGAGGTGTATTGGTTTTTCTTCTTTAAAATATTTTTCTCATATTTTCATGAGATGTTTGTCTCTGTCGTGGAAGTTCTTTAAGTCCCTATTCATTGGTGTTAACAGTGTAGGATCTTGTTGCTCTTTGGTTTGACTCATTTTCTCACTTTGCGAGATGGTCGTTGGTGGGTTCTTGTTCTGTTTGCATCTCTAGTTTATGACATTTTAGGATGTTACTTTGGTACGTGAGTGCGTTATTGATGATCAGTCCATTGATCAGTTCATTTTAACTAATGGCTGTTTTCACGATTTATTGCAATATCGTTGCGAGCTATGTGGACGGACTTGTGCACTATTAGGATAATGCATGTTCTTTGGCCTTTAGTCCGTTATTATATTTTATGATATCTGTTATCACAACATGAATTAGTTCTTTTTTCCCCTTTTATTGAGTTACTTTCCTTTGTTCATAATCTCGCCTTTTTTTTTTTTTTTTTTTTTTTTTTTGGAGCACATTTTTTGAATTTGATGTAATTTTTAATTAAATCTGACGTAATTTTCACCAAAGTTGTCTTCCCCTTTTTAATATTCACGTAGAAATTTTTTTATATTATTTACGCTGTCTTGGAATCCACAGAAATAGTTGAAAGAATTATATCAAGATATGAGATAAAAGTGTCGCGCAAACATATTTTTTAATTTAAGCTATTTAGCCAAATGTTAATTTTCTGGCTATTTCAAATGTAACGTAATTTCCTGGATTTATATTCCTGCGTTTAATACGTAATCATTCAATCCTAATTTAAGAGTTGTTTTTTTTTTTTTTTTTTTTTTTTTTTTTTTTTTTTTTTTTTTGTTCATAATAGCTACGTGCAAGTACATTTTACATTTGAAGAAAATATTATTCTCTGCGATAGTTTTAAAAAATGGCAAAAATTAAAAATTACATCCTTTTCTAAAATATGAAAAAAAAAATCTCTGGAATTGCTGAAAATTTTAATATGAAATGGAAATAAATCCTCAGAAATTAGTGAAATTGGAAAAATAAATGCTGTCTGCACACCAGGAATTTTTGTTGTATAAAATGATCTAAATATGTTTAAATTCTTGTATATAGTTTTTGCTCTTATAAAACTTTTTTGATGAAACTATTTTGTCTAACTTTCACATTAAATTAAAATATTTGTTCGATTTTAAAACTGTCTACATCATTGCATTTATTAAACATTTCTTTATAATACCACCAATTTTGATATTTTTGCATGCAATAATTTCCTTAATATTGGCAAATAATGACCTCCGGTCACAAAACACTCATTGTCAGCGACGGTGACAGCGCTAGTTACTTTTTTTAGAATAGAGAGAAAAATATACATCCAACTTTAATAATATTTTTATTTTATTGATAATTTCAGGAGATTGGTCTGAATGCTGAACTAGATTCCAGCATAGATGCTTTAGAGCAAGCCTTTTCTGATTCTACACGCAGCGTCATAAGGATGATTAATGTGGAATGGGCGCGAGTATTGGAGTGTAGAAAGGATTTAGCTGCTAAAGAAGACGAATTGCAAAAAGCTATCGAAAATATGGAACGTTTACGAGAAATGCAAACCCAAAATGAAAATTATTTGAAGTCAGCCAAAAAACGACTTGAAGATTTAAAGCTATCTAAAACTCAATATAATAAGCAAGTGAAAAAACTAGAAAAAGAAAAAGGAAAAGTTGTTAAAAACTGCGATGAACAGGAACGGGACATGAATAAAAAAATTGCATTTTATGAAGAAAAGTGGCGTAAAAGATATGCAACTCGTGATTCAGAAAATCCAAGAAGACATGCAAAAATACAAACAGCAAATGGAATTCTTGAGTTAAACAAAAAGTTACGAAATTTAACTGAAGAACAAAAAAAATATGAGAAAGAGCTATCTCGAGTAAAATTTAGAAGAAGCATATTTACTGAACAAAGCAAATTTTATCCTTTTCAAAACTTTGTTATTAACATTGCTAAACTTTATCTGGAGACGGAACAAATCTATGCTGAATGTGAAAAAGTTTCTGGAGAAATTTCTGAAATAGAAAGAAGAATTCAAACAAAACGCCAAGTATTAGCGCACGACAAAATGTCAAAAACGTCTTTGAATATTGCTCAGAATTTTGAAGAAAATAGTATGAAATTAACATCAAATTTGAAAATAAACAATGAATGTCTAAATGTAGAAATGTGTGAAAACGATAACGCAGACATAGAAGTAACAAAGGATATAAATTTCATATCCAGTGTTAATGTTGAAAAGGAGGATTCAATAAAATGTGTTAAAAGTTTTCCGGAGAATTTGTTTAGTACAGATAAGAATGCTAACGGAAATTATTTATATAATAAAATAAAAAAGATTAATATTTCTGAAGTGAAAAACAATGATTGTGCAGTTAAAGCTGCAGAGGTTCCAAAAGCGCGAAAGTGGATGGAAAGACTGAAGATATTTGTTCCAAAATTTAGAGCTATATCCGAAGAAAATGATATTGATAAGAGTTCAGCAAAACCTGTTGTTTCAGAGAATACAATGATAGGTGAAAAATATAATAGGCTTCCTAAAAATTTAAATAAAGCACAATACATTGATAAAACTACAAACGATGAAAATTTAGGAAAAACAACCTTACAACATAAAACCTGCAATGTGCAGGCATCATCCGAACCTATAATATCATCATTTATAAAAAAGATTACGACTGATGACACTACTTCAGAAGCGTGTGATAATTCGACGCTTCAAAAGGCTTCTTTCCAAAATAGATCAAAATACTTTAAAAAGATAAACGAAGAAGTAGAACTGATGGATTGTGATAAAGAACTTACATATGAGAAAACAGGGGGTGTAAAATCTGTGATCCATGATCATGTAGCACCAGAGAAGTCAGAAGATAATTTGAATATGCAAAATAAGGTAACAGAAACTGAAACAGATTTGAATAAAGTTACTTTGGCATTTAACGAATCAATGGATATTAACGAGCAATTAAACAAAAGAAAATCCGAGTCTTTCAATCAAAAGGTGAAAGAAACCGAAGCTGATGAAGCAATTGTGGAAAATTCTGAAATGGGTAGTTTGATGTTGCAAACAAATCATGAAAAGGAAATTGCTCAATCTATAGAACGAAATGGAAGAAGCCTGTATTCATTTGATTCAAATAACAAGAAAACTATCGATAAGTTTCAAAATATGAACGTGGATAGTTCATTGCCACAAACAAATCCTGAAACGGAAATCATATCATCTTTTGAACATGAAATCAAAAGCATTAATTATTTTGCTTCAACTGAAAAAAAAGATGTGGCCAAGACTCTAAATACAAGTGATGATTGTGCAATGGTAGAAACAAATTCTGAAATGAGAAATAAATTATCTTTAGAACGAAATGAACAGAATATTTATAGTTTTGTTTCAAATGAAAAGAAAACTATCCAGCATCAAAATACAAATATAGACAGATCATTGTTGATAACAAATCGCATAACGGAAAATAAATCACCTTTAAGAAGTAATGAAGCAAGTACTTTTTCACATACGTTAAATGAAAAGAAAATTGACCATAAGTATCTAAATTCAAATTCCGGTGAAATACAAAGAGAAGTACCAGTTCAACATCAGGTTGATAATAATAAAATGTTTATTGATGGTAATGTTGAGCCTTTTGATAATTATGCAGTGGATGGTGCAACTAAACAGCATAAATTATGTAATCTTCTCAATACAAACATCCCACAAGCAGCAGCTGTATCGAAGATTGATCCTGAGAATAATACTAAAATCATCACGTCTAAGAAAATGATCACTCATAGAGAAAGTATTCAACATATTCAAACCAACGATCTTCAAAATAATGGCAATATTAGTAAAAAATCTCCAGTACGTATTCAAGCCAACAAAATTTCAGATTCGTATATGATATCTTCTCCGAAAAATTCTCAACCTGAATTCAAAGTACCGACCCCTCCGAATCCAAAAACACCATCCCCAATGGATTCGAATCTCAAGACACCCTTAACAAGACAGTTGCAAAATTCTGGGGAGCCACACGTTGATATAGAAAATTCAAATTCTGCTCCTTTCAAAGGTGATTCTCCTTCTCCAGGATTTGCCTATACCACTCGATTAATGTACCCGATGAATGCTGCAAGTACCAGCAAACAACCAGCAGAAACCATTACTAGAGATCCACAAAGCAGCATATTTGCACAGATGGCATTTTTAAATCAAATCCAATCGCCAGAAGAAGAAAAAAGTAAGTTTCTAGTTGATTTTGAAGATTACCTAGCTGATTCACCACCGGTGATAAAAGGCACAGAAAAATCAATGTTTGCTTTTGCCGAGGATTCTCCAGAAAATGAGGATAAAAACGATTTTTTCCCACTCTTTGCTTCTAGCAACAGAAATGCTGACAAGGAGGATACAGTAAATCGCGGAGGCGCATTTACATTTAATTTTGATAGCAATAGCCAAGTTCAATCACCTGAAGAAAATAAAGGTTTCAAATTGATGTTCTAATGGAACTATTTAGGAATAAATAGAAATTACTTTTTAAAATTATAAATAGATATTACATACATTCATTTAATTCAAGGAGACTTTTTCAACGCCCCTCTCCCCCCACAAAAGCTAACAGTATTTTATATAGTTTTATGTAAAGGCTGCTGAAGTATAAGGGAATATTGCTTACACTTTTTTCTTTGGCAATTTTGGTTCTAATGTTAGAACCAAGCTAAAGCAGTTGATGAAAATAAAAGTTTTAAAACCTGCTCTTGAAGCTATTGCAAAATAAGAAAAGGTATTTTTTCACAGTTTTCAATTGATATTAATGGCATTTATTTAGGTTTAGAAACCTCGCTCCTCCACCCCCCCCCCCTCTCAAAAAAGAGTGTCATGTCGATTTTTAATGCAGTTTCATTGAAGGATTCTAATGTACAACTGAATGCTAATGTTATATTTTCTTTGAAATCTTTAGTCAAATATTAATTTGAGTCCCCGACAAAGTTTAATAAATATTTGAAAAAAATATTTGATTTTCTTTTTTTACTTCTTACTCATGTTTCTTTAAATAAGATTTCCAAAATTTTTAAACATTTTTGGTTAGCAATACTTTTTTTTTCCTTTTTAATACAATAAATTTTTCTTTTACTTTTGTTTTGTATTACAAACGTGTTTTTCATAAATTGTTTTGACAAAATAAGAAAAATGATTATTGTTATAAACATGAAACAATTTTTGTTAAGAAACCAAAGCCACAATTCCCTCACTCAAAATTACAAGATGTCTCACTCAGTGTTCTCGCTAACCTTCGATCCACATTACTGATTTGGCAAATAAATAATAAAAAAAGTAGCCAAATGAAAAAAAGAATTGTTAGCAAAATAGATACAGCGTGTAACACTAAAAAATCTAACTTTAAACCCTATCCTTTTTTTTACCTTTTCTATAGTAATCCAGTTTTTTTGTAATTATTTATACAATAGAAATTCATAATTTCGTAGCAGAAACTATTAAACATGAATACATTCTAAATGTCTCCTACAATGTTTAAGTGTTTTAGACATTCTTTTCGCAATTTAAATGAATATTGAAAACAGCTATCTTTGATTTGCCGTTATGAAAATATACACTAAAAGCTGCTATGAGGTTTCAACTCTAACCAGCAAAAAATTAACCAGCTAATGATACATTACTTACAACAAATAGATAGTAAAATAAATTATTAATTCCAACGCCACATTCCAGCAAAACTTTTCTCTATGTGGCACTTGATGCAAATATTTTTGTTTGTGTCACGACTCATAAACATGACTCCGATGATAAACACTGCTTAACTGACAATAGAGAAAGGTTTAGAGCATTATCCTTTTTGTTTCTTTAATTTCCGCTAAACTGAATTTGTATTGTGTCGATATGGCTTTAAATAGAGCAATATGTAAATTGTACGTGCAAATGATCACGAATGTCGGCATCAATCGTTCAGAAAAGCGAGTAAGAATCTCGACTATATTGACACACACAAAAACAGAGCTGAAATTGAGCACTCGCAATTTGGCGAACCTGATTGTTCGTTTACACTCCAAATGAAGCATTTTGTCGCTATTTGGCACAACAGCGAGCGGCTGTGAGATCCCTCGTCTCATAACAAGACGGAGCCAGATTTCCATCCATAACTTTACGAATATTAAACATACTGCAACGATATGTTATAAAGACATACTTTGCTTTCTGTGAAATTGAAGATAGATTGAGAAATGTTGCAAATGTTAACAATTTGCCTGGCAAACAATCCTAAGCTCTTTACTTCAGAATGTAGATAGCGGTACTTACGCTTTCATTGATGGAATTGCAGTTTTCTTCCAGAATTTCTTGTGGCACCGTCAAATTTCACACAAGAAAAATTCGTCCGTCGAAAACTACTATAAAATTTCTTCATTAATGCGATCAATTAATTAATTTCGTCAATATAAAAGAAATTTTAGATTCGTTGTGGAGTAAGATATCTTAGCGATGTCATTTTTAGCCTTTTTTAGCTCACAGGTTATCTAAAATTGAGAGCTAATTCCCGAGCTATTTCCCGAACGTTCTGTATGTGGGTATGTATACAGTCATAGGAAAAAAAAGTAAAAGCATCAAATCTGAACAAATATATCGTAGAAGAACATTAATGGTACCAAACGATTGGGAATAAAGTCTACTTTTAAATAATGTATATAAAATTTGCTTAGGGGGGTATCTACATATTAAAACGAACCCTAACTTTTTTTTTTTTTTTTTCAATAGCTGTACTAAATTTTGATGGCATAAATTAACTCTACAGCCTTCAATTAGTCTAAAAGCAAATTTTTATGAATACGTTTTCGAGAAATTAATTATTTTAAAACGAGTATATTTTAAGGCCTGTATCTAAATTGAAGTTTAGTACTCTATTGTTGACCGAGAACTCCCTCCCCCCTTCTTGATCAAATCATCTTAGGCGCTTACAACCAAACATATCAAAAGACTATATGGCAAACACAGTGACAAATCTACGAATTAACCAGTAATGGTATTAATTTTTGGCTTATGCACCATTTTATTTCCGACAGACATGGATCATTAGATACCCATATTACTACGCATCCTTAAAATAAAAGTTTTTTTTCTTTGTGCTCGTACCTCAGGTTTTTGTGTTGTCGGCTCTTGGACTATAAGAAGAAGTATAGTTTAGAAGTTTCGCATAAGAAGTTTCAAAATATCTAGTCATTTCTATCATAAATGGTCCCATAAACCATCATTTTGCCGTTAATCATAATTTGAAAACTACTTCGAAAAATTCGAATTTTAGATTCCCATACAGCAGGGCTTAATAAATCTGAATCTATCAAAAAAATTGTAGGTTGCAATTCATATTTTTTTAATATTAGTTTCATAATTCATATCATAAAATTATTTAAAAAATGCAAAATTCAGCGTATTTGAGCCCTTTAGTGTTATTTCTACTTTAAAAATTAACACATTAGGAGTATAATTTCAGAAGGTATTAATTAAAAAAGTATGAAAATGTAATTTAACATTCAAAATTTAGTGCTTCTATAAGCACTAAATTTTGAATGTTATTAATTTAAAAACTTATCATGCAAAAAACTTGAAATTTGGTGTCTAAATATAATTGTAACCGAAGATTTGAAATATCTTGTTTAAATTGAATATTGCTATTAATAAAAATGAAGTGTGGATTCATATTAATATGTAGATAGTTTCCTGAGCAAATTTTATGTGCATCATTTAAAAGTAGTTTCCAATCGTTTGGTACCAGTAACTTTCTTCTACGATAATTTGTTGTCAAGATAGTAGAGTTTTTTTTTTTTTTTTTTTTTTTTTTTTTTTTTTTTTTCAAGACTTTACGTAGTCACAGTCATGGTAAAATAAATCTGATACAAATATCAATATATTTATGAAGACCCCAGAAGGAAAGGGATTATTGAGAAAATTTAAAAAAAAAATTGATCTAAGTGCACAAACCAGAGGTCTGCACGGGCTAGAATTTCCAGGCGCGGGCTCGGCACGGCTCATATAAAAAAAATTTTCGGCCCGGCCCGTTCAGAAATCAGTGAAACAGGAAACGTTTCAATTTCTACTATTTCTAAAAAAATATTATTATAGTTTTATTATATAATTAAGATTTTTTAAAAGAATACTGCATATATGTCTTTGGGATGGTTTTACAGTATATTTTACAGTAAATACACATTAGCAACATTAATTATTACTTAGATTCTTATATTTTCAACATTCGAATAAAGATTCATTAAAAAATTAATATGGTTTAGAATAAAAGAAAAAAAAAATACCTTTTGAAAAAATTTACCTACATCGTACCTTTTGAAGCTGTATAATAAAAATAGATTTATGGAAATAGATTTATAGATTTCTATACCGTTTTATTAAAGATTCCAAATACAAATTCATTTTCAAATCCAAAGGAGCTACTTTCTGATAATTTCTAAGTTTTTTTTTTTTTTTTTTTTTTTTTTTTTTTTTGAAAAACGCATTAGATTAGCAGGTGTTTTTATTCAGAAACTATGTAATCGAATGGATTTATCCATTTATCCATTTTTTGATACAAGCAATTTAAGAAAATGCTGTCAAAGTTAGCGTTTTGAATAGAATTTCCAGAAGAAAGAGCATGGGAATGAAGAAGAATCTGCAACCATTTGACAAGAATGTCTTATATCTCAACAAGTTTATAGAATTATTTTATTTACCAAAATAAAAAACGCTATTCGATTCCAAATCCCTTCAATAATCAAGTTTGTCACTTTTATACTTTTACAGTTAAAATTTAGTCAGAAAATGTGTCAAACTTTCGCACTGTTGAGAAAGGAATTTAAGAATTACTAAGAAGTATATATCCAAAAATTACGTCAACATTATCGCTATTAATAATTTTACAAATCATGTTGTCTGCCCTAAACTTCTTGAGAACAATTAAGTCTAGTTCCGACTCGGCTCGTCCATATGTACAACAACAATGCAAACCTGATCATGGCCCGGCACGAATCTGCTAAAAAATATATATATATATATATTAAGCCTGGGTTACACACAATGTAACTATCCGATGCCGTTCTCTATTCTGTAGAAGTTACATTTCTGCAATGATGTTGTCAAGCTAAGTATCGGCCCGTGACGCACATTTCTACATATTATTTTCGTTAAAGCCATATTCACTGAAAATATCTCATATTTTATCGTTTCTGTGGCACAAACGACCTAAAAGTACGTGTTTTTTTTATTATAAATTTTTAAAAAATGTACTCTCCTTTTTTTTAACAGTTATTGAAATACGAGTTCATAGACTACAATAAAAAACAATCGAAGTTTCCTATTTCAGTTCAGGTAATTATTATTGGTTTTCAGATTTAACGTCAATTACCTGTTAACTAAATTTACTCCAAATCACATTTTTGTCACATGTACCCCATTTCTTTTGATGCCGTCATATCAAAATGACATAAATAATTCCTAATACAAATATCCGATTTGCTTGAATTTTGTTTTTTAGGTTCATTCTGATAAGATATTTCCCTGATTAGTTTTGAGGATTCATTGGTTAAGTATAAAGAAGGAAACGGGGCGCTAACTTCCCCCCCACACACACTTTATTTACATAAATGGGTTTTCCTGCAGAACTATTCGATTTGCTTCAAATTTGATATACCGGTTTATTCTCATAAGACGATTCCTTGATTGAATTTGTATGCTAATTCTTTTTATGTTTAGGGTAAAGCGGCTATCCCTCTTATTTAGATAAATGAGTTTTCATAAGAATTATTCGATTTGTTTCAAATTTAGTGTACCGGTTTAGTCTGATAAGGTACTTCCCTGATTAGATTTTGAGGTTTATTGGTTTATTGCAAAGGGAAGAAGTGAGTCCCCCCCCCCCTTAAGTTAGGTAAGTTTGTTTTTCATGCAAAATTATTTGATTTGCCATAAATTTAGTAAACAGGTTTATTCTGTTTAGGAGCTTCCTTGAATAAATTTATGGCTCATTTGTTAATTATAAAGGGGGTAATGGGGGCAAGTCCACCTCATTAATTTAGAAAAATGAGTTTTTCATCCTGCTGAAGAACTTCCCTGAGTAGATATGGAGATTCATTTGTTAAGTATAAAAGGGGGAGTGGTACGGAGAGGAGCTAATCCCCTTTAACTTATTTTTTGAGGGGTGCTAGGGGTAGTTTTACTACATTTCTCTTTATTTTTTCCTTTTATTCATGTGATCCATTTTAAGTAATTTATTAATTTTTCCTCCTTCTTTTTCCTATATCCCTTGTTAGTTGTTTTTCCTCACGTCTCATTAAACTTTTCTTAAATTTTCAACTAAGCAAAATTATTTCATCCACGGCCTATATTTTAAAAAATTTCAAAGAAATCATCGTATATTTTTGGTTAGTACGATTTTTAACTGAAATATGAAATAGCCTGCATATTTTGATGTAACTCATCACTCAAGCTATTTTTTTTTACAATATTTCCATAAAGATTAAACTTATACAACTTTATTTTAAAAAATTTAGATCTCTGAAATTAAAATTAACTGGCGGATTTTAATGAAAAATCCTTGGGATCTGGATGAGCTCACTTTGGAAGTGTAATGCATTTAACGCAATTTTTTGTATAATTAAAACAAAACTCGTATTATTGACCATAAATATTTCTCTTTATAAAAAATAAACAATAAGTGAAAATGCTATGTAATGTTCATTGATGTAACTCAGATACGATAGAAGCCCTAAATAACGCGGTCTGATACACCGCGAATTCATATTTAACGCGGGGAAAAGTATGTCCCCTGAAAAAAAAAAAATTCAATTTTAGGATAAAATTTGCGTTAAAAATTTCAGTGAAACACAATGAAGAATTTGCAGTCTGCAGCTAGTGCTATACATCTCGATATCTCTGTTGGCCATTTAAATTACTGGCTAGAAATTGACAACAGCGTATAAATTTCAAAGGTCATAAAAGATCAGGTTATCACTGATGCTGTAACGCATAAAAATTGCAGTTGGCAAGATGATGATGATGAGATCGAAAATGATGTGGTAATGAAAGACGACGTTTCACATGTTAGAGAAATCATTTCATACTTAATGAAGGTAATTTCTTGAATAGAGAGGTAAGAAGATTAAGACTGTGTTCGTATTGTTTCGACGTATTGTTTCACACTCCATCTTGCTAGTGTGAAACAATACGTTGAAAAGAAACTAAACGCCTAAGTTCGCCAAATAACATTTATGGACGTTTTTATGATAGTGTAAGATTAAGTTTGTGTTCAATGAATGACAAAGTTAATTACATTTCACAAAATGGTTAAGTGTTTTCATTATTTTATAATATTTCTTTGACACCATTCTGATATACCGCGGATGTCTCCGAACAACCGAGTTATATCGGGCTTCTACTGTACTTTCAATTACAAGAGATTTAAAATCAACGTATTTATATTTATTATAAAATGCAATAAACATTTTTACACCTTACCACCAGCTCGAAAATATTTACATCTTGAAAGGTGAATAAAAAAATTTTGAACAGAAGTACACTGATTTACGTTAAGGGTGTTCTAAATCAAAAAGGGTAATTTTGCGAGTTTTAATTTATTTTTGTTCGGAAATGCTTGAAACTAGCAGGTGTTGTTCTTCAGAAACTATCCAATCGCACTTTTTTTTCCCCGCAAATGCAATAGATTTTTTCAGAGCAAGCTCTCAAAATTAGCGTTTTAAACCGCATTTCCCGATAAAAACGGAAAAAACAGTTTTACAAAAGGTGAAAAATGCGTGATCACATAAACGAAATCGCCTATAACTCAATAGATAATTTAATTAACATAAAATGAAAAAAAAATTGATTCGAAATCGCTTCCAGAAACAGGTCTTCTAAATCTGCAAATCTTTCTGTTAAAAAATGGATTTGTAAATGTGTCAAAACGTTTTGCGATTGTTGAGCGGAGCAGTTGAATAGTTTTAATGTAGAACTTATAACTAATATGTATCCTCTTGAGTTCTTGACGTAAACGCAGATTTATGTGATATCGCCGGTCAAAAAATTTATTTAGCTATGAAGAATTTTAATATTTTGCTTGATACCTGCTATATGATCTTTGAACAATATTTTAAAAATTAAAATGTGAGAAATTTGTGTGTTTTTGTAATTAATTAATAAAAGTAAAATACGGGAAAACATGACAGAATGTATAGCGCCTGGATAAAAAAAAAATTGATATTGTAGAATTAAGAAATTTTGTTTTTATTTTTGTTATTATTAAATAACATTTTGATATTGTGATTAATTATTTTCATTTGATCAAAGGCACTAAAATAATTTATAGTTTGCGATTGTAAAACATTCTCTTGAAATCGAAAGTTTTCATTATCAGTTCCGTCTTAACCCATTAACAGCCGAAACTCTAATATAGAGATCTTCAAATTTTTGTAGGAAAACATTTTCCACAACAAATTTTCAAAGATAATCGCTTATTTTTATTTTGTAGTCACGAATAATTTCTTTCCCGCTACAGGATCAAATATATATTTAACCAGAAAACAACTTTTCCGGAACACAAAAGTGCTAGTTTAATTCAATAAACTCTTTTTCTAAAACTAGTAAATTTGCATATCAGGAGCATCAGTGTCAACTTTGCAAATCGTTGGGGGGGGGGGGGGTTTACCATATTTTGGGTAATATTTAATTTCATACAAACAGCAGTTGTAAGTTTTCAAATAACTGAAATGTTTATAAGGAAAAAAATACACAGAAATAAGATGTATTAAGCCGTATCGTTATACAGCGATATTCTAAAATTCTCATAAACTTCATATTATGATAAATTTTTATATAAAAAAGTACATTTCCTCAGGGTGGCTCAGCCCCCCTGAACTCCCCGTGGTCTCATTAATTTTGCATTCATAATTTTCTATCGATTGTGCGAATGGTTAGAATTAATCTTAGAATTGATTTTATTCTAGTATCTTAAATTTCATTTTATTCCACTTTATTTTCATCAAACCTGATGAAAATTTTGGGTTTGGAAGATGGAACATGACGTAAAGAAGGCATTCTAAAGAAGAGATATGGCTTTTAAATAGAAAATAGGAGAACGGAGATGGCCTGTAAACTATAAAGTTTTCATTTCAGTAAGAATGTCAAAAGAAATTATAAATATTTTCTTCGTATCTTCAAGAAGGTTATAAAAAATAACGTAAAAACTTTTCTTTTTCCCCTTGTTGATTTCTTACATGATATTCTAGTTCGCCTGCAAAATGCTATTTTTCAGATACTTCATAAGCAAGTAAAATTTTTGATTATGTTAATTAGAAAGCAATATATGCATGCTTTTTTATTTCTCATTTTTAGTATTGAATATGTATCGTATATATTGAAGTTTCATGGATTCCTTTTTGAATTGATTTTTAAATTTAAAAAATACATATTTTTCGTGAAAACTAAATATTTTAATTAAAATTAGATAAAAACTCGCTTTTTTAAAAATGTTTTTAAATCTGTATGCGTATTACAAAAAATTTGGGGCAATTAAAAAAAATGCCGCCGACATTAATTTAAACCGAAGTTGAAAACTTTAAATTCGTATCTGAAAAATTAGATTTTCATCGAGAAAGGTAAACGTCGATTGCTCTAACTCAAAATTTTATTATCCTATAATCATGAAATTTTTTGTGTAGCTGTTTGATAATGTCTATGGTTTAATGAACTAAAAATTAGCTCTCAGGGAACTAACTCTATTCTTGATAAATAGCGATTTTTATGAAGAATTAAATGTAAAATTACTGAAATTTTCTGAGTTATGTATACAATCAGCTACATCTGTTTTAGATTTTCTTTATATTGTCTAGTTTTAAGTCCATTATACTCAAGAGTGCTTTATATACATATGTTGAAAAAAAATTGTTATATGCATCTTTTGTTTTTTCATAGAGCCGGAGCCGCTTTTATAGTAAAAAAAGTTAAAAAATGACCACAATTTTTCAAATTTTTAAAACATTGCACAGACATTACATATTTTTTTATATATAATTTTCTATATTCTGTGTTAGATTAAACTGAAAAATACCAAAAAATGCGTCAAAAGTAGAGTTTTTTTTCTATGTCTCTGAACATAGTCGGATACCTTAAACAAAAGCTATTTCGCTATTAAGTTCTACAAGAAATTCTTATCTTTTCTTTTTATTAGCACTTTCCAACAAGGTTGAAAAGTGCTTCGGTTTCTCTGGCCGTCTGACCGTCTGTCCATCTGGCCGCACTCTAAATCGTGTAAATACATTGAGATTACCATAAAATTTTTGGACGTTATTGACGTTTACCCTAGCACGAGCCCTAACTAAAATGAAGTTTCTACCATGATTAATTTATTTACAGGAAGAGTCAAAAGTTTTCAACTACATTGCGGTCTATGGGGAAAAATCGTTTCAAAGGAATTTTAAAGATGTTACACTCTGTCAAACACATTACAATTTATATGCATTCACGAGGTGCACTAAAATATACATTCTATAAAATATGCAGTGAATATATAACTATTATTCATACTCAGGCCCACACAAAAGAATTCCATTAGATAATGGTAAAAGTGGAAATTGTGTGCGATATATTTTAAATATATTAAAGTGTTTCATATATAATGAAACTGGTGTATTTCACTGAGGCTTAATATAAATTATACGGTACTGTCTTGTATAATATGAAATACATAGCATTTTCAAGGACACACAAAAGATGTCAAATACTAGCATATTCTTTTCCTGTATATGTATCCTATGACGGCTGATGGATGGATGAAATGCATTTTAATTATGACAGCCACGTTTAAGCTTCACTAAATCTGTGCCCATTATACATAGTGTGCATAAATGCTACAGTTGGTATACAGGACTACCCAAAAGAGTTCCCCAACGTTACTGAATATCATCGTAAATTACTTAAAGGTGGTTCTTAAATAAGTTATAAATTTTCTCGCTGAATTGCATTCAATTTACTGTGAAATATTTGCGGAATATAGATAAAATGCTATACAGCGCCACGCAAAGAATTGGGTACATGGAGCCTATGAATGATAATTTATGAGAATGTGATTTCAGTTGTTTCAAGAGTGTTTTAGTTTAAAATAAATTTTAGCTTAATACTGACGTGTAATGAAGGTACAAATTAAACTACAGGGCTGAACAAAAGTATTCAAGTATGTTTCAATCTATTAATATAAATTGCTGAAAAAGAAATTTCAAGCTGCTAGGTATTTTCTTGCTAAAATAAATTTTCCCATTATATAGTAAATATATCAGCTGACAGACCAAATACAGGTCTGTTCAAAAGAATTTGGAATAAATATTTAGCTATATTTGGCTATATACCCTTACTTCCCTAAATAACGAAGTTTTGTAAAGATTTCATGGAGTGTTGGAAAGTGCTTCATAATCTATACTTAAAGCATGATTTTTCTTACTTGTTTTTACTTTATTTTGATGTGATACATAAAAAGAAAAAAAAATTAAATCCTTTCATTGTGTCTGGCATGACAAATTTAAGATCTTGTGCAAGTCCTGTGTTTAAATTCTTAAAAAATTTTCAAGCAAAATAAGTTTTTATACATGCTTTTCTAATTTTCTCGGCTAGTGTATTAACACAATCCAATACCTGTTTGGTTTTTTGCTAGATATATTTCCCTTACTTTGTAGCTTATAATCAAATTAGCGGTACCATTTTCATTACAATTTCTAGTTTTTTTAATGTAATTTATTGGTTAACTTTTAGATCATTTGCAAGGTGACATGTATATTGCGTCCTTACCCTTGGTATGGTGCCAGCACTCTTGGATGGGTTTACTGTTTATTGATCCTGGAACGCTTTATAAAACCGGGAATACAGCCATAAATGAATTTAGGAAGTTAACTTATACATTTTGTTTTACAAATATTGGAAAAATCTTTCGAATGTACGTTTACAATCCTAAATATTTCATCGTTATTTTCTTTAAAATGTTGATGAAAATTTCGGTGACTTGCGAAAACCTTAATCTTTATCTACCGGCGGTACTTATAAGTACCATCAAACTAATTTATTATAAAATCCATTTAATACATCATTTATTTGTAATACAGTTTAGAATGTGTTATAGATACATTACTTTATCCCGCTACAAAAGTATTATTAGTTACACAAAACAAAAATATTTTTAAAACAATGATTCTTTTGCTTTTGCATCTTTTCAGCTTTCTTGGCGTTAAGGGTGGTGGAATAAATTTTTTGATTAGGATATATTTGTACATCTCCTAATTCTACAAAATACTAAAAAAAAAAAAAAAAAAAAAAAAAAAAAAACTTAAAATAAAAGATTTGAGTAGGGTTATTAATATTGAAGAAAATCCTATAAATTCAAATTTAATTATTCCTCTTAAATCTTCCATCCTTCTAAAATCCTTCTAAACTAAATTAAATGATTATGTAAATATTCTAATTTAGTTTAAACAATTTACGAAAAATGCTTTTGAAAGTAAAATTTTCATGAATTCATAATTCGGTAGATGAAGGATTAAAAGGTTCCGGAAGTCAAAATTTCATTTTGTTTATCTATAAGCATTTATTAAGGGTTTTTTTCCTGCAATGTGTCTTTCTTTAAAGATTCCTTTTCAGATAAAAAGTTTTCTAAATTTTTTTTAATGTAATAATACTTCATAATTCATGAACTTTTTATTGGTCTTTATAACTTTTTTCACCGTTGTGTGGGAATACGTCTCTTTTTCATTTGTTTGCAGTTTTGCATTTGTTTGAATTTGTTGAAATAAAGCTTACAAAATTTATCTAAAAACAAGTGAGTAACTGTGATCGCAGATCGCACAGATGGTTTCGTTTAATATTTCCTTCAAAACACCTTATTACTAAATTAACAAACGAAGATTATCAACAGAAAATTAATCATTCCTTGCAAGTAAGTAAAATTATGAATAAAAGTAAATTATTGCAAAGCTTGTTTTAAATTTAAGGGAGACCAAACTGGTCACCAGAGGCGGTTAGAATTTAAACAGATAGGAATTTAATAAATAAAAAAAATATTTAACTTCGCGTGTCTAAATTAATGATAAATATGATGTAATATAATGGAATAAAAACAAATAAACGCGTTTTTTTTTTATTTATTTATTTATTTATTTAATCTATTAATTTGTGTTACATACAATTTTTTTATACCTATTTAAACTAGGGTGCAACAAATAGAAGCAGAAAGACAACAAAATAATTATGAAAGGAAGTTATTTATTTTAATCGAACTAAAAATGTTTATATCAAATTATCTATATATTATAAAAGCCAAACGTATCTATGCGTAATGCATACGTCATTTTGGCAAATTTTGAAATTTGATATGAAATTTCAGTTTTAAAATGTACGCTACTGCAAATTTTTAAGCTTCTAAATATAGCACATTTTCAATTTTTACATCATTGCTTAGGGAGAAAAATGCTTTTTTAAATGCAGTTTGTTTAAAAGCTGTATTTCATTTCATTTTTGAAAAATTATTATTATTATTTTTTATTTATTTTTTTTTATTTTATTTATTTTTTTTTTTTTTGTAGTTTTTAATACAAATTTTGTAATTGTAACAACAGAAGTACTTCATTTCTTTTAAAATTAAAGGAAAAACAACAACAACAAAAAATGAACTGATGGTATAAAAAAAATTAATTAATTAAAATAATAGTCTTTTGCAAAATTTTATGATTTGTTGTGTGACAAGAGATATTCAGCTGTAAGTACACGAAATTTGAACACTCTGATTTATATAGTTCTTGTATACGGACTCTGTGACAGACAAGCAGACAGAGGACAGAGCGAATAGAGTTTCGTCAGATAAACAAAACCTTAAAAATGAGGTCATTTGAAAGTGATTTATTTATATTTTAAGGATTTTTTTGTTTTAGAATTTCCCCAAGAACTTAGTAATACTTAAGACAATTTATTAAACATGTAACAAAAGAATGTGTATACAAATTTTCATATTTAAATTTTTGAAGAAAATTTAGATGTATCTTTTTAATTCGTTATCACATGCGCCTACATTCCGTCACCTGAGAATAATAAAGTTCTATCTGTGTTTTTTTTTTATTGACTTATCAATATAGATAGGTTCTATTTGTATCTATGAAGGCATTTTTGCATCAAAATGATGTTATATATAATTTCCATATGACCAATCATAATATGACATTTTTTTAATCCAGAAATGCCTTCATAGATACAAATGAATGACAGTTCCTTTTTAAAAATTTTCTTTCGTCGAAATTCGACGGGTTCTAACTTGTAATTGTAAATTTGCACTAATCTGTATCTTAACAGAGTGGGAAAAATGTGTTTTGTGGTTCCTTGAAAATGTGGTTCCAAGACACATGCCCCGTATGAACTTGTGATTATCAAGCTCGGCCTGTGCCGGTCTTGATAATCAATGAACTGCATTTTTCACTTGCAATAAATGTTAGTCCAAGAGCCGACCGAGCAAAATCCTAAGTCATCGAGCGCAAAAAAAAATCTTTTATTTTATGGAGGAGTAGTAATAGAGGAATCTAATGATTCATGCGAAATGGTGCATAAGCCAAAAATTAATACCACTAGTGCTTCACTCGTAGGTAATTGTGTTGTAATTGTGTAGGTAATTGTGTGTAGGTCATTGTGTTTGCCGTACAATCAAAATTGGGAAAACATGGAAAACTGGGTGCAGGAATGCTAAATCTACGAGTCAACCACTAGTAGTATCAATTTTTGGCTTATGCACCACTTCGCTTCCGACAGACATGGATCATTAGATTCCTCTATTGTTACTGCTCCATAAAGTAAAATATTTTTTCTTGTGCTCGATGATTTTTGGTTTTGTGTGGTCGGCTCTTGGACTATGTATTGTTTTACCCCTTAGAATAGCGTGTATGTAGGGGGATTCTGGAAAATTCAATTTGTTTGAAAGCTCTATTCCTATTTACAGATTTTTTTATGATTTTAAAAATAAATTTTAAGCATTATAAATTTTTTAATCTGTCTCTTTCGCACGCAATTGGGTCATAAACGATGAACCCCTTTGTATTTATAGCAAAAAAAATAATAATTAATCATTTGTTTCTAAATAATATTCCATAACGAAATTTAAATTTTATCAATTAACAAACAAAATAATACAACAACATAAATGAAGCACGAGTGTAGTGGACATTTAATCAAACTATGTTCTTAAAACACTGAAATGATCAAAATCATAAGGGCTGCTGCATTTGTCTATTTCTTCGGTTAGTGTGTTATGGTATACATCTAATACTCTTTTAGTGCATTTCAAAATTTTATTTAAGTACATTATTGATATCATTCACATAAAACCATTTTTTTTTTTGTCGTTAGACGGCAATCTAAAAAAACATACTAAATATTAAAAATTTTATTAAAATCGATAATTAAAACAAGTCGGAGATTATGCGTCAAACGTGGCAAATAATGTATATTATAATTTAGTTTTTGGTGCCGACCTTAGTGCGATACTTATTGCACTCTCATATAAAAACTCAAGAAAACAACATTTATTACGATTATATATATTAAATTCAGTTATATGGAAATGGAATGACTTCATCTTAAATAATCGTCATAGCAACCGAGAATCATTACCAATCATGCGATGTCATTGAATTAATTACAAATGATAAGATTTAATAGAGTAAGGGAAACTTTACGTTTTGACTCAGTTTTTCAGAAAATTTCAAATGACCCGACAAAATTCTGCAATTATTCTAAACTATTTGGTTGAGTAGGTTTTGCGCTATTATATGTGGACAAGCAGGCGGACTAGACGACTCTTATACACTACGTGGCCAAAGATGACCGTCTACTTCCAATTTTTGGCATTTTGTTAAACTTCTAGAAAAATACATGAGCAATTATCCTGAAACCTTAAGTGTGTAAACATAATGGTACAGGTCATATATTTCCATGAACACTTTCTCCCGAAGCACCATAGGGGACCGTCAACAAATTGAAAAAAGAACGAAAATCTTTTGTATAACCCTGTCAAAAATAATGTAGCAAAAGCGATCAAACTATAGGTTATGATTAAGTTGTAAAAGTCTCAAAAGTTTAGCTTGAAAATTCTGAAAGTGTTCATCGATTGAATAAGCTCAAAATCCGCTATTCCAAAAATGAAACAAAAAGATGAGGGATTGTATTCATTTCTCTATTGATGAGTGCCAATATACAATACACAATATGGCATGTAGTACTATATTTTGATGGAACCCCTTATTTCTTTGCTTCATTTTGTGAACAACAGATTTTATGCTTACTCTATATCGACGAACACTTTCAGAATTTTCAAGCTATGCTTTTGAGACTTTTGCAAAAGTTGCTCTATAGATTATCTAACACATTATGCAAATGAAATTTTGATAACGTTGACGCATGCGCAATGAAAAAATATTTAGTAAAACTGCTCACATTTCATGCAATTTTTATTATTTTGTAATTTTGATTAGAGTGTAGTGTGTACAATATTTTTTGTGATATTTTTGGAAAAAAACATTATTTTATATTAGGAACTCTTCAAATTAAAAGCAAAAAACTTGAAAATAATTGGGATTGTTTTTTAACCTTAATATCTCTACGAGTATCCATTCTGTCCGCATAAAAATGAAAACAGTTAATTACAGTTAGCTACTTAATCATAATCCACAATTTGAACGCTTTTGCTACGTTAGTATTGACAGTGTTATCGAAAGGATTTTCGTTTTTTTTTTCAATTTGTTGACGGTCCCTTATAGAGTTTTGGGGGGAAGTCTTCACAGAACTATATGACCTGTACTATTATGTTTACACACTTAAGGTTTCAGGATAATTCGTGAAATAATTTTCTAAATATTTAACAAAATGTCAAAAATCGCAAATGGACGGTCATCTTTGTCCATATAGTGTGGATGCTACATATTTTATACAATTAAGAATTCACGTACAATGGGTTTTCACTTATGTATGGTAATCAGGAAATCTCGGATTGGATCCTCTAGCTTATATAATTTTACAATACTAACGTTGTTTTAAAAAAATAATTTAGCTGTGTCAATACTTTTAACGCTAATCTTTTTATGAATAATAAGTTTTTATATCATATGAGAGAACTCTTTTTTACAATACTAAAACTCTTCTGGTAAAAAAAACAACATCACACTTTTTTTTCTCCTTTTGCAAAACAGTAGGATATAATAATCACCTCATAAAGCAACAAATCGAACACTTTTTTAAAAATCCATTAAAAGTTAATCAACAAATTACTCGCATTATTTATGCATATACAAGAGCATTTTCAGTTGCACGCAGAATTTAAAAATTAGTACGGCGATTGACACTCTATGGTTCTGTCAGAGGTACAAAGGTTTCTTGTTGTGCGTGCTAACCATGGAAACAGGGTTTTGGAAACAGAAAAATTCTTAAATTTAAAAGTAATCATCAATAAATTGCATTTTAAACATTGCATTTATTAAACTATTGTGGTGGTTTAAAATTACATATCATTAGGAGGCTTTAATGATGTAAACGATTTTCAGACATTAATACATTCATTTAAAAATCAGCTTTTAAAAATGGTAGTAAAGTTTTCATTTTTTAAAAGTCCAATTAATGTTCAACTGTCAAGATGTATTTTTATACACAAAACAATACTGTAGGTGTATTCAATATATATATTAAAATATATACGTGAAATGTGCATACCTACGGCATTATAGGTTTCTTGAATTACCTGAATATAGTACTTATCTATTAACAAAAAAAATCAAGAACTCCTAATATACATTTTCAATGTTCAAATTATTACATTTTGTACAATAAAAATTTAGAAAATGATAGCATTAGAAAATATCAGGAATATAGTTATGAGCAATAAATTAAACGAATTGCTGAATTACTAAAACAGAAAATCTATCTAAAGTTTAAAAAAAATCATATTATTAGAGTTTAAAATTTTATACAGTGAAAATTTACATTACTAGCACTAATAAACACCAGGAAAATGCACACATGAACGAAATTAAAAAAATTATTGATTTACTAAATTGCATTTCTTTAAAAAAAATGTAGTTTATATTTAAAGTGTGCAAAATATTACATTTTATACAATGAAAATTTAGAAGTTCCAAGCGCTACAAACATCCGAAAAATGTACATACAAACGAAATTAAAGGAATTGTTGAGTTATCAAAATACAGTACATACATATTTTTTAAAAAAGTTCACATTTTTAGTGTTCTGTATAATATACTTTATACAATGGAAAGTAAAAAACTTCTAGCACTACAAAACATTAGAAAAACTCACATGCGAACGAAATTAAAAGAACTGTTAAATTACTGGAATACAGTACAGTCGACTCTCATTAATTTGAACTCATCGGGAGCTCAAAATATGTTCGATTTATCAAGAGGTTGAATTATGAGAGGAAAACATGTTTAAAGTGATACTATTACAAAAAAATTGATGTTATAGTATTTTTTTAAATTTATTCCGGCTGTTATCATTAGAACAGGACTTAATATTCACTGTAAAAAAAAAAAAAAAAAAAAAAAAAATCTGTGAATTCACGGTAAAATTACTGACCACAAAGTAGCCAGACATTTACCGTTCCGTTATTAGATTTTCCGTTTTAGAAAATAAAAGAAAGAAAAACGCCGTTTGAAAAAGCGGTAACTTTCCGCAAGGTTGGATTTTTAATGATAGTAATTAATTCAATATAAATTTTATGAACCGAATAATCGTCAAAGAATTCAAACTTTCCGAGTGATTTTGAGCTGCTATATAATTTACTATTTTATTTATAATTTACTTTAAGCCATCCTCATGATCGAACGCGAGACTTTTTGACAGCGGAATAAGTCCTTATCGATTCTGTCAAAGCTGCTGATGCCTGTCTGTACAAAGAATGTCTTTTATGAGTTAGAGGGAAAATCTGTTGAGTTTTTCAAAGATTTCCTTTCATAGGTATTCGTTAGAATATTCGTAAGCGGTTTATTTTATTTTATTTTAGACCGATGCATAATACTTATTATTTTTTAAATCAATTTTAATTTTTTAACTAGTTTAAAATTTAAAAAAAATCACTTTTTAAAATGTTTTTTTTTTGTTTGTTTGTTTGTTTGTTTGTTTGTTTTTGAATGAATGTATGAATTTTTTTTTATTCATTTTTTACAATTGTCTCACACAATTTATTTATTTTTTTGGCGAGGCTAATTACACTGATAAACAAGGTTTCTGTTTCTAACTAAGTATGTGGTGACTTTTATATTTTAAGTGGTGCTGTGAAAGAATATGCCATTAAAAAGTTTCTATCACCCAGATTTTTAAAAATTCAAAATCTTGAAAATCTGAATTTTGTAGTATTTATTCAACACATATACCTTATGAAATTTATCATTTGGTATTTTAGTAATGACAAACACTTAAATAAACACTTATAAAGCTTAAAATTAATATTTAAAACAATGAAAGTATGCATTGTTTATAAAGTTTCAGAAAAATATTGAAGAATTTTTGTAAAAAGAAATGATATTGATAAGAAAATTCATACTTTATGTAGCGGTAAATGTCTTATCTGTGGCTGCTCTCTTTTAGGCCATTGTTCCGAGTTATAATGACAATTTAAAGCAGACATTAAGCCACTTATATCATTACAATTGCATACATCATCTTTTCTTGAAAAAAATGTCGAATATTTCTTATGTCAATCTCGATAAATAGATTATCTTTGTATTGTTTTTCCGGATATTCCAACCTTGCAATCTTGATCCAAGTAATTCTGAGTTTTTATTTGATAAACTTAAGTCTCTCACAAGATCTTTTAATTCTTCTTGAATAATTAGGTGTGGTTCTTCATTTATGCCAGGAGAATAGTTTATATCAGATGTAGAGGAAATTTCAGTTTAATCAGTTTCCATTTCTACTGCTGCATCGTCATATGAGCAGCAGTAGAAATGGAATTCTCTGGAGGTTTCGGTATTTGTAAATCATCATTATGTAATGCTGGTCACATTGCTGAATCTAAGTTAAGGTACTTAATTTTATGTTTACTTCTTGCAGAGAATCATTTAATTTTTGTAATGCATTAGTAGCTGTCATTTATATGATCCTTCGGCATGCGCCATATCATGGGTATAGCAAAGGACATACACTTTTTTGTACCTTTCATCTACGCCCGGAAGTTTGTAGCACATCGTGTACAACAAGAATGAGATGCCCATTTCTTATCTTGTTCACCTACTTTATATCCAAAGTACATATGATAGGCAGTCTTTATTAACGGCGTGAATGCGCATCAATGCTTTTTCAAAGTTAGCTCCCCGCACACATAGCAAAAAGAATTGGGTTCATTAACGTATCCTCTAGACATGTTTTACATATTGTAGAGGAAAATAGGATAATTATAATCAAAATTTAATTAAAAAGTCTTACAGAACAAAGAAATAGTAGTACACTCGCACCGAAAGTTTCAACTGTCACGGATTTGCTGGAAATACTGTGATGGAAATACTGTGGGGGTGGCTAGAGCTGTCTGTTCAACATAAAATTTATTAGGGGGACATCCGTTTCTACTCTCTTGCTGTGTCTTGTATCGTTGTAATAAGAAAAAGGAATGTTTGTGTGAATCAAATACATGAAAGAGAATAATATAATATAATTAAAATACCTATACGATGCCTATATACTCCAAAACGTAGGAACGAAATTTCTCAAAATTGGAGGGTGATAGAAAATTTTCACAAACATATTCTTTTTCAGCAGCCTGAAATCTATAAGAAACACTCAACGTATATAGGGAAATAGAAAATTCGTTAAAATTTGTTTATCAGTGTTAGTTAAGATTTTTTTAATAAGAAATAAGAGAAAAATAAACAGAAAAAATGCAACTTAAAAGGGACTTTTATGATTTATTATTTCATGGCGCTAGTGGAATTTGAACCCACAATCTTCGCTCTCAAGTGTTTCATGAATTGGTGCCTTGACCACTCGGCCAAGGAGACCCCTAGATAACGGAGTGACTCCGTTTTTTCTTTCTATTTCTTTCTATCCATTTCGTTATTTTCAGGAAATATGCTGTTGTTTTCTGATTTTTAACGAAAAATGCCCTTTTGTTGTGAAAAGGGACTTTTTCTGTGAAATTCAGAAAAAAATTCTTCGTGAATTTCAGATTTTTTTAACAGTGTTGAATTAAAATATATAAATACATAATATAATTAAGAGATTAGGAGCAAGAACAATGGAAAAATTGGAGATGTCATTCATGGACAAACAGGGCATTAAGAAAGCGGATATCAAATGCATGGGGTTAAATGTTTACTAGCTCAAAACAATTCTGACAAAAGTGAAAGAAAGAAAGATATTTCAAGAAACTGAAGTTCGTGAGAAAGTAAGGAAAAATAAAAAATCGGAATTTTCCTTAGTCCAAATTAAATAAAGTCCAGAGAAAATGAGTTGAAATAAATAAAAGTTCTTAACATTATTCTGCTATTGAAAATTTCGGGACTTTATATTTAGTTCAAATTAAGCGAAAATTCGATTGATCTGATTTCGAATTAACGAGAGCCCACTGCTCATATTCTCATTTTTTTTTATACATCAACCTGTAACTTATAGTTATGAATCCAAATTCCCAAACTGTTTATAAATGATTGAGATATGGAGTGTGTTAAAAATGCCTCTTTTTACCTCACTGATTTTAAGGCACCAGTAAAGCTCACTCTACATTTTCAGCTTAAAAAAATTTGGTAATTTCATAAGCTTTACAGATAATATGATACCATTTCTTATCTACGCACTTTTTAGAAAGAAAATATTTACCATTTTTTACTGTAACATTTTTTAGATCGAGCTCTACTTTTTGTTCTCTGGTTTCACCAGTTTTTTATATAATTAAATACCATTTACACGCATTCTAAACATCTATTAAAAAACAACTTTTGCATTAAAATTGTTCGTTTTTTTTCGAAAAATATGTTGCTTGCTAAATGTCTTTTCGCGCCAAATACTCAAAAGTACGTTTTTTTTAAAAAAAAAGACTTTCGATTGTAATTCCGCATACTTATTGTAATTTATAAACTTTGTACTGTATCTAAATTTGACTGATCATTTATTACATACATAACTAACTTAATTATTATTATTATTTCAAAACATTCTGTGTATGTCTTGTCTTGAGACCATTTTTGTTAGAATGATCAGCGATATGAAAATGACATTTGCTGTACGTATGTAAAGTGCACAATTTAGATGATTATCAAGTAATATAGATTTTCAATCGTGTTTTTAACTTTTATAAAACTAAATCTGAATTTTCTATTGCTCTGTACAAAAGTTTCCGCTAAATCACAGATTAATAATACCAAAGCACAAAAATCGCTTTAAAATACAGCCTTTCATTTTATTATTAGTTTGGCAGACCCACTCAGCGTTTCCAAAGCATGCTAATGAGAATGAATGAATAAAATAAAATTCCAATAAAAAATGCTCTTTTTTCATGTTTAATCAACCAGAAGCTTGTTATTTTTCATAAATTCCATGAAAATGTCTACCGTAAAGAGCTAGTGCTTGTTTTTTGCATTTCCCAATTTTCTTCATAAATTTAATTTGTGAGAAAATTTACAGATACGTGATGTAGTTTGTGAAATTTTAATGTGTTTAAAAAATTATACTGCACGTCAAATTTTACGATAAATTTATCAATAGATCAATATTCCCCGTTTTAAAATGATGTTCGTATACTAAGAGGTTTTCTCCACAATTTAAAAAAGCTTTCTGTTAATACTGCATAATTTTTGCATTCATTTTCACATTAAACAGGTGCACAAAGGTTTGTAATAGAAAACTCATTTAGGAATTGACTATACTTGATAAATCTTCAAACTGTAATGATTTTTTATAATTTTTATTTTATTTTATTTTACTTTACTTTATTTTATTTTATTTTTTGACTTCAGATTAGTGTTGATATGTGTAGTCACATAAAATACGATATTGAAAAGAAAAAAAGTGTAAATCATTTTTCGTATACGTTTTGGATAAAAAGTACAGGGAATTGTTAACTAAAGACACAAAAAAGTTAATTTATTCATCAAAATTTATTTTGTCGACCTCAAAGTAAAATTCATTAAGTAATCCACAGAATCCAATCCTCTTTGCATTTTTTGTAAGCATATTGAGGGATGGCCTTTAGCTCTTTTAATGATTTGTTTAATGTTCTCAATTTACTTAAAATGCTTTTCTAGAAGTGGTAAATTTCGCCGAAAATTCTTGCACAATAGAACGCTATCAAGTTCTTTAGGTACCTGTTGCCGGCGGCGCGTTTCATGCCCCAAATATGAGTCATAACGCTATGAACGGACTAAAATGTTTCATTCACTTCTGGTGGCGATGACTTTCAAAAATCATGCGACGATTTTCGAGAACCAGATTCTGAGATTTTTAGTGATGCAATTCATTCGTAGACGTTAGCTGGTTCTCAATCTCCTACAATCCAGATAAATCAAAATATTTGTTTCAGAAAATTTTTACCAATTAATCCTTCTTATCAATTTCAGTACCTCTTGTTGCAAAATAATGAATGATTATTACAGATCCATGTAAGTTTGAAACGTAAAATAACGATTCAATTTCAAATATACAGGTATATCATTTCTCCCCAGTATTATTGTATCATATCTCCTCATCATGTCTTATTGAATATTCAATCGCTTTATATATATATTGCTGCAAAATAGCAATTTACTTTATATTAAAATTTATGCTACCAATGTTCTTTATAAATTAAAAAAATACAACATAGCATCTTTATAGTCACAACAGTTATGAAAGAAAAACAGTATTTGAAAAAAAAAATACATTGACATATCAAATTTCTGCAAAATTTAAGGAAAAACAAAGTTGTTAGTTCTTCGCTGCTTTGTCAAGAAAATCATGATTTCTGCGAATAAAAGAAGTATTTACATGTGTTATAATGGGTGTTATTGCCATATATTAAGAAAAATTGCCAATATATCATCTCGCCCTATGCATCAAACCTCCCCTACCACCTCTACAATCCCCAGTTTGTAATCATTTTGGGATCCATGTTAAATTTCTAGAGGGAAAGCTCCTATTTCTTGTATCATTTGGACAGTCAGGTCCTGACAATGACAAACAATTTTTGTAGAATTAAAGAAGAGTAGAGCACATGTAAACAAGAGACAGATGGGAACTTCACAATCTTTAAATAGTTATTTTAGTTTTTTTTTATTTGAAATTTTTTTCAAAATATGGTAACACTTGTAAACATATAAAAATAAATTTTTGAAGCTCTTTACCTGTTTATTCGTCTTCAGTATCCAAAACACGATTTATAAGTTTTAAAAGTAAAATCCTAGCTCTACTATTGATAAGTGATTAGCTTTGGTTATTTATTTATTTATTTGAATTTTAATGTTTTAACATATACTAAAATTACTAATTAATATTTCTGATGCAGCTTTTTTTCTTCTAAAATTTAGAAATTTTAACGATTTATCAATGTAACTCTATAAGTTACGTGGGGCACTTGAACAGATTAGTTCAAGCATATATGAACAGTTTATAAGTGTCCCAATCATCATTCTGTGTTTTTTTTTTTCTTTTCTTTAGTTAAAATTATGTGAAAGAATGTCAGGGCCAGTACCTATAATTTTACTGAAATAGAAGATATTTACATCATACAAAAAAAAAAAGGATGTTATATTGAAACGTCCGCAGCCATGTGTGTCAGTAAGTGCACAAAGAACAACAGGATCGTAATTTAACACAAAAAACACGTTCAAATATAATTTGAATAAATTTTTATGTTTTTTTAAAGTGAAATATGTGTTAGGTATTATTTTACAAATCAGTTTACAATAATATTTTTTATGCAATGTTAATACAAAAAGTTTTATTTTAAACAATTTTACAGTTTTGTTTTGTTTTTATTTTATTTCATTTATTTCAAACTTGCAATGATCAGAAAATAGGGTACGTTATAAGCAATAATCAATAAACTACAGTGCATAATGTGACAGAAAAAAGCACATATAAATACATACAATAACAGAGATTTTAAATAGAAATTTTATGAATTTCCCAAAATAAAATAAAAAGCATTTTACTGCTTACACGCATTTTTAGAAAATAATTTTTAGTTTGTGATGTTTTCTTTGATTAGATGAAACTGGAAAAAGTATACTTTTAATTTTTTAATGAAATTTTAAAAAGTCTCTGAATAGTCAGTATCGAATTCAACGAATCACGATAAAGTTTTTATAGGACTCAAAGATACACTTTTGGCACCCCCTCTTAGCTTTCATCCTCATTATCATCAGATTCTCTATCTTCATAGCTTGATTCAGAGACTGATGCAACAATCTCTTTATCGGATGATGTTTTGGATATCGTCACATCATCATCCACAGAAAAGTATGAATCAATGTCTTGTTGAGGACTAATTTCTTGAATGTTCTACATCTTCAACTATTTTGATAATGGTATATTTTCATCATCGTCATTATCTGGAGTACCAGCAGTGAAACCTACCTGACGGAAACAAGTTTTAACTGTAGTCGATTTGACGCAATGCGAAGATTCATTTGGTATTCTTATTGCATCTAAGACAGAAACGTTATTTGCATTTTTTCTTTTAAAATCAGAATGTATTCCTGAATAAAACCGACAATGATTAATTTTCTGAAATGAGACTTTAAACTTCGAATCACACTTCATAGGCGGATTTTTCACAGACGTTTTCGTTGCAAGAAATAATAATTCAATGGAACCTAAATTATCTACTGATATATGAGCCGGGCAATGTCCAAAATAAAAAAAATCTTTCTTTTTTTTTTTTTTTTTTTTTTTTTTTTTTTTTTCTAAGCGGATTCTAATCCCATAATCTGAGTTCCACATGGAATATCTCGGACGTTATCCATGCTTTCCGATTAGCAATATATAAAAAACAGTTTTTTTTTTAACATTTTGGCTTTGATTTCAGTATGACCAATAATTTTGTTTTTCCCATTGCCAGTTACATTTGCGCACAAAACAACTGTCAGTTTTTTCCTTAGATTGTTTATCTACAACGCACTTCTTTCCTTACACTGTTAATATATGAAATTCACGGATATATTTTTCCTGAATTTCACTGAAGAAGTCCCTTTTCGCTTACAAAAGGACATTTTCCGTTAAAAATCTGAAAACTCCACAATATTTCCTGAAAATAACGAAGCGGTTCAAAATAGAAATAAAAAACGGAGACACACCGTTGCCTGAGAGTCTCCGTGGCCGAGTGGTCAAGGCACCACTCCACCAAATGACTGCGTCCGTAGATTGTGGTTTCGAATCACACTAGTGCCATGAAATAGTGAAAACATAAAAAGTTCTTTTTAATTGCATTTTTTTCTGCTTATTTTTCTCTTGTTTCATCTTAAAAATATTTTAACTAATTAGCCCTCTCAAAAAAATAAACAAATTGTGAGCGATAATTTCAAAAAATTGTCATTAACATTATTTTTGTAAAAAATGAATGTATTTTTTTCATACATTGAATCAAAAAAAGAAAAATAGTGATTTTAAACAGTGTTTTTTTTAATTAAAACTTTTAAAAAATTATAATTGATTTTAAAAAATAATAAGTATTATGCATCGGTCTAAAATAATAAAAAAAACCCCGCGAACGAATATATTGAAAGGAAATCTTTGAAAAGCACAACAGATATCCCTACTAATTCATAAAACACATACTTTGTTCAGACTGGCATCAACGGCTTTGGCTCAGTAAGTAAGGACCTATTTCGCTGTCAAAAGGTCCTCGGGACGGCTTAAAATAAATTATACAAAAGGAAAAATTAATTAAACTAGATTAAATAATATAGCTCAAAATCACTCGGAGAGTTCGTACTCTTCAATGGTTGTTCGGTTCGTTAATTTAAATTAAATTATTATCATTAAAAATCAAACCTTCTAACGGCAAGTTACCGCTTCTTCAAACGGAGTTTTCCTTTCTTGTATTTTCCAAAACAGAAAATCATGTAACTGAACGGTAAATGTCTGGCTACTTTGCTGCCAGTAGTTTTACCGTGAATTCACAGTTTTTTTTAACAGTGTAGCTCCTTGAATCCGAAATCGTACATCATTACGTTATACAGGATTTCATTTGGGATCAAGCATATGAGTACGTTACAGCGCAGGTATGTTATAACCTGATGTCGACAGTAAATGAACCTTATTTTAGTGGCATTTAAGATAAACATTTAATTTTAATTTTCTGTATACATTTTAAACAAAGAAAAGTATCGATTCTTTTCTTAATATATAATTATTTGTTTAAAGATATTTTGAAAGTAATAAATTACAATTTCAATAAATACACATTAATAAATAAAAAATTAAGTATTTTTTGGAAGATTATTCTTTACACTAAATAAACCACGATAACTTATGTTTAAAGAGAAAATGAACAAAACATTAGTGCATTAAAGAACTTCTTAAAAGGCATATTTATGCGTAGTTGCTAATTTCTTAATAATAATTCTAAACGAAATGCATCTCAGAGAAAAAAATTTGGGAATAATTATTTGATAAAAATTAATTGTATTTTCAATATTTTTGAAAATATAATGAGAGACAAATTTTGAGAGACTATTCTGGACATATTTGGCAAGCACAATTCATTCAAACACGTCTTGATAATAGCACCTGACATTTTATCTGAAAATGCTCCACAAAATAAATCGCAGGTTATGGGACTCCAAGCAAATGATAGCTACATATAGTCCAAGAGCCGACCACACAAAAACCCTAAGTCACCCAGCACAAGAAAATATCCTTTATTTCATAAAAGAGTAGTAATAAAGGAATCTAGTGATCCATGTTTGCCGGAAGCGAAGTGGTGCATAAGCAAAAAACTGATACCACTAGAGGTTGACTCGTAGGTTTAGTATTGTGTTTGACGTACAATCAAAAGTATGAAAACATGGAAAACTGGGTGCACGAAAATACAATACTAATCGTACGAGTCAACCACTAGTGGTATTAATTTTTGGCTTATGCACCACTTTGGTTCCGGCAAACATGGATCATTACATTCCTCTATTACTACTCTTCTATAAAATAAAGAATAATTTCTTGCGCTTGATGACTTAGGGTTTTGTGCGGTCGGATTTTGGACTAATAATTATAATTAATTTTGTTTTAACAAAGTTATTTTGAATGTTACATAAATTATATGATATTGCTTCATTATAGCTCAGTTGTCACAACATCGACAACTTAAGCGAAAGTCCTTGGTTCATATCTGTGTCTGTACGCTTTTTCACTTGTAAAATTACAACGCGTGTGATTTATTAACAAATTACAATAATTTCATTGAAATTAATGAAGTGCATTGAAGTTTCCCACGTAAACTTGAAGTTCCGTTACTGCGATTCATTCTGTTGAGCTATTTCAAATGACATACCACATGCACTTTTAAAAAAGACTGACTGAGTTAGTTGTGGCCACCGAATTTGTCCAGAATAACACAGTTCTCAGAGTATTGTCAGGCTCCTTATTCAAATTCTGACCAAAATACTTTTTCACTCAGCAGGACAATTACAACTGATATCACTCACCTGCAAGAAAAGTGACACAACTCACAAAAATATACTTTGCATTCTCTTCCACTACTAGCTCTGTCATAGGGTGGATCTTGCCACACGAAACATTTCATAAGTGTAGTTATACGGTAAATCACTTTTCTACGCTACATGTCCCTTCATGACCACAGAAGAGGGGTGGATTGCGCGACGAGGTAAAATTATAATTATTTGTTATATTATTTATATAACAAAATTATAATATTAAAATTTTTAATATTAATTATTTTTAATATTTAAATTACAACTTATATTTATCTGAAAGGACAATTATTTACTTGATTACACATTAGAAAAAAAAATCAATATATGTCAGAGAAATCCGATTTTATTCGAATGTTTAATTAAATGAGAAAGTAAACACTATTGCTAAAAATTTTGAAAATTACAAAAAATGCAACTTTAATGTGTGAGCAGCTTATGTAAATTCATATTAAGGAAGTGGGAAGTCGGTCTTCGCGGTCGGCCATTTTGAGACGGTGTGAAGGCCTTGACTTATAGGGGGGGGGGGGGTTGTATGAGCGCGCTCATTGAGAGAAAAATCACGAGTTTAGCTCCCTTTCTCTGAACGTTTGGTTGAACTTGACTCCCTTTTTGATAAACGAACGTAAAATGAACAAAAGATCAAGAAATCCGTGGGCTAGAACAAAATTTACATCTCGAACTAAAATAAAAACAAAATTCACATGCTTTGAAATTTCTCACCCTCATACAAGACATTTCTATAAATGCTTCCACTCTCCATAATTCTCACTAGCTGTTGGAAAAATCGGACAGTAATCTATGACGATCAAAATTAGAAGATCGCGTTAGAATGCATGTCTTTTCCATGAAAATAATTTTGGAATTCACTGGCACGTCCAAGATTGTTTATCGATTTTCAAACTGTAAATACAAAATTCACATACTGATTTGGTGTTTAGTTTTAATCTAAAAGATACGTTATAACCAGATTAAGACTTTTGCATAGCTGGTTGTAGCTGAAGTTGTATATCATTATGTTATACAGTCGAACCCCGTTATAGCGAACCAGGTTTATAACAAACGAAAATTTTTGTCCCGCCCGCCGTTTTCCTATTGTATTTAATGCTATTTTACCCTTTTATAGTGAGCCTCAAAAATCTTAAGAATCGGTTATAACTCTAGTTTTCTAGTCGAACATGATTTTTTTTTTCTTTTTACTTTTCCGCTGATGTAAAAAAAAGGTTTTCGATTCTAATTTTATAAGAAAATACATGCCGGCTAGTAAAACATGGTGCAAATTACGATAAATATTTTTATTAAAGAGTAGTAAGACCTGCATTCTTTCTCTTTTATGGTAGCCATTCTGCAGGTGTGATCAAGCCCACCCGTCAGTTATTCTCATTACAGCTATTCAGTAACGCATTTAAGCGAACTTTTTAAACTAATATATTTAAGATCAATTCGAGACATGGCAGCATTGAAAAAAAGTCTTCTTTGTAGCAAGCACTAAATAAAAATAAAACAATTTTTAATTCGCCAATAATTAGTGGTAATCATCCTAAGCCTGGATAAAGAATAAAGATTTTAGAATAGTCAGGATCATTCCTTAAATTGCTTGCTCATTTTTCCGAAGTTGATCTCGAATATTTAGATAATCGGCGCTTTTCTGTATTTCTATTTGTCTTCCTTTTCAGCTATTTATTTAGTTTAATGTAATCAATTTTAGTCAATTTAATTCATTAATGATCATATTTAATAAAATTTACGTTTTTTTTCCTTAATACATCATTATTGAACATATAGGTGTCAGGTAAATATCTACATATTTTGTAAACTAAAACATTTTTTAACGGTTCGGATATAGCGAACAAAAACTTCGGTCCCTTGAAGTTCGTTATAACGGGGTTCCACTGTACAGGATTTCATTTGGGATCAAGCGTATGAGTCCGTTATAGCGTAGGTGCGTTATAACCGATGTCGACTGTATATGACCTTATTTTAGTAGCATTTAAGATAAACATTTAATATTCAATTTATCGTTTGAACATTTTAAACAAAGAAAATTATCAATTCTTTTCTTAATGTATAATTATTTATTTAAAAATATTTCGAATCTGATAAATTACAATTTCAATATATATACATTAATAAATAAAAAATTAAGTATTTTGTTAAAGATTTTTTATTTACACTAAGTAAATCACGATAATTTATGTTTAAAGAGAAAATGATCAAAACATTAGTGCATTAAAGAACTGTTAAAATGTATATTTATGTTAAGTTACAAATTTCTTATTAATAATTCTAACCCAAATGCATCTCAGAGAAGATGTTTTTGGGATTAATTATGTGATAAAAATTAATTGTAATTTCAATATTTTTGAAATTTCCTTGAAGTTTAAGTTATTTATTTAATTTTCTAGGATTGTTTATTAGTGACTAAATATAATTATCTATTCACTTCTAAAACGTAACAATAAAGCTTTTTTTATTTTAAAAATTACAATATGCTTCTTTTTTTAATGAAAATAGTTTAACTTTTCAACTTTTCTCTTTTTATGTATACATTTTTGATATATTCTATCATTTATAAAATAAATTACAAAGTGTTGACAAATTCTGAGAGTTTGGACATATTTGGCAGGCACAATTCACTCAAACAAGTGTTGATAACAGCACCTAACATTTTATCTGAAAATGCTCAACAAAATAAATCGCAGGTAATGGTACTCCAAGTACATGATAGCTACACAATTATAATTAATTTTGTTTTAACACAGGTATTTTAATTATCAAATAAATTATATGACATAGCTCCATTATAGCTCAGTTGTCACAACATAGACAACTTAAGCCAAATATCCTTGGTTCAAATCTGAGTCTGTACACTTTTTCACATTGTTGTAAAATTACAACTCGTATGATTTACTTACAAATTACAATAATTTCTCTGAAATGAATGAAGAGCGTTTAAGTTTCCCACGTAAACTTGGTGTTCCATTACCTGCGATTCATTCTGTTGAACTAATTCAAATAACATACCAGATGCACCTATCAAAAAGGCTGACTGAGGTAGTTGTGGCCACCGGATTTGTCCAGAACAACACAGTTCTCAGAGTATTATCAGGCTCCTTATTCAAATTCTGACCAAAATACTTTTTCACTCAGCTCGAAAAATTGCAACTTATATCGCCCAACTTCAAGAAAAGTGATACATCTCACAAAAAATCATTTTGCGTTTTATTCCACTAATAGTTCTGTCATAGGTGTATCTTGCCGCACGAAACATTTCATAAGTGTAGTTATACGGTAAATCACTTTTCTACGCTATATGTCCATTCAAGACCACAGAAAAGGGGTGGATTGCGCGACGAGGGGAAATTATGCAACCCTCCTAACGTTATCATATGTATTAAGTCTTTAAAGGTTTTGTGTTTTTATGTCCGTTTTTTCGCCTTCATGCTCAGCTAAGTGCTGTAATTTCATGTTGCAGTAAAATTCTCCATATTTTCTTTTGCCTCTCTTGTTAAATTAAGTTTTCTCGAGATATGTTACTTTTAGCGCTGGATATGAGCGCGCTCATTGAGAGTAAAGTCACGAGTTTAGCTCCCTTTCTCTGAACGTTTAGTTAAACTCGATTCCCTTTTTGATAAACAAATGTAAACTGAACAAAAAATCAAGAAAACTGTGAGTTAGAATGAAATTTACAACTCAAACTAAATTTTTTTATCATAATTTATCTAACATTTTTCCTTCCGTTAAGAACACGCTTTTCCAATTCAAATGCTATTTAAAGGCCTACACGGAGTCGGGATGAGTCGAATCTGATTATCAGTTTTTCTGGGTCGTGCCCAGGTCATTTCCCAGGTTGCTTTCTCTGGAGGCTTGGGTCGGTTCCGAACCGGACTTATTGACTTATTTCTGGCCCTGTGTTTTATTCTTCTTAGAAATCTGCACCGAAAGAAATTTTCTGGTTCGGTCACAACTTTTCTTGCATAAAACTTATTGATCCGTGCCTGTGTGATACGGAAAAATCTGTTTTTTGTTTTTTAAGAAAATTGGGTCAAGCCAAATTTTATTGATACTTTTAATGGACATACGAGCCGCGTCGGTCCAATGATTTTCATATGAGCTGAATTTGGACTGGGACTAAAAATTTATGTATGCTCAGACCTCAAGAAGAAATGAGTACAACCCCGAATTGGGTCGGAAAATAAATCCAATCCCGCCCACCTCGGACCGAACTTCTAGGGTAAAAAATAAACCCCAAATTATGGTTGGAATGAGTGTCGAGAGATGAAATTAGATCGGGACGCTGAGGATCCTTCCATTAAATAACCTAAATATTAGTTCGCAAAATTTTGTAAATTTGAACAATACAGTTTTAATAAAGAAAGTGAAAAAAAAAAAAAAATTATTGGTGAAATTTGCTCGGTTTTACAGATGAGTTTGAGTTTTGCAAGTTCGTTTGAAACATTTTTAATTTGAGTGAGAACTTGACTCATATTTTAAAAGTGAGTTTAAATTGGAATTAGTTCGGCTTTCTTTTCTTTTTTTTTTTTTTCGGTGAGCGCATCCAACACTGGTCACCTTTCTTGCGGGTGAGCAATATGATTTTTATGATAATTAGAATAATTGTCTTAAAATTAATCAAATATTTCTTATGGTTACTGCAACTTCGATATATGTAAAATAGGCAACCATAAAGTAATTTTTCTTTGTAATTTTTAGTTCTCGCGAACTGTAATCACAAAAATGTACATGTGCATCAAATAGTTGGATCCTCAAATGGACTAATATATGACAGCAAGTTACATATAAGATGTGATCCAAACCGACATTCCTTGGTTACAAAATAACTTTTTTTTCCTTTATTCTAATAGGGGTTTTTTTTTTTTTTTTTTTTTTTTTTCCATTTAATATATTTTTTAGATTGTCCACTAAAAATACGACAAGGGCATTTTCATTCGAAAAATATCAGTCTGTATTAAATTGAGGTTTTGAAATTTGTTAAAGTGATGCTTTTGTATTGAACACACTAAATTATCCGTCATTTTTATACAAAAAATTCCGTATTACTAGAAAAAAAATGCTCTTACCGCTAATTTTTACATACTGATTGAAAAAAAAGGGAAATTCCGTTTATTCCTTAGACGCATGCTGTATTAGTGCCAAAGTTTTAATTTATTCTTAAAATGAAAAACAAAATTAAATAAATTGTATAATATTACCATTTATTTAAAAGCAAACATACAAAAATAATACTTTTGAATTTGATAAAATAGCAATTTTCTCATTCATTTAAACTTAGTTACAATTTATTTTTCAGCGTATTAAAAAAATATTTATACATTTAAAATATATTACAAACGAATACTTTAAAAATATATATAGTATTTTAAACAAGTTTTAAAAATCAATTTTACTCAAAAAAGAAAACATTTCTTCTCAAATTTAATTAAAAATGTAATATTGATATTTTACATCTAACAATCAAATTACACCTTATTAAAAATATGTCTAATATGTAATGATTTTTATCCTCTATTATTTTATAAATGTTAAAATTCCAACCATTATTTCATAACGACGAAATGCGCCTACAATTGTTTCAATTTCAAATTTCCGAGCTTTCTGGACAAATTTAATAAGTCTTATTAATACCCAATTTGAAGAAAACTCATATCTTCATTTTGAATAGGGATCTACCGAAAATTCGGTTTCGGTTTCAGCCCAAAATCTGAGTTTCGCCAAAAGTTCGTTTTCGAAGTAAGTGCTGTCTAAAATTTGCTCAGACAGAAACTCGACAGACGCTATTTACTTCCCAAAAATCTTTCTTCTTCCTATAGAAATTTTCAACATGACTCATTGAAGTGTCCTAGATCGGCTAAAAGAGACATTTTTTATTTATTACTGTGAACTTCACAGCTTATAATAATCATTCATGATCGAAGAAATTAAATTCAAACTCATGTGAATCAATATGAGCAAAAAAAAAAAATCCTAAACTCGCTATGCTTTTCGAAAGAATTGAGTCTTTCTTCGTCAGATGCAAAGAAGACGTGCGTCTACTGCAAAAGCAGTGGCACAACTGAAATTAAAAAGCGGGAAAAGGTACAAGCTGAACATCCAATAAGAAAGCTGAAAGCAACAGCCATTCACAGAGAATTTAATCAAAACAGACACATCCAGGAAAGAGAATGATAAAACAAATTCGTAAAAAGGGCAAATAAATATATATATATTTATTTATTTATTTATTATGTATTTATATATATTTATATATTTTATATATTTACATATTTCATATATTTATATATTTATATATATATACACTGGTGTCCAAAATTTGTCCAAGAGTCTTGTTTTTTTACCTGGTGTTGCAATTTAGCAACATGCCACTTTTAATTGTTTTCTCAGTCCCTATGAAACATAAATGTATAAATTTTTATTACAGACAACTTAATATCTCTTCTATTTAAAAAAAAATGTTTTTTTTTTTACGATTCTGTATTGAAATTTTATTTTATTTTTTTATGATTACTTTTGATAAATTTTAAATTTGTTCTTTGACTGCGCGCAATATTTCTCAAAAACTAATAAAGCAATTTGTATCAAACTTGCTAAACATCTCCATTTTAAGTTAACTTACACTTTAAATTTAGTGTTATAATTGCATTAATTATTTAAAATTGGCAATTTTTCGATAAAAATGATTTTTTTTTTAATTTTTAAATTAAAATTAAAATTTAAATAAATAAATAGATAAATTTGCTTTTCAATGAAGTATAAGTTCAAGATACGTTAGTTTTATATCATTATCAAAATTTTCGGGGTTCTTGAACCCCCAAATATATAAATATATACACTGGTGTCCAAAATTTAAGCATAATTGGTAATTAAGTAATTATTTTTAAGTAATGAAAGAAATATGAATCGGAATGTGCTGAAACACCAGGTGTGTAAACAAAATAGTACGCGTCACATATTTTCGCGAAGAGTTTTCCCCAAAATCGAACAGGGGACCGTCAAGAAATTGAAAAAGAACGAAGATCTTTTGGAAAACCCTGTCAAAACTAATGTAGCAAAAGCGTTCAAACTGCACATTAGGATTAATTGGCTTATTGTAATGTACTGTGTTAATTTTTACAAGGATAGCATGTATACTCGTAGAGAAATTAAGGTTTTTATAAAAACAGTCCTAAATTTTTCCAAGTTTTTTGCTTATAATTTGCAGAGTTCTTATTATAAAATAATGTTCTTTTTCGAAAATATGACAAACATCATTGTACACAATACCCTGTCATCAGAATTTAGAAATAATAAAAATTGTATGAAAAATGAGTATGTTTAGTAAATAATTTTTCATTGCGCATGCGTCAACGATATCAAAATGTCATTTGCATATTGTGTTAGCTAAATGTATAGAGCAACTTCTGTAAAAGTTTCAAAAACATAGCTTGAAAATTCTGAAAATGGGAGCCTATAGAATCAACTCAAAATCCGTTATTCCTAAAGGAAGCAAAAAAATCAGGGGTTTTACCTAAATATAGTTGTACGTGCAATATTGTGTAGGCACTAAACAATGGAATATGGATACAGCCCCTCATCTTTTTGCTTCATTTAGGGAATAAAGGATTTTGATCGCATTCTATCAACGATAATTTTCAGAATTTTTAAGCTATGTTTTTGAGACTTTCACAAAAGTTGCTCTATACATTTAACTAACATAATATGCAAATAAAATTTTAATAGCGTTCAAGCATGCGCAGTAAAAAATTATCTAGTAAACCTGCTCATTTGTCATACAATTTTTATTATTTTTTAATTCTGATGACAGGGTATTGTGTACAATGGTGTTTGTCATTTTTTCAAAAAAGAACACTATTTTATATTAAGAACTCTGCAAATTATAAGCAAAAAACTTAGGACTGTTTTTATAAAAAACCTTAATTTCTCTACGTGTATACATGCTATCCTTGTAAAAATTAACACAGTACATTACAATAAGCCAATTAACCATAATGTGCAGTTTGACAGGGTTATCCAAAAGATCTTCGTTCTTTTTCAATTTGTTGACGGTCCCCTGTTCGATTTCGGGGAAAACTCTTCGCGAAAATATATGACGCATACTATTTTGTTTACACACCTGGAGTTGCAGCATATTCCGATTCATATTTCTTTCATTACTAAAAAATAATTACTTAATTACCAATTATGCTTAAATTTTGGACACCAGTGTATATATTTATATATTTGGGGGTTCAAGAACCCCGAAAATTTTGATAATGATATAAAACTAACGTACCTTGAACTTATACTTCATTGAAAAGCAAATTTATCTATTTATTTATTTAAATTTTAATTTTAATTTAAAAATTTAAAAAAAATCATTTTTATTGAAAAATTGCCAATTTTAAATAATTAATGCAATTATAACACTAAATTTAAAGTGTAAGTTAACTTAAAATGGAGATGTTTAGCAAGTTTGATACAAATTGCTTTATTAGTTTTTGAGAAATATTGCGCGCAGTCAAAGAACAAATTTAAAATTTATCAAAAGTAATCATAAAAAAATAAAATGAAATTTCAATACAGAATCGTAAAAAAAAAACATTTTTTTAAATAGAAGAGATATTAAGTTGTCTGTAATAAAAATTTATACATTTATGTTTCATAGGGACTGAGAAAACAATTAAAAGTGGCATGTTGCTAAATTGCAACACCAGGTAAAAAAACAAGACTCTTGAGACCCCTAAGGTTAAAAGTTTTGGTATTACTCTGTTATCCCGTCAACCAATTTTGCCAAATTATACAAATCGCCAAACTAATAGCCAAGTTATACATGTTGACATAATTTTTATTTTAAATAACAAAAAACAAATAATTAGTAGAATATGAATAAAAATATTAATAAAAAGTCGAAATAAAAATCACATAATGACATTTTAAGCACGTGAGTCACATTTAATGTCATTGAATGTGACATTCACGATCATCCATTATTGGAATTTAATCGAATAGTTTAGCGATAATTTTTTGGTCGACGGGATAACCTAGAAGTACCAAAGTTTTATATAAATTCTTGATAAAACTACAAAAAAAATATTATTCTAAATTATGTGAAAAAAAAATAAATTTATTTAAACTTACAGATCTATACAAACAAAGTTAGAGAATCCTACTATTCTAAACTGTACATGAAGAACAAAATTATTAAAAAGATGTAGTGAAATTGCACAATTTTTGAAGGTACATATTTTTCAAATAAAAATATACTGCGATATTCAATTATCTTCAAAATTATAAAGTTACCTTATTTACTCGTGTATAAGGCGCACTGTTTTCCAAAAAATTAGGGCAAAACACCTAGATGCGCCTTATACACGGAATAATTTTTTACTGTTGGATGCAGTCGAACGATATACATATGAAACAAGAAATTATTCAAAGAAGATATTAAAACTCGGAAAATGTTACTTAATTGAAGTATTACTACATATTTATTTCATTCCTTGCAGTTTTTTTATACAACAGAGCTAATGACATTATCTAAACGCTAATTAGCAATTCTCTTTACCGTCACTCATTTTTTTTTCCTGTCATTCTCTTACAACCTGAAGTCTAAAAATGAATTTTCGTCTTGTTTTCTAGTCTGGTATAATGTTTGTTTCGACTTTTTTTTTACTGAAATTCATTTGGTCATTCTTCATTAGCATATCAAATTTATGGTGCGCGTTATATACGAGATTTTAAGAAATCGCCATTTTTACTTGTAAAGTAGGGGTGCGCCTTATACACGCGTCCGCCCCGTACACGAGTAAATACGGTATTAACCCATTAACATCCAGTGTCATTTTTTAAATTGCTAGACTGAGTCTCGAGATAACACTTTCCACTCCAATGAATATGAAGATAAATATATACTTCCTTTCGCGAGACAAATTGTTTGATGAAAAGAGGTAAAAATGACTTTTTTTTTTTTTTTTTAAGCGATGGGAAATATAAAATTTAAGTTTTAACGAAGAAAATAATTCTGTCGTTAATGGGTTTAAAAAAAACCTCATTGACAAAACATGAGAATTATGAAATTCCACATATATTACATGGAATAATAAAATTTTTAAAGGTTCGTTAACAAAACTAAAAATTTCTGCGGTTCCGTCTAAAATCGCTAAACCGAAAAAAATATATATATAAATTCTGAATTTCTATATTTTACCGACATAATAAAATTTTTGAAACGTTATATTGAAAAACATAAGAAATCTTTCCCTCGTAAAACTTTTCGTTATAAATAATGAAATTTTTGGAAAGATTATTTGTCAAAACAATCCTGCGATTCTAAGCTCTGTCTGAAAGGACAAGAAGCTTGAACAAAAGACTGGTTGATTAAAGAGGTTAGCAAGTGGTCAGGGAAAATACAGTAAAAAAAAGACGAAAATACCAGTATTTTCTTATAGAAAATATTTCTAATAATATGAAAAATATTAAATAAGGTAAATTTTTCTTAAACAAATACTGGTACTTAACACATTTTTTTGGCAGTATTTTCCTCTGACTACTCGCCACCCTGTTAAACTAATAAATTCTACGTTCCCAAATTCTAACCAAAATGATAAAATCTTTGACAAAAACATTGACATAAAAAAAATCCTGTGATTACACATTTTTCACTACATAATATTTTTTAAAGATATAATGCAAAATTAAAATACTTGAAAAAATCCGCATCTTTTTCAAAATAATGAATGTATGAAAACATTTTTTGACGAAACTAAAAAATTCTGCGATTTTCATTTCTGACCAAAGTTTAAGAAATATTTAAAAAGACTTGTTTACAAAATTGAGATATCCTGTGGTTCGAAAGTCTGAAAAAAAAAGGAAAAAAAAATCTTTCAAAGATCTTGTTCATAAAACTAAAAAATGCTTTAATAGCAGATAATATTTGAAATGGAGATGTTTTTGAAAAGACTCACAAAACTAAGAAATCCAGTTATTCGAAAATGTAAAAGAATAAAATCTATATATTTAAGATAACTTGCTGGCAAAAATAAAAAATCTCTTTGATTGTAAATTTTGTCGAAATGAGAAGACTCGGCTTTGAAAAAATGCATTGGCAAAACTAGAAAACGCTAAACCTTCTTGGAAAAAATGAAAAAAAAATCTTTGAAAAGACTCGTTTATAAAATGAAAAAAAAAAAATTGCAAATTCTGGACGGCAGACAAGAAATTTTTTAAAAGACCAATGGCAAAACTAAGTAATGCCTTAATCACAATTTTTGTCCATTTATTTTTGAAAACACTCGTAGACAGTCCAAAATTATGAGATTAATCTTTGGAATGACTCGTTCGCAATACCAAGAAAATTTGCAAATTCTGGACGAAAGAAGAATAATCTTTGAAAGAACTCGTTGGCAAAACTAAGAAATATTTTAATCACAATTCTTGTCCACTCATTCTTTAAAGCACTTCAAAACTAAATTAAAACATTCTTTATTTCCAATTTCTAGAATATATGAAAAAAATCATTGAAAAGGCACGTTTTCAAAACTAAGAATCACTTAGATTATAGATTTCATCCAAAATTATATGATTCGATTTTTAAAAAGACTCTCTGGCATCTGTAAGAAATTCTACTATTTTAACCCTCTAAGCGTCTGGAACGTAATATTCCATATACTAAGCTCCAGTTTTCACTGCAATATAAGAAATATTTAAAATACTATAATTCTATAAATTTAATGAATTTTCAATGCATCAAAGAATGATTCATACTCTGGCGGATTACATTCATTCTTATAATAAAGTTTTTTTTTTTTTTTTTTTTTTTTTTTTTTTTTTATGTTGAGGAAAATCATATTTTCTTAAAATTTAAAACAAATTGTTGAGAAAATAACATTACAATTTTACCCTTTTCCAAGACGCTTGGAGGGCTAAATTCAAGAAGAAATGAAAAAATCCTTGAAAAACAGTTGTTGAAAAACAAAGAAAGGAATCATTTTTAATTTTTGTCAGAAATTATAAGATTTTTGCAAAAGTTTCGTTGGCAAAAGTAAGAAACTCTGTAATATTCTGGAAAAAAATAAAAAAAAAAATTGAAATGATTCGTTGGCAAAACTAAAAGGGACTTTGTCCGTAATGATAGGACTCCACTTTTGAAATAATCTTAAACAAAACGAAAAAATTCTGTAATTACGAATTCTGAAAGAAATTAATAAGTATCGTTGAAAGGATTCGTTGAAAAACTAAAAAAACCTCGATTATAAATTTTGTTCGAAATAAGATTTTTAAAAGATTCGTTGACAGAACTGAGAAATCTCATTTTCTCAGATACTGGAAAAAATGAAATAACCTATGGATGAATTCATTGGGAAAACTCTGCAATACCTTGGTTATAATTTTAGACCGAAGTTGCACGATTTGTGAAAAAAATAGTTGTATAAAATAAGAAATATAAAAATAAGAAAAATAAGATTTTTTGGAGAAATTAGTGGACAAAAATAAGAAATCGGGTAATTAGAAAATCTAGAAGAAATTTTTGAAAAAAGTTGAAATTACTTGTAGGCAAACTTAAGAAATATTTCCTATATACAGTTCATCCGAAATCACAATACACGTCGGCAAAACTAAAAGATTCTGTAATTTCAAATTCTGGAAGAAATGGAAAAAAGCAATTGAAAGGACTCGTTGACAAAACTAAGGCTTTATACGGAAATATTTTTCGAATGATAAGAATCTTTGACAAAACCAGGTGGGTGATCCTATTATTCGTAAGCTTGAAAGTAAGCCAAATGACATGTTTGCAAAGGTAATTAACCCTTTGTTTAAAATTTCTGTCTAAAAGATAACACTCGACTTTAAGAAAGACGCTTTGGAAAAACTAAGAAACCCTATGATTTTAAGTTCGGTAACAAATAAAAAGAAATCCATTGAAAGTACTCGTTGGGAAACTAAGGAGTGCGTTTATAACAATTTTTCATCGCAGTTTTAATATTCGATGGCAAAACTAGAGAATGCCTTTATTAGAATTTTTCAGCGCAATTCTAACCAAAATTCGATGACAAAATAAAAAAATTCTGGGATTCCAAATTCTGAAGAAATGAAAAATATTTCAAAAACTCACAAAACCAAGAAAATTTACAAATTCTGGATGAAAAGGAAAAGAATCTTTGAAAATGCTCGTAGGCAAAAATAACGAATGCCTTGATCACAATTTTGTTCCACTCATTTTTGAAAACACTTGCTGACAAAATTTAAAAATGTTGTAGCTTTAAATTCAGGAATACATGAAAAAAAAATCATTGAAAGGACATGTTGTCAAAACTAATCACTAGCGTCACTTCAATTATAAATTTCATCCAAAATTATTAGACTCGACTTTTGAAAAGACTCGCAGACAAATCCAGAAAATTCTTCGACTCTAAATTCAAGAAGAAATTTAAAAAATCCTTGAAAATTTGTAGAAAAATCAAAAAATGATTAAATTGCAAATTTTGTCCGAAAATATAAGATTATTCTTTGAAAGAATGCGTTCACAAAGTCAAGAATATTTGCAAATTCTGGACGAAAGAAAAGAAATCTTTGAAATGACTCTTAAGAAAAACTAAGGGATGCCTTGATCACAAACCTAATACACTCATTTTTGAAAACACTCGTAGAAAAAATTAAAAAACTCTGTAGCTTTAAATTCTGGAATGCATGAAAAAATCATCGACAGGACACTTTTTTAAAAAATAGGAATCACTTCGATTATAAAATTCATCTGAAACTATAAGATTCGACTTTTGAAAAGACTCGCTGATAAAACCAAGAAATTCTGCAACTCTAAATTCGAAAAGAAATGAAAAAAATCCCTGAAAAAACTTGTTTCAAACCAAGAAACGATTAAACTCCATATTTTGATCGTAATTATAAGATTTTTGCAAAAGGTTCGTTGGCAAAAATAAGAAACTTTGTGATTCGATATTCTGGAAGAAATAAAAAATCATTGAAATGACTCGTTAGCAAAACAAAAAATGACTTCGTCCGTAGATAGGACTCGACTTTTCAAAAAATCATTTTCAAAACAAAGAAATCCTATAATTCCAAATTCTAGGAGAAATTAATAAAAATCTTTGAAAGGACTAAAAAAGAAATAAAAAATTTTGAAAAAACTCTTTGACAGAACTAAGAAATCTTTTTTTTTTTTTTTTTTTTTCAAATTTTGGAAGAAACGAAAAAAATCTTTAGACTCACTCATTGGAAAAACTAAGGAGTGTCTTGCTTACAGTTTTAAAAATTTTAGTTGTAAAATTTAAAAAAAAAAAAAAAAAAAGGTTGAGACAATAAGAAATCCTGCTATTCGATAGTCTGGAAGATATGGAAAAGTGTTTCAAAGGACTTTCAAAGAAATCACACTCTAAATTCAAAAGAACGAATTTCGCACTCAATGAAGGAGCGAAATATTTTATCAAGACTTTCACTCCTTCTTGAGAGAAACGCTATCGAAAAGGGGTGTTTTGCAGAAAAAACTCGCCTGATAAACCATCATTATGGGAGAACACGGAGAAAAACTCCTTTTTGAGAGAATTCCAAGCAACGCGATCTGAGATGAATGTCATTGGTTGTAACCGGGTCACGTGATACATTGTTTGGCTTGGTCTTCGTTATCGCCATGTTTTAAAAAGTGAATGAGATGTTTGACGCTTTGACGTTAATTCTAGCTGCATATATTATTGGCCAAAAGGATCCAAATCTTGCATCCATAAATAATAGAAATGATCATACTTTACCCGCAAATAATAATAATAACAATAATAAGGAAAGTTTATCCTTTCACACGATAATACAATCCTAATGGCAGAAAACAAGATGGAAGATGACCGGTTTTAGAAAATGAGGATTTTTCTCCTGCGGTATTTTCAGAGATTCTCGAGCATACGATTCCGAGGTAATTTTGTTGTATTAGACTTTTACATTGTATATATTATTTTGGCGTTACTTTAATTACTTTTAAACAGAAAATGTTAATCACTATGATTTTTTCCTTTTTTATAAATAAATGCATTCTAAAATATTTTCTAAATTTCACATTTTGTTTTAGTATAATTACTTTTGGAAAATTCGGAACAATTTCGGTGATCTATAAAATACTCTTGAAAATATTATTTTCTTATATTCAAGCTGCATAATTATGTTGAAATTTACTTTATGTAAACAAATTTTTACATAAAGTTAAGCATTTACATTATTATTTATTAAGGTATTTTGCTAATCATACAGAAAAATATTTGTGGAACATAGATCCATAATAATTTTTATTATTTATTTATTTATTTATTTTAATCGGATATGCGCTCTATTTTTGTAAAAATATTTCATTAAATAGTATACAAGTATTTATTAAATTATATTCACCTAGATGTGCACTAAAAGCTGAATTCTACATTTAAGCATTTGCAAATGTTCGTTCAAATAGAAAATAATCACATTCTCCTGACAGTGGTAAATTTTATTTAAAAATAAATTATAAATATGCATCTTTGTATACATCTAAATGAACATAAGTTATTAAATACTTGTATGGTTTGAATATTTTAATAAACGTAAAACATATATCCTAAATAAATAATAACAATAAAAAGTTTTTATTTTTATATATTCTACATTCCACAAATATTTTTCAGTATCATAAAGTGAAATAAAGTAACATATAATAATATAAGAAACATAAAACGATATAAGAAACATACAAGAAATTATTATTTTTATATTAAAAGTAATAACGCCAAGTAACGCTAAAATTATATATATATAATGCATAAATACAACAAAATATCTCATTATAAAAAAGATAACAGAAAAACAATGCATCTTATGATTCTAAGTTAGGAGAAAAATCTTGTCTTGATTTGAAGATTTTGTTTTCCAGTTTATCATTAAAAAAAAAAAAAAAAAAAAAAAAAAAAAAAAAAAAAAGAACAAATTTTCATCACGATTAGATTTTTAAACTAGTTGGATGTGTCAATCCCGAAACTTTCTTCTATCTCATAAATACATGATATATATATATATATATATATAAAAAAAAACGTGGTGACTTTAAAGTTACTTATTATCGAATTTCCTCGAACATTTGAGCTAGCCTAATGAGATTCTGGTATCCGAAAAGCCTAAAACGCAAAATGTAATTAATATTCTGAGAAAATGAGCTTAGTAGTGCCTCTTGGTGGGTAATTTATACTAAAACCTAATAAGCATCTATTGATGTCAAGACCTAACAGAATCTGAAATTTGATGGAATTTCGTCCATTAGTTCTTGAGATATAATTATAACAAAAAATTTGCAAAACGTAGCACAGCAACACCATATTTTGGACAATTTATGCCAAAATGTAAAAAAGCGTCTAATTATGTTTTGGTGTAAAAGAATCTGAAGTTTGATGAAATTCTGTGCATTAGTTCTTGAGATATATCTAGTTTTAAAAAAACGTGTAAAATATAGCACAGCAGCACCATCAGTTGAAGGATTTATAACAAAACGTAATCATCGTGTAATTATGTTATATGTCATTTTGTAACAAAATCTGAAGTTTGATGAAATTCTGTGCGTTGGTTGTTAAGATATAGCTATCGGAAAAATCGTGCAAAATGCAACATAGCTGTACCACCTGTTGTAAGGTTAATACCAAAATGTAATCAGCGTCTAATTATGTTATATATTCTAGTGTAAAAGAAACTAAAATTTGATGAAGTTCTCTGCATTAGTTCTTGAGATATAGCTATCGCAAAAATCGTGCAAAATGAAGCATAGCAGCGCCACCTATAGGGAAGTTCACACCAAAACCTTATCAGCAACTATGTATCTCAAGGTATCGCGGAATCTGAAGTTTGGTGAAATTCTGTGCATTAGTTCTTGAGATATAGCTGTCATAAAAATCATGAAAAACGTGGCATAGCAGCGCCACCTGCTGGCCAATTTACACCAAAACTTAATCAGCGTCTATGTATATTAAGGGGTAACAGAATCTGAAGTTTGGTGTAATTCTGTTCATTAGTTCTTGAGATATAGCAATCTTGAAAATCATGAAAAACGTAGTATAGCAGCGCCACCTGCAGGCCAATTTTCACCAAAAACCAATAGGCACTAATTCATATCAAGGTCTAACTGAATATAAAATTTTATTAAATTTCGAGCATTAGTTCTTGAGATAGAGCGCCCACAAATTTTTTGTCACATACAGACAGACAGACTCACAGACAGACACACAGACTCACAGACAGACGGACAGACTCACAGACAGACATTTTCTAAAAATAGTCAAAACGTGTTCAGGACCTTCTAAAACGTATAAATCCGTCGAAAACCGGAAGTCGAAAATTTTCATGAATCCAATACTTTCTTCTTGTAAAGATAGAAGAAAGTAAAAAATGAAGGGTTTTGAAAAACAGTTGTGTACGTGCGCAGGGTGGGAGGGGGGGGGGGGGGAGAAAATGTGGATTTGGGTGAAGTTTATTAGAAACAGTGATCTGTTAAAACATAGTATCTGACATGATACAAGTAAGTTTAGTTATATATTTTAATAATTCGAGATTTAGCTTTTATAAACTAATATGTAAAACAGAAAATTAAAAAATTTTTACCATTAAATATGAATTTTAGTAGTATCATATATATATTATATGTCAATGAATGAAATCGTTTCTAAAATTTCTCTCCATCCAATTGTTACATTTATACGTATATAAATAGAAAAAACTAAAAATTAACTTGAAATTTAAAAAAGTCAATGAAATATCTAAAACTAATTCCAATAAAAAACTATCTAAAACTAATAGAAAAATTATTTATTAAAAAAAGGGTTATTAAAGAAAACAATTATTTTTTGTATTGAATATATTAAAAAATAAAATAAAAAGTACTAATTTCTAAAAATAATAGTAAAACACTCCTTTGGTAATTGTGATTTAGTCAAAAAGGAGTGAATAAATAGCTTCTCAAAAAGGAGTACAATTACTCCTTCTGTCGATTAATTTAGTCCAAAAAAGACTGAAAATAACTTATCAAAAAGGAGTGAAATCGCTTATCAAAAAAGAATGAAATTAAACACTCCGCAAGATGAATGAAATTCACTCCTATAGGATAAGTGCATCTTCAAAACCGGAAAGGAGCGAAAAATAGCTCCGTCGGAGTTAAAAACGCTGGATTTTTTTAAGAATACACTTGGACCATAAATTTTATCCGAAGGATAAGATTCGGTTATAAAGAAAATCTCTTTAAAAAAAACTTAAAAAGTCCCACGATTCTATATTCAAGAATTAAGGAAAAAAAACTTTGAATGAAGTCATCGATAAACTAAGAAATGCTTCGATTATAAATTTTTGTCCGAAATAACAAGATGTTTGAAAAGACTCATGAACAAATCTAAAAATTCTTGTTATTACATAAGAAATGAAAAGAAAAAATTAAAAATCGTTGATAAAACAAGAAAATGTTTCGATTACAAATTTTGTTCAAAATGATAAAATTTTTTACAAGATTTTTTGTCAAAAATAAAAAATCGTGTGATTGGAAATTTTCGATAAAATAATGAAAACAAATTGAAATTACTTGTTGGCAAACTTAAAAAATTCTCCCTATATAAACTTCATCCGAAATCATAATACTCGCTGGCAAAACTAAAATATTTTGTAATTTTAAATTCTGGAAGAAAATTTTAAAAAATTTGAAAAAACCCGTTGACAAAACTGTGAAATGTTTTGATTGGAAATATTGTTCGAATGATAAGACTCCTTGACTAAACTAAATAAGTGATCTTGTAAGCTTGAAAAGTCGAAAAAACAGTTTGAAATGACATGTCTGCAAAGGTAATTAACAGTTTGATTATAAATTTTGTCTAAAAGATAACACTCTACATTTGGAAAGACGCTTTGACAAAATTAAGAAACCCTATGAATTCAAATTCTGGAACAAAAAAAAAAATAATAATAATAATAATAATAATAAATTAAAAAAAATTGAAGCATTTGATGTCAAAATTAAAAAATTCCATGATTTCAGCTTTTGAAGGAATGAAAAATATTTCAAAGAACTCAGAGGCGTGCCGACCCGGTGTGCAAAGTGTGCGGCGCACACAGGCGCCGAAATAGTAAGGGCGCCAAAGATTTCAGTTGAGAGGAAATACTTAAACAAAGAAAAAATCTTAATTTAATTTTACTAAAATGTATTACATTTACTTGACATGTGAATTTTTTTTCCCTTGCGTGTTACAAATGTATTTATAAATATTCAATTCTCTTATTTATTTATTTTGCTTTATTCTAATTCTGAGTGCCTTAAAAGTGATTTAGACGCAGGCCTGTCCAGCCTTTTAATAAAGAGAGTTGCACCTCATGTAGTTGCGAACATTGAATGGCGTCATAATTCGCATGGCTAAAACATACACCACTATTCTTTTACTGTAGTAGTGGTAGGTGGTAGAGCGTAGTAAAGTTTTATTACCACAAAAACTAAATTTCACTTTTTTTTTTTTTTTTTTTTTTTTTTTTTTAAATTTGTAAATAGCAATCGATTAAAATTATTCAGAAATTCTGTCATAGATAAGATGAAAATTACTGTTAGGAAATATGGGTAAAAGTTTCCCATGCGGTGTCAGACCATGAATAGTGGCAGACTTATCCATCGCAAGTGTCTGTATAATACACATACACCTCACGGTGGTATTCATAAATCTCTTACGACCTATGATTCAGAAACTATGTAAGAATAATTTGCAGAAATAATATAAATCATAGTAAATTTAAAATTATATTTTTCAGAGAGAAAACCTTTCGCAAAAGCTATGTAGGTTTAAGAGGCCAGAAATTGTAATCACTAAATAACAAATTAATGACACTAAATAACAGTCACTAGTAACAATGTAAAGAACCCCATTCAAATATTATTAATTTTAAAGAAATCATTCTTTAAAAAGATTTTTAACACTTTCCAACACAGTTGAAAAGTGTTCATGAATTCGGTTTGTTTGTCTGTCTGCCCACGCTCTAACTCGCGTAAATGTATTCGGATTTTCGTGCAAATGAATACCAAGGTAAGGTGTATTTTGCATTGTAAAGAATTAACAGTTGATTTACAGGAACACTCAAAAGAATTTCATTATATTATGGTCAATGGGGAAAAATCGTTTGCAGTGTATTTTAAAGACATTACGCTATTTCAAATGTATTGAAATTGATATAAATTATTGAATTTCATTTTATAAGATGATTATTATGTCTTTGAAAATAATTACTGAAAGTGCGTTTTGAATTTCAGAATGCACTTTTAAATTTAACTAATTTTTTGCATGTTACGTGTTGTGTGTAATTTCTATTCTTTAAACACTGAGCTTCACAAAAGAATATATACTATTCTCCTTATTAGCAGAAATTGCTGTAGTAGAATTTGTGGTATGCATATTCTAACTGAACTAAATTTTTGTATGCATGTAGTTTCAAAGAATTCAGATAATTACACGACTACAGCACAGAATGGCTGAGATTGGATTTTCAAATGTGTTATGCGTTTCCAAACGATTCAATTAAGGCATCTTATTTCAACTTATTAAACAGCAAAATTGTGTTACATTATTCTGAATGTGTTGAAAAGCGTTTCATAATCTCTGCTTGCCGCATGATTTTTTCTTTCTTTTTAATTTAAAGACTGGCTAGTAAGAGAAAAGATTCCAATGAGCAGTCAAGAAAACCTTCAAAGGGCACCACCATATGATGCGTATACGTTGGTCAACTCTAGTAGTGAAACAATGTAAAACCAAAAATTGTATGAATATGATGTTCACTGAAGAGATTTTAGATTGGAGAGACAGGGGTCAGCAATGGAAAAATCTTAACTGATGAAAATGAAGCATCAGCTGTTAGTTAAGAGTTTGGGATTCCGAATCATAGGTTTAACGGTACGATTTTTGTCCTCAAAGTCAAATTTAGGCAGCAAGAACAATATCTTTTTCTGTTTTTTTCTCAGCGCTTCTACAAATGATCACTTCTATAGAATCTACTGTGTATTGAATAAAAACTGTGTTTTTTTACTACGGTATTTGTACCCTATATGGACAGGGCTCTCAATATGGACACCCCTAATATTTTTAAAGGTAATAATTTTAATCGAGAGATGTCTCAACATTTTCGTGAAGAAAAGCAGTTGAAAAGATAATTAAGGCTGGAAAGTGTAAAAAAGCGCGCTGTTCGCTATTTACGAAGAAACCTGTTGTTTCGAGATGTGCTGATCTTAATTACTTGTAAGCTTAAATTCTTATTAGATATGGTAAAATTACATTAAATTTTGAAAAGTGGAGTATTTTAGAAAGCTAATAAAACATATTTTCGATTGCTATTGCATAATTTGCTTAAAAATATTTTCCTTATTCATTTGCTACTAGATTTAGTAAAACTACGCCCGGTTCCCAATATGGACAGCTTATGTCCCCATCGACTACAACTGTAAGAAAGAAGAAAATTTAACGTTGCCAAGAAATAAATTGAAAAAGCATCAAAGTAGTAAAATCTTTGTGCAACAAGATGCCATTTGAACAATACCCTCAAAACCTTCCTCCAAAAAACCCTTGCAGAAAAATAAAAAGAAGCCCCCCCCCCCCCCCCCGCCAGTAGGATATCTGTTGGCGAAATCATAGGCACCAATGGTATGACTTCCTCAACAAAAGAGAGCTGCACTGCTTCTTTTGCAGTATTGATGCTTTTTCAAACATGCAGCTATGCATCACATGTGGCAAATATGTTCATGAGGATTATGTGGGACTTACTGCCCATGGTGAAAAAGTTTCTATTTGTCCATGCTGTGAGCACTGAGTAATAACAGATGTAAATTCGCAGACAGATGCAATAAAGCTAAGAAAAACCAACAATATTACTTCATAATATTTACTAGTAAGTAAGGGGCTTTGCATGGGTCTTCGAAGGGTAAAAACCGAGAATGCCCCCCCCCCTTTTCTAAAATGCATGTTCTGAAGATATTTACTGCCCTCCTCCTCCTCGGAATACTTTGGGATACATTTTTTTTATTCCCTCTCCTCTAAAATACCTTGGAAAAGTGGCTCTTCCATACACACTGTGTAGAAAGTCAATAAGGAAACATCTGTCCATAATAGGGACAGGTAGTTCCTTATATGGACACTTGTAAACATTTTATGTTTTTATCATATAAATTAAACCAGAATAATTACAAGGTCGCTAATTATAATAATGATAGTCAATAGTCCAAGGATAGTTTACACACATTTTTGGAGTCCTCTGACTTGTACATGGGGGTGAAAAAAATACATTTTCCTTTAGGTGTCCATATAGGGTACAGGTACTATACCTTAAACTTCAGAGCAGAAAAAATACTTTTTATCTGCACTATTAAAAATTTGCCACATTCTGTCTAGTCATACAACAGTTTTTTTTTTTTTTTGGGGGGGGGGGCGGGGGGCGGGGGACAAAAAAAACACGCATGCATAATAGTATTTTAACAATATTTTGACAAAACTTTTGTTATGGCGAAAAAGATGATGAAAACAGGCTAAGTTTGGCTACAAATTCACTTTTTCAAAGATTCAGAGGAACAGACTTTCCCTGCACCCTCCTGCGTATACACTCGTGACGATCACATGCTGAATAAATAACTGTGATGACTGTAAAATTTGTTCATTGCAATTAGAGCATAAAATTGAAATTATTGAAATGAACACTTATTACCATAACATATAACCTTAAATGCTACAGAGGTTAGAATTGCAAAAGAAGAGGACAGAATTATGAACGAAAAAATATAGATTAATGAAAATAAGATTTTTAAATTATCATGCCATACTAACCGACCTACCTGCCTTAATAGGGGGGAGCGCAGGAGCGACAATGTCTGCAACACCATATACTGGACGTGCAAAGTACTGTCTGGTTTGATTTGATTATATATTTTTAAATGGAGAACTTTCCAAACAAATCTAATATTGTCAGCAGCATTGCCTTCGGCAGAATGCAACCTCGAATTTGAATGATTTTTCATTTTTAAATGAAAATCCAACCAAACTAACCTTAAGTGGTATAATGGAGATTCCATTATATATAGTTTTGGGGTCAAAATTTAATCCTTTTATAAAATTGCATTTTTAATTAATCTTTATAATTTAGGAAGTAGGTATTCATTGCGCCCTTTTCCCACAATTTAATATTCTGTTAAGTATGAAAAAGCTTTCATTAATTCTTTTCTCTTACATGAATTTTTCTGATGTAACGGCTAACTGAAATAAAATAAAAGAAAAGCAATTTCTTTCAATCTGCGCTTCCCATAATTCCGTTGAAAGTTATCTTTGCGATTTCAATAATTAAAATAAAATCTAATCTTTGTACAGTTGCTAACGATTTCCGTTCTCTTCATAAACATTTTGTCCTGCAAATTATTTCGTGGGTGCGTCTCTTTGATTTAGAGCATAATATGTAAATGTAAGCAGATGGTTTCGCATCGTCCGTTGAGAGTTGATGCAGTTCTCACGAATTTAATCTATTAACCCTTTTGTGCCTGCTCCCATAATTTACAGGTTATCAATTGGCTGTATACTTAACAATGTGTTCTGTCTCTCTCTGCATAATTATCGCCAAGGTCGGCAATTATACAAAGAGTTTTGGCGAAAACCGCAAGCCAAATCGCTAATCAACATCTGTACTGATTGTAACTTCATTTGGATTTGAACTACTATCCAGTAAGGACCTATTACCGCATGTAGTCTTCATAATTGTGTTTCCAAGGGGTCACTCCCTGAGGAGTATAAATCTCCGCTCATTCCTGCATATCATAATAAAGAACTTCGAAGAGACATTACTGGTGTTTTCATTACCTCTGCGGACCTGTCTTATTGCAAACATTTCTTGGAATTTACAGCATAACTTAAATGCTTACTCCTAAAAAGGGTATTCATACGAGCGGTCACCATACGCCACCCAAAAATCTACTCTATAAGTGGTACATTACTTTTGGCAGCGTACACCGAGATTGCTGTCCCCACTCAGATTCAGTTTTTCAAGTAAACCTTGAATTTGCATTTAATTTCTGGAATTTAGATATATAAAACTTTCTATTCTAACCAAAAATTCTTGATAAAACATAAATAATGTCAATTATGTACCATTCCCTCATTTTTTAAAAACGCGAAATGGTATCCAAAGTTCAATGGTATTATATCTCTTAAACGAGAAACGATAGATTGAGAACACTTGGCCCAGATAAAAAACATGTCTGACAAACACTTGAAATGACGTTAAAATTTTTAAAAAATAGTAATTATTTTTTTTACACCAGGGATATCGTTAGAAATCGGAAAATACCGAGAATATATTATAGGTATTATTTTTTTGTTTATTTACTAATTTATTGAAAGCTTGAAACTTTAGAAAAATGAAAAAACTTGAAAACTGACGCGATTTTGGGTCAAATAAAAATGTTTTTTGAAATAGTAACAGAAAACATTAGAATCAGAAAGACAAGACAATTTTCTTTCTTCATTTGTGTTTTTATTTATTTATTTATTTATTTATTTATTTGTAACTCTGCGGGGACTCGGTCATTATAATATCAAAATGCAGTAAAAATCGAACTCTATGCTTTCTTCTGTATGAAGGATTACTTAACGTCTGAGGAAATCCACGGACATGATTACTTTGAAAAAAGAGAGCTCACCAATCTGCGATGATCATTGTAGTTTTTAATTAATATTGCGGCTAATTATCAAAAAATGAAAAATCTGAGTCTCAAGCTCATTTGAATCTGTCATTTTCTATCCTTATCCAAATTTTCAGACCTCTATGATAGTAGATTATTTTAGCCATCGCTAACGCATACAGAGTAAAGACAGGTGTTTTTCTTTTACTAATATACAGAGGGGGGGGGGGACGGTTATAGGGCCGCCAACTACAGTTCTGCACACAGGCGCTGGATACTGCTGGAACGCCCCTGAAAGAACTCACAAAATCAAAAAAGTTCGCAAATTCTGGATGAAAGGGGAAAAAAAAATCTTTGAAAGGACTCGTAGGCAAAATTAACGATTGTGTTGATCCCAAATTTTGTCCACTCATTTATGAAAACGCTCGTTCACAAAATTAAAAATTCCTGTATTTCCTAATTCTGGAAGATATGTAAAAAAAAATCTTTGCAAGGAAACATTGTCAAAAAGGGAAAATGAAAAAAAAAAACTTCGAAACTGCTCGTTGTTAAAACTAGGACTATGAAAAAAAATCTTTGAAAGGGTTGTTATTACTAGGAATATCTTCTATCTTAAAATTCATCCGAAATGATAGGATTCGACTTTAATAAAACCTCGCTGAAAAAAAACCAAGAAATTCTAAGATTCTAAATTATGGAAGGAAAAAAAAATCTTTGCAAGGACTTTTTTACAAATCAAGAAATGATTCGATTATAAATTTTGTTCGCATTGTCTTTTCTAAAGGTTTATGAACAAAAATGAGAAATCCTGGGATTCGATAATCTGGAATGTATGAAAAAATCATTAAAAGACTCATTGGCCAAACCAAGAATTAATTCCACTATAAAATTCGTCCGAAAGTATAAGATTCGACTTTAAAAAATAAATCATTCAAATAACTAAGGAGTCCTCTATTTCCATATTCTGGAAAAAAAGAAATGATTTGTCTACAAAACCATAAAGGTTTTTGATTACAAATTTTGTTTCAAATTTGGTTACAATGTTTCTATATTAAAGAATAACTGAAAAAATCTTTGCAAGAACATACTAACGAACCAAGAAATGCTTCGATTACAAATTTTACTCAAAGTGATTATATTTTTTGAAAAGACTCATTAATAAAGCTAAAAAAAAAAAATCACGCGCCAATTTATTACTTTTCAATAATGATTTTCTGTGTTATTACATGCTTAAGTTGTTATCAGGATTCTACGCAAGCAACTTCACTTAACATAAATTTCAATAATGAACAAAAGAGTTATTTAAGTCTGTGGACTTCACAATCACATCTGCAGATCTTTATTTTTGAAATTATGATATCAGATCAAAATTGACATGTGTTATCTTGACTACTATGTTAGTATTATTAGTGAAGATAAGGGCTACCTCAAACATGAATATATAAGATTTTGGAGAAATTTTCAAGATTGAAATATATCATGATCAAATTGTACATCTTTTCTATAATGACCCAATAATGTTATGCAGTAAAAATATAAGCGAAGTCTGTAAGGACTGAACTAAAATTCTGTTTTGGAGAGGTTTTCCGGCCAAATAGTTATAATTTTAGAGTTTTTTTTTTTTTTTTTTTTTTTTTTTTTTTTTTTTTTTCCAATGAGACTATGGAATTTTTATGTTTAAAACAAAATTTCATTATAGATAGATTCAATTTTCAAAGGTTAAGTGAAATTTTAAGTAAGTAAAATTGTGCAGTATTTCTTTCGACAAAATCATAATATTTACTGCATTAAGTTTCAAAACGTTGTAGATTAATGAATAACCTGGAGTTAAAATAATTTAAAAGAATTTGTGATCATGCAACATCAGTGCCTGATTTATGGTAGGGCATTCGGGCTACAGGCCCACGGCCTCTGATTTTAGAGACGCCCAAATGGTGCTAAACTTTTTAAATTGTTGTCCGAAATCTTATGTTATTTAAACATTTAATGAAATTTTAAATTTCATTCTACATTTTATGCTGTTGACATTGTATTTTTATAACATCATATACTGTGTCTGAAACATATATATTTAATTACTTTATTATAACAAATATTTCCTTTTATCTTTATGACTTTAAAAATATATTGTATGTTTAATTCCTGTTCCTGTTAGATTATTTTCAGGTTGGTGAATATAACTCGCTGGTGGCAGAGCCTCGTAATAATTTAAGTAATTATTATTTAATATTGCAGAAAATTTTTTATTAGTTGTTGCATACTTTATCATTCCAGATATATAGATTTTCAGATAAAAAGATAATCAAGAGTATACAATTTATTGTGAAACGTCTACTCATTTACATTTCATAATTGTGATTTATAATAATTATTTTAAAGTAAATTAATGATTATCAAATTCAATTTTTAATGGATATTTTACATCCGTGCAAGGGAAGCCGCATAATAAAAATCTGTGCCCAGAGCCTCCAAATTTGTAATTCGATCCAGTGCAGCATTGGGACTTTAAGAGTCTCTTTCAGTGGCTCTATGGATGGATTCTCCGTTTCTCTGAAAATTAGGACACCTGATAATGATAGATACAGATTCCCAATATTGTTAAGGAGCCAGAGTTCCTAAAACCAAATATTCAAGTCGCCACCGGGGCTTAGTTTCTAAGAAATATTAAGAAAAAAAAGAGAATTTCGTCAAAAGATTGCAGAAGAAAAGTGAATTTTCATAAAAGATTGCAAAAAGCACTGTAACTTTCGTCAAAGAATCGCTGAAAACACAATTTTCGTCAAATAATCGAGAAAAAAATGCAATTTTGGTCAGAGGATCGTTAAAAAAACACGTGATTTTGGTTAGAGGATCAAGAAAAAAGTGGGATTCTCATCAGAGGATTGTGTAAAACTTCGATTTTCGTCAAATGATCGCCAGAAGAAACTTAAAATTCGGCTAACAATGACGACTTAGACGCCTAAAGCTAGTTGCCCAGTCAAAAAATTTAGTCGCCATATGACGACTGACAACAGTAAATCTGCACTAATACTGACAACACAAATTCTGTTCCTCTGAATGACAATATGCTTTATATAAAAAGCTTTAATAACATTTTAAAAGATCAATTAATCAAAAATTTTTAAATTACGTAAGAAACCCACTTAAAACATTAAACTAAGGTTATAATAAACTAAAAGTGAAAAAATACATGTATGGGCTGCGCAAATATAACGTTATCATCTTTTTGGTCATTTTGGACCCCCCCCCCCCCCCCCATTTAATTACATCGTTTTTAAAATGATTTTTTTTTTTTTCATTTTTAGAATTTATTTTATTTGTTTGCAATCACATATAAAACTGGTTGCATTTATTTTTCACATACTTTATTGATTCAAATAAAGAAAAGTCAATAAAATATCGCTTTATTTAAATAAGACTAAACAGAAATGTATACTACTTAAAAGTATTTTATAATAACTTTTTGTTACACAATGCATAAATTTGCAGTTTCATAAATATATAACAGACTGAAAAAGATAAGAAAAAGACATGTTACATATAAAAAGAAAGCTTCGACTGGATCAAAATTATATTGATATCATAAGGCATACCTCTGCCCCTTGAGATATCTTACGATATCATGTACCAGATCTTTCCCCTCTCTTCTAAAATGATAACATTATATGTACACAGCCCCTTAAGAGTATAAAAGTGCCTTTAAACAAACGAGTATACACTTTTAGTCTGCACAATCAGCAACTTTAACAGAATCAAATTGATAAACGAATGTTTAGAAAAGATCATTTTATTGAAACACCTGCTTTCATTAAACTGTAACTTTGTTTACCAAGTTCATTTTAAAGTTTTTGAGAAGATAGTTTGTTTATCAATACTGATATCGAAAAAGTCTTCGATTATGCATTCAAAACATGTTAATCTGTTTATTAAGAGATGCTTATAGACCTTAAAGGTATTATTCCACCTTTAGAATTTTATAACTTTAGTTACAAAATTTAAATCAATTTTTTCCCAAAAGCGCGAAATAGAACACTAACTCTTTCTATGCCAAGCTGGAGCCATTAAAAATATATTTACCAAAAAAATCTTTAATGACTTTGTTTACCAAGTTCATTTTAAATTTTTTGACGAGATAGTTTGCTTATCAATATTGATAATGAAAAAGTAGTCGGTTATGCGTCCAAAACTTGTTGGTCTGTTTACATAATCGTACTTATGGCACACTTGTGTACATAAATGGACTTATAACTTTAATTTAAAAAATTAAATTAATTTTTTCCCAAAAGTGCGAAATGGAACATTAACTCTTTCTATGCCAAACCAGTGCTAACAAAAGAATGTATTTTTCAAAAAATTCCATAAAACAGGCTCAATGAATTTGCTTTTATTTACTAATTCTATAATTCTAAAGCTATATAGAATTTCTACACTGAAAATTCCTTATTACTATTTTGTTATTACCTAAAATAAGCAGAAGTTTAAAGTCCCAGCAAATACTTTGTTTTGTTTTAACGGAAAACCGAACGTCTATTGCTTTCAGAAAAGACGTCCAAAATACCAAAGAGTCTGCCATATGCAGCTTACCAAGTTAGAACTAGGAATGAATACATATACGATCAAATTCTGCTCTTCCTTGATTAATCTTCCTAAAAATTAATTTTTTAATCAAAGTAAATTATAAATGTCAAAAACTAAAAAATAAATTAAATTTTACCATTTTCTAAATGTGAAAGAAGTTACCTTAAATATAAAAAAGTAATGTTTAGTTTTTTTACTATAATTATACAATTTTTGTAAAGACAAATAATTATTGCCTAAATTGTATAAATACTTTTAAATATAATTTGTTTCAAAAGAAAAATCGTGTGCAAACAAACCACTGATGGAATGATTTTTTTTTTTTTTTTCGTATTTTTAGCCAGTCGTCATAGAATAATTTCAGCAATCAACTATGTATTGCCTTTTTCTAAATGACCTTGAAGTCTTTAAGTCTGTTCGCACATCCAAAGTAGCAACTTTCTGACACATTTCTGAATTCCTTTCAAGGATGCAGTGAAGGGTATACGCAGTATACCCTCTGGATTTTTTAAAGGAACACCGTATATCCTCTGTTTCTCAAGAAAGCTGTAGTATGTACACTCTAGGGTATACTCTTTATCTTGAGCTTATACCCTCTGCTTAAAGCGTATACTGTCACGTTTATTTACGACTACACCACTGATTCCTTTTTGTTCAAAAAAGCTGGCAGATATTCTTATTTAGAAACTATGTAATCGAATAATGTTTTGCAGCTTTTGGCAAAGACAGAATTATATTTCAGAAAATACTGTCAAATTTGGCATTTTTAAGCAAATTTCCAAAATGGCAGTCAGAGAAAGGAGCCAAAACGTGTCACGTGATAAGAACAACCGGTAAATCAATAAATAATTTATTTTTAAAAATGGAAATCCGTATTCGATTTCCAATCACTTCAATTGTCAGCCCTGCCAATTTTAAGGCTCTACGTTTAAAAATGAATTAGAAAAGTTCTCTTTGTTGAGTGAAGACTTTAAAAACCACTTTAAAAAGTACATTATTATTTATATATCATAATATCAATATAACGTAATTTAAAAAAAAAAATTAAAGTTTTTTTAAGCAATTATTAAAAAAATTTATCTTCAAGTAGTTGCAAGGATTCATAGTATGCATTTGAATCCAAGTTGTTTTTCAATTTGCTATGGTCGACTTGATTTCTTTCCTTTTCAACGATGTCATTTGATCGATGCATGAACTGAAAGTAAGAAAAGAGAAACAGTTGTCCCATTTCCTTTGTGCTTCGTGGAATGAAGGCCACAAACCTCGTTTGACTAGCAGGTGCACCTCGCGGACTCAACTACATCTACCTGAAAGTACTTTTAATGCTTCAGGAACAAGGCTGTTTTCCCCGCTCTCAGTAAAGGTTGTTGATGTTGGCTGAGGAAAAAGGCCTCTGAATTTATTAGGTTGTCTTGAAAGATTTTGGGTGTTTTTGCAGATCCATATTTCAAAGATTTTTCTGTCTTTTCACGCAGCATGTGCTCATGCTGCGTGAAAATTTACGAAATATTTTTCTTTAACATTTTCAAAAAAATGATAAACAAATTATTTTGTGCATCTTCATATTTAATGCCCATAGAATTTGCAGAACATCAGGGCCCAGTTAACCTCTGAAACTAGGGGAAGGACGGTATCTGTTTTGGGGGCCCACTTTCAATCGTGAATTTTTTTTTCATTTTTACTTATATGGAAATTGATCCGTGCTAAAAATGTTCTGTGTTCAGAAAAAAGTGCTTATTCCCCAAAGTGGAGTTTTTTTTTTTTTCATTATATTGCCAAATTTATATACTTAAATGAACAGCAGGGATGGTCTTAAAAAACGGCGAAATTTCGGGATGCCAAGAAATAAAAGATGCAAAGTTCTTGATTCACATGTAATAGTTTATTAGAAGCGTATTTTAGGTACGTTGAAAAAATGCCGCCCAGAGATACCACAGATACTTAAACAACCTTTATTTAGCTGCCTTTTTTTTTTTTTTTTTTTTTTTTTTTTAATCTCTACTATTCTACAGGTAGAGTATTTATTTATAAAATATATAATCATTGTATGTTCGGTTACCCTAGTGGTTTGGTTTTTAACCATTACTTCAGGAATTCTATACGATTGGTATTGGTTGACAACTTATTAGTTACATCTAGATTTCTCGGTATAAGCTTCTTATGAATACTGATTTTTTTTCTTGCATTAAGCTATTTTATAAAATTATTAATAATATATACAGTGTAAAACATAAGAAGGGAAAATAGAGACGCCATTTTACAGTCATTTTTGAAACGTTCTTAAACTTTCGAGAGGAAGCATGTGCTTCTCGTCCTTTTTTAGTAATTTGGACCAGCTGACATGTCCTTGTGATAATCAAGCCCTACTAGTACATTTAATACAACGCTAAAACCAATAATGCTAGCCAAATTAATTGTCTGTCGTAATTATCTGTCAAGCCATAACGAAAATGTCTGCCCGCATTGAAACTTTCAAAATCTGTCCGTCTAATCATACTAATAAGTGGTTTATTAATAATGCTAATTTAAGGCTTATAAAGAGCTCAAAATCCTTTATCATTCCAAACAGTTTTTTTATATATACTCCTTAAATGGGAATTACAGGGCTCCCAAATGGTCCGCGAACTGAACATCAGAATTTTTTTAGAGAAATTTTCTTTTTAGATTTTTCTTGCAAATTCTCAAGAACCCACGCTTGGAAGTTGATTCTAGCTCAAACGTATTATGAAATTTTCTGTTAAAAAATACTGATATTCAGTTCGCGGACCATTTGAGAGCCCTGGAATTATAAAAATAAGTAATACCTTCATTAAAAAGAGAGAGAAAAAAAATCTTTTCGTCATAGTTTTTCATAAATATACAGCTTTCTTCCCCTTTTAAACACTGTTAACAAATCCGAAATTGCTACTTATTGACATCATATATATATATTTTTTCATCTTTACAAAATCTCAATGAAAATTCACATTTAAAACTACAAAGTCACAAAAGTCTGACTTTTGCTAATCTTTCAGCTACTAGCCCCTTCGGGATGAGCGTCTTTTAAAGAATTTTTAATCTGCTTTCACCGGTTTTTTAAAGCAAAAATTTCGCCTAATTGAATCGCGTAAATGCTTGGATTATACAAGGTAAAATTTACAATTAATTTTTTCTGGTGGGAATAATCAAAGATTCTGATCGACATTACAGTAATTTACAAAATTTTGAAGAATTCTAAGGTCAGATATTTTGTTGAGATCTAACGTTATATCGTATTGTCCTTCATATATACATGAAAGATTTTCCCCTATACAAAATTAAGCTTAAATTGTTAAGTTTATTTTAATTTTAAGGTCTACAGCGGTTTGTACACCATATTTTTAACACCATGCTGTCCTCGGAAATAATTCAACATACATCCAAAACTTCCAGGAAAATATTTAAATTAGTCGACGAATTTCTCAAAGTTCTACAAAAATAGGTTCATCTACTAATGCTCAAATGTATTTAGAGTTATTATGCAAGTGCATTTAATCCCCCAAAGAGCATTAAGAGAATATTTCAGCTGTCTGAATACTTTCCATGCACTTGGATCATTCATAAATCAAGCCAATGTATTTATAAAAACTTATAGTTTAAATAAAAGTGCTTACATTATTGTAATTACTATTTGTAAAAAGTTCTTTTGCACTAACAATTGAATTCAAGACATAAAAAGTAGAACATGGAATGCTTTATCATGTTTTTAAATGGAGGGGCATACATTTATTTGCAAATGAAAATAAGTTTCTCTAACATTCATTTGCAATCTTCTTGGTATTTAGACAACTGGTATATTCATGAATCACGTTGGAAAAAAAAATCACAAAAAAGAAAAATGTCTGTAAATTTGGAAATATGTTAATAAATGGGACAAGAGGAACTGTGCTTTTATTAATATCTTACCGTTTAAACAATTAGACTTTATTTAAACTCAATATCATAATACAGTTTTTGCTGTTTATTTGTGAACAGTATGTCCAGAAAGTGTTTTTAATTTAAACTCTTCGTACAAACTGAACATAGACATTAAAAAATACACTAATAATTCCAAATAAAAATATTTGTCTTTCTTAATGTCAGAAGTTACATGATTAAAAAAAAAAAAAATGGAAATTCCAATTTAAAAATATTGAGTATTTCGTGAATCATATATGTGACGCATAAAAACATTTAATATAGGAGGATAACAATAGGATAGTAATAATAGGAGTCTATAAATAAAAAAGAAAATTATCACATTATTCAATTTTTAAATGATATAAAAAAAAAGCTTCAGAGTTCTAAATGAAATAATCTTTAAAATGATTACTCTGAAAGTTTCTTCCTATTCACATGGCTGACGTGCTCTTTTGCTGAGCTGGAATAAAAGCGTTGAAAAAAAAAAAGAAACAAATTCTAAAAATTTGGAAAAAAGGCTGATAAATTAAACAAGCTATGATATCATCATTTTCTTGTTATGGGATTACAAATTATAAATGGAATGTCCAGTAAGGAGGAGTGAAAGGGACTGAAGGTCAAAAAGGATGTTTTTGGCAATTTTTTCTGGAGTAAGAATAAAGATTTTATTTCCAGATATTTAGCATGTTATTTTTTAACATTTAAGATACATTAAAAAATTAACGAAAACTTACAATGTGGCTCAGAGATGGTGACTAAAAAGCATCCTGATCTTTTAAATATATAGATATTTAGTACGGTATCGAATAATGCATTAGTTTATAGATTGCACCCACATTTCTTCTTATTTCTAGAGCTGGAACAAGTATTACGAACTAGTCGAGTATCTAACCCTGAGCTCTGAGATAGATGGCCAAAATCATTAAGTTTTCTGATAAAAAATTCATTTTATCTGGTATTAATGTTACAGCAATATTTTTTTATGAATTTCTGCACATAATTAGAAGTATATATGTTAAATCGTTAAATGTGCACTACAAAAATCATTATTATAAAAAAGGAAAAATAGGTTGGCTTTAAACGGACAACTACTCCTGATTTATCCTGTATTGCTTATGTATCTGATAGTTTTAAGCCTAAATTTATAACTCTACATAGCTATTTGAAATTTTTCTGTAGAGTATTCAACTCTGTATATTTATTCGATTTCATCGATGCTGAATTTTCATTAATTTAGGTAATTTATTCAATTTTATCGATGCTGGATTTTCATTAATTTCGTATTTGCCCCAGAGTTGGTGTCTCACGAAAAATATCTATCTTGTGCTACGGCTGTAACCTTGCTAACATATGGTAGTGAGAGGCAATCGTTCCAAGTGGTTTAGTTGGTAGAACGTCATTGTGCTTTACCAATGGCTCGGGTTCGATTCCCGGCTTGCACACTTTTTTTACCCTGTTGACTATAAGCAATTAAAATTTAGAAGAATACATTTATAACATTTATTTAACCCTTCGGGTCTGGTGTACTATTACTAGCACATGTGTTTTAACTGAGTATTATTTTGTTTTAAGAAATACTTTTCTTCTATTTTACGTGTAGTAATTTTAGTATGTGCATATGGATTTACTATGTGACTTCATTAACGTTTAGGCATTTACTGATAACATTAATAATAAATATATGCTTAATTCTCTATGCACCGTTTGTAATTCTTCTATTTTAAACATATATTTCACTCTTTAGGTTTATAATAAAGGTTGCTTTCCTGAAGATCAATTAAATCTTGCTGTAATATAATATATTCTAAACATCCCCCAAAACTCTTCCTTAGCCTATTATCATATGAATATGAAATAAATAACACGCAAAACAACAACATTCGTTCTGTTTCAAACAGTGAAATATTCTTTAAACTCTAATTAATCTATTTGGATAGCTATTATTAATGCTATTAACGTAAAAATAATTGGACTGAAAGGGATTTTTTTTATGTCTTTATGTCCAAGTTTATAATTTACCTATCAGACAGAAATTCTCGACTTCTGTTTAAACCCTCTGTGATAGAACTGTTTGATTACACTAACAACAAATTTTAACTTTTTTCTGTATATGTCTTGTAAATGGATGTATTTAACTAATTTTAATGTGCTGAATTCAGTGGAGGAGTCAAATTCTTTCAATCACCGTCATATTTATTTGATATAGGTCAGTTATGTAAAGAGAAAAGTGAAATATTTTGCAAAATTGACCGTTTGAAATACAAACAAAACATCATTTATTCATCAATAAAAATGCTTTCTTGATTACTTAACGCAAACTATGAAGTAATATTAGCATGAAATTGTTGCACAATAACCCGTAATATTAATATTAACAATGTTATTTTTTTAAATAGAATTATCTCTTTATTGATGACACTGTTGCGTGTTTAAGAGATAAATTTACAGCAGAATGCATTAAAACTAAGATTTTAACCATAATAGTCATTTTTTTCTTTATTATTTGACCACAAATTATAAATTATAATTTGCATTCTTCCCCCCCCCCCTCTACACACACACCACGTATTTTACCATGTATGTAAAAGTTAAATTCGAAATTTATGTAAAACTCTTACGTGCTAGAAAAATGATGATATAAATTTTAATTTGCATTCCTCCATGTATTGTACACTGTAAAAAAAAAAAAATCTGCAAAGGTACTAAACCTTTTCTAGGAAACTGGGATTCCAAGAAATTCTCCTGTAACGGTAACAGCAAAAATTCAAGTTTCAGAATCGATTACATGAATTTTTCCTGTTATCGTTACATGAAAAGCTCTTGGAATCCCAGTTTCCTAGAAAATGTTTAGTACCTTTACAGATTTCTTTTTACAGTGTACCATATATCTAAAAGTTAAATTCGAAAACTTACGTAAAAGAGAAATTCTGATATCAGAACGACTATTGACTATTGACTAGTGCTATTTTTGCCTAAAATCAACATAATATTTTATTTAGAAATCACTTTTTATTTAAAAGAGCATTCAACGCACCCTGTGCATTTTCTTCTTTCAGAATTGAAATTGCTTGCTACTGTAAGAGCTTTTAATGTACGATCTTCTCAATCATCCATTTTATACCAAGAATTACAAATTATCGGAATGGATGGATTTAACCACATCCGGGAAAATCTTCTTTCCGAGAATTCCCACTTAAGCAGGTATGTTGCAATCTGATATCATGATGTGGATAAAATATGTTTTCAAAAGAAATGATTTTGTTTTCTAATAGTCACAGTTCGGAATAATTCTGTGGTTTGCAAAATATCCTCTGAAATCAAAATGTATGATTAAAGTTATTCAAGTAAACGCTTAGAAAGTTTTTGTATAATACCTTTGAAAAACATAAAGGCAAATCAGTCGTAGGGAAATAAACAAAAATCATTTAAAAACATAGAGTGGAAATTCACTAATTTGTTATCGCATACATATAATATTGCATGATGCAGTGTATCCCTCTAAATCAAAAACTTAAATAGTTTTGTAATTTTTTTTTTTTTTTTTGATTTATTAATGAATAAGTTTTAGTGAATAAGTTTTACTGAACAAATTTTCTGTAGAATTGCCTTGCTATGTTCAAAGTCTGATTGCACTGTAAAAAAAAATCTGTAAAGTCACTTAACTTTTTTCTAGGAAACTGAGATTCCTAGAATTCTTTATGTAACGATAACAGCAAAAATTTATGTAATCAATTCTGTAACATGAATTTTTGCTATTATCGTTACATAAAAAATTCTAAGAATCTCAGTTTCATTGAAAAAGTTTAGTAACTTTACAGATTTTTTTTTAACAATGTATGCCATAATTAGTGCTAGTTGTAGCCACTATCTGTGTTAAAGAAATCCTAAGCACATGAAGTATTTTACCGGGTGCTCTATAAATTTATTTTGCATGAACTAAAATCCGAAAGCAAATATTGATGTTTTTCCAGAAAAGTAACAATATGTTTTAATAAATTCACGCATCGGAACAATATTTGACAATTTTACGAACCGGATTATCGCTCCGTTTTTCTCGGGAATATTTCGAGCCCTGACATAGTAGTATTTTCAAATGTAAAACAACTTTACACTTGTAACTGAGTTTATTTTACAATTGTATATTTTAAATTCGTAACAAAAAAAAAAATTGTAAAGGTTTAAAGATAGAAAACCAACGATTATAAATGCACAAATAAAGTCTGAAAAGGTAGCAAACAGCCGTTTTGAATTTACTATAGAGATTCTTCATCAGTGCAAAACTCAGCGAGCTAGAAAAAGCAAAACTGAAACTTTTTTTAGCTCGCTGAGTTTTGCACTGATGAAGAATCTCCATAGTAGATTCAAAACGGCTGTTTGCTACTTTTTCATACTTTATTTGTGCATTTATAATCGTTGTTTTTCTATCTTTAAACATTTTTGAACAAAGGCTTTATTTGCTATTTTAATTGTAAAGGTTATTAAAATTTTTCTAGGATACTAGGATTTTAATAAAAAAATTTTTATCTAACAACAACACCAGAGTTTCATGTAACAGATACACATTTGCCCATTGAATCAAAAAATCCGTAAGGTTACTAAGAAATTTTCAGAAATTGAGATGTCTACAACTTTTTATGCAACTGCAACAACTTTTTATGCAACTGCAATCCGAATTACAAATAAAATTTTTATAAGATTATTGCAATTTTAGTATATTCTTTTATAAAGCAACGCATCTCTGAACACTTTAGAAAAACTTTGCAGATTTACAGCTTTTCTATACAGTGTATAGATAAAATTTTAAAACGTATACAGATATCTGGAACTCTACATTTGTAGAATTTTATTTATTTATTTTTATTTTCATTTTCATTTTTACATTGTAGTTTGATCTATCGGGCACGTACTTTTGGAATTGCCTAAACTGTTTCCATGCGAACTTTTCATATCTGCCTCACAGCTGATTACTGCTATGCTTGTTGGCCACCATTACTTTTGGAAAGTTTGCTTCACCTTTTTCAATTGATGAGGTATCTCTGATAAAATAAGTCGCATTTTTCCATTCTAAAACACTGGTAGCCTAAAATCGTGACCTGTGACTTACACGACTAGATTTTCATGATATAGTCTATCAATTTGTTCTCTTAGACACTGAAAATACTTTTTTCATGTTTAAAATTTTATCTTACAATGTAAATTAATGTACTAATCTTTCATTGTTTGAATACTGTTTGAAACACCATATATAATGTTTTTCAGTATATTCTACGGCAATTTGAATGTCATATGTCGATGCAGAAATATTAATTCACATAGGGGGAACTGGGGAACATCGATACAGCTTTTTTCTAAGAGTTTGTTTGGTGTCCAAAAAGCAGAAATTATTTTCCCATGTGGTGTCAACAAAACTTGTGTAGTGTGTTATAAAAAGGTACAATCGTTGTTTTATATATTATTTTTGCATGTAATTAAAAAAAAAAAAAAAAAAAAAAAAAAAAAAAAAAAAAAAAAGGTTATTTGTATTAGTGTGCCCCATCTCCGGGACAGATTGATACACCTCATGGGGAACTTTGATACGTCTAAAAAAATGGAGACAAAATAACACCATTGCATATTTTTCATAGAAAAATAGTTAGCAAACCATTCTATATTTATTTACAGAAATTCAAATCATCTACAATTTCTTTGTAAGTAGTATTAAAGCAATCAAAATGAATTGAATAATGAGTTGATGTTCTGGCTGTTCCTTGTCTGATTGTTGGCTGTGGTAACTTTGTCATATTTGGTACTTTAACCACAGCATTATCTTCTTTCTTAAGAAATATGAAAAAATTAGCAGGTTTTCTTTTTATAAACCGATTTATAAACAGAAAATAAAGGATAATTTTATTAAAATTTCTGTTCTGTTACTCTTTGCTGTTCTGCAGCTTGTTTTTCTTACTTAACAATTCTCATCTCCAAAATACTTTTATCTCTTGAAAATCGGTATAAATATGAGATTTGCCAGGCTGTCGTCCTTTTCTTTTGTTAGTTCGACTAGCACTAGATGTTGGATAAATTCGTATGCCTTCTGTTTTCAAAAATACTATAAAATGTTCTAATATAAAAAGTTAGAGCTATTTCACTTCAATAAAAACTAATATTAGAAACTTTTGGTGAAAATGGTTGGATTAAGCAGTGTATGGTAAAAAAAATAATAAAAGGTAATGAAAAAAGGAACTAGAAAAGGATTTAAGCTGTATCAATGTGCCCCGACATAGGCCGTATCAATGTGCTCCATATAGCCATTTTGAATAAAATTAGTCTCAAATCCAACACATCCTGATTTACCTAACTAAAAAGAATGTGGAAGTGATAAAGAGTAGCTTTACTTGCCAGGAAGAGTATTCTTTTCGGTTTAAAATACTGGAACAGTTGTATAATACCATTTCAATTGTACAACTCAAATTTACTTTTAAACTACAAATATAATAAATCACCCGTCCCATTTCATCAAACTACTGAATCATGCCAAGACTTTCTGTATGTAATTGTGTGATTGTATATTTTTAGATCATCTTTTGGAGCTGTTGTGATACTTTCTGTAATGACCTTATGAGCAATAGAGGGGGTATATCAATGTGCCCCATGTATCAATGTGCCTCAGTTCCCCCTATTTGCTTTACGCTGGGAACGGAAAGATGATTTTATTTATTTATTTTATTTTTCTTTATTTTTCTTTATTTATTTTTTTACTTATTTATTTATTTATTTATAGATATTCGTTTTATGAAAGCCTGAATACATTTTGGGTATTTAATGCTCAAATATTGGTAATTATTTAAATGCAAACAAACTTGCCATTGGGAAACACGGTAGTCAAATTAAATGAAAGTTCTTGAAACAACACCTAATCTCGTCTATACATTTTATACAAAAATACTTTTAATAATGTGTATTTATGTATAAAAATTGTTGTAACAATCAATAAATTGCTGTTGCTTTGAGATTCCATCTACCTGAACAAAGTACAAGAAACATCATTCGTACGATTTTGTATACCACTGTAAATAATATTATTTGCCTTATTTAATCACAAATTTTTGTCCTTTATAATTATAAGTCAAAGATTGCTTTTATAAGTTAGTGGTAAGAATGTTTAAAATATATGTTTGTAAGCAATCAGACTTTTTGGATACTATAGATTAAGTTGTGCTTAAATATATATATATATATATATATAGACATAAATCGCATGAGCTTATACATAATTTTAACTTTAGGTTTTTAATTATGCTCAAATAGTGCCAAAGTGAGTTATAAGCATATTCGTGGAAATCTTTCACAGTCGTGATTGATAATTAATTCCTGGTACAAACAAAATTCGTTTTCTTGTGCATTATAAAACAAGAATACAGCAATTTCTACTTTTTAGAACAATAATAGTACGAGATCTGGTAATAGAAACATATACCCTCATTTGTTATTTAAACATAATAAAGAATGTATGCTAGATAATGATATAATTGATACATCACATACAGGTTGCCTAGCTAAATCACATGCCGATAATGTTAAACAATAATTAATGTTTTGCATTTTATTTTTTAATTAAACAATAAAATGTTTAATTAAACTTTGTTGATAAACTTCCCCCATTTGTTATTTGTGAAAGTCGAGCAACAGCTAAAAGAGAATATACCCCAAGGAATTGAAAAAATACAGGTTGCTTGCTCTCCAATGATGCCAACCATGGGGTTGCCAGTTTTAAACAGGTAAGTAACCGTTGTCAATATACCCTCATAAGATATTTAATCGAGTTACACATCAAATAAAAGTTTATTTTATTCTCAATCCAACCGTACTACGTTGCCTGCTCTCCAATGGTGCCAACACGGGGTTGCCAGGTATAAACAGGCAAGTAACCGTTGTTAATATACCCTCATAAGTTATTTAATCGAGTTACACATCAAATAAAAGAGTATTTTATTCCCAATCCAACCGTATTAGGTTGCCTGCTCTCCAATAGTGCTAACCAGGGATCGCCAGGTATAAACATGCAAGTAACCGTTGATAATATACCCCCATAAGTTACTTAATCGAATTACACTTCAAATAAAAGCTTATTTTATCCCCAATCCAACCGTATTAGGTTGTCTGATCTCCCATGGTGCCAACCATGGGGTTGCCAGGTATAAACAGGTAAGTAACCATTGTTAATACAGTCGAACCTCGTTAACATGAGCCTCAAGGGGAATCAAAATTTTGTTCATGTTAACAGTAATTCATGCTATCAGTATCAAATCTTTGTTTTTTTTTATAGGGGACTGTGAAAACAATTCATATTAAAAGTAATTTACGTTAAGCGTGTTCATGTTAACGAGGTTTGACTGTATACCCTCATAAGTTATTTAATCGAATTACACATCAAATAATAGCTGATTTTATTCCCAATCCAACCTTATTAGGTTGCCTAATCAAAAAGGGCGCTGAATCCTTGGTTGCCTAAATTGAAGATGTTCAATTTTCTGCGCGACTGTTGAGAGTGAGAGAGAAGCGTTGCGCGCGCGATTCCATTTGACAGACAAAGATGCAGCGATTTCTTGTTAAAGATTACTCCGATTGGATAAAATTAACAAAGATTTCAATTTTTTTTATTCACTCATACATTCATTTATATACATAATTATGAAAATATGACAATATGGCAAAACATAATTATGAAATAAGTTTTTCCGTTAAAACTGTAGAAGTGAAAATTGTCGGGGTGTTGGATCTTATCTAACCCGTTAAGCTGAGGTAACTCGGCAGGTAGGTGCCTGGTCATCGGTTAGAAAGAAAGAAAGAAAGGGTGTTGGATCCTCTTTAAACCACATAGGCTTCAAATAACCATCCAATAACCATCCACAATCTTCAGGATTGACTTTAACGCAACATGCATCGGTTGCATGAAGCCACATAAAATTAATATATATTGTGCGCAAAATTTTCTCTTTCAATGAGATCCAGCACGGTTGCATCATATTAGAGTCAATGTTTTTTAGAACAGCTGATATCTAGCGTCATTGATATTATCATAAAGAAAAGCAGTAAATTCCTGAACAAGTTGAATTTTATCTTCTAGGAGTACATCGTCTGGATCTGCCAATGATGCAAATATTTCCTGGAAATCCGTTCGTCTTGAAAATATTTTAAAAAGCTTGACTTTCCCTTTATTATAAAAAGCCGCTGTGTAATCACAACCAGTAAATGCATGGAAAGCTAGCAGACCTAGACGTAAAGTAGGACCCAATTTCATTGTAAGCTCAGTACAGTTAATACAATCAAGATCTTTCTTACTGCTTTTCTTTGGTGATGAAACCGCCAACCAAATTTGAGTTTGCGGAATTTTGTGGATAGTGGCCAGTAAAATTACCAAGACATCGGTATCATTTGCTTTGACCAATATTTTCGAACTAGGTGGCGTTTTTGATACATGAAACATTATCCGGGTATCTGCCTCTTCATGTTGACATAAGGAGTCTTCTTCACGTTTCACGACATGATATGCGACAGTACACTGTAAAAAAAAAAGGTCGATCTACTAAAAAAATTTTGTAATCCTTGTAATTACTAAAAAATTTTTAGTAATCTTACTCGGTTACAAGGAATCTGTAAGAATTACTAGAAAAAAGCTAGCAACGAATAGAGTTAATAGTTCTACATTTTTAATAGCTATTACTAAAACTCACTTGGTGTGGCCGTAATAGCCTAGTGGTCATAGCACCGAACTCCAGGCTGAAAGTACCTGGGTTCGATGCTGGCCGCCGCCAAATATGCACCGAATATAAATAAAGGGATTATGAAAATCCTGTCGTACACTGTAAAAAAAAAATCTGCAAAGGTACTAAACTTTTTCTTGGAAACTGGGATTCCTAGAACTTTTCGTGTAACGGTAACAGCAAAAATTCAAGTTTCAGAATCGGTTACATGGATTTTTCCTGTTATCAATACATGAAAAGTTCTTGGAATCCCAGTTTCCAAGAAAAACTTTAGTACCTTTGCAGATTTTTTTTTTTTTTTTTTTTTTTTTTTTTTTTTTTTTTTTTTTACAGTGTAGCAGTTACAATGGGTAATGATCTCTAAACTTTCCCTCCCCTTTAGAAACATGTCAAAATAGAATAGGGAGCAATGTTTGATGCTGCCATCTATTGCGGCTTTACCGAAAATCTTCCGTTTCAGAAGTCTGTCTTTTTACTCACTGGATTCAGCGCGAAGGAAGCTTCTGCCCTTCGGGCACACGTAATGGTTACTAAAAATAATTTCGGAGCTATTACTAAAATTTGCTTGGTGGCTCATACTAAAAAGTTTTAAGTTAGTTATACAAAAAATTCTTTTATTCAGTTATGTTTGTTTCACTTGCAAAAAAAAAGTTTGTAACGGTTACTAAAAAATTCTGTGGAATATAAATTTACTAAGAAATTTTTAGTAACCTCTTGAATTTTTTTTTTACAGTATATGGTAAGAAAAACAGCGTTCTCCAACTGTTATAAAAAATTTCTTGTTTTGGATTATTGAAACTAGATTCTCATTTTCAAAACTAAATTATCGTGTGCAAAATTCCGTGTATTCACCATTATATTTCTGGCTTAGAACAGAGTTTTTTTTTATAGCAAACAGAATAATAGCCAACATTATTCATAGAATCTAAGCTTAACTTAACTTCACCACGCATTTTTTTTTTTTTTTTTTTTTTTTTTTTTTGGCCGAAATAATAACTTTAAAAAACAATTCTTAAAAGATTCATTATTAAAGTCATTAGTAGAATTCTCTAAAACACACACAAAAAAAAACACTTTTTAGCTCACAGGCTATCATAGCCTGAGAGCTTATGTGCCCGTCCGTTCTGTATGTATGTGCGTTCGTGCGTAACGCGATAACTCATGATAAAAATATCGGATCCACTTGAAATTTTGTATATAGGTATATCCTGATAAGGCGCTTCCCTGATTAGTTTTTGGAGTTCATTCGATATGTATAATAGGGGAAACGGGGGGCTCATGCCCCTCCCCTTAATGGATATAAATGAGTTTTTCATGCAGAATTAACAGTTTTTGTCCAAAATTTAGATATTGGATCATTCTGATGAGGCGATTCTGTGACTGTTATTATGTGTTCATTGTATAAGTATAAACAGGGGGAACGGGGGGCTCATGCCCCCCCCCTTAATTGATATAAACGGGATTTTCATGCAGAATTAACAGTTTTCGTTCAAAATTTAGATATAGGATCATTCGGATGAGGCGATACCGTGGCTGTTATTAGGTGTTCATTGAATAAGTATAAACAGGGGGAACGGGGGGCTCGTGCCCCTCCCCTTAATTGATATAAACGGGATTTTCATGCAGAATTAACAGTGTTCGTTCAAAATTTAGATATAGGATCATTCTGATGAGGCGAGTCCGTGGCTGTTATTAGGTGTTCATTGAATAAGTATAAACAGGGGGTTCTAATGCCCCTCCCCTTAACTTGCATAAATGGATTTTTCAATCAGAATTGTCAGATTTCGTTCAAATCTCTGAATAGTTTTGGAAGTTTAATGGTTAAGTATAAAAGAGGGGAATAACTCCTCTTAAATTATATAAATGCTAAATGGGTTTTTATTAAGAATTATCCGATTTGCTCTGAATTTTGGATATAAATCTTTTAATATGATAAAGCATGTATTTGATAGCTTAGGAAGTTCAATGATTAAGTATAAAAAAGGAGAAAGGGGAGAGCTGTTACCCCTTCTTAATTTTTTTTTTTTTTTCGAACGGAATTAACGAAAATACAAGGCTGTAATGTACAATTAGTATGCGTAGCCTGTGAGCTCAATGCCATCAGTTTAACTGGGCAATATTCTTTTTATTCATTTTCAAATCATACGATATTTTTTATCAACACCGATATTTTTTTAATGCAGAATACCTGAGAGCATGTTTTTAATGGATTTCGAAATTTACTCCAAACCAGTGCAACGAACTAAATACTTTATTTATTGATCATATACATCTGACGTGTGTGCTTTACATAGAAGCCCGCTGATAAGACATCGTCAATATACCATAACGAGATTCTATAATAAGCGCAGTTTCTTATTTCAGATATAGCGGTTGGGATCGGCGAAAATGCGCGCAGAAAATTGAACATCTTAAATCTAGGCAACCATGGATTCAACACACTTTTTGATAAGGCAACCTAATACGGTTGGATTGGGAATAAAATACTCTTTTATTTGATGTGTAACTCGATTAAATAACTTATGAGTGTATATTAACAACGGTTACTTACCTGTTTATACCTGACAACCCCTAATTGGCAACATTGGAGAGTAGACAACCTAATACGGTTGGATTGGGAATAAAATAAACTTTTATTTGATGTGTAACTCGATTAAATAACTTATGAGTGTATATTAACAACGGTTACTTACCTATTTATGCCTGGCAACCCCTGGTTGGCACAATTGGAGAGCAGGCAACCTAGTACGGTTGGATTGGGAATAAAATAAGCTTTTATTTGATGTGTAACTCGATTAAATAACTATTAACAACAGTTACTTACCTGTTTAAACCTGGCAACCCCATGGTTGGCACCATTGGAGAGCAGGCAACCTGTATTTTTTTAATCCCTTGGGGTATATTCTCTTAGCTGTTGCTCGACTTTCACAAATAACAAATGGGGGAAGTTTATCAACAAAGTTTAATTAAACATTTTATTGTTTAAGATTATCGGCACGTGATTTAGCTAGGCAACCTATGTGCGATGTTTCAATTGTATCATTATCTAGCATATATTCTTTATTATGATTAAATAACATATGAGGGTATATATTTCTATTACCGGATCTTAGACTATAATTTCTGCCTTTCTACAAACTGATAAAATTATGAAAATTATTTTTCATATATGTTTGAAGTATATTGAGAAATATAATTAAATTATCTAATAACTTTGAGAAACATTTTTCGGGAATCCCTTTGTCGACTTACAAATAAAGTGTTAACACGCTAAACATTGTTGGAAAATGAATCACATTTTTGACTTTAGCTCTGCCAAAATTGTCTAAAAACCCATTTCATTCATTAACTTGACTTTCTTGAAGCACTCTACATTTATAAAAATATTAAAAGTGTGACTAATTGTGATTTTACAATTTCTCCATTGTCATATTGCAGGAAAAATTATATAAAAAAAACTTTTATCATAACTTCTACTTACATGTTTTCAGATTACATTTATTATATCTTACTGACTGTTTTCTAAACTTACCTGAAATTCTGTTGATTTTAATCTTGATCTTTGAATCCGTTTAAATTATCCGTTTCCAAAGTTTTCTCATCATAACTGTATTGGCTAATAAACTTTATCATTGAATTGTAGACCGGAAGTCGGCAGCACAGACAAATCAAGTTCACGGACGAAAATCTAGGATTTGTTAAATCTTAATTCGCATATTAAAATACAAACGGTCTACCAATTCATATCTTGGTGGAAAATGCCTAAAACCCCGATTTTAACAGTTGACTCGTAGGTTTACCATTGTGCTTTCCTACACTCAAAAGTATGAAAACATGGAGCATGAGAGCAGGAAAACATAGTGGGAAACCGATGAGTCAACCGCTAAAATCGAGTTTTTAGGTGTTTACCACCAAGATATGACTTGGCAGACCGATTGCGTTTTTATTTGCGAATCGAGGTTTAACTAATCCTAGATTTTCATCCGTAAATTTGATGACATGATTCTCTGTTCTTCCGTCTCCCAGTCTATATGCTTCTACAACATATATTTCAGCAATTTTATTTTTTGGGCAATCATATTTTGCATTGATGACGAAATGCTATGGCTACCGAAACTAGTTTGCTAGAAGCAATAAAGTGTTTTGATGCTTCAACTGTTGTTTTCGATCCCCTTTTTTTTTATCCTTTTCTTCTCTCAAATAGGAAAATTATTTTTATTATCTTAAGATAAGGATTACCAAGTAGTATTTTTCAAATAATCTTAAAACACATTGTCAGGTTCTGAGACCACCTCTTTTGAAGATTGGAATTTCCGTTATTTCTCTATCTTAATATTTCGTGTATTGTACTGGCTGTGTACTAGAATTTTCAAGGTGACATTCTTTTTTTGTTGAAGGGAGAATTGACAGGTAATCCTGTGCAGGTGGTGTGTCAGAAAGAGGAGATTGCTGAGAGGCGTATTCATCCGTCAGGGATGTGTGTGGATGATCAGCAACAAGCAACATGTCACTAATCAAGAAAGTAATGTGGAATGTGTCCAATGAATAAGCTCCAAAGGGGGTTGACATTGGGGAAACACAATGATTTGAGAAGAGCAAGGCTTGTCTCAGATTGAAGGAGTCAGTTCGTATCTGGGCTCGTACCTAGAGAGTAGTGTAGGACCGAGGTCCTTGTGCGCAGTGTTCTGGGCCGGATATCGCAGGCCGAGTATCCATGCGTTGGGAGATTCGAAGTTGATCTCCGATAAAGTGAATCTAACGTGCATTCAGTGTGAGGTGGGAGGTGTAATTTGAATAGTACACAGCCAACCTTTAATGTATTTAATTTAATGTTGAACCGGATCACCTATATCAGAGTTGTAATTGTATATACTTGTAAATAGCGTATTTAGTGTGTACATATATTCTAAATAAACTGTTAATTCAGTTAATTGACAGCGCCAGTGTTCATTTACACAATCCTCACAGTGGGTGACCGATATCACCTAGTAATATCGGTGGTGGCAGCTAAAACTACCACGGACTTTCTTCAAAGTTGTGCGGGCTGAGAGGAACGTCCGACACACATTTTTAATTTATAAATATGTATTATTAATAAACTAGCAAAAGCCATGCTTTGTTTGGATTCGCGAAGCATTATTTTATAAAACAGATATTTGAAAGTAACAATATATTTTTTTTTCATTATTATTTTTGCATCTTTATTAAACAAAAACGTTATTTTATGTTTTGGCGCATTTTAATTTTTTACTTATGATGTAAAACTGGCATAAGATATTTTCGAAGCAAACTTTTACAATTTTTTTTTTAAATTTTAAACTAAAAGCTCTTTTAAAGATGTTTTTACAATTTCAAGTAGCCGCTGGTGTTTTTTAATTGTTTGAAATATGCATGTTTCCAATCTTTGTAATCAACATCCGATAATCTTTCATAGCTATTTTAGAATAATATATTTGAAGAAAGCTTGAAGAAAGTTACTTCTTCAAAATCCTATTTTCTGGAAAAAACATTTGAAATCTGCTTTCGTTGATACTATGAATTTTCAACTGTAAAACATTTTATTTTAATTTCTTCATTTTTATACATGTTAGCGTATGAAAATTGCTGTAATTCTCTCCGCGTGGGAGAACTGTTTACTTTCTGCGAATGGCAACTCAATTAATGGAATTACCTTTTAACGAAGCGCTCTCTCATTCTCGCAGTGTCGTTTTCACGAATAATTATTGTTGTGTTTGCGAACTTATTAAAGTCTTATTTTTCTATAAAATCCTTCTGATTAATGAGTCGATATTATTTAGCCACAATACGACCTTCGCAAAAATATTTATAAAGAGCTTGAACCAACAACTTCACGCAGATCTTTTAATTTTTCATTTATATAACAAATTTAAGAATTAATTTTATTTGTTTACAATTATTTTGTTGCCAGTTTACAAAAAAAAAAAAAAAAAAAAAAAAAAAAAAAAAAAAATCCATAATACAATTCTTTTAAAATGTTTAAGTGTCATCTGTGCAAACGATTTTGCGGGATAATGAAAACATGTTTTATTTAATAAATTAATCATGATTCTATCTATAATTATTTACTCCATGATTTAAACTTTTTTTTCTGAAAATATACGCGTTTCATTTTTTATTTATTTGCTAAAATGCTTCCGTATTGGAAATGCATGTAAAATAAATTAATTAAAATAATAATTTTTTTAACGTTTTACTGTAAAAAAAATTATATTCTGCAAATCTACAGATCATAATTTATTTTTGTGTTTAATTTGAAGTTAAAATATTGAATAGTTTTTTTGTAAAGCGTACGACAAATTGTAATTTGAGTGGACTAGTAGAGGATTCGCTTCGCTCATCCTAATAAAATTAAAAAAAGTAAATTAAGTATGTATAATTAATAAATATGTGATGTAAACTATAATTTTTTTCACAAGAATCAAACTCTTCCTAAGCTTCATTAAGATGCTTCAAATATCCGAATACGGATTTATAGCTAATTTCAGCAAGTAGCTATTGAATTATACATGAAAAACTACGTACATTGCAATCTGATTTGCAACGATAACAAATAAATTAGCCATTAGTAGTTCTAAACTTCAAATGCTTATAATTCCGAAAATGTTTATTTTCGAAAGACATCCTGCTTGGCCTACCACAGTAGAATGTTCTGGGATAGCTAAATATCCCTGAATCCACATATTGCATACCCGCAAGAAAAGTGACGCAACTCGCAAAAATTCATTTTGCGCTGTATAGAACTACTAGGTCTGTCATAAATGCACCTTGCTATACAAAAAGCTTTATAAGTTTAGTTATATGGAAAATCATTTATTATGCTATATGTCCAATTGCGACCGCAGAAGAGGAGTGGGGATTATGTGTAGGTAAAACAACCCCATCCTCCAACCTTCATTCAATGCCTTCATTTTTAAGGGTTTTATACTCTTATGCAAGTTTTTACTCCTGCATGCATAGTCATGTGACATAATTTCATGTTACAGTAAAATCATATAAAATTTCGGTACTACTCTGTTATCCCGTCGACCGATTTCGCCAAATTATACAAACTGCCAAACTAATAGCCAAATTATAGATATTGACGTAATTTTTATTTTAAATAATAAAAAAACAAATAATTAGTAGAATATTAATAAAAATACAAATAAAAAGTCGAAATAAAAATCACTTAATGATGTTTTAAACATGTGTATCGTATTTAATGTCATTGAAATGACATTCACGATCATCCATTATTGGCATTTAATCTTATAATTTGGTGATAGTATTTTGGTCGACGGTATAACAGAGTAGTACCAAAATTTCTTTTGCCTCTCCGTGAAATTTAGTTTTGTCGAGATGTGTCGCTTTTCTTGCGGTTGAGAGATATATCGATCTCCATTCTTTGTCATTTTATTAATTATACTCAAACATAATTACAATTTCGATCTTAGATTGATATGCTCCGGTATCTAAGATTCGAAATAATCAAATTACTCCTCCTAAATAGTTTTAAGAGTCCAAATTCTTACTCTGAAGTCAAAGGGGAGAAGAAATACTTCAGTAATAATGAATAATACTGCATTAATACTCAATAACGAAGAGATTACTATGTCAAAAGTAGTTTCGTATTGACAATTTTATAGTTTCATACGATTTTACTATAAAAACAAATACTTTAGTTTGCTTTTTTTTTTTTTTTTTTTTTTTTTGACACAAATTTAAAGAAAAAATAACTTTCAGCCAAGTGGTTGGTTTCGTTTCTTTTTTCTAGTACAGTTTAGTGATTAAAATGTATGACTTTTTCCGCTTGTTCTGGCTGTACTTATTAACTTAAAAATCGCAAATTGTGCTGCAAGACTGCTAATATCTGTTGATTTTTCAATAAACCTTTTGCTAGGTTGAATTTTTGAATTTTGGTTGAATAATTTTAAACCCTCTTTGAGAGATTTTGTGGATCAAATCTTTTTAAAGCAATTTAATAATTTTTTTTAAATGTCTTCATAAATCATGAGTGAGAGATAAGTAAAATGTTGGATATTGATTCTTTATATTGCTGTAATCAGTCGCTCCTTATTTCTGTTAACTCTTCAAATTTGGTGGTGTATGTACACTTAGAATAAAGAGTTTCTCTTCAATCTGGAGACGTTATATCAAGTATACGTGCCGCAAAAAAGCTTAAGAATCCTTGTTTTTCCACACCAGTAAAATTTTATAGTGGGATTTTCCTTATTTAATACAAGCATTTTAACGATTTAATAAGGTAGAAATTTCTGCTTTTAAAAACCGATGATAAAACATTTAAAATTTCGTAAAAGGCTCTCGTCGCGAAGGGATTAAAAGAATTAAAACAATGAAATAAATCTTCAAGAAATTGGCTTCAATTTCCTTATATAGTAAAGCCTATTTTAAAATGTTACTTAAAAATAATAATAATAATAATACTTTTATTTTACAATTCCCATAAGATACTAGTGTGAAAGATTAAACAAAAAGATTACTATATTGTCTTTACAGTTTGGAATGTAGCAGCTCAAAGGCTGTTAGTTAACATGAAGGCCTAAATAGGTACTACCGGTATGATAAAACATAAGCCCAGGATGTTCTTAATAATCTAGCTGAATAATCTAACTCAGTTACAGTTGTTATTGAAAATATGCTTGGATCTCTTTTAAACTATAATTTTATTGCATATTGAAAATGGGATCTTTCATCGGATCTGGTAACCCAGACTTATATGAACCCAGCCTAAGCCGATTTTCGGGTAACTCAGATTGATGCTAATTTTTATTTTGCGGTCCGGTTCGGGTCAATTTTGGACTCATTTTTTATTCTTTTGGATGGGATTCGAGCTGACCCGATTTTTCAAAGAAAGTCCTGAGTATTTTCTGATTTAAAAAAGTATAAACCTGAATATTGATCAGGGATATGTATGTTCATTTTTATGCAAAAAGGATAATATAAATTTTAGAACATTTTCTTAGTTGTATTAAAATATGGAATTTCTTATACTTCGGGTTTGGATGGTGTTCATTCTCAAGTATGTTGGTTTCGGGTTGCTTTAATCAGGTTTCGGGTCGGGTACAATCCGACTCGGTCATGACTCTAATTATAAGTAGTATACAAGAGCATTTTAGTTACATATTAAAGATAACATAAGATATTTATAAATTAAGCATTGGATAATGAAGTGTTACAAAAAATGCAAAATAAGTAATATAAAAAAGTCCTGTAGAGTATTATTCAGCATTTTGAAGAGGGGGAGAGTAGGACATGGTTTACAGAATAGAAAAGGTTCAGTACAACTAAGCATAAGCATCATTAGTCACTTGGAAAATTTTAATTACGTTCGCAATATTTTTCTCGACATTCAGGTGAATTTAATGAATCGCAACAGAAGTTACTGTTGTGGTGATTTAATTACGTGATTATACAATGACGAAAACTTTCGTACCATGGATTTTGTTTTCAAATATTTTCAAAAAAGAATTTCAGAAGTGCAAATTAAAAATAACTTGAAGCTTAAATTATTACTTTATGCCAAATTATTTATCAGTGATTTTTTTATTGCGGAAATTACTTTCAGTTTTAACTCATTTACAAACTTCCCTTCTTCTAGTCTAATATCCTATTTTGCTAACTGGGGCTTTTGTTCACTACAATTAAAGAATGCACTGTGGTTTTCTACTTGTGACACATTTTTTTCTGGAAAACAAACTGGAAAGATTTCCACTTTTGCCACACATAAAAGATGAAAGTAAAACGCTTTGAGCTAAACAACATAGTTATTGAAATCATTTTCACATATTTTGTAAAAAAAAAATTATTTTAATGCGTTTTTTTATTGCTTAGTTTTATAATTCTCATTATGGATTTAATTGCAGCTTATTTCAATACCTTCTTATGAATTTAATATCCAAAGCATGTATTCAGAAGTAAATTTCAGGGCTATTTTCTAGAACATTACAATCAAAACAAAACTTCGTCCATTTCTTATGTGATTTATTGTATCTGAAACTGATTGATGGATAATTATTAGATTTATTAGTGCAAAAAGGTACTGGTGAAGCAAATTTTAAGCCAGAAAGACGCGAGTTCCGAACTATGCCCCAAAAGATCTCGATGGCTGCATCTTCATTATTCACGAATAATTTTCTTCGATATATTTCATTACACAATTAAGGCGACTGAATAAATTGAAATTACTAATAGATGATATTGCTACCATTCAGGATCGTAACATCAGAAGGGTAAAATAATTTTCAACAACTAACACAAATTATTTCCAACAACTACAACAATTTTTCTTTTTTCAACAACAACACAAATTATTTTCCCCATAAATTTCTTAGCATTGAAAATCAAATTGAATTGATGAATTTTAACTAGTCAGCTGTATATGTAGGCACTTTTTTTCTTATAATAATACTTTATAACAATTTAAAAATATTGTTATGAATAGTTTTTCATATAACTGTATGTACAATTAAACTCTTTCATCGCTTTCTGCTGACTTATGTTGTCTTTTTCAAACGAAAGTCAAAAATGTTCTAAAAATATGCAAATGAATGTCAAATGAAAAATGTTGTTGCATTGTACAATATTGTGAAAATTATCTAAATATTATGTAATCACATCTTGTGATGTATTTTGTGTATTTCAAGTGGTATATATTCTGGTACATATCTGAAGTGGTTTCTTCTTTTAGCTTCATTTTATTCTTTTTGTTCACCCACTACCTGGTTCTCTTGCAATTACTCCCTGCTTAATTATTATCCAAAAATATATATATTAGTCCAAGAGCTGACAGAACAGAAATCTTTGCCATCGAGCACAAGAAAAAACACCTTTATTTTCTGAAGGAATAGTAATAGGGGAATATATTAATACATGTCTGCCGGAAGTGAAGTGGTGCATAAGCCAAAAATTAATAGCACTAGTGGTTCACTCGTAAATTTAACATGGTGTTTTCCTGCTCTCAGTTTTAAATATTTTCATATCTTTGTTTGTAGGACCAGCAGAATGATGAATATGCGAGTGAACCACTAGTAGTATTAATTTTTGGCTTATGCGCCATTTTATTTGCGGTAGACATGGATCATTAGATTCCGATATTTCTACTCTTCCATATTATAAAGATTTTTTTCTTGTAAACGATGACGTAGGTTTTTGTGCCGAGGGCTCTTGGACTGTACCACTTCCGATATGAAATGCATCACAAAATGTGTTTACATAATATTTAGATTATTTTCACAATATTGTACAACGCGACAAATCAACAAATTTTTTTAAATCACTTTGCTTATTTTCAGAATATTTTTCATTTATATATGTTAAAAAGACAGTAAGGATTAAATATAAGATATAAGTATTAATTAATTGAATATTAGATCTTTGATCAACCAATTTAATAAACTAAATTCAGATTATTAGTTGTTTTAATAGCTGGTATGTCGTCTGCTTGTTCGATTTAATTTGTCGAAAATATTATGATGTGTTTGCAGTGTGCTTCCACTATTCATGAACAACTTTAAGTAACTTTGATCAAGGAATTTCCAATAGAAGGTGAACATTATAAATGAAATTTCTAAGGCTGTGATTATGTTTTTTGAATAATGACTGAAACATCCTCTTGACTCCAGTAATGTAGTCGTAAAAATTACAGATGGTATACGCTCTAAGCGGAGGGTGTACGCTCAAGGTCGAGGGTATGCCCTTAAAGTGTATATTCTGTAACATTTTGAAAAACAGAGTACATGGTGTTCCTTAAAAAATCCAGAAGATATACGGCGTATACCCCCCATATATTCTTTACTACATCCCTGTTTGACTCCCACTAAACACTTATTTTTTCCCTTCGTTACAATTTTATCAATAAAAACTACGGAACTCTGAAATACATATAACAGCTTTAAATTTTTCACATTTAGACAAATTTAGACGGAAGATTTCCAACATTTCTGTACAAGATAAGTAAACAGCTAGTAGACGAATGCTATTATTACTCAAGCAGTAATTGATTACACTGTGTTATTAAAATTATTTATTAATGGCGAATCATTTTAAATATAATGTATCACTAACTCGAGAAGAAAATTTCCGTATTCACCTAATAAACCAATCTTAATTTTAAAAAATAATAAAAGAAAATATCAATTAATAAATATGTGCTAATATTTTATAAAGTAATCAAAATAAGGAAAATAATAAAATAATATATGAGTAATTTCATGGAATTGTCAACTTTGATCAAAAAAAATTTTTCGTTATAATATTTATAAATTAAGTTTTGAAAACATGGCAAGTTTTCAGATTGTTTTAGATTCAAATTTTTTATTTTATTTGCAAATGGCAGCAGTCCAAATAAACAACATGGTTGAAAAGTAAAATGCAGTTATCTGCAAATAGTAAGTACTCTTGAAGAACACTTGGAAAAAAGAGATAATTGTTGCCTATTTGACATTTTTTTTTTTGATAAATGAATGCGCATAGTACAATATTTAATGGCTTACAATACCCTTAAGTCATATTCTTGATAATATTGCATGTAAAATGAAATCTTGTTATGTATTCAACAGGCATTTCAAATAGTAGGTAATAGTGCTCGATATGTTTTTGAAAAACCAATCAAATGTGAATAATTATGTAATGTTATTTATTATGATCATTCTGGATCATAAAATTATTATTAAATTTATTAGTTTAGACATTTTTTAAACAAATGTTTGAGAAACTTTCATTGATTTCGTCACGTCAAACGACAGTTAATAAATTCGACCTCAATATCGATAGGTTGTTCTAAATTATAATTTTATACTGCTTATACATCCTATTTCAGATACGTATTAGTTTAAAACATGAAGTGTTCCCTAATACACAAAAGTTTCAGCTTTAAAAAAAAAAGGTTAGAATCATGATTTACAAAATATCGCTCCGTCACACAAAGTCACGCAAAATATTACTCAAAAATGAAAGAGTAAAATAAGTAAAAAAATTGTTTGAGATATTTTGCTTAGTTTATTAATTAGTAACTAAAAAATTAATTTTTGTTTGAAAATAACTTCAAAGTAATTGCTTTAATTTTATTCTGCAACTCAGAATGTCATTCCGTCACATATGTATCTGCCCGTCAGCTACTATAAAGCGGTATCAGTTATAAAAACTGTCGGCTGGGCCTATAGGCGGAGGTAGATTTTGAAGAGTGCTCATTTCAAAATATATACACTATATTGCCATTGATTATGGGACACTTGCGATTTTAGACATTTTACTAAATATCTAGAAAAATACATGAGGAATCATCTCGACACTCTTAGTGTATAAATATAATAGTATACGTCATACATCTCCGTGGAGATTTTTTACCGAAACATTATAGGGGACCGTCAACAAATTAAAAAAGAATGAATATCTTTTGAATAACCCTGTCAAAATTAATGTAGCAAAAGCGCTCAAACTCTAGATTATGATTGAATGCCTTATTGTAATACACTGTGTTCATTTTTATGCAAATAGCATGCACACTCGCAGAGTAATTAAGATTTTTATAAAAATGGTCCCAAATTTTTCCAAGTTTTTCCATTATAATTTTCATAGTTCTTAATATAAAATAATATTTTTTTTCAGAAAATATGACAAACAACATTGCACACAGTACCCTGTAATCAGAATTAAAAAATAATAAAAATTGTATGAAAAATGAGTAGGTTTACTATATAATTTTTTACTGCGCATGCGTCAAAGATATCAAAATTTCATTTGCATATTATGTTAGTTAAATGTATAGAGCAACTTTTGTAAAAGTGTCAAAATCATAGCTTGAAAATTCTGAAAGTAATTGTCTATAGAAAAAGAACAAAATCCGTTGTTTCCAAAATGAAGCAAAAAATGAGGGATTTTATCCAAATGCAGTAGTACATCCCATATTGTGTATTCTATATTGACACTAATCAATGAATATATGGATACAACCCCTCTTGTTTTTGCTTCATTTTGAGAATAACGGATTTTCGACTTATTCAATTGACGATTATTGTCAGAATTTTCAAGTTATGATTTTGTGACTTTCACAAAAGTTGCTCTATACATTTAGCTAACATAATATGCAAATGAAATTTTGATATCGTAGACACATGCGCAGTAAAAAATTATTTAGTAAACCAACTCATTTTGTATACAATTTTCATTATTTTTTAGTTCTGATTACAGGGTACTGTGTGCAATGTTGTTTGTCATATTTTCTGAAAAAAATATTATTTTATATTAAGAACTCTGAAAATTATAAGGAAAAAACTTGGAAAAATTTGGGACCATTTTTATAAAAACCTTAATTACTCTGGGAGTATGCATGCTATTTGCATAAAAATGAACAAGGCGTATCACAATAAGGCATTCAATTACAATCTAGAGTTTGGGCTCTTTTGCTACATTAGTTTTGACAGGGTTATTCAAAAGATATTCATTCTTTTTTAATTTGTTGACGGTCCCCTTTGGAGTTTCGGGAAAAAATCTTTACGGAGATGTATGACTTATACTATTATATTTATACACTAAGAGTTTCGAGATGATTCCTCATGTATTTTTCTAGATATTTAGTAAAATGTCTAAAATCGCAAGTGTCCCATAATCAATGGCAATATAGTGTATATATATATATATATATATACAGGGTGATTCATAAAAGATGGGCAGAACTTTAAGGGGTTATAGTACACTTAAAGACAAATAATATTAAATAGGAGACTAAAGGTCCCAGACGTATTCCCAAGGACATAGGGGGCATTAAAGTTTAGGGTCCGAAATTTCAAATGATTATAAAAAATGGAAAAATTGGTCGATTCGTTTGCGGTTTTTGCAAAAAAAATTTTTTATGCCAGTATTTTCTTGAAATAAAATTTTAAAGTTTAATTTCAAAAAATGCCGATAGGGGGCGCTTTAGACTTTGGAGTAACAAACAACTATTTTTTAACGTTATTTTTTATATTTCTTTAAATGATTTCGAAAGCTTAGACTTAAACTTAAATTTTGATCTAAAAATCTCAGTCCTAACGAGTAGTTAAGTAGCGTAAACTGAAATTTGAAATTTGAAACCCTTCTCCCCCCAGAACAAAAATCAGTTATTCCCGATCTTTGTGTCGTAGATTAGGCTCTAACTACTGCCGCGTTTTGCTAAAATTATTCTTTATGTCAGTATTTTCTTGAAAATAAATTTTAAAGAAAAGTTTCAAAAAATTCCGATAGAGGGCGCTTTAGACTTTGGAGTAACGAGCAACTATTTTATACCGTTATTTTTGTGTCTCATTAAATGCTTTCTAAAGCTTAGACTTAAACTTAAATTTTCAGCTCAAAATCTGAATCGCTGAGCGTGGTTCAGTAGCGAGGGGAGGGGGTTCAAATTTCAACTTCTGAACATAGTTCAGTTTGCACTACTTAACCATGCCCAACGATTCTGTGCTGTGATACGAGGCAAAAATACAACTTTCGTCAAGGACTGCATAGTCGGAATTCACTCATAAAGGCACTGGCACAGTTGGAAACGTCGCTCATGCAAACGTTAAAGCTCCATTCCTGACGCTAGTCACCGGGTGAAGAAGGAGACAGAAAGTATGCAAATGTCAAATGGGGAAGAAGAAGAACACGTATGCAAAATTTCGACACGATTCAGGCATAAAAACCACTGAACGGGGAGTCAAGTGTAAGTCGCTGTAGTAATGAATCGGAAGATGGTGCCCTTCACGAATAAGGAAAAGGCTGAGATGCATTTAATTTACGGAGCGGCAGATGGAAATGGTGCAGAGGCACAACGAATGTACGGAGAGCGATTTCCCAACAGGCGGTTGCCAAACCGCAAAACTTTCGAGTGCTTGCACAGACAGTTGTGTGAGACGGGATCATTTCTCGCTTCCCGGTCGAATGCAGGTCGTGCAAAAAAGGACGAATCAGTAGTTGTTGCAGAAGCCATTCTGGATGTAGTAGCGGCGCAGCCAAGTACAAGTACACGAACAGCGGCTAGGCAGGTGGATACCTCACAGTCCATGACTTGGAGGGTACTGAAGGATGAACATTTGCTCCCGTTTCATGTGCAACGAGTCCAGAAACTGTCTCCAGGGGATTTTCCAAATCGTATAGAATTCGCCCGCTGGTTTCTGCAGCAGAACGCACTAAATCCACATTTTGGACGAACTGTGCTTTTCACCGATGAATGTACCTTCACACGTGAAGGTACATTTAACACACACAATGCACATGTATGGGTGGATGTCAATCCACATGCTACGTATCCACATGCTCATCAGAGACGCTTTTCCATCAATGTTTGGGCAGGAATCCTCGGAGACCACTTAATCGGACCATACCTTCTTCCTGAACGCCTCAACGGTAAAACATACCTCACATTTCTGCAACATGTGCTGCCAGACCTGTTAAACGTTGTTCCTCCACGCATCCGGCGGGTCATGTGGTTCCAGCACGATGGAGCGCCAGCCCATTACGTACGAGACGTCCGCAACTATCTGGACATCACATTTCCGAACAGATGGATTGGTCGAGGTGGTCCTGTTGCTTGGCCTGCTCGCTCGCCAGATCTTTCACCCCTCGATTTCTTTTTTTGGGGACAATTGAAGGCTCTTATGTATGAGACACCCATTGAATCCCCCGAGGAACTGGTCGCCAGACTTTCCGCCGCTGTAGGGGAAGTGCTCGAAAAGACTGATGTTTTCGCGAATGTTCGCCGTTCCATTCTTCGCCGTTGTTCTGCGTGCATAACCTCTGGTGGTCACAATTTTGAACATTTATTGTAATTACATGTTAACTAGCAAAAGCCATGCTTTGTTTGGATTCGCGAAGCATTATTTTATAAAACAGATATTTGAAAGTAACAATTTTTTTTTTTATTATTATTATAATTGCATCTTTATTAAACAAAAACGTTATTTTATGTTTTGGCGCATTTTAATTTTTTATTTATGATGTAAAACTGGCATAATAAGATATTTTCGAAGCAAACTTTTACAAATTTTTTTTAAATTTTCAACTAAAAGCTCTTTTAAAGATGTTTTTACAATTTCAAGTAGCCACTGGTGTTTTTTAATTGTTTGAAATATGCATGTTTCCAATCTTTGTAATCAACATCCGATAATCTTTAATAGCTATTTTAGAATAATATATTTGAAGAAAGCTTGAAGAAAGTTACTTCTTCAAAATCCTATTTTCTGGAAAAAACATTTGAAATCTGCTTTCGTTGATACTATGAATTTTTAACTGTAAAACATTTTATTTTAATTTCTTCGTTTTTACACATGTTAGCGTATGAGAATTGCTGTAATTCTCTCCGCGTGGGAGAACTTTTTACTTTCTGCGAATGGCAACTCAATTAATGGAATTACCTTTTAACGAAGCGCTCTCTCATTCTCGCAGTGACGTTTTCACGAATAATTATTGTTGTGTTTGCGAACTTATTAAAGTCTTTTTTTTCTATAAAATCCTTCTGATTAATGAGTCGATATTATTTAGCCACAATACGACCTTCGCAAAAATATTTATAAAGAGCTTGAACCAACAACTTCACGCAGATCTTTTAATTTTTCATTTATATAACAAATTTAAGAATTAATTTTATTTGTTTACAATTATTTTGTTGCCAGTTTACAAAAAAAAAAAAAAATCCATAATACAATTCTTTTAAAATGTTTAAGTGTCATCTGTGCAAACGATTTTGCGGGATAATGAAAACATGGTTTATTTAATAAATTAATCATGATTCTATCTATAATTATTTACTCCATGATTTAAACTTTTTTTTTCTGAAAATATACGCGTTTCATTTTTTATTTATTTACTAAAATGCGTCCGTATTGGAAATGCATGTAAAATAAATTAATTAAAATAATAATTTTTTTAACGTTTTACTGTAAAAAAAATTATATTCTGCAAATCTACAGATCATAATTTATTTTTGTGTTTAATTTGAAGTTAAAATATTGAATAGTTTTTTTGTAAAGCGTACGACAAATTGTAATTTGAGTGGACTAGTAGAGGATTCGCTTCGCTCATCCTAATAAATATGCTTTGGTAACGTAATCCTAATTTGTGTCTTTTTATCTCGTATCACAGCACACAATGTGTGGACATGGTAAACTGAACTGTGCTCAGGAGTAGAAATTTCAAACCCCTCTCCCCAGAAACTTAACCACGTCTAACGATTCAGATTTTGGGCTGAAAATTTAAGTCTAAGCTTTAGAAAGCATTTAATGAGACACAAAAAATAACGGTATAAAATAGTTGTTCGTTACTCCAAAGTCTAAAGCGCCCTCTATCGGAATTTTTTGAAAATTTTCTTTAAAATTTATTTTCAAGAAAATACTGACATAAAGAATAATTTTAGCAAAACGCGGCAGTAGTTAGAGCCTAATCTACGACAAAAAGATCGGGAATAACTGATTTTTGTTCTGGGGGGAGAAGGGTTTCAAATTTCAAATTTCAGTTTACGCTACTTAACTACTCGTTAGGACTCAGATTTTTAGATCAAAATTTAAGTTTAAGTCTAAGCTTTCGAAATTATTTAAAGAAATACAAAAAATAACGTTAAAAAATAGTTGTTTGTTACTCCAAAGTCTAAAGCGCCCCCTATCGGCATTTTTTGAAATTGAACTTTAAAATTTTATTTCAAGAAAATACTGGCATAAAGAAAATTTTTTGCAAAAACCGCAAACGAATCGACCAATTTTTCCATTTTTTATAATCATTTGAAATTTCGGACCCTAAACTTTAATGCCCCCTATCTCCTTGGGAATACGTCTGGGACCCTTAGTCTCCTATTTAATATTATTTGTCTTTAAGTGTACTATAACCCCTTAAAGTTCTGCCCATCTTTTATGAATCACCCTGTATATATATATATATATGATTAGAGATAAACCCAGTTTAATAACTTCATTTGGCCGTTTATGAAAAAATTTTTATTTCATTTTTCTGAAAAAACTGGAAAAAACTGTTTTATTAGAATCATCTTAAGAAAAATTCAGCTCAAATGCCCATTTTGACAACATATTTTGAAATAGAATCTGAATTTATTTAAAAAAATCGACCAAAACAGTACATTATACAGCTCTTAAATAACAAAAAATTGTCAGTTGAATGCATTTGAGAAAAAAATTGAATTTAAAAAATGAATCATAAAATAACCGATTTGTTGTTTGAATACATCCTTAATTCTATAATCATGATTGCTTCGGAAAATTTTGTGCGAAATACTCACTTTGACAGCATTTTAAAAAATATATTCTATCTTTATCAAAAAACTGGCCACTACGTCACAGTATATAGTTCCTGAATAAGAGGATCTGTAAATTGGATGCGTTTGAGAGCGAAAATGGATTTTAAAACGAGTCATAAAAAACGCAATTTGCTATGTGAAAATTTCCTTAAATTTTCAAATCACAAAGACTTCGGGAAATTCTGTTCAAAATACCCTTTTTGGTAGCCTTTTTCAAAATATATTCTGTCTTTATCAAAAAACCGATCAATGCATCACATTATATAGTTCCTAAATAAGAGGATCTGTAAACTGGATGCATTTGACAGCAAAAATGGATTTAAAAACGAGTCAGAAAAAAAAACGCAATTTCTTATTTGAACACTTCCTTAAATTTTCAGTCAGGATGATTTCAGAAAATTCTTTTCAAAATATCCTTTTTGGTAGCCTTTTTTGAAGTATATTCCATCTTTATCAAAAAACTTACCAATGCATCACATTATATAGTTCCTAAATAAGAGGATCTGTAAATTGCAGGGCCGGCGCTAGGCATTTCGCCGCCTGAGGCGAGCTTTATTTTGCCGCCCCTATGTCGTCATCCTTTTTTTTACCACTACTCAAACTTAAAAATATATTTATATTATATTATATATATATAATATAATATAACTATATAATATAATATAACTATAATTTATTTGCATAAATTAATATAAAATGTATTTACATTTAAGGAATTTAAAATAATCAAACTTCGTTATTTACTTATTTTATTTTATCTTTGTACATTTTTAAAAATAACAACAGCTTACTTGGAATTAAATTAATAAATCATATTCTACTAGTATTTTTATAAAAAGGCAGAAAGTTTCATGTAAAGAATAACATTAACTCTTCAAAACCTCCTTTGCCTTGTTTTTCCTTTCAAAAAATCATGCACATTATAAATATTAGGGAAAAAAGCCTATCGCAAAAGGTAAAGAAGGCTTTTAAAATAAATATTACTGAGACAAAATATGTCTAACATTTAAAATAAATCACATTGCGTATAATATTTTAGTATGAATTTCAAACATAAAAATAATGATATAGTATAACAAGTTATTTATCGTTTTAAAATTGTATATACAAAACAGTACTAAAAATAAGACAAAAGTTTAACCCTTTAAGCTCTGGGGCGTAAATTTCTTCAAAATTCCAAAAGTCACATTGGCACCAGTATTTTGAAAGAAAAAACCGGTTAACAATAAACACGAAAAAATGCATTAAACCATTTTCAAATAAATTTGGTCGAATTTTCTGGCGACACTATGACATTTCGGAATTAAAATTATGTGGTAGAAAATTCTACCATCAGAGCTCAAGGGGTTAAGAAGTGAGTAATTTCTCTTGATTTAGCATTTGCGAAGTCATACATTATAATATCGAAATCAATATTATAAAGCGAAAATAAATAAATAAATAAAATTGTTAGAGCAAACTTCGCAATATATTTTTGACATTGAATAGAAAAATTATGACATGCAGAGAAAATTAAATTATCATTTTAAATTTAATTTGACACATTTAACATGAAGATTTAATTTTACAGTAACATTTTCAAAAACATAACTATCAACAATGAAATATTTAATTCAATAATAAATTCACCTTTTTGGGGGGGGGGGGAAATAGTTTTTATAACACCCTAATCATTATAGAAAATAACTACATTTCCATTTGCTAAAATAATTTAATTTACTAGCGCAACTGACCTGATAAGCACTGCGTTTCTGGGGCCCCATGAAAACATAACACAAATCGAAAAATCGCAATAGAAGTAGTGAAATATTTAAAAAAGTAAATCGTTCCAAAAATTCTTCTTAAACGTTACAATAAAGAGAACAAAATGCACTATATATTGAACTAAAAGAAAGAAAAGGGATTTCTTTTATTAATTCGGAAAAATCACAACGAATCACGAAAGAAAAGAAAAAGAGTATTAAAACTTAAAAGTGATATATAAAGAAAATTTCTAAAAATGCAGACAGTGAAATTTATTTAAGATTAGAACAGGATTTATTTTGCAGAGTCAAAAAACCGTCATAAAGCAAGGAAAAAAAACTAAAAATCATAAAAAAATTACAAAAATTCGAAAATTAACAAGCAAATTTAGAATAAATTTATTGATAGGAGAATTGATTTTAGTACTTTAGATTAAAAGATTAAAACCGGATTCCTTTTTAATAATGTTGAAAAACTGCTTCGAAACTATTAAAAAACTGTAAAGATCGTCAAAGATTAAAAAATTGCAAAAAGACGAAATTTACTACAACGATTTAAACTATTTTAAAAGGAATTTTTTCACAAATAAAGTCACAGGTGAAGTTAGTAACGAAATTGCTTTTACGAATGTCAAAAACACATATTGAAAATTGCATTAAAAGTCGCGAAAAATTCAAAAATCGCGGAGAAATAAATTTTATGTATTACGGTGAAAATTGCAACAAAGGTTGACAAAATTTATAACAGTGGGCCAGCCTTACTAACAATAGTTTACACAACAGAAACTCTTTTCTAGATGTTAAAATCGCGAAAGTAAAAAAGAACGTTAAAAACCGCATTGGAAATAGTGGATTTAGGATAAATATTTGGAGCCGGTTTCGTTTTATTAATCTCGAAAAATTGTCGTGGAACGCAAAACTGCAAAACATTGAAAATCACGTAGAATAAAATATAGGGGGAACTGGGGTACATTGATACTTGGGGCACATTGATACACCCCCTGTACAGTAGGGTGGGCCGAAAAAAACTTTTTTTCGATTTTCGATGATGGCGGGTGCGGAAAAGTGGCCACTGGTGGTATTTAGTTCACACAAAAAAATTGAGATTTTTTGGACAATTCTTTACCCTGCCGCAAATGGCTTGAAGTTTTGTCAAAATGCTGATTTTTGAATTTTTTTAGCAAAAAAAAAATTAAATATTAAATTAAGTTTTTTTGGGGTTGTATTTAGTTGAAAAGATGTATTTAATGTGCCAAATGTTTAAATAACCTCTAATTATGCATTAGTTTAGTGCTATGTTCTTTAAAAATGTACAGATTTTAACTTGTTTTGCGTTTCGCACCAACGCGAAACAACCGAGAACTCCTCGCATGGATGTGAGCTGCACGCCGAGTTTTACTCGCCTATAAAAATCGGCTAATTTAAAATACACATAGCAATTAAATAATGCATTATCAGAACTTATTTAAACATTTGATACTTTAAATATGCCTTTCAAAGTAAATACAACCAAAATAAACTTAATTTAACATTTTTAAATTTTTTTCTAAAAAAGTTCAAAAATCAGCATTTTTTCTAAGCTTCAAGCCATTTGCAGCAGGGTAAGGGATTGTCCAAAAAATCTCAATTTTTTTTGTGTGAACTGAGTGCCACCAGTGGCCACTTTTCCGCACCCGCCATTATCGAAAATCGAAAAAAAGTTTTTTTCGGCCCACCCTACTGTACAGCACACAGGGTCATTACAGGAAGTTTCACAACAGCTCCAAAAGGTGATACTAGTGAAATTAACAACATACAGAAAGTTTTGGAATGATTCAATAGTTTGATGAAATGGGATGGGTGATTAATTGTTTTTGTAGGTCAAAAGTAAATTTGAGTTGTACAATTGAAATGGTATTATACAACTGTTCCAGTATTTTCAACCGAAAAGAATACCCTCCCTGGCAAGTAAAGCTACTCTTTATCAGTTCCTCATTCTTTATTGTTAGATAAATTATGATGTGTTGGATTTGCGACTCATTTTATTTAAAATGGCTGCATGGGGCACAATGATACAGTTTAAAGATAGAAAACCAACGAATATAAATGCACAAATAAAGTATGAGAAGGTAGCAAATAGCTATTTCGAATCTACTAACGAGATTCTTCATCAGTGCAAAACTCAGCGAGCTAAAAATAGCAAAACTGAGCAAAATTGGCTCAGTTTTGCTATTTTTAGCTCGCTGAGTTTTGCACTGATGAAGAATCTCGTTAGTAGATTCGAAATAGCTATTTGCTACCTTCTCATACTTTATTTGTGCATTTATATTCGTTGGTTTTCTATCTTTAAACATTTGTGCACAAAGGCTTTATTTGCTATTACAATGATACAGTCTTTGTCGGGGCACATTGATACAACCTAAATCCTTTTCTAGTTCATTTTTTCATTACCTTTTATTTTTATTTTTACCATACACTCCTTAATTCAACCATTTTTCGTCAAAAAGTTCTACTATTAGTTTTTATTGAAGTGAAATAGCTCTAATTTCTTTATATTAGAACATTTTATAGTATTTTTGCAAACAGAAGACATACAAACTTACACAATATCTAGTGCTAGTGGAATTAACAAAAGAAATGGACGGCAGCCTGGCAAATCTCAAATTTATATCGATTCTCCAGAGAAAAAAGTATTATCGACATGAGAAATGTTAAGTAAGAGAAGCAAGCTGCTGAACAGTACATGATAATTATATTATAAACATAATTTTTAATATAATTATCCTTTATTTTCTGTTTGTAAATCGAATTATAAACAAAAACCTGGTAATTATTTTACCTTTCCTAAAAAAGAAGAGAATTCTGGGGTTAAAGTGCCAGATATGACAAAGTTACCACAGCCAACAAACAGACAAGGAACAGCCGGAACATCAGGTCATTATACATTTCATTTTGATTATCATAATGTCGCTTACAAATAAATTGTGTGCGATTTTAATGTCTATAAATATATATAAAATGGTTTGCTAACTATTTTTCTGTGAAAAATATGCATTGGTGGTATTTTGTCTCCATTTTTCCCAGACATTTCAAAGTGTATCAATCTGTCCCGGGGATGGAGCACTTTGATACAAATTACTTTTTTTGATTTTTTTAAAATTAAATGCAAAATTAATATATAAAACAACGATTGTACATTTTTGTAACACACAACACAGGTTTTGCTGACATCACATAGAAAAATAACTTGAAATTTCTGCTTTCTAGACACCAAAACATTTTTTTGAAAAAAGCTGTATCAATGTCCCCCAGTTCCCCCTACTTCGATAAGGCTACAGTTTTCAAACTGAATTATTTTTTACAAATGTAAAAAAGAAAAAAGAATTCAAAGGCAGTACACAAAGACATGGTAAGAATCGCGTTCAAAATAACTTTAAAAATCGATAAAAAATAAAAAAAAAAGGAAATTTACTGAACAAAACTTACAACATTAGTGAAAAGTTTGAAACCGATTTAAAAAAAATCGAGGCGAAACGAAGAAAAAAAAATTGCAGAGGACCTAATTTACTCCAGTGGGCTAAAACATTTGTAATCCGAATTACCAAAATTTAAAAAAATAAAGAGGAGAAAACTTGTTGTATTATGCTAAAAAGTTTGAAACGGAGTTATTTACGAATCTAAAAGGAAAAAAAATCGCCGCGAAACAGGAGAAAATCTAAAAATCACTAGAAGAATTTAAAAATAGGTGAATAAACTTTATTAAAAAAGGACAAAATTTACAACTATGCGCTAAAATATTAAAAGCTGATTTATTTTTTTAATGTATGGAAAAATCGCCGGAAACTCAAAAAACTTCAAATATCGCAGAGGGCAAACTTTACTACAGTGGGATAAAATATTCTAACAGGAATTATTACCTGAATGTCAAAAAATTGGCACGTATCACAAAAATTGCAAATAAATAAATAAAAATACAAATTGCAGAAGATAAAATATAAGGTGTCAGTTAAAAGTTAATTAGTTCAATTTGTAAACATTATTGTTGAAAAAGAGCACATAAGAGTCAACTCTCGATCTAAAATTTGCTATGTAAGTTCTATGATACGAAGACGGTACATTTATTAGGAAATACTTTGTTTATTACAGAAATTTGTTGTGTATTTCACGTACTTTCAAAATATTGTGGAAAATTTTGGATGTGTTCTCGAGATAGTTTAAAGTTTAAAATATATATTGTGCGGATTAATAACGTTATCCACTGGCATTATTACTCTGGTTGATTATTTCAGTGCTACAAAGAAGGTTTATTTATTATTTTATGCACGAGAGAGCATTATTGTCATTGTTGAAAACCAAAAAGAATAAAGAGAAAATTGTATTTCCTAAGTGCTGCTAATTTTTTCATGTCAGATGAATGAAAGATTAAATTATTATTAATGCATCCTAATTTCGCAATTAATGCTAAGTAAAAGAAATTTGTCAATTCCTAGGATTTTAGAGTTTGTATCTTTAGAATTAGATAATTTACATGTCACTATTCTATCAAATTTTATAGTTCGTTTGCATGTAACAACGCCAAATAGCATTGGTCATGAAATCACGCCAATATATTTTATGCATACATATCTTCTAAAATATTCTTTCTTGTGTACACAGTGAAAAAGTTGTTACATGAAATCCCATATATGTATGAAAAAAAAAATCTTAAATTAAGCTGTGAAATTTGGTAGAACCTTAACTTGGTGTTATTACCCCAGGACATCTTAATATAATATTAGGCTAAATGTTTGAAAAATAGTCCCTTTTATGAATGTCAAAAGATCGCGGACCGCAAAAAATACTACAGATTGCATTAAAAATCGCAATTACTTCAAAAATCACAAAGTTTTGACAAATTTATTTTACGTCCAAAACTTGTTCTTTAAATCGCATCAAATATCAAGCTTTTTAAACGTCCTCAGAACAGCAATGCTCAAAATCAGAATCATCAAATTTTTCAAGGTTAGTAAAGTTTTCAAAATATTCGTGTATTCATATTTTCTTTCTTGATTAAACCATTCATGACTTTGTATTCATAAAACCTGCATAATTTTGTATCGTACAACCATATCGACTTGTGGAAGTGTCATTCAATTCCGAATAAAAAAAATACGTAGCAAGCTATTCTACACTTTAGCTAAAGAAAAAAAATAATGATAATTCTCCACCAGAGTAAAAATGCGCCCTCTCCCTCTCCACCCCAAAACATGGCAAAACAGCTTTTTTCGGGGGGAGGGGGGATATCATCGGATCTTCATTTTTAGTGTTAAAAAAAAAAAAAAAAAAAAAAAAAAAAAAAATCGTGAAAACCGTTGGTGTGTTTACTCATATTTTGGTTTATTTTACCTGTAAAATATGCGAGACAAATGCTGCCCTTATACCACGCGCCCTGAGGCGGCCGCCTCACTTGCCTCACCCCTGGCGCCGGCCCTGGTAAATTGGATGCGTTTGAGAACAAAAATGGATTTAAAAACGAGTCAGAGAAAAACGCAATTTCTTATTTGAATACTTTCTTCAATTTTCAGTACCGATGACTTTCGGAAATTCTGTTCAAAATACCCTTTTTGGTAGCCTTTTTTGAAATATATTCTGTCTTTATCAGAAAATTGACCAATGCATCCCTATATACAGTTTCTAAATAAGAGGATCTACCATTTGGATGCGTTTAAAATCAAAAATGAATTTAAAAATGAGTCAGAATATAAGCAGTTTGGATTTGAGGTTTTTTTCTCCAACTCCTATTTTTGTTTAATTTGTTTTTGCTATACGAATTGGTCCTATGAAAAACTTGTCAATATAACAGTTGTAGATATTTTTTGAGAAGATGTAAAATAAATTTAATCAGATTTGATATCTTAAAAATTGATGGAGTTATGGATTTTTCTCTTTTTTCAGCTCCTTTTTTCTTTTCGTTTTTAATTTTTTTCATCGGTAAAAGTTGGTTCTATCAAAAACTTGTAAATACAAAAGTTTTAGATAATTTTAAGGACATTTACAAAAAATTTAGTTGGACTTGATATGTTGAAAATTGACGAAGTTATGAATTTTTTTCTCTCGAAATCCCTGTTTTTTTCGCCCCTTGAGCCCACTTCTAAATTTATCAAAAATCTGTCATGCATATACTTTTGGCCCATTTGTAAGAAGTAATATAAACTTTAAACCGATTCGATATCTACTTTAGTTAAGAAGTTATGGCGTTTTTCCGGTTTTCACAAAAACGCCCCCTATTCCGACCCCCTTGGTCCGATTTTGCCCATTAACGAACTTAGCCAAGATTTTATCCCCTTTGATTTTATGTACAAGTTTGGTGGAGATTGGTGAAGAATTATAGAAGTTATCGTGTCCATAAAAAAGTGAGATATATATATAGATAGATAGATAGATAGATAAACTGGTGCAATTGCAATAGGTAGTATTTCCTACGAAATCTGCCTAAAATGAATCAACTACAATTAAAGGGACTTATCTGGTGGAAAAGAAAAAATTCAGATTTCCGTGTTATCCTTAACGAAAATTTACGTATCCTTCTTGTTCATTCAAATTTGTAAGTTTTATATATTCATTTTTTTTTTCTTTTCTTTTTCTTTTTTCGCAAGTAGGTAGGAAATTTCTTTATATCTTTATAAGCTAAAATATTTTAAAGATAAGATAATTATGATTATTTTGAAATTTGCGTTAAATTAAAAAAAAATCCAAAAAGTATGAAAAGCATTCTTTACTAAATTTATTTTTAAATGCTTTAAGTGATCAATTAAAAATAACACAAAACCTTATAGTTTTACATGTTTCATTGCTCTTACGGCAACTTTTTCAAAAACAAATAAATGATAAAAAGAAATTTTTCGAAATAAATAGAAAAAAACATAAATCACGTGAACATGAGTATAGAAAAGTAAAAACTGGAAATAAAAATTAATAAAAATAACTGTGAACGTGAAATATTACAAATTATTGTCTTAAAAACCTTTGAAGCATTTCCTTCCAAGTTTTAGGTAGCTCCATGGAGGCAAATTCATTGCAAACATTGTCTCTATGTATGAAGATTTCTATTGATTCTCTTATGATTGATGGAAAATATGATCTAGAAGGGTATATTATTCTGCTATTTTTAAAATCTATTTGTAATGGTTCTTTGCTATATAATCTTGAAAGAGCTGTAGTTTTCCTATTGTATTTGATGTCTGCTATATGTTCTTTAATACTATATTATATTATCTTCCTAGTTCTGAGTTTTCTACTTGTTTCACCAATGTAATATTGTTTTGTTCCATCTTGTTTTGTGAATGGTATTTCATGTATGCCAGATATTTGATGTGGTTCTATTGGATCAATTTTCCTACATATTGAGTTTTTTAATTTAGCCGATGGATATATTATATTTATTGAGTTTATATTTTAAACGTTCCAAAAACCCAAGAAAATATTGTAAATATCGCATTCTTTACTCGTTTGTAACTTTGAACTAGAAAACATTTAAAAATGCACGTTATAGACAAATAAAATGCCTTCTTATCGATGCGCTGGAAATAAAATATTGTTGACATTTCCAAAATTGGAATAAACAAAAATGATCAATATTCTTTTCCAATAAGACAACACAGGATTTCTTTTCTTTCTCTCACCAGATAAATCCGCTTAAGTGGTTTTAATTGCAGAGTATATCATGTCTTTTATTTAAGAAAAGAAAAAAAATATTTTAATTACTTGGTTTTAAATAAACAAAATTCTGTGACATACACTACAATTCCTAGAGATCATTGTTTACAGTGCTAAACTCGGGACAGTTAATGTTATGTCTCGGTCAGGTGGTCGAGCTAATGTGAGACTCCCAACGTTATGTATTTTACGTTATGCAAGCATATTGGTACTCATTTTATCGACCCCGAAGAAGTTTAATGATGAGTGAATCTTGCTCTGTGCAGAGTCGAACTCCTGACGTAGCACAATGCTCTGAACTTTAATCTACCGAGCTTCACTTAATACTGAATAGTGATACTACATTTACTATGATAATAATCTTATTGCTCTCTCAAATCTGCTATTATAAACATAACCGGTACTACTCTGTTATCCCGTCGACCAATTTCGCCAAATTTTACAAATCGCCAAACTAATAGCCAAATTATACACATTGATATAATTTTTATTTTAAATAACGAAAAACCAAATAATTAGTAGAATATTAATAAAAATATTAATAAAAAATCGAAATAAAAATCACTTAATGACATTTTAAACACGTGAATCGTATTTAATGTCATTGAATGTGACATTCATGGTCATCCATTATTAGCATTTAATCTTATAGTTCGGCGATAATTTTTCGGTCGACGGGATAACCTAGTAGTACCATATAACCTTTATCTTATTAATTTTTAACAGCTTTATTAGCTTTTCTGTCCAGGGCTCGAAATGGAAAAATCCACGAACCCAAATGCTACTACCTCAAAATGATTTTTGACTAAAATCTTTGTCACTGTTTGCTACACTTTTTAGCCAATTTTTTAAGATTCATTTTACTCAGAGAGGGCAATCCGAGTACACTTCTTTTTTTTTTTTCTTCAATCTTTGAGGATACTTTAGCAATCCGGGTCGTCATCTTATCAGCATCCACTAATATGAATGGTGGAATGATTGCGATAAACAAATTGTTTTTAACGATGAATTTTGATAATATAAAAATTATCATAAAACACTCTAATGATAAATGTACCAGTCGTGCAAGACTATTTATACGATATCCAAAATTCAACTATTCAACGGGATACCACAACATCACAAGAAAACTAGCGCGATGCACAAAACAACTAACTTCCAGCACGATGTGTCTTCAGTCAGGTCAGAAAATAAGTGGAGCGGGAAGAGTTCAGTCACCTGCCTCGCCAGTCATTCATTTGGAATTAGGCATAGGAATTATCGCAATCGCTCTACGAATACAACTGTGTATATGTGGATGCAGGCATATATCAGAGTCACTATAAGTCCATCACCGCTCGTCTTATCTATTTTTTCGGATAAATCTTAAACGAAACTAAAATTTTAAAGTTTTCTTTGGACGTTTGGCGATATCTTTATTTTATACATATGTTTCACTCTTTAAATTTAAAATAGAGACTGCTTTTCTAAACGAATGATGTATCATGAAACTCCAAAAACATTGGAAAATGATAATATCTGTTAAACCCTGTTGTAATACGATATTTTTCAAACGTCTCTATAAACTCATCCTTAGACTATTATCATATAAATACGTATTAAATAATACACAAAATAAGTACATTCATTGCATTTCAGACTACGATAATCTTTAAACATCAGTAAGTCTATTTGAATTACTACGACTAATGATATTAAAGTAATAATAATTTTTTTCTTAAAATGAAAAAAAAAATGGATCCAAAAAAGTTAATATTTGCACTAATCGGAAGGATATTTACCGTAATTTCCCGAACAAGACCAACTCTTGTCATAACTTCACCAACCAGAATATCGTTCCGGTTTCTCCGGTACATTTCGAACTCTGCCTTTATCTTGTTCAGCATGATATTGAATCACATGTAATACTTCAGTGTTGGAGTATTTATTATATCCTCTTTAGATGCTAGAGTTTATATTATATATATATATATACAGGGTGTCCGAAAAGTCTGGAAACGGTCGAATAACTCGAGAAATACATATGAGATTGAAAAACGTAAATATATGTGTTAAATATTTTTAAATAAGCTACTCAGTGATACCAAATTTGATCTTCGTAACCGACCCCCTGGGGGTCTGAGGGGGTCCAACTTTGAAATCTTAAATTATAACCCCCATTTTTTATTGCAGATTCGGATTCTACGGACAAAAATACGTAACTTTTGTATTTGATGTTTATTTCGAATCCTCGTTTATCACGGTGTAATTGAGCATATTAAATCGATACATATTTCGGCTTTTCCAACGGGATTTTCCCTAATCGAAACTAATTGGGGAGAATTTATGACATCAAATTCCTCGTCTTTTGCAATAATAGCGTTTCCTGAAAATCACCCGTGCCGATTATTTCGGTAGTGCTACACAGTTAAAAATTTGATCCATTTGCTGTAGCGTCACTCCACAGCTTTTATAGAATATCTCTTTCATGACCAATGAGAATGTTCCATAACACAGTAAAGTACACTGTAAAAAAATTGACCCTTTTGCTGCATCGTCACTCCACCGCTTTTATAGAAAACGATTACTTTACTGTGTTATGGAGCATTCTCATTGGTCACAAAAGAGATATTCTATAATAGCTGTGGAGTGACGCTGCAGCAAATGGGTCAAATTTTTAACAGTGTAGCACTATTGAAATAATCGCCACGGGTGATTTTCAGGAAACGCTATTCCTACAAAAGACGAGGAATTTGACGTCAAAAATTCTGCCCAATCAGTTTCGATTAAGGAAAATCCCGTTGGAAAAGCGGGAATATGTATCGATTTAATATGCTCGATTACACCGTGATAAACGAAGATTTGAAATAAAATTCAAATACAAAAGTTACGTATTTTTGTCCGTAGAATCCGAATCTGCAATAAAAAATGGGGGTTATAATTTAAGATTTCAAAGTTGGACCCCCTCTGACCCCCAGGGGGTCGGTTTCGAAGGTCAAATTTGGTATCACAGAGTAGCTTATTTAAAAATATTTAACACGTATATTTACGTTTTTCAATCTCATATGTATTTCTCGAGTTATTCGGCCGTTTCCAGACTTTTCGGACACCCTGTATATATATATATATATATATATACTTTTTAATTTCAATTATGAATTTATATTAACAAACAGACACTAAAAAAGATTAAAAAAGGAAAAAAAATAAATTTATATATAATTTACATATTTTTCGCACATAAAATTTGATGATACATGGGGACTCAATAAATAAATGTTTTGACAATTTGTTAGATTTTTTTGTTTTATTTTATTCTTTTATGCATTGCAAAAACAATGAAAAAGTGAAATAACTATATATTTAATAAACTGTTTAAATTAAAATGGATTCTACTAATGATACCTTAACCCCTTGCGGCGCAGTAGTATATCAATGAAACCACTTAATTTTAATTCCCAAACACTATATTGGTACCGGAATTTTGTTAACAAAAATTTCGGTTCGTTGAATTCCTGCAAAATAGCTTTTTCTTAATTACAAATAAAGTTATTTTCAAATTCCGGTGTCAGTTATCAATTTAAACACTTAAGCAATGAATTTGCTCTGCGCTACAAAGGATTAACTTACAGAAAATTATTTACGTGTATTTCTGTAAATCTTGAATATTTTTACTGTAAGCCATTTCGATGTAACACATGTGTCATTAAAAAAGCGTTATAGGAAACTAATTAATAGTTTGTTGAGTTCTACTATCTATTAGGCTTCATTCATGACAATTTCTTTATTTTTAACATTATTTATATACGTAATTAAAAACTGTAAAGATGTGTATCTATCCTATAAGATACATCGAGTCTGAAAAAGGGTATAATTATCTTAAACAAAAAAAATTGTACTGTAAACTGACAAGTATAATAAAAGGGTTTGCCACAAAAAAAAAGTAGTTCCAATTTTGCACTTTTGGGGAATTAGGAAAAAAAACATTTTAAATTAAAATTTGCCACTTTCGTCAAGAGTAATTATTTTGTTTATGCATTATATCATGCATTTATACATGGTTTATCAATAATAATAAAAAAAATTCCTATTCTGAGCGACATTTTTTAACACGAATTTGAATACTCAAAAATGGAAGTACCTCATTTTTGCAACAAACTTCTCGAGTGCAAAAAATTTCGCAACATATAATTTTATAAACTAAGGTTTTCTAACCTCTACAGAGATTCCCAGTTCGATCCACCTTGGAATTTGATAAGATAGTATATAGCGGACTTTAAAATCGTCTATATAGATTGGGCCATTAGTGTGTGTATTGTAATTGAGACGCTGCATTGTAATATAAGTCACTATATTGCAATTAGATGATGCTTTATTGCAACAAAAGATGATAATGGGAAATATGTGAAGGTATACTTGGTTTCCTGTACCTTGAAACTGCAAAGCACGTCTGGGCTCCTGAAAATGTTTTAACCCCTATTTCATTATATTCATATTTGAGAATTTTATTTTCAATAACCAAAGAACGTACACTGTTTTGTTTTCATTAAAAAAATGCCTTTTTTTCATGGTATTCCGCGGTTGGCTACAATAAAAATATTTGAAATAAAGAGTATATTAATTTAAACTTGTTTCCACAAAATTTGCGAAACTATGTTTTATTTTTCTATGACTTAAATTATAAATTACGAAAAATTGACATTTCAGAGCATTTTACCTGAATTAATGAAATTAAGGTAGAAAATTTGTGTAATTATTAAAAAAACTTAGAAAATTTTTGTTTGTCATAATTAATAAACTAAATCAGTATTTTTAGGAATATTGTGGAATACCCAGAACTGCACCCATATCACTTGGCCTTACGTATAAATAAAGAATTAAAATTTAAGAAATAATTATCAATTCAAACTACGTTTACTTCGTAAAATGAATAATATCTTTTTGGAATATGATAAAGTAAAATATCTACGCCATAAAAAATAAAATATTCATTTACTAGGAAACACTTTCCATTAGTAAAAGACCTTGTACGCTAAAAAACTAGTCGTTGGGGGTCACTGTAATACTTACCCATCATGTTTATACTACAAAAGTAAAACATCGAAATTAAAATCATTTAATGTCATAACGTAATGTGTTTAATTCAAGTGAATGTTACATTTGCGATAAGCCATTATTGGCTTTTGATCTTACAGTTTGGCGATCGATATATTTTTTAATCTTTGGGATATCAAGTAATATCGAATTGCGTAAAAGAAGCATCTTTATAACTCCAAAAATTTTAATTATATTAACTAACAATTTACTGCGTTGAATTAAGCGCCTCATTTCCAATTAAAATATATCTTTGAATTGAAATTTGAATGAAATACAGGGTCATGAAAAATCAAAGAGTGCGGAAAATATAATTACAAATATCTCAATATCTAATTATCCGATCAACTTGGTTTTTTTATGCAAAATTTGTGTTATTTTATTGCCTTTTACGTCCATTTTTTAAAATAAAAAATTTCGATAATTTTTATATACCTTTCATCAGAAAGAATTTTTCGAGAGTCCGAAAAAAATAGTTCCGGATAATCGAGGTTACTGATATTCAATAGATCTCGTCCCATTCTTACATACTAAATACATGCAAAATTTCAAGTCTCTGTCTCAATTCGTTCGGGAGGTAGAGCGTTTACAGACACACAGACAGGCGGACGGACGGCAATTTTTATTTTTCTAAAATTATGTTTTTCGGAATCCCCAGTGTCTGAAACGTGCAAATCCGTCAAAAAATTTTTTTCGATTTTCAAAACGATTGCAAGACTTACCCTATACTATGTATGATGGATAAGTAAAATTGGAAAGTTACTAAAACTTTTCTAAGGAAATTGCATTCTGAGACCATTTTATGTAACGATAACAACAAAAATATATGTAATAGATACAGATTTGCACTGTGAATAAAAAAATTTGTAAAGTTACTAAGAATTTTTTAGAAAATCGGATTCCGAGAACTTTTTAAGTAACGGCAACCAGATTTACAGGTAAAATTTTAGTAAGATTACTCTAATTTTAGCATATTCTTTTCTAAAGCTGCATATTTTTATAACTTTGCTTAAAAATTTTATACATATACATGATTTTTGTTTGTTTGTTTGTTTTGTTTTGTTTTGTTTTGTACAGTGAACAAATAAAATTTAGTAAGCATACAGATTTCCGTAACTTTAGATCTGAACAGTTATATATACATATATATATATACAGTGAAATCTGTCTAAGGCGGAATCGCTTGGGACTGAAATAAAATTCCGCCTTAGACAGATTTCCGGGTTAGACAGAAAAACTTTATAAATACCCTGTTTGCAGAGTATTAAACATTATTTTGGCTAAAAGTTAAAAACAACGTATCTTCAATTGTTTTAAAAATTAAATGGACATGAAATCTTTACGTATTTATATATATTTATACTAATAACTTACATTACAAATTGATACATACACGCAATCAAAAATTATCAATCAAAATTACAGATTTTAGTGAAACTAAAATTATATTTACCTTAATAAATGCCTTAAAATGATGTTTTAAACTTAATTAGAAAAAAAATCGAACATTTTTTTTTTTAATGGCTTCTTTTTCTGTAGCACATTGTATTTCAGTCAACATTGGTATCATTTCATAATCGTTTCGCTCTATGTAAGAATTTTGTAAAAGCTTTATATTCTTAAGAGCTTCTTAATATGACTTAATGCTTGTCACTTCATCTTCGACTTCATATTCATCAGTGCTACTCTCGCCGTTGTCCTCTAGCTTTTGCACATTGAAAAAATCCACTGAATCACTATAATCACTTGTAGTAAGATTTTCCTGATATGGGAAAAGTTTTTGCTCTGGCATTGCAAAACCATTCCCATGCTAGTTTATCAATGTCTTCATTTTCAACTTGCCTTTTACAACTTTTTTGCCAAGTGCAATCTCCCCCTTTTTCAAATTCTTTACGAAGTTTATCTTTCTTTTTGATAGCATCATAGATTTGAATCTTTCCACATTTGAATTTTTCACATAAGCTTTTAACTGGGATATTTTGTTCTTTGAGTTTAATAATATCGATTTTGTCTTTTAAGGATAAAGTATTTGACGTTTTTGATTTATTATCAATTTAGGAATAATGATTTAAACTATACAATAAATCTGCGAGTTTATACGACAACGATAACACTTACTGACTTAAACACAAACTAAAATAACTTACACTTCCTAAAGTACATTCTATTCACGTATTAAAAGATCTTGTAGATATTTCTGGAAGTTGTGACAATATTCTTTTTGTCTGAAATTCTAGGAAGAAATCAACTTTCGTTGTATTATAGGACAAATAAAAATTAGCAGCTGACCAGGAACAAAGCTATTTCGGAAGACCATGAAAAGGTGCTGAAATTTTCCATAAATTGTCGATATTGCAACCCTCCCTTTTTAAACATATTCTCTTATCTTATTGTAACCTAAGATTATACTTGTCAAAAATCCCGTGACCTATTTGTTCAACAGTTCCCAGTCATATACAATAATAATATAATCCCCAAACTACTGTCAGCAATCAGTGACGCCTTTTCTTAACATCTGGGAATGCGACTGGACAATATATTTCATTATAAAAAGAAAAGCTTTCTTTCCATTTATATTTTCCAGGAAAATTTTCTTCCGTCTTAAGCAGTAAATTTGCTACCTGGGACCCAAAATGAATGTCCGGTTCCGCGTTACACAGTTTCTTTCCGCCTTAGACAGATTGTTCGGAAATCTCTATGATAAAAAATGAGGGAATGTATGAGTCTCTGAAATGTTTCCGCCTTAGACAGATTTCCGGCTTAGGCAGATTCCGGCTTAGACAGATTTCACTGTATATTGGCCGCTGGGGCTCCGTATATCGGTAAAGCTTTTTTGTGACCACCCTGTATATATTTTTAATAAATATTTTATTATTGTTATTATTTAATACTATTTTTTTCTCAATAAATTCCTTTTTTCCTAATTTGTAACAGTAAATAAAGTACGACCAGTCGGGTGCATTGTGAGTTGAATTTCTTAGCTTTTAGCACGACCTAAAGCTAAAGCAAAAGCAAAAGCATCCAACCAGTTTTTGTTATCAAAAACTGGTTGGATGCTTTTGCTTTTTTATTAAACCATGCACCCCTGATGAAGAGTTTAATAAAAAAAAAAAAAGCCTTCTACTGTCCATTTATCCATTTACCTTTCATAATTTTGGTAAACTGCCTTCTATATCACTTCAAAGTTCAAATGTCAAATGATTTTAATAGGATGATTGTAAAAATACTGGTTTCATTGGTTTATTGTATGGTAATATCTGAATTACTTTGGTTATATTTATAAAAGTATATATATATATATATATATATGCATGTATGTATGTATTTATACGTAACATCAGGTTGTAAATATATAGAATACTGTCGATAAAATATAAAATTCTGCTCTGAATCACACCACTTAGCAAGAACACTTGTACATTTTGCAGTCGTGTCAAAGTCATAAAGTAACAATTAAATTTCCTTTGGCATTTTTTCCACTTAAATTAGACAGAAGCGAAGAACACTTTTAATGACATTTATTCATATTACACATCGCCGTAAGACAATTCCACTCATGTAGATTTTGACTTCATATCGGCGTCAGATGCAGCCATGATAAGTAACAGATGGAATATTACCATATAACTTCACCAAATAAATATTTCTACATTAACTGACAGGAATTTTATTAGCACAAGAAAAACATAGAATTACCGCTCCGAACCCAATGTAACGAGGTTACAACCGGCCAGGCGCTAGCATACAGGATTTTACGAGTACTATCTAAGTCGGCAATAAACTTGCAAAAAAAAAAAAAAAAGTGATTTTAATCAATATTAAATTTTACCATTTGAAAAAAAAGAAAGAGTTCTCTCAAACCTACGGAAGAATAAAAATGAAGCAATTAGTCCTCTCGCGTCGCTAGAAGGGAATTGTGGGTAATCAAATAATTTTTAGCATGAAAATAAAAAAGATATTGTGCAGTAGATAATAGAATAAAATTAAGTAATGACATTTTAGGGAAAGAGTTACTTTGACAGATTAATGTTTTTTAGAATAAAATAAAGAAAACAGCGTAGACTAAAAGTATGGAACATAAATAATACGTTGACTATTATAAAAAGAAAAGGAAAAGTTAAATATTAAAAAAATTTGGAAATAATTTAGAATTAAAACAAAAAATTTTATTATACATATATATATATTTACAATATACTTTACAAAAAAAGTTTATTTTACTTTAAAATAACAAATAAATACATAATTTTCTTTCAAATGAAAAGAAATCTATAAAATGTTTTATATGGGCAAAATACGTTTAAAGAAGTTGGAAACTGTACGTCAAACGTGGCAAATAAAGTGTGTTCGTACTTTTATAACGTATAACTAGTTTTTCGTTATAACTTTCGTTTAACTAGTTTCATAAAGATTCAGATCTTGAAGCAATAGCTGTTGCATACTTATGCAAAAAATGCAAAATATAATACGAATATATTTATTATATTAATAAATTCATAAATAATAGGATTACATATTAAATCAGGCGTTTTCACCATAGCAATCTAGAATCATTAGACATCATGAGATATCATCGAATTAATTACGTATGATAGGATTTAATAAAAAATAGAATGTATTTATTAAAGTTTTTTTAATTCGATTTTCATAAATTTTGAAATGACTACAAAATTCTGCATAGATTGTGTTTTAAATTTTAGACACCAATCAATGGGGCACTGAGACCAACTTTTGCAAAAGTGCTTAGTATCAGAGAACATGTTTTCTCAGTTAATCAGTTTTTTTTATAAAATTATAAGTTTTATTTAAGCCAAAGCATGTGTAATCTCAGGGCTGTTTCAGATCCAGTGAATTTGAAAAAAGAATATTATTTATTATTGAATAATCATCATTAGATTTTGCCTTTATTTTGAGTTTGACAATTATTAAATTTGAATAGAAGTCAGTGACATATTTGTGATACTACATAATAATTTTTGTGATATATTTATATGCTACTTGGCTATATCTTTTGATAATTTTTATGTCTTGCGAATAATTTAGCTGAAAAACATTTATATTATTTAGCACCTGATGGTTTCCAATATCAGAATCTTCAGTTTCAACCCATATCTGCACTATTGGGGCTGTAAGGATTATAATTTACAATAATTGAGTATTTTGTTTGATTAACCTTTTTTCCCCATAACCATTCTGGACAGATAATCCACACTAAAATCTGCAAGCCTTGGTAAATATTGCATTTCATTTATGAATTGAATTGACTTTGATACAAATGTCACCTCGCTAGAGTATTTTAAGCGAAATCAGCAGATTTTTGCATTATGTTTATTTTTGTTATTTATTTTTGTTATTTGTTTATTTTGTTTTGTTATTTTGTATATTATGTTTATTATTATGTTTTTGCATTATATTATGTATGCCGAACAGATTATCTATCTACTTGCTTTTGTCTTGCGGAGCATGCATGAACGCATGCACATGCGTAAATACTATCAAAATTTTATTTGCACATTTTCCTAGCTATATGTACAGAGCAACTTTTGTAAAAGTCTCAAAAACATAGCTTGAAAATTCTGAAAGTGATCGTCGATAGAGAGAGCTCAAAATCCGTTATTCCCAAAATGAAGCAAAAAGATGAGTGGCTGTATCCATTTATCCATTGATTAGTGTTACTATAGAATACTCAATATGGCACGTACTTCTGTATTTGGATACAACCTCTCATTTTATTGCTTCGTTTTAGGAACAACGGATGTTGAGCTTATTCTGTCGACGATCACTTTCCGAATTTTTAAGCTATTTTTTGAGACTTTCATAAAAGTTGCTCCATACAATTAGCTAATACAATATGTAAATAAAATTTTGATAGCGATCATGCATGCGTAATGAAAAATTATTCAGTAAACCTGCTCATCTTTCATACGCTTTTTATTATTTTTTTAATTCTGATTACAGGGTATTGTGCACATATTATCGTATATTTGGAAAGAAACAATATTTTATATTAAGAACTCTTTAATATAAAATATTGTTTCTTTCCAAACTTTTTACTCTTTTAAGCACAAAAAAAAAAAAAAAAAAAAAAAAAAAAAAACTTTTGGGACTGTTTAAAAAAACCATAATTCCTCTAAGAGTATTCATGCTATCCGCATAAAAATGAATACAGTTAATTACAATAAGCCACTTAATCATAATCTACATTTTCAACGCTTTTTTTGCATTACTTTTGACAGGGTTATTCAAAAGATATTCGATCTTTTACAATGTGTTGACGGTCTGCTATGGATTTTCGGTAATAAATCTTCACGGAAATGCATGACTTGTACGATTTTAATTACACGCTTTGAATTTAAAAATAATTCCTCATTCATTTTCCAGATATTTAACAAAATCTGTAAAATCACAAGTCGCCAATCCCCTTTAACCATATAGTGTAATTACAATAAGAAATAGACCAAAACGCACATCAGCTGTAAGACCGAAAAGTCTTAATGCTCCGGAGATCGATGCAAAAATTGCAACATGGGGCAGAGCCCCTAGTAAATTGTATAAAAATTTTGTACCATTGGGAGGTAAAAGATCAATAATTTTTACAATACATTAATTATATTATAAATAGCAGGTATTTGTTTTCTATTATTTCTCAATCTAGGTAGAATATCAACTCCAACAATGTCTTCATATCCACACAAATCTGTGATTATATTATAGATGCAAATCAACCTGTCCATACTTTCTTTTCACCTCATGAACATAATAACGGATGGTAATAGGAACAGTGGTGTTTCTCATCGAAAATCTGGGGTTTAAATGTAGGCCGCAGTTTTGCTGATTGCGAAAATACCGTTTCCGCTTATAAAGGAAACAAGCTATTCTTATCTATGATTTTTATTTCTGAAAAATCGCGCAACATTTTGTTATCGCAAAACAATCATATTTTCTTAAGCATTGAAGTGTAAATGGAGTACATGCTGAAAAAAATAAAAAATAGTATCTAAACAGGAGACCCTACTGAAAAAGTAACCACGATTTCGATGAGACTTTTGTCACAGCGAGTACTCATGATATGATGAGGAATTTATGGTGCAACTAATAAAAATCGTTAAATGTTTTATTCAAAAATATTACAATAATTTGAAAGAACATAGTCATTTTAGAAATTTTAAGTATACAAATTAGTAAAACACAGCGAAGTTTCACACCACCCACAAATTATAAATGTGTCTCATTCATACCATTCGGTTTCATTGCTTATGAAAAAGAAAATCAACTGAATTATGCAATATCGCGGTCTTTTCTTCAAAGTATACGCATTTAATCCTTTCGGGGTCTGAATAAATTTTCAGTTTTCAGAAAAAATTACTTTTACATTAATAAAATTAACACTAGATATCTAAATAGTTTAATTAGTGCTAAACGAATGCTTCGTAGTTTGAAACATAACGAATGTTGTTGTTTTGCGTACTTTTCTATTAACATTCGTGTGGCAATAGGTTTAGGAAGAATTTTTCAAGATGCTTAGAAAATATTGTATTACAATAAGACTTAACTTACATTACAACTTTCTAATGCTTTTTGCAGTTTATTACAAATGATTCTTTCAGGAAAGTATCTTTTATGTTAAATTTAAAAAGTGAAATATATGTTTAAAATAAAAGAATGGCAAACGGCACAAAGAGAATTAAGCAAATAATAATTATTCAGGGCCGTAGCTAAGGGGGCGCTATGGGCGGCTCAGCCCCCCCCCCCCTAAAATATTTTGAGCCCCCCTCCCCCCCCGCTGGAAAAGATTCCAGGGTCACTCAATAAATTTTTGTTTCGAAAATTCAAATGAAATTCTGTTCAAAAATCTAATTCAGTTTTGAGACCCTTTCACAGTTTTGCAGAGTTACTCAATTGTATCTAAAATAGTGTTTCAACCTTCCTCATCCTATTTGTACATATGAAGCTAACATGATGTTTAATTTTTCACCAGTTATAGACTCAAAATATTCATCATCAATTTAGCATGAAGCATATTCATACATTTTAGCATAAAATGACATCATTAGCATTCACTTCATTTTAGCATAAAATGAAGTTCTTACAACAGTTTAATTAGAAACATAGTATCTACAATGTGAATAAGCACTAATTTATCTTTCTGTGTCAGAGAGAGAGAAAAAAACAAATTATGAGCCCCCCTCCCCCCTACATTCTCGAGCCCCTCCTACTGTTCACTTCTAGCTACGGCCCTGTAATTATTAATATTATTACTGTATGTATAAACATAAATGAAGTCATCTAGTAAATGCATAGACATATACTAACTTTACTACATGCAAATAGTGGCAAAATTATTTCTTAAAACAAAATAATACTTCAGGAAAAGACATATGCTATTTATGGTACACCACACCTGAAAGGGTTAAAACATGCTTTATCCTATTTTTTTCAACGGAATATTTTTTCAACATTGCATTACTTTTGTAAATTACGGATTTTTAAATCAATCTATAAAATAAATTGTAAGAGTTTTCACTGTTTACACACTTTTTCTTTCTTAAAGGGCTGAAAATATTTTTTCAAATTTGCTAATATTATTCACTTTAAATCAGTATTCTGTAGGGTAAAGTACAATTTTTTTTTCTTTTAATAACATTTTCGTTCAGTTTTTAACTGTGCAACAATTTCAAGGAAAAGCTAAAGAAAATTTTGCAACTTTCTGTAAAATGTTGTTGACTTATTTACATAACTTCCATAATTGATTTATTACTAAATTTGATTTTTCAGTTTATAAATCGAGCACATAATGAAACATTATTTTAATATTTTATGCTTTCTTTTCTATTTAAGTAATCCACAAAAGTTTTCATCATTAGATTGGTTAATTCGTATACTGTAGATTATATGCTGTACATTAGATTGGTCAATTCGTATACTGTAGATTATATGCTGTACATTAGAGTGTCCATTTCGTATAAAAACTAAAACATAATTTTCATATTTTATACCGTTTATTCGATTTAAATAAGTCGGAAGATTTTTCAAAGTTGGATTAAATAATTAGTACTTTTTGGATTTTTAAATGTAGTTTTCAATCTTTTTGTATTTTTACTAATTTAAAGAAATTAGAAGATTTTTTCTTTATTAGATTTGATAATTAGAAAATTACAGATTTTAATTTTAAATCGATCAAAAAATGTAAATTATATATTAGATTTATTAGAAATATTATCTTTCGATCAGGAAGCAAACTTTTAGTCCTTTCATTATCATATTTTCCTGAAGACGGCGCGAAACTTTGATATTTTTATTTATTTTAATTGAACAAGTTCATATTAAAGTTCTTGTTTTGTGCACTATTGAGCAATGTGTTGTATTTTTAATAAATACATTCTTAGTAGTTAAATTTTATGGTGCAATTGTCCAGTATATGTTCATATATTTTTCCATTTGTAGTTCGTCTTACACGATCATCGCGAAACATTGACAAATTTAACTTACAATCGCTGAAGAATAACCTTTAAAAAAAAAAAATATTTAATCATCAGAATGACAAAACCTACGACATTTTATGAACGCAGATGAAGTATCGAATTGAAAATCTCCTGTTTATTAATACCTCGTTAAAACTATTGAAATGGCGAAAACTTCTTTCCTAAATTTTGATTCTTTTTTAAAAGCAGAGCTGTTAAAACAGTTAAAGTGTAATATAGTGGTATAAATATAGTGTGGCCTACATCTACCATATAAAGTCGAACCTCGTTAATATGCGAATCAGGGGCCGATCAAAATTCGCGTATTAAACGAGTTCGCGTATTAACTGAAGTTTGCGAGTTTTCGTCGAAATGTCTATCTAATAACAATCTATGCGGAAAAAAACACTTTTTTTTGCCAATTTTTTAAGCCATAAAATGATATTTTATTTATTTTAATCATAATGTGCTTATTAAGCAGGAACTTTTTGAAAATCGTTATATTCTCAAACAAAAATCCTATGTCTTTTCAAATTTAGATTTATTATCATATAATTGAATAAGACGGACACAAACAGTGGCGACAACTTTCGAAAAATATTGAGTTGGCTCAAAAATATTAGACAAGCTCTTCTTTTTTTTTTTTTTTTTTTTTTTTTTTTTTTTTGTAAAATAGCACGACCAGTTTTGATTTTCTTTCGAGGAGTGACAGATGGTGAAAGATGAGAATTTTAAGTCAAGTTATCACGTTTAAATAAATTTGCATATTTATAATATTATATTCTCGTGCGTTTTTTCGTATGAAAACACTGATATTTATTGTAACGTTATGATATCAGGAACATGACTAAAAATTAAATGAGCAAAGTTAAACATCGAGCAAAATATTTCAGTCATGGGATTTATGGGAGTCAGTCGGAGAATTAAAACACATGACCATTGGCAAAATAAATTTTGTTCTAATGAGAAAAATGAATAATAAAATAATAATGAAATAATTAACTACAACTATGAAAATTGGGTACAATATGATTCAAAATTATTGGGTGGGCAAGGGCCCCGTGGGCCCATACAAATTGGCGCCATTGGACACAGAAATTTCTGCTAACCATATTAACTATAACTTATGTTAACAAAATTGAAATCTTTGTTAGCTATAGATTGATGCGATAATAAAAAATGTTGATAATAATAAAAAGTCAATTAAAAAAATTACTAATGTCAATATTGTCATAAAAAATACTTTTTGGAAAAGTAGCTGTCAATTTTGGCCTATTTGACATGCGGTCGTGCCAACACCATGATGTTTTCCATCTTATTTAGGTGGTGGTAAAGTTCGCTTGTTGAGGGTCCTTCGTCCAGTGACGACGCATATTGTCTTAGAAAATTGAATGCCTCTGTAACTTTGGAGAATGGGGATGGGGCCAGAAGCGCAGATTCACCATCTTCCTCCTGCTCATCCGGTTTGTCAGTCGCAGTTACATCGGCGATCATATCATCCAGACTTCTAAGTTCAAAGGTAACTAGATCTTTGTCGAAATTAATGAACGTGTCTAAATCGACAAAATTTACCCCTACAGTTTCTTGTGTGGCTAGCCAATCTTCTTCAACATTAGCGTGCGAGGTTGGCTCTGTGTAGATGATATCCTCGTTACTTTCGAAACCCGCTTTGTGAAAGCAATTTGTAATTATTGTTGGTGTGATACTCTCCCATGCTGGTCGACGACTGTAATTGGACGACACTTGTAGCAAGAAGTTATGCTGCCGTGTTCCATTTGGTGAAGGTATCACCGTACGACGCGAGTCTTGTAATTTACTTTGGCTCATTTAATTATTCCTTGGTCCATTGCCTGGGTGTCAGTAGTCGAATTTGGAGGTAGAAATTCTACTTGGACATTATTCCAAAAGGTAATGAAGATAAAGGACTTCGTTATCTTTTGGATGCGCCGAGCAGTTGTCCACAAGCAATAACACAAGGCACGATTCTTTTCTCATACAACGATCAAAATTACGAAGCCATATTGTAAAAATGTTGCCCGTCATCCATGCTCTACGCTGGCTTTCGTACAGACAAGGGAAATTTTTGATATTTTTAAAGCATCGCGGGTTCCGTGATTTCCCTATTCCATCAGCTCTAATTTATCTGATCCATCAAAGTTCTTACCGAGCAGAATAGTAAGACGCTCTTTGCTCAGTTTGCCTCCATGACATGTTTCTCCTTTCATGGCCATAGTTTTATTGGGTGTCAGTTTGTAAAAAAGCCCAAATTCGTCTACGTTATAAATATCCCGACTTGAGTAGTGTTTTACAAGCTGCGGAAGCACATTAATTTTCCAACAGTGAACATCTTCAATGTTGACTGCAGTCAACTCACCGCATACTTGCTTGAATTTTATGCCGTACCGATTTTAAATCGATCCACCCATCTATTTGAGGCATTAAAATCTAACAATCCCATTTTTGCTGCGATTTCAGAAGCTTTTTCTTCTAATAACAAACCACTTATTGGGATATTCGTAGATCGCGCTTGAACAAACCACTCGTAAAGGGCCTTTTCCATATCCTCAAAATTGGCGGATTTTATTTTCTTGTTCTTTTTCCCTCCAACCACAGCTTGGTTAACGATGGCATAGTCCTTAATGTTGACTCATGTATGCCTTTTTTTGGCAGACTTGTTTGAAACAGCTTAGCTTGGGCATCGTATTGATTTATAATTTGTAAATTCTCAGTGATGGAGAGAGACTTTCGTTTAATGTTTTGCTCCTTCCGCGATAGTTTAGAATAGATTATAAAAGAATAGATGGATATCTTAGACTAGATAATATTTGGAGCGATAAGCGACTCTCTTATAAAAATATCACAGCACTGATGAAACACCGATTAGAAAGACTCAGGTGAATAATCTGTGATTGTACCGCATGGTCCATCTATCGGTTCTACCGCTCTAATTTAGGGAAGGGGTGGTCACATTGTGAGGGAGTGACCTTTAGTCATAAAGGCACTCTAGTGTTTCTGAGATCGTGACGTCAATAATTTAACATTTTGTAGGCGTAAAAGTGACATCTATCCTCTCTTTTACTTTAACTTTCTAGAGTGTGTGTGCTCTTTCGAATTCCGCAGTTAGCTCGCGGTTATTAGTATTATGTTAATGAGAAGTATCTCAGTTTGTCGCGTATAAAAGCTTGGGTGTGAGTTTGTGGTGGGTGTGTTTCTGGCCTTAGCCAGCAGCCAGCGTCTGTGTTTCTGGTAGCAGCCAGCAGCCTCTGTGTGTATTCCGCCATTAGACAACGAAGTTGATGATTGTTTATGAAGGTGCTGACGATTAGAGAATAGCTACGGCCTCCAGTAAAGCGGAAAGAAGTTCAGATAGTGGATTAAAGATTCGGCCTTGGTAAGAAAGTTTAGAATCGTTCCGTTTTGATTATTTGAGAAATAAAGAAATATCCACAGCCACGGGCTGTGAAATTAAGATTTGTTTAGTAGATCAGCCAGGAAGTAGTGTCAAGTGTTAGACGGTGCCCCGACTGAGCTAGACCGACGCCTGTGAGTATGATTTAGCTTTTCATAGTGTTCTCAGTGAGTGAAATTATAGACTGGCTCCACTTTCCTTTAGCCCTTATCATTTTAATAAACTGTGTTGTTTTAACCTAAATTCCTGAGTATGTCTGCATATAACGTTACAAATGACACGCAGCATGAGTACACCGTCACAACATCATTTCTTAGTTATGGGGAAAAGTTCTTTTCATTTTTGCTTTTTATAAAAACTAGCTGACTCGTACAGCCCGCGATGAATGAACCTTAAATAAACTTCAATTTTGTATGGTTTTATAAATTTAATTCTCTTTATGTCTACATTTATATTTTTAAATGACAAAAATCGCAAGAAAAATATTAAAATGAAGGTACATTCTGTTTTGAGTAATTTGATTTTTTGTGCCTATGCAAACAGAAAGCGAGAGAAACCATGACAAAACACGTTTTTACTGATTTCAAAAAGTTTTATATCAATTATTTTTAAATTACATATTCTTAATTAGCGTCTCATGATAGGCCGAAATGCATATGTTAAAAATCTTTATAATGCTGTATTTTTTAAAAATTTTAATTTTCATTAAAATTTTACATTGTGGTTCTACAAATTCTCCAAATGAAAACAGGTGTTTTCAAAGCAGACATAATGTCTTTAACTTTTGCACAAAGCTAGCCTCGTCTCGCTTATGAGATTTCACTGGAGAATTTTGATTGAGCAGTCTTGTGCTAGCCTCGGATCGGGGTCCAAATTTAGTTAGCGTGGGGTTTTGAGAAAAAAAAATGCTCAATTTAATTTGGTTTAAATATTGTTGTATAAAAAATAAGTTAAATAATTGTTGTACAAAATGCTTGGGAAAATATTTCATCTAAAAATTTGTATGTTTAGAACTAAGCTCATTCGCGTATTAAACGTACGTTTTTCTTTCTAGGGACTGAAAAAATTTCGCTTATTAAAAGGGGGGGCTATATGCGTAAGATAGGAGTATTTCAAGGGACCAAAGAAAATTCGCGTACTAAGCAGGGCGCATATTAACGGGGTTTGATTTTTATCTATTTAATAGGCAGAAGTAAAAATTAAGAAGTAAGCAGAATGAGCACGAGAAAATAGTTGGATGCTCAAAGAAAAATTTTTATTCAATTAGAATGAAATTTAATATATCGGAAATTGTACATCAAACGTGGCAAATGAGGTGCGTTTGTACTGTAACAACTTCTATAAATATTCAAATCTTGGGGGAACAGCTTTTGCGCTCTTATGCAAAAACATATGAATACAAAATTTGTTACGATTATATACAAGGTGGCCATAATTAAACTGACGGTACTTAGAGTGTTCTGTAGTGGGATATAACTGCGAGAATAGCGCCAAATTTTGTAGGAAGATTAAACAAGACGGGAAACGAAGGACTCCACGAGAAAACAATTTAAATCCAAAAGTTACCGCCAGAGGATTATTTGGCGCTGTGTATTCGAAAAAGAGAGTTTCAGAAAAGAAAAATCAATACTGAAATAAAATTGCAAAAAAAAAAAAAAAAAAAAAGAAAAGAAATTTATGTAGCACATCCAACACAGTTTCGATGTGGCAGCCGTTTTTGTGGACCACACATTGCATTCTGTGCATAGTATTTATAACAGTAACAGATAATATATCCGCAGAATATCCCGTACAGGTCACGATATGCTATCCATAAACGTAGCCAGGTACTGGACACCTCCGTGATAGACCTTGGATTTTAGGTAACCACACAGCCAAAAGTCGCAGGTTGTAAGATCAGGGGACCAAGGTGGCCATGCAGTTGGAAAACAGCTGCTAATAAATCTTTCTGTTGTGAATTTCTTTTATAGCAGCTGCTGTACCTACAAAGCAACATGTGAAAGGGCTCCATCTTGTATGAAAATGATCTTCTTCGGGCACTGTCTTTGCTAAAGTGCAGGAATAACAAAGTTGTTTAGAATAAGCCGATATTTGTCTCTGGTAACAGAACAAGTTACAGTTCCTGTCAGAGAAATGTTTTCATAGAAGAATAGACCTATGATTCTTGATATGAATGAACCTTATCTGCTATGAAACCACACCAAACAGTTATCTTCGGGAAATGCAGAGGAATTTCCTTCAATGGTATTGGTGACTTGTTACCCCAAATTCAACAGTTCTGGGTATTTACAATCAGGCCCCGATTATGATTAATTTGGGTCCTGGACGAAGATAAATTAGGGGGCATCTTTCGAATCATTGCAACGCTATTCTAAAAAAACTAATAGTCACTCATATGTGTATGTATGATACATAAGCATATTTTCGCACCTTGGATATAAAAAGAAGAAAATTCTTAGCTCCGTCAATTCTAAATTAAATACCTTAATAAAAGTACATCTTTTTTATTTAATTTAGAACAAAACTCTTTAATATAACTTTAGCAATGTGTTATATTACTTTAAGATAAATTTAATAATTACAACATATGGAAGATTTGAAATCGGAAAAAGAAAGTAAATATTTTATTATTTAATGTATGGATTTGGGGGCCCTTTAAGGTCCAGATCCCATGGGCAAAGTCCCGTTTCCATGCGGTAAGAAGGGCCTATTTACAGTTCCATTCAGGCAAAAGTGGGCCTCGTCTCCCCATAAGATTTTCCACGGCCAAGCGTCATCTAACTCCATTCTGGGAAGAAAAATGAGAGCAAAAGTCAACCACTTATCATGATCCGTGTGACGTAACTTTTGTACACGGCTGATCTTGTACGGAAAGAAAGGGATAATCTTTCGTAGGATTTTCCATACCGTACAAGGCATATCTAGATTCCGAGCTATCCCACGAGCGCTGGAATTGGTAGCACTATTGTCTGGTGCTCCGTAGACAATCGCCGTTGCCACTTCTTCGATTGTATCCTGTAATACGTGTTTTCACTCTCTGTCTGACTGAACATTTAGAGAACCTGTTTTCTCAAACTTCTCAACCGTTGCTTTTAAACTGTTAGATGACAAAGGGTCGTTATTTTTACGCATTTTTATGTATATTAAATTCAGTAGTATGGAAAAAATATGTGACTCCATCTTAAATAGGACGTCTTCATCATGGCAACATAGAATCATGACCTGTTATGTTCCTCACCAATGACCTAATTACGTATGATAGGATTTAATAGAATAAAGAAAACTTTCATTAATACCTTTTTAATTTTTGATTCAATTGAAATGACTTAACAAAATTTTACAACGATTACATATAGTACATTTTAAACCATTCGGTTGGGTAGTTTTTGCGCTGTTATACGCAGACTGTCGGTCAGACAGACGGAAATATAAACAGATGAGCCAGATATTTATAGAATTACAAACGCAACTGAAAAGAAGAAAGATGCAATCTCTATTTTCAAAATGCTTATTAAATGAACTAAAAGATGCCACATGCTGAAACCTTAAATAACGAAAACCGTAGAAAAGATAATACATTGAAACTCCGATCTACCATTCTCGCATGCATCGTTTTCCCGCATTGATTTTTTTATATCTAAAGTCTTGCACAAATTATAATTAAATAATGTTAACGAAATTCTCGAGCATCGTTCTTCAAAAAGCCGTTTTCCCGCATTCATCGTTGTAAAATTTTCTCCTCACCAAAATGAAACAGAAAATCATGTTAATCCGTGTGACATACGAACTGGAATTACTTCTATTATCCAAATATAACTCATTTGTGCTGTCTGAGTTGAGGATCAAACAGCACAATAATGCAAATGAAGAGTGGTTTTATATAGCTGTGGATGCGATTATGTTTCGATTGATAAAGATGTTGCGACATGTGGTACATAAGAAATGTGTGATAACGCAAAACATGAAAATAAAGGCGAAGGAAGCCGAGGAAGCGGAGCCACCAGTGCCAAGTCTGTCTGATGCAATTAAAGCATTTTAAAATGCATGAACTTTTTTAATTAAAAAAAGTGAACGAAAAACCAAACAACATTATTGATTTTTTTAAAATGAATATCAATTTTCGACAATTTCGATTTATTTCTTTTACAGTTTAGTAAGCAACAAATTAGTGTTTATTAGTATACTGTATGAATTGCGTGCATAAGTAACGCATAAACATGGTTTTTATTTTATTTTCGTATTTTGAAGTTAATAATTTTTTTTCTTTTTTATCCGCACCCCTTGAAAAACGATGGATTGAGGTTCTACTGTACATTAAGGAAAAAAAAATATTTTAATATTCTCATTTAGAAGCATTGACTTCGATAACCGCTATGAAATTAAGTTGCTTATAATACGGCATAATGAGAATCTCTATAGTATAAAAAGATTTAAACAGATATCCATCTTATGAACAATTAAAAAATGTGAAGCAATTGTTTTTCTAACCCAAGAAGGCCGCATATTTTTTTAATAATCTGCAGAAGTTCGATTATATCTAGCAGATTTAACGGTTAAAAGTACTTTTTATGATAAAAAACAAGAAAATTAAATAAATAAAAAAATAAACATTGTAATATCAATACATATCACAACGCAAAAATATTTTTTGTAACAACGAAGATGTCGGGTTTTGCGCCAAATAAACATCAGTTGCTAGAAGTTCTGTTTTTCTGATTTAATTTGAAAAAACTGCAGATGAAAGACGTCATTAGTTAAGGAGAGCTATGGCAAACATGCGGCATCGAAAACTACTTCTGAAGATTTGTTTAAATGTTTTAGAAATGGCGATTTCTCCGAAAAACGAAAACAATTGAGAATGCCGATCTGCAAACGTCATTGCAGGAAGATAATAACAAAAAGCGAAGATTAAATTGGGTAAACATTAAACATGACTCGCCAAAGTATTTCCAAACGTTTACAAGTCATGGAAAAAATTCGAAAGGAAAGAAAATGGGTGCCGCATGAGTTGACTGAAAGACAAATGAAAAATGGGAAAACCATTATCGAAATTTTGCTTTTTCGGCACGGAAGAATGTTTCCTGCATCGACTTGTTATTAGCAATGAGAAGTAGATCTATTTCAAGAATCCCAAATGCAAAAAATCGTGTCTTTCACCTGGCGAAGTATCAATATTGAATGGCATGGCCAGATCGCTTTGAGAAGGAGACAATGCCCTGCTTTTGGTGGAATCAGAAAAGAATCGTGTATTAGCCAGCTAAAACTGGGCGAAACATACAATAGGCGTCACTACCGACAAAAACTGATAATTTCAACCATGCATTGCTCAAACAACGGTCAGAATGGGACACGAAACACAAACGAGTGATATTGCAGAACGATGACGTTTCGTGCTATCGAATTCCGTCGTTCAGGACAACACCAAAATGCTGATATAGGACCTATTACCGCACCCGCTATATTTGTCAGACCTGGACCCTTCCGATTATCACTTGCTCTGGTCGATGGCGCATGGCTTAGCTGGGATACACTTGGCTAATTTCGAAGTAGTGGAAAATTGATTGGTTAAATGGTTCCGGTCCAAAGAAGCATTATTTTATCGTCGTCGTATTCATGTATGATCAGAGAGATGGCAAAAATGTGTAGCTAGCGAGGGACGATATTTTCAATAAACCATTTTTTGTATTTCTCTTGAAATTTTTCACTTTTTATTCATCAAAAATCCCCAGAAACTTAGTTGCGCACCTAGTACATACAAACAAAAATCAAATGAAAATAATTTTGAATATGCAAATATTGTAATGTGTTCTATGTTTCTTTCGCAGCTGTATGGTTGTAATAAAGAAAATAAAAAAAATAGAGTATGGCAAAGCTTACGCCCGTCATCTACATCTTAGTGTAAAGAAATAAAATCTAAATTCAACATGGAATCTAATCAATCAATAACAGAAGAATTTGAAAATGTTAGAAGAAAAACTCTTGCGCCAACTATAGTAGAATAAAATGTTTAAACCCAGGAGGACGTGAGTTACAAAAACTCACCTTTTCCAAAATTTAACAATTCATGTTTTTTCAATCATTCAGTTCTATTGGTGAGCCTGCACCTAAACAAAAAAGAAAAAACACAATAGTATTAAAAATACTAATTTTAGCCTGTATTTCTAACACTGTAAAATCTTGATTTACAATGAAAACCAACACTGTAAAATCTTGATTTACAATGAAAACCAACGGACGTAGTTAGAAGATTTTCACGATTCCCAATCTTTTTTTTTTTCTTTTGATATGGAGAATTTTGAAATTTAGGTCCTCATATTAAATAGGGTATATATTAATAAGCTGGGATACACTTGGCTAATTTCGAAGTAGTGGAAAATTGATTGGTTAAATGGTTCCGGTCCAAAGAAGCATTATTTTATCGTCGTCGTATTCATGTATGATCAGAGAGATGGCAAAAATGTGTAGCTAGCGAGGGACGATATTTTCAATAAACCATTTTTTGTATTTCTCTTGAAATTTTTCACTTTTTATTCATCAAAAATCCCCAGAAACTTAGTTGCGCACCTAGTACATACAAACAAAAATTAAATGAAAATAATTTTGAATATGCAAATATTGTAATGTGTTCTATGTTTCTTTCGCAGCTGTATGGTTGTAATAAAGAAAATAAAAAAAATAGAGTATGGCAAAACTTACGCCCGTCATCTACATCTTAGTGTAAAGAAATAAAATCTAAATTCAACATGGAATCCAATCAATCAATAACAGAAGAATTTGAAAATGTTAGAAGAAAAACTCTTGCGCCAACTATAGTAGAATAAAATGTTTAAACCCAGGAGGACGTGAGTTACAAAAACTCACCTTTTCCAAAATTTAACAATTCATGTTTTTTCAATCATTCAGTTCTATTGGTGAGCCTGCACCTAAACAAAAAAGAAAAAACACAATAGTATTAAAAATACTAATTTTAGCCTGTATTTCTAACACTGTAAAATCTTGATTTACAATGAAAACCAACACTGTAAAATCTTGATTTACAATGAAATCCAACGGACGTAGATAGAAGATTTTCACGATTCCCAATCTTTTTTTTTTCTTTTGATATGGAGAATTTTGAAATTTAGGTCCTCATATTAAATAGGGTATATATTTAAAGAAAAAAAAATGGTAAATGTTAAACGCAGAGAATAATATTAATCACAGACACGTCCTAATTTCATAGCCATTGCAAAAATGTGAAAAATAGAGTCATTAAGGGGATACAATATTTTTGAAACCTATTATTATTATTATTATTATTATTATTATTATTATTATTATTATTATTATTATTATTATTATTATTATTATTTTGTAATTTTTTTTTCAATTTTGAGTAACATTTTAATGTATGTGGTGGCATGATATTTAATACTAAAATTAAATAAAATTAAAAAAACTTGTAGAACAACTTAGTTCATTAAATTTTAATTTTTTAAAAAACAATTTAACTGTTTAAAATCCCTTCTACTTTTATAAATATGAATATTTTTGCTACGATTTTTTTCCACCTTCATTAGAATATACTATATTTAAAACTGTGCATGGATTTTTAGACGTAAGTGATTTTAGAATTACTATGATTTTTTTTCTCTCTCATGTATATTAAAAAAGGAAGGAAATTCAACAAACTCTCAGTTTAAATACAGTGGAACCTGCTAAAATGACCACCCTGGTAAAGTGGCCACCTGGATAAAGTGACCGCTTTTAGAAAATTTTACATGTGTTCATGTAAAATAATATGAGAATTGTCCCGTAATGTGACCACCTTAATGTGTCTACCTGTGTAAAGTGACCAGTTAGCTTTTCATTGTCAATGTTATTTGAACCTGTAAAATGTGACTATCCATTTTTCTGCATGCTGAAAATTTTTAAACTAAAAGTCTAAAGTAGTCATTTTCTGAAATTTTATTTTGAACCATTAAAAAAGTGCAGGAATTTATCTCTTATAGTTACTATTTGCTTAATGCACAAAGAGACCTATTTGTCTCTTATTGTAATGATATCTGCACTTGTCTAAGGTGATTTTTACTGGAAAGTTTATTTCGCCAGTCATAGAAACATTACCCTTACACTGTAAAAAAAAGGGTCGATCTACTAAAAAAACTTTAGTAATCCTTGTAATTACTAAAAAATGTTTAGTAATCTTAGTCGGTTACTAGAAAATCTGTAAGAATTACTAGAAGAAAGTTAGCAACGAATAGAGTTAATAGTTTTATATTTTTAATAGCTATTACTAAAACTCACTTAGCGTGGCCTGGATAGCATAGTGGTTATAGTAACGGACTCCAGGCTAAAAGGTCCCGGGTTCAATACTGGACAGCGCCAAATACGCCCCGAATGTATGTAGTGTAAGAACTCTATAATAAAGGGGTTATGAATTTCCTGTTGGAGCTGGTCGCAATGTTTGGTGCTGCCATCTATTGCGTTTTTGCCGAAAATCTATCGCTTCAGAAGTCTGGATGCAGCTCGAAGGAAGCTCCTGCCCTTCCGACGCACGTAATTGTTATTAAAAATAATTTTGGAGCTATTACTAAAATTTGCTTGGTGGCTCATACTAAAAAATTTTAAGTTAGTTATACAAAATATTCTTTTGTTCAGTTTACAAAAGAAATGCTTGTTTCACTTGCAAAAAAAAAGTTTGTAATGGTTACTAAAAAATTCTGTGGAATACAAATTTACTAAAAAAATTTTAGTAACCTCTTGAATTTTTTTTTACAGTGTATGCAATTATGATGAAAATAAAAATTCGTATAAATTACAGAGTACCTTGTCGGTGTGAGTTATTTAAATCAATTACAATGGAATTTTAACTGTATTTAAAAGAAATAAAGTGAGTTCTAAGTAAATTATCCTTTATTCCGCATTTTTAAAATTAATGAATCACTTATTATTGTTAATTAATCAATTCATTACTTAATAAAGCGCATTTTTCTTATTTATATTTTATTTTTTGAGATGACAATATTTTAATGTGCCATTTTGAAAGACACTCCATAAAGTGACCACCTCTATATACTGACCATTTTAGCCTGTCCCGAAGGTGGTCACTTTAGACAGGTTCCACTGTATTTTAAAAAAATTAACTATAAACTTGAATCTTAAATCCATGCACAAAAATGTTAAGTACAACATTAAGAATAACTAAAAGATTTATCAAACATATATCTAAATTAGTAAAAAAGGCTTAGTATTTATCGAACAAGCAATTTATAAATATGTAAAAAGCGAGATAAGTCAGTTTAAAGTTTTCATTTGCATGAGTAATTGCGCTGGATCTATTGACAAATTTTACTATATCTAGCGTTTTAACTGTCATGTAGGTAAACGTTTGGTCTCAAAATATTCAGAATTAAAGGAGCTTTCAGTTAATTCTGAAAAATAGAAAATCAATATTTTGCCCAATTTCAAAGTATTGTGTCTCATTAAATGCACGAAAATGAACTTTCTATTGGAAGCTAAAGAAATCTTTAATATTTCCTTTAATAATTAAAAGTTATCAATGTCTGCTAGACGACATCGAATGAACTTTTGTAAATTAATCAGCTCAGCTCAATTTTGTGCAAGCACCACATACTATTCCCTAGTTCCATATTTGAATAATTTATGCGTACCCTTAAAAATGTCTGTTGGTTCAATAAATTTTTCAATACACCCACTTTGAACAATTTAAAAATTGTTAGAAAAAAATCGTGTTTGGATTATTTCATCAAACTGGAGATTAGTTCAATTTTGTCCTTATAGCAACACTAAAATCAATAGTTAAATGTTTTCGAAATTATTTTGCTTGTGAAAGATTTTGATAAGATGTATTTGTCAATATATACAAAATAAAAATATTTTGATCAAGAACTTTGTCTTTTGCTTCTTTGGGCACTTTTTTATAAGCATCTTATATGATAGTTTTAAAATATACATATCTAAAAAAATCTGTTTTAAATGATTATTTTTACTAAAGTAAATTAGTATACTTTCCCATAGAAACATGGAAATCGATGCTAATAGTTCAAATAAACTTTAAGTGTGTAAAATTTTGCAGACACATTTTTGTCAATATGTTTAAAGGAGAAATGCTTTTGCTAAAAAACTTTTCATTAAGGATATGCTCCTTGAGCACTAATATAATATAAAATTATTAAAAAATATTCATTTAAAAACGATTTGAACTAGTTTTCTAACTAAGGTGAGTTTGATTACGGTCCCCGTAGAAACATTAAAATCAATGCTTAAATGCTTTTAAATGAATTTTAGTTGCGTAAAATTTCGCAGACTCTTTCCGTCAGTATATGTGAAACAGTAATGTTTTGCTCAAAAACTTTTACGTTAAAGATATGCTCACTTGAGCACTTTTCAAAGCAGTACATTTACTTCATTTAAAAAATATATATTTAGAAAGCAACCTGATGAGAGTGACATTTTTATTAAATTGAGTTGAATTATGCTCCCATAGAAACATTAAAACCAATGACTGAATACTTCTAAATGAAATTTCGTTCCATAAAGATTCGCAGATATGTTTTCCCTTAAATGCACAAAAGTGAACTTTCTAAAGGAAACTAAAGAAATCTTAATGTTACTTTTAATAATTAAAAATTATCAAAATCTGCTATACGACATCGAATGAACTTTTGTAAATTAATAAACTCAGCTCAATTTTGTGCAAGCACAGCATACTAATCCCTAGTTCCATTGTTGTATAATTTATGCATACCCTGAAAATATCAGCTGGTTTGATCAATTTTTCAATGCACCCACTATGAACCATTAAAAAATTGTTTGAAAAGAATCGTGTATGAATTATTTTGTTAAATTGGAGATTAGTTCGATTATAGTGTCCATAGCAACACTAAAATCAATAGTTAAATGTTTTCGAATTTATTTTGGTTGTGAAAGATTTTTATAAAGATGTGTTTTTCAATATGTAAAATACAAAAATAATCTGCTCAAGAACTTTCTTTTAAAGACATACTTTTTTGGGCACTTTTTCATAGCATAATATGATATTTTAAAAATATATTTTAAAAAATATAGCTTTTGAATGATTATTTTTACTAAGATGAGTTAGATAGAGTTGGAATATTTTCCCATACAACCATGGAAATCGATGCTAATGGTTCAAATAAACTGTAGTCGTGTAAAATTTTGCAGGCATATTTTCATCAGTATGTGTAAAGCAGAAATCTTTTGCTAAACAATTTTTCATTAAGGATATGCTCCTTGAGCACTTTTGTCCTATATAATAATTTAAAAATATGTGTATTTAAAAAACGATTGAACAATCTGTCTAACTAAAGTGAGTTTGATTATGGTCCCCATAGAAACATTAAAATCAATGCCTGAATGCTTTTCAATCAATTTTAGTTGCGTAAAATTTTGTAGACATATTTCCGTCAGTATATGCAAAGCAGATGTGTTTGGCTCAATAGCTTTCCGTTAAAGATATGTTCGTTCGAGCACTTTTAAAAGAATTTGATATAATCTATTTAAAAATATATTTATATAAAAAAATCCGATGCTAATAAAATTTTTATTAAATACATATCCATTGTGTTCCAGTAGAAACATTAAAATTAATGGTTGCATGTTTTTAAATCAAGTTTAGTTGCAGAAAATTTTGCAGATATGTTTTCCTCAATATATAGAAGCCAACTTTTGTATAACTATTACAAAAGATGTACAGAAAGCATGATGTTTTGGAGAGAAACATGGTAAGTCTGACATTTTCCTTTTTTATATATTCATCATTTTTCATCTTAGCACAGCTTATAAAATTCTCTGTACTTAGAAAAATATTTATACATTTATGTGCAAATTGTTGTTTTATAAATAATGTTCTTTATATATATATATATTTTCATTTATTGTATATCTTATTAGTATACTGCTACTTGAAGAATAGCCTTTTGGTTTTATCATACATTTATTCATTGTCAACATTAATGATGCATTCACCTGGTCTACCTGCGTTGTATAAAAAGGTGTAACCCCCCCCCCCCTTTTTTTTTTTTTTTTTTTTTTTTTACTCTGATAAGTTTTATTTAGAGTTAATATTGTTTTCTATTTTGTCTATTCACAATGTCAATATTTTTATATGAAAAATATAAATTATGTATTCAAATAAAATTTTGAAATTTAAATGTGATAATTTCGTATTAGGCTTTTGCGCTTAGCTTAATGCCAAGGGTTAATGGCTGAATAAAACGTCAAAGATTTCACTAATTGCGGCAGTCTATTGTTTTGAATATATCAGTGTTTAAATGTGTAGGTTTGGTTACATTTGTTCATATTTGGGTTTTATTGGTTGGTAAAGTTTTGATTTTGTTATTGATATTTAGGCGTAAACAAAAACGAACTATTGATTTTGTTTTAAGAGCAAATTGGTTAATCTTCTATGATTGTGCTGCACACTAATGAGATATCCGTTTTAAAAGATCATGCAAGAAAATTATTTTTAAATCAATAAAACATCAAGGAATTGAGAATCAGTTATCGGAAAACATTCATTTAGAAGTACATTTTATTTCTTACTCAAGGACGAAAATATTGAGACTGTAAGAATTTTTAGATAAACAGAAATTTACGAAGGTTTTTGCCAAAGAATATATTATGAGAACGTTATTCATGGATATAATTTTGCTTTATAATACCATATAGAATGAAAATAAACAAAATTATATGCTAGTTTTATCGATTTCACTGAAAATAAAGAATAAAGGAAAGTGGTTATGCTTACTTATGAACTTTTATAATTATTTTCAAAATACGCATATATTATTTCAAATTTACTTGTAAATATCAGAAAATTAGCAGAATGTTAATTTTAGAAATCCAAAGATATTTTTATCCTTTTCATGCTCTTGGCAACATATGCGGACGTTTAGTTTTTTTTTTTTTTTTTTAATATATAATGATAATTGCTTATCAATAATAAAAAGGACCAAAGTTTGATACCAAAGTATTTACTACAGAATCCCTTAACAAAAGAAGTAAAAATTTTATGATTTGGCAGCACTGATAATGTTATTTCTGATGTTAGAAATATACAAAAAGCGTGAAGTAATTTTCGGCAGTCAGTGTTGTTAGCTTATTTGAACAAATCATAAATATTTGATAAAAATATTATGAAATATACTAAACATATTAAGTTCTGATAATTTTTAGAAATGTAAAAAATAAATTTATTGTTAGTATTCATTTTCTTCTATCTTCAATGGAAGAAAGTATTGTTACTTTCTTCCATCTTCAATAAAAAAAAAGTATTGTAATCGAAATTTTTTTCGAGTTCACATTTTTGACGAATTTACATGTTTTAGGTGTCAGGGATCTCAAAAAACATGTTTAATATATATGTGTGTCCCTGTGTTCCTATTATACCATCAAAAAGTGTATGAAGTTATGCATAAAACTGAACCAAACTTTTGGGGTATGTTTTGAGTTGTGGCAAATGAAATTCGCTCGCTGGTTTCTAATACAGTTTTGTGCGCATTCGGTTAATCTGCCTCATAAGAACGTTATAGAAGAAGATGGGTTAATTAGAATTTTCACGTTTTAAGCATCTGTTTTTGTAATTAATATGTGTAACGCTGAATTATATATATATATATGTATGTATATATACAGTCACCGCAAAAAAAATCTTGACAGTTGCGATTTTAGACGTTTTGTTAAATATCTAAAAATATACATAAGGAATAACTCCGAAACTCCAGATGTGTAAACAAATAGTACAAGTCATATATTTTCGAGAAGATTTTTTTCCTAAACTTAATAGGGGACCATCAACAAATTGAAAAAGAACGAATATCTTTTGAATAACCCGGTCAAAACTAATGCAGTAAAAACGTTCGAACAACAGATTATGATTAAGTAACTTATGGTAATAAACTGTGTTCATATTTATGCGAATAGCATGTATACTCGTAGAGAAATTAAGGTTTTTTTTATATAAACGGTCCGAAATTTTGCCAGGTTTTTTTATTATCATTTGCAGAATTCTTAATAAAAAACAATGTTCTATTAAGAAAATATGAGAAACGACATTGTACATTGTACCTTTTAATCAAAATTTAAAAATATTAATAATTGTATAAAAAATGAGTAGGTTTACTAAATAAATTTTAATTGCGGATGCGTAATTTTTAATAAAATTTCATTTGCATATTTTGTTAGCTAAATTTATACAGCAACTTTTGTTAAAGTTTCAAAATCATAGCTTGAAATTTCTGAAAGTTATCGTCGATAGAAGAAGATAAAAATTCTTTATTCCCAAAATGAAGCAAAAAGATGAGGATCTGTATCCAAATATTATAGTACGTGCAATACTGTGTAAACACTGATCAATGGAATATGGATACAGCCCCTTATTTTTTTTGTTTCATTTTGAGAATATCGGATTTTGATCTTATTCTTTAGACGATAATTTTCAGAATTTTCAAGCTATATTTTTGAAACTTGAACAAAAGTTGCTCTATTCATTTAGCTAACACTATATGCAAATGAAATTTTTATAGAATTGACGCATGCCCAGTGAAAATTTATTTACTAAACATGCTCATTTTTCATACAATTATAATTATTTTTTAATTTTGATTACAGGGTATTATGTACAATGTCATTTCTCATATTTTCTGAAAATAACATTGTTTTTCATTAAGAACTCTGCAAATTATAAGCAAAAAACTTGGCAAAATTTGAGACCGTTTTTAAAAAAACCTTAATTTATCTACCAGTATACAAACTATACGCATAAAAATGAACACAGTTTATTATTATAAGCCACTTAATCATAATCTGCAGTTTGAACGATTTCGCTACATTAGTTTTGACAGGATTATTCAAAAGATATTCATTCTTTTTCAATTTGTTGATGGTTCCCTATTGGATTTTGGAAAAAAATCTTCTCGAAAATGTATGACCTGCACTATGCATTTAGAGTTTCAGAGTCACTCCTCATGTATATTTCTAGATATTTAACAAAACATCTAAAATCGCAAATGTCAAGATTTTTTTTTTTTTTTTTTTTTTTTTTTTTTGCTTTACTGTATATACACTAATCTACCAATAAGTATTTGGGCACTTTCAATTTTTGACATTTTATCGAATATTTAAAAATATACTTGTCCGATTCTTCTTGAACTTAAGGATTATCAAGATTATGTTTGACCTCATACTTATCAACATTCATTTGATAAGCAGGGCAATTAGGGGGCCGTCAAAAAATCAAAGAGTAATAAAAATATTTGGGATTACTCTGTACATGAAAATGCACGAAATGATTTATTGTTGCAGAATACAAATATGTGGATACTATACAACATGTACACAGATTTTTGTAAGAATAGCATGTATATTCATGGAGAAAGAGCGATTTTTTTAATTTTTTTTTTTTAAAATTCTGGTATGTTTTTTGTTTATATCATGCAGGATTTTTGACCAAATTTAACGCAAATTTCAGAGAAATTAGAAAAATGTAGCAGAAAAAATATAGTACAATTGGAATAGAGGTATATTAAATATTTTATGAAATATGAGTAGTTGTATGAAATAGTTTTTAACTGCGCATGCGTGGACGATAAAAACGAATTTTTTACACCATTTAATAGTCAATTCTATGGTGTAACTCATAAAAAAAAATTCGATCAAATATCGTGAAAATTCAAAAAGATATCATTATTATAGTAAGTAGTTTTTACTTTGCTATCTAAAAATCCTTGTCGGCTTGGCCTATAGGCGGAGGTAGATTTCGAAGAGTTTTCATTTGAAAAACAAAAAATAAAATATTATTAGTGATAAACCCAGTTTAACAATTTTATTTGGCCGCTTTAAAAAAATAGAATTATTTCATTTTTCTGCAAGATCTGATTTTATCAAAATCATCTTAAACGAAATTCGGCTCAAATGCCCATTTTGAAAACATATTTTGAAATATATTCTGACTTTATTAAAAAATCGACCAATACGCACGTTATATAATTCCTAAATAACAAGAAAATGGTCAATTAAATGCGCTTGAGAGCAAAATTGAACTTAAAAATGAGTCATAAAATAACCAATTTGTTATTTGAATACATCCACCATTCTTTAATTAAGATCGCTTTGGGAAATTTTGAGCGAAGTGCCCACTTTGTTAGCTGTTTTAAATATATATTTAGCCTTTATCAAAAAACTGACAAATAGGGCCCATTACACAGTTCCTAAATAACAAATAACTGTCAATTGAATGCGTTTGAGAACAAAATTGGATTAAAAAATGAGTCATAAAATAACCAATTTGTTATTTGAATACATCCTCAATTCTTTTATCATGATGACTTTGGGATTTTTTTTTTTTTTTTTTGTCAAGTGCCCATTTTGCCAGCTTTTAAAAAAAATATATTTAGTCTTCATTAAAAAATTGATGAATACTCACATTATCTAGTTTCTAAATAACAAAAAACTCAATTAAATGCGTTTGAGACCAAAATTGGATTTAAAAAGGGAGTCATAAAATAACCAATTTGTTATTTGAATACATCCTCAATTCTTAATCATGATCGCTTTGGGAAATTTTGTGCGAAGTGCCCATTTTGGTAACCCTTTTTGAAATATATTCTGCCTTTATCAATTGCCTTTATCAATCTGCCTTTATCTGGCCAATCCATCCCACTATATAGTTCCTAAATAAGAGGATTTGTAAATTGGATGGGTTTGAGAACAAAAATGGATTTAAAAATGACTCAGAAAAAACGCAATTTGTTATACTTCCTCAATTTTACAATCACTATTACTTCGGGAAATTCTGTTCAAAATATTCTTTTTGGTAGCCTTTTTTGAACTATATTCTGCCATCAAAACACTGGCTTATACTTCACATTATATAGTTCCTAAATAAGAGGATCTGCCATTTGGATGCGTTTAAAATCAAAAATGAATTTAAAAATGAGTCAGAGTATAAGCAGTTTGGATTTGAGGTTTTTTTCTCCAACTCCTATTTTTGTTCAATTTATTTTTGCTAGAAGAATTGGTCCTATGAAAAACTTGTTAATATAAAAGTTGTAGACATTATTAAGAAGATGTAAAATAAATTTAATTACACTGCTCAAAACAATTAAAGGATGTTGCAGTTTTAGGTGGATTTTGTAGCTGGGAAACTTTTTAGCTATTGATACATGGTCGACAGACATAGCAGGTTATATGAGAATAAATTACACATGTTTGGCAGAAAAAAAATCCTTTTTATTGCGCATTTGTGTACAAAAGGAAAAAAACACAATTTGTGCATATGAGAAAAAAAGAATAAGAAAAGGTGTTTTCTTCAAAGAAAATCATTTTCGGTAGGGGGTATGGTTTCCACGGGCGGCCAGCAACGTTGAACACCTTTGAGACATGGACTCAACGAGGCTATTAATGACGAGTTGGGGTATTCTGCCTCACTCTTCCAGAAGAGCTCTTTCCAGTTTTTGGAGAGTTTGTGGGGGTTGTTGGCGGCCAGAAACTCGTCTTCCTAGAGCGTCCCAAACGTCCTCGATTGGATTCGTGTCTGGAGAACACGCTGGCCATTCCATTCGAACGATTCCTTCCTCGAAAAGGAAATGCTCCACCAGGTTTGCACAATTTGGCCTGCAGTTATCGTCCATTAAAATGAAGTTATCTCCGATTCCTGCAGCGTAAGGGACTACAATAGGTCTGAGGATCTCATCCCTATATCGGCGACCAGTCAGAGCTCCATCTCGAATGATGTAGAGGTCAGTGCGCCCGTCAATGGAGATGCCACCATACACCAACACTCCTCCACCGCCAAATCTGATGCTTTCGTGCACGAACGCAGGATTATTCCTACTGCCACGGTCCTTCCAGATGAAAATACGCCTATTATCCGGATGCACAAAAAAACGGGACTCGTCAAAAAACAGAATATTGCTCCATTCATTTCTCCTCCAGTTGACATGCTTGGTTGCCAACTCCCTGCGGTCGCGACGATGCCTTGATGTTAATCTAACACATACCATCGGTCGGCGAGTATACAGACCTACAGCATGGAGCCGGTTTCGGACAGTCTGAGTTGAAATCGTGGTGCCTGTAGCCGAGCGAAGGTGTTGTTGAAAAAGAGTAGCGTTCATGTTTCGGTGTCTCCGAGCTGTTAACGCTAAATTGGGCGTTGTTGCCCTGGTCTTGCCCTGGTCTTCGGCCTGCACATCCACTCTCCAAAAAACGGTTCCAGATCCTGGAAATGACACTTTGTGACACTGCAATGGCTTGCGCTACTTCGGCTTGAGTTTGACCCCCTTCTAACCTACCAACAATTCTCCAAGCTTCTGAATCTGTCAAATGACTTCGCTGAGACATCGTACTCATCGAAACAAAGCAATCACTGAATGCCGATCATCCTTGTCTTCATTCTCTTTTATCCAGTTGAAAGTCAAATTTCATTCGCTGCAGCTGAAGCGACGTTTTTGACGTCTAACTCAAAATTTGCATACTCCACAGTTTGAAAACCAGAAAAATTTGCATTTGTGATTCTCTTCTTCTATTTTCGGCAAAAAAAATTCGTTCATATGTTTATTTTATATAAAACTTCAAATATAATTTAATTGTTTTGAGCAGTGTATATTTGATTGCTTAAGAATTGAGTAAGTTATGTATTTTTTCTTTTTCCTCCCCCCTTTTTCTTTTCGTTTTTAATTTTTTTCATCGGTAAAAGTTGGTCCTATCAAAAACTTGTAATTACAAAAGTTTTAGATAATGTTGAGTACAATTATAAAAAATTTAGTTGGATTTGATATCTTGAGAATTGACGAAGTTAAGATTTTTTTCCTCCCAAAAACCCTGTTTGTTTTCGCTCCTTGAGCCCATTTTTAATTTTACCAAAAATCTGTCATGCATAAACTTTTAGTCCATTTTTGAGAAGTAATATAAACTTTAAACTGATTCGATATCTATTTTATTTAAGAAGTTATCGCGTTTTTTTTCGGTTTTCTCAAAAACCCTCCCAATTTCCACCCCCTTGGTCCGATTTTGCCCATTAACGAACTCAACCGAGATTTTATGTTCCTTGATTTTATGTAAAAGTTTGAAGAAGATCTGAACATAATTATAGAAGTTATCGTGACCAGAAGAAAGTGATACACACCGATAGATAGATAGATAGATAGATAAACTTTTTTACTGATGGTAGTTTTGGGGTCTAGGAGTCATGATCGGTATGCATCTACAAAAAGTTTTCAGAAATTCCAACATGGGAGAGAATGCAATAGGTAGTATTTCATACGAAATCTACCTAAAACAGCTGAATGATAAGGAATTCTCCAAAAATTGACATTTTTTATTAACTGACTTTTAGGAAAAAATTTGTATTTAATGAATACACTATTAAATACAGTATAGCTGCAATAAATATCTTGACACCTATGATGCAAAAGAAAAAGAGTTTTTATTCACATTCAGGGCCAAAACTAAGAGCGGGAAGAAGAAGGGTATGTGCCCCGTGCGCCAGGGCGAAAGAGTGTCATCATCCTTTTTTTTTTTTTTTTTTTTTCGAAGCAAAAGTGGATTTTGCCGAACTCCCCACCCCCTCCTTCGCAAATTATATTTACAAAGATAATTTCTTTAATTTATTAATAGCTTACCTATTTTGAAACTTAAAATACATAGTACTGCAAAACGTAATCTGCTTTGTTAAAAAAAAACTTATCGTGAAACCGAATTAAAAAAAATGATCTGCTTTATACAAGATCTTTATGCCATCATCATTAGATTCTACTATGTTTTGGCATACCACAGATAGGAAGATTTAAACAATATCGTACTAAACACAGGCACGAAAAAAAATTGCCAAACAAATCTATATTTGGCACCCTTTCACCCTGGCGCCTGGGGCACATGCCCTTCTCCCCCTGTCTTAGTTTTGGCCCTGAATGTAAATAAAAGCTCTTTTTCTTTTCTATCACATGTGTTAAGATACTTATTAGCAGCAATATTAGATAATGTATTCGTTAAACTTTAATTTTTTTCTAAAAGTCAGTTAATAAAAAAATGTCAGTTTGTGGAGAACCCCTTATCATTCAGCTATTTTTAGAGAGCAAAATAAAAACAGCTTACTATAATAACGATATCTTTTTGAATTTTCAGGATATTTGATCGGATTTTTTTTATGGTACACTATAGAATTGACTATTAAATGATGTAAAACAATCGGTTTTTATCGTTCGCGCATGCGCAGATAAAAATTATTTCATAGAACTACTCATATTTCATAAAATATTTAATATATCTATATTCCAATTGTGCTATATTTTTTCTACTACATTTTGCTATTTTCTCTGAAATTTGCGTTAAATTTGGTCAAAAACCCTGCATGATATAAACAAAAAACATACCAGAATTTTTTTAATTTTTCAAAAAATAAAATCGCCCTTTTTCCATAAATATATATGCTATTCTTACAAAAATCAGTGTACATATTGTATGATATCCACATATTTGTATTCTGCAACGATAAATCGTTTCGTGCATTTTCATGTACAGGGTGAACCCAAATATTTCTATTACTCTTTGATTTTTTGACGGCCCCCTACTGCTTCTCAAACGGATGTTGATAAATATGAGGTCAAACATAATCTTTATATTCCTGAAGTTCCAGAAAAATCCATCAAGTATATTTTTAAATATTTGACAAAATGTCAAAAATTGAAAGTGTCCAAATACTTATTGGTAGATAGTGTATATATATATTTTAAGCGTCAATCGAAAAGTATTCAACAGAAGTTTTATTGATGTGGTATCAAAACTAATAAATGCGAAGATATTCTACAATCCGCACACACAAACACAACACACCTACAATCCTCCCAACACGGATTTGCTTCAATTTTTGGATGCAGGTTCGTACTCATAAGTTGTGAGGTTTCCTTTTTTTAAGAATAAAGAGCGGGGCGAGCGATTGAACTTTTAAAATTAGATAAATGGTTTTTTATGCAGAATTATACGATTTGGTTTAAAATTTGGATATAGGTTTCTTCTAATAAGTTGAATCTCTGAGTGGTTTTGGAGGTTTAATTTTTGAGTATAAAGGAGGGAGTGGGAAATAGTTCCTCTTAAATTATATAAATGGATTTTTATGCAAAACTGTTCGATTTGCTTCGAATTTTGGATATAGGTTTATTGTATGATAAGACGTATCCCTGATTAATTTTCGCTGTTCAATGGTAAAATATAAAAAGGGGAAATGGAGGGCGCTATTTTTCCCTTTAATTTGTTTTTCGAAGGTCATTATACCTTGAAAATAGAAGGTTGCAATATACAATTAGTGTTCATAGCCTGTAAGCTCAATGTCGTAAGTTTAACTGGGTATTATTCTCTTTCTTTAAAGTATATCTTGTCTGTTTCTCGTTCTTTTTAACTTAATCCACCTTTCTGACTGTTTCAAAATCCTCTACTATAGAACTGAGATAATCTGGAGAGGGAATTTGGTTGATTGTGGTTTAATGATGACCTACAGCAGTAAATCTTTCCGTTGCAAGTACAAGTAGACGCGATTAAACTTTTAAATTAGATAAATGGGTTTTTATGCAGAATTATACGATTTGATTTAAAATTTAGATGTAGGTTTCTTCTAATAAGTTGAATCTCTGAGTGGTTTTGGAGGTTTAATGGTTAAGTATAAAGGAGGAATAAAAAATAGTTCCTCTTAATTATATAAATGGATTTTTATGCAAAACTTGCTTCGAATTTTGTATATAGGTTTATTGTATGATAAGGCGTATCCCTGATTAATTTTGGCCGTTCAATGGTAAAATATAAAGAGGGAAAATAGAGGGCGCTATTTTTCCCTTTAATTTGTTTTTCGAAGGTCATTATACTTTGAAAATAGAAGGTTGCAATATACAATTAGTGTTCATAGCCTGTAAGCTCAATGTCGTCAATTAACTGGGTATTCTTCTTTTTTTTAACCACTTAACCGGCGAAGGGTATGGGGAAATAGTGCTTTTACCCCCGACTTATCTCGGGGCAGACGGTTAAGTGGTTAAAGTATATCTTGTCTGTTTCCCGCTCTTTGAACTTAATCCACCTTTCTGACTGTTTCAAAATCCTCTACTATAGAACTGAGATAATATGGAGAGGAAATTTGGTTGATTGTGGTTTAATGATGACCTACAGCAGTAAATCTTTCCGTTGCAAGTACAATTAGACAACGAACAATTTACAAAATAAGACCAACAATGATCCAGTCTAGCTGTTCAAGTTCCTGATCAGATACGGTCTAAATTAGAGGGATTCTGTACTCTATCCTTTTCCAACCATTTTCCAACGCTGCCATTTCCAACCCCACCATTTCTCAGACCTGTTTACAAACTACCAACTATCCGTATTTCTCTGATAAGAATATCGTCATCAGCATATGGTTTTCTACTTGAGGATGCAAGTCATTCAGCGGCCGAATTTTATTCGTTAATGTTAAGACTATGGGCGTTTGATGTTTTGCTTTATTCGATATATCCCCTCAGATAATTAATATTTTTAAGTACTTTTTTCAATGTTTTCTTCTTAAAAGATGTCTCTTTTTTTCTTAGTTTTCAAAATATTTCTAAAATATTATGCTCAATTAAATATTTCACACTTTAAAAACTGACAAAAATTTTAAGACTTCATATAAAATTATACATAGATTTTAAAAATATTTTGAAAACTAAGAAAAGAAGACATCTATTCAGAAAAGAAAACTTTAAAATATTAATTTCCGGTGGAGATATTTTTAATATAAAAATGCATCAAACGCCCAATAGACTTCACATTATCGAGGGGAATTTGGCCGCTGAGTAACTGGCACCCTTGAAGGAAACAGTTTACCTTTTCAATAACTTTGTTTATATTTTAAAAAAATGTTTCATATGGTGTACTCACTGCATTTCAATGTTTAAAAAATCAGTGAATTTTGAAAAAAAAACTACTTGCATATTTAATTAATTTTTTTTAAAGATTGCACTTTTTTTAATCTCTACTACTTTTTAAAATATTCATATTTTTGGCCATTTTTAAAAAAATATTTTCAAGTGTGTAATACACAAGACTACGCATGGAATTTATATACATGTAATATTTCATTTAATCAGAAGTGTAATCTTAAAAAAAAAGAAGGTATTCTCTCTAAGCAGAGGGCATTTTCTCAAGGCAGAGTATACCCTAGATTTTATGTACTATAGCTTTCTTGAGAAACAGTATACGGTATACGATGTTCCTTAAAAAAATCCAGAAGGTATACGGCGTATACCCGTTCATACTCTCCAATACACCCCTACATTTAATATAATCTTTTACTATATAGGTAGTGCAAAACAATGAAATCTAGCACACCTTTATAGACATTTTTTTAAATTCGCAAAATTAGAAGGCTCATTCATACGCAGATTTATCACATAATAATAAAGAATAAACACAGAAAAGTTTAAATATTTATCTCAAATACAAAAAAAATCTTAGCATTTTTAAAACAGGAAAGCAACTATTAAAGTTAAACATAATTTATTTTAAACAGCTATTTAAAATTTCAGTTTTTGTGAGTGTATTAAAAAAATTACAATATCTTGCAATATAATTGCTTTAAGGGTAAAAATGAAGCGAAAAAAATATCCACAATCAAAAAAAGCTTTCATTTAATATCAAGAAAAGAAAATCGATTTGACCAATTTTGAGCGGAATTGCTTCCTTAAATAATTTCGGAGAAAGCTAAACAAATGAAGTTGAGGCATATTATGCTGTTTTTCAAACCATCCCAACTAACTTTATGCTTCTTTTTCTTGTTTTTGTTGTTTTTAGGAGGGTTTTGGCGGGTGAAAAAACAAATGTGAAGCTTCACTGTGCCATCGTGTAACACCATTCCATTATTCTTTGGATATCTCTACTTATCTATAAAAGTATTTTTTCCTTTACATTTTCCAAGGAGTAATCAGTAGAAATTAGAGTTTATCATCTTATAAGATAAACAAGTTTTTTAAGCGAAAGAAACTCTGTACTTTAACCAGACACACAGCATAATTTTTTGTGCATGGATATTGGGCTTATTGAAGAGAATATGTTAGTTGCACAATCTATTTCGTGCCGTACGTTATTGTTTTATCTATACAATTAGAAGTTTTGTTGCAGTTTGAACTAACTTTTGATGTTGTTTCAGTAGTTGCAATTGGAAGATGATAAAATCTTCTTTTAACATTTGGGGCTTCCGTCGAACAATGAACCAGCATAACTCCAAATGTTGAAACGAAATTACCCTACCTTATGTGGCCTATCTAGGCGGATACTGAATCATAAAAAGTTGGTTCAATCCATCACAAAAATTTTGACAATATACTTTTCATCACTAAAAAATATTTTTTTTTTTTAATTTTAATGTTTCACATTGTATCAAAGCATATTGAATATCGATAATCATTTAATTTTCTTTATGAAATAGCGTGGTATTCAAGCATCATATCCAAACACGTACTTTAAATTCATTAAAAGTTAGTGATCTAATGATCCTTTAATTAAAAGATAATGATTTTTTTGGATATCTTTATAAACTCTGTTGATTTTTCGATGGTCAATTTTTCATTTCTCCCTTTTATTTCTGCGTCTATATCAGCTGCAATATGTTGCGCACACCAATCAAAATCATGAAGATTAGAAATTCTTGTTTAAAAGTGAAAATACTGTTCATCTATTTGTCCTTTAAAATCCTAATTTGTATTTATTACACAAAAGTTTCTAAAATTTACAGACGAATAATTTTCTCTTTTTATTAAGACTCCTGTTTCCACTCGCGATCTAATGCTAACTAATCATGCAGAGAGCTTATATGCTAATATATTGTTTGCATTTCGACACTTTGAACTTTTGTTTTCATTGGATAGCTGACGTGCATCTCTACATAGCTCCTTTTATACTTTTCGATTTGGGTTGCAAAATATTTTTCATACTGAAACTTACATAATCGGAACCGGTTTGGAATCTTTATAAAAAAGTATCTGCAATCAAAATGTAAAAAAATGAAAAAGAAGCGATGTAGATATGTATCTAAGCTATGCAATGCAATTAGAAAGTATTTAAAAATGTTGAAATGCAAACAAGTTACAGCAAATAAGCTCTCCATAGGATTAGAAATCCTATGATCAGCTCGCAAGAGCTTCCCCTGATGGGGACAGGAACCTTGTATTAATAATTTCTAATATCAGAAATACAGTTTTTGATAGTCTGTGAGGAATATCCAATAAATGTAATCGATCTACAATTGTCGTGAGAAATACTAGATTAAATATTTCAACAAACTTCCTATTTCTTTTTTTATTCCCCAAAATATTGATTTTCAAGCAATAATCAGAACGCAATTGAAATATGTTTCTTCAAAAAAATATTCATACTTTTCAGTAAAACTCATCAGTTTTTATTTGAAAATTAAGTCATTGATATCTCCCAGCAATTAAAGATACTAAAAACATGTCAAATAATCGCTGAAGAAGAAAGAATGAGTATTTAGAATGACTAATTATGATTATTATAAAGTATTTTCACAAACATTTCAATACAAAAAGAGTTCTGTAAACTTGCGTCAGTTGATAGATAAACTGATTGATAAGAGTCAGTTATCATACCCTAAATATCTGATTTGTCGTTTGATTGTTGCTATTACATTAGTCATTGTCACCGTTTTATTTTAGTTGTTGAATAAAAATAATCTTTTTAAAAAATCATTTGATGTTAATTTTAGGTATAGTTTGTAGAAAATATTTTTAAGCTAGTCGTTGGGAGCCACCGTAATATTTACCCATTCTGGATATGCATACTATAAAATATGAAAAAAAAGTGTGAACTAATTATAAAATGCAATGCAATTGCAAAATATAATTTAAACGCATATTTAAATATTTTAATCCATAGTAATGCTCTATTGCGGAATTGCGGGTATTACTTGATTATCTCGTCGACCCATTTCGACCAATTATATAAAACGCCAAACTACTCGAAAAATTATACAAATTGGGAAAATTTTTATTTGAAATAAATAAAGAACAAATAAATTAGCAAAAGGTTAATAAAAATACAAATAAAATGTGGAATTAAAAATCGCTGGATGACGTAAAAAATACGTGCAGCGTGTTTAATCTCAAATGAATACGACATTAACGATAAGCAATTATTGGCATTTAATCTTATAGTTTGGGATAGTTTTTGGAATGCAGAATAATCAAGCAGTAAAAGAAATATCTTTATAAGTACAAAAAGGATAATGAAATTAACTAACAGTTTACTGCGTCGGGTTAAGTGTCTCATATCAAATTAAAATATATCTCTGAATTGAAATTTGACTGAAATACAAGGTCATAAAAAATTGAAGAGTACGGAAAATAGGATTATAAAAAATCTCAACAACTAATTATCCGATAGGTTTTGTTCTTTGTGCAAATTTTTTGTTTTTTTATTGTCTTTTACACTGAGAAAAAAATATGATTCTGGCATATAGAATCTGAGTAATGGCTCTAGAAAAAATAGTTCCATGTCATCCTTATAAATTTTAGTTCCATTTCTTAGAGAGTTCCAGAGTTTCTTACTAGAATTCAAGTACGTTTTCCGATATTTTTGTTGTCAAATTTATCTAAAAATCTCTTCAAATAAATGCGAACACAAGAGATTTGATTTAGTAACTATAATTATAGCTTAAGAAATCATTCCTAAAATCAAGCGATAATTTCTCGCTACTGCGCCGGTTCAATGTCGTTTCGTCTCCTAGAAAAGAAGAGACTAGAAATGTCAAGTCATTTCGCCTATTCAGCTTAGTTGTTTACCCTACTCGTATAGTTTGGACATCTATATTTCTAGTTTAGGTGTTTAGAAAGTGACTAACTATTCGTTCTAGTTGAAGGCGGCATATTTTTTTTCTCAGTGTACATCCACCCCTTAAAATTTAAAGAAAAAATCGAAAATCTCAATAATCTTTCATTAGAACGAATATTTTGAGAGTCCAAAAAAAATATTTCCGAATAAACGAGTTCACTGATATTAAACAGGCTTCTTTCCATTATTATGTGCTAAGAGCACACCAAATTTTAAATCTTTATCTCAATTTCTTCAGGAGATATAGCGCTTACAGACAAGCAGACTGACAGATAGACCCACGGTGATTTTTTTTTCTAAAAATATGTTTTTCAAAATCTACAGTGCCTGAAACGTGTAAATAAATTTAAAAAAAATCGATTTTTTTTTTTTTTTTTTTTTTTTTTTGTGGAAGATTTATCCTAAATGACGTATGATGGGTAAGTATAAAAAATGAGACAGCTTTATTTAACTATATTTATTTTATTAAACAAAATGAAATCATGCAATAAATATGATTTTTCATCAAGGCTAAAAATGTTTTATGATTACAATTTAATGTTGTAGGGCAGAATAGTACTGTTCCGTGTGAAAGTTTAGTCAGAACAGCATGACTCTTTAAAATCATTACTCCATATACAACAATGTCATTATTTTTCCAAATTTCGACTAGTATAAGGATAATTTCATTTTTAAAGATGTAAAGGAGTTAGTGTTAATTAGGATTAGATTCAACTTAGAGAGAATCTGTAACAAATAAAAGAAAATGACCATGCTAATTATAAAGTCTGACTAATATTCTACATGTACTTTTTTTTTTTTTTTAAGTGTTAAAAATGTATGTTTTTGTAGAAGTAACCGCTGTTTCCGCAGACAATACAGAAAAACTTTGAAAAAAAGGTCCTGTGTAAAAAATTGCAGGAATATTGAAATATAGCTATGAATTTTTTTTTAAGTTGGTTTATAAGTTATTTATAAAAGTTACTTTAAAAAAAGTTGTTTTTAGGAAGCAATGGTTACATTTTGCAACCGATGAATTGTAATGTTAATAATCTGCATCTTACTAACTACCCCAGTAATCGCATTTTTGAAGTAAATAAGATTACAGAGCTTTTCAGTTAAGAGTAAATGCGATTGCATATTTTATTTTCTATTTAAAAAAATTGTGGTGTGGAATGGATTTTTTAATCGTTCAGCTTTCAAATCTTGAGAAATACCCCTAATTTAATTTACCGTTTAAGATACCGTTTCCCCCGTTGCTTTTTAATCTTTCACTGCACAATTTTTTTCTATTTTTATGAAAAAAAAAATATTTGAAACCTATATATCGATCTAATAATGGGAAAAAATTTTTTTAAAAATTCCAATTCAAATTTTCAGCTAAAATTTGATATCTTATGACTTGTACCCCATTTATACAATTGAGGATTTTAAATATTTTATTACTATATTTTGAAATTAAATGGGCCTAAATTAATTAATTTTATCTGCTTAACACTCACCAACATTTTTTACTAACATTTTTAAGTATTCAGTAAAGAAAATAAAAGTAATTTTGTCTTACAAGCGTAATAGAAATTTTTTTTTTTTTTTTTTTTTGTTTTCTAAGAATAAATAATAATTTTTTGTCAAATGCAATCATCTGAAATGGGCAAAATAAGTGTTATTTCCTTCTTTGGACTGTTCTTGATAAGTTACAGTGATCATCTTGGCCAAATTCATAGCACATAATGAGAATATAGTTCATTAGGTATGTACCAAATGCGGCACACACTGCAGTGAAGATTTAAAAATTAGTTCTTTAGTAACACAGCAAGGCTATGAATATCCAATAGAAAATTTTGCATTTGATTTTGTTTTGCAGAAAGATTGAAAAATGTATAAATATTGAAAATCTCTTGAAAAGCGTTTTTTTTTTTTTTTTTTTTTTTTTTTTTTTTTTTTTTCAGTGTGCTTATCTTTTCAATATTGTATTTCTGAGAATATTTGTAGTTTTAAAACCAAAATTACCCTACTGTAAAAAGCTCATACTGTAAAGCCCACACTCAGATCTTTTAATCCTATTTACCTAAGGCTGTATCTTGTAAGGCATGAGAAAAAATTTACAGTATATTTCGTTCTTTTGATTATAAATATAAGTAGCATTCTAAATAGTTTTATATAACCATAGAACCAATTGCATTACTTTATAATTTACATCGCTAAGCAAATTACATGTGCTTTATGGTGGTAATCTAAAAAAGAGGTTTCGCCATTTTTTTAAACCGTTAGTAATAGATAAGTACACTGGTTTCCAAAAATTAAGGAAAAATCACAAAAATAGCGATAATTCAAAATATTACATGTAGATTTTTATGAAACTCAGCCACAGTATACAACGCATAGTAAGGTATAAAATAACATGAAAAGAAATTACCAGACAATTATGGTGTTTCAAAAATTAGCATAATTATAAAATTAACAAAATCTGTTTGCCAGTTTGGTATAGGAAAAGTACCTTTAATATGCCGTATGATCACCCCTAGTAGCAATATAGCACATACAGCGATGTGCTATACTGTCAATTATGCGGTAGATGAGTTCGCTGGGAAGTAAGAGCCATTGCTCTTCCAAAGCAATTGTAAGCGGGGCACGGGTCAGAGGAGGGGGATTGAGAGCAGCGACACGTCTCCCTAAAGCATCCCAAACATGCTCGATGGGATTTAAGTCCGGTGATCGAGCTGGCCATTCCATGCGCTGAATTCTCTGGTGCTGAAGATAATCTTCCACGATGCGAGCCCTGTGCGGTTAGCGTTGTCGTCCTGTAACAGGAAATCATTACCTATTGCACCGGCATAAGGTCGCACATAAACATCAAGGATGTCATCTCTATAGACGTGAGCATTCACGGTTCCTGTGGAAAGACATGGAGGTCTGTGCGCCCTCCTAAAGAGGTACCACCCCAAACGCAGACACTGCCTCCTCCGTATGAATCTCTTTCACGAATGTTTGATGGCTGATAGCATGTTCCCTGTTCTCTCTAAATCAAACAACGCCTACTATCACTTTAGAAGCTAAACCGGGACTCATTCGTGAAGAGAACACGCCTCCATTGATCAACCGTCTATTGGACATGTTGACGTGCCCACATCAAACGTTCCATCCGGTGACATGAGGTGAGCGGCATACAAATTGCTGGTCGCCTCGCGTAAAATTCACCTTTGTGAAGCTTTCTACGCACAGTAGACATTGACACCAACCTTCCAGTGGCTGCAGCAAGGCAGGATCTAAGGTGAGATGGGGTTGTGATTCTATTCCTTCGTACACATAACCGCAAATATCGGTCATCAGCGCTTGTCGAAACCCTTGGCCGTCCTTGGCTGAACCTTCTTGAATCCGAACCAGTGTTTTGAAATTGTTGACAAAGCCTATGAACCAAAGAAGGACTCACATTTAGCCATCTAGCCACCTCTGCCTGACTTTGTCCTGCCTCCAATCTCCCAATAGCTCTAAATCGCAGTTCTGCGGGCAAATGGTGCCTCGAGGTCATTGTAATGAATTGTTTATCTTAGATTTATAATATCACTATCACAGCGAACACTGCATCCTTAGTCTCTAACATGCATTTTTATATTTCTCACGGATGACACAATGCGATTGCAGCGCCACTAATTTGCATTTGGTATTTTTATTCAGCATCTTTTATTTAACAATATATGCAAATTTCATACGGATTGTTTTCTTTTTGAACGAGTTATCGCTATTTTTGTGATTTTTCCTTAATTTTTGGAAATCAGTGTACTATCAGTATAAAAAAAAAACATACGCATATCGGATGCAGCTTTCGGACCTTGTATTTGTTTCACAGGGGATTTTTGCATATTAAATTATGAGATTTTTTTAGGTAGATTTCGTAAGAAATACTACCTATTTCAGTCGTTACTGTGGTACGACTTTTGCAAAAAATCTTTATAATTTTTCAGTATACGACCCCAGGAACACAAAACCCTACCTAAAAAATTTATGTATACATAGGGGAGAAGGGGGCACGTTTGAACATTTAAAAAAAAATCAATATATTTCTTATTTGAAGTACTTTTTTTTTTTTTTTTTTTTTTTTTTTTTTTTTTTTTTTTTTTTTTTGCGTTTTAAGTATTACATAATAAAAGCAATGCATTTCTTCATCATATGAACCAGAAATAAAAGTTTTCCATGTAAATTAAAAAAAGTTGTGAGGATTTAAAAAGCTGAAAGATTTCTGTTAACCTGCCTCATGTAGGGGTACCTTTGAACAATTAAGGAGCAATTTTGAACAAATTAATAAAATAGGTAAATATTGAGAGTATTGACCCCATTTCATACAGTAATTGGAATCAGAAAGGTAGTTTTTGAAAAAGGCACTTGTACCAGGTAACATAATACATTAAAAATTTATTCTTGAGATAGTTCAAGAGAGAACTGCTTAATGAGTAAAACTATGCACAACATTAGTAGAGTCATTCAAAGTAAATTTGACCTATCAGCGTAACGGTGGCCAAAAACGAAAAAAAATATTAAATCTGCTACATCACTTGAGTTAACGGCAAGGTTTTGGTCTCAAAATATAGTTAGCAGCACTAATATGAGTTTGGCAGCTGATTGGAAATAATTCATCAAGATTCCACCGCACAATGGACCAAAATTTTGTAAAGGTGGAGCAAAGTTACCCTGATTTATCGCAAAGTTATCCTGATTTATCGCAAAGTTACCCTGATTGACTGTATGTAGTCCACTTCAATCTCCAGCAATTAATTGTCAAAGTTCAAATTGTCAAAACTGATCTTGATTATCATTACCTTTCCTATACTGAAAATACACTGGTGTCCAAAATTTAAGCATAATTGGTAATTAAGTAATTATTTTTAAGTAATGAAAGAAATATGAATCGGAATGTGCTGAAACTCCAGGTGTGTAAACAAAATAGTACGCGTCACATATTTTCGCGAAGAGTTTTCCCCGAAATCGAACAGGGGACCGTCAACAAATTGAAAAAGAACGAAGATCTTTTGGATAACCCTGTCAAAACTAATGTAGAAAAAGCGTTCAAACTGCACATTATGATTAATTGGCTTATTGTAATGTACTGTGTTAATTTTTACAAGGATAGCATGTATACTCGTAGAGAAATTAAAGTTTTTATAACCTTAGCTATGTTTTTGAAGCTGTTTCAAGCTATGTTTTTGAAACTTTTACAGAAGTTGCTCTATACATTTAGCTAACACAATATGCAAATGACATTTTGATATCGTTGACGCATGCGCAATGAAAAATTATTTACTAAACATACTCATTTTTCATACAATTTTTATTATTTTTAAATTCTGATGACAGGGTATTGTGTACAATGATGTTTGTCATATTTTCAGAAAAGAACATTATTTTATAATAAGAACTCTGCAAATTATAAGCAAAAAACTTGGAAAAATTTAGGACTGTTTTTATAAAAACCTTAATTTCTCTACGAGTATACATGCTATCCTTGTAAAAATTAACACAGTACATTACAATAAGCCAATTAATCATAATGTGCAGTTTGAACGCTTTTGCTACATTAGTTTTGACAGGATTATCCAAAAGATCTTCGTTCTTTTTCAATTTGTTGAAGGTCCCCTGTTCGATTTCGGAGAAAACTCTTCGCGAAAATATGTGACGCGTACTATTTTGTTTACACACCTGGAGTTTCAGCACATTCCGATTCATATTTCTTTCATTACTTAAAAATAATTACTTAATTACCAATTATGCTTAAATTTTGGACACCAGTGTATTTTTTGATTTCATATTTTTTAAAAATCATTGATGTACAAAGGGTGTTTATGCAGTTTTGTTAAAATTTTGACTTTCTCTTGGTTTAAATGCAAATGGAAAAAAAGTAAAATGTAGTATTAATTCGGAATAGGTCTCGGAATCAATGTCTGCATCATTAAAATTAGCCTTTGCTTTAAAATGTAGCTGAAAAATAAACAATTTATCCAAAACTTTGTACCTGTTCTTGACGAAAAGAAATACTCTTTTTCATTACTTAAAAAAATGCGTGGAAAATATAATTTTTAGGTGAGTTCGTAATTATGTAAGTATGTAGCACCTATAATCGTCTTTCAGTCTTTAAATTTGTCTGTCTCTCTTCTCTGCATATAACATCGCAAAAACTACCCGACCGAATTGTTTGAAATTTAAAATACATAACTATTGCGTAATTTTGTTGATTTATTTCAAATTTTACGAAAATAGGATGTATAAGTTCAATTACAGGGACAATCAAAAGTATTTCGTTACATTACGGTCAATGGGAAAAACAGAATTTCAAGTTCATTTTAACGATGTTGCACTCTTTCGAACATAATGAAACTCATATTCATCTGTGAAATATATACTAAAATATGCATTCTGTGCAATCTGCGGTGCAAAGAATAGTTTTTAAAATTTACAGGGCCACATAAAAATATTTTTTAACATAATGGTATAGGGGGAAATATTGTTTGGGGTGCGTTTTAATCACACTAAAATACTCTATATAACGAAATCCATCGTTCTAGTAAAAAATTCGTTATATGGAGAAATTCGATGTATAGAGAATGATGTTAAAACTAGTATTTAATATGTAAATTTTGTACAAATGTTATTTTTGATCTTTTTAATTAAGAATTTGAAATGCTTAAAAGTAAATATTAATCTAACATTTTATTTCTTAATTATTTAAGCTGTTTCAAAAATGAAAACAGACATTTATTTGGAGGCTTAATGAAAATCAAATAAGGAAGACTTGCATTAATTTCAGATGAAGATATCTGTAATTTTTTTGTTCTTTTGATATTAAAATTGTTATGCTCTCAAAAAAAAAAAAAAAAAAAAAAAAAAAAAAAAAAAAAAGAAAAGAAAAAGAAAAAGAAAAAAAAGCTCAATTTTTAGCAAGGAATGAAAAATTATAGTTAACATTTTCCTCCATTTGAAGGCCTCTCTTATGTGCCGCTCATTGATTCCTCTCTTATATGTGTAACAATCTAATTGACTCTGTTTTGATCTGGAAAGGTGTGTGGAAGGTGGGATGAATTCGTTGGATTTAAAGAGCAAGGAGAAAAGTAATAATAATAATTAATAAAAAAAAAAAAAAAAAAAAACTCAGCACCGAACGGTAAATCAAAAATAAGTGGTGGAAAATTGATTCCATATAATTTCGAAGTTTTTTTTAAACTGAATAATTTAAGACCAATTTATGAAAAAATTCGTTATATGGAGATAGATATTTCGCTATATAGAGACTGTTTTTAATGTAATCATACCAAAAGGGGACCGTTCCTATTAAAAATTCGTTATATAGAGTAATTCGATGTATGGAGTTTCGTTATAGAGAGAATCGACTGTACTTCTCCTTTTATGAAATGGATATACGTTTCTGAGGTTTATTACAAGTTAATTCCTGTATAATAGAAAGCATATGGTGTTTACAGTAAAAATTTCAGATACTGTACTGCAACCGAAGTACTGTATATTTTTAAAAGTTCGTTTTAGTAGGAACGCTTCTTATTTGCTACGTTTGACGTGGAATTTCCGTCTTGTTAATATTTAGACACGTAAGATAATTACATTAGATAGTCAAAACTTTAAAAAATTTTGATTTCAAAATATTTTGTCTAAACGATTTAATATCTCTTCATAAATAAAATTAAACATCTAATAAAAATATTTTGAATCAATTTAAAATGTTTAGTTTATACTTTAAAATATAGATGACCGCTAAAATAGTATTCATGCATACAATTTAATGATAGACATCATTCCTGATTGATTTGTATCTTTCTCTACGATCACTTACAACATCATTAATTGAGAGTGCATACATTTTCTTTATTATTCGTGATTATTCGATACAACAGTTAAATATGCTATTGAATTGGCACTTGTTGTCGCGACAAGTCATGATGCAATAAATACTTGCATAAATGAAACTTTGAAAAAAGTAATGCCACTTATCTAATGAAAGGAATTTTTCAGTATATCTTATATTATATTATAAAGGCCAAACGTATCTGTGCGTAACGCATACCCCATTTTGCGAATGGCAACACTTGGAAATTTGAAAAGCAATTTCGGTTTTGCAATTTTTACTACTGCAAAATTTTTTAATTTATAAACATCGCACATTTTTATTTTTTACAGCATTGTATAGAAAAAAAAAATTATTTTAAATGCAATTTATTAGAAAACTGTATTTCAATTTACTTTTGAAATATTAATTTTTTGTTGTTTTTAATACCGTTTTTCTAATTGTGGCAACAGAAGTACTCCATTTCTATTTAAAGCAAAGAAAAAAAAGGAAAATATTATTACTGTATCTTTATGTTGCCATTCTCTCAAAAAGAGAAAAAAAAAATTTAAACGCGTGTTGTGTCAAGAATATTTTCTGTTATAAAACCCAGTGAATTTTATGTCATTTACAAAAATTCATGTACACTTAAAAGAATATAAATAGTTTAGTATCTGTTTCAGCTAATAGCATCGAAGCTTAAAGTTTTGAATCAAAATGGTCAAATTAAAATACCATTTTTTTTAAATAAATATAAATATGCAAGGTGCTTATGTAAATTTTGGTATGGTGAAAATGATGCTGTGTTTAGATTTCACGGGAAAAGTAATTCTATGATTGAGTCAAAGCGGAATAAAGGTTGCTTTGTTCCATTTTGGAATACTAGCATAAGAGCCTTAATCAATAACTTTATTATAATAACAGATCTATTTTTTACGTCTTACATGTACGATTAAAGTTTAATTTCAGCTATTTCTCAGTTATATAAATAGTATTTTGTTAACTTTAGTTTAAATATCATTTGTTTAAGAGTTAGACTTAGCAATGTAAGGTGCATTTTTTTATTGTAACTAATTTTGTAGGTTTGTTATAAATCAATAAAATAGCTCCTCCTTAAATATTTTCTTTCGTCGAAATTCGACGGGTTCTACCTTGTATGAATAAAAAGCAAATCATAATTGTAGCAGATACGAAAATTTTCTGCAAATGAGAAAATGCGTTCTTTAGTTAGGATTTCGTGTTATGCTATAATTAGAAAAAATATTCAACATTATTACATAAAAAAAAAAAAAAAAAATTCTCAAAGCAAACTTAATGAAAATTGCCATTAAGAGTAAAAACTAATCACGGAATATTGATTCCATCAAGGTTATACTCTCATTACTAGAATCTGGATGATTAAACAAATTTTTCTTATTTTCGCATAATATATTATGATAAAATGGAATCAAGTACAAGGGGTTTTTAGTTATACTCTAAAGAGTTGCGTTTATAACTTTGTCATAGGATATTTAACCCTACCACTGTCTATCAAATGGTCAAAACTGTAATGTTGATCTTAATCTAAAAATATTTATAAGTTAAAAAAAGGTTATTCCCCCTTTTTTTTAAATCTTAATTATACATATAGAAAACATATTTATACACACACACACACACATATATATATATATATATGTATATATATACCAGGTGTCCCAAAAATGACTGATGGATTTTAAAATTCAATAGCTTGCAAACGGTGGCAGCTATTTTAAAATTTTTGCGGGAGGGCTATGTATTAAAAGCATTTCATTACATGACAGATTATTTCTTTAACTTAGCAGTGAAAATTATGAAGGTAGGAGTTTTTTTACCGTAATTTTTTATTTTAGTTCGCATCTCAAACAATAGGTGGCGCTGACGGCGATTGAAGGCCAGGTCGACGCTTCACTCAGCACTGATCACTTGCCCTTTAATCTCCGTCAGCGCCACCTATTGTTTGAGATGCGAACTAAAATAAAAAAAATTACGATAAAAAAACTCCTGACATTATACATAACCCTCCTGCAAAAATTTTTTAAATAGCTGTCACCGTTTGCAAGTTATCGAATTTTAAAATCCATCAGTCATTTTTGGGACACCCGGTATATATGCGTATGCATTTCGATCAATTCATACCTTTGATTGTACGGCAAGCACAATGATAAACCTACGATTAAACCATTAAACTGTCAAACTATCAAACTTTCGTTTCTAAATCGGAATAAAAATGAAACATAAGTTAAATACTTTCCTATTAAAGTAAATAGGCGAGAACAGGAATTACAATGAAAGGAGACACTGTAAAAAAATATCCGTTAAATTTACGGCAAAAACTGTTGTCAGCAGTTTTACCGTGAAAATTGTAGTAAAATTAGATGTAATAAAAAGATTTACAACTAATTTCACTGCAATTTTTACGGCAAAATTGCTGCCGGTAGTTTTTGCCGTAAATTTAACGATTTATTTTTATTTTATTTTTTTTTTTTACACTGCAGTTAAACATAAAAGTCATATAAGTGTGTAACATGTAAAGTGTTATTGTATTGCATTTTACAATATAACTATCTCTATTATATATAGATATACATATTATATACAGACATATATATTATCTCTATTGTGTATCTGATGCATTTTATAATATAGAAAAAATGCCTATATAGTGATATTTATTTAATATCCAAAAGATATATATTCAGAAAAAATAGTAAAATGTTCATAGTTATGCTTCGATGATGTTTGAAAATACAACAAATATTAAAGAAAAAAATTCTAAAATGTTAGGTTTTAGAAGTGGAATTAGAGACAAGAGTGATGCGATTTTACCCAAATAGTCTATTTTCGTCACAATGATAAAGAAAAAATAAATCATATCAGAATTTTCAAATTTTTTGTAACAAGATGCTATAAAATACACGTATTGGCAAAAAAAAAAAAAAAAAAAAAAAAAAAAAAAAAAAAAAAAAAAATGTTGTGAGGTTTAATATTAAAGAAATTCTGTAGTTATTAGATTTTTTAACACTAAAATCACCGGAAATTTCACTATGTATTATAAACAAAAGTGTATACCGAAATTTTTATTTAAAGGTTTTTAAGTTAGCTATTTAATTTATTTTTGTGTATATATGTTCAATTCTTTTATAAGGAAATTTCTGTTTCTCATCGAATTATACATATTTAAAGTTTTTTTGTTGTTGTTGGTGTTTCTTCCTGATTTTTCTTTAACTTTTACATAATAAATTTCATTTTATACACCGATTTGTTTAAAAATATGCTTTTATTTTCACCAAAAGCATAAAATACGAAACAAAAATACCTTTTCCACTAGTTTTTAAAAGTAATAGAACAATTATTTCACATAAGAATCCCTAAAGTCTCTAACAGGAGAGAATGATAAAATATACATCATTAACGTTTAAAATTTGTACGCTTAAAGTAAATAATAATAATAATATTAAATACATGTATTCAGACTATCCCTTCAGGAAAATCTAAACCAGCATTAATACATTTTTAGAAAATAAATTATTTTATACATTTAAATTGGGGAATGATAACATCATCTTGACATTTGAACAATTTGTCTATTAAATTATTCCTTGCACATTAAAGTATCCTCTACTTTCATCATTATGGCCTATCTGCGCAGAATCAACCACAAATCATTTCAGTTATCTGGAAATATTTTGTGATAATACTTAAATAAATCCTTTACATTACTATGTAACTGAAGAACTTTAGAAAAAAAATACTTAATGTTCAACAAAAAGAGATTCATACTCCAGATCTATCATGTGACAGTTATTCTGAATTTCAAAATCTAACATGCTTTAGCACCGATATTAATATTGAATACTGCATTATAATATAAATTTTGAATAAAGTATTAAACAATTAAAACACTTACGATTATTAGTTCACTAAAACTAAAATATTGAATAATTGTTCTGTCATTGACTTATCATTTTAGGTAGCTTTCGTAGAAATACTACCTATTGCGGTCGCTCCAATGGTGGAATTTCTGAAAAATTTTTGCAGATCTACGCCGATCGTGACCTGTAGACCCCAAAACTACCATTAGTAAAAATGTTATATATATATATATATATATATATATCACTTTCTTATGGACACGATAACTTCTATAATTCAGCTCCAATCTCTTCCAAACTGATACATAAAATTAAGGGGTATAAAATCTCGGCTAAGTTTGTTAATGGGCAAAATCGGACTAAGGGGGTGGAAATAGGGATTGTTTTTGTGAAAACAGAAAAAACGCCATAACTTCTTAATTGAAATAGATATCAAATCGGTTTAAAGTTTATATTACTTCTTAAAAATGGGCCAAAATTTTATGTATGACAGATTTTTGATAAATTTAGAAATGGGCTCAAGGGGCGAAAAAAACAGCGTTTGGGGGGGAGGGGGAATTCATAACTTCGCCAATTCACAAGATATCAAACCCAACTAAATTTTATGTAAATGCTCTCAACATTATCTAAAACTTTTGTATTTAAAAATTTTTGATAGGACTATTCTTACCGATAAAAAAAAATTAAATACGAAAACAAAAAGGGAGGTGAAAAAAGACAAAAATCCATAACTTCGTCAATTCTTAAACTATCAAATCTATTTAAATTTATTTTAAATCTTCTCAATAATACCTACATCTTCTGTTTCGACAAGTTTTTCATAGGACCAATTCGTATAGCAAAAATAAATTAAACAAAAATAGGAGTAGGTATCAGAAAAAAAAACCTCAAATCCAAACTGCTTATATTCTGACTTATTTTTAATTTCCTTTTTGATTTTAAACGCACCCAAATGGCAGATCCTCTTATTTAGGAACTATATAATGTGATGCATTGGTCAGTTTTTTTGATAAACACAGAATATATTTCAAAAAAGCTTGCCAAAAACGGTATTTTGAATAGAATTTCCCGAAGTAATCGTGATCGGAAAATTGAGGAATTAGAACAAATTGCGTTTTTTCTGACTCATTTTTAAATCCATTTTTGCTATCAAACGCATCCAGTTTACAGTTCTTCTTATTTAGAAAGTATATAATGGGACGCATTGGTCAGTTTTTTGATAAAGCCAGAATGTATTTCAAAAAAGGCTTCCAAAAAGAGTATTTTGAACAGAAATTCCCGAAAGTTTCGAGAATGAAAATTTGAGGAAGTATTCAAATAACAAATAGCGTTTTTTCTGACTCATTTTTAAATTCAGCTTTGCTCTCAAACGCATCCAGTTGAGAGGTTCTCTTGTTTAGGAGTTGTATAATGTACCGTATTGATTAATTTTTTGATAAAGGCTGAATATATTTTTAAAAAATGCTGTCAAAGTGAGCACTTCGCACAAAATTTCCCGAAGTGATCATGTTATGAATATAGATTGTATTCAAATAACAAATTGCGTTTTTTCTGACTCATTTTTAAATCCATTTTTGCTATCAAATGCATCCAGTTTACAGTTCCTCTTATTTAGAAACTGTATAATGTGACGCATTGGTCAGTTTTTTTATAAAGTCGGAATATATTTCAAAAAACGTTTCCAAAAAGAGTATTTCGAACAGAATTTCCCGAAAGCTTCGTGATTGAAAATTTGAGGAAGTATTCAAATAACAAATTACGTTTTTTCTTACTCACTTTTAAGTCCATTTTTGCTTTCAAACGCATTCAATTGACAGTTTTTTGTTATTTACGAACAATATGATGTGCCGTATTAGTCAATTTTTTAATAAAGTCAGAATATATTTCAAAATATGTTGTCAAAATGGGCATTTGAGCCGAATTTAGCCTAAGATGTTTCTTATAAAACTAGTTCTTAGAGAAAAATGAAATTAAAATTTTTTCAAAAGAGGCCAAATAAAGTTGTTAAACTAGGTTTATCTGTAATGAAATTTTATTTTTTGTTGTTGAAATGAGCACTCTTCGAAATCTACCTCCGCCTATAGGCCAAGCCGACAGGGATTTTTTTCTTTTTCACGCTTTTGAGATTTTAATGTGGGACATTTTATATGTTAATCTATTTTTCTACAGATTTATGCATATTTTTTTACAATCTTAATGTTGAAATAAGGTTGCAAAAAGCTTTAAGAATTGAATCTTTCCAATTTCAACCACGGAAACTTATATTTATTAAATTTTAAATAACTTTTATAAAAAGATTTCTGGAATTTTAAATATCTGATTTCGATAGTATTATCTGACTATCAAATTAGTTTTGAATACCGATTCAAGCTACTCGTAAGCGCCTTCAGAAGCAACAGAGCAACAAATTGAAGTGCAGTATAAGAAAATTGTTTTAAAATTAGAGTTATCGCATAGAAGTTAAAACACTTCAAATCTAAAATCTATTTCAGCTGAGTGCTATACTTGATGGAAGTATGAGGTTTCAAAAGCCATGTAGAGCATGTAGACATTGTCATACATAAATAGCTGCTTCATAAAACATTCTCATATAATTTTGTCTTTTAAGTTCCTGAAGAATAATTTGTATTTTAGAGCATATTCTTAAGGTTTTTTATTTCTTATATCGGAAAACATTCCATTGTATGACTGCATTACAATGTTAACAAGATAAATAACTTTTGGATGATGTTGGATGTCCAAATATGTCGCGAAATTCCTTACTATGTCGTGTCTTTGATGCTGATTTTTAAATTTGAAGCTATCTGCATAAAAGTGTGTCTTTTTTTTTTCCAAAACTGAGACTATTGTTTTATATAAATATGTAGCAAAAAATTAATCTACACACATGCTTACGGTTCTTTAAACTCTGTTCCTGGATTTTATATTCCTTATCGTCTTTCTTGTTTAAGTTATACGGAAAATCACTTCAGATTCACCCACAAAATGTTTTTCAACTTTTTTTGCTCATGCTGAAGTATGTTAGAGAAAGAAAGACTAAAATTCTTTGACAGGAAATTTACTTCGCAGTTTAAATCACCATTTAAATATGAATTTAGAGTATTGTAGCTTTATTGGCAGTTTTTCCGTCCCCAAGGTTTATTTCAAAAATTTTTAAGGTAATTTTATTATTTTTTTTTTCAATTTAATACTATGTAAATAACTGTTGCTATAATTCAATAAATCCTCTATCACTTAGTCTTAACATGATTTGTCGAAAAATGGGTGGTAATTTTCCTTACTGCCCCTTTTTTTCGCAAATGCCGTCACTTTTTTTTTTCCTCAATCCTTTCCTTAATATCTCTTTTTAAAAAATATTTTATCGTCATAAAAATAATACACTGCTGTTATTTTTTATTTAAATGCTCTTTGGTTATTATGTAAATTCATTATATGTAGAAATTTAAAATAAAATAAATAGTTAGAGAGATAAAACGTCAAGGCTACGGTAAAGAAAATTACGCACGCAAGTTTAAATTAAAGCTCAGTTAAATAAAACGTCACTGATGACTATTTTTCATTTATTTTGAATTATTAAGACATTCGTCTATAAGTTTAAAATGTTATTTTATTGAGCTTAATTTCACCAGAGCTTGAAAGTAAATGTTTTGTGAGAATGCCTCATATACGACTTATCCTTACTTATAGGTTACAGTTTGCAACAGTACAAATATGCTGAAGCATGCTCATAACAATTCGAATTTGTACAATGCAAATCACACATCACATAAAAGCAAACATTCCAACTCTCACAGTGCCACATGGAAAAATTCTGTGTAGTTCCACTATAAAAAAGTATTGTATAGGCGCCATGAATGGCGTAGGTTCTTCATCTATACCATGCTTAATGTATATAATTAGCTACTGCAATCATAGGCACAAAATTCCTTTATTTACACAAAAGCAGTTACAGACACATGACTAGATATGAAACACAAACTACATCTGTAACAGATAACATTAGGGAGTCATATTACATTTATGTCTGTACACTGGCTAAATAAGATTTTTCGGAGTTTTGGAATTAGTTTCGGAGTTAACTGTCCATTTACTATGGCCCGAATCCCGAATATAATTTGGCAATTCAACATACACCCCGTATAATCCCCTTTTCAGAGGGAGAATTTTTTTTTCTTGATGATTCTTCCACAGATTGCATATGGAGTCGGTCCTTGTTATTTCGGGCACCTGGGGCAATCACCCAATCTCCCTCACCTCAGTTCTGAGAAAGTAAAACCAGTTTTGAGGGTACTTATTTATCATAGACATTTTCAAACTTACTGTTGTCGCGGCTTCTCCGAGATATGAAAATTTGCTTACGTCTGCCCTATCAACTATGAATTGAGTTAATATGCAACCATTAAAGACAAATATTAGACGTGTTTCATATATTTATTTTTAATTGTACTTGGCATATATATCTATAGGATATCCGTAAATCAATATCCGGATTTCTCAACTTCATAGCATTAGATTTAAGAATATGACGAAAAATAAGATTAGATTTTCGTAAACTGCAGTTTAATAATATTTTTTCATAACACAAACAGAACTATATATGCGTAAATTTGAAACTCAAAAAATTATTATCAATTATGCTGTTACGGTTTTTCCCGATATCAAAACTTGCGTCCGTGAGGCATATCGACTATGAATGAAGCTAATATGTAACCATTAAAAACAAATATTAAACATGTCTCATTAAATTATTTTTAATTGAACATGGTATATATGTAAGGATGTTTTCTTAAATTAATAGCGATATTTCCCGACCTTATAACTTTTAATATAAGAACATGATGAAAAATACTATTAGAATGCTATATTATTCGTAAATTCCAATTTATTTTTTTTTCATAACACAAACAAAGTTATATATGCATAAAGTTGCAATTCAAAAAGTTATTATCAAATAGCTATCACGATAAATTAATATTTAACTATGAAATTTTATTAAATTTATCAAAAATATATTAATGAATTGTGTATACCTATTTATCTAGCATTGCGCAAACCATTAACTTTTTCATAAATTTCATAAAATTTTAATACTAATTATTATTTGAATAAAATCCTTATTTGATTAATAACGTTTTCTGTTGCAATTTTACATGTAGACTGATATCACTCTACATGTAAAATTGCAATACAAAACGCTATTAATAAAAATTACCAATTACCAATTATTGATCAAATAATTCAGTGCTATGGGATTTTTATATTTCTTCCCTTTTAAATTTTAGAAGTAAAGTAACGTCATTGCTACAACCTTTAATGTCCAATAATGGACAAAAATGAAATCCACTGAAATTAAATAGCAAGAAAATTATAAATAATTTTTCTAATTACCATTCTGCTATTTTTTGATCAGGTAAAAGAATTCAATTGAAAGTCTCAAAATGAATTTTTAAATATCATTCTTAGCCTGTAATTAACAATGATTATAATAAAACTATTATTTTAAACAAGCAATATAGTAGTGGAATATTTAAACTTACCATAATTGTTTCCAACTAATCAAAAATTAACTGTCTACATTTTCTAATGAAAAAATTCATATTGGAAATTGCACGTCAAACGTGGCAAATGAAGCGCATTCGTACTATAATTAATTTCGTAAATACTCGGAACTTGATGCATTAGCTGTTAAGCTCTTATCCAAAAATGCATGAATACAAAATTTGGTACAATTGTACCAAATTTTTCAATTCTGTAATACAATACATTTTCAATTCTGTAATAAGAAAATAATAGGATTTAATCTTAAATAGGATGAATCAATTTGGCAAACTTAGAATCATCGTAAAAATGCGTAACTCATTCGAAAGCTACTTTTAAGCTATTTTTATTTATACTCTGTAACTCTTACAGATTCTGTTGTGTTACCATTTATATGATCTACAGCATTTATACACACTACGCAGTATGCAAAAATGACTATAGTTAAAATTAAAAACTTATATCAACCAAAAAAAAATCGCTTTCAGCAAAAATCTGTAACATACAGTATATTTGGTACAGTATAGTATTCGAAATCTTTTGTGAGTCCCTGTAAATACTGTTAGCACTCTCTATTATACAGAAAGTAACTTGTAATAAATCTTAGAAACATATATCAATTTCATTATATGTGAAATAATTTAACATGATTAAAATATGCCGAAAACAATGTTTTCCCATATATCATTATGTAACTTAATTCTTTTGTGTAGCTCTGTAAATGAATAACAAACATTTTTTGCACCATATATATTCCAAAGAATGTGTACTTTAATACACTTCAGTAAATTCATATCAATTTTATCCAGTTTGAAAGGCTGTAACACAATTAAAATGAACTTGAAACAAGTTTTTTCTATTAACTGTAATGCAACGGAATACTTTTGATTGTGACTGTAATCAAACTATACATCCGATTTTCATAAAATTTGAAATTAATCAGCGAAATTATGCAATAATTAATATTTTAAATTTCAAATTGTTCAATTTGTTCAATACACATTTTTAAAAAGTCCAATAAATTTACAGCATAAACTGCTTGTAGCTATGTTGCTAATCCCGTAAAAATTGTAGCAAAATTAAGTATAATTTTTTATTGCATTTAATTTTACTGCAACTTTTAGGGCAAAAATTGCCGGCAACATTGCTGCCAGCAACTTTGACTTTTTTTGTCCAAAAAGAGCGGATGTTGCATTGCATCCGCAGATTGCATGAGTGAAAAGAACATTGTTGTAATTATATTTGAACGACATGGTTGATACTCCCTTAATTTTGATGTTACCTCTTCCTGGCTTTTAGAAAAATGGATTTTTGTGCTGATAGCCTAAGCTCGTCATAATCACGAGAAGGTCGATGTCTTCTCCGACAATTACGACACTTTCAAAAGATTCGTCTCTTGAAATGGCTGAGGTAACTATCATGACATCAGCTTCTTCTTTTGCCTGCTCAACTTGAATTCTGTTATTTTGAAATTCTTGTTTTGAAATTTTTAATTTGCTTTCGGCTCTTGTTTCTGTCATTGGCTTCGTCAACGGATGATGCGGGATTACAGATGATCTAGTTATGATGTGGTACAGATTGATCGAGTTTTACGCAACAGAAACTATAATACCATGCATCTGCAAGTTGGGTTCGCGCTGAATAAGCTCAATTACTTTCTGGGACCCTTCATCCCCACGTTTTACAGCAGCTTTCAAAAATGTAATTTTCGTTTATAATTTCACTACTTTGTGAATCAAATTTATCTTTGCGTATTTTTTTTTCTTTGAAGTCACCGGAATTACCTTCGTCACATAAGAAGCAATTATCTTGAAGCTTGAAAGAAGTGCTTGATCTGAGGGACAAACTATAGTTTGTGTAGAATCTTCACCCCGACGAACATATGTTGCTTTCATTCTCTCATTCGCATATGCTTCTCGGCAATCATCCTGTAATCTAACTTCCTTATACTTTTCAAAACACTGATGAATATTACTTTTGATGAATATTACTTTGACGCTAAATGCTATGTTCAAAGAGCTTTGTAAGTCCTTTCTGGCTCACAATGCGAGTATCACTATTTGAAGCCATTTGGCAAATGAAACACAATTTTGGGTAGAGCTCACTCATTTTTCATTATTGCACAAGAAGAGATGCAATAAACTTAATAGCAGCATATTAGAAGAGTATGTCTTTAAAAAAGAACACTTGCATCTGAACGAAAGCGGCTCGGGAACGTCATTGACCACAATCTTCATCTGCATTCCCTTTTTTTATCCCCGGCCTTCCCACCATTTGTAATTGTTTTCTTATAGGGTTTCTAGAATTTGTGCATCTTCTGCCTGCCTTTCTTAAAACTTTCATTTTTCATTAATCAATAGGTCTGTTTAATTTTCATTGTTAGTGATAAAAAAAAAGTTTTTTGGGGATGGGAGGCGAAAAATAGGTCACTGTTCTGTAAAGTTAAAAAAAGGGACTTTTTCAAAAAACCATAGCGCGCTTAGTAAAAGGTTTAGAAAAACGTTTTTGTAGCAAAATTTATAGAAAATTTAATGCTCTTTCTTTTTTTATTTGAGTATGGTACACAAAAAGTTTATAATTTTCGAGTTACAAGCAAAATACTGAAAAAGTTTTTTACTTGCATTCAGTTAAATACCTAATATTAATGTTCTTTACTAAAGCTCTAAATACAAAAAACTTACAATGTTCTTAATTTTTTACAATGTTACCATTGTAATTCATCATGATTGTTATCATGCAAATACCTGTAATTTAAATAAGTTACATTAAAGAAGATAAAATAATAAAAAATTAAGCCAAATTTTCGTTTTTGCAATTTTTCCACAAAGTTAGAAAAAAGTGTCACTTTCAAAAAGCTGTAGCGCGCTTAGTAATGGCTTTAGAAAAACAGTTTTACTATGAAATTTGTAGAGAATTTAATGTTCTTTCTTTTTGTAATCGAGTATGGTACGCAAAATTTTTTATAATTTTTGAGTTATAGGCAAAAAACTGCAAAAAGTCCGAAACTTTTGTGGTTTTTTGGCTCCACAAAGTTTAGCCTCGAGATATTTTGTTGGAAAACCATTGATTTTTATTACTAGCATCCCCATAAACAATTTAAAAACATAAAATCTTCTAGCAGAATTTTTGCATCTATCTATCGGTCCTTTTTTCTGACAATTTGACTGGTCTATTAGTACCATAAGTCTAAAGTTCATAGAGATTTATTCAGCGCATTTCATATTGTTTAGTAAAGTAATAATTCTTGATAAAGCAGTACTGAAAATTTTCGCATCATATTTGAATTTGATTATATAGTAAATTACGCTAAGTAATAATTCTTGATAAAGCAGTACTGAAAATTTTCGCATCATATTTGAATTTGATTATATAGTAAATTACGCTTCATTATTTTAATATCATAAATTGATTGTTTTAGAAATTTATTGAATACATTTTATATCAATTAATGAGTCATACAATCTTAACAGAACTGTACTGAATATTTTCGCATCATATTTCAAATCTTCTCACTGAGAACTATATGAATTACCCTTTATTATTTTAGTACCATAAATAAAATGATTGTAGAAATTTCTCCACACATTTTATATCAATTTGTTGAGTCATAAAATCTTGAAAGAAGTGTACTAAATATTTTCGTACCTTATTTAAAGTCTTCTCATTTTGAATTATAATGAATAACACTTCATAATTTTAATATCCTTAATGAAATATTTTAGAAATTTGTTGAATACATTTTATATCAATTTCTTGAGTCATACTACCTTGATAGAACTGCACTGAATATTTTCACATCATAGATTAAATCTTCTCATTGCGAATTATATGAATTACCCAACATTATTATTGTACTATATGTAGAAAGTTTATATAGAAGTTTGTTCCACACTTTTTACATCAATTTGTTGAGTCGCGCAATCTTGACAGAACTGTACTGAATATTTTCGCATCATATTTGAAATCTTCTCATTGTGAATTATAGGAATTACCTTTCATTATTTTAGTACAATAAATAAAATGTTTGTAGAAATTCGTTAAATAATTTTTATGTCAATTTGTTGAGTCATACCATCTTGATAGAGCTGTACTGAATATTTTTACACCATATTTGAAGTCTTCTCATCTTGAATTACAGTGAATTACACTTCATTATTTTAATATCCTAAATGGAATGTTTTAGAAATTTGTTGAATACATTTTATATCAATTTATTGAATGATACAATCTTGATAGAACTGTATTGAATACTTTCGCATCATATTTGAAATCTTCTCATTGTGAATTATATGAATTACCTTTCATTATTTTAGTACCATAAATAGAGTGTTTGTAAAAACTTGATCCACACATTTTATATCAATTTGTTGAGCCATACAATCTTGATAGAAATGTGCTAAATATTTTTGTATCATATTTGAAATCTTTTCATTGTGAATTATAGGGATTACCATACTTTTTTTAAGTAAAATAAACAGAATGTTTGAAGAAATTCGTTCCACACTTTTTATATTAATTTGTTGAGTCTTACTATCTTGATTGAACTGTGCTGAATATTTTCGCACCATATTTGAAATCTTCTCATCCGAATTATATCGAATTACACTTCCTTATTTCAATATCCTAAACGGAATGTTTTAAAAATTTGTTGAATACATTTTATATAAACTTATTGAGTCATACAATCTTGTTAGAACTCAAGGCTTGAATTTCAGGGAGGGATGGCGGGATTCGCGCCCGAAATTTTGAAATCCCGCCCAAAAAATATCATAGGCGGGAGGCTCCCGCCCAAAATAAATCACAAATTTTCCGAAAATTTTTTAATTTTGAAACTACGATTAACTCTCACGATCTTTTTGCGAAATTTGTGATACTTTAGTGCGAGTTTTTTACTGCGAAAAATGGTAGGAATTCACGATATTTTTACGCAACTGATCCTCAAATTTCACATTTTTTTCCGCAATCAAGTGACAAATTTTGTGCGATTTTTCATCGCGAGAAAGGAATAATTCCGTTTCGAATTCTCCAAAAAATTAACGCACTCGATTCCAAAAGTTATGAAACATCGTTTATTCGCCCGGAAATTCGGATAGTTATGTCCGAATTTCCGGGCTAATAACCGATTTTTCACAGCTTTTGAGCCGAGCTCAATTGCATATTTTCACAATCAATTTCATCAACATCAATCGTTCGTAGAAAATAGAAACGCAGAAAATTTCTTTTGATTATCATGATAGAAATGCCAATTTTCTCAAAGAATCGCGAAAAAAAAAAAAAAAATGACGTTTGCTTTCTTGTCATTTTCCGCGTTTTCGATTTTCTATATCTTCAAGGATCGCGAAAAAAAGGCCATTTTAATCAAAATATTGCGGAATAAAAATGCAATTTTCGTCGGAAGGTCGCAAAAAAATCTCTATTTTCGCCGAAAGATCGTAAAAAATGCAATTTTTATTTTTAAAAAAAGAAAAAAAAACGTGAGACAAACGGGGCTTTTACAAATATCGTGGAAAAAAACACGGATTCCGTAAAAATATCGCAAGAATAACGCAGACTCAGTCAAAATATCGCGTGAAAAACGCGGATTGCGTCAAAAGATTGAAAAAAAAAAACGCAATTTTCGTCAAGTATTACTGAATAGAAATGCGATTTTCGTCGAAAAATCGCGTGAAAAAAAAGCAATTTTCGTCGAAAGATCGCAAAGAAATGCTATTTTTGTCAAAATATCACGAGGTGACGCAGATTTCGTCAAAATGTAGCGAGAAAAACGCAGTTTTCGTTAAAACATCGCAAGAGAAACACAGATTCCGTCAAAACATCGCGAGAAATGAGCAGATTCCTTCAAAATATCACAAGAAAAACGCAGATTTCGTCATAAGATCGCGAGAAAACCGTGATTTTCGCCAAAAGATCGCGATAAACTGTGATTTTCATCAAAAGATCTTGAGAAAACCATGTTTTTCGTCAAAAGATCGCGAGAAATCATGATTTTTGGCAAAAGATCGCGAAAATAATACTAATTTCGTAATAGAATTTCAGAAAATTTGCTGTAATATTGTTTTCAACAACTTTTTTGCAAATTAAACATTAGCTTGCCATGTTTGTTAATTGATGTTTTAAGCAAAAACATGTTAAAATTTAAATTGAACAACTAGCTAAGATTGCTGTGTAAAACATTGTGTCAGAAGTATGAACTTAAAATAGAAACTTTAATTTCAGAATTATTTATAATATTTGCATAAATGGATTCACTCTGACCTCTTCTCCCCCTACCACCCAAAAAAATAAAATTAAACAGAATTTAAACAAAAGTAGTAACTCCATAAATAGCACATAAAATAACAGTAGGTTTTAAAGATTTTTTTCTCCCTCCCAAACCGCTCAACTCCCCTCCATTTATAAATGTTGGGAGGGAGACTCCCCTCCTCTGGAAAATTGAATTTCAAGCCCTGGAACTATACTGAATAGTTTCGCGCTATATTTGAAATCTTCTCAACATGAATTATACGAATTACCCTGTATTGTTTTAGTACCATAAATAGAATGTTTGAAGAAATTCGTTCCACACTTTTTATATTAATTTGTTGAGTCTTACTATCTTGATTGAACTGTGCTGAATATTTTCGCACCATACATGCGCGTAAACAGGGGGGGTGCCCTGGGTGCCCCCCCCCCCCCGCTCGCGCAGACCCAAGATTGATTATTTCAAAAAATCAAAATTTATAAAAGAAAAAAGAAGAAAAGTGTAAGCAAAGTTAGTTCAATCAGTTAATCAAAACTAACAGACTATGTTTTGAAATGTGATAAAAAAAAGAGACCTTGATTCTTTCTTTTTTTCTTTTTAAGAACATTATTTTATCCATCTTTTTTAAAACTAGAATATTTACTAGAATCTGTATTAATCACAGTAAATCAAAAAAGTTGGTTTTATAATCCCAATTTGATGTCGTTTCTTTATGGAATTTTTAACACCTTTCTATTGCATGCATATTTCCATAAAAAATTAGAGTAAATTCTCGACAAGGATAGAAACTACTATTTATATATTTGCTTTTGTTATCGAAAGTCTAGATAGGAGCAAAAAAATTTGAAAGGAAATACAGATGTGAAACGATAATTCCACCATGTGATTAGCCTGGGGAACGGAGGGGGTGGAAGGTTGTACAAATTAGAGATGAAATAGGCTCAGCCCCAGCACGAAAGCCCGAGCCCGAACCCGGGTTCGAAGCGGGCACGGGCTCTATTTTCATTTTAGTGTTCGGGCTCGAAGGGGGGGAGGGACTCGGGCTCTATTTTCATTTTAGTGTTCGGGCCCGGAGGGGGGCGGGGGCTCGGGCTCATTCTTTCTGAGAATTAAAAAACATTTATGAGTAGAATAGATTGAAAGAACTACTATTTTCCTTTTAAAATTATTTATTATTTTTCAAGTCATTTCAGTGTTATCTTGATCAAAACGAAGGAAAAATAAAAATATTTTTTTTATGTATTTCAATAATTGATTGTTGCTTTAAAAGAAAATTTGTGATGTATGGAGGTTTATGCCTACGGCATTTCCGTCGACGATAAATTGATATGGCGCCTATCAAAATAATAATAAATAATAAATTAGCTTCTGGTTGGATTTTCGTTTGAGGCAGAGGATATTTTTTAATTCGATCGTTTATTTATTTATTTTGTTAGAGAATGATTTCTTCGTTTTTGATGCAGACTAGATGCTTGAGGTTTGCAAATTATTTGATTGTGCACGAATCATAATCGTTCTTCATATGATAACAGCATTGTGATTTTTTTTTCTGTTTGTCATCAATTATTCTGCTTAAGCTGAGGATTTCCCTTCGTAAGTAAACATATTTTACATGTTATTCCGATTGTAAACATTCGATTAATGTTACTTCTTTTCCCATAAAAACAACGGAACTTTAAGATAACTGTATCAATGTTTTAATTTGCGTTGATTTTAAGGTTCTCGTCAGTCATGGGGAATTGTTAAGAGAAATGAAATGGTTATAGATAAATGTACAGGGATGTAGTGGAGGGTATACTGGGGTATACGCCATATAACTTCTGGATTTTTTTAAGGAACACCGTATAACCTTCTGTTTCTCATGAAACCCATAGGATGTACTCTCAAGTATACTCTGTGCCTTGAGCATATACCCTCTGCGTCGATCGTGTAACCTGTGGTTTTTTTACGACTACAGCCCTGAAGATGTACTCTTTTTATAGGAAATTGAAAACTTTTTTTTAATTCTTCAGCATACAAATATTAATTTGTATAAACACTATCCATTAATTCATTACACTTCTTTAATATGTCCATCAAATTTTCTTCTTAAAGGACAAGAAATATGGGAATCATTTTAGGTATGAAGGATATTTTTATTTGATACCAAATTGCTTTTTTCATAAGCTTGAATTTAAATTTTTATTTAATAGTAAATTTTATAAGAAATTTTTTAAAATGAGATATCACATTTGAAACAATTTTTAAATATCATTAAATTTTTTATTTATTTATTTTTGTATACTTTTTATATCGGGCTCGGTTGGGCTTCGGCTCTAATGTAGGGGAGAGAGGGGTGGTTAGTGTGGACAAGGGGTCAGTGTAGACATTCAACATAACAATATAAATAATGTAGAAAAAATTACTAAAAAATTTACACAAACTGGCAACAATGTACTCCATACTAAGCAAAAAATTAGTTGCAAAGGGTTAAAAAATTTTTGAATAGTTGCAAGAAGTTTAATTTCATGCATGAAAAGTAAAAAAATGATTTCTTATTCATTTTTGCAGAACAAAGAATTTAAATTTAGAATCCAGTAACCAAGTTGCTATAAGACAAGTGTGACTTGTCTTTTTTATTTCTATAACCTTCATTAAGATATTAAGTTGATTAAATGAGTATAACTGAAGAATAACTTCACATTGCTAGCATGGGGTTAGTGTAGACACACTACTAGGGGTTCATGTAGACAGCTTATTGTACTACATAATTTGTATTTTAAATACTAAATTTATTATAATGTAAAGGTTTGTAGAAAGTATGTTAACTTACAAATGTAATAACTATATTAAACATCAAATAAGACTATTTTCCATATAAATAAGAATATGTATTGAAATTTTCATCAAACCATTTCAAGCAGAAATTTGAAATTTTTTCTTTTGCTATTTTTTTTGTTTAAATTCATCAATTTTGTATTTTTAAAGGATTAATTTAGCCTCAATTTTAAATTAATTCAATAAAATAGAATATACATTTTTTTCTATGTTGGTTAGAAGCATGAGAAATACCAACTGTTACATTAATAGAAACGAATCCCATCGTCACCAACTCTTGGATATTGCAATATTGTGCAAGGTGATCAGAAAGTCAGTATACATTTGATAAATTAATAATTCACTGAATAATGTAGGTAGAGAGGTAAAAACTGACACACATGCTTGGAATGACATGGGGTTTTATGTAACAAAAAATAAATAAAAAGTTCAAAAAATGGCCGACAGATGGCGCTTCATGTGATAAGAAAATCATTAATTAGCATAACAAATTACGACAAAGCAAAGACGATGTTATTCAGACCAAATGCTCAACATGTCCACCGTCATTCCTCAACAATAGCTGTAGTCGAGGGACAATGTTCTGCACAGCACTGTACAGCATATCTGAAGTTATGTTGCGAAATTGCCGTAGGATGTTGTCTGTTAGCATCCCTATTGATGTCGGTCGATCGCGGTAGACTTGCGACTTCATGTAACCCCAGAGCCAAAAATCACACGGAGTGATATCTGGGGACCTGGGAGGCCACGCATGAGGAAAATGGCGGCTCAGCACGCGATCATCACCAAACGACGTGTGCAAGAGATCTTTCACACGTCTATGAATATGGGGTGGAGCGCCATCCTGCATAAAAATCGTAGTTTCCAGCAGATGTTCATCAGCCAGGCTAGGGATGATGTGATTTTGTAACATATCGGCGTACCTCTCACTCGTCACGGAAACAGTTACAAAACCAGAATCACGACTTTCCTGGAAGAAAAAAGGCTCGATAACGCTAGATGTGGTAAATCCACACCACACAGTGACTTTCTCGTCGTGCAATGGAGTTTGCATGAAAGTTCTGGGATTTTCGGTAGCCCAAATTCTGCAGTTGTGGGTGTTGACATCTCTTAACCCCTTGTAGGGATTAGTGTGGACACATGGATCAATGTTAAAAACTGCCAATTTTCTTATTATTTAATTGTATTTATCATAATCTTTCACGTATATTAATAAACAGAAAATATCATTCTTCAAATTGAAAGGGTTGCGAAATTTTAAAAATGCTCATAGAATTTTATAAAATTAAATTAAATGCTTCTGTCCACACTAACCCCCCTCTCCCCTACTAAAAATCTTTCGGGCGCGGGTTTCAAAAATCGAGCCGGAACTCATCTCTAGTACAAATCTGTGCTTTCTCTGAAAATAAGAAATGATGCTACGCAAAATTCAAATTAATATGGAGGTTGGTTTGCTAAATTTCGTTTTTTGGGATCATATTTTGACATTCGTACGGGCTCATTTTTTTAACGGGAGAATTTTATTTATTCATGAGTAGAAAATATAAGAGCTATTTTTCACTTTAAATTGCATATTACAAGTTATTTTAATACTACTTTGATTAAAATGACGGGAGGAACTAAAGTCGTGCTTATTTATTTTAGTATTTCATTGCTGTTTGAAATGAAAACTTGTGATAATTACAGATTTATGTTTACGGATATCTTTATTTTATATCCATCATGTTTTATCTATGTTTATATATCTTTTTCTTATCTATTAGCAGCGTCGTGCGAAAGGGGGTGCGTAGGGGGCAACTGCTCCGGCGTGGAACTTTAGGGGGCGCCAAATTTACACTACCAACGTCATTTTTGGCCTGTTACAAGACAAAGTTGGGTGGTGGGGGCGCCAAATTGTAGCTTTGCCCCGGACGCAGCTTTCTCTTCGCACGCCCCTGTCCATTAGATTTAGTTTTAAGCAATTCTCATCCTTCTTCACGCGATGAAAAATTGCGTTTCGGTCTTTTTAAAAGAAGTTCCACACAATTATACCTTCCGCAAAATACCTGTCTAAAACGGAAATTTGATAGGTTTTATGGGGTTCCGTTTTATTAGGTTTTATTACATAAGATGTTGTTTGTACCCAACATGTTCAGGTTAAAAAATTTTGGCACCCCCCCCGTTCAAAAGGCTGGCTACGCCTATGCACCATATTTGAAATCTTCTCATCCTGAATTATATCGAATTACACTTCCTTATTTCAATATCCTAAACGGAATGTTTTAAAAATTTGTTGAATACATTTTATATAAACTTATTGAGTCATACAATCTTGTTAGAACTATACTGAATAGTTTCGCGCCATATTTGAAATCTTCTCAACATGAATTATACGAATTACCCTGTATTGTTTTAGTACCATAAATAGAATGTTTGTAGAAATTTGTTCCACGCTTTTAATATCAATTTGTTGAGTCACACAATCTTGAAAGAACTGTACTGAATATTTTCACACCATATTTCAAAATCTTCTCATCGTGAATTATAGTGAATTACATTTCATTAATTTAATATCCTAAATGGAATGTTTTAGTAATTTGCTGAATATATTTTATATCAATTTGTTGAGTCATACAATCGGGATAGAACTCTACAAAGCATTTTCACATCATATTTGAAATCTTCTCAATGAGCATTATGATTTACTCGTCATTGTTTTAGTACCATATATAAAATGTTTGTAGAAAATTGCGCCACACTTTTTTATCATTTTGTGGAGTCATACAATCTTGAGAGAACTGTATTCAATGATTTTGACAAATTACTATACTTGAAATCTTCTCACTGCGAACTATTGTAAAATTAAATTTTATTATTTTAGAACAATAAATCTAAAGTTTGTAGAAATTTATTCAATACATTTTGTATCATTTTATTTAATTTCAGATCTTTGGTGGAATTATGTAAAATATTCGCAACACACTTAAAAACTTCTCATTATAAATTACAATTATCATTTTAGTACCATATGTTTACCAGAAATTTCTTCAATACATCTTATATCGTTTTGTTAAGTCATGTAATTTTCTTAACACTAGAACAGCCGGATAATTTATTCAAGTTTTACAGAAATTATTTCTCACCAGAATTTTAATTTTAAACTATTTAACTTATTTAATTAGTCTATTTTTCAGTTACTTAGATTTAACATATCTTATGAAAAAAATACTGGTTCGAATCGACTATTATAAATTTGGCAGGGGTCATTTTGACCCCTGATGGTGGTTCTAGTGCTAAACAAGTAAAAATTCTTGCATCCCACTTGTAATCTTCTGATTGTGAATTATAGAGAGAAGCACATTAATTTTAATACTTTAAATTATGTAAAATTGTGTTTCATACATTTTATATCTTTTTGTTGAGTCATATAATCTTGATAGAACTGTACTGAATATTTTTACATCATACTTAAATCTTATTGCTGTGAATTATAGTGAATTACATTTTATTATTTTTGAACGCTAAATATAAAATTTCTAGAATATTGTTCAATACATTTTATATTATTTTATTTAATCCCAGAATTTCGATACGACTGTATTAAAAATTTTCGCGGCACACTTGCGATCTTCTCACTGTAAACTACAGTTATCGCTTTAGTACCAAAAATCTAAAGTTCGTGAAATTTCTTCAACATATTTAGTATCGTTTTTTATGTCAGACATTCTTATAGAGAAATAATGAAAATTTTCGCTGCTCACTTCAATATTCTTTTACTAGAAATTACAGAGAATTACACATAAATTTCAATATTTTAAAACTAAAATATGTAGAATTTTTTTTCCATGCATTTTATATCATTTTAATGAGTTTTACAACTTCGACAAAACTCTAATTAATATTTTCGTGCTATATTTGAAATCTTTTTATTAAAATTTATATGAATTACCCTTTGTTATTTAAGTACCATAAGCAGAATATTTGTAGAAAAAATTTCCATACATTTTATATCAATTTGTTGAATCATTCAATCTTGATAGAACTGTACTGAATATGTTTGCGCCAAAATAGATTTTTATAGAAATTTGTTTAATACATTTTATATCATTTTGCTGAGTCGTTCAATCTCGATAGAACTGTACTAAATGTTTTTGCCGTATTACCATATTTGAAATATTCTCACTATGAATTACTGTGTGTTACATTTTATTATTTTAATACAGTAAATCTAAAGTTTGTAGAAATTTATTCAATACTTTCTTTAACATTTTAATTAATTACAGAACTTTGGCAGAACTGTATAGAAAACTTTTGAGGCACACTTGAAACCTTCTCACTGTAAATTACAGCTATTATTTTAGTACCAAAAGCCTAAAGTTTATAGAAATTTCTTCTGTACATTTTATGTCGTTTTGTTAAATCACAAATCTTGATAGAGCAGTACTGAATATTTTAAAATCATACTTGAAATCTAATTGTTGTGAATTATAGTGAATTACATTTTAATATTTTATAACGATAAGCATAAAACATAGGTTCCCAACCTTTTCTGGACCACCGCCCCCTTTACAAGAGAAAAAAATGCCAACGCCCCCCCCCCTCTTTCAAAATAGTTAATTATACAAAATGTAAAAATATTGTTGCACATTATCAACATTTTATCTGTATATCTATCTATTAAGAATCACAAAGTAGAAGTTAATTAAAACGACCATCAAATGTAGTAAAAAAAAAAATGTTTATTAGAAACTGAAAACTAAACTCAAAACCAATATATATATTTTTTAAATACCGAAATGGTTGAGGCTGATGGAGTTTTAGCAATTTGTTCAATGTCAGATTCCAATTTCTTTAATGTCAGTCACAAATTGTCAGTTCAAAGATGTATGTTCCCTTTCTTATACAATAAATTAGCTACTGCACGGAACCCACTCTCAGCAAATCTGATGAAGGAAAAGCAATTAAAATGTTATGTAGTCTCGCTTACAATCCAGATTAGAGAACTGCATTGTTTTTTTAAATAGAACTCTTAGTATCCATTTTTGAATTTTACTTTTAGTTATTGTTTGCTGCGATTTCCACGATTTCCTCGTCTAAATATGATGATACTGCTATATCTGCATTTGCGGAGTAAATATTCCTGTTTTCATTAACTGCGAATAATGTCTCAAAGTGGCTGTATTCTCATTTACTTAGATTTGTTTACTCAAAAAAAGTTTACCCATAGAAGCAGCTGTGAGGTTTTTTGTTTTAATTAAGTTTAACTCATCATCTTGCAATCATCTGATACCTTATTAAACATATTTAGCGAATATTTAAATTGATTTAATTAAAGATTTTAAACAGATCTGTCAAATAATCGATGTCATCTCTTTAATGTAATCAGGTTTTAGTGTATTGTTACACCACTTTTTTCATTTAGGTATAATACAGAATAAAATATATTGAAAAACGATTCAGACAAATACTTTTTCAAAGAAAACGAACTTCTGTATGCAGCAGCAAACAATTGTAATCATTTGCAAGTCTGCCGCAAAGTGATAGTGGCAACTGCACTACAAATGAAACAATTGTTTCACTGTTGTGAAATGGTTTTTACTATGAAGTTGGCTAAATATTTTGTCATTCAATAAATTGCTTCTATTAGTATTGACTACTATCATATTGAAATGAAGCGACGTATACAGGTGTTCATTCAACAATTTTGAAACCAAATGCTGATGATATGTAACAGATTGCACAGAGAATACATTTAGTACTGCTTGTTTCAAATGTGTTAATGAAACCCTTATGATGGCCTGTCGTTGCTGGGGCAACATCAGTAGCAAGATATGAAAAGAAATTTCTCTTGGACTAATTTCATGGTATTAAATATCGATTCTCTCTTCGTATTAGTTTCCAAATTTTTTAGCAAATAATAACTCTTGACATTTTTTTTCTTTTATGAGCTTTTGTTATTTGGTAACGCTGACCGTGACCATCGAGTTGAATGGAAAATTTGCATGTGTTTAAATAACAGTATGATGCTATTTCAATGCCTTTAGCCATCTACACTTCTTTGTGGCGAATTATTACTCAGCATTTTTTCTGATGATATCTGGCAGTTTCTTATGATGAAGAACATTTTTTTTATCTCTCTGACTGCCGGCAAGATTTCGTCATTTGTGTGCGGTTTTCATACTTTTCCGATTAACAATATATTATTATATGAGGATTGAGGCTCGTAGTCCGTCATTTTATTTAGAAGCAACAGAAAAGGTTTGATATAATTGACAGTTCTAAATTTTTCTTTTCTAGTCTTTGAAAAATAGGACATATCTCTTCCAGAGCTGCCAATCCTCTCCGGCTTTTTCGATACCAACATTTTAATTCAGAAAATGTTTTTTATTTAATTTTAACATTTGGGAAATATAAAATAATCATATTTTCATTAAGATAATAATGGTGCAGTAAAAGCTGAAGACTTGGCAGCTCTGCCTTTTCTATCAGCACGTATTTATTCAAATGCTTTTATAGCCTAGAAGGCTTCATTGCTTTATTTGAAAAAAGCATTTTTTGACAAATTAAGCACATAGATAACGAGTGATTTGTAGGAGAGTGCGTAGATCCATATTTCAAATACTCAATATTGTATTGCGGCCACTTTTTCTTTGATTAAGATATTTTGAAATAAATTTTTCCCTATTTAACTTAAAATAAATTTAAATTTGAACAAATTTATAGATATAAAAATTTTTATTACTTTCACTTTAAAAAAATATATGTATATCAATTGATTCAAATCACATGTTCGTTTAAAAATCTCTGTTTAAAAATATGTAGCCATATTTCAGAATTTTTTTGAATACAGGTTAATAAAAAAAGAATTATGTTTAAACTTTTCATACAAACAATTATCGCGAATTTTGTACTCTACAATTTTTGAATTCATAATGATTTTTAATGTGAGTCATAGTGATTTTTCGTGTTCCGATGTGATATTTTGACATTCATGAAAGAACTGCAGCTACAATGTTTTTAGTCTGATATAATAAAATTTTGTTCTCCGCGATTTTAGCCTTTTTTCTTCTTCCACGACAATTTTTTTTTTTTTTTTTTTTTTTTTTTTTTTTTTTTTTTTTACACTAGTAAAATAAATTTAACCCTCAGATCTAGACAGATGCAGAAAGACTTGGCCGGAATGTATCCATTGTGCATGATTGTTGGGAGCAGTGGTCAAGAGATGATACTGCCTCAAAAAGAACGGGTTTCGGATGACCACATGGCACTTCTGAGAGGAAGGACCGTCGTATTCGGCGTATGGCTGTGGCGCATCGTACTGTGTCTGCGGCAAAAATTCGAACTGCATTTGATATCACAGTGACTCAAAAAACTGTTAGAAGTCGGTTTCTTCAAGAGCAGCTCCGAGCAAGACACCCTGTAGCGTGCAATCCACTGACTCCAAGCCATTGCCATTTGCGACGCCAGTGGGGTGAAGCCAGAGCTCATTGAATGAGAGAGTGGAGATCTGTTGCATTTTCTGATGAAAGTTAGTTCTGTCTTTGTGCCAATGATGGTCAGGTCATGTGCTGGTCAGAAGGACACCAGGGGAACGTTTACAACCAAACTGTCTGCAGACGAGACACACTGGACCTACACCTGGAGTCATGGTCTGGGGAGCAATTTCCTATGACAGCAGAAGCACATTCGTGGTTATCCTAAACACACTGACTGCAAATATGTACATCAGTCTGGTAATTCAACCTGTAATGCTGCCATTCAAGAACAGCATTCAAGGGGGAGTTTTCCAACAGGATAGCGCTCGCCCTCATGCCGCTGTTCTAACACAACATGCTCTACAGAATGTCGACATATTACCTTGGCCAGCGAGATCACCAGATCTGTCTCCCTTTGAGCACGTATGAGATATCATTGGATTAGAACTCCGGTGTCATCCCCAGCCAGCACTGACCATCACGGTATTGGCAAGGCAAGTACAACAAGCATGGAATTACGTACCACAAAGTGACATTCGGCACTTGTATGATACTATGCATGCACGTGTGCAGGATTGCATTCAAAATTCTGGAGGTTATAGCGACTATTAATGTAACAGCATTTCACATTTGAAATGCATTTTATTGAGCTTAAATTAACCTGTGATCTCGAAAATCTAATCAAATAAGCATGTTAACTAGACAAATGCAGTGTCTAAATTTCATTACTCTCCAATAAGCTTTTCTTTTTGTGTTGAGATGTTTTTCCCGCTAGTGTATAATTCCTATATAATCAAGTAAGCCATGACCGCCCCCCTTGACTGTCCTAACGCCCCCCGTTTTTCTCCAGACCCGCTACCGCCCCTTTGGAAGGCTCCAGCGCCCACTGGGGGGCGGTACCGCCCCCGTTGGGAACCTATGGCATAAAATTTGCAGAAATTTGTTCAATGCATTTTATATTACTTTATTAAAGCCCAGAATTTCTGTAGAACTGTATTGAAAATTTTCGGGCATACTTGAAATCTTGTCAGTGTAAACTACAGTTATCGTTTAAGTATCATAACTCTAAAGCTCGTAAAAATTTCTTCAATACATTTAATATCAGTTTTTACGTCATACAGTCTTGATAGATCAGTACTGAAAATTGTCGCTGGTCACTTGAATTTTTTTTTACTTGAATTATTGAGAATTACACATTAATTTCAATATTTTAAATCTAAATTACCGTAATTTCGGGTGTATAAGCCGCAGATCAAACAATTCTTTTTCGACCCAGAATTTTTTAAGAAACAAATATAACTAGTTAGATCGCCGCAAATATTTGTCTTCAATCACTAAATAAGATTTCTGGGTCCAAAAAGAATTGTTTGATCCGCGGCTTATACACCCGAAATTACGGTATGTAAAAAAAAATTCCATGCGTTTTATATCATTTTATTGTGTCATACAACCTTGACAGAACTACAATGAATATTATATTTGAAATCTTCTCATTGAAATTTATATTAATTACTCTTTATTATTCAAGTGCAGTAAACAGAATATTTGTAGAAAGATATTCCACATATTTTATATCAATTTGTTGAATCTTACAATCTTAAACTAACTGTACTGAATATTTTTGCGCCATATTTAAAAATTTCTCATTGTTAATTATATTGAATTATACTTCATTATCTTAATATCTTGAATTGGATGCTTGTAGAAATTTGTTCAATATATTTTAAAACATTTTGCTGAGATAAAATCTTGAAAGAACTGTACTAAATGTTTTTGCCATATTAGCATATTTGAAATCTTCTCACAGGGAATTAGAGTGTATTACATTTTATTATTTTAGAACAATAAATTTAATATTTGTAGAAATTTGTTCAATGAATTTTGTATAATTTTATTTAATTTCAGATCTTCGGCAGAACTGTATAGAAAAGTTTCGTGGCACACTTGAAATTACAGTTATCATTTTAGTATCATAAGTTTAAAGTTCGCAGAATCTTTTTCATTACATTTTATGTCGTTTTGTTAAGTCATGTATCTTGATGGAGCAGTTCTGAAAATTTTTACATCATCATGAAATCTTATTGCTGAGAATTATAATTACATTTATATTATGTTAGAATGGTAAATATAAAATTTGTAAGAATTTGTTCAATACATTTCATATTACTTTATTAAATCTTGGAATTTCGGTAGAACTGTATTTTAAATTTTCACGGCACACTTGAAATCGTCTCACTATAAACTACAGTTATCATTTTAGTACCATAACGCTAAAGCTCGTAAAAATTTCTTCAATACATTTAATATCGTTTTTTACGTCATACAGTCTTGATAGAGCAGTACTGAAAATTTTCGCTGTCCACTTGAGTTATTTTTATTTTGAATTATAGGGAATTACACATTAATTTCAATATTTTAAATTTAAAGTACGTAAAAACTTTTTTCCATGTATTTTATATAATTTTATTGAGTCATACAACCTTGTCAGAACTATACAAATTATTATACCCTTATTGTACCCTTTTTGAAATCTTCTCATTGAGAGTTATATGAATCACCCTTCATTACTTTATCACCATAAATATAATATTTGTATAAATTTGTCCAATACATTTTGTATAAATTTTATTAAATCCCAGAATTTCGTTAGAACTATGTTGAATTTTTTCCGTACATTTTATATCATTTTGTTGAGTCATGCAATCTTGAAAGAGCTGTTCTAAATACACTGTAAAAAATGTCAGATGTTTCTGAATATGTAAAAATGTACTGTAATCAAAAACGAAAATATACAGTGACCTCTTCTAACTCATCTAAGGTTTCAAAAAACGTTCCTTTACCTTTAAATATCCCAGAAAGTTATTTGTTTTCGAAATTTAAAGAAGAATTTATAAAATTAATTTTTATTAGCTGCCCGTCCATTTCGGAAACGTTTCTATGTAGCTTTTACAGTACAATAATCACTTTTCTCGAATCAAAATATCACTTTTTCGGATTCTATCAATTCTCAAGTAATCATTTTCAGCTGCATAACCGATTTTGGGAATGCAATTGTAGCAAAATAATGTCAATTTTCATTTTAATGATAATACTGTTAATAATGTTTGTCTATTAAACGTGCTCTCTGAATATCAAAATATTTTCGTATGAATTGGTAGCATCCGAAAAACTGATATTTTGATTTGAGAAAAGTGATTATTGTACTGTAAAAGCTACTTAGAAACGTTTCCGAAATGGACGGGCAGCTAATAAAAATTAATTTTTATAAATTCTTTAAATTTCGAAAACAAATAACTTTCTGGGATTTTTAAAGGTAAAGAAACGTTTTTCGAAACCTTAAGTGAGTTAGAAGAGGTCACTGTATATTTTCGTTTTTGATTACAGTACATTTTTATATATTCAGAAACATCTGAAATTTTTAGAGTACTGTCGCACCGTATGTGAAATCTTCTAACTATGAATTTTTTTAAAGCTATTTTATTATTTTAGATCAATAAATTTAATTTATAGAAATTTGTTGAGTATATTTTGTATTATTCACAGGAATAATTCCGTTACCGTTGCGCAGCAATGGTTGCCAGAAGTTTTTGCCGTAAAAATTGCAATAAAATTAGGTGTAACAAAAAAAAAAAAAATTACATCTAATTATGCCCGCAGTTTTTGTCGTAAATTTCACGGATTCTTTTTTTTTTCTAGTGCTTTTTTAAAGTACAGAGTTTTGATAGAACTTTACTGAAAATTTGTTCCATACGCTCTAAAAAAATCCGTTAAATTTACGGCAAAAAATGCTTATCGCAATGTATCTTGCAGTTTTGCCGTAAAAACTGCACTAAAATTAGATATATAGATTTTTATTTTTACAGCAAGAACTGCTGCCAGCTGTTTTTGTTAACGGATTTCTCTTTGCAATGTACATTTTTTATCATTTTATTAAATTACACAACTTTGGCAGAACTGTATAGAAAAATTTCGCGGCACACTTGAAATCTTCTCACTGTAAATTATAGTTACCATTTTAGTATTATAATTCTAAAGTTCATAGAAATTTCTTAAATACTTTTTGTATCGTTTTGTTAAGTCATACAATCTTGATTGAGCAGTATTGAAAATTTTCGTGTCACACTTTAAATAATCTTACTATGAATTATACGGAATTGAACATTAATTTCTATACTATTATTTTTAACACAATCAAACTGATTGGTAAAGTTATCATACGAATTGAATATTTCCAGCTGAGCGAAAAATTGCCAAGGCCGGGAATCGAACCCGGATACTTGGCTTACAAGGCCAATGCTTTACCTGTTAAGCTATCTGGCCAATAGCCGGCTGGGATTTTTTTAATAATAAGGTTATCTGAGCAAAAAATCCCAGCCGGCTATCGCCCAGGTAGCTTAACAGGTAAAGCATTGGCCTTGTAAGCCAAGTATCCGGGTTCGATTCCCGGCCTGGGCAATTTTTCGCTCATCTGGAAATATTCAATTCGTATTAATTTCTATATTTTAAATCTAAAGCATGTACAATTTTTTCCAAGCATTTTATAACATTTTGTTGAGTCTTACTATCTTTAGAAAGTTGTACTGAATATTTTCGAGCCATATATGAAATCTTCTTATTGTGAATTATATAAATTACCCTTTATTATTTTAGTACCATAAATAAATGTTACTTGATAGATCTATACTATTTTTGTCATATTAGCATATTAAAAAAAATTTCTGTAAATTACAGTGAATTATTTTCCTTTCATTATTTTAGTATCATAAATAGAATGTTTGTAGAAATTTGTTCAATACGTTTTGTATCATTTTATTAGATCACAGCATTTTTCAGTTAATGTAATTGTACCATAAGTCTAAACTTCGTAGATATTTCTTCAGTACATTTTATATCATTTAGTTATTAATATAATCTTCACAGAGCAACTTTAAATTTTCGCGTCACTCTTGAAATCTTCTGACTGTGAATTAAAGTGAATTACACATTAAGTTTAATACTTAAATGTATGAAAATATTTGTTCCATACATTTTGTATCATTTTGTTGAGTGATACACTCCTGATAGAACTGCACTGAATATTTTTGCACCATACTTGAAATCTTCTTACAGTGAACTTTAATGAATTACATTTTGTTATTTTAGAACAATAAATCTAATGTTTGTAGAAATTTGTAGAATACATTTTGTATCATTTTATTAAAAGAATGACGGTAGAATTTTACTAAAAATTTTCGCAATATACTTGAAATCTTCTCACTGTAAATTACAGTTACCATTTTAGAATTTTAGTATCATAAGTTTAAAGTTCGTAGAAATTTCTTCAATACATTTTATATCCTTTTGTTGAATCATATAATCTTCATAGAATAACTGGAAATTTTCGCGACACATTTGAAACTTCTTTTTGTAAATTATATGAAATTGCACATTAACTCTAATACTTTAAATCTAAAGTAATTAAAATTTTTTTCATGCATTTTATATCATTTTGTTGAATAATTCAATCTTGACAGATCTATACTAAATAATTTTGCACTATATTTGAAATTTTCTCATTGTGAATTATAGTGAATTACGCTTTATTATTTTAATGTCATAAATAAGAAGTTTGTAGAATGTTGTTTCATACATTGTATATCATTTTGTTGAGTCATTACAAACTTAATAGAAATATTGAAAAATTTAACGGCACATTTAATATCGTCTCACTGTGAATTTAATTCTATGGCACACTGTTTGACGTAAATTCGAGTCGGAGAATTAAAAATGATGCATTCGTTTTTTTCATTGAAAAAAATAAACTTTCTTGGTTTTATTCAAAAATACCTTAAAGTACTCCCAACTAAAAACGTATACTATTTTTTAACTTAGAGACACAAGGAAACCCAATACAAGCTTCCAGAATAACCGAATATATGTGTAAATCATTTTTTTAATTGAAAGCTCTAATAGATTTTTTTTCTTACATTTAATATTTATTTTACAGACTGCTCACAAATAATATCTGTTTTTAATTAAATTTAGCAATATTGAAAGCAATTAAAGTTTTGAAATTTAATAATACGATATTTTAGTATTAGCAGCACATCAGGAATTAATACAAGATAAAATCACCAAAAATTTCACTATTTAAAACAGCTTTTAATTCCTGATAATTTCAATATTTTAAAATATCAGTTGAGTTATTTATATATGACGTAAAATTTCCTTGTTGAATATTTGCTGGAAGTAAATATATGTAAATATATATAAACCATTAATTGTAAAGCAATATATATCAACAAAAAACAAATTAAAAGGAATATTTGGAATTTGTATAACCATAGTAGATTCGTCAGACCCCAAATATTATAGAACTTCAAATAAAGTGTGTGGTTTCATCTTCACATCAGACATGAAAAGCAAAATAATATGAATTCGGGATTACCAGCAAATATAATACCAAAATAAAGGTAATAAAAACATTAAAATAAAATGGACATATATATGAATAGTGTAAACTAGTTCATCCTCATGACTTGCCTACATGTAATGTAGGTAATTTAAAAAAATCATGCTTCAAAATAATTGGTACTATTTAGTTATCCCGTCGACCATTTTCGCCAAATTATGTAAATCGCCAAACTAATAGTCAAATTATACATATTGGCATAATTTTTATTCTAAATAACGGAAAAAACAAATAATTAATAGAATATTAACAGAAATACAAATAAAAAGTCGAAATAAGTATAACTTAATTTTAAACACAAGTATCGTATTTAATGTCATTGAGAGTGACATTCACGACCATCCATTATTGGCATAGAGATGGGATAACCAAGTAGTACCAAATAATTTTAAAAGCTATAAAATCAGTAAACTTAGATACAATTTTCAAACGACTTTCATTTGAAAGGACATTTTTTTACATACATAATTCGATCATGTGAAAATTAAAATTATATAATGTTTAAAATTTGGAAAAATTTAGATAAAAGCAAAATTTTTAATTGCAAAGTTAAATAATTGCTTTAAGTGTTAAAATTGTGGGTGAGAGGGGAATGTCACATTCAATATTACATCAGCGTTGCTCACGGAAAAATTTTTCCTTTATAATATAGATAACATTTCTTTAAAAATATCAAACTATCTAAACATTCAAATTATTTTTATGGATGTCTTTTCGTCTTTCTGATGTTTTTCATTGACCAGTTTCGACTAGACTCATTAAACTTAAATTGAATGAAGCCTAAGAAATTCTAAAGAAACAACATCTTTAATGAATTTTCAGAAGTACTGCCAAGTAACAACTAGACGTCGCGCCGATGATCACCATTTGAGGCGGTTCTCAAAATAACCTGAACTAGTTGATAATTCAGATCACTAAAGATGCATTACTTTTTAATGGCATTGCTAGGTTCATCCAACCGTTGAAAACAACTGCAATTATAGCATGCGTGGAAATGTTGGGCAAGGTTATTTTCTGGTATCGTTTTCATATTGAAAACGATTCTTTGCACAAGGAATATGAAATTTAGCATAGTTATGAGACAGTGGAGTACTTTACTCTCAATATTTAGTAATTATGAAATTTTCGAAAGCAGTATTTTCTTTATAAGTACCTGTCCAATATCTAAACTAGTCAATTGTAACAATCCCCAAACTTTCTTGTATCTTATGCATGTTAATACTTCGTGATAAATGCAGCATAGCAGCACCACCGATCAGGTGGTTTAAACCTTAATCTATAGTCAGCAACAACTTAAGTCATTTATAACTGAATCGAAAGTTTGATGAAAATCCGTGTATTGGTTTTTGAGATAAAGTTTTTGTAAAATCTTAGAAAAAAAAAACTGAATACTGCGCCGCATGTCAGATTATGTACATTAAAAATTAATAAGGATATAATTTTTTTTTATCAGGTACTAACTGAATCTAACGTTTAATAAAAATCCATGCATTTGTTCTTGAGATACATTCATTGCAAAATCTTTAAAAATGCAGCATAGCAGTGCCATCTGTAGGGCTATTTACATCAAAAACTAAACAACACTAATTTATATCAAACTCTAACTGAAACTGAAGTTTTAAAAAATTTCGTGCATTAGTTCTTGAGCTAGTGCTAATGCCATAATCACGAATAATGCACCATAGCAGTACCACCTTTTGAGCGATTTGCACCAAAACATAATAAGCACTCTGTTATATTAAGTACTAATAAAATATAAAGTTTTATTAAAATAAATGCTCTAGTTATTGAGATATGGCTAATATGGAAATTGTAAATAATGCAGCGTAACAGCACCACCTATCGAGCGATATACTTCAAAAACTAATCAGATCCAGTTCGCATGAACGACTAACAGAATCTAAAGTTTTGTGAAATTCTGTGCATTAGAAAGTTAATTAAATCCAATTGATTAATAAATCATCAGATTTTAAAATATTCACCTTTTATATACACATTTTAATAACAATTTTAATTTTTCTTAAGGAAGGTGTTATAGTAAAAATAAAATACATTGACATGTTTCGGAACCGTCAAATAAGTTCCATAGTCATAATATCTATTATATTATGACTATGGAACTTATTTGACGGTTCCGAAACATGTCAATGTATTTTATTTTTACTATAACACCTTCCTTAAGAAAAATTAAAATTGTTATTAAAATCTGTGCATTAGGTCTTGAGATAGAGTGCCCACAAAATTTTTGTCACATACAGACATTTTGTAAAAACATGTTTTGGGGGTTCTCAAACCTGTAAAACGGAAAAATCCGTCGAAAACCGAATTTCAAAAATTTTCACGAATCAGTTTTTTTTTCTTTTAAAGAAACTAATAAATAACAACTAAATTTATCATAAAACAAGAGCCTTTTAGGTAGCTTTCATTACAAAAAGTAAAAAGCTACCTATTGCAGCCGTCCGGAGGAAAACACTTCCGGAAAATTTTGGTATATTTTCACCGATCATGAACCCCAGACCCCAAAACCACCCTCCGTTCAAATGTTGACATATATATATATATATATATATATATATATATATATATATATATATATATATATATATATATATATATATATATATATATATATATATATATATATAACCATATATATTTTTCTGATATTTGTCATGCGATAACTAACGTATTTATGAACCGATTTGAATGAAACCTGGTATGTACATAGTACATACAAATGTCTCGACCGAGTTCGTTGTTCAGCATCATCCGCCATTTTTTTTCAAAATGGCAGCTATTTTAAATTTTTTAAAAAAATTTAAAATTAAAATTAAATGCAAAAAAATTAAAAATTGAAAAATATTTTTCTTTTACGTGTTAGAACTTAAAACAAAGATTCCAGAACACTTTTTATTTTGTCTATATCGTAAAAAATGATTGAGTTATAGCACTTTGGATTTTTCTTATGGCTGACATTTTGAAACGATCTGATTTTTGTCACGTAATAACACGCGTATTTATGAACCGATTTCAATGGAACTTGGTATGTATATAGTACATACAAATGTCTCAACCGAGTTCGTTGGCCAACATCATCCGCCATTTTGTTTCAAAATGGCGGCCATTTTAAATTTTTTTTAAAATTTAAAATTTAAAATTTAATGCGAAAACATTAAAAGTTGAAAAATATTTTTCGTTTACGTGTTAAAACTTAAAACAACGATTCAAGAACACTTTTTATTTTGTCTGTATCTTAAAAAATGATTGAGTTATAGCACTTTGAATTTTTCTTATGGCTCACATTTTGAAACGGTCTGATCTGAACGATCCATCATGTTGCTTTAAAATGGCATACACTTCATGATATCGTGGAATTTGGTGACTCTCTAAATCGCTTAAAATAAAACCAGGTTGAATAAAAGATGACTAATTTCTAAAAATTCCTATTAATATTCAGTATTGACAAAAACTAGTATTCAATCTTATAAAATCACTAATTTTATAAGATTATTTCCACTAATTTGATCTTAGTATTTTTGAACAATGTAACTTACTTTAAAATAAATAAATAAATATATAAATATATGAAAACTACCTCTTCCTCCCGGCATTGCCGGAAGGACTTTTTGAAGTGAGATATAAATTGCTTCTTTATTTATGGAAGTTTGTAAATCTTAACTAGTAACATTTTTGATACACTTATGAAGTCAATTACGATATTTGTAATTCTAATATTTAAAAAAAATGAATAGAATAACAGCTTTCATTTTGCTATAAAAACAAAGCACCATTTCAGAAAAGGATGTCAAATTTACGTTTCCAATTAATTTTCCAGTCATGAAATTTACGAAAACTTGTCTTTTTATACCAATCTATTGTAACTTAGAACATATCCCATTCATTATACACTTTTTTCCTAAGAAATGTCTATATTTAACATTGTTATTTAATTTTCAAAAACTTGGTATTCATCGTTAGGATTTCATGAGTTTTTAAGCTGAATGGTAGACATTTAACACAAAGCCAAAATGCCAATTAAATTTCAAAGTAAAATTAAGACAATCAAATCTACGTTCTCAGGTTAATAAGTAAAATACTTAAACTCTTTTTATACAACAGTCGATTAAATGAAAAAAAGAAAAATCACGTAATTAATGTACATATCCTTATTTTCAATCAGACGCGATGGAGATGCCAAACAAATGTCACCATTAATATCTACTTTTAGGAAATTAAAAAGTCGCATTTTTTCAACACCTTTAAATTATAATAGAGTAAAAGTTTTCAATGTATTTTACTATTGATTTCGCAAACTTTCTGCAAAATGTGTATCACTAATGTAATGTTCATCCCTGTTATGTCGGTTACCTCATTACGTTATAAAAATGTAGAATATTGTAATAAGTAACAATTAATTATTTTTGGAGACAATAAAGTTATAGTACGTTAATATATACATTAGCAAACAAAGGAACGGCATGTTTAATATTATATTATTTTTAATCAGATGATCGTGGAGTGTGATCGGAAACGTCTAACCCAGAAATATCTTACCGATGGTTAAGGGTACCTAAGGATGTATATTATATTTTCACAAGTTTATGCGGACATGGGTATTAAGATAAGTTCACTTAATTCATATGTTTGATCATGTTAATCAATTCTCAAGTTCATCGGCTAAAACTTGACTAAAATTCCCAATCTTACTCGAAGATTTTTTATAGCTATTTACCACAAAACGAAATAAAACAGCTAAGTCAAAATAATAATATTAATAATAATAATAATAATAATGATGATGATGATGATGATGATTTAATGCACGGGTTGTATATCAACTATTACTCACAACACCAAGATGAACACAACATATTTCTTCAATGTAAAAAGATCATTGCTTATTACATGCAAATATGTTAAACGCATTCTGAAATACCTGTAATTATTTACAAAATAGTAATGATTTTCATTTAGATGCAAACAATGTTCACGAATATATGCTTCGTCAGCATTGATAAACATAATGAAATACAGAAGATCTTATAGTTGAAACAAGTTCATACAGGCTAAACTTTTTTTTTTTCAAATTCATTTAACGACAGATAAATTTAAAGGATTTTTATCGAGTTCATCGATAAAATTGGTATGAATAGAATGTTTAGATCTTTGAGGAGAACATGTAAATAGTTCTTAAACTCATCGCGGCCATCGAAATTCCACATTTTTCATCACTGAATATGACATTTCAGCTACTTATCACCAAATGACATATGCTCTTTGGCCCACTGTAACTAGCTTCTTTATGTTTTCGTTTAAGGCATGGTAACTGAGCCATCTTACGGTTTTTGATGCATTCCGGTTCCAAAACTATAAATAGTTTTTTTTTTTTTTTTTTTTTTTTTTTTTTTTTTTTTTTTTTTGTATTTGTCCTTTAATTGTATATTTTATTTGCGAAGAAGAGTAATTATTAGTTGAAGCCAACTTTTTGTTGCAGCGGTCTTTGCGCAAATTAGTCTTCCATGGTCTTCCTGAACAGAATCTTGAAATCATTATCACGAGCCAAAACTTGACAAATTCATCGTTTTGATCTCTTTAATGCACTTGAAATTTCAGAAACGGAGTTGAGTTTTGCTCTCATACTTCAGATATTTATCACTTTCTCCTCTGAAATTTTTTACGACGTAAGCATTTTGTACAGCTCAAAAACAACAGCTAACTTCTTCTTATATGAGGGCAATTCGGAAAGAAACCTCCGTTTATGAATTTAAAAAAAAACTAATGAAAGGATAAGTTTTTATTACTCACGTTTGAAAGGCACATTCTTCAGTTACTTCTCAGCATAATCTAAGTATTATTTAACCCCTTGAGCTCTGCTGGTAGAATTTTCTACCGCATAATTTTAATTCCAAAATGTCACAATGACACCAGAAAATTTGACCAAAATTACTTCAAAAAGGTTTGATGCATTTTTTCGTGTACAGGGTTGTTATAATTAAAGTTCGCCTATTCAGAAGGCTCTAGAGCCGGTTCTATGGCTCCAAACGAATCAGAATTTCACTAGTACGTAGTTGAAGAGATGCGCTCTGCGAAAATCGAAAAAAAAATTAGTTGAAATTTTTGTCAGTAGGTGGCGCTGCGCCAATATTTAAGCCGATATTTGCAGATTCCTTTATTTTCTGGGGATTTTTGAAAGATTCTGTATCTAAAGACAGATGTCAGAAAATTTCTGATCTGAAAGACAGTATTAGACTTCACATTCGCTCAATCTAACAGGACAATTTACGCAATGTTGTAGAAAACACAATTCTTAGAATGGAATGCATTATTAAAAATGGCGGAGGATTCATTGAGCATGCGTAATGTTATTTTTCTTTATTTCCTCATTGCCGAGCGACATGTTTTATTTTTGTTGATGCAGATTACATCACATGAAATGATATTCATTTTTCTGTATTGTTTGGAGTCATAGGTCAGGCTCTAGATCTGTCTGATTAGGTGAACTTAATTATAACAATTCGCAGTTCGTCGAAGTTTGCTGAAACTTTTAAATTTTTGTGTTTCGTCTGGATTGACTGAAATTGATATAATGAATCTGCATACATCGCCTTAAATATTGGCTCAGCGCCACCTAGTGACAAAAATTTTGACTATTTTTTTTTCGATTTTCGCAGAGCGCATCTCTTCAACTAAGTACTAGTAAAATTTTGTTTCGTTTGGAGCCATAGAACCGGCTCTAGAGCCTTCTGAATAGGCGAACTTTAATTATAACAACCCTGTATATCGTTAACCGGGTTTTTTCTTTGCAAAATACTGGTGCCAATGTGACAATTGGAATTTTGAAGAAATTTACACCCCAGAGCTCAAAGGGTTAAAACAATTATCATAGCTGTAAATCAGATTTGAAATTCCATCGTCACAGATTTCTGCCGCAGGCCTATTCAACAAGGCTGTTCGTTCTATTCTATCCACACCACTATTTTTTTTTTTTTTTTTTTTTTTTTTTTTTGTAATAAAAGGGCATTTCGAAAATTAACTCCGTCGAGGCGTGGCACTATAAATAGTGGGTGGAGCGCAATCATTGCTAAATCAATCAATTTGTAATTCCATAAAATTTCAGCTATCTTAGGGAGAGTGTCGAACTACCGCGCGTTTCCTCGTTATAACGTCACAAAATATGCGCTGCTATTAAAAATCCTGCCAAATGCGAGGTACCAGGAGTAATAAGATTTCTTTGGGCAAAAAAACTGTTGGCAGCGGACATTCATCGTGAACTGTGTGCCATATATGGCCCAAACATTATGAGTGAAGGTGTAGTGCGTCAATGGATCAGGTTTTTCAAAGGAGGAAGAACAAGCATCCATGATGAATCAAGGAGTTGGAGGCCGTCTGTAGTGAGTGATAATCTCGTAGAACAAATTGAAGACAAAATTCCTCAAATTCGTCAATTCAATATCTCGGAACTTTCCCAAGAATTTCTGAACATTTCTCGGACTGTTTCGTACGAAATTGTCACCGAAAAATTAGGCTATCGGAAGTTCTGTGTTCGATGAGTACCAAAGATTTTCACGGAGACCCACAAAATTATTCGAATGGGCGCTGCCTTAGACTTTCTGTCCCGGCACAACACGGAAGGGGAGCAGGGCCCGATTATGACAATTTGGGGCCCTGGGCAAAGATAAATTAGGGGGCCCCTTTCGAATCATTGCAACATTATTTAAATAGAACTCATGGTCATTTATATGTGTATGTGTAGGACAAACATATTTTTCGCACCTTAGATATAAACAGAAGAAAATTCTTAGCTCCATCAATTCTAAATTAAATACTATAATTAATAAAATTACCCCCTTTTTTAACCTTAGTGCAGAACAAAACCCTTTTTTATAACTTTATCAAGTTGTTATATTGCTTTAAGATGAATTTAATAAGTTCAACATATGGAAAAGTTGGAATAGGAAAAAAAAAAGTAAATATTTTATAATTTAATACATAGATTTGGGGGCCCCTTAAGGTCCGGGGCCCATGGGCAAAGTCCCGATTTGCCCATGCGGTAAAAAGGGCCTGAAGGGGAGAAGTTTTTGAATAGAATAGTGACTGGCGACGAGATTTGGATTGCGTATGTAAATGCTGAAACAAAGCATCAGTCAATGGCATGGGGTCATACCGGTTCTACAAACCGGCTGAGGAAAGCTCGTCAAACTTTGACATCGAGGAAGATTATGTTAACCGTGTTTGGGATGCTCATGATATCTTGCTGGTCGAATTCATGAAACGTGGTAAGACAATAAATTCTGAAGTTTACTGTAATACTTTGAAGAAACTGAAAAGAGCCATCCAGAAAAAACGTCGCGGCCTGTTGACATCTGGAATTGTGTTCTTGCACAATAACGCTTGCCCTCACAGTGCTCAGAGAACACAAAATCCTTTGCGCCAATTCGAATGGGACGTGTTTAATCATTCACCTACAGTCCCGACTTGGCTCCTTCTGATTTTCATCTGTTCAAGGAAATGAAGAAGTGACTTGAAGCACAGAACTTTGCTGACGATGTGGATCTTCAAATCGCTGTGACAAGTTGGCTGAATTTGCAGACAGCTGAGTTTTATTAAGAAGGGATTGGTAAGTTGGAAAAACGGTATGACAAGTGCTTGAATGTACATGGTGACTATGTTAAAAAATAGAAGACAGCTGTACCTTTGAGGTATAAATAAAAATTGTTGAAAGTAGGCGTGTTTTTCATTTATACAACAAAACGAAAATTAGTTTCCGAATTGCTCTCGTAATATTTTATTTGACCCACTATATTTTAAAACAATTTTGGTAGTACATTTATCAGCAAATTATACAGAAAAAAAATTATCTGGATTGAAAGTGTATTGCGAGTTGAATGTAAAAATAATCGCAGTTGAAAAAGCCGGTGGCAGAATTCTGTGACGATGGAATTTCAAAGCTGATTTACCGTTATGATAATTGTTTTAATTAATACGGCAATTATGTTGAGAAGTAGCTGAAGAACGTGTCTTTCATACGTAAGTAATAAAACATGTTTCCTTTCATTAGATTTTTTTTATTTATTCATAAACGGAGGTTATTTTCTTCGAATATACTCAGAAATCGTTTGCGCACACGACCGCTTACATCAGTTTGTAAAATTTGCATAAAAACAATTTTGTGCCTAAACTTTTGGCACTTTTATTTTTGTTATATTCTTTAACACCATGGTTTGAAATAAAATTTAAAAAACAATTTTATTGAATAGGGTGTTAAAATTGCTATTATTAACGAATACAAGACAAATTTTGAAAAAAAGTGAATACTTAAAGTTATTTTTTATTTGTTATTGCACTTAAACTGTTCATCACCTGAGAATAATAAGGTTCTATCAGTGCTTTTGAAAAAATTGACTTATCGATATAGAAAGACTCTATTTGTATCTATGAAGACATTTTTGCATCAAAATGATGTTATATATAATTTATGTATGACGTTACAACTATGACATTATTTTAATTTTAAAATGTCTTCATAGATAAAACACAGATTTTTCAAAAACACAGGTAGAACCTTATTATTCTCAGGTAACGTATTGACAAGGACTGTATAAGTAGTGGACACCAAGTTTTCCGAAGGGATAGTTTTTTTATAGTCATCTATAGATACAACAGCATTTCGCTCTATCTAATAAACAGAAAATTAACAGAAAAGTACATTAAAAATGTATTTCCCTCAGAAAGCTCAAAAGTATATTTTCCTGACATAACTTCGCACTTTTAACTCTCGGCTTATAAACTATTAAACATTGAAAATAATTGAAAATAACGTTAATTTTATTCTTAAGGTTTGATCAATAAATACTTTACAGAAATTGAGCATAATATACTTTCTTCCTAAAAAATTTGATTTACATTTAGCATTTTTATTAAACTTTAAAAAATTTAGTGTCCATTTTAGTCCACAAAATTTTCAGCAGAACCTCCGTACCCTGTCCGTAAAAAAATAATGAAAATTTCGTTTTTTTTTGGGGGGGGGGGCGATTTATCCTTGGTTGGCGATTAAAAGAAATTTCAAAAAGTGGTTTTTTACGTCAAATACATTTTAAAGGAAAAAAGTTTCGAAACTTTTTTAGATAAACTAAATATCTTTGGTTTTGTCAGTTTTAGTTTGTTTTAAGTATAATTTCGTTATATCTATATTTATGTGTATTTATATTCAAATTTAATCATCCAAATTTGAGATTTAAAAAGAAATCCAAATTTAAGCTAATTAAAGTTATTTCAAGTTCAAAGTCCAATTGAGCATTGTCAATTCAATTTTGTCGCTATAGAAACATCTGTCTTTTATTTTTGAATACGCTTAAAGGTAGGAAAATAATTTCTCTGAATAAGAATTTTGTATATGAGAAAATGCTTTTTACAGAGGTAAATTAAAAAACTACGGCAACAAATAATATATTTATGCAAACAATATACATTATATATGTATAAAATAGATTAAACTCTCTCATTGTTTAAGTTTAATTTCATTAAATACCATTTATACGCAAAAATCCAAAAGTTCTAAAAATTTCTAAAACTCCAAAAGTTTTCAGTTGCGTTAAAATCATTTGTTTTTGGCAGAGAAAAGTGCTGCTCGCCAAATCGTGTCACACTTTCGTCTTTTCACGCCAAATATTCGAAAGTATTTTATTTTTTAAACTCAAATAAAATACTTAAATAAAATACTTACAATAAAATGTTTGTAATTCCTCCGCTAATTTTAAATGGTCCTTTATTACATACATGAGTAGTTTAATTAGTATTTTTTTTTTTTTTCAAAAAGTTCTGAGTAGGCCCAGTATGGAGACCTTCCTTGTGAGTCAGATTGATAATAAGATCCAAGATCACAACTCTTCGTATTCCCTCCACATTAGTAAATAAAATATTCCAAGCTCATTATACAATTATAGATTAAGCGGGAAAAAATCGTGTAGTTCATATTTAAAGGCGGTTGTTTATATTTTTCCGTTTCTCAAAAATAATTTAAATTTGCTCTAGGCAAAACTATTTTTAACAGCTTTGCATTTTAAGATATGCATAAAATAAAGAAATATAAAGATTATTTTAGAAACAAAACAAAAAAGAAAATTTAAATATTTTAATCATTTTTATGCACAAAATGTGTAAATGAAATATATATCATTAGAATGTCATATTAAATTTGCATTAAATTAAAACAAAATTAAATAAAAGTTGCTAAAAAATTCATTTAATGTGTTAAATATGCTTCAAAATGCAAAAGACGTTATTCCATGTAACACACACACCTTTATCACGTATAGCTTTGGTTAAAAGCACGCGAATACGTAATTGAAACAGCCCCAAGGATGATCAAGTTAGGATCCAATATGCTCGGCATATTGAAGTTTAAAATTTTTAAAGCTGTGTTTTTATATGGAATATTTTTTTTTTTTTTTTTTTACATTTCGTGACATCTTTGATATTTACAAATCATTCATTTCATCTGCAGATTTTTTGAAAATTTTACTTAAATTTTGTTTTAATTTAAATTAATTTTATGAACATTTTTATGAAAGTGTAGATAACCCTCAGATGCTCAGGCTGATTTAGATGAAAGAAAAAAGGGGGAAAAGATGTTATGAGAAAAAGCGAATGTCGTCTAAATATCAACTTTTAGGAATTTTTTAAAAATCGCATCTTTATGCTTGAAATTATAGTCAAAGACCCTAAGTTGTAATAATTTAAATAGATTATTTTTAACTCTACAAATTTTCTAAAAAATGTGAATCACTAATGTATTGTACAACATCAATATGGCCATTACTTCCTGACACTATTCAAAAGTAGAATATTGAAACAAATAACTTTTAAATATATGAGTCAACTATTAAATTGTACTACTCTGTTAAATACCAGGGGCCCCTATCACCTAACGGCTACACTCAAGAACCTCCGGCCAGACTCCGAAGTCTCCGAAAACATGTTTTGTTTTAATAAGAAGAAAAAAATGGATATAATTTAAAAACTTTATAGCTATTTAAACTTTCCTTTTTGTATTATTATGTATGCTCTACGTATCATTTTAAAATTACTTCAATGGATGAAAATGGTCATAGCGTTCTAAATATTACATTACCGTAAAATGGGGTGAATAGGAACAGCGGGGTGAATAGGAACGAAACTTTCCGGTCATACAAATAAATTCATTATAAATATATGTGATGATATTTTTAGTTGCCAATTTTTTTATAATAAGGTAATAACATTAAGAGTTGGGAAATTTAGTTTTGACATGTTGGCACCATCACTGGGGTATATAAAGAAACTTCAAGAGAATCGTCAAAAAACTTATTTTTTCAGTCTTCAAAACTTTGTCTGTAACTACAGTATTTTTCGTATTCTAAATCTAAGAGAGGGGATTTTTAATTAATGACAGTCCTGTAAATGATATGCTGTATTAAATTCTACTTATTTCTAAATACATAATAAAAAAATGAAAAATGGCTTGTAACATCAGAGGTTTAAGATTTATGGGGTGAATCGGAACACGTTTTCTCTCATGGTATATTTTTCTATACAGTAATAGTTTCATGTAATATATGAAAACATATGTGTGAATATGTATTGTAACAATATTTTGTTTGTTGTAATTACTTGAAGAATTTAAAGGTGCATAAAAATTACTTGGTTAAACAAAAAAGTCAACGAATAATCCAACAGATATGGAACATACAATAAAAGAATTTAAAAATAGCAAATTATTTAGAAAAAAATGCACAAAATTATTCTCTGACATCCACAACATTACACAAATATCTCAAAATGAAAACCCAATTAAAAAAAGAGAGGAATGCAAACAGTACTAAGGGCTGGGGATGAGGGCGTATTAGTAGATTGCATTAATACATGCAGCGATTGGGGCTACTCAATATTTTCACTTACCCAATGACTACTAGCAAAGGATAACACAGAACAGCATTAAATTCTACTTCTGCAATTAGAATATAATTTCTTAAAAGAAATTTTAATTTCTCTTGATTTCAAAGTTGTTTTCTAATTTTTTAAAAGGCATATCTTTATTGTATGTAAAATAAAGGCTTGATTCACAGTAACTACGTGTTCCTATTCCTCCCTTATCATTATTACCTGTTTTTACTGACCCTATTAAAGTGTGAATCGGAATAATTAAAATTTATAACATTTGTTCCGATTCACCTCTATCTGCGGGGCGAATCGGAACACCATTAAAAAATTAAATAATATATATATAAACAGTAAAAATGTTTCGTTTTTACTTAAAAAGTAAAGAACAAAACAAGACCGAAGTTTCTAGTAGAAAAATAAAAAAATTAAAAAATCAGTTGTTGCTTTTTTTTAACGTTAAAGTTGAAAAGTGTTCCGATTCACCCCATCTTACGGTATTTTCACCATCAAGTGTGATCTTCGCACGTATCAATTTATTTATTTTTTTAAGATTTTATTTTTCTTTTTAAATATCCACATGAAAATATATATGTATAACGAATTAAAACACAGTGTTTGGAATTTGGGCTTTTTAAAGTCTGGCAACAGTAGGTTTTTATTTATGAATTAAACATATATGAAAATGAACTAAAAAATAAGAAAATGAAGAAAATTATTGGACACAGAACACTACAATATAGTCAAATATAACTGCAGTAGATGGTTAAATTTCTATGTACAGTTTTTAAACCCATGAAACATATTTCACTAAACTATATTGGTCAATTTTAATATAAATAACGCCGATAATAATTTTTCTATTTAAAAACTGTCTGCTTCATAATCCCATGTTTACCATGTATTTCTATATAAAAAAATTCAAATTTCATGTTTTCATATGCTATAGGTTTTGCAGAATAAATCAAGAAGGGGGTAAAGAGTACAATAAATTCAATAATGGCTGTGTGAATGTTACTAACTTTTTTAGAATAGAGAAGTACTATTTAAAAATGTATAGATAAAATTATATTAATTTTTATCAGATAAACATATGGAAGCATATTACTCTGAAATATTTAAACTATAGTCTAAGAATGTTGCAAAATAAATAATTGGAATTATGTATATCTTAAAAATTTTAATGTTCCGGCACCATTCCATATATCTTTTCTTATCAGTTAAAAATAATAAAAGAATATTTTGTCATTTTTTATAGTTCCAATTTTTAAAAATCGCGTCAATTTCAAAATTCACTGATATTTCTAGCAAGCCACAAATAAAACTGAAATCGCACAAATGAAATTTTCAAGTTTTCCACTTTTTTCCGATTCAACAATTCTTATGCATGTTTCTTTGAATTTTAAAGTAAGGTGTTGTTTTCCAAAAACATTTAACTATTAAGCATCACTTTTGATTTTAAGAGTTTAGTTATGAAATTGCATAGAAAACAATGAAAATGATATAGAAATAATCAGGAAAAAGTAAATATTCTTTTTGAGAATTTAGTATCGCCCTGATGAAGAAAAGAAATAAATTATTATTGTTGTTACACTGTAAAAAAATATTTCCGTTAAAAAATGGAAATTGTACTGGTAACCTAGACACCAGTACTACTTCCGTTTTTTAACGAAAAAAAAATCCGTAAATTCCAGAAATAGTTCCTTTTTTTTATATTTCCTTATGTAAAAATTTTCGTTTGAAAAGTTAAAAGAATTTTCAAAGTCAAACTAACACCTTTGTTATTCTTTTCTTTACAAAGACAGGTTAACATCAGGTACACATTATATACATTTAATTTAAACAACAGTGAAGAAATGTCACTTACCTTTCATAGGGCTTGAACCCGGGAGCTCTTCTATCATAGCTGGCAGTGTAATACCATTACACCAGGATTACACAAACCACCCTTTCAAATATCTTTACTTATTTCGGATGCATTTCACAAAGTAAAGATAAGATTTTGAACGCAAGTTTATTTTTGTAGATATAATATTTTTCTATTGAGTGGATAAATCTAAATGTTATCATAATTTCGAATATTTAGCTTATTAATTTTAGCTTTATATGTATATAAAAATTGGTCTTTAAAAAATTACATGCAGGAAAGAATGTATTAAGCGTTTTGTTTCCTTCTGTTTTGGAAAAGTTTTAAAATTCTATTGTAATATTATTGATATTTATTTATTTATTTATTTTTGAAAGAATACTAACATACTAAAAAAAAGCATGCATTTTAACAAATTATTTTATGACGATCTAATACAAACTCAAAAAAGGGTTATAAAAATAAATTTCAGTTATTGATTTTTTATAACTTAGGTAATCGCCAAAATTATAATAATTTTGGTAAAATATTTCGATATATTTTTAATTTTATATGCGAACTTCTTAATTTGAATAAATTAAAAAATATATATATTAAAATTAAAAGCAGATTTTTTTCCACTTTAAAATATCCTATGCACTTAAAAAATATATATGACATAAATAAATTAATTAATTTGCCTGCAGAGCACGGAGTGACATTTTTTTCGTTAAGCAAGAAAAAATAATTGCAAATTTTCCCGCTTTCAGATGTAACTTTATTGAAACACCTATATACAATAAAACAGCTTGATTCTTTACACACATTACATAAATTAGATTCATTTATTAATCATTTTGTGGCTTTTTTCCGCAAATCACTATTGGATAATGTTTGTTTATATATTAACTGAGCCCAAGTCTTTGACCTTATATAAACTTTTAATATTTACTTATTTGTTTTAATTTTATCATCATCTTATAATATTCCAATTGTTTAGAAAATATACTATATATTTCAGGGTTGTTTGGTTTAAACCACGCTGGTTTAAACCGTGGTTTAAACCATGGTTTAAACCAAGTGGTTTTTTTAAAAAAACCATGCTGTTTTTTTTTAATTTGGTTTTTTTCCCTTTTCCCTAATGTTTTCATTTATTTTACACATTATTAAAATGTGCAAAATCAAAGTTATGGAGTAGCTACAAGCAAAGCTAAAGACAAATTAAATTTTTAAAGTGACAAACATCTTTAATCAATCTAATTTTTCTTACTAGCTATAAATTGACATAGCAAAATATTTTTCTACAGTGAACTGTGGAGGAAAAAAAAAGGTAGTTAGTTTTAATTCTTTTTTAAACCTTTTATTTTCTTTTAAATGCAAAAGTGGCATATGCCCGCCAAAAATGCAATTCTACTGCTTAGATAGCTTGATTATGATTTACTAAGGATTGCATCATGCATCAATGCATCAATAATGACATAATCATAAGTCATTCTTTCCATTGGTTACTCTTGTTCTGTATGCTAATGAATCATTGGCTATGAATTTTCTCTGTTTTATAGATATTGGTTTTAGTAAGCTTGTTTTTCTTGGATTGGATTTGCAGTTTTTACATTATTTTTTTCTGTTTCTAGTTACTTTGTACTGTGTTTTATTTTAAGAAAGCTACTTATATATATATTGAAATAAAAGAATGTCTAAAACTAGAAGAAAGGAAAATATAATCTGGTTTTCATTCGAGGGAATAAGAAATACATCAAAAACATGTTTAAGAGCCAAATGTAAAAATTGCATGCAATGCAAATGCTGTCAAATTAGCTCTTCCTTATAATACTAGGTGTGATTCATTTTCAGATGCTTTAGATGTTTACCTTAAAAATTGCCCCACTTTACTTAAAATTTGTGTAGAAAATAGGAATGTTATTGATAAAAATATTCAAAAGCTCGTATCTGTCTAATTTTTATTTTAAAAGAAATGTTGAAGATATGTTTAAACTGTTAAATTCTATTGCAGTTGCCCTGGATAATATCTAAAGTAATAAGTTCCATTACTAATGCAGTTTATAATTGGGCAGGTCTTCAAAAAATATTAAGAGAAAAAAAATGTAAATAAAGAAGTCCCATAGTTTTTTAGTCCAGGTATAAAATAGCCCTAACACCCATGCCCTTTTAGGTATACATGCTTGAACTACAATACAGTCAAAGTGAACTATGTGAACAAGAAAAAAAGGATACATTAAATTTTACAAAACAAAAATATCCATGTAACTCGATGCTTGCACAGATAATAAAATTTAATGCTAAATCTTCACCTTTTGAAGAACAAAGAAACAGAAAAAATAAAGTTTGTATTTAAAAAATAATAATAATTTTTCTAAGCCTATGTCTCAATTTGTGTAAGCATTACATTCGTTGATGTATCAAGTAAGTCAATACACATGTATTTTTTAGCATTAATAAAATGCATATTGATATTTTTTAAGTAAATATATGTAGTAAGAGATTAATAATCATTTGTTGATGTTAATACTGTAAATAATTTCTAAATTATGCACAAGAAAATGTTTTCTATTTCAGCTTATTTCTGTTAATTTAGTAAAATATGTTTGTTTGCCCTTTACTATGTTCTTCATTATCAACCTGCATATAATTATTTCTTAAATTATTATCTAAAAGGTTTATATAAGTATACTAATAAATTAATAGTTTTTTTTTCACACAATGAATATTTCCCTATAGAAACCTAAACTTATAAGATAATTTAATTATAAATTTTTATGCTTTAGTTATTTAATTATAAAAAAAATAAATACTAATGTGAATGTTTAACATTAATTAACTATTAATTACAAAAAATCCTCATGACTTTCTAAAACTCAAGTTATTTTTCTTGCAAATGCTATTTAAATAATGATTTGAAAAAAACCCGGTTTAAACCAAAAAAACCTGGTTTAAACCAAAAAAACCCGGTTTTTTGGTTTTTTTCAAAAAAACCGGTTTTTATACCAACCCTGATATATTTTAAGATAGAGTAATGTTAGCCCATGTACGTATTATATTTTGATTTGTAAAATGTTTTTAAGCTATTGCATAGCTTTTATCGCGGGCTTTGAGCGCGGCGACCGAATCCAAAAATTCCGTAACGAGAAATATCCTAACACATCCGTAACGAAAAAAACCTAACACTCGGCTACCGTCGTTTCACTTCGGCAGACTTCGGCATGGTATCCTTCGGTAGACTTCGGCAGACATCGACGCGGTATTTTTTCAGATATTTAGAGGATATCAAGTCTCAAACTTATATATCTTATTTCAGTTACTATAAATCTATAGTTTCAATAATTAAAATTCCTGATAGAATGTGTATAGAAGAGAATCGTCTTAAGATAAAACAAGGTAGGATAATGTAGCTTTTGCTGAGTGGAGACCCGCCCAATGGTGAGGAACGAAAAATTTAAATGCTTATAACTCGCGATCTAATTTTCGTAGCGCGGCCAAATTTTGTTTGGTAATTTATTATGAGACAGTGTTAATTTTTGGTGACAGGAGACCCCCACGGTGAGGGTCGAAAAAGTTAAAATGCTTATAACTCGCGGTCTAATTTTCGTATCGCGGCCAAAATTTGTTTGGTAATTTATTATGAGACAGTGTTAATTTTCGGTGAAAGGAGACCCCCCACCCATGCTGAGGGTCGAAAATTTTAAAATACTTATAAATCGCGATCTAAATTTCGTAGCGCGGCCAAATTTTGTTTGGTAATTTACTATGAGACCGTGTTACTTTTGGTGACAGGAGATCCCCCTCGGTGAGGGTCAAAATTTTAAAATGCTTATAGCTCGCGATCTAATTATCGTAGCGCGGCCAAATTTTGTTTGGTATTTTATTATGAGACAGTGTTACTTTTGGTGACAGGAGATCCCCCACGGTGAGGGTCGAAAAATTTAAAATGCTTATAACTCGCGATCTAATTTTCGTAGCGAGGCCAAATTTTGTTTGGTAATTTATTATGAGACTGTTAATATTTAGTGACAGGAGATCCCCCATGGAGAGGGTCGAAAATTTTAAGATGCTTATAACTTGCGATCTAATTTTCGTAGTGCAGCCAAATTTTGTTTGGTAATTTACTATGAGACAGTTTTACTTTTGGTGACAGGAGACCCCCCCCCCCCCCACGGTGAGGGTCGAAAAATTTAAAATGCTTATAACTCGCGATCTAATTTTCGTAGAGCGGCCAAATTTTGTTTGGTAATTTATTATAAGACAGTGTTACTTTTGGTAACAGGAGATCCTCCATGGTGAGGGTCGAAAAATTTAAAATGCTTATAACTCGCGATCTAATTTTCGTAGTGCGGCCAAATTTTATTTGGTAATTTATTATGAGACAGTGTACTTTTGGTGACAGAAGACCCCCCCCCCCACGGTGAGGGTCAAAAAACTTAAAATGTTTATAACTCGCGATCAATTTTCGTAGCGCGGCCAAATTTTGTTTGGTAATTTATTATGAGACAGTGTTAATTTTTGGTGACAGGAGATCCCCCATGGTGAGGGTCGAAAAATTTAAAATGCCTATAACTCGCGATCTAATTTTCGTAGTGCGGCCAAATTTTGTTTGGTAATTTATTATGAGACAGTGTTAATTTTTGGTGACAGGAGACCCCCACGGTGAGGTTCGGAAAATTTAAAATGCTTATAACTCGCGATCTAATTTTCGTAGCGCGGCCAAATTTTGTTTGTAATTTATTAAGGTATTGCATAGTTTTTATCGCGGGCCTTGAGCGCGGCAAAAGAATCTAGAAATTCTGTAACGAGAAAAAAAAACCTAACACTCCGGCTAACGTCGCTTCAGTTTGGCAGACTTCGGCACGGTATCCCTCCGTAGACTTCGGCTGACATTGACGCGGTATTTTTCAGATATTTTGAGAATATCAAGTCTTAAACTTATGTTTTTTTATTTCAGCTACCATAAACGTATAGTTTCAATGATAAAAATTCCTGATTAACCTACGTGTATTGTAAGATAATAAAAATATTTTAAACGATATTAACTTCTCAATTGTTCAATACAAGAAAAAAAATTGTTATCGGTCATCACGCTCAAAATGTTTAACTTGAATTAATATCAAAGACAAAAAAAACTGCATAAATAAAAAATAAATAAATAATTATAATTGCATAAGTTGGAAAAGAAATGCTATGCAATAGCTTTACCGCGGCAGTCCCCGAGTGTCACACGTATTTTTTTTTTTTTTTTTTTTTTTTTTTTTTTACATTTTTTAAATTTATTGTAAATTTTTTTTTCACAAAAAAAAAAAAAAAAAAAAAAAAAAAATGTATATATATATGTAATAAAATAAAAAAATTTTGCGCCATTTTTTTCGTTCTCTCTTAGCTTCAATTCTAAATTTGTGGAACATATTTCAATCTTAGTTTCGTAACTTGTAACAGCTAAAATTCTTTTTCTTACTTTAGTTATTAATAAATTATTTTTTGCTTCTCAAAAAGGCGGGAGGTATTTCGTAAGCTTTTTACTTTCTGGAATATTCCTGGGATTTTAATTTTATTTTTTATTTTTAACATCGCGTGACAGGTGTTACTACGCGTAGCTAAAGGGCTTGTTCTTCCGAGGAAAATATATAGTTCTTGCCAAGGACCGCCTGCTACGACCAATTAGAATTGATCATTTTTGTCCATTTGAGGCTCGAGTTCATCTTAATTGGTTTTTTAAAATGATTGACGCGGAGTAGGAGGGCGCTAGTTTTGTCGTGAAAATGATTTTTTCATTTGGTCTTTTAGGAGGTTAGAATGCATCTCTCCTTTAAACTACTCGGAAGCCATGTCATTTTTTCCGAGAATGTAGAACGTCGAGAATGTTGCAGCTTAGTGAGCGAAGGCCGTAGTGATAGATGTGTGGAACGGTGATCTGTGGAGTAACTTAAGTTCGTGCTCTAAATAATAAAGAACTAAAAAACTGATTTCTTGCATTGTTATTGGAGAAACTCCTACGAGAACAAATCCATGGCTTATCCACTTACCAGAACGACTGCTCATCCCACTATTGAGTCTTAGTGAATTGTAGTATTCTACAAGCTTATACACTATTATAGAACATCGCCGTCGTTATTATTACATTTTAGCCGGTAGGATTCGAACCTACGCGGGGAAACCCCAATGGACAAGTTACAAGTTACCTGTTACAAGTTACGAAACTAAGATTGAAATATGTTCCACAAATTTAGAATTGAAGCTAAGAGGGAACAAAAAAAATGGCGCAATTTTTTTTTATTTTATTACATATATATATATATATATATATATACATAATGCAACTTGAAAACTCTTACTTTGTAATTACATTTATGCATTTGTTAAGCGCAATGTCCTTAGACAGTCCGGCAAAAATACTTGATCTTGTTACCATTCTTTGTTAAAAAAAAAAAAAAAAAAAAAAAAAAAAGAAAGAAAGAAAACTTAATATTATTAAAAAATGATAATTTACAATTTAGCTTAAAATATTTTCTTTGCCATGGGCTCGAGTTTTTAATGATCGGCCCTTTATTATACATCGAGATGCATATAATGTGAATTCAACATGGACATTTTAAAAAAATTAAAATATTGTACCATGGCTATATGTTATTTGTGTCATCATTTCTTTTTTAATTTTAACTTCTTTGCTGTCGAAGTGAAAATAAACTACAAATATTCATTCTTTAGTTTTAACTTTTAAACAAACAAAATTACATCATGGATGACAGAAGAAAAAACTTTGCGTAAATTGATACTTGAAAAGAATAGTAATTCAGATTCATAAATAAGAATATAAAATTACAAATCCCATTAAAATATTAATTTAATTATCACTAACCTAAATTCCCACAATCACAAATTTGCGGCTTTTAAACAAACGATAAACATATGATATATAAATATGACCAAAACATATTAATGCAAAGGATTTAATTTAAAGAAGTATGATTTTTTTTTCTTGGCCCTTGTACCTTGAAGGCCTCTTGCAAGTGTCAGATGAACACAACATTAATTTTATGAGAAAATGAGCACAAATGTTAACATTTATATGTTTGTTTTTAAAGCAAAAAACATTCTACTACTAAAAAATAAAATGAAAATATTAAAAAAAAAAAAAAAATCAAACAGTTCAGATTTTATGAAGAAAAGAAAGAATAGAGGTCTCATATTTTGAAGCAGATAGAAAAGACAATATACATTTTTTTAACAATATTTTTCAAGAAATAAATAAACTATATGAAATAGCAGACATAATTGGCAAAGAATATGAGAATCATTTGGAAATTGAACCTACTTCTATCAAATTATATACTCAGATGCATTAATTGTTAATGAAAGGAAAATGTGTGTAAAATATATCTTAGGAATTGATGAACAATATAGAAAATCTTTAGCAATCGAAATTGCTTCCATCTATTCTGATGCATTAATTTTTATTGAAAGAAAAACTGAATATGCAAAAGATATGATTTGATGAACAATGTAATTACTCTTTAGCAATTGAAACTATATCCATTATATTATATAATTAGATGCATTAATAGTTGAGGGAAAAAATGGGGGTAAGACAAAACTGATGTACAGTGTCAAAAATTTTTAGTAATTGAAACTACTTCCAACAAATTACACATCCCAACAAACTGCCCATTCAGTAATTTTTATTGAAAATAAATCTGAAAGTAAAGTGGAACTGATTAACTGATAAATAGCTTTTGGACCGTTTTAGCAATTGAAATTATCTCCATCAAATTAAATGTTCAGATGAATTAATTGTCGCTGAAAAGAAAACGATGAGTAAAACAGAACTGATGAACAACATCGGAGATCTTTAGAAATTGAAACTACTTCCATCAAATTACACATCCTAACCCATGAAATTTTATTGAAACCAGTTGGATGTGCCAATCCCAAAACTTTCTTCTATCTCATACGTACATTTTAATATTTAAAAAGAAAATAGTTACTCATTTTAATGCTTTAATAATTTAAATTCAGTACCATACCAACTTTGATTTTCATCTTAAATTTCTGCTTCAATCAGTTAATCGCAGTAAAAACGAATTTCTGTCTTTGCATGAGCCGATGGACAATAGAATAATAGGAAGATTTTTTTTTTTTTAATTCAGGGAGGACCTACTTACCTGACCAAAAAATAATCATATACAAAAAATTTAGTTCATTTCTAGAACTAAATTCATACACTTTTATGTGGTGCAATATTGACAATGGCATAAAATTCAGTATTGCCTCGCTCCCTTCCGACAGATTTTTTTCAGATTCAGGGCGATCCAACTAGCCATAGCCATACACTTACACAAAAAATTTCTTTCAATTCGATACATAACTTCATGTACTTTTGGTCGGTGCAATATTGAAAATGGCACAAAAATCGCGATTGCAGCGCCCCTTCCGACGGATTTTTTTCAAATTCAGGGAGGACCAACTAGCCATAGTCATACAGATACACAAAAAAATTGGTTCAATTCGATGCATAACTTCATATACTTTTATTCGGTACAATATTGAAAATGGCACAAAAATCGCGATTTCAACGCCCCCTTCTGACGGATTTTTTTCAAATTCACGAAGGACCAACTAGCCATTGTCATACACTTATACAAAAAATTTGGTTCAGTTCGATGTATAACTTCATATACTTTTAGTCGGTACAATACTGAAAATGGTACAAAAATCGCGATTGCAGCGCCCCTTCAGGCGGAATATTTTCAACTTCAGGGAGGACCAATTAGCTATAGTTATACACTTACACAAAAAATTTGGTTACATTCGATGCATAACTTCATATACTTTTGGTCGGTACAATATTGAAAATGGCACAAAAATCGCGATTGCAGCGCCCCCTTCCAACGGATTTTTTTCAAATTTAGGGAGGACCAACTAGCCATAGTCATACACTTACACAAAAAATTTGGTTCAATTCGATGTATAAATTCATATAGGTCGGTACAATATTGAAAATGGCACAAAAATCGCGATTACAACGCCTCCTTCCGGCGGAATATTTCAAAACTAAAGGAGACCCTGCTTGCCATAGTCCAAAACATTCACAACAAATTTGGTACAATTCTATGCATAACTTCATACACTTTTTGATGGTAGAATGGCGACATACACACAGACACACACACACGCGCGGACAGACAGACATTTTGTAAAAACATGTTTTTTGGAATCTCTGACCCCTAAAACGTGTAAATCCGCCGAAAACCGGAAGTCGAAAAAAATTTCGATTACAATACTTTCTTCTATTGAAGATAGAAGAAAGTAAAAAAAAACTGAAAGTAAAATAGAAATGATTAATTGATGAATAGCGTTTGGACCTTTTTAGCAATTGAAAATATTTTCATCAATTTATATATTCCGGTGAATTAAAATTGAATGAAAGAAAAACTGAAAGTAAAATTGAACTGTTTAACTGATGAATAGCGTTTGGAGCTCTTTAGCAATTGAAACTACGTCCATCAAATCGTATATTCAGATACATTAGTTGTTGTTGGAGAAAAACCGAGGGTAAAACAAAACTGATGAACAGTGATGGAGATTTTTACTAACTGAAACTATTTCTATCAAATTATACATTCTGTGGCATTAATTTTTATTGAAAAGAAAACTGAAAAGAAAACAGAATTAATGAACTGATTAACAATGTTTGGAGCTGTTTAGTAATTGAAACTACTTCCATCAAATTACACATCCTAACCCATGAAATTTTATTGAAAAGAAACTGAAAGTAAAATAGAAATAATTAATTGATGAATAGCGTTTGGACCTTTTTAGCAATTGAAACTATTTTCATAAATTTATATATTCCGGTGAATTAAAATTGAATGAAAGAAAAACTGAAAGTAAAATTGAACTGTTTAACTGATGAATAGTGTTTGGAGCTCTTTAGCAATTGAAACTACGTCCATCAAATCGTATATTCAGATACATTAGTTGTTGTTGGGAAAAAAACCGAGATTAAAACAAAACTGATGAACAGTGATGGATATTTTTACTAACTGAAACTATTTCTATCAAATTATACATTCTGTGGCATTAATTTTTATTGAAAAGAAAACTGAAAAGAAAACAGAATTAATGAACTGATTAACAATGTTTGGAGCTGTTTAGTAATTGAAACTACTTCCATCAAATTATACATTCAGATGCATTAATTTTTGCTGAAAAGAAAACTGAGAGTAAAACAAAACTGATGAACAGTGCCAGAAAATTTTAGTAATTGAAACTACTTCCAGCAAATTGCACATTCCAATCCATTAAATTTTATGGAAAAGAAAGCTGAAAGTAAAGCAGAGAACTGAGAGAAGCTGATGAACAGAGTTTAGGTCTCTTTAACAATTGAATACATTTTCCCCAAATTGTACATTCCAATGCATTAGTTTTAATTGAAAAGAAAACTGAAAGTAAAATGGAATTGATTAACTGATGAACAGTGTTTGGTGCTCTTTAGTAATTGAAACTATTTCCATCAAATTATACATTCAGATGCATTAATTGTTGCTGAAAAGAAAACTATGAGTAAAACAGAACTGATGAACAAAATCGGAGATCTTTAGAAGTTGAAACTGCGTCCAGCAAATTATACATTCTAATGCATTACTTTTTATTGAAAAGAAAGCTGAAAACAAAGCAGAATGTTTTATTGATGAATAGCGTTTGGACCTCTTTAGCAACTGAAACTAGTTTTTCATGAAATTATGTATTCAAATGAATTAATTGTCGTTGAAAAAAATTTAGAGTAAAACAAAGCTGATGAACGGTGTCGGAGATTTTTAGTAATTGAAACTACTTCCATCAAATTATGCATTTCAATGCATTAACTTTCATTGAAATGAAAACTGAAAGTAAAATAGAGCTGATTAATTGATGAACAGTGTTTGAAGCTTTTTAGCAATTGAAATTATTTCTATCAAATTATATATTCAGATGCATTAATTGTTGCTAAAAAGAAAACTAAGAGTAAATCAGAAGTGATGAACAATGTCGAAGATCTTTAGAAATTGAAACTACTTCCATCAAATAATACATCCTAATGTATTATTTTTTATTGAAAAGAAAACTAAAAGAATAGAAATGATTAATTGATTTATAGCGTTTTTAGCTCTTTAGCAATGGAAACTGTTTTCATCAAATTATATAGTTAGATGCTAAAATAAACTAAAAGTAAATCAGAACTGATGAACAACCTCGGAGATCTTTAGAAATTGAAACTAAAGGGGGAGTACCCCTTAGTAGAGGTCAGCACGGGCCGATATTTCCAGGTCCGATCGATCCGATTTATAGAGAAAAAAAATCGCCCCGGCCCGGCCCGAACAAAAAATTATTGGCCCTGCCCGTAGAGAAAATTTAGCGGCCCAACCCTGCCCGATATAATAGCTACAAACCAGGCCCAAGCTCGGTCCGCCTCGAAAAAAAAATTAAATTTTGGCCCCGAATCTTGCCCGGCCCGAGTGAATTTCTACAGAATATTGATCTTTACTCTTACAAAAGAGTGCTAATAAAATAAAAAAGAATATTGCCCAGTTAAACTGATGGCATTGAGCTCACAGGCTACGCATACTAATTCTACATTACACCTTTATGTTTTCAAGGGTTAATTCCGTTCGCAAAAAAAATTAAGGAGGGGAGAACAGCTCCTCCCTTTCCCCTTTTTATGCTTAATCATTGAACCCTCTAAACTGATCAGGACATGCTTTATCATAAAAAAATCCATATCCAAAATTCAGAGCAAATCGGATAATTCTTAATAAAAATCCATTTATATAATTTAAGAGGAGTTATCCCCCTCTTTTATATACTTAACCATTAAACTTCCAAAACTATTCGGAGATTTGAACGAAATCTGACAATTCTGCATGAAAAACACATTTATATAAATTAAGGGGAGGGGCATTAGACCCCCCCCCATTTCCCCTGTTTATATTTATCCAATGAACACCTAATACCAATCACGGAAGTGCTTCATCAGAAAGATCCTATGTGTCAATTTTTAACAAAAACTATTATTTCTGCATGAAAAACCCATTTATATCAATTAAGGGGAGGGGCATGAGCCCCCCGTTCTCCCTCTTATACATATCGAATGAACTCCAAAAACTAATCAGGGAAGCGCCTTATCAGGATATACCTATATACAAAATTTCAAGTGAATGGGATATTTTTATCATGAGTTATCGCGTTACGCACGTACGAACGTACATACAGAACGGACGGTCACATAAGCTCTCAGGCTATGATAGCCTGTGAGCTAAAAAACTGACCTTAGGCTTTTTTTCATATTTATAATATCTATTTATGCAGAAGTGCCGTAGACTGCGATATTTATGCTTTTATCGAACCTTCATTTGCTGTATGTAAATATTTCAGTTATTATTAATACTATTAATCCATATTCCATGTAATGAAGACATAAAAATCTAAAAAATGGTATATGGTAAAAGTAAAATCGTCTAAGAAGGAATCGCAATGGAAAGAAAAATGTACATTCCCTGTTTAGCAGGTATAGCTGTTTAATATGTATAATTTTTTTTCAAACGTATTATTGTCTTCATTTTGCATGAATGAACAATTTAAAAGAAGTTTAAAAGAAATTTCTAGTTTTCTGTTTAAAAGAAAATTCCGTCATAGGCAGGGTTTTTTTTATGTTTTTAACTCTATTTTAATAAGCCAAAAATCTACGATTCTTTAAAAAGAATAAATTCTAATGTTTAACTGTAGAATAATAACGACTTAAAAAATATATGCCTTTTTTGCAAAAAGTTTTGGACGAAGCCAAATTTTACTGATTTTTGAACAGACTTGCGGGCACGTCCAAAAAAGGAATTTCAAACTGGATGATTTAAACGGAAATGATTATTTTAGTCAGTGAAGATTAGGAAAAAAAAAATCAGTGTAGGCTTCGTACGGAAAAAATAAGTTAGGCCCGGACCGGCCCGATACTCCAGGAAAAACGTAAAGCCCGAGCACGGCCCGAATGCCGTTAATTAAGATTGTCCCGAACTGGGTCGCGGGCTGGTCCAGGCTCGGGCTTCGGTCCGAGGCCCGGCCCGTGCAGATCTCTACCCCTTAGTCCCATTGTGACGAAATGCTTGATTCCAACTTACAAAATTAAGAAAGCTTTCGTGCATTTCTGAAAACAATTTACTTTCTAATTACGTAATTGACTACAGATTTAATAAAGAAATTCAGAAAGATATTACATTAGAAAAGATAATTAATTAAAAAAAGATATTACATTAAATCAAAAAAGTATACTTACTAGTTAGGATGTAGTTTCTCTCTATCCAACAATAGACATCAAAGAAGAGATGAAATTTATAAAAGTATCAATTGGTAATGCCCAAGCTTTTTATATGGACACACAGGTTACATTAAAATCAGCCATCCATTTATTCAAGTAAAATAATGTATTTTTTTTTTCGATAAATTTTACAGACAAACAGAGGGAGCCCCACTGGGATTGCCGATTTCTGGTTTTATGGCAGAAACGCAAACTAAAGCCTATAGAAAATCAAATAAAGGAAAATTTTGAATTAAAACTCACTCTATGGATCGTATATACACAGACGACGTGTTTATAGTTTGGAACCATGGCATACAAACCTTACAGGAATTTGTAATGAAAGTTAATGAAGGATACACGAACATTAAATTTGCCTTAGAAAATGAAATTGACGAGGGTTTACTTTACCTGAAATAATAAAAAACATGGATGAAAAAAAATTGAAAGTAAAATATACAGGAAACATTGCAGTTAAAATTTACACCATTTCTTACGATTCTAACTCCTCTTTCAAATATAAACTTGCTATTTACAGATTTTACATAAAACATGCTTTTGATATTTGCAGTGAAAAGTATCTAAAAATAAAATTAATACAGTTAAACACATTGCAATAGATAACGGGTTTTCCTCCAGCACATAAATAAATTAATTTATGAAATAAAGCAGCAAAATTAAAAAGAAAGAATAAACATGAAAGAACTTAAAATCTGTATCTTAGATACAAGGATTATATGTAAAATTAAGATACACCTTAAGGAAATTTGACATTAATTTAATAGCCAAGTCACCAACAAAACTAAAAGATTTAATTCAGTGGAAAATAGATCCCATACCCAACAATGAAATTGCAGGCATCTATTCTATTCCATTTAAAGCAGAACATAAAAAATTAAGCTACATAGGTATGACCAGCCGGAAATTTAAAAAAAAGATTGGGGAAGCGCATGTGAGATATTTAGTTTGACCAATCGTCTATTCCTCTTTCTATGTAAAATCAACGAGAAAATATAAAAATAGATTTCCAGAATGCAAGAGTTATCATACCTACAGAAGATTATTACACTATGTGAATTAGAGAATCCTTAAAAATTTTAAATAACAGGAATACAGTATGTAATGACTCTTTATCCTATGACATATCTCATATTTGGATTAACATCTTAAAATTATCGAATTCTTCATTATAGAAACGATTCAGTTTTACAGACACCCCCATCAGATAATAGACTTTTCCTTTTTCATACAGGTATATAAACAGTACAGCGAATGCGACTTGCCAGCTAAATCATACCTTTGAAAATGATTGTAGTAGTGTTTGAAAGATCTCAGGAGCCTTTCCTGTTTTTACAAATGATTTTTAAAACTTTTTGGTTTTTAAGGTTTTAAAGACCAATTAATCTTGTAACGCGGAACTTTTAACAAAATCGTATTGAACCTTTTTAATAAATAGTTTTATTTTTAGAAATTGAAATAAAACGGAGACAATTTAGAAACTCATTGAAAGTTGGAACGACTTGAAGAAATTTCATTGTTATTAATTTTTATTCAACTTCCTGTTTCATCCTTCTACATTTTTAATATATATTTTAATAAAGAAACTGTATTACTCATATATGTAAATTATTATCTTTTAATTATCGCAAAATAGGTGCTGTGGTTATATTAAATTCTAACATTAACACTAACAATCATCGAGTTCCTAGAATTTAAATACATAACCATGGGTAGGTGAAAATATTTGTGGTTATTCAAGACCAGAAAATTTATTATGTTTGGTAGATTAAAAGCTGATAAGATTAAAATTTAAGCAATCTCAAAAACTCCTTTTTAGACAGGCTTTCGTCTTAGAATGTTTAATAGTATTATATTTTTCTCGCCAAGACAATTACACTTATTTATTAAAGTGGTGTACATTAATACACAAATTCCCTTTTCAGAAGTTTTGCATTATTTTTATTTTATGTATGTGGTACAGTATATCTCATTTTCTTCTAATGTGAACCAAGAAACTCAAAGATCGATATAATCATAAGCTTCTGGCACCCAAAGTCAAGTTCCACAGAAGTTTCAAACTCACAAAACTGGTTTTTCTTACCATTAAGTAAAAATGCCAGGTTTCTCCAGAATGCTTTTCACATACTTCATGTCATACTCGGAACAAACTTTCGGTAGAATTTCATTCCGACTGATTTGAAAGACCCTGATTGTTATAATTCTTTTTATTTTTCTGCCATGTATATTCCTTCTTATTTTAGGTTCCTTCCATCAATAAAAATCTAGATAAATAACTATTTGACAAGAATGATTTACATTTCATAATAGTATATACATGAAATTTAATAGAAAGTCAACATACTTATTTCTTGAAATCATTGTATAATATAATGGTGATCTGATAGTTCTCAAACTGTCAGTTGTAATCCTCTAGTGGATATCCGATGAACTTTTAGTGGACAAAAATAAATGTCTTCAAATATGTATAATTTATTTTGTCTGCTGAAAATACACAAAAAAGCTTTTTAGAAACTTCACAAAAAAATATCGATAAATAATTTCAGAAAAAGACAGTTTTTTACTAACCTTTCTGCAAAGATTGATCTGAAATAAAAAAAAATAAAATAAATTTAACTCTGATTTCAAATTTCTTAACAATGCATTCATTTAGTGAGTAAATGTTTATTTATGAGGTAAATGAAGGTTTTTTTCTTCCTAAGGCTATTTTCATTGCCTATTAGCTTTTGACTAATCTGATGTGTGTACTTTGTGTGAAAATGTACCGTTTCCAGAGGGTAAATTTTACAAAAGTTTCTATATACCTGCCTATCCTCTTAGCTCCTCGGGACCACATATGTGGACCGCCGTTTTGTCCCATTTTGTTAACGATACTCAAACATACTTACAATTTCGATATCAGAATGATATGCTTCAAAGTCTAACATTCGAGCTAATGCAAATACAAAAAAATCTTTCTCTGAAGTCAAATGGCAGATGAAATAATTCAGTAATAATTAAAAATATCGCATCAATACTCAGTAGCGAAGACGCTATTAGGTGGATCTTAAAATTACTCCATACTTTAAGATGCGTCGCATAAAAATAAAATTTGGAATTTTATATCATAATACATCGATGCATGAGTCAACACGTATTGATCCTCGCGTTAAAGCTTATTGGTCATTCTCAAATAATGTTAAATTCCAGTTTTGAAAAAATTAAATTTAACTCTTTTAGTTTAAAAATTTTTACTCGCTTAGTTTAAAAAATTAAATTTTACTCTTTTATTTAAAAAAAATTACTCGTTTAGTTTACAGAATTAAATTTTACTCGTTTAGCTTAAGGTTACAACACCTTGGCACTCGGAAAGATGGATAATGTATATATGTATATATGCATATATTATGTTGCTATTATATAATATATGTAATATTTTTTTATTTTAGAAATACAAATACAAGTTTTGCGAACAATTTAGAAAATAAATAATAAATAAATAAATGGCGGAGATATGATCCATCAAGTAACTGCCTCTTTTGAAATTCCATGGAGATTTTTTTTTCTCTATAAGCATCGTAAAAAAAATAAATAAAACAATTTTTTTTTTTCTTATTTAGAAAGGTAAAGATTCAGTATACGAAAAACAATTTTATTTTTTTATTGAGTTAGTTTTATTCTTTTTCTGTAAAAATGACAGCAGTTTGAAGAATAAAAATAAAAATTTTAGGTCTTAGAAATTTATAATAAATGCACGCAGCATTTAATCAAAAAAACGTATGATACATTTTAGATAATATTATAAAAAGTATGTAGTTTTAAATTCATCAGAATTGATTAGTAAATATTGAGATAGCATGTAGCGCAAAAGAAAAAAAGTACCATGCCAGCCTTTCTAAACTAAATCTTTTTTATAATTGTATCCAATGTGTTATTCGTAGACCCTATAAGCAGGGACCGATTAACCTCTGAAGCTATGGGAAGCACATTGTCAATTCGGGATCCTGTTTCTGATGAAGCATACTGGAGAAGGGTTTCCTGAATTTCATGTTGTAGAAAACTCAGGAATGCATCATTCAAATTACTACAAGCATTATAATATTGGATTTCTTGATTTTGATTGGTTGGACGATAATACTGCAAGATAAATTGATGATTTTGGTTGGTCTTTATTCTATGTATCTTGGGACAAACTAAGAAATTGTGATTGAAAGTGATGTACTATATGAAAATTATTAATTTGCTATCAAAAGAATTTTTATGAAATATTTTTAAAAAGTATGAGTTAATAATTTGAAAAGGAATTAGAATTTTGGAATATAACTAATTTAATATGAAATTTGGTGGCCCTATTTGTTCAATTTTGGACCCCTTTCACAATTTTCTAAGGGAAGCATATGTTTCTCATGCCTATTCAGGACCTGTGTAATCAGGGCCTGCGTATACGATGACTTTCAGTGATACTGGAATGCTTTCCAACTCCATTTGAGCAGCATTTTTAAATTTCCTGTCCTCTTTTTCCTCTTGTTGGGCTCTCATGTTGCTATAAATATTCGCTGAAAATCCATGTTCTCGGATAATCCTACTTTTTTTTTTTTTTTTTTTTTTTTTTTTTTTTTTTTTTTTTTTGGCGGGGGGACCATTTGTAAGTTTAATAATTGCATCATTTATACCACAATAGTATATCCACCATTAAATCTACTAGCTGCAATACAAAATGTAATCTCACTGGTTTTTTAACCACTATAATGCGGTTTTGGAATCATAGGCTTAAGGACAGTGTTTGGACTTTCGTTGTTATTCTGAGTGTATCCAAACAACATTCTAACCAATACATTCTACTTAATGTATTGTATAATTATTCAATTACTTTTTAGACAACTACAGGGATAGACTTTTTATACTTATAAGAATTCAAAGTTCCAGAAATCTTCACTTTCTGATACGAACACCAGGTATCTCAATTATAATTCTCTTAAGGAGCCAAGGCACTTTTGAGTTTGTCGAAACGATAGAAAAATGCCACTTTTTTCAAAGTACAAAAACATAAATAACATGGAATTAAGATATTTTTTATTTCCCTTTCTTCATAAAATATATCTTTGTAATTGTATTATCCAAAAAACTAAATAAATGCCTATATTCAAAGTTAATATTTAAATTTTTAATTTTTAATTTCATCTTAAAAATGAATTAAAATCATGAATTAAAATCATAAGTGAAATAGAATCATTAAATGCAGCGTGCATCATAAAACCCCAAGTTATGCGTATAAAAAACAATTTTTGAAAAAAATAAAATCATAACAAAACTACCTCTTAATTAAAATCAAAATATTCATAAAAAAAGTTTGTTAAAAATTTAATTTGGGCAAAAAAAGGATAAAAATTTCATTTTTTTTTCAAGTTTTTTAAAGTGCAAAATAAATAATCAATATATTCTATATGGCCAAAGATGACCGTCCACTTGTGATTTTAGACATTTTGTTAAATATCTAGAGAAATACGATAAGAATTAACCTGAAACTCTAAATTGTAAATATAATAGTAAAAGTCATACATTTCCGTGAAGATTTTTCCCCGAAACACCAAAGGGGACTGTCCACAAATTAAAAAAAGAATGAATGTCTTTTGGATAACCCTGTCAAAACTAATGTAGCAAAAACGTTCAAACTGAAGATTATGATTAAGTGGCTTATTGTATTAAACTGTGTTATGGACAGATTTTTTAATTTTAATTTGTAATTTTAATTTGTAGTTTATTTTTAATTGTAATAAACTGTGTTCATTTTTATGTCGATAGCATGTACACTCGAAGAGAAATTAAGGTTTTTATGAAAACAGTCCCAATTTTTTCCAAGATTTTTACTTATAATTTGCAGAGTTCTTAACATAAAATAATATTGTTTTCTGAAAATATGATAAACAACATGACACACAAAACCCTGTAATCAGAATAAAAAAAAATAATAATAATTGTATGAAAAATGAGTAGGTTTACTAAATAATTTTTCACTGCGCATGCGTCAACGATATCAAAATTTCATTTGCATATTATGTTAGCTAAATGTATAGAGCGACTATTGTGAAAGTCTCAAAATCATAGCTTGAAAATTCTGAAAATAATTGTCAATAGAATAAGTTGAAAATCCGTTATTCCAAAATGAAGCTAAAACAAGAGAAGTTGTATCCCTATATTCATTGATTAGTGTCAATATAAAATACACAATATGGGACATACTACTTCATTTAAATAAAACCCCTCTTTTTTTTTTTTTTTTTTTTTTTTTTTTTTTTTTTTTTTGCTTCATTTTTGGAAACAACGGATTTTGTGCTTTTTCAATAGACGATCACTTTCAGAATTTTCAAGCTATGATTTTGAGACTTTCACAAAAGTTGCTCTATACATTTACTTAACAAAATATGCAAATGAAATTTTGATATCGTTGACGCATGAGCAATGAAAAAATTTTTAGTAAACCTATTCATTTTTCATGCAACTTTTATTATTTTTTAATTTTGATTACAGGATTTTTTGTGCAATGGTTTTTGTCATATTTTCAGAAAATAATATTATTTTATATTAAGAACACTGCAAATTATAAGCAAAAATCTTGGAAAAATTTGAGACTGTTTTTATAAAAACCTTAATTTCTCTAAGAGTATACATGCCATCGACATAAAAATGAACACAATTTATTACAATAAGCCAATTAATCATAAGTTATAGTTTGAACGCTTTTGCTACATTAGTTTTGACAGGCTTATCCAAAAGATATTCATTCTTTTATAATTTGTTGACGGTCCCCTTTGGAGTTTTGGGGGGGAAATCTTCACGTAAATGTATGACTTTTTACTATTATATTTACAAATTTACAGTTTCAAAACAATTCCTCATGTATTTTTCTAGATATTTAACAAAATGTCTAAAATCGCAAATGAACGGTCATCTTTAGCCATATAGTGTATATCTATATATTAGCACATAGTCTATATGGAAATGCATATTTCGTTAATTTTTTAGAGCTGTAGCTCATTTAGTTTGAAAATAAAAACAGTGCACACGATATTCAAATTTAGCAATATGAAAAAACGCATTTTAAAGTTTCAATCTACGGACTTCAATTATACTCACCGTCTACAAATAATTTTAATTCAAGACATAATGCAGATTTGAGAAATTTTAAAACATTAATAATAAAACAAAAACTGAAAGCTGGTTTTTTTTTTTTTTAAAGTTTAAATGTCCTGAGCTCAATTAACCCCGAAAATCTATATTTGAATTTTGAAATGGCTAAATGCTTAAAATGAAATATTTTGTTAAACTGTTGAAAATTGACATAGTGGTTATTTTTAAGAGGTAACTGCTTATTAATCATGTTTTTCAAAAAATTTGAAATTTAAAACTATGGAATGAGCAGAAAATGTTCTAAGATCATAATTGCTCCTAAATTATTCAACCAATTTAATTATTATTAAATAATTATTATTAATTATTTGAGTATTGTAACAGTGAAAATCTTAGCATAAACATCAGGCTTTTAAATCTTTTCTTTGACTTTTTTATTAAAAAATCAGGAAAACCTTGTCTCTTAGAGGCTCTTAGAAGTAAAAACGTTCTAAAATTACGATTTCTTAGAAATAGTAAGGACTAGAAACTTGAAATTTGACATGGAATCTCTTTTAAAATTTAAATGTTCTGTAAGATCAATTTTCTTAAAAACTAAATTTAAAAAAGTGCAATAAGAGGAAACATTGTGAATCCGCGATTACTCTAAAATTTTCAAAACTATTTCTAAAATTCCGTCAGTATTTAAAATCGCGACTTTCCCTACTTAAATATAGGTTATTTTTATTTCCACATCCCTACATCCAAACAATGCAAGAACGAAAAATGTATTAACAACAGGATTTTTAGAAAAGGCTTAATTCTCTTAGGACCAAAGAACTTGAAATGGTGCGATATTTATGCTCCCTAAAAACAGTTTTTAAATTTTTGAAATTTAAATGTCTAAAATGAGCGAAAAGCGATGCAAAGTCATTTTTGTAATCTGAAATGAATGAACCTATTTCAAAAATTATTCTGTTGTTGGGTAGATTATGTACGGAATTTAGAAGCATATACAATGTTTTATTCGTTTTGCGTAAAGCTACAAATGGGTTGTAAAAAAGGGTTCTCTTTTAATTTGTGGTGATTATTTTAGTAGTACCAATGAAATTTGCATTTTATGTTAATTAGTACATTTTGACAATGTTTTCAAAAAATTTGTTTTATGTCCAAACGCGCACAGTCAAGGATCTTGTTAATTAATACCATAAAGATTCCAATATTTCAAACCTGAGCATTTTATTTTCGCTCAATTTTTTATAATAATTCCTTAATAGCAATTAATATCTTTCTATCCAGCACTTGTTCAATATTTAATTTTTTCTCTTGGATAATAAATGATAAATTAAAAAATATAATCTTAAAATTTCAGTTTCAGCCGCTTTTTTTCCTGACCGAGCACATCTGACTAATGTCTGAATGGATCATTAGCTCAAAAGTAAGCATATTTAATACAAATTTTTCCCATAAAAAAATCTTTTATGTGACAAATGTTATCATTTTTGGAAACTTACCACTGACTGCAAGTTAAAATTAGCAATGCTCAACTGAATTACATTGATTTTTCTCAGACATACAGTTTTTTATTAATGTCATTCCCGGAGGGGAGCTTTAAACTACAGTTATGTTTTTGTAGTATGACAAAGCACAGAAAAAACCATTTATACTATTAGATAAGATACAAAGGATCAATTCTACATAAGAATTCATAATAAATTTATTTGGAATGAATACAAAAAACTCCTCCCCCATTTCGAGCTTCTTTTCATCTCGCATCTTTTTAATGTTTAAGAATTCTTCACTTTAAAAGTGAAGAATTCTTAAAAAAAAAAAAAAAATATTCAGTTTTTTTAAAACTGTACTTTTTTTCAGTCAATACAATGTTTGTTAAAAATTTTTCTCTCAAATATACATTTTCAAAATTGAGAGGTTAACGGAGGAGATACCGCCAAGCTGAGGAACATGCTCCTCCCCCATTTAAGTAATAAGTATTAACTCTTATACTTAGTTTTAAAAAAATTCCCTTTTAATCAATATCTGTTAATATAATTGTATAAGCAATATATAAGCATATATGAATCTTACTGTTACTTTGAATTATACAGATCACGAATGTGACAATCTCCAATCACCACGGTTGCTTCTTTATAACAAAATCTAACAACTGAGTATGAATACAAAATTCTTACTTATAATTTAACAACAACAAACATAATGACCAACTTTAGCATCATAGAAAATAAACCGCGATCATAATTTTGCTATCTGTTAACATGAAAAATCAAAATCATAGTTGTAAAAAAAATACACTATATGGTTATTAATGGCCGGACACTTTCAATTTTAGACATTTTGTCGAATATTTAAAATTATGTCCGAAAGTTATACTTGTCAGATTCTTCTTGAATTTCAGAAATAAAAAGATCAAGTTTCATCTCATATTTATAAACGTCGATTTGATAAGGAAGACAATTAGAGAACCAATAAAAAATCAAAGAAAAATAATCATATTTAGAATCATGCTGTACATTAAAATGCACGAAATGATCTGTCGTTGCAAAATATAAATTTATGGATACTGTACAATACATTCATCTATTTGTGTAAGCACAGCACATATTTCATGGCGATATAGCGATATTTTTTAAATTCAAAAAAATTCTGACGTTTTATCAATTTTTATCATGCAGGGTTTTCAACGAAATTTAACGCTAGTTTCAGAAAATTTGGCAATATGTTGTAGAAACAAAATAGTGCGATTAGAATATAAATATATTAAATATTTTTAAAAATATGAGCAGTTGTATTAAATAATTTTTACCTGCTTATACGCAATGATAAAAAAAGATTTTTTTTTACTTAATCTAATAATTAACTTTATGAAGAAACTTTTTTTAAAAATGCAGCAAGTGAAGTGAGCTGATTCTTAATTGCTCTCTAAAAACAGCTGAATGATAAGAAATTTTCCACACATTGTAAATTTTATATAAGGTACCCTGGGGTAATAACGCCACGTTAAGGTTCTAGCAATTTTCACGGCTCAGTTTTAGTTTGTATTTTTCAAACAAATATATGATTTGATACAGCAACTCATTGACTATCTATATAAAAAAATAATTTAACAGATATGAATACATAAAATGTAATGGCGTGATTTCTTGACCAATGCTATTTGGCGTTATTACCCGCCTATATGGGTAATAACGCCATGCAAACAAAACAATGAAATAAGTTGGATTAATTGCATGTATCTTGCCCAATTCTAAAAATACAAACTCTCAGCTCTAGAAATTGACAAATTGCATCCTAAGCTATTGAAAATGTTCCTTTTTTCGTGAAAGTGTAAGAAAAATAAAGGTGTGGTGTGGGGAGGGGGGGGGGAGGATGAGACAAAAGAATATCAGACCGTGAGCTTCTTTTTGCTTAAAAAGGAGCGTTTAAATAGAATTATTGGAAACATTGCACAGTTTTAACTGTGTTTATTTGAATCAGTATTTAGGATGTAGCTCTGCCACTGTAGGGAATCAACCGGGGTAAAAATTGCAAGGACTGGCGTTATTACCCCGTTATAGTTATTGCGCTGTACATTTTAAATTACAAATTATCTTGAGAAGATATCCAAAATCTTCAACGACATTTTGAAAGGCCATGAAATGTACTACAAATTTATGTAATTAACAAAGTATTTCCGGATAAAAAAAATAGTCTTCACATCACAAAACGTATCTCGCAAATTTTAGATCAAGCGTTAATTTTAGCTGCTTGTAAAAACAATAAGACCTAAAAATGAAACAAATTAACTTGAAGCTGTTTTTTGCGATTTATATGACTCAAAACCCTTCTGCGCAGAACACATGGGTATCATTTACCAGATTATTTCATAATTATGCGAAATATTAGCACTTGGCGTTATTACCCCGTCTGGCGTTATTACCCCAGGGTACCTTATATATATTTTTTCGTTTTTTATTGATTCTTTAGTAGCTCTTTTTGGATAATTATCAGAACGAACCATTCTATCATAAAATGAAGTATCAAAATCGAAACATTTGTTCCAACTCATTGATGCTTATTAGATGTTAACTTTTTCCTATATGTCAGTTGATAAAAAATGACAATTTGTGGGAAATCCCTTATCGGTTAGCTGCTATTTTGAGAGCAACTAAAAATTATCTCACTCTATCGATAACGTATTTCTGAAATTTTACCATATTTGACTAATTTTTTTATGAGTTGCTCTATAAAATTGACTATTACACAGTGTTAAGCGATTCGTTTTAGATTCGTTCGTAATTATATAAATATGCAGCATCTATAATCGTCGTCCAGTCCCGTAATAATCGTAATAATCGTCTGCCCGTCTATCCATCGGTCTGTCCGCAAATAACAGAGCAAAATCTACCCAACCAAATCGTTTTAAATTTAAAATACATATATTTTGCTAAGTTTTGTATAGTAAGTTCAAATTTTATGAAAACCGGATGTATAGTTTAATTACAGGCAATCAAAAGCATTCCTTTACGTTACGGTCTATGGGAAAAAATAGTTTCAGGTGAATTTTAATGATGTTATACTCTTTCGAACATAATAGAATAAATATACATCTATGAAGTATATACTAAAAAAATACACTTTGCACAATCTGTGGTGTAAAGAAAATTTGTTATTAATTTGCAGGGCCACACAAAAGTATTCCATTACACAATATTGTAAGGGGAACCACTATTTGGAGCGAATTATATTATTTTAAAATTATTTCACATTTTATGATACTGATATACGAGGTTTAACAGAAGTTACTTCCTGTAAAACAGTAAGCAGATAGCATTTACAGGGACACATAAAATATTTCGGCCACTATACTGTTTCCGATGTATTGTACACTATAACACCAAGATCTGAATATTTTTAAAATTGCGATGTAGTAAGAACGCAACTCATTTGGTAAGTTTGACATGCAATTTCCAACTTGTTATCGTTCGCACAAGTGCAGATAAATATTATTTCATATAACTACTGATATTTCATAAAATTTTTAATTTATGTATATTTCAATTAGACAATATTTTTTTTCGATTACATATTGCAATTTTTTTTTTCTTTACTGGTGTAAATTTGGTTGAAAGCCCTGCATGATATAAGCTAAAAATAGGTCAAAATTTTTTGAACTTTTCAAAGGAATCACTATATATTCATTAATATAATATTCTTACAAAAATCAATAAACATATTGTACGGTATTCACATGTTTGTATTCTGCAGCGATAGATCATTTTGTGCATTTTAATGTACAAAGTAGTCCTGAATGTTGTTATTTTTCTTAGATTTTTTGTTGGCCCCCTAATTATTTTGCTTTTCAAACCAATGTTGACAAATTTGAGGTCAAATATATTCTTTATAATCCTGAAGTTCACGGAAAATCTGACTAGTAATTTTTAAAATATTTGACAAAACGTTTAAAATTTAAAATGTCCAGTTATTAATGGCCATATAGTGTATATGTTTTCTTATTGTATACTCTGTGAACTTATAGAATTTATGGAAACTTTCAATGTATCATTTAATATACATCTCGTAAATAAATATTGTCTTATTTTACAGAAGAGAAATTCGCATGGGACATTTTAAAATATCAATTATTCTTTATTTTAAAATTTTAAATAAACTGAAAAGTTTTGTTTGTTTTAACCCCAAATTTTAAATATAACTATTTAAGCTTGCTATTAAACAGTTCAATATTCAAATTAATCCATTTAAAATTATAGAATTTGGTTTTTAATGTTCCGTGTCACTTAAAGGGGCTACTTTACTAAAATTCCCATACTAAAACTCCCCATGGCAAAATCCCATTTCAACCAAATGAAAAGCTTTGAAGAGAGATTACTCATAACCTATACTGAAAAAAATGCGGATGCTTCTTAATTTACGAAAATCTACTATAATCGCAAACAAAAAATGTAGAATAACCTCTTCCAAATTACCCAAGATTCCAAAAAGCGTTCTTTTATCTTTAGAAACCTCACAAAAAATTTATTTTTGAAATTGAAAGGAAAATTTATAAAATTAGATTTTTATATGCTGCCCATCGTTTTCGGAAATGTTTTTGAGTAGATTTTATAGTACATTAATCAGTTCTCTTTTTTTCTGATCAATTTTTCTGGTGCTACTATGTTCTCAAGTAAATACTTCCACACTCAGCAAATATTTTAAACTGACAAATACAGGGAATTAACAGCATGAATATTAGCATTTTTTTTTTCAATTCCGTGCACAATTTCAGTTTTGCAGCTAAAAATGTTTAGTTGAGAACTGATAGCATCAGAAAAACGGATTTCCCATGTACAGAGAATTGATTCATGCTTTGTAAAAGCTACTCGAAAACGTTTCTGAAAATGACGGGCAGCCAATAAAAATTTATTTTTATAAATTCTTTTTTAAAATTCGAGAATTAATTGTTTTCTGATATTTCAAAAGGTAAAAAAACGCTTTTCGGAAAATTAGTGACTTGGAAACGGTTGTTAAATATTACTTACCAATCATACAGTAGAGTAAGTCCTGCAATCGTTTTGAAATTCAAAAATAATTTATTGATGGATTTACACTTTTTAGACACTGGAGATTCCGAAAAACATATTTTTTAAAAAAAAAGAAGTGTCTGTCCACCTGTGTATGTGTCTGTAAACTCTCTATCTCCCAAACAAACTGAAATATAGACTTAAAATTTGATGTGTATATCAATTAGTAATACAAATAGTATGTAATAATGGGAAGAAGCCCACTGAATATCAGTAACCTTGATTATCTGGAACTATGTTTTTTGGACTCACGAAATATTCATTCTAATAAAGGTATGTAAAAAAAAATTCGATTTTTTTTTTTTTTTTTTTTTTTTTTTTTTTTAACTAGTGGCTGTAAAAGACAAAAAAAATTATATATTTTGTATAAAAAATAAAATTGATCGTATAATTAGCTGTCGAGATAGTTATAATCCTATTTTCTACACTCTTCTGTTTTTCATGACCCTGTATTTTATTCAAATTTTAATTCAAATATATATCTTAATTGGAAATGAGACACTTCATCCGAGTCAGTATACTTTTAGTTAATACGTTTATCATTTTTGGAATTATAAGGATGTTTCTTTTACTATTTAATTATTACGTCGGCCAAAAAACTATCGTCAAACTATAAGATTACATATCAATAATGGTTTATCGTAATATCATATGCACTAGACATTAAATACGTTACATGTGATTGTATATCATAACTGATTTTTAATTTGACGTTTTATTTATATTTTTTCAAATCTTTTACTAATTTATTTGTTTTTTCGTTATTTAAAATAAATATTATGCCAATTTGTATAATATACGAGTAGTTCGGCGATTTATATAATTTGTCGAAATAAGTCTACGGGGTAATCAAGAAGTACTTGCGATTCCGTAATAGAGCCTCACTATGTATAAAAAATATTTAAATATACGTTAAAATTTTATTTTGGAATTTCGATGCATTTTATAAATAGTTTACAAGTGATTTATTTTCATATTTTATAGTGTGCATATCCATGATGGTTAAATATTAAGGTGGCCCCCTATGATTAGTTTTTATTCGTGATTATAGTAAATTTTCGTAGATTAAGTAGCATCTGTTTTTCTTTTATTTAGAGAATAATATAATTATAATTATAAGGTTTTAACCAACAGAAAAAGGACGCCATATATCGACGATGTAAAGTTTTGTAAATTACTTCCTTAATTTTTTAGTATGTAAAAAATTTCTATCGCTAACCTTTGAAATTTTTTCTTGAAGAAATTTTACCACCTTCTTAAAAATACTTAAAATTTACAGAGACATTTTTTTCTTAAATCACATCTTCGGCATTTTGAGGTCTTTTTTTTCATAGTAAAAACCGTATTTTAATAATTATAATCAGTAATGAGTAATCGCGCTTTAAAATTTTGCTACCATTGAGTTTTGATATCGAGGAGTTTAAGTAATGCCTGGGTTGGAATGCTGCCCTCGACATTTTTTTCACTCAGTTGGAAAGAATTTCTCTCATAATTTCCCAAACTTTAAAATTTTGGTGATTAATGGTGTTTTTCAATCCAAACTGATTATTCTGATTTATTTTTAAATTCATTTTTGCTCTCAAATGCATTAAACTGGCAAATTCTCTTATTCAGAAAGTGTACAATGTGCCGTGCTTGTCTATTTTTTGATAAATGCAGAAAATATTGTAAACAAAGCTGTCAAAGTTTGCATTTTGAACCTGATTTTCCGAAGCCGGTGATCTTTGAATGAAAAAAAAAATGGTCATACTGAGAAAATAATTGTTTATAAATCAAATTCTAATGATTTGAGCGAAAAATTAAATCACACGGCATCTTACACAGCTCTTCAAGAAACACCTCGAAAACACCTCGGGAAGTTTAATGTTTATACTTTTCAAAATGAGTCTGAAAAAGTATCAGAAAATTTTAGAGTGGTTGAGGGTGGAAAAATATATATTTTTTAATACACTCTTAATGCGTTAATGTTCGTTTATTATATGAGAATAATTTAAAATCTTCGGCTAATATTTACTATATATATATATATATGCTGATTTTGCATTTATAACGTTTAGATATGTGGATGAAAACTGGATAAATGGTTGGAATTCTTATGAAAGTTGCATTGAGAGCGTGCGTTTCATAACTCACTTTATCTGAAATTTTAAAATCGGATTTTCTCTATCAATATTTTTCTATTGGTGAATCTGCATCGAAAAGCACTATAATCTGCAAAAACAAAACTTAGTTTTATTGTGTATTTCTGACATTGCAAAATCTTAGTTCACAATAAAAAGCAACGGACACAGTCAGAGATTTTTCGCGATTTCCCAAAATTTGACTTTCTGGATAAGGTGAGTTTTGAAACTCACGTCCTCATTTATATCTATGATGAGAACATTACTAATGAAGTAAAAAAAAAAAAAAAAAAAAAAAACATTTTTAGTACTTGTTTTATGCCAGAAGAAATACGAACAAATGAAAAGCGTAAGAAAGAAGTACAATATAAAAAATAAATAAATAAAATAAAATAAAAATCCGTTAAATTTACGGCAAATACTGCAGCACAATTAGTTGTAATAAGTAAACTTACTTCTAATTTTACTGCAAATTTTACCGCAAAAACTACTGCCAACATCGCTGCCAGCAGTTTTTGCCGTAAATTTAACGGATATTTTTGACAGTGTACATGAAAGAAAAAAAGTTTGGCAACCATTGAATCCATGCATCGGTTATATTTTAGTCGGTTGATTCGTATTAAAGTTACTGATAAAGTTTAAGTTAAGGATCGCCTGTAATTTTCTTTTGTGTGAAATGTTTTATCTTATCTATAACAATATGCTGCATTTTAATATATGTATCCTACGACTTTATTGAATCGGGTAAAAATTTCCGATAAAATTTATCTAAATCGCAAACTCTTATTTAAAGGAAAATGTAAGAATAGAACCGATTCGTCAAGTTTAAGTGAAGAAAGAATGTCGATATCGATGAAAAAAGAGCTGAAACCTTAAGGAACTAAGGCTACTGCTGAATCGAATGAATTTATTGTTGGAATTTTGCAGTAAATGAAATTTTCATCTCAGGTACAAATATTTCAGCTTTTATTTGCTTGCCATAGTAAATGGATAAAAAATAACAAAACGTTGGAAGATAGTAACTCTTTAAATCAGAATATTTTAGATCTGAAATATATACAATCAGCTTATTAATCCTTCCTGACATGGTACTTGTTCCTAGAGGAGATAATATTAAATGCTTAATTGAAAGCTCTCTACATATTTTTCGGCTTATTTTGTAATATACAGCAACAATTTGTATCGCCAGCTATTCTACAAAATGATAGGAACAATCATTTTATTGGTTAACAGTAAGTGTGTTTATATCAATCCGCATTTATCCCCACACTTATACTTTGATGTTATCTAACAAAATAGGTATTATATAGACTAGTATTAAAAAATGCTCTGACGAGCACAAAAAAAGGTTAATATGTTTTAAAGTATGAAAAAGTGTTTGACAAGTGCTTCTAATTGAGAATGAGGAAGGACAAGGGATCCCTTCTTGGCTGCAACTGACTGTCAATGCCAAATTTGAAAAAATCATATTTGCGCTTTTTCCATATAAAAGTAATTTGCGTAAAACTTTTTTTCTTTACTTTTTAGTAAAACTTTCAATCGTGCTTTATATGTTAACTGCATTGTCGACTCACACTGCAACTGCACTACAAATCAGTTTTCTGTTCAGTTTTACACTGCGACAGTTCATGGTGGGACTGCGTGAATGTGATATGCTGCAGACAGTGTGGAATTCAGGAGGTGGGCCGGGCGAACATTCCCTCCCGGAACAGTGAAATTCCCCCCTCCAAGAAAATTTGAGATTTTGTGTTTTTAATCTCATAACCCCCCCCCCCCAGATCTCTATTGTGTCCCCCCACCCCCCGAAGCCGCAGAAGATCCTCCCGGAGAAAATTGTCTGAATTCAACACTGACTGCAGGAACTATGGTTTTTGGTACTTTTTCTCTTTACATTCATGTTTAATCACGCTGCGTCTTTTCTAACTATGACTTTACACTACACAATTTTATCGCAACTGTGACTGATTTCTTTTATATGGAAAAAGCGCAAATATGATTTTTTCAAATTTGGCATTGACAGTGAGTTGCAGCCAAGAAGGGACCCCTTGTCCTTCCTCATTCTCAATTAGAAGCACTTGTCAAACACTTTTTCATACTTTAAAACATATTAACCTTTTTTTGTGCTCGTCAGAGCATTTTTTAATACTAGTCATTTAAATTTTTTGATAATTATACATTGAATATAAGAAAACCTCTGTTGCTTTTAAATATTCCCAGTACTTTTTCTTATTTTGCTCAATATTAAACTATTTAATTTAAGTAATACACACTATTTTAATCGATTGGGATTTTTTTTAATCGAATTCACATTATTTTTAAAGTATTTTATTACTATTTCTTTAAAATTAGCATCTTTTGAGTTTATTACATACAAACAGGATCAAGATCACTCTGCCAGGGAACCAACCAAAAATGGCACAGAGAAGAACCCCTGACAGAAAAGTACCCTCTGCGAGTTGGTCATAAACCGAACTGGTCATAAACAGAGGCGGCCGTAAACCAAGGTTCCACTATATTTTAACCGTTAAGTTTGCAAATTTGGCATTATTTATATATTCAGTGGCGATGATCATTATGGAACTTGGCGATTTAGCCGATTAAACTTGCGATTTTAAAGTAGCGTTTGTTAACAACGGAATATTAAGAATTTTTAGTAGAAAAATTAGGTAAATTACTATAATTTTTATGCACGATTTTAAGTAAACTTCCACTAAACTCTGATTTTTTTTTCCATAATTTTAAATTCAGTACATTTGGAAATGGAAGGGAGAGGGAAAGTATATCTTTAAAATGCATTTTCGACAATATCTCAAGAAAAAATACTTTTAAATGCCAATAATTGCTCATCGTAAATGTTACATTCACTTCACACCATCACAAAAGTTTTTTGCATCACTATGTGTTTTTTCATTTTATGCTTTCTTGGCACAGATGCCATATATGCACGACATTGGTGCGATGTTTTACTGACGCCAATTTGGCAAAAGCTTCATTTTCAAACTTCAATTACATATATGATATTAAAGTACTACTTAGTTAGCCCGTTGACAAATTTCGCCAAACTATGCAAATTACCAAACTCATAGCAAAGTTATAAATATTGACATAGTTTTCATTTTAAATAATGCACACAAAACAAGTTGGAAATTGCAAGTGAAGCGTAGCAAATGAGGTGCGTTCTTATGATAACGAAGTTTTAAAAATATTCAGATCTTGCTGTTATAGTAGACAGTACTTCGGAAACAGTATATTGTCGAAATCTTTTTTGTGTTCCTGTAAATATACAGGAAGTAACTTTTATTACACCTTAGCAACACATATCATATTCATTAAATGTGAAATAGTTTAATATGATTAAAACACGCCCCAAACAATGTTTCCCCGTATAGCATTATGTAGTGGAATACTTTTGTGTGGCCCTGTAATTTAATAATAAATATTCTTTGCATCACAGATTGTACAGAATGTATATTTCAGTATATATATATACTTCTTAGGTTCATGTCAATTCTATTATATTCGAAAGAGTTTAACAGCATTAAAATTTATTTGAAACTTTTTTTCCATTGACCGTAATGTAATAGAATACTTTTGATTGTCCCTGTAATTGATCTATGCATCCGATTTTCATAAACTTTGAAATAACTCGACAAAATTATGCAATAAATATATTTTTTAAATTTCAAAAGATTCGGTTTGGTAGTTTTTGCGTTGTTATATGCAAACGGACGGACTGAACGGCAACTATAGATGCTACGTATTTACATAATTACGAACGCAAATAAAAACGAATAATTAGTAGAATATTAATAAAACATACAAATAAAAAGTCGAAATAAAAATCCCTTAATGGCGTTTTAAACACGTGCATCGTATTTAATGTCATTGGATGCGATATTCACAATCATCCATTATCGGCATTTAATCTTATAGTTTGGCGATGGTTTTTTGGTGGACGGGATAATCAAGTAGTACATATATCAACTATTTTCTATTATTTTAAAAAGTAAATAATAATGAATAAAAGCGGGTACTAATTGATTATCCTGTCGACCAAAAAATTATCGCCAGATTATAAAATTAAATGCCAATAACGGATTATCATAAATGTTGCATTCAGCTTACATTAAATAGGTTACCCATGTGTGTTATGTCATAATGTGATTTTGAATTCGACTTTTTATTTGTACTTTTATTGATGTTTTACTAATTTATTTCTTCTTTCGTTAATTAAAATAAAAATTATGCCAATATGCATAACTTGGTGATTAAATGGATGATTTGTACAATTTGGTGAAATTGGTCGACGGGATAATCAAGTGGTACTGAAAAGTTTAAGTAATAACTATAGAATGAAATAATTTATAAAATTTAACAATATTAAATAAAGGTAAATAAAAAGTTATTTTTTAAGAAACAACAATAGCCCGGCTATCATATCAGTTAAGTACCCTGATGCGTATTTGACATCACATCGTTATTTAAAATCAATTGAATGGTATTTAAGATATGGACAGAATGTGAAGTTTTTGATTTACTAATTTAAAAAGCTTACATTTAGTTCCTGAATAGAAATTTTGGTTCTCCTAGGTAGTTTTTTCCGATGTGTTTGTTTTTTTCCCATTTTTTTTCCTGCTAATAAAATTCAAAATGTTAGGGTACTCGAGAAAATCATTCCATTGTCATGTAAAATGCATGCTATTTGAAAAAATAATCATGGAGTCGAACAAAAAAAAAATGACAGTGCGTTTACAACTTTATTATTTTAAGAACTGAAATTGAAATCTTCTCAATAAAAACAAATAACCATGTTTTTCACGTGATTTGTTTAATTTCAATGAATTATGATACATACATTATATTAAATTTAGTGGCAATGAATAAAAAAAACTACAATCGCAACAGCAAAAAGTAATATTCAACTGGAGGTTTAAGACAAAAATTCGATTTTCTCAGGTACCATCAAAAATACAAAGATGAAAAAAAAAACTGTTCTAAGTTTTATCAAGACGATAAAAATAAGCCAAAAACGAAGTTAATCCATCCATAAGATCGCTAGCTATCGCTTGTTGAACTTTTCGTCTTAATTTTTTCGTTAAAAGTTAAATAAAAAACTACAGTAAACTACAATATTTTTTTTAATGCTATCATTTTATTCGTCTCGTCGAGTTCTATTGTTTAAAAAAAAATCACTGTCGTACGTCAACTGGTTCGCCAGAAATTTCAAAAAGACGTTCGCACTTTCTATTTCTTAAACATATTATACCAAACGCTACCGCGTTTGCTATGATTAAAAAATCGTTTTAAATTAAATTATATTATAACAATATAGTGGAATGCATATTCATTGGAAATGCAATAGGGACAAGTTGATAAGAACAAAACAAAATTTGATCAACATGGAAATGTTTCATATCTATTATGTGTCCGTTGAGTTCAAAAATTTCATTGCAGCGTTGTCCGTGGCACAGAGTGGAAATTTTGAAATTTATTGAGGTAAGATAACACACCATTCAGCACAAATGTGAGATTTCAATTCTGTTTTCGAGTTGGGATCATTTGACTCTTTAAATGGATAGATATTGCACCTTATAGTACAGCAGGCATTCTCCACAGGTTATAGGCCTGGGTTATTAATCGACGAATCAAATGTGAGAATTATTATCTTCAAATCACATTTCTGTGTCTTTTGTAGAATAAATTGACTTATTATCTAGTTAAAAAATATAAAAAGACGGACAATTTGTTCACCTGTTTCAACAAAAGGCATTCGCACGGTTGAATATGCAATATATATGTCTTTTTGTCGTCCTTCTAGAAAAATAAATCTCTGCTTAGCTTCTCTTTAAAAAAGCTGTCAAAACATCAGGAACCTCCACATTGTTATCTATTGGAAAACCTATGTCCTTTTATTTTTCAAACGTCATGTCAATATGAATTAACATCATCTAGACCATCGAAATTAAAGGTCTTTTCGATGCTGAGATTAATTTTAGATTAATCCGTTTGTTGCTTCAAATGTTTCTTTGCAAAACTGTACATAGTCCTTTTTTTATGGGTAAAAGGTAAATATGGATGCCGGTGTGCTTTTGCATATTTAAAGATTCTCGACCAATAAAGTGTTCTTTTTATAGTCCATACTGATGCTGGTGTATTTATCTAGCTTCCGATTTTCTTTGTTTTCATTCTTTTACTTGCGACCATGCAAACAATCAAACGTTGATATCGTTTCGAAAAAATTGTACTTGCCTTTATTGTACTTGCCTTTACTGAATCTTGCCTTTATTGAATCTTGCCTTTATTGTACATTTTATAGTACGATAGTTCATCGAGTTTTATAGTGAATCAAAAATTGCAGACTTTAATTTTAACCTCAATTTTTAGAAGGAACTATCCGATATTATAAATAAAATAGGATTTGCCATCACTTGAAGTCAAAAAGCATTTTTTCTCCTCTCCCCATCATCGAAAATGTTTGCGAACAAAACGAATGTGATATGAATATCTTTTAAATATTTTTCCAAAATGTTTCGTACATTTGCATACTAAATGCAAACTCATTTCAAGTAGTGTTTCTTTGGTTTTTTTTTTTTTTTTTTTTTTTTTTTTTTTTTTTTTTTTTCATTTTTACTATTTTACATCAGGCTATAAGTACTTCAATTTCTGGCCTAATCTGTTGATCAAATAAATACGTTTACAACCGTAAATTTCATTTAGTAAGGTGCGACTTATTCCGATATTATATTTATTTGACTTCATTTAATTAATGAATTTCATTTTTCGTCATTTTATCAATGGATTATATTCACAAATTAACAGAGTCATCCCGAGTACTCGGTATATACTCGGTACTCGACATATTCAGCCAGTACCGATTAGTAGTAAGAGTTTCTTTTTTTTTAAGCATTTTTATCATTTTTGGATCTGTAAAAGTTATTTAAATACAAGTGTTATTGCAAGTATAAAATGCAATTATTCATTAAAAAAAAATTTATTCGGTAACTTCGTACATATTATTTTAAAAAATAGTCTATACAATATATAAAAGTTATTAAAAACTATGCGGTTAAAAATTTAGTTTTAAATCCATACAATTAAAAATAGTTCATATTTAAAACTAAGAAAAGACCATTATCTTGAATACCGATTTTTTTTTGCAAAGACGGGAAATACAGCCCACGAAAAATAAATGTATATTAATAATTACATTTGTTAAATCATAAGTTATGTTACAAAGATGGCAATTTGTTTTATATTTTCAGGAGATGGGTTTTTTTTTATTATTGTAAATTTGGCCTGCATCAGAAAAAATGCATTTGCTTTAAGCAGTGATTAAAGTTGCGAGTAAGGTGCTTACACATAATGAGAAAAGTTTTATCACACTATGTTTTCCAAATAGACTGTACATTCTAACTCAGTAACTCTTCTGTTGAGAAAGTCTATCTCTTTTTTCTACTATTTCTTCATATTTATTTCCAATCTAGTGTTACTGTCATAATTATTGTCTTGTTTATTTGAAATCTCATCAATCTCAAATTTTTAGCGCTGGCTTCTCATTTGAATCATCTATATCGACTTGTCATCAGTAGTAGTGCTTTTTTTAGATGAATTCTGAAAATTTTCAGAATTTCTTATATCAGATTTCCTTGATTTCTTTTATTGACAATCCCCATACGATATTTTTTAACCACTTAACTGTTTCTTCTTTTTACGTGCAATAAATTAGAAATATGGGATAAACATCACGTTTTTAAAGCTAAAATATTCGTAATGTTTAATCTAAACATTTCTGAGATTTAAAAAAAAATGAAATCGATTTGAATAAAAATTAGTGATGTTAAACAGCTTTAAGGGGTGGGTCAAGCAAATTCTCCTTACCCGTACGACGTGCGTGCAAATCAGTTAGTGGTTAATGTATGCTGCTTCCTCGTATAACACATGCATCCAGCTTGCTAATATCTCATTTGAGAAGAAAAAAAATAAAAATTGCTCAATCGCGTCCTATTATTGCTTTAAATAATACGTATTTGTTGATGAATCATTGGCAAGGCGGAAACGCAAATATTTTCGTTCTGACAAATATCTTTGATATCTTAGAATATTTCTTTGAAATTCCTTGAATATTCAAGATTGATAAATTCTCTGATTTTTTTTTTTTTTCCTAATTTTCAAAATCTATGGATGAATATCTCAAAATGTCAGACTTTGATCATCTGAGACACTGAAGTAATCCTTTGAAAATAATTCAAAATTTCAAAAGGTAAATTTATTTCTATTAGAGAACAAAGGATTTTCCATGCAAAATTACTAAATTTTGAAGATCTTGAATAACAAGCTAACTTTAATATGTAAGTACATGTCATTTCTTGGCATTTGTATGCCAGGATAATGACAATTTCATTCTGAAAAATTTTTTACATTCATGGTTTTTGTTTTTTTTTTTGTTTTTGTTTTTTTTTTTTTTGTTTTTTGTTTTTTTTTTTTTTAGGTCTAACACTTAAATTTTGTTTAAAGGAAAATGTTTTTCAATATAGTAGTTCAAATTCCATGTTAAGTCCAGCTTTTTATGTTAATTTATGGAAAAATGACACAATAAAAATCGACTCAATTTTTACAGAAACTTAATCATATTATTTTAAACAAATATCTAAATGATCTTACTGGTAACTAATAACGTTACTACTTCTAGCTTGAACTATGTTAAAAACAAGAAGAATTACTCTGTAGTGCCGCATTTATGCATGATAAAGAAATAAAATGCAGGCCAGAAAATGACATTCTTTTCAGTGGCAATTATATTTTAATTATGAAAAATTATTTGTAAAATACAGAATTTGTTATCTTCCTCATATATGTGTTTTATGAGGTATAAATATTAATTAAAAATAAAAAAAAAACTTGAAAAAAATATTTATGCAATATAGCAGAAGACCCTTTACTTTGCACACATCACCAGTGTGACATGCCAGGAAAATTACAATATGAAATTCTAATCTTTTAATTGCTTTATTTATGTTATTAGAGATATAATGTCTCTTGAAAGTACTTCTAAGGATATTTTTTAGAATGTATAATAAAAAACTACATTGTGTAACATTTAGTAGAAATTTTATAGAGCAGACTGCAATTTCCGTACTTTTTTATATCCATCCTTATATTAATACTTGGAATTTTTTTCAAAGAGAAAACCCACACCTTTATATCGACCATGTCATGTATCAGTTCTACGGCTTTACTTTACTTCTTAAACCTTTTTTTATTCCGCATTTATATTTTTCAGTGAAAGTGATAATTTAAATCGAAGGTCAATTGCAGTTATGATGAAATAATGAAAATGTTCTTGAATTTCGATTTCATTTATAAATATCCTCTGATTTTCATTTGCCTTGTTTTCATTTTTCGCAAACGTGAATCGTTTTTTCCATTCCCTCTTTCACTGTACCACAACCAAAATGATTAGAACTTTTTTTTTTTTTCAAAAAAATGTAGGAATGTTTTAATGGATGGTAATGCGTCTAATGTGACCTATTCATCTGTGTTATCAACCTTGTGATTACACTGAATGGGAATAACGATTTCATTACACTTTTCAGTAATTGCCTCTGAAGTATGGTTAATTTTTTATCTCACTATCAGCAGCATAAATGCAAATAACCCACTTTAATTTGTGCGCCTTTTCAACATATAATATATTTTGAATTCCACCTTATGATTAATTACAGTTAAATTACTCTTGTGATTTTTTTAATTATTTATCTGTTTATTTATTTTATTTTATTTTATTTTATTTTTATTTATTTTATTTATTTATTTTTTTATTTTTATTTATTTTTGATTTAGAGACAAATGCAATTGAACCTTTCTCAAAATTTGTGCATGAATGTTTTTAGCCATAGCTACCATGTCAGAAATAGCACGTTGGGACGATTTACCCGATTTTATTATAAGCTGCACATTGTGAATAGTGCAAGCTAACGCATCTAACATAAACCTTTTGCATCATTTAATGAAATGTAACAGCATCATATAATCATTTTTGATACAGATTCCAGTATCAGACTGAGTTAGTTAAATTGAATTATAAATTTTAATTTCCCTTTGGATAATTTTACTCTTTACGTATCATTTTTTTTTTTTTTTTTTTTTTTTTTTTTTTTTTTAAGTAAGGCTACTGTTTTAATATTTTTTTTTTATTTCCAAAAATTGTCTTTAGAAGGAGCATAATAAAATTTCAATTTTAATTAGTTAATTTGTTTTGTTTCTTTTTAAGTTTTTTTTTTTAAATGTAATTATATGCTCAAGAAATACGCTTATTATATTCATATACACAGACACATGTTATCTCAAGCTCACTTCAAGTGCACATCGATAGTTCTTTCTTATACACAAGTGCTCGATAATCGGCCGAGTAGTAATTGGCTGAGTATTCGGCCAAAGTGCTACTTGGCACACCCCTACACAAAGGCGCCAACTTATATCGACCCATGGGGCGCGAGCCCATCCAATAATTTGATCTTTCCGCCCACAAAATTTCAGTTGATTTATTTCATCATTTATTTATTTAATCGCGGAAATAAAATTTGGTTTTACTGAAGTTATCAAAATATTTTTGTTTGAAAAATAGTGAATAGATCACATAAACTTACCGAAGCATTGAAAATTCTACCGGTACAGTTAAATTTCTCTTAGAAACAACTTTCCTGATATCTTGCCATCAGTTTAAAGGTCTTGAAAAATAAAAAACTTCGGTGACTAAAATTTCTGTTTTTCTTAACATTTAGTATTTTTCCTTCCAATAGGTAGCAATTTTTAGACTATCTACACTATTAAAATCCGATCGTATGTATGTTGTATGTATGCGACACTATCTCCTCCGATCCCGGAAACGGAGAAACGTCGCGTTTGTTTTGAATTGAAGGGGAAAAATCCCGGGATCCCGAGTTGGCCATTCACATCCCGAAATTCCAATTAGTTGGTAAGTTGGTAAGTAAAGATTATTGCACCATATTATAAATTAAATTAACTTTCCATTGACGTACACTTTTATGAGTTTACTTCAAAATTAATTAACTACCGTTATGAACTAACAAATTTTAGAGATCGATATTTTCCAAAAGGTTTCCTTAAATTTGGTTACTCCTGAATTTTTTTATTGAAATGAATCTATTTTTAAAAAATTGAATAATAAAACCAAATGCACAAAAAATTGAATGGTGGCATTTCGAATCATTACATCATCGGTCATGCATACTAGGGATGGGGTCTCCATCCAGATGTGGAACAAAAAAATCAAACTTATGAAGTATATAAAACCTACATCTCAAAATAAAAGCCATTGTGTTTTAAAAAAAAGCAAAAAGTGCCCCATGACGTGTTGTCTCAATGAAATCCGTCAAAGTGGGTAATGAAGAATTAAAATACATTCTATAGAAGTGCTGGAATCAGTTAAAATATGATAGATGGTCAGGATATCAAAGTGACAGTGAGGACACAAGGTGCATTCTGCCGTAATAAAAGATGTTTGTGGGTGATTCGAGAATGATAAATTCTTAGACGAATCAAAAGAACATCAGTTTTCCTGGGATAACTCGGAAGCCAGATTATGATAGTGAGTTTAGTGTGATGTACTTGGTTATTGTTCTGTAAATCCCAACTTTCTTGCCGTTAATTCTATAGAAAATGACTTATAATTAGTTTAATATCTGAGAATGGGATTTTATGGTGAAATGGATTAAGAGTACGTTTTATTGCCTCATCTGCTTTATCATTTCCAAAAATACCCATGAGTCCTGGTACCCAGAAAATAAAATATAACCAATGTCAATTCATTATAAATTTCTAAGGTGAATGTGGCATGGAAGATGGAAATGAAAGTAAGAAAAATTATTGACCGATCTATTTACAGATTATTAAACATTTACAAATATATTTAGGAGGTATTTGGGTTAATTAAGTTACTTGAAGAAAAAAAATCTTTTCTTTGTATATTGTGTCGGGTATCTTGTAAAAGCTTTTACAGCGTTACGCAGAACTCAAAAATATATTTCTTTTAATTTTAGGTATTAGATTTTCATACATATCGTCGAAAATATAGTGCAAAAATAAATTCTACCGTCCACATATACCAGTCGCTCGTCCCCGAAGAATTAATAATACATATGTTTCTTGTACGAAATCCTCTTAGCGCGAGAAATACCCGCATTAGGCCGGGTTTATTTTTTTTCTTTACTTTTTTCTTAAAAACTAGACGTGTTCGAAGAACATTGATTATAGATTTGAAATCCGCATGAAAATCTAGCCTAGAAAAACTTTACGTCAGTTCTATAGAAAACTACTTTAATGTTGAATGTAATTTACGCAATTGAAAAATATGCAAATTAGGCTTAATAACTGACTGATAAATGTTAAGAATATGCGGATTGTGGTATTTATCTGAAGCAAATATTCCAGTAGTCATAACATAAAACAAAAAAAGCAAATCAGGCATTTATTGTACTTAAAATTTGCATAAAAGGATAAAAAAATATATAACCTTAAATTTGCATAAATCGAAGTATGCAAATAATTCAAAAACATACAGGCTGTAGAAAACCAAAAACTATATTAGAAATAAGCGAACAAAATTGAATAAAAAACAATTAATTTCAGTTCTGTGGAAGAACCATTGTTGTCCAGTGTATTAATAATATTTATTATTAATCGATGAGAATACAGTCAATTTTTAAATATTTTTAACTCTCTCTGATTGGGATCTACAGATTACTGACGTCATTATTTCTTTTCTTTTTGTACATCTGGAATTTTTATTACTTTTAATAACAGAAAAATGCTATTTGATTATTACGAACATACATTAAGAAAATAAATTAAAACTTACGTCACAAAATTACCCTATTTGATTTAAGAACAGCCTTAAGAACATGTTATTCGCTACAATCTCCAAATCTTGAATGGTTAAAGGCACATATTTGTAACGCGTAAATGACTTTTTAGGTAGATCTCGTAAGAAATACTACCTATTGCAGTCGTTACCATGGCACGACTTTTGAAAAATTTCTTCATAACTTTTCACTATATGACCCCAGGAACACAAAACCATCCCCATTTAAAAAGTTTATATGTATGGGTGATTCTCCAATAAGCGGGTAATTTCACTCATTGATTTAGTGAAAAATAAAAATTAAATTTTAACCAATATTTTTTAATAATTAGATACAGCATAGGTTACTGAGTAACATGCAACATTCCGGCATAAACTTGAAGCACTGTATATTTTAAAAAAAATTATTTTATAAATTAATTTGGCAATCAATGTCACTACTGTCCCCAAGATAGTTGTTTACTTTATAAATTAGGATTTTAATAAAATTTATTTAAAAAATATGTTTATTTTATTAAAGTGTATATTTTATAGTAAAAAATATAATGTTTAATATATCATTTCTAATAAATCTGAATATTTTTTAAGTTTTAAGAATAAGGGGACAGGAGGACATTTACATAGACAGAAGTGACATACATTCGAAACTTTTCAGTTTTGAACATTTTAACAATTATAAATCATTTATTAGTTTTTTACTATTTTAAAATTTGAATAATCTTTCAGAAAAAAAATAATCAATAATAAAATAATGAGTAAATAAGGGAATTTATTTGGACAAAAGTTTCAGTTTAAAAAAAAAATGTTTAAGTACGAGAAATACTGCTCATTTTAAAATTTATATCATATAATTTGTCTATAATAAAATATCTTGAAGGTAAAATATTTATATTTTGCTAAATATTTTGTAGGGCCGAGGGGGAATATGAATAGCACACAAAATTTCATTCTTTGAAACATCCTGGATATCTGGTGCATTTGGCCAATAGAATTGGCTTCCATTCCTTAACATACAGTTTATTTTAAGGATGTCATCCTTTATTTCTTCAATTAAACCTATAAAAACAAATGTTGTAATAAGTAATATGAAAAAATAAAACATATTGATAAAAATTTTAAATAATAATTTAATTCTAAATAAAAATCTAAAACTCACCAGAAAACCAAATTTATCATACACAACTGCAATCCAAATTCCTACACAAATATGTTCACTTTCAAAACCAGGAGTTGATACTTCAATATATTTATAATCATTGAGCATGTCCTTAAAACTGGGATATAAGTCTACAAATGATGGTTCTGAACAGTAATGTTGACATTTTTCATGTGTGTCACATGTGAAACAGCTTAACGCAGGTGAAGTTTAACGTGTTTAAACTTATTCCAAGTGAGCTGATGCAATTTTAATAGATTTGGAAAAGATGGTATCGCTGTATCCTTTGGCTTCAAGTCATTTATGGTATTAATATCTGCTTCGGAGATTCAGTTCTCAAATAATAATTTGAAAGGGGACAGAAGTGACAGGGACAGTAGTGACAAAATTAAGAAAATTGCTTCGGTGTACATAGTAAGTTAGGCTTAGTGAGACTGCAATATGATATTTTGTACTAAGCAAAAGTATGTTATAACATGACAAAATAATAAATAAATAAAAACAATAACAAGGACAGTTTAAGTAGGAGACAGTAATGACAAGTAATAAACATATTCTTACCTTTTTATCCATTTTGTAGCTTGTAACTAATTGTGTCACGTGTTTTTCTGGGCCATTAAGATGGCTCCTTCTACTACATGCACCTGTTCACCAACTTTTATATGGCCACCTGGTGGTCACTTTAGCAGATTTATACAAGGGGACAGTAGTAACATAAAAACTACGGGACAGTGCATTTCTGACTCAGAATAAATATAAAACTATTTTTAATTTACAATAAAAATACATTATTATGTACTTTGGAGTATAAATTTTCATTTTGGGTGGTAAAATTGTTAAATATAGTTTGTCATTACACTTAAAATTGTTCCAGAAGATCAGTACATGAAATGAGAGACAAGGGACAGAAGTGACAAATTGAATATTTAAAACACTATTACAGTAAAATTTACCTGTTATTTTCTTGAAAATACTTTTTGAAATTGTAGAAATACATTACAAAATACATTTTATGCTAAAAAAAAAAAAAAACTATATGAATGACAAAAAAACAGCATGTAACCGTAAGGGACGGAAATTGGAGACCCACTTATTGGAGAATCACCCATAGACATATATATATATATATATATTTAAGTACTAAATTTTGTCCGCACGATAATAGTCGCAATTATGCACAAATCGTCTTCAAACTCGGCACATACTTTGAGATGATTATTATAATATCTCGGTGGGTATTTAAAATGGGCAAAATCGTCCTAAGGAGAGGGAATGGGAAGAGTTCTGTTACAGCTTATAACCTTGGATGTCGCGCACCTCCATGGCGCATTCTACTGTAATTAGGTTTGCCGTTTTGGCAACTTATAAAAATCGTCTAATTTTTTTTTTTTTTTTTAATCGGCAATCATAGCGGACCTATCGTGTGTTCGCTGGATCCAAAATCTTTTGTTAAAAATGTAAATATAATGTGTAAATAATTTTGTATATAAAGAATTTTAAGTAATATTAGAAGTAGTAATTGAACCAGCTCCCAAATGAGTATTTAAAAATACTCGCAACATTCAACAATTCGTTCCAGGTTCAAAAGTTTGAATACCACCTTAAAATGGCTCTAACAAAAACAAATCTTACAAAACAATGACAGGAAAAAAAAAAAACATTTTTTGTTATAGCAGTTGCCAACAGCTAAAAAAATACAATATAATTCTTACTGCAAGAATAATAGTCCAAGAGCCGACCGCACAAAACTCTAAGTAATCGAGCACAAGAAAAAATCCTTTATTTATGGAAGAGTAGTAATAGGGGAATCTAATCATTCATGTCTGCCGGAAGCGAAGTGGTGCATAAGCCAAAAATTGATACCATTAGTGGTTCACTCGTACATTTAACATTGTGTTTGTCGTACAATCAAAAGCATGAAAACATGGAAAATTGGGTGCAGGAAAACATAGCAGAAAAACAATGTTAAGTCTACGGGTCAACTACTAGTCGTATCAATTTTTGGCTTATGCACCACTTCGCTTCCGGCAGACATGGATCATTAGATTCCTCTATTACTACTCTTCCGTAAAATAAAAGGATTTTTCTCGTGGTTGATGACTCAGGTTTTTGTACGGTAGGTTCTTGGACTTTAACTTTACTATTGCAAAATTTGCGCGTGAAAAGTGAAAAAAAATAGCTTGATGAATTTAAGAAAAATTGAATATTACGTCATAACTTCTCTCAAACAAGATCTCCATATCAAAACGGAAAATAAAATAAATTGCTTGACGGATTTTTTTTTTTTTTTTCTTTTTTAAGCAAATATTACGTTATATTGGAAATATAATGGACAAAAAGCTGGTGAATATATAACGTTATGTGAGTTTGTAAAAACGTATTGAAATATTTTAAAAACCAGACTACAAAAATATTTGCATATTTTAACATTTTAAAATTCCCTGATTTTGTTTATGCGTGTGTGTATGAAAGGTATTGTATATTAGAATTTTCACAAAAGATTTAGGTCTCTGAAGTTCATTCTTAGTGATGAAACTGGGTTTATTTCTAATCTTGATCTTGATATAGGTTTTGCTAGGAGAATTTGTAACTAAAATCGAAATCTACCTCCGAATATAGGCCGAGATGGCAGGGATTTTTCCTGTAATAGCTTTTTTGATTTTGAAAGGTTTTACTTATTTTAAATTTACAGTTTTTATATTTTTTTCACCATATTCCTCAGAAAGCAGGGGTGTTTGCCTTAATTTCTACTTAAATTCATTCTTTGTGGAGACAAAAGAAAAAATGCGAGATTTAGACCCAACAAATTTTTAAAGCTCTCCTCTGACTTTGCTGTCGATTACGACACTGCAAATGCTTGTTCAAAAACTTTCAAACGATGATTCATTTACCATTGACAGTTAGGTATGTGTATTTAAAACAAGTTGGAAATTGCACGTGAAGAGTAGCAAATGAGGTGCGTTCGTACGATAACGAAGTTTTTAAAAAAATCAGATCTTGCTGTGATAATAGACAGTACTTAAGATGTAGCATTAGTGGTCGAAATCTTGTTTGTGTTCCTGTAAATAAACATGAAGAAACTTTTATTACAGCTCAGCAATGTATATCATATTCATAAAATGTGAAATAGTTTTATAAAATTAACACACGACCCAAACAATGTTTTCCCGTATAGCATTATGTAGTGGAATACTTTTGTGTGGCCCTGTAATTTAATAATAAATATTCTTTGCATCACAGATTGCATAGAATGCATATCTTAATATATATACATGCATACTTCATAGGTTCATGTATTCTACTATATTCGAATGAATGTAACACTATTAAAATGCATTTGAAACATTTTTCCTTTTGATTGTCCCTGTAATTGATCTATGCATCCGATTTTCATAACATTTGAAATGACTCGACAAAATTATGTGATAATTATATATTTTAAATTTCAAACGATTCAGTTGGGTAGTTTTTGTGTTGTTACGTGCGGACGGACGGACGGACTGAACGACAACTATAGGTGCTACGTATTTACATAATTACGGAAGCGCCTAAAAATAAAGTTGACATCTAAATAATATGTACGATGATTATTAGGATGAGCGAAGCGAATCCTCTACTAGGCCACTCAAGTTACACTTTGTCGTACACTTTATAAAATAACTATTCAGTATTTTGATTTGAAATTAAACACAAGAATAAATTATGATTTGTAGATTTGCACAATGTTATTTTTTTACAAAATAACCCTTAAAAAAATATTATTTTAGTAATTAGTTTATTCTACATGTTTTTCTATTATAGACGCATTTTTGCAAATAAAAAATTGAACGCGTATCTTTTTATTTTCAGAAGGAAAATAAACCATGGGGTTAGTAATTATAGGTAGAATCATGATTAATTAATTAAATTAAATATATTTTCATTATTCCGCCAAAATCGTTTGCAAATAAAAAATTGAACCCGTATCTTTTATTTTAAGAAGGAAAATAAGCCATGGGGTAAGTAATTATAGATAGAATCATGATTAACATACTAAATAAAATACATTTTTATTATTCTGCCAAAATTATTCACGAAGTTTATACTTACGAATTTTAAAAGAATTACATTATGATTTATTTATTAAGGTATTTACTTTGGTAAACTGGCAGCAAAAGAATCGTAAACAAGTAAAATTAATTCTTATATTTGGTATTTAAAGTGAATATTTTGTTAAGTTTCTTAAGTTTGGTATACGAATTGAAAGATTGAAGAATATTTTAAGAATATTTTAATTGATTGAAGAATAATTTAATTGATTCAAATTATTACTGTTTATCAGGTTAAAGTTGGTCAACTTGGATACAGTGGGCAAGTTATTAATTTCCCGCAAGACATTATGGAATTTTGTACTTTATTACCCCATTCCATTATTTAAATCAGCCTTATATCATAAATAAAAAATTCAGAAGAAGTTCTTAGTTATTTGGCTGAATTTACATTTCTAAAATTTAAATGTGCCAAAACATGAACTAACGTTTTTGCTTAATAAAGATGCAAAAAAAATATGAATTTTTTTTTTTTTTTTTTTTTTTTTTTTTTTCTTTTTACATTCAAATATTTATCTTATGAAATAATGCTTCGCGAATCCAAACAAAGCACGGCTTTTGCTAGTTATGTTAATTTTGATGCTGTTTATTTGTTTTAATCCATTGGCGACGAGCGACCGTTATACATGCCAATTAAGGTGCTCAATATCCCAGGTTACTCTCACCAGTTTTTTTTTTTTTTTCTTTTTTTTTTTTTTTTTTTTTTCTTGTAAAGCTTGCCATTATTTAATTGGAGCATTTTCGCAATTCAATTACAGAAACCTGTCTTTTTGTAAAACTGGTGGTAAAAGATTAAATTTGATGCAATGAAGCAATGGTATTTTGCCGCAAATGAGTTGGAGCATATCTTTCCAGAAAATCATGATGATCATTTTTTAACATGATCGACCAAATATTTTCCGAAATATTCCTTTTTATGGAAATCATTGGTATATTTTTGTTTACTTGTTTTTCTTTTAATTTTAAAACATATAAGTTTGATAAAGTTGTCAGTCGTTATTCATAAAAAATGATTCAGCAAAAAAAGAAAAAATTATACATCAAGCATAGATTATGAAACGCTTTCCAACACATTCAAAATAATGCAATAAAACTGCATCATTAAAAAAAATTAAAATACTACGTCTTAATTCACCATATGGAGATATATAATGCATTTCAAAACCTTATTTCAGCTGTTGCCAACTACAATAGGAAAATTATCCAATTTTTTTAGCAGCCCTGTATATGATATAGAGCTTTGTATCTATTAACAACATGCATTCCAAAATTTAATTTTTTAAAGATATATTTCAGTTGAAAATTCCCCTTCAGCAATTTTCTCTAATAGGGAGAATGGTATGTGAATACTTTTGTGCAGCCCTATATATGAAGTATAAAATTTATATATAAAAAGTAATATGCAAAAAACTAATTAAACTTAAAGTAGTTGTTATATTTCTTGGGGGTGGGGGGAAATTATTATTATATTTTAAGATGTGATTGCAAAGTTAACCAGGTTCAGCAAGTGGGGAGGCCTACTAATTGGTTTGAGCTCAACAAGCCCCACCTAACAATTTTTTTTTTTTTTTTTACAAGTGATTAAATAATTTGTTCTGGGCGAACCGAAAGTTTTTACAATATTGAAGTATATATATTTTTTAAAGTTTAAATAGAAATACTACTTATTTTTTTCCAAAAAGCTGTTCCTTCCTCCATATACTAACCAATTAACTGAAATTTATTTATAGATAGAAAAGTAAAGATTTTGGATTTTGAGTAAATAGTTACGGAAACTACAATTTTGAGAATTATTTTTCTAATTCATTTCATTCAGTTTGTGGCCCCCAACGTCAATGGGCCTAAACTCACGGTCTTGTTGCCCTCAGCAGTAATCAGATCCTAATAATGGAATAGAATACTTTTGAAAGGATACACGCTGCGTTTTCACTGCCGCACGTACTATGGTAAACTTCAATAATATGTATTAATTACATGAGAAACCGAGTATATTTAAACGAGAACACGGCCAGACTGCGCACTAAACTCACAAACACTCTTCAACTATGTTTGAAAATAATAACCCATTGTATCACCGTGTTGCAGAATTGCAACACATTCAAAAGTCAATAGTACTTACACAATAAGTTTTAAAATACAATTTTTACTTGTTGTTCCTATTTTTCACCACACCAGTTAATATAAACTGATCATTGGAATTCTCAACAGACGATGATATTGAGTTAATTTCTCATACCAAAGTTTGGCTTATTATTTGAGAAGCTTCAGATTGATATTGCAAAAATTAACGTAGTAAATTTTGTGGGGAAAAAAAAAAAAAAAAAAAAAAAAAAAAACTGGCGAAATCTGAAAGTAGATTTTTTTAAAAGGTAATTTTGCATACTTTAAAATTTTGTATTAGTTAAATGGATAATATTTATAAGAAATCTGTCAATTTTTGTTTATTATAGATGGGAAAAAATTATCTTTTAGTCAACAAATATTTTATTTTTACGTTCTAAATTTTTTAATTATTTTTTACATGCTTAACCCGGGAGAACGCGCGCTTACCCAGGGTATGAATGGTTTTAACTTAGTCACCAATAAAATCAAATTATAATAGTCAATTTAGACTGAGACAATTCTTACAAATTTAGCGATAAAATAAGTTGAAGATTACTTTAAAAAATATTGGTTACAATTGTAAAAAACGCACGCACTCAGGGTCTTTTAGGCCCTGCGCGCGTCCTCCCGGGTTAAAATGATATATCTGAATCAATTTTCTTCCAATCGGAGTTATTGAGCCACAAAGGGTAAAAAATGAAAAAGATCCTGCAGTAATAAAACGTAATAATGCCAAAATAATAATTTAGCAGGTGATGAAAGAAAAATTTCAAAATTCAGATGCGTAATATGTAATTTGTTATGCTTCTGAAATAAATGTTTCTATTTGGGGATTTTCTATCTGATCCCTTAGAAACGATACAACCTAAGATAACCTTAATTTGACATTCAAAGGTCATGTAAGCTGAAGCTATCTTATCTGGACCACCATTTCCTTCTTGGAATTTTTTATTGTTCCTTATCCAAACTCGAAATCCTCCAGTTCAAAGTTTTCCCTTCTTTTTCACCGACACGGAAGTCCCCTTCCGTCCATTGTTCCCGTACTCTTTGAAAGACTTGTTGTCGACTACACTTTTGCAATTGATGTGAAATTGTCTGACACAAGCCTAGCTCCTAGATCTGTTGCAAGTTAGTTGGTGAATTCTGTAACATTGAATTTTTAATGTGTTATAGGTTAATGAACATCGCATATTTTTTTTTATCGTGTTGTTAAAGAGTCCAGGACAAAATCCCCGCGGACAAAATCCCCACGGACAAAATCCCCGCGGACAAAATCACCACCGGACAAAATCCCCACCGGACAAAAACTCCACCGGACAAAACACCCTCTTTGCTGAATAAAAGCTCTATTTTGACCAAGTTTCTTTTTCAAAAAGGATCTCTAAACATTTAAAAAATGTTTTAAGCTTATTTGAAAAATGAAAGTGACAATTGGAAGTTATAAATTATGTGATAGATATTTTATATTTCTTAAATATACATGTACATTTTAAAGTCTGAAATAAAAGACTATTTACACTAAATATGAAACAATTTTTTAAATTGATTATTTTCTTAATTGATATATATATATTTTAAATTTAATTGCTTTTTAAATGTATTAAAGTCTGTCTAATGCTTCGAATTTAGTTTAAATTTTAGATCTCGTTTATACAAATATTAATATTTTTAAGATTATACGTTTTTTTTTTTTTTTTTTTTTTTTTTCAAAGATGTACTGATTGTTTTAATTTGTCCCCTTTCATTCACCGAGGAGGGAGTATACAATCTATAACAGCCTTTCTGGATCGATTTTAGAAAATGCATATTTTTAGTAAATAATATCACCTGATGATGATGTTTTATTTATTTCGGCATTCTTGGTACTCTGCGGAGGGTGGGGGAGGGGGTGGAAAAATGTACTACCGAGTTTGCCACAGTTCCGAGTACGGCTATGACGGGGGGAAGGGGAGGGGGGGGGCAATGAATATTTTAGAATGATCTCCCATGATGAATGATAGAATTTTTGTGAATAGTGGCTAGTGCTAAACTTCATATGTATTATATGTATGCAAAATTATGCACCCAGTACTACTCACATTTATATGCAGAGTATCACAAAAATCGCCACATCTTCAAGAAAAATTACTAGAAGGATAATAATAAGAAAAATGATACATTGGTAGATACGAATATTTCTTTGCAACATTTATTTTGCTTATATAGGGGCGTTTTGTAAGATGTCTAAAAGAAAATATTCCAAATTGTTCATAATTAATATTTTTACTTTCTTTTATTTTTATATGAAGAAAGTATTGGATTCATGAAAATTTTCGAATTCCAGTTTTTTACGTTTTAAGTTTCAAAAATTCCAAAAAACAGTTTTTTTTTTTTTTTTTTTTTTTTTTTTTTACAAAATGTCTGTTTATGAGTCTGTGGCTCTGTCTGTGACATAAGTTTTGGGGGCGCTGTATCTCAAGAATTAATGCACTGAATTTGCTAAACATTTATATTCAGGTAGTCCCTGATATAAATTGTTGCTGATTTGTTTTTGGTGCAAATTTCTCAACAAATGGCGCTGCTATACTGCATTTTTTTTCTTACAATTTACGCAACATGTATATCTCATTAGGATTTCCCCTAATCTTTAGGCACGGATTTCCCCTAAACTTCAGATTCAGTAAACCCATGATATGAAATAGCAATAGCTCTATTTCAAAAAGTAATGCACGGAGTTCAATAAAAATGCATATTCAGATACTTCTTGATATACATTGAAACTGATCAGTTATTATTGTAAATCATTCAACAGGTGGCACTGCTATGTTGTATAATTTTACGATTTTTGCAAGAGCTCTATCTCAATGACTAATATGCGGATTTTCATTAAACTTCAGATTTAGTAAATCCGTGGTATGAACTAGTTCTGTTTATATTTTAGTGTCAATAACTCAACAGGTGATGCTGCTATGCTGAATTTTTCCCGATTTCTTCAATAGTTCTAATCCAAGAGCTAATGCATGAATTTTTTCAACAAATTTCACATTTAGGTATAGCTTGATAAATATTATTGCACTTTATGTTTTGGTATAAGTTGCCCAACAAGTGGCGCTTTTTATGTTGCATTTTTTCCAATATTGCAATTGTCTAATTCAAGAAATAATGCATGGAATTTCATGTCCTTAGAATCCTCATGATTAGCATAGTTTGTTATTTTATTTTCACGCATTGGTAGTGCTTTTTGAAATATTCACATGCATGAGACAGAAGTTTTGGGATTGACACATCCGATTAGTTTTAAATTGCTATTTTAAATATTTTAAATTTTTTTAAATAAATATTATTTAAAATGCTAAATCAAAATAAAAAATAAGATACTTAATCAAAAGAAAAAAATTCAATTCGACGAATGAAACTTTGATTAATAACAGTTTTAAATTACTCTTTAAAAAAAAAATGCATTTTTATTTTTAAAAGAAGTTTTATGATGTGATTCTGTTTACAAATTATATGGTTAACCATCTCAAAGCATTCAAAAGTCTAACTATAAATAAATAAAAGAAAAATGAATGTTTCCTTGATACTTTTACAGTAACATTGCGCATTGAATAACACGCATTTCCATTTGTGTCTGATCCCTTGAAACCCCGCAAATTATTAAAATAGACATAACTCTCTGAGTTTTGCAGGAATCAAGATAGATTTTTGTTGTTGTTGTTTAAATTAAAAAATGATAAGGCAAAACTTCCTAAGGGGAAATTTTAACCAACCAGTTCCGTATAAAAATTTAATTTTTGTATTTCCCTAAATAGCCCCCTGTGTAATTGCAACTTATTTTATCAAACTTTGCACCCTTTTCTGATTCTGCCTTACTTAGGCAATAAATAAGTAAGATAAAAAAAAGAAACTTTGCAACTGTAAGTATTGTACCTAGGGGCAATATTTAAAGAGATAGCCTATTGTTTCGATAAATATGAGTCACCCTGTGTCTGTGCATGTGTGTTTATTTTATTGTAACTAAAGATGTGAAATTTCTTGTTTTTTTTTTTTTTTTTTTTTTTTTTTTAAATTGTGGATAAGAAGCCCATTTTTTAAAATTCTCCAAAAAATTCTGAGTAAAAAATAAAGAATTAAGTTGAAAAAAGATAACAGCCCATTTTGGATCGAGGAATAATAATAATGATAAAAAATAATCAGTTGAAAATATAGTTAGATAGATCGACACACAGCTGAAAATAAAATATCCATACCTGAAAGAAAAAAGAATTCGGAATAACTAGTATTTGTTTTTTATAATTTTCCCTTCGAAACATGCATACTGATTTTGCAATAGTTTCGTAAACAGTATTAAAACCAGCTTGAATTCAAGACGCGAAAACCTTCAAATTTTCCTTTAAAAAGAATAAAAAATAAAATAAATAAAATAAACAGTATAATAATAATAATAATTATTATTATTTTGATTAAAATGACATTTAAATCTGTTTCTATCTTAATTGGAAAAGGAAATATTAAATTTTATGTTTTGGTTTGTTTTCAAAATTTAGCACTTTCCTGCAAAGATTGATATGGAAACAACGAAAATGCGATTTTCTTCATGATGGGTTTATTCACCATTGCTCTTAAATAAACCGTTATAAGTCAAGAATCGTTACAGATAAATGGTTCAAACTTGAAATATGTCTTTCTTAATTCTTTTACAGTAATTTTGATTCAACAAATTAAAAAAATAATAATAATTACTTTTAAAAATATGACGTTTTTTTAAGTTTTATTATTTTTTTCATATTTTTAATTTAAGTATTTTTAATTTTTATTTAAATTAGTATTTCCAAAAATACTGAATGAAAATTAAAGCGTTTATATTCCTATTTATTTGAGTGAAAGAAATAGTTAAATTCTGCAAATAATATATATAACGATTTCATTTTACCCATATTTTGAATATATATATAATATTTATGAGAAGTTTCATCATGTGATTTTGTTTACAAATTATATAATTAAAAAAAAAAAAAAAATCAAAATTTTAACTCAATAAATAAAAATTAAAATTAAAAAAAATCTTCATAGAAATTAAAAAAAAATCTACATAGAATTAACATTAGCAAATGGGTATTTCGCATGAATGATATGGCTTCTTATGAGCACATACAGTATATAAGTTGTATATTAGCTGTAATAGCTCTAAAGCTGCGACTCTTTACTGCTTATGACAATGTCAACGCACAATTAACGAGTTATTAAAAACTCCAACACGGTGAGTTACAATTAAAACAATAAATGAATGAAAAAGTGTGAAAATATCTATCTCTACATTTTAAAATATAAAGAAAAATTCTATCCTAAAGATTCATGATAAATTAAAAGACAATAATGCATACAAACGCATCATATATCTTAAAGTTATTATTATTATTATGTAACATAGTTTGATTAAATCCTGAGGTTTCAGTTGCTCAATTTTGTGACCATCAAACTACGGGGGATTACTATCTGAATTATCTATAATGTTATTTATATTAATGCAATTATATTTCTTTTTATGTTAAAAAAAAAAAAAAAAAAAAAAAAAAAAAAAAATCTGTGAGATACGCAAAATGCTTCAGTTGGACTAATTTTACTTTTATTAAAATCTTTATCAATAAAATTATGTTTTATAGTATAGTATTACAATTCTAAATACACGTGGGGATTTTGTCCGTGGGGATTTTGTCCAGTTGGGATTTTGTCCGTGGGGATTTTGTCCGCGGGGATTATGTCCGCAACCCGTTGTTAAAACATCATTGAAAGAAGAGTTTATTTTCTTCGCTTTGTGTCAAAAAGCAAGCTGTAAAGAAAATTATTTGTGAATTTAATAAAATTTCTTTTACAATAATTGCGGATCTAAGGGGGGGGGGAGCGATGGGGCGATCGCCCCCCCCCCTCTTGAGCCCAATAAAGGATCTCCAGAACGACATTAGATGCCACATGGAAAAGTTGTTGGTCTTAAACTCGAGACCGGCGCGACCCGGGTAGGGAAACCGCCAACTTTAATTTATTATTTGGGACTGGGTCAGCTTGGGTCTTACTTTTTTCTGCAGAGCTGTTGGATCAAGCCACACTGTTTTTTTTTTTTTTTAAAGTCGGGATTGATCTAAACTTCCTTCCCAAGGTATACACGGGCCAAAATTTTCAAGCCTACGCTCCGTCTGGTATAAAGGCTAAACGCTCGATCTGAGATCTACAGAGCCCGTATGGTGTGGCGGTTCTTAGGGGCGGGGGGCAAAGTCCCTCCCCCCCTTGGGCTAATAAAGAGTTTACAAAGTGACATTATGTATCCTCACGAGAAATAACTTGGGACGAAGCTCGAGCCCGTCACGGCCTGTCACTGGTCGCGCCAATGTAAGTCTACGAGACTTGGAGTGGTTACGTTTTTTCTCATTTTGAATCGGATCGTGTCCTAATCTTGCTTTTTTTTTTAGAGATTCGGGTGGAGACAGGCTTTTTTTTCTTCCCGACTGAGTCTGGTCTCGATTTCATTTTTCCTAAAAATTTGCATTGGACAAAATTTCCAGATCGTGTCTTGACACAGAATAAAAGCTAATTTTTCGGTCCGTCTCTGATCTAGATAGTATGATAAACATTACTGGCCCGTGCAGATAACGTTTGGTACGTCTCTGATCTGAATTTCTTCGAAGGATCACGTTCACGGATAAAAGCGAATTCCGTTATAAGATCGCGGAAAAACGCAAATTTCGTCAAAGGATCGCGATCAAAATTGGATTAACCATTCTCGCAAGAGTAAAAACGAAAGCTGTATGATTCAAATCCGAAATGTATGACAATCTTCCCCGAAACTCTAAGCGCAGCTAAAAAGTAAAAGTCAACCCGACCAATAGCAAAATATAGTTGTTAACCGGAACCGGACCCGACCCGAAGCGAAAAATCAGAAATTAACTTGACCCGCAGCAAACAGTCGAAGATAACCGGATCCAAACGCTACCTACAACAAAAAGTAAAAATTAAACCGACCAGCAGCAAAAAATAGAAGCGAACCGGACATCAAATTTTGGGAAATGATCGCGGAGAAAACACAAATTTCTTCAAAGAATAGTGAAACAAATGCTCATTTTGTCCAAATTGCGAAAAAGAACGAAAATTTTATTAAAGAACTCATTAAAATCAATGCGGGTCAACCCGAACCCTTCTCGCAATCGTAAAAACCAAATCCCAAACTACCCCAAATCAGAATTGTCTAACTGCCCCAAATGCGCTAAGCACAGCTAAAAAGTAAAAATCAACCCGACCAACAACAAAATGTAGTAGTCAACCGGACCCAAACCCGAACCGCAAGCAAAATATCAGAAATTAACTCGAACCGCAGCAAAGAGTCGAAGTCAACCGGACCCAAACACGGCCCAAGTAGAAATTAAACTGACCAGGAGCAAAAAAGGAAGCCAACCGGACCCAAACCCGACCCACAGCAAAAAAGTAGACGAAACACGACCCACATTAAAAAAGTGAGCTCCGACCCGAGCATCAGACTGGAGTTTCCAAATTTCTAAAATCGCCCCCCCCCCCCCCACTTGAGGATTCTCCAGATCCGCCCTTGTTTCACAACCATCTTGTATCTATTTAATATATTTAACTTAGCGAAAATAAATTTCTTTGTAAATTAACTGTACAAAATTATAGTTAAAAAAAAAACGCTGAAAAGCAAGAATAAAACCAAAAAATAAAATAGACCTTTAGAAATAGTAATAAAATGTTTGGCCAAAAATAAGATCAGGTCTTGCAGTAATTTTTGCTCCAAAAGACGCATTAGGACTTATTGTCAGGGAAAATCCTTTCTTCCTTTTTAAAAATTTGGAATAAAATTATGCCTTTAGATAATGTAACTTTTTTAATAAAATAAAATCGCCCTTTTTTTATTTTTTACGTTCGGCACCAAGATTAAATCTAAAAAAGTGCTTCATTTTCTTCCACTTTAAAACTACACGAAATTCAATTTTTAAAAATTTAAAACTTGATATACTAACTTTAAATAACTCGTCATAATTACTACATACATTCTTTAAAGTCAAATTTATCTTTGGAATAAGTCTTATTTTTGAATTAGACATTATATTACGAGTATCCGAAAAAAACCATGCTAGAACAAATTTTCCAAATAGGTTTTTTTTTAAGGAAAGCATGGTGTTTTTTTTTTTTTTTTTTTTTTTTTTTTAAAGGATGTATTAACGAGTTTCGCTAAAAAAAAGCATGCACGTCCTAAAAATATCGGAAAAATTACTATTTAGGTTGCGTTGCCAAACTTTTGCTCTGATGGCCTGGTTCAATATCATACCTCTCCTTTGCAGTACACTAAAATCCCTCACAACTCAACTCTAAAGCCATTAACATATCACAGTAAAATAAATATATTGGTAAAGAATAACATGTTCAAATAGTCAAATATTTCAATAAAACAAGTAAGAAAAATCATACGCTAAGCATAGATTATGAAACACTTTCCAACGCTTCCTGAAATCTTTAACAAAACTTTGTTATTCAAGGAAATAAGATACTACTGTTCATAGCCAAATATGTATTGAAATACTTTTGAACAGCCCTGTATTTGATCCGTCGGTTGGTTTATATATACAATATAAGGAGAAATTTTAGTTTAGCAAGAAAATGCCTAACTGGCAGAAATTTCTCTTGCAGCACTTTATTCTAATAGATGGAAAATACTTCAATACTTTTGTTCAGGCCTGTAATTTATCCAGTATCTTTACTACACACCAGTATTTTGTTAAAATTTAGTTCAAACAAACACATTCTTAAAGCTACTTAAATCACATTTCCAGAAATTATCACATATGGGTGACCATGCAGCTAATTATTTGCGTGACCCTGTATATGATTTTATCTATATTCTACAAACATTTCTTAGTAAACTGAAAGCAGTTCAACGTAAAAATGCATAACTACCACCTTTAAGTTAATTATTCTCATATTCAGTAACTTTTATGGGTTCTTTTGTATAACCCTGTATATCAATTATAACATTTATATACACCATATAATTTGCAGACTTTTGTAAAACTTAAAAGCGCACATATAATTGAAAATGCATTTCAACCGTCCATCAGCTATCATCGATAATACACAGTATTTCGGATGAAAATATAAGATTTGAAATATTTTGCGTGTCCCTGTAAAAGCTACGCACTTCCTATTATGCGTTAAATATTAAGTCTCAGTCGCGTATATCAATTTTATGTACTTGAAACCGTTTAACATTATTAAAATATGTCGCAAACAGTTCCCCTCCTTCATTATTGTGTAATGGAATTCTTTTGAGTGGCCCTGTAAATGAATAACTATTATTTTGACAGCATATTTTACAGAATGCGTATTTTAGTGCACTTTGCGAATCCATGTAAATTTGAATAAGTTTAACAGGGTGTAACACTTTTAAAATTCTTTTGAAACGATTTTTTCCCATTGGCCGTAATGTATCGCAAAACTTTTGACTATCTCTGTAAATAAACTAATCATAGTAGAAATTTCTCTTTCAATAGGGCTCGTGCTAGGGTAAACGTCAATAACATAAAAAAATTTCAGAGCAATCCGAGTATATTTACGGAAGTTAGAGTGCGGATAGACAGCCATACGGACAGACGGACAGACAAACCGAATACATAAACACTTTTCAACTTTGTTGGAAAGTGTTAAAAATCCGAGTCTCTTACAAAACTATCAACAGAATAATGCATGTCAATTAATATAAAGCATGATATTGTTTTCTTGTTAACAATATTATTAAGCTTCGTAAGAGAAGTTTATAAAATAATTCTTAAATTCGGCTCCCCATTCATTTAGAATTCAAAAACAAAACATGAATCCCTTGAGATTTTTTTTTTTTTTTTTTTTTTTTTTTTTTATGGCTTTGTAGCATAAAGAATTCGCGGTATTGTCTATTCCTGCGTTCTATTTGTAGTCATTTTCCTGAAAGGCTGCAATATTGAACTCATATCTTCCTAAGAGATGTAAATTTTCCAAGCGGATGAAAAAAGTCCGGGCCAGGTTTGGAACCAGGGATGTACTGGCTGAAGCCACCAATGCTCTTCCAAGTGAGCCATCCCGGACACGAACACTAGAGGACTATTTCATCCAAATAACCTTAACGATGTCATCATATATTCCTGTTATAATTGTACAATGATATTTTAAAAGAATAACAATTAGACTTTTGTAAATATCCGAGAGTGGTTGGGGGTATATTGCTAATTTGTTATGTTTAACAAATTTTCGGGGACAACAAAATCCCGAACATTACTTTGATTAAGAATTCTGGATTTAAAAAAAATTTCGTATTCAGAAACGTTGTGTTTATGTTTGTTCGTATAAATGTTAGAGTATAATTTTAAATAAAAAATTAGTATCAAATGAATTTAAAAATATTGTTAACACGTGCTCTTTCAGTATCGGGCTCGAGCGGGGTTAGGCTTTAACTCTTTCCGGCATGGACAACTTTTGTTAGGAAAAAAAAATTAGACTAGCACCATAAATTACAAAAGACTTTTTAGCACATTAAGAACTCCTTAATTTAAGCTTTCATTATAAAATGAAATTTTTATTAAAATATTATTGGTGCCATTTACATGTTTGGAATTAAAATTAGGGTGCTGGAAATGGTCACAAAATATTTTGGGTTCTGGTGACATAATTATTTCGTCCTCGAGCATGGTCTGTTTCTTATTGTTGGATTCGGATTCCCTAAAAGGAGCCTAAAATTCATCTCTAAAAATTACAGACGATAAGTGAATCGATTGGTTTTAAAGATTCTGATAAAAAAAAAAAAAAAAAAAAAAAAAAAAAAAAAAAAAATCTATTTTACTTGTCTTTACACCTGCTGAACAAAATCTATAATTAAAAGACAGATTTCAGGAAGAAATACAGCATTAAAACAAGAAGTTCTAATAACGAATAATCAAAAACGAGTGTTGCCAGTGAAAAAAGTTAATTTCTTTGGTGGATCAACTCTTGTGTTTACTAAATGGTAAATAAATAAATAAAAATAATCTATGATGTCATACGTACGTTGCTAACTGCTGTAAGCGAAATTTTGTCGCTGACATTCGCAAGTTGTTGCGTCGAATACATTTCCTACAAAAGAAGCAGCTTGTGATCCTGTGATTTGTAGAATGGCACATTTTCTCCATAAAAAGTAACACTAAACATAGTGTTAGTGCTCGATACAAACTTCTAATATTTTGTATCGCGCTTCTTAATCCAACGCGTTATTCTACAAACTGTTAGTGAAAATAGCAACTACTATACTTTTACTAATTCTGATTACTAAATGACAACAGATGTAAATTTTTCCAAATGGGTGAAAAAAAAAAAAAAAAAAAAAAAAAAAAAAAAAAAAAAAAGGGGGGGGGGGCAGAATTCGAGTCATGGATGTATTGGCAGAAGCCGCCAATGCTCTTCCAACTGAGATATTCCGAACGAACACTGACCAATACATGCCTGGTTCGAATCCTGGCCCTAACTTTTTTCACCCACTTGGAAAAATTTACATCTGCTATAATTAATTTACCAATTAAATAATTGTGTTATAAATTAATCTAATACTAAATTATAGTCGAATGCTACTCGATAACCACTATAATGCCATTGTCATACAGCAAAAACTAGTTCAAACAGCCAATTTTCACATTTTCTGAAATATCTAATATCATTATAAGAAAATTGAAAACGCTGTTCAGTTCTTTGGAATGGAATAACAATTCCTCCAACTTTTACGCCGCTATAAATAAAATAATCGTGCATACGTCAGAAAATATAGCACGTGCAAATTCGAAAGCAGCCTAAATGAATTTTTCGCTATTGTATTTGAGTGAAAATTCTGTCTCCTACATAAGAAAAGCAATAAATGTAAGACATAGTACTTATGTATGAAAAATACATGTACATATGCTTTAAGGAACGAAAATATTTAATACATATTACAGTTTAAAATATTTTGTAAGTATTTTTTTCATATCAAAAACAGCGAAATATTTATTTTATACGTGTGCTTCAAGTAACCTCAATCAGTGAAGTGAAATTGAGTCATTTAGTTTTTTTTTATGTAGTACAGCATAAACATTTTATTATTATTATTATTATTATTATTATTATTATTATTATCTTAAACTAGCACATAAAATAGAAAGATGAACCCAAAATTTAGAGCATTCAATTAAACTTTAACTTAGTGGGTATCTATAAAAGTTGTTTGAATTTGAATTAGTTTTCCTTGTTTGGGTTTATGAACCTACACTAATCAAGCGATGACACTTTCAAGCTACATTAAACCATTTGCAGTGTTCTTTTAAATTTATTTGTTTTTCCTTTTTTTGCTATCCCATAGGAAAATTGGGTGAAGTTTGTCTCTAACCTTTTTTATTATTTTTTCAACTTTGATCGCAGTTTTATGAGATCATTTTCCATTTCGAAACCGTTTCTGAAAGTATAACTATCCCCATAGAATTTTCTTTTTCAAACATTTTAACTAATAAGATATTCAAGGCAATAAATACAAACAAAATAATACTATAAAGTTAAATTCTGTAAGCATTAAGTACCTATGTACGGGGCCGGATACTTGTTTTATGTGAGTTCATGGGTTCAATGGCACTTGCCAATCATCAGTTTATATTGTCCATTCCAAAAGGCCATTGAAGATTATATAGAACTCTAATGAGGATACACAATATCATGGAGAAAATTTTACTTTTAATAACACAATTCTTAAACCATTTCGCTTGACATTTTTATTCAATTTTACTTCTTTTTTTTGGGGTTTTTAATCTGTAATTATTATTATTATTATTTTGTCTGCTGTTTCCAAGCCTTTTTTGCTCATTTGAATAATTGTGGTATCCTTTATAAGAATTTTGAAAAAGTGAAAGTATAGTACAACCTCGATTATCCGAGCTAATTAGGACCGCTAGTACCTCGGGTATCGGAAATCTCGATTAATAGAAACTGTGTATAAAAGCTCACCGTGCTCTTGAATTTAACATCTCTTAGAATATAAAACAACAGAAGGTTTTTTAAATGATAAAAATAAACATACACATAGTTATGTTTCAAACTCGTGACGCACATTTATAGTTATTCCCGCGAAAGGCATATTCATGGAAAATAGCTCATATTTTACAGGTCTTGTTAAAGTTTTTATATCAGGCAGATAGGCCCGTTAATTTTTTTATCGGCCCGGCCCAGTAGATCTTTTCATTTTTTTTTGGGGGGGGGGGCTTGTCAAAAAAAAGGTCCTAGTTTTACCAGGCCAAATACGGACCTCAGCTAAGCCTGGGCCGTCTTCAGTCTTCTGTCAGAACCAGTAGCACGGACAGTTAATTAAAAAGTGTGATTTTTTTAAGACGGCTCATTGAAAAAATAAATAAATAAATGTTTAAAAAATCAGACTTTGTTATCGGCTCGATTAACAGAAACCTCAGTTAATCGAGGTTTTACTATATTGGTCTTGTGATAAGCAGACCTTTTGCAAGTTGATTTGAAGCTCTAGATCCACCTTTACACACTAAACAAATCGGAACTTCTTTTTAATGTAGAATTTAACTTAATATGAATACCCAAACCACAATTGAAATTCCAAATTAATATTTTTTGAGTAGTAGCCTTTTGAAGTTCAAACTACTAGAGAAAGCTATGGTAAATTTTAATGGTCTAATAACAATTAAAATGCTTTTAGATTGCTCACTTTTGAGAACTTTATTACAAGAAAATTGTTTCAAACCAACCATAACCATTGCTTCAGAAGAAAGTCTATACACAAAGGGGATCTTGTACTTTTAAACTTGTCGAAAATCCACAAAAACATTAAAAGTTTGAATTAGCGTACCTTCAATAATTTTTTATATGTAAACATAAAATTTGAGCTATTGATTAAACAGATTGTGTCTTTTAACATAATACCACAAGAATGTGATTTGTCTTTTACAGAATTTGAGTATTAGCGAAATTAAAATTGTTCTTTTTTGTAAGTCCGTAAGTCATTGTGCTCTTGACATATTGAGAACATACTTTGTTATGAAATTTGATGCATTTATTTTCAAAATATGGTGTTACTGAGGTAACCTCAGGGGCAAGAGCAGTACGTACAGCTAAATCATCAGTGATAGGTGTAATTGGTACTGCAGGCGAAACTGATGAGCAAAAATTTCCACTGAATAAACCAGTACTGATAGCAGAAAGCTTAAAAGAAGCTGCGAAGCTTGGTAAAACAGGTATCCTTCCACAAGTAGTAAGCTTTATCTTTACACAAATTGGTGCAACAGTAATAGCTATTCGAGTTGAAGAAAGTGAAAATAGTGATCCAAAGCTGAAAGATGTTACTATCTGAGGATATAATGTGGAAGTTTTTAAGAAAACCTGAAGTGATAGAGATAACCAACAATCTTGCAGAACGGCAAATTAGACGGTACGTAATTTATCGTAAAAACAGCTTTTTCACCTGGTCAAAACGTGGAGAAAGATTCGTGGAAAGAATGTTATCAATATTTTTGACATCACGTCTAAATGGTCAGAACCCCTTTCAAAAAATACAGAATCTACTAGCTTTCACTGCTTAGTTCTTTATTCATTCTCACAATCCGTGAACAGTTACGAAAATTCTGCTTTAGAATTGAGCAAACAATATAATACCTTTCTTGCATTTTTATCAATCCAAGATCGAATAAGTATCTTGCTGCTTTAATATGATTTTGGCTTGGATTAATCCAGGAACTATTTGAACTTAAAAGATCAGCAATTTGCTCGTGAAAGGATTTTAAGACCACTTAAGATTGTTCCATATGTTTCTTCAGCTTCTGGAGCTGGAAAAACTACTAGGGTAGATGTGCCAGTAATGGGCCACCTTCCAGTAATGGGCCACCTCGCACTTTTTGGTTTATAAAAAAATAATAAATAATAGTTAAGCTTTTATTATTTTTTTCTGAACTCTACCTTGCATGCTTTATAAGCTGGATTAATTTTTTACACTTTTCGTCAAAACAATTAGGAAGCAGAAAATAAAGTTTCACGGTTTTTCTGTTTTTCACTGAAAATCTTAATGAACATGCTAAGAGCAGACTTTACTTACTTAGTTTTATATCTTTTTTATTTTTCCGTAAAAATTGAATGTTTTTGTTTGGTTAGCAATATAAAACATTGAATTTAATATACCAATGGCCATTTACAAAATTTTATTTATTTTTAAGATTTTAGGAGGGGTGGTCCATTACTGGATTGCTTATTTCGTGATTTGCCAGTAATGGGCCACCCAAGTGACCAATACTAAAAGTGTAATTTCAGTAGTGATAAAATATTTTGATTTAACTGAAAACTAAATAAACAAATTTAATACTTAAATTTTACTTACTAGAATTTAATAAAGACAATTTCTTTATAAATACAGTCAAGTCTCTCTATAACGAAACTCCATACACCGAATTTCTCTATATAACGAATTTTTAGTAGGAATGTTCCCCTTTTCCCATGATTATATTAAAAACAGTCTCTATATAGCGAAATATCTATCTCCATATAACGAATATTTTCATAAAATGTTCTTTATTCAGTTGTAAAAAAATACTTCGAAATCACATGAAATCGAATTTCTATCTCTTATTCCTAATTTATCGTTCAGTGCTGAGTTTTTTTTATATTACTCCTCTGCTTGAATTTTCTTGTTCCTTAAGTCCAACAAATTCATCAACCCCCTCCTTTCACACACCTTTCAACATCCTTCTCAAAACAGTGTTAATTGAATAGTTATACATATAAGAACGGGATCAATGGGGGTAATTGAAGAAAAAACAATTTACAATTGCTTCAAAAAGGCCGAATTTTGTATACAAGAGGATAATGTGGATTCTGAGGAAGAAGAAGATGCGATTTACGCAGACATAAAAAGAACAAGTTGGAAATTGCACGTGAACGTAGCAAATGAGGTGCGTTCGTACGATAACGAAGTTTTAAAAATATTCAGATCTTGCTTTTATAGTAAATAGTACTTCGGATACAGTATATTGGTTGAAATTCTGTAAATATACAGGAATAGTAATTCTTATTACACCTCAGCAACGTATATCTTATTCATAAAATGTGAAATAGTTGAATATAATTAAAAACCATGCACCAAACTACACAGCAAACCATGTTTCCCCGTATAGCATTATATAGTGGAATACTTTTGTGTAGCCCTGTAATTTAATAATAAGAATTCTTTGCGTCACAGATTGTACAGAATGCATATTTTAGTATATATTTCATAGATTCATGCCAATTCTATTATGTTCGAATGAATGTAACATCATTAAAATGCATTTGAAACTTCTTCCCCATTGACCGTAATGTAACGGAATCCTTTTGATTGTCCCTGTAATTGATCTATGCATCCGATTTTCATAACATTTGAAATGACTCGACAAAATTACGTAATAGTTATATGTTTTAAATTTCAAACGATTAAAATGCATTTAAAACTTTTTCCCTATTGACCGTAATGTAACGGAATCCTTTTGAATGTCCCTGTAATTGATCTATCCATCCGATTTTCATAAAAATTTGAAATGACTCGACAAAATTATGTAATAATTATTTATTTTAAATTTCAAACGATTCGGTTGGATAGTTTTCCGTTGTTATATGCGGGCAGACAAACGGACAGATAGACAGACTGTCAGACAAACGGACAGATAGATGGACAGACAGACGGACTGAACGACAATTATAGGTGCTACCTATTTACATAATTACGAACGCACCTAAAAATAATTATCTGTTATTTTTTGTAGGGTGGCCCATTACTGGAACATAGGCGGTCCATTACTGGAACATAGGTGGCCCATTACTGGGCATTTGGGTGTTTAGACATATTTCTATTATTTAAAATGAAATTTTTATTTCTATTGAGAAATGTAACTGTGGGATTAGTTAAATATTGTTGAAAGATTAATCTAATATGAAAAAAATTGGAATACAATAATTATAACTATTAATAAAAAATTATTTTTTAGAGAAATTCCTTAAGGTGGCCCATTACTGGCACATCTACCCTATATCAGAAAAATTACTTGAGCAATCAACTAATCTAGTTATGTCTATTTCTTTAACTATACGCAAGCCTCGTCCCGGTGGAATAAATGGCAAAGACTATTTTTTCGTTACTGAAGAAAATTTTCACGAACTATGTAAGGCTGGTCAAATGCTTGAATATGCCAAAGTTTTTGAGAATTTTTACGGTATACCAAACGATTTTATAAAACAAAACCTGAGCAGTGGATTAAGCGTTTTACTGAATATAGATTGGCAAGGAGCATTTCATTTATTTGAAATCTTAAGAGAAAAAGTCGTAAGTGTTTTTACATTACCTCCCTCAATTGAAGAACTCATAGGTCAATTATTTCATTAATTATGAAAAGAAATATATTTTTGTAAAAAAAAAAAATAAACAAATAAAAAATAAAAAAATTACATTTTTTAAGGAATTTAAATAGTTACAATTAAAAGTATTATCCCCGTAAATATTTAAAATAAAATCATTTTAAATAAACATGTTTGCTTATAATGTTCAGCAAATTTCATAACAATTCGTACCATACGCACTCAGACCATCCATATATATAGAAATAGCGCATACTTCAGTTTTGTCTGTACGACTAATTTTCGTATTAGCATTTATTTCCCTGTAATGAATTTATATGCAATTTCCTGTCGTTTTAAACTAAGAAAATAATACATTCATAATATAGTAGAACACGTAAAAATAAAATCATACAATAACGGTACCCTGCTTTAACCCTTTAACGATCATAGCATTTTTATTGCTAAGATGCCGAAATAAATGAATGACATCGGTAATTAAGAACAAATATATTTCTAAATAAGAAAACGTGATTTTTCACATACAAAATAAAAGGGATATTTTTAGTTAAAAATACCGGTGTCAGTGTTGCGTATCGGAATTAAAATTTTGTGGTTTCGTGGCGAAACCAATGAACGTTAAAGGGTCAAACGGAAAAAAATATCATATTCGCCTCGAAAAAAGAATACAGTAATTTATAAGGGATCTATAAAGATATAATAATCTGTTTAATAGAGATTTTTGTGTAGATTCTATTCTTTGCAGTATCCTCTTAGCAAACTCTACAGTATTTTCACATTTAAAGTTAAGTTTCAGGTATTTGAATTAAAAAACTTTAAATTACATGTCTGAGTGAAAAAGACCCGGATGATAATGTTAAGTGTATGGGGGCGTTCTTTTCAAATATCTCGCTCAAAATTTAATATTTTTACATGATTTTTTTTTTGCATAGGATAGCTGAGGACGATCTGCAATCGGGCTAGTTTGTACTTTTTCGATTTTGGTTTTAGATTTTTTTTTTTTAATTACTTAAATTTTTGAAACCGGTTTGATCCGGTTCTGAAATTGTAACTATCATAATATAAACTAGTTGGATGTGTCAATCCCAAAACTTTCTTCTATCTCATAAGTACATTTTAATATAAAAAAAAAAAAAAAAAAAAAAAAAAGTGGTGACCCCAAAGTTACCCACTATCAAATTTCCTCGAACATTTGACCTAGCCTAATGAGATTCTGGTATCTGAAAAGCCTAAAACGCAAAATTTAATTAATATTCTGAGAAAATGAGCTTAGTAGTGCCTCATGTTGGGTAATTTATACTAGAACCTAATAAGCATCTATTTATGTCAAGACCTAACAGAATCTGAAATTTGATGGAATTTTGTCCATTAGTTCTTGAGATATAGTTATAACAAAAAATTTGCAAAACATAGCACTGCAACACCATATCTTGGACAATTTATGCCAAAACGTAAAAAAGCGTCTAATTATGTTATGGTGTAAAAGAATCTGAAGTTTGATGAAATTTTGTGCATTAGTTCTTGAGATATAGCTAGTTTAAAAAAAACCGTGTAAAATATTGCACAGCAGCACCATCAGTTGAAGGATTTATAACAAAACGTAATCATCGTGTAATTATGTTATATGTCATTTTGTAACAAAATCTGAAGTTGATGAAATTCTGTGCGTTGGCTGTTGAGATATAGCTATCGAAAAAATCGTGCAAAATGCAGCATAGCTGCGACACCTGTTGCAAGGTTAATACCAAAATGTAATCAGCGTCTAATTATGTTATATATTCTAGTGTAACAGAATCTAAAATTTGATGAAATTCTCTGCAATAGTTCCTGAGATATAGCTATCGCAAAAATCGTGCAAAATGTAGCATAGCAGCGCCACCTACAGGGCAGTTTACACCAAAACCTTATCAGCGGCTATGTATCTCAAGGTATCGCGGAATCTGAAGTTTGGTGAAATTCTGTGCATTAGTTCTTGAGATATAGCTATCATGAAAATCATGAAAAACATGGCATAGCAGCGCCACCTGCTGGCCAATTTACACCAAAACTTAATCAGCGTCTATGTATATCAAGGGGTCACAGAATCTGAAGTTTGGTGAAATTCTGTGCATTAGTTCTTGGGATATAGCAAACTTAAAAATCATGAAAAAAGTAGTAGTATAGCAGCGCCACCTGCCGGCCAATTTTCACCAAAAACCAATAGGCACTAATTCATATCAAGGTCCAACTGAATATAAAATTTTATAAAATTTCGAGCATTAGTTCTTGAGATAGAGCGCCCACAAATTTTTTGTCACATACAGACAGACAGACTCGCAGACAGACGGACAGACTCACAGACAGACATTTTCTAAAAATAGTCAAAACGTGTTCAGGACCTTCTAAAACGTATAAATCCGTCGAAAACCGGAAGTCGAAAATTTTCATGAATCCAATACTTTCTTCTCGTAAAAATAGAAGAAAGTAAAAATATATAATCAAAATTGAAATAGTAAAAACTAGCCCGGTTGTAGATCGTCCGCAGCTACCCTATGCAAAAAAATCACGTCAAAAAATTAAAATTTGAGCAGGATATTTGAAAAGAACGCCCCCACAGACTTAACATTATCATCCGGGTCTTTTTCACTCAGTAGTGTGGGCTCTTGACGCATTCGTGACGGGACCCTTTTACGGAATTTTCAATGTTCTGCCACCGGTTTTCAAAAAGCAGAAAATTGTGTCTTATTAAATCGAGTAAATGCCGGGTAAATAGGAGTTATTAAGCCTTTTTGCGGGCCACCGGTGGTACGCGCCGGCGTGAACGTGTTAAGATGAAAACTGCAAATGAATTTGTGAAAATTGAAGCTGAGAACAGCTAAGGGTTAATTGATACATTTCGTTATTTTAAGAAAAATTGCTGTATTATTAATTATTTTATGCAATAAAATGGCACGAAATGGTTAGAATTTTACACAAAGGCATTCATAAAATTATACCATGTGGTTCAGTTTCGAAACCGCTTTTGAAAGTGACACTAACTTTGTAAGAAATATCTGCAACCAAAATCGAAAAAGTAAAAAAGGAGCGCTGTCGGCATGCACCTCAGCTATCCAATACAAAAATAAAAAAAAAAAAAAAAAAATATTCAAAAATGTAAAAAGCGAAAGAGTTATTAGAAAAATGGCTTCCCGTAGGAATAGCATTAGTTCGCGAGCGTCTTCGCGGGCAGGGACAGAGGCCGATTCTCTCTATGGAATTTAATCTGTATATTTTTGCCCTTCATTTGCTTTTAAATGTTTCTTTGTGATAAAACATAAAGGCGCGACTGAGTTTTAACCCCCTTCTTGGCGCGTTTTCAAAATATCGCCACATTGGCGCGAGCGCAATTTAAAGTGGCGATAAAGCAAATAAATTAAAAATACATGTTTTAAAACATGGAAATTTAAAAGAATTTGAAATATCACACATAAAAAAAAAATAACCCACTTACCGACAAGCTAGGTTTTTAACGGAGTTTGAGGGATCGCGACAATAAAAATAGAGCAAATATACATACATTAACGCAAAATCTTAAAATATTGCAAAAATTAGGATGTAAAAAGCATGCATATTGCGAAAAATTAAAACAAATATCTCATTTACATACAAAATTATTTCATAAAATTTAAGATACCAAAATCGGATTACCATAACCAAAAATTTAATTTACAGAGATTTTAGAAGAAAAAAATTCTTTCTCAGGGGGACTCTGCCCCCCTGAACCCCCCCGGTCACATTTTTCTTTAAAACATGTGTCAGGTTCTGATAGCACCTGTGCTAAAGAATGGAATTTCTACTATTTCTCTATTTCAATATTTCGTATTGTATGGTTGTGTACAGAATTTCCAAGGTGACATTCCTTCTTTGTGGAAAGGGGAATTGCCAGATAATCCTATGCAGGTGATGTGTTGGAGGAAGAGAAGATTGCTGACAGGCATGTCCATCTGTCAGTGAGGTATGCGGATGATCAGGGGATAAGCAACATGTCACTAGGCAAGAAAGGAGTGGGGGAATGTGCCCAATGAGGAAGCTCCAGAGGGGGTTGACATTCGTGTGACCCCGTGAGTTGAGAAGGGCAAGTTTAGCTGAGAGAAGTCAGTCCGTTCCTTGGTTTCGCACCAAGAAGGGGTGTGTAGGACCGAGGTCCTTCTAAGGTGTGCTCTGTGTTATAGAGCGTAAGCAGCATGTTTTCTGGTGAGCAAAGGACACAGACGTCCTAGTGTTTAGTGCTCTGGGCTAAGAAGTGCAGGCCTAGTATACTTGTGTTAGGAGACTCAAGGTTGAGCTCCAATAAAGTGAATTTAACGTGTATTGAGTGTGAGGTGGAAAGTGTAATTGGAATAGTACACAGCCAATCTTTACTGTATCTAATTTAATGTTGAACCGGATCACCAATATCCGAGTTGTAATTGTATATATTTGTAAATAGCGTATTTAGTGTGTACATATATTCTTAATAAACTGATAATTCAGTTACTTACCAGCGTAAGTCTTCATTTACACAAACCTCACAGTGGGTGACCGATATCACTTAGTAATATCGGTGGTGGCAGCTATATCTACCACGGACATTCTTCAAAGTTGTGTGGACTGAGAGGAACGTCCGACAACATGTATAATATTTAAACATTCAAAACAGTTCTGTTCAAGAAACAAAGAAATTGTACACATACCTTTTTAAAAAACAAAACCAGTCTTTTTTAAAGTAAAGAAAGAAATCTATAATAGATTTTCTAAAGAAATACATTAAGTTTTGAATGCAAATGGTCATTTTCATTTATATTTAATATGTAATTAGTCGACCAACTCTCATCGTAATCCAACGGTCTAATAACACACAAGAAATTTAATCAACTTCAAGGCGCCAGAATTAAAATTCTACAGTTTCTCCTCTCCCTCTCTCGTCCAATAATAAAGCTAGAAAAGAAAGAACGAACAGAACGCAAGCTCCCGCAAACGAGGGAGAAATCGCTTGTTTACTCCGAGGGTTGCCGTGAAGAGCGACAGCGAAAAGTAAAGGAAAACAAGGCGTGGCGTAGTTATCGCGCGCAGAAAAAAAGCTGTCAAGAAGTGGGTTAAAACTCAGTTTACCCAATATATGCGTAAATATTAAATTTATTTCATACAGGCGAAATTGACATAATATCCAGATATAGGTTTAGGGGGGGGGAAAGGAACAATTTTTGAAATTATAAACAAATATGCATATTAAATGTAAAAGTACTGGTATTTCTCATACATTTTATTACCTATATTATTTATTTTTCTGTGACATGTGCAATTTTTTAAAAATGTAATAGTTCAGTATTGCAGTATACGTCGAGTTCCATAAACTGCTTTACCAACGTCTCGCGCAATCTTGCGTCGGCCCTTCATTCATTAAACCTTTTATAGACATTATAACTCATGAAATTTTCAAACATTAACTACTAAAGTGAAAAAGAATTTAACAGCCTTTTTTTTTTTTTTTTTTTTTTTTTTTTGTAAATATAATAAAACATTAATTTATAATTGATTGTTTGCCTATGAAGATTTTTATTTAATTAATTGCTTCTTCCCTTTTTTTGTAACATTTTATATTTAATTTCCAGAACAATACAAACAGTTTGTATTTTATTATCTATGGAGGCTATGTGTATAACTAAAAGTACTTGGAAGTAATTGACATTGGATAATGATAATGTAGTTAAAAATCTGTTTATAATTTTAGCATCTTTTAATCCTTTTCAGCACAGAGAAATTCTGCTCGTAAAATGATGAAATGATGGACTGACATCAGATTTTACAAACAACATTTTTAGAAAACTCTAGAAACTTCAACGATTTTTAAATGCTGTTGCAAAAACTAAATTTCATTAAAAAAAAAAAAAAATTCTGATGCCGTTTGTAAATTTTGAATTAAATCTAGGTTGTTCTGACATGGGATCACTGTGCTGGTACAGGGCTCGAAATGTACCGGAGCAAACCGGAACGATGTTCTGGTTCGGGAAATTATAGTCCAAGAGCCGACAGCACAAAAATCTATGTTATCGAGCACAAGAAAAAAAAATCCTTTATTTTATGGAACAGTAGTAATAGGAGAATATAATGATTTATACCTGCCGGAAGTAAAGTGGTGCATAAGCCAAAAATTAATACCACTGGTGATGCACTCGTAGGTTTATCATTGTATTTTCCTGCTCCCAATTTTCCATGCTTTCATACCTTTGATTATACGGCAAAAACAATATTAAACCTACGAGTCAACCACTAATGGTATTCATTTTTGGCTTATGCACCATTTCACTTCCGGAAAACATGAATCATTAGATTTCCTTATTACTACTCTTCCATAAAATAAAGGTTTTTTTCTTGTGCTCGATAATATAGTTTTTTTTTTTTTTTTTTTTTTTTTTTTTTTTTTTGCTGTTGGCTCTTGGACTATTATGACCAATATTGTTCCGGTTAGTAAAATTATGTTAAATAACGTTCCGGTTCATGAAATTTTTAATATGTGTCATTATAGCTTTATATATATAGCTTATTGTATTCTCGGCTGATGCACAAGAGAATGATGAAAAATTATTGATTTTAATAAATATTATAATCGAGATTAACTTCTTTTTTATTCCAATTAACTGACAGAATCAGAAATTTAAGATAAAATTTAAAATTTGTATAGCATTATCTATATTATAAAGGCCAAACGTATCTGTGCGTAACGCATACGTCATTTTGCGGATGGCAACACTTTCCCATACAATTCAGTTGTGCAATTTTCGGTACTGCACATTTTATACTTCTAAACATCGTAGATTTTCAATTTTTACACCGTCGTATAGAGAAAAAATTTTATTTTAAGCGCAATTTGTTTGAAAGCTGTATTTCAATTTTTTTTTGAGATTTTTTTTATTTATTTATTTATTTATTTATTTATTTATTTATTTTTGTAGTTTTTAATACTGTTTTCCTAATTGTGGCAACAGGAGTACTCCTTTTCTATTAAAAACAAAGGAAAAGGGAAAAGAAATGATTACTACTTTTTATGTTGCCATTTTCCCATTAAAAGAGAAAAAAAAATTAAATACGCGCTGGCAATAATAACGTCTGTTATAAAACCCGGTGAATTTTGGTTTGTTTCATTTACAAAATTTCATTTACAAAATTTCATTTACACTTACTAATAAATAGTTTGTGATTCTGCTTCAGCTAATAGCATCGTGACTTCCAAGTTTTCAATCAAATATTTTTTTCTTTAGGTGAATATAGATATGAAAGATGCATGTAAAATTTAATATGGTGAAAATGATGTCGTGTTTAGATTTAACCAAGAAAAATTCTGTAATTGAGTCAAAGTGGAATAAATTTTGCTAGTTTTCATTTTGCAATACCAAGTATAAGGGCCTTAATTGATAACTTTTTATAATAACAGATCTTTATTATTTTTTACTGCTTACATGTACGATTAAAGTTTAATCTTAACAATTTCTACAACTGAGTTTTATAGAAATAGTATTTTGTTAACTTTAGGTTAATTATCATTTGTTTAAGAGTTATTAAAGTTGTTAAAGAGTAAACATAAGGTGAATTTTTTATTGTAACTAATTTCGTAGGTTTCTTATAAATCAATGAAACAGTTCCTTCTTAAACATTTTCTTTCGTCGAAATTCGACGGGTTCTACCCAGCTAGATGTGGTAGCTAGATGTGAACAATAGGAGGGGCTCAAGAGAATGTGGGGGGGGGGGTCATAATTTTTTATTAGCTTTCTCTGACGCAAAAAGATAAATGAGTGCCTATTCACATTGTAGGTACTATGTTTCTTATTAAACTGTTGTAAGAACTTCATTTTATACTAAAAAAGTTTATGATGATGAAAATTTTGAGTGTATAACTGATGCAAAATTAAACATCATGTTAGCTTCATATATACAAATAGGATGAGGGAGTGTTGAAACACTTATTTTAGATACAATTTAGTAATTCTATAAAACTGTGAAAGGATCACAAAACTAAATTAGATTTTCGAACCGAATTCCATTTGAATTTTTGGAACAGAAATTCATTTAGTGACCTTGGAATCTTTTCCGGGGGGGGGGGGGCTCAAAATATTTTAGGGGGGGGCTGAGCCGCCCATAGCGCCCCCTTAGCTACGGCCCTGGTTCTACCTTGTATTAATAATACACTATATTGCCATTGAATATGGGGCACTTGCGATTTTAGACATTTTACTAAATATCTAGAAAAATACATGAGGAATCATCTCGAAACTCTTAGTGTATAAATATAATAGTATACGTCATACATATCCGTGAAGATTTTTTACCGAAACGCCATAGAGGACCGTCAACAAATTAAAAAAGAATGAATATCTTTTGAATAACCCTGTCAAAACTAATGTAACAAAAGCGCTCAAACTCTAGATTATGACTGAATGCCTTATTGTAATACACTGTGTTCATTTTTATGCAAATAGCATGCATACTCGCAGAGTAATTAAGGTTTTTATAAAAATGGTCCCAAATTTTTCCAAGTTTTTCCCTTTTAATTTTCAGAGTTCTTAATATAAAATAATATTTTTTTCAGAAAATATGACAAACAACATTGCACACAGTACCCTGTAATCAGAATTAAAAAATAATAAAAATTGTAAGAAAAATGAGTAGGTTTACTAAATAATTTTTTACTACGCATGCGTCAAAGATATCAAAATTTCATTTGCATATTATGTTAGCTAAATGTATAGAAGAACTATTGTAAAAGTTTCAAAATTATGGCTTGAAAATTCTGAAAGTAATCGTCTATAGAAAAAGGACAAAATCCGTTGTTTCCAAATTGAAGCATAAAAATGAGGGATTTTATCCAAAAGTAGTCGTAACATCCCGTATTGCGTATTCTATATTGACACTAATCAATGAATATATGGATACAACCCCTCTTGTTTTTGCTTCATTTTGAGAATAACGGATTTTCAACTTATTCAATTGACGATTATTTTCAGAATTTTCAAGTTATGATTTTGTGACTTTCACAAAAGTTGCTCTATACATTTAGCTAACATAATATGCAAATGAAATTTTGATATCGTTGACGCATGCGCAGTAAAAAATTATTTGGTAAACCAACTCATTTTGTATACAATTTTTATTATTTTTTAATTCTGATTACAGGGTACTGTGTGCAATGTTGTTTGTCATATTTTCTGAAAAAAATATTAATTTATATTAAGAACTCTGAAAATTATAAGGAAAAAACTTGGAAAAATTTGGGACCATTTTTATAAAAACCTTAATTACTCTGCGAGTATGTATGCTATTTGCATAAAAATGAACACAGTGTATTACAATAAGGCATTCAATCATAATTTAGAGTTTGAGCGCTTTTGCTACATTAGTTTTGACAGGGTTATTCAAAAGATATTCATTCTTTTTTAATTTGTTGACGGTCCCCTATGGAGTTTCGGTAAAAAATCTTCACGGAGATGTATGACGCATACTATTATATTTATACACTAAGAGTTTCGAGATGATTCCTCATGTATTTTTCTAGATATTTAGTAAAATGTCTAAAATCGCAAGTGTCCAATAATCAATGGCAATATAGTGTATTGAAACATTGAACTAATGATATTGAAGTATTGACATTTGTAACTATTCATTTTTTTTTAAATATTAAAATGTAGTAGATAGAAAAAGAAATTTGGTATTGACACATCTAATTAGTTTAAATTATTTTTGTATGGTTATATAAATTTTCTATAATCTTATTCTATAATGCGAGCAAAAATTGTGTGTGTGTGTGTGTGTAAATTTTATCTCAAAAACGGCTGTGACGATTTTCGCAAAATTTTGGATTTTACCATTTTCGAGCACGAGAAGACCATTGGGCTAAGTCACATGTTCGGGAAAATTCGATTATTGGGTCATTTTGTGTCATAATGGGTCAGGTTCAAGCTATTTATATCTAGAGAACGGCAGGATCGATTTTAAGGAAATTTTGTATTCAGCCGTTTTTTGGCACGAGAAAACTATTGGGCTGGGTCACATGTTCGAAAAATTTCGATTAGTGGGTCATTTTTGGGTCATTATGATTCAAGCCATTTTTATCTAAAAAACGACTCGAACGATTTTGACCAAATTTTATATTTTATCGTTTTGGATTACAAGAAGACCATTGGATTAGGTAACGTGTTCAAGAAAATTCGGTTAGTGGGTCATTTTTGGGGTCATTGTGGATCATGCTATTTTTATCTAGAGATTTCCTCACGCAATTTTGACTAAAAATTGCATTCTGTGGTTTTCAGGCACGAGAAAAACATTGGGCTAGGTTACATGTTCGAGAAAAAAATTTAATGGGTCATATTGGGCCATTAAGGGTCTGGGTCAAGCTATTTATAGTTAAAGAACGGCAGAATCAATTTAATCGAAATTTTGTCTGTAACAGTTTTTTGACACGAGAAAGCTAATGGGCTAAGTCACACGATCGAGAGATTTCGATTATAAGAGTCATTTGTGTTTCATGATGGGTCATAATGAGTCATGGTCAAGCTATATCTAAAGAACAGATGAATCGATTTTAACGAAATTTTGTATACAACATTTTTTTGGCACGAGAAAACTATTGAGCTAGGTCTCATGTTCGAGAAATTTCTATTACTGGGTCATAAAGGGTCATAAAGGGTCTGGGTCAAACTATTTATATTTAAAAAACGGTAGGATCGATTTTAACGAAATTTTGTATACAGCATTTTTTTGGCACGATAAAACTATTGGGCAGGGTCACATGTTTGAAAAATGCAGATAAGTGTTTCTTTATTGGATCATTATGGGTCAAACTAATTTTAACTAAAAAAAAAAAGGCTCTAACGATTACCACAAACTAAAATTTCCAAATTTTGTCGACCAAATTTTGTATTCCACAGTTTTGGATTACAAGAACACCATTGGATTAAGTCACGTGTTAGAGAAAATTCGTTTAGTGGATCATTTTTGGGTCATTTTGGGTCACGCTAATTGTATCTAGAAAATGACTTGCTCGATTTTGACTAAATTTTGTATTCTATAGTTTCGGACATGAGAAAATAATTGGGCTAGGTCACATGTTCGAGAAAATTCGAATAATGGGTCATTTTGGATTATAATGGATCAGGGTCGAGCGAATTATATCTAATAAACGGCTCAATCGATTTTAGCAAAATTTTGTATCCAAATAATGTTTTACGACAAGAAAAAATTATTGGACAAGGTTACATGTTTGAAAGACTTTGATTATAGAGGTCATTTGTGGGTCATGAAGCATCACCATAATTTTATCTAGAAAACAGCTCTCACCATTTTGACTATACTTTGTATTATACTGTTTTGGGGCAAGAGAAAACCATTAAGCTCAGACGCATGTTTGAAAATTCGATTAATGGGTCATTTTGTTTGGGTCGTAATGTGTCAGGGTCATTCTAATTATATTTAACCAACGACTCAATCAATTTTAACTAAAATTTTAATCGAAACGTATTTTGGCACAAGAAGGCCTGTAGCCTTAGTCGCATATTAGAAAAAAATTTATTAGTGAGTTATTTGTGGATCTCTGTGGGTCACGCTAACTTAAACAAGAAAATGGCTTTCATGATTTTGACTAAAGCTTGTATTATATATTTTCCAGGTACGAGAAAATTATTGGGCTAGATCACATGTTCTTTCGTTGTAAATGTTTAACTAATGTAAAATTTAGAAATATGTTCATGGTATTGATATTTATAGTTTCTGTAAATAAGAATATTATAAATTAAATTATTTATAGCAATAATAGAGTGAGAATTTCATTTTATATAAAATTGAATACGGAGTTTACTTTAACCGAGCATGGCTCGGTGTTCCCCGCTAGTAATAATAATAATAATAATAATGTCAACAATATTTTTGAAATAGTATCCGGTACGTGGATTTTTCCATTTCGAATCCTGGTGCTAGAAAGGTTCAAGTAATCGAACAGATTAGATGTAATTTTAAGTTTGAAATAGTTTAACCTTTAACGAACGAATGCCACTACATTCGCAACAATCAATTCTTATTGCCCAAATGTGTTCTTTCCAATTTTTATTGTTTTGGCAAACTTTTGTTGCATTAGCTAACTGCTGAAATTTTGAGATTAAATAAAGCGAAATTTATGTGCAATGAAATTTATTTGCAATTGAAAACAATGCATTTGAATAATAAAAGTTGGCTGTCGTTCGTTAAGGGAACAGTGAACCTTTATTTTAGCAAAATCGTCGCAAAAAAGGTCTATGTTTGTGGTATAATAGTACCAAAACAGTTTTTTTTTTAAATTAAAATATCATTTATAAAAGTTCTAAGAAGTAAATAATAAAGGTAAGTGTGTTCAGTAGCGTAGCTATGTTTTTTGGCGCCCGGGGCCAGCAAGAAATTTTGCGCCCCCACCCCAATATAGATATATAACAATTTCTCTCAATTTGGCGCCCTTAGGCCTCGGCGCCCGGGGTGGATGCCCCCCTTGCCCCCCCCTTAGCTACGCCACTGAGTGCGTTTATATACTTTAAATCTGTTTTTCTCAAATCTAATTTTTCAGCGTTTTTAGATTTTTAAAATGCTCCTAGTGTCGTAATTTTTTATCAATATTTATGAAATTGACAAAGATGTATCCCGATATTGTTTAAAAAGAAATCGTGTGAGCTTTTTAAAATTCGTCTTCATTAAGATAATCAAATTTTGATTTTTTACTTATTAAAAGTCAAAATTTTGATGAAAATCGATATGGAATTTGGAAAAAAAATCTGTAAAATATTAACTATTCAAGAGATTAAAAAAATCTTACACAAATTTGTTTATAATGGAGTTTTAAGTGATAAAAATGCAAAAGCAAGAGAATATCTCATAAATTAAAATACGAGGAGCATTTTAAAATTTCGTTCAAAAATTTTAAAAAAATTTTTAAATTTAAAAATTTTAATAAGATTGAAAAAAATTTTTAAGGTGTTCTATATGCTTTTGGTGAAATGTATATATGCAAAAAATTTCATATTGCTATGTTGAAAATAAATAAATAAATAACGTCCACCGTTTTCTTAAGGATTAAAGATATTTCTGGTCACATAAAAAGACATTCGATAATTTGGTAGTATGGAAACAGGAATACCAAATGGTAAGCTTAGTAAATGCCAATATATTCTTAGAAAATTTTCTTTTTAGATTTTATTCTCAAATTGTGCAGCGATCACCTTTAGCGGTTTATTATAGCGCAAATGTAAAAATCTACCATATATTTTTTTGTTGAAGAATATTGTTATGAATTGCCGAACCATTTGGAACTCTGTAGAAGTGATATATAGTGCATACATATTTACACATAGCCTTCGAATGAAAGCACAGATTTTGATCTCTTTTATTTTACTTTAAAAAAAACTCTTTTTCCTCGCAATACTGTATAAATTTTATCACACATTTCCGAACACAATATTTCTGGCAATCTGACTTGTTATATATCCTAAGCTGTTCCAAATTTTTTTTTCTCAACTTTATTTTTTAATAGTTCAATCGCAAAAAAAGTTAAAAATAATGCTTTTTTTTTTTTTTCTTTTAAAATTGTCACTGAATCGCATTTTATAAAATACGGCACTGTTGCCAAATTGAGGGATAAAAAAGTCTCAGATTGTTGATTGTTACCGTTTTTTAAATAGAAATATTCGACCCATTTAAAAATAGATGAAAAATACTGAAAAAAGGCGAATTATACCATTTTAAAAAAGTCCCCAATCCAGCAACTCTAAAGTACGCAAATATATCAAGGATTTGAATAAGTTATAATCTACGGTCCACATAGAAAATTGTATACAATTTACTACGACTTTTGATTATCTGGTTGAGGTTTTAAAAAAAATTGTTTTTCCAAATAATTATCCTTTTCTTTTATTCTCCTTTCTTTCTTTTTCAGAACCACTTTAAAAATTTGAATATAATTTTCATCTACAGCAGTATTCAATTTACTGTTTGAACAATATTATGCATAGTTTTTTTTATTGTTATTGTTGTTATAATCGATTTATAGCGACAGCTAATCGATAAATGACCATTATTCTATATAACATAAAAATTACCCAGGCTGCATATTTTCAATTCGAATTCCTGGTAAAAAGATTTCGAAAAAAAAAAAAAAAAAAAAAAAGAGAAATGGGGGATATTTGAAATTGATAATATAGTTTTGAAATAATCATTTGATATTTATTATGCTGGCATGAGTAATATGTGGAGGGAGCTCAACAGCAGTTTTATCATGATGCATCAGAAGCAAGGTCGGATTATCACCAGGGCAACGATGTTTTATAGTGAAAAACAAAGGATGTTTTCTCTTAAAATAAAACAGCAAAAGTGTTATTACGCGCCCTCGAGTGAATTTGTGGCCCAGGGCCTAAAGTATGTTTAGTCGGTTCCTGTTTTCAAAATATGTAGTTTCTTCACTGTCTGCAACCTTTTGAGATTAATATTATAGCGCAAACGTAAAAACTTGCCATGATTTTTTCTGTTGAAGAAAGAATATTGTTATTCAGTTGGCGAACCATTTGCGAGCTCTGTAGAGATGATATATTGCGTGTATACATTTACACATAGCGTTTGAACGACAGCACATATTTTAATCATTTTTATTTTACTTTAAAAATCTCCTTTTCCCCGCGATACTTTAAAAATTTCATCAGAGTGCGAAGATATAGTATTCCTAACTTTTTATCTATCCTAAGTTGTTCCAATTTTTTCCCAACTTCTTTTTTTTTTTTTTGAAGAAAATAGTTTAATTAACAAAAAAAAAAAAAAAAAAAAAAATGTTTGAAGCTAAACGCAATGCGCATTTTTTTTTTTTTTCTTTCTTTTAAAAGTAAGGATCACTGAATGAATCGTACATTTTATAAAATATGAAGACATGTGCCGAAGACTTGAATGAATGATCATTTATGCTATGGTCTACTCAAAATATAAAGTTTGTTACGACAATTTGATTATGTTGTTGAAGTACTGGGGAAAAAAATGCTTTGGCTTCTCAAAATAAATAACTTATCATTCATCTTTTTTATGTGCTGTGCATTCGTAATTACACGTAGCATCAATAGTCGTCGTTCAATCCGTCAGTCTGTCTGTCCGTCTACATATAACAGAGCAAAAAATACATAACCGAATCGTTTGAAATTTAAAACATGTAACTGTTGCATAATTTTGTCGTTTCATTTCAGATTTTATGATAATAGGATGCATAGTTTAATTACAGGGACAATCAAAAATATTTCGTTATATAATGGACAATGGGGAAGAAATAGTTAAGTGCATTTTAATGATGTTACACATTTTCGAACATAATAAAATTGATATGCATCTGTAAAGTATGTACTAAAATATAGATTCTGTACAATCTGTGGTGCAAAGAATATTTATTATTAATTTACAAAGCCACACAAAAGTATTCCATCGGTATAAAGGGAACATTGTTTGGGGCATGTAGCATGTTTTAATTATATTAAAATATTTCACATTTTATGAAGTTTACATACGTTGCTGAAGTTTACTACAAGTTACTTCCTGTAATAATAGAAAGCAGATAGTATTTACAGCGACACACAAAATATTTCGGATATACTATACTGTATCTGAAGTTCTGTATACCATTACATCAAGATCTGAATGTTTTTAAAACTACAGTGCGTTATACTATAACTTCGTTACAGTACGAACATTTCATTTGCTTCGTTTAATGTGAAATTTCAAACTTTTTTTTTAATCATCTTTTTTTCGCAGAACCAATTTAGAAATTCAAATATTTCATAGTGTTGATTACTGTTTAAATAATATAAACAGTTTTTTTTTTTTTTTTTTTTTTTTTTTTTTTTTTACGGATCTGTATCAATGACTATTGAATAAAAGACTATTGTGGTATATGTAACGTAATGATAGCTCAGGCTGAAATCTGAATATTTTCCATTCAAATTCTTGGTAAAACATTGGTTCGAAAAAAAAAAAAAAAAAAAAAAAGAAAAAAAGAAATTGAGGATATTTGAAGTTGACAGTATAGTTTTGAAATATCATTATCTAATGTATACTGGCATGAGTATAATATCTGGAGGGAGCCTATAATGCAGTTTTATCATAATGCCTAAGAAGCAAAGTCAGATTATCAGCAGGGCAAATAGAGCCGGCTTTTATACTAAAAAAAGATGTTTTCTCTTAAAATGTAACCAGGCCCCGATTATGATTAATCAGGGCCTTGGGCAAAGATAAATTAGGGGGTCCATTTCGAATCCTTGCAACGTTATTCAAATAGAACTGATAGTCACTGATGTATGTGTATGTGCAATGCACAAGCATATTTTTGCACCTTGGATATAAATAGAAGAAAATTCTTAGCTCCATCAATCCTAAATTAAATACCTTAATTAATAAAAGTACACTTTTCTTTTCCCCTTAGTATAGAACAAAACTCTTTTATATAACTTTATCAATTTGTTATATTACTTTAAGATATATTTAATAATTACAACATATGGAAAAGTTGAAATCGGAAAAAAAAAAAGAAATATTTTATAATTTAATGTATGGATTTGGGGGCCCATGGGCCAAGTCCCGATTTGTCCATGCGGTAATAAAGGTCTGAGTGCAACAGCAAAAGTATTTTGGTCTTGAGTAAATGTGTGGCCCATGGCCCAAAGTACGTTTATTCGATCCGTTTCCAAATACAGTTCCTTCACTGTCTGTATATTTCTTCTTTAGGTTCAATTAAAAAATATTTGACACCTAAATTAAAAAATATATATCTTTATACAAATCAACAGAACTGTTACCATAAATCTAATTATATCGTTTTCACAAATGTTCCGAATTTTATAGAAATTTCACCTAATTAACCCTTTGCGGCGCAGGGAAAATTAATTGCTTAAGTGTTGAAATTAATGACTGACACCGGAATTCGAAAACAACTTTATTTGTAAATAAGAAAAAAGCTATGTTTCACGCATTTAATGAACCGTAAATTTTTATACCAAAATTCCGGTGCCAATGTGGCTTTTGGGAATTAAAATCAAGCGGTTTTATAGATATACGACTGCGACGCAAGAGGTTAACAATAACCTTTATGGTATGTCCTAGTTTAATTCATTTTTCAATATAATAACTAAGAAAATTTATTGATCATCATAACTAATCCAATAAAATATCTTTAGTACATGAAATAAATTGTAAAAGAAACAATTTAACACACTAAGTTTTTTTAAAACGACCCTTTATAAGATGTAAAGTAAATGGCAAAATTTTGTAATAGTTCTCAGTACGTTTTTCGACTAGTTGAAATCGGAACAGCTTCATGAATAAGACAAAGGAAAAAAAAATATCCAGTGAATTTTGAAGTTATGACATCAAGAATAAGTGAAAATTACCATTTAAAATCATTCTTATCATTTATCCAGCTAAAGCTATTTTAAATTTAAACAATTGCAAAATCATTCTAATACTAACTGCCAAATCTTATCAGCAGTTTTAAACTTTGTTTTATCCGATTAGTCAGAGTAAATTATAACCACCGGAGTTCAAAAAATAAAATAAATAAAAACAGAATTAATCTTCAATTATTTAACAGTAACAAATATATTATACCCAAGTTCTTTTTCATTACCTCTAAATATTCTTTTGAATACAGCTGGACGATAATTGTACAATCAAATCAAAAATCGTCTATCGATTTACTTTTTGCCTTTAGCTGAAAGTAGCCGAATAATGTATATATAAGTTATCAGGGGTGTAGTGGTAAAAAAAACAGAGGTTATACGATCAACGCAGAGGGTGTACGCTCAAGCCACAGAGTATACCCTAGAGAGTATATGCTCTGACTTTTATGAGAAACAGAGGGTAAATGGTGTTCCTTAAAAAAAAAAAAAAAAAAAAAAAAAAAAAACAGAATGTATACGGCGTATATTCTCCACTACAACCCTGTAAGTTACTACAAAAGTTTGATGAGTATTACCAAAATCGACGAATATCAAACATTGGAGCAGAAGCGAGAAGATTAGGTAAATTGATTAGAATCTGTTTAGAAAAAAAAAAAAAAAGAAAAAAGCACTACATCGGGAATCATATTCATCAACCACAATATAATCATGATTTTCGTAACGAGATATTGTATTTTTATTTCAAACTTCTATTCTACATTGAGAAAAAAATGTTGTTCTTGGATCGGATCCTTGATCCGATTAATTGCGGAGGGTTAAGTTTTATCAGTTAGAAAGAAATTGCAAGTAAACACCATTTTTTTCCCTCCCAGTTTTTGTAAGTATGATAGATTCTACACTTTCGGATGTAGATGGTTCGCAACACGCGTTTGCCTTTTTCAATTGTTGAGTGAATTCTACTGGTCTATTCAAGTGGTACATCAAAAAACAAAATCAATTAGTTGCATAATTTTATTTTATAAAATACTAGCATATAGTTTTTTTTGTTTTTTTTTTTTTTTTAATGGGCCGATTCTAAAATTTGTATTTTAAATTTAAGTATTTTTTAAAGTTCGACAAAAGTGTGTTATAAATAAAAAAATCATTATTTAAAAATTAGCAAGCTTTTATAACATTTAAAAAGATACGAGTGCCAGAATACAATGTTTTAAAACATAATCCCTCAGAGAGCCCATTTTGTAAAACGCAAGACTGATCAAAGTACTGTAGAACTTTTTCTAGCTATCCTACAAAAACGACAAAATAAGGTTTCCCCTCCAACTGAGAATCGATGAGCAGCCAGCCATTGCAGTGCTTTGCTGGTGAAGAAACCCTTAGAACTCGGAACAGCCATTTGCTTACAAGTTCGATAAACTTTTTCTAATAGCAGAAATAACCGAAGATCTTTGTTAGAATGCTGACACAATATCAGAAACGTTCGATAAATTTTGGTTAAACAATCAAAAATTTACAAAGATCGGAGATAATGCTTCAGAGCAGGAGGAATGAATGGTACACCAATAATGCGAGTCACGTGATAGCTTCCCTTTGCACAGATAGGCGGATGACTTGAATCGGTAGTGGTGCTGGAGTCACAGTCAGTTGGCCGGAATTCGCTGAAGACATCAGCAAGTGCTCTTCCGTCTGCTGTTAAATCTTATCACTTGGTAAGATTTGCCTAATTATAAATATTTACCAACTTCTGGATAATATTCGTTTAATTAGTTAGATCTAGTGAACGCCTAGTTGTGATGAAAGAAAAATATTATGAGTTTTCACCATCTGTTTCCGATGTCTATGCGTTGGAGTCGCTGATATGGCGATGTCTGCTTATGTGTGTGTTCACTTGATTACTTGCTATTTGTGTTTTTTTAACCGCTGGAATTCTGCACCAGTACGATATTTCATGTAAAAGTTATTATTGAGTGTTTGTTTATCAACATCTGACCGCGGATTGCGTGGCAACTATAATTAAATGTGCATCGCTGTGGACGTAAACAAATATTAAACCACGTTGTCAAGAAGGATTTATTTTTAAAATGAGTGTTCAGTGTGTGGAAAAATAATCAATTATTAAGTATTGGAGCACATTATATCATCGCAATTACTATCGATCGATGATCTGGAATTTATAATTTACGTACGCTGTGTCACTTCTGTTTTTAATTTAACAAGTTCGTTCATAGATTGTGTGATAGTTTAGTCTGTGATTTTTTTTTTCTTTGAATTAATTTGGAAGCATTTTCAACGATTTATATATTTTTTAAGAATCCTGATAGTTTAGGAAACTACAAACAAATATCAAATTATTCTTTTGATAATTAATATTACTTTTTGTTTTGTAAACTTTGAAATTTTAATAAAATATAATTTAGTTTATGAACGAAAAGTAAGAAAATTGGAATTTTATGAAATAAACAGAAATATGAGATGAGTGGACAGTTAAATATGACGAATATTTTAATTTCCTGTGCTAATTACATATTATTTATAATTTTGTAAATGTAGATACTTCTGGAATATGAATAATTCTTAATATTATGATTCTAATTAATATGCAGACTTAAACAGAAATATGAGATAAACAAAAAATTAAATATGATAGCTAAATGCTATTTCAATTTTCTGTGTTGATTTTTTTTCTTTTCATTTTTGCAATCTCATATGCTTAAGCCTTCTTTTATATTGGATAAATTACAAAGTATGATTCATAATGCTATACTGCCTGCTTAAAATAAATAATTGAAATAGGGAAAATATTAATTTTATCTGGTTCAGTAGTAAACAGCATTTTATTATCATTTTGTAATAATAATTACTTGTTAACACTCTTTAAGGGGAAAAAATATGTTAATCACATGCTGTTAAAAAATAAGCTTATAGAAACTAAAAAAAAAAAAAAAATTTAATTCCAACTTTTCACATTTTTTTAGGTTAATGAATAGTAATACTTCAAGTAATGATTTTCAGTATGTCCAACTGCAATGGTTAGATGAGTTGTTGCGTCTTAGTTCCCTACAAATAAAGTAAGAATTCTTGAATTATTTATTTTTATACATTAGTTTGCATGTTCACATTATGAATGCATGATTGTATTGCATGTTTTGCTGTTTATATATTTGTTTCACAATTTTAAATGTATAACATAACAAATTATCCTAATGTGTTATAGAGCATCATTCTTTGAAAAAGTATCAATATACGTAGTCTGTTTTACTAAAAAATAAATGGGATGCTTACAATAATTTATTATTTAAAAGTGTTAAAATATTTTTTAGATTTAGTTGTAATTTTTTTCTCTTGAAATATGATTGCTGATAAAATGGACTCCTTTAGATTTGTATTCGTTGATTTTTATAGTATTTCAAATTTATGTACAATTTGCAATTTATATGATAGTGATAATTTAAGTAATATTGAAAAATATTAACGATATATAAGATATTGATAATTGGTTAAATTTCAAAACTGGTGGTAGATTCAGTTTTGTAACTTTATTTCCTACCGCCAGATGGCGACAGTACACAAACATTGCTCAGAACACCGAAGGTACTTATCTCATTATTATTTTGTGGATATTATATTTTACCTTTATTTTGCGATTTGTTTTACCTAATTCTAATTATATACTTAAAATATAATTTAATTTCAATTATTTTGTAAATATTTTATTCTATTTTTAATTCTAAGCTCTTTTGGGGTAAGGAAATTGTTAGAAAAAACATAGTTGAAATCATATCTACATATTTCTAGTTTTTAGTGCTTTTAAGTTATTCCATTGCACAACAATATAAAATATTGCACTACAATTGAGAAAAATATGATTTATTAGCTATAAAGTTCAAAATGAATTTTTCATTAAGCAGACAAATATTTGAAGAAAGGAAACATTTACATAAAAATAGTGTGGTAATTTTAAATTGAATTAATATTAAAAATGCTTGTTTTTTCTAAAAACAAATGTTTTAAATTAGTTCTCAATATCTAATGGTTATAGTGTTTTGTTTTTTTATTGATAAATAAAGAATATTTAAATTTCTACACCGTCTCTTGCTTATAATGTACTTACACACCATACCTATTATTTATTTTGCATAAAATTATTGGAACTAGTCAATGTGTAATTTATGAGTTTTTTACTTTATCAATAGTTGTAAGGTTTTCTTACTACTTGAAAATTTCTAGAAAAAATTGCTCATGTATAATGTGGGCTTTATATAGTTGATATTTATAAAAGCACCTTTTGAATTTTTATTTATTTTTACTTTAAAGATACATAATTTCATTCATAATTATAAGAAAGCAAGCGAGATAAGATCTTTTTTAACTTTCTTTTGTTTATTTATGTGTTTCAAAAGTGAATGTTTTTAATTAGAAAATTGCAAAAATAAATATGTAAATCCATAAATATTTTAAATAAGTTTTTTTTCAATAGATATATCTCTAAATCTGGTCATCAGTTAAAAAATATAAATTTTGCATGCTTTAATGCTCAATTATTTCCAAACACTATGTAATAATAAATGTGATTGTTTAATTGGTAATATTAAACATAAGTATTATTATAATTTTCCATTATAGATTATGTTAGTTTAATACTAATTTTTGAATGCTTTTGAAATTTTTACTTTTAGTTTACGTATACTTAACATTAGAGGTAATGAAATTGGATAATTATTGAAATGGAGCTTGGTGCAATATAATAGAAAGATAAAATATACACTATATGGCTAAAGGTGACTAGTCACTTGCGATTTTAAAGATTTTGTAAAATACCTAGAAAAATATATGAAGAATTATCCTGAAAATCTAAGTGTATAAGCATAATAGTACAAGTCATTTCCATGAAGATTTTTTCTCGAAATTCTGTCAACAAATTGAAAAGAAAGAATATCTTTTGGATAACCCTGTAAAAACTAATGCAACAAAAGGGTTCAAACTGTAGATTATGATTAAGTGGCTTATTGTGATAAACTATGTTCATTTTTAAGTGGATAGCATGTCGCAGAGAGAAATTAAGATTTTTTTATAAAAGCAGGCCCAAATTTTTCAAAGTTTTTTGCTTATAATTTGCAGTTTTATTTATATAAAATATGTTCTTTTTCAAAAATATGACAAATAACATTGTACACAATACCCTGTAATAAAAATCAAAAAATAATAAAATTTGTATAAAAAATGAGCAGGTTTGCTAAATACAGTAGATTTCCTGAAATCCGCACAGCTTGGACCAGAGCTTGTTCTGATTTTATAATTTTGGGGATTTCTGGTCATTGCTTTGTATACATTTTTTAGACAGTAATTTTAATGCAATCGAAACTATAATGAATGCTCACAATGTGATAAAATATTACAATAAGTAATAAACTAAAATGATAAACATTTAGGTAATTTTTAAAACAATTCAAATATTAAAAGCAAAAGTCCTGTTAATAATCAATAATGTATAATTAAATATTCATTATAAAGATGAAATGTATTTTTCCTAAATTATTCAATGGAACTTGCCTCACAAAGGTGCATTACTAATTCACATCAAAATCATAAAATAAGAAAGTTTTCTTTCAGATTTAGCCAGACTTAATAACCAAAAAAGTTTGATTAATACATACATCTACTTGATAAGGATATTATGATTACCAATAATATCAGTTATATCTTGATTTTTTTTTTTTTTTTTTTTTTTTTTTTTTTTTCAGAAATAAATTTTATTCTCCCTTCATGAAAAACATGAATTCAGTAATATTAATAAAACTTAGAAATGATATAAAACTAAAAAGTCAAATTTTCTCCCTATATCTGAACTGTATGTTTCATTGTTTACATCTGTAAATTATCTGTGGATTTGAGGGAGTCTTCTGTAATTTTTTATTACACATGTGGAAACGCCATCAAAATTTCATTTACATATTGTGTTAGCAAAATGCATAGAGCAATTTTTGTGAAAGTCTCAAAAACATAGCTTGAAAATTCTGTAAGTGATCATTGATAGAATAAGCTCAAAATCTGTTATTCCCAGAATGAAGCAAAAAGATGAGGGGCTTTATGCTTATATCCATTGATTAGTGTCAATGAATATATGGAATACACAATTTGTCACATACTATATTTGGATTCAGCCCAGTGGCGCAGCCAGAATTTGGTTCTAGGGGAGGTTTTGAGTTTCTGATAAAGATGTTTGCTGGTTGAATTGCCGGTTGTTATTTGAATGTTGATGTTTGCTCGTTTTTATTTGAATCACCGGTTAATAGAATCAGTACTAATTAGAATATTCACTGTATAATACTTAAGCTGAAAGAGCATTTGTGGGGCAGGAAATCATTTTTTTTACCACGTAATACATCTCAGAAAAGGGATTTAGTTCAAATAGCCAATTTTTACTTAACTAATCCATGTAAAATATGCACTTTCACAGTTTTAAGTAGAATATTCGCCATTTAATTGAATCACTTTATTAAATAAAATCTTATTCAATAAAGCCCCAGAGTCCGAAATACACCAAAACGTTTAAATATTAAATTTTGTTTTGATTCATATAAGTGGCAATTATAGCGATATATCTTAGCTCATGGAGGGGTTTTAACCCCAAAACCACCCCCTTAGCTGTGCCACTGATTCAGCCCCTTATTTTTTTGCTTCATTTTGGAAGCAATGGATCTTGAGCTTATTCTATTGACGATCATTTTCAAAATTTTCAAGCTATGCTTTTGAGATTTTCACAAAAGCAGCTCTTAGCTAAAACAATATGCAAATTAAATTTTGATAGCAGTCACGCATGCATAGTAAAAAATTAGTAAACCTGCTCATTTTTCATACAATTGTTACTATTTTTTTTTTCTTTAATTCTGATTACAAGGTATTATGTACAATATTGTTTGTCATATTTCTGAGAAAGAATGCAAAAAACTTTGAAAAATTTCAGACTGTTTTTATAAAAACCTCCATTGCTCTATGAGTATGCATGCTATAATAAAAATGAACACAGTTTATTACCATAAGTTACTTAATCATAATCTACAGTTTGAGTGCTTTTGCTACATAAATTTTGATAAAGTAATGCAAAAGATCTTTTTCAATTTGTTGGCAGTCTTTTGTGCAGTTTCAGGAAGGATGTTCTATTATGCTTACACACCAGGAATTTCAAGATAATGCCTCATGTATTTTATTAGGTATTTAACCAAATGTCTAAAATTGCAAGTGGCCAGTCACCTTTGACCATATAGAATAGTGTATCAACGTTAAAAGCAGTAATTATTTTAAATTTTAAGCTAATTGGCTTTAGCAGCATATAATCATACCATCCTCAGTATTAAGGATGGTGCAAATTTGCTCGTATATATTGTGGAGAAGGGAGGATTCTACTTAAATCCTCCCATATAAGCAAATTTCTGACATCCTTGAATCCTCTCCTACCAGAGTTGTATAATACGAACGTGTATGCCTTGCATGGAAAATTTTATGAAAAATTTAGAATTTTGCATAAAAAATAAGAAAACAAAAACTTTTTTTTTGTTTTTTAAACTTTTTTTTCCTTAATGCTAAAAATTTGAAATGTTCCCCAATTTTAAATACAATTTATGTATTGTTTGTACAGAATTCAAAGTTTAAAGATTCAAAATGTGTCATCACTGACACTTTTATTTCTATTTCTGCAGACTAGAACTTTGTGATGATTGGTTTTCCATCTGCAGGGACTTTTTAGTCAGCGACAGCAGTTAAATCTAATAATTTCATAGTGTTATCAGAGTGACTGGCTTTTTATACAAGAGAGATCACAATATTGGTCTGTTTCTAAATGCAATGTCAAAATAATTGAAAAGAATCCACGCCTTCCTATCATGGATCTTTGCTTCATTATTTTTTAATTAAAATAATTGTTCTTTGATTAATATTAGTTTTAAATTTAAATAGCAATTATTTTAAAATATAACTTTTAATTCATATCGTCAAATTATAACACATAATTTCATTAAACATTACATTAATTTATTGAAAAAAAATTGAACCAATATTTATGTGTGCAGAAAGTTTTTGGTTTTATACAAGTCTGTCTCCTACATTGTGAGCAAATTTCCACCATCCTTAGCATTAACGACAGTAAGCTATATGCTATCAAAACCGATATAATTAAAATTTAAAATAAGTGGTGCTTTTAACATTTATATTTTTGCATTTCTATAATAAAATAGGATTATTGAGAAAAAGAAATAACAATAAATACTTTTATGTTAGCCAGATGCAGTTTCTAATTAGCTCAGTATCACCATTACTTATATTGTATCTATTTCAGTTAAACACACAGTAGTGCACACCTTTAACTAATTATTTAAAATAATAAGGAAGTAAATAAATAAAAAGAAATGCCATAAACTAAAACCCTTTATTTCAGAATCAAAGCATTCTAATTCCCCAAAAAATATTTTAAAAATAAAGGCATCTCCATTATCTTGTTGACAACTTTCTCTAAAAAAAAAAACAAAAAAACAATTGGCACCAAAAGTGGGTGATTGCAGTGTCACATTCATTTGATGTCATATCCATCACAAATGTTTGTTATGTCATCAGGTGATTTTTAATTTGACATTTATTTGTATTAATATTATTTTGTTGATTTATTTAGTTTGTTATTTAAATTAATTATATTCTTAAATGATATTGCCAAGTTTAACAAAAAAAGAAAAAACATTGAAAATTGTTATGATGCATAGTCATGTACAACATATCAGTTTCAACTAATATTACAGACATTCAGCAATTGAGAGGGACAATTTAGAAAAATATTGTCAATAAATAAATATCAATGATTTTGTTTTGTTTTCATTAATCCATTTTAAAATTCATTGTTTAAAGTTGCTGTTGACATTTTTGTAAAGGATACTTTCACAAATTGCTTTTTGAGATTCCATACAAACATTCTTCTATTTATTTTACTGAGCATTACAGTCAAAAAGTTTGAGAATTTTTTTATGTTAGTGTTGTTTACGAGGGTCAATTAAAGTTTTGAAAAAATCGAAAATATTAGGCTGACGGACGTGATTGGGTTCGAACCCAACAGCCTTCTCAGTGACTGCCTGAGCGTTCTTAATGCAAAGTTATCGACGGGACAATGGAGAAGTGCTAAGAGAAAATGCTATCGACAAGATTAATACTTACTTGGCTAACATAGAAGTACCAAAAATTGTATTGCTTATTATTTTATATTAGTTAATAAACATTCAAAAACTCTTGAAGATAACAAAATATCTGCAAGTGAACATTCCTTATTCCTCCCTTTAAAAAAAATGCTTGCCAAATTGTGACGATGTGTCTAACTGATTGGTCTATTATAAAAAAAGATTTAATATAAAAACAGAGGCAACTCTGTTCTTTGTAGGCATAGTCTTGAATATTATTTATCTTTCTTAGAGTCTCGAGTGCTTAATTCCTGTTTTACAAAAGTAGATTGTTGCAGAAGGTAAGATTGCTTTGTAGCTTTTTATTTAATAATGGTGATTCTTGTGTGCTGTATTCTCATATAAACCATCTACTCATCTACTGTATCCTCATATCTTTCACTATTCTCTCTCTCTATAATCACTTTCCTTGAAGTCCTTTGGTTATGATTTTTCCACTGTGAAAAAAAATTCTAAAAGATATCTTCCATTGAATGTTTCTGAGCTAACTTTTTTTTATTATTGTTATACCATTTTTTTGTGTATTGTGAACTGAATATGTGGCAAAATTTCTATTTTCAAATGACTTATTACAAAATCTTATTTTAATCTATTTTGAAGAAATGGTTGATATTCATCAAATCAAATTATTTGTTACTCAAATCAAAATTGGTCTCAATAATCTAATGCATGTATAATGTATTATGTTTTCAAAAAAAACTTAAATTGTAAGTATTTTAAAATTGGAAATTTTTTATTGTATGTTTCAAATATCAATTTTCTAATGCGAAAAATCAAATTCCAATAATTTTAATAGGTATTATTGTGTTGTTCTTAATTTGAATATTGAGCATTTTTCATTTTATCCTATAGTTCAAGTTGGCCATCAATTAAAATAAAATTCGAAGGGGAAGGGGGATTTCTAAAAAAATAATCCATGTTAAAGTAAAAACACTTAGAAATAAAACTATTAAATGGCAGAACATTTTTTTATGATATAGTTTTAAACCTTAATTTTGTTTATACTATTATTTTTTTACATATACTACTGAAGGGTGGGTATCTGTATGTAAAAAAGTGTGGATCTGTTTTATTTTTGCAAAAGTATTTGTGTGTAGGGGGGGGGGGGGTCATAATCAGGGGTGGAAAATTTTAAGAAAATCCTATCAGCCAACAAGATGCAACATACAGTTGAAAATTATTATGATAAAATTGAAGTAGTTGGATAAATAAATAGTTAATTACTATTACTGCAATGCATTTCCATATTTTTTATTTTTATTTTTTTTTATAAATTTAACAATTACATATAAAAGAGAAAAGTTGAACATAAAATGAAATTTAGCATAATCTTTATATCACTTGGGATTTGAAATGTTGCAGAGCCTTTGCATACCTCTATCCTGGAATTTTCCGAAATCCACCTAAAAATTCATTCACTCTATCGGAAAAGGTATTTCCCCAGTGGTGAGTAAAATGATATATTTCTCCAGCCTTGGCTCGCTGGAAAAAAAAAAAAAAAAAAAAAAATACATTGAATTATTGAAGTATTAATTTTGCATAGTTGAATTACGTTCATTAACACTTTAAGTGGCTGTCACATAATTTGACATTTCCAAATTAAAAAAAAAAAAAAAGTAAATTGCCTGTCAACAAAAATATTTTTGACATAACTATATTTTAAGATGTATATAGGATATTAAAAAAATTGCATTAAACTTCAAAATAGAAAGGAACATACCTTAGGTAAACTACAAGTTTTAATTCTAGCATGGATTTTTTTTTTTTTTTAATCTAGATGAATTACCCATGTCATAATCAGCTAAAAAAGACTTATTTTATTCGCATATTGGTTTAACATTAAATCATGAAAATTGATAGCAATCATTGTAATATGTTGTTTTATAACAAGAAAATCTGTCAAAATACAGCTTGGTTTTTATTTTCTCTCTCAAAATTATATATTAAATTAAAACTAAAGAAACATATCCCTCTTGTATTATTTTAATATTTTTATTATTATATTTCGTGTATAGAAAGAAGGGGAAGCAAAAATGTGACTTCAATTTGATAGGTTTAAAAAATAACAATAATTACTCTTAAAATTTTTTTTTGTTGTTGTTTAAATAGGCAGCACAATAACCTGTAGTTATTTGTCCATATACACAATAACATGGATTTTTCCTGATTAATAATTGTAAAACTTTTTTTTGCTAGCATGTCTTTTAATTGGTTTACACAGTAAAGCATTTTTAATCCATCTCTGTTGTCATTATCAATTGTGTATCAGATTTTCTTGATCTCAAAATACTCCCATGTTTAAAAATATTAATGCGTTATACTTGCTATTATTTTTCTTTAATGCATTGCTGTAAAAATACCTGCTATTTATTAAAAACCTTGATTTGTTATTTAAAAGCATTTTTATTATAACAGATATTAATAAAATTAAAACTATAAAACTTTTTTTGCAGAAACTTAATGTAATTTCAGCTGCATGATGTAACTGCCAAATGAGAAAGTGCTCAATTTAGTTTTGCCAAAATTGAGCTTTAAACCTTCATAGTGTAGCAACTTCAATTTGAAGAATATTTTCTCAGATGTTAGATTACATCATTTCAAGCATGTAACAAATACCAATGTATATATATATATATATATATATATACAAAAAAAAAGTGCTTGATTTATATCTGTAACAAGAAGAAATTGCATAGATATTGTAAATTTTCTAATTCAAAATTTTAAACTTATTCATAAACTTATCTTTATGAAAAATATATTTGAGGATATCTCTCAGCCTTTTTAATTTCACTAACATCATAAAGTTTTTTTTTTTTTTTTTTTTTTTTTTTTTTTTTTTAAATAATAGAGAAATTACAATAGCTCAAATGATAAATTAAAATTTGGCATGAAATATTAACTAAGTTCCACCACTTGCTGGAGGTTCTATGAACAATTTATATAAAGTTGGAAGATAACAGCAATCAATAAAATCATCTTCTAAAGCTCACTTTAGAAATAACATTGATTTTGGTATATGAAACAAAAATGCAACATTGGGTGTGATACAAAGGGTTATCTGCCCCCCTCCAAAAAAAATAATAGTAATAATAATAGTTCTGCTCAAAAAGAAATCATAATTGTTTATGTTTACTATATCACATGGTTATGGTTTATTTGCAGTATGTCTTGTGATGAATGCATAAATTTCTATTCATTTTCTACATTAACAACATCTATAGGAATGAATAATAGAAGCTATTTTCAGGATTTTTTTCTAAGTTCCAAATTTTTTAATTAATTTTGTTAAGTGCATTTATCCATTTTGCAACTATTTTATCTGTCAAAACCAAAACCCTGATAAAAATCAGTTGATTATTTAGATACTAACTACACAAGATGCTTTTACAACTTATGTAACTCAATACATTTCACATCATATCTTTAATATATCTTTTTCTAAAGTCTCTGACAGCAATGCATTAAAGATTGCTTAGCTGTATCTTTAAATAACATAAATAAACATTGAAACTATCTTAGGTTATTGCTTCTTACATGATTTATACAATTATCTTTCTTTAAGACTTGATAGAAATTTTGCTACATATATGTAGATTTTGAATTTTTAAAAATTAGAATAACAGATCCTTAAGAAAAACAGCTTTACTTGTCTTTAAAATTTGGTTTCTAAAAAAAGACTAATTAAGATTTGATTTCTGAATAGATACAGAAAGTATATATTCAAAAAGCAGTATTTGTAAATGAAAAATTTAATTTTTTAGATCAAAGTGAAGCTATTTTGTAAGTAAGGAACTGTGTTCTGCCCTTAATTGCACTTGTGTATTGGTAAAGTTGTGATTTGTTGTTGCATGATCATTGTTTATGTTATTTGTATATATTTTAAGAAAAAAAATAATTGAAATACCTTACCTCATGCCTTTGAATTTCAGACCACTAAACCCAATTTAAATTATACCATTCTTTTTTCTGTGCTTCCTCATCAAAATCTGAAAATCCTTATTTTTAAATTGATAAATAAGTTTAAAAGAGGGTTTTAAAAAATTAACATAAGTTTTTTTTTTTGTTTTTTTTTTTAACAATGAATAAATATGTAATCAGCTAAATCCTCTCCCCCTCCTAGAAAAGTATTCTCCTTTCTGGGGGGGGGGGGGGGGATGATGAGTTCCCAAATATAGAATACGCAAAATAAACTTTTTTTGTAGTTTGACTGCTATTATTTTAGAAAAATAAAGTAAATTTCATTGTCTGGAAAACTTAATATTGATGTTATAATGTGTGTACTATATCACGATCATTAGTTAAGTCCATCTTTATTTCTTTTAAATTGTAAATATAATATTGTATTTTTTCATCAATGTAATACACAAACCTAAGCAAAATTATTACAACGTAAGAAAAAATTTATAATAAACTCTATATGTATATTTTCTTCTCCTATCAATTGTCCATTTACTAGATTAATAGGCCTAGATATGTATATTAATAAATCAGTTGACTATATTTACAAATATCATACTTAATAGCCTTGAATTGCATTTTTGTTGCCATGGGAGAGGTCAAAATTTTTAAAGTGAAATTCTTTGGAAGCTAATTTTAGTGTTGGTTTTCCTGACTGAATGATGCTCTATATCTGTGTGTTATTCACATGTAGTTTAAGCTTGTGTTATCTGGTCACCTAAGGTTTGGGAGAAAAAAGGTTTTAATAATTGTGCTTATTGTGTGGAATAATTCTTGCGTGTGTAAATATAATAATTAAAAGGAGTAAAAATATGAATAGAAGAAGATAAAATGCAAAATTATGATTAAGAAAAAAAAAACTGAGTAAATATATGAAAAAAAAGATACAGCAAAAAAAAAAAAAAAAAAAAAAAAAACTGACGAAAGAGAAAAATTATGTAGCATTTACTTTTTGCATTCGCATATGATAAAGGAGAAAATTAGCAATTGCCATTTTTCATAGTGTGATGGGATCAGAAATAAAAAAATTATTAATTGTTAAATTATTCTTTACTTGCAACCTGTAACATTTTAAAACTTTTTCCAGCTGTTATTTTCATGTAACAATAAGTAATTATCATAAGCCTCCATCTCCCCACTCTGTTTCCCCTTCCCTTTTGACTTCCTGTTGAAAATAAATTTTAACTAGATAATGATTTTGGAATATAGTTAATGAAATGAATATTTGTGAACGCAGTGCACAAATATTCTGTAGCAAGTTTTGCAGTTTGTAGGAAATTTTATTTGAAAGCTTGCAATCATAAATAATAAATGAGTGCTATTCCAGTTGTAAACCTCATAGCAAGACTTTTATTGATTTGAGAGGAGAATTGGGATAAAGAGTTTTAGCTCAAAAATTATTAGCAACTCAATTCAAGAAATTTTAGTGCTTTTTGATGATTATATAACTTTTTTTTAACCCTTGGCATGTCCACTGCGCCCTACACTGCTAGATTACAATTTTCTTGAAATACACCTGGAAAAGTCACAGAATTTCATTCTCCCATATGAGTAGCAACCCTGAGGAAGGTTATTTTTAAAACCTATTAAAAGTGATATGTATTACCCAATATTTCAGATTGTAACTTAAAAATTGGTTTCAAATGAATGAATGATGAAAAAATGACTGCCCAATTTAGTATGCACAACGCATATTCTGGGTTATAAAATTTCAAATATCTCCCATTGAAAAAAAAATTAGAGCTTGTCTAAACTTAAATGTAGTAAGATTTTTTTTTCTTTTTTTTTTTTAATGATTGTAAATAGAGTAATAAAGCACAATATTGTAATTGCACTCAAAATACTAAGTGATGATTACTGTGTTTATATTACTTTTCAAAATTAATTCATTAACTGAATTGAAGAGTTGAAATGGTGATATTATACTAATTTTCTCAACCAACAAGAGGTATCTGAGGTGCTATCACTGATTTTGATAAGAGTAGTATCGTTGAAAAGGTCTTATCATAAGGAACAAAATATCCAAAGTCTGAAATTAATACTACCAGAGCTGCAAGACATATTTGGGTCACAAGTGGAAAAATGTCTGCAACAGTTATTATCAAAACATCCTACTAATCAGCTCCACTTCAGGGAAAACATCAAAGAAGTTGACTGAATTGTATTTCAAAAAGTTAAAAAAAAAAAAAAAATCTATATGTGAAGAAAATTGGATGAGTTGGCAGGCCATGTAGTTCCTGAACTTCACAGAAAATTGGAAGAAAACATTGTGATTATACCTGGAGATACAATGAAGTACCTCCAGCCATTTGACTTTGAAATATTTCATGACTGCAAACCTATAGTCAAATGTATAACTGAGTATTCAAAACTCACCAGATTGTGTCTGGTGGAGAAAACTTGACTACAATGGAAGCTGTCTTAAAATTACATCATTTAGTTCACAACCACATCTCCACCCTTACATTGGAAAACATGCATTATTATACTTTTCAAAAGGCATTACTTTTAAATTGAAATACTAATTTTCAAAATCTTTAAGACAATTATTTTTCACATTAACAGCCAAAACTTGTAACAGATGTAACACACAACCATTCATCAAATTTGTCTGATGTGAAGAGGTACTATGCTTTAAGCCCATTTACACTGGCACCTGTTTTCCCTAATAACCAAATGTCATAAACACACCTATTGTCATAAGTTAAAATAATTTTTAACACTATTCTGTTGATAAATAAATCATAACAAATGTAAATTTCCAAAAGAAAACAAGTCTGGGATATGAAAGGTTAGTTGAGTCCTCTTAAATTCGTCTCTGATGACTCAGTTGCTAGAGCATTGATGGCTTCAGCCTTGTGCCTGGTTTGAGTATTGGCCCAGACTCTTTTCATCCACTTAGAAATTTAAAACTGGTACTGTCATATTGTCTGCAAAATCTTTATTAATTGCAATATTTGTGACATACCTGCTTTTCCTTTTTAATAAGTCCTTGTTCATAATCTTTCATTTAAAACAGTACATTTGTTTCAGTGATACCACACATAATTAACAACATTATAAATCATGCAAATTGCTCACAGTTGCGTTTGAAAAATTGCTTGTTTATTTATTCGTTGGTGGAATGCTTGTGCAAATTGCCTCACAGCTATTACATTATTTATTTCGGATAGTTATTACCAATGAATTGTTTGTTTTGCATAGAAAGACCTTACCAATGGTACCACTCTTATGAAAATCAGTGACTAGCACTTCCTTGTAAATAAAAAAAAATGCCCAGGTTGGTAGTCAAACTCAAGACCTTTGGCTTAAATTGCTAATGCTCTATCTACTGAACATACATATCTTCAATCAGTATGATTGAATTTTTAAAAAAAATCATGATAGGTTATTTATTTTTTTACTAGGAATTATTCTTCAATTTATGAAAACTTATGTGCTTTTTGAAAATCCATAGTTGAATTTTGTGGTAAGTGAGGGTGTATTTTTTTTTTTTTTTTTTTTTTTTTTTTTACCAGCAATTATGAATGTTTTAAGACTGTATGTAAACGGATTATAAAATAATCACTGTTGGGTCAAAAGAATCTGTTTCAAAAGGTAGGAAGACTTGTGACTAGATATCAAGATTTGACTACATGTATTACCAAAGTCTTTACTCACATTCAGTGTTAATGTTACATTAAGGGTTTTCCTGCCTTTAATTGTTCATGACAATTTGGTTAATTTTAGAAACAGTAAATTGTGGTGAAAAATAATAAAAGTTAAGTTGTTTAAATATATAATAAAATGCAATTTTGACTTCATTCCCCCCCCCCTTTTTTTTTCTTTCTTTCTTTGTCTGTGTCTCTTTCTCTAACAGTTTGAGAAAATTATTACTTAGTTGTAAAATATATTATTTCATTCAAATTTAGTATTTTTGGTTCCATTTAAGCTAGCTTTTTTATGCTAAATTAAAAATAAAATATGGCAGCATTTTTCCTATTTTATAATTCATTGGGAACTTTATGCTAAACCCTATCTTTAAACATAGTAGAAATATTTTTTTCTAACACAATTGTATTTTTTATGACTTCAAAATGCTTAACAATTGAAAAAAATAATAATAAGTTAAACATTCATATTATGATCCAAGTTATTTCCCACTAAAACATAACTCTATTCTTGAACAACTTTTAAAAATTTTTCAAAATGATGAATCCTGTGTGTTTGTATCTACTGTTACTTTGAAATCATAAGCATGTGTATATTTTTAAACATTTTAAATAATAAAATTAAATTTGGGGGGAAAAAAAGATGTACTTGGAACGAATTACAAATTTCTTAATTTTAACTTTTTGAAATTTTTTGGCGTTAGTGTTAGTTCTGTCCAAAAATGGATGCATAGTTACATGAGCTTGCTTTAAAAAAAGTTGGTTCCTCTAAACACTTTTTATTTATTTGAGTGTTTGTAAACATTTTTTTGACATACTATTAAATGGGTTTTGACAGAGAAATTAGATTTGAGAAAAAATGCAATTCTATGCTAAAATTTGAAAAATATAAGAAAATTTTCAATAGGTTGTTTTTATTTGTTTACATGTATGTACTATAACTGTAAAGATGAGATTTTCAAAAAGCTAATTAGTTTAAGAAAAAATAGATAAATAGTCCAAACATATGAAAACAAGGGCTGAAAGCAGAAAAATACAATGGTAAACCTCCAAGTCAAAACAAAGTTAAACTTTCAAGGTCAAGTTAAACCTTACAGTCATGAACTCAATGAAGTAATTGTCTGTGCTGCCACCTCCCTGTCTACTAGTGTTAAGGGAATTCAGCTACATTAAAATACAGGGTGATCAAGAAATAAATTACATACTTCACAGGGCTCTAGAATGCATCCTATTGATCCAAATGAGTTCAAATTTTAACTACAGGTAATTCAAGTTATGTACTTGATATTTTTTGTAAAATATATAAATTTTGTCACTAAGAGGTGCTATAATACGCATAAACATTTAATTTTCTATATAAATATTAAATACTATTAAGAAAGTGAAATGGATCAATAAAAATGTAAAATCCATCATAAGATTTTCAGTACAGTGGAATAGAGCTGTGCAAGGTGACGTCACGAACTGGTTTTTGCTGCTGCTGTAGGACAACTATCGCTACCTTTATCAATGCTTTTTGTGTTTGTGTGTCCTACAGCTTTCCTCATTGTTCTCCGGTAAAAGTCAGGTGATGTGAACTGCTCTATACGGCATATCCAGTATTCGGGGAAACAACTGGCACATTCACACAATCATATGGAGACTGCAAGTAATAAATTGCCCATTTCAGATGATCCTAGAATATGTTCTATGAGATCAAATTTTAACAACAGATACTGAGATGATGTGCTTGAAATTTATTAAAAAAAGTTACAAAAATTAAAAATACAAGATTTCACTGGTAAATTTTAACTTTTGTAATTCTTTTAGGAAGTACTAAGCATATCATTTGATTCACCTGTAGTTCAATTTTGATTTCATTTAGACCAATAGAAAGCATTCTAGAGCCCTCTGAAGTGAGCAACTTGTTTATTGCAGTCTCCTCATGATTGTGTGAATCTGCCAGTTGTTTCTCGAGTACTGGATATGCGGTTTCCACTCTACTGAAAATCTTAATGGTGGATTTCGCATTTTTATTGATCAGTTTCCTTTATATATATATATATATATATATATATTATTTATGAAGCAAATCAAATACTATGTGTATTACAACACCTCCTAGCAGTAAAATTTACATTTATAATTTTTGTTTCATTTTATTTTTATTTATTTTTTTAATGTCATGTGCATCATTTGAATTATTTGTAGTTGAAATTTAAGCTCTTTTGAACCAATGGCATTCTAGACTACTCTGAAGTAAGCAACTTATTTCTTGATCACCCTGTACATATATTTCATAAATAAAATAATTTAAAATATAATAAATAAAATAATTTAAATGGCAATTGATTCAATACAGTCCTTTTTTTTTTTTTTCCTTAGTTATCAGATCTTTACAAAACTTTGACATATTACATACGTCTTAATTCATTTTAAGCAAAAAAAGTAGGGAAAAGTCAATATTTTCAATCATTTTTTTGCTAAATTTAGGCTAATGAATTACCGCAAATCATTTCAGAATAATAGGAGTATGTATGTACAAACTCAAGATTCATCATTTTAGCAAAAATCTCTTAAAAATTACAAATAGTAATATAATTTTGTGGTACAGTGATTGATTGTGTTTAAACAGGTAACAATGATTATGTGATTTTTATATTTTTGCATAATGTTCAAGAATGAGAATAAGTAAAAAAACAGATTTTTATGAGAGGGGGCATGTTTTGAAGGCAGTGTAATCTCTTTAACTATTGAGGACATCTTAATATACCAAATTTATTTTTAAAAGACTTACATTTCGGACAGTGCTGATTATTTTTTTTCTAATTTTAAAGGCATGAAAATTATTGTTATTGTTTCCATTAAAAATCTGCATGCTAATTTTTCTTTTAAGTGTTATTTTTTTAAGGTTTAACAAGCCTATTTTTTAAATGTAATTGATATTTAATATGGTTTATTTTAATTTTCTTATCTTTAAAACATTTTATATCAACTGGATGTGTTATAGTTAACTCAACTAGGTTTTTTTAATACTTTTATGCTCAATGCATTTTTTCTTTGCAAAATTTGTTAAAGTTTAAAGTGTGTAAATCATTTACAAATAATTTACAATATGATTAGCATTCCTAGGAACAATTTTTTGAAAACTCAACTTAAATACAGAAATTACATTGATAGTTTTAACTTTTTTTTTATTGCATTTGTTAGAATTTCTGCAATACTATCAACAAAAGTATTTGCTACATTTGAGGTGGTCATTGTGGAACTTTATGCATTCTTGTGTCGCATTTTAATGCTTTCTCATAAATTTTACACAGTTTGGATGTTGGCTGACCATGTAAATTATTTAGCATTATTATAGATTCATTGTTGAAAGTTAATTAACATTTTCAAAAATTTAGGTATCACTATAAGAAAATATAAAAGATATTTATGGCAGGCCAATATAACTCTTTAGTTAAAATTTTCTAAAGAATGCAAACAACTTCTTCATTCAGTATTAATATTTTAAATCATTCAACTAAAGCAAAGGCTTATTTTTCTATATGTTTTTATATTTGTAGTAATTTGAATTTCTTTTGGTGTAAATTTTCTAAATATAAAGTTATTGGTTCAAAAATTAAGCAGTAATCTTGTTGAGTTAATTATAGACCCTTCCGTTAATATTAAAAATTGCTTCTTTCTTTCTTGGATCTCATTTATAATAATTTTATTTTCTGTGTTAGATAATATGCATGTAACTTTGTTGAATTAATATGGTTTTGAAATAACTTTAAATTTCATTATTTGCACGTACTTTATGTAACCTCAATTGGTTGCACTTATTTTTTTCTTTCATTCTAATTTTTACAGAAATCTCTGCATGTTTTCTTTTTGTTCTTCTATTATGCACTGATTAACACTATCACTGTTAGTGAAGAGCATGCTATACTGTTCATTATGCCTGGTGTAGGAAGATATTCTTGCAAATCTTGCCATTATGTTGCCAGTAACCGTCGCATGTTAGCTAGACATAGTGTCCTTATACATTTAGAAAAAGCATTCAGATGTCCTCTTTGTCCATTTGTTACCAAATATGCTGCTAATTGGTACAGACATAAACGTGATCTGCATGGATTGACTAAATTGACAACTTGTGAAACTTGTGGTTTTCTTGCTAGCAATACTCCTGAGCTTGCACAACACAAGGAAGAGGAACACCCTGAGTTGCTGCAGTTGGATAAGTTTGAAGACAAATATGCCAAAGAAAAGATTCGCTTGACAGAGGGCTGTGAAAGTAGAGTGCAGGAGACATTTGGCAGAAGAGAACTCAAGAATGAGCCTGACCTTCTTCTGGACATCTATGACATAGACCAAGAAATTGACATCAACATTCCCCCAGAACCTGATGAAGTGGATGATGAGAAGGATAAATATATACCACAGTTGAATGGAAACTTGAGTATTCTCACAGACTCAGGTTGTGGAAGTATTTCTAAAGAAGGAACTCCTGATCCATCAATACCAATAGGACACGAGATGGCATCTACTCCTGATAATCTACGTCCCTTACGAATTAGAAGGAGCTACAACTGTGATCAGTGTGGTCTCCTAACTAATAATCCTAGGGAATATTTATATCATCTTCGAAGCATTCATGGAGAAAAAATTGCTGTTCATGAATGCAAGTATTGTATATATGCTTCTAAACACATTCAAAAATTACAAAGGCACTGTAATTTAGTTCACAGACAGCAGCTGGAAAAAGATGCTGAATTCAAAAGGCATCTTGAAATTTCTAAGGACAGAAAAGTAAAAGCAGAGTTAGATAGTATGGGGATGCAACCACCTCATCCATCTGTTAATGAAAATTTCAAAAACTCAGGTTTATCCAATAAGCTTCCTGTAAAAAGTAAACCTCAAGTAAGTTTTTTTAAGTGTGGTATATGTACATACCAAACTAGAAATAAAACTTTAATGTTTCATCATGAAAAAACAGCTCATCTAAAAAAGAAAAATTTTCGCTGTACAGAATGTAATTATATTACAAGTGAAAAAGCTCGTTTCACTAAGCATATCAAATATCATAATTTACCAAAATTACAATGCAATTTTTGTTTTTTCAAAACTGCATATAAGTGGAACATGGACAGACATATGAAAAATCATGAAGCTGGAGCTGAAGGAAATTTTCGTTGCAGTGAGTGTAATTTTACTACATCTACCAAGCAATCTTATAATGCTCATGTCACCAATCATCATGATCCATCTGCTATGCAAGATGATGGAGAAGTAAATGGGGGAAATGATTCTAATGAATGGGAAGATATGAATGAAGATGAAGAAGATGATGATGATGAAGGTGAAGGTAACAATTTTGAGAATAATAATGGCAATTTTGATGATTATGAATTTTCAGAGTCTTCTGAAAATCCAGAACCTGTATGGAAAGCAAATAAATCATATCAGAGAACTCTGAAATGTCAGCAGTGCGATTTTAGAGCTGCTTGGCCATTTGAATTGAAAAAGCATGAAGAAAACCATAGAAGCCAAAAGAAACATCTGTGTCCTATGTGTGGAATGCGTTTTGAGCACATTGCTTGGTTAATTAAACATTTAAGACGAATTCATGGAGAAAATCCTCAAGCTAAAAGTTTAGCAAATACTTTTGATGTAATGAAACCAGCACGTCGAAGACCTGGAAAAGAATATGCAATTGACAGTGTGTTGCCTGTATTTCAAGATGTTTTAAAACAACAGCAACAACAACAACAAAATGAAATGCTCAATTCTAGTAGCAGTAATTTTGGAAAAAATTCAGATTCTAATAAATCATCGATGTTGTCTACACTTCTGAAGAAGCCTCTGAATCCATTTGCTCCCCAGTCTGTTTCTAAATATGGTACAAATATGAAATCTAAAGGATTTAGTGCTTCTTCTGGTGTGTTTAAGCAACCTCGTATATCAAATTATTATCAAAAAGTCTCTACACAAGAAGCACCAGACACTAAGCCCAAATCAACAGTCCCTACTTGCAATATTTGTAATTATAAAACTAGATGGATATCAGAATTACAGAGACATATGCGAGTTCATTCTCAAGAGAAACCATTTCAATGCCACAAATGTAAATATGTATGTAAATGGAAAGGAGATCTCAATCGTCACCTTTTGAAATATCATGGCATTAAAATGCAACCAAATAAAAAGAATGATACTCCAAAATTTGGTATGAAAAAATCAAATTCAGATGATACTATTAGTGACTGGCAAGCTTCTGCTCCAGAAAAAAGAAATTTTTCCTCAGTGCGATCATCGCAGGAATCTCCCTTAGATTTAACATTAGGCCGAGAAACTTTTCCCCATCCAAATGCCATTTCACCTTACGATGCATATGACTTTGATTCACAGTCAGCTATGGATGAAGATCCAGATTCTGTTGATGTTGTTGGTCATAATAGCAATTCCCCTATGCCCTATCATGATTATAAAGCATCAATTCCTCCACCTGAAGACCAATATGATAGTAATTCAGCTAGTTCTGCTCTGAAAATGAGTGGCATGAAATATCAGTGCCCACGTTGCTCGTTTACTACTACGACTGCTTCAAAGTTTCATGTTCATATGGTTCAGCATAGTAATAAACGGCCATTCATGTGTTCAGTTTGTGGTTTTAATTCTAATTGGGAATGGGATATTACTAAACACATACGTCTTAAGGGATGTAGAGATAAAGATCATAATAAAGCATGTGTATTATTAACTGATGAGTCTGGCAGACGTAACTATGAAAAATATGAAAAATATCTTGTTGAATCAAATAGAACAACCCCAGAATATGACACAAAATCACCAGATATTAATGAAGCTCAAGAAAATCAAACTGTTCGATATAATGTTCCCAAACCAAATTATAGTGAATCCTCCAATAAAAGTTGCAGCTATGATTTCAGAAATATAGGCTCAAATTTTGAAGATGGTCCTGTAAATATTGTTGTCACTCCTGATATACCTCTCCCAGATAATCCTGAACCTCAAGATGAACAAGCCAGTTATATGAATAATGAAACTGAAAATATAGAAAATGGATCATCTAATTCAAATGGGACATTGAATTCAGGTGAAGGTAAATTTTTCTATTGCAAACACTGCGACTTCAAACATTCTACTAAACGTGTTGTTGTCAGCCATTTATCTTCTCATGCTGGTTTGAAACCTTACCGCTGTCGTGCTTGTGGCATTGTTTCCAACTGGCGGCATGTCATAGTTAGACATGTTAAAGATGTCCATAATGGCTTTATGAATGTTGTTGAAGAGAGGATAAATTATGTTCAGGAAGGATATGCACTACGCCTTATATCGTTTACTAATGATAATAATGAGAATGACAACAATGTTAACAATGAAGAAGCCATTCCTGATCCTGAAAAATCAGCTGATCAGTTTTATGGATGCAAAATTTGTCCTTATAAGTGTGATAAAGAATTCTATATGAATTTCCACATGAAACAGCACAGACCACGAGAAGGAGCTGTTTTTAAATGTGATTATTGTCCTTATTTTGTGAAATTCAAGAAGACTCTTGTAAGACATATGAAACTGCATAATCCTCCTTCTGCATCAAACAAAATAAATGTAAATCCCACATTTGATATCATTGATGAACAACCTCAGCAGTTATCAAATGATATTTACATGTTTAATGATAATCAAGAAAATGACCAATCTAATGATGATTCAATTGCTATATCATTCACGCAGTTAAATCAACTTGATCCATCAACAGAAACTTCTCCTCAAAAAATCAAACGCCATATTTGTGAACACTGCCCATATAAAACCGATAATAAAACACAGTATTTATATCATAAACAATTTCATAGACCAAATCCATCAGCACCATTCAAATGCAATATTTGTTCTTACTGGGCTACTATGCAACACCTTTTGACTCAGCACATGCGGGTGCATACTGAGTCGGGTGAAGCAGAGCAGTCTGATAGTCCAAAGAATGGTCCTAAACAATTTTTCGAATTCTTCGATGATGACAACAAGGGTGTTCCAGAAAAAATATCTGTAGTGTATGTAAAGAAAGGAGAAGAATCTGTAAAAATGTTTAAATGTGAATTCTGTCCTATGATGAATAAGAAGAAAGCTAATGTTAGAGTGCATCAAAAAATGCATGGTGTTGTTATTAATGATGGTCGATATGCTTGTTCGTATTGTAATTATCAGTGCTTGAATCAGGGAGGTTTAACAAATCATATGAAAGTTCATCAAAAAAATTTAGATCAAGAATTATTCAACAGATACGGACTTGATCAATCGTCTAGAAAATTATTTGATTCCCTTGAAGAAGAAAATACTGTTGTTCGAAAAAGAACATCCAGCTATTTCTGCTTTAAGTGTCCTGGTATATTTAAAACTGCTAATGATTTAGAAAATCATGGAAAGTTCCATGGATGCTCACTACCTCTTAAGTGTACTTACTGTGACTATAGAGCTAAGCATAAACCTCACATTACTCAACACTTAGCTGTGCACACTGCTGAATACAAAGCTAAACGAAAAGCAGCAATACCCATGAATGCTTCGCCTAATGCTAAATTGCCTTTAGAAGAGACTTATGAGGAGAACAAAGCTGAAGAAGTTATACCACCAAAGAAAATTGATCAGATGCTCTTACTTGAGGCTTCTGAGCTCAAAGCTGCATTGAAGAAAACTGGAGATGCAGCAGCAAACTTACACAGATGTATCTTCTGCCCTGCATCATTCTTCAAGACAGCTATTCTTGTCTATCATGTGTCTCTTCATGGCAGTGAAGGAGAGTATAAGTGCAGTCAGTGTGATTATGCTGTTAGTCGAGAAGATAATCTCCATATTCACAGCTTAGTACATCCAAAGAAATCGCCTGTAAAGCGTAATGTTAAAACATTTCCTTGTCCCAAATGTCCAACAATATTTTACAAACAAGACAGGTGGGAAAGGCATCAAGAACTACATGGCAAAAATTATAGATTTGCTTGTGATCAATGTGATTATTCAGTCAGATTTGCTGCAAATTTAATAAAACACAAAAAGAATCATGTTCTGAAAGATGCAGAACTGTTGGATGGTTCTGTTAATAATGAGAATGCATATCAAACTTCTCCTAGTCAGGCAGCAGTAGCTGAATATGTACCAATTCCTGAATTGGTGGAAGAGAAAAAGATAACATATATATGTGATCGTTGCCCATATTACCAAATGCGAAAAGATGCTGTACAAAGTCATCAACGTAGGCATTGGCTCAAAGATGGTTATGAATGTCCATACTGTGACTATAGTTCTATGCAAAATAGCTTTTTACAAAGCCACATAAAACTTCACATGAATCCTAGTAATTTATTCCCTCCTCAAGCTTTCATGAAATTTGAATCTTTTAAAATTTTTATTAGAGATGATACTGGAGAACGGCTCCTTTTTGATGATGAAACTATGATAAAAATTTCAGCAGAAAAAGAAAATATAGAAGAATCTATGGATGAAACTTCAGAAACTAAAGATAGCTTCAAAGAAGCTATTAAAAGTTCAAGTTTAAAATCAGAATTTAATGAAATTGTTGAAAATATTACAGCAGATACAAATCATTCTCTTATAGCTGATACAAATCATTCTTTTACTGCAGATACCAATCAATCTCTTACAATGGATACAAGTCATTCTCAACTTCAACGAGAAGACATGCAGAAGTTGTTTAATTATATACAAGATGATTCTCATACTGATTCTAATTTATCTGGTTCATCAAGTAGGTCAACCAAAGTGCCTATTGTTGTTTTAAATGATATTTTTCGAAATGACAAAGATCTGAAAAAATGGGATTCAAAATTAAAAATTCCAAAATTGAAAATAAGCACAAAATATGCTCGCTCATCTAGTTCAGAAAGAAGTTCAAAGAAATTGAAATCTTCTGACTCTCATCAAATCTCAGAGATCTCTAAATCCAAGAAATCTTCAAAACCTAGTCTAGTCGTTAAAATAAAAGTTGAAAATCGTGTGAGTAAAAATGAAAAAACTATGTACAGTGTTTCTAAATTATCTGATGAACAAGTGTCAAAAGATAAAGAAAATAGTTTAGAATCGGCTGAAAACACAAATGATTCAACATCTGATATGATTTTCCAAGACTCAGTTCCTTCATTACCTGCAGCTGTGTCTATATCCCCTGTTGAAGACATTGAGGAAAATACTCTCACCAGCAATCCAGACATTGATGACAGACTGAGAAGTGCTGACACTAGTGTTACGGACATGGTAGATTCCATTGTTGGATCAACAAGTGATGAACTGATATTATCCAGGCCATCTGATGAGAATATTGACCTCAAATCTGACGATTCCTTTTCTAATGACACAGTTCCTGCTGTTTCTGATATTTTGTGTGACAAGTTAGACTGTTTGACTGAGTTATCTTTTAAAGACAGTGATTTAAGTTTAACAAATGGGGACTGCTCAAGCCATTTAGCATCTGCTGGACTTAATCTAATTCCTGAAGAGATTAAAGTTGGCTTGTAAAATACCAAAGAGACTAATTTTTTTTATGTATGTATTATACTTTAAATTTTTTAGTATAAATGGTACTTACTTACTTTTTCATCAACCATTTTCTAGATGAAAAAAAAAAAAAAAAAAAAAAAAAATAGCTACCAAAGAGTGTGACTTAATGCCAAAAATGGAAAATGCTTGAAGTCAGAAAAAAAAAAAAAAAAAAAAAAACTCCATGAATTTTATATAACGCAAATTGATTTTCCATTAGCCAATTTTTTAAGGTTTCAGGCACATTGTGAATACTGACCAAACAGTATTCACTATAAGATACTGAAAGTATGCCCCTCTCTTTAAACACGAGTTCTTTTTTTGAAAAATGCCAATCATAACCCCTTTCGTTTCAGTTTTATTTTCTGATACTTTTAATCATTCTGTTAAATGAATTTATCTTATGCAATTCATTTTTATCTAATCCCTTTACATATCATTGTATCAAAATGGCATACTTCCTTAGACACATTGCTAGACTTTTGAAAGGAATGCTCCTTTTAAGAAAACTCTTAACATTTTTCTTTATTTTTATACACCAACAATTAATAGATAGTTATATCAAATTTTATAATTCTTGTTCCTATTCATTATTTTATGTAAATTTGTTTCATTAACTTATTATTTTTATCCTCAGAAACTAAATTAGAGGGATTAAGAGGGGGAGAAGTTGGGTTATTGGAGGATAGGAAGTATCCTCCACCCTTCCAATTATCCAATTATTTACACAAAAATTCTAGTTAATGCCTCCTTCTCTCTCCTCGTAAAATCATTAGAATTTCTAGTCTGCAGAAAGAATACTTTCAGTATTTTACAGTAAATCAAAAATTGGCAGAATTTTGAAGAAACATATCACTCTTTATTTAAATGGAATGTTATAAAGAAGTTAAGTTACATCCTTTAATACAAAAATTAAAGTGGCACAAAATAAATAAAATATATGTGTTGCTGGGATGTGAGCGGCTTAATTATAACAAAAGCAATGTTTTGCTTATGCATTATTGTTGTCAAAATGCATTGTTTTAGTGACAGATTGTTTATTGTGAATGGTTGACAAAAAAGTAAACAAGTATCATATAAATTGAAGAAAGCATTTGTACATATTTATTTACCATGAAATTTTAATCATTGCCATTCATGTTTTATTTAATCTTCACTTCTGATTGCTAAAATGTATATCCAGTTTTAGTTCAACATTATGCCAAAGTGATTATTTTTTTTATGTATAAATTATTTATTTTAAGTGTTATCATGTTTAATGTAATTTGTTCAATCTTGTGTTTGTAATTACATTTATGATTGTTTCCACTTTTATATCTTAATTGTAGTCCAGAACTTTTCCGAAAACTGTATATAAACTGTTTTAAATCTCTTGAGTTTAATATGCAGTAAATGACATCATGTGTATGGGGTAAAAATTGAATTATGTATCTAATATATTTTTGTAACTATAATGTAGTTGTTTCATTCTGTGACACCTCTGGAACAACTGACAATAAAAAATTGTCATTTGATTAGTTTGAATTATTTAATTGAATTCTCAAGATTTTATCAGTTATTTTTAAAAGTAAAAAAAAATTACGGCTGTATCAAAATTGTAGCTAAAGGGGTGCTGCTAGGAGTGGCTCACCCCCCTCCCCTAAAATATTTTGAGTCTACCCTGGCACAGATTCGAAGCTCACTAAAATGAATTTATGTTCCAAAAATCCAAATGAAATTTTGTTCAAAAATATAGTTTAGTTTTGATACCTTTTCACAATTTTTCAGAAATTCTAAATTGTCAGTAAAATAAGTATTGCAACACTAACTCATCCTATTTGCACATATGAAGATAACAAGATGTTAATATTGTACTAGTTACATATTTGAGTTTTTCATCATCATATTCTTTTCTTAGCATAAAATGAAATTACTACAACAGTTTCATAGGAAATATAATACCTACTTATGAATATGCAATATATTATCTTTCTGTGAAAGAGAGGAAGAAAATATATAACCCCCTCCCCCCCAATACTCCCTATTCACTTCTAGCTATGGCCCTGGGCTGTACTTAAATCCAAAGTAGTTACTTTCTGACACACTTAACAAAGTCACTTTTATTTGATTGATATTTACAGATGTTCTTATTCAGAAACTATGGAATTGACTATCATTTTTTAATATGGACAAAAGATCTCTTAGAAACTGCTGCCAAAATGTGCACATTGTACCAAATTTTTAGATATAACAGTCCAAAAATGATAGTCATGAAACAGCAATTGGTTATTATTTAATTGTAATGCATTTTTAAGGATAAATGTTGTTAGATTGCAAATTATTTCAATAATTACACCTACAGATTTCATATCTTTATCTGTAAAAGCATGGTGAAAACTAGTCAAAAGTTCGAAAACACAGACTTTTTACTCGTTAAAACTAAAAAAATATTGAGTACAGAAATTTCATTTCATTATACAGTCGAGTCTCTATATAACGAAATCCATCGTTCCAGTAAAAAATTCATTATATAGAGAAATTCGATGTATAGAGAATGATGATAAAAATCGTATTTAATGTGTGAAATTTGAACTTATATTATTTTTGACCTTTTGAATTAAGAATTTGAAATTTTTAAAAGTAAATATTAACCTAACATTTTATTTCTTAATTATTTAAGCTATTTCAAAAAAGAGAACAGATATTTATTTGAAAGCTTAAAGAAAATCAAATTAGGAAGACTTGCATTAATTTCAAACAAAGAAATCTGTAATTTTTTGTTGTTTTGATTTTAAAATTATTATGCTCTCAAAAAAATGCTCAAATTTTAGCAAGGAATGAAAAATTGTAGTTAACATTTTCCTCCATTTGAAGGCCTCTCTTGTGTGCCTCTCATTGATTCCTCTCTTACATGTGTATCAATCAAATTGACTCTGTTTTGAGAAGGATGTGGAAAGGTGTGTGGGAGGTGGGATGAATTCTTTGGATTTAAAGAACAAGGAGGGAAGTTATATGTAAAAAAAAAAAAAAAAAAAAAAAAAAAAAAAAAAAAAAACTCAGCACTGACGATAAATCAAAAATAAATGATGGAAAATTGATTCCATATGATTTCGAAGCTTTTTAAAACCGAATAAATCAAGACCAATTTATGAAAAAATGCATTATATGGAGATAGATATTTTGCTATATAGAGACTGTTTTTAATGTAATCATGCGAAAAGGAGACAGTTCCTACTAAAAATTCATTATATATAGAAATTTGATGTATTTAGTTTCGTTAGAGAGAGACTCGACTGTAGTTGTAAACCTATTTTGGAAGCAATTCTAATTTAATTATCATAGTAATAAATAGTAAAACATCTAAAGAAAGAACCTTGCAACAAAAACATTTAAATTGCTCTGCATAATAAAACTAAGATAAGTGAGAATAAAATCAATTTCAAAAGAAAGACCTAATAGCACATGTTTTCCATAAAACTATATATTATAGCCTTTCAATAAACCTAGCAGATACTTCCAGACAGTGTTCTCACTGACATTTGAACAACGTTAGTAATTTGGCTAATTAAAAATAAAAAACATTCGCAAAATGAAAAAAGAATTAGCAAAATAGATTCACCGTGCAGCACTAACAAAATTGTCTTTAATCCTTTAATATACCCCTTTTTTTTTCAATATGTCCTAAAATAATCTAAGTTTTTATAACTGCGACAACGACTTTTATTAATAATTCAACTATCCGCTACAAATATATTAAAAATAAGTATATTCTAAATATTTTCCGTAATCATGAAAAAAAAAATTCTAAAACAGATAATTAACTCATTAAAATATTATGAATTCATGTGGTACGGTGCAATTGAACATGATAAGCGACAAGGGATGACCACCCCGGGAACACACACATACACACAAAAAAAAAAGACAGCAAAAGCAAAAACTGAGCACTAGCAATTTGGCGCATGTAATTGCATGCTTACTCACCAAATGAAGAATTTAGTTGCAATTTGGCGCAATGGGAAGCGACAGCGAGAACACTGCTTCCAGAGAAACATTATGTAACTGGATTAAACTATTTCTGATGTTTAAAAAAAAGCTTAAGGTTCAATAGTACAGTACTTCAAAAATTTTTATTAGAAATCAGTGATAAATAATAAAATTGTATGCTTTTCAAAGATTGGGCTTTAACGAGGCCCTTCACTCACTTGGAAATGCTTCACTGTAATGTTAAATCAATGAGCAAGTTGTTTTCGAATTTCTAGTTTAAATTTTATTTATTTTTGTGTGTTTATAAATATGATAGCTGAGGTTAATTTTCAATATGACTTTTTTTTTTTTTTTTTTTTTCTTGCTTTTTCAATTTTAGTTGCAATTATTTTAATAAAGGGTACTTTCTTTTTCAGAACTAGTTTAAAAAATGAAAGTACCTGTTTAAAAAAAAAAAAAAAAAAAAAAAACTGCAACAAAAATTAACAAAGGAAAAAATAGTCATAGATCAAGTTCTAATATCCTATGTAAAAAAAAAAAAAAAAAAAATCATTAAAAAAAATTTAAATAAGAAATTTAAAAACAACCTGCTCATTGATTTAACATTATGAAACAGGTAATTTCAAGTGAGTGAAGAGTCCCCTTAAATTGGTTAACCATTGGTATCGCTATTTAAAATTAGCCAGTCCAACAAGAGAAGGTGGAAATGGAGAGAACCAATTTGAATCTATCATGACTAGACTTTGAGCTACACAACTTCTGTTAGATAGAAAAATAATTGAGAATTGCTATACAAATGTTAAAGGTACATCTATTTAAAATCACCAAGGTTAAACTTCAATTTTTAAAGACCAAAATTTTTTAAACTCCTAATTATTTTCAAAGAGAACACAAAAAATCTTTTAGTTTAATTCATTGAAAATCTTTAAGTATAGGAACTGTGTGCAAAACGCCAAAGCATCAGCCATTTTTTTCTATAGCTGTAAATATCTTCAGGTAAGACTTTTGAAGGGAAAACAATTCAAGTTATCACGCTCATATGAGGAAAACTGCACTGTCATTGTACTCAGACACGCTTACTTCGAACTCACTAACATTGGCCTTAGATCCTCAGTTGTAACCAACGTACTAACCTCTAAATTAAATGAACATTAATGCAAAAAACATTGAAGATAACAATTTTAGCATACATTAAAAGGAAACTTTATTATTCAGCAAAAGCTTCAAGCTAAATTCAATACCAAAACCTTATTTTCAACTCGCAATAAAAGGGGATTATTTACTATTGCAGAGTTAAATGTGTAACAAAATTTTTTATTCAGTTCTCAGCAACATATTTGTAGGGGGAAAATATTTTCATCTATTGCAGTAAATGATAAACTTATAAACTTGTTAAAAGTTCACTTTTAAATTTTATCAAACAAAAAAAAAGTTCATTAATTTTCTTGCACTTTTGAAGAGTAGACTATAATTTCAAATGGGATTTCATAATCAAGGAAAATCACTGAAGTTTTCTTTAAATTTTACATCCCAAATTTCTCATAATCAGTGATAACTTTATGGACTTTGTTTACTATCTTACATAGTCTGCTATATATATGCAGGGTTTACAAATACATTAAATCAAATCCATTAAAGAAAAAAAATCACATACTCTCTCAAATATGGCATCTTTTAAAAGACTGTGTACTGTAGGAGTGAGTAAAACAGATTTAAGCACCTTCTAAATGAACTGTTTTTTTTTTTTTCCCCTCCAAAATAGACTTGGATGTACTATGATCGTAAGACCCTCATATGTACATTTTGCTCCAGTATCAACCTGGGACAAATGACAATATATTTTTCTATCTAAAAAGTTAGATTCATGGTGCATTTTTTTTTTCTTTAAGGTATTAATTTAACCAAAAAAATAGGAACTATGAAACAACTTTGAAATTCAGTCAAACCTCACTATAATGAACCTGACATATAGTGAACTTTTTTTTAATAATCTTATATGAACTCCAATTTAACTAATATTATTTTATATGCTTATAATGAACAGTTGAGAATTTCACTTATAATAATGAACTCAAATTTTATTTCTGTAAATATTTTTTTAGTTTTTTAACTTTAAACAAATAGTAGTTGTGACTGCAAATGTCATTCCTTTAATGTGTCAAATTTCACACTCATCACCTTAAATTAGCAAGAAAAAGTTGTTAAACAGAACACATGCCTCTCCTCCCCCTGTTCTTCCCTTCCTCCCGCAATTTAGGAACAAACCTGTCTTGGCAACTCCCTAATTCTAGGAATAAGCATCTGGTGCTTACTTGCTAACTTGTACCTCGCTATAATAAACCTGGAATATAGTGAAAATTCGGATGTAGTGAACTTTTTTTAGTAATCCCATATGAACTCCAATTTAGCTAATGTTATTTTATGTGTATAGTGGACAGCTGAGAATTTTGTTTAAAATAAATACATTATTATGAATATCATTCATCTGAAAGAAGAGCAGCACAATTTGACAAAAGTAAATTTCGTGGAAGAAGCAAAAAGGTTTGCATGTTTTAATTGTAATATGGAATTTAGCATTTAGTTCTGCATGCAACAGCAAAAACTAGCATAAAAACATTAAGAATGAAGATGTAGATGAGGTAGAAGGATTGGGAAATATTACCTCTCTATACAATTTGCCTTCCTACTGTGATTACATATGAATGTATAGTGCAATAAAGTGGTGTTCTAAATAACTAATGAAACTCATCCTGTAGTAAGACATGTTTATTACCGACATGGTAATCCAATAATATACAAAAAGAATTTTTGTGAGTTATGTCACTTTTCTTGAGAGGGAACATGTGTTGGAAAATGCTTCTATGCAGACACGATTTCTCTTTCTTGCTTTAATTCTACATTTTTTCTTAAACGTATCTGCATAAGTAGTAGTAAAATCAAGTTATTAATACAGTAAATTAAAAATCTTATGACATATTAAATTTGTGAGGTATTTCCACTTTTTTTTTTTTTTTCAAAAATACTTTGAACAACGTTTTATTATTTTTTTTTATTATTAAAACATTTTGTGATAAAAAAGTACATAAACCACTCACTATCACATTATTATTTTAATTTTGCAATCAGTTATGGAAATTTTAAACAGGATTTTTTTTTTTTTTTTTTTTTTTTTTTTTTTTTTTTTTTAGCTGAAAATGTTAAAAAATCTGCAGATTCTACTCATGTATCAAGTGGCAAAGTATATTCTTTAAAATAAATAATAATTAAATAAAAAAAAGTGTATTTATCAATCTTCATATTAATAAACTTAAATAATCAAAATTAAGATAATTTTAAAAATAATGAAAATGTTAAAAGTAAAGATCAAATAAAATATTAATTATATGCAATTAAATCTGCACGATAAATATGAGATACTAAGATATGATTACTGAATGAAACTTGCTTTGTAAAAGCACCCGACTAATTCATACCAAAGTCATGTGATAGGAAAATTTTATTTCAGATTTGCCAAACTTGATAACCAATAAAGCTCAATTGTGATTACAGCATAGTGATATCAGCAATATTTTGAATTTTTTTAGAAATTTATACTTTCTTCATGAAAAAGCATGGAGTTCAATCATACTAACTAAAATTGCATATTAAATTACCTACAGAATGATACAAAAATTGTCTGTAATTTTGTCTCTACATCTGAAATGAAATTCTCATTGTTTATAAGTTTATATCTGTAATGATGTGCAGATTTCAGGCATTTGTGGATAATAGGGAGTTTACTGTATATATAAATGTGTAAAATTCACTGGTTATATTCAGGTATCAAAAGATATAAAAAAAATTCCATTTCTATATAAATGCAAAGTATCTATCAGAAAAGAGTGGCATTTTAACCCAATTTTGGGATTTTACAGACAGAAAAGAAGCAGTCACAAAGAAGCATGTGTTTACCAACATGTATCACATTTGTAGGAAATTGTAAAAGTGGGAAACAGAAAATGTCTTCTATTTTTTATGTTTGTTAGCAAAATCCATGCATTTACTATAAAAATCACTAATGAAAGTATGAGAGAAGTTAAAATTATTATGAGATTTTTTTTTTTTTTTAAATATAAACATTCTTTATGTGCATTTATATCAAAACATGTTATTGGTCCATGATCCTGTCTTTATAGATTGTAAAATTTATTAAGCTATTATTGCAGGGTTGGGTTTCTTCAGATGCTCAAAAATAATTAACTATGTAAAAGAATTAAATTCATAGTATAATCATATAAAATCTAAACTGGAAAATTTAATTAATGTTAAAAATATTATTTTGGGAAAAATATTTTTTTTAATAACTTCAGGTTTAGCAAACAATTACATGCGATGGTTTTACAACTTTAGGTGTAGAAAAAATTATTGTTATTAATCATGCCATTTATGTGTACAAAAAAAAAACAACTACAAAATGCTTATTTTTTATACAAAAATACATTATTTTAAACCCTGCAACGCAGCAAAAAAAAAAAAAAAAAAAAAAAAAAAAAAATTATTTATACAAGCATCTAGCATGCATATCTCAATGTTAATTTTAAGGACTAAACTTTGAAAAATATTTATGGGTATTTCAAAATGCTTTTAAACTCTTTTGAAATTTTCTCTAGGACTTCAATATTTTTCCACATTTTGCATTCATCCATTCTAAGATGAGAAACTTATTGCAGCATCCTACTGCTAAAAGACTTTTTTTTATATAATATGCTGCACTGTAGTAAGAAAAATAAGGATTTTAATGATTTTTTTTTTTAGTGCAGTAGTTATTGTACCATGTTACTTACCTGTAAAAAAACTGATGTAAGTTAAAAGTAATGTCTTTTATTTAAATTAGTTTTATTTGTTATTGCTAAATGATCCATAATATTTACTACTAGTCTCAAAAGTTTAAATAATTAAAGAATATTCTGGTTAAATTGTAATGGGTAACATTAAATTGATTTTGTGTATTTTGGATAAAAATTTCTTTTCTTTATTTAGCCAATGGTATGAGATCTTTAGACAGGTCTCATGTGATCTTGACTAAAAAACTGATGGAATTATTAATTTAGCATATATAGTTAATTAAATTTGCATAGGTCTGATGGATTTAATTTACTTAAATTTATAGGAAGAAACCATTCAAATAACCTTACAAAGTTAAAAGTTAGTTACATGGTAAATTCTTACAGAATAACAGTTTCTTCCTCTTGGAAGAAAACTATTTCTTTTGGCCGGTTATTTTCATGGTTTTTTCCTCAGTTTCTTTCAACATAGAAGAAACCTGCCAACCCTGTCTTATAATTTAAATTATAAACCATCCTTAAAGCACAGATGACTTATTTTAACCATGCTCATATTAAATAAGTTGGTATAATACAAAGATTTTTATTGACATAAATAAAACATTATAATACCAGGTCTCTACAGAATTTGGAAATCGTTGAAAAATCAAAGAGGGTTATCAATATGGAAATTTTGTAAAAATATGCAAAAATCAGAAAAATTTGTCTATGTGACAATATTGAAATTCTCTTGATTAGAAAATTTCCACCTTGCCAATGAGATTGATTTATCAATTTTATTTACTATATTTTTCCTGCATATGGTATCAGTTTTTAATAATTAACACAAAGTAATCAGATGTGCTCATTTTCTCAGGATAATACTTATATTGGCAATTTATCCATTTATGAAATTTTTAAATAACACTCTAGCATACAAGATCAAGAGACCGGATTAATGCAATCAAATGTAAGCTATCTCATCGAATATAGAAATGTCTTATTGAACATTTCTCAGAAAATGAAGAAATTTTCTGGTCACTACATATTCATTGGCAAAATTCTTACGGATCAGAGGAAACAAAAAATTGGTACATGAAAATTTGGGCAAAAAGTCAGGGAGATTTTTTAATATTTGAAGTGGTTAGGGAATTTTTGATTTACAACTTTTTATAAGAATCTTGGTTATTGTAAATAAAAAAATTTTGAATTATTTATTCAATCTACTTTTTTTATTTAAAATTTATGCAAACTATATAACAATAGCATATTATGAAAAATAATTAAAATTATTAAATTCTTACAATGCATACTCTTTTTAGCTTTATCTAGATTAGAGTTTGTCTATTATAGAGGGTTTGAAAACATTACGTAAACCTAATTTTTGTTGGGAAAGGTCAGGGAAATTTTCAGAAAATGTCACAGAAAATCAAAGTCAGGGAATTTTTTTTATGAGAATTATTTAGGTATCCTTATTGGCTACTATATGAAGTTATTGGATTAATAAAATTGTAAAGCAATACTTTATAAATATTAGGCAAATTTTATAATATTCTCTCTTCTTTTTCCCCCTAAATGAGATATTAACAAGCTGGATGAATGTGTTATACAGAAAAGCAAAATTCACAAATATATATATGTATATTGTTAATAATGGAAATCAAACTGATCAGTCAGTCTTGAAGAGTCTGATAAAAATTGTCAGGGAAATCAGGCAACTTTTTTTGTACAATTTCTATAGACAGCATGTCATTATAGCCATACATGCACATATGTCAAAAAGTATTGTGCCTTATGAAGAACTACAACTGAGTTAAAACATTAAAAAAAATCAACCCACAAATTATCACTACTCGTAAATATAACTTTTGATCTTATAAAAATATATATATATCTGCGTGTTATATGAGGAATAACAAAAGGAATTCAGAAATATCTGTTTAATAGACAATACAACAAAATCATACAGATAAATACAGTACATAAAAAATCAGATAATGCTATCAACAAGTTGTCATCTAATCAACTCATTTGGCTTAAAAAATATGAATAGAGAGGAGTAAAAATGAATGTATAAAATTCTCTGAAAACTAACAAATGATCACAATATTATAAACAGCTTTATAAACTTTTCTCCTTCAAATTGATCTCATGTATAATAATGATAAATAGTTTAATTTTAAAAAGGAATGAACAGCAGAAGTGCCATACAGATGCAGTGTCACTGTCAATCCATACTGTAGTGATTTAGTACAAATGTATCATATAGAACATGGAAAAAGATTCATCTAATATAACATTAGCACATAAAAAATAGAATACAGTAGAACCATCAATAGAGATTTTATCCATTCACACTTTTATAATTTACATCTCGCAACTTACAGCTATCATGAGACACAGCAAAATAACATTTAAACCTTCTAAAATGAGAAAATTGTATTTACAAGTATTGAAATATTTTACAAATTCAATCCTAAGATTTTATCTTTGAGATTTTTTTTTAATTTATTGTTCTTTGTAAATAAACATTTTACAAGCTAATATTTCTGATTGAAAATTGAAATTTAAAAAAAATCATTCTTATTAATTTGAAAAAACTAGCAGTTTAACAGAAATATGACAGTTATCATTAACAAAAATTGATTTAGTATAGTTACATTCATAAAAAGGGACAAATGACATATTTCTCATTTTCATACTGTACAACTTAAAACCTCATATAAAATTAGGGGGGGGGGGGGGCAGGAATACATATATTTAAAATGATTAACATTATTAAAGAGAAATGAGGTAAAAAGAAATGAATGAAAAATGCATTCATCAAACTCCCCAGTATTACTGTTTTAATGTCTGCTATCTCCAAACTAAAACATCTGAATATGTAATACATTTTAAAATGGTGATATATATGTGGATTATCATCATGTAAAGTGGTTAAAACATAAAAAAGTAGATGATTTGAAGCAACTAGTAATAAAACAATTTTAGTATATCATTATTGTATAATTAAGACATTTAACAACATTCAGTGTATTTTAACAAACATTGTGCACAATTCAACATTTTCAGAATTAACATTAAAATGTACTTATGTAATATTTTTCAGTAAACATTGAGTATTTTATTATATTTTTTACCCTCCCCATTGTAGAAAAAAGATAAATTATTTTAAACTTGATTTTTATTAATTTAATTATTCATTCATATTAAATAACTTTTTTTCTTTTTCACTTCAAATAATAAAAATAAATAACTTTTGATGGACTTAAATTAAAAAATGACCCCTAAAGAAAAATTAGATTTGCTAGCCTTTGTTCATTGCTAAATTGAATTTCAAATAAAGTTTTAAATAATTGACATGCTCTGAGATAAATAGACAAAGTAGTACACATACACATTATTATAATAATTATACATTTTTTAAATAAAGCATTCTAATTCTGCATAAATAAATTCATGTTAAACGTGGGAATATTTTTAAATGTAATTTTTATTCTTAAATAGATGAACATATATAAAAAAAAAAAAAAAAAAAAAAAAAAAAAAAAAAAAAGAAGATCATCTAACTTTTTTTTGAAATAATGGCTAAATATTTATCACAAAATTTTCATTGTGTAAATATTTTCAATGTATTCCCTGATACAACACATTTAGAATTTATTGCACTAAAAGATATTCTTGATGTGTATGTTTCAATAATTTTATGTAAAAAAACAACAATAAAAAATGAGGATAAAAGCTTTATATATGTATAATAAAACACTTTGTGCATGATTTTTTTGCACAGAAGAATACTTAAAAAATTTATAATAATCCATTTGTACATAATGACAAAAATCTAAGCTTCAATATTTCTCACTTTTTACATAATTTCAAAAAATAGCAAAGATTAAACAAATATTTTACAAGTAAATGTCAGGTTTGCACATTTTACTCTGTTTATCTTGTATTTACAGTATTTATAGATATATAACTCCAGAAATGACAGGCATTTGCCATATAAATCAGACTAGTTAGCATTTTATATAAAACTACTCATATTACATCATAATATACTGATACTCAATCAGCAGACTGCCATCAACATTCTTCAAGACTATCAAGCAATACAACTTTTTTTCAGTGTGCCCACTGTGGCACTCCCAATTTTAATTCAAAACTTACAAACAACACCAACAATATTTTACTAAAATTTTGCTTTTACAATGAAAGCTTGAATTAAGGTGTTTCTAATTTCTGAAAGAGTCGTTTGTGAATTCCGGTATCAGTGAATAATTACTCATTTTATGAACAGAATTTGCAGGTGCTGGAAAGGGTTAAAGCAAAAAACGAGGTCTGATTATCAAGCCAACCGATTACGAAATGTATGATGATCATGAAAAAGGAACAATCTAATGTTAAACCAATTGATTGAAAATGCTTTTTCCTCCATCTTTTTTAAATAAAGAATTTATATATGTCTTAAATTTTAACCTTTGAAAATAAATCATTTTTAAAATGGTTGTTGTAATTTGTTAAATTACATTTTTTTTAAAAAAATCTATATATTTAAAAGACAAGTGTTTTTCCCCATTCTGAATTTAGTAAAACCACATTTTACCATATAGAAATTCATAAAAGAATCAATTTATATATTATCTCTAGCAAAAAATTGAAATAATTTACTATATATATGATGAACACAATCAAGATATTTTTCATCAAGTATTGTATGAATTCTACTGCTATCCAGATAGTCATGCAGCCGTAAGAGAACACACTGAGCATAAATTAACTTTAATGTGAGTAAGATAAAAACACTAGTAATTGACCACATATACCAGGGAAAAAAAAAAAAAAAGACTGGTTATTAAGGGGAAAAAATGAGTAAGTAAAAAAAAAAGAAAAAACGATTTTTTGATGTTGGATTGATTGAAAGGGTTTTGAACACGGAAAAGTTATAATTCATTAAAAAACTTTATAAAAGCCTTTTATTTTATTGTGGCCAACTATTAGAACTCTTAACCCATAATAAAGTACAATCAATACCATTCACATACAATGCATAGTCTAGAAATCATATGAAATTTAGTTCATTTTGAATCACCCTGTATTTATAGATGAAAAAAAAAATTAATTCAACACAACACAAGTTATAATTTTAGCAGTTATCACACATATAGATACAAAACTAAACTTTTTTAAAAACATATTTTTATTTAGATTATTTGAAACGCTACAGAAATTTAATAATGAATAAAATGTTATTAAAATTAATAGATATGATTATGCATATCAATTATACAGTGATATAAAAGGCTATGTAGAAAATTGATGTTCCAATGATAATCTCAATTTGACAGACAGACATAATAAATGGTGAGCATTTGCTACATTCATCAAAATTGTTGCATAATTTTTTTTTTTTTTTTTTTAGAGGGATGGGCAGGATAAAGTGTTACATTTATGATCAAATTATCAATTAGACTGTTATCATTAATGTTAATTTAATATAAATTTAATTAGCCTGGAAAATAATGATAATAAAAAATAAAAGCAACAGCATTTTTGCAACTTCCACAACCCTTAAATTTAGTTAATCTGCTAAATGTTTTATTCATATTTTGACTTAGATATTACTCATCAGAATGTATTTCTAAATGTCTTTTCCTTGAATGTATTTTGAGATATTCCCAATACTCATTCAAAGTATTTCAGAAAAAGGCATACAATTGTTGAAATATAATAAAGGCTTCTTTTAATGTTTAAATTAACAATAAATTTTGTATCTGATTAAATATGAAGAATTAAAGCCTTGTCAAAAACTAAACAGTTGGTAACTAAATCTTTTTTACAAATTTACAGCATCAACAATAAAATAAAACAATACATAAAACAAGAATCAAACTAAGCAATTCAAATTAATGTTTCACTAATTTCTCTAGATGTCTACAGGATGTTATGACATAATCTCTTATAAAAGAAACTTTACTTTCTCTTTTAATAAAGAAATTATTAAGCACCAAAAAAATCAACGTACTTGAAAAATAAATACTTGGACCATCACATTCACTTCAAATAATCTACACACAAATAAGACAGAACAAAATCAAGGAATGGGCCAGATTCATATTTTACTTTTTTTCTTAATGGAGATTAGTATTAAATAAAAAAAAAAAAAAAAAAAAAAAAAAAAAAAAAAAAAAACTAAGAACATTCAAAATAAGGAATTGGAATAGTTTATGTATTTATTATTTTCATCAGAAGGGCTTAGCTCTTCATTTAAGATTATTTTTTAACACATAAATGTAAAAAGAAAAAAACAGAATTGATAATAAATCTTTAGTACTTTTTTTTTTCTTTGTGTTTCATAATTACTTTGCTGTTTGATTTTTTTTTTTTTCCAAATTAATAATAAAAGAAAGAAAATTAAGTCAGTTAAATTTGAAAATCCAGTGATGGTCAAAGGCCCTCATCTGCTAAACCTTGTAAGCACCTATGCACATAAACAAATGCAATACAATTCATATTTAAAATAAAAAGGGTTCTAAAATAACAATACATTTCACTCCATACACACTCACACTAACAAAGTATTGAGATTCTACTGCATCTGTCAAAATAAATAAAATTAAAATCACATAATACAATGTTGAAATGCAAAAACATCCTCACTTTCCCAATTGAGCAGTATTTTTATTCAAAAAGTTTAGAGTAGAATAATAAAAGGTGCAATTAAATATTGCTGTAAGAAAATTTTTGTACTGTAGTTTGATGAGTTCCATATCGGTTTGGTCATATGATATTGATACTGATTAGTTTAGCTATTTTTACAAGCACATCAGGTTGATGAAAGATATAATTTCTGGCATAAGAGCTACTTGTTTGAAAAACTTTTACATTAGGGAATATTTTAAAAACAATGTAGTTAAGACCAGAATCCAATTTACACTGTTTAGAAACTAAGACACAATGAATTTAGAGATTCTAATCTCATATCCTTGAGAGTTGGATAGTACTGCATATAATTACATCCAATTGTACTTTTTAGCATGTATTTTAGACGCTATTATAATGTATTATTACAAATAATTATATATAAAATTTGTGATTACATTCACTGACATGTTAAAACATTGTAATTCTATTTCAAATTCATGTAAAAATAGAAAAATAAAACAATTTTGAAAATCTAAAATTTTGTATTACAAAAAAAGAAAAAAAACTTGAGTGTTGGATAGTACTGCATATAATTACATCCAAGTATACTTTTTAGCATGTATTTTAGACAATATTATAATGTATTATTACAAATAATTAAATGTAAAATTTGTGATTACATTCATTGACATGTTAAAACATTGTAATTCTATTTCAAATTCATGTAAAAATAGGGGGGGAAATTTTGAAAATCTAAAATTTTGTATTTAAAAAAAAAAAAAAAAAGAAAAAAAAAAAAAGAAAAGAAAAGAAATAGTCAAAAATTTTCTTTTAGAACGAAGTAATTTTAAATGTGCTATGGAAGATCAACTACAGGTTAAAGTGAGCTGTGAAATATAGTTTGAAGATGCTACATTTGGCATGTGATTTAATAAACAAAAAACAAATATATTTTTTAATTTAATTACATTGATGATAGAAATAAGAGAGTTCTTATGTCTAACTAATAAGCTATATTAAGAAAGATACTTAAATTAACATTTCATAACATAAAATATTTTAGAAATTTTTTTATTCATTGCACCTCAGGATAAAATAGATTTTAAAAACTGTCAGAAAAAATCTCAAGTGAGAAACTACAGTAAACATTCTCATAAAATTTAGCCAAATTCCAAAAGAATTGCTCAAAGAAAGCAATTAGCTATTTCAAATAAGCACTTTGGTACATTGGTCACCTTTTTTTATAACCACTCATACATAAAAAGATATGAATGAAGAATATGTAAAAAATCACAACTGTTTGTTACATGTGGTTTTTACACACTGTTCATGTATTTTATACAAAGGCAGTTACTTCACACTGAAGGACTATATAATATATAAGACTTGTTCATTACCACAAAAAGAAGCAAAGTTTTCGTTGACAGCACTCAGAGCTGTTTCACTTCTTGATGGCTTTGAACTTTGAAAGAATTTGACACCCCCATACGCTACTTTAGCAGGTGTCAAACATCCACTTTCCTGTGAATTTTTTTACGCTGATATAAGGTAACAGAAGCTACGTGGTTGTTTGGCATAACCTGTAAATATATATATATATATTTAAAAAAGTAATAATAAAAATATGTGAAAATCATCAATTTTTTCAAAAAAAAAAAAAAAAAAAAAACCTAAATTTGATTTATTTATTTTTTAATGCATATTTCTTTGTCATAACTCATCAATTTTGAGTTAATAATATCACTGAAATTTTCTTATTATGAAACTTAAACTATAATGACATGTAAATCCTTCTATAGTAAAAAAAAACTAGCCTTAAAAGGAATGACTCCTGGAATGATGCTGATGTGGAAGATTTCCGGAACTAACGAATCCGGGTTGTCCACTCCTTCCATGAGTCGAATAGACCAATCAGGAAAGGGCTCCGTCTATGCATCGCCACATGGGTTACCATAAAGAGAAGAAAGGTTACCATCGCCAACAATCGCCAAGTTTGTCGCCAACGTGGCGATATATCGCCAAATTTGGCGACCAAAATTAGTTGTCAAAAGTGACGCCAACTTGGCAATAACTGTAATATTTCGCCAAATTTTTAATTTTTTTACAACACCAGTCGTTTGATACATCATTTGAGAGGTTTGCAACTGCTTATTCATATAATGGATGCCTTGTGTGTTATCCCCCATTCTGCTATATTTTTATTTTCTTCATAACACCAGTCGTGTTACACAAGATTTGAAAGGTCTGCAACTGCTTATTCATATTATAGATGTCTTGTGTGTCACCCCCACACTCTGCTCTCCCCAGGGGGGGGGGGGGGGTCACATTTTTAATTTCTTTACAACACCAGTTGAGTGACACATCAATTGAAAGGTCTGAAACTGCGATATTATGGATGTGTTGTGTGTCATCCCCCCACTCTGCGCCCCAGGGGGGCACATTTTTAATTTCTTTACAACACCAATTGTGTGACACATCATTTGAGAGGTTTGCAACTGCTTATTCATATTATGGATACCTTGTGTGTAACCCCCCCCCCCCTCTGCCCTCAGAGGGGGCGCATTTTGTAATTTCTTTACAACACCAATTGTGTGACACATCATTTGAAAGGTCTGCAACTGTTTATTCATTTTATGGATGTCTTGTGTGTCACCCCCACTCTGCCCTCCTGGGGGGCAGCATTTTTAATTTCTTTACAACACCAGTCGTGTGACATCATTTGAGAGGTCTGCAGCTGCTTATTCATATTATGGATGTCTTTTGTGTCGCCTCCCACTCTGCCCCTCAGGGGGGCACATTTTTTATTTTTTTACAACACCAGTCGACACATCATTTGAAAGTTTAAATGACACATCAATTGAAAGGTCTGCAACTGCTTATTCATACCATGGGTTATTGGCGAGCGCAGCAAGCAGGGGTAGACAATAATTTGGAATCGCGAAGCGATTACGCGGGGGGTTGGTGAGCATAGCGAGCAGGGGGGCGGGGCCCCCCTAGTAAATTAAAACTTTACTAGCTCATGATGCTATTAGTCATTCTAGTTTTTAGTGATTTGGTTTTATATTAATATCAAGCAGAAATTTACATATTTCAAATGAATATGAAATTTCAAATTTTTAATTGCTTAAGAAGTGCAAATGCTAATCTAGTGCGGCAAAAAAAAAAAGATTCCATGCCAGGACTCGAACCCAGACTATCAGTATAGTGCACTGATATTCTACCGATTAAATCACATGGAAGGATACCCAATCTGGAACTTCTCACTATTACATGTTGGCAAGGATACAAATGCAGCACAAGATGGAATATTTTCCATGAGTCACCAACATGGGGCAAACAGGAAACTCAAATAAATACAGCATCGATTGAATTACATACTTGGAATTTTTTCCAGACAGAAAATTCGTCTTGCATAGAATATTTCAAATAAAAATCGAATTTTTAAATATTTAAGAGGCTCAAATACCAACCTAGTGAAAAAAAAGTTTCCACAAAGTTGGCATTTGTGCCTCTTGAGCAATTAAAATTTTGAAATTTGATTTTCATTTGAAATATTGTATGCAAGGCGAGTTTTCTCTCTGGAAAATTTTTCAAGTATTAAGAAATTTACATGCTTGTCAAAAAAATTTAAGAACTTCTTTTCTTACAGCCTATTGCTATATATATATATATTTTAATGAAAGCTTTATAATTAGACATAAATAAAATGACTGACAAACAAAAATGTAATATAGATAATTTTGACAGAGATTTAACCCTGTACTGCACAATTTCCAAGTATTAAAAGTTTTACAAGCTTGTCAAAAAAATTGAAGAATTTCTTTTCTTACAACATGTTGCTTAATAGTGAAAGTTTTTTAATTATAAATAAAATTCTTACAAAGGTATAAATAAAAAACTTACAAACAAAAATGGAATATAGGCAATTTTGACAAGGATTTTACTCTTTAATGTACAATTTTTAAACCTTCAAAAAAACTATTTGATAATTAAAAAAAAAATTAAGAAATAAAAGCATTTTTAAAATATTACTTCAAGTTTCAGACAAATTCTTGAATTTTATTGTTCACAACAATATAAGCAGACAAAGTACAGCTTACATTTTGGGAGCAATGTGAGAGATGTAACACAAGAACTCATTCTAACTAATAAAAGACCATATATTTACCTAATAGTTTTTTTTTTTTTTTCTATAATGATTATTAAAAGGGAGATTTTGTAAAGCATTAGCAACTTTTAGCCACATTGTTGTAAGAACACTTCAAGAAGGACTTTTGAAAAGTAACTCACATTTCCATTCTTTTACCGGAAAAAGGCTGAAAACTGCCCATTCAGTTCTCATTTTCTGGCCAGCAGGCCAACCACTAGGCAGAGTATGCTTTGGATTAATCTTTTTTTCTTAATTTCTTTAATGAAATAAGTCATCAATAACATCTGAGTCACACTTCTATCTCTTTGTAAAGCAAAATAAGTATTATTTAACTTAATAGTGAAATCAAACTATATTGGTGTCATTTAATGCATCTGAATCTCTAGATGTAGAGCAAATCTCAGATTGTGCACATGGGGAAATGCAGAAAATTCCCTATAACAGACATTTCCTAATAGCAAACACCAACAGAGGCTTTTTAGTCTGAGTGCACATTCTAATCCATTAAAATGGAATCAGGGCCAATTGCATCTCGGAAAAGATTAACATAGGGTACCAAGATGTCATCCTTAGTCATAAAGCCATTGTCAAACACAGAGTGTGGGGGATGTGTCCATCCAGTATGAATCCTGCCCAGAACATCAAACTTCTGTTGTCATAGTGGTCGTCTTATCAAAAGTTGGAAGGGCAGTTTTCTCCAGATGAAAGTATGTCAAGAATTGGTATTTAGGCTGAACAGATACTTAACAGTAAATAAGATGTTCTTCCAATGATCTTGAGTCCAAAGTTGATGATCTCTGCACCGTGCTAAACAGGGTTTCTTGTATGTGCAGTATGAGCAGAATGCAAGAAGCAAGTTTTATTCCAAACAGCCATCTGTCATGTGGCCTTCTGCAAACAGTAACCTTTGAAACTCGACTGCCTGCCAAGTCATAATGGTCACAAGAGAGCTGAGAAATTGTTGCAATCTTGTTACTTCTCACTATAATGGACAAATAAAAAGCTTTGTTGACTGTTGTGGCTCTTAGACAACTTTGCCCAGGGTTTCTCCCTGTGGACCCAGTGTTCTTAAACTATTTTCATAAGTTGGATACAATGCTAAACGTTTCATTGAAGTCTCTAAGAATTTGCACCTGAGACTGCCCAGTTTCCAATTTCCCTACGATTTGCCACCTCATTCCATCATACAAATGGTGGTAGTTACACATTTTTGCTTTTTTTTTTTTTTTTTTTTTTTTTTTTTCATTCAATGTTGAAAAAGAAATACTAAGATATTTAGCAAGGTATACAAACAAAATGCAAAAATTGACATACTTGCTTATAAAGCCTGTTTCTACCCGCTCTGCTCATACACAAGTTACGTTTGCGTATTTGACACCAAACAGTTGCATTTTTTGTTTTGAAGCATTAGTTTACATTCTGTTCAATACTTTTCATGAAATTTAACAAAATGTGCAAATTTTCTTAATTTTGAACATGTGTGTAGTTGAAATAGTTTGCTATTTGCACTAAAAATTTCAAAAAAAAAAAAAAAACATATAACATAAAGAAGATACAAAACCATAAATAAGAAAGATTTTTTTTTTTTCATAAAACAAATTTTAAAAATGAAAAATACTCTTAAATTAAAAATGTAAATTAAAGAAACTGTTTACCTCAAATATCATATCCTGGTAACCATAACAACAAGTAGACCCAAATGGATTTGTAGCATTGTGCGTAGAAGCTCTGTTTAAAACAACAGGGCGCTCAAGAGGTTTCTGTAGATGTTCTTCTATTGTGTCCCACTATATATAATACATATTAAGAGCTTTAAAATTTCACACAACAATTAAAACAAGCTAATTTATGCATACAATAAAACAACAAATAAACTCTACTTAACATGCATTTGAAAAAATAATCTTATAAGTGAAATAAAAAAAAATCTAGATGTTCCATCTTCCAATATCCATCTACGCCTTTTACAAGTAATTTCATGCACCTGGATGAGCTACTGATTGCTATCTTATTCTCAATCATTATTTTACATTAATTTAAATCAAAATGTACAAAGTTATGTGGTGTCAGTTAATAATCATGCTCCATTAAATTAAAAAACACATTAGATTGAGCATTATTACTAATAAAAAATATTAGCTGAAAAAAGAAATATATTTTTGACAGATACAGGTTTTAACACTTTACTTTGCACTAGATTTCCAAATAATCTATATTATAAAGGCCAAACGTATCTGTGTGTAATGCATATGTCATTTTGCGAATGGCAGCACTTTCATGTGCAATTTGGTTTTGTAATTTTCAATTCTGCAAATTTTATGCTTTTGAACATCACACATTTTCAATTTTTACACCATCGTATAAAGAAAAAGTGTACTTTAAAATGTAATTTGTTTGAAAGTTGTTTGATCTCAGTTTAATCTTGCCATATTAATTTTTTTTAATAGTTTTTAGTACGAATTTTGTAATTGTGACAACAGAAATATGCCTTTTTTTTCTTAAAATTGGTAAAATTTGAACTGTGCGCATGTAAATTTATGACGGGAAGATGAAATTTATGACGGGTTTAGATTTCATGTGAAATTCTAAGATATTGTATCAATTTGAAATTTTTTTTTTTTTTCCACAGGCATTTATACCAAATATAAGAGCCTCAATTGATAACTTCATCATAATAACTGATCTTTATTATATTTTGCTGACTACATATGCGATTAAAGTTTAATTTCAATAATTTAGACAACTGAGTTTTATAGAAATAGTATTTATTTATTTATTTATTTTATTTTATTTTATTTTTTTTTTGCTTTAAATAATATTTGAGAATTAGACTGACTTTTGTATTATGCATTTTTTACTGTAGCTAATTTTGTAGGTAGATTACTTCTAAAACATTTTCTTTCGTCGGGTTCCAACTTGTATTTAATAAAATTCATAAATGCTTAGCATTATAAAAAGATAGCAATCAATAGTCTAAAATGAACATCAATAGTATGTTTATGAATTTGTTTCTTTTCCTTCATTTCTTAACATAAAGACAATGTTATCCATAAAATGAAGTGGTTTTGACATAGTTCATCTTCAAATTTCTCTCACACTATTAACTATTAGACTTAATTAAATGTGAATATATTTTCTGTGTGTATTTAACATCCTTGTTTAATGGCTTGTTAGGTGCACTGGCTCAAATCTAAATTTTAAAAATAGTTTTTGAATTATTTTTTCAACTTATGTCAGGTGGTTATACTGTGTCATACATACATTAGGGACTGATGAAACCAAGCCCCTTATCTCGCTTTTAAAACAAACGGTTTCAATTTTGAGGCAGGTGTAAAATGTTCCTAGTTCCTTTTTTTTTTTTTTGTAGATATTTTATTTAAGCGAAAAGTTATGAACTGTTTATTGAACATAAATATAAAGTAACAGAATAAAGCAGGAAATAACTCCTTGCAAAAACTTTGTCGGTGTATAATTAAGATAATCATGACAAGCAACAAGAAGAATTTACACTTTAGTTAAATAATACATTTCCTGCACCTTTATACATGTTAACAATTTTCTTTCCCTGTATCATTGCAAACTTTTTCAAAGTCATCAGACATCTTACAACAAGTGGATAATAAAAAAGCTAATTTATTTAAAAAAGCATAAGACAGTCAGTAAAGTTTCATACAGCAATGACATATTTTTTTTTCAGTAGTACATCTTCAGAAATTCACGGATGTATCACATATATGTTTTTTTCTTTTTTAATAGAAATCTTGTAAATGAAATGAAAAGAGAAACTCAGAATATCACTAAGAAATGCAGTAACAATAGCTTATATACAGTAAAACATGCAAGCTTGTCTATAATAGAATCATGTTTTAAATAAATAAAAATCATGATCCCAGTAAAAAGAGTATCATATAATCATACTTTCTGAGACAGAAATTTATGTAAAATAGAATATTTTTCCAGACTAAAGTAATTTCATTTCAGCAGATTTTACTGTATGCCTATTAGTTTTATGTACTAAATATTCAACAATATAAAAAAATATTTCTAGAAAGACAAAAGAAATGAAAAAAGAAATCAATGATAACAAACTGTTTAAGAACTGCTGTTTTAAAACATATATATAATAGAAGTAATTTTAATAACAATAACATAAAAACACTTTGACTCACTTTTGTAAAAGCTGTTATGGTAAGTTTTTTCTCAGAGACATCTATTAAAGTCATATCTTCTGATTCAGAAGGTTGTTGAACTTCAATGTCTAATGAGAAATTGCATCGAAAGTATATGTTGAAATTGTAATGGCCAGGATAATTAGTATGCAATATAAATTTTTTCACCCGATGACTTTTGGCATCAAATAAAACATCCTAGAAAAGGAAATACATAAAAAGTTTTGAATATAGTACATAAGAAGGATATTAGAATTATTTCTTTAAGATACAACTGAAGACAAGATAGAAAAAGAAGTGATATACAAAAGATAGCATATTACAGTAGACTTCCTCAAATCTGCACTGCTTAGGACCAGAGGTTGCTTAGATTTTAGAATTTTGCAGATTTCTGGTCATTGCTTTGTTTACATTTTTAAAACAATAATTTGAATGTAATTAATAATGCAATTGAAACTACAATGGATGCTTATTATATAATAAAATATTAAAATAAGTAATAAACTAAAATAATAAAAATGTAGATATTTTTTAGAATTATTAAAATATTGAAATCAAAAGTCAAGTTAATAATCAATAATGTATGATTAAATATTCATTATAAAGATTAAATTACATTATTTTTTTATGTTATTCTTTTAATCACAGAATAATGATTTGCTTCTGTTGTGCAAAATGCATTTTGTGCGCAAATTAGTGAATGGCAGCAACTCAGGTGTAGCACCTAGCTATGCATGCTATATATAACTTGATGAATTACCCCCCCCCCCCCCCTGACACTTACTGATAAACTGGACTACTAAAATAAACATAAAATAAATTATTTTTCTTGCTGGACTTCCCCTGAAACTTGCTTTATCTACGTACTCATCTTAGATTGTCAATTTTTTAACTCTGCAATTATTTTTTTAATTTATTTTATATACAAATTTATTTATTACTGACATTATAATAGAGAAAAGTAATATTGAAGTGATTTAGATGACACATAATGAGTTACATGTGTTTAAAATAAGATTTTAGAAAATGACACATAAAAATTTCTTGCATGTTAATTTTCGGAACTTTTTATGCCTTCAATTTTATTCAATTGTATCCTTGTAATTATTTGCTAGTATATTTAGAGAATGCAATATAATAAGAAACCACTGTTTTATACTTAATCTGTATCCTCTATTTCAAGTACAGATTGTATCTTTTGACAAAATATGAAAATAGTGATGTAGCTACTACTTTTGAAAAGTAGTTTTAAGTTGCTATTTTTTAAAAGAAAAAAATATTAGTCTCTCTTCCTCTTAGAGCTTAATTATTTTAAATCACTTGTTAAAAAATAAAAATAATAATTCATCAAAAATAAATAAACTTTTTTATTTTATTTTTATTTATTTATTTATTTATTTTTGAAAACATGCTTTTATTAAAATTTACAAAAATGTAGAAAATATATATTTTTTAAATGCACTAAAAAGTAGAAAGGTCTTTAGCAAAAACATTAAATGCAAGGAATTTAAATTAAATTGTGGTGAGCTCGATTAAGGAAGAATAATGGATTTAAATGGGAATTTTGGCAAAATAGCCAGCTATCACCAAGAATCCTTTTTTTTTTTCTTTTTTGCTTTTGGAAAGCTTTTTTGCAAGTAAAAACATTACTTTCAAACCAAAGTTTTTTTTTTCTTTTTTTTTTTTTTTTTTTTTTTTTTTTTGGTTCTTCTCTGTTTACATTGCTTTTCATTAATAGTATGAGATACTCACCAAGTCGGCCAAAATTCAGTGATATATTGCAAAGTTGGCTAAATTTGGTGCTATTGTGGTAACCCAGTAGGAATTGAATTTTTAAATATCAATGTCCAATTCATGTATTACCCTCCAATATACATATATATTCCAAATTTTAAACTCTATATCAGTAGGAAAAAAGGTGAAAAATGAGTCCCAAGATTTGATTGCCACACACAAACATAACAGTAAGTTAAAAGAACACATGTAAAAAAAGAAATTAAATTCAGGAATGAGTAGTGACTTTCCCTGTTTTCTCTTGTTGGCACTTGCACGAATGATAATTCTGATTGTGTCTAGAAAGTGAACTGCTACCCTATTACTACCTTTCTTTGAAAAACCTAACATGCATGTCTTTTGCTGATTTAAATGACAATATTCTTTGGAAGGAATTAGATTGATATTTACACTTGATAGACAGTGAAACATAAATATTAAATGTAAAAAGATGAAAAAAAAAACTACCTATTAACTCTTTCAGGGACAAGTAATTGTGGTTCTGTAATGTTCAATTACCTCTGGAATTTTCAAAAAATTCTATTTCAAAATAAGGAAAAGCAATTTTTCAACTGTTTTCCCCAAAAGTTAAAGTAAAATTTAATTAATAGTTTCAGATTCAAATTTTGATTAAAATTTGGTGGGATATAATATATCCCATTGCCGCTTCAAGGGGTTTTAAAGTATGATTTCTAAACTTAAGTTATTATTAAACTAATATTCTGGATATTGAGACAGAGCTATTATAATATTATCAGAATATTTCGATGGAGTTTCATATAAAAATATAAGCACAAAATACCTCTATTTAATTTTACAGTTATAAATAAAGAAGAATATTTTAAAAATATTATAGCACAAAATAATGAAATATCTAAATTATAATGTAGAAAAAACATAAAAAACACTTTTTTTCATATTTGTAGAAAGGAAATATACTTAATCACATTTTAAAACAATATTTAACATTGATCCTAAAATAAATATTATAGCACAAAATAATGAAATATCTAAATTATCATGTAGAAAAACATTAAAAACACTTTTTTTCATATTTGTAGAAAGGAAATATACTTAATCACACTTTAAAACAATATTTAATATTGATCCTAAAATAAAAATATTTCAATTTCAATCCATACTTACAAGACCTAATGTGAAGTAATTATAGAAGTAGTCTGAGCAACTCAATTTTCTATACCTATGTGAATTAGGAGAGTGGATTTTCATTTTATCTTCAGATTTATAAAATACTTTATTTGGAGATCCTAAAGCAGTAGTAACATCCTATGAAGAAGAAAAAATACAAATCAAGAAAAATATAAAGCAAAAATAACAAGTGGTACTAATATTTAAATTAATTAAGGAGATACTTTAACAAATATTGAGCATTTCAAAATCCAATCTAAATTTATGGAGAAACTTAAATGGAAGATTACTCATTATTTTATATTTTTCATATTTAATTTCATATGGCCACTAAAAAGCAGACATCAGATACCAACATAAAATGTTTTAAAAAGCCCCCTTATCATTTAAATATTTTTTAAATTATGGTAAATTTTGAAAGCTTTACTCGAATAAAAATTTTAAAAATTATAGCTTCTTTAAAATACTTAAAATTTAGGGAAATAAATTGAAATTGGCAGTGCAGTAATAAAAGATGTCAACATTCTAATGGTGAAAACCAAATTATTATAATTATATTAGGTAATCAGTCATTTTAAAAAACTAAATGAATTAACCCCCCCCCCCTCATAGGTTAAAATGGCAATAATTAATCTATTAGAAGAAAACCTGATTTGCTAAAGAGACTCTTTAAAATTTTATTCTAATTCCATTAAATTTTTTAAAAGTTATAATGCATACAGCATTATAATGAAAGTACTACACTCAAACTTTGATATAAGGTCATCTTACAGAACAATAAAAATATTATTTATATGGAAAGATACTCTATCAACAGAGTAAAACAGTACATTTATAATCTAACAGGGAATTACTGTACAGGAAATGATGATATTATAAGCAGGTTCACTTTATATAAAGATTTGATTGCATACATGATAAATACAGGGTAGCAAAGGAAAGATGTTAAAAGGTAAAATGACTCCTAGTCATTATTGCCAGATCAAATTTATTGACATCTCCAGACAAACACAAACAATGAAAGAAATTAATAGAAAAATCTTTCAGATGACCACTGTCTGCACAAACCAACACATAGAGACAAGACTGGAATATAGTCTTAACATTTTATTATATGCACTTGTTACTTCAATGTCCTAGATTTCAACTATTTGGGGGTTTTGGAGTCCTTAGGTATATTGGGGCCAATTCAGAAGATGTAGTCCTTCATCCAATACGCCCCCCCCCCCCCCGCCCCAAAGAAAAAAAAAAAGGAGAGAGAGGGAGAGAAATCAGTTTTTGTGAAGTTATCCTATCTGCAATATCACAATTTTAATATCCTGCGATATATGTATTAAAGTTTTTAGTTAAAGAAAAACCTAACGTAAATGTGTTCATTCTTTGAATAGCATAAAAAAACATAAATTTGGTATCAAAATGTTCAAAAACAAAATGGCTTCCCTTTAATAGACTTCTTAATAAATTTAAATTGTTCCCTAAAAAAAGGCACCAGATTTTTAAATTTCAATTTCTTAATAATGCCATGCTCTAATTCAGGCCTGTCCAACATTTCAGTAAGCAGAGGCGCACTTGGAACTCAATGAAGGACACCATTATTCACATGATTGAAAACATGTGACAACAATACAGAACAGTATTACTGTTTATATGCACATCTTAAAATAATGAAAAATAATCTGAAAGATTTAGACAAAAAGCCACTGTGGTTCTGGAGTTATATGCATTGGATTTCAAATTATGCATTTTTCTATGTGAAGTCTATCTCAAAAATGTTTGTAGGGTAAAGCGTCAGAAATTGCAATCACGCCTGTAATGACAAGAACTTTTTTAAAAAATGAAAATAAACATGGAAATCTGAGACTTTACAAGGTTTCTTTAAAGTTGTAAAAATAAGTTTTGATATATTTTGAAGGCATGAATTTATTTATGAAAAGTACAGAACAGTGACAAGCATGTTAGTTACAAAACAATATAGTTAATTCCATAGAAATAGCCCAGATGTGTGTGCATAGATCGAAATCATTCTGCATCATTTTATTAATTTTTCTAATCAGATTGAAAAAAAATTTAAAAAAAAAAAACCTAAAATTTCAAAAGTTAAGAAGAAAAAATTAATTCTTTTATCTGTCGTATAAAACTGTTAATGAAATAGGGTGGCAACAACAAAAAGAAAAAAGATGAATTTTTAAACACAGGTGTCTTCAAATGGGTGGAAAAAGGAGAAACATTTATTTTTCCGTCTTCTTAAGTACTAAAAAGAGCTATTTCCATTTATTACCAAATTTAACCATCTTAATTGCTCTTTATAAACAATAACTACAAATTAAGAAAATGTATATGATTAATTTTTCAAAGTATTTTTTTTTTTTTTTTTTTTTTTTTTTTTGGTTTTAATGCATTTTTACAGGTTTTGATCTCTGATGAAAATATTAATCATTTTAAAGAAAGCATTATTTGTAATGGAATTTTAGTTCTAAAAAGTCTAATTAAAGGAAACCTAAAAAAGAGTACCAACGATATTTTCAAAGGGCGGCATGACACCTGTAAGCACCACATTGAACAGATCTGCTCTAATTTATATTAATTTTTTAAAACAATACAAACAATGGCATATTTTACACATAAAAGCAATAGATAGTAGATATGTCTGAATTTATTTTACTAATATAACATTCTCTTTAAATACACACACAAATAGAAAAAGAAAATGACAGAAAAAAAAAAACCAAATACCTGAGCTGAATCTCCAAACTTAATAATTTTGGTCATTATCTGCTTCCTAAGTTCCAATAATTTATTTGATCCTACATCTAAAAAGAAAAGTTAAATATTTATAACACAAAATACTTATTACTTAATTAAAACTTCATGACCACAAATTTAAATATAGAATTTAAGCAAATAATAATATTCTTATAACACAGGCATTCAAAATTTTGTTTCATTATAGGCATCTTATGTTGATTAATAGGACTACACAACCTTTTTGCCTCAAATTAATTTGACACAACAATTTCCTAAGGATAATAATCAATCTACCCTTAATTAGATGCAAGGTTTCTGTTGTTAAATAAAGCAAATTATAAATTTATTTTAAAATAATGACAGTTTGATAGTCTACAACCAGGGTTGGTATAAAAACCGGTTTTTTTGAAAAAAAAAACCAAAAAACCGGGGTTTTTTGGTTTAAACCAGGTTTTTTTGGTTTAAACCGGGTTTTTTTCAAATCATTATTTAAATAGCATTTGCAAGAAAAATAACTTGAGTTTTAGAAAGTCATGAGGATTTTTTTGTAATTAATAGTTAATTAATGTTAAACATTCACATTAGTATTTTTTTTTAATAATTAAATAACTAAAGCATAAAAATTTATAATTAAATTATCTTATAAGTTTAGGTTTCTATAGGGAAATATTCATTGTGTGAAAAAAAAACTATTAATTTATTAGTATACCTATATAAACCTTTTAGATAATAATTTAAGAAATAATTAAATGCAGGTTGATAATGAAGAACAGAGTAAAGGGCAAACAAACATATTTTACTAAATTAACAGAAATAAGCTGAAATAGAAAACATTTTCTTGTGCATAATTTAGAAATTATTTGCAGTATTAATATCAACAAATGATTATTAATCTCTTACTATATATATTTACTTAAAAAATATCAATATGCATTTTATTAATGCTAAAAAATACATGTGTATTGACTTACTTGATACATCAATGAATGTAATGCTTACACAAATTGAGACATAGGCTTTGAAAAATTATTATTATTATTATTATTATTTTAATACAAACTTTATTTTTTCTGTTTCTTTATTCTTCAAAAGGTGAAGATTTAGCATTAAATTTTATTATCTGTGCAAGCATCGAGTTACATGGATATTTTTGCTTTGTAAAATTTAATGTATCCTTTTTTCTTGTTCACATAGTTCACTTTGACTGTATTGTGGTTCAAGCATGTATACCTGAAAGGGCATGTGTGTTAGGGCTATTTTATACCTGGACTAAAAAACTATGAGACTTCTTTATTTACATTTTTTTTCTCTTAATATTTTTTGAAGACCTGTCCAATTATAAACTGCATTAGTAATAGAGCTTATTACTTAAGATATTATCCAGGGCAACTGCAATAGAATTTAACAGTTTAAACATATCTTCAACATTTCTTTTAAAATAAAAATTAGACAGATACGAGCTTTTGAATATTTTTATCAATAACATTCCTATTTTCTACACAAATTTTAAGTGGGGTAATTTTTAAGGTAAACATCTAAAGCATCTGAAAATGAATCACACCAAGTATTATAAGGAAGAGCTAATTTGACAGCATTTACATTGCATGCAATTTTTACATTTGGCTCTTAAACATGTTTTTGATGTATTTCTTATTCCCTCAAATGAAAACCAGATTATATTTTCCTTTCTTCTGGTTTTAGACATTCTTTTATTTCAATATATATAAGTAGCTTTCTTAAAATAAAATACAATACAAAGTAACTAGAAACAGAAAAAAATAATGTAAAAACTGCAAATCCAATCTAAGAAAAACCAAAGCTTACTAAAACCAATAGCTATGGAACAGAGAAAATGCATAGCCAATCATTCATTAGCATACAGAACAAGAGTAACCAATGGAAAGAATGACTTATGATTATGTCATTATTGATGCTTTGATACATGATGCAATCCTTAGTAAATCATAATCAAGCTATCTAAGCAGTAAAATTGCATTTTTGGCTGGCATATGCCATTTTTGCATTTTTTAAAAAATAAAAGGTTTAAAAAAGAATTAAAACTAACTACCTTTTTTTATCCTCCACAGTTCACTGTAGAAAAATATTTTGCCACATCAGTTTATAACTAGTAAGAAAAATTAGATTGATTAAAGATGTTTGTCACTTTAAAAATTTAATTTGTCTTTAGCTTTGCTTGTAGCTACTCCATAACTTTGATTTTGCACATTTTAATAATGTGTAAAATATATGAAAACATTATGGAAAAGAGAAAAAAACCAAATTAAAAAAAAACAGCATGGTTTTTTTTTAAACCACTTGGTTTAAACCACGATTTAAACCAGTGTGGTTTAAACCAAACAACCCTGTCTACAACTTAAAGTCTCTGTACCCCTATTGTTTAAAACCAGCTAGCCATAAATATATGTATATATAAATTTAAGAAAACTCTAAAAAAAAAATTTACAAATAACTTTTGCTCTACATAAAACAAAAACACAATTCAAGAAGTTAAAATATATATATATATATATATATATCAAATAAATTGTTTTGCAAAATTGAAAAACAGATGTATTATATAGTATTAAATATAGCATTAAAACATTGATACATACCCTCAGATATAATTTGAACTTTTACTCCTAAAGTCTCATCTTTTTCTCTTAAAACATCTAACTTTTCTAAGTAACAGTGATTGCAAAAACTATTATGGGGAAGAGCAGGAGCCCTAAAAAATAATACAACACATTAGATCAAAAATTACAGCTAAAATATAACATTTAATCATGTAAGTTTTACTTCATAAATATAAGTCTTAAATTGATGCATGCTATATTTATTTAAAGTAGAACCCTGGTCCAGCAAATAACACCCTGATTTCAAAATTAAATTTCTCAAAAACAAAGATCGATAGTAATATGCGGTAAACGGTTTTTTCATTAGGTAAGCTGTAAAAATCTTATACAGAAATTTCAAACAATGAATATTTAGAAAAAATTGCATTCTGATTGCATAGAATGCTTTGATTTGACATTTTTCTTGTTTTAGATTGCCTGCAGAGAAATAATTTTTCAGCTTACAGTGCAATATTTTAAAGATTTTTCGTAGTAAATTTTTAGAATTTTGAAATTTCAAAAATTTAATTTAAAAAAACTATGAAATATGACATTTTAAGCCAAAAAACACATTCTCTGGCAGCAATCTAAAGCAAGAAAAATGTCAAATCAAAGCATTCTTTGCAATCAGAACACAATCTTTTCAAAATATTTACCATTCGAAACTTTTGTATAAGATTTTTACAGTTTACCTGATAAACAAACCGTTTACTGCATTATTCTATTGATCTTTGTTTTTGAGAAATTTAATTGTGAAATTAGGGTGTTATTAGCTGGACACCTTGTATCTGAATCCTGTTTATCCGAAAATCAGCTTAACTAAAATACCTTAAAACTCCTTTAAAGTGCTTTTTAAATGTGAAAATTTTTATTGTCAATACTGTTTTTACAAATATCAAATATATATCTGAAATATCCATAATTCTGAAGCTTTCAACATATTTTGATTTATAATTCTATTTTATTTGTATGTTTTAGACTAAAACAATTTCGAATCATTTTTCAATACATTGAAATGTTGTTTTAATACTTATTAGCTTTAAAGATTAGAAGCAAAATAAGTAAAAATTAAAACTTTAGAAGGTGTAATACTTGTAGAAATAGTACTAAAAAAGCATGTTCTTTATGAAATAAATAAACAAAGTCAGCTTACATTTTTTTTAATGGGATCACTATTATTTCATTACAGTCTGTGATATGCATTTTTTAAAAAAACCATTGCACTTATTATTTCATTAATTACTTATAAAATTTACGATTTGTATTTGCTTTCTGTGGCTCTGTGTTGCATGAGCATCTCTCTCCTCGGTGCAGAAAATTCTCTCTTTGCATGTTAAGCAAACTCCTGTTATGTCACTATCAGTGTTGACCTTCGATTTTAACTAGTAAGTTATCGCCTTACTATTGAAGCAACTTGTAATTTTAGTTTGTCAATCAGGATGCTTTGAATATGTTACCACAATATTTTTTTATTATAAACTATGCTTTAAACTACAATCATGCTTTTCTCAAACACGTTTTTACCATAAGCCTCCCGCCTATTCGAAAATTCCTATAGAACCCTGGTTATCCAAAAATTCCTATGGAACTCCCATTAACCAAAAATGCTTTGGTCCCATGCTTTTTGGATAACCTGGGTTTTACTGTATTTATTTTAAAGAACAGGAAAATACGTTGTGTGAAACAATAGAAAAGAAAGTGTGCAAATGTGTTCTCTAGCAATCTTAAAATAAAAAAATAAATAAAGCACTTATTAGCTTTAAATCATGCTTTCAAAAAAATATTGAAGGAAAATATTTAAATGTAATTTGAAATGTTGAACAAATTAATTTTTAAATTTGTAATTATGAATTTGATAACCTTGTTAAAAAAAAAAAAAAAAAAAAAAAAAAAAAAGCCTAGAACAAGAAAAAAATAACAATAACATAAAATCTAAATCGTTACCAAAACTATTGCAGGTATAATGTTTCTATTAATGTATTGATGATCATGCACCTTACATGGTTTGCCAACAATCAACATCCAAAATTATGCTGGGCAACATTTTCTTTTTTTAAATAAGAAGTGGACTTCTTAAAAAATGTCAAATATGTATTGTACTTTGAAAAATCGCTCTTGTTCTAATAGTAAGTATTCCACGGGGAAGCCCTATTAATTAAGAAATTAAACTTACAACACAAAAACTCTTTTTAGGGGATTAAATTATAGCGCAATTAGAGGCTCTAGGTACTTTATTTGAATTTCATGTGAACAAAAGTAGCAGGTAACAAGCAATTATTAGTACTATAAAAATTACATTAAATAACTCTGCCCTTGTCCATACTTTAAAAAGTATAAAAATAAATAGATAAATAAAAAGAAAGAAAGAAGTACCTTGTATCAACTAAACTATTTCCACTATATATAGACATTTTGGACACAACAGGAAATGCACCAAATTGTAGACTACCTAAGCCATGGGCATACCTTGGCTGTAAATAAAAAATTTTTAATTAAGGTACAGATAATAAAAAAAAGAAAAATATTTATGAAAAATTATATACTAGTTTAAAATTAGAAAATGAATAGTACAGTGAAAGCTTGATAAAACAGTCAATATGGGGATTAAAATTACTGTCTGTTTAAATGAGTGTTGATTTTAGTGAATGTTTTATCAGTGATTAGGGAATAAAACAATTGCCTATGAAATGAGAATCTGCTTTAGAAAAATATAGTAAGTGAGATTTAATATAATTAAAGTCCTCATAAAAAAATAATAAATATCATCAAGATATTTTTTAACCATTGCAAGAGCCAGAAATCTCTAAAAAAGATTAGAATTGTAGCAAATAATTTCTCCAGCTAAAACAAATTCTCATGCTAAACAAGAAAATGTTAAAGATGTTTTAAAGATAATTAAATAAAATTAGATAGAAAGTAATACTTTTTTATAATTCACATATAATCGACACCCTCAAATCTGCAACTCTCTAAAATCGGCACATAATTTACAAATGTAAACAATGAAACATTCAGTTCAGATTTAGGGACAAAATTTGATTTTTTTTAGTTTTATATAAATTCCATATATATTTTAATTTATAATTTTCATTAATATTACTAAATTCATGTTTTTTTTATTTATTTACTTTTTCATGAAGGAAGAATAATTTTATTTCAGAAAAAATTCAAGATATTGCTGATATCACTGGTAATCATAATCTTCTTATCAAATATATTTATACATTAATCAGGCTTTTTGGGTTATTAAGTTTTGTTAAACCTGAAATATAAAATTCCTTATTTAAGGATTTTGATGTGAATTAGTAATTTACCTTTATGAGGCAAGTTTCACTGAATAATTTAGGAAAAATACATTTAATTTTTATAATGAATATTTAATCATACATCATTGATTATTAACTTGACCTTTGCTTTTAATATTTTAATCATTTTAAAAATTATCTAAATTTTTATTATTTTAGTTTATTACTTATTTTAATATTTTGTTATATTGTAAACATTTATTATAGTTTTGATGGCATTATTAATTACATTCAAATTACTGTTTAAAAAAAAAAAAAAAATGTAAACAAAGCAATGACCAGAAATCCACAAAATTCTAAAATCTGTACAACCTCTAGTCCCAAGTTGTGCAGATTTGAGGGAATCTACTGTATACATAGTTAATCGAGTTATACAAATCCTTTTACAATTACTTTTTATTTAGTGATTTATTTTTAAGAGACACGAACAGTGTTGAATTCAGGGAGTGGTGATAAAGAACAATGAAATGTCCACCCCACCCTCCCCAGAATGTTTAAGATTTTATAATTTTTAATGAACAAAAAAGCAATCCCCTCTTTCCTGATCCTCTAGCATGTCATTGTCCCATACACACTACATACCAGAGTCTCAGAAATCTCTCCCAGAGAAAAACACTTCAATTCAACACTGGCCCTGAACATCTGGAAAAATGAGCTATTTTTCCAAATAGGCAATGGAAGGAATTACTTATTTTTCTTATTTAGCTTTTTAAAAAATCTTAAACACTTCTTATCTTAAAAACAAAAGCTTAAAAACAAAGTACATATAATTCAAGTAAAAATGCATAAAAGAATTTTACCTGTAATTTAGGATCTATGGCAAATGCAAAAGTTAAACCACGGAAATTTAGTACAAAAACTTGTTGAGACGAATGGTATTCTGTTGAAAAATAAATACAAAGAATTTAAAATATTAATAGATAAATAATAAAATTACTATAACTAACCTAAAGTAAAACTATACAGCTATCAATCATCTTATAATGACAATATAATGAAACAGTCACAAAGTGACAAGTTTGAAAATAAAGATTAATCTTTTTTTGACTCCACAGAAATTTCTCTAAGTAAAAAATAATAAAATTGATAATTCATGGCTCTTTGTATAGCCAAATAAATCATTTTAATGAATCAGAGCAATTATTATTAATCAAAATGAAGATATTTATCTACCCTAAATTATTTTAAAAATCTATAAATATTTCACATATAATTATTGGTACTTTTCAGTTAGCCAGGACCAGTGTTAAGTACACATATTTATGTATATATGCATGCAAGTATACATACATATAACACTAGTGAAAAAAAAGTACCATTTAATCAATACAATTATACCAACTTTACTTCAATTTAATCCAAAAAAGGCAGAAACAAACATGCACAAGAATTTAAATCAAACACAAGAATGCCATTCATAGAAAAATTTCTAAATTTACAAAAAGTTTTAGAGAACTAAATAAAATAACCTTTTATGATTTTAATTAATTTCATTTATTAGTACAAATTCTGAGTATCTTTCAAAGTGCAGCTGAGGGCCGATTATCCGAATAAGTCGGGACCGACCCTAGTTTGGATAAATGGACAGATATTTTAAGGAGGGATATTCCTGACTATACTAAAAGCTTCACACTTTATTTAAGAACTAGCAACACCAGATATGCTTAAAAATTGCACTTCTTTTTATTACGTATTAGTAGTAGTAATACGTATTATTATTTAAAATATTTTTCTCTTTTTATCATCTTTTGAACTCCAGAGATTGTAATTTAAGCAAAAAAACTTTTTGTTTGTTCCATGCTTCAAACAAGGCATTCTTTTCAATGCTGCCATATTTTGAATTCTTGTTAAATGTGTTAGCTGAATAGGATCAACGTTCTCTGCCATTCGAGCCACTTTATATCTATTTACAAACATTGAAAGGCTTTGTTATGTGATGGATCTTGGTCATTTTCAGAGCATTTGTTTTTATTTTCTGTAATTTCTTTTTTGTTATTAGTTATTACTGTTTCCAATGATACACAAATTAGTGATTCAACTTCATATATTCAGGAGCATGTAAAGAGAAAACTGTGCTTGGGGCAAGGTTTCAATTTGGTGCCCCACACACACCACCACCATCTAACTTTTTCTTATAACAGTCCAAAAATGACATTCGTAGTATAAATTTGGCGCCCCATAAATTTCCCCGCCCAAGGCGACCACCCCATATGCCCTCCCTTTTACAGGGCACTGCATATGCTAAATCCAAAGGGGAGAGGGTAGATGAGAGAAACAGGGTTTTTGGATAGTTGATAGTTTAAAAAAAAATCAGAGAAATAGGCTGTTCAGATTATTAAAAATTCAATTAAAAAAAACTGTAAGAGAAAGGCTGTTCAGATAATTGGAAATTTTGTTAATTAGAATTTGGATAACTGTCACTCTGCTGTAATCAAAAAATTAATATTTTTATGAGTTAACTGGCAGGAATTCTGCTTGAAGACTAAATATTAAAGATTACTGCAAACCCTCAAACAATAGGAGCTATTAAATAAAAACTGATTCCTTCTATTAATTTGTGGAAATTTTTAAAGATATGATTGTTTTAATGATAAATTGAGTAAGCTTACAAAATTAACTTATTCATGTATAGAGTATAAACTTATTCTTGTATGTCTACGCATGAGATTTAGAAGATTTTTGCAGAAAATTTTTCAGCAAAAAACTACTTTTGCACAGTTTTCAATTAAATACTACACTATACTTCTTGTTAGTTGATATATCAATATACAATAACACAAGCGAGAAGTTGCAAAAATATACATATCAAAATCAGATTTTAAAATTAGATTTTTATTTCCCACCATTAAAATATAGAGTCACTACGTAAAATTTTGTTTCCAAAATAATAAAACCTTTAATTACTAACATGATCTGTCTTTTGAATATTTTTTATCCTTTAATTATGAAAGTACTAACTAATAAAGTAATTATAGCAATTATACAAACTTCATTAGATAATAGCACATGTTATGTACTTTAGTATTTTGTAATAATTGTGTAAAACTATTTTAACAACTCACATTTACATTAATTAAAATTATTAATAACTGTATTTACTATTAAATTGTTAACACCGTTCAAAACAATTAATTGTTTAACAATTAACTCTTTAATAAGCAAAATTATATACATTTTTATACTTCACAAAAATAACAGTTTAATATTCCTTCTAGAAAGAAAAATGAGCAGAGTGTAGTTCACAAAAAAGACACTAATTCAATAGAAAAGGGCATTATCTTATCAGAAAGTACATTTATTATGTTTACTAACAATAAGATAAAAAGTATATAGTTTTTTAAGCCGATCCAGTGGCGTGGTCGGTAGCGTGAGCTCCTCCCACACCGCTGGACCCTGGTTCGAGTCCAGCTAGCGGCATGGGTGTGCGGGTGTTGTCCTTGTGATGTGTAAAAGGTATGTAATGGATTTCTTGTAATAATAAAAAAAAAGTGTTCTGTATTCGTTTCTGTGGTTTATGGATCATTCGAGGTAACAGCCATTGTAGCTATAAACCTCAAAGCATTGTTCACTCAAACTCAAAATAGTTTTTTAATATGATAAACAAAGTGACATCAATTTTTAATGATTTTAAGAATTACAATTTGAAAGATACAGTTAAATTACAAGATGATTTAATAACATCCTGTTTTTTTCTAAAAAAAATAAAGTTCTTCAATTATTTCAAGGTCTTTGGCACACAGATTTAGAAATACTGTTAAATAGTGAAGTTTTTTAGAAGAAATCTCAAGACAAAACTAAATGTTAATTTTTCTATTATTTTTAAAAAGCAAAGTGCATTTAGCCAATTTCCAAAAAAGGCAGACTGTTGCACCTTAAATATTACAAAAAAAGAACTGTAAGTAATTACAAAATTAATAAAAACTGCAAATAAGTATAATTTTTCTAGTTAATGACACAAATGAAATAACAAAACAAACAAACATCATTAGCAGCTCATTTTGCATTTATACTTAGAAAAATTATTGTTAATTGCATATATCTAAACTTATACACATATCTGTATGCTAAACAAATAAAGTATATGTATGAAAGTAAATTATACCCATACACTTCACAGAGTAAATATAAAAATAGCCAGTTATATCTGAAATCGTCAAAATATATTAAATAGCAGCATTATTACCACTTATGAGGTATATTAGCAGTCAATTTAAAAAAAAAAAAAAGAAAAAAAAATGCTGCTTTTTCAATCCCAAATTATTTTTTCCATTCCACATATACAAGTTCAAAAGTACAAAAAAAAAAGGGGGGGGGGACAAAGTAAAGAAAAGAAAAATATTTATTCAACTTTCACAGTGCTCAACATTTTTACACTAATTAATTCTTTTCCTAATGTACATTCTTCTTTTACAAGAGCTATTGAGCAGATATCATTCTTTCTTTTCTTTCTACACTTCAATTTGTTATAAATTTATTCTAGTAAAAGTCAAACGAGAAAATAAAACAGTGGCTATTTACTTTTGTACTTGCACAAATTTACTATATTTGCTATGTTTATTTAACATAAAAGAATGGATCATTTTTATTAAAATCATATTTTTTTTAAACATTTAAAAAATTACAATTTTAATCAATGATTAAAAAATAAATAAAAAATAAATAAATGGTGGTTAAATTTAACTGTTGCGGATTGGATTCATGTCAGATAAGCTCTACTTCTTTTGATTAAAGCTGGGATCAAATTAAATTTCTACAAATTTTTGTCATTTTTTCAATTGGGTTTTGATTCATACATTTGAGTATTACTGATTTACTCTAGGACATTTCCCGAGATGAAAAAAATTACATATCTTAATGAGAATGAATGAATTTGAAAGTTTCCCATTGAAGTTCTTGATGCCATAAATTTAGAAATGAGAATTTATTTCCCAAGACAATGACTATGCTTGTATGGCACCAATCCAACTATATGTGACTTCTACATTCAATCTTTTCATCAAGTAATAAATTATTTTTAAGTATTATTGATATTTTTAATAAAAACCATACATATATTTTCATAATTATATCCTGTGAAACACTGTAATTTTAATGCTTATGTGAAACATATGTATGCATATATTAAATGTATATATTAAAAATCAGTTCTGTAACATGCAGTTTTAAAAATACTATAATAAGCTGCCTTGAGACAGTAAAAAATTCAGAGGAACTAACAGAAATCTTTTTATAGCATTTTATCAAAACAAATATATAAGAACAAAATATTTGAAAAGTTACACCAAATCACAGTTGGTATTTATTTTGGTTTTAAAAGATTTTTTTACAAAAGTATATAAACTTCCTATAAATAAAACCATTGAAACATAGGATATTTACCTAATAATTGGAAATTATTATAAAAACCATCATAGTCAAAATACCCAATACAATATTTAATTCTTCTAATTGAATAGCAATGAAAGAAATTCAAAATCAGAAATAAGAATAGATATAATTATGAAGGCTTATACAGTGAATTATTTGATCAGAAGTAGAAATCCATGTATAAAAGCAAAATTGGAGTATGATGATTTTCATGGCAGTTTCATATTATTAGGTAAATTAAATATAATATGTTCAATGATTTTATTTATAGAAAATTTTTATACATTAAATTTCCATAATGGAATACTGCATTCGTGTTATTATTAATGGAGAGTATTATTTTAATTGTTATTTTTCATAAGATAATTTGTGTTATAGCAGCTGTTGTGGAGTATTACTCTACTCTTAGCCCATTTTGACATAATTTTAATTTTATAAATACAATATATATTATATATATATATATACTAACCCAAGTAATTAAGCCCCATTTTATTTTTGTATTTTGCATGCCTTGATGAAAATATATAAAGTCATTCTATATTTAATCTAGAAATTGAATTTCTTTGAATTCATATGTACCACCACCTCCCACTTTTTTGCATTTTGATAGATCTACAAACACAAATGAAAAAAAAAATGCAAATAAGCTCTGAATTATATCAGAATAATCAAAGAATTTATCTTAATACAATAAAACAATACTAAAGTTTAAATCTATACATTAATTTTTATTTTTAGAAAGGGAACAATTTATTTATTTATTCATTTTAAATGCTTCTCCTACAAATGTAACTTCAATAACTTTCCCAAGAAATGTTTCAGAGAAATTCTACAAATAAAATATAAAAATAAAAATAATTATTTTTTAAAATTATTATTTGTATTATAATTATTTCATTTATTTATTTACAAAAATAAATAGCTTAAATTTAAAATTCAGAAATTTTAACAAGTATAAATTACCATATTTTTTCAGAAAATCTCTGAAACAGCATGCACCCAGAACCCCTATTTTAAGAAAAAGATAAATTAAAACGAAGTCTAAAAAATAGAAAAGATGTGTCATAGGTTTAGATAAATTTTCTATATAGAGTTTAAATTTCCTTTAATTTAAATCCTCTACCTCTCTGTGCATATTATTAGATGGAAACAATCTGTATGAATGGAAGATTTTTAAGGTTATTTGTAAATAAAATTGTTATTGTGTAATCTACAGGAAGTCCGTCTATATTTTTAGCAACCATCCAACCAGAATATAGTTATGTGATAGAAATGTTGATAATATAATTCCTCAATTAATAAAACACTTACTTACTTTCCTTTGAATGGAATGTAATGACATCATAAGAAGTGCAAGAAATGCATTACTATTCACTTAGTGACACTATTTTAGGTATTAAAGTGGCTCAAAGAAAAAAGTTGGAAATTTTTTCAAGATGTAAAATGGTAATGAATTCTCATAAATTAAAGGTATTTTGATGAATATTTATCATACAGAAAAAATGCCCTACTCATTAATTATCCAATAGTTACCATAACTTTTACACATTTTTATAAATAGATTTCCCTGTGCCTTTGTAGGAGAAAAATATGAAACATTTTTGTCACAGAGTCCCATGAGAATGAATTGCAAATTTAAAAACATATATCATCAAGCTAGGTTTTAAATCATATGAAATGATTTAGTTTTAAAGAAACAGCACATGTTCATATTATTATCATATTGCTTTTTCATTCATGTTCCATTCCATTTTCCTTTTTTTATTGCATGCTGCATTGTTTTTTCTGGAATCACTTTTTTTTAAATATAAATATGAAACAATCGTTGATTTGTTGAGTATTGAGATAGATGCAATCTCATTTTTTTTTTCAAAAATGATTGCTTTTAACCAAAAAACAACAAAGAGAAAACAGTCATGATATGAAACTGGTAAGAAATATAGTAACTATGTGGATCTGAGATTTTATTTATTGTTATACTACTATTACTTGATTACTGAGTATTCTGTTAAGTGTTTAGAAACTCAAATAGAATAACACCAGACTTTTTTCAATAACTGTATTTAAATATTGGTTGCATTATGTATTGCTCTTAATTTCATTAAGAAATTTGTAATATGTGTATAAACTAATTTTTTGGAGATAAGCAGAAAACATTTTTTTGTAAGTTATATACTTAATTTTTATTTCCATTGACTAGGGGGGCTCCGCCCCCCTTCTCGCTGTGCTCGCCAGCCCCCCCCCCCCCCCCCCGCGTAATCGCTTCGTGATTCCAAGTCGTAGGTGCTTTCTGCGCTCGCCAATACCCCCTGGTGTGAATAAGCAGTTGCAGACCTTTCAAATGATGTGTCACACAACTGATGTTGTAAAGAAATTAAAAATGACCCCCCCCCCTGGGGGTCAGAATGGGGGATTGACACACAAGACATCCATAATATGAATAAGCAGTTGCAGACCTCTCAAATGATGTGTCACACGACTGGTGTTGTAAAGAAATTAAAAATGTGCCCCTCCCCCTTGGGGCAGAGGGAGGTGACATACAAGACATCCATAATATGAATAAACAGTTTCAGACCTTTCTAAAGACCTTTCTGCAACACGAGTGCTGTGGATAAAAATTTGAAAAGTTCCCCTTTGGGGGGGGGGGGGGCAAAGTGGGGTGCGGTGCCCCAAACATGAATATTTGGAATGAGCAATTACAGTTCTTTTAAACTATAGGGGGGCTCCGCCCCCCTGTTAGCTACGCTGGCCAACCCCCCGCTTAATCGCTTCACGATTCCGTTCGATGCTTTGCAATCCCAGTTAGAATCTCTTCGCAATGCATAGATGGAGCCCTTTCCTGATTGGTCTATTCAACTCATGGAAGGAGTGATCCACCCGGACTCGTTATTTCCGGAAATCTTACACATCAGGAGTCATTCCTTTTAAGGCTAGTTTTTTTATACTATAGAAGGATTATATTGCACTTATTTAATGTTATGCCAACAGACACGATATAAGAAGGGGACACTTATTATTTAATCTATGCCTTATATTTTGAGTCTTAATAGAATTCTTTGACAAAATCTGAAAGCAGCAAAATAGTAACTACTTTTGAAAAGTATTCTGAAATCATAAATTTTTAAACCGAGTAATTGTAATTAACTACATTTTCGATAAAGTAATTGCAGTTCACTACAGTAAAAATGCAGTTTTTTCAACTCCTGGCACAAACTAACTTTTGATCTAGTAGTCCTGCAGTGCATAAAGAAAACTGTGTGGAATAAACCTAAAAGTTTAAGTAGGTTAGAGGATTTATAATTAAGACACCACACCTATCACCCTCCTATATGCTCCAAATATTTTCTTTTCATTTTTGAATTGATATACTATTCAAAAAATGCTTAAAGAAAAACTTTTTCCTTTTGGGAGAACTCTTGCAGCCAGTTGTATGTATAGTCACACACATTCTAAATTGTGAATTATGTTCACTTCTAGCATTTCTTGTGATGTCATCACAATTCACAGAAAACAAAGCAAATCTCATGAAGGTATTGATAAAGTACCTTCATAATTTTTACAGTCATGAATAAAAATTCAGGTTTGACTTGGTGTGAGCCATTTAACAATTTTGATTGAATAAGTAGACTATGACCTGGGATTTGCATACAGAAATTGTTTTTTTGTGTGTGCATGTGTGTATTATTAATTATCCCCTCTAAAAGTTTGCATTTATAATTTGGAGGCATTCTGTGTGTATGTAGTAGTAGCAAAGCAAATTTATATATCAAAGCCAAAGGCATTATATATAAAAGTTATTTATTGCAGTCTGTCATCTTTAAAATAAATTCCTACCCCTCCTTTCTAGAAATGTTTATTAGCAGAACATCTTAAGATTTTCTTCTCCCATTTCATAAACTATAAATTGAAGGGTTTGCTGCAAAAAAGAGGTAGCTCCATTTTAACGTTTTTTATGAGTCCAATTTCTTGTTTTTTTTTAAAAAAAAAAAGGGGCATCAAAAGAGGTATTTTTGGATATTATTGGTCGCAATATATATGGAATAATGAATGTGTAGAAAAATACATTTGACAAAACTTTAAAACTCAAATAATAAAAGGTTTTCTAGAACTTTTGCAAAAATGGATATAGTACTTCCTTTTTGCAGGAGATCTTTCAATTCTGACTAGTTCTAAGTTTAACTATATTATGTTAAAGGATAATAAATGCTTAATTGCCCTGACCTAATTAATTGTAAATTTTGTAATTCAAAGAGAGAAGAAAAAATAACTTAATTATTCATGATCAACATTTAAAACAACTTACCAAATTATAAAATATAACCTTAATTAAAGCAGAGACAATAGCTATGTATATCCTGTTTTTTTTTTTTTTTTTTAATGGTTATTAAATTTTTCTAAATAATTACATTTGTTTTTATATATAAAATTAGAAAATATGTAGTAATGAAATAAATTACAAAATGTGATTAAATCTAAGAAAAAACTGGATTTAAAATGGATTTTAAAGTTGCTGCTTTAATAATTGATAGGAGACAGGGAAAAAAAATAATAATCAAATTGGAGCCTATTTTCCAATAACTTATATATTTATCCTTTTCAGAAGAAAATTTGAAATGAACTGTGAATTAAATAACAAAAAACAATTAATATTGTGTTTAATTATTGTGATAAAGATTAAATCATAATTGAAAATCCATATTTCCTTTTATTTTATAATAGTCTTGGAAAGATACAGAAAACTGCATTGATTAAAAGAAAAAAAAAAAATTCTGGTAACTTTTTTTATAGTTTGAAACCTCATCAGATAAGGGATCTTTATAAAATAGTTATGTTTTACAAATATTAATTTTAAAATTTGCATACTTACTGCTAATGAAAATAATTCATACAGAAACTTTCTTTAAAGAATAATAGTGGTAAATTACTATTATTATTAAAATTATCGTTTAAAACTGTCAAACATAGTATCAATAGCTGTGAGATCAAGGTACAATGCGAGCATTGCAAAGCTATATAATTAGTATTTAAAATAAATGACAAAAAGTAAAGGCAGTGAGTGGTCAAAAAAGCAATTACAAGACTCTTGACATACATAAGAATTTATATAATATCTGCACACGCAAGAAATAAAATTTCATATACATACCTGAACAATTTAACTAATTTTAATGCTGAGTTATTATTTAATTTTTATAATTTTGAAGACCTGTACGTGACAATTTTGTACATTTTAAAGTTGTAAATAAATAACTCTTTTCTCAGTTAGGTTCATTTTTTTGTGATTGTTTATAATATTCAACAGATAACGGCTCTTTCTTAAACCTGAATTCCATCAAAATGTCTTATAAAGCATCAAAAAGAACATACTGATATTTCAAATACTTCCTAAATCATTTGTAAAAATATATTTATACATATATAAATATTTTAAAATTTCTTACCTCCAGGATGTGTTGCACCAAATGAATGGTCTATTTGTTCTAATGTAGGTGGGACTTCCGGAGAACAAAACACATTTCCACTAAAAGAAAGAAAAGTAAACAATTTACTACCAGTTTTAATACAAATCTTTGGAGATATATATAAATACATTTTCCAATTCTCAATACATGTAAAAGTACTAGTAAAACTATTACATACTTTTATGTTAGCTGGGAATTGATGATAATTTGGAAAATTTTGGTTCAATTGTTATCATTTTAATTCCAGCCCTTACCCATCATTCATTTCATGCAATTCAACAATAAATTTTATTAATTAATTATTATTTTATTTTAGTGGGTATATTATTAAATAACCCACCGAAATTTTTAAAATTTTATTTTAATGTTATTATAATATATGCAATAATGATGAAAATTTTGGATTTATCTAAAGTAGAAGAACATACCATATGTATTCTTTGTTATGAAAGGACATGAAAGGAAATGTTATTTCTGATAACATATAATGAAGACTCAACACTTACTTGATAACTTAACTGATACTTGTTACAGTAAAAAGTAAATTTGGTAAAGGACATCGCTTAAATCTGCTCAATTGAATTTCTTAAATTGTGTGGGATTTATTTATAGCTGGAGTAAAGGAATGACATCAATAAAATGGTGTGGAGGAGCAGCACAAAATGGAGTAACAAGAATAATATTGGTGCAATTCATCATCACAACTATCTTAAATAACATGCTTTTATTTTTGGGTAAATAAAATTACACATGATGCTTTCATCATAAATTAAAAATGTATTTGTTTATGTTACATCTTATTTAAACCTTTCTGATATTGATTAAGCATAATCATTAATATACCCAACTAGCTGACCAGCACACCGTTGCCTGGGACTGTCGATTTTTTCAAACAAATTTTGAGTATATGAATCTTTAAAATCTTGATTCATATCAAAATTTTGAAAAAAGAACATCTGAAAAGAAATCCCATGAATGAGTTCTCCACTGTCTGAGGAAGCATAAGCCAGGCCTGCTATGCAGTATGTTCAAACCAAATGTGTACATGCTGCTTACACATACCAGAAATGCTACAAAAAAAATTTCTTTTAGCCAGCTTTCATTATCAAGGGTGGGGTGTGTGTGTGGGGAGGGGGGGGGGTGATATCTTCTAAATTAACTTCCAAAATCTGCCCATGCTGTCTGTGGCATAGTATAGAAGGGGGTACACGACATTTTGGTCCCACAACATTGGTCCTGACATTTCGGTCCCTGGCCATTTCGGTTCAGAGAAAATTCGGTCCTAAGACCTTTCAGGAGCTAAGAAATGAAAACATTCAGTGAAGAGTAAGATGAATGCTTTCATCAAAACAAATTAATTCAGGTATGAGGGAGGGAAAAATCACTTTTTTTAAATATTATGAGTTTCATGTTTTCATATCATATAAAACTCTCCATTCTTGGGCAACTTAATTTTTTAAATAAAACTAATGCAACTGCTGTCAAAAACAAACAAATGGAAATATTTCTTAAACATTATGAGTTTGCTAAGAAATGAAAACATTCAGTGAAGTGTAAGATAAATGTTTTCATTAAAACAATTTAAGTATGCAGGGGGGAGGAATATCACTGTATTCTCACATATTATGAGTATCTTGTTTTCATTTCAAATGAAATTCTCCATTCTTGGATGACTTAATTTTTAAAATAAAGCTAATACAACTGCTGTTAAAAATAAATGAATGTAAATATTTCTTAAATATCATGAGTTTGCAATCTGTCGCTAGCCCTAAGCTAGAGAATGCAGTTGCTAAACCTCATATTTTCCACCTACTCTCATTGCCTAGCCATTTCATCGTCGTGAATTGGCAGAGAACTTTATATAGACTCTAACTCAAAATGACAAATCCACATTTTATTTTATTTTATTTATTTATTTTTTTATTTATTTATTTATTTATTTATTTATTTATTTTTTGGTAAATCTAAATTGAAATTTTAAAATCTGGTTACAAAATGCACTTTCTGGTGACAGTATCAATCCATAATAAAAAATTTCAGAGGGCTAGGTGTTATAATTTCAACGCTTTCCTTGTTCAGGCAGGCAGGCAGACATCTCTTATTTTACATAGATAGATTACCATATTTTCGGGTGTATAGCCCGCGGCTTATACAAGAAAAAAACCTTCGAAAAAGCCGCTGCGGCTTATACACGGTGCAGGTTATGCAAAGATTTTTTTTTTTAAACTGGAAATCGTCATATTTTTTCTACAATTTTTAAACTTCAAAAAATTTGAAAAAACATCAAAATTTATAATTTTTTTTGCTATGCCGTGAAATATAGAGAGTTCTCTTATGTTTGTATAGGCTTTTTTTTTTTTTTTTTTTTTTTTTTTTTTTTTTTTTTTTTTAACTGCTTAAATACAGTTATTTCTGGGTTTGGAAGAACTGTCATAACTATCGCCGAGAAATGCACTAACCGGCAGCGAGATATAATGACTCTCGAATACAGTTTGTTCTTGATTTGAGAGGGGAAAAAACAACATAACATGTTACTTATTTTAAACTTACTTTTTGCTGAATAAGTCGTTTTAACGTTAACTGTAATCAGTTTTTTAGTAGAGATGTGTCATTTGTTGAGGAACAATTCAAAAGGAACGATTCTGGCAGTAGAACTAAAGGAACGATTCCAGTCTGTAAAAAAAAAATCCGTCCTTCTAGGAACGATTTTGAAAAGGAACGAAATCACCGAATCGTTCCTTTTTGGAAAGGTTCCCTAAAGGTTCGAATCGGAATCGGTCCGAAACTTCGAAAAGGGTAAAATTCTCAGATTCATTCCGAAATTAAACAACTCCGAAAAGGTTCAATTCCTCGGACTCGTTCCGAAAAGGACCAATTCCTCTGACTCGTTCCATAGAAGACAGACTCCTCTGAATCGCTCCAAAATGACATAAATCACACACTTTTTTTGTTCTTTGCAACAGGGCAGGGTAGATTATTTTTTGAGAAATAAACTAAAAATGATCTTAAACTCAGAATTGTCAAGGTGGGAAAGGTTCCAGATTTTGGATTTTGTAATCTACAAACACAAAAGGGTGCTGCAGCACCGATTCGCTAGCAAACTATTTTCCGATATTTTATTCATAGAATTTTTTTTTAGGTCTCGCATATAAGTCGACCCCCCCCCCCCCCACTTTGAAATTCTATTTTTGTCTAAAATTTCTCGACTTATACGTGCGTATATACTTTAATAGCTTCTAACTTCGAATCCTGATCGAAATATACGTTGGTAAATGATGTATAGCCTACAGACTATACACCGATGCATCTCCACGGCTTAGACACGAACTTTTTTAGTGCACTGCTCGATATAGGGGTGCGGGCTACACATCCAAATATACGATAAGTAAGATTTTGTTTTTTGTATTGATAAGTTGTTGTTTACACATTTTATCATGATTATTTTTTAGCCATTTTTAAGTAATTTTTTTCAAAGATATCATAAAGATATCATAGCATTTTATAACTAATCTTAATTATTTTTTTTCAATATTTTGATTTATTCAGAGAGTTATATCTGCCACTGCAATGTTAAAATAAAGATTATTTGTAACTGATTAAAGTTATATGATTGACAAGGAAAAAAAAAAAAAAAAAAAAAAAAAAAAAAAAGCACATGAAATTTTTAAAACATTTCTAATCACTGGCTTAACAATGTCTCACATAAAAGTACAAATTTTTACGTCATTACATCATTTATTTAGTGATTTCAATATACACATTTGCATTAAAAGAAAGCAACAATAAACAATTTCCTACAAGTTTAAACACAAATTTTATGAGATATAACATATATACTTTAAAATACACTGTATAAACAAAAGTACTAATAAAATAGTAACATACTTACCAATATTTTAACTTTGTCTTGTTCATACAATATACTTCAATTATCTAAAAAAGAAGGTAATTGAAAAGTAAAAGTTTTAATATTTAAAAAGTGTACACACTGATTAATAAATTTATGTATATTAATTTAAATGTATCAGTTATAAATTATAATCATTACAATATAAAACAATTTTACAAAAATGATGATTATAAAAAGTACCTTAAGCCTCTGTGATAATGGGTCAAATATTAACCTAATACCATCCTGTGAGAGATTTATAATCAGGTCCATAACCAGAGGATTCTAAAAAAAAAAAAAGAAAGAAAAAAATCAATTTTAGACTTTTTAATTGTGACAAGTAATTTAAAACCAAAAACATAGCATAAATAAAAATAAGTTGTAACTATATTAAACAGTAACTTGAGAGTTAAGAATTCTGTTTTCATGTCAATTGAGCAATGAATGGATGGTGATTACTCTATTGTTTAACATTCACACCACCACAAACTGACATACCTGTTCATTAAGCTACAGGTTTCACTGTAATAGAAGCATTATTTAAATTAATATAATTCTAGAAATATAATGAGTTATGATTGATATTCTTCGGGTTTATATGTGTGTATGTAATAAATCAGAGTTTCCCCCAGAGGGTTTAAGGGGGACACTCCACCCCTCCTGCCCTTTAGTTTAAAAAATAGCGTCCCTCTTGCCCCTCATCCAAAAACTAGCGCCCCTCTTGTCATTCATTCAAAAAAATAGCGCCCTTCTTGCCCACATTTGAAAAAAAGCAGCCCTCCAGCGATGATCCGAACACACTATAGCGTGTAAATTACGCAAAAAATTGGCAACGGAATGCAAAAAATAGCCTCATACGCGTCCCGTGGGATGGGTAATTTCGTCAAAAAATCACTTAAAAAAACGGCAAGTTTCGTTAAAAATCGCGAAATAACGACTAATTTCCGGCAAGATTCGCAAAAAATGGATAATTTCGTCACAAAATTTCACAAAACGGCAGATTTTCTCAAAAGATCATGGAAAAACGACAAATTTCTTCCGAAAATCGCAATAAAACAGAAAATTTTGTCAAATGAGTCACAAAAAACTGCATCTTTCGTCAAAAAATAGCGATAAAACGGCAGATTTCGCCAAAAGATTCGCGAAAAAAACGGCAAATTTCGTCCAAAAATCGCAATAAAACGGAAAATTCTGTGAAAAGTTCCATTTTTTTTGCGACATTTTCACGAGATTTGTCGTTTTTTCGTGATTTTTTAGCAAAATATGCCGTTTTTTGCGATCTTATAGCAAAAACTGCTGTTTATGCGATCTTTTAATAAAATTTGCCGTTTTTTCGCGATTTTTTTTACGAAATTTCACGTTCTTTCGCGATTTTTTCAACAAAATTTACCTTTTTTTTTTCAATTTTTTGATGAAATTTCTGTTTTTTCACGACTTTTTGAACCGCTAGATTCTAGATTAAACTCTATAAAAATGCCCTTAAAAATGAAAAAGGTGCCCTGAAAAATGTAAAAAGTGCCCTTTTCAGAACAGTAGCGCCCTGCCCTTTTTTAAACCTGGGGGAAACTCTGAATAAATATATATATATCATGTTGGAAATTTTCTTATTTTTTAGCATTAAAAAAATAGTAAGAAGAAAACAAATTTGCCTTTTTGCTCGATAGTCAATCAAATTAAGAGGGATAGCTCTCCTTCAAGACTAACTCTGATTATATATGTAGGTGCATTTTGATAGAAAATAATTCTCAAACAAATGTTTAGCATTTAATTGTAAATAGATGTATTATAGTGCAAATGTGTATTTTTCAATCAAAAGAAGATAAGAAATGATATCAGTTTCTGATTTATCTGAATAAGTGCCAATTTATTTAATTTAAGATAGTGTTGTCAGTAAAGAAATACCACTGAACCATGAACTGGCAACACATATAGCTTCCTGGGATAAGACTAAACTAGTTCAATGTGCCAATCCCATAGCTGTTTTCTACTTCATACATCTTAATATTTTTAAAAGTAGTCACAGATATGAACACTGCAATATTATTAATTCAATATTATGCCAACTTTGATTTTCATTTTAAATTTCTGCATCAGTCAATTAATTGGTGTAGAAACAAGTTAATCTTGATCTGATATTTATTAAAATCTATCTCATTATTTTGCTGTATATCAGCTGTTTCCAAATACCTGGCATAGCAGAAAACAAATTCCTATCACTGAACCAGTTGCCAAAGAACAACAAAGCTATGAAAAACTGAAAAAAATATGGACAAAAATTGGTATCACATGTGCCCTTTTCCAGCAGAATATTTCTAAATTCAAGGATAACCTGCTGGACTTACAAAAAAATTGGTTCAATTCAATTAATAATATCCAACACTTTTCGGTGATAAAATAAAGAATTACACAAAAATCGTATTGCAGCAATCCCTTAATTGGTGTAGAAACGAGTTAATCTTGATCTGATATTTATTAAAATCTATTTCATTATTTTAATGAATATTTTCCAGCAGAATATTTTCAAATTTTAAAAAAATTGCTGGCTATAGTCAAATATACACAGAAAAAATTTTGGTTCAATTCCATATATAACTTCACACACTGAATGATGGTACAACAATGAAAATGACACAAAATAACACAGACATCACTATTGCAGTGCTCCCTTCTTGAGGGATATTTCCATATTGAAGGAAGACCTGTTGGCCTTGGTCATACTCAAAAAACATACACAAAATATTTGTATCAACTCTATGCATAACTTCATACACTTTTGATGGCACAATAATGAAAATGACTAGAAAAACTATTACAGAGCCCTCTTCTGGCAGAATATTTATAAATTGAAGGAGGACCTGCTTGTCACAGTGAAATACATACAAAAAAATTTGATTTAATTCTAAGGATAACTTCATACATTTTTTTATGGTACAATGTCGACTTATGGGCGAACAGAGAAACATTTTGTAAAAACATGTTTTGTTTTAAATCTCTGACCCCTAAACAGGGTTGTTAAATACCCGGGTTTTTTCAGAAAAAACCCAACCCACTGTGTTTTTTCAGGGTTTTGGGGGTTTTTCAGGGTTTTTGGGGTTTTATCAGGGTTTTGGGGTTTTTTCAGGGTTTTTTGGGTTTTTTCAGATTTTGAGGGGGTTATTGGAGGTGGTTCAGAATGCTTGAAAAAAAATGTACTTATTACTAAATTTAAAGTAGCTAATTGATAATAACAAATATATATAAATCAATGATAGTAATCAAAATTATGAGAGAAAAATTGATTATTAGTAATAATTTATAAAGTATTTTTTATTATTACTACATAATAGAATAAGCCAAGTAATTCTACATGTCTACATTATTAAATTAGGATTCTAAGCATATATGGTATTTTGTTATGAGTTTCTATTGTATAACATAGAACGGATTACACATCAAAGTACTTTTTTAATGGGAAAAAATTTGTTTGTTACTTACACATGCTACAGAGATTAACTAACAATTATTTCTTTTAAAAATTATGATGGTATAATTAGGACATTTCTTTTCTTTGGGGTGGGGGATTATGGTTATAAACTTTATGAGTGGTGTACTGATATTCAGAAATATATTATATATGTAATATAAATACATTATATATGTAATTTAAAGTTGAAATTTTGAAAAAACCCACTTGGGTTTTTTCCTGGGTTTTTTCAAGTGGGTTTTTTCAGAAAAAACCCACCCGGGTTTTTTGGGTTGGGCAAAATCATAACAACCCTGCCCCTAAAATGTGTAAATTCCTCAAAAACCAAAAGTCGCAAAAAATGCTGATTACAATACTGAAGATAGAAGAAAGCAAAAGCAAGATTGTTTAGTTAAAAGAGGGGAAGAACACATATGTCTACACATTGTTTACTACACACTAATGTTTCTTTCTTTACTCAAAACGTCAAAACTGAAAAAAAAAAAAAAAAAATTAGCTTTTTATAAGAGTTTTTCTCTCTTTCTGACACTCTGCGAAAAGAATAGTAGAAGTATCTGGCAAGGATCACACAATAAATAAACCAGAAACAATGATAAGGTCTTACAAAAAAGTTTCAATCTGTCATATGGCATATTTTCTCTCTATAAAAAACACTTTTATTAACTGAAATTTTAATAGTTAATTTGATTCTGAGCAATAAAAACTTATACAATAATTTTTAAATTAATATTCAATGATTTAATAATTTTAATTATGTGAAATTGCTTAAAAAACACAATTCTTATATTAAATAACTATTTATTTCAACAAACTGTCAGATTTGAACCCAATGTTAAAGCTGACAAATAAAACTTTAAAATTTTTAAATATTTATTCATAGCATGGAAATATCTTTTTGCAATCTAACAAAATCTTGAATATATCACATCAGTTACAAATTTTGTAAACCTAGAATGACTTTCCTAGAAAAAACTTTTCTTTCTTTTTTTAAATGATGTACTTTAAAATCTTAATTGATTTTCTTTGAGTTATCATGTTAATTTCAATAATAATTTTAGAAGGTTAATTCTGATGTAAAAGATACAGGAAAGTCATCTCAATTTCTAATTTTTCCAATTTATAAAAAGCAAACTTCATTTTGCTGGATTATTTTATTTATTTTTGTGCATGTATACTTTTTTTTTTTTTTTTTTTTTTTTTTTTTTATCAATGGATTTATCTCATTTTAGCAAATACTCTCATTGCATTGCACACAAACTCTTGATTATATCATGCAGATTTTACATATTGTAATTAAAGGGACAGTTTTCCTCATTATTGGTCAAAACATTGATTGATTTTCTCTTTTTAATATTAAATGAAAGCCTGTTTAATTGCGAATATTTGTACACTAATTTTTACCCATATGACAATTATATTGCGAGATATTGTAGATTTTGGTAATACACTCATTACAATTATTCATACAAATTAGAATTTTAAATGACTTTTTCTCCATGTTCACATTTTCATCCCTCTCCTGCCTTAAAAATGCTAAGGCTTGTTTTGTATTTCAGATAGATTTAAATTTTGTGTATGTTTCTTTATTATATGGAAACGAGAGGGGCACATATGAACAGTATATAATTCACTCAGTTAATCTGAAGTAAAAAAAAAAAAAAAAAAATAGATGACAATCTTTCGGCTAAATTTTCAGAAAATCAGCCATTTTGATTTTTTTATCATAATTTGTTTTTACAAAGTGTTAAGTAAAAAAGTTTTCTAAAGTTATTGAAGTAAAAATTCATTCAAGATATTTTTAAAAATAGAATATCAGCAATTTCCTTATTTCAATTTAAAATATCCTTTTTTATATGTAGGGCTTAAGTTGGTTCATAGGGCCTTTCTGAACAGAACATATGGGGGCAAATGTGTACAGTTCACAAGTATTGTATTTTTAAGTCTGAAAATGTTATATATGAGGACCCCAGAAGCCAAGGGGTATAAGTGACAAAATTGAAAAAAATAAACTAAATACACAGACGACCTAAAAATATGCTTTTTTCATTTCAGGTAAAGAAATATAAGTGATTTTCTTATTATTTGCTGAGTTATAGAGACAAACCACTTTTTTCGAAAAACAAACAATATTGATTAATTATACATTTAAAGAAAATTGTACTTTATTTTTTAACAGTTATTGAAATAAGAGTTCAAAGACCAGAATGCAACAAGCAGAAATTTCCTATTTCAATCCACTCAATTGTTATTGATGTTCCAATTCAACATCAATTATCTTTAAACTCAATTTACTCCAAATCGAAATTTTGTCACTTGTACCCCTTGGCTTCTGGGGTCCTCATTATATGTGACATTTTAAAGTTAGGAGCCAGAAACATCATCGCCAGGTTCCCTGTTTTACCACACAGAAGTCATGGCAAGCAAGGAAGTAAAAAAAAAAAGTAATAAATGTAGAGGATCCAATAAATTGCTCATTGGCTGCTGCAAGTTAATTTATTAAACTATAGTCGTGAGAGAGGGAAAGGCTCCTTTTGCAAACTGACTTTAACCGAAACATCAAAAGAATATTCCATCATTATTTCAGTGAGCTGTACTCATCGAACAAAAAACCAAGAATCTTCCTTCTCACCTCGAGGCTTCCTTTCTTAAATCTAAAAAGAAAGTTCTACAAAATTCTCTACTCTCGAACCATCATTTTTCCATGTAAACATAACTCATGCCCAGAGTCGAGATTTTATTCCACATACAATAATTTTTTTTTTTTTTGTTAAATATTATTTAACTAATTTATAATCGACTCAAAATTCCAAATATATTAGACAGACGATATTTTTGCAAACGATTAATTTTAAGAGAAAAAGAAAAGAAATGAATTTATTGATGCACAAATATCAAATGTTGAAGAAGGAAAAATAAATAAATAAATAAAAATAATGATATTTTTTGAAAGGTATGGTTTTGGAATAAATTTAATAAGACTTTCTTAAAAAGGGTTGATAAAAACATAGAAAAAAATGAGTTTTAATTGGAATATTAAGAAATAAAGTTTAATTAAGGATATTTTTAATTAAGAGCCATCTTTAAATTTACGCGTATTGGAATAAATGTTTTTAAGGCGCATTAAGAATTTATATCGTTTCCATAAAAATTAATAGATTAGATCTAGAAACAAGATTTTAATTTAATAAGTTGAATGAACTAAGTACGGAATATTCTTACAAGGAAATTAATATAGTATAAAGGTTAATTTTTGCGAAAAAAAAAAATAAAATTTGTAATATATATATATATATATAGCTTAAAATTTAATTACCCTTGTCAAACATTGAGCTATAAATTCAATGTTTTTAAGATTTCTTCACAGTTTTAATTTAGTAAAAGTTAGATAAAATTAAAAGTGATAATTTTCTGCAAAAACTGATATGTTTATTTGTTATTCTTTAATGATTTCCAGTTTCAAAAGTATTCTTTTTTTTCTTAGGCCATTTCAAAGTATTTGTATGATAATTCATTTTATGAAAGTAAAATTTAGTGAGCTAAAAAAGTGATTAGTAGTGCTGTGATAATTCCCAATTTTTTATATTCTAACTGTACCAATTTTGTAAACCATGATGTACAATTTTTTAATATACACATTACATAACATTAAAAAAAAAAAAAGTAAAAACACAATAACAGAATTATACAATAATTTATATAAAAGTAACACAATTTTGCTATGCTTGACTCAAACGAAGCATACATCTTAGTGTATAAATTTATAAATAATTTCTTATATCTATGCTGAAACATTTATTGATTTATTCATACAACTAGAAAGAACGCATCTGATTAGTTTTAATTCATAAAAAATTATTTTTATCTTTCTTAAAAATTGTTCATGTGCGCCCTTTTTTCCTCTGTGTGATAAATCTATACATAGAATTCACCTTCATGCAAGGTTGAAGATAAAAATGAACAACAGGAGGGGGGGGGGGCTCAAGAGAATGTGATAAGGGGGGAGGGGGTCATATTTAGGCTACGCACAAACCTCAATACTTTCAGTTCAACTAAAAAAGCAATAAATCTAATCTTTGAAGAAGCAGTGTTTCCGACTATCGGTGGGACCGGAACATTGCTAGTTTTGGAACCTCTTTAAATGATTTTTGAGGGATGAAGCCTATCGAATTGACAAAGAAAGGGAAAATTTCTAGTGCAATTATCTCCCCCATCTTCAGTCGTAAAGCTGTCTACTGATTTCGCGTTCGATTTCTCTCTTGAAGTTCAAATTCAGTGCACTGAAAAAGCAATTATACATCAAACATGCCGACTCGAAAGATCAGAGACAGCGACACATAACCACAAGAAGTAATCAAATGTGTTTGATGCTTTACACTCTCTGATGCAGAAAGATAAATTTGTACATATTCACATTGTAGGTACAGTAGAAGATCTATTTAATGCAAACATAAAATGCAATGTTGTGCATTATGTGGAATTTTGCATTATATGGATCACATTTCACATAGCATTAAATTTAACATCATAAATATAGCCAAATATATCTGAAACATATCAAAATATGGTACTTCTAGGTTATCCCGCCGACCAAAAAATTATCAGCAAACTATAAGATTAAATGCCAATAATGGATGATCGTGAATGTCACTTTCAATGACATTAAATGCGATTCACGTGTTTAAAATGTCATTAAGTGATTTCTATTTCGACTTTTTATTAATATTTTTATTAATATCCTACTAATTATTTGTTTTTTCGTTATTTAAAATAAAAATTATATCAACATGTATAATTTGGCTATTAGCTTAGCGATTTGTATAATTTGGCGAAATTGGTCGATGGGATAACCTAGAAGTACCCAAAATCTAATGGAATATCTTTATACTGCATTTCTTATCAGGTTTATAATTTTTTCTATTATATAGATCATTCCACATTTTGTTAAATATACTTTTTAAAAATGGTCCAAATATACCTGACCTAAATCATTCATTATAATACTCAGTCTCAAAAATATTTATTAGATTTTTTTTTTTTTTTTTTTTTTTTTTTTTTTTATCAAAAAGTTCTACATTAAGGAGAGAAAATTGAATTCATTAAATTTAATTTTCTAGACAGAGGTAATTTTTTATTATCTGGAAATTTGTGTGCTTCTTAACTGCAAAATTCACTGTTTACATCTGAGAAGTTGTGTGCTATCTGTAGAATTGTGTTACAAAGATCTTCTACTGTATTATGTTTCTTTTTCAGATTTTTTTTTTCCAGATCTATATATGTATAAAAACTGAAGATATGGAATAATTCCATTTTTGGCGAAAATCTTTATCAAAAGAGGCTTTTTAAGAAAAACAAGATGCTACAAAAAAAAAACAATAAACAAACTAATTAGAACTGACAAGATTACAAATGAAGAAATATATATTCATCATCACATTAAATATATATATATGTGACGATTTCAGGAGAACTCGAATTATTTCCACTGGTTAAGCAGAAACACGCAGTCATGGCAAGCGAGGGAAAAAACAAAAATAATAAATAAATGTAGAAGATCCAATAATTAGTCATGGGCTGCTGTAAATTCATTTATTAAATTCGTGATAATGAGGAAGGAAAAGCTCCTTTTTGCAAAAATTCCATCATTATTTCAGCGAGCTGTCCTCATCGAAGAAGCAACCCAAGAAATCTTCAGAAGAATCTTCTCTTCATCTCGAGACTTCCCCCTTTTAAACTGAAAAGAAAGTTCTGGAACATTCGGTAACCTCAAACCATCATTCTTTTATGTAAACAGAATTCTTGTCCAGTTACGAGGCTATTTTAAACAGACGATAAATTTATTTAAAAAAAAATATTATTTAACCAATTTATAATCGACTCATAATTTCTTAGGCAGACGATTTTTATCAATGATTAATTTTAAGAGAAAAAGAAAAGAAATGAATTTATTAATGCACACATCAAAGGTTGACGGCGGAAAAATAAATAAATAGATAAAATAAAATAATGATATTTTTTGAAAGGTATGGTTTTGGAATAAATTTAATAAGATTTTCTTAAAAAGGGTTGATAAAAACATAGAAGAAATCAGTTTTATTTGGAATATTAAGAAATAAAGTTTAATTAAGAATATTTTTAATTTAGAGCCATCTTTTTAAATTTACGCATACTGGAATAATGTTTTTAAAGGCAAATTAAGAATTTATATCGTCTGCATACAGATTAACAGATTAGATCTAGAAACAAGATTTTAATTTAATAATTTGAAGTAAATACGGAAAATTAAGATAGTATAAAGGTTAGTTTTGGCGAAAAAATTTTAAATTTGTAATATTATCCCCCCTCCCCGAAAATGTGTATGAAATTGATAGTTAAATAAAACTACAAGTTCAGACAACAGAAATATAATAATTTAGAAAAGTCAAATTTTGGAATAAAACTGTCAAACTCAGGAAGCCAAGAGATGGAAGAAAAGAAAATTAACGCAATATAAAAATATTAGCGATTAAAATAAAATAGTTAAGAGAAAATAATTCTGAATTAAATTTAGGTAGGAGCATTTCCCTGAAAGAAATACAATAATGTTACAACATCACTTACCATTTGTAAGTGCATAGGAGATAATACATACAATAACAGTAAATAAGTTATAAATATAAATAAGCAAGAGATAAAAATATAATAAAAACAATAAAAGTTCGTTCTCATGGAAGTTTAAATAACTACAATGACTTAATGCATAGTTTATTTTAAATAAGTCCTTTAAATGAAAAAAGTCTTTCAAGAATATATAAAGGAGTCTTTTTCAATGTCCAGTGAATACAGTCTCTTTAATTAAATATCTCCAAATCTAGTTTAAGCTTTGTTTTTTATGTTATGTTGGATCCAACATCTTTCAATAATATATCAATTTTTCAATAATAAATAGCATCACTCTCAATATCAATAATAAATAATATAGAAAAATTTAAATAATAACAATGTCAACAATAATAAGTAATAGTATAATAAGACTCCATATCCTAATATTTTTCAATAAGAGTATAATTAATACTAAACTTCATTATAGAAATCATAATAATAATAATAATAGTAAAACAAGAGTATAATCAAAAGAAAATATCACTATTTGTTTATTATTGATAGGGAAAATATTGGTTGAGGATAAAAATAATTACATAGCAACTAAATAATTTTCTTATCTTCTAATAGCATAAGAAAGTATTTTTTGCTAGCCGAAAGCATAATAAAAAAAAAATCATAATAATTCCAAAATCCAAATAAAATTAAATCTAACTATTTAGAAAATGGACTCTCAACCAGTATTTCCTTACAATAATTCCTCTCTGATACTCTTTTACAAAATTGTCAAATTTGGTTATAAGTTTTCAATGCCAAATGTAGAATAATGTTTTATCCACACATGGTTTATAAACTTTAATAATAAAATACAATAGGAATAAAAGGTGTCATTCTTAATTGAGAAATGGAAATAAAAAAAGTGTGCTTTTTTGAAAAACTTTTAATCTGTAGTTTTCACAATCACTGAAAATCACATATTATGTTATAGGTTTGAGTAGAGTCATTAGATTTTATAACTATTATCATATAATATCTGCTGAATAAATAGAGTAATACTAATGTCAAATAAATGAGTAAATATAGTTAGACTTAAACACCCTTAAAATTAATTTATCAACATCAATTTGAAAGCTTTTACAATCAAAGTGTTCACCTTATGCCTGCATAAGGAGCCCAATTTAATCCCAAAAACTCCCAAAAACAAGTAATATTCTTGTAGCGCTCCAAGAACATACCCGCTGGTGTTGAAAATTATGGTTTTTTTATGGTAAATGGTTTTAATGGTTTAATGGTATTTGGTAAATGGTTATGGTAAAAGTTTTTTTATGGTATTTTTTTTATGGTTGTTTATGGTAAATTTAATCTATTGTCTTGACTTTAGTTTGATCTAGTGATTGTATCTGAGGTTTTGTTTGTTTTTTGGATTGCTCATGAAACAGTTTAAAATCTTCGGGTGAAAAATAGGGTCTTAATTTAGAAACATGCACAATAACGGAATTCTGTCCTGTCTCATAATTAAATTTATCTATTTCATAAGTTACATCAGAAAGTTTATTTATAATTTTATATGGTCCAGAGAAAGTAGGTTCTAATTTTCGAGTGTTAGGGTATTTAAATTCTTCATAAATTACAGAGTCTTGTATTTTTAATGGGCATTCAACAAAATTTCGATCATAGAGTCTTTTACTTTTAAGGTGAAATTCATGAGTTCGCACTTTCGCAATTTTGAGGGCTTTGTCTACTGATGGGTAATAGTTTTGTTTTAAAGGAGATTCATAAGGCAATTGACCATAAAATAAATAGGCAGGTGGAAATTTGGTGATAGAATGGGGCGTATTGTTGTATTCTTCGATGACTTGGTTTAATAATCTAGTCCAAGGTATTTTAGAAGAAGTGGAATTAACTTTACATTTAAGCCTGGTAACTATAACCAGAAATTTTATCTAATAAAAATAGAAATTGTAAATATCATAGTTATACCTTAAATTGTGATCAACTTTTTAATTCTATTATTTTATAAATCATAAACAGATTCAAAAATTTTAATTATAGGTAATTCCTTACTTAAAACCACAAAATTTACTAAAAAAAATTAATCACATTTATCAGTCAAAATTCTAGCAACAGCCTTGCACAGTTCCATATTCCTACTGAATTTAAATAAATAATAAGAATCCGGGAACCAAAGCTCACTGTCACTAGAAATTCTAACAAATAAAGGAAAAAACATAAATGTTAATTTAATTTTCAGCTCAAATGTTTAGTTGTAGGAACATTATCATGAAAATACTGTATTCTGAGAATAGTTCTTGATAACAAACAATATCAATAAATTAGAAAATGTACCTTTTAAAAAATAACTTTAGCTTCTGAGTTCTTTTATACTTCATTATTATTACGAACTTATCTTTAAACGTGCATAAAAATATCATAATAATCTTAATAAGTAACAGTAAATATCTTAAGAACATCATACTCCTCAATTAAATTTTTAAGAACAAGCATGTTTTCACTCCAACAAGTAATAATAATAATAGTAATAATAATAATAAGACTCATAACTAGATAAAAAGATAAATAAATAAGGCTCACAGAAAAATAAACAAACAAATAAATAAACCTTACAAACAAAGAACTATCTACACAAATACAGTAAAAAGAATACACATAATAATTAAATACATCTAAAAATAACTCACGGATAAGGAGAAATTTTCAAGCTGATCCTAGGGGAGACAGGAATAACGAAAATTATGAAAATAAGTAGTAATCTGCGTTCAGTTGTCTCTAAAAGTTTTTTTTTTTTTTTCTTGTCATTATGACCATGATTATCTTGAGTCATCAGTTACACATAAACAGCAAAAAGGTGGAATATCAGGCCTCAGGAATTCACGAGATATTTAGAAGAAATCTTTCAAACCACTCGGACAGAAAGCTGTTTAACATTAAAATCTCCTCTGTTACATTCACTCGAGGAATCAAAAGGTAATGGCAATTCTTGCTTAATAACACTTTCAATCATGGCGGGAAAAATTTTCGGCGATTCATATTTTTGTCATCACTTCGTTTCAGTAGATTCATTAGATTCATTTACATAGCATTTTACTTCTTCAGTAGATTCATTTCAAAATCCGAAACAGGCACTAGCACAGGCATTACCTATCCTGTCGACTTTTCGATTAGTTGGGACGATTTCAGGAGAACTCGAATTATTTCCACTGGTTAAGCAGAAACACGCAGTCATGGCAAGCAAGGGAAAAAACAAAAATAATAAATAAATGTAGAAGATCCAATAATTAGTCATGGGCTGCTGTAAATTCATTTATTAAATTCGTGATAATGAGGAAGGAAAAGCTCCTTTTTGCAAAAATTCCATCATTATTTCAGCGAGCTGTCCTCATCGAAGAAGCAACCCAAGAAATCTTCAGAAGAATCTTCTCTTCATCTCGAGACTTCCCCCTTTTAAACTGAAAAGAAAGTTCTGGAACATTCGGTAACCTCAAACCATCATTCTTTTATGTAAACAGAATTCTTGTCCAGTTACGAGGCTATTTTAAACAGACGATAAATTTATTTAAAAAAAAATATTATTTAACCAATTTATAATCGACTCATAATTTCTTAGGCAGACGATTTTTATCAATGATTAATTTTAAGAGAAAAAGAAAAGAAATGAATTTATTAATGCACACATCAAAGGTTGACGGCGGAAAAATAAATAAATAGATAAAATAAAATAATGATATTTTTTGAAAGGTATGGTTTTGGAATAAATTTAATAAGATTTTCTTAAAAAGGGTTGATAAAAACATAGAAGAAATCAGTTTTATTTGGAATATTAAGAAATAAAGTTTAATTAAGAATATTTTTAATTTAGAGCCATCTTTTTAAATTTACGCATACTGGAATAATGTTTTTAAAGGCAAATTAAGAATTTATATCGTCTGCATACAGATTAACAGATTAGATCTAGAAACAAGATTTTAATTTAATAATTTGAAGTAAATACGGAAAATTAAGATAGTATAAAGGTTAGTTTTGGCGAAAAAATTTTAAATTTGTAATATACACTGGTGTCCAAAAGTTAAGCATAATTGGTAATTAAGTAATTATTTTTAAGTAATGAAAGAAATATGAATGGGAATGTGCTGAAACTCCAGGTGTGTAAACAAAATAGTACGCGTCACATATTTTCGCGAAGAGTTTTCCCCGAAATCGAGCAGGGGACCGTCAACAAATTGAAAAAGAACGAAGATCTTTTGGATAACCCTGTCAAAACTAATGTAGCAAAAGCGTTCAAACTGCACATTATGATTAATTGGCTTATTGTAATGTACTGTTTTAATTTTTACAAGGATAGCATGTATACTCGTAGAGAAATTAAGGTTTTTATAAAAACAGTCCTAAATTTTTCCAAGTTTTTTGTTTATAATTTGCAGAGTTCTTATTATAAAATAATGTTCTTTTCTGAAAATATGACAAACATCATTGTACACAATACCCTGTCATCAGAATTTAAAAATAATAAAAATTGTATGAAAAATGAGTATGTATAGTAAATAATTTTTCATTGCGCATGCGTCAGCGATATCAAAATGTCATTTACATATTGTGTTAGCTAAATGTATAGAGCAACTTCTGCAAAAGTTTCAAAAACATAGCTTGAAAATTCTGAAAATGGGAGCCTATAGAATCAACTCAAAATCCTTTATTCCCTAAATGAAGCAAAAAGATGGGGGGCTGTATCCATATTCCATTGTTTAGTGCCTACACAATATTGCACGTACAACTATATTTAGGTAAAACCCCTGATTTTTTTGCTTCCTTTAGGAATAACGGATTTTTGAGTTGATTCTATAGGCTCCCATTTTCAGAATTTTCAAGCTATATTTTTGAAAATTTTACAGAAGTTGCTCTATACATTTAGCTAACACAATATGCAAATGACATTTTGATATCGTTGACGCATGCGCAATGAAAAATTATTTACTAAACATACTCATTTTTCATACAATTTTTATTATTTTAAAATTCTGATGACAGGGTATTGTGTACAATGATGTTTGTCATATTTTCAGAAAAGAACATTATTTTATAATAAGAACTCTGCAAATTATAAGCAAAAAACTTGGAAAAATTTAGGACTGTTTTTATAAAAACCTTCATTTCTCTACGAGTATACATGCTATCCTTGTAAAAATTAAAACAGTACATTACAATAAGCCAATTAATCATAATGTGCAGTTTGAACGCTTTTGCTACATTAGTTTTGACAGGGTTATCCAAAAGATCTTCGTTCTTTTTCAATTTGTTGACGGTCCCCTGTTCGATTTCGGGGAAAACTCGTCGCGAAAATATGTGACGCGTACTATTTTGTTTACACACCTGGAGTTTCAGCACATTCCGATTCATATTTTTTTCATTACTTAAAAATAATTACTTAATTACCAATTATGCTTAACTTTTGGACACCAGTGTATATATATATATATATATAAATGATCAAGTTATTGAGATAAGCTATGGTTGTCTATTGTATTTGTCTTTAAGAAATTATTTGTAAAATATTAGAATAGAAATTATTCTTGGAAATTCTTAGCTAATAAATTATTTTTTTTTTTTTCCTATAATAGAGGGCAGCACCATAAGCATATAATTTAATTAATATATTAATCCTTTAGATGGCAGCACTAAAATAATTTTCCGCTAGAAGTTGTAGTAATATATTCTAGTTAATTAATTAATGTAGTAATATTAATAATTGATTAAAAATAAAAATATAATATTTCTAATAGTAGCATCTATTTTTTTCTAAATATATTATGAATTACATAGTATAATATATGTTTTACTAATTTTTATAATTATTGTTACAACTTTATTTTATTATCTATGGATTTATACTATGACCATAACCGTGACTGTTAGTAAGTCACATGTAGTTTGTATCTGATTGCACTACAAATCTTGCTAGGATATGGGTAATGGTAAATATCTTAATATATATCATTTTTTTTTATTTTTTTTTTTATTTTTTTTTTTTTTTATGGAATAATGTGTTATTGTTATTTTGTCATATTGATTTTATTTTCTTCTATGTGTATCTTTCTACTAATTTGTCATCTGAATAGCTTCCAGCCAGTCGGGTGTATTGTGAGTCGAATTCTTAGCTTTCAGCACGACTCATAACAGAAACTGGTTGGATGTTTTTGCTTTTTTGTTAAACTATACACCCCTGATGAAGTAGTTTAATGAAAAAGCCTTCTACTGCCTTTTTATCCATTTATCTTTCATTATTTTGGTAATCTGCCTTCTATTTCACTTCAAACTTCAACTGTTTTCAATAAGATGATAATAAAAATACTGGTTTCATTGGCTTATTGTATGGTAATATATGAATTACTCTGGTTATATAATGTCCAATTTATCCACATATTTCTTAGTAATTTGGTAATCTGCCTTCTATTTCTCTTCAAACTTCAACTGTTTTTAATAATATGAATGTAAAAATACTGGTTTCATTGGTTCTTTTATTGGTATTGTCTGAATAACTTTGGATGTATTTATATATATATATGTGTGTGTGTGTATGTAGTTAAACTATGGACACAAATTAAAACAATTTAATACAGTAAAATTTTAATGGCATACTTACCAATTCACTATACAAAACTTGAACATTTTTTATAGACTGGAACTGCTGCTGTATAATATTGACAACTTGGCTGAAAGCCATTCCTTTAAAACAAAATAAATTACATTAAGTTTAAGATATAAACATTATAAAACAAATAAATTTCAAAATGTAAATTTACAAGATAAAAGATTCACAAGAATCACGCAAATAAAATTTTGACATTCAATTAATGTCCCTTTTTACTGTTATTATTATTTTTAAAGTTTATAAAATTATTTTCGCATACAAAATTAGTTTGCTAAACTTAAAAGTCAAATTAAATTTTTAAATTCACATGAAGAAGTTTTAATTTTGTGCCAAATTAACTACTTATGCTTTTAACTTATAAAGCAAAACCATTCAACTTTTTTTTTTTTTTCTTTCAAAACTATTTTTGTTAAAGCCAAAGTTTGATGGAAAGCATTAAATAATAATGAAATCAATCATGAATTTATTCTGGGAATTCTGCATGAACAGAATGAATTCTTTTTAACTTTTCAAATAAACACGATCACTATGAAACAAGCATCTTTTTAGAATATCATTAAAGTAAATTAAAATTTTAAGTGTAATCAATAAAAACTTTTACTGCTAGAAAAAAGCCTTTTTATTATGGCAGACTCCCTCAAATTCACACAGCTTGGGAACAGAGGTTGTGTGGATTTTAGAATTTTGTGGATTTCTAGATATTGCTTTGTTTACATTTTAAGAACAGCAATTTCAATGTGATTAATAATACAATTGAAATTATAATGCTTACAACATAGTAAAACAATTAAGTAAAGTAATAAATTAAAATAATAAAAATTTTAAATTTTTTATGATTAAAATATTGAAAACAATGGTCAAGTAAATAATCAATAATGTATAATTAAATATTAATTATAAAAATGAGATGCATTTTCCCCCTAAATTATTCAATGAAACTTGCCTCATAAAGGTGCATTACTAATTCACACCAAAATCATAAAATAAAGAATTTTATTTTAGGTTTAACCAGATTTAATAATCAAAAAATTTTGATAGTGCTTAAATACATTTGACAAAAATATTGTGATATTACCAGTGATATTAACAATATCTTCAAATTTTTCAGAAATAAAATTATTCTTCCTTTTTGAAAAAGCATGAATTCAGTAATATTAACTAAAATTACATACTAAAAAATATATAGAATTGATATAAAAATAAAAAAGCCAAATTTTGTCCAGACATCAGTACTGAAAGTTTCATTGTTTACATCTGTAAAATATATGCAGATTTTAGGGTTGTAGATTTAAGGGAGTGTAATAAAATCATATTTATTATTTATTCATGATCTTTATTTAAACCCCTGTGTAATAAAATCATATTTATTATTTATTCACGATCTTTATTTAAGCACTTTATCAGTTTTAAAAAAATAACATTAATATGTGAATATTTTTGCCAAATACAAACTTTTATTTTTATACTTCTTAAATTTCAGCAAATTGCAAAAATCTGTGCCAACACATTTTCTGGCAACCTATTCAGCACTTCATACACAAGCAATTTTTCAAATATTTATATATTTTCTTTAATATAAAGGAGTCATTTATATTTTTTATGTACAAACAGAAATAAGTTGATAATAAAAAGAAATATATATATATATATATATACCAGGGTTGTTTGGTTTAAACCATGCTGGTTTAAACCGTGGTTTAAACCATGGTTTAAACCAAGTGGTTTTTTTTAAAAAACCATGCTGGTTTTTTTTTAATTTGGTTTTTTTCCCTTTTTCCTAATGTTTTCATTTATTTTACATATTAAAATGTGCAAAATCAAAGTTATGGAGTAGCTACAAGCAAAGCTTAAGACAAATTAAATTTTTAAAGTGACAAACATCTTTAATCAATCTAATTTTTCTTACTAGCTATAAATTGACATGGCAAAATATTTTTCTACTGTGAACTGTGGAGGATAAAAAAAGGTAGTTAGTTTTAATTCTTTTTAAAACCTTTTATTTTTTTAAAAATGCAAAAATGCCATATGCCAGCCAAAAATGCAATTTTACTGCTTAGATAGCTTGATTATGATTTACTAAGGATTGCATCATGTATCAAAGCATCAATAATGACATAATCATAAGTCATTCTTTCCATTGGTTACTCTTGTTCTGTATGCTAATGAATGATTGGCTATGAATTTTCTCTGTTCCATAGCTATTGATTTTAGTAAGCTTTGGTTTTTCTTATTTTGGATTTGCGGTTTTTACATTATTTTTTTCTGTTTCTAGTTACTTTGTATTGTATTTTATTTTAAGAAAGCTACTTATATATATTGAAATAAAAGAATGTCTAAAACTAGAAGAAAGGAAAATATAATCTGGTTTTCATTTAAGGGAATAAGAAATACATCAAAAACATGTTTAAGAGCCAAATGTAAAAATTGCATGCAATGTAGATGCTGTCAAATTAGCTCTTCCTTATAATACTAGGTGCGATTCATTTTCAGATGCTTTAGATGTTTACCTTAAAAATTGCCCCACTTTACTTAAAATTTGTGTAGAAAATAGGAATGTTATTGATAAAAATATTTAAAAGCTCGTATCTGTCTAATTTTTATTTTAAAAGAAATGTTGAAGATATGTTTAAACTGTTAAATTCTGTTGCAACTGCCCTGGATAATATCTAAAGTAATAAGTTCCATTACTAATGCAGTTTATAATTGGACAGGTCTTCAAAAAATATTAAGAGAAAAAAAAATGTAAATAAAGAAGTCTCATAGTTTTTTAGTCCAGGTATAAAATAGCCCTAACACCCATGCCCTTTTAGGTATACATGCTTGAACCACAATACAGTCAAAGTAAACTATGTGAACAAGAAAAAAAGGATACATTAAATTTTACAAAACAAAAATATCCATGTAACTCGATGCTTGCACAGATAAAATTTAATGCTAAATCTTCATCTTTTTAAGAACAAAGAATCAGAAAAAATAAAGTTTGTATTAAAAAAAAAAAAAAAAAAAAAAAAAAAAAAAGTAATTTGTGTAAGCATTACATTCATTGATGTATCAAGTCAATACACATGTATTTTTTAGCATTAGTAAAATGCATATTGATATTTTTTAAGTAAATATATGTAGTAAGAGATTAATAATCATTTGTTGATGTTAATACTGTAAATAATTTCTAAATTATGCACAAGAAAATGTTTTCTATTTCAGCTTATTTCTGTTAATTTAGTAAAATATGTTTGTTTGCCCTTTACTATGTTCTTCATTATCAACCTGCATATAATTATTTCTTAAATTATTATCAAAAAGGTTTATATAAGTATATTAATAAATTAATAGTTTATTTTTTTTTCACACAATGAATATTTCCCAATAGAAACCTAAACTTATATGATAATTTAATTATAAATTTTTATGCTTTAGTTATTTAATTATCAAAAAAATAAATACTAATGTAAATGTTTAACATTAATTAACTATTAATTACAAAAAATCCTCATGACTTTCTAAAACTCAAGTTATTTTTCTTGCAAATGCTATTTAAATAATGATTTGAAAAAAACCCGGTTTAAACCAAAAAAACCTGGTTTAAACCAAAAAAACCCGTTTTTTTGGTTTTTTTCAAAAAAACCGGTTTTTATACCAACCCTGATATATACTCCCTCCCTAAAATACACAAACATCTAAAATCCACAAAACATCACAGATGTAAAGAAATCATATGTACGAGCAAAATTACAGAACTTTTTATCTTTATATCATCCCTTATAATATTCTAATATGTAATTCTCAATAATATGACTGAACTCTTGTTTTTCTTTTTTTTTTAATGAAGGAAGATAAATTTATTTGTGAAGAAAAAAATCAAGGTATTGCTGATTTCATTGGTAGTCACAATCTTTTACCAATCAATCTTTTTTAGTCATTAAGACTGCCTGAATCTAAAAATAATATTCTTTATTTTTTAATTTTGATATGAATTAATAGATTAAATTTATAGGAAAATTTCAATAAATAATTCAAGGAAAATGTATTTTATCTTTATTATGCATATTTAATTATATATTATTATTTATTTGACCTTTACTTTTAATAATTTTTTTAATTATTTTCCTTTAGTCATCTTAATTTATTACTTTAATATTTTATTATATTGCAAGCATTCATTATACAGTGCGTGGCAAAAGTTTAAGCACGATAACAATTTTAAAATAAAACTTTAAATATTAACTTTATTTCAATATCTGTCTTGTATATCTATATTATAAAGGCCAAACGTATCTGTGCGTAACGCATACGTCATTTTGCGAATGGCAATACTTTCCCCTGCAATTTCGGTTTTGAAATTTTCGGTACTGCAAATTTTACACTTCTAAACATCGCACATTTTAAAATTTTACACCGTCGTATAGAGAAAAAAATGTACTTTTAAATGCAATTTGTTTCAAAGCTGTATCTCAATTTATTTTTAAGATATTAATTTTTTTATAGTTTTATTAACAATTTTGTGATTGTGGCAACAGAATCACTCCATTTTCTCTTAAAATTGAAAAAACAAAATGGAATTCAATTGCGCAACACTTTCTTATGCAATTTCGGTTTTACAATTTTCGGCATTGTAAATTTTATACTTCTAGACATTGTACATTTAAAATTTTTACACTGTCGTATAGATAAAAAAAAAATGTACTTTTAAATGCAATTTGTTTCAAAGCTGTATCTTAATTTATTTTCGAGATATTATTTACTTTTATAAATTTTAGCATCAATTTTGCAATTGTGGCAACAGAATCACTCCATTTTCTCTTAAAAAAAAAAATAAATAAATAAAAATAAAAATACGTATAATATTTTAAAAGTATCGTCTGTTATAAAATTTGGTGAATTTCGATTTTATACGTTCAATAATTTGGATAATTGAGTTTTATGGTATTTTGTTAATTTTACCTTAAAATAATATTTGTTTGAGAATTAGATTGACCAATATAAGATGCATTTTTTACTGTAACTAATTTTGTAGGTTTATCATAAATTAATGAAACAGTTCTTTCTTAAAGATTTTCTTTCGTCGATTTTTGACGGGTTCCCCCTCGTGTTAATAATATCTATTTTTAAACCATATTCATTTAAATTAACTTTTAAATTTTATTTCAAACCATGGAGTTTAAAGAATAGAAGAAAAATGACCGTGTCAAAAGTTTAAGCACAAAATCGTTTTAATGCAAATTTTACAGTCTGACGTAAACGGTTGCACACGCAAACAATTTCTGGGTGTATAAGAAGTCCGCTGTTGTTTTTGAGTTAGTACAAAATGCCCAAGTCGAAAGAATTTTCAGAGGAGGAGATGATTAAAATCTGGAGTATGAGAGCAAAATGTAATTCTGTTTCTGAAATTGCAAGTGCATTAAAAAGGTCAAAACAAGGTATTCCTCAAATTTTGGCTCGTGATAATGATTTTAAATGAAAATTTCGTTCAGGTAGGCCGTGAGTGACTAGTTTGAGCGAATATAGCCGCATCAGAATTGGCTTCAACTGATAATTACTCCCTTTCGAAAATAAAATATGCAGTTGGAGAACAAATTTAAAAAAAACTGTTTATAGAAGAGTTTTGGAATTCAAATACCATAAAATGGCTTGATTACAGTGTCTCAAACAACACCATAAAGAAGCTAGATTACAATGGGCCAAAGGGCATATGTCATTTGGTGAAAGTGGCTGAATGTCATATTCAGTGATGAAAAAAAAAAAAAATGGAACCTCGATGGCCCTGATGGGTTTAAGTACTATTGGTATAATCTCCGCAAATAACCTAGAAGTGTATTTAGCCGATAAGATAATGGTAGTTCTGTAATGGTATGGGGGGCTATTTCTTTCAATGGTCAGACATCTCTAGCATTCATCAGTGGTCGTGAAAACTTTGAAAACTACCAAAAGACACTTGCCAATCATTTGCTTCCTGTTGCCGAGATTTATAGGGGGAGAAAAATGGTTATTTCAACATGATAATGCTTCCATCCATACCTCAAACTCAACTTCATCGTGGCTTAAGTTGAAAACAGTGTCTGTTTTGAATCAATTAGTCCTGATTTAAACTCTACAAAAAATATGTGGGGTATTCTCACTCATGCAGTTTATCCAAATGGAAAGCAGTATTCTTCAATTAAAGATTTGAAAGATGCCATTGAGAACACTTGGTTTAAAAATGAACCAGAAACAATACAGAACCTCATTTTAATGATGGAAGACTGTATATTTAAAGTAATTCAGCAGAAAGGAGCAATAATCAAGTATTAATTTTTTTTATTCTTGTTCTGCTAAAGACTAAAAAACTACTGTGCTTAAACTTTTGACACACTCGTTTTTGTTGTTTTGATAAATTTTATTATTTAAGATAAATTTTATAGCATGAATCTGTTAACTATCTTTTTAAAACTACAATTTGTAGGCTATGTGAAAAGGGAAGTAACTTTCACCCATTAATAAAATTTTATTTTGAAATTTTCTGTTGTGCTTAAACTTTTGACACGCACTGTACTAATTGAGAAAATAACTATTCTCAAAATTCAGTAAAACAAACTCATCACAAAAGTCCCGGTGTGTATATGAACTAATTTTACTTTATTGGAGATCCTAAGCAGACTTGCATAAAACAAAAAACTTTCTGCCCACGTAAATATTGAGTCAAAAATTTCTGCAAATTAATTTAATGTTTTAAAATAAAATTATGTGTTACATTATTTTGTCATAAACATAATTTGCATTTTTTTTAGCGATCTGCCGATGAAATTCACGTTCTTTATACAATTCATAGATAAAATTCGTGTTTTTTGTGTGTTCCTTAGTCAAAATTCACATCTTTTGAGCGATTCTTTGTCGAAATAAGAGTTTTTTACGAGATTATTTGTCAAAATTTTCATTTTTTTTTTTCGAAGTCTTTTGACGACATTTTGCATTTTTTCACAAATTTTGACATTTTTTCTCTTTTTTTAATATTCTTGGACAAAATTTGTTTTTTTTTTTTTTTTTCGTGACCCTTTGACGATATTTCGTGCTTTTTCCATGAAACTTTGGCTAAATTCGTGTGTTTTTTCTGTGGTAATTTGATAAAATTCGAAATTTTTTTTTTCTATCACAAATTGATTTTTTACAACAGTTTGTCAAAATTTGTGATTCTCGGTGTCCGAAATTTTAGACTGATGAATTTTTTAAAAGTTTTTCGCATCAAATGTTTTTAATTTTTGAAAAATTCAAAAATCGGAATTGCTTTTAATTGTGCACTAACAATAAATATTTTGTACATGAAATTGGGGAAAATTTTTTAATGTTTAGGTGCTAAAAAAAGTTGCATAAATAAAAATTGTTTCTTTCCTAAAATTTTCTGAAAAATTCTTAAAATTTTCTGCACACAGCATGCGTCTACATTATACAACTCTGATCCTAAGTACAGTAGACTCCCTCAAATCTGCACAGCTTGGGACCAGAGGTTGCATGGATTTTAGAATTTTGCAGATTTCTGGTCATTGCTGTGTTTACATTTTTAAAAAGTAATTTGAATGTAATTAATAATGCAATCAAAACTATAATGAATGCTTACAATGTGATAATATATTAAAATAAATAAACAAAAATAATAAACATTTAGATGATTTTTAAAATGATTAAAATATTAAATGTAAAGGTGAAGTTAATAATCAATAATGTATGATTAAATATTCATTATAAAGATTAAATGTATTTTTCCTAAATTATTCAATGAAACTTGTCTCATAAAAGTACATTATTAGTTCAAATGAAAATCATAAAATAGGGTCATTCCACGTGAAATCAACCAATTTAAGGAAAACTTGTTGCATCATAGTCACAGATTTTTTTTTAATTTTTATCATAGACAGACATAGTACTGAAACCCTCAAATCTGAAATTTAAAAGTAATTTTCACAATATTGGCCGAGATATGGCCATTTGAAAACTGGCCATTTTTACAAAATGGCGGCCATCTTGGAATTGTATCATTGTCTAAATATGGCCATAACTTGACAACTAATGGCTCAAAGTTTATATATCTGGTACCAATTTGAAGCTATTTGTACAAAGAATGAATATTTCACATCAAAACAATAATAAATTTTCATTTTTTTACTTTTTATTATGTGCAAAGTGAAAATTTCACCCCAAAAAAGGGCAGATTGTAATGGCTCATAAAAAAAATGAATCATCATGGATTTTTCTGAAACTTGGTAAAAACGTTGCTCCGTCTGTGTGCTTTAAATAAAAAAAAAATTGGAAAGGTAAAATTTGTTGTTTTAAAATAAATGGTTTTTTTACAGATAAGGTGTCATTAACCAAATAATGATATTTTTAGAATCTGTGAGCATTCCTGATTCAAAAAATAATGGTTAAAATAAAATTTTCTAACATCTAAATTAATGTAAAAGTATAATCAAAACCTCATTTGTACTAATTTTGTAGAAATCTGCCCCCAGCCCCCCTCTCCCCCACCCCCACCCCCCCCCCCCCAAAAAAAAAAAAAAAAAAAAAATTAGACAATTCAAAAAATTTTACACTGAAAAAGATAAGATAATAATTAAGGAATATAATGTATAATTATAAAATACCTATAAATGCAATGCATACATATGGTGATTTACTTCACATATAGGGGCAAGTGGAGTAGAATGGGACAGTAGGTTTTTCTCTTTATGTATCATTCTAAATATTTCATCAATCACATATTAGATGAAGTAATGGTACCCCAATCTTCAGTTGAAAAAAGTAGCTAATTTACACAAGCGTGCAATTATATAAAGAAAAAGATTATTTCAAGAATCAAAACATGAATTCAAAATTTTAAATTTTGAATTCAAAACATGATGTAAAAATTTCATTATGTTTCTATAAGCTGATGTAATATTGCATCATGTTCTATATAAGCTGATGCAATTTAAAGAAAAGATTGCTACTGTACCTTCATCTGCTTCTTAATTGGCTATAATCAAAGTATGATGCTATCTTGCATCATGTTCTATATGAGCTGATGCAATTTAAAGAAAAGATTGCTGCTTTACTTCATCTGCTTCTTAATTGGCTATAATTAAAGTATGATGTAATCTTGCATCATAATGTCCAAGAAACTTGAGTAATTCCTTTTAAATACCATATACCACTTCTAAAGTTTTCAATGAAGTGTATTTAGACATACAATAATTATTTTGTACTTATTATACAGTGGAGATGGAGTGTTTTGTATGTAAAAAAACTCAATGTTTCTCTGAGTACTGATGTTATTTCTGTTCTTCAATTATCCCCACGGGATTTACATTTATTAAAAAAATACAATATTTTAGTGACGGATCATCGGCTCAATACAAAAATTATAAAAATTTTACTAATCTCTGTCATCATGAAAAAGACCATGGAGTGAAAGCTGAATGGCATTTTTTTGCCTCATGCCATGGAAAAGGAGCTTGTGATGGTACAGGTGGCACTATAAAGCGCTTGGCTACCAAAGCAAGTCTTCAGCGACCATTTAAAGATGGTATATTAAATGCATTTGATCTCTATAATTTTGCAAAAGAATCTGTTAAAGGAATTGAAAGTTTTTTTGTAACAAAATCTGAAATTGAAACCGCAAACAGTCAATTAGCAGGTAGGTATGCAAAAGCAGATACAATCATAGGAACAAGACTGAATCACTGCTTTGTACCAATCAATGATTGCCAAATACTGGTTTTCCAGGGTGTCAGACAGTTCATCAACAAAATTTATTGCTACTTTGGGAATCAGTGAAATTGTCAGACCATTGACATTTAAAAGTGAACAATATGTTGCATGTGTATATGGGATAAATTGGTGGATTGGGAAAATTTTAGATTACTGTGAAGAACTGAACGACTATAAAATTATGTTCATGCATCCTAATGGCCCCAATTCTTCATATTCATGGCCAAAATCCTCAGATGTTTGTTGGATTCCGTATGAACAAATAATAAAAGAAGTGTCTATTCCTTTAACTGCTACAGGAAGAACATATACTGTTCCACCAGATGAAACTCGAACAATTCAAGCATTATTTTTAAACTTTAAAACTAATTAAATCCATTTTAGCTTAAATCTGAAGAAAAAACTGCTATATTATAAAGTTATATGCATGTAAGTAAATATTTTCTTCTTATTTTGTCTAGATTTGTTCCATGTGTAATTTTAAACTTTGGCTTATTTCTCATCATATTCAATGTTTTGCCCTGGATTTGTATTATATTATTGTTATTTATTTTTTTTTGTCTCATCATATCTAGATTTTTGTTCATATAAATTTTAATTCAGTGTGAACAAAAAATAACAAATGTCAACTCAATTAACTCATTTATATATATTTATTGTATTTAAATTACACAATTGAATAATTTAACTCTGTAATTTACAGCTAGTATTTCTCCAACATTTCTGGAGAAAATATTATGTGCCTTTTTTTTTTCATGCATTCCATAGTAAGGTATTTAAAATATTTATGTAAATATGTTTTGAGAATTATATTATATTTTGAATGAAATGAAATAAAAAGTACTGTAAAAATAAATATTTAGTGTAAATAACTACAAATTAATATTTCTTTATTGAATTATATAATATAAACACAATACTTTAATTTAGATGCTAGAAAATTTCATTTTAACCAATATTTCTTAAATTAAGAATACTTACAGATTTTAAAATAATCATTATTTGGGTCAATGACATCTTATATGTAGAAAACCATTTTTAAAACAACAAATTTTACCTCTCTAATTTTACAGTATAATGTTCCATATATAGAGAAACTGTTACATCTATGCATAATCAAATCATTATACAGAAAGCGTAAAAAGTATATGAACTAAATTTACTTTTCATTTTTGAAATAATCTTTTTCTTTATATAATTGCAAGCTTATGTAAATCAGCTACTTTTTTCAACTGAAGATTGGGGTACCATTACTTCACCTAATGTGTGATTGATGAAATATTTAGAATGATACTTAAAGAGAAAAACCTACTGTCCCATTCCACCCCACTCGCCCCTATATGTGAAGTAAATTATCATATATATATGCACTGCATTTATAGGTATTTTATAATTATACATTATATTCCTTAATTATTTTCTTATCTTTTTCAGTGTAAAATTTTTTGAATTGTCTAATTTTTTTTTTTTTTTTTTTTTTTTTTTTTTGGGGGGGGGGGGAGAGGGGGGCTGGGGGCAGATTTCTACAAAATTAGTACAAATCAGGTTTTGATTATACTTTTACATTAATTTAGATGTTAGAAAATTTTATTTTAACCATTATTTTTTGAATCAGGAATGCTTACAGATTCTAAAAATATCATTATTTGGTTAATGGCACCTTATGTGTAAAAAACCATTTATTTTAAAACAACAAATTTTACCTTTCCAATTTTTTTTTTATTTAAAGCACACAGATGGAGCAACGTTTTTACCAAGTTTCAGAAAAATTCATGATGATTCATTTTTTTTATGAGCCATTACAATCTGCCCTTTTTTGCGGTGAAATTTTCACTTTGCACATAATAAAAAGTAAAAAAATGAAAATTTATTATTGTTTTGATGTGAAATATTCATTCTTTGTACAAATAGCTTCAAATTGGTACCAGATATATAAACTTTGAGCCATTAGTTGTCAAGTTATGGCCATATTTAGACAGTGATACAATTCCAAGATGGCCGCCATTTTGTAAAAATGGCCAGTTTTCAAATGGCCATATCTCGGCCAATATTGTGAAAATTACTTTTAAATTTCAGATTTGAGGGTTTCACTACTATGTCTATCTATGATAAAATTTAAAAAAAAATCTGTGACCATGATGCAACACCCATTGGTTGAATTCATGTGGAATGACCCAATAAGGAAGTTCTACTTCAGGTTTAACCTGACATAATAACCAAAAAAGTTTGATTAATTTAATACATAAAGGGTCATTTTCAAAATAAGTACAATTCTGTGTCTTACTATTCTAAAATTTATAATATTAAAAATAGATAAAAATTTCAAACCCTTAATTGTTCTTCGTTTCTTTTTTTAATAATCAGAGTACTAAACTAAGTAATTTATATAAAAATAAATTAAATTGGGCAAAAAATAAAAATGAACTATTGACTTTTCAATGGGAATCATTTTTGTCTCAAACCCAAACTTTGATTTTCAACATGTTATAATTTCTAATTAATAATTGCTATTTTCGTTGATTTGGGTCATTTTACTTTGAGTACAATATAAATTTTGTGTACTTATTACAATTCTGTCTGAAAATTGATTTTAATATGGATTAATTAAATTAAATAAGACTGTCTTACGTGTTTTGTGTCACTGGTCTAACAAGAACAACTAATATTTTTCAATTTTAAATATTATTCTGATGATAAAAATTGATTGAATTGGCTTTTTTATGTTAACAACACTGTTTGTAAACAAAATAGTGGAAAAACTAGCTGTCTTAATGTGATCTACTGCTTAAAAAAAGAAAAAAATATTCCTAAGTCAGCCGAGTTCTTTTATTATGTGTCACTGGTCTAACAAGTATTCTATTAAACTGATAACAGTTAAATCAATTTAATAAAAAGATTATAATAATACAGCATATAAAGTTGTGTTTAACACCCTAAACCACAATATTACAATTTTTAAATAAAGAATAAGAATTCATTTTTAAAGAAATGTCACTGGTCTAACAGTCACTGGCCTAACAATACATTTGTTATGCTAGTGACAAATCCTGTTATACCAGTGACACAATGCTAAGCAATGAAATAATTTCATGTAGAAAAATTGTTTTTTAAAAGTTATAATAATATTATGATTATTCACAACTTTAATAAAGAATGTCTTTGGATTAATAGAAAAATGTTACCAATCTAATGCAAAATGTCACTGGCCTAACGCATGTCACTAGTCTAACTAATGCTTACTTTTAAGTAATTACTGTATTTGTGTTAATGAGCCAATTAAGCTCAGCCATTGCATTATTTGAGTTACAATTACCATTTTATTAAATATAATAAAATATTTTGTGGAAAAAATCGTACTTTAAAATTTCGAAAAAAAATTGCTGAAAGTGTACCTTATTTTGAAAATGAAAATATATTTGGTAAGATGATAGTGATTACCAATGATATCAGCAATATCTTGAGTTTTTCAAAAATAAATTTATTCTTTATTCATAAAAAAACATGAATTCAGTAATATTAACGAAAAATACAAATTGAAATAAATATGGAATTGATATAAAACTAAGAGTCCAATTTTGTCCCAATATCTGAACTGAGTTTTTCATTGTTTACATCCATAAATTATATGCAGATTTTAGAGTTGCAATTTGACGGAGTCTACTGAAAAAATTTAGGATTTAATTTAAATCTTATTTTGAATTTGATATTTTCAAGGAAAAAAGCTAATTTAATCATTTTTCATACATTTAGTTGCAGCTAACTTTACCTTGATGGAACCTGAAATTAATTTGTGAATGAAATTAGTTTTATTTTTATAGTACTTGTAAAAAAGCTGAATTTTAATCTCTCCATATTCTTTCATTGCACCACAATTTTAAGTTAACTACAAAATAAATTTAATCCCTGAATGATATATATAAATTTCCCTAAAATAATATTCCTTAATCTGAAAAAAAAGGCAAAATGACAAAATAGTGACAATGTAAATAAAAATTTCCCAGTACCATATCTCTGAATTATATATATATAAATTACCCTAAAATAATATTTCTTAATCTGAAAAAACACAATGACAAAATATTGAAACAATTTTTTCCCCTGAAACTGATAATTTAAATGATTATTCACTTTAAATGATAATACAAAGGAATAATAATATTATGTGCTTAATGTTAGTAAACAAAAAGATAAATATAATGAATCAAAATAATTTAACTATTGAAATGATGCCAAAAAGCCATTGGAATAACTCAAAAATAAACATTTGTTTTTTCATACAATCATTTTAGTGATTATGTTAATATATATATATATATATATATATATATATATATATATATATATATATATATTTAAAAAAAATGGAAAAATAGATATAACATTTAAAGAAAAAATTAAAATCTCCCAATCACATTTTAGAATGTTTTCCACAAGACTCAATTACAAAAAGAAAAAATTTGATTTAGAGCAATATCTCACAAATAAAAGTAGTACTTCTAAAAGAAAAGAAAATATTTTTAAATAGTTTGAAATTAAATAATAAATTTATCAAGAGGTAATTTGTATATTTCATTCAACAAATAGATGATAATAAAGATGTATATTAAATCGCATAACAATGAATATTACATGTATTTCCATGACTTCAATTTTCAGTACTAATTTATAAATGAAATGTTTTAAACAATTTTTTTTTAAACATAAAAGGACATAAATATAAGTAAAAATATTCTGTAGTTTTTCCATTTCCCAATAGTTAAAAAAAAATTGTCAGCATGATAGACAAAGGAATATTTTAAGTATAAAAATTGATAAATAAAATCCTTCTAGTCATTTTTATTTTAATGCATCTTCAAAATCACTTACAGCTGATTTTGAAATGAATGATGCTTCACATGGAAGATTTTAAAAGAATAATTCAACATTTTTTTTTTTTTTTAGAAATATATAGCTTCTTGCATTTGCAATAGACAAAATAATATTTGTACAAAAAGATCTCAATATAAACAAAAACATTTGTTGTTGTTTTAATTTTTACATAATCACATTAGTTTATTTTTTTTTTTTAATGTAATTTAAGAAAAATTTTAGGATTTTGTTTGTAATTTAGGTAATAATTTAGGAAAGACAAATATATCAAAAGAAGGATTTGAAAAAAGTTATTTAATTATTTTAAAGCTCGATGGCCTATGGTTAAATATATATATATATACTTAAATGCAGAGTAAAATTTTATTAGTAATGACAAAAATAATACAGAAACAATTCAAAAGAAATTACTGACTGGCTCAAGATATTTTTCTGTATTTTCACGATAAACAATGAAATGCTTTCATGAAAAAATTAAAAAATTCTCACAATAAGAAACTTTTAGCCACATTTTTTTTTTTTTTTCTTTTAATATCACTGGTTTGTTTTCATACGAATAACAAATGTTTCTCACGGAAGATTTTAAAGAGTAATTTTATTAATTTAGATTTCAATAGCCCTTGGTTTAGTAGACAACACATTGTTTTTGCGCATGAACATTATGATAAATAATTTTGCATCTAAATACTGAATAAGTTTACGTTATTGTGCCTAGTAACAACAAAGGAACAATGCAAAACTAAGGTTATTATAGAAAAAAATATCAAGAAACATTATTGTGACATCGCAAAATGTTTGAGAAAAACATCCAACAAAGATCTACAACTCCTGCCTTCGCGTTACCGTTGGTAAACAAACAATTTTCGATGTTATTTACATTGGATACAGGGTATGTGCGAATTACATTTAATTTGTTTTTGGTCATTGTTTTCGATTAAACAAGTTTTGTAAAAAACTGTAAGGATATGACAACAATTATTTAGACCTAAATCTCTTCTTAAAACTAAAGATCAGGCATAAAGAGTTATACCTGGATGTAAAAATACAGCTGATAGCACAGTGCAGGTGACAATGTCAGCTGTGCGCAACTAATATTTTCAAAACAAAAGTCTTACCCAAAACCAACTCCCATTGTTCGTTTCCTATAGAGCGTTCGGGCACAACTTCTAATTCCAACATAGTCGAACTTCTTGGAGTTTAGTTAACTAAGACTATCATAAAAACATTTTTTATCTGTACTCCACACAATCATTGTAATAAATACTTAAAACAGACTGCTTTTCTTTACTAACACTCTAACATCGCCATCTTACATGATTACATTTCAACAACCAATAATGAAAACGATCGTGCAGCGCTTGCGCAGTAGAAAATTTATTTATTTTTTTTAAACAGATTTCAGCACGCGGTAATGTTAGTAAATACAAGATGTTTCATAAAAGGTAAATTAAATAAAAATTCTAAACTCGGTATATAACTTAATAAATTTATTTATTGCTAAAACGGTTTAATTTACTCATTATTATTTTAAATTACTGAAAATACGTTGCGTGCAAAAAGAGTATTTTACTATTTTGAAATAAAGAATAAAAAATAAAGAAAAATAATAAAACTTCTTTTTAAGTTGAGCGCTTCTGTATCTTTTAAAAACATGAAAATCAACAAAAATATTTAAAATTTCGCTTATTGTGCCTTCATTGTTTATTTATATTTGATAAAAAAAATAAAACTTTAATCATTAATTAAATTCTTAATTGGTTTTTAATTGTTAATTAATTTTTTTCCGACATCAAAAATACGTCAACGTTTTTAAAATGTATACATAATTGAAAATAAAATAACTATTTCATTCTAGTTCATACATAACATAAGTAATTTTGAATATTACTTTATTTCCTGTTTCTGTGAAAAAACTCAGGGTATGACTTGGGGAGTACGTCTTGCTTTTTTCCCCTGGAACATAGAGAATTCCTGATTATAGTTTTTAAATATTATTATTAAAATAAAAATAAAAAATCCATAAAATATCTACATTTTTACTTTTTTCTATCTTTACAAGAAGAAAGTATTAGATTTGTGAAAAAAAATAGACTTTTGGTTTTCAAGAGATTTATACGCTTTAGAAGGTCTTGAACACGTTTTGATGGTGTTTAGAAAATGTCTGTCTGTCACTATGTCATTCTGATCTGTATTTTACAAAAAGTTTTGTGGGCGCTCTATCTCAAAACTAATACACGGAAGTTTACAAAACTCTAGATTCAGTTAGATCTTGATATAAACTGGAGCTGTTTAAATTTTGATGCATACAACGCAACAGGTGGCGCTGCTGTGCTGCCTTATTTCAATTTCCACGATAGCTCTATCTCAAGAAATAATGCACGGATTTTCATAAAATTTTAGATGAACCCCTCGGGGACGAGCGACACGTATGCGTGCTGCAAAAAGGCTTAAGAATCCATGTTAATCTCCACCAGTAAAATTTTAGCGTAAAATCCCCCTTATTTAACCGAAGCATTTTCTTGATTTAATAAGGCGCAAATTTCTAATTTTAAAAACCGATGATAAAACATTAAAAATTTCGTAAAAGGCTCCCGTCTCTGTCCGTGAAGACACTCGCGAGCTAATGCTATTCCTATGGGGAGGCTTTTTTTAATAACTCTTTCGCATTTTGAATTTTTTTTTGGGGGGGGGGGGGAGGGCATTGGATAGCTGAGGTCCCTCTCAAGATCGTTCCTTGATTTTTCGATTTTGATCGCACATACTTTTTATAAAGTTACTTTCGTTTTCAGAACCGGTTCAGAAAGTGAAAGTAATTTTATAAAAAATACTTGTGACCAAAATTGAAAAAATAATCAAGGAGTGATCTTGAGAGGGACCTTAGCTATCCAATGAATACATACATATATTTATTTAAAAAGTCAAAATGGGAAAGAGTTATTAGAAATTGCTTTCCAATAGGATTTGCATTAGCTCGTGAGTGTCTTTGTGGGCAGGGACAAGAACCTTAAATTAGTACTTGATATAATTTGGTGTTTATTACTCTTTGGTGTAAATAGCTCAACAGGTGACTCTGCCATGCTGCATTTTTCATTATTATCGCAACAGATATATCTCAAGAACTAATGTCGAATTTTCAAACCTCAGATTCAGTTAATCCGCGATATAGATTAGTGTTGTTTTGTTTTTTAAGTAAATCCCTCCTACAGATGGCACTGCTATGCTGCATTTTTTATGACTTCGCAATAGCTGTATCTCAAGAACTAATGTATGGATTTTCATACTTTAAAGAAACTAATGCACAGATTTTCCTCAAACATCAAATTCAGTTAAAAGTTGACATAAGTGTTTGCTTACTAGATTTTGGTGTAAACAATCTAAGCGGTGACGCTGCTATGCTGCATTTTCAGGGATTATTAACATGTATAAGATAGAAGAAAGTTTTGGGATTTCCGCATCTGACAAGTTTTGTGTTCACTTAACCCGGGAGAACGCGCGCTTACACAGGGTATGAATGGATGTCACCAATAAAATCAAATTATAACAGTCACTTTACTTAAACGGAGACAATTCTTACAAATTTTGCGATAAAATAAGTTAAAGATAACTTAAAAAAATTACTGGTTGCAATTGTAAAAACCATACGCACTCCGGGTCTTTTAGGCCCTGCGCGCGTCCTCCCGGGTTAACAATTTTTATTAATACTCGCCAATAAAGTTGAAAAATGGTTTGTTGATGTTACGATATATATATACTCAAATGGTTACTATTGTATATTATTAATGGTCTTAAATAAATATATATACACATATATGTTTGAGTTAAGATTAAGTAGCATTTATAAGTAGTTTACAGGGTTGCACAAAAGGATACCATTACATTATGGGGGGGGGATCGTTTACAGTCACTTTAATGCTGTTAAGATGATTCAAACATTACGAAATCAGTGTATATTCAGCACACACTGCATGTTTGATATAAATTACAGAATGATTAGCATTTATTATTATTTTTTCTATAGAATCACAAAATAACTCGATTAAAAGACTGGTATAATTGAAAATTACTAGAAGGAGCAAATTCGGCTAAAACTGTTTTTTTTTTTTTTTTTTTTTTTTTTTTTTCACTAGGGGCAAACATGAATCTTGGCATCTCTCTTCTGCTAGATACATTTATAAATAGAATTTTAATAATTTTCTAATAATGGACTTATTTTAAAATTTAATGTAATCATGATAAATGTAACACAGTAATATTGAACTACGTAATCTGCTTTGTCAAATAGTCATTTATTAAAATCTTGAAAATAAAATAAAAAAAAAAAAAAAAAAAAAAAAAAAAACAGCTTTTTACAAGATTTTTGAAGTAATAATTACCCTTTTTTTCCCCACACCATCCTTAGATTCTTTTAAGCTTTTGCTTTAGCATGTCCCAAACAGAACGATTTTAAGAATGAGAAAAATCGACAAACAAAATCTTTGCCCCTTCGCTCTCGCGCCCGGCGAACATGCCCCCTCTGCCTCTCCCCCCCCCCATTAGTTTCAGCCCTGCGTTTTCTTCTAAACTGATCTAATTTCGAGTGTATTACTTTCGAAGTGTATTTCGAGTGTGATATAGTGCGTATAATTTCTATTTGTCGAATACAGGGCTACACGAAAGTCTTCGCACACATATTACGGGATATAGACATAGTAATTACTGAAAATATTTTTTGCTGAGTTATGTGTTTATTATTATTATTACCCCCCCCCCCCCTTCGTCTGTCTTACCTATGAACTTTGATTGAGAAGCGAAAGGCCAAGTAATGTATGCTACATTCTTTTAGCCAGAACTATGTCCCCTAGCTACTCTGATTAAGACTCCAGATAAAAAAGGAATGCTATTTTAGAGCTTACAGTACATAGAATACATTAGCAAATAAAAGAATAGAATCACATAAGAATAGTTTTAGATAATGGTCGCTTATCCAAATCTGACAATATCGTTTACCAGCAAGAAAAGTGACACCGCTTGCAAAAATTCATTTTGCGTTTTATTCCTATAATGTGTCTGTCATAGAGGCGTTTTGCTACAAAAAAGGTTTCATAAATGTTGTTATACGGAAAATCGGTTTTTTACGCTATGTGTCCATTCGTGATCTCGGAAGGAAGGTGTGGCTGGTGTGGGGAGATAAAATTATTTAATCAAGCCTCAAAACCTTATCTACGTCTTAGGGATTTTAAGCTTTTATGCACACTTTTATTCCCGAATGCAAAGCTAAATGCTATAATTTCATGTTAGAATAAAAACATGCAAATTTTGTTTTGCCTCTCCTGTGAAATTTACTTATGCCGAGATGTGTGACTTTCCTTGCATGTGAGCAATATGTGCATTCTAAAATTTTGAAAATGTCGAATTTTTATAACAGTAAAGGCAGCAGGTCCTGAGTCCCACTTTAGCTTAATCCGGTCTTGGAAAAAAGACAAAGGGAAAAAAAAGCAAAACAACAATAGCAATTTTCGGATTTTTTTTTTTTTTTTTTGGTCGGGATTTCTGACGCGTCGCTAGGGAACACAATGAGTTCCAGGGAAGAATTTATGTTTTTTGCTCGCCAAAAAGCATAAAATGTTTAATATTCCAGAGGATGCTTTTGCCATTTGGATGCTTTTGGAAAGGGAATTGTACTTCTTTCCATCCCGGGCTACTCACTGAATCCACCACTGTAAAGAAATTTTATAACAAATATTGTTTACGTTCGAATTGAAATCCTATTGGATAAAAACCTCCATGACGAGCATTCCTGGATAAGCCCTGATTATGACTAATTGGGCCCCAGGGCAAAGATAAATTAGGGGGCCCAATTCGAATCCTTGCAACGTTATTCAAATAGAACTGGTGGTCACTCATATATGTGTATGTGTAATGCATAAACATATTTTCATACCTTCGATATAAAAAGAAGAAAATTCTTAGCTCCATCAATTCTAAATTAAATACCTTAATTAATAAAAGAACACATTTTTTTTCTTTAGTACAGAACAAAACTATTTTATATAATTTTAGCAATTTGTTATGTTACTTTAAGGTGAATTTAATGGAAGAATTAGAATTGGAAAAAGAAAGTAAATATTTTATAATTTAATGTATGGATTTGGGAGGCCCATGAGCAAAGTCCCAATTTGCACATAAGACTTCTCCCGGATAATAAACACCTCTATTTAGCGAATACTTTTTCGATCCTCAACACCTTATATATTTGTATGCATTTATCTCTGAACAACGAACCTTTCAAAATAGCCGAAGGATTTCGAGGTCTCAAGGTGTTCGTTATTCAGAGGTTTTGCAGTACTTTCATTATTCAATTTACATTGAAACTAGTTTTAATTTACAGCAGCGAAATGAAGGATTAAGATGCATATGTGATGGTTAACAACAAGGTGTTTGAACTATTACGTAAACTGTCTTGGCAGATACCCGTAAGAATCCAGACGTCATTATTTTCTTATTTATTTGTTCGTTTATTTCCTAAAGCGCTCGTTGCCAAGTCGAGTAGGAATTATTTTCAAGACAAGAAATTGAGTATACTTCCGCCTCTGACGGTGACGTTAAAAATCAAAAGAGTGGAATAAAATCCAAAAGACATTTTTAAATTCTTTTTATGTAAACAGTAAAACCTGTAAAGGTGGAATCTATCTATAGTGGAGTACCGCATTAAATAGTTTCCGCTAAAAAACTTTCGCTAAACAAGGATACCTGCAAGACATACTTTATTCCCGACCCCTTGCGGTTTAACTGCATATGGTTTAATGTATTTTTGCTTTCTTCTGTCTTTACAAGAATAAAAATACTGGATTCGCGAAAATTTTCGACTTCCGGTTTTTGACAGATTTATACGTTTTAGAGGTCAGAGATCCCTTAAAACATGTTTTTGCAAAATGTCTGTCATGAGTCCGACAAATCTGTCTGTGTTGTGTGTGTGACAAAAATTTCGTGGGTACTCTATCTTAAAAATTAATTCACGAAATTTAATAAAAAATTATTTTCCTTTTGTCCCTGATATGAATTGATGCTGATTAGTTTTTAGTGTAAATCGTCCTACAGGTGGCGCTATGCGGCATTTTTCACGGTTTCCACAATAGATCTATCTCAAGAACTAATGCACAGGTTTTCATAAAATTTTAGATTCAATTACTACTTAGTGTAATTTGGTGCTAATTACGTTTTGATATAAATCGCCCAAAAGGTGACTCTTATTTTGCATTTTTTTTCACGATTTCAGCAATAGCTCTATTCTATCTCAAGACTTAATGCGCGAATTTTCCTCTACCTTCAGACTCACAAGTTGACACATTTGTTTAAAAGGTGTTAAACGCCCAATAAGTGGCGCTGTTATACTGGATTTTTCATTGTGTTCGCAATAGCAAATGCACAGGTTTTCATAGAACTTCAGATTCCGTTGGACATTGACATAGATTGTTGCTGATTAGATTTTAGAGTAAATCACTCAGCTTGCGCTGCTATGCTAAATTTTGTAGGATTTACACGATTTCTGTGACAGTCATATCTCAAGAACTAATGTATGGAATTCCATATCTTTAGAATCTAGGACTTCTGGAACGCGTTCAATCAATCGGTCGTTCGGTTGATCGAGGTTCGGATAATTGATACCCCTAGATACAAATCTATAGATCATATTCAGAAAATATTTAGAGTACCTTTCCGCTTAGGAATAACTGGTTTTCAAATACGCTATGCGTTTTCTGAAATGTTTACTTTGGTATCCTCTTTATCTTACTAAAAGGCGAAGTTTTGTTAAACTATTCTTTATTAAGTATTTGAAAATGTTTCATAGCATATGCTTGACGCATGATTTTCCTTTCTTGTTTCCTTTCTTTGTCCGACCATACAAGCAAAACATCGTTATCTTACTACTGTCAGTTTCGCCCGAGTGTCAAATTTGTAAAGATAATCCTCTGTATCCAATATTTACGGAAATGTATTTTATTTACTTGTATTATCTATATAAATATTAATCATTAACTCGTAACCTGAAAAATATAATTTAGATAAGTCTGTGAGACGCAATGATATGGCAGAACTTATCTTTGTTTTCGAGTAATGATCATTTGTCATTCACAGCTTTGTGAAATTTTGAAGGGTTCTACTTTTCACTTAATTGTTCTATTAGTTTCGTATAACCGGCATTATATAAAGCACAACGGTTTCGTGCGTAATGCTGACGTCATCTTGAAGTTGGAAACACATGACGATTAAATTTTGGTTTGCAATTTTCGCTACAGCAATTTTTTTAACTTCTAAATTTTAAAAATTAAAATTTTTATACTTGCGAAAAGGGAGGGGGGGTGTACTGTCGTGTGAAATTTATTTCTAAATTGTATTGCTTATTGAAATTTATTTCTAAATTGTACTCATTTATTGTGGTTTTTAAAAATCTTTTTTTCCACCATGAATTTTTTTTTTAACTTTCTAAATAGTGTGTGGGTTTTATTGTGGAATAATAACATAACCCATTTGCATTTAAAACAATATAAATAGTGCAACATTTATCTAAGCTGAATTTCCCAGAACTGGTGAAAAGTACTTCACATTCACATTTTCCTGCTAAACACCATCTAGCAAACATCAATTAGAATGATGTAATATTATACAAGAACTTATCAGCGGAATATTATAAAATTAGGAGTTCCCCTAATAGGGGAAAAAATACTTTGAAATGCAATTTGTTTGGAACTGTATCACAATTTGTTTGAAAACTGTATCCTAATTTACTTATTTTTTATGATTTTAAAATGATTTTAAGCGCGTTTTAATTTTTTTTTTTTTTATCGTGTGTAGACAAATACAAAAAAAAAAAAAAAAAAAAAAAAAAAATCCGTTTGCGTTTAAGTTAATATAAATAGCTCAGCATTTATTCCCAACTTATATTCCATAACGAAATTAACACATTCGCGGCCGCTCACGCGCTAGTGCGTGAAGTTCCCATTCATTCAACACAGAAGGCGGAGTTATCGGCAGCGAACGTGTTAAAATTTTATCAATAAATAAAGAAAATATAAATAAAACACAAACCATTTAACATAACTTAAACTACTGAAATCATATAGTAAATGCATAGACATATATTAACGTTACTACATTCTACATGTAAAAGTATATTTCATAAAACAAAATAATACTCCATTAAAAGACATGTGCTATTAGTAATAAACAGACCCGAAAAGCTTACACTGTTTAAAAAGTACAGAAAATGCAAAGGCTGCCATCACAAGATTAGAACAGTGTTTAGCAATTACTACAGACATCAAAACAACGAATTTGTAAGCCAATTTGAAGTAAAATTAAAAACAAGTGGTTAAGTGTGATCGCAGATCGCGCAGAGGGTTTCGATTAATATTTATTTCAAAACAATAGGTCCTTTAATTAATAAATCCAAATTGTTAATTTTTTGTTATAAAACTCTTACATCGATGGTTAGCACTAATAAATTTAATTATAAAATAATTATAAGAGGAAGTTGTTTATTTTGATCAAATTAAAGATATTCAAATCAAATTTATTATTTAATTAATGAAATTCAAAATTCCAATTTTTTTGAAAATCCGAAATTTAAAAAAAAAATCAGCGGAGATGTAAATAAAATTTTTAATTTCTAAAAATGCAAGAAAAATGTTTAAATGAAATTTAGAATCCTGAATCATTTATAAATCGCAAGAGTTTTTTAAATAGGAAGAAAAATGATGGTTGGTTGATTGGTTGTATTGATTTTAATGGTGCAAAATCCTTTGCGCCAACCAAAGAATAAAATATTGAAAACATGAAAAAGGATATAACACAATTAAGTAAAAGAGAAAAAAATTGAAAAGCTATCTGGATGGGGTATCCCAACCAGATAGGAAGAAAATTGAATTCCAAAAAGTATTATTAATGTCACTGATAAAAATAAATAATTAAATAAAATAAACTTTTGAACTGGCGAAATTACGAAATTTCTTTTAATTAACCCTTTACCTACCGACAGTACTTATAAGTACCATTGAAATTACTTATTATAAAATTCTTTCAATATGTCAATTAGTTATAATATGTTTAGAATGTGTTACAGATACATTACTTTATCTTGTTCCAAAAGTATTATTGGTTACACAAAAGAAAAATATTTTTAAAAAGGATTATTTATTTTGCCTCTGTATCTTTTCAGCTTTCTTGGAGCTGAGGGAGGGGGATGGGGATTTTTCATTTCGGAAATATTTCTATATTTATATCGTAAGAACATCATATTTGTACATTTTATAATTCTACAAAATACTGAAAAAATAGATTTGAGTGGGTGTCAGGGTCTGATACCACCTCTGCTAAAGAATGGAATTTCCGCTGTTTCTCTATTTCAATATTTCGTATTGTATGGCTGTGTATCAGAATTTCCAAGGTGACATTCCTTCTTTGTGGAAAGGGGAATTGACAGATAATCCTATGCAGGTGGTGAATAAAAGAAAGAGAAGATTGCTGAGAGGCATGTCCATCTGTCAGTGAGGAATGCGGATGGTCAGCAGATAAGCAACGTGTCACTAGGCAAGAAAGGAGTGGGGGAATGTGCCCAATGAATGAGCTCCAAAGGTTGGTTCGTGTGACCCAGTGAGTTGAGAAGGGCAAATCTTGTCTCAGATAAGTCATTCCGTACCTAGGTTTCGTACCTAGAGGTTGCTCTGTATGGAAGAGCGTAAGCAGTGCGTTTTCTGGTGAGCAAAGGACACAGACGTCCTAGTGGTTAGCGCGCTGGGCCGAGTAGTGCAGGCCGAGCATACTTGTGTCGGGAGATTCGAGATTGATCTCCGATAAAGTGAATCTAACGTGCATTGAGTGTGAGGTGGACAATGTAATTGGAATGGTACACAGCCAATCTTTACTGTATCTAATTTAATGTTGAACCGGATCACCTATATCCGAGTTGTAATTGTATATAATTGTAAAAAGCATATTTAGTGTGTACATATATTCTTAATAAACTGATAATTCAGTTAATTGATAGCGTAAATCTTCATTTACACAATCCTCACAGTGGGTGACCGATATCACCTAGTAATATCGGTGGTGGCAGCTATATCTACCACGGACTTTCTTCAAAGTTGTGTGGACTGAGAGGAACGTCCGACAAATTGGTGGCAGCGGTGGGATAGAATCGCCTGAAACCAGTGACCAGCGAGCCGTGTTGCAGTCTGTTAATGCCGGATTGTCGAATGTGTGCTAAAGTGTCGTGCCATATCGTCGAGTGTGTGCTAAAGTATCGTGCCGGATCGTCGAGTGTGTGCTAAAGTGTCGTGCCGTATCGTCGAGTGTGTGCTCAAGTGTTGTGCCTGTGCCGTATCAGTATTAGAAAAAACTGAACCGTTGTGCCATATTACCGCTACATCGTGGAACTACCTGTGATTAGAAAAGTACCCCAGCAAATAAAGTATAAGGTAAGGTGTTTTGATCATATCCTTCTACTGACATCTCGAACCAAAATTTGTTTTGGTATAATTAATAGTAATTTAAGTAAATTGTCTATATTATTTATGTGTTTTATCAATACTTCCTACCTATAAACCATAATTAATATAATTAATAACCATATTGGCTATTGATTTAAGGAAAGGTCATAATAACTTGAGCTAGTATTGACTGTCTATATTTTTTTTTTACTAATTGAGGTAATAATAGTTGGAAGGAATAATTAAATTTATTTAAATTTAAATTATTGTTAAAGTAATATTTAAATGAAGCAAAACTTAAACAATATTGCAAGTTTAAGTTTGAAGAGTGTACAATAACATTTGCTTAGAATTTTAATTGGCCAATAGTAGTGAGAAAAAAAAGGCTCAAAAGCGAGCCATAGTGAAAAAAAAAAAAAAAAAAAGGCTCAAAAGAGAGCCATAGTGAGGAAAAATAAAAGTGAAGATTTTCAGTATATTTGTTTTAAGTGTAAGAACCAGTATTGAGTTTGGAAATATTTTAGTGAAGATAATTGTAGAAATTTATATGTGCATGTTATACAATTTTTCTTTATGTGGATTTTTTGATCGACATCAGTACTTCTATTCAATGTCAACGTATCAGTATTATTATGTAAATTGTATGTTGTTATCTAAGTGTATAAATTGAAATCTGTATTGCATAGTAATCAAATCGAATTGTTGTTTTACCTTTTGTTTTGTTGGAAGTATATTGTATGATATTAATGGTTGAGAAAAATTAGAGTATTCAGTAGATTAATTAGAAATGAAATGCATTGATTATCTGAAGGGTATTAATTAGTAAAATAAGTGGAGATGTATCTGTACTAAGTTAGAAAATTAGGAAATATTAATTTGGTAGGTTTAACTATTCTTGTGGGGTGGTAATAACAATCGGTGAAGGTATGGCTTTCTTATTGAAACTAAAAAAGGTGGATCTTCAAGGGGTAGCCGAAGAATTGGGTGTTGAATTCGCGGAAGATGATACCAGAATTCAGCTTAAGCAAAAGATAATGGACAGTGATGAGTATGACGAGGGGGTTATTAAGGAATTATCTGACGCTGTTGTTGCAGAACGATTAGAACACGAAAAATTAGAACGTGAAAAGTTAGAAAAACAGGAAATGTTAGAGCGTGAAGAAAAACAGGTAAAATTAGAACACGAAAAGTTAGAAAAACAGGAAATGTTAGAAATGGAAAAATTAAGAATGGAACATGAATTAGAAATGGAGAGACTAAGGGTTCAAGGATCGGCAAATAATTTTAATGGGTCTAGGGAATCTAGTAATGAAAGTAACATTGAAAAATTGATCAAAAGTGTTAAAACTCTATCTATCAAAATACCGGAAGGGACTGAGGGATGGAATTTATTTTTCAACAGTCTAGAAAGGGCATTCAAAACTAAAAATGCACCGGAAAACCAGCAGGCCGAAATTCTACTAAATATGTTAGGAGATAAGGCGGATAATTTGTTAATTTATACCACTACGGAACAAATGGAGAATTATGAGGAGTTAAAGGAGTTAGTTCTAAGGGAACATGAGCCGACACCGAAGGCGTGTTTGGAAAATTTTAAGAAGGCTAGGAGAAACCAGAACGAAACTCATGTATTATTTGTATCGCGTTTAATAGCGACATGGGAAAATTATTGTAAGATTAGAGGTGCTGACTCTTATGAAAAGGTCAACCAGTTAATAGTTACTGATAAATTAGTAAGTACGTTAGATGAGGATACTGCGTCATATATTGGGTTAACTCACCAAGGTAAATGGTTAGAAACTTCTAAAATTGCTAAAGAATGTGACAATTATTTTGACGCTAAACATAAGTCTTACGCCGTTACGTATAAAAGTTTTAAAGGTAAAGATAGGCACGTAAACAATGAAAAAATGAGACCGAGGGAGGATAACAAAGTTAGTAATAATTGGAGGCAAAACGGGAGTAATGAGACTAATTCTGTTTCGGATAGGAAAATAGATTTTAAGAAACCTAGTGATGCTTCAGCGCCTAAATGCTTTAAATGAGGTTTGAGAAGTCATTACCTATGTTTTTGTAATAAAGTGGGTAATGAGGGAAATAACGGTAATAAAGGGCGAGATCCGAAAGCGGGTGTACATAAGGTTGTGGTAAAAGAAAGCAAAGAGTTACCTAATGGAGCTATTGTGGCGAGAATATCGGCAAAGGCCGAACAGAGAACTAATCTTATTGGCGAGAAATTAAATAAACTTGAGAAAATTGAAGTCAGTGTAAATGGGCAAAAAGCAAAGGGATTGGTTGATTCTGGATGTGAAATTAGTGTTGTTCATAAAGATTTGGTACCGGAAGAGAAATTAAAAGGAGCGGGTAGTATTTATTTACAAGAGTTATTCGGTGAAGCAGTTAAATCGCCGTTGGTTAAACTACCGTTAGCTATCCGCAATTCGGACAAACTAATATAATTCATCAGGAAGTACTTTGCGCAGTGACTGATAATATTAATGAGCAGGTAATTTTACATCCCGAAGTGATTAATGAGTTGTCAGGTATCAACCGCGAGGAGCCATTGCTAGAGGCCCAAGAGTTAGAAAATTCGGAAATTATTGATAACTTGAATGAAAAGGAAGGTATGAATAACGATAGTTGTAATGTTTACGCAATAGAAGCGAGTTCGTCAAATGTACAAAGTCAGAATCCAGAAAAAACAGAAGTGGAGAAAGATAATAAAGCTATTGTTAGCAATTCAGATATGTTTAAGAAATCCCAATTAGAATGTAAAGAGTTAGAGAAAGCTTGGGAATTAGCTAAAATACATAAGGGGGATTATTATATTGTAAATGGCTTATTATATCACAAAGAGAAATTGTTAGGCGAAATTATAGAGCAATTAGTAGTACCTAAAATAAGGCAAGAAGAAATCTTAAAATTAGCGCATAGTTCGGTATTTGGAGGGCATCATGCAGCCAAGAAAACTTTACAGAGAATCAGGTATTCATTTTATTGGGAGGGGATGGCGAAAGAAACTAAACAATTTTGTGAGTCATGTTTAAAGTGCCAATTGACTAGAGGGGTTAAAGTAAATGATAGAGCTCCTATTTCCCCAGTATCGCGACCGGAACTCCCATTTCAGGTAGTTAATGTTGATTTAATTGGGCCTATTGAACCTAAAAGTTCACAAGGGCATCAGTATATACTAACCTTAATTGATCAACATACTAGGTGGGCGGATGCGATCCCTCTAAAAAGTTTAACTGCTAAAACCGCGTGTGATGCGTTACTTCAAATATTTATGAGGACAGGAATTCCGAATATAATTGCCTGTGATAATGGAACCAATTTCACTGCCGACTTAACGAAAGAATTTGAGAAAAGGTTAGGTGCTAGTCCAAGATTTTCGACCCCACAGTATCCACAGTCTAACGGGCTCGTGGAACGATTTAATCAGACTCTTAAACGTATGTTACATCATACTATTAGAGAAGAAGGAAAAAAGTGGCATGAACAAATACCATTTGTATTATGGGCGTATAGGGAAGTCCCAAATTCTACGACGGGAATCCCACCTTTCCAATTATTATATGGTAGAGCGCCGGAGGGTCCTTTATCGATTCTCAAGTCATCCTGGGCAGGAGAAAATAAGGGGGCGCAGTTAGATACTACGCCGATTCATGAGTATTTGAATAAACTTAGAGGACGTTTAGAAAGAGCCGCAAAAGAGGCAAAATTATCGTCTGTGGTGCAACAAAATAGAATGGCGTATCATTATAACTTAAGGTCAAAAGAAAAAACGTTTGAAGTAGGTGATAAGGTAATACTGTTAATCCCCGATTCAACTAATAAGTTATATTCTAGGTGGCAAGGGCCGGCAACCATAGTCGAAAAACGAAATCAGCATTCGTTTATAGTTGAGTTAGCTGACGGGAGTAGGAAGCATGTGCACCAAAATAAAATACGAGAATTTATTGCTAAATGTAATATCGTTAATATTGTTTTTGAGGGTGATGAGGAATTTGGAGAAATTCCTATTTTGAACCGGGATCAGGAAGTAGAACGAGATATAGAAAGGTTCGAAATAAAAGGGTTATCTAACAATCAAGTTAAAGATATAAAGTCTATTTTGAGGGAGAATAAAGAGGTGTTTATGGGTCCTGTACGACCAGCTGAAGTAGGGAAGCATCATATTGATCTTAAACCGGGGGTGGAAAGGAAAAAGCCAAAGATATATAGTGTACCGGTAGCTTATAAAGAGGAAGTAGATAGGCAGATTCAGGAGTTATTAGAATTAAATCTAATCGAAGTGTCAAATGTTGAAATTAGCCATCCAATTGTTTGCGCGGCGAAAAAAGACGCAACTGTTAGGCTTTGTATAGACTATAGAGCTTTAAATTCGGTAACTCAGGTTCCAACCTTTCCGATGAAAGATTCTCAAGAAATCATGTATACCGCAGGGGCGGCTAAGTATTTATCATCGATTGATTTATTGAGAGGTTATTGGCAGATTAAAATGGCTGAGGAGTGCAAATATTTGACAGCTTTTACAACACATAATGGAACTTATCAGTGGCGTACAATGCCTTTTGGATTATCAGGGGCGGCTGCCACGTTTCAGAAATATATGAATGAGGTTCTTCAAGGTCATCGGAGGTATGCGGAAGCATATATTGATGATGTCATCATTTTCTCCGACACCTGGGAAGAGCATTGTGAGCATGTTAGGGCTGTCATTGAAGAGTTGAAAAATAGAAATTTTACGATTAGATTGGATAAGTGCAAATTTGGAGAGAAATTGACTAAGTTTTTAGGTCATGTAATTGGAGGTGGAACGGATGCACCTGATGAGGAAAAAATAGGAGGAATAAGGGATTTAAAAAGACCAAAAACTAAAAAGGAAGTCAGATCTGTTTTGGGATTAATGGGATTTTACCGATCTTATATTTCAAATTATGCCGAAATTGCTATACCATTAACCGAATTAACCAAAGGGAAGGTTAAAAATACTGTACCGTGAAATGAAAGGGCAGAAAAAGCATTTAATACTCTTAAAGATGAGTTATGTAAAGTGACGAGTTTGGCTACACCTATCGTAGGCCGGGAATATCAGCTCCACGCAGATGCTTCCGACCTGGCAGTAGGATGTTGCCTTACTCAAAAAGATGAAAAGGGTCAGTTTAAACCGATAGCTTTTGCCAGTCAGAAATTGTCAGGGGCTCAGCATGCTTGGCCGAGTATAGAGAAAGAGGCTTGGAGTGTTCTCTTTGGGTTGCGAAAGTTTGAAAAGTGGACCTATGGATCTCAAATTGAGATCATTACGGATCATAATCCATTAAAATTTCTCACTGAAACAACCCCAAGGTCCCCCAAACTCACTAGATGGGCTCTTGCCTTACAACGCTGGAACCTGAGCATTTCTCATCGTCCAGGAGCTTAACATTTAAATGCTGACGCAATTTCTAGGCTACATAGAAAGAGCTGGGAAGAACAACCAGTTGTTAGCCCATCAACATCAACGACCCAGTAGTGGACAACCTTAAAGGTATGTCATCACGCATTTTTTTTTTTTTTTTTGTGTATGTGTAAATATTTTTGAATTTTTGTGTATAATAGTGTATTAGTACGTGTATTGTTTATGTAATAATAATATTAGTACAAGGTTCAGTAGAGATGTCAGTAGATAGTGTTCAGACACCTGGAAATACCCATGTAATAAGCATAATGAAGAAATCTGTAAAGAGACTATTGAATAGTGCTGTAAAACTAACGACTAAATAAATACCCGCATGATGGCGTTATTTTAAAACTCACTACCCGTTTGAAAATAGTCGTTACTCGTTACTACTCAGAAACCAGCTAATAACTGCAAGAAATCTAGTTACAACATGAGTCTTTGGAAGAATTCGCATTTTTTACTCTTCACATATTGTTTAGTGCTGCCATCTATCCATAAAACATGGATTTAATCAAGCTTATAATTTTGTATTAAAAAAGGCAACACACAATTAAAAAAGATACATAATTTAGTACACCATGTCTAAATTGTAGAATTTATTACTTATTAAAATAAAGAATAATAAGAGAAAGCAATTTAGCAAGAGTAAAAGCTTTGAAAATTTATACAATAAAATTATGAAATGTAATTAATCAAGCAAAATGTTTTTAGAAGCGAATCTTTTTATTAATTATAAAGTAATTATGTGTAGAGAAAATTTAATTTCTGGAATAATTTAAAAGCAATATGTTTTATTTCTTGCGTGATCATCCTATCAAACAACATCTACATTAGTACTTAAATCACATTATTATTATCTCTGAAAATTTTTATTTCTATTTTAAGATACTTCTTTTTCTTCAAATACGAAATTTAAAAACAAACAGCAAATACTCGTATAGTTCTACAATCAACGAAAAAAGAGAAAAGAAAAAGAAACTTTATCATAAACACATTTTTAAAAGCAATCTAAAAATTCGTCATTATCATAAAAATGTTTTCAAATATAAAATATAAATACGCGTGCAAAAATATTTTTATAGGAAAAAAAATATTTGGTTCAAGGTAGTTAATTAAATCATTAAAACCGAAATCGTCTACAATCAAAAATGGTCGAAGATCTTTAACAACCATGTATAAAACTAAATCAGTATATATATATATTTTCATTAGTAGCACTAATAGGTTTCTTTACATACCTTGAGAGATCTGTTTGTCTTTTTATAGAAACACATTCAGTCAGGAAAAGATTCGGATGATCAAGGAAATTTTATCTCTCTGCAACACTTTCATCATTATTACTAAGCTGCTGGCTCAATAACGGTGATAACAATGGTTTTGATGGAAAAAAAAACTATCATGTGATAGACGATGCTTTACTAATAAATGTTTTTTTTTTTTTAATTCGTTGTTGAACCCCCTTTACTTGAATACTTCATTTGTCATAAATCACATTTTGCTTTATCACTTGATACTGCAGAAAAATATGTCTACAAATTACTTATTTTTCTTTCCATAATAAATAAATCAATAAGCTCCTACAAAAACTAAGTCATTTGAGAATAATTGTTACATTCAAAGAGAATTATACGCATAGACTGATATCAAAATAACTAAAATAGGCGCCTAATGCCAGATCCCGAACACAAATTCGCATATGTTACCGCGTCGACTGTCTCGCTTCATTCATGAATTGCACAAACATACGTAAAACATCGTTTGAAGTTAGTTTCGTTTTGATCGGTGGCGTATTGACAGTAACTACAAACGAGTGATATTTCAGAGAAACGATTTGGTAATTCGTCTTTTAGAGAATACCCGTTATATGTTAAAGAATATGTGCGGTTTGAAACAGTTCTGTACTCGTATTAGTATCATATACGGGTATTTCATTTAGTTGTTTGGGTATTAAGAAAAAGAAAGATAGAAATGTGTTTTGTATATTTCAGTATCCGTTATTTTTCCGAATATGTAAGTGTGAATTTCGAGGGAGTTTTTGAAGCAGAAAAAAATGCTTTTAGAAGAACGATTGTTTTGAGATCGTTTAGGGATTGTACTATTTACCTTACAAATATGAAGTTTTATATGCATTTTTAAAACTTAAACAAAATAATTGCGCCTTTTTTTTTTTTTTTTTTTTGAGATTACATATTATGTATTAATATTTCGATTTAAAAAAGAGCCATCGATCTAAGCAATAAAAAAACAACGCGTGTTTATCATTTAAGAGTTTAATTAAACTAATTTTGTATTAATTATGCATTTTATCTATTAAAATTTTCTTATAATTTCACTGTAAAAAGAATGGAAGCTTATAGAAGAATAAAATATTCGTTATAGCTATAATTAAGGAATGATGAAGTATTTCTGGAAAGATTTGTGTTTGAAGGGTCACCATGAGCGCCGTGAGAAAGGGGGTGAAGGGGGCGGCCACTCCGGGTCCGGAGATTTAGGGGGCACAAAATTTATAATACTAACATCATTTTTGGCCTATTATAAGAAAAATTTAGGGGGAGGGCGCCAAATTCTAAGTTTGCCACACGTACAATTTTCTTTTCGCACGCCCCTGGTCACCACATAAATGTATTAGATTATTACTTGATCTTCAATACATAATGCTATTCGATTTGATATCACTTCTATTGCCTCAGTGCCTTATTATGATTTCATGCATTAGACTGAGTCTATGAATATGTTAGAAAAATTTTACGATGTTAAGCGGGGTAAAACGTTTTTGAGAACTCGCTTAATGCTAATTTCCGTTATCGACAGGTTTCGTTATCGCATGTTTCACTGGTTTCACTCTAAGTAGTGAACATTTCTATTCAAATACGCAATTAATATTTTTATTTTTAATATGTACCTTAATATACTTGTTGAGGTGGACTCGCGAGAAAGCATGAATTATACAATTGTAAGCAGCGTTTGAAGTTAGTTCCACTTTGTTCGGTTGCATATGGACTCCGGTAACGGCTAACGAGTGGCATTTTTAAATAACGATTCGGTATTTCGTATCTTAGGGAATACCCGTTTCTTAGTAACGAATACGTACGGTTTGCAACAGCTCTATTGAACTCTTCTACGCTATTACTATATGTTTGGGGAAAATTTGCCCCTAAAAGGCATATTTTCCGCTAAGGTGGGAGGTGTCAGGGTCTGATACCACCTCTGCTAAAGAATGGAATTTCCGCTGTTTCTCTATTTCAATATTTCGTATTGTATGGCTGTGTATCAGAATTTCCAAGGTGACATTCCTTCTTTGTGGAAAGGGGAATTGACAAATAATCCTATGCAGGTGGTGAATAAAAGAAAGAAAAGATTGCTGAGAGGCATGTCCATCTGTCAGTGAGGTATGCGGATGGTCAGCAGGTAAGCAACATGTCACTAGGCAAGAAAGGAGTGGGGGAATGTGCCCAATGAATGAGCTCCAAAGGGGGTTGACATTCGTGTGACCCAGCGAGTTGAGAAGGGCAAATCTTGTCTCAGATAAGTCATTCCGTACCTAGGTTTCGTACCTAGAGGTTGCTCTGTGTGGAAGAGCGTAAGCAGTGCGTTTTCTGGTGAGCAAAGGACACAGACGTCCTAGTGTTTAGCGCGCTGGGCCGAGTAGTGCAGGCCGAGCATACTTGTGTCGGGAGATTCGAGATTGATCTCCGATAAAGTGAATCTAACGTGCATTGAGTGTGAGGTGGAAAGTGTAATTGGAATGGTACACAGCCAATCTTTACTGTATCTAATTTAATGTTGAACCGGATCACCTATATCCGAGTTGTAATTGTATATAATTGTAAATAGCGTATTTAGTGTGTACATATATTCTTAATAAACTGATAATTCAGTTAATTGATAGCGTTAGTCTTCATTTACACAATCCTCACAGTGGGTGACCGATATCACCTAGGAATATCGGTGGTGGCAGCTATATCTACCACGGACTTTCTTCAAAGTTGTGTGGACTGAGAGGAACGTCCGACAGTGGGGTTATAAATATTGCACAAAATCCCAGTAAATTCAAATTTAATTAATCCTTCTAAATCCTTCACTCCTTCTACAATCCTTTAAAAATTTATTAAATGATTATATAAATCTTTTAATTTAATTTAAACAATTTACGTAAAATGCTTTAAAATGTAAAATTTTCACGAATTCATAATGCGCTAGATAAAGGGTTAAATCCAACTTAGCATGGAATCTTCAAGCTTCAGCACCGGGGTTCGATCTCATGACTTTCTGATTTGAGTCCAAGCCATGATGTCTACACAAAAAGGCAGCATGTTGCCACCAATTTTATGGATTAACATTACATAATTTTTTTACTGTGTAAAGTGAAAATATCTACAATGTCACTGAAAGAAGTTGCAGCAGCATAGCATAAAAAATCTTCTTATTACGATTATATATATTGATTTTTCATAATAAATAGGCATAAATACTTTAAACAGTTTTTACATCACTATATTACTAAACCTCAAAGTTGCAATAATCGTCTCAAAAAACATTTCAAATATTGTGTTATGGATGAAAATTAAGGGAATTACTTAAGTGACGATTAATAAGTTAACAAAGAATTATTATATCTGTTGTTCTGAAAATTGTTATTTCGTTAAAACTCCATTTTACGATCAAACATTACCAAGTTAGAGATTCTATAATCTGAATTGCAGTTAATACGATGTCACTGGGAAAATTACAGCAGTATGTCGTAGAAAACCTCCTTATTACGATTATTTGTTATAGATTTCTCATACTAAAAAAGAATAAATGTTTTAAATAATTTATGTATCGTTACATTTCTAAATATCAGAGTTGCTATTAGTTTGAATCATAGGAAAACGTCTCAAATATTGTGTTGTGAATAAGTATATAAATGACGTTTATATACTTATATGTTTATATACTTCGTTATTGTATAATTTGTTTAACAAAAGATTGTTATATCTATTTTACTGGAGGATTCTTTTTTTTTTTCTCTTTTGAAGATTTCTTTTTTTGCTCAAGTTTCCATGGAATTCTATCTTGACTTTTATTGAATGAGATCTGTAAAACAACTTTTCCAACAAGAAAGCAGTTGAAGCAGCGAAGATATCTTTCTAAGTTGGCGGCGCTAGAAAAATGTAGAAATTATGCATCAAAGTATGAAAAATGAAAATCACGTAGCTGTCAAGATTCCATTTTTTTTCAAGTCAAATAAACATAATTTAAACCACATTAATTACATAATAAACATCAATTTTTGACGATCATAACGAGTCATATATTACATGCGTCATGCATTAAACATTAATATTCGTAGACCAATGATAAAAACGTAAAAAATTGTAATTTAAGAAATTACCCCAACCATTTGAAAAATGTTTCACTCGATACATTCATCTATCATTTTAAGCTAAATACCAGTTGTTTTATTGTGTATTATCCGTGCCACTGCTATAAATGACTTTATACATGCTGCAATTTGAAGGTACGGTTCGTTTAAGTTATATCACTCTATTGTCGCCAAGCATAAAAGTTGGCGACGAAAGAAACATTTCAAACTATTTAACATTGTTGGTGCAAAAGTAATCATTATTAAAATACAGCTTTGGCATATACTGTTATACTTGTAAGACTTTGGCATATATTGTTTGATTTTACAGAGCAGAATTTTGGTGATGGAGGTTTTAAACCAAAATCGATCGCAGCACATGCATCTGTGAATGGGTCCATCAGACATCGAATCAAAAAAGTTTTTTCCCAGTTTTTCCCAAGCCGATTGCTTTTTAGTTTTCTTTTTAGGTGGTGGAAAATCAAGAGTAATAGCTATAACATTTTCCGGCTTGTTAGAATCACTATTGGCACTCAAATTTTCCTGGTTAGAACCGACCGATAGTAAAACGCCATGGCTAGTGGATTGGTCGCCCTGGCGACATGATGTTTTACAATTAATCGGTTCGGCATTAAATTGCTTCCTTTTTCGTGATCGCCTTTCAACACGTAATTGGTTTTCAGCGGCTCAATAATCTTTTGATTTTATCATTTTCTGCATTGAAAGACGTTTTTGCGCCAAACCAAATACAGTATTACTCAGTTATCCCGTCGACCAATTTCGCCAAATGATACGAATCGCCAAACTAATAAGCAACTTATACATGTTGACTGTGTTTAATATCATTGAATGCGATATTCACGTTCATTCATTTCTTTGGCTTCGGCTTTTTCCGTATCTGTTAATTTCCGTCTACCCATTTTTAAATTTGTTAGTTTTCTCCTTTATTACAATGATTTTAACCATTTTAATTTACTATTCAAATAAAAATTCTTCTAAAAGTAAAGAATTTAATTTAAATTAAAAAAAAACTCTTCTAAAAGTAAAGAAATTAATTTAAATTCAAAAGTGACCACATCATTCAAAAGTGGTAACATCATTCAAAAGTGGTAACATCATCGGGTCCATTCTCCCGAAAACAACAACCATTTTTCAAATGGTTAAAAAACAGTAGTTTATAGAATACACAATTTTAACTTTTTAAAATGTGCATTTTTATTTGATGGAGTTAATCGATTGACTTCTGAATGCCTCATATTACGTACGACATGGATTAAACATTAATATTCCTGGACCTATCATAAACAAATTTTAATTGAAATTTCAGTTTTACAATTTTCGGAACCGAAAATTTTTAAACTTCTAAACATCGCACATTTTAAATTTTTACACCATTGCACAGAGAAAAAAATGCACTTTTAAATGAAATTTGTTTAAAATCTTTATCACAATTTGTTTTCAAATTATTATTTTTTTAAAAAGTTTTTATTACTTTTTTGTCATTGTGGCAACAGAAGTATTCTATTTTTGGATATTAAATATGGACCAATCAGAAAACGAATAAAATAAGTTGCGGAATTTAACCAATAAAAAGATTCAGATATACTTCAACATTCTCAGTTCTCTACCGAAGACAGCAACTTTTTTCCAAGCAGTTAAAAATCAAAAAATAACAAAATAGTAATTTAATAAATTAGAACGATTATTTGGAAAATGATATTTTCAAAGACTAAAATTTTAAAGATTTATAAATAAACTCCATATTTAAATTAATAATAATAAACATATCTTTATGATGATCATAACGAATCATATATTACATCTAAATCTAATCAGGGAAGCGTTTTATCAGAATAAGTCAGTATACCAAATTTGAAGAAAATGTGATGATTCTGCAAGAAAAATTCATTTATCTAAATTATGGGGAACTAGCCTTGTCCCCCCTTATGTTTAACCAATGAATCCCCAAAACTAATTAGGGAAGCGCCTTTTCAGAATGAACCTATGTACGAAGTTTGAAGCAAATCACATATTTTTATCAAAAGTTGTCCTATTACGTATATACATTACATGCTTACGTACAGAAGATAGGAGCACATTATCTCTCAAGCCTTTGATGGACTGTGAGCGAAAAAGCTTCTTTCCAGAAGCGATGATTCTATGTGAAAACATGTATGGTTTCATATAGTTCTAGAAAATGTCGCGTGTATAATGCACACTTCGGATTTTAGCCTTTTTTTTTTTTTTTTAACCATTTGAAAAATGGTTGTTGTTTTCGGGAGAATGGACCCGATGATGTTACCACTTTTGAATGATGTTACCACTTTTGAATGATGTTACCACTTTTGAATTTAAATTAAATTCTTTATTTTTAGAAGAATTTTTATTTGAATTTAAATTAAATTCTTTACTTTTAGAAGAATTTTTATTTGAATAGTAAATTAAAATGGTTAAAATCATTGTAATAAAGGAGAAAACTAACAAATTTAAAAATGGGTAGACGGAAATTAACAGATACGGAAAAAGCCGAAGCCAAAGAAATGAATGAACGTGAATATCGCATTCAATGATATTAAACACAATACGCGTACTTAAACAATCATAAAGTGATTTTTATTTCTTCTTTTGCTATTTAAAATAAAAATTTAGTCAACATGTATAAGTTGCTTATTAGTTTGGCGATTCGTATCATTTGGCGAAATTGGTCGACGGGATAACTGAGTAATACTGTATTTGGTTTGGCGCAAAAACGTCTTTCAATGCAGAAAATGATAAAATCAAAAGATTATTGAGCCGCTGAAAACCAATTACGTGTTGAAAGGCGATCACGAAAAAGGAAGCAATTTAATGCCGAACCGATTAATTGTAAAACATCATGTCGCCAGGGCGACCAATCCACTAGCCATGGCGTTTTACTATCGGTCGGTTCTAACCAGGAAAATTTGAGTGCCAATAGTGATTCTAACAAGCCGGAAAATGTTATAGCTATTACTCTTGATTTTCCACCACCTAAAAAGAAAACTAAAAAGCAATCGGCTTGGGAAAAACTGGGAAAAAACTTTTTTGATTCGATGTCTGATGGACCCATTCACAGATGCATGTGCTGCGATCGATTTTGGTTTAAAACCTCCATCACCAAAATTCTGCTCTGTAAAATCAAACAATATATGCCAAAGTCTTACAAGTATAACAGTATATGCCAAAGCTGTATTTTAATAATGATTACTTTTGCACCAACAATGTTAAATAGTTTGAAATGTTTCTTTCGTCGCCAACTTTTATGCTTGGCGACAATAGAGTGATATAACTTAAACGAACCGTACCTTCAAATTGCAGCATGTATAAAGTCATTTATAGCAGTGGCACGGATAATACACAATAAAACAAGTGGTATTTAGCTGAAAATGATAGATGAATGTTTCGAATGAAACATTTTTCAAATGGTTGGTGTAATTTCTTAAATTACAATTTTTTTTTTTTTTTTTTTTTTAAAGGTAAAAGAGAGCGCATTATATAGGAGAAAATATGATACGCCAGAGTTCTCGAATCAGCAAATAAAAACTTATCGGCCAAATTTTTGATAGTGGCTTGTTTGATAACGTTTCATTACGATCTTCTTTATGCGTTGTTCTTACAAAAAAAATAAAGTGTGAAAAACGTTCTTTTTCAGGTGTTTTCTGTTTTCTTATGACATCAGTCTGACGTCATAAGATATGCATGATCATATTTGCGCACCTTTGTTGCCATGTAATACACAATGAGGCAGAAAAACAACTGTAAATACAGTGTATTGCATGGATCTTTTTCCGTAAGAAATTCAAATATTCCAAAAAGCGAAAAATAAATCAAATTTAAATTTAAAAGAGCAAATGTGTCAGTAAATGAACATCCTTCAAGAGTTTTGTTTTACTATTTAAAAAAAGTACAATAATAATAAATAAGCAAATCAGTTTTTATTATTTATCTACTTATTTAAAAAACTAGCAAAAGCCATGCTTTGTTTGGATTCGCGAAGCATTATTTTATAAAACAGATATTTGAAAGTAACAATATTTTTTTTATTATTATTTTTGCATCTTTATTAAACAAAAACGTTATTTTATGTTTTGGCGCATTTTAATTTTTTATTTATGATGTAAAACTGGCATAATAAGATATTTTCGAAGCAAACTTTTACAATTTTTTTTTTAATTTTCAACTAAAAGCTCTTTTAAAGATGTTTTTACAATTTCAAGTAGCAACTGGTGTTTTTTAATTGTTTGAAATATGCATGTTTCCAATCTTTGTAATCAACATCCGATAATCTTTGATAGCTATTTTAGAATAATATATTTGAAGAAAGCTTGAAGAAAGTTATTTCTTCAAAATCCTATTTTCTGGAAAAAACATTTGAAATCTGCTTTCGTTGATACTATGAATTTTTAATTGTAAAACATTTTATTTTAATTTCTTCGTTTTTATACATGTTAGCGTATGAGAATTGCTGTAATTCTCTCCGCGTGGGAGAACTTTTTACTTTCTGCGAATGGCAACTCAATTAATGGAATTACCTTTTAACGAAACGCTCTCTCATTCTCGCAGTGACGTTTTCACGAATAATTATTGTTGTGTTTGCGAACTTATTAAAGTCTTTTTTTTCTATAAAATCCTTCTGATTAATGAGTCGATATTATTTAGCCACAATACGACCGTCGCAAAAATATTTATAAAGAGCTTGAACCAACAACTTCACGCAGATCTTTTAATTTTTCATTTATATAACAAATTTAAGAATTAATTTTATTTGTTTACAATTATTTTGTTGCCAGTTTACCAAAAAAAAAAAAAAAAAAAATCCATAATACAATTCTTTTAAAATGTTTAAGTGTCATCTGTGCAAACGATTTTGCGGGAAAATGAAAACATGTTTTATTTAATAAATTAATCATGATTCTATCTATAATTATTTACTCCATGATTTAAACTTTTTTTTTCTGAAAATATAAGCGTTTCATTTTTTATTTATTTGCTAAAAGGCGTCCGTATTGGAAATGCATGTAAAATAAATTAATTAAAATAATAATTTTTTTAACGTTTTACTGTAAAAAAAATTATATTCTGCAAATCTACTGATCATAATTTATTTTTGTGTTTAATTTGAAGTTAAAATATTGAATAGTTTTTTTGTAAAGCGTACGACAAATTGTAATTTGAGTGGACTAGTAGAGGATTCGCTTCGCTCATCCTAACAATGTTGTTTTTTAGTCACCTGACCTGAGATTTCTACTGAATCGATTTTAGTAATTATCTTTTATGAATTAAAGATGGTCATTTGTAGATGTGCCCGTACTAGCTTTATGTATATATACAGGGTGTCCCCTCTCAACGGTGGCCAATCGCTAATTTCTAAACCGTTGGTCATAGACATATAGTTCCAATTGCAAAAATGCTTTAAAAAAGGCAAAGAATTGTTTTTTAAGCGATTTTGGTCAAAAAAATGTTTTACTAAAAATTTACGAAAATTAAATTTTTATATGGTCCCCCGGTGCTATAAGTGATATTTAGTAAAATTTTTTCAATACTCTAGCAAGTAATACAGAAAAGGTCCCATTCATGTAACATTAAAATTGACCGAGTTATGAAACTTTAAATTTCTTGACTTAAATCAATTTTCTGCAACTAAAAATGGATGAGTTGGACGAAGCTTTAAGGAAACGTACACAAAGTGCTAAAGTATTATAAAAGGCGTCCATTTCCAACGCTGTTCAATGGCTAATTCCTAAACTATTTGTCACAGACATATAGTTCCAATTACAAAATGTTTTAAATGAGCGATTTAACTGAAGGCGCTGTCACCGTATAAGTTTTAAGGTATTGTTAATTATAATTAATTAACTTCTAGATTGGTTATTAAAATAACTGAAGACATAAATTTCAAAATTCTCTTTATCGAAAAAAACAAATTTTGGGAAATAGCGAAAAAACTTTAAATGCATCTATTGGTTTTCATTATAAATTTTGAGATTGCATTGTTACAATAGTGGAGGTTTGTATAGACTGACAGAGAAATCAACAAGCGATAAGTCGAGTTTTGAAATTCATATCCTCAATTGTATTTTACGTATGCTTTATTTTGTAAGCATATGAAGCTGATTCTTTTCGTGATTTTATTTTAAAAAGGTATGTTATTTTGATAAGCTTTTATTTTATTCATAGTTTTCGTATGTAAATTTTCCTAGTTCAAAACTTATATTCAAATTTTAACTCACTTCCAAATATCTGATTGAGGTTCAATTCCCATACTTATTAAAACCCGATGACAATGTAATAATACGATTTTAGGTGCGTTCCATTTATTTATTTTATAGGACTACATCAAATTCTATTAGGTTGAGTAATCTAATAGAGCTTTAAATATGTATCATTTTGTAACGATTTGTGACTGTTGCTTTTCATAGTTTAATTTAACAAAATTTCTGTTATTTTTTTACTTATATTTTTAGCACAAATTGCATATTTTACTTTAACATGTATGTCAACAAAAATTCAGAAACAACATTGTAAAAAAATTTTTTACTCTCAATGTTTAAATTTTCTATCTGATGTTTATTTTTATTTCCAGTAAATTTGTGACTGACCCCTATTTTGCAGCAAAAAATATGCTTCAACTTTGAACAGCTATAACTCGGTCAATTTTGATCGCAGAGGAATGGGACTTTTTTTGTCTTACTTGTTAAAGTAGTGGTAAAAATTTTCTAAATATCACTTATAGGACCAGAGGACCGTATAAAAATTTAATTTTCGTAATTTTTTAGTAAAACATTTTTTTGACCTAAATTGCTTAAAAAATAATTCTTTACCTTTTTTAAAGCATTTTTGCAATTGGAACTATATGTCTATGACCAACGGTTTAGAAATTAGCCATTGGCCACCGTTGAGAGGGGACACCCTGTATAGTATATATATATAATGTTGCAAAGAATGGTGTTCAAGTATAAAATCAATGTGTAAGTATGATCGCAAATCGCACAGATGTTTTTGTTTAATATCTCTTTTAACAAACTTTGTTCTTAATTAATAAAGCATAGTTATGAATTTATAGTTACTAAACCCTTACATAAATTGCAGCACCATTATATTAAATTTGAAATAATTAAAAAACATTTTAGATTAAATTAAAAATATTCAAGTAAAGTTATTCAAATGAAATTAAAAAGTCCTAATGTGTTTAAATTCAGCTATTTCAAAAATTTAGCAGTAGCATAAATAAAATGAAAGTTCTTTAAAACAAAAAATTGTTTCAAACTCATTTAAAGTGTTGAAATAATTTCAAAAATATACATGTTAATTCTTTCACTTTCCAAACACTCACCAGATGGTGCCAAAAAAGGATGTTAACACTGATTAAAATTACAAAAAAAAAAAAAAAAAAAAAAAACATAAAAAGCTAAAGAATACGAAATTTCCTTTAATTTAATCTATAAGACAATTAAATGGAAAAAAAATCGAAATTTTTAACTTTCGCCGACATGCTTCGAATTCGGAACCTTTTGGTTAGAAATAACACACTCTACTTCAGGACTACAGAGTTCACAAAAAGATAGCTGAAATTAAGATTTTGTTTTGAAATCGTAAACATGGTGGGATGTCATTACATCTATCTATCTATACATACAAGGTGGCCAGAATTAAACTGACAGTACTCAGAGTGTTCTGTAGCGCGATCTAATTGATGAATGACGCCAAATTTTGTAAGAAAATTAAACAAGATGGGGGACGAAGGATTCCGTGAAAAAACAATTTAGTACTAAAAGTCACCGCCAGGGGAATATGTGGCGCTGTGTATTCTAAAAAGAGAGTTTCAAAAAAGGAGAATCAATACTGAAATAAAATCACCGTTTATTTAGCACATCCAACTCAGGCTCTATGTGGCCGCCGTTTTTGTGAACCACATATTGCATTTTGTACACAGCATTTACAACAGTAGAGTATGGCATGTCTCCAGCAATCTCCTGTATAGTTCGCAATATTAGTAGTCCTTCAAAGCAACCAGGTCCTGGACACCTCTGTGATAGACCTTGAACTTTAGGTAACACCATAGCCAAAAATCGCAGGGTATAAAATCAGGGGAACGAGGTGGCCATGCAGTTGAAAAACAGCGGCTAATGACTCTTTCCGTTGTGAATTTCTGCTGTACCCGAAAAGCAATATGTGGAGGGGCTCCATCTTGCATGAAAATGATTTTCTCCTGGCGCTGTCTTTGCTGAAGTGACTTGAATAACAAAGTTTTTTAGCATTTGGCGATATTTATCTTTGGTTACAGGTCCTGTCGGAGTAATGGTCTCACAGAAGAATGGATCTATGACCATATTTGCAGTGAAACCACACCAAACAGTTATCTTTACTGAAAGCAAAGGAATTTCCTAGAATGCTGTTGGTGACTTGTTATCATAGACGTAGGAACTGGGGGAGCTGGGGGAGCTCTGGCTCCTCCTGGGATTTTTCAGACGGGCTCAGCTCCCTCGAGAGAAATTGAAAAATAAAGTTTACTTTTTCTAGAAAATTCACGGGGAAAGAACGAGTATCTCCAAACAAATGATAGTTTTAATAAGATAAGAACAGACAAGCTATCCTTCCGCTCCAGCACAATAAGAAAAATTTAGTTTTTAGCGAAGCACTTGACCTTACTAATGCATAAAAAAAACATTTTAAACAAAAAACTTTTGATTCTCACATACAGATCGAATCCATATTCACGAATACAGCTTCAACCACGCCAGAAGATCTCAAACAAAAGTTTAGAAATACATGCTGATGATTTTGATTTGACAAAACTTCCTGCAAAGTTGACACTTTTACCAACACTAGTCCCGAACGGAGCTGACAGAAATACGTTGTCGATCACAATTAAAATTATGTCATCACAAGAATTAGTAAACAAATTATTTTCTAAAGTTTACCTTTTGACAGAATTTATTTCGGAATGAGTTTACCCCAGGTTTAAAAAGGGGCAGGGTGCTACTGTTATGAAAAGGCACTTTTTACATTTTTCAAGGCACTTTTTTTTTATTTTTAAGGCCCTTTTACAGAGTTGAATCTAGAATCTAGCGATTCAAGAAATCATGGAAAACAAAAATTTCGTCAAAGAATCGTGAAAAAAATCCAAAAATTTCGTCAAAAAAATTGAAAAAAAGAAAAAAAAGGTAAAAGTTTAGTTCGAAAAAACGGCCAATTTTGTTAAAAAAGGCAAAATTTGAAAAAAAAAAAAAATAAATAAAAAACAAATTTCGCGAAAAGTTTGCGAACAAACGGCAAATTTTGTTAAATGACCACAAAAATGGCAAATTTCGCCAAAAGATTGCGAAAAAAACGCGTTTTTTCTGCGGCACTTTGGTGAAAATCGCGCTTATTGTCTGTTCTACTCTGATGAAATTTGCGTTTCTTCAGCGGCCCTTTAGATAAAAAAGTCGCATTTTTTTAGGTCATTTGACAATATTCGCTTTTTGTCGGCTTATATTTAACAAAATTCGCGTTTTTTTTCACGGCCCTTTGACAAAATTTGCGTCCTTTTGATGGTTCCTTTACGAAACTCGAAGTTTTTCCGATTCTTATTTGCATCGTTTCTGTGACTCTGATAAAATTCGCATTTTTTCCCCAGTACTTTGACAAAATTTACGCTTTTATCTGCTACATTTTGGTGCAATTAAGAGTTGCTTCCGCAATCCTTTTGTCAAAATTACAGTTTTGTTGCGATTCGTAAGCTTTTTCCCGCGATTCTTTAACGAAATGCGCCTTTTCCCGCGATCCTTTGATGAAACCAATATTAATTTTTTAAAACTATTAAGAGAAATTTTCTTTACTTTTTAAAAAATAAATGTGCACGATGCAAATTTAATTAGGAAATAATGCTTACAAGGAAGGTCTCCATTGGGGGCATACTCAGAATTTTTTGAAAAAAAATACGAATTAAACTACTCATGCAGGTAATAAAGGATCAGTGAATATTAGCGGCGGAATTACATTATTAGATATGTAAAAAAAATAAAATAGTTTGGAATAATTGGCGTGAAAAGCTGAAAGCGACGCGGGATTTGGCGAGCAGTGCATTTCCTCGCCAAAAGCAGACGATTTTAACGAATCTGAAAATTGATTTTAATTGACTTCACTGTTAAATATCTGCAGCATTTACTGCAACGTCACTCCACTACTTTTATAGAATATCTCTCTTCTGACCAATGAGAATGCTCCATAGCACGGGGAATTGACCGTGTCATACACTGTTAAAAATCTGCTGCATTTTGTTGCAACGCACTCCACCGCTTGTATATAATATCTCTAATCCAACCAATGAGAAAGCTCCATTTCACGGCCAAGTAACCGCTTTCTATACAAGCAAGGGAGTGCGTTGCAACAAAATTCAGCAGATTTTTAACAGTGTATTTTTCAATTTGGAACAATTTTAATCAATTTAAATTGTGCTTTAAATGATAAAATATATTAATTTCATTTTGTTATAAGTACATATAAACGTATATGACAAAATTACACTTAAAGTAAAGTAAAAATGCAAACCTAAAATTACTTAAACTAAGCTTATTTAAATAAATTGAACATTGGTTGGTTGGTGGGCAAGTACTGAGACGTATGCTACTACCCGTTAGGGAGGCTTTTGTCTCTAAATTGAACATAGAAAGTTTTTTCTTTAAAAAATATTCGAAGCGTAAAAGCGTATTTTTCAAAATTTCGTTTTTTCGCCAACCGGAGATAAATCGCCAAATAAACGAAATTTTTATTATTTTTTTACAGACGTTATAAAGAAGTTCCGCCGAAATTTTTTTTTATAAACATATATAACTATATGAGAAGAACATTCTGTAATTTTTTAAGATTTTTCTGAGTATGCCCGTAGGGAGACCTTCCTTGTTAGTTGAGTGTAGAAGATAACGATATCACTATTGTTCGCATTTCTTTTAAAAAGGAGCAAGACGGATTTATTGAAAAAGACAAAAAAAAAAAAAAAAAAAAAAAAAAGAATACATTTGTTGAATAAAGTGTTCTTTTTGTTTAATAAACGGATGCTTTCAGGAGTCACATTTAGAAAGTTTTCGACAGTCAAAAGCGGGTTGTGAACAGAAAAGGAGTGAGGGGCGAACGCACCGGGCGCGAAAATTTAGGGGGCGCCAAAGTTACAAACGTCATTTTTGAACTGTCACAAGAAAAAGTTGGGAGAAAGGGAGGGGGGGCGTCAAATTCTAACTATGCTTTGGGTGCAATTTTCTCTTCGCACGCCCCTGATTCTGAATGAGGAAAATCCACTTTTTAAGCATTAAAAACACAATTTTGAAGCAGGAAAATTAGTATTTAGAACAGAAAAATTCACTTCTGGCATTAACTTTTTTGTGCCACTTTGACGAAATTGCATATTTTCGCAATTTTCCGTTGGCAAAATCTGCCGGGTTTTTTTGGAATATTTTGACGAATTTTGCGTTTTTTATCGAATTTTTGGTGAATTTTGCCGTTTTTCGCGAATTTTTTGACAGAATTTACTGTTTTATTGCTATTTTTGGGCGAAATTCGCCACTTTTTCGCAAATTTTTTTGACCAAATCTGCCGAATTTATCGCGGTGTTTTGACAAAAATTGCCGTTTTTAGTAACCGTTTGACAAATTTTTCCGTTTTATTACGATTTTTTTTGACGAAATTTACCGTCGTTTCACAATCTTTTGAGGAAATCTGCCGTTTTTTTCGAAATATTGCAACGAAATTGCCATTTTTTCGCGAATCACTTTATGCTATTGCATATTTATAAAGAAGAAGCTTTTAAAATTCATTTGGAAGAGATTGTAAAGAATTTATAAGCCAAACAACAGAAATAAAACTTTAATTTTTGATAAATGGGAATGGAAGAAGCCGGAAATTTGAATATTTTATTCTGTATCGTCTATAGATTAAGTGTCATCAAATATATCGAATATAAATTATTTAAACTGGATTAAAAAGTCGGTGATCTTTTGATATGCTTCTATTCTATAATTTTGTTTGTGAAAAGTGCAACACAAGAAATTTTCCGAAATGAATGAAATTACGAATGAAATGATCCTCGCTACTAGCTTTTAACAATATGCTCCGCAGGGGCGTGCGAAGAGAAAACTGCGCTTAGGGCAAAGTTTCAATTTGGAGCTGCTTTCCCCCAACTTTTTTCTGACAGGCCAAAAAATGCCGTTGGTAGTATAAATTTGGGGCCTTTTTTAATTTCACGCCCAGGGCGACTGCCCCATTTGCCCTCCTTCTTTCGCACGGCGCTGATGCTCCAGCTCCCCCTGTTTTTTCAAAGTTCCTACGCCACTGCTTGTTATCCCAAATTCGGCAGTTCTGGGTATTTACAATGACATTCAGATCAAAGTGAGCTTCGTCTCCTCATAAGATTTTCCACGGCAAAGTATCATCCAACTCCATTCTGGCAACAAAAGTGAGATCAAAAGTCAATCGCTTATCATGGTCGGTGTGACATAACTCTTATACACTGCTGATCTTGTACGGATAGAAGTGGATAATCTTTCGTAGGATTTTCTATACCGTACAATAAGGTATATTCAGATTCCGAGCTATTCCATGATCGCTGGAAGTGGTAGCAATGTTGCTGGTGCTCTGTCGGCAATCGCCGTTGTTACTTCTTCTATTGTATCTTGTGATACGGGTGATTGAACATTTAGAGAACTGTTTTGTTTTCTTGAACTTCTCAACCATTGCTTTTAAACCATTACTTGTCAAAGAACCGTTCTTTTACGTATTTTTTGTGGTTTCTAAAAGCACGAACAGCGGCTGGCGCGTTGCACTAGTTGAGGTAAAATAATTTGACTAGTAGAGCTCGCTCGATTAAAGAAAACTTTCAAAGAAATTGCTTTTAACAGTAGCACATTACCTTTTAAAGCCGAACAAGCTGACACTGGTCCAAAAGCTGTAACGTGAAATTTGGATAAAGAACTTCTTCTGCTGTTACTTTCTTTGGGGCTCTGTAACTGAAATTTCAGATAAAGAAACTTTATCAGTGTTTATGTAGATTTTTAGCTTTTTATAAACTGTAACCAATTTGAGTTTGGATTAAATTACTAAATTCGTTAAATAAACGGTAATTTTATTTCAGTACTGATTCTTCTATTTTTTTTAAACTCTCTTTTTTGAATACACAGCGCCACATATTCCCTGGTGGTGACTTTTGGAACTAATTTTTTCCTGGAATCCTACGTTCCCCATCTTTTTGAATATTTCTACAAAATTCGATGCAATTCTCGCAATTAGATCGCGCTACAGAACATCCTGAGTAGTATCAGTTTAATTATGGCCTCCTTGTAAATAAAATAGTTTGTCCTGACTGACTGATGATCAACGCACAGTCCAAACTACTGAACGTAGAAACATGAAAATTGGGGAAAATATTCTTCTTATGATGTAAGCGTGCACAATGATGAAATTCTTGAAAATTCCGTCCCTAAGGGGGGCAAACAGGGGATCGAAAATCCTGGAACATCTTCCGATATCTTAGCAGCCGTTTAAGGTAGCAGCGTGAAATCCCAGAAAATAAATCCACTAAAAAAATAATTAAACACATATTTCAGCGATTTTAGAAATTGTCTTCATGAGGGGGTTAAAAAGGGGGAGGGGTCGAACAATTTAGAACATTTGGTACATCTAAGCTGTCTTTTAAGTAGAAGCGTGAAACGACAGACGATAAATCTATTAAAAAAATAATTAAAAACGTGTTTCAGCGATTTTAAAATTTCCACTCCCGAAGAGGTGAAAGTAGGGGTCGAAAATATCCAAATTTTTTTTGGACCCGTCATGTGACGTATCATCGGAAAGCTTTCAAAACGCTCTTTCATGTTATGAACCATTTTCCTCTCATCCAATTTGTCCCCTGGGACGATTTTCGAATTTTTTGTCATTACAAATCAGATTTTTTTTTCTTTTTTTTACGGGGAACTCTGATAAATATTATTTTTAATATATGAAAATTTCAAAGCGAGTGGAAGGTTTTATGTAAGGGAGGCGTGATTTTTGGAACTCTGGAGGGGGGGGGGTAATTTTTTTAATTTGGCTTTCACCCCTCATATGACATATAACTGGAAAACTCTCTGGCAACTGTTTTAAATTACACACTTCCAGCGTCTTTCCTTCCACTTTACTACCGCGGGAGGCATTTTATTAAAATTAGCCGACACTCGTCATGCGATATATTGTTGAAAAGCCCTGTGACCATTTATTCATGTTATGCATTTCCAGTGCACTTCCTCCCCATTTTCTCCTCTTGGGGGATGCAGTTATCACATTCCATCAGGAGGTTTTCTAATAATGGGAAAAGTATCGAACTAACCTTAATGACTTAGAAAAATCAATAAAAAATGTTGATCGCATTTACCATTCTTTTAGTTTTTGTTTTTCTCTCAGGGTGCTTTTAATTAATTTTTCTTTGAATATTTTGCCGCTAATTGCCTAGATATTTAAACTGCCTTTTATTTTCATACTTACTCGCGCTTTTTTCAAGTTTTTGCAGCTAGGGGAACTGTCACATGACTTTTTTTCTATTGTGGCTCCCCTTTAGCCTTTCTTAGGTGTGTTGTATTTTTATTCCATCCTTTTTCAGTTGTCATGTATTTATTAAAATCATTTCTAAGCATGTAAAAGCTATTATTTTAATGATCAATTGTAGGATATCTTGATTGTAGATTCCCGGAAATAATCGATGATTGTACCGATTGTGTTTTTTTATGATGGCTTTTCTCCGATTGGTAAATTTTCCAAAATTGCCCATCACTAGCCATAGCCTAGAAGCAGTTATAGGTAGAAGCATAAAATTCAAGATAAAAACCTATAATACATAAAATACATATAAACATTATTTCAGTGATTTTAGATATCTCCCATCCAAAAGAATTAACAAGAGGTACGAAAATTTAAGCCATTCTGCCATACCTCAGCAGCAGTTTTAGATAGGACATGAATTTGAGGTTTCCTAATCTATTAAAATAAACTTAAACATGTATTTTATCTATTTTAAAAATTTCCACCTAAGCGGGTTTAATGGAATAGTCACATGTTTAGGATATTTCGCCATATCTCAGCAACAGGTTTTGGTAGAAGCGGAAAATTCAAGCTAACGTACTAAGTGACCTACTGAAAAACAGTTAAATATTGGTATTTTAGTCATTTTAGAGCTATTTTGTCTATTATGTCGTCAACATAGACTTTGAACAGGATATTTTAAGATTATACGAATAAGACAACAATTATGGATGCTTGTTTAGATATTAAGCTTTTTTAAAAATCTTTACTAGATTCATTTCGTTTGATTCAAGATTCCTTTAGAGGAATGACAGCGTAGCAGGCGAAGATTGCTAGTTAATTTATATTTAATTAAAAAAACATAACTTTTTCAAAATTTTAGGATTTTGGGTATGACAGGTAATATTCAGATCTATGTAAAACAAAACAAAAAAAATCAAGTCTGTAATTTAAATAATTTCTGAATACGAGCGATGTGATGGGCAGATGAACAAATTGAGAAGCGAGACTATAATGGGTTTTGTGAGATGAACGAAATCCTAAAACGGGGGGAAGGGGGGGTAAATGAGGCTCAAACCCTCCTCATTTAAATAAAGATGATTTCTCGAGCCACATGATTTGTTAAAAATTTATTACTTTTTGTCTTCAATATTTGATAATTCATCTCTAACAAAACAACTGTGTGGATAAAAAATACTATAACTATCAGGGATGTAGTGGAGACTATACGGGGGTAAACGCTGTATACTCTCTGGATTTTTTAAAAGAACACCGTAAGCCCTATTTTTCTCAAGAAAACTGTGGTATACATACTCTAGGCTAAACTTTCTGCCTTGAACGTATACCCTCTGCTTAGAACGTATACCCTCTGTTATTTTTACGACTACATCCCTGATAACTATTAATTACATTTCCAAGTAGTAAACATTCATATCAGAGGTCTCAAACGCCCCTCCTGCATTATTATTATTATTATTATTATTATTATTATTATTATTATTATTATTATTATTATTATTATTATTATTATTATTAATTATAGCAATATGAAATTTTGTGAATACATAAATTACATCAAAAGCAATACAATACAATACCTTAAAAAAATTTCCAATCTTATTAAATTTTTTTTAGTTTTTAAACGAAATTTTAAAATGCTCCTCAAGTCTTAATTTTTGAGATATTTTCTGGCTTTTGAGTTTTATCACTTAAAACACTATTATAAACAAATTTGGGTAAGATTTTTTTAATTTCTTGAATAGTTAATATTTTACAGATTTTTTTCTAAATTCTATACCGATTTTCATCAAAATTTTGCCTTTTAATAAGTAAAAAAAATCAAATTTGACTATCTTAATAAAGACAAATTTTAAAAAGCTTACACAATTTCTTTCTAAACAATATTAGGATACTTCTTTATCAATTTCATTAATATTGATAAAAAATTATGTCGCAAGGAGCATTTCAAATAGGTAGCTTTTTACTTTTTGTAATGAAAGCTACCTAAAATCTAAAAATGCTGAAAAATTAGTGTTGAGAAAAACAGATTTAAAGTATACAAATATACTTACCTTTACTATTTACTTCTTAAAACCTTCATAAACGATATTTTAATAAGAAAAAACTATTTTCGTATTATTATACCACAGAAATAGACCTTTTTGCGACGATTTTGCTCAAATAAAGGTCTACTGTCCCCTTAAACGATAAGAATATTCATATACTAATTATTCCAAGTAGTTTCAGGAAATTTAACTCTTGGGAATTGAAACAGGAAATAACATTCCAAGTACTGGTATTCCAAAACATTTTCTGTTTTTATTTATTTATTTATTTAAATCTTTTCACTAGCTTTTATCTAATTCTTTCACATATTCTTATTGTCATATTAATTCGATAACGATAACTCTAATTCTTTGGAATTTGATATTTTAAATATCCTATATAAAATAATAAAAATATCCATTTTGAGATAATGACATTAATGGATCGAAGAATGGATTATTCTCCTAAATATTTTATTAATTACTATTTACATCTTAATTGTTTAATTTATTTGAAAATTACTAGTTTCTATGCTTTCATTAAATACTGATTTTAAATACAAACATAAGAATTAATTATATCTATATCTCCGCGTAGAATGTCTCGTACTTGCATATTGGATACATACTAATAATTTTTTTTAAATAACTGGAATATAACAATTATGTCAAATAAAAATATACTTTAATAATAATGAAAAAAATTATAAAATAAGGAATTCCTTAAAAGTGCCCATTACTAAAACATTTTCCCTATTTAAGATTTCCATTTCACTATTTCTATTAATAACAAATATGAAAAATTCACCTAAATTGTTATACAATATTAAATAATTTTTTTAAAAAAAGGCTCTACCTATGTAAAACACTCTACTGCGTAGTTAAATTTAAAAGAATGTTTGGATTTCTTTCATTTTATTTTTTCTTGCTTTTAAAGATACGCACATTTCTATTTTTAGCGCTAATATCTCGTAAATAAGAGAGTTAAAACTTTCGAAATGGTCTCCAATTATAATCTGAGTTTTCGACCCGACAGATAAATTTTTTTCTTTCAAGTTTCTTGATAATGGTTCTTTTGATAACATTTTATTTTGGTTTTCTCTGTGCGTTGCCCTTAAATAAAAAATAAAAGAACCACAAAAACAGTTCTTTATCAGGTGTTTTCTCTCTTTAAAAATATGACGTCATAAAATATTACTATCGTTCTATTGGGAGCCCAGCTGTTTGCTTCTGCTTACTATTCAAGTTCAGTGTTCGGAAAATAAAAAGCAGACGATAAAAAGTGCCGTGTTTTCACGTGCGGTTTCACAGTTAGGCAAGAGATGGACACAATTAATTACATATTTAAAAGATTATTTATAATTTTGTAACGCAATAAGCAGCTACCTCAAAAACTAATAACAGATAAGAGTGAATCGGGGCAAACAAGAGTGTCGTAATTGTTTTCAGTGCTGAAGTATTCGATCGTTATTTATTAATTTCAATTTTACTGTTAAATGACATGCATACAATAGGAAGTTTAAACAACAAAAGAGTATAAGAATAGGTATAAAATTACTTGTGAAATAATTATATAAATTAGACGTAAAAGCAAGTAGCTCTGCTCTATTTTATTTAACTTTACTAGGGGGGCCCCGCCCCCCTGCTCGCTATGCTCGCCAACCCTCCGCGTAATCGCTTCGCGATTCCAAATTATTGTCTACCCCTGCTTGCTGCGCTCGCCAATAACCCATGGTATGAATAAGCAGTTGCAGACCTTTCAAATGATGTGTCACACGACTGGTGTTGTAAAGAAATTAAAAATTTGCCCCCCTGGGGGGCAGAGTGGGAGGTGACACAAAAGACATCCATAATATGAATAAGTAGCTGCAGACCTCTTAAATGATGTCACACGACTGGCGTTGTAAAGAAATTTAAAATGTGCCCCCCTGGGGTGCAGAGTGGGGGATGACACACAACACATCCATAATATGAATAAGCAGTTGCAGACCTTTCAAATGATGTGTCACTCAACTGGTGTTGTAAAGAAATTAAAAATTTGCCCCCCTGGGGAGAGCAGATTGTGGGGGTGACACACAAGACATCCATAATATGCATAAGCAGTTGCAGACCTTTCAAATCTTGTGTAACACGACTGGTGTTGTAAAGAAAATAAAAATGTGTCCCCCCTGGGGAGCAGAATGGGGGATAACACACAAGACATCCATTATATGAATAAGCAGTTGCAAACCTCTCAAATGACTGGTGTTGTAAAGAAATTAAAAATTTGGCGAAATATTGCAGTTATCGCCAAGTTGGCGTCACTTTTGACAACTAATTTTGGTCGCCAAATTTGGCGATATATCACCAAGTTGGCGACAAACTCGGCGATTGTTGGCGATGGTAACCTTTCCTCTCTTTATGGTAACCCATATGGCGATGCATAGACGGAGCCCTTTCCTGATTGGTCTATTCGACTCATGGAAGGAGTGGACAACCCGGATTCGTTAGTTCCGGAAATCTTCCACATCAGCATCATTCCAGGAGTCATTCCTTTTAAAGCTAGTTTTTTTTTACTATAGAAGGATAAAATCGGAGTGAATTTAATATTTGGTTACAATTTTCTATTAACACAGTTTTGAAGAAAAAAGAAAAAAAAAGCAGCAATAAAGTACATTTTAAGCCTTTCGCGACAGGAACCTTTTATGAAATTTTTAATGTTTTGTCGCTGGTTTTTAAAAACAGAGACTTGTGCTTCATTAAACTGAGAAAATAATTCGATAAAATAAAGCAAATTCGACAGTAAAATTTTACAGGTGGAGATAAACAAAGATTTTTAATCTTTTTACGTCACATATACGGATATACGTGTAGCTCGTCCCAAAGGGATTAACATGCTGTTTTTCGGAATTTCATGCTTTTTTATTAAAGCATGAATCTTATCTTATTAAATTCAAATACTATTTCATACTTGTTCTTGTTTTCTCGATCACAAAGTGAAAAAAATGATATGAAGTAATGTAAGAGTTATCTGCAAGCAAAATGACACTGCTCAGGAAAAAAAAAAAAAAAGCCCGAAGCTGGATGGGCGCTTATTGCGACTCAGTTTTTCTTCATACTTGTTCATTAGTATTAAAAAATGCTCTGACGAGCACAGAAAAGGTGAATGTATTTTTAAGTATGAAAAAAGGTTTGACAAGTGCTTCTATTAATAATTGAGAATGAGGGAAGACAAGGGATCCCTTCTTGACTGCAACTCACTTCAATGCCAATTTGGAAAAAATCATATTTGTGCTTTTCCCATATAAAAGAAATTTGCGGTACTTAAGTCGAACTTTTCATCGTACTTTACATGTTAATAGTCCAAGAGCCGACCGCACAAAACCATAAGTCATCGAGCACAAAAAAATCCTTTTTTTTATGGAAGAGTAGTAATAGGGGAATCAAATGATCCATGTCTGCCGGAAGCGAAGAGGTGCATAAGCCAAAAATTAAAACCTCTAGTGGTTGAATCGTAGCATTAGCATTGTATTTTCCTGCACCCAGTTTTCCATGTTTTCACACTTTCGATTGTACGGCAAACACAATGCAAAGTTTACGAGTCAACCACTAGTGGTATCAATTTTTGGCTTATGCACCACCCTATATCATTTGAAAAGATTTTTTTTTTTTTTTTTTTTTTTTATTATTTGTGATAGTCGCGTGTAAATATTTTTTAAATTTGAAGGTAATATTATTCTTTGATCATTTGACAACAATTTAAAATAATAATCTTTTCTAAAATACATAAAAAATGTCTCTCAAATTGCTGAAAATTTGAATTTATAATGGAAATAAATTCTCAACAAATGAGCCAAATTAAAAGAAAAAATAAATGCAGTCTGCACACTAGGAGCTTCTAAGGTATAAAATGATCTAAAAATGTTTAAATTTCTATGCATATTTTTTGCTCCTATAAAAGTTTTTTAATGGAACGATTTTGACCAACTTTAACATTAAATAACTCTTAAAATAATCATCCTTTTTAAAACTGTCTGCATCAGCTTGCTTATCAAAAATTTCTCTATAATACTCCTAATTTTTATATTTTTTGTAAGCAGTAGTCGTCTTAAAGTTAGCAAAGAAATAGCGTAGGACACAAAAAATTCATTTGAAACGGAGTTGGCAGTGTTAGTTTTTTTTTCTTTCTTTAGAATAGAGATATACTAATTATTTGAATATTTCTGCGTGTTATCATTAGAAAGTAAATGATTATAGAAAACAGATTTTTATCAGTCCCCCCCCCACCTTCTTCTTAAAATTTCTGATGTAACACCACACACTATAAAAAATTTGATCCTTTCGCTGCATCGTCATCCCCCGCCACCCCCCCCCCCCCCCGCTTTTATAGAATATCTCACTTTTGACTCCTCCATAATTGAGTGAAGTAATCGTTTTCTATAAAAGCAGTGGAGTAACGATGCAGCAAAAGGGTAAAATGTTTTACAGTGTACTGAGATAACTTAATTTATAAATTTGTATTTCGTTTGTATATACAGAAAAAAAATTATTATATATCCGAAGTACAAAATATTTGTAAATAAAATATACTTCAAAAGGATTTTTTCAAGGATATTGATAACACTTATCGGAATTTTAAGATTTGTGATAAAGGCATACCTACTCTTCTTAGTAGATTCAAATATCATTTCATTCTTGTTCTCGATCTCAAACTAAAAAAAAAAAAAAAAATGAAATGAAATAAAGTAATCGTAGGTTTTTGATAACAATTTTCGATGATACTACATTTTTGAATATTTCTACGTGTTACCTTCAGAGAATAAAGGATTACGAAAACAGTTTTTTTTATCAGGTGTTTTCTCTCTCCATCTAATAATTCATGACGTAACACAATATCGCGATCATTCTACCATGAAACCAGCTGTTAATTCTAGCATACGTTTCAAGTTCACCGTTCAGAGAATAAAGAAAATATGAGAATATAAAATGGTGTATTTTAATAAGAAATTTCGCAATGTCATTGTTGAAGGCCGATGTTCATAAATATTTGCGTAATGCGAAAACAGTTGTTTGTAATTAAAAGGGTGTGTAAAATAAGGTGTCGAGTACAATGATTAATAAGAGATCATAAACCACATAATCAAACAAAAAATAAAGCTTTTTTTGTTTGTTTGTTCTTGATGTGCTATTTTTTTCAGGTTGCAGTTAAAGTCCCATCCTTAAAAAATAACGTTAGGGGCTGTGCATTAGGGTGGAGCGAAAAAAATTATTTTTTAAAAATCAAAAACGGGTAGGTGCCAAAAGTTGCCTTTATGCTAGTACATCAACTGTGTGAAATTTTACCATTGAAAAAAAATGGCTTGAGTCTGCGCTTTTGCTCCAAAAATCGAAATTTTGGGTAAAATTTGTCATTTTTTGACATTTTTCCAAAAAAATAAAAAAATTCCTACAGAGCTGGTTATTATTTTAAAGTGTTACTTAAACCTTTATATTTATCTGCTTAACATATTTGAACTATAAAACAATATCTTTATTCCGTATAGCTGGAGAAAAACAGACAACTTTTGGTAAGAAAACGGCATTACCACTCTATTGGGACATACAATGAATTGTTGTTTTTAATACAGCTCTTCTTTTCAAAACTACCTTGGACATACGTCGTGAAGGTGGCTATATTTCATATACCACCCGTCCCAACTATTCAATCATCTTGGTACAGTGTTATTTTATGTATTGATATGTGATTTTCTTTATCAAAATTTGGCATGTTTTCGATGCATCCACCTAGTTTATCTGTTCTTTGTATCCACATGCTGCTGTGACTATCTTAATGTATATTTTTACAGCTTATACAAAAAAATGACAAGCAGAATAATAATACGGGAATATTATTAAAGGGATCTATTCGGCCATCTATTTTCTTTACCAAATTTACATCCAGTTGATGAAAGTGATTGGAAGTTCTGTTACCACAGCCTTTTTTCAGTCAGTTATATTTTTTTACATAATGACCTGCTTTAAAGATGATTTCAAATATTTCATCTATAAGTATGCCATCATTTATTCTGCTTTTGCGTTTTTTATATGTTGAGAAGCGAGCTGTTTAATGTGATTTCTGGCGATCGTCCGAGAGTATTGCAATGGGAATTTGTCCTGCAAGTGTAGAGCAACCGTTGTTGTAAATAACTTTTTTTCATTAGTTTTATACCATTTTGTAATTGTTTTCGTAGCCAGGTAATTTCCCATTAACTTTTAGATCGCCATTTTATAAGTGGACAATACTTGATGGTTAACTGCCCTGGGCATAAACGTATAATGCATAGTACTTTTTAGAGAATGTATAGACTCTAATTGACTATAAGTATTCATTTAAATTTAGGAGAATTCTATTTGTCGCTGTGAACCATTTTGCATTGGGTAAACTTAGAATTGAGTATAATAATGGATCATATGCTACTTCAACTCCAATGAATTTCCTCTGTGTCAATTATTAGAGAAGTCGACGTAAAACGTTATAATCTACATGAATTCACTGGATCAATAAGATCTTTGTCTACGTACTATTCACTTCCTATTTCAATTTTTTATAAAATACATAATAATTTTGAATTTTTTTTCTCAAATTAAGTAAAAGATACTCAGAACAGACTACAAATTTCTGTCGGAGATTGCAAAGCTAATTCATAAGGAAAGCGATTTCTCAGAAGAAATGGGGAATAGGAATTTAGAAAACATTTCGCACAAAAAAAAAAAAAACCGCCCATAAAGCGAATAAAACTTTCCGCTTTATATAAGCACAGATTGGCAATCAGAGTCCGTAGATTCACTTACAAAATATATAATCAAAGTTTATACCGCGGGATATTTTGTATCAAATGTAATACACATCTGAAAAATAGGTCTAAAAACTTATTAAAAATTACTCGACTACGAAACAACACAGGAAATGACATAAAACAAATACTAAAACTTCTTTCGAAATATTGTTGCTTTACACGCAAATTTTATTTGCAATCCTCTGTGACGATCGTCATAATATTAAACTGCTAGCTTCTCAAAATATATTCAATGTAATAGGTACAGTAAATGATGACATACTAGAAATTGAATTCAAACAATCAATTTTTAGGCATATCATTATATATATAATGTAATTGATTGAAAAAATGTTGTGGTAACAGGACTCCCAATCATAATTTATTAATTGTATGAAAATTTAATGAAGATAATAGATTGCTGAATAGGTTCAATTAAGAACATACCTAATACATTATTCAGCTTCCTCTTCTGTTGTACAAGGTATAAATATATACGTGCAGCAGGTCACACCAGTAGCATCCAATGTTATTGAAAACAAAGAAGAGGTAAACTACTTTGATACATAGAAAACTTATGCCCTTCTTCGGGGAAAAAATAACAATTCAATACAAAAATAAAACACTGGGCCTAGATTGCTGGGTGGCTGAGACGGGTGGGATATGAAACGCAGCCACATCTAAGAGTTATATACAGAATAGTTTTGTAAGCAGACAGGTAAGAAATGCATTCAAAACAACATTTCTTTGTATGCTCCAATAGAGAAGTAACGCTGGTTTTTACCAAAAGTTGTCAGATTTGCTTCAATTATACAGACTACAGATATATTTATAGTTTAAATATGTTAAGCAGATAAATATAAAGGTTTAAGTAACACTTTTAAATAATAACCAGCTCTGTAGGAATTTTTTAATTTTTTTGAAAAAATGTCAAAAAATGACAAATTTTGCCCAAAATTTCGATTTTTGGAGCAAAAACGCAGACTCAAGCCATTTTTTTTTCAGCGGCAAAATTTCACGCAGTTGATTTACTAGTATAAAGGCAACTTTTGGCACCTACCCGTTTTTTATTTAAAAAAAAATTTTTTTTTCGCTCCACCCTACTGTGCTTATACTAGCAAAAGCCATGCTTTGTTTGGATTCGCGAAGTATTATGCTATAAGATAAATATTTGAAAGTAATAATATATTTTTAAAATTATTTTTGCATCTTTATTAAGCAAAAATGTAATTTTATGTTTCGGCGCATTTTAATTTTAAAATGTATTTCAACCAAATAACTAAGAATTTCCTCAGATTGTTTATTTATGATACAAGACTGGTATAAATAAAAATATTTTCGAAGTAGAAATATACAAAATATTAATTAATTTTATTTGTTTACAATTCTTTTATTGCCACTTCACAAAAACATAATGTAAATCTTTTAAAATTCATAAATATCGTCTGCTTAAATGATTTCACAAAATAAGAATAAATTGTGTATTTGAATTCCTAACACAGCAAAATACTTTTATAATTGAATGTTAATAAGAGAATTTTCACAAATTTTAATTCATTAAAAATATGCTATAATTTTTCTAAAAAAAGTATTTTATACATTTTATAAAAGAAATCATGAAACTATACATAGTTAAAGGAATGAGCATAGTTTGAAAATCTGAAAGCAGTTTTTGAGATATTTTATCAGAATAATGAAAATATATTTTATTTATTTATTTATTTAATGATGATTCTAGCTATAATTACTGACCCCATGATTTAAGTTTTCTTCTGAAAATACGTGTTTCACTTTTTATTTGAAAAAATGTGTTCGTAATGGAAAAACATGTAAAATAAATTAATTAAAATAATTTTTTGAAAAGTATTTCTGTAAAAAAATAATATTCTGCAAATTTACAGATCATAATTTATATTTGTGTTTAATTTCAAGTGAAAATACTGTATAGTTTTTTTGTAAAGTGTACGACAAAATGTCATTTGAGTGGCCTAGTAGAGGATTCGCTTCTTTTTTTTTTTTTTTTTTTTTTTTTTTTTTTCCTGCAGGAGAGGGAGCCTGGTTTGTGATATCATAATATATGTCTATTGGGTGGGAAAAGGGGGGAGGGAGGGGAGCTGCCTTTTGAGATCGGTATCATTTTTGATTCAGCCAAAATTGTCTCTTTTTATTTGTATTGTCTTTATATGAAAATAATGTTATTTTTTTTTTTTAGTGTGTTATCTATTTTTATGAAAATTGAAAGTTATTATTAAAATCACTAAATTATTATAAAATTATTTAATTCCAAAATATATAATACCCCCAACATATGACATTCTTATTCTTATTCATATGTGTATGCATATAGAATTGTTATTCGAAATCATATGCAAACTTTGTTGGTAATGGCAATCAATCAGATATAGGGTTATGAGAAATATTAAAATTGTAATATATATATATATGTTACAGGCCAAACCCGATTTTAGGCCAAACTAGATTGGTCTAGGCCAAACCGGTCTATCCTAACACCCATCGGATAAACTAGTTTTTCCTAGGCCAAACCCGTCTATCCTAACGCCCATCGGATAAACTAGTTTTTCCTAGGCCAAACCCGTCTATCCTAACGGCCATCGGATAAACTAGTGTTTCCTAGGCCAAATTAGTCTATCCTAAGGACCATAGGACAAACTAGATTTTTCTAGGAGAAACTAGTTTGGCCTAACTCTTATAGGATAAACTAGTTTAGACTGCTGTTTATTGGTCTGAACTAGTTTATCCTAGGCAAATTCAATTTGGCGTGATTTTATTAAATTCAATGACCGCCTCAACGCCAACATTCTTGTTTGTCCTAGGCTGAACTAGTTTATCCTAGGCCAATGTAGTTTTACGTGTTTTAGCTGACTGGCGTCAAAGCCAGAGAAATAATGGGCTCACAGGTTCTGTATGTATGTATGTACGCATGTATATACGCATATATGTACGTATACACTTACGTATGTGCGCAACGCGATAACTCTTAATAGAAATAATGTAATTTGACGTGTTTTTATCTCATCAGGCTACCAAAGCCTGAGAACTAACTTGCCCGTATGTTACAAGGAGTCTTTACGAATTAAATTAATAATGCTCTACAATAGGGGTGCACAACCTGTGGACCGCGGGCCAAAAGAGGCCCGCGATGTGTTAGCGTGTGGCTCGCGAACTTCGTCAATTTACAGCTAGAGAAAATTTCAATTTTTGTGGAAAAGTCGCAGGTAAAAATCGTAAATTTCGTCAATTTCCCGCGAGAAATTATAGAATTTTGTCAGTCACTTAAGAATCGCAAATTTCGTAGATAAGGCACGGAAAAATCGCGAATTTTAATGATCAAGTGCAGAAAAATCGCACTTTTCGTTCATCAGGTATGAAAAAATCGCGAATTTTTCCCATGAGGCTCGGAAAAAAATAGTAAATTTAACTGATCGGGTACGAAAAGTGAGTTTTATCGATCAGGCACGGGAAAATCGCGAATTTTGTCGGTCAGACGTGGAAAAATCGCACATTTCATTGATCAGTCAAGAAAAAATCGTCAGATTTGTTTATGATGCACGAAAAAATTGCAAATTAAACTCATCGACTGAGAGAAAGTTCGTATGTTTTCTAGATTTGCCGCGTGAAAAAAATGCGAATTTCGTTGATCGGACACGAAGAAATCGCGAATTGTGTCGATCAAAGGCGAAAAAATTGCCAAGTTCGTTGATAAAGCACGGGAAAATCACGAATTTTGCAATAATCCGCGGAAAAATTGAAAATTTCGTTGATCGGCTACGAAACAATCGTGAGTTTTGCAAATTTCTCAAGAGAAAAAAATCGCGAATTTCATCGATAAGGTTTGTAAAAATCGTGAAATTTGTGACCTGGTACGGAAGAATCGCGAATTTCATCAATCATGCGATGAAAAATTGTAAATTTCGTCGATCAGCTTTGTAAAAATTGCGAATTTCGGCAATCGGCTTCGTAGAAAACGATAATTTCGTCCATCAGCCGCAGATAAGTCGTGAATTTCGCCGATCAACTTCGTAAAAACTCCAAATTTCGTCAATCGGCTTCGTAAAAATCGCGAATTTCGCCGATTGGCTTCGTAAAAATCTCAAATTTCGGCAATTGGCTTCGTAAAAATCGCAAATTTCGCCGATCGGCTTCGTTAAAATTGATAATTTTGTCAATCAGCCGTAGAAAATTTGCGAATGTTATCGATCATGTGGCAAAAATCGCGAATTTTATCGATCATTCGAAGAAAAATCACGAATTTCGCCGATCAGCTTTGTAAAAATCGATAATTTCGTCAATCAGCCGCAGGAAAGTCGCGAATTTCGCGAACAGCTTCGTAAAAATCGCAAATTTTGTCGATCGGCTTCGTAAAAATAATGAATTTCATCGATAAACTTTGTAAAAAATCATGTTTTTCTCGATCCGCCTTGTAAAAATTCCAAAATTTCTCGATTGGTTTCGTAAAAATTGTGATTTTTCTTGATCGGTTTCGCAAGAATCGCAAATTTTGTTGATCAGGCACAGAAAGATCGAATTTTCTGTTTCATAAAAATTGCAAATTTTGTTGATCACTTTCATAAAAATCCCTAATTTGGTCGACATGTATGGAAATCTGCGAATTTTGTTGATCAAGCATTGAAAAATCAGGAATTTCAGTGATGAGACACAGAAAAATCTTATTGATCGGCTCCTTCCCTCTCCTTTGTTCATAAAAATCACATTTTTTTTCACCAGCCACTTATCTTTGTTTTTCAGCACTTTTAATAAAACAAAATTTACTCTCCTGAATAAAGACAAGGAATAATATTACATCTTGAGAATAATCCTGTTTATATCTGTTATGTGCACAAACGTAAAAACTGTTGATATAGCCTTACCAACTGAAGTAGATATTTTGACTGGTTAAGCAAAAGAGTATTTTCCCATTTCCCTCTGAAAACATTTTTTATTCGATTATATTCCATAGATCCCCTTTGAAATCGAATTATCTCCAAGTTATTGATGTGGCCCTCGACCGCCCAGACATATTTGTAAGTGGCCCTTCTCTTGAAAAGATTGTGCACCCCTACTACAACTTTGTAAAACGCTTTCCACCCTCCTATTTCGTTTTCAAGAGAGGAATAATAACTTCTGGGTGACGCTGTAGGCGGATTCATTTAGTAGCGCATGGCTCTATTTTACTATAACCAGACAATACCTTTATGACTATAGCCATTATTATTTGGCTGACAACAATTGACAACAATGAAATTATTTGAGTGACAACATATTTCAGCAGGCACACTTCGTAGTCAAAGAATTGTACTTTATAGTATTCTATGTATTTCTATGTTATAAAGTTTCACAGGCACACTTCGTATCTATGTATGTGCGTAAGTACGTAACGCAACAATTCTTGTTAGAAATACTCGATTTGCATCAATCTTTCAATATAGGTTTACTCTTATGAGGAGCTTTTCTGGTTAATTTTGGGAGGTCATTGGAGAAGAATAAGGTGGGGGGGGCTCTAATGCACAACTAATCACTTGTCACAATGATCCTATATCTAAAATTTTAAATGAAAACTAATAAGTGTGCATGATAAATCCATTTCTCTAAATTAACAGTGGGGGATTAGCGTCCCGTTCGTCCCCCTTTATTCTTATCCAATGAATTCCCAAAATTAATCGGAAAAGTACCTTATCAGAATGAATCTACATCCAAAATTTTAAGTAAATCTGATATCTCTATCAAAAGTTATCGCGTTACGTACATACGTACGCACATAAGTACTTAGATGCGTACATACATGCGTATATGCATATACAGAACCTGTGAGCCCATTATTTCTCTGGCTTTCACGCCAGTGAGCTAAAAACACGTAAAGCTACATTGGCCTAGGATAACTAAATCAGCCTAGAACAAACAAGAACGTTGGCGTTGAAGCAGTCATTGAATTCAATAAAATCACGTCAAATTGAATTGGTTTAGGATAAACTAGATCGGCCTAGGATAAACTAGTTCAGACCAATAAACAACAGTCTAAACTAGTCTATCCTATAAGAGTTAGGCCAAACTAGATTGTCCTAGGAAGATCTAGTTTATCCTATGGGCCTTAGGATAGACTAGTTTGTCCTAGGAAAAACTAGTTTATCCGATGAGCGTTAGGATAAACCGGTTTGTCCTAGGAGAAACTAGTTTATCCGATGGGCGTTAGGATAGACCGGTTTGGCCTAGGAAAAACTAGTTTATCCGATGAGCGTTAAGATAGACCGGTTTGGCCTAGGCCAATCTAGTTTGGCCTAAAATCGGGTTTGGCCTGTAACATATACAGGGTGATTCAGCTCGTCGGTGACAAACTTTAAGGATCGATAGAGCACACCTAGACGAACATTTTTGAATAGGGAATGTAGGGTCCCTGACGCGATGGTAAGGCGCTAGGCGCTTTCCAAAATTTGGGTGCCGAAATTCGAAACGTCATAAAAACTAGGGAAATGGTTAGATTTTCTTGCTTGTTGCGTCGAAATGATTCTGTTTGTTTAGACTTTCTTCAGTACCAATTTGATAAGCGTATCTCTTAAAACATGGATAGGGGGCGCTGCAGACTTTGGAGAGCTAGACAACAACTTTAAGCCCGTTATTTTGATAATTTAACACATGCTCGCCAAAGTTTATACTCTAACTTAAAGTTTGAACCCAAAAGTAGAGCCCTGCAAAAAGCGTAAGAGCCGGAATAAAATGTCAAAGTACAGGGTGGTCGAAACTCGAAGGCTCCTAAGAGATAAACAAACAGATTTCTTGACTTATGGCATGCATTTTCATGATTCTGTTTGCTGGGGCTCTCTGAAACTCAGTTGAACGGTACAAAAAGAAACATCGATAGGGGGCGCTTTGGGCAAAAAACATAATTCGTTGACATTTCGGACGCTAACTGGAAACGGGGCGCTACGATCAGTTAGTAATAATGAAAACACATTTTCTACCTCTGCTCAAGACTTCTGAATAAATTTAGACCAAAAACATCAATGATACTGGAAATTTATTTACAAAAAATAACACTACAGAAGATGCTCGAAATTTCGACCTTGGGCCATGATGCAGGCTTCGCACCTCCGTCGCATTGAGGAGTGTGTGTTTCCAACAATGCCAGGAGTATCTCTGATCTGCCCTGCAGCTGCCACAATGCGCGCCACAAGTTCTTCAGCACTGCTGACAGGTGTATGGTATACCTCGGCCTTCAGGTAACCCCAAAGGAAGAAATCCAAGCAGGTGAGGTCTGGTGATCGGGCAGGCCAGTGAACTGGACCCCCACGCCCGATCCACCGCTGGCCATACCTTGCGTTTAGATGGAGACGCACGTCGTTCGTGTAATGGGCCGGAACTCCATCGTGCTGGAACCACATCTGGCGACGCGAACCTTCGGGTACGTGCGCCTCCTCCAGAAGCTGCGGCAGCACTTGATCCAGGAAAATCAGGTAATTTCCACCTGTCAGTCGTTCAGGTAACAAATAAGAGCCAATGAGGCAATCCCCCAGAATGCCGGCCCACACATTTACTGAGAAACGCTCCTGGGCTGCTCGGCTTCTGGTTTCATGTGGATTTTCATCACACCACACATGACTGTTGTGGGCGTTCCACATTCCCTCCCGGCTGAAGGTGGACTCGTCCGTAAACAAAATGCTGTTTACAAAACGGGGATCCCTGGATCTCATCGCCAAGTACCATCTTGAGAATTCCACTCGAGGGCCAAATCCTGCTCTCTGAGCAACTGCACCCGCTGGATGTGGTAGGGGTGCAGATTCCGGGAACGTAAGATGCGCCACGCAGTTGCTTGCGAAATGCCAACATGTCTGGCGATATCTCTCGTGCTAAGACCTGGGTTGTCCTCAACCAGGTTAAGCACAGCCTCTTCGTTGTCGGGGGTGCTCACTGATCGCTCCCGTTCAGGCCTGCCTCCGTCGAAAGATCCCGTTGTGGACAACCTCTGGTGTACTCGAGCGAAGAAGGCATGGCAGGGGATTTGCCTGTTGGGGTAACGCTCGGCGTACAACCGCTGAGCGGCTCGTCCATTACAACCAGCAGCGCCATACGCCAAATGCATGTCAGCCAATTCAGAGTTTGTGTACCGTTCCATCCTACTACCGATCTGCAGACAAGTAACCCGAAGCTTAAGTAGGTACCGCACGTTCAAAAGACGTGTCTGCGCATACAACTACGTCATCTCGCGTTGTCGTCTACGCATTACGTATCTTTTGCATATCGATATGGTACGATATCTTTTGCATAAATCAGCAAAAAGCACCTTATGTAAATTTTATTGCGCGCATTGTGCATGATTGAAACCAGCTATGTTTGTTAAAAAAAACAAACAAACTGCAGTTTTAATAGCTTCTTATGATAAGTAAATTACTCTCTTGTTTTGTTTCTAACTGATCGTAGCGCCCCGTTTCCAGTTAGCGTCCGAAATGTCAACGAATTATGTTTTTTGCCCAAAGCGCCCCCTATCGATGTTTCTTTTTGTACCGTTCAACTGAGTTTCAGAGAGCCCCAGCAAACAGAATCATGAAAATGCATGCCATAAGTCAAGAAATCTGTTTGTTTATCTCTTAGGAGCCTTCGAGTTTCGACCACCCTGTACTTTGACATTTTATTCCGGCTCTTACGCTTTTTGCAGGGCTCTACTTTTGGGTTCAAACTTTAAGTTAGAGTATAAACTTTGGCGAGCATGTGTTAAATTATCAAAATAACGGGCTTAAAGTTGTTGTCTAGCTCTCCAAAGTCTGCAGCGCCCCCTATCCATGTTTTAAGAGATACGCTTATCAAATTGGTACTGAAGAAAGTCTAAACAAACAGAATCATTTCGACGCAACAAGCAAGAAAATCTAACCATTTCCCTAGTTTTTATGACGTTTCGAATTTCGGCACTCAAATTTTCGAAAGCGCCTAGCGCCTTACCATCGCGTCAGGGACCCTACATTCCCTATTCAAAAATGTTCGTCTAGGTGTGCTCTATCGATCTTTAAAGTTTGTCACCGACGAGCTGAATCACCCTGTATATATTAGGGCGGAGCGTAAAAAACTTTTTTTTGAAATTCTTTTCTCCCTAGCGCGGAAAAGTTGTCTAGTGGTATCAGTAATATACTCACAAAATTTTAAAACAATCAATAAATATCTTCCGGTTCCACTTTTGTGTCGAAATATGCAATTTTAGCCGAAAATGTTATAATTTTTCACATTTCAGTAATATTTTCAATTTTCAATTTCTTCTTCGCCCTAGTGCGGAAAAACTGAAAGAGTACATAAGGAACACAAGTCCAAAATATTAGAGTAATTAAAAAATACCTTCTGGTTCCACTTTGGGTTCTAAATATGGGAAATTTGTCGAAAAATATACAAATTTTCACATTTTAGTCATTTTTTTTTCAATTTTCTATTCCCGCTGGCATGGAAATGTTCGAAGAATATGCAAGAAACATAAGTAAAAACTTTAGAATAACAAATAAATATCTTCCGTCTTCCTTTTCGGGGTCTAAAAATGTCAAAATAGCCAAAAAGTATGTAACTTTTCACATTTCAGAGATTTTTTTTCTTATCAATTGGAAAATTCGGGAAATCATATAACAAAGATCAGTGTAAAAATTTAAAATAATTAATAAATATCTTCTTATTTAATTTTTATTACTTAAACTGGCAAATTCATGGCATTAATGTATTCAAAAATCATAGAACAATCGAATTAAAAGCAATCTGAGGGAAATTCCTCTAATAAGTTCAGCTTTCTGTTCGTTTACTGTAGTGTTACTGTTGGTTTAGTACTCCGCTCGTGATAGGTTCTTAATGTGATATTCAATTTTAGCTTCTTTATGTTATTGAAAAATAATACATCTGAAAGTGTTTACAAAATTTTAATTTTTAATATTGTGTTGAACTCATAGTGTGCATAGAAAATATTACAATATCACAATTAAGGCGCAGTATACACGGGATTTTTCTCATCCCATTTTTTTGGGATCCTACTGAATTAGGAACTGGCGTTCTACCAACTTATGAACATATAATGTACTTTTTTGTTGGTGAGAAATGAATCGAAATATAATTAAAAATCGGACCCACCTTTGGGGTGATAGCGGATTATGGGCTGAAATGGTTGAAGCAATTTAGCAGGCTCCTCAGTTCCAACGATTTCTAGGCCAAGAATAGTCCAAATGATTGGTTCATATAATAATAAATACAAGAGTATAAAGAAGTTTGACGCTAAAGAACAGACGAAGTCAAAATTGAAAATTTTCTTATTGGAAGGGAAAAAAACACCTGTTAGAAATTTTTTCTTACAAGAGTGCATCTCAAGAACGATATAAATGCCCACGTGGTATAAAAATTCCAGAATTGGAAAACAGTTTTTTAAGGATCAAAGAATGTCAAGGAAATTGTTGATAGACCCAATTGATACATTCGGAAACATGGCCCACAACACGGAAACTTTGTAAATGAATGAGCAGGCTTGAAAAAGAATAAGAAAGTTTCAGAAAATGGTATAAAATGGAAAAAACAATCACTACTGCTTCATCGAAGACTTAGAGTTATTTAAATCTTTTAGTCTTGTTGATGAACAGCTGTGTCACGATCTTAGTGATAAACCTTTAGTTTCATCGCATTCGAATATAAATACTATATCACGAACAACCCGTCGTCCTGCCCTAGCCAGAACTTGAGACACAATAGGAGTGTCCGATCGAAAATTTTGCAGTTCGAGTTGCAGTATCAGTATCAGGCGCATTTCTTGAAGACTTGCGAGTTGTGACACGTGACGACATGTCTAAAGTTATAGACAGGCATAACACAAGCAGAAAAAGAAATAAATATCGCATGAAATGCCAAGTCCAAGATTAGAGTTTCATATCCACCAATATCTTAAAAAGATTATATTTTGACCGTCGAAAAGATCCAACTTTAATTCAGAGGAATATTGAGGGAACGCTCCATGAACAAAGAGTGCTTGAAGAATACTGGACACTTATAGAAGAACCTGGCTGCGATTATATAGGGCAAGTGGGCAAGTGTCACCAATAACCTCTTCTGCTATGTTTCTCATATGATTTTCCATACTTTCTGCTCCAGCAAGAAGAGAAAATTGATAAGAAAAAAAAAGTCTCTGAAATGTGAAAAGTTACATACTTTTTGGCTACTTTGATATTTTTAGATCCTGAAAAGGAAGACGGAAGATATTTATTTGTTATTATAAAGTTTTTTACTTATGTTTCTTGCATATTTTTCTAACATTTCCATGCCAGCGGGAATAGAAAATCGAAAAATAAAAAAATGACTAAAATGTGAAAATTTGTATAATTTTCGACAAATTTCACATATTTAGAATCCAAAGTGGAACCAGAAGATGTTTTTAAATTAACTTAATATTTTGGACTTGTGTTCCTTATGTACTCTTTCAGTTTTTCCGCACTAGGGCGAAGAAGAAATTGAAAATTTAAAATATTACTGAAATGTGAAAAATTATAACATTTTTGACTAAAATTGCATATTTCGACCCAAAAGTGGAACCGGAAGATATTTATTGATTGTTTTGAAATTTTGTGAGCATATTACTGATACCACTAGACAACTTTTCCGCGCTAGGGAGAAAAGAATTTCGAAAAAAAGTTTTTTACGCTCCGCCCTAATATATATAGTATAAATAGGGTAAATATTTGATGCTGAAATTCTTGAAAAAATTATGTAGTAAAATTATTTGATTTGAATCTAAAACATCCGGGTGACATTCTTTCTTTTGGTTCGAGGCTATAAAAATCGCCATTTCACCTTTTACGTCGTCACTGGAATACTGCCCGTTGTATTTACCACACGTAGAAGATTATAGAAAATTTTGTTTACTTTTAAAGAATATAAATAATTTCGCATTTGATTCCATCCAATAATCCATAGAGAAAATAACCCCAATCTTCTTATCGGCAATAGCCATTTTACTAATGTTACGTTACAGGAATGCTTGCCATAGAAAAACTCTTTATTGTGTTTATTTTTAAATTATTTTAAATGCGTAAAACATGTAAAAATTATTTTGGAAATTTCAGAACAGAATATATCATTTAAATTTTTAAATAGTATTTACGGAAACTGAAATTGGTATTTTATATTAGCAAGAGGAATTGTCCTTATTTTAAAACTAGCGGCCTTCGCCCGCTACGCTGGTCGGTTTATCTAAAGAAATCTTGAAGAAGTAGTTAGATAAGGTTCAGACATACATTAAAAAAAAAAAAAAAGCAAGTCGATCATTCAAAAAACGTTGGGAAATATCAAATATTTACTGTAATTTTTTAAGAAAAACAAAGTTTCGAAAAAAAAAATTAAATCGAAAAAAAAATTACACTGACATATTAATGCAAGGAAATTTTCCCAGAGAGAAAATTCGCCTTGAATACAATATTTCAAATTCTTTTAATTGCTTATAGGCGTTAATGCCAACATAGTGAAAAAAAATTCCATGCTGGGAATCGAACCCGGGCCATCAGTATGGCGCACTGACGTTCTACCGACTAAACCACATGGAACGACAGCCAGCTTGAAACTTTCTCATACTTAAGTAGACTGGCGAAAACATAACGATAGCGCGTTTTAAAATCGCACAGTGACATCTATTGGATTTTATATGTACTAAAAAACGTTATGTACTAAAAAACGTGAGCAGCGCACCTAATAGTTTCTTTTGTTTCTTTTTGTTACTTTTTTGTCTGTTGTCCGATTTTGATGAAACAAAGCCTATACACTGCCCGGGAGTGTGCATTCTTCATTAGTGAAAACCGCATAAAAATCCATTCAGTAGTTACGAAGATAACCTCGAACAAACAGACAGACAGACAGACAGACAGACAGACAAAAAATTCAAAAATTTTTTTTTTGTGTTTCATTGGTTTTCTTTTATCGCCCTGACTCCATTTTTGTCAATTATCTTCAATGTACAGACACACCGGGTCCTACTGTTTTATTATATGTATAGATAATATGGTTTCTCAGAATCTAAATCCCATTTCATGCATTTATCTTTATTTCATGTCATTTTATTCTTATTTTATTTTTTATGGAGCGCTACTCGAGAGAATCAGCTAGATAGGAAAAGGGGTTGAGGGAACAAAGCACTCACGATATACACTATATTGCCATTGATTATTGGACACTTGCGATTTTAGACACTTTACTAAATATCTAGAAAAATACAAGAGGAATCATCTCGAAACTCTTAGTGTATAAATATAATAGTATACGCCATACATTGCCGTGAAGATGTTTTACCGAAACTCCATAGGGGACCGTTAACAAATTAAAAAAGAATGAATATCTTTTGAATAACCCTGTCAAAACTAATGTAGCAAAAGTGCTCTAACTCTAGATTATGATTGAATGCCTTATTGTAATACATTGTGTTCATTTTTATGCAAATAGCATGCATACTCGCAGAGTAATTAAGGTTTTTATAAAAATGGTCCCAAATTTTTCCAAGTTTTTCCCTTATAATTTTCAGAATTCTTAATATAAATTAATATTTTTTTCAGAAAATAGGACAAACAACATTGCACACAGTACCCTGTAATCAGAATTAAAAAATAATAAAAATTGTATGAAAAATGGGTAGGTTTACTAAATAATTTTTTACTGCGCATGCGTCAACGATATCAAAATTTCATTTGCATATTACGTTAGCTAAATGTATAGAGCAACTTTTGTAAAAGTCTCAAAATCATAGCTTGAAAATTCTGAAAGTAATCGTCTATAGAAAAAGGACAAAATCCGTTGTTTCCAAAATGAAGCAAAAAAATGAGGGATTTTATCCAAATGTAGTAGTACATCCCGTATTGTGTATTCTATATTGACACTAATCAATGAATATATGGATACAACCCCTCTTGTTTTTGCTTCATTTTGGGAATAACGGATTTTCAACTAATTCAATTGACGATTATTTTCAGAATTTTCAAGTTATGATTTTGTAACTTTCACAAAAGTTGCTCTATACATTTAACTAACATAATATGCAAATGAAATTTTGATATCGTTGACGCATGCGCAGTAAAAAATTATTTAGTAAACCTACTCATTTTGTACACAATTTTCATTATTTTTTAATTCTGATTACAAGGTACTGAGTGCAATGTTGTTTGTCATATTTTCTGAAAAAAATATTATTTTATATTAAGAACTCTGAAAATTATAAGGAAAAAACTTGGAAAAAATTGGGACCATTTTTATAAAAACCTTAATTACTCTGCGAGTATGCATGCTATTTGCATAAAAATGAACAAGGCGTATTACAATAAGGCATTCAATCATAATCTTGAGTTTGAGCGCTTTTGCTACATTAGTTTTGACAGGGTTATTCAAAAGATATTCATTCTTTTTTAATTTGTTGACGGTCCCCTATAGAGTTTCGGTAAAAAATCTTCACGGTGATGTATGGCGTATACTATTATATTTATACACTAAGAGTTTCGAGATGATTCCTCTTGTATTTTTCTAGATATTTAGTAAAATGTCTAAAATCGCAAGTGTCCAATAATCAATGGCAATATAGTGTAGTACGTGAGTTTGTGAATACAATTTCGTAATTCCCGATTTTTGCTTGTATTAAATTACTGAACAGAACAGAGGAATCTCTTTCAAGAGCAAATGTGTTACCTTGACAACATAATGTGTAACACGGAGAGAAAGAAAATCATGATGTAAAAGCATGTTTTTTACCTTAATTGACAGTAACAAGAATTTGTCTTTATCCTGGCTAATTTATCTTTTTGGTCACAAACTCAGAAAAAGCATGCAGTATAAATTGGGCTAAATATTTTATACTTAAAATATTGAAAAAATTATGATAGTAAAATTCTTTGATTTGGATATAAAGCAACCGCGTAACATGAAAAAAAAAAAAAAAAAAATCCGCTTTTAAAATATATTAAATGCAATAGGAAACTTTTTTATTGTGTTTATTTACAATTTTTTTTAATGCTTAATCATATTATATTATTTAAATTTTCAAATAGTATTTATGGAAACTGAAAATCTTATACTATAATGCGAGCAAAAATTGTGTGTGTGTGTGGGGGTAAATTTTATCTCAAAAACGGCTCTAATGATTTTCGCAAAAATTTGGATTTTAACATTTTCGGGCACGAGAAGATCATTGGGCTAGGTCCCATGTTCGGGAAAATTCGATTACTGGGTCATTTTGGGTCACAATGGGTCAGGATCAAGCTATTTACATCTAGAGAACGGCTGGATGGATTTTAAGGCAATTTTGTATCCAATCGTTTTTTGGCACGAGAAAACTATTGGGCTGGGTCACATGTTCGAAAAATTTCTATTGGTGGGTCATTTTGGGGTCATTATGGGTCAAGCCATTTTTATCTAAAAAACGGCTCTAACGATTTCGACCAAATTTTATATTGTATCGCTTTGGATTACAAGAAGACCATTGGGTTAGGTAACATGTTCGAGAAAATTCGGTTAGTGGGTCATTTTTGGGGTCATTGTGGGTCATGCTATTTTTATCTAGAGATTTTCTCACGCAATTTTGACTAAAAATTGCTTTCTATGGTTTTCGGGCACGAGAAAACAATTGAGCTGGGTCACATGTTCGAAAAATTTTGATTAGTGGGTCATTTTTGGGTCATTGTGGGTCAAGCCATTTTTATTTAAAAAACGGCTCTAACGATTTCGACCAAATTTTATATTTTATCGTTTTGGATTACAAGAAGACCATTGGGTTAGGTAACATGTTCGAGAAAATTCGGTTAGTGGGTCATTTTTGGGGTCATTGTGGGTCATGCTATTTTTATCTAGAGATTTTCTCACGCAATTTTGACTAAAAATTGCATTCTATGGTTTTCGGGCACGAGAAAACAATTGAGTTGGGTCCCATGTTCGAAAAATTTTGATTAGTGGGTCATTTTTGGGTCATTGTGGGTCAAGCCATTTTTATTTAAAAAACGGCTCTAACGATTTCGACCAAATTTTATATTTTATCGTTTTGGATTACAAGAAGACCATTGGGTTAGGTAACATGTTCGAGAAAATTCGGTTAGTGGGTCATTTTTGGGGTCATGTGGGTCATGCTATTTTTATCTAGAGATTTTCTCACGCAATTTTGACTAAAAATTGCATTCTATGGTTTTCGGGCACGAGAAAAACATTGGGCTAGGTTACATGTTCGAAAAAAAAATTTTAATGGGTCATATTGGGTCATTAAGAGTCTGGGTCAAGCTATTTATATTTAAAGAACCGCCGAATCAATTTCATCGAAATTTTGCCTGTAATAGTTTTTTGACACGAGAAAGCTAATGGGCTAAGTCACACGATCCAGAGATTTCGATTATAAGAGTCATTTGTGGATCATGATGGGTCATAATGGGTCATGGTCAAGCTATAGCTAAAGAACAGGTGGATCGATTTTAACGAAATTTTGTATACAACATTTTTTTGGCACGAGAAAATTATTGGGGTAGGTATCAGTTCGAGAAATTTCGATTACTGAGTCATTTTGGGTCATAAAAGGTCTGGGTCAAGCTATTTATATCTAAAGTACGACAGTATCAAATTTAATCAAATTTTGTATGTAAGTTTTTTGACACGAGAAAATTAATGGGCTATTTCACATGTTTGAGAGATTTCGATTATAAGAGTCATTTATGGGTCATGATGGTCATAAAGGGTTATGTCAAGCTATATCTAAAGAACATGTGGATCTGTTTTAACGAAATTTTGTATAGAACATTTTTTGGCACGAGAAAATCATTGGGCTAGGTCACATGATCGAGAAATTTCGATTAATGGATCATTTTGGGTCATAAAGGGTCTGGGTCAAGTTATTTATACTTAAAGAACGGCAGGATCGAATTTAACGAAATTTTGAGTGTACAATATTTATACACGAGAAAAGTAATAGGCTAAGTCACTCGAGAGATTTCGATTATAAGGGTCATTTGTGGGTCATGATGGGTCATGGTCAAGCTATATCTAAAGAACGGGTGAATCGATTTTAACGAAATTTTGTATACAGCATATTTTTGGCACGAGAAAATTATTGGGCTATGTCACATGTTCGAGAAATTTCGATCAGTAGGTCACTTTTGGGTTAATCTAATTTTATCCAGACAATGTCTCGCGCAAATTTGACTAAATTTTATATTCTATCGTTTTCGGACACAAGAAAATCATTGGGTTAGGTCAGATGTTTGAGAAAACTCGATTAATGAGTCATTTTGGGTCATAATGGGTCAAGGTTAAACAATTTATACCTAAAAATTGGCTCAAACAATTTTATCTAAATTTTGTATTTAACGTTTTTCGGCACGCAAAAATTAATGAACTACGTCACATTTTCGAGAGATTTCAATATAAGGGTCATTTGTGGGTCAAGCTAATTTTATCTAGAAAATTGTTCTCACCATTTTGAGTATATTTTCTATTATATCGTTTTCGGGCAAAAGAAAACCATTGAGATAGGACACATGCACGTAACAATTCAATTAGTGCATCGTTTTAGGTCTTAATGGGTTCGTGTCATTCTAATTATATATAACAACGACTCAGTCAATTTTACCTAAATTTTGCAACGGAACGTCTTTTGTCACGAGAAGACTATTGAGCTGAGTTGCATATTAAACAAAATTATATTAGTGGGTCATATCGCTTCATTGCTGAATGCTGTCAAGCTAATTTTACTTAAGAAATGGCTTAAACGATTTTGATTCATTTTATACTCTACTGTTTTTGATTACCTGAAGACCATTGAGCTAAGTCACATGTTTGATCACATGTGATTAGTAGATCATTTGGGTAATAAGGATCAGGATCACGAGACTATGGCAAAAGCCAATAATTTGGCGATATTTGACAAAATACTGGCGACATTTGGCCGAAAAATCGACTATTAAGGTTACGAAACCAAAACACATATTTGGCGCCAAATGAAAGAATGTGTCCAATTTTGGTTATATCTGGCAAAAAATATTGTCTTTCAGTATGTGAAAAAATTTCTTATACATTCTTAATAGTCTTCGAGATGCATAGTTAAACTAATCAGAGTCGAGCTAAAAAAGTGATTTGGATTAATGTCCTTTCGTTGTAAATTTTAAAATAAAGTAAAATTTATGAACATGTGCATACAAACATAGTTTTCTTATTGATTGTTTTTGTAAATAATACTATTATTAATAACATGTTTTACAGTAATAATGCTATATCGAGTTGAACACAAAGTTAATTTTGACCGAGCTGAGCTCGGTCACCCCTGCTAGTGGTATTTTATATTAGCAAGAGGATTTGTCTTTGTTTTTAAATAATATGGCTTCTCAAAATCTAAATCTCTTTACATGGGTTTATCTTTATTTCATTTAACTTCATTCTATTTTTCAGTGAACTCTATTCGGGATCGGGAGAATAAGTTAGATAGAAAATTAGTTCAGGGCTCAACACTCGTGACGATAGTACGTGAGTTTGTGAATACAATTTCGTCTTTCTCGATTTTCGCTTAAATTACTGAACAGAACAAATGAATCTATCTGAAGAGCTAATGTGTTACCTTGACAACATAATGTGTAACACGAAGAGAAAGAAGATCGTGATGCCGAAGCATATATATATATACTAGCTGACCTGCCCGGCGTTGCCCAAGTCCGTAATAATAATGTTAAACGAACTTGAAATTTCTATGATTTTATCATTAACTCGAAATATGTGTAAATACATATTAAATACGTGGCCCCTGACTGTGTCAAAAATCGGTTTAAAAAATATCTAATATTTAGCTGCAAAAATACTCAAAATGACTGCAATGGGAAACGCGGGAGGGAATGTGTGTCCAACGATTGCCTGTTGATATTTATCCTTAAAAATTACTGTTAAGTCACTTAACTAAATACTTTTTTCACATAGATATCCGAAGTGAAATATTTTGAATTTCAAACTAATTATATCACTCTTTGATTAATCTTGCTTCAAATTCAAAGTATTTTAATTCAAACTATTTCCTTTTCCTTTAACTTGAAGTCCAAATTCACGGTTTAAATTTTCCCCCCAATTGCAACCTCTTCCATTACAATCTTGGATATTCCTGGATATATTTCAGTGTAAGTGTAGTCAATTAAATATGCATATTTTAAACTAAACCAATTTAATATAATCAAACCATCTTCAGACATCAATAACATTTTACATTTTTAATAGATTAAAAACCGCGTACAACATATTCAAAGCTTTCACTTACAACTGACTGATTTCAAATCTTAGTTCATTAGTTATTCAGAGGAGAATTTCAGAACTACTTGCGCCATCTAGTGACACTCTTTTTAAGCGTTAAACATTCTCCCCGCCGATGAACACTGTTCATACAATTTAAAGATTTACATAAATTACATATACAATTCAACTAACAAAAACACTATAATTACAGACAAATTATTAAATAATTAACTTTAAACATTAAAACAATAAAAGTTTAACTCACCGCTACAGCAATCCTATAACTTACAAATTTTTTGCTTCTAAATTAAATTAATGTTCTCAAATGGAAGTCCTAACTGAAATATTAAAAGAACAAAATTAGTTCATAAAAGAACAGTTCAATGTCTTATAAAACACTAATCTTCATTTTCAATCGGTAGCACCGCAATCTTAGTAATAGGTCTCTTAAGTTCACCACTAGCAGATCTCAGTTTCACCACACGAATTTTAGCATCGGATCCAGGATAAACTTCGATTACTCTTCCGAGTTTCCAATGAAGGGGAGATAAGTTATCTTCCTTTATAATTACCAAATCATTTACCTTAATGTCTCTTTTTGGAGTTTTCCATTTATATCGTTGCTGTAGTTGACACAGGTACTCTGTTGACCAACGCTTCCATAATGACTGAAACAGTTGTTGAGTTAATTGCCATCTTTTTAGCGAAGTAATTTTTTTATCTGTTAAATCCATCTCTGGCAGAGCGGTCAAAGAAGCTCCAATCAAAAAATGTCCCGGAGTTAAAGCGCTAATGTCATTGGGATCATCTGAAACAGCAGTTATTGGTCTTGAGTTCAAGCAGGCTTCCGCTCGACAAAGTAAAGTTAAAAATTCTTCGTGCGTCAAAAGCTGCTTACCGACAATTTTTCGCAAATGCTGTTTCATAGATTTCACTGCTGCCTCCCAGAGACCACCGTGATGAGGACCTCCCGGAGGATTAAATTTCCACTGTATTTTCTCTATTTCAGATTTGGCATTTATAATCCAATAATTCTGTCTTATTACAGACTGCAGTAACTGAACTCCACCATGTAAATATTTTTCATGATAATATTGTATAATTAATTTCGTAATATGGTTATTTTTTGGTAGTATAATCGGATGCTTACAGTTTTCAGATATTTCAGCATTTTTAAGTCTTCCAACCAACTCTCAATATTCTCCTTTCATCTAAGAATGGATTCAAAGAAAGAATTTTACTCTTACAGTTAATAGACCTTTGTCTTTCTAGACATTGTATTTCATAAGAAAATTCCAGAGACTGAATTGATTTTATAATTAACTCAGTAGCCTGTGTTATTTCTTTAGTAGTCAAAACTCCAACCTCTCGATTCTTAGTAAGCGAATTATTTATAAACCTTAAACACCAGGCCATAATTCTCTGTAATTTTGTCCATGAAGAGAATTTAGTTAAAATATTTAATTTCTCATCTGCATTAACTGTGTTGACAAAAACTGATTCGTTATATTTTTTGTTCTCTTCTTCTTCAATATTTTCGACTTCTACTGTATTTTTCGGCCAGTGAGTTCGATCTTTTATCAGCCATGGCGGTCCACTTTTCCAGGTTTCGTTGTCAAGCAATTCTTTTGCAGAGCATCCCCGAGTTAATATATCAGCAGGATTACTCTTACCATCACAATGTCTCCAATTCTGAGGAATTGTTAATTCCTGTATTTCAGAAACACGATTGCAAACAAATTGTTTCCACCTTGAATGTAGCCCCTTTATCCAATGGAGCGCAATTGTACTGTCTGTCCAATAAATGATACCTGGAACAGAAAACATATCCTGCAAATATTTTCCTATCAGAGCCGCAACTAAAGCACCCAACAATTCCATTCTTGGAAGGGTTATTTTCTTCAAAGGTGCGACCCTTGTTTTGGACATAACGAAAATAGCATTTGTTTTATTATTTTCTGACACAAATCTAAAATAAGCGACAGCGCCATAGGCTTTCAAGCTGGCATCAGAAAAGACATGTAGTTCAATATTATCTTGCAGAATCATATCTTTCGTATTGAAGAAATACCGCGGCATGGAAAATTCAGTTAAATGTTTTACTTCAGAACACCATTCATTCCACTTATGTTTTATTTCGCTATCAAATATTTCATCCCAATCTAAACCCTTTATCCATAATTCCTGTAACGGACATTTAATTCTCATTGTAAAGGGAGTAAGAAATCCAACAGGATCGAAGCACTTTGCGGCACAACTTAACACGCATCTTTTTGTATCACTAACATTATTTAATGCCAGTAACAAAGGTTTCATATCAAGACTTAAACTATCAGTACGTGTATCCCAGTTTATTCCTAATATTTTTGCTAATCTATTTGAGCCGGCCTCATCACCCAACAATATATTGTCTTTCCTCCAAAATTCTCTTAACTCTTTTGAATTAGTTTCAAATTGTCTAAGATTCATACTAGCCTCTTTCAATATATTCACCGCAGTTGTAGAAAGTTTAAAAGCATCCTCAACTGAATTACTTCCAGAGCATAAATCATCAACATACAACGAAGTGTCAAGCATTTTAAATGCATCAAAGTGTATTTTTTCAAATTTTTTAATATGATGCTTTATAACACAAGCAAGAATGTATGGAGAACATTTAATTCCAAAACCTACACGTGTCATTCGAAAACACCTTAAATTTTCATCTATAGTACAATCTCCAGAAAACAGAAATCTTAAGTAATTTCTATCGACCTCACTTATCCCAATCTGCAAAAATGCCTTTTCAATGTCAGCAATGAATGCAATTTTATTTTCTCTAAATTTCAAAATTATGTCTAATATATTAGGATTCAAATTCAAACCATTTAATAAGCAGTCATTCAAAGACAATTTATCTTTACCCTTAGAAGAGGCATCATATACAATTCTTATTTTAGTAGATTTATCATTACGAATTACCGGATGATGTGGCATAAAATAACAATTTTTATCAGTAACTTTAAAATTACATTCCTCAATGATATTTTTATTTAACTGTTCTTTCAAAATTTCTTCGTATTGCTCAAACAACCAAATGTTTTGCTTAAATCTTCTATTTAACCCAATTAAATGATGTTTAGCAATTTCATAGTTTGAATCCAAATTTTCTGGCTTCATTTTCCAAAGCAACCTGGTTTCATAACGTTTATTTTTATATATTATATTATTCTCAAATTCCTTCATTATTTTATTTTCCGCTTCATTAGTTACATTTTCACTTTGCTTTATTCCCAACAAATCAAGTTCCCAAATTGCTTTAATATCGCTTAATATTGTCTTATTTTCATCAATTATCACTTTATTTACACTAACATAAGGATTATACTTAGAATTTAAAGTTGCTTGACCTTGTAGTGTTGTTCCAAATATAGTGTCAAGAGCCACCAATCTTTTACTTAAACGTTCAATATTTCCCGTTACTATTTCCCAGTAGCTATCCGCACCGATTAACATATCTATAGGCATTTTATTGTTGTCTGATAACCAAAGAGATAATCTTTTCAATTTTGACTTTATCCATCCACTTGGTATATTCACTACATTAGCTCCTGTAATTTTATTTACTACTAACGCATTAACAGTAGCCTTTTTGTTTTGATTGCGCGGATTTAGTAAATTGACTTTAACACAATTGTATTCACCCGTATTGGGTCTTTCCTCCCCGAAAGTATGTATTTGTAACTTTTCAACTCCGATAACGGGAAGATTTAACTTTTCAGCTAAACGCTTACTTATAAACGATCTGTGAGAGCCTCCATCTATTAGGATTCTAATTAATATGTTTTTAAATTTTGTTGAAATTAAAGCAGTGCAAGTCTGAAGAAAAACAGTTGAATTTTTATTTAAAGTATTTGCACTACACGTTGAAACAGTCGTAGACATTGGATCATTATTTTCATTCTCTGTATTAGAGTTAGCCTGACAATTTTTTAAATCTATATTTTCATTACGTTTTTCACATAAAAGTGTATTATGCCAACTCTGTTTGCATATATTGCAAGTATTTTTTCTCCAACAATCCTTAGCTACGTGTTTACCCCGGAGACATTTAAAACAAAGTCCACGCTTTTTAGCATTCATTTTCCTCTGAGCAGTGCTGGTAGGACACTGTTCTGAACTATGTTCCTTAGAAACGCAAAATACACAATTAAAATTCACATGCGTTGCGTATGTACTTGTGAATGGATTTCCCCCTTTACAATTTTCATTTTGAAAACGTCTATTTCTATCTCTTTTACCATTTTGAGTAACTGAACCTGAAATTCCTCTTTCATTTAAAGAATAAATATGTTCTCGGGACTGAATCTCAACTTTTAAAAAGTCCATTAATTCTCTAATGTCAAACTCTAATTTCGAATTAGCCTTTGAATTTTGCCTTCTACTAAATTCCAATGTGAGGTCTTCCGGTAACAGTTTTAATAATAATGGGTAAAGAAGGTGACCATAAGAACCAGAAACTACATTAAGTGTTTCCAAAGATCTAATATTTACCTCAATTTCATCATAAAGTTTTCTAAGGGCGGCCACATTCGAGGAACTCCTCACACGTTCAAGACTCAATAACTTGGCCATGTGTGAGTTAATAGTCAGGTCTATCCTACCAAAGCGTGTTTTCAAAATATCAATTGCAATTTTATAGTTTTCTCCTGTTAAAGCCAAACCACTAATGGCATTAAATGCCAAACCACCAGTTAGGGATTTCAAATAACTAAATTTATTTATCAAGGTTAAACTATCATTTTTGTCAATAGAATTTTCAAATTGACTCCAAAACTCAAGCCAATTACTCGGGTTTCCATAAAATTTATTTATGCTTAACTTCGGAAGTTTAACATTAGCCTTGGGAGATAAAATATGAGAACCCTCTTTATTAACATTTTCATTACAAGCAGAATTATTTTTAATTTTCTCTTCTATTAAACATTTACAGGCTATTATTTTATCTTGATATTCTTGAGCCGTAATAACTTCGCTTTCCAGCTCATCCTCTTTATTAATTAATCCTTCAATTTCAGTATCATACTTTACTAAAAGTTCACATTTTTTATTTAATTGTTCTAAAAACACTCTTAAACTAGATATATTAATTTCAACCCCCTCATTCAAAGTTGTCTCTACTTTAGATATTAATTTTGTGGTTAAACTGCGTGCAGTTGCACGTAATTTCTTAATTTTGTCAATATCATTCATTTTTACAAAATATTTACTTTCAATTAAATATATATCATATTTCAATCAAACAGTCTGTTACTAGTTTAATTATATGCTATTACTTCAATGCTACCTTTACTTTGAATAGTTAAAGTTAGTTAAACACTCTCAAACATTTAAAACAATCAGTTAAAACAACTAGTAAAATGCAAGTCCTTTCAATTTACTTTCAGGAAAAAAAAAATCTTTATTAACTCTAGTTCAATTCATATGAAGGTTTGCTTACCTTAATTATACTTTGTCCTAATCTCCATGAAATTATGCATATCCACATCACGTCCGGGTTCACCAAAAATGATTAATCTTGCTTCAAATTCAAAGTATTTTAATTCAAACTATTACCTTTTCCTTTAACTTGAAGTCCAAATTCACGGTTTAAATTTTCCCACCAATTGCAACCTCTTCCATTACAATCTTGGATATTCCTGGATATATTTCAGTGTAAGTGTAGTCAATTAAATATGCATATTTTAAACTAAACCAATTTAATATAATCAAACCATCTTCAGACATCAATAACATTTTACACTTTTAATAGATTAAAAACCGCGTACAACATATTCAAAGCTTTCACTTACAACTGACTGATTTCAAATCTTAGTTCATTAGTTATTCAGAGGAGAATTTCAGAACTACTTGCGCCATCTAGTGACACTCTTTTTAAGCGTTAAACACTCTTAAATCCAACTATACAGTGAATGAAATCGATACTCGATGATTAGCTAAAAGGTTAGTATATAGTATTATAATTTCAGAGCCATTTTACAAAAATAAGTGTATATTTTTAATCAAACATGCATACTGTTCATTCTGTGAACAAAATCCTAACCGTAACCTAATTGTATTGTAATCAGAACTTGTCTGCAACCTAGTTGTATCTTAACAGTAACCTAACTGTAACCTAAACATACCATAAATGTAACCTGGCCGTCATCTTATCATAACCTACCCATAATCTAACCATAACCTAACCGCAACTTAACCTTAACCTAACTGTAATCTAACCGGAAATTAAATATAACCTAAGACTTACCGGAACGTAATTGCAATCTAACTGTTACCTAACCGTAACCAAGTTCTAACTTAACACAAACTATAAACAAAATATCTTAACCATCATGCGCTACAAAGTACTTATTAGCTTCACTTTCCACCGCCACGGGGCGCATTATGTTTTGTAGAACATCCGAGTTTTAGGTTCGGATTGGCTTCATGTCCATGGAAATTATTTCGTCTGCTTCGGATCCGGTTATGATTGTTTGGAATATTTTTGTTGAGTTTAAATTCTGTTCAAATCAGATTTCGTGTTTTTTTTTTTTTTTTTTTTTTTTAATGGGATTTTTAGTTTGGGTCGGGTTATACTTCCATGGAAATTATTTTGCCTAGTTCGAATGAGGTTATAATTCACTGGAATATTTTTGTCAGATTCAGATTAGGTTTGGTTCAAAGTTCGGGTTTTTTTAAAATAATTTTTTTGGTTCGGATTGAGTTATTCCTTGTTCGGATCGATTTGGTTCGGATGTCCATGGAAATTATATTGTCTTGTTCAGATCTGGTTATAGTTCTTTGGAATATTTTCGTCGGATTCAGATTTCTGATTCAGGTATTTTTTCAAATTGATTTTTAAGGTTCGGGTCGAATTTATGTCCGGGGAAATTATTTTGTCTTGCTCGGATCCGGTTTTGGGTCTTTTGAATATTTTTGTCGGGTTCAGATTTCGTTCAATTCAGATTTCGGGTTTTTTTAATGGAATTTTTAGATTCAGGTTGGGTTGCGCATCCACGGAAATTATTCTGTATTGTTCGAATAAAGGATATTCTTGTCTGGAATATTTTTGTCGGATTCAGATTTAGTTCAGATCAGATTTCGAGATTTTTTCAAAGAAATCTTTTCGGCACGGATAGAGTTCATGTTCATGGAAATTTTTTGTCTTGTTTGGATCCGGGTACGGTTCTTTAGAATATTTTTGTAAGGTACATATTTAGTTCGATTCAAATTTCAGTGTTTTTTTTCAAACGAAATTTTTAGGTTCAGATCGGGTTCATGTCCAGGAAAATTATTTTCTCTTATTCGAATCCGGTTATGGTTCTTTCAGATATTTTGATCGTATTCAGACGTAGTTTACATAAAATTTCGATGGTGATCCTGGACACGCACGCAACTCTCTCTCTGATCATCAACTTCCAGCGCATAACAACAGACGGATTAGTAGTTTAGCAGACGGATTAGTAGTTTTACCTTTTGACTTACACACAGGTGAAATATGGCCAATTTTGTGGCACGCATGGCATTTGGCTGATTTGTATTTACACTTGTTTGCATCGTGTCATGCACCACACCGATAGCATTTTTGAGGATTTTTAGTGTTTTTAAATGACTTACTTTGGAATTTGCTCACTTTGTTGACATTAGAAGGTACAGGTATTGTAACTTTAATGTTGCTGGCTCCTTCCTCCGCTAATTCCATCGCCAAAGCTATTTCACAAGCATCTTCAAGTTTGAGATCTTTTTTAGCGAGTAAGCGTTTTTGAGTAGCTTCACAACGAATGCCACAGACGAAACGATCCAAAGTCACAGGTGGAGGCCAAACGCTTTAATTCCACAATATACTCTGAAATACTTTCACGATCGTTTTGGTTTATTCTGTGAAAGCGAAATCGTTCCGCTACAGTAATAGGAGCCGGGCGAAAATGATCTTGCAGCTTCTTAATCAAATCGCCATAAGTCAAATCTTTTGGTTGCTGAGGTGTTATAAGATTGCGTAAAAGTTTAAAAGTTTTAGGTCCCAATACTGAAATTAACACAGGAACTTTTTTTGCTTGATCGATATCGTTTGCCAAGAAAGATTGTTCAATTCTTTCAACATACAGAGAAAAATCCTCATTGCTGTCGTCAAATACTGACAATTGACCAACTAGGCCTAATTTCGACATAGTCGATACGACGGTTAAAAGTATACGGTAAAGCTTACTGTTTTAAATTTCTCGTCGCCATTTTCACAAATTACTACAGTTATGTAAATTTATAACTTCTAAATTAATTTAATAAGAATGAATACAAAACATTGCTTTACCGGCACAAGCGTACATGGATAAGTTACAACCAAAGAGATGCGATATTTTAAATATATATAAAGAACACAAGCGTCTAGAGATCACACTTTCTCAATTTGATCCCGCGGGGGATCGGCCACTGATGCGCATATCGTTCCCAGCATGACGTAGCGATTTTCGCGGATTTTTGCATACTGCACATATATTTCCGAGCATGGAGATTGTAGTATTTCTCTGATGAAGAAATAGTAATAAATTTATTCTCGAGCGCGTGTTTCTTTCTAATCATCGTTCCATTGATGAAGATGTAGTATTTCTCTGATGAAGAAATACATTTATATTATTACACGGAAATATATTTATTATACATTTATGCACGTAATCCCTTCATCGATGGCGCGATTCTCCTTCATTTTAAATGTGAAGGGATTGGCGCCGGTTGGTTTTGATCTGAGGACCGCGTGATCAGGAAGCGAGTGCGTTAACCGTTGAGCAAAAGGCCAAGGCAGTTACTCGCAGGTAGTAACTCGCTTTATACTGATCGAGATCGCTACAAATGCATACATATTTATTTATTTTTTTTATTTTAGTCTCTTTCTATTTAAAACTGTTAATTGTTTTGATAGATAATTGTAAGATTTTCCTTCCAATTCCTATTACAAAAAAGTTAATGAAATTTGAATTTCCATCAATATAGTTTAGTGGTACATTTTTGCCAGTACTTGGCGAAAAAATGTCCAAGTTAGTATCCAAACAAATTACTCACCATTATTTGACATTTCAGACAAAGCAGTATTAATAGCAAGAAAATAATTATAGCATTTAAACACTTAATTAGTTATAACAGTAATTGTTTACACTCTGTAATGATAAAAAAAAATCATATGCATCACCAAACTATGCTAATGGAAATTGAATGTTCACTAATTCTATATGCCAAATACTTTTTTTTTATAATATCTTTGATATAATAATTACTTCTTCATGAAGAAAGGCTATAAAAAATCTTTCTTTTTCAGGTTTACAGTTTATGTACATGTTGTTATACATTTCTAATAGACTGTTTTTAAAATAGACTGACTTATATCGTAATTTTGTAATATAATTTATTATTCTAAACATTTTAAGCAGCTTATAGTCTAAGAGCCCGTGAATGGCAGATCTTCGTTATTTTATAAAAGCTGAAATTTCTCAGCGCAGTCTTCCAATAGAGATAGGAACGATGGGTAATTATGAAATTTGGATCATGGTGGCTTTGGCAGTGACCAGGGAGCAAAGGTGTAAAAAATAGCAACTTACTTTCGTCATTTTATAAAGCGTAATTTTTTTATATTTCCTTTGGAATGACATTAGAAATCACGTACTCCATTGGCAGACACTTACTATGGTTCCAACCCCCGGCCGACACCACTAAACTTCAATAATATAAAATTCTACTTTCGTCATTTTATAAAAGCTGAATTTTATATATGCTACTTGGGTGACTACCAGAAGATATTTCCTTAGTTGGCAGATAGTTTTGGTGGTTCCAACCCCCGGCAGACAGACATATCCGGCGGCTTCTCAATACACTACAGTCTCTGTAGCCCGGGCGCGAAACAGACATTTTCCCCGTTTTCCCTTGGCTCGGAAATTGGCGACATTTATTTGAGGTTGTTGCGTGTAATTCTACGGTTGTTGACATTTTGAAAAAAGACCACGATGAAAGAAAAAAAAAATGTGATTTAACAAATTAGAACGACTATTTGAAAAATGATATTATCAAAGCCTAAAATTTTAAAGACTTAAAAAGGAATTCTCTACTTAATAATAATATTAAACATCATTTTTAGGATAACTCTAACGAGTCATATATTACGTACGCCATGCATTAAACATTAATATTCCTAGACCATAAATGAAAAAAAACAGTAGTTTATTGTTATATAACTTTAAATGTTTAAAATGTGCATTTTTATTTGATAGAGTTAATCAGGCTGACTGCCTCCTATTACGTATGACATGGATTAAACATTAATATTCCTGGACCCATCTTATAAAAATTTTAAATGAAATTTCAGTTTTACAATTTTTTGAACTGCAAATTTTTAAACTTCTAAAAATTACACATTTTAAATTTTTATACCGTTGCATAGAGAAAAAAAATGCACTTTAAAATGAAATTCGTTTGAAATTTTTATGACAATTTGTTTTCAAATTATTATTATTATTTAATTTTTTTATTACTTTTTTGTCATTGTGGCAACAGAAGTAAACCATTTTTGGACATTAAACATGAACCAATCAGAAAACGAAAAAAATGCGGAATTCAACCAATAAAAACATTCAGATATACTTCGAATTTCCCAATTCTCTACCGAGGATAACAACTATTTTCCAAATTACTAAAAATCAGTTATTTATTTATGAGTATTAATGAACGTTAGCTTGAAATTCTCGCCAAGCTTGGAAACACTTATAGCCAAATATTTAAAAATATCGCCAAATCTGAAGATAAAAATTAAGAAATAAATATTGCCGATTTGGCTATAGATTCTAATTGGCTAATTTGGCGCAGTTCTCATTCAAATTCAGTATTTACGAAATTTCTTTTTATAGGGTTCGTAACATTTCATCTTTTTAAAATTTCAGTAAAATTTTAATGAGATAAAAATCAAGCATTAAAGAATTTTTATTAACTTATCTAATCGAGTCGCAAAAAAAAAAAAAAAAAAAAAAAAAAAAAAAAAAAAAAAGCTATATTTAACAAAAACAACGAATATGAAAGCTATATCCTCCCCCTGGCACATGCCGAAATTGCTGTTTTATTATGTACTTATTTATGAATAAAAAAATTGCATTTTTATAAAGTTATTGATTATGATTTTCATTTTGATACTTGTTTTAAAAATAAATGAAATACGTTAGAAAATAATGTTTAGGTATTTTATGAACTTTATTTTTATTTTTATTATTTCAAAAATAGTTGTTATCCTCGGTAGAGAATTGGGAAATCCGAAGTATATCTGAATGTTTTTATTGGTTGAATTCCGCATTTTTTTCGTTTTCTGATTGGTCCATGTTTAATGTCCAAAAATGGTTTACTTCTGTTGCCACAATGACAAAAAAGTAATAAAAACCTTTAATAATAATAATAATTCGAAAACAAATTGTCATAAAAATTTCAAACGAATTTCATTTTAAAGTGCATTTTTTTTCTCTATGCAACGGTATAAAAAATTAAAATGTAAAATGTTTAGATGTTTAAAAATTTGCAGTTCAAAAAATTGTAAAACTGAAATTTCATTTAAAATTTTTATAAGATGGGTCCAGGAATATTAATGTTTAATCCATGTCATACGTAATAGGAGGCAGTAAGCCTGATTAACTCCATCAAATAAAAATGCACATTTTAAACAGTTAAAGTTATATAACAATAAACTACTGTTTTTTTTTATTTATGGTCTAGGAATATTAATGTTTAATGCATGACGTACGTAATATATGACTCTTTAAGGTTATCCTAAAAATGATGTTGAATATTATTATTAAGTATAGATTTCCTTGAAAATATAATTTTCCAAATAGACGTTCTAATTTGTTAAATTACATATTTTTTTCTTTCATTGTGGTCTTTTTTAAAAATGTCAACAATCGTAGAATTACATGCAACAACCTCAAATAAATGTCGCCAATTTCCGAGCCAAGGGAAAACGGGAAAAATGTCTGTTTCGCGCCCGTGCTATACAGAGACTAGTGTATTGAGAAGCCGCCGTATATGTCTGTCTGCTGAGGATTGGAACCACCAAAACTGTCTGCCAACTGAGGAAATATCTTCTGGTAGTCACCCAAGCAACATATATAAAATTCAGCTTTTATAAAATGACAAAAGTAGAATTTTATATTATTGAAGTTTAGTGGTGTCGGCCGGGGGTTGGAACCATAGAATGTGTCTGGCAATGGAGGACGTGATTTCTAATATCATTCCAAAGGAAATATAAAAAAATTACGCTTTATAAAACGACGAAAGTAAGTTGCTATTTTTTACATTTTTGCTCCCTGGTCACTGCCAAAGCCACTATGATCCAAATTTCATAATTACCCATCGTTCCTATCTCTATTGGAAGAGTGCGCTGAGAAAATTTCAGCTTTTATAAAATAACGAAGGTCTGCCATTCACGGGCTCTTGCTCTATTAACGCTTCAGCAGATGTATAATTAAATTTCACTTAAAGATAAATGAAAAAAACATATAAATAACATTGTAAAAGAAAAATTACATAACATCAAGATATTGGAATTTATTATTCATAACATTATTTAATATATATATATATATATATATATATATATCAGGGCACAGATGTCATATACGCACCACATTGGCGCGATTTTTTTTCTGACGCCAGTCTGGCAAAAACTTCGTTATCAAATATCAGGCACATATATATTTTTTAATCAATAGAGTGCAACAAAATGGCGATTTTATGCTTCATATGGTAACCCGGTCATTGTTGTTTAGTTAGGATGAGCGAAGCGAATCCTCTACTAGTCCACTCAAATTACAATTTGTCGTACGCTTTACAAAAAAACTATTCAATATTTTAACTTCAAATTAAACACAAAAATAAATTATGATCTGTAGATTTGCAGAATATAATTTTTTTTACAGTAAAACGTTAAAAAAATTATTATTTTAACTAGCTGACCCGCCCGGCGTTGCCCGGGTCCGTATTAGCAATATTAAACGAACTTGAAATTTGTATGATTTTATCAATAACTGGAAGCATGCAGAAATGCATTGTCTGAAATACGTCATTTTCATCGTTATAAAGTATTAAAAGGTTCTGAAAAAAAAAGAAAACTTTTAGTAATACAATTTTTAGTTTAAATCAAATGTTTTCAATATTTTATTTAATTTTATTCAAAATGAAAAAAGATTTTCTTAGCAGACGATTTTTTGTGATAAATACATTATCTGTTTTATATTTCTTCTGCTTTATTCCTTTTATTTATAGAGTTCAAAATGAAAAAAGATTTTCTTAGCAGACGATTTTCCTGTGCCTCAATTAATTATCCTCGGAATTCCTTTTATTTATAGAGATTAATTTATTTTACATGCATTTCCAATACGGACGCATTTTAGCAAATAAATAATAAATGAAACGCGTATATTTTCAGAAAAAAAAGTTTAAATCATGGAGTAAATAATTATAGATAGAATCATGATTAATTTATTAAATAAACATGTTTTCATTTTCCCGCAAAATCGTTTGCACAGATGACACTTAAACATTTTAAAAAAATTGTATTATGGATTTTTTTTTTTTTTTTTTTTTTTTTTTTTTTTTTTGTAAACTGGCAACAAAATAATTGTAAACAAATAAAATTAATTCTTAAATTTGTTATATAAATGAAAAATTAAAAGATCTGCGTGAAGTTGTTGGTTCAAGCTCTTTATAAATATTTTTGCGACGGTCGTATTGTGGCTAAATAATATCGACTCATTAATCAGAAGGATTTTATAGAAAAACTAGCGGACCCGACAGACGTTGTCCTGTCACCGACAGACGTTGTCCTTCTTGGCACGGACTCCAGGAAATCAAATAAATGTACGCAAATATGGTAATACGCACGATAAACACTACGCTCTTAATTTAATTTCTTATTACAATTATGTAAGGAAATTATTTTTCACTCTTCAGTATTTTTTGAAGTCGGTTCAATTTTTGATAGAAAAGTTTATTAACCATTTGAAAAATGGTTGTTGTTTTCGGGAGAATGGACCCGATGATGTTACCACTTTTGAATGATGTTACCACTTTTGAATGATGTTACCACTTTTGAATTTAAATTAATTTCTTTACTTTTAGAAGAGTTTTTATTTGAATTTAAATTAAATTCTTTACTTTTAGAAGAATTTTTATTTGAATAGTAAATTAAAATGGTTAAAATCATTGTAATAAAGGAGAAAACTAACAAATTTAAAAATGGGTAGACGGAAATTAACAGATACGGAAAAAGCCGAAGCCAAAGAAATGAATGAACGTGAATATCGCATTCAATGATATTAAACACAATACGCGTACTTAAACAATCATAAAGTGATTTTTATTTCTTCTTTTGCTATTTAAAATAAAAATTTAGTCAACATGTATAAGTTGCTTATTAGTTTGGCGATTCGTATCATTTGGCGAAATTGGTCGACGGGATAACTGAGTAATACTGTATTTGGTTTGGCGCAAAAACGTCTTTCAATGCAGAAAATGATAAAATCAAAAGATTATTGAGCCGCTGAAAACCAATTACGTGTTGAAAGGCGATCACGAAAAAGGAAGCAATTTAATGCCGAACCGATTAATTGTAAAACATCATGTCGCCAGGGCGACCAATCCACTAGCCATGGCGTTTTACTATCGGTCGGTTCTAACCAGGAAAATTTGAGTGCCAATAGTGATTCTAACAAGCCGGAAAATGTTATAGCTATTACTCTTGATTTTCCACCACCTAAAAAGAAAACTAAAAAGCAATCGGCTTGGGAAAAACTGGGAAAAAACTTTTTTGATTCGATGTCTGATGGACCCATTCACAGATGCATGTGCTGCGATCGATTTTGGTTTAAAACCTCCATCACCAAAATTCTGCTCTGTAAAATCAAACAATATATGCCAAAGTCTTACAAGTATAACAGTATATGCCAAAGCTGTATTTTAATAATGATTACTTTTGCACCAACAATGTTAAATAGTTTGAAATGTTTCTTTCGTCGCCAACTTTTATGCTTGGCGACAATAGAGTGATATAACTTAAACGAACCGTACCTTCAAATTGCAGCATGTATAAAGTCATTTATAGCAGTGGCACGGATAATACACAATAAAACAACTGGTATTTAGCTTAAAATGATAGATGAATGTATCGAGTGAAACATTTTTCAAATGGTTGGGGTAATTTCTTAAATTACAATTTTTTTTTTTTTTTTCTCTTTTTAGTTAAAAGTTAACGAAGTCGGTTAATCAAAATTATAATACAGGAAATATTATTGCAAAGCATACACGTTTGTCAGGAGTGGGGTTCGAACACGCGAAAAGCCGATTTTTAAGGAATTTTTTAAAAGTTCGTTCTTTTTTCTACTCATCGTAGGGGTGAAATTTTCGAAAATCCATTTTTAGAGGCAATCCATGTTATAAGAAGAATTTTTACCCCAATTTTGAAGATTTTTGGTATGGTAGATTTTTTTGTCCTGTCACCGTCAGACGTTGTCCTTCCTGGCACCGACACCAGAAAATCAAATAAATGTACTTAAATATAGTAATACGCACGATAAACACTACGCTCTTAATTTAATTCCTTATTACAGTTATGTAAGGAAATTACGTTTCACTCTTCAGTATTTTTTGAAGTCGGTTCAATTTTTGATAGAAAAGTTTTTATTTTATAACCAAATTAGGAAAATGTGAATTATCTCACGAACTACTGGATTTAAACGAATTTGCTTAGTACCATTCGATTCAAAATGAAAAAATGCACTAAAATATGTTATCAGTTGAAAAATAATTCACAGATAAATACAGATAATAAGGAATATATAATTTATTTACGGATTTTTATATATCCGACAGACGTTGTCCTGTCACCGACAGACATCGTCCTTCCTGGCACCGACACCAGAAAATCAAATAAATGTATTTAAATATAGTAATACGCACGATAAACACTACGCTCTTAATTTAATTTCTTATTACAATTATGTAAGGAAGTTATTTTTCACTCTTCAGTATTTTTTGAGGTCGATTCAATTTTTGATAGAAAAGTTTATTTTTCTCTGTTTTGTTAAAAGTTAACGATTTTCTAAAGTCAGTTAATAAAAATTATAATACAGGCTATATTACTGTAAAGCATACACGTTTGACAGGAGCGGGGTTCGAACACGCGATTCTTTCTTCGAGAAGCAGAGTTTATATCTGGCGCCTTAGACCGCTCGGGTATTCCGTCCGCACTCTATTCACCGAACTTATTCAACACTTTTAATTAGCGAAAAATCATTAACTATTAGTTTTTGCCTAGTTACTAAAAAAGTACTAAATCAATTTCGATGAAATGTGAATCTAAACCATTCTCAAATTCACTGGAACACACACGCAAAATTCCATTAAAATTGGTCCAGTCGTTTAGGAGGAATTCAGTGACATACACACGCACAGAAGATTTATATATATAAATCTTCGAAAGAAAAAATATTTTCAAGATTTTTGGTTCGGTAGATTTTTTTGTGCTGTTATTAATACGAAATCCTGACTTTCTTTTATATATATAAATAAGGATTCAGAATTTCAGGTTTTTGCGCCGAAGACATAGCCAAATTAGGAAAATGTGAATTATCTCACGAACTACTGGATTTAAACGAATTTGCTTAGTACCATTTGATTCAGAATGAAAAAATGCACTAAAATATGTTATCAGTTGAAAAATAAATACAAAAGCCGATTTTTAAGGAATTTTTTAAAAGTTCGCTCTTTTTTCTACTCCTCTTAGGGGTGGAATTTTCGAAAATCCCTTTTTACTTGCACTCAATGTTATAAGAAGTATTTTTACCCCAATTTTCAAGATTTTTGGTTCGGTAGATTTTTTTGTGCTATGATTAATATGAAATCCTGACTTTCTTTTATATATATAGATAAGGATTGAAAATTTCAAGTTTTTGCGCCGAAGACATCGCCAAATTAGGAAGATGTGAATTATCTCACGAACTACTGGATTTAAGCGAATTTGCTTAGTGCCATTCGTTTCAGAATGAAAAAATGCACTAAAATATGTTATCAGTTGAAAAATATCTAAAAAAGCCGATTTTAAAGGAATTTTTTTTAAGTTCATTCTTTTTTTTACCCTCCTTAGGGGTGGAATTTTCGAAAATCCCTTTTTAGCGGCACTCGATGTTATAAGAAGTATTTTTACCCCGATTTTCAAGATTTTTGGTTCGGTAGATTTTTTTGTGCTGTGATTAATACGAAATCCAGACTTTCTTTTATATTTATAGCACTTTTAATTAGCGAAAAATCACTAACTATTAGTTTTTGCCTAATTACTAAAAAAGTACTGAATCAATTTCGATGAAATGTGAATCTAAACCATTCTCGAATCCACTGGAACGCACACACAAAATTTCATTAAAATCGGTCCAGTCGTTTAGGAGGAGTTCAGTTACATACACACGCACAGAAGATTTTTATATATAAAGATAAGACTTTAATAAGTTCGCAAACACAACAATAATTATTCGTGAAAATGTCACTGCGAGAATGAGAGAGCGTTTCGTTAAAAGGTAATTCCCCATTAATTGAGTTGCCATTCGCAGAAAGTAAAAAGTTCTCCCACGCGGAGAGAATTACAGCAATTCTCATACGCTAACATGTATAAAAACGAAGAAATTAAAATAAAATGTTTTACAATTAAAAATTCATAGTATCAACGAAAGCAGATTTCAAATGTTTTTTCCAGAAAATAGGATTTTGAAGAAGTAACTTTCTTCAAGCTTTCTTCAAATATATTATTCTAAAATAGCTATCAAAGATTATCGGATGTTGATTACAAAGATTGGAAACATGCATATTTCAAACAATTAAAAAACACCAGTTGCTACTTGAAATTGTAAAAACATCTTTAAAAGAGCTTTTAGTTGAAAATTTAAAAAAAAATTGTAAAAGTTTGCTTCGAAAATATCTTATTATGCCAGTTTTACATCATAAATAAAAAATTAAAATGCGCCAAAACATAAAATAAAGTTTTTGTTTAATAAAGATGCAAAAATCTCTATAAATAAAAGGAATTCCGAGGATAATTAATTAATTAATTGAGGCACAGGGGAAAGCAAATCTTGGCAATGCGCCAACTCGGTCCAGAGGAAGCAAATCTTGGCAATGCGCCAACTCGTAAATATTAATCTAAAATATAGATTTCTGACTGCAGACGATTTTAAGATATTAACAAAAGAATGTTATATTTTCAAGCAAAACGTTAAAATAATTTTCTATATTGATATTTAAAACACATATGATAAAATAATTAATATTTTTTACCGGTGAAGCGATAGATTAGTTCTTTTTAAAAAACAACAGTCAGTGGCCACGTATTTCTGACAATGCATTTCTGCAAGTTTCGAGTTAATGATAAAATAATACAAATTTCAAGTTCGTTTAATATTGTTAATACGGACCCGGGCAACGCCGGGCGGGTTAGCTATCTCTATAAATAAAAGGAATTCCGAGGATAATTAATTAATTAATTGAGGCACAGGGGAAAGCAAATCTTGGCAATGCGCCAACTCGGTCCAGAGGAAGCAAATCTTGGCAATGCGCCAACTCGTAAATATTAATCTAAAATATAGATTTCTGACTGCAGACGATTTTAAGATATTAACAAAAGAATGTTATATTTTCAAGCAAAACGTTAAAATAATTTTCTATATTGATATTTAAAACACATATGATAAAATAATTAATATTTTTTACCGGTGAAGCGATAGATTAGTTCTTTTTAAAAAACAACAGTCAGTGGCCACGTATTTCTGACAATGCATTTCTGCAAGTTTCGAGTTAATGATAAAATAATACAAATTTCAAGTTCGTTTAATATTGTTAATACGGACCCGGGCAACGCCGGGCGGGTTAGCTAGTAATAATAAAAAAATATTGTTACTTTCAAATATCTGTTTTATAAAATAATGCTTCGCGAATCCAAACAAAGCATGGCTTTTGCTAGTTATTTATAAATTGCTTATTTACTTTGTATTTCTTTTTATAAATCGATATAAATTGTTTTGTTCTATTATTATTAATTAAACTTTTGTAATTTATTATTATTTCCTAATTAAAATAATAGAAAATGATAAATATATATATATATCTAACTCATATTTGTCAAAAATATATGTCATGCACGGAAATATATGTGCAGTATGCAAAAATCCGCGAAAATCGCTACGTCATGCGGGGAACGATATGCGCAGTGGCCGATCCCCCGCGGGATCAAATTAAGAAAGTGTGATCTCTAGATGCTTGTTATAAAGAACTGCCGCTACGGCTTTAAGTTTTTAAACTGCACGTTACAAAGAGTTGCCATTACACATAAATAATAATAATAATACATTACAAGTAATAAAATTTTTAGTTCGTATTAAATGTTTTCAATACCTTATTTAATTTTAATTTGACATTAAATCATCGCTAATTTTCCAATTTCAATTATTTTAAAAACGAACATTTATTTTAATTGTAATGTATTCTCTTTCCATATATCAACCTCCATATGTTTTATATTTATTGTTCAACTCAACTTGATATAATATTATTTATGTAACTTACTTATGTGGATCTGGCAAATTCCACGGTTGTTAAAATTGTAATAAAGATGCTGTGAATACGCGACTTTTGTGTCTATTTTATTTATCTTAATGGATTCGTATGAATTACTTAATTATGTATAGTAAAGACACTACAAATTTGGCGACGAGGCAACATTTTTAATTGGACAGCATTATTTTTCGGAAAAAGTTCTGATATTTCATTATATTTTAATTCTCAACTTGAGATATTTTTGTTCACTGTGTGGTTTCATAATGGCACAGGATCCGACCAATGTGACTGTAGTAAATACTGGCATTGTTGCAAACATCAACCAGTATAATTTACATGATGACTGGAATATTTTTATTGAAAGATTGGAGCAATATTTCTAGGAACGCAAAGTGCCGGTTCTTTTGACGCCGGTCAGCGAAGCTGTTTACAAGATTCTGAAAAATTTGTGCCATCCTGTTACACCATCGTTAAAAACATTTGCTGATTTAAAAAACTTTTAACCGAACAATTTCAACCTGCTGTTTCAGTGTACCGCAAAAGAATCATATTTGACTCATTAAGGCTGTCTCAAGAATCTGTGCGAGAGTGGTACGTGAAAGTAAAGACGCAAGCGGCAGAATGCGAGTTTGAAGCTAGCCTAGAAGACAGAGTCCGCTACAAATTTGTGACCGGAATGAAACCTGGGCGTATTCTCGATCGACTGTGCGAAGAAAAACTCACCACCACATTGGCTAATTTTCTGGACATTGCTCAAAGCAAGGAAGTACTTCTTCAAGAAGCTAGGCTGCAGGAAGTAAACAGACTGCAAGGCAAATCTCCAAAAGAGAGGATGACACAGCCTACCAAAAAGTTCCCCAAAGTTCCCTCGAAAGTCAATCATCAAAGAGACGATAATTCAAAGTGCTTTCACTGTGGTAAAACTAACCATGATTTTAAAAAGTGTAAATTTAAAGACTTTAAGTGCAACGCGTGTAATCGAAAAGGGCACATAGCTAAGGTATGTAAATCTAAAGTTACTGTAAATTCAGTAGATGATGGTTTTGATTATATAGATATGTATAGTATGAATATCTCTTATGTAAATCCTTTATTTTTAAATGTTAAATTAAAGGGAAAAGAAGTTAAAATGGAAGTGGATACGGGGGCAGGTGTTTCATGTATTCCCTTTTCATTTTATAAAAAAAAATTGAGAAATATAGGATTAGAACATACAAATATTAAGTTAAAATCTTATGGGGGACATATTGTAATACCTGTTGGGCAAATTAATGTTACTATGGATCTTAATGGGATATCAAAAGTAGTTAATATGATTGTGGTGAAAGAGTCTGAAAAATTATTATTGGGACGAAATGTTTTAAATGATTTTGGATTAAATATTATAGTAGGAAACACTAATATGAACAGGGTTTCTATAGCAGAAGGCAATTTAGACTTACAGTCCTTATTAACAGAATACTCTGAGTTATTTAAAGATGAATTGGGTACTTATAAAGTAGAGAAGGTACATTTGCAAGTTTAGGGTAATATAAAGCCTATTTTCCATAAACCACGACTAATTCCTTTTGCTTTTAAAGACAAAGTTAAGTCAGAGTTAGATAACTTAGAAAAAAGGGAGTAATTACAAAAGTAGATAATTCTCAGTGGGGCACACCTCTTGTTCCTGTTATGAAACCTAATGGTAAAGACATTACGGTTTGTGCAAATTATAAAATCACGGTGAATAAATATTTGAAGGATGATAACCATCCCCTGCCTAGGATTGAGAAACTTTTCTCAGCGTTACAGGGAGGACAAAGTTTTAGTAAATTAGATTTATCTAATGCATATAATCAGTTAGTCTTAGATGATTCAACTAGAGAATTATTAGCATGGAGCACACCTTATGGTATTTATTTAGTAAACCGTTTACCTTTCGGAACTAAGCCAGCTTGTGCTATTTTTCAAAGAACAATTGAGAAAACTTTACAAGGAATTGGGGGAACGGTTAATTTGTTAGATGATATTTTGGTCACTGGTAGTAATGAACAAGAGCATTTAAAGAATTTAAAAGCAGTTTTGGAGAGATTACAGACTGCTGGGTTTCATGTTAATTTAAAGAAGTGTGAATTTTTCAAAGACAGTATTAAATATCTAAGACACACTATCAGTAAAAACGGTTTGCAAAAAGATAATACTAAAGTTAAAGCAATTTTGGATTTTCCTAAACCACGTAATGTTAGTGATGTTCGAATATTTTGTGGGATGGTTAATTATTATTCAAAATTTATTCCAGATTTATCACCAAAAATGAAACCTTTGTATGATATTTGTTACAAAAAGATGTAGATTTCAAATGATCTACCAAATGTCAACAAGCCTTTGAAAATGCTAAGAGAGAATTAACATCAGACTGAGTTCTGATTCATTTTGATAGGTCTAAACCTTTAAGATTATCATGTGATGCTAGTCAAAATGGGATAGGGGCTGTATTATCACATGTATTGGACGACAAATCTGACAGACCAATTTGTGTTATATCCAGAGTTTTTAGTCCAGCGGAGAAAAATTATTCAATGATACATAAAGAAGCTTTAGCCATTTATTGGGCATGTCAAAAGCTTTATCAGTATCTGGTAGGGACTAAATTTGAATTGGTAAGTGATCATAAACCACTATTAGCTTTATTTGGAGAAAACCGTACTTTACCACCTATGGTGGCAGGACGGCTCCAAAGGTGGTCACTATTTTTATCAGGATTTAACTATACTTTTCGACATATAAAAGGTAACCTAAACACACAAGCAGATGCTTTATCCAGATACCCAGTACTTGATAACAAGTTGGTAGAACCCGAAGAATATGATTATGTCCATTTTATCGAAAATTATGTTCCGATTGATTTGTTTAAAGTTCGATCGGAAACTAGAAGAGACCCAATTTTAGGAAAATTGTTTAATTATATAACGTAAGGATTCCCTAAAAATGTTACTGATGGTGAGATTAAAAAGTATTTTAGTCGTAAAGATGAATTAAATGTGGGGCTATCGTGTTGTGATCCCAACAAAGTATAGAAAACAGCTACTTAATGAGCTTCATAGTACTCATGAAGGTATAGTTAAAATGAAATGTAATGCTAGGGCTTATTTTTGGTGGCCTGGGTTGGATTCGGAAATTGAGAACTTTGTCAAAAGTTGTAGCTTTTGTTCTGAATCTAGACCAGAGCCTAAGAAATGCAAAATCATTTCAGGGAACAAAGCTAATTACGCGTTTGAAAGAATCCATGCAGATTTTTTAGGTCCTATAAAGGGGAAAATGATTTTAATAATTGAAGATGCATATTCTAAATGGGTCGAAGCATTTGTTATGAAGAATATGGAGGCTAAAACATGCGTTGAAAAGTTTAGGGAGTGTTTTGCTCGTTTCGGTTTACCTAAGATTGTGGAAACTGATAATGGAAGACAGTTTGAATCAGGAGAATTGATTAATTTCTTGCAAATGAATGGGGTAAAATTAATCATCCGGCTACTAATGGACTTTCTGAGAATGCTGTGAAAAACTTTAAACTTAGCTTAGGTAAATTATTAAAATCACCAACTAATAGCAATGTAAGCTTTGAAACTTTAATGAATAGGTACCTTTTCCACTATAGAAATTCAGTTCACATGACAACAGGGGTTACACCCACTAGTTTAATTTTTAAAAATGGATTTAGAACTAGATTAGATTTGTTGAAAGATACAAATAAATCGGGTATGGGTGGTTACTAACGGTACCAGAGAGGAAGTATTCAAAGAAGGGGATAGAGTATTGTGTAGAGATTACCGAAATCCAAACAAGAAGGGTTGGGTTCATTGCACAATAGATGAAGTGTTGGGTGATAGAATATATATGTGTAAACTAATTAATGAGGATTTAATTTGGAAAAGACATTTGGATCAAATTACTGCAGATAAAAGTACTTATGATTCTGGAAGTTGCATTAATAAAAAGGACACTAACAACTTCAGCTCAAATTTTAATACTACTAACAGGAGAGTTATAGATAATGTTGATAACCAGTTTAAAGATAATGAACTTCCATATCCAAATACGGATGTTGATGTACCATCAGACGAACCTCCAAATGATACTGCAATTACTGATCAAAATATATCATTAAAACCAACAATCTCTCATCCAAATGAATTAAAATGTAATAGAGACAATAGTGGTTCACAACCAGTAAAATTAAATATACATGAACGCCCTAAGCGTCATATAAAACCAGTTGTACGTCTTAACTTGTAGAGGAGGGTATTGTAATGTATTCTCACTCCATATATCAACCTCCATATGTTTTATATTTATTGTTCAACTCAACTTGATATAATATTTATTTATGTAACTTACTTATGTGGATCTGGCAAATTCCACGGTTGTTAAAATTGTAATAAAGATGCTGTGAATACGCGACTTTTGTGTCTATTTTATTTATCTTAATGGATTCGTATGAATTACTTAATTATGTATAGTAAAGACACTACATTAATAAACAATAATAGAACAAAGACCATTTTAAAAATTTGCTATTTCTTCTTAAAATATGCTTCAGTTGTAATTCATTTCTTTCAATTCGTCTTATTATTAACATTAAAATAACATTAAAATTTGAGCGATAAATGCTTTCATATTGCAGACCTTTTTGAGGCTTACTTCACCTCCACCTATCTCATTCCTCCATGGAAAAAAACAGTCACTTTTGAAATGTCAAAATCTCAAATTGGTTTATTTAATTCTGTCTCAGCTTTCTTAATTACTTCTGCAAAAATTTTATACAACCAACCAACCGTAAACAAACGAAAGGGAAAAAATTGGAAAAAAGATGATTTTTTTATTAGAGTGACCTCTCGATTTTAATTAATTACTCAGTTAATAATTGAAATTTCGAAATTCTGAAGCTCAGGTACATCAGGAGAGATTTGGGGCTACTCTCAAAAAATTTTTGAGTCTCGTACATGCTGTAGATTTTGCAAGCCACCGCAGACACACACACACAGAGCGTTTTGTTCTTTTATTAATATATATATATATATATTAAGGTGGTGCGAAAAAACAAAAGTTTTTATTTCTGAATCGCTATAGTGCAAAAAAGTTGCTATTGGTAAATACAAGAAAAACTAAAAAAAAAAAAAAAAATTCAAATCGGACTTTATCTTCCGATCGCGCAATCTACCTAAAAATTCAAAAAAATTGAAAAATTCCGATTTTTTTCAGAATTTTTTAAAAAATATTACGTATACATATATTTTATCACTATAGTGAAAAATATTTGCATATTGTACTGTTTAATAATAATGAAAAAATAAATTGCGTTTAGAGAATATCTTCCGATCGCGCAAGCTCATTGAAAATCGGGAAAATTTCAATTTTCAGTGATTTTTGATGTATGAAGAAAATAATTAAATAAGTTCAGTTTTCGGTCTCATGTTAAAATTTAAATGTAAATGAATACTAATGAACATATTATGCTATTTTTGAACAACCGAGATCCTACCACAACGAGATCGCTGCAGGGCGAAAAGGTTTAGTAGTTCGCGCAACTCCTGTCAGCCACGTTACGAAACAGCGTTGAAGTCGCCCCACGTGTCCACATCCTTCTCTCCCCAACCACGTCCACTTGCGCCATTTCGTACCAGTGAGCCCGTGAACGAATGTCGTTTGTTAATTGGGTGTATTGTGTTCTTTTAAGAACATTATCATGTGACATGGGTACGAATCTGCATACGTCGTGGACAAAGAAAATTACAAGACAATCTTTTCATTGTCCTATATTCGGTCATCTAAGAGATTTTTCTGCCAAATTTTCTTGCAACACACGATTATAGCACCTGTACGAGACACTAAAGAACACCTTTTAAATGAATTTAAATGCTTCTAGAATTATTATAAATACTTCTAGACTTTTTCAATAAATGCGTCCATATAATACGCCTTGATATGTAGAATGATACATGTTTGAAGATGTTTTATAGTAATTTTAAACAGGTATATGTTGTCCCTCGTGATTTTTGTCTCAGTATTGAGAAGGATAACGTCCTTTTTTCCATCAAAATATATGTCATGTGATTCTTCTGAATGCACTCGACTTAATTTTTGCCTAGTGCGGCTGTTTTCTCTTCTAATTTTGTATCGGTCAATAACATGAGAAGCATTTGTTTTAGTTATTACAGCAATATCTTCAAGCACATTCAACGCTATAGCAGCACCTGCACGGTCAGATACACCATTGCGATCGCAATGTAAAGATGTAGATTGTAACTCCTTTTTCATTTGCCATGGTAATTTCTTCTTCTTAAATCTGATAGGCTGTATCGGTCATGGTAATTATGTTTTACATACAGGGATAGGACAAAAATATGGAAACACCTTTAAAAAATACGTTTCCTTGCCTAGTGTTGTGTACGTTACCCGTTGTTATTCAAAACAGCTTGCAGGCTTCTCGGAATGGATAAATACAGTTTCTGTATGATTGCCAAGGGAATATTGTACCATTATTCCTGCAAAACGGTGTCAAGTTCAGATAATGATGTTGGCGGTGGATAGCGAGAACACACTTTGCGCTCCAATGTAGACCACAAAGGTTCGATAATATTCAAGTCTGATGACTTTGGTGGCCTGGGGAGATGCGAAAATTCATCCTCGTGCTCAGAAAACCAGTCCTGGACAACGTGAGCTGTGTGAACGGGGACGTTGTCGTCTTGGAAGAAACCATCATCATTGGGGAACAAAGCTTGTACCATTGGATGGACTTGATCGGCCAAAATGTTCACATAAGTCTGAGCAGTAATACGCCCTTACAGAGTTATCATGGGGCCTGAAGAGAACCACGATATGGCTGCCCAAACCATCACCGAACCCCCACCATGTTTCACTCTTGACAACAAGCAGTCAGTATTATAGGCTTGAGATGGCGTTCTCCAGACGTAAACTCGGCCAGAAGTGAAAAACAATGTGAAAGAAGACTGATCAGAAATCATCCATATTACGCTCTTCCACTGCTCTATAGTCCAGACTTTATGACTTAAACACCACTTTTTCCTGTTACAGGCATTAGCATTACTGATGGATGGCTTTTCAACTGCAACACGGCCAGCAATTCCCTATTTATGAAGCTCCCTTCTAATTGTATTGGTACTCACAGGATTTGGTAACACGACATTAAAACTGTAACTTTTGCAGCTGTGGTCTGCTTATTTTTCACGATAATCCTCCTTAATGATCCTCTGTCACGATCTCAGCACACACTTTCGTCCGCGCTGCGATTTAGCGGATGATGTTTTTTTCGCATTTCAAATATGCGGAATAAATCTTCGACACAGTACCTCTTGAAACACTAAAAACCTCGGCTACCTTGCTTACGGAAGCACCCACCATACGCGCGCCAAAAATTTGACCACGTTCAAAGTCTGTTAACTCTGACATAATGTAATGATAATCTCACATAACAGTGCTCCAACAACGACTGAACGATGCAGCGATTTTATGAAGTTGTATAGGTGGCGTCAGTAGGCGAAAACTCCAGTGCCATCAACATAGTTCATTATAATCAATCTTTCTTTTCAAACATGCATTCAAAAGGTGTTTCCATATTTTTGTCCAACCCCTGCATACCTACATTAACATTAAAAATCTCCTGTATTTTATCTGAATGCTCAAGATCTTTTATTTCCGCTTCAACAAATTTCGAAAGTTGCCTTTTCAATGTATAGTTTTGTCTTTCAAATCTTGTACTCAGTTTTTTTTCTTTTTCCCTTTTTTGATCTATTGTACTAATTTTTCCCGCTCCGTACTTTCTCTGGAGGTGGATAAATCTATGCTCAATGACTGGAATTTTGTTATGTTTTTGAGACATACAATTGATCTCAATCAGACACTCCCTCAGATTTGGTAACTTTTTATAGGAGCAATATAAATTCATTGGTATTTGTAGGCTGAAATATCACACAGTTGAGTTTCTTGTTTTTTTAAATTCATCAAACTTTGTATAAGGTTTGGCTTTTACTTGTCTCGAATATAAGATTTCGTTAGGTTATAATAATTATCGTAGTAGCCCTTAATTATCTAAATGATTCTACAATCAAACACTTTTGGGATTGAAGCCTTCTAATAAATTTATTTTATTTTTTGTGCCACTGTATTGCTAACAAATGAGAAACTCACTTTAATGTTGTTGAGTTTATTTGCTAATAAAGCCTCTCCTCAAAGTAGCATTGAAGAACATCTTGGTGTGTTGGAAGAACATTTGGCAGGAAATGTCTTGGATGACCGAATATAGGACAATGAAAAGATTGTCTGGTAATTTTCTTTGTCAACGACGTATGCAGATCCGTATGCATGCCACATGTTAAAAGAACACAATACATCCAATTAACAAACGAAATTCGTTCACGGGATCACTGGTACGAAATGGCGCACTGTGCAAGAGGACGAGGTTGGGCAGAGAAAGATGTGGACACATAGGGCGACTTCAACGCTGTTTTGTAACGTGGCTAACAGGAGTTGCGCGACCTACTAAATCTTTTCGCCCTGCAGCTATCGCGTCGTGATAAGATCTCGGTTGTTCAAAAATAGCATAATATGCTCAATAGTATTAATTTACATTTAAATTTTAACATGAGACCGAAAGCTGAACTTATTTAATTATTTTCTTAATACATCAAAAATCACTGAAAATTCAATTTTTCCCGATTTTCAATGAGCTTTCGCGATTGGAAGATATTCTCTAAATGCAATTTATTTTATTATTATTGTTAAACAGAACAATATGCAAATATTTTTTACTTTAGTGATAAAATATATGTATATGTAATATTTTTTAAAGAATTCTGAAAAAATTAGAATTTTTCAATTTTTTTTAATTTTTAGGTGGTTTGCGCGATCGGAAGATAAAGTCCGATTCGAAAATTTTTTTTTTAGTTTTTCTTGTATTTACCAATCGCAACTTTTCTGCACTATAGCGATTCGGAAATAAAAACTTTTGTTTTTTCGCACCACCCTAAATATATATATATTACTTTATTTGACCGAAAAGAGAATTCTTCTTTAATTTGGATGTAACTTTTCTTTCTGGCCACAAACTTGGTTAAAGTAAATAAATTAAATATTTAAAGCTAAAATTATGAAAGTAAAATTCTTTGATTCGAAGTATCCAAATGATGTTAAAAAAAAAAAAAAAAAAAAAAAAAAAAAAAAAAAAAAAAAAAAAAAAAACCTGTTTTCAAATATAAGGTGTTCTGGTGTAATAACGCCAAGTGCTAAATTATGAAATAGACAATAATAGAACTGAAATAATCCGGTAAATGACACTCATGTTCTCTGTGCAGAAGGGTTTTAAATCATATAAATCGCAAAAAACAGCTTAAAATTAATTTGTTCCATTTATAGGCCTTATTGCTTTTAGAAGCAACTAAAATTAACACTTGATCTAAAATTTGCGAGATACATTTTGTGGTGTGAAGACTATATTTTTTATCCGGAAATACTTTCGTTATTACATAAATTTGTGGTGCATTTCATGTACTTTCAAAATGTTGTAGAAGATTTTGGATATCTTCTCGAGATAATTTGTAGTTTAAAATGTACTGCGCAATAAGGATACTGGGGTAATAACGCCAGTCCTTGGCGTTATTACCCCAGTTGATTTTCAACAGTGGCCGAACTATGTCCGAAAGGGGTTTAACTATTAATACGGGACAAAATTATTATCATTGTTGAAATGGTAAGATTAAGAGGAGGGGGTTCAATACCCAAAACTAATCTCTTTATTTTTTTTTTTAAATACTAATGTAAAAAATAATTTTAAATTCGTATAAATAAAACTATATCAAATTGTTTTTGATATTCTAATTCGAACATCTTCAAAATAAGGTTTCTATTAAATTTCCACTGGATTGTTCAATTGAATTCTAAATTTTAACTATCTACATTCTCAGCGTTCGGTTTTTTCAAAATTTTACAAATTTAACCTTTAACCGATGTGACAGAAATTGTAATGTAATTAATGTGAAGCGGTTTGTGAGACCGCAAGATTGAAAGATGAATAAAAGGCGGGAATAAGTCATAGGATAGTGTTTTTGTACTAAACTTTTTATACAAGACTATTATACTTAATATTCACCTATTTAAAAGTCTCTGGTGGTAGTATTAAAGTTTCAAATGAAACAAAATTTCGGTAGTGTTTGTAGTTAAACTGAAAAATACAAGTTATACTATAAAAATTAAAAGAAAAACAGTAGTTTGTGAGTCCGGTAACATTAGTTAAAGGTTACAAGGCGATCAAAGATTAAAAATCATAGAATACTGTTCCTGCACTAAGCTTTTTGTACCGAATTAATTCTAATTAAAATTAATCTTTTCAAATATTTCTAACAATAGTACGAGGGCTCAAACGAAAGAGAATTTCGGTTTTACCTATAGTTAAACTGGAAAATACAAGTTAAACTCTAAAATTTGGGGAGCGCGGGGGGGGGGGGGTGGGGATAGCATTCAGTGAGATTGCTAACAGCAGTTAAAGGTTAATTTTGTTGCTAATATATAGATAATGATACATAACCACATGAATCATGTATAAAATTTAGTAAGAGATCTCATTGAGGTAATATTTTTTTATCAAAAATCTTATTTAATTAATTAAAAATTTATTAAAGCATATTTTATGCAACGCCGTCAATTTAACTTTAGGTTTAAAGAATCCGCATTAATGTGGAGTTATGTGCTAAAAACTATTTACAAGAATACTATAATAGTATTAACAAAAATATTTATTACATATAACTCTAATTATTATAACATTTCACATGATTAAAATATTACATTATAAATGGTTAAAACCATGGATTGTTTCTTATAATTATATTTAAGCGAGACGTTTTAAGCAAAGGGAGCACAGGGTGTTATATTCTGTTGAAGCTCCCCCTCACTCCTTTTTCTTTCACTTACACAAAAAATTGAATATTTTCTATCGGATAGAATGCATACATTGGAATATAAATACTGATTCAAATAAACACATTTTAAACCGTGCAAGGTTTCTAATAATTCTATTTAAACGGTCCTTTTTAAGCAAAAATTAGCTTAGAATCTGATATTCTTTTGCCTCCTCCTCCCCCCCCCCCACCACCTCACCTTTCTTTCTCTTACACTTTCACAAAAAAATTAAACATTTTCAATAGTTTAGAATACAATTTGTCAATTTCTAGGTCTGTAGAGTTTGTATTTTTAGAATTGGTCAATCTACATGCCATTATTCCATCTTATTTTATAGTTTTGTTTGCATGGCGTCATTATCCATATAGGCGGGTAATAACGCCAAATAGCATTGGTCAAGAAATCACGCCATTACATTTTATGAATACACATCTGTTAAATTATCTTTTTTATATAGATCGTCAATGAGTTGCTGTATCAAATTCAATATTTGTTTGAAAAATACAATCTAAAATTAAGCCGTGAATATTTGTAGAACCTTTACGTGGCGTTATTATCCCAGAATACCTTACATAGTAAAAAAAAAAAAAAAAAAAAGTCGAGAAAGACGAAATTTTATTCGTAAACAAATTGTATTATCGGCAAGAGTTTTTCGTTGCGTTCCCCCAACTCCATTTTCTACTTAAAAATTAAAATAAAACGAAACAAGGATAAACGATGGAAAGGGATTTATATTCTGAGAAGCCGTATTATTTAAAAACAAGAAGACCCCCCTAAACACTATTTTTAGCTTTTGTTAAATGATACAATGTGGATAAATCGTTTAAAACATTTAAGCATTCTTAATATTAAAAAAAAAAAGAAAAATTCATGCATCAAGTATACATTATGAAGCACTTTGAAACACATTCAGAATAATGTAACAAAACTGCACCGTTTAAAATATATATATATATATATATATTACGTCTCATTTCACCGTATGAAATTGTATAATGCATTTCAAAACTGAATTTCAGCAGTCCTTATCTACAATCAAAAAGTTATCGATTTTCTTAGGGCCCTATATATGATATAGACATTTCTATGTAACAGCATACATTCCGAAATTTATTTCATTTAAAAGATACATGTATTTCATTTGTAAATTGCCCGCCAGCAATTTCTCTAATAAGGAGAATGATATACAAATACTTTTGTGCAGCCCTATATATGAGGTATAGACTTTATATATAAAGAGTAATATGCATAAAACTAAAATTAAATTTAACAGTGTATACCAAATTTTAAAACATACTCTTCAGCAATTATTGCACAAAGACAGTTCTGTAACCGATTTCTTTTGTGTGTCTCTGTAAACTAATTTAAAAAGGCTATGAATTCTCTTTATATGCTGTTACCAAGTCTTTGATTGAAAAATTGAGTTACACCTGGGTAATTAAAAAAAAAAAAAAAAAAAAAAAAAAAAAAAAAAAGAGCTTTTTTTCTGTCTTTTCAAATGACAATATAAAATAATACTCTGCGACATTTTTAGATCTATTTTCTCCGTTTATACAAATTGCTGTCAAGGTAACATGTCAGTTCCCGAAAGAGCCTCGTTATTTCAGCTACTTAGTACAAAAAAAAAAAAAAAAAAAAAAAAAAAAAGTCGAGAAAGACGAAATTTTATTCACAAACACAGTATATTATCGGCAGGAGTTCTTCGTTCTGTTCCCCCAACTCCCATTTTCTACTTAAAAAATAAAATAAAATGAAACAAAGATAAACGCCGGAAAGGGATTTAGATTTTGAGAAGCCATATTATTTAAAAACAAGAAGAAATCCCCGCGTTAATAGTGAACACTACTTTTAGTTTTCGTAAAATGATATAGGGTAGATGTGCCAGTAATGGAGCCCCTTAAGGAATTTCTCTAAAAAATATTTTTTTATTAATAGTTATAATTGTTGTATTCCATTTTTTTTCATATTATATTAATCTTTCAACAATATTTAACTAATCCCATAGTTACTCTCTTAAAACGAAAAAGCTGAAATAACTCAAGTTGAGCTGAAATCCACTCTTTTCCCATGTTGAAAGGAACCTTCTCAAGAAGAGCTGACACAACTCAAGTGAATGAGTTGTTTTTAATCAACTCATGATTGAGTGACCTCTATTTTACTCATACTTGAGTGAAATCAAATCAATAAAGGTTAAATCCAGTAGTACTTGAGTGATTTGTAATCAAGTCATACTTGAGTGAAATGAAGTCATTTAAGACTGAATCTCGTAGCACTTGAGCGATTTGTAACCAAATCATACTTGAGTGAAATGAAGTCTTTAGGATTAAATCGAGTAGCACTTGAGTTAGCTGCAGCCAACTCGTATTTGAGTGAAGTGAAATAATTTAAGGCAAATCCAGTAGCACTTGAGCGATTTGTTATCAATTCAAGTTGGAGTGAAATGTTGTCATTTTTTATTTAATCCAGTAGCACTTAGGTGATTTGTAACCAATTCATACATGAATGAAATCAACTCATTTAAGAGTTAATCCAAAACTTCTTGAATTTGTAGAATTGAATAAATTCACTCTTAAGAAAAGCAAAATTGCTTAAAATTACAAAAATCTTCAAGTGCTTTCTAAATCGTCTAAATAAAATCACATCATTTAAAACTAAATTCAGTAATCCTCGATTAATTTTTATCAATGAAATTCAATATAACATGGAATTATTGCCACATTTTCAAGTGTTGCAATTAAATTCTCATTTCAGATTTAAATTTCTGTTTATTGACATTACAAGGGTATATATATGTATATATATATAGAGAGAGAGATTGGAAAACTGTAACATGGATTCTCCAATATTTCTTCCAAGTCTTTGATTAACAAGACTTAAAACATTCTAATTTACATGACTGAAAGTTCTCTAATGAATCATAAAAACATTTCTTTTCTTTCTAATTCAATGAAACTGTTTCCTATGTCAATTTAGGGGAAAAGGCAATTGAATCGTTATACAAAATTAAATAGAGCTTACATGATTTTTTATTATTCTGTCAAATCAGGAATTTTTAACATCAGTATTTTCTTTTGTTAAATTTAAAAGTACATATATTCATTAAATTAAAAATACTGGTGATCTCAAAATTGCAAATTTGAAAACACTTATTCATGCAAACTGCCTAAATTTGCATAACTGTACAACAGCACCCGAACAACATTAAACAGAATATCAGCTTCTGATGCTGTGGTGCTAATGGGGTTTTTCCTTTCTTTTCTTGGGCAATTTCAAGTTTTCCAATGATACTTATAGCTTCAGATATGCTTATATACAATTTTAATTTTTTCATTAGCTTCTGATTTATTTATAAATAACAATTATTTTTTTATTAAAAATTTACGATTTCAATCAAATAAACCAATCTTAGGCATCTTACTAAAAAAATATTGAAAAAATAAACTTTATATCAGCCCAACGACTCAACTTCAGGACCACAATGTCAGAAGCTGATTGTTCCCCTTAAGAGTTTAGATAATCCTATGCAGAAGTTATTTTCAAATATCTTGTTTGGATTTTAAAATGTTTACATTTTTTTTTTTGGGGGGGGGGGGCATAGAATATTTGAGGATGATCTGTAAGTGGGTTAGTTTGTACTTTTGCAATTTTGGTTAGTTTTTTTTTTTTTTTTTTTTTTTTTTTTTTTTAAATATTAATACGAGTTTCAGAACCAGTTTTGAAAAAGAAAGTATTAAAAAACATAAAACCTAAATTAAAAAAAGTATCCCCCCCCCACACACACATGGCCAGCGCAGGGTTTAAATATATGAAATTGAAAATATTTTAAATGGATAAACATCAACCCATGATACCTTGTTGTAATTATTCCTTGATTTAAATCTCAATTAAAATCTTATATTTCTTAAACCGACTTAATTTAAAAAAAATATTTTAATTGTTTAATTTGAAATCTGAAATGGCTTTGAAATCTTAGATAAAATAATTGTTACCCATAGCATTTATATAAGCACATTGCAATTGGGAAATGTGGAGGAATGCCATTAAAAAACTTGTATAGCTAAAATTTTGATTATGGACAATTATTTTATTGTATGAAGAACCTTCCACTAAATATTGTAGTACAAATGTTAAATGCAGAAATAACTGAGAAATGGATTTATTGACCATGTGCAATTATTCTTTATATCATGTAAAACATTTCTTAAAACTTGAATTTATATTCAAGAATAACTTATTTCTTCTTAATTAATCTTTTAATTTTTGATTTTATTCAATGTTTCTTAAATCAACTAACTTTTAAATAAATATAAAAGCATAAGACTGCAGCATTTTATGTCAAAAGTTAGAGCCAAATGTGCAATTTAGAATGTTGCAAGAAATAAAAAAAACTAATTTTATTTAACAACAAAAACATTTTATTTAGCAAGAACAAAATAAACCTAACATTAATTGATAATAATTCTTTCCAACATCAGATAAACAAGTTTCAATAACATCTTTAACAGGACCTTTATAAATATAACAGTCCATTTGTATTAAACATTAAATACATAAAGAGCATATTGTAATCTGTCCACTGGTTTGTCCAACTTTTAAAATCTTAGGCAAAATAGACACTTTGTTGAGGATCCTTGAGATTAAAAAAGATTGTTGAATTTGACTCCTCACAGTAGAACTTTACTCCTCAATGAAATCACCATCTTCCTGTGTTAAAAGAAAATATTGAAATTAAGTTAAATAGCAATAAATATAATGTTAAGGAATGATTATGAACATATTAAAATATTTTGCAGCTTTCAGATTATATGTTTTATAAAATTTCCCATCCATAGTCTAAACAAAAAATGAACCATACACTAAACATTTTAGCTTTATAAATATTACACTACTGAAAATTCAGCCAATCATGAATAAAATGGAAATAGAATAAATAAATCCTGTGCGATTACACTTATTCGCTTGTTTAAATCATGGTATTACTTCTGATACAATCTTAAAATAAAGTTCTTAAAGCAACATTATAAAATATTGTTGAAAATTCACCTTTGTTGCTACTTTCAAAATATATCAGCACTGGCAAATACCCAACCAATACAGGTTTTTGTGGATTTTTAGTTGTTTATCTATATATTTGCATATTTATATAATACAAGATAGAACCTACAACAATTAGACCAGGGTTGGCACGGTTTAAAACAATTGGTTTTAACTATGGTTTAAACAACGGTTTAGTTTAAACCAACTGGTTTTTTTCTAAAAAAAAAAAAAATGTTTTTTTCAGAAGAAATCTAATGACATTTTCTCTTTTTGATAATAATTTATGTATGTCAGATTATTGAATATAAATAACTTCTATTTTTAACACTTTATATCAGCAATAAGCATTGGATGTAGCAGGTTTAGATCATTTTTTGGGTATAGGATTAAAATCAGTCAGCATTGGTGAATATATTTATTTCTCTTTAGAAAAATCTTCGAACATGTGAATTGATCTAATATAAAATAGATTAAAAATATTCAATATTTAATAGAAAATATTTTAATTTTTTGAAAACTGCAGATTATTTAACGCAATAACATAACACAATCCATAAGATTTCAAGCTGTAAAAGAAATCCCCAATCTTAATTGGGGAGGTTATCTTAAGCATTAAAATCAAAATATGAAGTCGAATAAGAGAGTGTTCAAAGATTGGATGCTACTTATAGCATTTTAATAATAGTGATTCCCCCCCCCCCTCTTTTAGTTATCTGCTGAATCTATGACCAAAAATGTTGACTTCAAATTGTCATTCAAGACATAACAATGTCTTGAATGACATGAACTCAAATTAAACATGTGAATTTATCAAACTTAAAATAGATTAAAAACATTTGATAATATTTAGTATATAATATTTTTTTAAAGCAAATTATTTAAGTAATCTGTCGTAATATGCATGGTTATTTTGAATATAGAGACACATAACTCATTGATCTTTAAGATTTTAGTCAAGCTGTAAAAGAAATTCTTCTTGATTAGGGAAATTACCCGGGTGTCATCCCCTAAAGGGTGACACCAAATCTTTATTTGCAAATAAAAAATACAATTTTATAAGATTTTGGAGACTAATTAGGAAATAAAATGAGAGTTTTAGCTCACGATGCAATGCAGCTAGTTTTCTTTTCTTTGCTAAAGTGAAGTTTTATACAGATTGGTGTGTCTAAATAAGATATGCACCAGGGAACAAAAACCAACCTATCCAACGAGTGGGTAACAAAAGCAAACTTTAAAAGAAAGAATTTTCTTCTACGTATAGACACGGCATTGACTTATGCAGACTATGGGTCGAGTGATGATTCACTTTTGCAGTTTTTTTATGCAGAAGGACAAAAGGTAAATAAGGAATGGCAAGGTTATTTTTTATAAGAATGTAGAATTGAGATTGAAAAAATATGACAGATTGGAAAGGAGGAAGAGGGGGGGGGGCTTGTCACCTTTTACATCTGTCCCGGGATGTCACCCATCCTAGCTACACCACTGCATACCCACTTCATCTCTGACAAGTAAATAAATTTTCCTGCCTGAGAAAACCGTACCAAACACAAACCATAAAATATTACTTGAAAAAATAATTATAAGAAAATATTGCATTAATCCTTACTATCTGTTAAATAAATGATCGGAAATAAAATACACAATTTTATAGTTTTAGTTTACATACTACATACTTTTTTATAAAATAGTAATTTTCCATTTTATTATGCCAAAAATTTTGCATAACTGCAAAGGAAGTTTGGTTTATTTTACATTCTAGTAGGATTGCGTGTGTGAAGGGGGGGGGGGGGCAGGGTTGCAAAAAAGCCGGCTAAAATTAAAATTAAAAAAAGCCAGGCCGGTGGCTTTTATTGGTACTAGAATGACACCACATTGATGGAATTGATAGTGATTTATAGTCACAATTGCAAATATGTCAGCTAAATTATAAAATGGCCATACCAAGAGCTTTTTCTATCCCACCCTTGTTTTTTCCATTTAATTAACTGGGGCAATGGTTACTTAGTTACATGTTTTATTCCCTATAAACATTTAAAATCATAAAAACAGTATTTCTCACTACTGAAAATAGTATTATGAATTATGCATATTTCATAATATATTATATTTCATAATATATTATATTTCACAATTTATTTCAGTATTATCAGTTAGCATATGTATGAATAGAGTAAAACCTCTAAATAACGGACACCTCGGGAACGCAGAAATTGTCCGCTATTCGGAGGTGTCCGCTATTAGGAAAACCTCAAAGATTCAATAATCATTAAGAAATGCTCAATGTTACATTAACCCTTAAACGGTAACGTGTTTTTCGGCACCTTTAAACGGTAATCATGGGTCACTCGTGCTTAGCGCTGTAAAAAGTAGTTTAAAGTGCTTTAAAAATTCTAAAAAAATTCATGATATTACATCAACTACCCTTGAGAATCAGTCACAATATTGCTGATTTACTAATTTGTTTAAACAATATGCTTAAATAAACAAATAAAAATGCGAAAAATGCACATTTTCTTTAACAAATTATAACTGGGTAGAATTGACATTTTTTGCTGTTTCAAACGGGAAATTGAAGATCAAGAATGGTACTTTCACAAAAAAAAAATAAAAATAGCTGGTATAAATTTAAAAAATGCTTAAGTTTTGAGCATAAAAATGACGTTTTTTTAACTTATAAATAGGTACAATTTACAATGAAATAGAAATTTTATTAGTTTTTAATCAATTTTATTTATGAAAATGATGTTTATTATCAAACTTTATTTAATTAAACAAAAAATATAATAATGAAAAATTAAGCAACACTGATATCATCATTTATAAACAATCGAAGGAAGCCAAGAAGGAGAGCAAACTGCAATCACACCAAACAATTTCATTAACACGTGTTTGCATAAAAAATAAGGTTCGGAAACCCAAGTGAGTGTAATGTATCAATTTTTTATGAAAAAACATCAATTCCTAACCAAACAAATTTTTTCTTACCTTACACTTTTCGTCAACGTAAATGGTAACCCTGGGTCACTCGTGCCTTTTCGAAATTTTGACTGGCTCTTACGTCGGCTGTGAACGCACTAAAACATCGGCGTTTCGGGAGCTAATAGCCTACTAGTGTACTATTTTTTTCAGGGTAGTTTAGTCCCGCTCCCCACTCTCTCCTCTAAGCTAGCAAGGAAAGAAAATTTGACCGAGGCACTAGTGACCCATGGTTACCGCTTAAGGGTTAATTGACTTTTGTATGCCCTAAAACCTCTATTATACGATTAATTAGAAAAAAAATTAAGCAATAAAACTGAAATAAAATTGTGCACACATTTATCCATTGTTTATTACATTCTTATGAAAAAAATATGCTACAAAAGTTTCCTTTTGCTTGACATGTAGTTTATTTTTCAATGTGACGTTATTGGACATTATAGAGTTTCCTGCGGAAAGGAGGGAATTGCACTTTTACACTATTAAAAGAATAAAATCTCAAATTTTTCCGGGGGGACATTTCTATGCTCTGGGAGATGTCCCTCCCGCGCAACCCCTTGAATTTAACACTGAACGTGGAGGGGGTGGGGGATTTTCCCCAGCTCACTATCGACATTTATCTATGGTCACAAAATTTATGATACAATGTCCTGATAAATTTAGAGGCCATTTTACTTTTTTTTTCATTTTTTAATCTTATTAAAAAATACTTTTTCATTCTTTAACGCCGAAAATAGTGTCCGCTATTCGGAGTGTCCGTTATTCAGAGGTTAAACATACAAAAATTCAGGTTTTTGGAGTGGGGATTGGAAAACTGTCCGTTAAATAGAGGTGTTCGCTATTCGGGAGTGTCCGTTATGGAGATTTTACTGTATACTCATGCAAGGGGGCATATATGCACTATTAAATAACCAAGAGCTATTGAAAATTTTAATTCAACAAATCTTATTAGAGCATTTTTTGTTGTTGTTTAATTTTATATAATTATGTATTAAACTCTCCTCAAACACGGAATCCTTCCTAATTTCTCTTTCAACATTGTTCATTCTATGACTTAATCTTTACATATAAGAATGTTTCTATGAAAACTTTGATGTGTTACATTTTGTCATAATTGAATTAAATATAATTCTTAGGAATGCGCAATATAAGTAGAACTATGAAATATAGAAGTTTAAAACACATTTTTTTATTATTTTCTTTTTTCCAAGATTTATATATTTTTTCAGACATAATGCCTTCACAGTTGACTTCTAGCGGTTATAAAGACTTATTTATTTGAAAAATTAAATAGAAATTTATAACTATTTTAGTAGTAAATAATTAAAAATGTATTAAAAATAAATCAATCCAAATTTAAGATGGATTCGATACAAATTAACACTTTAATAATAAAAGCCGGCTTTTTTCAATTTTAGCCGGTTTTTTTTAAGTGGATAAAACCAAAAAAAGCCGGCCGGCTTTTTTTGGCCCGGCTAAAAGCCAGCAACCCTGGGGGGGGGGGGGGGGGGGGGACGGTTAAAAGTATTTTATAGAATTTTATGTAGCGGGCTACTGATGACTATTTCTGACCAGTAAACTCTCATGCGTACTGGTCTTTGGGACCAGTAACTTTTTTTAAAATCAATTCTACCACTGGGCTATGCATAAAAAATGTTAAAGGGAAAGCAATGATATTACAAGGTATTTTCTAAAGAGAAAGAGGATTTGCTTTTGGTATCGTTGCATAATATTTAGGAAATAATACTTGCATTTACCAGTATAGAAAGACAAACTTTTGTCCACTGTTTTCGTTTTATTTATAAATTCTCATTTAAAGCTACCTGGGAAGCAGGCACAAGAAAACTATTATTTCTGCATGCATTACGTAACAACTTATAAATATTAAGCAGATTATTATAATACAGACCATGCATGCAATAATTTTGCCCAATAACAGTATGAAACATTGCCATACAAAACAGTAACACAAGTTCAACATTAAGAATAAAAAAAAAAATCTTAGAAATGTGTACAAAAACTACATATTATGCCATATATGTAGCCTCTATATATAAATATATATGTAATCCGGAGCACGTTTTAACTAAGACACTGCAAACAAGAAGTAAATACAATGCTTTGATAAATTTCTATGAATAAAGATATAATAATTACAAAACTTTAATACAAGGCAATTAAATAACGAGATATTTACATTGCATTAACAATTTTTACTCTGATTAAATGTACTAATTTATTTTATTAAAGTATGAAAGTTTTGTAGCAGCACTGTAACACCAATTATTAATATAGAAATGCATTAAACACATACTCAATATTACCGCGTGACACGACATTTTAATTTCAAGGTATGATACTTTTATGAATTTTAGTCTGTGAAAAAGAGAAGGGAAATTTATTAAACGAAAGCATAATTAAAATAAAATACTTGTATAAAACTTACTTCGTAAAAAAGGCATTTTCAGCAAATTGTTTAGCGAACGGCGGAAGCGAGGCGGAAGTCTCCATCTTGCAAGGTCACGTGACGAGTCAGCGGCAAAAATCCGCGCGGCAAAAGAGCTGTTTCATTATTGAGTTGAGTTGTTTAGTTTTAAAGCTGTATGAGTGGATTAAAAAGAGAAAATATCAAACCGAGATGACTGAATCGGTTAAAAATTAACTCATTCACGATCCAATAAATTAGAACTCTTTCTTGAGCAGCCAAATCCACTCTTTCGTTTTAAGAGAGTACATTTCCCAATAGAAATAAAAATTTAATTTTAAATTATAGAAATATGTCTAAACACCCAAAAGCCCAGTAATGGACCACCTATGTTCCAGTAATGGACCGCCTATGTTCCAGTAATGGGCCACCCTACAAAAAATATCAGATAATTGTTTTTAGGTGCGTTCGTAATTATTAGGATGAGCAAAGCGAATCCAGGCCACTCAAATTACACTTTGTCGTACACTTTACAAAAAAACTATTCAATATTTTAACTTCAAATTAAACACAAAAATAAATTATGATCTGTAGATTTGCACAATATAATTTTTTTACAGTAAAACATTAAAAAATTTATTATTTTAATTAATTTATTTTACATGCATTTCCAATACGGATGCATTTTAGCAAATAAATAAAAAATGAAACGCATATATTTTCAGAAAAAAAATATAAATCATGGAGTAAGTAATTATAGATAGAATCATGATTAATTTAATAAAAAAAACATGTTTTCATTATTCCGTAAAATCGTTTGCACAGATGACACTTAAACATTTTAAAAGAATTGTATTATAGATTTTTTTTTTTTTTTTTTTTTTTTTTTTTTTTTTTTTTTTTTTGCAAAGTGGCAACAAAATAGTTGTAAACAAATAAAATTAATTGTTAAATTTGTCATATAAATGAAAAATTAAAAGAACTGCGTGAAGTTGTTGCCTCGATTCAAGCTCTTTATAAATGTACTAAAGCAAAGTTGGCTGATTCAGAAACGACAAATAGACTTTAACCATTTCTTACTTTATCATTTGTATCGAAAGTAATTTTACGTTCTTATTTGTGGACCGAAAAAGGTTTAATGAACGGGACTTTAGACTTTGTTGCACGTAATAAAGAAAATCACAAGCCACCAGACCAGATATCGCGAATAATCATGGATAAATTTGAATACTACAATAATTTAACTTATAAGAATTGTTGCGTACCAATTCCCCCAATAATTAAATTCTGGAAAAATGGAAGCATAAATTGCTCAAGGAAAGAATTTCTTCTGCAGTTAGCTTTTGCTGTTACAATTCATAAATCCCAAGGTTTAACATTAGATGAAGCAGTTGTAGATATTGAGGATATATAGACACCAGTTGGCTTAAAAACGTACGTAACGTTGTCGAGAGGAAAATCCTTCAAAATTAAGCATTCAATAGAAATTTTCCTTACGAGAAATTCTACAATATCAAATATTCTCATACGCTAACATGTATAAAAATGAAGAAATTAAAATAAAATGTTTTACAGTTAAAAATTCGTAGTATCAATGAAAGCAGATTTCAAATGTCTTTCCAGAAAGTAGGCTTTTGAAGAAGTAACTTTCTTCAAGCTCTCTTCAAATATATTATTCTAAAATAGCTATCAAAGATTATCTGATGTTAATTACAAAGATTGGAAATATGCATATTTCAAACAACTTTAAAAAACACCAGTGGCTACTGGAAATCGTAAAAACATCTTTAAAAGAGCTTTTAGTTGAAAATTTAAAAATATAAAGTTTGCTTCGAAAATATTTTATTATGTCATTCTTACATCATAAATAAAAAATTAAAATGCGCCAAAACAAAATAACGTTTTTGTTTAATAAAGATGCAAAAATAATACTTAAAAATATTGTTACTTTCAAATATCTGTTTCATAAAATAATGCTTCGCGAATCCAAACAAAGCATGGCTTTTGCTAGTTAGGATGAGCGAAGCGAATCCTCTACTAGGCCACTCAAATTACATTTTGTCGTACGCTTTACAAAAAAACCATTCAATATTTTAACTTCAAATTAAACACACAAATAAATTATGATCTGCAGATTTGCACAATATAATTTTTTTTACAGTAAAACGTTAAAAAAATTGTTATTTTAATTAATTTATTTTACATGCATTTCCAATACGGACGCATTTTAGCAAATAAATAAAAAATGAAACGCGTATATTTTCAGAAAAAAAAATATAATTCATGGAGTAAGTAATTGTAGATAGAATCATGATTAATTTAATAAATAAAATGTTTTCATTATTCAGCAAAATCGTTTGCACAGATGACACTTAAACATTTAAAAAATTTTTATTATGGATTTTTTTTTTTTGTAAAGTGGCAACAAAAGAATTGTAAACAAATAAAATTAATTGTTAAATTTGTTTTATAAATGAAAAATTAAAAGAATTGAAGCGTGAAGTTGTTGCCTCGATTCAAGTTCTTTATAAATGTACTAAAGCAAAGTTGACCGATTCAGAAACGACAAATTGACTTTAACCATTTCTTACTTTATCACTTGAATCTAAAGTAATTTTACGTTCTTATTTGTGGACCGAAAAAGGTTTAATGAACGGGACTTTAGACTTTGTTGCACGTAATAAAGAAAATCACAAGCCACCAGACCAGATATCGCGAATAATCATGGATAAATTTGAATACTACAATAATTTAACTTATAAGAATTGTTGCGTACCAATTCCCCCAATAATTAAATTCTGGAAAAATGGAAGCATAAATTGCTCAAGGAAAGAATTTCTTCTGCAGTTAGCTTTTGCTGTTACAATTCATAAATCCCAAGGTTTAACATTAGATGAAGCAGTTGTAGATATTGAGGATATATAGACACCAGTTGGCTTAAAAACGTACGTAACGTTGTCGAGAGGAAAATCCTTCAAAATTAAGCATTCAATAGAAATTTTCCTTACGAGAAATTCTACAATATCAAATATTCTCATACGCTAACATGTATAAAAATGAAGAAATTAAAATAAAATGTTTTACAGTTAAAAATTCGTAGTATCAATGAAAGCAGATTTCAAATGTCTTTCCAGAAAATAGGCTTTTGAAGAAGTAACTTTCTTCAAGCTCTCTTCAAATATATTATTCTAAAATAGCTATCAAAGATTATCTGATGTTAATTACAAAGATTGGAAATATGCATATTTCAAACAACTTTAAAAAACACCAGTGGCTACTGGAAATTGTAAAAACATCTTTAAAAGAGCTTTTAGTTGAAAATTTAAAAATATAAAGTTTGCTTCGAAAATATTTTATTATGTCATTCTTACATCATAAATAAAAAATTAAAATGCGCCAAAACAAAATAACGTTTTTGTTTAATAAAGATGCAAAAATAATACTTAAAAATATTGTTACTTTCAAATATCTGTTTCATAAAATAATGCTTCGCGAATCCAAACAAAGCATGGCTTTTGCTAGTTAGGATGAGCGAAGCGAATCCTCTACTAGGCCACTCAAATTACATTTTGTCGTACGCTTTACAAAAAAACCATTCAATATTTTAACTTCAAATTAAACACACAAATAAATTATGATCTGCAGATTTGCACAATATAATTTTTTTTACAGTAAAACGTTAAAAAAATTGTTATTTTAATTAATTTATTTTACATGCATTTCCAATACGGACGCATTTTAGCAAATAAATAAAAAATGAAACGCGTATATTTTCAGAAAAAAAAATATAATTCATGGAGTAAGTAATTGTAGATAGAATCATGATTAATTTAATAAATAAAATGTTTTCATTATTCAGCAAAATCGTTTGCACAGATGACACTTAAACATTTAAAAAAATTTTATTATGGATTTTTTTTTTTTTTGTAAAGTGGCAACAAAAGAATTGTAAACAAATAAAATTAATTGTTAAATTTGTTTTATAAATGAAAAATTAAAAGAATTGAAGCGTGAAGTTGTTGCCTCGATTCAAGTTCTTTATAAATGTACTAAAGCAAAGTTGACCGATTCAGAAACGACAAATTGACTTTAACCATTTCTTACTTTATCACTTGAATCTAAAGTAATTTTACGTTCTTATTTGTGGACCGAAAAAGGTTTAATGAACGGGACTTTAGACTTTGTTGCACGTAATAAAGAAAATCACAAGCCACCAGACCAGATATCGCGAATAATCATGGATAAATTTGAATACTACAATAATTTAACTTATAAGAATTGTTGCGTACCAATTCCCCCAATAATTAAATTCTGGAAAAATGGAAGCATAAATTGCTCAAGGAAAGAATTTCTTCTGCAGTTAGCTTTTGCTGTTACAATTCATAAATCCCAAGGTTTAACATTAGATGAAGCATTTGTAGATATTGAGGATATATAGACACAAGTTGGCTTAAAAACGTACGTAACGTTGTCAAGAGTGAAAATCCTTCAAAATTAAGCATTCAATAGAAATTTTCCTTACAAAAAATTCTACAATATTAAAAATTCTGATACGCTAACATGTATAAAAACGAAGAAACTAGAAAAAAAAAATTACAGTTAAAAATTCATAGTATGAACGAGAGCAGATTTCATATGATTTCCAGAAAGTAGGATTTTGACGAAGTAACTTTCTTCAAGCTCTCTTCAAATATATTATTCTAAAATAGCTATCAAAGATTATTTGATGTTAATTACAAAGATTGGAAACATGCATATTTCAAACAACTTTAAAAAACACCAGTGGTTACTGGAAATTGTAAAAACATCTTTAAAAGAGCTTTTAGTTGAAAATTTAAAAATATTTTGTAATGTTTGCTTCGAAAATATTTTATTATGCCAGTCATACATCATAAATAAAAAATTAAAATGCGCCAAAACATAAAATAACGTTTTTGTTAAATAAAGATGCAAAAATAATATTAAAAAATATTTTTACTTTCAAATATCTGTTTTATAAAATAATGCTTCGCGAATCCAAACAAAGCATGGCTTTTGCTAGTGTAAATACTTAGCACCTATGATTGTCGTTCAGTCCGTACGTATGTCCGTCTGTCTGTCCGGCTATCTGTCCGCTTGTCTGTCTTGTCCGCATACAAACAACGCAAAAACTAACCAACCGAATAGTTTGAAATTTAAAATACATAATTATTACACAATTTTGTCGAGTCATTTAAAATTTTATGAAAAACGGATAAATAGATCAGTTACAGGGAAAATCAAAAGGATTCCGTTACATTACGGTCAATGGGGGAAAATTTTTAAAATACATTTTAATCGTTTGAAATTTAAAACATGTAATTATTACATAATTTTGTCGAGTAATTTCAGATCTTATGATAATCAGATGCATAGATCAATTACAGGGGCTATCAAAAGTATTCCGTTACATTACAGTCAACGGGGGAAAAAGTTGCAAATGCATTTTAATGGTGTTACACTCATTCGAACATAATAAAATTGACATGAACCTATGACGTATATATATATTAAAATATAAATTCTGTATTATCTGAGATGCAAAGAATATTTATTATTAAATTACAGGGTCACACAAAAGTATTCCACTACATAATGCTATACGGAGAAACATTGTTTGGGACATGTTTTAATTCTATTTAATTGTGCCACATTTTATGAATATGATATACGTTGCTGAGCTGTAGTGAAAATTACTTCCTGCATGTTTATAGTAACACAAAGAGTTCAACCACTGTACTGTATCCGAAGTATTGTCTACTATATCAGGAAGATCTGTATATTTTTAAAACTTCGCTATCGTACGAACGCACCTCATTCGCTACGCTTCACGTGCAATTTCCAACTTGTTTAAATTGTATTTTGCTCCAGAACTTAATGATAGTATACTAATAAAACAAAATATTAAAACTTAAGTTAGAAATTCATTACATTAAAGGATTTATAATGAAAAAACATAAAACAAAATATTTAAATTTAAGTTATGAATTTATTATAATCAAGAATTTATTATGTGGATATAAAAAAAATATTTATGATATTATTAACTGTTTATCATTAACTAACATTAAAGAATTTATATTATAAAGACATAAAATAAAATATTTAAATTTAAAGGATTTATAAGATAAAGACAATGTTTTACAGAAATCAAGATTAGATAAAATAAGGCATTAAAAAAAGTCTGCAATCTTCATTCATATCATTATTTAAATGACGTGCTGTGCAACTATGAAATATAAATAACAGATCTTCAATTTTATCATCCCTTTCCGATAGTCCAAACTATTCAATGTGGAATTTTAGAATGCATTTAAAATGATAAATATTCTTGCACTATCGAACCATTTTCAGATAATCATATAGCCCATCAATTTGGCACAGATTGATTCCACAATTTCCCTTCAGAGATGCTTATATGGATATATTATCATCAATGGAACAATCACATTATTTGCTGAAAAACATCCCATAACAGTGATTTGTTCTTTTTCGTTATTTGGTACTACTTAATACACACCTTTAACTGATTTTGGTCCAAAATTTTCCTTGTTTTAAGAGCATAAAAAGAAACCTTGTTTTAACCTTATTGAAAATTCTTTATGTGTGCTTTAGAATTCGGAAGAAAATATTAATAATATCTTCTTCCAAATATGATTTTACATTTCTGAACCAACTTAAAACAACTTCTTTTGTAACGGCACATCTAGATTTTGTCAAATGTTCTGCTTGTGTTTTGTACCAATTTTGGATGACTTTTTAAAAGCAACTATTTATAAAGAAAATGCCTTTATTAAATTCTAAAAGTTAAAATTTAAGTATTAAATTTGATTATTTAGCTTTTCAGTTAAATCAAAATATTTTATCTCTACTGAAATAACACTTTTTGTATTGGTCACTTGGGTGGTCCATTGCTGGAAAATCTCAAAATAAGCAATCCAGTAATGGACCACCCCTCCTAAAATCTTAAAAATAAATAAAATTTTTAAAATGGCCATTGGTATATTAAATTCAATGTTTTATATTGCTAACCAAACAAAAACATTGAAATTTTACGTAAAAATAAAAAAGATATAAACTAAGTAAGTAAAGTCTGCTCTTAGCATGTTCATTAAGATTTTCAGTGAAAAACAGAAAAATTGTGAAACTTTATTTTCTGCTTCCTAATTGTTTTGGCGAAAAATGTAAAAAATTAATCCAGCTTATAAAGCATGCAAGGTGGAGTTCAGAAAAAATAATAAAAGCTTAACTATTATTTATTACTTTTTTATAAACCAAAAAGTGCGAGGTGGCCCATTACTGGAAGGTGTTCCATTACTGGCACATCTACCCTATTGTGGATAAATCGTTTAAGACATTTATGCATTCTTAATAATATAAATAAAAAAGAAAAAAATCATGCGTCAAGCATAGGTTATGAAGCACTTTTCAATACATTCAGAATAACGTTACAAAATTGCACCGTTTAAAAAATTAAAATATCGAATCTCATTTCACCGTATGAAAATGTGTAACGCTTTTCAAAACTGAATTTCAGCTGTTCCCATCTACTATCATAAAATTATCCGAATTTTTTTAGCAGCACTATATATGATATTAGAGATTTGTTTACATTAACAACATGCAATCCAAAATTTAGTTCTCATAAGAGATACATTATTTCAGTTGAAAATTCTACGTCAGCAATTTCTCTAATAAGAAAAACAGTATGCGAATACTTCTGTGAGCCCTGTATATGAGGTATAGACTTTATATATAAACAATAATATGAAAAAAAAAAAAAAAAAAAAAAAACTAATTAAATTTAAAAGCGCATACCGAATTTTAAAACGTACTCTCCAGCAATTATTACGCAAAGACAGTACTGAAACCGATTTCTTTTGTGCGTCCTTGTAAGCTAATAAAAAAAGTTCTCTGAATGTTCTAGATGTACTCTTACCATGTCTTTGATCGAAAAATTGAGTTACACCTGTGAAAAAAAAGGAGTTCTCTTTACTGTCATTTTAAATGATGGTGTAAAAAGAATACACTACGACATCCTTAAAGTGCTATTACACGTGTCATGCTGCAGGCGTCAAATTGCAGGCGTCTCCATGTTATCCTATAGGACCAGGGGAGTCGCTTGGTAGCGCGCGATTCTCTTTTGTCGGAGCGTCTTTGACACCTGGAACGAAGCGAGTCGCCAGTAAGAGCCAATCAAATGCTTGGAAATCCAAATGATGGTAAAGACTCTTCTCGAACAGCTAATGAAATGAACACGAAAAAACGCAGGCGATTTTTGTCACTTGCAATTTTTAAAGTGCTATTAACGTGCTATTAACACGTAAAAACTGCAAGCGACAAAAATCGCCTGCGTTTTTTCGTTTCCTAAAGAATTTCATTGACTGTTCGAGAAGAGTCTTTACCATCATTTGGATTTCCAAGCATTTGATTAGCTCTTACTGGCGACTCGCCTCGTTCCAGGCAATAAATAGTATTTTTTTGTGAAATCTACCTAAAATGTCAAAAATTTAGGTACGACTATTTTCGAATAGCAATTTCATAAACTATCTTAAATTCTTGCTTAAGACCCTACCCCCTCGAGTTATATATCACCTGATAGGTTATTTAACAGAGTATGGTTTTGATAAAGTTTTTGAAGAATAGAGTGCTCTACCCGGTGGTGGAAAATGGAACTAAAAAAACGCTATTTTTTAAAATCTATAATAATAAAGAGGCAAGTTTGTGTGTGTGTCAGAGCTGTTTTGAAGAGTCTGCTGTACGTAGAGTTTCAAAATGTGGAGGGAAGGTACTTTTATGCATGTAGTTTTGCACCTCGAAGCCCGATTTTCAATTTTTTGATTAGATTTTTTTTGATAATTTTTTTATGTGATTTTTAGCGTTCTTTTTGCAGTTTTATCCCATTAGTGAAAGAAATAAGGTTTCATTCTTTTAACCGAATATAGATTTAACATAAACAATTCCAATTTCCAATTGTGAAAAAATCACCGTGGACTCGAAAACATATAAAAATTGTATTCAAAAATGCATTACAAATCGTTTCAAATTTAAAAACAGCGGGGGACAACATTTACATTAATAGAGTAAAATAGTGTAATCTGAATTTTTTCTTAAATACTAAGGAAAAAATCGGCGCAAAGCGTGAGAAATGAATGAAAATGAATGATGAAAATAATGAATGAAAATAATGAAAAGATTGCTAAAAATTGCATTAAAAAATCGCTAAATTTCAAAATTCGTAAATGAAGTGTAAATGTTTGATATTAATTTCCTTTTCGAAATTTCAAAAAATAGCCGTGAGATTCAAAAAACCAAAACAAAACCATTGAAAATTTCATTAAAAATTGCTAAATGTAAATACATCCCGTGAATAAAAAAAATATTCTAGTCGTGTAAAACGTAGCAATCATTCTTTTTTATATGAATTAAAAAGAAATCGACGCAAAACACAAAATATATCAAAAATCACATTGAAAATCGACAAAATTTAAAAAAGATAAATGGTAAAATTTACTATATAAGGCTAAAAGTTTGAAACCAAAATAATTTTTTAATTGTTAAAACACCACTGTGGTGGGGATAGAAAAAAATAGTACTAAATCGCATTAAAAAGTTCATTAAAACGCATTGAAAAATGCACTAAATATCGCTAGTTATTTTTTAAATAGCAGTAATCAGAATTTCATCAAACGGATAAAACATTCTAATCGGAAATCTGAACTATTTGATTATCCGGTTGACCAAGAAACTATCTGGGTCAAACCATAAGATTAAATGGCAATAATGGCGGATCGTAAATTCCATATTCACTTGACATTAAACATGTTACATATGTTTGTTACGTCATCAAGTGGTTTTTACTTCTTATTTTTATATGTATTTGTATTAATGTTTTTTCTAAATTATCTCTTCTTTCATTATTTAACATAAAATTTACATCAACTTGCATAATTTGGCTTGTTTCACGATTGATATAGTTTGGCGAAATTCGTCGACAGGATAATCACGTAGTAAATGGAAATCCTTTATAGATAATAAAAAATCGACACGGAACACAAAAATTCTTGAAAAATTGCGTTAAAAATCTCTAAAATTAGATTAAAAGTTTGAAATCAATCTTTACTTTCGAATATCAAAAAATCACCATAAAACTCGAAAAATTTCTAAAAATTACATTAAAAATCACTAATATTAAAAAATCACAGGGGTCAAAATTTACTCTAATAGGGTAAAACGTTGTAATTGGAAATATCTCATGAATGACAAAAATTCGACATCAACGCAAAAAATCTCAAAAAATCGCATTAAAATTAGCTGAAATTTTAACAGCTAAAATTTAATACATCACAGCCTGAAAGTTTTAAGCAAAATTCCTTTCACTAATGTCGAATAATAGTGGAAAAATTTACATTAAATAATTCACTAAAAATCCAAACATAGTTGCACGAAATCCAAATAAATTATATTGAAAAGAGAACAAAATTCACTAAATTAGGTCGAAAGAATGAAACCGCTTTCTTTTTTGCTAATGTGGAAAAATCGCCTCGAAACCCACTAAAATTCGCATATGAATTAAAATAAAAAACTGAAAATCGGTCTTCCAAGGTGTATAACTTTATACATAACTTCGTGCAGCGGTCTCTCCAGAGCATTGCCAGTACTTTAAAAATTTTAACATGCATTATGAACTACCTAAAAGTGTAAAACAGATCTCCTTATTACATTTCCTAATTTTGTTCCCGCCCCTCCTTTCACGCACCCTGAAATGTGTCACACCATTCTTTGTTTACATTTTTTATCATGTATTATAAACCATTTTAAAATTTAAAATAAATCACATCGTTATATTTCCAAATTTTAACAATATCGCGTTCTGTTAGTTCCATTTTTCACCACCAGCTAGCGCACTCTATTCTTGTAAAACTTTATCAAAACGATACTCTGTTAAACAACCTATCAGGTGATATATTACTCGAGGGCTAGCGGTCTTGAGCAAGAATTCAAGATATTTTATGAAATTGCTATTCAAAAATAGTAGTAACTAAATTTTTGACATTTTACGTAAATTTCGCAAAAAAAAAAAAATACTACTTATTGCATTCTCAACAGCTCAAGATTTTGATAGAACAACTATGAAAAAAATAGATGCTAAACGCAAAAAATCTCAAAAAGCGTTAAAAGACACATTGAAAATCGCATTAAAAATCGTTAAAATCTAAAATTCGTAACAAACACAAAATTTAGTGCATTAGGCTAAAAGTTTGAAATGGTTTTCTCTTTATCAATCTCAAAAAAAAAAAAAAAAAAAAAAAAAAAAAAAAAAAAAACGCAAAATGAGAAAAAACATTAAAAATTGCATTAAAAATTCGTTAAAAATTCAAAAATCACTGTACAAATTCCGAATAAACTTTGCTGAAAAGAGTAAAAAAATTGCCATAATGGGTTAAAGAATGAAACCGTGTTTCTTTCACTAATGGGATGAAACTGCAAAAAGAAAGCTAAAAATCGCCTAAAAAAATTATCAAAAAAATCTAATCAAAAAATTGAAAATCGGGCTTCGAGGTGCAAACCTACATGTATAAAGTACCTTCCCTCCACATTTTGTAAATCTACGTACAGCAGACTCTTCAGAACAGCGCTGACACACACACAAACTTGTCTCTTTATTATTATAGACTTAAAAAAATCGCGTTCTGTTAGTTCCATTTTCCACCACCAGGTAGCGCATTCTATTCTTCAAAAACTTTATCAAAACGATATTCTGTTAAATAACCTATCAGGTGATATATTACTCGAGGGGGTAGCGGTCTTAAGCAAGAATTTAAGATATTTTATGAAATCGCTATTCGAAATTAGTGGTACCTAAATTTTTGACATTTTAGTTAGATTTCGCGAAAAAATATTACTTATTGCATTCTCAACAGCTCAAATTTTTGACAGAACAACAATGAAAAAATAGATGCTAAACGCAAAAAATCTTGAAAAAGCGTTAAAAATCACATTGAAAATCGCATTAAAAATCGTTAAAATCTAAAAATCGTAACAAACACAAAATTTAGGGCATTAGGCTAAAAGTTTAAAACGATTTTCTTTTTATCAATTTCAAAAAATAGCCGAAAAATGAGAAAAAAACACTTAAAATAGCATTAAAAATTCGTTAAAAATTCAAAAATCGCTGTACGAATCCCGAATAAACATTGTTGAAAAGAGAAAAAAAAATTGCTATTTTGGGTAAAAAGAATGAAACCGTATTCCTTTCACTAATGGGATAAAACCGCAAAAATAACGGTAAAAATCGCCTAAAAAAATTATTAAAAAAATCTAAACAAAAAATCGAAAATCGGGCTTCGAGATGCAAAACTACATGTAAAAAAGTACCTTCCCTCCAAATTTTGTAACTCTACGTACAGCAGTCTTTTCAGAACAGCGCGTACAGACAAACATCCTTCTCTCTTTATTATTATTTTTAGCTTTCTTTTTGCAGTTTCATCCCATTAGTGAAAGAAATACGGTTTCATTCTTTTAATCCATTATAGCAATTTTTTCCCTCTTTTCAGCAAAGTTTATTCGGAATTTGTACAGTGATTTTTGAATTTTTAACGAATTTTTAATGCAATTTTTAATGTTTTTTCTCACTTTGAGATTTTTTTTTTATTTTATTAACCATTTGAAAAATGGTTGTTGTTTTCGGGAGAATGGACCCGATGATGTTACCACTTTTGAATGATGTTACCACTTTTGAATGATGTTACCACTTTTGAATTTAAATTAAATTCTTTATTTTTAGAAGAATTTTTATTTGAATTTAAATTAAATTCTTTACTTTTAGAAGAATTTTTATTTGAATAGTAAATTAAAATGGTTAAAATCATTGTAATAAAGGAGAAAACTAACAAATTTAAAAATGGGTAGACGGAAATTAACAGATACGGAAAAAGCCGAAGCCAAAGAAATGAATGAACGTGAATATCGCATTCAATGATATTAAACACAATACGCGTACTTAAACAATCATAAAGTGATTTTTATTTCTTCTTTTGCTATTTAAAATAAAAATTTAGTCAACATGTATAAGTTGCTTATTAGTTTGGCGATTCGTATCATTTGGCGAAATTGGTCGACGGGATAACTGAGTAATACTGTATTTGGTTTGGCGCAAAAACGTCTTTCAATGCAGAAAATGATAAAATCAAAAGATTATTGAGCCGCTGAAAACCAATTACGTGTTGAAAGGCGATCACGAAAAAGGAAGCAATTTAATGCCGAACCGATTAATTGTAAAACATCATGTCGCCAGGGCGACCAATCCACTAGCCATGGCGTTTTACTATCGGTCGGTTCTAACCAGGAAAATTTGAGTGCCAATAGTGATTCTAACAAGCCGGAAAATGTTATAGCTATTACTCTTGATTTTCCACCACCTAAAAGGAAAACTAAAAAGCAATCGGCTTGGGAAAAACTGGGAAAAAACTTTTTTGATTCGATGTCTGATGGACCCATTCACAGATGCATGTGCTGCGATCGATTTTGGTTTAAAACCTCCATCACCAAAATTCTGCTCTGTAAAATCAAACAATATATGCCAAAGTCTTACAAGTATAACAGTATATGCCAAAGCTGTATTTTAATAATGATTACTTTTGCACCAACAATGTTAAATAGTTTGAAATGTTTCTTTCGTCGCCAACTTTTATGCTTGGCGACAATAGAGTGATATAACTTAAACGAACCGTACCTTCAAATTGCAGCATGTATAAAGTCATTTATAGCAGTGGCACGGATAATACACAATAAAACAACTGGTATTTAGCTTAAAATGATAGATGAATGTATCGAGTGAAACATTTTTCAAATGGTTGGGGTAATTTCTTAAATTACAATTTTTTTTTCCTTTTTATTTATTGTTTTCTTTTTAATTAAATTCATATTTTTTTATTTTTTTTTATTTATTTATTTATTTATTTTTTTTTTTGAGATTGATAAATAGAAAACCATTTCAAACTTTTGGCCTAATGCCCTAAATTTTGTGTTTGTTACGAATTTTAGATTTTAACGATTTTTAATGCGATTTTCAATGTGACTTTTAACGCTTTTTCGAGATTTTTTGCGTTTAGCATCTATTTTTTTCATAGTTGTTCTATCAAAATCTTGAGCTGTTGAGAATGCAATAAGTAGTATTTTTTTTTGCGAAATTTACCTAAAATGTCAAAAATTTAGTTACCACTATTTTTGAATAGCAATTTCATAAAATATCTTGAATTCTCTCTAAAGACCGCTACCCCTCGAGTAATATATCACCTGATAGGTTGTTTAACAGAGTATAGTTTTGATAAAGTTTTACAAGAATAGAGTGCGCTAGCTGGTGGTGAAAAATGGAACTAACAGAACGCGATTTTGTTAAAATTTGGAAATATAACGATGTGATTTATTTTAAATTTTAAAATGGTTTATAATAAATGATAAAAATTGTAAATAAAGAATGGTGTGACACATTTCAGGGTGCGTGAAAGGAGTGGCGCGAACAAAATTAGGAAATGTAATAAGGAGATCTGTTTTATACTTTTAGGTAGTTCATAACGCATGTTAAAATTTTTAAAGTACTGGCAATGCTCTGGAGAGACCGCTGCACGAAGTTATGTATAAAGTTTTACACCTTGAAAGCCGATTTTCAGTTTTTTTATTTTAATTCATATGCAAATTTTAGTGGGTTTCGAGGCGATTTTTCCACATTAGCAAAAAAGAAAGCGGTTTCATTCTTTCGATCTAATTTAGTGAATTTTGTTCTCTTTTCAATATAATTTATTTGGATTTCGTGCAACTATGTTTGGATTTTTAGTGAATTATTTAATGTAAATTTTTCCGCTATTATTCGACATTAGTAAAAGGAATTTTGCTTAAAACTTTCAGGCTGTGATGTATTAAATTTTAGCTGTTAAGATTTCAGCTAATTTTAATGCGATTTTTTGAGATTTTTTTTGCGTTTGATGTCGAATTTTTGTCATTCATGAGATATTTCCAATTACAACGTTTTGCCCTATTAGAGTAAATTTTGCCCCTGTGATTTTTTAATATTAGTGATTTTTAATGCAATTTTTAGAAATTTTTCGAGTTTTGTGGTGATATTTTGATATTCGAAAGTAAAGATTGATTTCAAACTTTTAATCTAATTTTAGAGATTTTTAACGCAATTTTTCAAGAATTTTTGTGTTCCGTGTCGATTTTTTATTATCTATAAAGGATTTCCATTTACTACGTGATTATCCTGTCGACGAATTTCGCCAAACTATATCAATCGTGAAACAAGCCAAATTATGCAAGTTGTGTAATTTTTATGTTAAATATTGAAAGAAGTGATAATTTAAAAAAACATTAATACAAATACATATAAAAATAAGAAGTAAAAACCACTTGATGACGTAACAAACCTATGTAACATGTTTAATGTCAAGTGAATATGGAATTTACGATCCGCCATTATTGTCATTTAATCTTATGGTTTCACCCAGATAGTTTCTTGGTCAACCGGATAATCAAATAGTTCAGATTTCCGATTAGAATGTTTTATCCGTTTGATGAAATTCTGATTACTGCGATTTAAAAAATAACTAGCGATATTTAGTGCATTTTTCAATGCGTTTTTAATGAACTTTTTAATGCGATTTAGTACTATTTTTTTCCATCCCCACCACAGTGGTGTTTTAACAATTAAAAAATTATTTTGGTTTCAAACTTTTAGACTAATAAAGTAAATTTCACCATTTACCTTTTTTAAATTTTGTCGATTTTCAATGTGATTTTTGATATATTTTGTGTTCTGCGTCGATTTCTTTTTAATTCATATAAAAAAGAATGATTAATACGTTTTACACGACTAGAATATTTTTTTTATTCACGAGATGTATTTACATTTAGCGATTTTTAATGAAATTTTCAATGGTTTTGTATTGGTTTTTTGAATCTCACGGCTATTTTTTGAAATTTCGAAAAGGAAATCAATATCAAACATTTACACTTCATTTACGAATTTTGAAATTTAACGATTTTTTAATGCAATTTTTAGCAATCTTTTCATTATTTCTCACGCTTTGCGCCGATTTTTTCATTAGTATTTAAGAAAAAATTCAGATTACACTATTTTACTCTATTAATGTAAATGTTGTCCCCCGCTATTTTTAAATTTGAAACGATTTGTAATGCATTTTTGAATACAATTTTTATATGTTTTCGAGTCCACGGTGATTTTTTCACAATTGGAAAAGAAATTTTCAAATAATTTGTAGCTTAATGTAGTAAATTTTGACATCAATGATTGCGATTTTTTGTGTATTTTCATAAAATGTTTAGCGAAATGTTTAGCAAATTTTGTGTCGATATTTTTTAACTAATGAAAAAGTTCAGATTTCAATGTTTTGTCTTATTATGGTAAATTATGTCCGCAGGAATTTAATATAAATGTTTATCTTACTATGGCAAATTTTGTCCGGATTTTTGAATTTTACTGATTTTTAATCTGTTTTTTAGTGATTTTTCAAGTTCTGTGGCATTTATTGACATCGGTAAAAGAATTTCGGTTTCTAACTTTTAGCATAAATAGTACAATTTGTTCTCCACGCTTTTATGAATTTTGCCAATTTCTAATATGATATTCAATGTAATTTTTAGTTAGTTTGGGGGTTTTAGGTGTTCCGTGTTGACTTTTCTTTATTCATGAACGATTTCCGATTACAATATTTTCGACTGAATATTAAATTTTTACAGCCATGACTTTTAAATATTCAGAAATTTTTAATATAGTTTTCGATACGATTTTTAGCCATTTTTTTTAAGTTTCTTGGTGATTTTCTGCCATTCAGAAACCAATTTTGATATCAAACATTTTGTTTAATGTAGTTGTGTTTCGAATGCAATGTTTTATGTCTTAATATGATTTTGGCGTTCCATGCCTACATTTTGTAATTTATGAATGATTTCGATCATAATCCCTCCTCCCTTCCTTAATATTAATTTTATAAGCATTGACTTCCAAATATTTAGCTATTTTTAATGCAATTTTCAATGTAATTTTTAGCCATTCTTCAAGTTCCGTGGCGATTATTTTACATCCGGAAATCGATTTCGATTTCAAACTTTTTTGTTAATATGGTTAATTTCTTGATTACTATATTTTATATTATAACAGTGAATTTTTACCCTAGGGATTTTTTAATGTTTTACGACTTTCATTACAATTTTCAATGCAATTTTTGGGCTTTCTCAATCATTTTTTTTTCTTCTAACATTTTTCAAAGGAATTCGATTTTAAATTTCTAGACTAATAAGAGTTTGGTTTCAAACTTTTATACTTTACGGTAATTGTTTTGCTCTCTTATTTTGATCTACAGCAATTTTTAATGCAGTATGCTTTTTTTTTTTTTTTTTTTTTCGTTTTTGAGTTCACGGCGATTTTTTTCAGATACGGAAAAGGAATTCGGTTTTTAATTTCTTTGCTAATATGATAAATTTTCTCCTGTGCGATTAAAGATTTTTATTGCGATTTTTTAGCAGTTTTTTTTCGTATTTCAATGCTTTTTATATTATCAAATTAATTAGATTCAAAACATTTATCCAAGTAGAGTAAATTTTGAGTTCCGTGATTTTTGAAAATTTTGCCATTAAAGCGATGTTTACGTTTCTTCGCGACCCGCTTCGATTTTTTAGACGTTCAGTTTTTGGCCGAATTTATTAAATTCTGATCTCTTTTCTTCAAAGTTTATTCGAATTTTGAAACACAATTTTTGAATTTTGTTTTATATTTTTATGAGATTTTTAATGTTTTTTTGCGATTTGTAAGATTTTTCCACATTAGTAAAAATAATCCAGCAATTTTCTAGCCCATCTCTTTTCAACGAAGTTTAGACGAAATTCGTGCAGCATTTTTTAAATTTTTCGAGGTTTTTATTATGATTTTTAAATTTTTTTCGCAATTCTTGCTATTTTTTGATGAACCCGGGCAACGCCGGGCAGAACAGCTAGCAATAATAATAAAAAAGAAAATGATCGTCCTTTAAACGGGTATTCATTCTTTTCCGTTTTTCAGATGGGACTTAAAGCCGAATGAGCTCCTGTTAATTGCCTATTTTCGCACTTGAGTAAATAAGATTATTTGATGATGATGAATTATCATTGGTTTAAAGGGACAGTTTACCTCAAAATTGATCGAAAAATTCGATTTTTCTTTTTAAAAATTATACTTATTTATTTATGAATATTTTTAGACCGATTTTTCATCCATACGGAAATTATATTGCGAAATAGTGTACATTTTGTTAATATATCCTGGAAAATTCCCAATATAAATTAAAAACTTTAAACGTTTTTTTTCTCCATGTTCATATTTTCTTCTCTCCCACATGTTTTTAAAATGTTAAGGCTTTATTTGTATTTGAGATAGATATTTGATTTGTTTTATAGATGCTCTGTATTATGTATGTGATAGATGTGCGCAAGGAATTAGCCTGAAAAACACGCTAGTGCAGACAGTTTTTTAATCGAATAATTATTTTAAGAGATATTTAATCTTAAAGTTGCTCAAAATTGCTCCATTAAAAAAGCTTTATAGGTGCAAACCATACTTAGGAATTTAATCATATTTAGATCAATTTATACATTAGAAATTACAAGTTTTTTACTCATTTTATAAAGTAGAAATTCCTAATATGCAGACTGCATTTATTTATTTATTTTTTAATTTGACTCACTTTATGAGGATTTCTTTCCATTTTAAATTCAAATTTTCAGCATTTTGAATAATATTTTTTTTACATATTTTAGAAAATTATTTTAAATTGCTGTCGACTGTTTAGACAGCACAAAGAATACAAGTTAGTTCGAATTAAAAATTTATTGACACGTGACTGTCATAAATTGAAAAAGCAATTTTAATGAATATTACAGATTAAAAGCAAGAAAATATTGAAAAATACGACATAAAAGCAATATTTATGCGTGAATTTTAAAAGAGAAAGAAAATTGTAAAATAATAAATCTATTAATATACGTTAAAAGTCGTAAATAGAGAAAAATTACATCAGATTTTAAAAACAAAATAAGGCAGTGCAAATATTAATATTTCCTTTCTAATGATAAAAATATTTTTGCGTGAATGTTACAGAAAAGGGAAAAACATGAAAATTACGCCAGATTTAAAGCGTTACATTTAAGAATCACTTATTTAATACCATTATCTTATAGCATTGTTAAAAAATACCGAAAAGCTAAGACCCTGTTGACTAAGTTCATTTAATATTAGCTAATACTAAAACGTTCAAATATTCTTATTTAATCAAACGCGAAAGCAGATATTAACAATTGCTCATTCGGACCTAACCCCTTCGCGACGGGAGCCTTTTATGAAATTTTTAATGTTTTGTCAACGGTTTTTAAAAATAGAAATTTGTGCCTTATTAAATCGAAAAAATTCTCCGATTAAATACGGCAAGTTTTACAATAAAATGTTACTGGCGGTGATAAACAAGGATTTTTAGGCCTTTCTGCGGAGTTATACGTGTCGCTTGTCTCCAACGGGTTAAACCTTCTAAACGGGAAAGAATAAATACCCGTATATTGGATAATCGCCACTTTTTATTATTATGATTATTATAATTCTATTTTCAATGAGTTTTTTAGAGTGGATCAAATTAACTGATTTTTAAAGGCGGAACAGGGGTTGACGAGCGTAGCTCGTAGGGAGAAGAGACCCCTAGTATTTAAAAAAAAATAGTAGGGATTTTAAAAATTTCAAATTTTTCTCAACTTTAAAAAAATTAATTAAACAAGATGAATGTAGATTCCACCATTGCAGAATTCAGTTTCGCCTCCGATTAGAAAAAAAAGACATTGGAATTGCGTAATAGTAAAGAGACACAATTTGACGTGCTACTTCTTCATTGACTAGATTCACCAAAAACGGATTTTTCCTTTAGTTTAAACGCTTTTTTATAGACTCTGAGTAAAAGGAAATGCAATTTAACAATAAAACGAATGGAATCCCGTCGAATTCGACGAATGAAATGTTTAAAAGACCCGATCGATTTGGTTTAAAAAAAAGCAAAAGTAATTACATTATTGAATCAATATATAATAAATATATTTACAAAGTAAATGTCAAATTTGCCAGTTACAATTTTGCATTCATATATTCGCACATCTACAGTTAAAATTGTAATATGAGTGCCGGCGAAATCCAGAAATTTTATTTTATATGCACTCACAGAAAAATAGCTTTATTTAAAAAAAAAAAAAAAAAAAAAAGAAAAAAAATATTATCGGGTACTACTAGGTTATCCCATCGACCAAAAAATTATCGCCAAACTATAAGATTAAATGTCAATAATGGATGATCGTGAATGTCACATTCAATGACATTAAATACGATTCATGTGTTTAAAATGTCATTAAGTGATTTTTATTAATATTTTTATTAATATTCTACTAATTATTTATTTTTTCGTTATTTAAAATAAAATCTATGTCAATATGTATAGTTTGGCTATTAATGTGGCGATTTGTATAATTTGGCGAAATTGGTCGACGGGATAACAGAATAGTACCTAATATCGTTATGAGTAAAAATACAATGTTTTAAATAGTGACGTCATTTTCTCTTCAAATGTTCTTTAAAAGTTACTGTTTATGAAAAAGGCCTCCATAATAATATTGTAATTCCCTTTTATCTGGTTGCTGAATGACATAATTTTCCTCATTTGAAATTTCTCTTATTTTGATTTAGACATTAATTTTTATCATAAATTATTTTCTGTCATTTTATTTACATTATTAATATTATTTCTCAGTAAATATATATATTTTTTAACTCAATTAGTCCATAATTATACGCAATCATTTTAGAAAATAAATTTTTATTATCGAGAGAAAAGCTAAACTGTGTTGCCACCATTTTGAAGAAATGTCATGAAAAAGCTTTTAAAATTAAAAATAAAATATAAAAATGGAAATAAATTAAAAAATAATTAAAATGGGCACAACTACAAATAAATAGCTTTCATTTTAAAAATAATTATCAAAATCGGTTGACTAGAAAATTCACGGCTGATGACACGACATTTTTAGCTTGTCTGAAAGAAATAGCATCGGATGCTAATATGCAACATTTTTTAATTAATTTAAGACATTAAAAACTTTTTTTTTCAAAATGTATTTTTAGTTAAATGATAAAATGCAAAAAGTTCGTTACTTGAATTATATTTCTTAAAATAATAATAAAATTTTTTTGAAAATGTAAACTGCTCCCTTATAGACCAAGAGACGACCTCACAAAACCCTAAGTCATCGAGCACAAGAAAAATTCCTTTATTTTATGGAAGAGTAGTAATAGGGGAATCTAATGATCCACGTCTACCGGAAACAAAGTGGTGCATAAGACAAAAATTCATATCACTAGTGGTTGACTCGTAGGCTTAGCATTGTGTTTGCCGTACAATCAAAAGCATGAAAACCTGAAAAACTGGGTGCAGGGAAACATAATGCTAAGCCTATGAATCAACCACTAGTGGTATCAATTTTTGGCTTATGCGCTATTTCGCTTTTTGCACACTGTAAAAAAAAGGGGGGGTCGATCTACTAAAAAAACTTTAGTGATCCTTGTAATTACTAAAAAATTTTTAGTAATCTTAGTCGGTTACAAAAAAATCTGTAAGAATTACTAGAAAAAAGTTAGCAACGAATAGAGTTAATAATTTTATATTTTTAATAGCTCTTACTAAAACTCAGTTGGTGTGGCCTTGATAGCATAGTGGTTATAGTAACGGACTCAAGGCAAAAGGTCCCGGGTTCGAAACTTACCACCGCCAAATACGCCCCCGAATGTATGTAGTGTCTCGTTAATAAAGGGATTATGAAAATCTCGTCGGAGCAAGTAGGAATGTTTGGGGCTGCCATCTATTGCGGTTTTGCCGAAAATCTTCCGCTTCAGAAGTCTGGATACAGTTCGAAGGAAGCTCCTGCCCTTCGGGCGCACGTAATGGTTATTAAAAATAATTTTGGAGCTATTACTAAAATTTGCTTGGTGGCTCATACTAAAAATTTTTAAGTTAGTTATACAAAAAATTCTTTTGTTCAGCTTACAAAAGAAATGCTTGTTTCACTTGCAAAAAAAAAAAGTTTGTAATGGTTACTAAAAAATTCTGTGGAATACAAATTTACTAAGAAATTTTTAGTAACCTCTTGAATTTTTTTTACAGTGCAGGCATGGATTATTATATTCCTGTATTACTACTCTTCGATAAAGTAAAGGAATTTTTCTTGTGCTCGATGACTTAGGGTTTTGTCCGGTCGGCTCTTAGACTATTAAATATACAAGGTGAAACCCGTCGAATTTCGACGAAAGAAAGTATTTAAGAAGGAACTGTTTCATTTATTTTAAATAAATCTGCAAAATTAGTTACAATAAAAAATGCATATTTTATTTTTAAGTCAAACTTTTAAAAATTGATATTTATCCTAAAGTTAACAAAATACATTTTTATAAAATTTAGTTTAGAAATTGTTAAGATCAAACTTTAATCGTATATGTAGTATTCAGTAAAATATAATGAAGATCAGTTATTTTGATAAATTTATCAATTAAGGCTCTGATGCTTGGTATACCAAAATGAAAAAGAGCAAAATTTATTCCATTTTGACTCAATCGTAGAATTTTTTCCCTGTCATATTTAAACCTGGCATCATTTTCGCCATCTCAAAATTTACATGCGCACCACTCATATCCGCATTCACGATTTTTTTCCTTTAATTGGTATTTTTATTTTATCATTTTAAAACCATAAAAGTGAAATTAAATCACACTACTATTCTTTAAAGTACACTCTCAAAAAAACTTCCGTCAATTCACAGAAAAAGTACTGGCAGCAGCGCTGCCAGCAAATTTCTGTAAAAAGACGGATATCCGTCTTTTTATTTTCCGTCGCAGGAAGAAATTTTTCTGTTTTTTGAAGGAGCGTCCGTCATGTTTTTCTTCTTTAAAAGAGAGAAAGTTTCCGTCTTTTGATGGAAGTCCGTTATTATTTTCTCCGTTTTAGGGAAGAATTTTTTCTGATTTTTGAAGGAACGTCCGTTATGTTTTTCTCTGTTTTAGGGGGGGGGGAATTTTCCATCTTTTGAAGGAATGTCCGTCATGTTTTCCTTCGTTGCAAGAGAAAATTTGCTTTTTGATGGAAGTCCGTTTTTTTTTTTTTTTTTTTTTTTTGCTTCGTTTTAGGGGGGGGGGGGGGATTTTCTGTTTTTTGAGCAAATGCATAGCTCTCTTACTAAGGCCTGGAAGAGAAAATGAAGCCGCGAGTCACGTGATCAGAATAGACGGAGAAATGTGTGCTCAAATGAAAAGAAAGAAAACAATTTCCAAATCCTCCAAAGATTATTACTGTTTTTTAATCATTAAAAATTTTTATATAAAAATACGATAAAAATAGATCAATATTCGTCAAATAGTATTCAATTTATAAGATGAATATTCATCAAACAAAGAATACACATTTTCTAAAAACACTGAAAACATTTTCACTTATATTAATATACAACATAGGCTAATTCTCCTTTAACTTATTTAACTAATAAAAATATGAATAATATGTAGATATAAATCATAAATATTTCCCTTTATGATAACATTAATAGAACATAATAATTTTTAATATTTAATAGTTTCAAAGCTACAATCAATGTATTTAATAAAGTTAATAGTAATTTGTTGCATACAGAGTTATTTTGTCATAGATGATGAATAAAATATTGAAAATTGACAGTAATAGATTTTTAAGAACTCCTGTGAATTAAAAAAAAAAAATATTTGAAAAAGAAGGGCTTACACCCCATGAGCATCTTCTTTTCCTATGCTTTTGAGAACTGAACTTTACTATTTGCTTTCTAAGTGATTTGTTTAGGGAGAAATTGGGTCCTTTAAAAGACCCTTCACAAAACTTTTTAAATCTCAAAACAGCACCCTTTATAAAATTCTTTGTCCTGAAAATAGGCTTTTGACAAAAATTTTCCATCTCTAAACTGAACCTTTCTCAAATTTGATAGTTAAAAACTAAAATCTAATCTTTACTTTTACACATATAAAGAAAATATATTAATTTTACACACATATATTTCCTGTGAAAAATGTAAACAAAAACCTGAATGGATGGATCATTTCAAATTTACAAAATTATAATTATATTTTTCACAATTTTACAAAAACAGGATTCAAAAAAAAAAAAAAAAAAAAAAAAAACAGATAATTAGATTAAGATTTTCAACAATAAACCAGATTATAAAACATGCAATAAAAAATTAAAAATAATACAAGATGAATGTAGATTCTACCATTGCAGAATTCAGTTTCGCCTCCGATTAGAAAAAAAAATCGATAGAAGTTTTTTAGAAGGGCGACCCCGTTTAGATTGCAATGAACTAACTTAATTTTTCTTGTGTTTATCAATATATAAATGCAAACAGAACGGCGTGAAATACCCAATTGAATAGCAATTTCTCTCTGAGACATTGGAATTGCGGAATAATAAAGAGATACAATTTGACGTGCTACTTCTTCATTGACTAGATTCATCAAAAACGGATTTTTTCTTTAGTTTAAACGTTTTTTTATAGACTCTGAGTAAAAGGAAATGCAATTTAGCAATAAAACAAATGGAATCCCGTCGAATTCGACGAATGAAATGTTTAAAAGACCCGATCGATTTGGTTTTAAAAAAAGCAAAAGTAATTACATTATTGAATCAATATATAATAAATATATTTACAAAGTAAATGTCAAATTTGCCAGTTACAATTTTGCATTCAAATATTCGCACATCTACAGTTAAAATTGTAATATGAGTGCCGGCGAAATCCAGAAATTTTATTTTATATGCACTCACAGAAAAATAGCTTTATTTAAAAAAAAAAAAAAAAGAAAAAAAAAGTAATATCGGGTACTACTAGGTTATCCCATCGACCAAAAAATTATCGCCAAACTATAAGATTAAATGCCAATAATGGATGATCGTGAATGTCATATTTAATGACATTAAATACGATTCATGTGTTTAAAATGTCATTAAGTGATTTTTATTTCGACTTTTTATTAATATTTTTATTAATATTCTACTAATTATTTATTTTTTCGTTATTTAAAATAAAAATTATGTCAATATGTATAATTTGGCTATTAATGTGGCGATTTGTATAATTTGACGAAATTGGTCGACGGGATAACAGATTAGTACCTAATATTGTTATGAGTAAAAATACGATGTTTTAAATTGTGACATCATTTTCTCTTCAAATGTTCTTTAAAAGTTACTGTTTATGAAAAAGGCATCCATAATAATATTGTAATTCCCTTTTATCTGGTTGCTGAATGACATTTGAAATTTCTCTTATTTTGATTTAGACATTAATTTTTATCATAAATTATTTTCTGTCATTTTATTTACATTATTAATATTATTTCTCAGTAAATATATATATTTTTTAACTCAATTAGTGCATAATTATACGCAATCATTTTAGAAAATAAATTTTTATTATCGAGAGAAAAGCTAAACTGTGTTGCCACCATTTTGAAGAAATGTCATGAAAAAGCTTTTAAAATTAAAAATAAAATATAAAAATGGAAATAAATTTAAAAAAAATTAAAATGGGCACAACTACAAATAAATAGCTTTCATTTAAAAAAATAATTATCAAAATCGGTTGACTAGAAAATTCAGGGCTGTTGACACGACATTTTTAGCTTGTCTGAAAGAAATAGCATCGGATGCTAAAAAACAGAATTTTTAATTGTTATTCTTTTATAAATAAAAAATATTTAGAAAGTGTCAATAGTGCCTGTTATTGGCATATTTACTTTATTTTTTTTTTTTAAATATTAAAATAAAATTTGTCGCTGTTTCCATGCCACCCAAAGAGGTAAGCGATCAGCTCGTTTTTTTACTTTCTTCTATCTTTACAAGAAGAAAGTATTGGATTCATGAAAATTTTCGACTTCCGGTTTTAGACGGATTTATACGTTTTAGGAGGTCCTGAATACGTTTTGACTATTTTTAGAAAATGTCTGTCTGTGAGTCTGTCCGTCTGTCTGTCTGTCTGTCTGTCTGTCTGTCTGTCTGTGTGTCTGTCTGTATGTGACAAAAAATTTGTGGGCGCTCTATCTCAAGAACTAATGCTCGAAATTTAATAAAATTTTATATTCAGTTAGACCTTGATATGAATTAGTGCCTATTGGTTTTTGGTGAAAATTGGCCTGTAGGTGGCGCTGCTATACTACGTTTTTCATGATTTTCAAGATTGCTATATCTCAAGAACTAATGCACAGAATTTCACCAAACTTTAGATTCTGTGACCCCTTGATATACATAGACGCTGATTAAGTTTTGGTGAAAATTGGCCTGCAGGTGGCGCTGCTATGCTACGTTTTTCATGATTTTCATGATAGCTATATCTCAAGAACTAATGCACAGAATTTCACCAAATTTCAGATTCCGCGATACCTTGAGATACATAGCCTCTGATCAGGTTTTGATGTGAACTGCCCTATAGGTGGCGCTGCTATGCTACATTTTGCACGATTTTTGCGATAGCTATATCTCAAGAACTAATGCAGAGAACTTCATCAAATTTTAGATTCTGTTACACTAGAATATATAACATAATTAGACGCTGATTACATTTTGGTATTAACCTTGCAACAGGTGGTGCAGCTATGCTGCATTTTGCACGATTTTTCCGATAGCTATATCTCAACAACCAACGCACAGAATTTCACCAAACTTCAGATTTTGTTACAAAATGACATATAACATAATTACACGATGATTTCGTTTTATTATAAATCCTACAACTGATACTGTTGCAGTGCTATATTTTACACGGTTTTTTTAAACTAGCTATATCTCAAGAACTAATGCACAGAATTTCATCAAACTTCAGATTCTTTTATACCATAGCATAATCAAACGCTTTTTTTACGTTTTGGCATAAATTGTCCAAGATATGGTGTTGCTGTGCTACGTTTTGCAATTTTTTTGTTATAACTATATCTCAAGAACTAATGAACGAAATTCCATCAAATTTCAGATTCTGTTAGATCTTGACATAAATAGATGCTTATTAGATTTTAGTATAAATTATCCAACATGAGGTACTTCTAAGCTCATTTTCTCAGAATATTAATTAAATTTTGCGTTTTAGGCTTTTCGGATACCAGAATCTCATTAGGCTAGGTCAAATGTTCGGGGAAATTCGATAGTGGGTAACTTTGGGGTCACCACGTTTTTTTTTTAATATTAAAATATACTTATGAGATAGAAGAAAGTTTTGGGATTGACACATCCAACTAGTTTAATGTGGTGTCCCCGTCTCATTTAAATAAAATTACATTGACAGGCCTAGTCCACTATTTCCATCTTGGTTATAAGGTAGATGTGCCAGTAATGAACCCCCTTAAGGAATTTCTTTTAAAAATATTTTTTATTAATAATTATAAGTATGATATTCCACTTTTTTCATATTATATTAATCTTTCAACAATATTTAATTTATCAATATAAATTAATAATAAATCCCCATAGTTACATTTCCTAACAGAAATAAAAATTTAATTTTAAATAATAGAAATATGTCTAAACACCCAAAAACGCAGTATTATACACCCCTCCTAAAATCTTAAAACTAGTAAATAAAATTTTGTAAATGACCATTGGTATATGAAATTCAAAGATTCAAATCCACACAAAAACATTCAATTTTTACAAGTAAATAAAAATATTAAATAAATAAATTCAGCTCTCAGCATGTTCATTAAGATTTTCAATAGAAAAACAGTGAACAGTTATTTTCTGTTTCCTAATTGCTTTAATGAAATGTTTAAAAAAGTAATCTAGATTATAAAACATGCAAGGAGGAGTTAAGAAAAAAACAATAAAAACGTAACTATTTATTATTATTTTTTTATAAACCAAAAACTGTGAGGCGGCTCATTACTGGAAAGAGGTTGATTACTGGCACATCTACCCTGATATAAATATTTACATATTTTACCACTAAATAAAATAGAAAACTAATACAAAAATTTTTAAGATTCTTAGGACTATTATTTACATTTATCAGATCATTTTTATGTTTAATAGCGTTATTTAACATGATTTTACATGAAATCGAAAGAATATTTCATAATCTAGTTTGTAACATCATTTGATAATCACAGGTATCTGATAAAGTCAAACCCAATTCTAGTTAACAATAAATAACAGTTCTTAGACCAATAATAACAAAAATTTTACAATATTATTATATAAATAATATAAATACCTTCTTTAAATGTTATCCGCCTTGTAAAACACAGTTATATGTATTTTTTAATCACAATAATTAAATAAAACGCGAGAACTACAGTTATGCGTATCAAAGTATTCCTGACTTCGCGGGAATCACTAAAATCGTTCGACGCTGTTGGTGACATGACTTTCGCATCCGGGCCATAGTAAGAGAGCTATGAAAAAACACATGCAAACATTATTTAGTCTTACGTCAAAAACCTACAAATAATAATAATAATATTGCTTACATTATGTTTGCTTTTTCACCTGCCATTGGAAAGTTTGGAACGGTGATTAAACGCGGAAGTAAAATGGCGTCTGTCGTCTGCAAGCATACGATTCTAATCAAAACAGAAAATTGATTTCTTTGCACTGAATTTGGCGTTACATATCAATAATTTCGATTGTAGAATAGAATATCACCATTCCGAGTTTATTCTTACGCAAAATTTGATGTTTTATTGGAATAATTGCGACTAAAGAATAAAATACCATCATGCCGAGATTATTTTTACACTTTTAACGGAGCTATTACAGAAAATAGTGTGGATTTAAAGTATATTTAGCATTTCATAACTTCAATTTAAATGCAATAATGCTCCTTTTTTTCACAGTGTAGATAATAAAAAAGATCTATGACATGTGCCAAAGACATGCCTAATAATTTAACAGTTATACAATGAAAACATAGAAATGATTAAAATCAAATTCTGAAATAAGTACTTACCCATTTTTGATGATATATTATGCTAATCTTTTAATATTTCGTCAAACTTGTGGCGCATGTGCCGACACAGAGAAGAAAAAGACAAATGCGCATGCGTGCGGGGAATAAACGGAATTTCTCCTTCTTCTTCAAACTTGCAGGAACGATTCACAGAAATTATTTGTTCGAGAATGAGGCAAAATGTAGTGTATAAAGAAGAATATTTCTGACAGTGTATATTTTTGTAAAGAGAAAGTGTTGCATCATGTGTAAAGTAAGTTTGTAATAAACTGTGAATCCATTTTATTGATAATTAAAAACGAAATAAAACCAAACTCCTTTGAGTTTTATATTTTTGACACATCAGGTATCGAAGTTTTTCACTTTTATGAGAAAATGGCAAATAAAAGGTAAACAATCTGTTTTCTTCCTTTACTTTTAATAAAAATAGAGTACTTCTGTTGCCACAATTAAAAAATTGTATTGAAAACTATGAAAAAATTAATATCTCAAAAATAAATTACGATACAACTTTTAAAAAAATTTCATTTAAAAGTACATTTTTTTCTCTGTACGACGGTATAAAAAGTAAAAATGTGCGATATTTAAAAGGTTAAAAATTTGCAGTATCGAAAATTGCAAAACTGAAATTTCATTTAAAATTTTAAAGTGTTGCCATTCGCAAAATGACGTATGCGTTATGCAAACACATACACTATACATTTGGCCTTTATAATGTAATAAATATTTTCTTTACTATCAATTAAGGTGACAGTAAAAGGAAAGCTTGCTCAACATCATGATCTCCTTTTTCTCCATGTTACACATTATGTTGTCAAGGTAACACAAGCTCTTGAAAGAGATTCGTCTGTTTTGTTTACCAATTTTATACAGTGAAAATTGCGAAAGACGTTTTTTAATCCCCAACTCATGTACTATCAGCTCAGCACGAATACTTCGTTTTCTCAATAAATTATTCTATCTAGCTGTTTTTCGTTGTGTGTGTCACTTCCTAAAAAATCAAATGAAATGAAATAAAATAAAATAAAGAAAACTAAAAAATTATAATTTAACAAATTACACCGACTATTTGGAAAAAATAATTTTCAAAGACTATAATTATAGATTTATAAAGGATTTCTATATTAAAAAAAAAAAAAAAAAAAAAAAAAAAAAAAAAATATTAATAATAATAATAATAATAACATCTTTTTATGATGATCAAAACGTAGCTTACGTAATAACAGTTATATTAATATGCTTGGATTTTTAGAGACACGTTAATATTTCTTGGCCAATCATAAAAAAAAATATTAAATGAAATTTCAGTTTAACAATTTTCGGTACTACAAATTTCAAAACTTCTAAACATCGCACATTTTCAATTTTTACACCGTCGTATAGAGAAAAAAAAATTTACTTTAAAAGCAACTTGTTTGAAACCGATATCGAAATTTGTTTTTGAGTTATTAATTTTTTTGTAGTTTTTAATACATTTTTTTTTTTTTTTTTTTTTTTTTTTTTTTGTCACCGTGACAACAGAAGTATTCCATTTTTGGACGTTAAACGTAGACCAATCAGAAAAGGAATAAAATAAAAAACAGGAGTATTCCACTTCTAGACATTGAGCATGGAACAATAAGAAAACGAATAAAATAAATAAGTTGAGGGATTCAACCAATAAAAAGATTCAGATATACTTCAGATGTCCCAATTCTCTACCGAGAACAACAAATATTTTCCCAAATAGTTAATAAATGCAGAAAATACAGTCACAGAAAAAAAAAAAATCTTGACACTTGCGATTTCAGATGTTTTGTTAAATATCTAGAAATATATACATGAGGAATGACTTTGAAACTCCAGATGTATAAGCAAAATTGTACAGGTCATATATTTTCGAGAAGATTTTTTTCCAAAATACAATAGGGGACCGTCAACAAACTGAAAAAGAACGAATATCTTTTGAATAACCCTGTCAAAACTAATGCAGCAAAAGCGTTCAAACTGCAGATTATGCTTAAATGGCTTATGTTAATAAACTGTGCTCATTTTTATGCGGATAGCATATATACTCGTAGAGAAATTAAGATTTTTATAAAAACGGTCCCAAATTTTTCCAAGTTTTTTGCTTATAATTTGCAGAGTTCTTAATAAAAAACAATGTTCTTTTCAGAAAATATGAGAAACGATATTGTACATAATACCCTGTAATGAAAATTAAAAAATATTAATAACTGTATGAAAAAACTAGTTTATCCGATGGGCATTAGGATAGACTAGTACGGCCTAAGGCCAATCTAGTTTGGCCTAAAGTCGGGTTTGTCCTGTAACATATATATATGGTTCGGCATCACGATCTTCTTTCTCTCCGTGTTACATATTATGTTGTCAAGGTAACACATTAGCTTTTCAGATAGATTCATTTGTTCTGTTCAGTAATTTAATGTAAGCGAAAATCGAGAAAGACGAAATTGTATTCACAAATTCACATACTATCGTCACGAGTGTTGAGCCCTTAACTCCTTTTCCTATCTAACCTATTCTCCCGAGTAGCGTTCATTAAAAAATAGAGTAAAATTAAATGAAATAAAGATAAACTCATGTAAACAGATTTAGATTTTGAGAAGCCATAATATTTAAATACAAAGACAAATTCTCTTGCTAATATACAGGGTGCGTAGTCATCAAGAAACTCAGAGGATTTTATTTCTTTTCGCATCAGAAAATATTTAAAGTACTGGTTGCTACATATGAAAAAGGATTTCTCTTTCGTTAAATAAAACAAATATCACAATTTAAAAATTCTGGTAAAAGGTCCTTACAAGGTGCTTCCAGACTACGCACCCTGATATAAAATACCATTTTCAGTTTCCATAAATACTATTTGAAAATTTAAATAATATAATATGATTAAGCATAAATTTTTTTTTAAATAAACACAATAAAAGGCGGATTTTTTTTCCTCATGTCACGCGGTTGTTTTATATCCAAATCAAGGAATTTCACTATCATAATTTTTTTTCAATAATTTCAGTATAAAATATCCTATCAAAAACATGAATGTGAAAGAATGCCAAGTTCGTTAAAGGTTTCGCTAATAAAAGAAGTGAGATCTAACTGCAAACCAAGTTCTTTCGGAGCTCTTTAAATCATAACTCCTGTCATGCATAATATTATTCAATCGCTTAAAATGATTTGTTATGTTACTTGTAATTCAATAGAGCGACTTAGCAAGTTTTCTCTTATTCAATTTTTTCTATTTAGTTGATCAGAAATTAAAGTTGATCCCTTCCTTAACTTCTCAGTACCTTAACTTCAATATACTTATTAGAACACTCGATTGACTAGATCTTTGCCGATCAGATTCTAGATTAAATTATACTCCTATTCAAAGATTAAAGTTGGTAGCTGAAAACTTGCCAAGTCGCTCTATTGAATAACAAGTAACATAACAAATCATTTTAAGCGATTGAATAATATTATGCATGACAGGAGTTATGATTTAAAGAGCTCCGAAAGAACTTGGTTTGCAGTTAGATCTCACTTCTTTTATTAGCGAAACCTTTAACGAACTTGGCATTCTTTCACATTCATGTTTTTGATAGGATATCATTATTTTTTGTCAAATAAGTAGGTATTTTTTCCTTTTTGAAATAAATTAGTTAAATTAGTTTTATTTAATATTAATTAATCTTTCAGCTTTTTCCTGCATTTATTCACTGTTTTTTTCAGTCAAATTTAAAAATTTAACATTAGGACTGCTTATGTTCCTTTAAATTCCACTAATAAGGATGTTTCTTTTACGTGATTGGGTACTACTTGATTATTTCGCCGACCAAAAACGTTTGTAGCCAACTTGGCAAAATATCGCTATATTGACGACAAAAATTACGCACCAAAAGTCATGCTAACATAGCGCTATTTCTGGTATTTTGCCAAATTCCCATAAATTCCCATTGTAATCTGGTAATTTCGCCAATAATTTTGTTAGAGCAAGGACTGTCGTCATCATTTTGGCATCTTTTTTTTCTTTAAATCGGTTCGCTAACTACCCAAGATTGCTTAAATATTGCTATTTAGAAAGTTTTTAGAACGCTTTTCGCGCATTTTTACCCCTTTTAAAATTTGTATTTGTTAACAAATGTTCTTAGTGATAATTTATATCTTATAATTAATGAACATGCCAAACTTTATGTTTTTAGGCCCTTAACATACAGACATCGCATTTTTAGAACGCTTTTTGCTCTTTTATACCGCTTGGATTAGTGGTATCGACATAAGATATAGCCTATATTGGAGCAAGGACTATCATCATCATTTTGATATCATTATTTTTAAGATCGGTTTGTTGTTTGCTGAAATTGCTTAAAAATCCCAATTTAGAACATTTTTAGAACGCTTTTCGCACATTTTCGCCCCTTTTGAATTCCGTATTTTTTATCAAATGCCCTTAGAGATCAGTTATATCTTATAAATAATTAACATGCCAAATCTTATAGTTCTAGGTCCTTCAGTAACACAAAAGTTGCATTTTTAGAATGTTTTTTACTTCTTCACCCTCTTTTGGTTAATGGTATACGCATAAAATATAGGCTATGTTTGAACCGGAGCGAATACCATCATTTTGGTATCATTAATTTTGAAGTCGGTTCGGTGGTTTCAGAGATTAGCCTCGATACTCGCCAAAAGTGTCGCCAACTTGGCATTATTTCTGATATTTCGCGAAATTCCCATAAACTCTAAAATGCCAAACTTTATGTTTCCAGTCCAGTCCCTTAATGTACAGACATCGCATTTTTAGAATGTTTTTTGCTCTTTTACCTCCTTTGGGTTAGTGTAATCAACATAAGATATATCCTATGTTGGAGCAAAGACTGTCATCCTCATTTTGATATCATTACTTTTAAGATCGGTTTGTTGTTTGCTGAGATTGTTTTAAAATTGGTATTTCGAAATTTTTTATAACGCTCTTCGCGGATTTTCACCCATTTAAATTGGATATTTTTTTGCAAATGTTATTAGTGATCATTTATATCTTATGAATAATTAACATGCCAAATTTTGTGCTTCTAGGCCCTTCAGTAAAACAAAAATAACATTTTTAGAATGTTTCTCGCTTCTGAACCCTCTTTTGCTTAGTGGCACAGACATAAGGTATGGTATATATTTGAACCGGAGCGAATACCATCATTTTGGTACCATTACTTTTGAAATCGGTTCGGTAGTTTCAGAGATTAGCCCTGATACTCGCCAAAAGTGACGCCAACTTGGCACTATTTCTGGTATTTTTTGAAATTCTCATAAACTTCCATTGTAATCCAATAATTTATCCTCTAACCAACCATTAATATTTAATTAATGGTGATTTCTGATTTTTTTTCCTATTTATAGATACAATAACCTACCTCCACACCAAATTTCAACTTCCTAAGTCATCTGGAAGTAGTCAAACATTTCTATGAGTGAGTGAGTGAGTCAGTGAGTCAGTGGTAAAAACAGTGGTTTTCAGACTTCAATTTCTCGTGAACGGTAAAAGATTTTTAAAAGAATTTTTAGGATTCGGAAATTAGAAGGTGGTCTTACACGACACAAAAAATTGCAAGTGTGTAGGTCAAATAGAATTTAAGTTATTGAGGGGTCAAAAGTGGCTCGAAATGGTTCGGGTAATATAACCCACGGCCGGTGTGTCGCCTTTTACTTTGTGAACTTGGCTGACACACTGCCGTGTGTCTAGATTTAGACAATTTATACTGCATGCTTTTTCCAAGTTTGTGATCAAAAAGATAAATTAGCCAGGATAAAGACAAATTCTCGTTTCTGTCAATTAAGGTAAAAAACATGCTTCTACACCATGATCTTCTCTCTCTCCGTGTTACACATTATGTTGTCCGCATTTGCTCTTGAAAGCGATTCGTCTGTTCTGTTCAGTAATTTAATACAAGCAAAAATCGAGAATTACGAAATTGTATTCACAAACTCACGTATTATCGTGAATGCTTCGTTCCCTCAACCCCTTTTCCTATCTAGCTGATTATCTCGAGTAGCGCTCCATAAAAAATAAAATAAGAATAAAATGACATGAAATAAAGATAAATGCATGAAAGGGGATTTAGATTTTGAGAAACCATATTATTTTAAAATAAGAACAACTCCTCTTGCTAATATAAAATACCAATTTGAATCTCCATAAATACTATTTAAAAATTTAAATGATATAGTCTGTTTTGAAATTTCCAAAATAATTTTTACATGTTTTACGCATTTAAAATAATTTAAAAATAAATACAATAAATACTTCTTCTATTAAAAGCACTCCTGCGACGTAACATTAGTAAAATGGCTATTTCCGATAAGAAGATTGGGGTTCTTTTCTCTATGGATTATTAGATGGAATCAAATGCGAAATTATTTATTCGCGTTTGAAATGAAATAGACGCCCTCTCGCGGACAAAGTCTGAAACGAAATAGAACTGATATCTTCCGCTGAAATCAGTGTTTAAAAGGCCGATAAATAAATAAACAGTTCTATAATAAATAAATAAATAAATAAACAGTCCTATAACGCATGCAACGTTGGGTTCTTTGTATTAAAATTATCTAAAATCAAAATTTTATACACAAAGTTTAGATCTATAATATAAAAAAGTACATTTGACTTACTCATGGCAAAATAACATGACAGCAACACAATGCTTGATTAATGAATCATTAATTGCATGATTAATGAATTAATAATTGCTTCAGCTTCTCTAAATCAATTACTAGATTTTCCAGCATCTAGAAATTTTAAAATTGTCGATATTTGTCATTTATCTCCCATAATTAAATAAAAAAGATAAAAAACTGCACTTTAAATAACTCTTTAAACGGGTTTCGCTATGCTACAGCATGGAACAAACAGCATACGTAAACAAACGATTATCAGGTCTATACAACGCCACCTTTCGGTCATTACAAACGCGAATATTCTTTAAAAGTAAAAAAAAAAAAAAAAAAAAAAAAAAAAAAAAAAAAAAAAAAAATCTATAATTTTCTATGTGTGGTAAATACAGGCAGTATTCCAGTGACGACGTAAAAGGTGAAATGGCGATTTTTATAGCCTCGAACCAAAATAAAGAATGCCATCTGGATGTCTTACATTCAAATCAAATAATTTTACTACATAATTTTTTCAAGAATTTCAGCGTCAAATATTTACCCTATTTATACCACTATATATTTTTAGCAAGTTTGTGACCGGAAAAATAAGTTACATCCAGAATAAAGACAAATTATCTTTTCTGTCAATTAAGGTAAAAAAAAAATGCTTAAACAACATGGTCTTCTTTCTCTCCGTGTTACACATTATGTTGTCAAGGCAACACATTAGCTCTTGAAAGAGATTCGTCTGTTCTGTTCAGTAATTTAATACAAGTGAAAATCGAGAAAGACGAAATTGTATTCACAAACTCACGTACTATCGTCAAGAGTGTTTCGTTCCCTCAACTCCTTTTCCTATCTAGCTGATTCTCCCGAGTAACGTTCCATAAAAAATAAAATAAGAATAAAATGACATGAAGTAAAGATAAACGCATAAAAGGGGATTTAGATTCTGAGAAGCCATATTATTTAAAAACAAGGTCAAATCCCTTATTTATAAAAATATTATTTAATAATAGCCATTTTTAAAAGTATACTTCAGACATGTCTGTCGAACTCATGGGTTTTGAAAGGATTTATCTTAATTTCAGAGCAATGACCTTTTATTGTATAGAAATTTCGAAATTTTAAAAGTATTCGATCGTTTATTTAGATTTCTGTTGTTTTGTATGACTGTATATAAAAACAAAACGTTTTTAGTATTACTGTACTCTTCATTGTGTACAAATCGTAGAAAAAATAAACATACTAAGCATTCTCTACTAACTCTGTAACTAATTATAATAGAAAAAAAATTATTAATACCGAATGAAATATTTTTATTTATTTATTTATTTTTACTTTTAAATGATTTATATAAAATTAAAACACATAATATGATAAAAACATGGGCTAGAATTCCTTGGAAAGAAAGCTAAACATGGATACAAAAAGAGGAAATCTTAATGATCTTTGACGACTTGGTGATTTTATGACAAAATTTGGTCCAAAATGCTTATTAGATGAGGTACGATGCCTTGAAAATATACTTTATGAAAAAAATCTTCACTCACTTGAAAACTTCAGCTTCGTAATGTTAAACCTTTGAGCAGGTTGTCTTCGAATTTCTCATTTAAATTTAAATATTTTTAAACGACTTTTTTTTTTTTTTGCATGGGATAGTTGAAGTTGATTTCTAATGTAACTATTTTTTACTTTTTGGATTTGGGTTATAGATTTTTTTTTTCTGAATGTAAAAACCTGCAATCAAAATCAAAAGAGTACAAAATGGCATTAATATATACTGCGCTAAACTATCCTATGCAAAAACTCGTTTAAAAATATTCATATTAAAAGGAGAAATTTGAAAACAATCTGCCCATTACAAAAGGGTATCTCAAAGAGTCTCCTTAACATGAACAAACTTTCCGCCATTCTTGACGATATTTTTAAGAAAGAAATATCTTGGTGATAAATTTAATCGAGAAATAAAAACAAATTTGCATTTTTGAGTAGATTTTTCTTAAACTGTGTACAAATTTTATTTCTCCTGTTATGAAAAACTGCTGGTGATCAGTTAAACTAAAAATAAACTAAAAATTCACTGATGCCCATTTCTTGCATTATTTGTAATAATTTTTGTAGTTTGTTGCTGAGTCATAACCCTTTCTTCACTGCGTTGATAGTCTTGATGCATCTTAAATTTGCATCTTTGAGTAGATTTTTCTTAAACTGTTGTACAAATTTTATTTCTCCTGTTATGAAAAACTACTGGTGATCAGTTAAACTAAAAATAAACTAAAAATTCACTGATGCCCATTTCTTGCATTATTTGTAATAATTTTTGTAGTTTGTTGCTGAGTCATAACCCTTTCTTCACTGCTTTGATAGTCTTGATGCTGGAAAACTAGTTTCATAGGTTTACTTTGTAAAAGCCATGACACTCGTCGATAAAAAACATGGTTTTAAATTCTTTGGTAATAAACTTCAAGAAGGAATTCGGCAATAATCTTGTCAACTTTTTGGCAATTTAGTAATCTTGATGACCTAATTTAATTCTGAATCCTTATCACAAGAAGAGAAAGAGCGTGTTTAGGATGTTAGCTTATTTCCGAGCAGACTTATTTAAATAACGAGTAAAAATTTTATTTGTTAAACTTCCTTCACTGAGTTGCTAATGTTGTTGCTGGAAAAGTATTTTTACATATTGATTTTATAAGAAAAACTCCATGATAAGGAATCTTAGCATGGATCTTGGTGACAATCTTGGAGATTTTTTTCCCGATTTACTGATCATAGTGACCGTGACCAAATTTGGTTTGAAATCCTTGTAAGAATAAAAAAAAATGGTTGTTTAAGTTATCACTTTAAATAATTTCTTCTATTATGTGAAACTAGTGATTATCTATTTGAAATTCTGACAGACGTTTCTTAACTGTATACAAAACTTATTATTTTTTGACAAAAATTAAAAAATACCTGATACCTGTTTATTCTCTGATTAATAAATTTTATTCTTTTCAGAATGTCAGAAAACTTTCTTCGCCATGACATTAGTCTTATTGCTGGAAAAGTGGTTTTACAGATTAACTCAATAAATGCTATGTCGTATACATTGATGAAAACATGTGATAGAATGCCTTAAAAGGAGACCTTAAGATGGATAGACTTGGTGCTATTCTTCAAGATTTTTAAGAAATAAAGAATCTATGACGATCGTACGAGATAAAAGGGGAAAAAAGCACTATGTTTAATTTTGCATCTTTGAGTATAGACTTTTCTTAAGCTAAGAACAAAAACAGTGCAGAATTCTCCTTGTTTACTAATTTGAAACGTAAAAATACATTTAACTGTAACATAAATTACTTAAAAGGTGCATAATAAAACATATAAAAACTTTAAAATACATTTAAAGTACTTTAAAAGTTCAAAACGTTTTCAACCGTCACTTACGCGGTCTTCGTCAGTGAGAAAAACTCTGACTATCTCTCACTGACGAAATCCGCGTAAGTGACGGTTGAAAACGTTCTGAACTTTTTTAAAGTACTTTAAATGTATTTTTAAGTTTTTATATGTTTTATTATGCACATTTTAAGTAATTTATGTACAGTTAAATGTATTTTTAAGTTTCAAATTTTCTTAAACTAATTACGAATTTTATTTCTTGCGTCAGGAAAAACTGTTTGGTGGTCAGTTTGACATAAACTGAAAATTGACTTATGTCTATTTATTGCATGATTTGTAATATTTTTTGTAATTTGCTGCGGAGTCATAAACATTTTTTCTCTGCGTTGATAGTTTTGTTGCTGAAAAAGTAGTTTTACAGATTTACTTTGTGAAAGCCATGATATTCTTCGACAAATGTAGGGGTTAAAACTCATTGGTAATGAGCCTTAACATGAATTTTGGTGATAATCTTGTCAACTTTTTGGCATTTCATTAATATTGATGACCGAATTTAATTTAGAATCCTTATCACAAGAAAGGAAATAACATGTTTAGGTTATTTTTTCCGAGCAGACTTATTTTAATATTGAGTAAAAATTTTATTTGTTGTGTAACGCGAGACCATTGGCTTTCTGATATAAATTAAAAATAACTAATATCCGCTTATTGGCTGATATAATAAACTTTATAATCTGTTACGGAGTCTCAATATACTTCCTTTACTGTGTTGATTACGCTGTTGCTGAAAAAGTAATTTTACATATTAACTTTATAAGAAAAACTCCATAATAATAAATCTTACCATGGAACTTGGTGAAAATCTTGATGATTTTCCAGGATTGAGTGATATTGGTGACAAAATTCGGTTTAGAACCCTTATCAGAAAAAAACAAATACATATTGAAGTTGTTACTTTAAATAATTTCGTCTATTATGTGAAACTAGTGATTCTCTGTTTGAAATAAATTAAAACTGATTGACAGATTTTTCCTAACTATATAGAAGTTTTATTAGCTTTCCCTCATAGTATGCATGGTCACAGTGACGTCGCAATGACGTCACTGTGGTCACATCACATCTGTGACCAAAATGCCACCACTCAGTGACGTCACATTGTGACTGAGATGTGACTTTCTTAAAAATCTTTAGAAAATTACAAAAATTCTTCAAAACATGTTATTTACTTTATAAAACACTTTTGTCACAACGTCGCTTTTGTCACAGTTTCGTCACGATGTTTATGTCAAAGTGGTCACAAATGACACATTATTCACGAATTTGTCACACCCTGACTTCTCAAAGTGATCACAATGTGACGTCACAAACGAGCTCTAAAACGGCCATAACGACTTCACATTTCAGTCATTGTGACTTCACATCGACGTCAACTGAAGTCGCATCGACGATCGATGATTATAAAGTTACAGTGTGACTTCACCACGACGTCGCAGTGACGTCACCATGTTTTATGGGTTATTATAAAAAATTTGTATAGGCTATTTATATGACATAAATTAAAAATATTTGATACCAATTTATTGTCTAATAAAATAAATTTTATCCTTTGCGCAATGTTAGAAAGCTTTCTTCTCCACGATAGTAGTCTTTTTGCTCGAAAAGTAGTTTTACAGATTCATTAGGATGAGCGAAGCGAATCCTCTACTAGTCCACTCAAATTACATTTTGTCATACATTTTACAAAAAAACTATTCAATATTTTGACTTGAAATTAAACACAAAAATAAATTATGATCTGTAGATTTGCACAATATTTTTTCTTTTACAGAATAACCTTTAAAAAATTACTATTTTAATTAATTTATTTTACATGTTTTTCCATTACGGACGAAATTTTGGAAATAAAAAATGAAACGTATGTTTTCAGAAGAAAAGAAATCATGGAGTTGCAATTACAAGTAGAATCATGATTAATTAAATAAATAAAATGTATTTTCTTTATTCCGGCAAAATCGTTTGCGCTGATGACACTTACGCCTATTAAAATAATTATGTTATGATTTTTTTTGTAAAGTGGCAACAAAGGAATAGTAAACAAATAAAATTGTTAAATTCGTTATATAAAGAGTTCTTTGAATTTCAAAGGTTGAAATTTGAACCAAATGAAACACATATTATTATTTTGTTACATGTAGTATTATTTTTAAATATTTCACCGTTTTATTTTAAACAATTTGTCGTTTTAAACAATGGAGTAGTATATTAGCTTTGTTATAAAAAAAAATGCCAAGAAAACGTACACTCACTGGTTGAAAAGAACGCGAATATAAGGAGGCAAGAGGCTAGAATTAATGGCTTTAAATTTCGAATATGCACAACGACATTTAAAATTATATTTTTGTAAAATTTGTCATCGTAATTAATTTGGCATGCAGATTCAATCTGCCGGATCTTGTAAGACTTGCCATGAACGTATAGTAAATAATGAAATAAATATTCTTTTGTAAGAGTTGAGGCAAGAGGCTAGATATCAGCGTAAAAAACGACGACACAGATGTCGTATACACATCATATTGGTGCAATTTTTTCCGACGCCAATTTGGCAAAAACTTCGTTTTCAAATACCAGTTATCATACATATTTTTAAAAAGTGAATACCAATAAATTTTAAAAAGTTTAATTTATATCTATAGAACAAAACATTTTACATTATTTAAAATAAATAAATAAATAAATAAATAAATAAACAATTTATTAATAAATAAGCAACATCAGGGTTACCATGTGAAGCAAAATAACAACATTTTGTTGCCAGTTAAGTACTCCGGTGCGTATATGTCATTGGCGTCTGAAAAGAATATAGCGCCTATGTGACGTATGTGGCATTTGTGCCAAAACGACGACATGACGAATCTATTCTGACAGGGAATGCATGTGGTCGGAGAAATGCTTTAAATTTCGAATATGCACAACGACATTTAAAATTATATTTTTGTAAAATTTCTCATCGTCATTAATTTGGCATGCATATTCAATCTGCCGGATCTTGTAAGACTTGCCATGAACGTATAGTAAATAACGAACTAAATATTCTTTCTGTAACTAATATTATGGTATGTGGATCCTGGTCCACTTCCCTAAATATTGATGATTTTAACTTTCGTTGAGGAGAAATTAATTGCTCCATTTCATCCAGTTATTACTGTTTATCGAATTAAATTCGTCAGCTTTAATACAGTAGGCATTTCAAGATATTATAGAATTTTGTATTTTATTGCCTCATTCCATTGATACTATATCACAGTGCATTTTTGGGTACTACTTGGTTATTCCATCGACCAAAAATCCTACGCCAAATTTCAGTATTAAATTCCAAGGTACTATTTGGTTATCCCGTATAGACCAATTTCGTCAAATTGTACAAATCGTCAAACTGAAAGCCAAATTATACATATTGAGAAAAATTTATTTTCAATAACGAAAAAGCAAATAATTAGTAGAATATTAATAAAAAATACAAATAAAAAGTCGAAATAGAATCACTTAATGATGTTTCAAACACCTTTAGCGTATTTAATGACATCGAATGAGCCATTCACGGTCATCCAATACTGGTATTTACTCTTATAGTTTGGCGATAATTTTTTGGTCAACGGGATAACCAAGCAGTATCAATTGGTTATCTACTATTAGCTGGTACTCTTTGGTTATCCCGTTAATGAATTTTCGTCAAACTATTCGCTAAATTACACAAATTGGCATAATTTTTATTTTAAATAAGGAAAGAACAAATAAATTAATAAAACATTAATAAGAATACAAATAAAACTTTATATTAAAAAATCACTTGATGACCAGGGATGAACTGGAGGATATACGAGGGTATCAACCGTTTACCTTCTGGATTTTTTAAAGGAACACCGTATACCCTCTGCTGCTCAAGAAAGCTTTGGTGCAAATATTCTAGGGTCTATCCTCTGTATTGTGCGTATACCCCCTGTTTCTCTTACAACTTCGCCACTGTATCATGGCGTAACGAACACGTGATACGAGTTTGATGTTATGTGAATGTGACATTTTTATCATCATTATTGGCATTTAATCTTTTAGCTTGGCGGTACCTTTTTTTGGTCGACGGGGTAAATAAGTAGTACAAATAATATTAAAAAATATATTGTTACTTTCAAATAGTTATCTAATGAAATAATGCTTCGCGAATCCAAACAAAGCACGGCTTTTGCTAGTTCAATAAATACAGTCGTATAATTTGATGAAAACAACGCCTTGAAAGGAGACCTCAATATAGATAGACTTGGTGCCCTTCTCAACGATTTTTTGAGAAATTGAGAATCTTGATGATCGTTCAAGAATAAAAGAAAAATAAGAAAAAAAAACACTATATTTAAGCTTTTATCTATGAATAGATTTTTCTTCACCTCGGTAAGAAATTTTTTTCTTGCGTTTTGAAAAACTGTTTGCGGTCAGTTTGATATAAACTGAAAATTGACTGTTGTCCATTTATTACATCACTTGTATTAATTTTTTGTATTTTGTTGAGGAATCATAAACCTTTCTTTGCTGCGTTGATAGTCTTGTTGTTTTAAAAGTAGTTTTACAAATTCACTAAGTAAAAGCTATGATATTCTTCGATAAAAACATGGGGTTAAAACTCCTTGGTAATGAGTCTTAACATGAAATTCGGTGATAATCTTGTCAATTTTTTGGTACTTTAGTAATCTTGATGACCGAACTAAATTCGGAATCCTTATCACAAGTGGAGAAAAAGCATGTTTAAGTTCTTATTTCGAAGCAGATTTACTTTAATATTGAGTAAAAAAATTTATTTGTTGTGTAACGTGAAACTATTGGCTGTCTGATATAAATTAAAAGTTACTAATATCGGCTTACTGACTGATATAATAAATTTTATAATCTATTATGATGTGTCAATAAATTTCCTTTACTGAGTTGATAATATTGCAGCTGAAAACGTAATTTTACATATTGAATCTATAAGAAAAACTCTATGATAAGTTATTTCAGCTTGGATCTTGGTGAAAATCTCGAAGATTTTTTTCACGATTTAGTGATCGTACTCTCTTAAAACGAAAAAGCTGAAATAACTCAAGTTGAGCTGAAATCCACTCTTTTCCCATGTTGAAAGGAACCTTCTCAAGAAGAGCTGACACAACTCAAGTGAATGAGTTGTTTTTAATCAACTCATGATTGAGTGACCTCTATTTTACTCATACTTGAGTGAAATCAAATCAATAAAGGTTAAATCCAGTAGTACTTGAGTGATTTGTAATCAAGTCATACTTGAGTGAAATGAAGTCATTTAAGACTGAATCTCGTAGCACTTGAGCGATTTGTAACCAAATCATACTTGAGTGAAATGAAGTCTTTGGGATTAAATCGAGTAGCACTTGAGTTAGCTGCAGCCAACTCGTATTTGAGTGAAGTGAAATAATTTAAGGCAAATCCAGTAGCACTTGAGCGATTTGTTATCAATTCAAGTTGGAGTGAAATGTTGTCATTTTTTATTTAATCCAGTAGCACTTAGGTGATTTGTAACCAATTCATACATGAATGAAATCAACTCATTTAAGAGTTAATCCAAAACTCCTTGAATTTGTAGAATTGAATAAATTCACTCTTAAGAAAAGCAAAATTGCTTAAAATTACAAAAATCTTCAAGTGCTTTCTAAATCGTCTAAATAAAATCACATCATTTAAAACTAAATTCAGTAATCCTCGATTAATTTTTATCAATGAAATTCAATATAACATGGAATTATTGCCACATTTTCAAGTGTTGCAATTAAATTCTCATTTCAGATTTAAATTTCTGTTTATTGACATTACAAGGGTATATATATGTATATATATAGAGAGAGAGAGATTGGAAAACTGTAACATGGATTCTCCAATATTTCTTCCAAGTCTTTGATTAACAAGACTTAAAACATTCTAATTTACATGACTGAAAGTTCTCTAATGAATCATAAAAACATTTCTTTTCTTTCTAATTCAATGAAACTGTTTCCTATGTCAATTTAGGGGAAAAGGCAATTGAATCGTTATACAAAATTAAATAGAGCTTACATGATTTTTTATTATTCTGTCAAATCAGGAATTTTTAACATCAGTATTTTCTTTTGTTAAATTTAAAAGTACATATATTCATTAAATTAAAAATACTGGTGATCTCAAAATTGCAAATTTGAAAACACTTATTCATGCAAACTGCCTAAATTTGCATAAGTGTACAACAGCACCCGAACAACATTAAACAGAAAATCAGCTTCTGATGCTGTGGTGCTAATGGGGTTTTTCCTTTCTTTTCTTGGGCAATTTCAAGTTTTCCAATGATACTTATAGCTTCAGATATGCTTATATACAATTTTAATTTTTTCATTAGCTTCTGATTTATTTATAAATAACAATTATTTTTTTATTAAAAATTTACGATTTCAATCAAATAAACCAATCTTAGGCATCTTACTAAAAAAATATTGAAAAAATAAACTTTATATCAGCCCAACGACTCAACTTCAGCACCACAATGTCAGAAGCTGATTGTTCCCCTTAAGAGTTTAGATAATCCTATGCAGAAGTTATTTTCAAATATCTTGTTTGGATTTTAAAATATTTACATTTTTTTTTTTTTGGGGGGGGGGGGGGCATAGAATATTTGAGGATGATCTGTAAGTGGGTTAGTTTGTATTTTTGCAATTTTGGTTGTTTTTTTTTTTTTTTTTTTTTTTTTAAATATTAATACGAGTTTCAGAACCAGTTTTGAAAAAGAAAGTATTAAAAAACATAAAACCTAAATTAAAAAAAGTATCCCCCCCCCCACACACATGGCCAGCGCAGGGTTTAAATATATGAAATTGAAAATATTTTAAATGGATAAACATCAACCCATGATACCTTGTTGTAATTATTCCTTGATTTAAATCTCAATCAAAATCTTATATTTCTTAAACCGACTTAATTTAAAAAAAATATTTTAATTGTTTAATTTGAAATCTGAAATGGCTTTGAAATCTTAGATAAAATAACTGTTACCCATAGCATTTATATAAGCACATTGCAATTGGGAAATGTGGAGGAATGCCATTAAAAAACTTGTATAGCTAAAATTTTGATTATGGACAATTATTTTATTGTATGAAGAACCTTCCACTAAATATTGTAGTACAAATGTTAAATGCAGAAATAACTGAGAAATGGATTTATTGACCATGTGCAATTATTCTTTATATCATGTAAAACATTTCTTAAAACTTGAATTTATATTCAAGAATAACTTATTTCTTCTTAATTAATCTTTTAATTTTTGATTTTATTCAATGTTTCTTAAATCAACTAACTTTTAAATAAATATAAAAGCATAAGACTGCAGCATTTTATGTCAAAAGTTAGAGCCAAATGTGCAATTTAGAATGTTGCAAGAAATAAAAAAAACTAATTTTATTTAACAACAAAAACATTTTATTTAGCAAGAACAAAATAAACCTAACATTAATTGATAATAATTCTTTCCAACATCAGATAAACAAGTTTCAATAACATCTTTAACAGGACCTTTATAAATATAACAGTCCATTTGTATTAAACATTAAATACATAAAGAGCATATTGTAATCTGTCCACTGGTTTGTCCAACTTTTAAAATCTTAGGCAAAATAGACACTTTGTTGAGGATCCTTGAGATTAAAAAAGATCGTTGAATTTGACTCCTCACAGTAGAACTTTACTCCTCAATGAAATCACCATCTTCCTGTGTTAAAAGAAAATATTGAAATTAAGTTAAATAGCAATAAATATAATGTTAAGGAATGATTATGAACATATTAAAATATTTTGCAGCTTTCAGATTAAATGTTTTATAAAATTTCCCATCCATAGTCTAAACAAAAAAGGAACCATACACTAAAAATTTTAGCTTTATAAATATTACACTACTGAAAATTCAGCCAATCATGAATAAAATGGAAATAGAATAAATAAATCCTGTGCGATTACACTTATTCGCTTGTTTAAATCATGGTATTACTTCTGATACAATCTTAAAATAAAGTTCTTAAAGCAACATTATAAAATATTGTTGAAAATTCACCTTTGTTGCTACTTTCAAAATATATCAGCACTGGCAAATACCCAACCAATACAGGTTTTTGTGGATTTTTAGTTGTTTATCTATATATTTGCATATTTATATAATACAAGATAGAACCTACAACAATTAGACCAGGGTTGGCACGGTTTAAAACAATTGGTTTTAACTATGGTTTAAACAACGGTTTAGTTTAAACCAACTGGTTTTTTTCTAAAAAAAAAAAAAATGTTTTTTTCAGAAGAAATCTAATGACATTTTCTCTTTTTGATAATAATTTATGTATGTCAGATTATTGAATATAAATAACTTCTATTTTTAACACTTTATATCAGCAATAAGCATTGGATGTAGCAGGTTTAGATCATTTTTTGGGTATAGGATTAAAATCAGTCAGCATTGGTGAATATATTTATTTCTCTTTAGAAAAATCTTCGAACATGTGAATTGATCTAATATAAAATAGATTAAAAATATTCAATATTTAATAGAAAATATTTTAATTTTTTGAAAACTGCAGATTATTTAACGCAATAACATAACACAATCCATAAGATTTCAAGCTGTAAAAGAAATCCCCAATCTTAATTGGGGAGGTTATCTTAAGCATTAAAATCAAAATATGAAGTCGAATAAGAGAGTGTTCAAAGATTGGATGCTACTTATAGCATTTTTATAATAGTGATTCCCCCCCCCCTCTTTTAGTTATCTGCTGAATCTATGACCAAAAATGTTGACTTCAAATTGTCATTCAAGACATAACAATGTCTTGAATGACATGAACTCAAATTAAACATGTGAATTTATCAAACTTAAAATAGATTAAAAACATTTGATAATATTTAGTATATAATATTTTTTTAAAGCAAATTATTTAAGTAATCTGTCGTAATATGCATGGTTATTTTGAATATAGAGACACATAACTCATTGATCTTTAAGATTTTAGTCAAGCTGTAAAAGAAATTCTTCTTGATTAGGGAAATTACCCGGGTGTCATCCCCTAAAGGGTGACACCAAATCTTTATTTGCAAATAAAAAATACAATTTTATAAGATTTTGGAGACTAATTAGGAAATAAAATGAGAGTTTTAGCTCACGATGCAATGCAGCTAGTTTTCTTTTCTTTGCTAAAGTGAAGTTTTATACAGATTGGTGTGTCTAAATAAGATATGCACCAGGGAACAAAAACCAACCTATCCAACGAGTGGGTAACAAAAGCAAACTTTAAAAGAAAGAATTTTCTTCTACGTATAGACACGGCATTGACTTATGCAGACTATGGGTCGAGTGATGATTCACTTTTGCAGTTTTTTTATGCAGAAGGACAAAAGGTAAATAAGGAATGGCAAGGTTATTTTTTATAAGAATGTAGAATTGAGATTGAAAAAATATGACAGATTGGAAAGGAGGAAGAGGGGGGGGGGCTTGTCACCTTTTACATCTGTCCCGGGATGTCACCCATCCTAGCTACACCACTGCATACCCACTTCATCTCTGACAAGTAAATAAATTTTCCTGCCTGAGAAAACCGTACCAAACACAAACCATAAAATATTACTTGAAAAAATAATTATAAGAAAATATTGCATTAATCCTTACTATCTGTTAAATAAATGATCGGAAATAAAATACACAATTTTATAGTTTTAGTTTACATACTACATACTTTTTTATAAAATAGTAATTTTCCATTTTATTATGCCAAAAATTTTGCATAACTGCAAAGGAAGTTTGGTTTATTTTACATTCTAGTAGGATTGCGTGTGTGAAGGGGGGGGGGGGGGGGGGCAGGGTTGCAAAAAAGCCGGCTAAAATTAAAATTAAAAAAAGCCAGGCCGGTGGCTTTTATTGGTACTAGAATGACACCACATTGATGGAATTGATAGTGATTTATAGTCACAATTGCAAATATGTCAGCTAAATTATAAAATGGCCATACCAAGAGCTTTTTCTATCCCACCCTTGTTTTTTCCATTTAATTAACTGGGGCAATGGTTACTTAGTTACATGTTTTATTCCCTATAAACATTTAAAATCATAAAAACAGTATTTCTCACTACTGAAAATAGTATTATGAATTATGCATATTTCATAATATATTATATTTCATAATATATTATATTTCACAATTTATTTCAGTATTATCAGTTAGCATATGTATGAATAGAGTAAAACCTCTAAATAACGGACACCTCGGGAACGCAGAAATTGTCCGCTATTCGGAGGTGTCCGCTATTAGGAAAACCTCAAAGATTCAATAATCATTAAGAAATGCTCAATGTTACATTAACCCTTAAACGGTAACGTGTTTTTCGGCACCTTTAAACGGTAATCATGGGTCACTCGTGCTTAGCGCTGTAAAAAGTAGTTTAAAGTGCTTTAAAAATTCTAAAAAAATTCATGATATTACATCAACTACCCTTGAGAATCAGTCACAATATTGCTGATTTACTAATTTGTTTAAACAATATGCTTAAATAAACAAATAAAAATGCGAAAAATGCACATTTTCTTTAACAAATTATAACTGGGTAGAATTGACATTTTTTGCTGTTTCAAACGGGAAATTGAAGATCAAGAATGGTACTTTCACAAAAAAAAAATAAAAATAGCTGGTATAAATTTAAAAAATGCTTAAGTTTTGAGCATAAAAATGACGTTTTTTTAACTTATAAATAGGTACAATTTACAATGAAATAGAAATTTTATTAGTTTTTAATCAATTTTATTTATGAAAATGATGTTTATTATCAAACTTTATTTAATTAAACAAAAAATATAATAATGAAAAATTAAGCAACACTGATATCATCATTTATAAACAATCGAAGGAAGCCAAGAAGGAGAGCAAACTGCAATCACACCAAACAATTTCATTAACACGTGTTTGCATAAAAAATAAGGTTCGGAAACCCAAGTGAGTGTAATGTATCAATTTTTTATGAAAAAACATCAATTCCTAACCAAACAAATTTTTTCTTACCTTACACTTTTCGTCAACGTAAATGGTAACCCTGGGTCACTCGTGCCTTTTCGAAATTTTGACTGGCTCTTACGTCGGCTGTGAACGCACTAAAACATCGGCGTTTCGGGAGCTAATAGCCTACTAGTGTACTATTTTTTTCAGGGTAGTTTAGTCCCGTTCCCCACTCTCTCCTCTAAGCTAGCAAGGAAAGAAAATTTGACCGAGGCACTAGTGACCCATGGTTACCGCTTAAGGGTTAATTGACTTTTGTATGCCCTAAAACCTCTATTATACGATTAATTAGAAAAAAAATTAAGCAATAAAACTGAAATAAAATTGTGCACACATTTATCCATTGTTTATTACATTCTTATGAAAAAAATATGCTACAAAAGTTTCCTTTTGCTTGACATGTAGTTTATTTTTCAATGTGACGTTATTGGACATTATAGAGTTTCCTGCGGAAAGGAGGGAATTGCACTTTTACACTATTAAAAGAATAAAATCTCAAATTTTTCCGGGGGGACATTTCTATGCTCTGGGAGATGTCCCTCCCGCGCAACCCCTTGAATTTAACACTGAACGTGGAGGGGGTGGGGGATTTTCCCCAGCTCACTATCGACATTTATCTATGGTCACAAAATTTATGATACAATGTCCTGATAAATTTAGAGGCCATTTTACTTTTTTTTTCATTTTTTAATCTTATTAAAAAATACTTTTTCATTCTTTAACGCCGAAAATAGTGTCCGCTATTCGGAGTGTCCGTTATTCAGAGGTTAAACATACAAAAATTCAGGTTTTTGGAGTGGGGATTGGAAAACTGTCCGTTAAATAGAGGTGTTCGCTATTCGGGAGTGTCCGTTATGGAGATTTTACTGTATACTCATGCAAGGGGGCATATATGCACTATTAAATAACAAAGAGCTATTGAAAATTTTAATTCAACAAATCTTATTAGAGCATTTTTTGTTGTTGTTTAATTTTATATAATTATGTATTAAACTCTCCTCAAACACGGAATCCTTCCTAATTTCTCTTTCAACATTGTTCATTCTATGACTTAATCTTTACATATAAGAATGTTTCTATGAAAACTTTGATGTGTTACATTTTGTCATAATTGAATTAAATATAATTCTTAGGAATGCGCAATATAAGTAGAACTATGAAATATAGAAGTTTAAAACACATTTTTTTATTATTTTCTTTTTTCCAAGATTTATATATTTTTTCAGACATAATGCCTTCACAGTTGACTTCTAGCGGTTATAAAGACTTATTTATTTGAAAAATTAAATAGAAATTTATAACTATTTTAGTAGTAAATAATTAAAAATGTATTAAAAATAAATCAATCCAAATTTAAGATGGATTCGATACAAATTAACACTTTAATAATAAAAGCCGGCTTTTTTCAATTTTAGCCGGCTTTTTTTAAGTGGATAAAACCAAAAAAAGCCGGCCGGCTTTTTTTGGCCCGGCTAAAAGCCAGCAACCCTGGGGGGGGGGGGGGGGGGGACGGTTAAAAGTATTTTATAGAATTTTATGTAGCGGGCTACTGATGACTATTTCTGACCAGTAAACTCTCATGCGTACTGGTCTTTGAGACCAGTAACTTTTTTTAAAATCAATTCTACCACTGGGCTATGCATAAAAAATGTTAAAGGGAAAGCAATGATATTACAAGGTATTTTCTAAAGAGAAAGAGGATTTGCTTTTGGTATCGTTGCATAATATTTAGGAAATAATACTTGCATTTACCAGTATAGAAAGACAAACTTTTGTCCACTGTTTTCGTTTTATTTATAAATTCTCATTTAAAACTACCTGGGAAGCAGGCACAAGAAAACTATTATTTCTGTATGCATTACGTAACAACTTATAAATATTAAGCAGATTATTATAATACAGACCATGCATGCAATAATTTTGCCCAATAACAGTATGAAACATTGCCATACAAAACAGTAACACAAGTTCAACATTAAGAATAAAAAAAAAAATCTTAGAAATGTGTACAAAAACTACATATTATGCCATATATGTAGCCTCTATATATAAATATATATGTAATCCGGAGCACGTTTTAACTAAGACACTGCAAACAAGAAGTAAATACAATGCTTTGATAAATTTCTATGAATAAAGATATAATAATTACAAAACTTTAATACAAGGCAATTAAATAACGAGATATTTACATTGCATTAACAATTTTTACTCTGATTAAATGTACTAATTTATTTTATTAAAGTATGAAAGTTTTGTAGCAGCACTGTAACACCAATTATTAATATAGAAATGCATTAAACACATACTCAATATTACCGCGTGACACGACATTTTAATTTCAAGGTATGATACTTTTATGAATTTTAGTCTGTGAAAAAGAGAAGGGAAATTTATTAAACGAAAGCATAATTAAAATAAAATACTTGTATAAAACTTACTTCGTAAAAAAGGCATTTTCAGCAAATTGTTTAGCGAACGGCGGAAGCGAGGCGGAAGTCTCCATCTTGCAAGGTCACGTGACGAGTCAGCGGCAAAAATCCGCGCGGCAAAAGAGCTGTTTCATTATTGAGTTGAGTTGTTTAGTTTTAAAGCTGTATGAGTGGATTAAAAAGAGAAAATATCAAACCGAGATGACTGAATCGGTTAAAAATTAACTCATTCACGATCCAATAAATTAGAACTCTTTCTTGAGCAGCCAAATCCACTCTTTCGTTTTAAGAGAGTAGTGTCTTGGTCTGGAACTCTTATCAGCAGAAAACAAAATGCATGTTTAAGTTATCATTTTAAATAGTTTCGTGATTATCTGTTTGAAATAAAGTAAAAATAACTGACAGACTTTTCTTAACTATGTATTTCTTAACAAATTTCATTCTTTTTATTATAAAAGAGTGGCGAGGGATGAAGGAAAAACATTGTCAAAAAAAAAAAACAGTAAACTACCATTACTTTGTTGTAGAAAATACCCGGAATAATATAAAGGGATTAAAGAAGGCGAAGTTTTCTGTTCAAGGGCGGCGCCAGAATTTGCCCGACGTGGGGGCACTGTATCCCCGACAGGGGGGCCAAGTTCATAACATATATTAGAGGTCCCCGCGTGCTGGCCAGGTCCTAAAAATTGCGTGGGCAAAAATTTCAAGGACCCAGTTTGTACAAAATAAATTAATGTTCCGGTCGGCGTAAAATTAAAAAAGTTTGCCTGCTTATATGGTCTAGCAAGTATTATATATATTAGCCCCTTCCCCCTCCCCCCAAAAAAAGTTAAAATCTCGACCTGATTTGACTCTATTTCTACAAAACATGAATTTTTGCTTCGATATGGTAATAAACTGTTTTACACGAAGAGTTCTGATCAAAAAGAATTAATCTTTTTTTTTTTTTTTTTTTTTTTTTTTTTTTTTTTTTTTAACTATTTGGAAAATAGTTGTTGATCTCGGTGGAGAACTGGAAAATCTGAAGCAGATCTGAATCTTTTTATTGGTTGAATTCCGGAACTTATTTTATTTTATTCGTTTTGTGATTGGTCCATATTTAATGTCCAAAAATGGAATACTTCTGTTGACACGATGACAAAAAAAGTAATAAAAACATCAAAAATATTAATAATTTGAAAACAAATTGTGATAAAGTTTGCAAACAAATTTCATTTAAAGTTTAAAAATTCGTAGTTCCAAAAATTGTAAAACTGAGATTTCATTTAAACCTTGTTTATGTTGGGCCCAGGAATATTAATGTTTAATCCATGTCGTACGTAACATACGAGGCGTAATAATCGGTGCTCTACTGTATGTATTACTGAATGCAAAAATACAAATGAAAAACTTACATAATTTTTTTTTAAAGTTAAATTATTATTATCAACAAAATTACGAATTCTGCGTATAAAAAAGTTGTAAAATTAAAGCACTCGGGTAAAAATATCAAATTACATACAAACGCAAAGAAATAAGAAATCATTTGAACTTACTCGTATGAAAAACTTGAAACTTTTTATGTACTGCAGAAAAATATTATAATTCACTCATTCGTAAAAAGATTGAACTCATAAAGTATTTATAATTAGTAGAAATAATAATTCAAATGCAAAATTTGCAAAGTCGTAAATTTCATTGTTTTATTGTCAGATTCGTTCTTTAAAAGGTCATTGTAGCATTGTTCTTACGGTTACTGTATGATTAATTATATAATTTTTGTAAAAAAAAAAGCATTAAATAGACGATTTCGATATTTTTAAATAAAAATACTTGATTAGGAAAAAAAAATAACTCCTTATATCTGTGGTCAATGGACAAATGTCGATAATAGGGTACTGCATCTTATGTAACTCTGAAAGATCCTTCAAGCCTATCAGAGCAGATGTTTTTCTAGTAATTCCCACAGCAACATTGAGATGTAAAGGTTCTTTTTACAACCAATCAGCAAGAATACGTTTGCTGAAGCTAAACAACATATTCATCGATCTCTTTATCATTCCAGCAGTCGAAAAGTTTGTTTTATATTAACTTGCAGAACAGAATTTGAAAACTACTCAAAACAGATAGGCATGCATTTCCTTTTGGTGAACCGCAGCTGTTCTTAGCAGTTTAAACATAGTTAGATTGAAATCTAAATAAGAATACAAGTATAAAAAAACAACATACTTGGCTAGAACAAAACCTGTATAAAATTGAAATTTCTTTCATATCCTTTTTCGTTAAATTTGAACACGTTGCTGTACTAAATACTAATTTCCTTGAAATAAATGTGAAAGTAATTAATCGAACTAGAATTTTTGAAATATGTAAATTTTAAGAGTTTATAAGTACCGTGTTTTACTTTTTCATCATTTTCTAATTTAGTCATTTTTGTGAAAATGTAATTATTTTATAAACTCTCAAAAAACATTTCGCAAAAAATAAAACATACAGGCAGTAATTTGCTGGAACGCACGTGTGGTTCGAACGGATTTTTCTATTACTTGAAGAATATTCTGTCTTTTGATTGTAGAATTTTTTTAAAAATTGAGATTTGGTTCATGAATTTTTCATATCTTGAGAGAAAATAGAGATAAGTAAAAAATCAGTTTATAATAGAAAAACTTAGTACACAGCGTTGTTGCACAGTTAAATAAACAGTCCTTTAATTTAAAAAAATGCATCTGTAGATATTGGAGGATTTCAGGTAGTTTTAGCATTAAATTGATTAATTTTCTTTATTTTCGAAAAAAGGTTGAAATTAAAGCAGACTTTTTTAGCTATAGAAATAATAATAAAAACAATGAGGGAAAATATCTTCAATTTTTATTTTGTTTTAGAGTGTATATTGATCAAATGCACAAAGTGTGATGTTCCAAATTTTGATAAGATCGAAATTTAAATCCGAAACAAAAACTTTAATACAAAATTTCCAAGAGAAATGTAAATGAAGTGAAAAATTGTAAAATAGTTGGGAATCTAAAAGTGGATTATTTTAATATCAGCGAAAAGCGATCTGCAATTATAAATATATCGCTGATTCGAACTGCGGGTTATGCAGGAGATCTAGATGCGAATTAGAGGTCTGCGAGGACCAAAATTTCCCGTATCAACATGACCGAAGCATTCCTTTGATTTTCATCTTTTCTATTATTTTAATTAATTTCTGCCTTCTGACATAAGATATTTTTTTTTAAATTTTGATCTTAGATTTCTGATTGTTACATATTTTTAGATAAAAGGGATTTAAATTCCGTTTCTAATACGAATAGTACTAAGCAACACAGATGCCAGAATACCCATGTAATTTGACGAACATGCTGCTTTAGGTGTGAGTATTTCAGGTATTTGGTGTTTTTTTCTGTATTTTTTGCGGGAGGTGGAGTAGAAAGAGCAAAATTAAAGTGCAACTTTTTCGGTTTTTACGGAATCTAATCAATGGGGGGGGGGGGGGGGGATAGTTCAATTCACAGATTGTTTACCGAGCACGGAATCCTCCGCGGAATGGGTTATACCCGACCTGAGCTAATTAATTATATATCCATTCAACCTCATCCAGTTTTTAAAAAATAGATAACCCGAACTTGACAAAACTTCGATCTAAAACATATGCCCCCACGGACCCCCCTCTGGCGCCGCCCTTGTTTCTGTTTAAGAAAATAATGGCCTTTTTGACTGTGTTTTTCCCTGACTATTCATCACCCTGTATATGAAATTAATTCTTATTTGTTTGACGTAAATTAAAAATACCTGATGCCTGTTTATTATCTGATATAATAAATTTTATCCTTCGCGGAGTGTCAGAAAGCTTTCTTCGCCACGATAATAATTTTATTGCTGGGAAAGGTGTTTTACAGATTAGTAACTCAATTAATACCGTCACATACTTTGATAAAAAGATGGGATGGAACGCCTTGAAAGGAGACCTTAACATAGATAGAACTGGTGCCATCTTTAACGATTTTTTTTTTTTTTTTTTTTTTTTTTGAGAAATTAAGAATTTTGATGATCATTCGAGAAAAAAGGAAAAAAAAGCTCGATGTTTAAGTTTGTATCTTTGAGTAAACTTTCTTAACCTATGTACAAAATTTTATTGCTTGTGATTTGAAAAACTGTTGGTGGTCAGTTTAACATAAAAATTGACCGATGTCCATTTATTGTTTGATTTATAACAAGTTTTGTAATTTATTGCGGAGTCGTATACTTTGATAAAAACATGGGATAGAACGTCTTGAAAGGAGACCTTAACATAGATAGAACTGGTGCCATCCTTGTCGATTTTTTGAGAAATTAAGAATCTTGATGATCGTTCGAGAAAAAAGGGGGAAAAACCCACTATGTTTAAGTTTGCATTTTTGAGTAAACCTATGTACAAAATTTTATTTCTTGTGTTTTGAAAAACTGTTGGTGGTCAGTTTCGCATAAAAATTGACTGATGTCCATTTATTGTTTGATTTAAAATAAGTTTTGTAATTTATTGCGGAGTCGTAAACCTTTCTTCGCTGCGTTGATATGATTTATGCTGGAAAAGTATTTTTACAGATTCACTTACAAGGAAGGTCTCCATACGGGCATGCCCCGAAAAATCTGAAAAAAAAATATAGAATGTTCTTCTCGTGTGGATATATACGTTTATAAAAAAAAAAAATTCGGCGGAACCTCCCTTCAGTAACCGTAAACAAACAATGAAAATTTCGTTATTTGGCGATTTATCGCCGGTTGGCGATAGAATGTAATTTCAAAAAATACCTTATGTCAAATACACTTCAAGGAAAAAAAAAGTTTCATGTTGAACTTGTTTTGAAAAATTTAATTTAAATAACTTTAGTTTTGTAAGTTTTAGTTTGTTTTAAGTATAATTTTGTTATACCTATATTTATGTATGTATTTATATTCAAATTTAATCATCAAAATTTGAGTTTTAAAACGAAATTCATAATTTAAATTAATTGAATTTGTTTCAAGCTCAAAGTCCAATTGAGAATTGTCCAATTTTCGCTACTGCAAATTTTACACGTCTAAACATCGCACATTTTAAATTTTTACACCATCGTATAGAGAAAAAAATGTACTTTTAAATGTGATTTGTTTGAAAGCTGTATCTCAATTTGTTTTTAGATATTATTTTTTTAAATAGTTTTTAGTACCAATTTTGTAATGTGGCAACAGTATCACTCCATTTTCTCTTAAAATTGAGAGAAACAAAAAACTAGTTGGATGTGCCAATCCCAAAACTTTCTTCTATCTCATACGCACATTTTAATATCGTTAAAAAATAGTTACTCATTTTAATGCTTTAATAATTTTAATTCAATATCATATCAACTTTGATTTTCATCTTAAATTTTTGCTTCAGTCAAAAAAACGAATTTTTCTCATTGGCGGTCTCTGCACGAGCCGATGGACAATAGAATGATAGGCAGATTTTTTTTTTTTTTTTTTTTTTTTTTTTTTTTTTTTTTCAAATTCAGGGAGGACTTACTTGCCTTACCAAAAAATAATCACATACAAAAAAATTAGTTCAGTTCTAGAACTAACTTCATACACTTTTAGATGGTCCAATATTGAAAATGGCATAAAATTCGCTATTGCAGCGGCCCCTTCCGGCGGATTTTTTTCAAATTGAGGGAGGACCAACTAGTCAGCCATACACTTACACAAAAAATTTAGTTCAATTCGATGCATAACTTCATATACTTTTGGTCGGTTCAATATTAAAAATAGAATAAAAGTCGCGATTGCAGTGCCCCCTCCCGGTGGATTTTTTTTTTCAAGTTCAGGGAGGACCAACTAGCCATAGTCATACACTTGCACAAAAAGTTTGGTTCAATTCGATGCATAACTTCATACACTTTTGGTCGGTACAATATGGAAAATTGCACAAACATCGCGATTGCAGCGCCCCCTTCCGGTGGAATATTTCAAAACAGAAGGACGATCAGCTTGCCACAGCCAAAAACATTCACAAAAAATTTGGTTTAATTCGATGCATAACTTCATACACTTTTTGATGGTAGAATGGCGACATACGGACACACACACACACAGACACACGGACAGACAGATATTTTGTAAAAACATGTTTTTTGGAGTCTCTGACCCCTAAAACGTGTAAATCTGTTGAAAACCGGAAGTCGAAAAAATTTCGATCACAATACTTTCTTCTATTGAAGACAGAAGAAAGTAAAAAAAGAAAGAAAAGAAAAGAAAAACAGAAATTTAAGTACCCAACACTTTTCCATGCATTTTTGGTTTTGTAATTTTCGGTACTGCAAATTTTACACTTCTAAACATAGTACATTTTAAATGTTTACACCGTCGTATAGAGAAAAAATTTTCTTTTAAATGCAGTTTGTTTCAAAGCTGTATCTCAATTTATTTTTGAGATATTATTTTTTTAATAATTTGTAGTACCAATTTTGTAATTGTGGCAACAGAATCACTCCATTTTCTCTTAAAATTAAAAAAAAAAAAAGAAAAGGAAAAAGAAATTAAAATGCGTCTATTATAAAATCCTGAAATTTTCTATTTTATTAATTTTGTTAATTTTAGCTTAAAATAATATTTGCTTGAGAGTGAGAGTTAGACTGACCAATATAAGATGTCTTTTTTATTGTAACTAATTTTGTAGATTTATTAGAAATAAATGAAATAGTTCTTTTTTAAAGATTTTCTTTCGCGAATTTCGACGGGTTCCGCTCGTTTACGTAATCACGAATACACCTAAAAAACCTTGCATTTTAAATGGCTTACACTAGAATTTTTTTCTATTCCACTTGAAATCGTATGTAGAAAAGTTTATCTATCAATACAAGAATTCAATTTGCAGGAAATTCAGACAATGGGCCTTTTTAAAAACATTCTAAAGAAATGGTGGATACGAAAGTTCTGAATTATTGTTAACAAGAATATAAATAACTGCGCAACTACTTCCGGACTTTGTTGATTCCATTCACCTTAACCATACAACATTAGCTCTAAATTACTACCTTGGTTTGTGGAAAAGTTCAAGGGCAAACACTGGATTCACCTAACTGTTAACCTTACTAAAACATGTTTGTCACTCGGTCATATACCCTCAGCAAGTTCTACGGACAATCACTTATTGAACTCGTGTAAAACGAAATCTAGAAAGAAATTCAGAAGCAAACAACTGATTACCGGGTGTCCCAATAATGACTGATGGATTTTAAAATTCAATAACTTTCAAACGGTGACAGCTAATTAAAAAATTTTTGCAGGAAGGTTATGTATAATGTCAGGAGTTTTTTTTTTTTTTAACCGTAATTTTTTTAATTTAGTTTGAATTTCAAACAATAGGTGGCGCTGACGGCGATTGAAGGCCAGGTGATCAGTGCTGAGTGAAGCGTCGACCTGGCCTTCAATTGCCGTCAGCGCCACCTATTGTTTGAAATTCGAACTAAAATAAAAAATTACGGTAAAAAAACTCCTGACATTATGCATAACTCTCCTGCAATTTTTTTTTTTTAAATAGCTGCCACCGTTTGCAAGTTATTGAATTTTAAAATCCATCAGTCATTTTTGGGACACCCGGTATACGCGGCAACCACTATACGTCTTTAAATATATCAAAAATAGGTTTTATGTTTTACTAACCCATCACATGTAATATAGTCCAAATCTTCTATTCGTTTTAAAAATCGAAAAAAAAAATTGACAAATTTACACGTTTCAGACATTGGAAATTCTAAAAAATATATTTTTAGAAAAAAAAAAAAAAAAAAATGCCGTCTTTCTGTCTTATCTGTGTGGTTTGTGTGCGTGTGTTTGTAAACGCTCTATCTCCCGAACTAGAGACTTGAAGTTCGTTATGCAATATTTGTGTAGTTTAATATGTAATAATGACAAGAAGCCTATTGTATTTCAAAAAACTCAATTATCCGGAACTATTTCTTTCGGATTCTTGAAATGTTCGTTCTGGTAAAAGGTATGAAAGAAATTTCGAAATTGTTTATTCTAAGGAGTAAATATAATTTTGCATAAAGAAAGAAGTTGATCGGATAATTAGTTGCCGAGATATTTGCAATCATATTTTCCACACACTCCTTTTTTTTTTTTTTTTTTTTTTTCCTGGCACTGTATTTTATTTAAATGACAATCCAAAGATATATTTCATTTGTATGTCAAACGCTTAATCCAATACAGTAAATTGTTAGTTAATATGATTATCATTTTTGGAGTTAGAAGGATAATTATTTCTAAAAACTAGTTAAACTTGTTATAATTAAATTTCTTGAAACATACAAAACGTTATATATAAAAATGAGCATAATAACCCTTACAGTTTAAGAATACCATCCTCACAGTTTGAGTATATCAGATGGATTATATTCCAGACCACTCTGTGCGCAAGAGTTAACAGAGTTGAAATTTTTCCTTCAGGAGTTACTGCCAATAAACGGATGTTATCAAAAACTTTTGTGCAGGCCTGCATATGATTTATAGAATTTATATGCACCAAGTACCATACTGAGCTATTTATATTAGTTTAACTGCAAACGGATTTATCTTTGGTAATCGTCTGCACGCGATAGAGATTTTTTTTTTTTTTTTTTTTGAAAAAGTCAGGCTTGAAAATTATTTTAAAGTCAATAAAATGTGAGTAAATGACGATACAATTGCTATACAGTTTTCAAACAATTTTTAGCGCATTTTTTGTTTATTCGACAGAGAAAAAAAATGCAAAGTCTACAGATCTTGATCTTTGATAAGTTTTTTAATAATTATCACTCATCAAATTAACAATTTCATTATCTTAGTTAATCAGAAAGTACTTTTCAATAAATAGGAGATATAAAAACCGTCGACATAATGAAAAGCACAAGAAATTGAAATAAATTAATCATTTAACTGTTTAAAAAGCTTTATAAAAGCAGCTTTTTCTTTAATCTTCGAAGCAAAATAAAAGGAAATCAGTGAAAAACAGAAAAAGCAAGTGATACAAAGTCTTTGCTATTGTTGTTCTTCACTGTCTTTTTTTTTTTCATTCTGTACCAAAGAAGAAGCTTTTATTGTAATGGCTTGAAACAATTGTATGTTATATGTTTATGACTGTTTGTAATTATCTTTGCATTTATTTCAACATGTCATATATTTAGCTTAAGACAGGGAATTTGAATGACTTTTCACAATTTTTAACATCTAAATACACTTTTTACGTTCGTTCGTAATTATGTCAATACGCAGCACCTATAGTTGTCGTTCACTCCGTCCGACCGTCTCTCTGCATATAAAAGAGCAAAATCTACACAACTGAACCGTTTGAAATATAAAATATATAATTGTTGCATAATTTTGTCGAGTCACTTCAAATTTTATGAAAATCGGATGTATAATTTAAATTACAGGAACAATCAAAAGTATTCTGTTACATTACGCCCGATGTGAAAAATAGTTTCAAGTGCATTTAAATGATGTTACATTTTTACGAACATAATAAAATTGATTTGCATCTATAAAGTATATACTAAAATATACATTCTGTACAATCTGTGGTGCAAAGAATATTTGTTATTAATTTGCAGGGCTCAAAAATATTCCATTACGTAATGATACATGCGGAAACATTGTTTGGGGCAAGTTTTAATTATATTAAACTATTTCATATTTTATGAAATATATATACGTTACTGAGGTTTACTACAAGTTACTTCCAGTATAATAGAAAGCAGATAGTATTTACAGAGACACACAAAAGATTTCGGATAATATACTGTATTTGAAGTTCTGTATACCAGGACTGTCCAACGCGGCGCCCGCGGGCGCCATGGCGCCCTTTGGAGGTTTTATTGGCGCCCTTTTGAAGGTTTCCTGTTTTTAAGTAAAATTTCTTTGTAAATAATACTTTATTTAAAATACTTGATATTTCTTGAGAGCTGTTTTAAAAATCTCAAAAAGTGAGTATTGTTTCAAATGATTAAGTCTCAGTTATAACGTATGTGACGTATTAAAAGAAATGCAACAGTACATAATTAGTTTTTAAAGAAACAAATCATGTGCTTTTGCGTTTCTATACTAATTTATAGTTATTCATTTTATGGGGATCATGCCAATAAAAATTAATAAATGTCAGCAATAATTTTTTTTTATATGTTAAGAAGTAAAATGTCGAAAAAAAAATAAGCGATCCTCCCCCTTCTTAATGCATGAAAGTTCAGCATTTTTTTTTATCGTATTTGACATTGTTTCATTCGCCATCATATGATAGGATCAGAGATGGGCAGTATCGAAAATACATATATTTGAAATACATTTTCAAAATACATTTGTATTTTGTATTTTGTATTTTAACCCGACTAAACGAAAGTATCTTGGTAATGTATTTTGAAATGATTTTCTCAAGTATTTTGTATTTTGAAAATACATTTCATACTCAAAATACATTTTTGTAGATTTCCAGCTGCTTCCTTAAAACTGCAGATCTAAGATCCACAAAAGCATAATACAAGTATGACTCTTTTGTTTTGACTTATAGGGTTCGTTTGTGGAAGTTTATACAAACATACTTTTCAACTGCTGGTACGATAAAGATTAAAATGAATGCTTCTGTTTTACTTAGGCATTGCTGCTGAATCATTACAGTTCTAAAGTTGTAGGTTTTATAAGTATAACGCTGCTATGAGAATGATAAAAACTACTGTGTTATAAACAGGAAGAATTATTTAGAGTTTTGCTGTGTATGTGGCTTTTTAAAGAATTACAAAAAGACTTGTAATGTAGTAGTAGAAAGAAATGTAATGCAATGTTTAAGTCTCGTGAAAGAATAGCTGATATTTTTCCAGCTCCGGGTGATAATGTATCAAATGAATTAACGAATTACGATAGTACACGTTGCGCTAGCGCTATGTTAAATGGGATTTTTTTTTTTTTTTTTTTTAAATTCTGTTTTTAATAACGATAAAATTAAGGCAACATGCCATATGTCAAAAACAAGATCTACAGTTATAAGAGAAACATTTGAAGCATTTTTGATTATAGATTTATCCTTACTGGAGGTACACGTTTATCTAGCATGACTTCGTAATTATTATTATTAGTTTTTTTTTCTTTTTACTCATTTCATGTTTTATTTTGTATTTTTTTTAAAATACCACAATGAAAATATAAACTGGTAACTGACCAAAATAAGAATTGTTGTAGGAAACGGAAGTTTCATTCATCAAAAAATTCACAGATGAAACTTTTAATATCAGTAAGAATATAAATTTGGTTAATTACAAAAGCATACCCTATTTGGAAGAATATTTATAATTTTGAATGTGCGGGCATGTCCATATATTTGTTTACAACAAAATTAAAGATAATAAAAAAACATTATTTTGTACATATTTATAACCATAAAATATTATTAATTCTATAGTTATTTATGCATCCCGGAGTTTCCTGGATTATTTATGTATCAACCTAGATCGATGTTCATTGTATAGAAATTTGCAAAATGCTTAACGTTTGGCTTGCAAATTAATCATACACAAATATCAATAAATAGTTCTTTAAGAAAATAGTAGTGTATTTATACACAGGGAAAATTAATAGCAATTATTAATTTGCAATCATTATTACAAATATAACATGCATATGTTTAAAACAAAAACATTTAACTTATTAATTTAATATTTCTTTTTAGCTCACAGGCTATCAAAACCTAAGAACTTATGTGCTGCCCATTCTGTATGTATCTATGTATGTATGTGTGTATATAACACGATAATTCATGATAAAAATATCCGATTTACTTGAAACTTTGGATATAGGTTTATTCTGATGAGGCGCTTAACTGATTAGTTTTTGGAGTTCATTCGATAACTATAAAGAAGGGGGGAAAGAACGAGGAGCTAATACCCCTCTCCTTAGTTTATATAAATAAGTTTTTCATGCAGAATTATCAGATTTCATTCAAATTTTAGATATCGGATCCTTCTGGCGAGGCGCTTCCGTGCTTAGTATTGGGTGTTCATTGGATAAGTATAAAGGGGGGGGATGGGGGTAACATTCTTCTTAATTTAGGTTAATGGGTTTTTCACGCAATTTGCTTCGAATTTTGGATATAAGTTCATTCTGAGAAGGTGCTTCCCTGATTTGTTTTGGGAATTCATTGTATAAGTATAAATTGGGAATCGTGGGAACTATGGGGTTCTTTTTTAAGTATAAAGAGGGGCACGAACGATTACCCCCTTAAATTTGATGAATGGGTTTTTATGGGGAATTATCCGATTTGCTTTAAATGTTGGATGTAGGTTTTTTCTAATGAGATGAATCTCTGAATAGTTTTGGAGGTTTAATGATTAAGTATAAAGGATAGAATGGGGAATACTCTTAAATTATATAAATCGATTTTTATCAAAATTATTCGATTTGCTTCAAATTTTGGATGTAGGTTTATTGTATGATAAGGCGTATCCCTGATTAGTATTTTTCTCCTCTTAATTTGCTTTTCGAAGGGCATTATACCTTGAAAATAGAAGGCTGTAATATACAATTAGTGAATATAGTCTGTGAGCTCAATGCCGTCAGTTTAACTGAGCAATATTCTTTTTATTAAATTATTTCTTATTTAATATTCATAAAAAACATACTTATACTTGCGTTGTAGTGATTGAGACATTAACAATTTATATAGTTATTATTTTTTTAACTAATTCCAACGAACGAGGTTATAAACTTTTTTATATATAAGTTTTATGTATACATCCTAGAATAACTGCTGAATTGATGCTTCCATTTTCAATCTTTCATATCTTTTTATAGTCTTCTATGTTTACCAGAAGTAAGCATTGGATTCGTGAAAACATTCGACCTCAAGATTTTGATGGCTTTATATATTTCATGCCACTAAACACTGTTTAATTGCACTTAGGAAATGTCTGTTTGTGAGTTTGTATGTGACAAATTTTTGAGGCTTTTTGTTTCAAGAACTAATGCACTGAATTTAATAATACTTTAGATTCAGTTAGACGTGGACATAAGTTGTTATAGGTTAGTTATCGTTGTTGTGTATCTTCCAAAAGATGGCATTGCTATGCTGTATTTTTCACGATTTCAAATAAATAAATAAATAAATAAAAAATAAAATAAAATAATTTAAAAAATTCTATTTTAAGAACTAATGTATGGATTTTCCTCAAACTTTAAATTCAGTTACTCGTTAACATAAGTTGCTGCTGATTATCTTTTGGTGTAAATCGGGCCACAGGTGGGTGGCGCTGCTATGCTACATTTTTCGCGATTTCTGCATTAGTTCTATCTCAAGTACTAATGCTCGAATTGTCATCGAATTTTAAATTTATTTAGACTGTTATATTTAGTTGTTAAGTGTTGGTGTAAATCGCTCAACATGTGGCGCTGCTATGCTGCATTTTTCAGGATTTTAGCAAAAAATAATGCACTGTATATCATCAAACTTCATGTTTTGTTATTTATTACTGTTAATTGTTTGTACTGATCATCGAAATTCGGAGTTAGAAACCTCTTTCGATCGATTCTTAATTAAAAATTTGCCAAAAAGAAATTTATTGAGTGATTCCTAAATTAAGATTTTTCCCCCCTTGAAGGTTAATCGTAATTTCTAAACATAGATTTGAGTTGAGAATTATTTTGATAACATTTAATTTTTGTGTAAAGAGAAACTGAATTATATCCAAGAAAAATTTATGTATTTTATATTCATTTGATCCTTTTATCTGTAAGTATTCTTCGTTTATAAAGCATATTCTCCCATAGATTGATTTTTTTTTTTTTTTACTTTGATAATTTATAATTTCAATGAATTTAATCAGTGTAACACAAATGTCTTACAGTTGCACTAATAAGACTAATAAGAGGTTTATATGGGCGAAAATTATAAATCCGCTTCAAGCCACAGAAAGATCTTTTAGCCGGCCTATAAAGTACACTCACAAAAAAACTTCCGTCTTTTCACAGAAAAAGTACTGGCAGCACTGCTGCCAGAAATTGTCTGTATATTGACGACTATCTGTTTATTTTTTTCTCCGTCAAAAGAGGAAAAATATCCGTCTTTTAAAAGAAGTCTGGAAAAGATAAATACGCCGGCGGTGAGGGTCGAACTCACGACCCCAGCATTACAAGGCCAACGCTCATCCTCGGCGCCACGATTGCTCAGGAGAAAAGTGCTTAGAAGTACAAGCCTTTATTTCTTATGAGTGTGATTTGGTTTATTTCGTTAAAGAGCTTTTAATTTTGAAGTTAATTTCGGGAAGATTTCATCTTTAATGAAATTGTGGCTGGGGCTTTTATCAGTATAAAAATGTGAATTTTAATTATATTTGCGTAGATTGCTAGAAGAAAAATATGGATGTTCTATGACAAGATTTTTTTTTAATAATGTCAATTTTTTTTCTTTTTGCATTTTATTTTTTAATTAAAATATCTTTTAAATGTGTTCACTTAAAGTACATTTTAAATGGGAATATTTAATATATAAATAACTTAGTAAATTCAACTTTATTCAACTTATCCAAGTTTGAATATGAATAACAAATTGTGAGAATTTTTGAATGAATGAAGAAAGTAATTGTTATTTATTTTTAAATACGAAAACATTTGTGTCTTTTTTAATTAAATTAGCATTTTAATCTATAGAATATTTTGCTTTTCATTTTAAAAATAAATTCGAATTTATTACTAACAGACCCAATACGCATGCGTGCAAGAAATAAACAGAATCTCTTCCTCATTTTTTCGACGCTCGGAATGAATTCACAGATCAAATACGTTTTCTGGGAATACGGTAATTATTTGTGAAAAAATAACGATAACTTAGTGTATATTGACGAATTTTTCTGACAGTATACCGAGCTAAAAAGCTATTATCCCTTGCATTTTACAAACACTAAGAAGAGATCTACAGGGGCCGAAATTGTTGGGACTGGTTCAACCCGTAAAAAGATCTTTTTAGTCCGGCCCATTTCGATACAAAACAAACATTATTGGCCTGGCGAGGTATAAAATTTAAGCACCTAGCCCATAACACACACTAGTATAAAAGTAAAATCTCGTAATAAGCCCTGCTCGATTATAAAAGTTAAAAGTTTGGTCAAGCCCCGCTTTTACAAACACTCGGTTTGACCGGGCCGACTAAATTTTAAGAAAATATAAATTTTTGTGTCCATATGGTTTAAAATCATCTTATACTCTGCCCAAAAATACTTATATCAGCTTTTTATCGTGTTTATAGACTTCTTTTTTAAAAAGCATTTTGGACTGTGATACTTATTTCTTAAATTAATCTTTATTTTTATGTGAGTGTTTTAGCTATAAATAATATGTTCATCTCTATTCCATGCCTTGAAAACTTAAAAATCTGGAAAATGCTATACAGTAAAATCTTCTAAGCCGGATTCGCAAAAGACAGAAGAAAAAAAAATCCATTGTAGACAGGTTTTCTTCTTAGAAGATACACAGTTTGTTCTAAATGTATTGTATTCGTTTTCGTTGTTATTAAATTTATTTTGCAATTTGCATGAATCAACACACTAGCTTTTAAGAAAAGATTTATAGATAGATTCAGAGTTCATTTTACTGTGCTTTGTTTTTATTACCCAGAAATATACTATTAATCTTTTAAGTAATAAAATTAAATTTTTTAATTGTAAAATTATAACAATTTAAAAATACATAAATATTTTGTAAAAAATTGTTGGATTGGGTTAGATTTAAGCGGTTTTCGCATATGCCACGCCAAGATGGGATGAGCCAATGGTTTTTATACAGGCTGGTCAGGACCAATAATTAAATTTGAGGCTACTTAAGTCCTATAGGAAGAATGAAGTTCAGTCTCTATCCGGTCTGGAAGGGATAAATCAGTTTCGGCCCGAATCTGTCGTAAACAGTAAAGCCTGGGACCCGAAATAGTGATGACGAGGTCCTTTTGAGCTTACACTCCAGAAAGAAATAAACCCGATACCCGACCTGGAACAACTGAAGAACAGGTCCGGTCGGGCCCGGCCCGAGTGCTGTGGGTAAAAAATGGCCCGAATCCGGCCAGATGACTGTGCCCGGCATGGGCCGTACAAACCTCGAATCTTATACACAGATTTTTTTTTATTTTCAAATGTATTTTGTATTTTAAATGTATTTTGAAAATACATGTATTTTGTATTTTGAATTTTCTTAATTCGAAAAGTATTTTGTATTTTGTATTTTAGCTTCTAAAACTAATGTATTTTGTATTTTGTATCGAAAATGATTTTTCGATGTATTTTGCCCAACTCTGGATAGGATAAAGGCTGTCTTTTTCTCACCCAGACCTTTGTAACTTTACGCAATTTTGATGATTTTATTAAATCTATAAAGTCGCGCGAAAGGATTTCCATCAATGAATATTATTTTGGGCTCTCTCTTTTGAACAATCCATGACTTTAACTCTGTACTTTTTATAATGACAAATTTACACTTAAAAACAACAACAAACAGTTATTGCAGAGTATTTGCGTCCCCCGAAAACCTCACAATATATCTGATTATTATTTTATTTTAATAATAGGTGATATTTCATTTTCTAGCTCCTTCCAATTAAAAAATGTTTGAGATTATCCTCTTCAGAAAAATGCATTATTCAAAATTTACTACAATTTACAGTTTGATTACTTTTTTCCTTTTTTTTTCTTTCTTTTCTTTCTTTTTTTTTTTTTTTTTTTTTTTTTTTTAATCATGGTATTTTAGATCTATAAGTGCATTATATCTCTACCGCGTTATGCATTTGTCTATATGTATTGCTACTGATATTGAAAGATGATTTTCTTGTTTGTTTTGAGACACATTAATAATGGCGCCCTTAACTGGTTGCCAAAACCTAAGATGCGCCCCTGCTTAGTTAAAGGTTGGACAGGCCTGCTGTATACTATTACAACAAGATCTGAATGTTTTTAAAACTTTGTTATAGTACAAATGCACTTCATTTGCTACGTTGACGTGCAATTTCCGACTTATTAATTTCGTGGTAGTTATGACAGTATAATGATTGTTTTTAAAAAGAACCTTAAAAAAAACCCTCTTATATTCGCAAATTTAACAATTTTAATTATTTTTTATTTTTCCATTATAGAGGTTTTTTTTTTTTTTTTTTTTTTTTTTTTTTGAACAAAAATTATTTTTTTATCTATATAATATCTTTTTCAACATCAGGTTATTCGATCCTTATTGGCTTAAATGCGTAAAAAAGAAATCGGTAGGTCTCGCCATCGTCTAATATTTACCTTGGGAGAAATACATTACGCCATCATGATGTCGTGTTCCGCAGAAATTGTTTTCGGGGAATGATGTGTCATTAATGGTTGTTCGGGGAGACGCTTTTCCAAAGTGAAAAATTTCCCCTACAACTAAATATTAGTCGTATATAGTAATGGGTTGTTTTTCCGACCGCACCTTTCTAATAATGAACTAGTAAGAATAGAAATGGAGAAAATTAACTGAAATTAGATCGTGGATTAGAAAGCCTGTAATTAATTTAGACTCCTGTTTCCTTTTGAAGATATTTAATTATGTTTCACAGAAATAAACAAGAAAGTAAAATCATGCGTCAAGCATTGATTATGAAACACTTTCTAAAATTCTTTAACGGAACATCGCTGTAAGATCTTGGATTAAAAAGCCTGCAATTAATGTAGACTCTCGTTTCTTTTTGAATCTATTTATTTATGTTTCACGGAAATGAACAAGAAAGTAAAATCATGTGTCAAGCATTGATTATGAAGCACCTTCCAACACTTTCTAAAATTCTTTAACGAAACATCGCTGTAAGATCGCTGCTTTAATAAGATTGAAGAAAAAGAAAATGAAAGTAAACATTTTAGAAAACTAGATTACGCATTTATAAACTAGATTTTATCAAATCCGTTACCGGAAAAGTAGTCCGGTGATTTTGTGTAATCCTGTACTTAATCTACACATATTTGTATATTCTACTCACTATTATAAAACTTAGTTCATTAAGAAAATGCATAATAAATTGAAAATTCGCTTTTAACAATTTTTATCACTATACAAAAGCATATTTATTTTTATTTATTTTATTTTATTATTTATTTATTTATTTATTTTTTACAGCTTTATACATTACCAACAGATTTTGATATGCGTTATATAAATCTTTTATATACTAGTAAATCTGCAGATCAAGAGCCTCAACGTCAGCTTTGCACATCATTTCTTTTTTAAAACAAACTTTGGGTAATATTCAACTTCCTGGAAACTGTAATTTAAAGTTTTCAAATTTACGTAATTATTTATAAGAATAAAATAAGAATAAGAAGTTTTCAGCCAACAAAAGCGTTAAATTAAAGATTTAGTTATGTTAGGATATTCTGAATTTTTCATGATCTATTATTTTTGTTTTTTTATTATAACATAGTAGATTTCTTCAGGGGGGCTCCGCCCCCCGTAGTCTCATTAAACTTAAATTTGTAACTTTCTATCAATTTGCTAATGGTTATCATATATCTTGTATTTCTTTATACAGTTTGATTTATAAGGATAAGTAACAGTTTTAATAAGCACTTTTCGTTATCCTCATACTTCTAGATACCTGTCCACACCTAAATCTGGTGTATTAGGAACTTTTGAAAGTGTAAACTCAGTAATCTAGGGTTTTACAATTTTGTTTCCGAAAAAAAGAAGTTTTGACTGCATTTTGTGGCAGATATCGCGGCCAGACAGGCAGATAGACAGAACAGACTGACAGGCGGAAAACAATAAATTTTGTGTCGCCAAAATAAGCCTTCACTGAAGTTTCGGCAATGACGTCATCATTCATGAGTTATTGCTATCCATGTTTCTTATATTTTTAACGACTACTATAAAATACCTGTTTTATTTCAATTATGACGTCAAATTTTATCAGGTGAAATATTTGTTAAAAATGTAATTATTTTTTGTTTCTTTTACTTCTAATTATGCCCCCATTTTTGTCAGAAAAATTCTTATTAACGAAACAAATTTCCGTGTTTAATATTTAACAAAGTACTATATTTATTTTTATTTTAATTCTGACGACATATTTATTTTTTCTTAGTTTACTTTTTCGAATGGAACTTGCTCAATTGAAACTTATTGCCGTTGACAAATTATTTCAGATTTTTTTTTTTTTTTTTTTTTTTTTTGGCAACGATAAAGGAAATTGGTTAAATTTTATCTAAAAGATCGCTATTGTTTCTGCATGAAAAAGAAGGAAATTTTGAATTATTAAGGAAAATATGTGAATAAAATCAATAAAACATAGCCTATGTTCTTTTCTGGGCTATGTTATAGTTATGCACAAAGATACAAAGACATTAATTCATCAGTTTTGACGTTGACTTCATTTAAATTTTCGTGTTCAATAATTACACGCATTCAAATTTATAACATTATAAAAATAGGGATTAGGATGAATAATTGCTTAGCATTCATTAAGAAAAAATAAAGAAAATTAAATAAATACATTTGAAATAAGTAAGTCTCTAAAACAAATTAGTTTATATTATTGGAATACATTTATAAAAAATCTCCAAAATTTACAGTAATAATTTTTAAAATCTGACAAATGAATAGACAAAATTTCAAAACAATACGAATAATTTAACCGGTAAATTTCAGCATCCATTTATCATAATGTGACATTTTCTCTGAAGAAAAAAAATGGAAATCATTGGTTTTGCCATAGAAAAGCATTATTGCGCAAAATAAAATATTCTATATTTTCCGAACGAATGAACCAAATCTTACAAAAAACTATACAGCTTAATCCCAGTGCCTCACTAACATACCCACTTAATTTCATGCCAATCGGATGCTTTTTACGAAAGTTATCGCGGAACAGACAGACTGACAGACAGACGGACAGACAGACAGACACAAAAAAATTTCGTGTCTCCAAAGTAAGACTTCACTGACGTTTCGGCAATTAAGGGTGTCCGGGACACAAAAAAATTTCAAATTTTCTAAAAAACTTTGAACGCATTAAAAAATTCTTTTTTTTTTTTTCTTTTCTTGATTGTAGCGGGATTTTTTTTTTTTTTTTTTTTTTTTTTTTTTGACAAAAATTATTATTCCTATCTAAATAATATCTTTTCAACAGCTGGTTATTCGATCCTTATTTGCTCAAATGCGTAAAAAAGAAGTCGGTAGGTCTCGCCATCGTCTAATATTTACCTTGGGGAAAACACATTACGCCATCATGATGTCGCATTCCGCAGAAATTGTCTTCGGAGAATGATGCGTCATGATTGTTCCGGGAGACGCTTTCCCAAAGAGAAAAATTTTTCCTACAACTAAACATTAGTCGCTTGTTGTAATAGATTGTTTTTCCAGCCGTACTTTTCTAATAAAATGGACTAAGAAATGGCGAAAATTAACTAAATTCGATCGTGGATTAGGAAGACTGTAATTAATTTAGATTCTTGTTTCCTTTTGAATGTACTTATTTATGTTTCACAGAAATAAACGAGAAAGTAAAATCGTGCAATAAGTAATGATTATGAAACACTTTCCAACACTTTGTAGAATTCTTTAACGAAACATCGCTGTAAGATCGCTGCTTTAATAAGATTGAAGAAAAAGAAAATGAAAGTAAACATTTTAGAAAACTAGATTACGCATTTATAATCTAGATTTTATCGAATCCGTTACCGGGAAAGTAGTCCAGTGATTTTGTGTAATCCTGTATTTAATCTACAGATATCTGTATATTCTACTTAGTATGATAAAACTTAGTTCATTAAGAAAATGCATAATAAATTGAAAATTCGCTTTTAACGATTTTTATCACTATTCAAAAGAATACTTGAATTTTTTATATATATATATTACCAACATATGATATGCTTTATATAAATCTTTTATATATTAAGGGTGTCCGGGACACAAAAAAATTTCAAATTTTCTAAAAAACTTTGAACGCATTAAAAAATCCTTTTCTTTTTTTCTTTTTTCTTTTTTTTTCTTTTCTTGTTTGTAGCGGGATTTTTTTTTTTTTTTTTTTTTTTTAACAAAAATTATTATTCCTATCTAAATAATATCTTTTCAACAGCTGGCTATTCGATCCTTATTTGCTCAAATGCGTAAAAAAGAAGTCGGTAGGTCTCGCCATCGTCTAATATTTACCTTGGAGATCGGGCAATTTTCATTGCCCGAGCTTTAGATGACGTGCTCGACAAATTAGATTTGCGTCATTAATGGTTGTTCCGGGAGACGCTTTCCCAAAGAGAAAAATTTTTCCTACAACTAAACATTAGTCGCTTGTTGTAATGGGTTGTTTTTCCAGCCGTACTTTTCTAATAAAATGGACTAAGAAATGGCGAAAATTAACTAAGTTCGATCGTGGATTAGGAAGACTGTAATTAATTTAGATTCTTGTTTCCTTTTGAATGTATTTATTTACTAGAAATTTATTTGTAAACTCTAACCATAACTTAGGAATAATTTTAAAAAAATTATCATTGCAAACAAATTTTTTACGCATATAAATTTTAATAGACTCACTTATAATGGATTTATGACAACAATTTGACATGAAACATAATTTGCTTTCATTAAACAGAATTTTTATCTCCTCATCTAAATATAATCTAGACTAGCTTTCCGCCCGCGGCTTCGCCCGCGTGGAATTCGGTTATATTGCGGTATAAAGCACAACTATAAGAAAACTTCTCATTTCCACGGAAAAATGTAAGAAGCGCGATGTAACGCTGGATACGATTAGTTGTTAAACCAAAACTGAATGGTACACTATCTTATATGTTTTCCCTTGTGGAGCAAAAACATGCAGATTTTGGGCACTGGAAACCCGGGAACACGCTACATAGAGCTGATCATGCTGACGTTGAGCCTGTTGCGATAAACGGACTTGAGTACGAATATCATTCTCAGAAGCCCTCAAAGAAGCTTGGTGAGCGGCTTGCTCCTCAAGTCTTTGCTGGCGCTGAGATGGTAGCTCAGCAGCTCTCGAAGCAGCCTGACGCTCTGCTTGTTCGCGCCTTCTTAATTCAGCATGGAGAGACGATTCTTGAGATCGGGCAATTTTCATTGCCCGAGCTTTAGATGACGTGCTCGACAAATTAGATTTACGTTTGCGAGGCATTGTGAAAATATGAGTAAACTATAAACCTAAACTAAACTAAAATCCCAAACTAAACTATAACAATCTAAACGATGAACAAAGCGACGTAATTACCTATCGAAAAAACAATAACTACTTTAGATATCTACATAGAAAAAGAGAACTAAACTAACCTAACCTAACTATTATACAGTTACTGCACATCGTTACCCCGTTTTAAAAACACCCAGCGCCATCTATCGCATACCTCAAAAACTAAATAACGTAACTAATACTTATACCAATTAGTAATTCGTTGACTTATAGTTATTTCAGGATAAGTAGATATAAAAAAAACATTTTAGACGATAAAACAAATAGTACATCATCCCTCGGGAATTCCTCATTTTCGAGGATTCATTATCGTATCATTTAGCTTCTAAATTTACATGTTCATATTCGTTTGCAATATATAAGTAGATGTAAAAAACAGTTTAGACGATAAAACAAATTGTACGTCATCCCTCGGGAATTCCTCATTTTCGGGGATTCATTATCGTGTCATTTAGCTTCTAAATTTACATGTTTATATTCGTTTGCAATATTTTATCTTGTTTTAAACGACACACAGCGCCATCTCCAATCCATCCATCAAGCAAACTATATTTTTGTTTTCCCTCGGGAATATCAATTTTTTCCGGGATAAAAAGTACCCTATTATTTAATCCGGACTTCTAACTTTACGTCTGCAAAATTTCAAAGCAATCGGTTCAGCAGTTACGGCGTGAAAGCGGAACAAACAAACAAACAAACTCACTTTCCGATTTATAATATTATTATTAAGGATGTTTCGCAGAAATAAACGAGAAAGTAAAATCACGCGTCAAGCAATGAATATGAAGCACTTTCAACACTTTCTAAAATTCTTTAACGAAACATCGCTGTAAGATCGTGGATTAGAAATCTTGTAATTAATTTAAACTCTTGTTTCCTTTTGAATTTATTAATTTATGTTTCACTAAAATAAACAAAAAAGTTAAATCATGCGTCAAGCTTTGATTATGAAGCACTTTCCAACACTTTCTAAAATTCATTAACGAAACATCGCTGCAAGATCTTGGATTAGAAATCCTGTAATTAACTTAAATTCTTGCTTCCGCTTGAATTTATTTATTTATGTTTCACAGAAATAAACAAGAAAGTTAAATCATGTGTCGACCATTGATTATTAAGCACTTTCCAACACTTTCTAGAATTCTTTAATGTGTACGGCCTCGAGCAATGAAGTGGTAGCGGGAGCGGTGGTGACACTTCGGATGCAAGATTTAATAAATATATTCCTTTTTTTGTGATTATAATTTGAAGTTTATTTATATATCAAATAAACATGATATAGTCTTGAATAAACGAAATAATTATTAAGAATCTAATACGCCACAAATATTATCAATGGTCCATTTGGGCAAAGTTCAATCAGCGGGTGGTAGCTAAGTTGTTAAGAGTCTGAATATAGCTCAGCGCCTTTAGTCCTATTTCCTTTCGTGTCCAAAGGATCTTTCAATTCGAATCACACTCGGCATATACCATGAAAAGATATTCTTGCTCTCAGCTTCCGAGAGACGTCCTTCTCCGTGATTTATCCCCCGGAGAGCAACTTTTGCTTGCACTGTCGAGCCCTCTCCTCTCCGAATCCCCATGCCCTTTTCTCTCTATCGCCTATATCTCTTCCGGAGATCCATGCCGTCATTTCTCTCTTGCCACTTAGAAACGATCTTTCTATGTCCCTTCTAAACTCGCAATTTTATTGGATTTTACTGTGTCCGTCCCATATTTTTGCACACGGTTCTCCCCGTTGATATTTCATGGGAATGTTGTCTGGGGGGGGGGTCTACTTTTCGGGATCATCAAACGTCTATCTAGGAGGTCGCCATCATTATCTTCCCGATCCCTGACTGTCACTCTTAAGTGATCCGGCGTGATAAAGTGCCTTTCGCAACGTCACGCGGTTATTACAAAGGATTGCACCATTAGCAAGAGCTTCAAACCTTCACCCTTTAGTGATGGAGTTTCTTCTTTGAAGCAGCCGATGCGCCTGGATTCGTGGGAGGTCCGGGGCATTACAGATGAAACATTGCTGTAAGATTGTGAATTAAAACCTGCAATTAATTTAGACTCTTGTTTCCTTTTGAATTTATTTATTTATGTTTCACAGAAATAAACAAGAAAGTTAAATCATGTGTTAAGCATTGATTATGGAGCACTATCCAACACTTTCTAGAATATTTTAACGAAACATCGCTGTAAGATCGCTGCTTTAGTAAGACTAAAGAAAAAAATCAAAGTAGACATTGTAGAAAACGAGATTATATATTTGTAAACCAGTCTTTAGCAAATCCGTTGCCGGAAAAGCAGTCCAGTGATTTTCAGGGAGGCACTTTTCCAAGGAGAAAAAATTTTCCAACAACTAAATATTATTGTAATGGGGTGTTTTTACATCCATACTTTACTAATAAAATATACTAGAAATGATAGAAAAGACGAAAATTAACTGAAGTTAGATTGTGGATTAGGAAGCCTTTAATTAATTTAGACTTTTGTTTTCTTTTGAGTTTATTTATTTATTTTTCACAGGAAATAAACAGAAAAGTAAAATCATGCGTTCAGTATTGATTACGAAGCATTTTCCAACACTTTTAGAATTCTGTAACGAAACATCGCTGTAAGTTCTCTGCTTTAGTAAGATTAAAACAAAGAAAATGAAAGTAAATATTTTATAAAACTAGATTACACATATTTGCAAACTAGATTTTAGCAAATCCGTTCCCGGAACACTAGTCCAGTGATTTTGTGCAACTTTGTATTTAATCTACAGATATTTGTATATTCTGCATAGTATAAAACTTAGTTCAGTAAGAAAATGCATTATAAATTGAAAATTCACTTTTGGTGATTTTTATCATCATACGGAAACATACTTGAATTCTTTTGTATAGCCTTGTATATTACCAACAGATTTTGATATGCGACCCATATTAAAATAGAATTTACTACAGTATAAAATATGGTTAAAACTACTTAAATCCTATTTCCAGCCATTTTCATACTTAGGATGTCATGTGCCTACTACTTTGCATGGTTTTGTATATTACTTTACCATTTACCTTTATACCTTTATATTACTATTTGTATATTACTTACTTTTGTAATTACTTTTTTGTATATTACAATAGCATCTCTGAATAGTAGTTTCTAATGTAATTCAATTTGAAACGGCATAACTCATTTGAAAGTCAACTTTAAGCTATTCGCATTCATAATCAGCCAGGGATGTAGTGGAAAGTATACGGGGGTATACGCTATATACCTTCTAAATTTTTAAAGAAACACCGTATCCCCTCTGTTTCTCAAAAAAGGCACTGTATAAACTCTCTAGAATATACTCTCTAGAGATGGGAAATATAGTTATTTTTCGTTACCAGGTTACATCGTTCCATTCTTTTACAGGTAACAGGTTCCAACAACCTGTTATTTTATAACATGTAACTGACGGATATTTTAATTAGAAGGTCTTTCAAACAAAACGTTTTAAATAACTTTTCTACATAATTATAAATGCTGTATTATTCAAAATCAGTTTATGATTAAACACTTGATTTTTGCGAGACAAGACTAAACTTAATTAATTATGATAATTTGAATATCATGCATTTTTGGCATTTTCTGATACTTAAACAGGTTTTTCCAGTTATGGTGATTAAAATATTAGAAATTCATAAAATTCTAAGTATTATAATTCAGTAAGTTTTGAGCATACAAGAATAAATTTTTACTGTTTTACTTGTTAGAACATGAAAAAATAAAGCTTATAGGACTCACACATCGGATAAAGTTTGTAATTTCTTATCTATTTAAAAATAATGTAAATTGGTTTTTATATGATGCACAGGAAAGGAAAATTTGAAACATTTTTACAATTGGAACTATAGCGCAAAAACTAACGGTTTAGAAATTAGTTATTGGTAAATAATAAGAGACACTCTGCATAGTAATAAATAGAGTTTAAACACTATTTCTAACAAAAAATAAATAAATAAATAAATAAATTTATACAGTATAGATTATGAAACACCTTCCAACGCATTTAGAATGCTGTAACAAAACTTGACAATTTACTAAGGTGGGATGGCGTCTTATTGAACACTTTGGAAAAAAACAATGCATTTGAAAACACGATTTCTTCTATTACCATGAGTAGTCGTTAAAATATGCGATTTTTTTTTTTTTTTTCCAGCACTGTATATGATCTACAGACATGTGTGCTTACTATATATAATATGCTAAAAGTTAGCTCTATTAAAAGTGCATATGATCTAAAATTTGTACAAACCAAGTAACATTTAAAAAGTAGTTAAACTTTAAAACGCATACCATTATTAAAAACGCACTTCCAGCAATTTTTGTTCATAGGTTTCAATAATTCAATTAATTTTAATTTTCTTCGATACCCAAATACTTTTGTATGTTCTTATAAATAAGCGATAGATTCTATGCACACCATATTCTTTAGTAAGAACCTTGTAGTATATGAGAGTGATGTATATCAATTTTAGTATATTTTAAATACTGTAATATCATTAAAATACACAGCGAGTGATTTTTCAACATACACCGTAAAGTAATGGAATTCTTCTGAGCGGTCCTGGGTACTTCTTTCTCAAAACCGAACATGCCATACTAAATTCTAATAATACATATATCAATTTCATGGCAATCAGACTATATTTACACGAGTTAGAGCAAGGACAGACAAACCGAATTCATAAACACTTTTCAACTACATTGTAAAATATTATAAAAGAAAAATTGGTCCGCGACTTAATAGCGGCCGCACATCAATCAACATCATATTCAAAGTTAATTTCACAAGAACACAAAAATATTCTTTATATTCTTTTAATCGAATGCAATTCATACAGACAAATTTCGTTCATACAAATATACTTTTCAAATTAATTACAACTGTACTAAAATTAAGTTATTTCACAAATTATGGAAAGCAATTTTCTTTCTTTTCCTTTCTTTCTTTCTTTTTTTTCCTTTCTTCTTTTAGCGAAATAAAATCACAGAAATAAAATCTTTTAACGCAAATGCAAAACAAAAATAATAAAAATATTTGGCCGGAAAACAAAATTTATAATGCCAAAATCTCCCCCTCTCTCTCTAAAAAATTTCATGAACATGTAGTAATAACCCTTTTAAATATTCAAAAACGAGTAAACCCTCAGTATCTTCCATCACCCTTCCAATATCAACATAGAATCTTTCCCTATTGAAAATCATTTAATACTTCCTCTTTCATTACTTCCGAAAACCATAAAGAATAAACAAACACTTTTAATAAAATGTCATTCACTCAGATAAAATTGTTATTTCTGTTATATTTATTATCAACATATTTTTTCAACTTAAAACACTTTTGTACCAAATGTTACCAGTCTCAGCAGAAAATATTTACAGATGAATAATTGCAAACATGTTAAATTATCTGTTACTTACCCATCATACGTAGTATAGGGTAAGTCTTGCAATCGTTTTGGAAATCAAAAAATTTTTTTGACGGATTTACACGTTTCAGATACTGGAGATTCCGAAAAACATATATTTTTTTTTTTTTAATTTTGCCGTCCGTCCGTCTGTCTGTCTGTCAGTCTGTCTGTCTGTAAATCCTGTCTCCCGAACAAATTGAGATAGATACTTGAAATTTTGTATGTACTTAGTATGTAAGAATGGGACGAAGCCTATTTAATATCAGTAATCTCGATTATCCGGAACTATTTTTTTCGGACTCTCGAAAAATTCATTCTGATGAAAGGTATATAAAAATTTTCGATTTTTAATTTTTATTTTAAAGAGTGGATATAAAAGGCAATGAAATAACACAAATTTTGCATAAAAAAACGAAGTCGATCGAATTATTAGTTGCCGAGATATGTGTAATCCTGTTTTCCGCATTCTTTGATTTTTCATGACCCTGTATTTTAATCAAATTTCAATTCAAAGATATATTTTAATTGGAAATGAGACGCTTCATCCGACGCAGTCAATTGTTAGTTAATATGATTATTATTTTTAGAATTATAAGGATGTTTCTTTTACGCAATCCGGTATTACTTGAGTATTTTGGCGTTTTATATAATTTGTCGAATTTGGCTCATCAGCAATTCATTAATAAAGCATGACTATGTATATTAAAACTATTTAAACTTGCGTTTAAATTTTATTTTGGAATTGCAGTGCATTTTATAAATAGGGTTATATTTAATTAACAGGGACTTTTCGGTAACATGTTAACGCAATATTAGGTTCCAGCATAGTAAGAGTGTTTTTTATCCTAATACGTTAAATAATGCCCATCCCTAATACTCTCTGCCTTGAGCGTATATTCTTTTCTTAGAGCGTATATCCTCTGTTATTTTTACGACTACATCCTTGTAATCAACAATGCTTACGAGTTCTTTTGTGTAGGTCTGTATATGATATATAGTATTTATACACACCACTGTTTGATAAAATGCTATTTAATTTTCTACTGGCTGTGACACCTAGCAACCAAGATATACCTAATTATTTCAAAATGTAAAAAGTTTTCTGTGCAAACGATAATTTGTGATAAATACATTATCTGTTTATTTCTTCAGTTTTTACCTAAGCTGTGTGAAACAATATTCTTTTTGTTTATGAGTTTGATTAGAATGTTTTTTATGAGAATATGTGAAAAAATGCTACGGTTTTTTATTGGAGTTGTCTTTTGTTAAATTATCTATGTTCGAAAGAATTTGAGATGAGTGTTCTCATGAGAATAAACTATTTAAAACCAGATATGAGTAATTAATTTTGAGTTGAGTAAGAAATTAATAATAAACTTTCGAACAATTGAAATAATCATATGGTCCGTCTCTACGGAGAAAAATCAGCGAGTTGTTGTTCTACGTCAATGACTGAAGGATAACTGGTGAATATTTTGTTCTGCTTTGCTATTTCTTCGTATCTAGAAATAATCTTTTAAAGAGTCAAGAAGGGTAAGTGCACCCATTTAATTTTTATTCGTTAAAAATGAGTATGAAAGAATTAAATGCGAAAAAGAAAATTTACAAAACAAATTTAACAAAACTAAAAGAAAAATTATCGAACTCTGAGCTAGAATTAAATGAATTAATTCTCATAAAGGAGAAACGGAATAAATTAGAGCAAAACTTTTCTGAGTTATTTGAGTCTATTTATAAGATAAGCAACGAAGATAAAATTGAGGATTTTATTACGGAAACCGAGGAAATTAATGAAATATTAGAAATAATGGAATTTGAACTTACGAAAAAGTTATCAAAAATGAAATTGCAAACTGTTAATTTAGAAAACGCCACAAAGGCTGAAAATAACATAAAATTGCCGAAGTTAACTCTTCCTGTATTTACGGGTAATTTGCATGAGTGGCTTTCTTTTAAGGATATATTTAAGGCTACTGTACATGAAAATTCAAATTTGTCAGGGACAATGAAATTACAATTTTTGAAGTCTTCGTTGAGAGGAGATGCCTTTCGTATAATCCAATCTATTTCAATCGTGGATTCTAATTATGAAGTTGCATGGTCGCTTTTGGAAGAAAGGTTTTCAAATTCGAGAGAACAAGTTTACGCGCATTTAAAACGTTTTTTAAATATTCCCGTTATTCAAAATGAGTCCCCAGCAGCATTATTAAATCTAATAGATATAACAAATGAATGCATTAGGTCGTTAGAGATTTTAGAACAAAAAGTTGAGGGGTTTTCTACTACTATGTTTGCTTATATTTTAGCTCAAAAATTAGATGTAAATACAAAAATGTGGTAGGAAAGACATCTTAAACGGGATAATTTACCGAGTTTAACTGAATTGCTAGAATTCTTGAGAGACCACGCGCGTACACTAAGTGCGTCCAAACAAGTAAATACAAAACGAAATTTTCAAAACGAAAGCCAAACAAAGCATAGCTTTTCAAAGGTAACTTCCATAGTTGCGAGTTTAAATGAGAAAAATATGCGCAAATGTGTTGTATGTAACCAGGAGAATCACAGTGTTTTTAAATGTCCCAAATTTCAAAAATTTAATGTACAGGAAAGAGTAGAGTTTGTTAAAAAAAAAACAATATGTGCTTTAACTGTCTTTCAGAATTCCACTGCGTCAAAAAATGTAACTCAACATTCTCGTATTCAAAATGCCATAAACGCCACAATATACTTCTTTATTTTGATAGGCGTGAGAGAAATTCCAATGCGGTGGGAAACACAAAAAATTATAGTGATAAGGAAGTGCCAAATGCATTGTCAACGAATGAAAGTAAATTGAATGAAAGTATGAACGAATGAAAGAATACGTCAACATTAATTAATTTATTAATTAATGTTGACATTTAATTAATGTTAATTTATTAATTTATTAATTAATGTTATCATTAATTAATTTATCAACGAATGAAAGTATACGTCAACATTAAATGCTGACGCCATACCATTTGAGTTAAATAACCAAATTCAAAATTTCACTGGTACTTCAAATGTGAGATCGAATAATGTTAAAACAGTTCTTCTTTCCATTGCTATTGTTTATATGAGAGATAAATTCGGAAAAAAAGTTCCGGTGCGTGCTTTATTGGACAATGGTTCAATGAGCAATTTTTTAACATTGCAGTTAGTTGAAAGATTAGGAATTCGAAAAGAAAAAAGTAATATTTCGGTATCGTGTTTAAGTGGATCCTCTGTAGCGGTAAAAAATAAAACTACTGCCTTGACCAGTAATAATTCGGGAGATTATAGCCGAGAGCTAGATTTCCTTATCATACCAAAGATTTCGCAAATTATGCCCTCGAAATATATTAATATTTCAGAGCTAGGAATTCCAGAGTCTATCATTCTTGCTGAGCCTGAATTTAATAGACCAGAGAAAATAGATCTTTTGCTAGGAGCTGAAGTATTTCTAGAATTGATAAAGGTGGGTCGTATGAAGCTACCAAATTCTAAATTAATACTGCAAAATACGGTGTTCGGTTGCATAGTAAGTGGGAGTATTTACGATTGTAACGATCAGGAACAAATACATTGTGGGTTAATTATTGAAACAGATGTAAATTTTGAAATGAAAAAATTTTGGGAAATTGAAAGAGTAGTAGAAAGTACATCATTGAGAAACACAGAAGAATTAGCATGCGACACCCACTTTATAAACACACACCAGAGAGATATAACAAATTCATAGTACAAATGCCGTTGAAAAAGGATCCTAGTTCTTTGGAAGAATCAAAGCAATTTGCGAAAAATAGATTAAATTCACTTTGGAATAGGCTAGTCAAAAATCCAAATCTTTTAGAGTTATATTGCGCATTTATGGCGAAGTATAGAGAATTAGGCCATATGGAGGAAGTAGAGAAAACAGATGAGTCAATACATGCGAATTATCTACCTCATCATGCTGTTTATCGCCCAGATAAAAGTTCTACAAAATTTAGAGTTGTCTTTAATGGTTCACATGCAACTTCATCAGGAGAATCCCTAAATTCCATACAGCTGAATGGAGGTGTCATTCAAGATGATTTGTTTTGCATAATACTTAGATTTCGTACACACCTCTATGCATTTACAGCAGATGTAAAAATGATGTATCGCATGATACTTATTGATAAAAGTCAAAGTGATTTACAGCGCATAGTTTGGAAAGATACTGTAAATGGTGAGATGAAATATTACAGACTATGTACAGTCAATATGGCACAACTAGTGCCCATTATTTAGCCATGCGCTGCCTTAAACAGCTTGGTATAGATGGTGAATCTCAATTTCTGTATGCTTCTGGTGTAGTACAATCAGACTTTTATATGGACGATGTCCTGACTGGAGCAGCTGACCTAAAATCGGCAAAGAGATTGCAAATTGAGCTTATTCAACTATTAAATACGTGCGGCATGAATTTACATAAATGGTTTAGTAACCATCCAGAATTAATGGAGCTACCCTTTAAAAATGAGAATTATACTTTTGAAAATATGAGTGAAACTAAGGCACTAGGACTTTGTTGGAATGCCAATGATGATGCTTTTAATTTTAGTGTATCATTCAGTGAGCAAACCAAGGTAACTAAAAGAAGTGTGCTGTCAAATATTGCTCGCATTTTCGACCCCTTGGGTCTACTAGCACCAGTTGTGACGAAAGCAAAAATTTTCCTACAAAGACTGTGGAGACTGCAAATTGGTTGGGATGAAAATCTCCCTACAGCTGAGCTTGATGATTGGTTGCAGTTTCTAGAATCATTAAGAGCCATCAACAATATAAGTGCTGTTAGATACATTTTTATAAATAATCCAGTGCAAATTAAAATTTGTGGCTTTTCAGATGCTTCGGAGAAAGCCTACGGTGTGGCATTGCATGTTGTGTCTTCAAATTCTTCAGGAGAGCAAATTTCTCAGTTGCTTTGCAGTAAAAGTCGAGTTGCACCAATCAAAACAATCACTATTCCTTGCTTGGAGCTCTGTGGTGCAGTTTTATTAGCCAAATTGGTGAATAAGGCTGCCAAAACCTTAAAAGTTCCTAAAGAAGCTGTCTACTATTATTCAGATAGTACTATTGTATTATGTTGGATTCGAAAACAGCCGTGTGACTTAAAAACCTTTGTGTCATCACGTGTGGCTACGATTCAGAATCTTTCTGATATCAGTCATTGGGGACATGTGGCTTCTTCTGATAATCCTGCTGATCTTGTGTCACGAGGTGTAGATCCAGACAAACTTCTCCAGAGTAGCTTATGGTGGAAGGGTCCACTATTCCTAACACAACAAACTGAACATTCTCCAAATATTGTTGAACTTGAGCAAAATGATAAGGATCTATACATAAGTGAACTTAAACATACAGCTTCAAAGACTTTTTCAGAGACTACACTTTTAATATCAGACTGTTCATTTTTTATTGACTATTTTTTGCAATTGAGTAATAATTATGCTGAATTAATAAGAATTCTTAGCTATGTTTTCAGGTTCATTCAGAATGTCAAGAAGCCAAAAGAAAGGTATTCAGGTAAGTTAACATCTGCTGAATTGAAGAAAGCTGAGCAGTTTATCATAAAATCTGTTCAAGAAAAAGCGTTCAGTTCTGAATTCACATTGTTATCTAAGGGTAAGGAGTTACCAAAAAATAGTAGATTGCTTTCATTAAATCCTTTCTTGGATAAAAATAATTTAATCAGAGTTGGAAGTCGTCTCCAAAATAGCACGGTAAATTATGCCCAAAAACACCCAATTGTACTGCCCTCTAAACACAAATTAACAGAATTAATTATTGAGTTTTATCACAAAAAATATCTACATATAGGACCACAAAATTTACTTTATTGTGTTCGAAGAGAATTTTGGCCTTTAAACGGTAGGGCTATTTGCAGAAAAATTGTACATAAATGTATTACATGCTTTAGGGCCAAACCTAAATTGTTAGAGCAAATTATGGGCGAGCTCCCGAAAGAAAGAATAAATGTAGACTTTGTTTTTAATTGCACAGGAACTGATTTCTGTTGTCCATTTTTGATTAGGTATAAAGGTCAACGTAAAGGTATTTTTCACAAAGTTTATGTTTGTATTTTTATTTGTATGGTAACAAAGGCAGTGCATTTGGAATTAGTTACTGATTTAACGTCTGAGGCTTTTATTGCCACATTAAAGAGGTTTTTTGCCAGACGAGGCAAACCTCGAAAATTTTTCAGTGATAATGCAGGCAATTTTGTGAAGACTAATGTAGAGCTTAAAAGGTTGCATGAATTGGTAAACAAACCAGACCAGAACCGTACTAATTACTTGTTATCTGAAGGTATTGCTTGGGAATTCATTCCCCATAGAGCTCCAAATTTTGGAGGTTTATGGAAATCGGGAGTCAAGTCCTTCAAGTATCACTTTAAACGTGTTGTGGGCAACTCTAAATTAACTTATGAAGAAATGTTAACTATAATTGTCCAAATTGAAGGTATCTTAAATTCGCGCCCGCTTACTCCCTTGAGTACAGATATTGATGACTTGGAGATCTTGACCCCGGGACATTTTCTTATTGGTCGCCCACTTAATGCCATTGCTGAATCTGACCTGAGTAATATTGAAGATAATAGACTTAACTTATGGCAAAAGACCACTAAAATGGTTCAACCATGTGGAAAAAGTGGAAAAATAGTTATTTAAGTACATTGCAGCAAAGGCATAAGTGGATGATATCAAAAAACAACCTCAAAATAGGAGATATGGTTGTAATAAAGGAAGATGATCTTCCAGTGTCTAAATGGTTATTAGGGAGAATTGTAGAGGTATTTTTTGATAATGATAATAGAGTAAGAGTTGTAAATATAAAAAACCCAAATAGAATATATAAAAGAGCAGTATCCAAAATTGCTGTATTACTTCTTGAAAAGTAATTCAGTTTTTATAAGAAAGTGTACATTATTGTAAAATTTCTTTATTTATTATGTATTATGTAAAATTGTTTAAATATTTGCTTAAATTTAACTTAACTGTGACTCATTTATATTGTATTTAATTGTATTGTTATTTATATTTTTTACAATGGTTGTAATTCCAGTGTTTTAGTTTGAAACCCCCCTCAGAGGTTTCAAGAGGGGCGGTATGTTTGATAAAATGCTATTTAATTTTCTACTGGCTGTGTCACCTAGCAACCAAGATATACCTAATTATTTCAAAATGTAAAAAGTTTTCTGTGCAAACGATAATTTGTGATAAATACATTATCTGTTTATTTCTTCAGTTTTTACCTAAGCTGTGTGAAACAATATTCTTTTTGTTTATGAGTTTGATTAGAATGTTTTTTATGAGAATATGTGAAAAAATGCTACGGTTTTTTATTGGAGTTGTGTTTTGTTAAATTATCTATGTTCGAAAGAATTTGAGATGAGTGTTCTCATGAGAATAAACTATTTAAAACCAGATATGAGTAATTAATTTTGAGTTGAGTAAGAAATTAATAATAAACTTTCGAACAATTGAAATATTCAACCACGTACGCAAAAATTTAGTTAAACGTAAAAACGCATACCATAAATGAAATCGTACTGCCAATATTTATAGCTAACAGACAGTACGTCAAATGCAATACTGAATCCTAAATCTTTTGTATGTCCCTGCAAATGAACGATACCTGCTATGCATATCATACTATACATCAATTATCTTGTAGTAAGTCAATGTAATGTATATTAATTCCTTTATATATTTGAAATAATGTGACAGTACCAAAATAATCTTCTTCTGCAAACAACGTTTGCAGAATCCTGTTCATTTGGAATTGCGTAATGGCATTAAAATATTCTGCGAACGATTTTTCTGTATATATCATAATACAATGAATTCGTTTGAGTACCCCTGTAAATGAGCTATTAATCCACTATTCTTACATTTCAGTTAACACTTAATATACAATAATGAGCATACCATAATAAGCATCATATTTCAAATGTATGAAAATCCGAATATATTTACGTAAGTTAGAGCGTGGACAAACGGACAAGCAGTCAGACAAATTGAACTCATAAATATTTTTCAACATTGTTGAAAAGTGTTAAAACTAATATAATGTAAATATAAATTAATATAATATATATAGAATTAATATAAATTAATAGTGATAATTTTTGTCAGAAATGCTATTTTCTGCCGATGTGCCTGCTCGGAATTATGTGTGTTACATATTACGTACTTCCGAAAATATAATTTAGTTTTATATTTCCGCCGCCTATTTCCTTTCTCCCCTATCATTATTATAACCACCAAGGCTTCAATATTTACACTGTTTTAATCTGCACGAGCATAAAAATTTATGCATACTTAATGATCAAATTTCAGATGCTTTAAGTATTTGCTTTTCCAATAATTATTAGATTTCCATCCTTAATTACAAGAAAAATCAATATTTACGGAACAACTAATTAAATTCTAACTACATATTCAAGTAATTTTCTCCCTCGCTCTTTTAAATAATTGCATGTCTTTTTGTTAAAAAATGGCACTGTTCTGGCCTATACGCTTAAATTATTATTTTTTTTAAATTGCGGTTGAATTTAAACATTTAATCAGCTCACTATTAGTTCATTCCTTTATTTTAAAAACACTGGCATTTTAAAGTTGTTAAATTTATAACTGATTTATATTCACAAGATTTATTTTATATTTCAATGAAAATTTTGAACATCAGGAATAACAATATATACATACATTAAACAAAAACATAAATTGCAGAACAAATTTTAATTTTTAAAAAGTTCCCCAGTTAAACTGATGGTATTGGTCTCACAGGCTATTCACCTAATTGTATGTCACCTATTTCACCTATTATTTCAAACAATAATGCCCCCCCCCCCAAAAAAAAAAGTTTAGCTAAATGAATGGGGAATTATCTTTCCCTTTTCCACCCTTTATACTTAGTCATTGAACCTCCAAATTTAATCAGAAAAGTACCTTCTCAGAATAAACCAGAATCACAATTGAAGCAAACCGGATAATTCTGCATGAAAAATCCATTTATCTAAATTATGGGAGGATTAGCCCCTAGTCCCCCCCCCTTTGTACTTAACACTTTCGCTGCCGCTTACGTGAAGATGTGATGATGGTAAGTGCCGCACTGTAGAAGTGGGTTTTTCCCAGAAGCCGATTTACTTTTTATAACAAAGAATCAGTAAAAGATTTTCCCACTTCAGCGCATGCCTGGCTATTGAACATCACCTAACATCACGCGCTGGCGCGTGAGTGGCCCTTTAATGTTGGCGCCATATCACGCGCTTTCGCGTGAGCGGCAGCGAATGTGTTAATTAATGAACTTCTAAATCTAATCAGGGAAGAGCCTTATCAAAATAAACCGTTATACAGTAAAACCCCGATCTATCGTTCCCGCATCCTTCGTTTTCCCGTATTGATCGTTTTATTTCTTTGGTCCCTGCACAAATTATATTTAAATAATGTTAACGAAACACGCAAGCAAGACACTTTCTTTGCAAAAGTATTTTTTGCGCATGCATCGTTTTTACAAAAGCACTTTTCCCACATTTTTGTGCGAAAAAATGATGAAGAATGCTCAACAGAAGGGAAAGAAAACAATGATGCTGGTGACGATAATATAAATGAAGAGTGGTTGCGTGTAGCGGAGGATGTATCTGAAGAGAAATTTAACTATTATATTTCCATTGGTCAAGATGTTGCGACATATTGTGTCCTAAGAATATTAGGTATGTGTGATGATGCGAAAAATAAAATAAATGGCGAAGAAGCGGAGTATGTAACTTATGCCTATGAAGCTTAGCCTGCACCAGTGACAAGCCTGTCTAACGTAATTATGGCATTTGAAATTGTACGAAGGTTTATACATGCACATGAAATTTACAGAAAATGATCAGAAAAATGGTGTACATCTTGAAAAAATGTTGTTTAAATTAAAAATCCATCCCAGCCAATATATATATATATATATATATATATATAGAGAGAGAGAGAGAGAGATTTTTTTTAAAATAAATATTTATTGTCTATAACTTTTATTTATTTTTTATTATTTATTTGTTTTTTTACAATTTGATAAGTATCAAATTAGTATTTATTAGCATTAGTATTACTAAATTAGTATTTATAGTGTATTAGATTGCATGCATTAGTAATGCATTACGATTGTTTTTTCCTGTTTTGACATTAAGGGGACTTTGGGTCTAAAATAATGTAAAATAATTTAAAATAATAATAATAATAAGTTATTTTATTTAAATAATTTAGTTTTGCTCACTAATAAGATATATCTCCTTTTTATCAAATAATTTACAAATTACTCCATATAATATCTGAAAAATATATTTAATGTTTAATAATATTTTAATATTTTTGAGAGGGTTTTGCTGTGTCGGCAAGGCGCCGGCCGATACATCGATATTTTCTCGAAAGATATTTAAAATATATGTGTAATTCTAATTTAAAAAAAAAAAAAAAAAAAAAAAAAAAAAAAAAGTTTGTTTTGGAAATTTTTATATTTCATATTTCAATATTTCGAGATGCACGTGGTCCGGACATCGAGTAGTGTATTCATACACGGCAGGTGTCCGATATTTTGAAGGACAGCATGGTTTTCCTTTCATGGAAAATTTATTATAACAAAGAAAAATTGTAAACGGCAATGCCGTTCTTTTGTTTAAAAATAATGTGAAATTTTGTTGAACAACCCAAATATCTAAAATACATGTGAGACATCAAGCGGATTATTTTACTACGCAATGGAAACGAAGTGATGCGGCACGGAGATAAAAAGGGGAACGGAGGAAGATCGTGGAGGCTTTTGGGAGAATTCTGCAAGTGGCAAGAAGAACAGCGTATTCGGGCTTCGTTACGGCGGCAGTGGAAGGTTTCGTCTCTCGTGACGGGAAGGAGCGAAGCGGAGGTTTGGATCTCGGCGAATTTCGAGGAGAAGAATGGGCTGCCTGAATGGAAGATCTACTTGATGAAAAGTCCATGTTTAATTGAAGATTTTAAAATTGTTACCATGGGGTAATATTTAAGGTACCTTTATTTTCTTTCTTCCCCGGGGTAGTAAAGCATATGCTTATTTTTATTTCATGTTAAACGCTAGTATTATTTTTGTAATTCTTTAATGTTAACTTAATTTTCATTTAATATTTAAATAAAATGTTAGTTATAATTTATTCAATGATTTAAGTCTTTATTTACCTTCTTCCCACAGCAGCTTATGTTCTTTGAGATTGTTTTTTTTTTTTTTTTGTTTATGCAACCGAGAATATTTACTAATTACTATACGATCAGACTTTTGATGTTAATTGAAGATTTATTTAAATTTAGTTTAATTTTTATGTTAAAGTTCGGTAGAATATATTTTATTCTACCACGTGTTCGTGTCTAACCATCTTAATTTGGGGATCGACACAACACATTTTGGTGCCTCGTGACCTTTGCCATTTTGGCGTCGCGATTTATTTTTTTTATTTTATTTATTTATTTATTTTTTTTTTTTTCATGGTACCGCGGATTTAGCCATTTTCGGCGCCGTCACCTGGTAGAATTTTTTTTTTTTCTTTATTACTTTCGGCTGCTGTGGTTATTAAAATATGGTGTTTAACTGGAGTAATTAATGGTTTAACTGGAGTAATTTAACAAGAAAAAAAAAATGATGAAATTTTGAATAAGAGAAATTTTAATAAGGTTACGATTTTTATTTTTTCATTATTTTTGTATGTTACATGAATTTTTAAATTGCAATTTATTTGATATTTTATTGTATTTTGTGGGTAAAATTATTTTTTTGAGGTTAGAAAATGGCTTTAGATTCTGACAGTTTTGAGCATGAGGTGGAAGAGAGTGGGTCCGGGCAGAATGAGACTCATAAAGAGTCTAATATGAGTAGTATAGGGACTAATACGGGCAAGGAGTATAGTCAGTCACCATCTCCACCAATGCTGACCCCAATTAAGGATTCAGAGACAATTAGGAGTGTAAATAATCAAGTGTCTCTGGTACCTAACCTCACTTTTAATTTTAACCAATTTATAGGAAATATTCCAAATTTTTCGGGGGAAAACCCTGACATTACTGTGGGGGACTTTATTGACAAAATTTTAGAAATTAAAGACTTCGCAGGATGGCAAGAAGCGCAATGCGTTTTTGCCATCAAGTTAAAATGCATAGGAGAAGCGCAAAAATTTCTAAAATCGCAACCCCATTTGAAAAAAACACAAAGTTTCTTAATTTTGAGGGAAGCGTTAACTAACAGGTTTAGTAAAACCGTAGATGAAGCATGTCATTTACACGAATTCACTATGGCTAGACAATTCCCAAGAGAAACCAATAGAGCATTTTTATCCAGAGTTTTGGGGTTGTCGTACAAATGCTTCGCTGACCAAGAAACTATCAGAGAAAAACTCTTAGTTCAAAAATGTCTCCAAGGCTTACAACCGGAAGTAAGAAAATTCATTATGCCTCATTCTCCAACCACATATCAACAAATTTGGGATTTGGCTATATGCCACGAGAAGTGTGCAGAATACGATGACACACAAATGACGGTAAATGTTGCACAGGCCGGTAGTAGTTCTTCCAATGAGCTACAGGAAATAAAAAATTTAATTCAAACTGTGGTTAGTGAGAATGATAGAAAAATCGCCGAGTTAAGCAACCAAGTACAAACGTTATTACAAATCACACAGTCACAGGGACACAATTCTCAAAATACTAACACTGGTCACACACAAAGACACTTTCGACCGAGGAGACCAATCACTTGTTATAGATGTAATCAACAAGGACACTTAAAAAGAAATTGTACCACAGTATTGACTCAAAATACCAATGAAGGGTCGTTAAACCAGTAAGGGGGCAAAACGGGAGTGTACCACTGTCTTTGGATTCTCCCCCTAAAACGGTACGCATCGATACTATTAATGCAAAAGTGGGACAATTACCAATCATTTCATTAAATGTAAATAAAAAGAAAATTGATTGTCTCGTGGATTCTGGAGCTGCAATAAATTTAATTTCGAATGAATTTTTAGACCAATATTTACCAAATTGGGTTGAAAAGAGTGAGCCTTGTGCAATACAAGTAGTCGGGGTTAATAATGATGTAATGAATTTAGACAAAAAAATTATACTGTGTTTAAATGATGGAGAAGTTAAATTTGAAGTAAATTTTATTATCAGTTATACCTTAAAGGCTAACTATAATGCAATTCTAGGATCTGAATTTTTAAAATCTTATAATATCATTATGGATTATAGAAATGAAACCTTAAAATATTTAAATCACACAATTTTATGGAACAATATCAAAAACATAGAAGTTAATTCAATAAATTTACATAAATTCGAAGGTGTGGGAAGTACTGTAACAAAGAATGTCATTGAACCTAGATCTGAGCAATTCGTTAAAATTAAAATTAATGGTCTTCCGCAAACGCATAAGTTAATTTTTGTTCAACCTTCGGCTAAATCTCTAAACAATTCTTGGTTAGTAGCAAATGGAATATATAACTATGAGGGCAATAAAGATATATGGATTAAAATAGCCAATGTCACTGAAAGGAAAATTCATATCAACAAAAATTGTCAGATAGCCAAAATCGAATTTGTTGAGGAAGTTAATGTTCAGAATACTACGGTAAATAATTTAGAAGTAGAGAATGAGATTACAGAATTTAACCCTTGTGGAGGAAAATTTGATTTAAATCATTTAAATGATTCCCAGAAGCAGGCGGTTATGAAGATAATAAATAAAAATAAAGCCATTTTTGCACAGTCTGTCAAGGATTTAACGGGTTGTAACACAACTAGCCATAGAATTTATCTCACTGATGATATTCCTGTCCGTTCCAAACCGTATAGGACTCCGTATGCCTTAAGAAAAGAATTAAAACAACAAATTGATGACCTAATCGAAGCAGACATTATTACTCCTTCTGATTCTCCTTACGCATCCCCTGTAATTCTAGTAAAAAAGAAAAATGGAACTTACCGTTTAGTATGTGATTATAGGAAATTAAATTTAAAGACTAAGCCCTTACCGTTTCCTCTCCCGCATATTTCTGATTTATTAGATAAATTAAATGGTGCTCATTACTATACATCTTTAGATTTATGCTCGGGATACTGGCAAATGAACTTGCATCCCGAGGACAGACACAAGACTGCGTTTTGTACGGAATTCGGGTTATTTGAATGGAAACGTTTACCTCAAGGTCTTGTCAATGCCGCTGCCTCTTTTCAACGGCTTGTTGCTACGATTTTACTAGGTTTAGATACGAATACTTACATTGATGACATAATTATTGGTTCGGCAACTTTTGAAGAGCACATCGATAAATTAGATATGGTTTTTAGGAGACTAAATTCTCATAATTTAAAAATCAATCCTGAAAAATGTCAAATAGCAAAAAATTCTATCACTTACTTGGGATTCCAAATTAAAAACGGTGTGGTCTCTCCAGATGAAAGAAATATAAAAGCGGTAGAAAACTTTCCAATTCCAAAAAATAAAAAGGCAGTTCGTAGTTTTCTAGGAATATGTAATTTTTATAGGAAATTTATTGATCATTTTGCTGATATCGCAAAACCTTTAACAGAGTTAACTAAATTGAAAACTCCTTTCATATGGAGTCAGGAAGCAAACTCTGCTTTTAATAAATTAAAACAATGTTTGACTACTTACCCGGTTTTATTATTACCAAACGTTGAGCAGCCTTTCTTTTTACATACCGATGCATCTGGCTTCGCGTTAGGTGCAGTTCTTAGCCAAAGAGATGAGTCAGGTGATTTACATCCAGTCGCTTATGCGAGCAGAACCCTAAAAGATGCTGAAACAAGATATAGTACTTTTGAAAGGGAACTCCTGGGAGTAGTATGGGGAATTAGTAATTTTAGACACTACCTTTACGGGAGGGAATTCACTTTATATTGTGATCAGCAAGCAATTTCACAGGTGTTGAGAATCCAGGACAGTAGTCGGGTTTCCCGTTGGGCTCTTGCACTGCAAAACTATAACATAAAATACTGCCATACTCCAGGGAAATGCAATATTCCAGCTGATGTGCTATCTAGGAATGTAAATGTAATACAGGAAGTAAATGTTCATCCAAATTTTTCACCAGAATTTGTTAGGTCTTCACAAGATCAAGATGCTAAATGCAAAGACATAATTGACCAGTTGAAAAATCACAATGAAGTACAAATACATGATTTAACTTTCTTTTTAAAGGATAATCTACTATATTGCGTTAACAAACGAGATTCGTATAACGACAATCACACTAAATTAGTTATACCTAAAACTTTAATTTCTCAAGTGTTAAATTTAGCACACGATTCAGTCACGTCAGCACACCCTGGTTTTAAAAGAACTCTAATTAAGACAAAGAAGAATTATTTTTGGTGGGGACAATATAAACATACACTTAATCATGTCAAATCTTGTGTCCAATGTGCCATTAGAAAAGGATATAAATCTAAACAAAAAGCTCCATTACAGAGAGTAGAAATTACTTCACGTCCGTTTGAAAAGATTGCGGTCGATGCAGTGGGTCCACTAAGTACTACAATGGAGGGAAACAAACACATTATTGTCATGACAGACTATTTTACAAGATGGGCTGAGGCGTATCCGGTACCTGACTTAAAATCAGAAACCATAATATCAGTTTTAGAAAAATTCATTTCTACTCATGGTATTCCGGAACACCTCACCACAGACAAAGGAAAATCTTTCCTATCTGAAGCAATACTAAAAGTATATGAGAAGCTTCACATAAAAAAGCATACTACAACTAGTTATCATCCTAGCGCTAACGGGGTTGTGGAACGAGCAAATGGTACTATAGTTAATATGCTAAAACATTTAGTTGATTCTTCAAATGAAGATTGGGACAAACTTTTACATTTTGCACTATTGGCTTACAGAACAGCTTATCACGCGGCTATAGGTGATACTCCGGCACATTTAGTATATGGTAGGGATCTGCTTTTACCTGTTGATCTCATAGCTAAACCCATTCAGAGATCTTATGCAGATACCCGTGAGCTTACCGAAGATTTACAATTAAGGCTAGGCAAAGTTTTTCGTATGGTTAAACAAAATTTAACAAAAGCCGCAGAAAAGCAGGAGGAGTACAGATTAAAATTTGCCACTGATAAAAAATTACGGGTGGGGGATTTAGTACTTTTATACACTCCAGTAGTTAAGCCAGGGGCAAGCAAAAAACTTTCACAATTTAACAAAGGACCTTATCGTATCATTCAACAAACTAATACAGTGAACTTTAAAATTGTACACATACAAAACCCCAAAGATGAACAATTAGTACATGTTGATAGATTATCCCGAATCACAGAGAGAATTATATTTCCTGCACTTTTTGAGGAAGAAATTAAGGACGAGGATGTACAGGACACAAATCAACACATAGATGACAGGGATGTTAGGGATTTTCAATTTGGGGACTTTGATGACCAACTCCCGGTATTTGATGTCATATATAACGGTAATATTTGTGACAATAACAATAATTCTAGGGACAGTAATCACATGTTAAACAACAATCGCATATTAAATATTGATAGTAGCAATGATAATGAACAAAACATTGTTGTTAGGGACAATAATAATCATTTGCTAGATATTGATATTAATGCTAATAATGATCAAATAAATACAGACGTTCCCTCTCAGTCGCATGTGGGGTCTGGGCAAAAGTCGAGGCAGTATAGGAGTACTGAAATTGTTAGTGATTATCAGTTACGTCCCAGAGACACTCATGGTTTTGTTGTGAGACAATAGTTCTCTTACTTGTATTAAATACATATTGTATAGTTGTAATAATAATGTATTGTATAGTATCATGTATATATATTTTTTTTATATTTGTGTATTTGTGTCATGTTTTTTGTATAATATTTGGTTAATCAGGAACAAATTTACCTTATAATCAACTGTATATTTCATATTGTGCACATTGTATCTGAATCCTAGTTGGGTCAATTGTTGGAGATAATGGGTACTATAGACTAGTGTTACTTGAATTTCATTAAATTTAGTTTCTCGGGTTTTTGTTTGCGATTATAGTTTCCTTTAGTAATAGACGTGCTTTTGCTTTGTTTCCAAAAAAATTTTCTTTGGGCAATAAAAATTTTTTTTTGAGGGGACGGAAATGTAATGTGTTATGTTGATTATTTTGGGTCTAAAATAATGTAAAATAATTTAAAATGATAATAATAATAAGTTATTTTATTTAAATAATTTAGTTTTGCTCACTAATAAGATATATCTCCTTTTTATCAAATAATTTACAAATTACTCCATATAATATCTGAAAAATATATTTAATGTTTAATAATATTTTAATATTTTTGAGAGGGTTTTGCTGTGTCGGCAAGGCGCCGGCCGATACATCGATATTTTCTCGAAAGATATTTAAAATATATGTGTAATTCTAATTTAAAAAAAAAAAAAAAAAAAAAGTTTGTTTTGGAAATTTTTATATTTCATATTTCAATATTTCGAGATGCACGTGGTCCGGACATCGAGTGGTGTATTCATACACGGCAGGTGTCCGATATTTTGAAGGACAGCATGGTTTTCCTTTCATGGAAAATTTATTATAACAAAGAAAAATTGTAAACGGCAATGCCGTTCTTTTGTTTAAAAATAATGTGAAATTTTGTTGAACAACCCAAATATCTAAAATACATGTGAGACATCAAGCGGATTATTTTACTACGCAATGGAAACGAAGTGATGCGGCACGGAGATAAAAAGGGGAACGGAGGAAGATCGTGGAGGCTTTTGGGAGAATTCTGCAAGTGGCAAGAAGAACAGCGTATTCGGGCTTCGTTACGGCGGCAGTGGAAGGTTTCGTCTCTCGTGACGGGAAGGAGCGAAGCGGAGGTTTGGATCTCGGCGAATTTCGAGGAGAAGAATGGGCTGCCTGAACGAGAGTTATGTCTAAGAGGAGGTCGGATAATTGGAAGATCTACTTGATGAAAAGTCCATGTTTAATTGAAGATTTTAAAATTGTTACCATGGGGTAATATTTAAGGTACCTTTATTTTCTTTCTTCCCCGGGGTAGTAAAGCATATGCTTATTTTTATTTCATGTTAAACGCTAGTATTATTTTTGTAATTCTTTAATGTTAACTTAATTTTCATTTAATATTTAAATAAAATGTTAGTTATAATTTATTCAATGATTTAAGTCTTTATTTACCTTCTTCCCACAGCAGCTTATGTTCTTTGAGATTGTTTTTTTTTTGTTTATGCAACCGAGAATATTTACTAATTACTATACGATCAGACTTTTGATGTTAATTGAAGATTTATTTAAATTTAGTTTAATTTTTATGTTAAAGTTCGTGACGCCGAGAATATATTTTATTCTACCACGTGTTCGTGTCTAACCATCTTAATTTGGGGATCGACACAACATAACTTATGCCTATGAAGCTTAGCCTGCACCAGTGACAAGCCTGTCTAACGTAATTATGGCATTTGAAATTGTACGAAGGTTTATACATGCACATGAAATTTACAGAAAATGATCAGAAAAATGGTGTACATCTTGAAAAAATGTTGTTTAAATTAAAAATCCATCCCAGCCAATATATATATATATATATATATATATATATATATATATATATATATATAGAGAGAGAGAGAGAGAGAGAGAGAGAGAGAGATTTTTTTTTAAATAAATATTTATTGTCTATAACTTTTATTTATTTTTTATTATTTATTTGTTTTTTTACAATTTGATAAGTATCAAATTAGTATTTATTAGCATTAGTATTACTAAATTAGTATTTATAGTGTATTAGATTGCATGCATTAGTAATGCATTACGATTGTTTTTTCCTGTTTTGACATTAAGGGGACTTATTCGAAGAGAAGCTACGTTGTCGATTCCCATGTTAGTCTATGGGAGAAAATAGATCGCTGTTCTTTCATTGAAATATCAAAATTTCAGAATTTTCTTTTTTTCAGCATATAAATTCGAAAGCTCTTCACATCATTATAAGCTAAAAATATTTTTAAAACAGTTTTAAGTATTTTTAAATTCATGTTAAAGTTTCAAAAAACCCCAAAAAGTGAGATGTGTTGTCTTTATTCGTTTATAACTTTGGATTGAAGAAAGATATAAAAATTTAGAGCTTATGCATGCAAAATTTGATTTGTTTTCTTTTACGTAATTAAGCAACTTTTCAATTTTATTCTAATTAAAACGTTGTAATTCTTAAATTAAAATTAGTTACATCAAAAATCCTTTACAAAACTGTCAAACTGTCAGCCTCATGTAATAAATTGCTTCAGTTCCCGTTGTAAACATAGTTGTAAAGGGATCCGCGCGGGGGGTTGTAGGGTTACTATAAATAGAATGACGCCAGACTTTTGCAAAAAAATTCATTCTTGGCATAGTATTATTGGATAGATGGATAGTCATGGTTAAAAGGAATGAAATAATTATACATTATATCCATGTTTCACTTACGGGAGAGGGAGCGACAGAAAGAATATCTAAGAGTTCTATCTGCGGTTTAAAATTGTATTTTATTTTATAGGATGATGTATCGAAATGTAATTATATCTTGATATCTGTCGGATCTTTTAAAATTAAATTTTCGGAATTGTATTTTTTTAAACAATAGGTGCATAAAAGTCATTTTTAATTAAAGTTTTTATAACTGCCTCCCCCCTCCCCTCAAAATTAGAGATTGGGGAAATGAGAAAATGTTTGAAATCTAGGCGTTTTAAAATTATATTTTGCGAGTTGAAAGGTTCTAATTATAGACACTGATAGTGTTTTTTAATTAAAATTTTGACCATTGTCACTCCCCAGGAATGAGGGTGGGGATGGGTAGGGGCAAAAAACGCTTATCGTGTTCTATCGGACACTTTGAAATTAAATTTTGTGTGATGATAAATTTTTGAGTACATACACATATAAAGTTATTCTTAATTGAAATTTAATGCATATGTCCCTTCTCTAGGGGTTAGGGTGGCAATAAATATGTATCTCGGGTACTGTAAGGAACTCTAAAGTATTGTAGCTCGATACACGATCTAACTAATCGTATCTGGTCGTAGAAGAATTGAATTTTTATAGATTTATTTGTTAAAGAAGGGAAAAAGTTTTTCTAAGAATAATTTATAATACTTACTGATCTAGAATTTTTATTTTTGTAACGCTAGAAAATAACTACTTTTCAGCAAGTGGATTTTCATATGATGAAGAGTATTTGTAAATGTATGCTTTAAAACTAATGGTTTCGAAAATAGTAATGCTAAGAAGGCATCGAATATAGGATGACGTATTATATATATATATATATATATTTCATCTTGCAAATATTATCAGAAATATTTTCTGCTTCTTACTTTTATAGAGGATTTAAGTAACCTATATTTTTTTGTACACAGAGTTTGTACACTGATAACATGATTTTTAAATAAATTTATCCTCCCTGTGCTACCAATCTATGGATGGCGATAAAACCATACCTTGGATTCTAAAAGGCGCTTGAAAGTTAAATTTTGCATGATGGTTAATTCTCGAGAATGGAACCAAATAAAGTTATTCTTAAACTTTTGTTTCTCTTGATTTTCTCCCCGTCGTCGCCCCCCCCCCCCTCCTTGGTATGGGGATAGTTATAAAAAATTCCTTCGAGATATATCAGGCCTTTTTTAAATTATTTGTGAGATGATAAATTCTCGTATTTAATCTGAGATAAAATTATTCTTAATTAAACTCTGTTTCATGTATTCCCTCAAGGATGGATGTTGGGGGAGAGGGGAGGGTGCAAAAATAATAACCCCTCTTAAAATCAAATTTGCAGTTTGGGAAATTGAGTATAGACGAGGATGAAACAATTCTTAAATCAAATTTTTATCACAGTATCTGCAAAAAATATGCACACATATAAAAGGGTGTATACAGTGGTAAACGGAAAAAAAGTGACCGGAAAAAAAGTTATCGGAAAAAAGTGACATAAACTACAAAAGCGGAAAAAAAGTGACACGGAAAAAAGTGACGCGGAAAAAAGTGACAAGGAAAAAAAGTTACCGGAAAAAAAGTGACAAGGAATTGATTTTGGGGATTTATTATTGATTTTGGGGATTCATTGGTTAAATATGAAAGGGGGATCGGGGGGGGGGGGGCTCATGGTTTAGGTAAATGGGTTTTTCATGCTGAATTAACTGTTTTGGTTCAATTTTTGGATATACGTTCATCCTGAAAAGACGGTTGCCTGATTAGTTTTGGGAAGGGACGATTACCCTCCCCCCTCCCATCCATCCTCAATTAGATGAATGGGTTTTTACACAGAATTATCCAACGTGTGTCAAATTTGCATATAGGATCTTTTCGATAAGGCTTATGTATAGTATAAAATGCCTGAAGAGATTCTAGGAGTTTAAGGGTTAAATATAGAGGGGGAATGGGGGATAACCTTTCTTAAATTAAAGGCTTTTTACGCATAATTATCCGATTTGCTTAAAATTTTGGACATAAGTTCATTATGATAAGACGTATCTTAGATTAGTTATGGGTTCTTCTGCTTATTATAAAGCGGGGGGGGGGGTCGAGCAATTCTCCCCCTCAAACTAGATAAATATGTTTTTATGCAGAATTATTCCATGTATTTCAATTTTAAATATAGGTTCTTTCTGGTAAGGTGAATTCCGGAATAGTTTTAAGGATTTAATGGCTAAGTATAAAGGGGGGATGGAGGAAACCCCTCTTAAATTAAATAAATGGCTTTTTATGCTGAATTATCCGATTTGCTTCGAATTTTGGACATGGGTTCATTATGATAAGACGTATTTCTGATTAGTTATGGGGTTCTATTGGTAATTAAAAAGGAGGGCGGGTGATTACTATACCCACCTTAAATTAGATTTAAAAAAATTATGCACACTTATCCGATGCATTTTAAATTTTGGATATAGGATCTTTCTTATAAAGTGAATTCCTGAATAGTTTTATGGGTTTAATGGCTATGTATAGAGTGGGAACGGGGGATAACCCCCTTAAATTAAATAAATGGCTTTTTACGCAGAATCATCCGATTTGCTTCAAATTGTGGATGTATATTCATTATAAGAAGACGAATCTGTGATTAATTATGGGGTTCTTTTGATAATTAAATAGGGGATGCGGGCGATTAATCCTCCACGCTTTAAATAAAATAAATTGGTTTTTTTTCTTTCACAACTATTCAACGTATTTCAAATTTTGGATATAGGTTCTTCCTGATAAAGTGAATCCCTGAATAGTTTTAAGGGTTTAATGGCTAAGTATAGAACGATGAACGGGAGATAATTCAGAATTAATCAGGACTTCGCCTTATCATAAATAACGCCCAATCAAAATTTGAATCAAATCAGATAATTCTGCGTAAAAAGCCATTTATTAATTTAAGGGGGGGGGTATCATCCGTTCCCCCAGTGTTTACTTAGCCATTAAACCTTTAAAATTATTCCGGGATTCACTTTATGAGAAAGAACATATATCAAAAATATGAAATATATCAGATAAGTGAGCATAAAAAACAATTTATCTAATTTAAGGGGGGGGGGGGATAATCACCTGCCCCAATTTTTAATTGGCAAAATAACCCCATATGTAATCAGGGATACGCCTTATCATAATGGTTCTATAATCCAAAATTTGAAGCAAATCTGATAATTCTGCGTAAAAAGTAATTTAATTTAAGGTGGGTTGTATTCTATTCCCCTTCTATACTTAGATATAAATCCTTAAAACTATTCAGAGATTCACCTTATCAGAAAGAACTTATATTTAAAATTTTAAATACATGGGATAATTCTGCATAAAAACCTATTTTTCTAGTTTAAGGGGGATATAATTGCTCACCCCCCCTTTATAATAAGCAGAAGAACCCCATAACTAATCAGAGATACGTCTTATCATAATGAACCTATGTCCAAAATTCTAAGCAAATCGGATAATTATGCGTAAAAAGTTATTAATTTAATTTTAGAAAGGTTATCCCCCGTTCCCTCTCTATACTTAACCATTAGAACTCCTAGATCTCTTCAGGCATTATATACTATATATAAGCCTTATCGAAAAGAACCTATATGCAAATTTGACACACGTGGGACAATTCTGCATAAAAACCCATTCATCTAATTGAGGACGGATTGGGGGGGGGGGAGTAATCGTACCTTCCCAAAACTAATCCGGCAAGCGTCTTTTCAGGATGAACGTATATCCAAAAATTGAACCAAAACAGTTAATTCAGCATAAAAAACCCATTTACCTAAACTATGAGCCCCCTCCCCGATTCCCCTTTCATACTTAAGCAATGAATCCCCAAAATCAATAATAAATCCTCAAAATCAATTCTTTGTCACTTTTTTTCCGGTAACTTTTTTTCCTTGTCACTTTTTTTCCGCGTCACTTTTTTCCGTGTCACTTTTTTTTCGCTTTTGTAGTTTATGTCACTTTTTTCCGATAACTTTTTTTCCGGTCACTTTTTTTCCTAGATTCGTATACAGTATGAAATTAATTTTCTCACGAAATACTACGTAGTAATAGCATGTTGAAACTCTGAGAAGTAATACTTGAGTTAATTATATTCTTTTACATCCAATACTCATAGAGCTATGCTACTTTAAAGTTTGTGAAATTTCGAAGCTATCTGATATTACAAAAATCATATGTCTGGTTTCATTACAGGAGAATTCTGAAATTTCACAAACTTTAAACTCTCTTATAAGTTTTGGTTGTAGAAGAATGGAATTATAAATAATGTTTTACATTTCAAGTGAAAGAAACGTTTAAAAAATAAATAAAAAAATAAAAATAAAATAAATTCATTGATTTGAGAAAATGCACAGTTAAAAAAAAATCTATAAAGTTATTAAACGTTTTCTAAGAAACTGGGATTTTTAGAAGTTTTTATGTTATCGTTACATAAAAAATTCCAGGAATCCAAGTTTCCTAGAAAAAGTTTAGAAACTACAGATTTTTTTTTTTTTTTTTTTTTTTTTTTTTTAAGCAATGTTTAATAGAAAAGAATATGCAACTGAAAAGGTAAAAATTGGTTTTCATTCGGGATTTCAATTTTCCGGGATGTTATCTGGGATTTCAAAGTGTTTATACAAGGTGCTGCATTATAAAGAGATACAATGCAAAATTGTATTCAAATTACAATTTGTTGGTTGTTTGTCGGAAAAAATTAAAATTATAATCACTGGAAGGTTCAAAATTTAGAAACATAAAAAGGGCTTTAGAATTTATTTACGACTACTAAAACGTCAGAAACTTATCATGAAAAGTTCATGATATCATAGGAAAAAATTGTTTTTGCATGCAACCAAATTTTGGAAAATTTGAATTCTTGTTGCAGCTATTCATACAAAGTAATTGTAATTCAAGATATCATTAAAATAAGTAATAATTAATATGTATATATACATATATTAAAGATATTGAACCAATTTCTTAATTAATGCTAATAAAAAAACACATAGTTTGCATATAGTTTGAAAAAATTTAGTTTTGTTAAGTTAGTTTTAAAAACTAAATATATATTTTGAAAAAAATCTCACAGATTTATATAGTTAATAATTCGTTTCCTTTTTATGGTATATCAATGTCTATATACCATTTATTTTCTTTTTACTTTACTAGAAAACTACCACTCATCCTGCTATAAAAATACAAGAAAGAAGAAAATAATGCGTCCAGGGCCGTAGCTAGAAGGGATCAATAGAGGGGGGAAGGGCTCATATTTTTTTTCTCTATCTTTCTTAAACAGAAAGATAAATTAGTGCATATTTACATTGTAGGTACTATGCTTCTTAAAAACTGTTCTAATAACTTCTCTTTGTACTAAGAAAAGTATAGGATGATGAAAATTTTGAGTGTATAACTGGTGCAAAATGAAACATTATGTTAGCTTCATATATACAAATAGGATGAAGGAGCGTTGAATTACTTATTTTACATACAATTTAGTAACTTTGCAAAATTGTGAAAGGGTCTCAAAACTAAATTAGATTTTTGAACAGAATTTAATTTGAATTTTGAAAGCGAAATACATTTAGTAACCTTAAAATCTTTTCCAGAAGGTGGGGGGGGGGCTGAGTCGCTCACAGCACCCCCTTAGCTACGGCCCTGCATAGATTATGAAGCACTTTCAACACATTCAGAAGAACGTACCTTTCAAAAAAAAAAATAAATAAAATGTTACGTCTCATTTCACAATATGGAAATGTATGATGCATGTAAAAACCGAATTTCAGCTGCTCTCATCTGCAATCGGAAAATAATCTGGAATTTTTAGCAGCCATGTATATAATGTAGAGATTTGTATTCATTAACAACACGCATTCTAAAATTTAGTTCATTTTTGAGATACACATATTTCAGTTGAAAATTCCCCTTCTGCAATTTCCTCTAATAAAGAGAATGGTATGGGAATGCTTTTGTATAGCCCTGTATATGAGTTATAGAATTTATACATAAAGAGTAATATGTAAAAAAAAATAATTACATTTAAAAGCACATACCGAATTTTAAAACGCATTCTCCAGCAATTTTTACGCAAAGATTTAACCGATTTCTCTTGTGTATTCTTGTAAATTAATAAAAAAAAGCTATGAATGTTTTTTTTTTTTTTTTTTTAAGTGATCGTAGTGAAATTCAGTGATGTATACCATTTCAATGCATTTGAAATAGCGTGATATCCTTAAAATACTCTCCAAATTATTTCCCCTCATATACCATAATGCAACCGAATTCTTTTGATTATCCCTTTAAATGAATCATTAATCGTGCATACTTCCTATGCAATACCAAACATGCTTTGGTTACCCTAAATAACGTTTATCAATTGCATGAAAACCCGAGTCTATTTATGGGAGTTTGAGCGTGGACAGACGGCCAGACAGACCGAATGCATAAGCACTTTTCAACTTTGTTGGAAAGTGCTAAAAAGGGAAGAATATTTAAACATTAAAACTATTTAATTGAAAGTGGGCATATCAAAAATCTTTCTATAGATATCAATAACTAATAATTTTAATTACGTGTGATAAAAATGTTCTTTAGTAATTCTGTTCATATTCATATATAATGTAGAGTTTTGATAGAAAAAACAGTGATACAGCTGATTGCGGTAACAAGGAAAAATAAAAGACTTTAAAAAAAGATTATTTTTGCAAAATCTATTACACTTTTATGAAAGAATTATAAAATTTTTCAAATTTATAAAATAATAATCATTATTATAAAATACTGATAATACTACTGCTGCAAATAATAATAATTGGCTTTTATGGACTGTAATTTTGTAAATAGACCTTTTTTTTTTTTTTTTTTTCTTAAGGAATTTTATAATAGTCTCTTTTTATTAAGTGAAATTTTGTGAGAGGATCGCAAAGAAGATCCAATTTTGATCAGGTTCGACTCCTGTTGCTGCATATTATAAGCATAGAATTAATCATGGAAGGTTGTGAATTTTTTTCCAATTTTATCAATAAAATTTACTGCCCTCATTTTCGAACGCGCATTTTATTAACTTTGATAAAAATATACATGGAAAGAAAGATGGTATTAAATTTCAATAGTTGTGATACAGATTCTGTGCTTAGCTGATTTTTGAATTCCTTGTTACTCTTGAATAATTTCGTTTCAGAAATAATTTTAATTTTCTAGTAACTACAAGGTGTAAAAATAGACATTGTGAAAAGCGTAATCAGCCAAAAGAAATTAAGTACATGTTTTCTAGTTCATGTGTCCCAGGCTGTTTTTTCCCTTTCCTGCGCTGTCGCTTCCGGTAATTTGGTTCATATCGCCAAGTTTGACATAATTTACTGAACGATTTTATGCTTTTGCTGAAAAATGGAAAAAACTTTTCGATTATGTAGTTTCTGAATAAGAACAAGCATTATTAATAATTCTGTAAAAATGGTATAAGTAATAAAATGTCGTACATTATAATTTTCTACTAATTTAAAGAAGTGCTATTTTTAAGCTATATATATACAATATAACGAACTTTTCAGTTTGTTGGTTTTGAATGCATTTCGAAATCTAATGATAAATATGTAAAAAATGTTAAAAGATGAATATTACAAGTATAGTTTTTTCGAAACCACCCTGAGAAGGTAAATGATAAATGTTAATGATTATACTAATACTAGTATATGGATTTCTTGATATATTTTTCTTTCCTATTTCAGTTATTTTCTGATGACAGTTTGAATTCCTAATGCAATTTACATTTCGTTTTACAATTTTCTGAATAGGTAAAATTTTTAAAAGTTATTAATAATTAATTGTGTAAAAACAGTAAAAACAAAATGATTTATTATATTATAATAGTTTACGATTTTAATAATAAAGATTTTATTTTAAAACTACACAAGTACAATATACTGGAGTTTTTACATGTTTTGCTACTAGGAAACAAATTTTGAAACCAAAAAAGTGCAAAAATCGATGAACAATTCATACAGTTGCTAGATAATTAATTAGATGATCTGTCCATTTTTAACTCTTCAGAAACTTCAATTTTGTCATCGCTATTTGTTTGGCCTTTCTGTTTTTTTTTTCTTTTCTTTTCTTATGCATTTAAAATGCTTACAGGATTCAATATTTCGGTTTTGTGAGAACTGGTCAAATGGGAGATAACGTGCCAAATCTGTCATCTTTGTACCGGTCAGCTGACTATTTGATCTTCCCGCTAAAAAGTGGGGAGATTTCCCAAAGTCGTAAATTATATCCGCCCACAAATAGTTAGCCAATTTGAGATGCAGGTGGCGCTCATTGCAATTTCGAGTTGTATACTGGTAAATAAGCCGCCTTAACCCGCATTCATTGTTTTCCTGCATTCGTCGTTTTCCCCCCTGTAGCCATTGAAAAACGATGTATCGAGGTTCTACTGTACACAATTTGAAGCAAATCGAATAATTCTGTATACAAAACTCATTTATCTAAATTAAGCCGAGGGGGGGGTTAGCCCGTCCCCTTTTATACTTAACCAATAAACCTTTAAAAGTAATCAGGAAAGCGACTTATCAGAATGAACCTACACAGAAACTTTGAAGCAAATGGAATATTTTTATCAAGACTTATCGTGCTACATACTATGCACTATTATTATGTACATGTAGAATCTGCGGACACCACAGGTTTTGATACCCTGTGAGCTAAAAAAAGGGGGGCAATTTATTTCCTACATTGTTTAGACCCAAAAAAGGACTTATATTATTATTTTTTTTCCAAATAATTCTACTATTAATATTAATTTTTTAACTTTAAAAGTATAAAAATTAAATTCAAACAATAGGACACTTAAACTACGCTAAAAATTTATACAGTGGAACCTGCTAAAGTGACCTCTTTGGTAAATTGGTCACCAGGCTAAAATGACTGCTTTCGGAAAATTTTACATGTATACTCATATAAAATAATATGAGAATTGTCCTATAATGCGACCATCTGTCTAATGTGTCCGCTTGTGTAAAGCAACCAGTTAGTCTGTCATTGTCAATGTTGTTTAACCCTGTAAAATGTAGCTATTATTTTTTCTGCATAAGAAAATTTTCAAACTAAAAGACCAAAGTGGTCATTTTCTGAAATTTTACTTTGGTCCATAGTACAAAAATTTATCTCCCATAGTGACTATTTTACTTAATGTATAAAGTGACCACTTTGTCCTTCATTGTAATGATATTTGCATTTGTCTAAGGTTATTTTTAATGAAAAGTCTATTGCTACCAATTACAGATACGTTATCATTATGCAATTACAATGAAAATAAAAATGTGTATAAATTACAGTGTACCTTGTAGTTATATGTTATTTAAATCAGTCACTACAGAATTTTAACTGTATTCAAAATAAATAACATTATGAATTTTAAGTAAATTATCTTCTATGTAGTGTATTTTAAATTAGTAATTCAGTTATTATAGTTGTTAATTAATCACTTCATTACTTAATATAGTGCATTTTCATTATTTATAATTTGTTTTATTTTTTGAGATTACAAAAGTTTTAATGTGCCATTTTGAAAGATATTTTATAAAAGTGACCAGCTCTATATAGTGACCATTTTAGCCGGTTCTAAAAGGTGGTCACTTTAGACAGGTTCCACTGTATTCCATCTAAATGAAATCTAAATAAATCTTGGACTTTTTTGAAGGTTAGATATTTTCATGTAATGTACATTATCATTTTGCATAAACCCATTAAAATATAATACAAAAACTGCCATACAAATAATTCCAGCCTGCATTAATGTGTAAAAGCCTGTTGTTTAATTAAAAAGTTATTTAAAGTCTTACTAAAATAATAATTAAATCCTTCTATAGTAAAAAAAAAACTAGCCTTAAAAGGAATGACTCCTGGAATGATGCTGATGTGGAAGATTTCCGGAACTAACGAATCCGGGTTGTCCACTCCTTCCATGAGTCGAATAGACCAATCAGGAAAGGGCTCCGTCTATGCATCGCCGTATGGGTTACCGTAAAGAGAGGAGAGGTTACCATCGCCAACAATCGCCAAGTTTGTCACCAACTTGGCGATATATCGCCAAATTTGGCGACCAAAATTAGTTGTCAAAAGTGACGCCAACTTGGCGATAACTGTAATATTTCGCCAAATTTTTAATTTCTTTACAACACCAGTCGTTTGATACATCAATTGAGAGGTTTGCAACTGCTTATTCATATAATGGATGTCTTGTGTGTTATCCCCCACTCTGCTCCCCAGGGGGAACACATTTTTAATTTCTTTACAACACCAGTCGTGTTACGCAAGATTTGAAAGGTCTGCAACTGCTTATTCATATTATGCATGTCTTGTGTGTCACCCCCACACTCTGCTCTCCCCATGGGGGGGGGGGTCACATTTTTAATTTCTTTACAACACCAGTTGTGTGACACATCATTTGAAAGGTCTGCAACTGCTTATTCATATTATGGATGTGCTGTGTGTCATCCCGCACTCTGCCCCCCGGGGAGCACATTTTTTATTTCTTTACAACACCAATTGTGTGACACATCATTTGAGAGGTCTGCAGCTGCTTATTCATATTATGGATGTCTTTTGTGTCGCCTCCCACTCTGCCCCTCAGGGGGGCACATTTTTAATTTCTTTACAACACCAGTCGTGTGACACATCATTTGAAAGGTCTGCAACTGCTTATTCATACCATGGGGTATTGGCGAGCGCAGAAAGCAGGGGTAGCCAATAATTTGGAATCGCGAAGCGATTACGCGGGGGGTTGGCGAGCACAGCGAGCAGGGGGGCGGGGCCCCCCTAGTTATTTAAAAAAAAAACTATCTTAAATTTGAAAGTGTTTGAAACAAATAAGGAATGTACATTGCATAAAAAGCCAATTGAATAAAAACTAATACACATAAGAGAAAAAGATATGATTTATTTTTTAAGCGTAAAAATCAGTAAGGAAATTTAAATCGTTTTCCATCGATATTAAATTTATAGATGATTTGGTTCTCGTGGTTAATTATTAATTTGTACCAGTTATTTAATTGATAGGTGATTTAAATTAATATTAAAGTGACACTTAAATTTTTATTTTATAATACTATCAGGTGGCCCAACCCCTTGCGAACTACGCCCGCCAACCCTACGCTCGGACTTTAAAAACATGGTAGTTTTTGTTTTCGTTAAAATATTACCGAATTACGGAAGATTAAATAATATTGTCATTACAAAGACATTTTTTGTAGTCGGATTACAATGCTTTTCCGTTTGAATGGCGCATTTTTCGGTTACCAGTATTTCATCCAACGCTTTCGCAACAATTGACGGTTGTTTTGAGAATTGATAAGTAAAATCAGTTACACATTTGAAAATTCGCTTAAAAAGAATGTTTATGTTTAAAATATCGCCATTCAGTCTTTTATAATGATTCTATTGACAATATTCTTCCGTTGGGTTCGAGGATTAAAAAGCTCCATCTGCTTGAAAATAATATTTAATATCACGGAAATGTAACGTGTATTGAAATTTTACGCTTATATATTATGCTTTGATCGACTTTTAGATATTGTCAGCAACAGGTTTTAATGTTTTCTCTGTTTTAATGCTCCACCATGTATATTTTCATTTTATTTTTAAAATTAAAATATTTTATTTTATTTATTAAGCTATTAATGGATTTTCTAAGAAGTATCGAGTAGTAATTTGTACAATTTAAGTCGAAAATATTTGGCGCAAGCAATGTGCATTTATGCTGCCTGCAATGCAGACATATATTCATTTATAATGCATGTGTGCTTCATTTGTTTCATTACATAATATTGAAACAAATTTGTTAAAATAGCAAATAAAGCCTTTGTGCAAAAATGTTTAAAGACAGAAAAACAACGATTATAAATGCACAAATAATGCATGAAAAGGTAGCAAACAGCTGTTTCGAATCTACTATCGAGATTCTTCATCAGTTCAAAACTCAGCGAGCTAAAAAAAAAAAAAGCAAAACTGAGCTCAGTTTTGCTCAGGGATTTTAGATCAAAATTTAATTTTTATTTCCTTATTTAAAAGAAACTTTAAAGAAATAACTTTTAGCAGAGGTGAATTAGTTGATAAATTTTTAGTTGATAAGTTTTATTACATTTTATTGTAAATAAGAATGCAATAATATAGCTATTGCAAAAGAAAATTTAATGTTAGAGCGATTTTCATTGAAGACAAATTTGCATTATTTGTGTTGATGTTGCGCAGATGTATTGACATTAGTAGTATCGACCAAATTATTTTAAGAAGTTTTATACAAATGTTTAAAATGTTTTTCGTTTAATATATTTTAATGTAAACTTAAGTTAAAACAACCAAGTTAGCCAAAATTTTTAAAAAGTTGTGATGATTTCGAAATAAATCTGACTGAATTCTTCAAGAATTTAATTTTAACAAGTTTTCAATTTAAAGCAGAACTTTTTTTTTGACAACTTTAAAACTAGTCATTCCTGATCTAAGGCTTATTCACGGTGATTCGACCCACAGTGACCCACAGCCAGTAGGTCGGCTGGTCGGCGATCGCCGAGGGCCCCCGACCCAAAGGGGCCCCGGAAGTGCAACTCAAAAAAGGAATATATGATTTTATAAATACTACTTACATAAGAAAAAAATTGATTATTTACCAATAATAATATGCGTTTACACTAAATTTTAAACAATTGATAGTTTTTTCATGGTAACTTATATAGTTTCGTCGTATCATGTCGTTGGACAGACGGAATAGGGCTGCTGACTGATACATCGCGACACTCACTTGCCAATCTCGTATTGTTTGGTTGTAACGAGTGCAATTTCACAGTGTGGTCAACATGAAGCGGTTGTCTGAAAGCGACAATACGAAAAGGAAAGAAAAAATGAGAAAATTTTTAAACATTGAAAAATGTTTAAAAACTTTTAATACTTGGTTAAGATGTAAAGACGACCCGATTCTACTCAATTTCCACAGAAAAAAAAATAGTTTTTCTTAACATACAATTAAGATCCTTTTAAAGAATACTGCATACACATTTATGAAATATTTTACATTTTAAAATCACGATATTTTCTCAACATAGAAAATACACGATAATAACATTAATGATTACTTAGAAGCCTAGATTTTTGAATATTCAAATAAAGATTCATTATAAAATTAATGTAGTTTAGATTTAAAGAATAAAAAAAGACGGTAAAAACATGATTAACTTTTGAAGATGAATTATAAAAAATATATTTGTGAAAATATTTCTCTGTCATTCATTCGAGCTTCTTTCAAATCCAAAAGAGACTAGACACTGATCCTGACACATTTCTAAATTCATTTTCTTCGGAAATGCATAAGTATTGCTGTTTTTTTTTTTTTTTTTTTTCTTATTCAGAACCTATGTAATCGAAAAGTGTCTTCCATTTTTTCATAAAGACATTATATCTATTAGAAATATTGTCAAAGTTAGCATTTTGAATTGAATTTTTGGAAGTGATATCATTGAAGAGGAGAAAAACCTGCAGTCACGTGACAAGAATCTCTTTTCATTTGATAATTTATTTACTAAAACTGAAAAAAATATTCTCTTCCCAAATCCTTTAATAGTCACGCATGTCAATTTTATGCATTTACAGTTAAAAAATAGTCAGAAAGTTTCGCGTTATTGAGAAGTGGATTGAAAACCACCCTACGTTATACTTCCAAAGATTCCATTAACACAAGTTTATTATTGCTATTAATATTTTTAAAAACATAGTCACTGCCCTACACATTCTGAGAACATTTAAGTCCAGTTCTGTCCAGACTCTACTACATACACTGAGAAAAAAATACAGTTCTGAAATCTAGAATCTAAATTGTAGCTTTAGAAAAAATAGTTCCATGTCATCCTTATAAATTCTAGTTGCCATTATATGAGAGTTCTAGAATCTACTACAGGAATTCAAGAGAGCTTTTCTTTATTCTTGTTGTAATACTTATTTAAAAATCTCAGCAAATAGATGGGAACACAAGACGTTTGATTTAGTAACTATAATTCTAATTTTTGAAACTATTTCCGAAATCCAGCTATAATTTCTCGTTACTGAGACGAGTCAATATCGTTTCGTCACCTTGAAAACACGAGACTAGAAGTGTTAGGTCATTTCGGCTATTCAGCTTAGTAGATCAACCTATTTGCATATTTCGGTCATCTATAATTCTAGTTTAGGTATTCAGAAAGTGACTAACTATTCATTCTAGGTGAAGGCGGTATACTTTTTTTCTCAGTGTAGAAAAAAAGTGCACACCTGATCACGGCCTTAGGTATGAGTCTGCTGAAAAATTAAACCCTGCCCCTGGTACCACAAAATGTCCGACGCACGCGTTTTTGTTTGGATGGTGTCAAACTAGCATCGGCTCGTGACGCACATTTATACTCATTCTCGCGAAAGTCATTCACTGAAAGCATATCATATTTTGTCGTCTTCGTTTAACTTTTTATATCGGATTGGCAGGTTCCCTAATTTTTTTTTATCGGCCCAGCACTCCCGCTTAATTTCTTTGCCTGACCGGCCCGCAGACCGGGCTGGATACCGGTCTCGGGCCAAACCCGGGCCCATGCAAACCTCTACAACAAATAATAGGTTCAATGTTCTGTAATATTATTTTAAAAGAGCCATATGATAGCATAATTTTCAGCATGATGATAGGTAGTACTCCAGCTATGTCCTTCAAGGAAAGGTATGTGAAAGATTTTTAGTAAAACAGACTTGCTAGTAAGCAGAAAATTCACAGTTCGAACCGTGATGCTGGAATTTGACGTTTTCATACTAACTAGGGAACTGCAAGAAGTGTAAGTCACCGATTTTAACGAAAGTGGTATCCTTGGAAAGATCTCATTATGAGGAGTAAAAAACTCAATAGATCTACCCGTCGGAAACGATTCGTTTTCGAGATATCTGGCAATTTATGTAACGTAGCTAGTGCATACTTACTGGAAAATCGAAAAAAAAAATAGACTTTGACGAAAGTGGTATTGTTGGAAAGATCTTATCGTGAGGAGTAAAAAATTCAAAAGAATTACCTATCGGAAATGAGCCGTTTTCAAGATATCCGATAATTTAAGCCACGTAGTTTAAGTATACTGGGCTAGTGCACACCTAACAGAGGACCGCAAAAAATTGTTTTCTCGATTTTGACGAAAATGATGTCGTTTGAAAGATATCATTTTGAGAAGTAAAAAACTCAATGGAGCTACCCTTCGGAAATGAGTCGTTTTCGAGATATCCGACAATTTATTAACTTAATGCAGTTTCCCAGTAAGTGTGCATTAGCTACGTTATACAAATTGTCGGATATCTTGAAAACGTTTAATTTTCGACATGTGATTCCATTGAGTTTTTTAAACCTCCCGATAATATCTTTTCAGCGATACCACTTTCGTTAAAATCGAGACCAAAATTTGTTGTGTTTTCCCAGTAAGTGTTTACTAGCTACGTATATACTATATCGGATATCTCAAAAACGGCTCATTTCCGAAGAATAGGTCCATTGAGTTTTTTACTCCACACAAAAAAAAATTTCCAACGATACCACTTTCGTTAAAATCGGTGACTTATACTTCTTGCAGTTCCTAGTAAGATAGAATTTAAAAAAAAAATCGTACTTTTTACCGATTTACGGGTTTATATTATTTTTTTATCACTAATATTCATATATATATGTAAAAATAAACATTTATTTCGCCATTTTCTCGCTTTGAGTTCGTTCTAAAGTTTTATAAGAACATACTTTCATTCTCAGTTTCCGTAATATATTAATATTTTTAACAGTTAAAGTTCCTTTTATTTTTATTTTCTTTAATTCAGTATAATCTATTAATTATTTTCCGAAAAAGAACTAGAATGTATTACTTAAATGTCAATATCTTATTGCGAAATCTTCATTTCATTCCACAAATCTATTTCCCTTTTTAGAATAAAACATTTATCGAAAACTTTAATTTTGTTTTATTTATTTAACAATCGTCAGCGTTGGTTGGACTCAATCCGCATGGGGCGATTTTATCTTTCATACTACGCCAATTAGTAAAGAATCCTTACGTCTAGCCCCACCCATGAACCAATGGAAGGCCTCGAAGTAAATTACAACTATATTCGAACCAATATTAGTGGGTTTTAAAAAGCAATGAGTCAGAGGGGAGGGGACAATTTATCTGAGAATTTTTGAGAGAGTCAGTTTTTTTTACGGAGCGTTCAGAATTGATTGACCTTTAAATTGTTAAGCATGTACGTTTTGCCGTAGTGTGGTATTTTCTTGAAAATGGCTTTTCTCCGAACCTCTTTTTTGTTCTTTTGTTATTTTCCGAGACATTGGCTTGGACGGGAAATCTACTTTTGATGATTGAGTAACATTGCAATTGAATTATAATAAAATGTGACATTCATTGATGCTTCATAGAATTTTAATTATTGAAGTGACCACACCATTCATCGAGTTCCATCTGTTAACTTGCTTCGGCCCGAAAGTATTGGAGGTGATGTGATTGATTATCACAGATCGACCGTCGACTTTGTTTGTGCCATCATTTTCATTTCGTCGGATCGTTTTGTTGTGGCGGGAATACCCCTAAATATCATTACATATATATATTTTTTTTAATTACAATTTTCTTTCTATTTTAAAAACGAGCGGTTTATTAATGATTCAACATTTTAAATTTCGTTTAACATTTTTTTTTCATTTTTAAAAATTTTAAATTTTATTTATATCTCCGCTATTTTTCTTTTTACTTCGAGTTTTTAAAGAATTTTGCATTTTGAATTTTATTTAAATAATTTAATTTGAACATTTTTAATTTAATTAAAATAAATAACTTACTTTTACTTTAAATTTATTGATGCTACCATTAATAATTATAAATCAACAATTCGGATTTATTAATTAAAGGATAAGTTGTTTTGAAAGATATATTAAAGGAAATACTCTGGGCGATCTGCGATCAAACGTACACATTTTTTTTATTACTGTTATGTCACTTTTAATACTTACTTAGGTATTACAGTAGTATTTAGATTATTTTGACTTCGACACTGTCATTTGATTGCCGAAAACTAAAAATATATCTCACGCTCATTTTTAAGTAATAACCTCTTAAAATGAATAATTCTTATTATTTTTTTTAGCATGGAATTAGTTTAGGTATGGTGTATAAAAATAATATAAATATATATTGTGAAAGTAATTACAAACATTACGTAACATTACAAAAAGCTTACATTTTACTGAACTATTTTCCAAGTGACAAAATAGCCTAAATGTGTTTTTTTTTGCCATCCAAGCCTAAATTTAAAAATAAAATATAATATTCAGTTTTCGCTAAATTTCCCGCAAGGGGCCCTTTTCAATCTTTAGCCGAGGGCCCCCAAAGGAACCAGTCCGGGCCTGCCCACAGCAGTAGATTGATTGATGCAATTTAACATTTCAATTGATGATCTAAAAATTTTAACTTTTTAACAATTTTCTTTTTATTTATGTAAAAATGATTTATCTGTTGCTTTATATTTTTCGTGATAAAGAGAATCCTCTTAATAAACCAAGATTGAAATGTCAACATATTACGAGATTTATTTGTAATCTACAATAGTGGATGGATTTTAATGGAATTTGCTCCGTTAGTTTGGCAGTTTTTCAGAAAAGTTTTTAATACATAGATTTTTTATTTAATGATTCCATATTTAATACCGTGTGCATAACAGATATAATAAAAATAATCACAAAACTTGAGAAACAAATGATACTCAAAATCATGTTAGTATAAGCAAAATACTTACTTATACTTTAAATAGAAAATAAGTAAACATTTTAATCATACTTTATTCATTACAAAACTAGAAGGTAAACCTCATGTATGTCATCTCTTTAAAAAATATATATGTACAGATATTTTTAGTTAAAATAATATACATCTATTATTTGCTTTTTATAATATTTTCCATGTTGATTTTAACATCGTAAAATACGATTCGGATTCTAGTCTCAATAAAAACTCACTATTGAAATACTCAAGAAAAAAAGAGAGAGGGAGAAAGAGAGAGAGAGAAGGAAAAGAAAAAATAAATAAATATTTTACGCGCAAACGGATAATTTCCTACAATACTTTATTTTTCATTTTCTTAATGTACAAATCACTTTGAAACGGTACTTTAAATATTAAAACACGTTCATATGTAAATGTTTCATCGCGAAATATCTCATTTTCTCCTATTTAAATAAGTATTTATTAGAAATACTCGTGCTTCTGTATTATTAATATTAAATTTTATCTTTATCGAAAATGAGGTGGAACCCGTCGAAATACGACGAAAAAAAAGCTTTAAGAAAAAACTTTCATTGATTTATAATAAATCTACGAAATTAGTTACAGTGAAAAGTACATCTTATATTGGTCACTCTAACTCTCAAACAAATATTGTTTTAAGTTAAAATTAACAAAATACTATAAAACTCAATTATATCCAAATTATCCAACGAAATAAAACCGAAATTCACCGGATTTTATAGCAGAAGATATTTTAAAAATAGTATACGCATTTTAATTTCTATTTTTTTAATTTTATTTATTTATTTAATTTTAATAGAAAAGGGAGTGATTCTGCTGCCACAACTACAAAATTGGTACTAAAAACTATAAAAAAATTAATAACTTAAAAACAAATTGCGATACAGCTTTCAAACAAATTGCATTTAAAAGTACAATTTTTTTTCTCTATACGACGGTGTAAAAAACGGAAATATGCGATGTTTAGAAGTATAAAATTTGCAGTAGCGAAAAATGCAAAACTGAAATTGCATGGGAAAGTGTTGCCATACGCAAAATAACTTATGCGTTACGGACAGATACGTTTGGCCTTTATAATATAGATATCTTATTATTAATATGAAGCAACCAATAAGAAAGTAAAATGAAAAGAAAAGAAAAAATCGCAAACACAATTTAGGGCGCGAAGGATTCGACCCTATAACTCCTGGTTGCGAAATTCTAAAATGGAGGGCCAAAATCACAGTCAAGTGAAATCCAGTCACCTCATTGGTTATGCGGAAAGGGTGAGAATCACCAACTTGTTTCTCCATTTGACCACTAGCACGGGGCGGAGTTTCCAATGTTTCCCACAAGCGTTGCGGTATTTGATTGGCTTTTAGTGAACGCTTGTGGGATAAATAGAGAAGCTGATTAGCTGAAATCTGTTGTGACGTTCTTTGACGTCAGAAATGCTAGTGGTCCTTTGAAAGGGAAGGAGGGAAAAAACAATTTTGGCGCGATTGTTACCGCCTGGTCTTATTTACGACAAACCATCGAAATTAACTCAATCAAGATATTTTGATGACATTTTATAAAATGAGAAATAAAAATTTACATTATAATTTGTAACAATTTATAAATGTTATGATATGACAAATGTTCTTTTAATAAAAATTTGTTTTTCGTCGAAAAGCGTCTGTAATATCATTTAAAAATTATCTATAAACTCCGTTTAGTAAAAATCTAAATAAATTATCTCAACTTTCAGCCTCTCCTCCCATCACCATTTAAATCCATAAAATTACGAAAAATTAATATTATTCCAGAGAAACTCAACTACTATAAAAAGGGAAACACTAATAAAAATATATCAGCATAAATACAAAAAAATTAAATGTTTATAAATTCCGTATCTAACACATTAGATGTAAAAAAAAAAGGTTAACCCTTTAACGTTCATTGGTTTTGCCACAAAACCACAAAATTTTAATTCCGATATGCAACACTGACATCGGTATTTTTATCTAAAAATATCCCTTTTATTATGTATGTGAAAAATCACGTTTTCTTATTTAGAAATATATTTGTTCTTAGTTACCGGTGTCACTCATTTATTTCGACATCTTAGCAATGAAAATGCTATGATCGTTAAAGGGTTAGCATAAAAAAAAAAAGAAAAAGAAATACATAATCATTTTTTTAAAGTCGCTACAGGTCCAATGCCCATAAAATAAAATAAAAAAGCTTTTCTGTATTTAACCCTTTAAGCCCCGATAATACGTTAAAGCATCATTAAAATAAATTGTTATATAATTTTTTTAATACATTGATTAGTAATTATACTGTTTAGAATGAGTAACAGATATTTTACCCTTTTTTGTTCTAGTAACACTATTGGTTGCACAGAAACAAAATATTTTTAAAGGGATAATTTACTTTGCCTTCGCATCTTTCGAACTTTGAAAAATTAGGAAAGATCTCCCCCTCCCCCTCCCCCATCGACGAAAGTTTCAGCCACTGCCCCGTGGCTTTGTCATAGCGTCGGTGTTGGTTCAGTGCTACTGTTCTTTATCTGTTCCTCAACGCACAAAATCGAGAACTGAACGGCTCTAGAATCACTCCATGTCTCTACCCTCTTAACGCGTGCCGCGCGATTGAATTTTGAATGCACCCAAGCAAGTTTAGCCAAGGGTCACAACTCAAACATTGTAAACGAAACAACCAACCAATTCTAATAACACAAACACAAGAACCGCGGCGAACGTCAAAATTTAAATTACCGTTGCTGTTGGTTACCAGGAATGTATTTATGTTTGATCGCATGGTAACAAAGATGCTGTTCAAATCATAAATTCAATGGATTTAAATTAGTAACAAAAGTGTTTTTAAAATGTATTATTTCTTTATTTTTTAAAATCTTCAGTTGTTTGATTCAATTTTCGTTGGTATGTTTGCAATGTGAAATTACTATTTTAAAGTTAAATGTTATTGCAGTTCTGTAGATGATTTTGAAAATGTTCATATTGTACCTGTCTTTTCAGAAAGTTACAAAAATATGTATTAACTTCAAATAATTAATGAATACTTTTTTTTTCTTTTTGCTTTTATAACCCTATAAAATTGTGAAATAACTAAAAAACTAAAGAACCTTTCAAAATGCTGTTGAATTACAAAATATTTTTAATAAGGAATGCTTGTTAAAGCTATTTTTGTAATCGCGATAAAATGTATCTTTTTTAAATAATAAAAATATATATATATGTTTTATTTTAAATGTATGCTTACATTCATCTTTTCCCAGCAGAAGTTATGAATTTCATGATTTAAAATTCAAATACACATAATCTGCTAAATATGAGCAACATCAATCTATAAAAATCATATATTAACTGTGCAAAATTATTAATGTATTGATTTCGAAATATTTTACTTTTGCTCGGTAAAAAAAAAAAAAAAAAAAAAAAAAAAAAAAAAAATGTAAAATTAATACCTTGGAAAACAAATTATTAAAAGGGTAAAGAAAAGAGAAAAGTATAGCTGTATCTGTAATTTGTTTTATGACTTCGTCTATCTCCCCCTCTTTTCCCCCGGTTTCCAAAATGCCATTATGATAAAGTCCTGTTGCCTTTCCTCTGAATGGAGGAGGTGTGGGAGGCAGATAGAGTTTCTGGTACTTACCTATTAACGCCACCGCAGCAGAAGTTGGGCTAATGCGCCAATAAGGAGCAATCTTGTTCGCACACGTACACAGTTATCTTTTGTATTCCTTGTTGCCTTGTTGTTTGCTGATTTAGTGCTTTTAGTGCCTTTTTTTGCTCATTTTTTATGCCATTTTTTTGTGCACATGCAAACAACAAGATTGCTCTTTAATGGCGTATTAGTACAACTTCTGCTGCGGTGGCATTAATACGTAAGTATTGAGTTTCTTATCAACAAATTAAGTAGGCAACTTTCCTTTTCTTTCTCTTTTATTTGTTTGTAAACACAAACATTATGAAATAATGTTTGTGAAACCATATGTTTCACATATGGTTTCTCGAATTGTGATTTTATATGCTTACACATATGATGAAGAATAAGAATGTCAAACATTGGGATATTCCACATTTTAGAAAAATAATTTTATAATAATTTAGTGATTTTAATAATAACTTCTTAGTATTTTCTTTAAAATAAATACGTACAAGTTAAAAAAAGATAGCATGCTATTTTGTACCAAAGACCATAATACAAATGAAAACAATAATTGGATAAAAAATGATATTGATATCAAAAGACAACCCCCCTTCCCCCTAGATATGTTATGATATCATATGCCAGATCCCCCCCCTCTCCCCCCTAAAATGATAATGTCATATTTGTACAGCCCCTTATTAAGTGTTAATATGTTTGAATTTTTAATTGTATCTCTCAAAGTTAAATTGTTTGTTTTTGTTTTAGATTGATTAAAATCATTATTCATGGAATCGTATCTTCTGCAGATTTCAAATAGAGATTCTGGGTCTTTATTGCAAAATAAAACATTTGTTCCCATAGATGGGTATGTATTGAATATGATTATATAGTCTTAAAGTTAAATATATTTGTTAATAATATTTTCATTAATAAGAACTGAATGTCGAATTAAAACATTCTGAAGTGAATGTTATGTGTAGATTTACAAGATTTGGCAGGAAGGTAGCCATATGTTTGACATTATGCACCTCAAAGCTAATTTTTCATTTTTTTTTTTTTTAATTAGCAGGGATATTAATTAAAAGCCGTAATAAACGTCTAAAATGGTGCATTTCCTATGTTCTGTAAATTGTGCCTTGGCTCTCCAAACTTCCATGAGTTCTTCATGCAGGAGAAAGAGAAATATCTTTTTTTTTTTCTGTTCTTTGAAATCTTATTTTTTAACTCTAAATCTCCTTTTATAGATATAAAAAAATAAATAAAAGAATGAAAATTTTTGCCTTACTTTCTTGGTTCCAATGGTATCTTTCATTTTAAAAAATATTAATATTTACTAATGTCTTTTTTTTTTTTTTTTTACTTGATTTATTCCATTTTTAAAATTTTCTGAAATTTGAAACTGGCACACCTGCTTACCAAATAAAAATATAAAAAACAGAAAATACACTCTTAGGCATTGAAAAGAAAAAATATACATATTATTTCTAAAGTTTGGTTAAATGTTTGTTTTAATACTTTCCAATCCTTTTTCATGTTTTCTGTTTTTGCTATATGTTAAAACTGTCATATATCTGTTTTTTACACAGAAATATATTTAAAAAAAATTTAAATCCCATTTATATTCCACTGCAACAAGGGTTTGTGCAAAAATATTCTAATCAAAGACCAAAATTAAATCAAACATTTTTTTTTTCAGAAATTGATTTTTAAAATTTTAACCTTGAAAGATCTGTTTCTTACTTCTTATCTCCATGTCACAAGACAAGATAATCATAAATAATTTTTAGGATGTTTTATTTATTTTTCCATTTGTTGAATCTCTTATAAACTACATAATATCAACTGCTGCTTAAGTTCATAATCATTATGATTTTCCAAAAAAAAAAAAAAAAAAAAAAAAAAAAAAACATGTTTTATTATATAATTCTAACTAGAGTTTGCTTATGTATGTAAAACAGAGTCTCATTTTAAAAATTAATTTAATTTGCATTTTTATTAGTTTTTATACCAAAATATTCACAAGTATGCATTATTTTTAATGTGTTTGCCTTATTTTAATAATTAATTTTATTCTGATAATATATAAATTTATGTTTAAAAGACGGAAAATATCATAATTTTATCCATATCATGATGGTTATTTTAAATTTTTAGTTTTGTAAAAGAAAGTAGAAATTTTATTCACAAAAGTTAGTTTTAATAATTATGCTTGTTTTTCTTTATAGGCCCATTTTATCTATTAGAAATAGTTCTGTATATAAATCTATAAGTTTTGTACGTGCTACATGGAGCAAATCTGGTACAAAAATTGCTGCTTGTGATTGTCATGGTGCAGTTTATCTCTTTGATTTCTCAAAAAGCAGGTATAAATTTTCTGTTTTGAAATTAGTTTTAAGTAACAATTTTTTATAAACTCATTTTAGCATTTTTTGTACAATTTATGTTTAAAAAGTAGTTGTTGTCATTTAGTTAATTTCTCCCATTCTTTTCTTGGAACAAATGTCACAGATGCACTGGGGTTGGCACAATTTATTATTATTATTTTTTAAAGCTATTATTAATTTTTTTAAGCTATTATTATTATTTTATTTGTTTATATATCTATTTATTTGCAACATTTTGGCAAGAAAAACATGTTTTCAAAAATCAGTAAAGCCTAATATAAGACAAGTAAATTTTCACCAAAATCACCAGTTTCCCATGCCAAACACAAATTACTATTTTTTTGAAGGGAAAAAAAACTGGTGTATACTTAGTTTTTAAAACTTTTTGTCTTATATGTAGGTTGAGAAATATCGTTGCCATTGGAGTCTAAAATATTTTAACTGGTAACTGGAAACATTAGCGTTGAATGATTTAATTATGATTCACTGCAAGCAACTTCTCTAAATGAGTATAAGTCAACAAAAGTTATCGATAAGAGGTACTTTAGATTAATAAAAACATCTAGCCACACAAGGACACATTCCAGTATCTAAAAAGTAAAAAATTCAAGTATACAAATTTTAAAGAGTTATGTCAGAAAAATTGTTAATCTAAGATAAAGTGCTCCAAACCTGGTTCATCAAGGATGCTGGTCAGTGTTCTGCCTAATTAATTTCTCGCTAAATAATTTTCTTGAGAAAACAAAAAGAAAAAAAATAAAGATTTTAGTGAAGAACAGTTGTTTTTCTTATGATATTCCAAATTTTATTCACTTTAGGTTTGTAATATGTATTTCATTTTTAGAAGTACATAAGTTTGTTAAGTTTTGTCAAGCAACTTAATTTATATTACCTTTCTAATTCTAAATTAATTTATGAAGAGCATTGAAGAATTAAGACAATTCTCAATATATGCTTATATGTATTTATTCGTGTATAGCGTGCACATGTGTATCAAGCGCACCCCTTACTTTAGAAGGAAAAATGATGATTTTTTAAAATCTCGTATATAACAGGTACCATAAATTTGATATGCAAATAAATGAATGGCCAAAGGAATTTAAATAAAGAATATCGAAACAAATATTGCATTAGGCCAAGAAACAAGGCAAAACTACATTTTTAGACTTCGAGTAGGGAGTAAATGATGGAGGATAGGAGTGAGTGATGGCAATGAGAATTGATAATTAGTGTTTAAATAACGTTACTCGCACTTTTCTATAAAAAAAGTGCAAGGAGTGAAATAAAGAAGCATGAATACTTCTATTAAGTAAAATTTTCCTATTTTTAATGTCTTCTTTGAATACATTTGTTAATTCATATGTATATCATGTGATTACTTCAAGCAGTAAAAAATTATTCCATGTATGATGCGCACCTACGAGTTTTACCTTAATTTTTAAAAATAAAAAGTGTGCGTTATATATGAGTAAATATGGTAATTATTCTTTTTTAATTAAATTCCTTAAAAAAAAAAAAAAAACAAGAACTTTTTAAAAATTCATGATTAAATTTTCAAATTGGAAGAAAAATGTAACTGGAAACGAAGTAGGGGAAGGGACACAGATATTTTTTTTTTGCACCTAGAAATTAAAATTTTTACTGACTATCACATTTTTTAATATTTGTAAAGTACTAAAATTTTGTTTAGGAAAAGTTTGAGAATGAATGATAATTTTAAAAAATGGTCTCCATTTGGAAGATTGCATTCTTTACCAAATCATGCAGCATTTTTTATTACTTTTAAATTTGTTCAGATTAAATTTAATAAATCTGATTTTCTGTATTTTTCACTGTGAAATTTATTGAATTAAATGTGAAATTTCTTATAGTGTACTGTTATTTATGTTTCTAAACATTCTTTATTTGTATCTCCTAATCCAAGGCAAATTTTATGATGTTATCTGATATTACACCATCATTAAATGTAAGGCATCTTATAATTCAAAGATGGTATCATATCATATCTGTAAACAACAGTCTTCTGCATCTGGAAAGAGCATGAAAGAAAAATCACCAGTAGTAATTGATCTTGTTGATAATAGATCTGTTTCAATATATTAATTTTTAATGATAAACCATTACAATTTATTATGGAACTGTTGGCATTTGTTTCCTGTAATTTTTTTTTTTTTTTTTTAATGCGTGTGTTTTCAATTTTTATTGTGTTCAGCAATATATGCTAAACATAGCGTCATTCTTTTTGCCATTCTCTCTCATTTAATGTTTTATATAAATTTTATTTATGTTATTTACATTTCATTATTTATGCAATTTTAATTGCCATTTAAACAAGACATAAAATACATTAATTTTAAATAAAAGCTCTCTTACATAAGAAATGATTAAGTAATATTGTAATTTCTTGTCATATTCTGATTTAGAAATACAGAATCTATAAGATAAGACTTATGATTTAAATTCTATTGTTAAAAGATAAATTATTTTAAATACCATGAGCTATAACAATTTAAATAAAGTGTTATTCTTATTTATTACTAGCTTTCTGCCCGCAGCTCTGCCCGCGTGGAATTCGATTATATTGCGGTATAAAGCACAACTATAAGAAAACTTCTCATTTCCACGGAAAAATGTAAGAAGCGCGATGTAACACTAGATATGATTAGTTGTTAAACCAAAACTAAATGGTACACTATATTATATGTTTTCCCTTGTGGAGCAAAAACATGATTTTGGGCACTGGAACCCCGGGAACACGCTACATAGAGCTGACCATGCTGACGTTGAGCCTGTTGCGATAAACGGACTTGAGTACGAATATCATTCTCAGAAGCCCTCAAAGAAGCTTGGCGAGCGGCTTGCTCCTCAAGTCTTTGCTGGTGCTGAGATGGTAGCTCAGCAGCTCTCGAAGCAGCCTGATGCTCTGCTTGTTCGTGCCTTTTTAATTCAGCATGGAGAGACGATTCTTGAGACCGGGCAATTTTCATTGCTCAAGCTTTAGATGAGGTGCTCGACAAATTAGATTTACGTTTGCAAGGTATTGTGAAAATATGAGTAAACTATAAACCTAAACTAAACTAAAATCCCAAACTAAACTATAACAATCTAAACGACGAACAAAGCGACATAATTACCTATCGAAGAAACAATAACTACTTTAGATATCTACCTAGAAAAAAAGCACTAAACTAACCTAACCTAACTGTTATACAGCTACTGCACATCGTTACCACGTTTTAAAAACACCCAGCGCCATCTATCGCATACCTCAAAAACTAAATAACGTAACTAATACTTTTACCAATTAGTAATTCGTTGACTTATAGTTATTTCAGGATAAGTAGATGTAAAAAAAAAACATTTTAGACAATAAAACAAATAGTACGTCATCCCTCGGGAATTCCTCATTTTCGAGGATTCGTTATCATATCATTTAGCTTCTAAATTTACATGTTCATATTCGTTTGCAATATATAAGTAGATGTAAAAAAACAGTTTAGACGATAAAACAAATTGTACGTCATCCCTCGGGAATTCCTCATTTTCGGGGATTCATTATCGTATCATTTAGCTTCTAAATTTACATGTTTATATTCGTTTGCAATATTTTATCTTGTTTTAAACGACACACAGCGCCATCTCCAATCCACCCATCAAGCAAACTATATTTTTGTTTTCCCTCGGGAATATCAATTTTTTCCGGGATAAAAAGTACCCTATTATTTAATCCGGACTTCTAACTTTACGTCTGCAAAATTTCAAAGCAATCGAATGAGTAGTTACGGCGTGAAAGCGGAACAAACAAACAAACAAACAAACTCCCTTTCCGATTTATAATATTAGTAAGGATAGAGTTGCCTTCTTTGTCTTTTGTATCTATTTTCTAATATACCCGCCCCCTCATACACACACACACACTAAATTATGTGTAAAAAAGAATTTCCATTTATTCTCAGTTTTATGTCCTTCTTTCTTGACATTAATTTTTTAAGTTTTATAATTTAATGCTATTTTTTTAAGAAGTTGTAGTCTAATTATATATATTCATTTTAATCCAAGATTAAAAATGAATAGCACTCAAAATATACTTCTGAAACAAATAATTTTTAATATAATTCTAAGAAATATCTAATTTTTCAAAGCCAGAATTTAATTTAGTCTCCAGGTTATCAAATTTTTTCATGGAGTCTATTCCATAATTGTGTTCAGACAAAAGTGTACACAGAAATATTTATTTATTTATTAAAATATTTAACATTGTTAAAAAAAAATATATGTACATATTATTATAAATATATTCTTTTCCATATTTAGATTTTTCTTAGCACATCGTTTCAGTATTTGTTGCACTTGCATGGTTTTCTCTAGTGAATCTGAAGTTTTAGTTGCCTTAGCAGATTGCAATATTGCTGTTATAAATTTAGGTATAGTATTTTTCTTATTTTGATTTACAACATTAATCATTATAATAAAATTTGTATGTTAAGTAATTTTTATTTTATTTTATTTTTATTATTATTATTTTTTGTTGTTGTTGTGTTTGCTTTTATGTTTGAGTAGTAGAATCCAAAGGAATAAAAAATCATTACTTTTCAAGATTTTATTTTCATAAAATGAAAAGATTATACTCTCCCAGTCAAGGGTAACACTGAATTTTTGAGAGAGAAACAAGCAATATGTTATGTGACAATAAATAAATAAATATTTGTCAAATATTTAAATTTTTACTTTCCAAGTCTTCATGCAATAATTTGTCGCAACAATTGTAGTTTATCTATCATAGAATAAATTTTGAAGGTAAGGAAAATGGAATTTGATATGAGAGGATTAAGCTGTGATTTTCTGTGGCTTTAAGTGGAGTTAGATCTAGAAGAATGATTTCAACATCTACAATTAGCATATGAAAGTGAAAACCCATCTCAATCTATAGAATTTAGAGAAGTGAGTTTATTTCTCTTCTGGATGTAAACACAAGAATCCTTTGATAATTACAGTTCCAGAAAATGTGTTGACCATAAAAAAATTTTTATTGTGATAATCTTTATATTCAAAAAACAAAGGAAATTTTCATTGGATTTACAGCTATACGAAAAATTATTCTTGAAGAGATTATACATATGAAAAGATAAGATTGCTATCAAGTTTTCAAAATTTAACAGAACAATCTAAGAATCAATTATGAAGCCCTAAAATTATTTAATATTGGCGGACATCACAGTATTTCTAAAATCATAATTGACAAATGTGATATACACACCTTTTCTTTTGATGTACACACTTTTTACATTTCAATACATCAAGGAAAATAAAGTATGGATTGTATGATGATCTCAAACCAACAATGGTGAAAATGACGCAATGAAAAAAGAAATGTATGCCATGCTCTTCAGAGGCAAATAGCTGGTCAAAGTCATAAATCTAAAAGGATAAAAGACAGTTACAACTAACTAATATAAGTGTTTTTCATAAATTCTCCAAGAAGTGAATGTTATAGGTTTTGTTCTTCACAGTGACGATGCAACTTCTCATTCAACAAAGATTTGGTTATTGCTGTCATACTGGGAATTCAGACAATTTCTCATAAGAAATCAGCTATGTCAAAAGCTGCGTGAAGGGTTTTTGAATTTCATTGCAACTTCAGTGAAAATAACTAAAATTATTAAAATAACAATAATTTTGTATATTTACTGAGAGCTCAACAAGTAACTGTTAGAAGTGAAAAAGAAAAAAAAAACTTATTTTGGCATGTGTTTGGCTCTTCTGAAAAAAAGTATATTTTTCTATTTATGAGTTTTTAAAAATTTAGTAATTAATAATACAGTAGATTCCCTCAAATCTGCAACCCTGAAATCCCCAAACATCTCAAATCTGCACATCATCACAGATGTAAACAATGAAACTTTCAGTTCAGATTTAGGGGCAAGATTACAGAACTTTGTACTTTCATACCATTCCATAAATATGTAATTTTCAATAATATGACTGAACTAAATTTGTAATTTTCAATAATATGACTGAATTCTTGTTTTTTTGTGAAGGAAATATAAATTTATTCCTGAAAAAGAGCTATAAGCTAAAAGAAGATATTGATCATATCACTTGTAATCACAATCTTTTTACCAAGTAAATTTATGTGTTAATCAAGCTTTTTTTGGTTATTAAGACTGGCTAAACCTAAAATAAAGCTTCCTTGGTTTATGAATTTGATGTGAATTTATTGGGTACTTTCATGGGGAAAATTTCATTGAATAATTCAAGTAAATTGTATCTTATTTTTATTATGCCTATTTAATTATACACTATTAATTATTTATTTGACCTTTAATTTTAATAGTTTACTTATTCTTAAAATTATCATACTTTTTAGTTTATTATTTTACTTAATTATTTTAAAATTTTACTATATTGGAAGCATTTATTATGATATTTATTGCAGTATTACATGAAATTTTTGTTTAAAAAATGCAAACAAAGTGATGACCAGAAATCCTCACAATCTCTGATCCCAAGCTGTGTGGGTTTGAGAGAGTCTACTATATACAAAAACATTTTAATCAAAGTGTGCTTGTATATTATGTTTGGATTTATGCAAAGTATAATATTAAATAAAAAGTAAAGAAATGCATAAATTATTGTTCAAGTTATTTTTAAATAATATATGTTTCCCTCATAATGTTTAACTTGTACATTTTTCTGTAATTTATATCTTACAAAAGTTATTTTAAAATTTATATTTCTTTGTTTAAGCATTCTAAATTTAAATGTGTAAAACATAAGGTGTTTAATTTTGATACATAAATTGCTTTTTATTTCACATACAATTATAGAGATCTCTGTACAAATTATAATTTATTTATTTTTTACTGAATATACAGCTATTGTTTGAATGTTTTTCTTGTCTACTGTACCTATGTATTTATAGAAATAATGTTTTATTAATGTATAAGCTGTCAATGGATCTATGTATTTTTTAAAAAAAATGTCTTGATGTAACTATTTGTCAAAAGTTAGTGTCGAAAATATATTTTTTAAATTATTATAAAGAAAGAAAAAGATATACTATTATTATTTTTAAAATATTTTTTTTTTTTATTTTTTAGAAAAGAAAACAATTAGAAATAAGTTTAACTTCCATTCCTCATCTGTCAACTGTATCTCTTTTGATAAAAGTGGTCTTAAAGTTCTCTCAGCTAGCAGTAATGAAGCTATATTGTGGAATCTGACATCATTTAACATTTTAAAAGTGCTGACTCTGAAAAAGAATGTGGACATTGTTAAGGTGAATATTTTTAAGTTAGTTCTCAGAAGCAGAAATTTTTTCTGCAGTCTGCAACGCAAGTAGAAACATAAAAAAACAGTCTGCAGAACTTAAGGACAAATGGCCTCTTTCCCAGTGTTATTTCAGGGGGTGAACTGGATGGGGGAATCCCCCCCCCCCACACACACACACACACAGCCACAAATCTCCTTCTTAGAGAAATGCATCTGAATTCAACACTGTTCTTTCCAGTCGCCTGCATTACATGCAATCAAACCTCCAAAGTATTTGTAATTAACATAAAAGGAAAGTACCTTTAAAAATTAGTTACTTTTATCTTCAGAATTTTTAACCACCAACATGCATTGTCCCAAAAGGAGAGAAAATTCACTTTTGGTATTACGTTTTTTTTTTTTTTTTTTTTTTTTTTTCTCACCCTATTGGTGAAATTTGTGTTTTTTCATGATTTTTTGACACAATTTGCAGTTTTTGTGTGATGTTTTGACAAAATTTGCAGTTTTTTCGCAGTCTTTTTATGAAGTTTGTTGCTTTTCCAGGATCTTTTGACAAAAATTGTTGTTTTTTCACTTTTTTGACAAAGTTTGCTTTTTTTACTTTTTGGTGCTTGGACAAAATTTGCATTTTTTTTCAATCTCTTGACGAAATTTGTCCCTATACAATTATTGACATTTCTTGTGATCTTTTGAGGAAATATGCCTTTATTGCAAAGTGTTTATAAAATTGCTGTGAGTTTTTTGGGGGGGATCTTTTGTCGAAATTTACCATTTTTTGAGATCTTTTAATGAAAGTTGTTGTTTTTATGCGATCTTTTGACGAAATTTGATGTTGTTTTTTTTTTTATACTTGGGCAAAATTTGCATTTTTTTGCGATCTTTTGACAAAATTCTCAATTTTTTCATAATACCTGGACAAAATTTGTTGTTTTCTCACAATTTTTTGATGAAATTTGTTGTTTTCTCGCGATGTTTTGCAGAAATTTGCCATTTTTCGCTAACTGTTTGCAATTTTTTTTTTTTTTTTTTTTAAAGGGATTTCTTGTTGAAATTTGTCATTTTTCGGGTTCTTTTGACAAACTTTGTGTTTTTTCGATCCTTTGACAAACTTTGCGCTTTTTTGTAATCTGCTGATAAAATTTGCATTTTACCTGAGATCTATGGCGATATTGGCGATTTTTCTACAAATGATTGATGGAATTGTTTTCTTTTTTTGAGACCATTTGTCGAAATTCATGATACATTTTGTCCCACTTTTCGGGGAAATGATTACCTTAATTTTTCGGAATCATCTTTGATTTATAGTTTAATGTGAATCAGAGTTTCATCAATCGGATGTGGTGCAGATCATATTACAATGGCACATAGCAAATAATTTCTGGCAAACTTTTTTTTTATTTTTTTTATTTTAACAGTTGAAAAATAGTTTGCAGATGCTCTCAAGAGTCTGCAACATGTGTCACAGCATTGTGCTGATTCTGCCCCCAGGAGTTAGTTTAGTATATAAGATGTAAAATCTAAATTTAATTTTAGAAAGGAATTTCTTTCTTTAGTCCAAATTTTAGAGGACATTTTTCTATTTAGTTGAAATTTTTGAACAAATTTTTACATTTAGGGGAGGAAAACAGATTTATAATTATTAAAGTTCTTAATTACACCCCTCCCTTTTTTTTTTTTTTTTCATTATTACACTTTCTATACAGATGGTGTTTACACATTTGTAGAACAATTTTAGTACCGAATTTAAAAGATGCAAATATTTTTTGGGAAAAAAAAAATCTGTCATGTTTATTATTTAAAATGGTGCTTTCAAATAAATTTTGCTTTTAAATTGGTGCATGTAAACAAATTGGATAATTTTTTCTGTTTTCCAATCTTCCCATCATATTAGAATTTCTAATTGCAAAATATAAAAAAATATTAATCAGAAAGTGAAATTCTGCCAATCAGTACATCAGTAACATGGAAAAAAGCTGCAAATGAATATCCTAAAAAGGTTTGTGCTTTTTCCAAATTTCTAAAGTGATATCATTGGTAACGAGGAAATCTGCCAATGCTGAAATCAGTTGCAGAGTTTTTTAATATATGTGTGTTGACAGCAAAAATAGACAAAATAATAAACCAAAAATTACAACTTGTATATATAAAAAAAAATCTTTTCACTTTCTTTTTTCTAAGCATGTGCTTTAATGCAAAACATTTTGTAGAACCTTGTATTAAAACCATTTAGCAGAAAATAATTGAAAATATCTTGCTACTCTTGATGAAGCATGCATTTTCCTAAATGATTGTAGCAAAAAATTCTTTTTATAATAAAAAACACACAAAAAAAATGTCCAACCTGATTCCAAGAAGCAAGTTTCAGTAAAAAATTTTATGATCGTCGCAGATTTTTCTTACAATGGAAAATCAAAAGGTTAACTGATGCAAATGTATTGGTTGATTTTTCCAGAAAAAAAAACAAAAACAAAAATCATTTCTTTATCCCAATGACTTATAAAGAGGGAAACAGCACCAAGATAGAACCGCCAGTCATACTTAAATAACTACCATCATTTTCCTTGAAAAAATAAATAAATAATAATAACTCACACATGTTTTGCATATATAGTTTTCAACATACTTCTGCAAAGATACCGATTTTTCACTTGATTATTGTACACTTGGCTACAAAAGAATTGGCTACTAAAGAGCTTTTTCAAAGCACAAACACACCATGATTGGTGGAGTCTGGAAAATTGTGAAAATAGAAAGGCAAACACGGTAATTTTATGATTAACAACAGCAAACACAGTAATTTTTCCCTTGTAATTTTATGAAAAGCCCTTGTATCATTTAAAACACTATGCAGATTATTTATAATCTGAAAGCAAGGTTATCAAATCAAATTAGCCTGCATTTTGAACAATGGAAAAAAAAAAAAGAAATATGCTTCAAAATCATTCTGAAAATGTATAAACACCCTCTGTAGTAGCGTAATGATTACAATGCTTTCAAATCATTTGCTTTACTAAATCCTACTATATACTCTACACTCAAAAATCTGCACAGCCTGTGGCAAAGGGCTCTGCAGATTTCTAAATTGTACAGATTTCAGATCAGTAGTGAAGAGGAAAACAGAAAATCAATAATGAAAAAATTCTTATTGTTATGGAGCAAAAAGTTTGCAAATTTTATGAAGGATTAAATTTCAGGATTTCTTTCTGTAATTGATTAACTTTTTTTTTTTTTTTTGAAAAAATTTGCAGGTTTTTTCCCCCACATTTTCAAATTTTGCCATTTTTGCACTCTTTTATTTAGTTCAACCTGGTTTTTGCATGTAAAGATGGAATTTTGAATTTAATTTTTAACTCACTTCCTGAAATGCTAGAATTATAAAAATTATGTAATAAGGTGTGTTTCTAATAGCAATACAACATACTAATATTTTTACAACTTAATCGTAAGTTAATGCATTAATTTTAAGGAATTTTTCAATTGGCCTGCCGTAGGGGATAAATTGTCAAATATTCCCTGTAGCTCATATAATTCTTCATCAAAATATGCCAAATGGTTAGAAAACTACAACAGTGAAGCATTTTAAACATAAAAAGAGAAAAATATAAATAAAAAAGAGAATGTAATATTTAAAAATTATGATATTTTTTTCACTTTATTTTAAACATCTACATGCATTACTCTTATTTTTAGCATTATTAATTTTACATAAACATTAATTTTAACACTAATTAACATTAATTTTACATTAAAAAAATCTGGCAGGGAATAGGTTAACAAATCTTTTTTAAAAATTCGTTTCTACTGTAATATAGAAAAGAATCCTTAGAGTTAAAAAGAGGGGGGGGGGGGGAAATCTAGGCACGATTGGCAGTCAAATGATATTTTTTGCATATCTGCAGTAATTTGATGATCAAAGACTATCAGGTGTTTTTCCTTCTTTTTTCTTAACTGAATTCATATGTGTATTTTGTTCTAACTGTTTTTTAAATGATCTGGATGTTTAATAATGAATAAAAAGTAGGAATCACTTTAAAATGTACAAGAAAATGCTGTATTTTTACAAGCTTTTTGAATTATTTGCTTTTTTAGGTATTTTTCCTCTCTGACAAAGATATTATTGTATCTGCATTCAAAGACAGTTCTGTCTTTTTATGGGATTTTAAGAATTTCTCATGTATATGCCAGTTTTTGTGCAGTGATGGAAGTAATCTGATCAATTTGAAAACAGTGGATTGTTCATGGTGAGTAATTAATATATATATAATTTCTTTTATTCACTGTATGTAAGAAAATATGACTTAACTTTTTTTTTTCTTACTGTGTGTGTTCAATATTCACTTTTGTAAATGTCAGTGCTTCAAATTGTAGTATTTTTTGTTCTTGTTCAATTAAAATAGAATATTTTCTTATTTTATTTATAATGGTCTTTTATGCAATTCTGACCTTTTATGCAGTCCAAAAAAGTGTTTTTTGTTGATGTTAGTTCTTGTCTAGAGACTTGTTTTAAACGTGTGTTAAATATGATGCTATTCCTATATTTCAGTTAATAAAAATTATCTTTGCAGTTTATTGAATTCCATATGTAGGTTGTGAAAAAAGTTTTTGAGCATAAAAGAAATTATTTTTTTTAATTCTGCTATTTAAATATTGACAATAAATTCATGTGTTGTGATGTTCTAAATTTGTATTTCAAGTCTCAATAATTGTATTTAAAAGCATTATTTGAAAAACTTTATGTTCAAAATTGTTCTATGGCTTATAGTGCCTGGTGTCCTGATTTTTTATATAATTTCTATGCTATTCATTAATCTTCATCAACTGGAGATTAATACCATAAAACTAAAAACAGAGCTTGCTTATGATGGAAAACTTAATGATTTGTTTGTAAAAAGAATACTGCTAAGATAAAATATTTTTTTCGATTCCTAGCTATTCAATTTTTTCATATTTTGTTTAGTAAATATGGAATTTGTTTATAACAGAACATTTTCCATGCCGCATATTGAATTTCAGAATTATCTTTATTAAACAAAAAAGAAAAAAAAACACCCTAAAAGTACACAGAAAAAAATATTTAAAATTCTTGTTGAAAAATGTGATTGTATTCAAAGCCCAAAAGTTTATTATTGGAAAGAAGGCATTAACATTGAAGTTCAAGCAGTAATATGCATTTTTTAATACTAATACATCAAATACATATCGTAGTAATACATTAACTACAATATCATAGTATACTATTATATTGTTTATTTATGTATATTGACTTTTAAGAAAATTGGCTGTGGATCGAGTAGCTTTTTCCATTGAATGCATCTTTCAATTAGTGTATTGCATTATCAATTAACTGCACTAATCAAGAAATTTGTATTGACATTTGTCCTGAATTATTGTTATGCATAGTTCGTTTTCTTTAAGTATTTTAGGTAATTGCATGTAATTTTTCTTATTAAGGCTCTTAAATTATTAAAATCTTAATTATTTAAAAATCGTTATACGTTTGTCTCTCTTAGCATTAATCTATGGTAATCTAAATATTTAAAAGACAAAGGTGTTTCTTTAGTCATCTGCCTCGAATATTCTACTGAAGCAATTTTGCTAATTATTATTTTAAATGAAAGTTTTTAATTCATTAATGTGCCCGGACCCACTGTTTTTTTATTTTAATTTCAATTTTTTTTTTTTATGAAATTTCATCAAAGTGATGGCGATTGCATTGCTTCCATTTTTGCAGGAAAATCAGAAAATAGAGCTTGTATATTTTTGTTCATTGTATCTTTATTGATGCCATACTTAAAAAAAAATGTCTATTTATGTCATAAACTTGCATTTCAATATTTTTTTTTTTTTAGTTGATACTGATGAGAAGCTAAATAAATAGCATTATTGAAATGAGAGAAAATGTCCTCATATTCAAAAGAGAACTAACATTTTCTTTAATAAAACTTAGTATATTTTATCCCAAATGCATTTAAAATGGCATAATTTTCTGGAATTTTACTTGCCGGTACTAAGATTAAAATCTCAAATCAAAAGTGTGAATGTTTACGTACAAAGTGGTAGCTAGTATGTGTGACTTCAAGTTTTGAAAAATATGTACTAATTAAACTATTGTGCTTCAAAATATTTAAATGGTAATATGAAATTTAAAATGGTAAGTATGTGTATGAGAAGTGCATATGTGAATTTTAATTCAAAATCATAAATTTTTGAAAAAAAATTATCTGACTCTGTCAGAGTGAAATCATTTTTGCTGATTTTTCATTCTATAGTGCATTGCATAAGAGTCTCAATTGATAATTTCATCATATTTACTTATCTTGATTATATATTAGTAATTGTGTATACAAATAAATATAATGAAACAATATAATAATTCTTCAATGAAGTTTTAGGCAATAGTATTTTGATAACTTTCGATTAAAGTAATATTTGTCTTAAGAGTCAGATTAACCAATTTCGATTGATTCTTTATTTGAATTGATTTCATAGGTTTATTATTATCAATGAAATTGTTATTCTTTAAACATTTCCTTTCATCAAAATTCAATAGGTTCATCCTCATTTTTTTAATTTCGTCTTTAATTTTCAGGGATGAAAATCTCATTGCATGTGCTGGAAAAAAGAATTGGTTTATTGTATGGAGCATACCCGAAGAGAGACGTCTTTATAATATTTCACTTCCTGAAAATATTTCAGTGAAACAAATTAAATTTCTATATTCTATTGAATTCTCTGTTGAAGATAATAATTATGTGAGTTCTCTTTACCTTGTAAAAATGAAATAGTTTTTCTCTTTTATTTTATATTTTCTTTTTCCATATTTACAAAAAAAAAAAAGTTTTATAAAAAATGTTTTAAAACTTTTGATACAATCATTGGAGAATGATAAAATACAACTAGATGAGCACAAATCACCTTACAATGCAACAATGGAACTCAAGCAATGCGTGTTCTGATTATTAAGAGTATATTTTCATGATACAGTTGAACCTCAAAAATCTGGAATCAGCGAGACCATGGCAATTCTGAATTTTCGAATTTTCCAGATTTTGGAGGTCTATTAAAAAAGTTTTCATAGCAATATAATGACATACAAAATGAAATTTTAATGCAAATTAACTGCGATCAAATTGCCAAATTAAGTAATAAACTAGGAATGGTACATTAAAACATGACACTTATGCTGAAATTAAATATGCAAATTAAAACACAATAAATTAAAATGTAGCATGCAATAAATAATACAAAAGTGATTTTATTTCAAATTCTCCGAAAATTTAAGTCATTTGATTGCAAAAATGAAAAAATTGGACATAAAAAAAATCCCTAAAAGAAAAATAAAATAAACTGGAAAAGAAAACAAATTTCTTAACATACAATCATCTTAATGAATATAAATTATGAGTGAAATTGTGTTGTTATATTACCAACTTTTTATCTGAGAAGGTTTAACGGCATTTTTAGAGTTTCTTGAAAAGGAGAGGGGGGGGGATTCTTTGTAATAACATATAAAATTGTATGCTTTTCTGCTAAGAGAATAATAAAATGTTATAAATCTGCAATGTTTATTTTTTTTTAATTTCACAAAATTATTTTGTGTATCGGTCATGAAAAAAAACCAAATATTTCTTTAGACAATCATAAACACATTATACATTTTGTCATATATCTAAGAAGCAATTAAAGATTTTCTGCAACTGATCATGTGAAAAGTTGCTAATTTCAACAATCAATTGAAGGTGTGTGTATGTGAGGGAAGGGGGGAGGGGGAAGGATTAAATTTGTCTATCAGTCTCTGAGAAAAATTATGACTTCTGCCATCAGCTATAGGGAATTTTTTTTTTTTTATATATATATAAAAATTGAAGAAAAATAGCACAAATTTTGTCAAAAGTTTCAGAAAATAGTGTATTTTGTCTGAATAAATAAATAAATAAATAAATAAATAAAACTATTTTGTCATTTGATTGCAGAAAAAATTGCCAATTTTGAAAAAAAATCATGAACCAAGTAAGAAAAACAAAAATACAAATTTTGCAAAAGATTGCATAAGGGGAGGAAAAAAAAAAGCTTGAAAAAAAAAAAAAAAAAAAAAAAAACTTGTTTTTTATTTTTATTACACATTTAAAGTTCTTTTCAAAGATATAAAGCTGAAACAAACAACATATCAACATCTGCAAATGTGTGTGTCAAGGTCATAGGGCAATGTGTCACTAAGTTGATCATTCTATAGGAAAAGGAGCAGGTGAAATTGTTTGTTTCTTTAGTTATAAATATGTATTTAATAAATTTTATTAGAATTAAAATATATGAAGTTTTGATTCATCAATGTATCAAGTCAAGTCTTCCCCCTTTTTTTTATGATTTTTTTAACTTGTCAGTTTTTGTAATAATTCAGGGCTTTAATTAATGGTCAATTATTATAAAATTGTATCAGAATTTATCTGTATTTATTTGTGTAGTGTTTAGTTGAAAGAAATTAATTGCATTTGATGAAAAATATAAAAGTTACAGCTAAAACTTATTTTAAAAATTAATAAAACTAAAATTGGAAAGATGTCTAAATTTTAGAAATTTTCTAAATTTGGGTGTCTGGATTTTCGAGGTTCAACTGTACTGAGTAGATGATTTTTGCGTTTGTTTATGTATATTTTTTCAATGTGAATTTTAATATGAGTAAGAAAATTTACAAAGTAAAGTTGATAATAAAATATTTTTATTTCATAATTTAATGCTCTCAAAGTTTTGGAAGATTTGAAATTACTTAAATTAATCGATGATTTGAACTATATTCCTCAAATTAGGAACTAATATAAACAGTTGCTGTAATACAATGTTGAATGATTTTTTTCTTTAATTTCATTGATTTGTTTTCATTCCTTCTCTTTCATTCTCTTTTATCATTGTCTAGTTGTATTCATGGGCAATTCCATGGCTCATCTTGATCTAATATGCAAGCCATACTAATAAAACACAAAAAATATTTAATTTTGTGTTCCTTACTTGTAGAATTTCAACCATTCAAGAGTAAAAGAGTTGTTTTGTATTCATAATGAGAGCTCATTAATTGCATATGGTGTGCAATTTAGGAATGTCAAAGTCTATCTCTCTGCAATTAATTAGGGAATAGAAAAGAAAAATGTGTCATTTAAAAACTCTTTTCAAAACTGTGTTATTTGAACATCCAATCATGTCTGGATTGTAGATTTTGCTACCTGGAAATTGGAGCATTTATTTCCACAAGATTCTGACATTATTTATGTTCATCTAAATTTTCAGACTCTGTATTTAAACCTGTTACGTTATTTTCATTTAAGCTATTATTTTATTTTTTATATTCACAACAGAATTTTTTTCTTCTGTTATTTGTCTATTTCTGCTATATAATAATTTAAATGTTTTTTCTGATTCATACAATTGTGACATTTTGTATTGTTATTTGTACAATTTGTTAATGTTTTAAAATATCTGTGAGGGTTAAAGTATCTATTTCTTTAACATATATTTGCTCTATCATTTAAGCTAGGGATGCACAACCTGTGGCCCGCGGGCCAAAGGTGGCCCACGATGTGTTAACGAGTGGCCCGCGAACTTCGTCAATTTACAACTAGAAAAAAATGCAATTTTTGTGCAAAAGTCAAAGAAAAAAATTGTAAATTTCGTCAATTTACCGCAGGAAAAAATAAAATTTCATCGATCGCTTAAGAATCGAAAATTTCGTAGAACGTGCATGGAAAAATCGCGAATTTCATTGATCAAGTTCAGAATATTCTCACATTTCGTTCATCAGGTTTAAAAAAATCGTGAATTTTGCCTATGAGGCTCGAAAAAAATACCAAATTTTGCCGATCGGATATGGAAAAATAGCACGTTTTGTCAATCAGAAACACATCAAGAAAAAATCGTCAAAATCAAAACAAGAAAAAAATCGTCATATTTGTTGACGATGCACAAAAAATAGTAAATTAAACGCATCAGTTGCGGAAAAATCGCATGTTTTCTCGGTTTATTGTGTGAAAAAAACGCAAATTTTGTTGATCAGGCACGAAAGAAATTGCGTATTTTGTCGATTAAGTAAGAAAAAATCGCAAAGTTCGTTGATAAGGCACGGGAAAATTGCGAATTTTGTGATGATGCGCAGAAAAGTTGAAAATTTTGTTGATTGGCTGCGAAACAATCATGAAATTTAAGTTTATCGAAAAAAAAAATGCCGAATTTCATCTTGCCGCGTAAAAAAATGAAGATTTGGTCAAAATTATTTAAATATCTTGAATTTCGTTGATATGGCGCGGAAAAACCGCAAATTTCTTTAGTTAAAAGTGGAAAAGCGCACATTTTGTCGGTCGGACACGAAAAAAATCGCGAGTTTTATTGGTTGGCATTGGTCTGACACGAGAATATCGCGAATTTCGTCGATCTCATGCGGAAAAATTGTAAATTTCGTCGATCAGGCTCAAATAAAATTGCGAATTTCGTCTATATGGTGCAGAAAAATAAGGAGTTTTGTCTATCAGGTTAAGAAAAATCGCGAATTTCGTCAATCGGCTTTATAAAAATTGCGAATTTGGTCCAGAAGGTTTGTAAAAATTGCGAAATTCGTCGATCTGATATGGAGGAATCGTGAATTTTATCAGTCATGCGAAAAAAATCCAAATTTCGTCGATCAGCTTCGTAAAAATCGCGAATTTTGGCGATCGGCTTCAAATTTTGCTGTTCAAGCGAATGTTCAATGTTCGAAGTTGTTCAATGAATTTTCTCTATTGGCTTCGAAAAAAAATCACAAATGTTGTCGATCAGGCTCAAAAAATCGAGAATTTCGTCTATCAGCTTTGTAAAAATTGTGAATTTTATCGATCAGCTTTGAAAAATCGCGAATTTGCCGATCGGCTTTGAAAAATCGTGAATTTTGCCGATCGGCTTCGTTAAAATTGCTAATTTTGTTGATCAGGCGCAGAAAATTTTTTGGATTTTCTCGATCGGCTTAGTAAAAGTCGAAAATTTCATCAATCAGCCGTGGAAAAAATCACGAATTTTATCGTTCATGAGAGGAAAAAGCGCAAATTTCGGCGTTCAGTTAAGTAAAAATCGCTAATTTTGTTGATCACGCGCGAAAAAATTGTGAATTTTCTCGATCGGTTTCATAAAAATCGCGAATTTTCTCAATTAATTTTGTAAGAATCGCAAATTTTGTTGATCATGCACGGAAAGATAAAATTTTCTCGATCAGTTTCGTAAAAATTGCGAAATTTGTCGATCACTTCTTAAAAAGCCTAAATTTGGTCGATCAGGCATGGAAAGTTGCAAATTTTGTTGATCGGGAGTTGAAAAATTGGGAATATCAGTGATGAGGCACTGAAAGATCTTGATGAAGGGCTCCTTCCCTCTCCTTCATTCATAAATTTTGCATTTTTTTTTCGGCATTTAGCCACTTATCATTGTTTTTTCGCACTTTTAATAAAACAAAATTTACTGTCCTGAATAAAGTCAAGGAATATTATTACATCTTGAGAATAAACCTTGGTATATCTCTTATATATATAGACGTAAAAACTGCTGATTTATTCTCACCAACTGAATTGGATATTTTGACTGGTTAAGCGAATCTAAAGGGGTATCCCCCCCACTTCCCTCTGAAAACATATTTTGTATCTGGTTATAGGTCACAGATCACCTTCAAATTCGAATTCTCTCTATGTTATTGGTGTGGCCCTCGACCACTCAGACATTTTTGTAAGTGGCCCTTCTCTTGAAAAGGTTGTGCACCCCTAATTTAAGCTTTAAATATTGTCGGAATGCCAGACTCATGCTTATGTACTTTTCTAACCAACCAAATGCTCATTCTCTCTTTCTTTTCCTATCCCTTGAATTTAATAAATCAAATATTATACAGTTAACTCCTGGTTGGTCATCAGTCATGCACCAGGAATGTGTAAGTATAAAAAATTTGAAATAGTGGAGGGTATTATTATATGTGTTTTCTAATTGTAGAAACATCTAACTGCAATTAAAATTACCTTAAATGAAGTAAATAGCTACTGTCATAAGCTATATGAATAATAAAAATAATGTCTGAATAAAAATAATATGAAAATAAAATATTTGAAATAAAAATAAGACTGATAATATTTTATTAAAGTCAAAATATATCTATTTCAGGGGGTAAAAAAACAATGAAATATTTTACAAGCAATGGGGGAAAACAGAAGGAAATATTTAATGTGACAAAATGAACCAGAATATTCAAGGATACCTGAGTTATTCAAAGAATATAAAAATATTCATATTAAATCAATGTAAAAAAAAAAAAAAATTTGAATTTCCAAAAAAAAAAAAAAAATTGTATCTATTTTAAAAGTTTTTTTTATCAAATTTGTATTAACAAAATCTACAATATCTTGAAGTAATTTAACAACATTCTAACCATGCTTACAGCTTTACATAATTAAATATAAGATAAAAGTAGTAATATATTTCTTTTGGAATGCAGCCACAAATGCTGTATTCCAAATAACATTCTGTGTAAGTCAGATGGTGAAATATGTGAGTTTTTGATAATCTAAAGTCTACTGCAGTACTTTGTATCATTTAATAGTTAGCCGGATACAATTATATTCGAAGATTTTTGTTTTTCGTAATATATATCAAAAGTCTGAAAAAAACACACGAGAATATGATAAGAAAAATATTTCAAATTACACAATAACAACATTAATTTCTCAAAATTAAAGTAAAATATATTTAGTATTTAAAAAAAAAAAAAAGTTTTTTTATTTGAAGAAAAAACATTTTCATATTAACTTTTTTCTCTTCATTTTAGACTCTTGCTCTACTGACTTCAGAATCAGACATCTGCATTTACAATTTAAGGGATATGGAATTACTTCATTTAATTAAAAATGATGACAATAAAATAATTTCATTCACAACTTCAACAATCAATTTTCTCTTAGTTAACATCTGTCTCCAAGGAAATTTAGATGTCTTTGATGTTGGGCCTTTCTTAGATACCTCCAAAGTAAGTGGCTCTACTATCTATTTATCATTATTATTTTTAAATTCATTTATAATTTCCAAAACTGATTTTTTTTTTTTTCATATATCTATTTAAACAAATCATTATTTAAAAGAATGAATTTTCAAATTAATTACAGTACACATATCAGTTCTGGCATTCTGAGTGTGTGAGTTCAAGTTCTAGCTTAAAAAAATTAAATTTGGAAACTGCTGTTTTGACAATACAATGGCCACATTTTCAATGTACCTTGAATGGCCGTGATTGGTCATTTTGACTATCTTTCAAAATATTAAAAAAAAATAATGTTATTTTAATTGAAATAATATTAAAAACTCCTTTCCAGGAAACAAGTTTAATGACAAACTACAAAAAAGACTTGCATTTTAAAAATAAGTTTCAAGAAAATAAACCTATTTTATTGAACATTTTATATTCATTTACTCTTCCTAGGCAATCTTAATCATATAGAATCCTTTTATTAGATAATGGAAATGTCATTGTTTTTAAAAATAATTATAACCATAGTATATCTTTTAATTTTTTTTTCAAAAGCATGAACTTTATTAATAGATTAGAAAAGTTATTATATTAAAAAATGTAACATACTTCGATTTATTTTACAAGCAAAGCAGATGGATACTATCCTTTCTTCTAACAAGCATGGCCCCAAAATTTTATTCCAAATTTGTCAGGTTTTTGCGGCATTTACGGACTAAATTTGTACCTTGCTTTGCTCAAAAATAACTGTTCATCAACACTGATGGTTTAATCAGGTTTGTAACACAGTAGAGAGTTTTCAATAAAATTGTGTCAAACTTCGGAAACAAGAGTGAATCTGTCATTTTGCAACCATTATGATCTAATCCATTTGACATCAAATTGCAAGTATCGCATAAGCTCTTTAAATTTTTTTCATGATATAGTTTTGTGAAAATATCTGCTCCCCCATTTATTAGATCAAAGGCAACAGTCAAAAATCCTTTTGCATGCAAAGAACCCCGCAAATATTCAGTAATGAAATAGAGACATCAAATTTATCTAATAAAAGTTTCCAATAATTATTGATCTCAGTACTGCTTCAAAATCTCATAGGTGTTTCAAAATCTTTTCAGTTAAAAAAAGATGTGCCAAGCAGTATCAAATCACTAATCAGCAGTATCACTAGCATTATCAAATCTTTTTTTTGTGTGTGTGTAAGAAGAGGGGCCAGCGTTTACATGCAAAACATGATGCATTGACAATCTTCCAGAAGTATTTTGGGATAATTTCTTCCAAATAGTTCTATCTGTATGTATTACCTCTTCAGAATCATTTTCATCACTATTAGTCTGTTGATTTTTTCTTCCTTTGCAATTACTTTTTCTGTATACAACTACGTCCTTGAATAAATTCTTTTTCGTCTGTTTCATTACCAGAGCTAAAGAATGAAATGCGGTTGAATCTTGATTAACCAAGCTTTGATTAATCAATGTTTCTATTAACCAGCCTAATAACAAAATCTGATTTTTTTCTTTCTTTCACTCTTTTTTTTTTTTTCTTTTTTTTCTCTCCTGGTGAATGAGCTTTTGAAAAGATCGCTTTTTAGTTCATTGTTCGTGATATAGGCTCTTGACTATAAGTCATACTGAAGTTGTTCAAGCAGTAACAACTGCCTTAAAATACATAGAGAAAAAAAACAATGTTACACCGATAGATTTTCCCTTACTCAAAAACTGGTGCGATCATACTGCTACTCATAGAAAATCTAGACATTTACAATGAAAGGCAACAGGATTGTTTTACAAAATAATGTAAATTTAACAAATTATTGTAAACAAATAAAAAAAATTGTTTCATTTTTTAAAATGCATCTTTTAATCTTTATCTGAGTATAGTGTAAAAAATTTCAATTTGCTTTTTAAAATTTACTGTAAGTTTCCTTAAGTTTACTGTAAGACTTCCTTTTTAAATTTTTGAATTGTGAGACACAATTTTAATATATGTTTGTTTTTATCATTAAAAAAGCATTTTATTCTCTTATGAAACTATTATTTCCTGCATTAGAGATGTTAAATTTGTGAGTACAGCGAGTGTTTTTATACACAATTTCTATTAATCAAGATTTTCAATATCCAAGATACTACCGATCCCAGTTAGCTCGGATAATCAAGGTTGTACTGTATTATTTGGATTTAATATTTGATGCATTTTGAAATCAAAACTCAAATTAGACTTGATATCATCACACATGATATCACTTTCGATATTGTTTTCATCCTCATTTTCAGAAACAGAATTTTCGGATGATAAATCTTGCATAAAAATTGCTTTCGCAATCAGAAAATCCTTTCCGACAGTTCTACAAGACATTATTAAAAAAATATTTATTATTATTATTTAAATGAAAATATTTGTTCATATAATTTTCAAATGCAAGTAACAAATCAAGTATTGCTTCACTATTAAAGCAATCATTTATTCAAACATTTTCTGGGTATCTCTGCCATCGGTGCATGTGCCGAAGCAATTGAGTCAAATGTAGTTTGAAGAAACTGAAATAAATCAGCTGTTCAGCACTCTTCTCCTGACACATCTACATTCTTTATATAAAAAACTCTTACAAGATAAAAATAATGATGTATTTGAAAAGTGTTGAATTCAGGGGATGAAAATAATGATTGCTCCAGGTGGTTATTTCTTTCTGTAGCAATGATATCCCCATGGAAGATTTGAAATTTTGTGCTTTCTATAGTCAAAAAAGGCCATTTCTCCTCCTGAAACTCCATTATGTCCCCTCCGGGAGAAAAGTGTTTCAATTTAACTGTATTTGATGCCAGTTATTTTGACCATTTCTGGTGGTTCTAGGCAGATAAGTTTTATTTTATTTGTTTATTTATTTATTTTCCAAAATTAACAACAATATTTGAATGATTTTTTTTTATGTGTCTGTATGTATGTGTGTGTGCATTATTATCTATGAATATTTAGGAAAAGTCTGAAATTATTGCAGCAATAGGGAAAAGCAAAACAGATATATGCAAGATTAAAATGCATTTATGGTCAAAATGACTGCTTTGGCTGTTCTAGTGTTAAAGTAAAAATTTATTCTTTTGAATGTAATTTCCAAACAAATTAAATATACTTGCTAAAATTATTGCATTATCTAATGAAAAATTATTTTGTTCTTAAAATTGTCATGAAATCTGGTTGTTATTGTTTTGCAGTAGCTTATAACTAGTAGCAAAAATTTTTTATTAAAAAATTAATTTAACATGTTTAAATGTCACATTTTATGCTAAACAAAACTCTTATCCATATCTCACATCCATAACAAATGTTAATTTATTCATATAAAACAGCATTCAGTTTTTAAAAATAAAAATTGTTCTGAAAAGGCTAATTTGTTACAACATTATGTATCCTGATGTTATTTTGATTTTGGCAACTGCAGATGGTTAAATTTAACTTTTAATTAATTTTAATGTACTTTTTTTAATTTATAAGTACTACACATTTTTAATTTCTACACAGTCGAATAAAGAGAAATTAAATGTCAATTTTTATTGTTTTTAAAATAATCTTCAAGCATGAATTTTTAAAATCTATCTCTTTCATTTTCAGACAAATGATAACAAAAGATAAATCTGTTTGCGTTTAAATTTATATAAATGAAATAGTTCAGCATTTTTTTCCAGTATATATTCCACAACAAAATTAAACTTTATCACTCTAAAAATAAAATAATAAAATATAAATATAACACAATTTTAATTATTCAAACCATACTTCACTGAAATTATCAGAATAAAAAAAGGCTGGCGATCTTTGTTAATTTCTTTGACTGTTAATTCCTGGCCAATGCTAAAGTACCTTTTTTAATAAATGTAAAAATTTTATTTGAGTTCATGATTGCTATTTTTCATATAAAAATGTCTTTTAGTGTTGTCAGTGATCAATCTAATAAATAAATAAATATTAAATGTAAAAAATCTATTAAGTTTTCAATAATAATAAAAAAAAAATAAATAAAAAAAAAAAATAAAAAAAAAAATAGTGTTTTTACCTATATTTTGTAACATAGGAAGACCAGGTTGTTTAATATCAGAAATCCATAATTTTGAAAATACTTCAATTCCTACTGCTTTATAGATGTAGTCCCAAATATTTTTTATTATTAATGCAAAAGAAAAATAACAATGAACTCATATCTTTCATTACTAAAACTGAACAGGCATATCTATAAAATAAATAAATATGATTTATGTATTGCATATGACATGCAGCTCTGTAGTCGATAATAGTGAATGTCACTCATACTTGTCCATTACTGGCGCTAAATTAAAATGTTTGGATCCACATTTTATTTATTGCAAATTGTGTGCAGGCAACTGATCAAGTAAAAATGTATTCTTATACTATAATTAAGAAATTTCAGTTGAAAATTATAAAATTATTTTATAAATAATACATTTATGTATTTATTTTTAATACGTTATCTTTTTAATTACGGGTATAACTAGTGATATTAAACAAAAAACTCCCTAAATTTCTTAATTATTAAAGTTGTAAGGAAATTGCTTATAATGAAGTCTATACACAAAAAATAATTTTGATTCATGAAAATTAAACTAATTTATTTAATTCACGAAACTTCAACATAGGCGTTTCTACTGTATAGTATTATATTTGTGGCTACCTTCCCACACTGTTTATTTATTTATTTATTTATTTATTTTTTCAGAGAAAATATACTGTGCCAAAGTCTGATGAAAGTGGTACTAAAAGTTTTCCAGGAATTAAATTAACATCTAAAATTTATGGAAAAAGAATAAAAAGAAAGAAAAAGGTAAGTTATTGTATTTATTTGTTTATTTTAGATTTTAAGCGAACTGAAAAAAAAAAAAAAACTTTTGAGATTTTTTAAAATTATTTTATTCAAATTTAAGATATAAAGATAAAAATTCTGCACTACTAAAAATTGAAAGTAGTAAGTTAACTTTTTATTAATGTTTTTTTCTAGGCAATGCTGGAATTTATAAATTAAAAAAAGATAAAGAAATTATTTGGATGCAGTAATGTGTATTGATGTAATATAATGTTTTGAAAGTTGGTCTACAAAACTACACCACTCTAAGTTTCTAAAAATTGTTACTGTTTTTTTGAGAAAGTTTAAGCATTTTCTCCTGTTAAATTGAATCTTTTGAAGAAGCTTTTTTTTAATTAAATTAGTGGAGGGGCCTCATTGGTTAAATGGAATTTTCTAAAGGGTACTGAATAGACATCATTTTTTTCCTGTATTGAACTCTATATGGTCACTAGAAAATAACGAATTCAAACATTTAATCAGTTATGTCAGACACATTTTCTTAACAATATTTTTGTTACAAAGTAGATAGCTTCATCTTCATTTGCACTTGTTGTGCTATTTTAAGTGGATATAAATATTTCGTTAATTAACATCATGTTAGAAAATGATGCTTTTCAATTTTCATTTGCTATTTTGTGCTAGTTGAACTTAACTGTTTGGTTTCCTTGCAACAAAAATCAATAGTTAATGCTTCAGATCTGAAAAGAATTAATGTATTTGATTTGCTTAACTTGTACGGAATCTTTAAAAAATATAAAATAAATAAATAAAAAAGACTAAACAGATTATTTTTTCTTTTCTTTTCTGTTTCTTGTAATGTGCAGCTACATGTGTACTATAATATCTTTTATCATTCTATGTATTAATATATGTTATATTAGACTACTTTTTAAGTAAGTAAAAAAAGAAAAAAAGTATAAATAAATTTATTAAATAAAGTACCAAAAAAAAAAAAAAAATTATAACATACTAAAATAAGAAATATGCATTTTTTATTTTTATGGTCTTTGTAAAAAAACTCAAAGCTTAAGGGATATCCATAAACGATGGTGCACTGTAGTTATTTATCAATATCTAGACACACGGCAGTGTGTCAGCCAAGTTCACTAAGTAAAAGGCGACACACCGGCCGTGGGTTATATTACCCGAACCATTTCGAGCCACTTTTGACCCCTCAATAACTTAAATTCTATTTGACCTACACACTTGCAATTTTTTGTGTCGTGTAAGACCATCTTCTAATTTCCGAATCCTAAAATTGTTTTTAAAAATCTTTCACCGTTCACGAGAAATTGACGTCTGAAAACCACTGTTTTTACCACTGACTCACTGATTCACTGACTCACTCATAGAAATGTTTGACTACTTCCAGGTGACTTAGGAAGTTGAAATTTGGTGTGGAGGTAGGTTATTGGATATATAAATAGGAAAAAATCAGAAATCACCATTAATTAAACATTAATGGTTGGTTAGAGGATAAATTATTGGATTACAATGGAAGTTTATGAGAGTTTCACAAAATACCAGAAATAGTGCCAAGTTGGCAACACTTTTGGCGAGTATCAGGGCTAATCTCTGAAGCTACCGAACCAATTTCAAAAGTAATGGTACCAAAATGATGGTGCCCCGGCTCAAACATAGACTATATCTTATGTCTGTGCCACTAACCAAAAGAGGGTTCAGAAGCGAAAAACATTCTAAAAATGTGATTTTTGTTTTACTGAAGGGCCTAGAAGCACAAAATTTGGCATGTTAATTATTTATAAGATATAAATGGTCACTAATGACATTTGCTAAAAAATGTTAAATTTAAATGGGTGAAAATCCGCGAAGAGCATTCTAAAAAAGTTCGAAATACCCATTTTAAAACAATCTCAGCAAACAACAAACCGATCTTAAAAGTAATGATATCAAAATGATGATGACAGTCTTTGCTCCAATATAGGATATATCTTATGTCGATTACAAAAGAGGTAAAAGAGCAAAAAACATTCTAAAAATGCGATGTCTGTATATTAAGGGACTGGACTGGAAACATAAAGTTTGGTATTGTAGACTTTATGGGAATTTCGCGAAATATCAGAAACAGTGCCAAGTTGGCGAGTATCGGGGCTAATCTCTGAAACCACCGGACCGATTTCAAAATTAATGAAACCAAAATGATGGTATTCGTCCCGGTTCAAACATAGGCTATATTTTATGCGTATTCCATTAACCAAAAGAGGGTGAAGCAAAAAACATTCTAAAATGTAACTTTTGCGTTACTGAAGGACCTAGAGCTATAAGATTTGGCATGTTAATTATTTACTAGCAAAAGCCATGCTTTGTTTGGATTCGCGAAGCATTATTTTATAAAACAGATATTTGAAAGTAACAATATCTTTTTAATAATATTTTTGAATCTTTAAAAAAAAAAAAAAAAGTTATTTTATGTTTGACGCATTTTTATTTTTTATTTATGATGTAAGACTGGAATAATAAAATATTTTCGAAGCAAACTTTTACAAAATATTTTTAAATTTTCAACTAAAAGCTCTTTTAAAGATGTTTTTACAATTTTCAGTAGCCACTGGTGTTTTTTAAAGTTGCTTGAAATATGCATGTTTCCAATCTTTGTAATTAACATCAAATAATCTTTTATAGCTATTTTAGAATAATATATTGAGAGCTTGAAGAAAGTTACTTCTTCAAAATTCTATTTTCGGGAAAAACATTTGAAATCTGCTCGCATTGATACTATGAATTTTTAACTGTAAAACTTTTTATTTTAATTTCTTCGCTTTTATACATGTTAGCGTATAAGAATTTTTAATATTGTAGAATTTTTCGTAAGGAAAATTTCTATTGAATGCTTAATTTTGAAGGATTTTCACTCACGACAACGTTACGTACGTTTTTAAGCCCACTGGTGTCTATATATCCTCAATATTTACAACTGCTTCATCTGATGATAACCTTGGGATTTATGAATTGTAACAGCAAAAGCTAACTGCAGAAGAAAGTCTTTCCTTGAGCAATTTATGCTTGCATTTTTCCAGAATTTAATTATTGGGGAAATTGGTACGAACCAATTCTTATAAGTTAAATTACTGTAGTATTCAAATTTATCCATGATTATTCGCGATATCTGGTCTGGTGGCTTGTGATTTTCTTTAATACGTGCAACAATGTCTAAAGTCCTCCCGTTCACTAAACCTTTTTCAGTCCACAAATAAGAACGTAACATTACTTTAGATCCAAATGATAAAGCAAGAAATGGTTAATGTCCATTTGTCGTTTCTGAATCGGCCAACTTTGCTTTAGTACATTTATAAAGAGATTGAATCGAGGCAACAACTTCATGCAGTTCTTTTAATTTTTCATTTATATAAAAAATTTAACAATTTTATTTGTTTACAATTCTTTTGTTGCCACTTTACAAAAAAAAAAAAAATCCATAATACAATTTTTTTTAAATGTTTAAGTGTCATCTGTGCAAACGATTTTGCGGAATAATGAAACATATTTTATTTATTAAATTAATCATGATTCTATCTATAATTATTTACTCCATGATTTATATTTTTTTTTCTGAAAATGTACGCGTTTCATTTTTTACTTATTTGCTAAAATGCGTCCGTATTGGAAATGCATGTAAAATAAAATTATTAAAATAATAATTTTTTTAGCGTTTTACTGTGAAAAAAATTTTATTGTGCAAATCTTCAGATCATAATTTATTTTTGAGTTTAATTTGAAGTTAAAATATTGAATAGTTTTTTTTTGTAAAGCGTACGACAAAATGTAATTTGAGTGGCCTAGTAGAGGATTCGCTTCGCTCATCCTAATAAGATATAAATGATCTCTAAGGGCATTTGATGAAAAATACGGAATTCAAAAGGGGTGAAAAGATGCGAAAAGCGTTCTAAAAATGTTCTAAATTGGAATTTTTAAGCAATTTCAGCACACAACAAACCGATCTTAAAAGTAATGTTATCAAAATGATGGTGATAGTCCTATCTCCAATATAAGCTATATCTTATGTCGATTCCACTAATCCAAAGGGGGTAAAAGAGCAAAAAGCATTCTAAAAATGTGATGTCTGTATGTTAAGGGCCTAAAAACATAAAATTTGGCTGTTCATTAATTATAAGATATAAATGATCACTAAGAACATTTGTTAACAAATACAAAATTTAAAAGGGTTAAAAATGCACGAAAAGCGTTCTAAAAACTTTCTAAATAGCAATATTTAAGCAATCTTGGGTAGTTAGCGAACCGATTTAAAGAAAAAAAAAGATGCCAAAATGATGGCGACAGTCCTTGCTCTAATCTAATTATTGGATAAATTATCAGATTACAACGGGAATATATGGGAATTTGGCAAAATACCAGAAATAACGCATGTTAGCATGATTTTGGTGCGTAATTTTTGTTGTCAATATAGCGATATTTCACCAAGTTGGCTACAAACGTTTTTGGTCGACGAAATAATCAAGTAGTACCCAATCACGTAAAAGAAACATCCTTATTTGTGGAATTTAAAGGAACATAAGCAGTCCTAATGTTAAATTTTTTAATTTGACTGAAAAAAAAGTGAATAAATGTGGGAAAAAGCTGAAAGTTTAATTAATATTAAATAAAACTAATTTAACTAATTTAACCTATTTATTTCAAAAAAGAAACAAATACCTACTTATTTGATAAAAAATATCCTATCAAAAACATGAATGTGAAAAAATGCCAAGTTCGTTAAAGGTTTCGCTCATAAAAGAAGTGATTTGACAAAAAATAATGATATCCTGTCAAAAACATGAATGTGAAAGAATGCCAAGTTCGTTAAAGGTTTCGCAAATAAAAGAAGTGAAATCTAACTGCAAACCAAGTTCTTTCGAAGCTCCTTAAATCATAACTCCTGTCATGCATATTATTATTCAATTGCTTAAAATGATTTGTTATGTTACTTGTTATTCAATAGAGCGACTTGGCAAGTTTTCAGCTACCAACTTTAATCTTTGAGTCGGAGTACAATTTAATCTAGAATCTGATTGGCAAAGATCTAGTCAATCGTGTGCTCGAATAGGTATATTGAAGTTAAGGTACTGATAAGTTAAGGAAGGGATCTACTTTAATTTCTGATCAACTAAATAGAAAAAATTTAATAAGAGAAAACTTGCTAAGTCGCTCTATTGAATAACAAGTAACATAACAAATCATTTTAAGCAATTGAATAATAATATGCATGACAGGAGTTATGATTTAAGGAGCTTCGAAAGAACTTGGTTTGCAGTTAGATCTCACTTCTTTTATTTGCGAAACCTTTAACGAACTTGGCATTCTTTCACATTCATGTTTTTGACAGGATTAAATATTTACATCAGTGATGCTACGAGAAATATGGTCAGTACCCCTTGTTATACTTCAGTTCAGATTTAGTCAGTATTAGTTGTGGTGTGAACATACAAATTACCAACCCCCATTAACATATTTCATAAACATTTAATTATTGTTTTTACTAATTTCTCTGAGTTATACAATAAAAACTAGAATATCTCTTAAATTACACATTGGTACTCCTTGAAAGTAAATAGGTTAAAAAATAAATTAAGATATTGTAGTAGGATTTAACATTGTTAATTTTAGTGGTCTGTGAAGGCTGAAAAACTGGTAATCATAGTTTTTTAACATACAAAGTGTTGTTGTACGTTACTGTTATGTATTTATTTATCTGTTTGTATATAACTATGCATATTCTTATTCTTAAAACTAAGTCATTCATTCAATGTGATTTATTCATCAGATATTTTAGTCACTCACCATCCCCACTTCCATATGCAAAATAATTTTAGAAGATATCAACACAACAAACAATATTAAAATGTAATAATTAAGAAATACTAAAAAGTTTAAAAGTAATACATCTACCAGCTTAAGAAAAAAGAAAAGAAAAAGAAGCAGTTTTTCTTACTTTTTCATCAGAGAGCCTCGGCTTTGAAATTCTCATTTAACTTTAAATTTAAACAATGGTTATGACTGTAAAAAAATAAATTAAAGAGGACTGAAAACTATCCCCCCCCCCCCCCCCATATCCACTTGACAAAAAATTCTTTGTTGGGTAGACTGGGGCTAGTTGGCCCACAATTTCTTCTACTAATTAAAAAAAAAATTGCAATTCAACATTTTAAATTTATTTTTATGTTAGCATTATCAGTTTATTTTCAAGAAAAAGTCACAATAGTAAAACTTCAAAATATCAACTTTAAATATTAATTTAGAAGCTGAAACTGACACCAAGTCATTTGGACCAACCTGCCCTCATTGCAGGGTAATATAGCTTAAAGAAAATTTATTACACAACATTCCTCATTGAAGTCATTACATTATAAAACTGTAAAATTATTAATTCAATAAAAATATTATAACTTTGTCAGTTCACAAAATATCTATTTAACTTAAATTTATTATAATTCCTCATAATATCATCTATAATTTTTGTATCAACAAGTCTTTGATAAGAGCAATTCTTACAAAAAAAAAAAAAAAAAAAAGTTTAAAGAAGAAAATTTTTTATAACTTTGTCAACTTACAAGGTATCAAATCCATTTAAATTTATCATATATCTTCTTAACATTATCTATAACTTTTATCCTGACAAGTTTTTGAAAGGATTAACTATTGTAGAAAAAAGAAACAGAAGAAAGTAGTGTTGGCCTTGTATAATTAAAAGTTTCACATTTCCTTTAATCCATTAAATTGTTCTTTAAATTAGTACTTAATTTTCTAAATCTACCTGCACCTGAAAGCCAAGCCAATAGGGATTTTTCTATAATTTTGAAAGTTATAAAATGTTTTTGCATATTAGAGCAGCTGATTTATTTTGAGGAGGAAATCAACAATATTAAGGAAATAACAAGGAAATCAAGGAAACAACATTTAACTTCATTAAAAAAAAAAAAAAAAAAAAAAAAAAAAAAAAAAAAAAAAAGATTGGAATAACCAGGAATTTAATTAACAAAATAATTCTATATTATTTAGTAATAATAAATGTTTATTAAAATAATTCATTAAAACTATCCAAATTCCAATCCCCCAGAAACAAATTTTTACGGAGCATGTTGGCCTGCCTGGCGAACCTACCGCATGCCAAATGGGCCAACTAACCCCATATCACATTTATTTCATGACTGTCAGTAATTATTCTGAAAGTATTTCGATAAACAGACAGATTTACAATAACTACGAACAATTTCTGAGTACTAATATTCTGACTAATAATATTTCTGAATACTATATATCAAAATCTAAGATGTAGTCTATAAACAAATAAAAAATGATTATTTTTGAGAGAGGAAATTTATTCATCTTAGCAAAATTATGAAGATTCTCGCTGATTCTTTAATGGACGCTCTGATTTTAATAGTGCTGATGTTGGAAAAAGAAAGTAAATCAATGCATACTTGACTGAATTAACAAGGCTATCTAACAAAAAGTTTAAAGAATATTGTGACCGGGCCAACATGCCCTTATGACTAACTAGCCCCAGTCTACTATACCTTTTCCATTTTGGGTTTAATTATTTTAAGTTAATAAGGAAAAATAAATGTTACTTTTATTTTTAATTATTTTCAAAATCTGAGAGAAAAAAAAAAAAAAAAGAAAAAGAAAAAAGAAGAAGGAACAATGACTTTTTCATACCTCTTCATCTGTTGACTCACACGAAACTTAATTATTTATCTTTTAGTTTAATAATTTCATTGAAATTATGTAACTTATAACTAATGTAGGTTTATTTTTTAATTAAAATTTCAGAAAAATTTATCTTTATTTTATAGTCATCTGTTGAAATAAATAAAGAATCCCTTAAATCCATGGTAAAAAATTTCGAAGAATTTCCAGAAAAATACAGGTTTGATATTTCTGATGTTACACTTTACTTTTATTATTATTATATTTATTAAATAATGTTTTTCAAAAGAATATAATGTTAAGTAATAACTTTAACATTTTTTAAGTAATAATTTTAAATGTAATTATAAAATATTTTTTCAGATTTTTTATTTGGTCACAATTGCTGGAACTTCCACATAATGTTGATGCTTTCAGAGTTCTTCACCAAGACTCACTGCTTATAAAACAGTTTGTTAAAGATTATTCTTTCATGAACCCAGGAACTCAGAAAACATTTTTGAGGTAGATTTCAGATATGTTGATATGTTAGAATTTGTAATTTTTTCTGCATATTGTTCAAATGACATAAAATTGCAACCAGTTTACTGTGTTTGATAAAATTTTCAATTATGTAAATCGAGAAATTATATGAATAAATGATTTCTATTTGTTATAATTCATTGATATTTTGTTGTTGTTTATTTTACTATTGATCTTCTTCTGTTTATATCTATATTTTTTTTATATTAGAAAAATGACTTTTAAGTAACTACTATTAGTGAATATTAAATAAAAATATCTAGGAATAAAAAAATTAATTGAAAAACTGATATTCTAGACTGAGCCGAAATTATATTGAATGAAATGTAGACAAACTATATTTATGAACTTCCATTTCCTTGAATATTTTATATTTCTAACATTGGAGTACCTTTGTTCAGGTAAGTGAAACCTATGTTACATTTTCATCATGAAAATGTTACAATATTTTATTTACTTTTAACATAATGTACCGACCACATAAATTTTAATGTAATTGATCACTGGCTTTATTCAAATTCAGCTTTTTTCTATTTTGGATTGTAAAATTTAAATATCTTTTTTGCTATTCAAAATCAGTTATCCCTATTTTAGATTAAAAAACCCTTTTATATTTCTTTCTTTTTTTCCCGTCCACTTTTCATTTTATTAATAATGCCAATAATAGATATGGATAAATCTGATGTCAGATTACACTTATATGTTTTCTTTGTTTCATAAAACTTGTATTAATTTTTGATAAGTAGTTATTATAGTTAATTATTTAGTTTATTCATATCAACCTGAACTCAGAATTTTGGAATTTTTTAGTAATAATCAAGCTGTTTTTTTAAAACTATGTTAGCAATAAATGTAACTTTTTTTGTGTAAAATGTGATGAAATGATAGAAAATAATATAAATATGTAATAATTTAGCCGATGCATTGTATGTAATAGTCTGGGAGCTGGTGACATCAAAAGTTCCATCATTGCAAAATTGAAAATGTTTTATGTAACTGAATAGTAAAATCAAATGCGAACAAAATGAGCTAGGTACGACTAGATTTGACAAGCTGAAAATATGTTTAATTAAGTTAATTGTTATTTAAAAACTATAATATTTCCATCATTGCAGATTTTTAACACTCTTAGAAAATTTTATTTTAAGAAAAAAATGGTTTGTCAAACTGTATTCTATCATATTGTAGTCTATCATACATATTTTAAGAAAGTGGACAGTGTTAAAATTATACATTTATTTTTCTTTTAAACTTTACTGGTGGCTACTTTATTTCCTGTCTAGACTCTGGCCAAGTGTCAACTTTTCGTGAAAACAGCAATTCACTGCAGCTTTTTAATAATTGATAATAAAAATTTAATTAAACTTTTTTTCGACTTGTGAAATTTACTTATATATAACTCATTTTGTTCATATGACTTTTTGCATAAATTTTTTTCAATTCTGTGATGATGGGACTTTTGTTGTCACTGGCATCTGAATTATAATAGTAAACTGTTTTTATTGAAAGTGATTTCATAATGATAATTTAACTTTATTCAGTTCATAATATAATCAATAATGTAGTCAGAAACAAATAATATATTCAAATAACCTCTATTTTGAAAAACAGTGAATGATTATACAGTTTTCTGCATATTTTAATTAATATTTGAATTAATTAATAAATATTTGAATTTTATTTTTTATTGTATTTTGTGTTAAGTTATGAAATATTAATATTGTGCGTGGGGAAACAAACCACACTAGAATCTTCTGGGATTTTTTTTTTTTTTCCTTTGAAATCATAACAATCATAAAAAATCTTTTTTTTCTCTGTCTCTCTTTGAAAAATTAGCAATCATGTAAAGATAATTGTCACTGTGTATAATTAATATCTAATGTATTTTTTAAAATATCAATTCATTTATTTATTTTATAGAATAATGTCTATGCTTGCTTGCTGGTTTCCTGTGATTAGAGAAATAGACTATTTTCAGTGTGTTGTGTTCCCATTTGTGAAAGTTTTACATAAGAATACTATAATGTGCTTTGAGACTTTAGTCACATATATAAGTAAGAATTGTGTTATATTAATACATTATACAAAGTGTATTACACAATGTCCACAGTAGCAATGTGCCATTATTTGCCAATCTTATAGCCAAATTGGAAAATCTTTAGTGAGTTTTTTGTATTTTAAAGTATTAGTTGAAACTACTATGTGGAAAATATTATTTTATGCTAATATTTATGAGTCATATTACATTTAATCAAAATTGTATTTATAAACAAACCTACGATATAAATTAAACAACTTTCTTATATGCATAATTAAAGACACAAACATAAATTCCTAACTATGGAAAGTTCTTTAAATTGTGTTCTATAGGGTTTATATTCATCAAATAGTTAGACAAAAGTTATTTAAACGTGAAAATGCATGTCAAACAAAAGTGCTGTAGTAGCAATTATCACTCTTAAGTTCTAATCGAATTTTTTTGTATGGCCTGTAAAAGAATGATAAAAGTTGCAAATAATATTTTACAATAATCTTTTTTGTAACAGATCTTAGTGCTGTATATTAATTTCAATATGTTTGAAATATTCTTAACATAATTGAAATACAGTGCAGAGTATTTTTCCTCATTGACCATAATGTAATAGAATTCTTTTATGTGTCCCTGTAAATAAACTATAAATGCTACACACTTTATTTTATATATCAAACATGCCATAGTAAATCTCAATAACATACATTAGTTACATAGCAATCTGAATGTACTTATAAAAGTTAGAATAAGGACAGATAAACAGCCAAACCATAGTCATAAGCACATTTTATCTATGTTGGAAAGTATTAAAAATTAAATATTTTAAGTTTTTTTACTGTCATGTTGCTTCTGATAAAGAATCATACATTTCTGTTTACCTTGTGTTTATGAAAATCAAATATTGCTTTATTTATTCTTGTCAGGAAAATTGTATGAAATTCTAAAATTATCTTGGTCATAAAAAATGTAGCAATCAAGTGGAAAAGTATGGTTCATGAGATGTTTTTCCAAAAAGTACTCTTTCTCAATTTTTATGACTTCTTCACATCGAGTGCATTTGCAAAGGGTTAGTGTGTACCATAATTACAATATACTTTCAAAAAGGCATGCAGTTTGAGACCAGAAGCTATATGAATTTCTAAATTTTACATCATTGCTTTCTTTATATTTTAAAACCTCATCAGAATAGTTATTTATTTTTTAAAAAATAACCACATATTTACAAACATGCATATTTATTGTACTAGTGAAAATACAAGTAATTCACTAAAAATCTTTTTAATGAATATTTTTGAAAAGTCATATTTACTATTGTAAATTACAGTTTAAAATATCAAACATTAAATAAGTAGTAGTCATGGATGCAAGTTTTCCATCCTTTAAAAGTTCCCAAGGATGGAAGCGAGACGGAAAAATCTCAGACGACGAAAAACGATCGCGAAAATGACGCTTTTTTTTGCCAAAAGATCGCGAAAAGAGACACGATTTTTCGTCAAAACATTATGAGTAAAACGTAATTTTTGTCAAATGATCACGGAAAAAGGGGTTATTTCTGTGAAAAGATCACATAAAAAGCACTATTTCATTCAAAAGATTGCGAAAAGAGACACGATTTTTCGTCAAAACATTATGAATAAAACGTAATTTTTGTCAAATGATCACGGAAAAAGGGGTTATTTCTGTGAAAAGATCACATAAAAAGCACTATTTCATTCAAAAGATTGCAAAAGGAAGCGTTTTTTGTCAAACAAAAAGGCAAAATAAACGTGATTCCTGTCAACGGATCGCTAGAAAAACGTCATTTCCGTCAAAGCATCGCAAAAATGACGCAGTCTCTGTCAAAGAATCGTGGAAAAGACACAATTTTCCTCAAATGATCGGGGAAAAAAAAGCTTTTTCTGTCAGAATTATAGAGAAAAGACATTTTTCATCAGAAGATCGTGATAAAAAGACTCGCTTTTTTTTCAAAAAATTGCTGATAATACGTGATTTTTGTTAAAAAATCACAGAAAAAAGCACTATTTTTGACAAAAGATCGCAAAAAAGACGTTTTTCGTGAAAGAATAGCAAAATAAACACGGTTCCTGTCGAAGGATCACGAAAATGACGCAGTCTCTTTCAAAGAATCGCGAATAAGATACAATTTTTGTCAAATGATAGCGGAAAAAATGCTATTTTTGTCAGAATTCCGGAGAAAACGCGATTTTTTGGTCAAAGGATCGTGATAAAGGCACAATTTCTGCCAAAGGATTGCTAAACAGATGCGATAACTGTCAAAAGATTGTGGGGAAAAGCAAATTTCGTCAAACGATCATGGAAGAAACGTGAATCATGCACATGCGTAGTTGTTAATTTGGGGGGGGGGGGGGGGAAGGTCAAAATATTTTCAGTCCTGTCAAAATTTCAAACATGCACCCATGGTAGTAGTTTAATTAAGAACATTCAATATGTTTTGAAACTTTTCTTTTAACCTGCAAACTGCAAACATCAGTTCTTATTCAATCATAAAAGTCTGTGTCATTAGAAAATTCTTTATTTCTCCATAAAAATTTCCATAAAAAAACTTTTGCCAAATTATAGGATTTAAAGAAATATCTTTAAATCATATAATTTGGCAAAAGTTTTTGTCAAAGTTGCTTGTAACTTGATGTTTTCACTTGACATCAAATATGTTACATCTGTTCCTTATGTCATCAAGGGATTTTTAGTTCAATGTTTATCTGTATTTTTAATGACGTTTTACTGATTTATTAGTTATTTTGTTTATCAAAATAATAACTCAGTGCTTTAATAGTAACACCATGATGCTAAAAGAGAAAAAAAAAAATTAAAAATGATGTGATGCAATGTTACATACAATACATCAGCTTCAAATAATGTCATAAACATTCTCCAGCTGAGAAAGATAATTAAAGAAAATTATGCAAATAAATAAATATCTAAGACAATTTTTATCTTCTTCTATTTTCATTAGAAGATATTGTTATTGAAATTTATTTCAACTTCCAGTTTTTGACAGATTTGCATGTTTTAGGGGTCAGATATTCCAAAAAAAACCATATTTATACTTAATGTCTGTCGGATAGTCCATCTGGTCATGTGTTGCCATTATATAATCTAAAAATGTATAAAGATATACATAGAATTGAACTAAATTTTTTGTGTATGTTTTTGACTGTGGTAAGCAGGTTTTCCTTCAATTTTGAAATATTTTGCCAAAAGAAAATGCTGTAATAGCATTTTTTTATTTTATTTATTTATTTATTTATTTATTTTTTTTGGTGCCAATTTTTCTTGAATTTGAAAAAGATCCTCCCAAAGAGGGTGCTGTAGTAGTATTTTTTGCACTAATTTCAATATTTTACTTCCAAAAAGTGTATGAAGTTGTGCATAGAATTAAATCAAATTTTTAGTTCTTTGACTATGGCTAGTAGATCCTCCCTGAATTTGACAAAAATCCACTGGAAGGAGGCACTGAAATAGCAATGTCTGTGCCATTTCAGTTATTGTACCATCAAAAAGTGTATGGAGTTATGCACAGAACTGAACTAAATTTTTTGTTTATGGCAAGCAGGTTCCCCCTGAATTTGAAAAAAAAAAAAAAAAAAAAAAAAAAAATGCCGGAAGGGGCACTGTAAAAACAATTTTCATGCTATTTTTATTAATGTACTGTCAAAAAGTATATAGAGCAGAATAGTGCTGTAATAGTGATGTCTGTATTCTTTTTATTGTACCATTTAAGCAATTATAAAGTTATGCATAGAATTAAACGAATTTTTTTGTGCATGTTTTTTGCCTATGGCCAACAGATCTTCCTTGAATTTTCAAATATTCTGTGGGAAAGGAGCACTGTGATGGTGATTTTTGTGATCAATTTCTTGATTCTTTATAGTTCTAATGTCCATCAGCTCACGCAGAGACAGGAACTCACGTCCTGCTAAGCTGGTTATTTGGAAACAGTTTATACAACAGAATAAGGAAAAACTATTAATTTTAAGAAATTTCAAAATCTACATTTTTTTTATAACTCCGATAAACTTACTGAAGCAGAAATTTAAGATGAAAATCAAACTTTGTATAATATGAACTAATAATATTGAAGTATTAACATGTGTAACTACTTTTAGAAAACTTAAGATGTAGAAGAAAGTTTTGGAATTGGCACATCCAACTAGTTTTATTTTGTTTACATAAATGTGTTGTAAAAATTATTGTTTAAAATTACTGATAGTTGACTCTTTAATCTGTGTGTGTAATTTTTTTCCCCTGATTTTAGTTGCAAAATTCTTTTATTTGTTTATTGAACATTACAGTCTGTAGAATAATTTAATTACAGTTTATTATTATTATTATTATGATGATGATGATTAGTGCAGTTGATGGTATAATAAAGAAGTATTGAAAATTTTAATATTTATCGCTTTTAGTTGAATAAAAAGTTTTTTTTTCTGATTTAGCACCTGATAAGTGCTCTATAGCAAATTACACTATTAATTATTTGTTCATTTGCGAGATGATGAGTATGTGTGCTTCATTCATATGAGTAATGAATCTTAGTATCAACCAACCAAACATGGCAATTTTGATATTCTTTTAAATCTTAATTGAAAATGTTACTATTTATTTCAGAATGATGCATAGATTTTTAGGCTGTTGGATTTCTGAGAATGTACTGTATAGTTATGAAAAGTTGTATGCTTTGATGAATTTTTTAATTTTTTTTTTGTTGTTGCTTTTTTCCCCTTTTAATTAATTTCTTTTTTTATTTGTAGGTAGTTGGTGTCAAAATTGGTTCATATTTTGCCCTTTTCCTCCCTTCAACATCTTATATGTGGTGGAAAATATATTATTTCATCATGATCTGGAGCTTGTTTGTCATTTTGTCAAATACAATATTTCTCCAGAGGTGATTTGTGAAATTTTCTCTAAATATTTCATGCTGGGATTAATGCTCTTTTTTGGTGTTGTTCTTCTTCATTTTGTGTGAACATTTTGAAAAAATTATATCCAATATTATCTAATTTTTGTTTTTAGTAACATCTGTTATATATTTTCTTCCAATAAGTACAGAACTGATTCATTTGAATTAAAGCTGATACTGATGTACCACTCATGTAAGGTCCTGACTTGGCAGAATGTCAAGCCGATTCCATTGAGACTTTGGGGAGAACAGCCTATGAGGCCGAAATTACTTCTACGTATTCATGGAAATGATATTAAATATTGTTTTCTACTTTTTGTTCTGAGTAAAATCTTATTTTAAATTAAATAGATTGTGCACCTTCTATCAATTATATATATATTTTCTCTAACATTTTTGTGAATATTTAATAAAAGCATGTTTTTTTTTTCTTTCTTTTTTTTTTTTCTTTCTTTCTTTTTTTTTTTTTACATTTATATTTATGGCTAAAACGCAGTCTTAACGATTGCTTGGCATCTGACTTGGCGGCTATACAAGAAATTCGCCAATTCTAACAACCTAAATATTCAGGGCACATGTATATCATATTCTCACTGGGATTTACTTGACGCCAAAATGGCATTATTTTGCCGAATATGGTAACCCTGATATTGTTTATTTTTTTATAAACTGTTTATTTACCTTAATTTTTCTTTTATTGAAATTATATAAAATGTTTTTTGTTGTATAATTATTAGTTTTTAAAATTTAATATATTTAAAAATTGTTTTATTTATTGTAATTTTTTTAAATAATAGAAAATAATTTAAAGATGCATATTTAACCAGTATTCGAGAATGAGGTTTTCGCCAAATTGACGTTGGAAAAAAATGGTTCCAAACCTTATAAGTATATGATATCTGCGCCATATTCATATCAAATGCATGCAAATAATATAAATAAATAGTGTACACAATAATGTAAAGAAACATATATAAAAAATCGCTAATCTGGTATGTTTTAAAATCAAGCCATGTTGCCGTTACTTCTAAAAGGATTAAGTTGCGCTATATTGCGAGTGAAAAGTTATTAGGCTAAGTTTAATAATCATACCTTTAAATCGTCTTTTTTATTATGCTTGTCTTTTTATAACTTATTTCGTGTAACAGAATTACAATGTAATTTTAAAAACAGATAATTCAGTTACAGAAACAAAAAGGTATTCCCCCCCCCCCCCCCCAAAAAAAAAAAAAAAAAACTTAGGGTTGTTTAATGAACAAACTCATCTCGAGATGGTGCTAACTTCCCCATTTTTGACATGGACTCTCTCTTTTCGACCATGCACAGTTCTGTCCAGGTTCCTCTCAAACGTGGTTCATCAGTAATTTAGTAATTTTTAATGCTGAAAAATAACAATTCTCTTGTTTTTTTTTTTTTTTTTTTTTTTTTTTTTTGTGTGTGTGTGTGATTAGAGATTTTCATAGAAAAAGTATTTTCAATGTGCAATTCATTGCGACAACTGTAGGAGTTTTGCAGAAAACCAAACTTGAATCCTCAAATTTTAATGCATGATTATTTCATATGAAGCTGTTTATAAAAAACAAATATAAAAGTAAATTCTTATTTTTTAAATGTTTATTTATAGGCATTCAATGTTTATCTTGAAAATTGAACCTAATTTCATAATCCTCCCTTCCCCCCCCCCCTCAAAAAATAAATAAATAAATAAATAAAACATCTAATAAAATATGGGAGACTTGGGCATCAAGCCTAATAATTCACTGCTTTGATTTATACTTGATTAAAAGCACAAACTCTGAAATTATTTTAAAAAAGTATGATCTTTGCTCTGTTCTTGTGGATAACAGGAAAAAAGCAAACAATATTTAAATTATCTTTACACATTCTGCCAACTGTTATGAAAAAATCATAGGGATTTAGACCGATGCCAGGATTTGGGCTGATAAACTACAATGCTATGAAAATTGGTCTTAAATTACAATTTTTTTTACAAAAACTACAAACACATTTTTTTTCTATTGCAATTTTTACTCTACACAGCATATTTTTCAGGAGTGATTCTATTCAAAACTTTTAAAGCATTTGGTTCTAAAAGTTTAAAAAAATTGGTCATTAGTCTGAAAATTCAAACATTAAAAAATGCTCAAAGGAAAACAAATGTGAGCTATAAAACAAACTTCTTAACATAAAATCCTCTTAATGCATATTAAGGTTCCTGTCCCTGCTGGTGTAGACACTCATGAGCTAATGCTAAACCTATGGGGAGGTTATTTTCTAATATCTTGTTTAAATTTCTTTTTTCTTTTTTTTTTTTTTTTTTTTGTGTGTGTGTGTGTGCAATGTATAGATCAAGTCCATTTCTACATCACTCCATTTTTACCTTTTTGATTTTGGTTGCAGATATTTTTTATAAAGTTATTTTCACCTTCAAAACCAGCACTGAAAATGAAAGTGTCATTCTAAAAAATATCGACAGCCAAAATAAAAAAAAGTAGAAAAAGAGCAATGTAGAGATGAACCTCAGCTATTCAATGAAAAGAAAAAAAAGAAAAAAAAATTTTAAATGTAGAAATGTGCGTTAGATGTTTGAAAATAATCTTCTAATAGGTTATGCTCAGGGCACTCATTAGCTCATGAGTGTCATCGTCAGTAGGGATAGGAGTCTTAAACACCAGTGAATCATGTTTCTCTAACTATTTATGCAGATATTCCTTTCCTTTGAAATAGGGTGCTATTTTAAGAATGTCTTGGGGAGGGGTGTAGGAAGTTCTTTGAGGAACAAAGTTTAAATTAATGTGTGGAATCACACAATTATCACACAGAAAAGGAAAGTCCTACATAAAGAAAAATTCTTCCACAGATCTATGTTTCTTCTGCAAGTATATTTTAAATTTCTTGGAAGCTCATGAAATTTTTTTAATAGAATTTCTTTAAATGAATTTGTGAATCTGTCACAGAAAAAATTGACAATTTCTTCAAATGTTCATGAAAAAATGTCAAAGATCTCCGAAAGAAATAATGATTATTTTCAATTGGTTGCTAAATAAAATTGCCAATTTTGTTAAGAGTTCAGAAAGAAATTGTGAGTTTTGTCAAAAGATTGTAATAAATAATCTCAAATTTAAAGTGATATAATAATAAGTGGTCTATATTTTATAGAAACAACCCTTTGACTTTTGCCTCAGATAAATGTAACATCATTCATTTTCATTTTAAAAATATTTAAGTTTTCTTTCTTTTACAAGGCATATTTTACACTCTAGTGGATATACAAAATAATTAAAATTCTAATATTTTCGAAATTCCTGATTAAAAACCTCCATAAGCAGTAAACTGATGACATAACAATGAATGATTTATGTATTTTTTATAACAACAATTTGTTTATTATCAACATCCTAAAAGAGATGACAAGCATATTGCAACTAATAATTTTTAATAAGATCTTAATATGGCAATTTTTTTTAGTAATATATATGTTGCACTTAATAATGGTTGATTCAGGGATTTGAAAGACAAGCTTGTGGTTAAAGTAAAGACAAAACAACAGTAGCTTTTGCTTATAATAGCACAAATCTCCACCTAACAATGTTTAAGATTTCATATAATAAAGCATTAAAAAAAAAAAAAAAAAAAAAAAAAAAATCAAATTGCCAAAGTTTCAGAATGATTACTTAGCAACACCATTTTACCAGGGCCGTGCTTAAGGGGGGGCGAGCCGGACATTTGCCCAGGGCCGCTAAAATTTGGGGCCGCAAAAAAGTTGATGTTTTTACATTTCACCAGTTTTTATGAAGAATCTAAAATGACTTGTCAGGTGCAACTCAAGCCCGTGATGAATGACCTTTAAATTGACCTCACATTTGTAGGATTTTATGTTTTAAGACTCCATTCTATCTAAATTTATATTTTTAAGTGAAAACATATTGAATTGAAAGTGTCTGCTACTTTACATTTTATTTTCTGCTGAATTTGATTATTAGAGTCTTTGCATACTGAAAGTGAATGAAACCACGACAAAACACTCAGATTTTTACCGATTTTGTCAAAATATCCCATATTTCATTTTGTAAAAAATACATATCTAAGGTTTTATTTTGTTAAACTGCGGACTTTAGTTACTTTTAAGGCAGGAAATATCGTTTCCATTAAGCGCGAAGTGACTTGCTTTCGCCAGTGTATTTTAAAAGAATTATCGTAAAATTCATACACTTTACAACTAGTTGCACTCACTATATATTAAAATATTTTATCTGTAAAGGTATACGTTGTTTTGTTTCTTGGAAACTCTAAAACTGCGCTATAGAAGGGCGAAACCGCGGAGAATCATTCAATTTTTTACAGATTTCGTCAAAATTTTCACTAATTTAATTTTGTAAAAAATATTTTTACTGACAGAAGCTTTCAAAATTTTTGTAGGTGATTAAATCTGATCTATTGGGATGCTCTAAAAAGATTTTATTAAAACACAGACGCTTAGTTTCTTTTAGTGAAGAAGAGATATCGTCTCTGTCATTACTGGCACGTTAGAAAGGACTTAAATTCTGGCTTTTTAATCCTTTTACATTATCAATTAGAAGAAGGTTTCAGCTTTTAAGCACATATTTTTGATTTGTTGATACCTCTAAAATTGCATCCCGGCGAGGCATTGCAATAAGAGTAAAAAACGTTTTTCATTAAAACAACCTTGTTTTGAAAATTTTTTAAAAAGAGCTATAAATTTTCAAGACTGTTGTAGATTTTTTTTAATTGATTGCAGCATTTGAGGCTTAAGAGTACGATCTTTCAGAATGTGTCTTGCGTTTAAACGATTTGGACGATGTAAGATAATATATAATTACAAAATTCCTCGAAAATTTTCTTTTTTCGTTCCTTATTTTCAACCAATGCATAAATGTACCTTTAGACCATGCGCCGTAGCTTTTCATTTCTCGCAACGCCCGAGATAAGTTTTAAGTGAAAGTGAGTTTGGTTTTTAATTAACAAATCTAATAATTATACGAGTTTTTAAATTCAGAGCTCAAAATTTTCAGATGTATCATCAGACACTTTGGGCTAACCTTACCAAATAATTCATCCTCGTACGTGCCTATTTCTGCTAGCCATCGTGCACAGACTGACATACATACACGTAGACAGAGTTAAACTTTTTTTATTAATATAGACCTATACATAAGGAATAGAGAAAACTACTTACTGATCTAAAGAATTGGGAATTTTGTACTGAATAGAAATCTTACTTCCTTCACTTGATAAAAAATAGGCCGTCGTTTTTCCAAATTTACATATTTTTCGACTCTATAACTGTAAATTTTTTACCAACAATTTTCAAGATTTTCCCAGTTTAATTTTCAATTTCTCTGTGCTAAATTTGCCGACTGAAGCTTGAATGTGGGGTATGGGGGATTCACACCTCTTAGGATTATTGAGAAAAAATAAGATGGGGGCAATGACAACTATTTCTGAAGCAAATATAAAATTACGTGACATATGGGATTCTTTCTCCAGTCAATGATTTTCTGCATTTTGGATTAATATGGGGGAAATCAACTGTACAATTATGTTCTCTATTAGATTATGCTCGCAACTGCCGTCCTGATATTGTAGGCTATAAAATCATGCTAATTTGCATTGTTTTAAAACAAAGGGTCTTACTATCAAAGATTGAATCGCGAGCAGTAGCGATTTTCTGTAATCGGATTTCCATTCATTTCCTGTTGACTATATTTACTGGGAGATTTTTCAGTTCGAGGAGAATTTTTCTGCCGAAGTCAATGATGTTGTGATACCTGGTGGCAGTTTTCATGATTGATTATGTAAGATCTATCATTCATTTGAAAATTAGCTTGTTCAAAATAGTTAAGTGAAAATTATTGTTGTCTATTGAGCTTTTATAATAACTTATAGAAAAAAAGTTTTCTTTTAGACGCTATAAGAAATTATTTTAAACGCAACGTTTTAAATATATTGTATTAAATATGTCGTAATGGTCGCTATTAAATGCGTTTCACACGTAATAATCGATTTGTTTTAATGTTTTCTTCCTATTTTAAAGTCAACTTTTAGGTATATTTTTAATTAAAACAAGTTGGAAAGTGCACGTGAAGCGTAGCAAACGAGGTGCGTTCGTACGATAACGAGGTTTTAAAAATGTTACTCTCATATATCAATCTCATAAAATTGTAAATAGTGAATTACAATTAAAACACTCATCAAACAATGTTCTCCCTATACCATTATGTAATGGAATACTTTTGTGTGGCCTTGTAAATCAATAACAAACGTTCTTTGCACCACAAATTACGTAAAATGTATATTATAATATGTACTTTATAATTGCATATAAATTTTATTAAGTTCGAATGAGTGCAACACCATTAAAATGCATATGAAACATTTTCCCCCATTGACCGTAATGTAACGGAATACTTTTGATTATCCCTGTAATTGATCTATGCATCCGATTTTCATAAAATTTGAAATAACTCGACAGAATTATGTAATAACTATGTATTTTAAATTTCAAACGTATAAAATACATTTGAAACTTTTTCCCCATTGACTATATTGTAATTGAATCCTTTTTGATTGCCCCTGTAATTGATCTATGTAGCCGATTATCAAAAAATTTGATATAACTCGACAAAATTATGTAATAACTATCTATTTTAAATTTCAAACGATTAAAATGCATTTGAAACTTTTTTCCCCATTGACCGTAATGTAACGGAATACTTTTGATTGCCCCTGTAATTGATCTATGCATCCGATTTTCATAAAATTTGAAATGACTCGACAAAATTATGTAATAACTATGTATTTTAAATTTCAAACGTATAAAATACATTTGAAACTTTTTCCCCATTGACTATAATGCAATTGAATACTTTTGATTGCCCCTGTAATTGATCTATGCACCCGATTATCAAAAAATTTGATATAACTTGACAAAATTATGTAATAACTATGTATTTTAAATTTCAAATGATTAAAATGCAGAAACTTTTTCCCCCATTGACCGTAATGTAACGGAATACTTTTTTGATTGCCCCTGTAATTGATCTATGCATCCGATTTTCATAAAATTTGAAATGACTCGACAAAATTATGTAATAATTATGTATTTTAAATTTCAAACGATTCGGTTGGGTAGTTTTTGCGTTGTTATATGCGGACAGACAGACGGACAGACAGACGGACGGACTGAGCGACAACAATAGGTGCTACGTATTTACATAATTACGAACGCACCTAAAAAGGTGCAAAATATTATTCGCTCTTTTTTTAAAACCGGCCACAGTAAATAATAAATAAGAAATATCATGCATTAAGCATAGATTATAAAACACTTTCAAACACACTTCCTGAAATCTTTAACAAAACTTCGATATTTAAAGAAATAAAGTTACTGTCCATAGCCAAATACGTATTCCAATACTTTTGAACAGCCCTGTATTTGATCTGTCGGTAATATATTTGTTATAAAATGGGAAAATTAAATTTAGCAAGAAAATGCCTAGCAGGTTGAAATTTCTGTTTCAGCAATTTATACTAATGAATGGAAACAAAGTTGAATAATTTTGTTCAGCCCTATAGATTACCTAGTACCTTTATTACATGCCAGTATTTAGCTAAAATTCATTTTAAACTAAAACATTCCTAAAACTACTGAAATCACATTATCAGAAATTATCATTCATTGGCATCCATGTATTCAATTCTTTGCGTGGCTCTGTATATAATTTTATCCATATTCTATACAACTATTTCTTAGTAAACTGAATGACGTTTAGCATAAAAATGCATAACTTATTTAAAAACCATCTTTAAATTATTTACGCTCATATTCAGTAACGTTTGCGATCGCTTTGGTATAGCCCCGTATATCAACTATAGCATTTATACACTCCATATAATATGCACATATTTAGAGAAACTTAAAAGCACATATTATAATTAAAATGCATTTTATTCATCCATCAGCCATCATCGGATACATATACAGTACGTAGGAAAGAATATGCTATTCGAAGCCTTTTGTGTGTCTATGTAAATGCTGTGCACTTTGTATTATACATGATTATATCGTATAACTTATGTTAAGTCTCAGCGACCTATAACAATTTTATTATGTATGAAATAATTTAATATAATTAAAATATGTCGCACACAATTCCCCTCTTTACCACTATGTAATGGAATTCTTTTGCGTGGCCTTGTAGATGAATAACAGCTATTTTTTTCATCGCATATTTTACAGAAAGCATATTTTAGTGCACTTCGTAAATGCATATAATTTGTAATATATTTGACAAGGTGTAACATCTTTAAAATTAATTTGAGACGATTTTTTCCCGTAGGCCGTAACGTAACGGTAAACCTTTGACTGTCCCTGTAAATAAATAAATCATGCTAGAACTTTCATTTGAAATAAGGTTCGTGTTAGGGTAAACGTCAATAACGTCAAAAATTTTCAAGCCAATCCAAGTTATTTACGGAAGTTAGAGCGCGGACAGACGGACAGGCAAACCGAAATCATAAACATTTTTGAACTTTATTGGAAAGTATTAAAAAAGGGACTTTTTCGAAATCATTTTAAATATATTGTTTTAAATATGCCATAATGTTCGTCTTTAAATGTGTTTCGCACGTATTATTTGGTTTAATGTTTTCTTCCTATTTTAATGTCAACTTGTAACATCTTTAACTAGGACTTCCCTCAAAGGGATTGTCTGAGCTATTTAATTTGTGACAAGTGACGACACAGTTTTCTGACATAACTTCTTACAGGTGCAGAAAATGATTACTTTTTAATTCATAAAATTAGCATACAAATTCAAAAAATGAAAATGAATAAAATAAAAATGTCAGAATCCAAAGTAGTACATATAAATTCATATATTTTTAGCTATTATGATGATTCCTTCAGTAATCCTTGCTCAATGTTAATATATATGAAACATATCTAGGCGCTGTAATCGTTATTACAATTAAAAGAAATTTTCTGAGATCTTCTCTGTATAATACATTTTTACTGTTCCTTTAGAAAATGGTAAAATTAGCACAAGATTCAAGCATGAAGTCTTTAATCTTTTTCACTCTACTGAGCCTGAAATAAACCAAACCTAATATAACCTCTGGTTTATGCTTTTTGAATTAATTTATTACATTTTATTTATTTGACCTTTTTACAATTTTAAAAAATAGACATTTCGAATACTTTTTGCTACTGAAACTCTCTGTTGATAGCATCCCGAACATAAATTATAGCTCATATTTGTTACTTTTTAATAGGCTCTATCTCCACCAATTTACTTTTGGAATCGGTTTGATACTTTTTGAGATCATTTACAAATCGCCATTTAGAACGTTTTTAGAACGCTTTTCGTTCAGTTTCCCCTTTTTGAAATTTCGAATTTTTTAGGAATTGTTTTTAGAGACCACATTTATATCTTATAAGTGACTACCATGCTAAATTTCATCTTTCTAGGCCCTTCAGTAACACATAAATCGCATTTTTAGAGCATTTTTTTCACTCCTGCATTCCTTTTGAGGTAGCGATATCGACATAAGATATAGCGTTTGTTAAAGCAAGGACTGTCACCATCATTTTGGCATAATTATTTTTTAAATCAGTTCGTTACTTCCCGAGATTGCTTAAAAAACTCAATTTAGAAAGTTTTTATACCGCATCTCGCGCATTTTTAATTTTTTTTTTTTTCGCGCTTTAAATTTCATATTTTTTAGAAACTGTTCTTGGCAATCATTTGTATTTTATAAGTAATTAACGCGAAATTTTTTTCTCAAGCACCTTCGTCGTTCCAAGCCCAAGATCGCACTCTGATTGGTTGTTGCTCTCGGCACTGTTTTCACGTAACTTGGCGATGCTTCCGTCGAGTTTGATTTCCTTCCAAACCGAGTACAAAGTAAACCAAGTACAAAGTAAAAAGTTGTGTGTAAAAACTTTTAAAGAGTACAGCTTTCAGTAAGACACGTTCCATCCAATCCAATGCTGCAAGAGAAAAGTTACTTTGTACTCGGTTCGGAAGGAAATCAAACTCCTCGAAGGAAGCATCTATCGCTACGCCAAGTATGATTATCGCCAAGTACCACGAAAACAGTGCCGAGAGCAACAACCAATCAGAGTGCGAGCTTGGGCTTTGAACGACGAAGGTGCTTGGGAAAGAATATTACGCGTAATTAACATCCCAAAATTTATGTTTCTAGGTCTGTCAGTAACGCAAAACTCACATTTTTTAGAACTTTTTTTTACTCCTGCACCCCTTTTAGGGTAGTGACACCTAGATAAGATATAGCCTATGTTAGAGCAAAGACTATCACCATCATTTTGACATCATCATTTTTTTAATCGGTCCGTACTTCCGAGATGTATTAAAAATTGCAATTTAGAATATTTTTCGCACATTTTCACTGCTTTTAAATTTTGTATTTTTGGAAAACGCTTTTTGAGATAATTTATAAATAACTAACAAGACAAACTTTATGTTTCTAGGTCCTTCAGTAATACAAAAGTTGCATCTTTAGAAATATTTTGCCTCCTATGGGGTAATGACGCCAACATAAAATACAGTCAATATTGGAACCAAGGACTGTCACCATCATCTTGACATTATTATTTTTTTAATCGGTTCACTATTTCCCTAGATTGTTTAAAAATTGCTATTTTGAACGGTTTTAGAATGTTTTTCAGTACATTTGCAGAATGTTTTTTGCACCTGTACTCCTTGGGTTAGTGGCATCGCCATAAGATATAGCCTATGTTTGAACAGGGAAGAACACCATCCTTTTGGTAGCATTTCTTTTGAAATCAGTTCGGTACCCAACAAACACATGACTTACGGCCTGCAGACGATTTCATTGCGGCCAGAAGGAGTTAAGGCCATTTGTAACAAAACAATGCGGTACCGCAAATGACCCGCCGCTAGTTGCGGCAGCTACCGCCGAGCCAGTAACGGATCGGCGATGAGAGAACAGTTACATTTGCTTTGCCGGCCAACTCCTAAGGGTCAGTTTCCGGCAATAATGTAATGGCGTATCATACTCTAGAAAGCAAAGGGCCGTTATAATCTAACCAGCTTTTTTATTTAAAGAAAGAGAGAGTATTTTTTGTGTCTTCATTTCTTTCAGAAATTACTTCAAATCTGGGTTTTAATAAACATATAAATATGTTGTAAGTTTTATATTTAAAACAGTAATATAGATGTCATATTTTTATTTAGTTTAAAAATATTTTTTTTTTTATAAATAATAAAAATTGCTCCCAAAATGTATAAAGTATTCCAAATAATTTCTTCAGGCGCTCTTTTGCATTCATTATTTATAAAAAATAACTAAAAGAAAATGAATAAATGTTTAAAATACATTAAAGATATTTAAAATAAATATTAAAATAGAAAAAGTCTTTAGATTGTTCCTAAATCAGTCTCTGTCTGCTCTCCCCACCTACTCTGTAATGTAAAACTCTCGTATACATACATGTATAATTTTTAGTTGTAAATGCATAAATATTTCTAAAATTGCCTATTACAGTATTTCTAAAATTGGCATAAAAGCCAAATTACTTTTTTTTTTAAGGAAAGATTTTTTTTCTTAAAAATAAAAAAGGTTGTTTTGGGGGAAAAAAAAGAAAAAAGAAAGGAAAAAAAGAAAGAAAGAAAGAAAATAAATACATTTCGATTTCCTTGCCTCTGCAAGCGTGGGTGGAAGACATAGGTTGTGGGCTAATAATTCTCCCTTAAAATGAATAATTTTTCTGTAGAACAGTACATTTTTTAAAAATTCTTTTGTTCATTTTGTTTAAAAAGTTTTACTTTTTTCCTGTGTAAAAACATGCTTTTGACACATTTTGTTACATCAATTACTTTCTGATACATTTAATTATTTTTGTACATAAATGAATAAAAATTGTTTTTGTAATTGAACAACTTTTTTCATTTTTCATGAATGTGTATATCGGAAATGGAATCCACACTTCCATACATTTTTCTTAACCGGCGCCCTTTTACACTCATCATTTATATATTTAAAAAAAACTGAAAGAAAATGAAAAAAAAATGAATAGATTAAAATAATTTAATATAAATATTTAAACAAAAAAGTCCTTATATAAAAGTAAATTTCAGTAAAGGTAGCAGATCTTTCAGAATATGCTGTGAAGTTTGATGTTTTGTACCAAAAAGCTGGACGCGAGAGCACGGGAAATTGTAAAAAAAAACGGAAATAATAAAAATTCAATCGCTTACAAGTTGTAATTCATGCCTAGATTTAAAAAAAATGAAACAAAAACTGCTCAATGACAAATCGCTATAATAATCATTTGGTCAAGATTAATGTTTTTGCGCTTAAAAATACATCACAAAATGTGTAGAAAAGATTCGGGACATTGAAAGGGGCGAAAAAAAAAACACATTTTTTAAAAAATATGCTTTTTTTAAAAAAAAATTAAAAACATAAGCCCACTAGAATCTCAAGTTAACGAAAAATTTTCAATGATTTCTTTAAAATTACTAAAGATCGTACAATCATTTCTTAAAGTTCTTTCTTAGAGAAGTAAATGCCTAAAACTTTGATAAAAGTATTCTATCGCTATGTATATTTTTTAACTTAAATTTCTGTAATATGACTTTTTATTTTGTTTCAAAAACATCATACAATCTTTTTATTTATGAAAAAAGGGTTAAAATGCAGTAAAACACTGTGTAAGACGGAAATCTATATATTTCGCAAAGATTTTCAAGTCTCTGCGAATTTATTGAGATAGAATAAAATTTATTTATGGCGGAATATTGTCTACGATAGGAAACTTTCTCGATTCAAATCTATTTCGCCTTACACAGTTTACTGTATTTAAAATCCTGAAGAGTTGTCGTTAAATTTGCGAAACGTCTCCTTAAAAAAAATTCCATTAAATATTAAAATACATAAAAATATATCCGGGCTGTAAGAATGTATCGTTAAATAGACATAATTTTTAAATCCAGATACATCAAATAGACGTTTATTTTACTATATCTGTAAAAAGATTCCTTATCTTTCTCCCTTTTTTTCTGAGGAATTTCAAGGACACATCGGTGACCTAGCAGTTTTTCGCTGAGTCACTCACCCCTCCTCTCCCCCGTTCCCGTCTTTGTCAATTATCTCTGTCATTCCTTATTCCAACTTCACACCTGATGCTAGCTGGCACGCTGGTGCTGCAGTCTTTATCTCTGAGGATATTTACACATAAAATATTGTAAGTCTTTTCAATTTTTGTCTATTCATTAAAAATTTTTAACTCTAAAATATTTCTGCATCATTTTATTGTAATTGTTTTTATATTAGAACCGTATTAATACGTATTTTGGTTTTCGCAAACGCACAATAACATTTATTTAATATTTATTAAATTTAGTTTTCTTCAAAATTTCATTTAGTTTGTATCATTAAATGTAATTTTTTTACACGAAATGTTTTATTGTTGGAATTATATAAATCGATTTTAAATATTGTGAATTTTCGATGTTACTTTCTTAACATTTTAGTTTACTTAAAATTAATTGTTTCCATGAGGTTTTTTTTTTTTTTAAATATATACAACTTTTAAAGAAAAGGATTTTCCCCCCCTTTCTAAGTGCGGATAATAATTTCTCCTTGGTGAAAATGCCATTAAAACCAATAACTAAATAATTTTAATGCACTAAAGAAATAGGGTAAAGATAAAACGCAATATTAATTACTCGAAATACTTTTCTGAGAAAAGATTATAATTATTTTGCTCAATTTCGAAAGGAAAAGCTAATATTATCTGATATAAACAAACTAAAAATGTGCACAAGAACGAGAGACAGTTATATATATATATATATATGTATGTATATACAAAAAAAAAAAAAAAAAAAAAAAAAAGGGTTCGTGACTTATATAAACATCAAACTCTATTTTTATTTATTTTAAATAGCTGTGTGATTTTTTTTTTTTTTTTTTTCATAAATTGAAAATGATGCAAAAATAATTGTGATTTAATGTACTTTAATGAATAGACATCAAATATTAACAGACTTAACAATAAGAGAAACTAAACACCACATATATATATAAAATAGATTTATTTTAATATAAAATACATAATAAATCATATTAAGAATATATGTTATTTAGGCGTAAGTTCAAAATGTGTTGAATAAAAAATAATTGTTGAATAATAGCTTGAATGACAAATGTTTCTTCATGAAAAATAAATATAGAAATAATAATTTAGGTTCATTTTTCAAAAATGTATAAATTTATTTATCTTGAGCTTTTTATAAATATTATGCTTGGCATACTGATTTTATTTTTCAAATTGTATATGAAAAGCAACTGTTTATAAATGGCATTATTTATACCTATATTTTTTTTAATGCATAATAGAATAAATAAACAAATTATTAAGTTCAATATGCCAAGTATTGTATTTTGGAAAAATTCAAGAAAAGTAAATTTATGTACACATATATTTATTGTACCTAAATTATTCTTAATATATTTATTTTTTATGCAGAAACATTTAATCATTCAAGCAATTCTTCAATAAATATTTTTTATTCAACAAATTTTGAATTTATGCTTAAATAATTTTTATGGCAAGGCAGTGGCAGGCTTTTGGAGAGTAGAAATCATTAAAGGCTCTTTTGCGGGCAGCTTTTGGCTAAATTTAATTCTTACAAAACACAAATGGCATGGCTAGGGCAAACTTCTGGCTAGCTTTGATTGTTAATGGCCTTTAAAAGAATAACTGTGGCCAGTTTGAGGCTGTCTGATATTTTGGTAAAAAGTTAATGGCACACTTGTGGGCATCTTCTTGTGGCCGCGTTCTGGCCGGCGTGACAGTTTTTTGACGGAGCCGTTACGGCAAAGAACGGCGGGCCGTCACCAAACACTTTGGGCCAACGTTAACGGCACCTTTAATGGCCCACAAGTTATGTGTTAGTTGGGGTAGTTCCAGAGATGAATCCTTACATATCAACAAACTTTGACTCTTTATAATATAGGTATAGATTACGTGAGATTTATGATGTTAAAACCTATAAATTAAAATGAACTGTAATTTATCATGAAAGAGAACAAATGGTAAACTAAAAGGATTATTATAAATACTGATGTGCAAGAGAAATTTGATTCTTTTGGTAATAATTTTTATGATCTCTTTTTTTCAATTTTTTGTGTTAAAAAGTTCATACTAATTTCACTCTTGTGATACATTTTGTACAGTTTATAACATTTTATATCCGTTTAAAAAATTTCGGAAAAAAGGGCCGCCAAAGTCTTAAGCACGGCCCTGCATTTTACATTCTTGAATTAATAGTGTGAAATTAAACATTAACAAAGGTTTCTATAGCAAAAAGATTCCCCCATCTGAAAAAAAAAAAAAAAAAAAAAAAAAGTAAGAAAAATCATGCGTTAAGCATAGATTATAAAGCACTTTCCAACACTTCATGAAATCTTTAACAAAACTTCGCTATTTCGGGAAATAATAGTGTATAGCCAAATATACCTAAGTATGTATTCCAGTACTTTTGAACAGCCCTGTTTTTTATCTGTCAGTTAATATAATGGGAAAATTTGGTTTAGCAAGAAAATGCCCAGTAGCTTGAAATTTCATTTTCAACAATTCATACTACTAGATGGAAACATGCTTGAATACTTTTGTTCAGCCCTGTAGTTTACCTTGTGCCTTTATTACACGTCAGCATTAACTGAAATTTATTGTAAACTAAAATACTTTTAAAACAACTGAAATCACATTATCATAAATTATCATTCATAGGCATCCATGTACCGAATTCTTCGAGTGGCCCTGTATATCCTTTTATCTATATTCTGAAAACATTTCTCAGTAAATTGAATGCAGTTCAGCTTAAAAATGCATAATTTATTTAAGAACCACATTTAAGTAATTTACGCTCATATTCAGTAACGTTTGCGAGCTCTTTTGGGTAGCCCTGTATATCAACTATAACATTTATACTCACCATATAATGTGCATAAATTTAGTGAAACCTAAACGCGCATATCATAATTAAAATGCTTTACATCCCTCTATCAGCCATCATCGGACACATGTACAGTACTTCAAAAAGAATATAGTATTTGAAATCTTTTGTATGGCCCTGTAAATGCTATGTACTTCATATTATGCAAGACAGTATCATATAATTTAAATTAAGCTTCAGTGACATATATCAATTTTAATATACATGAAACAGTTTAATATATTTAAAATATGTCACACACAATTTCCCCTTTACCATTATCTAATGAATTTTTTTTTGTGCGGCCTGTAAAGGAATAATAACTATATTTTCACTGCATGCATTACAAAATGCAAATTTTAGTGCACTTTGCAAATCCATATGAATATGAGTATGTTTGATAGGGTGTAACACCTTTAAAATTCATTTGAACGATTTTTTTCCATAGGCCGTAATGTAATCGAAAACTTTTGACTCTACCTGTAAATAAACCAATCATGGTAGGAACTTCATTTTCAACAGGGTTCGTGCTAGGGTAAACATCAATAATGTATAAAAATTTCATAGCAATCCGAGTATATTTACGGGAGTTAGAGCACGGACAGACAAACCGAATGCATAAGCACTTTTCAACTTTGTTGGAAAGTGCTAAAAAGAGCTAGTAGACGCTTATTTTTAATATGTTAACTAATATATAAATATGTTTAATATGTAATCTTATATGTTGGCATCCCTAATTTGGCCAGCAATTTTGTATAATCTTTTTTCATAATACAAACTTACTATAAATGAAACCGATTGTAATAATTAATTGCTTTGTTATAATTGTAGATCTATGCTTGGTCCTTGCTACAGACTTCATTTTCAGAAGTTTTCAACAAACATCAATGGTTTAAAGTATGGGATAATATATTTTCAAATCCTCCAGCCTTTCTGCTGTATGCTGTTGCAGCTTTTAATATTGTAATGAGGGATGTATTATTTCGATGTAAGACTACTGATCAATTTAAGGTTAGTTATTAAGTTTATGCATATTATTATAAAAAGCTTTACATTTTTTTAATATTGTAAATGATATATGAATTATGCATTTTTCAGTACAATCAATGTATATATCACTAAACTTGTCTAAACCCTATCAGTAATATTACTATGCAATAAATGACTTCCTACAAAAAAAAAAAAAAAAAAAAAAAGGATTATGTGATTTATTTGTATATTTATCCATTTATGTAATGTCGGTCTATGTTCATGCATTACTTTCAAATGAATGTTCTGATTTCATAATTACATTTCTGTTTGAAAGCACTACTTTTGAAGGATTATACATATAAATTTCTCCTTGATCCAAAAATGATATGTTTGTTTGCCTGCCTGTTTTCTTGGGGTTTTTTTCTGTCTTTTCTCTAAAGTTTAGTTTAGTTTAATTAAACACATAACTTTGCACACGTATTTTCTGATAGTCTCATGTATAGAAGCAAGTTTTTCAACATAGAAAGAAAAAAAGGGGTTATTGTATTTAGTATTATATAAAACATTGTTAGTGAAATGTATTTACATGGCTCGAATCTTAAACATCAGAAGACATAAGACTATTTGCCAAAGTCAGTGAATCGCACAGCTATAAAAACATCTGAATTATACCTAGAAATGATAGCAAGTAAATTTTAATCTGATTACATGATAAAAGTAAAAGATGTGCGACATTAACAGCAAACATGGTTTAAAGAAAATGCAAATATCATAAGTTGCTTCCCAACGTTTCATGTTTTCCAGTACTATACTCAATAAAATGTGACAATTAGTATGCAGATTGATTATGACACATTAACCAAGATGATTATTTGAGCATGAAGATAAATTTTCTAATCTTTCATAATTGAGTCCACAGCTAAGGCTAGTGTGAAACAAAAAAGATATTAGAAACAATTTGGTTTAATGTAAATTAGGTATTGTAAAAAATTTATTTCACAAAAATACTACCAAATCATATTAGCTAAGATATGCCAAAAAAAAAAAAAGCAGATTATTTATTAAAATATGTAAATTTACAGTTTAAAAAATTGTTAAATTAAAATCAAAATCTTAACTCTGAAAAGGATTTATCAAGAACAATGGTGTTTCACTGAGGTATTTAATTTTTGCATAAGACTATTAATTTAGTGGATATAAAAGGCATAATTTAACAAATCTTAATGATAAAAGTCTATGTAATGACAATATTTTCATTATTATGTATAACAGGGCTGTCCAACGCGGCGCCCGCGGGCGCCATGGCGCCCTTTGAAGATTTTTTGGCACCCTTATGAAGATTTCCTATTACTAGACTTTTTAGAAGTAAAATTGAATAATAATAAAAAAAAAATTCTAAAAAATCATTTTATTTGCTTCAGAGATATTTTCAAAAGCTGTGAAAACACATTAAAAAACACTAAAAATTTAATCCTGCATATTTTACCGATTTGTAATTATTTCTTTAAAGTCTAATTATGATGGTTAAACGTGGTGATAATTGGAAATAGCTCTTTTTAATAATCAACAGAAAAATAACAGCTTTTCCACATTACTCGTCCCTTTGAAGGTACATATGCATGAAAACTCATATATATTTTTTCTTTTTACTGGACAATGGCTGTTTTTCACGAGGAGTAAAAGGGCTTAATTTTCTCTGTAATCATACATATAAATTGTTCATTATCATGCTTTTTTATTGTATATAACACAAAATTCACGCCTTGAAAATAAATCAGACCACATTTTCACATTCTAAAAGAGACTAATCAATATCTCAAATTTATATGTTTATTTTTTTATATGTTATTGTTGTTATTATAGATGCAATTAAAATTTCTGGCACCTTTCCGTACTAACATTTTAAAAATAGAGCTATCATAGAAAAAGGTATAGTTTGAAATGTAATATATCTAACTCCAGAATTGTAAGGGGCCATTTGTCATACGCTCTGAGATTCATTTGCATTATGTTAAGACGCGCTTGTGTGCTAATACTACTGTGCAATAATATTGCCGCATATTTTCTGTCGTTTGAATAATGGCATCCTTCATTGATTATCAGGAACCGAGGTGCGCCCCTGTTCACTAAAAGGTTGGACAGGCCTGATGTATAAGATTGAATTGAACATATCCAAACTATTTTATTTGATATACTTTTCTGATAAAATTAACAAATTTATATATTTTAGTATAATCTTTTTCCAAATGTTTTGTATTAATCTTACATTTTGACTACCAATAAAAATATAATATTGTGTTTTGTTATAGAAATGCTATCGCAAGCATGGAATTTCAGCTTCAGTTCTGATACAAAAGACTTATGAATTGCAAGCAGAATCACCTGCTGAAATCGATCCTGAACCAATAATTGGCCAATTTGCTCCTATTCCAAAAGGCTCTTATCCTTCATTTATCCAGTTAGCTGAAATGAAAGTGGATTTCCAGGTAAGTGTATTAATATTCCTATGTTTTATCCCATCAAATTCAACAAGTGAAAATGATAAAAAACTGATTAACTGAATTTATAAAAAATTAACAAAAATAATTACAATAATAAAATAATATTATGTTGGCTAGCCTAACTCAAACAAATGTTATTTCAAATTAAAGTATAATTTCAACTTTTCTTATTATTATTGAAAAATTAAACTTTATTCCTATACATACTCAATAACTTACAATTGAAATAATGAAATTATGAAGTTATTAATTGAAGCTTTGATCTTTGGTTTTACATAATAAAAATCAACAGAAGTTGCATATCTATGCTACAATTATAATTTTTGTTTTCAACTAAATCTAAACATAACATCTTTTTCTTCACCACAAAATTTATATGCATATCTTTATATTGATGTTCATTAATTATAAAATATTTGAAGTAGTTAAAATTGTTAAAATATTTAAGAATTCCTAAAATGTTCAAAAAATATTTTAACATGCAGTAGATTATTAATAAATATATTTCCAAACTTGATGTTACATTTGTGAGTTATAATTGTGCATGTAGACATTCACAATTTTGACTAGAAGCTCTAATCTGTAAGTCAATAAAATCTAGAAAATTATTTTTAGATACATTTTAGCAAAATTCTTAGTTTTATCAAAGAAAATACTCATTTCATTTTTACTATGACATCCTCCTCCCCCCCCCCCACACACACACGCACACACACATTTCCTAAAATTTTCAGAAATGAGCTTCTGAATCTCAATATTACCAGTGTGAAAAAATATTAAAATACAGCAGCTTTATGAGTAAAAATTCATTATATTAAATCATGACATCATTTTCTGTTCAAAAATTAATTTTTTTTTTTTTAATTGTAATACAAAAATGGCATCAGTAATAATAGGGTAATACTGCATTCAAATTTGGGGTTATTTTGTTATTATAAAGGGGAGAATGAGCGATTAACACTTCCCTCCTTAAATTAAATAGTTTTTATACAAAATTATCCAATTTGTTTTAAATTTTGGATATAGGTTCTTTCTGAAAAGGCAAACCCCTGAGTAGTTTTGGGGGTGTAATAATTAAGTATAAAGCAGGCAATGGTAAATAGCCTCTCTTAAATTAAATAAATGGGATATTTTATGCAGGATTATCTGATTTGCTATGAATTTTGGATATAAGTTCATTATGATAAGATGTATCCCTGATTAGCTTTTGGAGTTCAATCATTAAGTATAAAGGAGCAAAAAGGGCAGCTAGTCCCTCCCCTCCCCTCCCCTTAATTTGTTTTTCGATGGGCATTATTCCTTAAAAAATAAATAAATAAATAAATAAAATAAAAAATAGGGCTGTAATATGCAATTAGTCTGAATAGCATATGAGCTCAATGCCATCAGTTTAATTGGGCAATATTATTTTTATTCTGCACTTTTCTAACTTCCCTCAATGTTAAAAAGCAGGATTATATGATCTGCATTTTTATCTTTACAAAACATCTTGAAGAGAAACTTAAATGTAGCATTAAAATTAATAACAATTGCACATTTTGTAATTCATATTGGTAACTTATTAAGAATTGGTGAAAAAACTTCAAAGGAAAATTACTTCAAAAAGACACAGTGTCCTCAGCATGAGTAGAGTTCATGTTGACAAATAGATATGATAATCATTAAAGTTATTTTCATTAAAGAAATTTCATAGACATAAATCTGTACTTATCACAAATATTCCTTTGAAACAACAATGAAATACTGAAATAAATAAACAAACATTCAGTTCCACCATCATTCTCATAAAAAAGAATTAAAATAACTTGAAAAGGAATAAGTACACATTTTTCAATCTTTTTTACACACGAATAAATAAAATTTTCCAGCTTCAGAAAAAATAAGCCCAGGCCTGCCCAAGCCCAAAGACTAGAATAAAAATAGAGCCCAAGCTCATGTCAGGCCCGGGCTTGGGCTGAGCCCGTCTCATCTCTAACAGCAAATAATAGTAAAATGTTCATTCAATAAGCAATCAAAAGGATAAAATATAATAACAGTTGGTAAAATTATAAAAACTTTTAATACTGCAAAAATATGTTGAAAATTCTTGAAAAATTCTTGATATAATTAATCTAGTATAATTCTATTTTGAATTTTTCTATGAAACTTTAAATATTTGCTTGTATTCCATTAATTTTTAGCATAAAAAATTTCTTTCCTCATAAAAGAAATTGATAGCAAATGGGTGAATTACAAATTTGGAATTGTCCCCCTAGAAGGTCACCCCCCCCCCTCAGTGTTTGGAACTCCTTTTTTGTTTGAAACCACTGATGTAAAGCAATGTGTACATTTTCATGCAGATTGAAAATTTTCATCTGAGAGATTTCCATCTCTATCTAGTATTTGTTGTACATTTTTTCTTTCTTTGCAGACTCATGTACAGAAAACATTGCTTGATCAAGAAATTGATTACATGAAAAGGAAGTAAGAGAATGTTTGATATTAGGGAATTGTGTTCATGTACATTTCTCTTTGTACAGTACTATATATTTGGTTCTTTTTTTTTCTTTTTTAGGGCTGATGTTTATGAAGTTAAAGGCAATTACCTTTTAGAATTACAGAAATTACAACTTTTGAGACGTAAATTACTTCTTGAAAATACAGATATTGAAGTAAGCTTTCTAAATTAGTTTTATATTCATAAAAACGGAAAGTATGTGCTAGACAGTGTATGCTGTAGTTTTACTTGAGAAACAAAGGGTATACCAAATTCCTTTATAAAAATCCAGAAGATATCAGGGCTGGGTTTTTGCCAGCAGAAATTAGTTTCTGCCGTGCCAGTGGCAGAAAGCGGTTTTAATCGGCAGAAACAGGCAACAACTAGTATAAACTAATTTCATGACATAATCTGAAACTTTTTTAATAGTATTAAGTTGCTTATATACATTTCATTCAGGATAAATTGTAAATAAAATATTGTGAATATTTTTAAATTATAAAATACAAATAAATTTGTATTAAAATTTGATAGTTTTGAATCTTTCACAAAAGAATCAACCATATTATTTACAGAAAATTGAAAATCATGAAAATACATTAAGGTCACAGCAGTTGTTAAAATTGTATAAATATCATGATTTATAAAGAAGTTGTTACAAATGCTAAAATCTATTGCTGTTTCTTTAGATAAAACTAAAAAACATGACTGTTCTATTGCAGCTGCTCATAAAATTTGCTGTTTTTTCTTTTTTTTATGATAGAAATATTATGGAAACTTACAAATGCAAGATTCAAATCTCATTTATTGCAGTGTTAGCTTTTATGCTAGCTTATTTACTTCATTCTAAGTATTTGGGATAGAAATTGATATTTAAGCATGAAGAAAGGGCAAGAAAATACTCCTTTTTCAGAAACTTCACCAAAGTCCTAGAAAATGTCTTGCCTTTTATGGGTGTAGGCTTTTAGAAACAAAACAGTGAAAATGAGAATTTTTTTAATTTTACATAATCAATAATGACATTACCAGCAAGTAATACTGGTCTTAAAAGAATATTTTCAAACTTTTTTCATTCAGAATACATTAAAATGCAGTCTAGGTTAAGAAAGATTAGCAAAATAAATTTTATAATATGGAATGCTCTTAATATATTATTAATTTTTCCACAAAAACAAATTTGTTTTTTCAATATTTTAAAATAACAGTATAAAATATTTTATCCATTTTTTTCCCTTTTATTTTTGTGCTACAAATATTTACTTATATGTTTTTAAAAAGAACCATTTCTCATTGTATGTAGTAGTAGATAATTTTTAAGCCATAATGTTAAAAATTATTGAATTTTTCGGGTTTTTTTTAAATAGAAATTTAACTGTAAACAGTAATATCAATAGTTAAACTTATACAGCATCAGATTGCCGTTATGAAAATTTCTGTTTTTCAAGTGACAGAACATTATTATATTAACAAAGTATGTTTATATGATCTTTTTGAAATGTTTTACTGCTTTGAATAACATTCATTATCTTTATTTAAATTTTTTAACTAAATCCTTTATATATTACATATATCTTTGAATTATGAATAATTGCATTTATTGGTATTATTTCTTAGTTTCTGCCAGCTATTGCTGCTTACTGGCTGAAACTAGTTTCTGCCTTGCCGCTTTTAACTGGATATAACCACTGGTTTTAACCACCCCGACAAAAACTTGCCAGCCCTGGAAGGTATACAATACAGCATATACCTTCATATACCATTCACTGTAAAAAAAAATTCTGAATTTTGAATATTTAGGTGCTTTGTCATGTGTTTTTATTACTTATAATTAAAAGTATGTATTTTTATGAACATGAAAATTGGGTAAAATTGCAATGAAATTCTTCTGTGATATCAAGAGTTTAGCTTAGAATAGATTGTAATTTCTTAACATTTGCATGTTTTGATTATTCATGAACATAAAAACATCCATGGGTGTGTGTTTCCATTATTTTTTTTTTTTTTTTTTTTTTTTTAAACCAATTTTCATTATGGTACAGGTTTTTTGTGTGATAAAACATCTGTTCAACACCTTATAAGTTCTGAAAAAAAAAAAAAAAAAAAAAGTTGCAGAACAAGAAGATCAATGCAGTTGGGAAAACAATAAGCTATTATTTGTAGTTCAAGTACAATAAGATAACAATATTTTTATCCTATTTGTTAATTTAAACCAAATAGATGTTGTTAGGGTAAAAGATATGGGTGATTCTCAAAATAGGGGACAATTTATGTCTTTCGGCATATAAAAAAAATTGAGAGGTTTTCTGTCATGTTTTTATATTTAGATATGTTTGTCTTAATATTATTCATTATTTGCACACTCAAGAATTACTCACTTTTTAGTTAAAAATACCTTAAAATAACAGAATAAATGTTCAAAATGTCATTAGCATGGATGTCCACAGCAGCTGTGCCTTATATATACTAGCTTTTTCAAGAGTTAATATCATGTTTATAAAATAAAACAAATGTTATTCTTTCTTTAAATTAATCAAGGAATGGATTTATCCAATAAATTTCTTTTTAAAAATAAAATTATAGTACATAAAAAAATAATTAAAGTTTGTCCTCCATATTCGATTTTCAAAACAAGGTCATACTAAAACAGCTGGTTATTAATCAAAATTTCATTTTCACATATGACAATAGTTTGAAAATATAAAGTTTCTCCATGGCAACAAATAGTCATTTTAAACCAGCCAGAAAATAGAAGCATGTATTGTATTTTAAGAATAGAAGTTGAATATTAGGGGGTTACATCAATTGTATGTCATTAGAATGGATAATAATTTTCATGTTTATTTTATAGTTAAAATTTTTATTTTATTTATTTGCATAGAACTTTTGTGTTTTAAAAAGCCCCAGAAAGGAATATTGCATTGTGATTATATTATGGCTCATAATCATATTTAAATTAAAATTTGTCATTAGCATGGGCCGATATCAGTGTCATTAGCATGGTTTTTCTGTCCATGCTAAAGACTCCTATATACATAAATGTAACCAGTGCTTATATTGTATCCTTTATAAAGTTTAATTTTACGTATAAATTTAGGTATTACATTTATTATCCCTTAAATATGCATTAAATCTGTAGGAAAATCACTAAGACAGCTTCTTACATTGTTAGTGTCAGAATGTTGCTCATGTAACAAAGTTTGCTCTTTGGTAATGTTTTTATTCTCCTTATATGTATATATGTAAAAATGGAAACCATTTGCTGAAAAAGAAGGCTAATAAATATAGAAAAAAAATATTTAAACAGGAAGAAAATAAAAATTTCATATTATATTTATTCCATACAATTCGTTTTGTCATTAGCATGGCTCAAAAAATACTAATTATTTTTTTAAGTTAATTTTTAAATATTTAGCTCTGCTGACTACATGGAAAGTATACCTAATACTATATTAACAACACCTATTTTTTTCAGAAATTTTGCTAATAGTAATTTTTTTAAGATTTCATTTTTGAAATCGTCCCCTATTTTGAGAATCACCCATATACAGTCGGACCCCTATTTAATGAATTTCATGATTTAATGCATTTTTATTTTTTCACTACTAAAATGAAGGCAAAAACCCCTATTTAATGAATAATAAACAACAAATTAAGGAATTGTTTTAATAGCCAAAAGAAAAATTTTTGTTTAGTGTGGTTTTGAAAAATATTGGAGTACTTTTCAAAAAAAAGATTTTGTACACGGCAATTTTTGCCAGGAGAAAATGCAGTCACAAACTTTTTATATAAGTAGTCACTTTTTATATAAGTAGTCCTACTTGAAATAAAAGATTGCAAAGAATAAGTTGCTCAGCATGATTGAAAGGTATTCACCATCTGGCATTTACAATAAAGATGAACAGGATTGTTTTATGATATACAACCCGTAAAGACACTTTGTTATGGAAAAACAGTTTAAGGTACATTATTGGCATAGTAATAAAGGACTTAATGAAGTAAAACAATTCTACCAAGAAATTGTTCGATTTCTCTGGCAAAATTTGAAAAATTTTATTTATTTTGGAAAATTTAAGTAAATTTTAAGATTTATCTTCTCGTTCAATTTTAAATATTTTGGGCTAATTTTTTAAAAACTATTCATTAAAGTGTGCTGTATAATTTTCAATTTTTTGATTTATCCTAAGTTAGTTGGTTTGGAAGGAAACAAAAAACAAATGTGCAAATACACGTAAAATTGCAGTAGAAACTAAATTTATTTAACATTTTTATGTGTAAAAAAAAATAAATAAATAAACAAAAAAAAAAATATAAATCCAATACTTACTTTTATCAAATAGGCCAATAAAAAACAACCACCACAACAACAACAAAAAAAAAGAATTGAGTCAACTGAAAAATAAGTTTTATCACTTTAAATATGCCCATTCATCGAAAACATAAACTAAGAAAAATCTTTTAAGTGAAATGGATTATGACTTTTAAATGGATAGCACTGTAATAAAATCAGATTAAACTTGTCACCTGAGAATATTAAGGTTCTATCTGTGTTTTTGAAAAAAATGACTTGTTGATATAGAAATGCTCTATTTGTATCACTGAAAGGGTTTCTGGATTAAGATATTGTCATAATATAATTATAATGTTATATATTTTTTATATATAACATCATTTTGATGTAAAAATGTCTTCATAGATACAAATGGAACATTTCTATAAGTCAATTTTTTTCAAAAATACAGATAGAACCTTATTATTCTCAGGTGACGAACTGTAGTTATAACACTTGGATCTTTATGAAACTTCCCCAGAATGTTACTAGGGATAATAAAATATAATTTAAACTAAAAATTAGAAAATGGATATTTTCATTATTTTTTGCCGGATGAATTATACCAAGTCCTTTTAAATAACACATATGTTGTTTAATAAGTGTAGTTTATCATGCATATTTTTGGTTGCATGAAAACTTTATTATTTATTATTGATTGAAGTAAAATTATTTAAATGTTATCATTATTATTTTTTTAATGTGTATTTTCAGAATTCTAATGCACTTGGTGCTCTAGCTAGGAAGTTGGATAATATTCAAAAATTAGTCCAAGAAAACTTAACTGACCAGGTATTTATTATCTTTTCAGTAGAATGATTTTTCATTTTTCAAAAAATGCTTGAATGTCACTATTTAAATTATTTTATTCATTATCAAACTAATTTTTTAAAAATTTCTATTTTTTCCTTTTAACTTTTTTTTTATTATTATTTCCTTTTCATAAAATTGCTTAAATTTCTCACTGTCCTTGCCCTTTTTGACTTTCAATTATTTAATTTTGTTTGTGTATTTACTCTGTAGTCCCAATGTTTATTTTTATCTTTTTTGTTACACACAATTAATCTTTTCTTTCTTACTGTAATGGTTATATCAGTTTCGTGGTTTGGTTATCCTCTTCTTAGCTGTTCCCTCCAGGGAACTAAACTTTGGGGGTCCTGAGGCAAATATTACTTGGAGGACTCCCTTCTATCTTTTGAAATTGCTCATGAATTATGTTAAAATTATTAAAATTAAAGGCTTGATAACATTAGCAACGTAAAAATTTTGAATAATTAAGGGGAGAGGGAAAACAATTTAAGATAGCATTTCTATTAGAGAAACAATACCAATAAACAATATGATTTATTATTATTATTAAAAAAAGTATTCAAAATAAGTTTATTATTATTATTATTTTTAATTTATTATTATTTTTTTTACTTATCAATATTCAAGTCTTTAAAACACAATATACATATATCAACTTCAAACCTATTTATTTTTAAATTGAATTAATCTTTTTCAAATTCCTTTTGGTAATTTTTTTTCTTTTGCTAAATAGTTAATAGAAAATTACAGATAACTAACAAACTAGTTTTCATGATTTGGACAAAAACTTCAGTTAAAAACAATGCACTACTAAGCTGTTACTATAAAATTTTAATAATTAGTTTTTGTGATGATGGAACTGATACCTCCAGGTTGGGGAGTGGAGCGCAGAAGCAGAGGGAGAAGGAGAAGATAGCCCTTTTAAATCTGAACAAGTAAGAAAAATCATGCGTTAAGCATAGATTATGAAGCACTTTCCAATGCTTCATGAAATCTTTAACAAAACTTCGTTATTTAGGTAAATAAGGGTATAAAGCCAAATATAGCCAAATATGAATTCCAGTACTATTGAATAGCCCTTATTTGATCTATCAGCTAAATACATGCTGTATAATGGGAAATTTTAATTTAGCAAGAAAATGCCTAGTAGCTTAAAATTTCTCTTTCAGCAATTTATACTGATAGATGGAAACATACTTGAATACTTTGTTCAGCCTTGTAGTAACTACATCAGTGTTAAGCTAAAATTTATTTTAAACTAAAACACTCTTAAAACAACTGAAATCACTTTCTCATAAATTATCATTCATAGGCGTCCATGTACCGAATTCTTTGTGTGGCATGTATATCATTTTATCTATATTCTGCAAATATTTCTTAGTAAATTTAATGCAGTTCAGAGTAAAAATGCATAATTTATTTAAGAATCACCTTTAAGTAATATATGCTCATATTCAGTAATGTTAGCGAGCTCTTTTGGATAGCCCTATATATTAGCTATAGCATTTATACACACCATATAATATGCATAAATTTAGTGAAACTTATATGCATATATCATAATTAAAATGCATTTCATCCATCCATCAGCCATCATCGAATACATATACAGTACTTCGGAAAGAATGTACTATTTGAAATCCTTTGTGTGTCCCTGTAAATACTATGTATTTTATATTAGGGAAGGCAGTATCTTATAATTTATACTAAGCCTCATTGACATACATCAATTTTATTATACATGAAACAGTTTAATATATTTTAAATATGTCACACACAATTCTTCTTTTTACCATTATCTAATGGAATTCTTTTGTGTGGCCCTGTAAATGAATAATAGCTGCATTTTTACTTTATACTTTACAGAATACATATTTTAATGCACCTCGTAAAAGCATATAAATTTTAATATGTTTGAAAGGGTATAACATCTTTAAAATTCCTTTGAAACAATTTTTCCCCATAGGCCTTAATGTAATGAGAAACTTTTGATTCTCCCTGTAGATAAACTAATCATGGTAGAAACTTCATTTTCAATGAGGTTTGTGCTAGAGTAGACGTCAATAACGTTCTAAAATTTCATGGCAATCAGAGTATATTTACATGAGTTAGAGCACAGACAGATGGCCAGACAAACCAAATGCATAAGCACTTTTCAACATTGTTGGAAAGTGCTAACAACTTTGTTGGAAAATGCTAAAAAGGAGAATTTTGGTCACTTTTCACCATTTTTTTAATCATTTGGTCTTCTTTAATGGAAAACTAATATCTGTCCTTGAGAGCCCTCCCCCTTCCTCTCTAACCAGCGGCCTGGGACAGCTGTTCTACTTTAGTCAGTCCCTGATGTTCTCCCACCTTCCTTATCCCATTATCAATAGCACTTTCCAACTCATTTGGTTTGTCTGTCCATGCTCTAACTCTCGTAAATATACTCGGATTGTCATGAAATTTTTGGAGGTTAATGACATTTACCTGAGAACGAACCCTATTAAAAATGTAGTGTCTGCCGTGATTAGTTTATTTACAGGAACAGTCAAAAGTTTTCCATATCATTACAGCCTATGGGGAAAAATCGTTTCAACTTATATTTAAAAATGTTACAACCTGTCAAACATCTTCAAATCTGTATGCATCTACAAAATGCATTAAAATGTGTACTTTGTAAAGTATACAGCTAAAAGAATAATTATTTATTTACAGGTCCACACAAAAGAATTCCAATATATAATAATAAAGGGGGGGGGGGGATTGTTTGCGACATATTTTAATTATGGTAAATGATTTCATATGTAATCAAATTGATATACGTTGCTGAGGATTAATATAAATTATTTCATGCATAATACATAGTGCATAGCATTTACAGGGACACACAAAGTATTTCAAGAAAGTACATTCTATATCCGAAGTCCTATATATTATGGAAAATGGCTGTTAGATGGATGAAATGGATTTTTAATTATGATATACGCTTTTAAATTTCACTAGATGTATGCATTTTATATGGTTTATATATATGCTAATTGTTACACAATTTAGATATACAGGGTTACACAAAAGATCTTGGAAAAGTTACTGAATATGAGCGTAATTTACTTAAAGATGTTTTTTAAATATGTTATGCCTTTTCACAATGAACTTCATTTAGTTTACTAAGAAATGTTTGTAGAATATAGATAAAATGATATACAGGGTCACACAAAGAATTGGATACATGGTCACCTTTGAATGATAATTTCTGGAAATTTTATTTAAGTAGTTTAAAACAATTTGTTTTTAAACTAAACTTTAGCAAATTACTTTTGTGTATTAAAGGTACTATGTGTTTTGCAGTGCTAAACAAAAGTATTCAAGTATGTTTCCATCTATTAGTATAAATTGCTGAAAGGAAAATTTCAACCAGATAGACTTTTCTTGCTAAACTAAATTTTATCATTATATAGTCCATATATTAACCGACTGATCAAATACAAGGCTTTTCAAAAGTATTGGAATACATATTTAGATATGGACAGTAATATGTTATTTCCCTAAATAATGAAGTTTTGTTAAAGATGCAAGAAATGGTGGAAAGTGCTTTATAATCTATGCTTAATGCATGATTTTTCTTACTTGTTTCTTTTGGATTTTGCTTTAATCCTGCTTCTTTTCTTAGACATCATTTTGAGCTTGAAAAAACAAAAGCAAGTCTTAAAATCTTTTTTTTTTTTTTTTTTTTTTTTTTTTTTTGGTTGGGCAGAATAGTTCAAAATATATGGTAGTAGCACATTATGTTTTGAAATATAAGGTAAGATTTTTGTACAGATATGTGTACAATATTCTTTAAAAGAATCTTTATTGTATGTTAAGAAATGTTAAAACTTTTAGTAGAAATTGACTCGCCTGATACTGATTTCTTTGATCATGCTGTGTCATAAATTGTGAAAATATAATTGGGCCATAACCTGATTGGTAATTTAGTTTTTACAAAAGAGCTAAAAATTTCGACCTGCACAGCTATAAAGTACACACAGTACAAAGGGAGAAGGAAAGTCATCATTTAGCGAGTTGCCATTTATTTAAAATTACATCAGAGTGTGCAAGACTTAATATGGTAATGTGTCTCATTGATGTGCCAGTTGACTGGAAGTTTTCTTATCTGCATCATATCAACTATCATATATATCAAAATCATTGATGCTAAAATTGGTTGCTTAAATGTGGCGATATCTTCTAGACTAAATATGTTATATTGTACTCTACTATTATATACTAATTGTATATTAATTTTAATCAATTTAGACCAGCTGTACTCAACCTTTTTTACTCTCTGGCTGCAGACGTATGTTTTCAACTGGGGTTAGAAATTGGAAATTTTAAGAAAGGCATCAAATGATGCCTACAAATTCTTTTCTAGATGCCAAACAGCATTTCATGGCTACAATTTTATGTTGCATCATATTTTCTCATTTCTTTTTGCAACCATGTTAACAATAACATTGTTTTTATTTCTATATGTTCAGGCAGGGGAAAGGTTTATATATTAAACACTATATCAATGTTTTAACTTATAAATCAAAATAAAAACTGGCTTCCAATAAAACTGTAAAACCTGATTAAACTACAATATATGGATAGTAGAAAAATGTTTAACTAATTCTTGTTATGAAGTTAATATGAATACAAAAATTAACAATATAAAACATAAAAATACAAACAATACAAAAATTAAAATTATGATATTTAGTCTTTAAAATCAGATATCTTAATTTGATCGTGCATTACACTGGAGTACCATAAATTAAAGGGCTTTTCAGCATTAAAATCTTTTAATTGGGGTCCATATAATTTTAGAAACGTGGCTTTAAGGTCAGTTTTGTCTGTCATTGGTTAAAATGAAGTCAGCTTAGAATTTATTGACAGGTGCATGATAGTTTTAAACCATGTTTTCAAACAAGGTGTTCAAGAGTTTTAGGGACATATGGCTGTAGGTCAATTTTTTCAGTCATTGGTTAAACTGAAATCAACTTAAAGGTGATTGACAAATGCAAGGATTATGTTAAACATATGCTATTGTCCAATGTTTTATGGAAAACAGGTTTCTTCAAGTGTATGTGACAGGGAAAAACTTACACTAAAGTTGAAATAAGAGTGTTTGTTATAAAAAAAAAAAATAAAAAAAAAAAAGGTGAAAAAAAGCTATGCATTTAAATTTGATGACTAGGTACAATTTTGTGGTCACCAAATGCAATAATTTAGTTGCATTTGGCAACTAACGACTGCTAATTTCTAATCCTGTTTTCAACTTTAAATGGACCACAACACATTTATATAACTTTAAAAAAAGGTTAATATAGTAAGATTACAAAAGTAATATAAAAAAACAAAAACAAAATAAATAATAATAAAATAAAATAAATAATGATAATAATATAATTAGCTGAATTAAACGTTTGTCACAGCAGAAATGTTATGAAAAAATTTTCAAACCACCATTTTTAAACATTATATTTAGAGCTAGATTTCTATTGAAAATGATGTAGTGCTGCAAAGATTATTGTTTAGAAAAAATTATGGGAAATATTTGCTGTCATTTTGTCCAAGTCTATTCGAATTTGCATGAAGCATTTCACAGTTTCAAAAAAAAAAAAAAAAATTTTTTTTTAGTACGTCATTTTTTTAATTTAAAAATAAATGACGCAAATTTAATTAATTTGGAATAAGTTTTGATTAGTGTTGTAGAATTAAATAAATATACATAACTACAGCACAAATAAAATCATATGTGAAAACAGCTTTTGACTAAAGAAATTACATTAAAATTGTTATTAATAATTTTAAATTACAAGACATATTTTGTATTACCATGAAAATATATATTGGACGAGCAAAGATTTTTTTATAAATATCTCAATTTTATAAATGTGGATTAAAGATAATATGCCTTGAGTCCACATAAAAGGTTGCCGGGCCACATGCAACCCATAGGCTGTAGGTTGAGTATATCTGATTTAGACGATTTAATATTAGTTGTGCAGTAGAAAAGCTTGGGGGGAGCAGGCTGAAAATTAGATGAGATGGATATATATTAGATTTTATTGTAGTTCGGTGACAAATTTATTCATTTGAAATATATATCACTCGTGGGCTGCAATAGTGACACAACTCAAAAAATCAGGTTCCGAGATTAATCAGTTTGAAGTTTTGCCTTGTAACAAAAGCAAGGAAGACAACAATGGCACTTCTGCTGTCTTTTGGTGAAATACTGAATTACAAGATATACCGCTTTGTTGCTGGAAAGAATACCAATCTGCAATGCTGGAACTCAAAATTTTTATTTTTTTAATTGTGCCACTATTGCAGCCCATGAGCGATATAAGCCTTATATTTATTTTTATTGTATCACACTTTTAAAAGGAGCAGGAAGTCTTTAAAAATTACATTTTACAAAATGTATATTCTGAAGTATAGGGTATATATCTTTGTTATACATTTTTATATACATATTTTTTTATTATGTGTCCAACTTGCAAGATCACATGCAAGGAATTTGAGATCAGTGGAGTGCATAAAACTGCTGTAAATAGTCTCTGAGATGTACAGCTGGCTAATCAAAATTTAAAATATGAAGCAAAATTTTTGAAAATTACAATTTAAGAAATTTTGTACTAAAGAGTAAAATAGGGAGCATTTTATGAATGATTCCTCTCTTCATTTCCCCAAAAGAACTTTTTAAAACAACTGACAACTAAACAATTAACATAATTATTTAATTCGGATTCCTTTTATTAAATTTTGTTAAAATTTAATATTTATTTAGTTTTTATGTCTTAAAATTTCAGATTGCAATGCTGAAAGCAGAGATTGGTTATGAATTCCTTACAGGCCCAGAGGTATGTGTGAAAACTGACTTAAAATTTGTCACATTTTCTTTTTTATAAATATTTAATTGACAATTGTAAAAAAAAGTGATACATAGACTATGACAAATTTTCCTAATTCATTTTCATGCTTATTACTAATTTTTTTCTTGCTGAATTTATTTAATTTTGAAGTATTATATATATATATATATATATATGCATAGTTGATGCAAATGATCTGCCACATTTTAATAGCTGCAGATAATTTTACCTATTAGTTCAAAACAAGCAGGTAAAATGTATCATGTAGGGCAGGCATGTCAAACATGTGGCCTGCCGACAATTTATTTGTGGCCCCACAAGAATTTCAACATTTTCCCTATGCTTGATTTAGTTCATAATTGATGCTGAAAATGCACTTTGTATTAACACACTTTTGCTATTTGTGGCTGTAATGTTGCCAACTTGACATTTTTTTCAAAATCTGTACAATTGACACAGAATAGTGAATTACTAGCGAGCTACGCCCGCTAGCTGGGCCACTTTTTCCAAACGAACCTCAGTATTAAGCAGTGTATAATAAGCAAAAAAATTCATTTAATAAGCAAGTCTTGGTGTTCGAATCCTCAAGCACAAAAAAAAGTAAATTAAAGAGCCATGGTCCCGTTAAAAATATGTGATTTCTCACTGTGGGCCACGTGCACTTGAAAAAAAAAAAGATTGTGGATCGGAGCTATGGTCGCTTCGCGCCCATAGTCCCGTTAAAATATTTGGTTTTGCACGGTGGGCACTACGCGCCCATAAGACATTTTTTCGTATTTTTTAGTTCATCAGAAGCAGATTTTTACGCAGATTCTGAATATGTAATAAGTTTTTTTCTACTTTAAAAACTGTCTGCATGATGGTTTAAGAAAAAATGCGCAAAAAAAAAGTTTCGATAGTCCTGTTTTATTTCAATATTTTAGCGAAAACTATGGTAAATATTCTACGGCAAGTCAAAAAAATTGATGCGGAAAAAAACGCAATTAGCGCCGGTAGAAAAAGCGGTTTTCGGCTGTTTCTTCTTTTAGCCAAAGGGGAAAAGTTCAGGTCCTTCACCGCAAGGTGGCGCAGTGTTCTGCTTCGGAGCTCCATTTGGGAATTGAGATATTTTCCGTTCCGATTCCCAAGGGGTTTTTAATTCATAACTTTTTTTATTTTGTTCCCACGGTCTCGAAAATGCCCGGAATTTTTCCAATCGAAAGACACCTCTTGCGACTTCCAACTCGCCCGCGTTGCGAACTGTAATCGGCTTCAAGCAGACAGACAGACAGAGGCGCATGGATTTTATTAGTATAGACACTTCATATTGTTAGTACAATTAGCATAATTTATATTTGTTTACTTGATTCTGAAAAGCTTGACCGAATAAAGTTTCACGTTTAAAAACTACATTTACAATGCAAATAATCGTGCTCTTACAACGATTGGCTTTTATAAAATGAAGTAATCACAAAATTAAAAGAAAAGTAAAGCTCAGTGTAACAAACTTAATATTGCATTTTTGTACTATTATGATTTTACTTTTGTATTTAATTTTTATGGTGACTTATTTAAATTTTTCCAGTTTTTCACTTTATTATTTATAAATTTATTTATTTTAAAAGATTGTATTTTAATTTGTATGTTTAGTTTCATTCGGTGTGAAAAAAATAAAATTCATAAACATCTTTTAATGTGGCCCGCGACTCTGTATACAGTGCTAAGTCTTGCCTGCGATGGTCAACGTGTTTGACATGCCTGATGTAGGGTTTTATTATTTTGAATGCCTATTATGAGATATGAAAGGATTACTTTCATTCAATATCCAGCATCAGTTAGTTATGAAGTACAAAGTGATTAAAATGTCAGTGGAAATAGTTCATTTAAGACACTGTATTTGGTATGAGTTAAGCAATGCATTGATTGCATGTAAAAACTTATGTGACATGATGGGAAGTGTAGTAGTCAATGTTCGAACCTGTCAAAGATGGTTGTCAAATTTTGTTGCGTAAATTTTAACCTAAAAGAAGATCCTCAACTCAATCTGGGTGGCCATTCAAAGTTGATAATGACATTTTCTAGTTAATGTTGGAGAATAACCTATATTTACCAATTAGAGCAATTGCAAAAGAGTTTGGCTTATTAGATGATACCTGAAAAATATATCAAACAACTTGTATTTATCTTGAAGCAGAGTACTCAGATTCTGCACAATTTCAAAATAGAACTCTTGCATCAACCTAATATGTATCACTTTCAGAATTTATATTGCATGTAACAACCTGTAATATACATAATGTGCCATAATTAATTTAACAAGGTCATCAAATTATTTACAAATATTTTTCATCATGACTGTCATTTATATGTATGATCATTTGAAAATGCAAGACTAGTTATTTGAATGTTTTCTCAAGTATTTGTTTTCAAAATTTTCTGCAACAGGCATGATTGACACATAGATAGTTCAAGTTGTATCATGTTTTTTTAGTTTTCTAACATGAAAACTTCAACCTTTCCACATTTTTTTATGTATTCTTTCAGTAATCTCATACTTGGCAATTAGGACATTTATTGCAGACCTATATCAAATGTTATATCATAAATTTTACTCAATATGAAAGATGACTGACATGATAAATTCATCATATTAATTTATAATACTCATTTTTACTCAACTCATTATTATTTTTAAAAAAATACAAAAAAAAAAAAAAAAAAAAAAGAATAAGTTAGATATTGTGTGTCAATATAACTCTAAAAAGTCATACATATCAACATATTGGCTTTAACTAGAAATTAAAATCTTTAAAATAATGCAGATATAATTTTTATTCTCATTATTAATATCATTTTTAATGAAAGTCAGACTCCAGATTCCACAAAAAGCATATAAAAATTTTGGAAAATATCAAAGCTAAAGTTTATTATTCTCTTTGTTTCATATTTTAAATTATTCATTTATTTCAAATTTTACTTGTACATAAATTTTATAAATATTAAGACATTTGTTCAAAAGCTTAGGGGAAAAAAATTGTTGATTTATGAATGGCCAGTGCTATAAATTAGGATTTCAATTTTTGATAATAATTTACAAATCATTAATAAATAAAAGCATTTTATGGCAACTAAAGTGTACTAAAATCTCCAGAATACATGTGATTCCTAATAGTGAGAGTTACGTCATTGTAAAAATTTAATGTTCTACTCTTAAGTAATGTCAAAATTGTATGTTAGTATATTAAAACTATTTAGAATTATTTTTATTTTCATTTCAGGATTATCATTCACAGTTTTTCAAATTCAAGGACTATATTAAAAGATTAAGAAATGAAAAAATGTGACACAAATCTTTATCTTAATTGTAAATATGTATATACAAGATTTTAATAAAGTTGCTGAGATTTTGTTGAATGTTGTGCTTCTTTTTTAATGTTTTCAAAATAAACTATACTCTAAAAATATCTCCACACCTTGGAACTAAAAAGGCTTTGTGAAATTTAGATCATTGTTTTTTTTTTAAATTTGTAACCTTGCTAGAATAGCCAAAATTTTATAAAATAACTATATGTTATAAATAAATCCTAATAATAACACAAATTCAAGAAATTTGCTAAAAAAATCTATTTAATGTATAATTTTGATAAATTACAATAATTTGATCAAATAGTAGTTTGATTCAAAACATTCACTTTATATATTTTTTTCTTTGTTGTTACTTGCTAAGAATTAGCTATTCTTTTTCAGTCACAAAATTCTGTATCATTAGAAAATCTAAATATTTATCTTTAAGGGGGCATGCTGCCCTTAAATCTTCAATAAATTAATTTTATGAAGAGCATGCACATAAGAGTTTCTTGCTCATTTAAAAACAAACTGCATAACTTCTTCCGTCCTAAGACAAATATAAGGGATCACAAAGAACTATTACTGTATAGCCTCTCCAAAAATGTATCAGTTGATACAGTGAAACCTCCAAATAAGGGACAAAACTTCCGGTCCCAGTCCCTTGGTATGGAACGCGTGATATATTTACCTCTGAATAAGGGTCACTCAATTTAAGGGACACTTGAAAATGAGATTAAAGGAATTGGTTTCTGCATTTCAGATAAGAAGTAATCTGTGATGAAAATGAAAATGCAGATTTTTGTGAACTTATCAGACAGACAGTCATGTTGATACAGAGGCATATGACACAATTCTGATTCGACATCAGTGCGTTTATTTACATTGAAAGTAATACTGAAAATTGTGAGGATGATTTTGAAAGTAGAGAATAAAAGAAAATTTTAAAATAAAAACTTTACAGATGCTTTTAGGCTGTTCTCAAATCCAAAAAAGTCAATATTTAAGACGTAAGTTTTAATTAATTTTTATTTGGAAATGTCTGACACTAGCGGACGCTGTTGTCCAAAAAATATGTAATAGACCAGTTTTTTCTTTTTTTTTTTCAAATACAAAAAATCTTTCAGAAAATATTATAAAAGTGGATGTTTTGAATCGGGAAGAATAACTACTTAAGATAGGGTAAAAAAGTCTTTGTCACGTGATCAAAATCAGCTCTAACTCAATAGGTAATTTATTTATCAAAAAAATGAAAACACAGTTCAATTCCAAATCATTTCCATAGTCAAGCGTTCCAATTTTATACTTTTGTCAGTTTAAAAATTAATTCCTAAATGTGTCAGAACGCTTTCCGCTTGCTAAATAGAGCAACTGAGGGAACTGTTACCTTAAAATACGCAAAGCAATCAAATACTATCGTAAACACTTCTGGTAATGAAGAACTAAAATTTATAAATATGGTAATTGAACACTTGAAAGGTTTGTATTGAAAAATTGAAATTTGCAAAATAATCTCTTTTGATTGATAACTTCAAGTAAAATTCTTTTAAATGTTTTTATACTTTTTGCATGTACACAGTTTAAATAAAAAATGCAAATCAATAATTCTACAAATCATTTAAAATTTTAATAATCAATTGAACATTTTAATTAATTACCTTTTTCTTCCTTTTGTCAGATTAACGTAATTTATACACTTCGGATAGATTTAAATTTCACCTTTAATGCTTTGTTATTTTTATATTCTTCTGAACGATTTTAAAAATAATATAAAAAACTCCGAATAAGGGACACCTCTATTTAAGGGACAAAAGTTCCAGTCCCATAGGTGTCCCTTATTTAGAGGTTTCACTGTATATCTATTCTTGTGATATGCACATATTTAATTAAAAGGTCTAAAAGTAACTTTAACAATTCTAGAAGCATTTAAGTTAATTTAAAGGCTGTTTAGTGTCTCCTCCAGGGGACACACCAGGACTGAGGATATTACAAGGGATCACTGAAAATGATTTAATATTGCTGTATAGCCTCTCCAAAAATGTATCAGTTGATATATCTATTCCTATGAAATGCACATATTTAATAAAAAGGTCTAAAAGTAATTTTAACAATTCTAGAAGCATTTAAATTAATTTAAAGGCTGTTATTCAGTGTCCCCTCCAAGCAACACCAAGACTGGGGAAGGAAAAAAAAAAAAAATTCTGCAGATGTGCTTGTTATGAATAAATATTGAGGCATCAGTAAATAGTAATTAAAAGGCCACATCCACTTATAGCTTGCAGAATGCTGACATCATTTGAGTATTTCTTGGGGCATGATACTGAACTGTGCATTTCAACATTTAGGAGAGAAGTTTGTTTCTATTTTATGACATTTCTTTATTTTTTTAAAAAGCAAATAAGAGATGAGAATTATTTAACTTATATTAGGATAAATAACAATGTCATTGTTTTATAGTTTATTATTTAGTAACATTACCTGAAAAGTATTTTTTTTTTTTAATGTGAGTCGTATGTTTCTATAACGGCATCCTTTCTAAAATGGAAAAAACTTATAAATCCCGATGAAACAAACAATAGATTTTATTAAGGTAGTGTATCTTGGAATTTATTGCACCTCTATAAACAGAAGTTTCTTTAAAGGAGGACGTTTTCTACACCTTTGCAATGTCTTGATAGGATTGATTGTGTGTGTATATGTGTAATAGAAGCAATTTGAGTAATTTTAGTATATAGATATCCTTTTTAATTTCTTAATTTATAATAATAGCATGTTTAAAATAATGTAAGATCAATCTCTATAGTTGCAGCTAATTTTATAATAAAGTTACATTAATATTTACCAATGACAAATATTTTACAAATTCTATGGTTCAAGTACATAGTATAAACATTTCCTTGCATTATAGTAAGGATGAAATAGTTAAGTTTAAAACAGCAGTTTCCATGTTTAATTTCTTGTCATTCTGTCATGCTGACACTTGTTGCTTTTGCAGGAGAAGGAGCATTTTTTCTCTTTGCATGCAACTTTAATCTAGTTATAGTAAAACCTGAGTAAAATGGAACCGCTAGTGATCATTAACAAGTTCACTGTAGACTGATTTTCATCTTAGCAGATGTATAATTATTCTTTTGTCATAGGAACTATAAAATTATTCCACTTTTGGGAGAATTCTGTGTACACAGTAAACCTGCCAAGAAGGAATTACAACTGGGAAAAGTTTAATTTTAAATAGATTCCAAGTTTTACCAAGTATAAATTTAAAATGTTTTTTGGTTTACTAATTACATGGTTTGCTAATTAAACTTATTCAACATACAATTTAGATAAAAATTACCTAATTTTAATGTTATTTCTTAAATTTTGGTAGTTTTATTTACTATAGTAACTGCCATTACTGAAAAAAGTATTAAGTTATCATATAAAGTGTAGTTTTCATTTTTTAGATAATTTTCATCCAAATTGACCTTTAGATAGGTTTCATTGACAAATCATGTTAATTTTACATTTGAATATTTTTTAGTGTTATATTCAGTGTTCTCGCTGTCGCTCGCCAATGCGCCAAATTGCGACTAAATTCTTCATTTGGCGAGTAAACAAACGATTAGATTCGCCAAATTGCTAGTGCTCAATTTTTGCTTTTTCTTTCTTTTCCGTTTCGTTTTTCATACTTTTAATATATATGTAGCAGATAGTTGAAATTAGAATAACAATCGTTGTCACAGTTATAAAAACATAGGTTATTTTAGAAATATTGAAAAAAAGGGGATATATATATATATATATATATTTGTGCTACACAGCGAATCTATTTGGCTAATACTTTTTTATTTGGCGAATGTTTTTCATTTTTAATTAGCCAAATTACTAATGTTGGTCAAATGTCAGCGAGAACACTGGTTATATTATTAAAATTACTGTAATAAATTGTTCTAAATGTAATGTAAGTTACCGTGGAATGACCCTAGGTCAATTTCACAGATTTTACCATAAGACATTCATACATTTCAGAGGTCTGCTCAAGAGTGAATATCTTTTAATAGTTTTAGAATATATTGTGAAAAAGAAAATTGGTTTTGAGAAAAACCTGTTTAAAATTGAAACATTCATTCCTGTGTGAAAGGTATCTTTCAATTATACCTTCTAAGATGAACACCTGTATAAAGCGAAATTTTTCATAGGTCCCAGCTTTCTGGACACCCCTTGGGTATGCCACTTCCATCATATAGACATAGCTAAAAAATGCAATTTTAGCAATGTTTATAATGTACTATCTGTCCAGAATAATTAAAAAATCAATCTTTCCACAGTTACAATAACTGATGCAAACATTGAATGGTTATCACAAATATTTTGTTAATTACTGGTATCCTAATTGTTAAATTTATTTTAAAATAAATATTTTGTTACATGCTTTCATAAAATTGTGGTTATAAATATAGTCATAAAAACAATTGTATTTGTTACATGAGGTTGTACACCTCTTTATGAGGTGTTCATTACTGGAACAAAGAATGTCCAATCCTGTCATTTTAGTTTACAAACATTTTTGACGAATGATCATTCTCAAATAAAGAGAAAAAAAAAATTCTATCTGTAGAGAAAAAGGACTGCTTTGGATTTGTGTGAAACAATGATTGAGAGTAATATACCAAACAAATTTAATACAGTAAACTCTGCCTACGGCAGAATCTATCAGAATCAAGAAATTTTTCGAAATAGACAATGCTCCACGTTGGGTAAATTTTATTCTGTCTATATATTCGCAGGCACTTAAAAATTTTTTCAGAGTTAGACAGATTTCCATCTTACAGAGAATTTACTGTAACCTAAATTTCAAAAAAATATAAAGAATGCTGTATTAAACAGTATTATTAACCACTAAACTTATTTATTATTACTTACAAAAAGTTTTATCGCTAAGACATCAATGAGATTGAAAGTAACAGTGGGGATAATGCATAATGGATAAGTGCAGATGAAGGAACAGATATCTGTGGTTGCTATATAGCACATCTTATACGTGGGAATCATCTTATTCAGGGCTCAAAATGCACCATAGCTAACCAATATGATGTTCTGGCTCATGAAATTATTACAAATATTATTTTGGTTCATGAAAATATATTAAATATTGCTCAGGTTCAGGGAATTATTAAAATATATTATTACAGTTTCATATATATAAGTTACTGTACTCCCAGTAGCCTTTTTTTCTTTTTCCCTTCAAATTATTTAAAATCTTAAATGCTAATTTTGAAGCGTTCCGGTTCATTAATTTTTCCATTTTGAGCCTTAATCTTATCCACACCTTGTTGTCTACAGAGAACTTTAAAATGTTAACCACACTACTATTGCAATATTCATTAACGATTCTTTGCATAATTTATGGCTTGATATCCATATGTTTTGTGAAAGGTTCTTTTTTATTAACCAACTTCAAAGAGGAGGTTATGATTTCAACTTGTATGTATCTTGTTAATGATTATGCTCCATGTATTATTAAAGCAGGGCTGCACAGGCGACTATTTTTTAAATTCTAATTGGCACTATTTTCTCAAAACAGAAATCCTTGACCAACACTTTGACAATATTTGCATGAAAAATATACTCCAAGATTTATATTAGAAAAATACTGGTGCAAACAAAATATAAAAATTATCACCTGTACCAGCCCTGTTAAAGCTACAAAATCATTAAAAATATTTCATTCCAATTTAATACATATGATTCATACTCTTCATTGTGTCATTGAATAAATTAGGGAAAACTGAAAAATTTATTAGTGCTTATCTATACTAATAAAAAAACAAAACGCTCTGTCTGTCTGTGTGTGTGTGTGCGATGGCTAGAAAAATCTACCGCACGTACGAAGCTCAAAATTTTTTTGAGAATAGCCCAATGTCTCTTCTGATGCACCTGAAGCTCAGAATTTCAAAATTCTATTTATTAACTGAGTAATTAATTAAATTCCAAAGCTCACTCTCATAAAAAATCGCCTTTTTTCGCTTTTTTTCCCTTGCATTTTCTTATGGTTGATTGGTTGCATAAAATTTTCGCAGAAATAATTAAAAAAGCTGGGACAGACCTTTAAAATTCATAGACTGGCAAACTGTCAGTTTAAATGAGGATTTTTTTTAAATCACAGCTGCTGTACATTATGGAGAAAAAGATAGGCGGAGGCGGCGAACTAAACCAAAAAAAAGGTTTGCAATATTAAACCATTTATCGCTGAAATTTTAATGTCTCAAACAAAAGCATGAGGAAGGAATTTTGTATTAATAAAACGAATTGAAAGAAATGAATTACAGCTGAAGCATATTTTACGAAGAAATAGTAATTTTTTAAAATGTTTTTTTTCTATTATATTATTTAGGTTAAAGTTAGATTAAAGTTAAATTGCATTTATGTTATGGTTAGAATATGTTACAATAAAGTGAAGGCTAGGTTACATTTCTGTTATATTTAATTTACAGTAGGGTACTGTTAAGTCGCTGTTAGGTTACAGGCAGATTCTGGTTACAGTATAAAAGTTTAAGGTTAGGAATTTATACACAGAGTGAACATTATGCAAGATTTGATTAAAAATAACACTTACTTTTGTTAAATAGCTATGAAATTATAATACTATATACCAATCTTTTAGCTACCATCGTGTATCGATTTCATTCATGGTATAGTCGGATTTAAGAGTGATATAATTAGTTTGAAATTCAAAATATTTCACTTGGGATTTGTATGTGAAAATAATAATTAGTTACGTGACTTAACAGTGATTTTTACGGGTAAATATCAGCTTTTTAACACGAAAATCATGCAATCGTTGGATACATATTCCCTCCCGCGTTTTTCATTGCTCATTTTGAGTGTTTTTAGAGCTTAATATTAGTTGTTGTTTTTAACACCGATTTTTCACACAGTCAGTGGCTACGTATTTCAGACAATGCATTTCTGCATGTAACGCGTTAATAATAAATTCATACAAATTTCAAGTTCGTTTAATATTGTTAATATGGACCCGGGCAGGTCAGCTAGTTTTTACATATTTTAAGACATTCAAAAAGTTTTACTGCATATTTTGCCCCCCCCCCCCCTTTGTTTTATGTGTATAATATGGATTTTATAAGTCATCATCATCAATTACTTTAAATGCAATTGTTCTATTACAATTGAGTGTTTTAAACTCTATTTTTACTAATGTCAAATGACAGCTTTTTAGATTTTTTTTCTTTTGAAATTAAATAATTGAAAATACTTTTTGTACATTGGATGTGTATTTTCATATTTGTTAATTTTAAATTTAAAAATTACAAATAAAATAATCATGTACCAAATCTAAAATGAAGTCATTTGTTACAAAAAAAAAAAAAAAAAAAAAAAAAATTATCAATTGACATTTATGGTAAAATATGTCAATTGGTCATCCATTTAAGGTGAATCACAATGATTGCCCTGATGTAATTCTTTTGTAAACAAAAGGAAAATACAAATTAAATTTGCATTGATCATACAGACATATTCCAAATAATTGTGCATTTCAAGCCAAATATTCTAAAGAATACTCATAATTACTGATGAACAGTAGCTATATGAATTTGTGGAATAGGTCATATCTGTAACATACCTAAATAAAAGCTTCAAGTAATAACTGCCTCAAAAAAAAAAAAAAAAAAAAAAAAACAGAACTGTACAATATTGTTTTGCCCTTCAAAATCATGTAGAAATGATGTTTTCAGATTTCTTTGAATGAACAAATTAAGTCATTTGAAACAATTATAATCTAGACAAACAGTTGTAAGGTAGAGAAGCAAAACTTTATTTTAACAAAACTTCTCTTTATACTATATTCAAATTGTTTCTTCTTATCATTGTTCACCATGAAATTATAGCACAGTTACTAATCCTCTTCCTTTAAATGAAAAAAGAAATTTTTATAAAGATTTATTAAATAATCATAGCTATGTTATTGTTATGTGTAATTGAGGCAATTATTTGGAGTTGCTTTGTAGCTTGAAAGTAAAAAAATAACATCCAACAAAATGAAAATGAAGCGAAATGTTTGACAATTTTTTATTATCACATGGTAAGCAAGACAACAATTTTTTTTTAGAAATAATTATGCAGTAGAAAATATCACATAAATGAAAACTGACATACTGCTGATTGTCTATCTACATTTTATTAGTTTCAGTGAATTAAAATATGACAGAAATAGTAGAAAGTGGTTTCTAAAGGAGATATTTCTCTATAAAAACATGTAGCATTTATTAAAAATGTGCCAATTCTGTTTTTCTTGATAGAATAGGGCACATAGAAAAGTGTTAAAAAATATATTTTACTTTTAGAAAGAAAAAATAGATTAAAAAACTTTTTCAAATTCACAATTCATTATGTATAATGATTAAAAAATTGTAATTCAAAAGGATACATCTAAAATTTTAATTAAAAAAAAAAATTCATTATGATATGAATTTGTTCTAAATTTTGAATAACATGTATAATATATACAATTTTTTATATTTTCAAGATAGGCAACTTCTTATATTTAAAAAAAATGTCATATTAAAAAAATATTAATAAAATCTCAAAAACTGAAAGTTGTATTAGAAAAAAGTGAAAAAAGAAAGAATTTAGTGGGCCCCCTCTGACATGGGAAAAAACAGCTTTACTGAGACAAAATGGATGGCATAAAACATGACAAGGTGAATATTATACAATTTTTCACTAGATTAACCTTTCTTTTATCAATATACACTAAACGTGTAAAGCTTTTTTTACTACTGAGAAAATGTTGGTGAATAATATAAAAAATAAGCATTCCAATTTGATTTAATAAAAGATGCTAACTCCTGAAAATATTTTCAATGAAATTATTTATAAAATGCTTTTCTTTGATCTCTTATTTAAACTAACATTGTAATAGACTTAGATAAAATGCTATTTCTAACACCACAAATATTATCAAGCCTTTCATTGTTTTTTAGAGCTTATTGAACTATGGCAACTTCTAAAAACTATATTAACTTGAATGAAAATGGTAGTAAGTTTTTAATACAGCTTATATAATACTAAGATACAAACAATAAAATGCAAGCTCTTTGTTCCAACAATGTTAATAAGGTCTTTACGACTCGAAAAATATGTACAAAATACTTTCGATATTCCAAAACTGATGCTACCAGTTTTTTCTTTTTTCTGAATTCTAATATAAATAAAAACATTCTCATACAAAAAGAAATAAACCATTACTGCACATTCAATATAAACATATAAAAATCTAAATGAAACACACACTTCAGCCATTAAAAAAACTATGTAAAATGTATAAACAATACTTCAAAAATCTTTATGACAAATAAAATAAAAAATTTTGATTAAAGTGCAAAATAAAAATAGACAAGGTGACTGAAAAAGTTTTTTTTTTGTAAATGATATATAAAAAAAAACTTTTGATAAATTTTCAAGATGTAAAATATTTCCAAAGGAATATCAGATACAAAATACTAACTTACATTAATGCAATGAATCTGAGCCAACTAAAACCTACTAAAGTTATTCAACTATATACACAAAAAAAAAAAATCTCATTTTTGCATTTTATATTTTGAATTAAAAAAAAAAAAAATCATTTATAACTAAATTATTTCAAAATAGAAAAAAAAAAGATCCCACATTTTTTTTATACATGCAGGATCCATGTGTCAGATACAAATCAAGTTTTTTAATATAGTGTGACCTCGAAAATCAGCAACTTGAAATCTGGCATTAAAATTGTCTTTTCCTACCCTCCTTCAATGGATTAGATATCGCTGACCTGTGCTATATACAACCATCGTTAACACTGGTAAAAGCTCACAGGAATGAGGACTGTGAGCATGGAGAAGAAAAGGTGTCACTAAAAAATACATAAATGTGACTGGGAAACTAATATCTTCTTTAGAAAAACAAGTATTTATTCCAAAACTGATATCCTTAACCTATGTGTGAGGGATATATATTGGGTTCCAAGCAAAACATGACTAGCAAATTTCCCGACTTTCCTGGAGTGAATCTCAAATTTCCTCAACAAATGGGCATACAATAAAACTTGCTACTTATTTTGACAATCTTTTGAAAAAAAACGAGCAATTTTTTTTCTGCAATAACTATTCTAATTTCCAGCTTTTTTGCTGTTGTTGTGGTCATTTGATGAATTTTGCATCATTTTTTGTAATCATAAAGTTGTTTAAGACCAACTGCAAAAATTAAAGCAAATAAAATTGACATTGATGTTTTGTAAATTATACAAAAAAGAAATAACTTTACTGTTTATTACAAAAAAAAAAAAAAAAAAAAAAAAAAAAAAAAAAAAAAAACTAACATTTTTTTTCTTACACAAATAGCACTTGAGTATAAATTAAATAATGAATAAATGCACCATTAAAAATATTAAAAGTACTTCTGATATTCTTTAAGAAATCTAGAATTTATGAAAATCCCTCAATCTTAAGGATGCTGGATTTCCAAGGTTATACTGTATCTCATTTGGGATTTTTTTGTTTTATATAAAGATATAAACATTTCAAATTGATATTATTTTATTAAAATATGATTTTTTTTCCTGAAATAACAGTTTTCAGAAAACATTGCATTGGTTGTATAAATGTCAATGCAAAATGTCCATACAACAATTTCATGAAGTGTAATTTAATTTTGAATACAAGAGTGGGTAGTCAAATTCTAAAATCTGCCTTCAGTTTTTAAAATAAGTAAACAAATAAATAACAGTGCATCATCATACATAAAAAACACTGTATTTTGTGTGAGGTGATTCCCTTTTCATATTTAACAAGAACAAACATCATGTATCAGGCATAAATTATGACACACATACCAACACTATCAGAATACAATTAAGAAATTTCATTTTCTGTTGCAATAAATAGATATTGAAATGGACAATTTTAAAACAATCAAAACACATAACAAAATCCATTTTTAGCAATTGTGTTTGAATTCCTCCCGGTACATGATCTACATACTTGGATATGCTGGCACTATAGGTCACATTTCACATCCCGACCCCCCCCCCCCCAAAAAAAAAAATCATTAGTGAACCATAATAAATTAAAAATAGAAGATCATGTTGTAAAATTTTTGAATTTTTACAAGAATATTAAAATGTTTATATTCTTCTGGAATAAAATAAACTGCTTTGCAAAGAGTAAAGGAATGTAGTTTGAATAATGCCATTATTAAAAAAGGGGGGATTTTTTACTGGCAATTGAAAATGTTAATGACATAGTAAATTGTAATTTCTATCATGAGAAATTTTATTAAAAATATGTTGGTTACATTAAAAAGTGTTTAAATTATTAAATTCTGTTGAGAGCAGGATTCTAACCTTCTCAATTTTATTGTGAAACTTGAATATTTTTATTTTTATTCTTGCATATATTAATAAACATTTTTTTTTTAACATCAATTTTCAGGGATTGCAATTACAAATATATCATTAATTATTTAATCAACATAAAATTTACAAATAAACATAATTCCTCTAAATAGACAAAAATTATTCCTATTCTTGCAAAAAATATTCAGTTCTGAAAATTTATATCTTGGTTATCAATTGTAATTTTTTTAGTAATGCTTACATAATTATTAAATATTCTCTACAAGAATAATAACTAGTAACTAATGTTATTATTATTCTTTTACAATAACAACAAAATCAAATTAAGTAACCAACATTATATAAGTCAGCACACTAATAGATCACGATAAATTAACTTAAAGTTTTAAGTTACATATTATAAACAGTAAATAAATAGAGAGACTACCATATACTTTAACAATATACAAATATTTCTCAATAAAAACAATACAGATTAAATAAATACAATGTGAAAACAAAAATGAGATTGACAAATCAAAAACAGGTGGGTGATGTCAACGAATCTTGTATCCAAGGTTCTGTGTAATTTTTAGATTTAGAATAACTGTTCAGTGATTTGCAGAGGTCAGTTAAAACAAGACTAAAGGATAAGTACATAAGAAATGTTCCACTTATTTAATATAAAATAAAGAAATTTCCACCAAAAATGAATTCAAATCTGAAAAGATTAACCTTGCTTTGTTTAAAAAGTAACATCAAAACAAATATTCAAATTGCCCACTATCTGTGTCCAAACATTATAAATTAAATGCACAATAAAGTATAATTGGTTTAATTACTGGGTTTTTTTTGGCACATCTCTTTATATTATCACATTTAAAACAATAGTGTCCTTATCTTAGAGAAAACTTGATTTCACAAGGAAGGTCTTCATACTGGGCACACTCAGAATTTTTTGGGGAAAAAAAAAAAAAAAAAAAAAAAAAAAAAATTAAACTGCTTGTGTCTGTAATAAAGGATCAGTCAAAATTAGCGACATAAATTACACTAGAAAGTCTTTAAAAATAAAATACTTTTAAATATTTGGCGGGAAAAGATTAAAGCATCATTCGATTTGGCAAGCAGCCAAATCGCCAAAAGCAAACAATTTTAATGAAACTGAAAACTGTTGGATGTTTAGAATCTGTGTAAATGTTATTTAATGAATTTAAACATAAGCAATGAGAGAACTTAATATATATTAGATACATATTGTTTGTTGCTTTAGTTATTTAACTTATCACTGGAAAAAATATTTTCATATTGGGAAAAATTATTTTCGAACATTTAAGTGTATTCAAAAATAAAAGCCAGATGTTTCCATAGTAACAAAATTGAATTGAGAATGAGCCGAAAACAATTTTATTTAATTTAAATTATGAATTTAGTTTTAAATTGCAAATTTTGATGATTAAATTTGAATATAAATACATATAGATATAACAAAATTATACTTTAAACAAATTAAAACTGACAAAACTAAAGTTAATTAAACTAAATTTATCTAAACAAGTTCAACATGAAACTTTTTTCCCCTTAAAGTGTATTTGACATATAAAAGTATTTTTTGAAATTGCATTGCATCACCCCCCCCCCCCCCAAAAAAAAAAAAAAAATCACCAAATAACGAAATTTCCATTATTTTTTATGGAGGTTTTGCCGAAATATTTTTTTATAAACCTATATACCTTCATGAGAAAAACATTTTGCAACTTTTTCAGATTTTTCGGAGTATGCTTATCTGAAGACCTTCCTTGTCAGTTAGAATAGTATATCTTGAATTTTCAGTTAAAAAAAGTAGATTGCAAGCCCAGGTTGAACAATAAAACTTGGGTTGTGTTACAAGTGCAAATTAAATTTAAAAACTGGAAAATCTGTTGAAATAATTATTAATTCACAAATACAGACACAAATAATGCTTGCATTCAACTTTTAAAGGTATATACAAATATATTACACAGACATATATACAATAAATACAAGAAACCTAACTGGAGTGAAAAATTAGTGCCAGAAATCAAACCTGGGGACATAGTGTATTAGGCTGTTGCGTTAGTCTGTCTAGTATACTGTATTCTCAGGTTTGATTCCTGGCTTTGGCTAAATTTTCACTCCATTTAGGTTTATTGTATGTATGTCTGTGTAATATTTGTATATACCTTTCAATAACCTTAATACCTTAAATTTGAATGCTTGCATTATTTATACTTGTATATGTATTTTAAAATATATTGTAGATTGATTGGAATGGTAAAATCTATTCAATGTTGTCCCAATATCTAAGACTATCTGATAAATGGCTAATGACTTTCCCAACATAATTTATTAGTGAAAAATTGCAGACCCAGGTATCAGCCAGAATGGCTCAGTGGTTAGAGCAATAGCCTAGGATGCTATGTTCCAGGTTTAATTCCTGGCTCTGGCTAATTTTTCACTCTAGTTAAATTTATTGTATATATGTCTGAATATTTATATATACCTTTAAAGACTGAAATAATAATAATAATTATTACATTTAAGTAGTCTTCAAATAAAATTCAAATACAGTGAATTTTGTAAAAAATGATTACAAGCACAATTAAACAAAAATCTTAAAGGGGAAAAAAAAAATCTCTTTTGGTTCTGCCTGAAATTAAAAATAAGCCTTACTTATAAGAAATATCTTTTTAAATAATAATATACATTAAAAGTACTTTAAATAAAATAAAATTTAACTTATCCAGACAAATTAAGAATGAAAGATTTACACAGGAAAAAAAATCATTTTCGACTTTAAGTATCAGAAACAAACTTAGAATGTATCAATTATGTTCCCTATACTAAAATTGCTTTTCATACGAAAAAAGAAAAGTTTAAAATCGCCATATCAAAAAAATCTTTCCCTAATGAAATATTTTAAGACTTTTCTTGAAATATTTACATTCTAGTGCTTTAAAGACATATGAGAACCCTGGTTACAGAAAATATTTATATATTTTACATAAATAGTTGCACAATAAATGACTCTAAAAAACATGATAATAAATTTGAATACTGATTATACCTTCAATAGAGAGCAAACAAAAAGTAGAAATACATGAGAAAGAGGGGGGGGGGGGGGCAGATCAATAAATGTATCTATGGATTGTAAAAAAACAGCATCACAGCAATTAGATACATAAAAAAGTGTGACCAAAGCTTAATCTAAACAAATGTTAGTCTTGGTAAATAAAAATAAATGAATAAGAATAAATTGTAATAACTTCTTGGTTTCTATCATGGACCACCAATACCCTCCAAGCCTTCTGTAAGAACTGGCACCTAATTTATTAATTCTAAGTTTGTCTATAATAATTAAAGTTAATAATGAAAACTTTTATTGTTATTCTTTACAAAAATTTCACTTTTTTTATTTATCTGAAAAGTTAAATTTGATTTTCAATTGAAATACATTCTAAACCTTTATTTAAAGACATGTAGGAACCCTGGATACAGAAAATAAAATGAATATATTTCACATAAGTAGTTGCACAATAAATGGCACTAAAAACATGCAAATGATAATAAATTTGAATACTTATGATCACTTGAATAGAGAGCAAACAAAAGAAAGGAGAAATACATTAAAAAGAAAACAGATCAATAAATGCATAGGCTGTTAAAAAGAAAACAGCATCAGAGCAATTATATACATAAAAGTAGTGTGACTAAAGTTTAATCTGAACTAATATCAGTCTCGGTATAAAAAAAAAAACTAAGAATAAATTGTAATAACTTCTCGGCCTCCACCACGAACCATCAATACTCTCTCTAAGCCTTCTGTAAGAACTTCTAAAAACTCCATATCTAAGTTGGAGTTAAGAAATAGCCATGAATCTAAAAAATTGCTATATACAGTGTACTTAGAATAATTTGAATAAAACATAAAATTCAAAAAACTTTGGATAGTAAAACAAATTATAAAATAAAATATTATTAACAAGGTTTATTTTTAGTGTTCACTCTAGAAATAAAAAGGGCATGGTGCTGCTCGCTAAAAAGGGCACTATTGAAGCAGAAAAAGGTATTTTTACAAGGAAAAATTTATTATTGCCTTTAGAAGGGAAAACGGGAAAATACATGATTTTTTAGTAAGATAAATCAAATAATATTAATTTTGAATGATTTTATGATATAAAAATTAAAAATACAATTAAATTAAACCATGATTGAATAGTTGGATGCTCTTTTTCATAAAGAAATGAAAAAATTCTATCATTTGTGGACACAAAAATTTAGAAATAATAAGGAATAAGATAAATATTTATTAAAAATCTCTGGGTAAAGCCAGTGGTGCATTTTGCTACTTTTAAAAAGGGCAGGGTGCTGCACCCTTCAAAAATGGCCTAGAATGAACACTATATTTTAATTTTTTAATTTTTTAATTTTTTTTTTTTTTTTTTTTTTTTTATACATGGCTAAATACTTAAAAAGTTAAAATTAAATTTTGTAAACAACCAATTAAAAATAAGAGTTACTAAGTATATTATAAGAAAAGGACATGCACATAAATTTCAAGATAACATCTAACTAGTCAACACATCACTTTAAAAAACAGCATCTTTTATAATGCCAAGCTGTTTTACCATTATGATAGTACAGGTCCAAAAAAAATTTATACTCTTTCAATATTACAATTGGTATTTTTGAAACAAATAATTTCACTTCATAGAAGACACAAAACTTGTAATATTATCGACAAATTCTTTCTTAAAAAGGTATTGCTAAAATTGATAATTTTTCACTTGAAACTTTAAAAAAGGATCACTAAAGAATTAATAGAGTTTCTTTCTAGCATATTTCAATTGTTGTTCTTTTAAGATTATTGTTAACATGAGTGAACTAATATATAAAAAACATCAAAACAAAATTAGAAACATTAATAAAAAACCACATAGTTTTTATTAAAAATAAAAAAATTAAGTTAATTAAAACCATGACACCCTTGATTAGGACTAGGGATGCACCGAATAGTGATTTTGGCCGAATACCGAATGCCGAATATTCGGCCGACAGGTGAACCGAATACCGAATATTCGGCTAGCCGAATAGTAATTGTTGGGCTGAATACCGAATATTCGGCCAGCCGAATAGTTAACTATTCGGCCGAATACCGAATATTCGGCTTTCCAAATTCTTTTTATATTTTAAAATTTAAAGGTATTAAAATGTTACTTTTTAAAACAGTTTTACATAATATTTAATAAAAGAAACTTACATTTTGATAAAAAAGAGCTTTTTATAAGAACATTTAATATTGAAAAAAAATCTGCCTTGAGTTATTGAAGAAGCACAATTATGAAGCTTTAATTAATAAAATTTTCTATGAATCAAAACAAACATTTTAAAATCAAATAATAAAAAAATGGCCAAAGAAATATTTTACAGTCTGATAATTGTTCTTTTTAAATAACTCAAGGCAAATTTTTTTCAATATAAAGTACAAATACTTTCAACTTAATTTTGAATAAAGGCATGTTTGGCTCATAGTTCTTTTCTTATGAATGGTGGTATTTTCTACCCTTCCCATCATATCATAATTTACAGAAATCAAAGCATGTGAGTTGAAAATATGTTATCTTATTTATTGTTAATATAATAAACGAACACACAAGTTTTGACCTAGAGTGAGATGAAATACAATGTACTTATGACTCAATAAGTTGATTATGATTATGGTTTCATGAACAAAAATTGTCTGCCTTGATAGCTGTTACTAATCCCAAAAGTTGTTTTTTTCTTTTAAAGGACTCTTATTTGGGAGAAAGCAAGAAACAGATTATTTACTAAACAAAATTTAGAAACTTGTATCTGCACATAATTTATTCCAAAGGAGAATCCTAATAAATCACCATTTTAATCCTTCTCATGTTTAATTTTCTTAAGTTATACTTTACAAACAGCAAATAAATAATGTAAAAACATTCTATTTTATTTAAAAATGATTTTGTTTCTAATTGTTTTAAATATAAATTAAAAAATTGACAGTTAAAAGTAGAAATAGTGAAAAGTTTTTAAAAGTTTTTATTAAGTATTGAATGGCCGAATACTTTGATATTCGGCCGTACCGAATATTCGGCAGGCCGAATAATTTCATATTCGGCCAAGCCGAATATTCGGCTTAACCGAATGGTTTAATATTCGGCCTAACCGATTATTCGGTAACATGGCCGAATAGGCCGAATACCGAATAGATACCGAATATTCGGTGCATCCCTAATTAGGACTAATATGTTAATTCAAAATAAATATTCAATATATCCTGAAAAAAATATATAAATAAAAATGTTGCCGAGAATTGAGAATAACTCTTTTATTTTCATTTTTTACTTTGAAAAATTACCATAATATCTCGTTAATCAAACGCCTGCCCTCCTCATTTTCTAAACAAATTTTAAATTTAAAAAAAAATCCCCATTTCATATCCGATCTCACATGCCATACCAATATGGCTTCTTTATATGCACTTTACCTTCCTTTATGGTTTGCCCATGAACTTGGAGATACTCTATATAATTTATGTTACAATAAGCTAATCATAATCAAATCTCTTCCCTGCCTTGAAGTGTGACATAATTAATGGATGGCCCTTTATTTTTAGCTTTCTTTTTTGGTCTATAATTATACATAATATCTAGATATCCTACATGAATATAGAACAGAACAGCAATTTTTAACCTTTATATGTACATGAGCCACCTTTAAGTTAAAAAACATTTTGCAATCCATCTAATATGAGGGTGTATTCAATATAATATCAGTATGGAAATTTTGTAATACCTCCATAAGCTATTGGCTATTCTATCCTATGAAAAGGGAAATTATCATATAAAGGATGCATTATCAACAAAAACAAGAATTGGTAATTCCAATGTGTGTAAATTGAATAATAATTAAAACAAGTAATATAATAAGAAATACGCTTCATTTTTATCAAAATGCAATTTTACAATTGATGAGATTTTTGGCACTGAAGTTTATCTTTGAGGGCAATCTACGTCAGAGTTAAAACTGGTTCATTTTAACATTAAGTCACTTTTTATCCCATTATGGGTAAGTAATGTGACTCAGAAAGACGGGAAATTTTTTTTTTTTTTTTTGCTAGATTTGTAATATATGAAGCAGAAGCTTTCAATAAGCATATTACATCAAAAAAGCCCTTTTCCCATGCGAAATCTGGGGGCTGTGTTCTAGGTGGATGAAAATGTAAAATGTGCAGTATGGGAACAGAAGTCTAGTGAGAAGGTTGCAATCCCATTGGTCAAATCCTTCAACTACGCGTACATTTTCGGGTAGCACTCGACCCTCCCCAAAGGAATCCGAAAAAAATATGTGCACACCAGTTGCCTTATTCATGAGAACCACATGCTTTTAGCAAATAAAATAAAAAAAAGAATGGGAATTTTAACAGCCTGTCTCTGCCTAGAAGAATTTTCCTGTGAACATTTTGAAAGGGAAATGTCACTGCAACATGACATAAACACTGCTATTATTATTATTATTATTATTATTTTTTTTTTCAAATCTTAGAAAAAACACAAGTGGTGTTTAAAATTTTGAAAAAAATCAGTTAATTATACAAATAAAATAAGAAAATAAAAAACATTGATAACAAAAAAGAGATCCCAGTCCTATGCAAGAAAAAAAAAAAAAAAAAAAAAAAAAAAAAAAAAACAGAAAAACAGAAAACTGAATTAGCAAAAAGAACAGTGAGGAAAAGTTAGCTATGCCAGAATTTTTCTCCCCACTGTAGCTCCCATAGAAGTAAAGTTATGGCTTTTTAAAAATTGAAATGAAGTGAAGAAATGAGCAAAATTAGGTGAATAACCAACAGGGTAGGGGGGGAGGGGGTCCCACAGCTCGGGGAGTGCCATGAAGCTTAAAATTTTAAGTTAAAAATGATAGAAAATTAAATGAGCAAAATTTTAAGGTATATATCGGGGAGGTGCAAGACTTCCCCCCTGGAAGAGGCCCTCAAAGACAGAACTTTAGAATAATGTGCCTAGATTCCAATAACTTCACAAAAAGTTGTTAACTTATATTATTAATGTGAGATGACTCCAGCAGACTTGAATATGATGTACAATACTTCGTAATAAACTGGATTTACCTCCTCTGCCTAAATCCTGCTAAAGAACTTTTACAATAACCAATGAAATGCGTTTTGTTTGGACGTTGCCATTAAACAATAACAAATAATCGCAATCTCTGTGCCACCTATACTAGCGTAATATATATATATATAGATGATAGGCTATAAAATAATTATTCAATGTTTCAAACTAATATTAGATTAAAATAAAAAGGATACAATTTGCTTTTAAAGAAGAGCCTTTTGGTAATCCTGGAAGGTTTAAAATCACTAGTTGGGCATTATGAGATCTTGACACAATGACTTCATTTAGTTTAACAGCAGTATGCATCCTTCGAACATTTGCTTCACCCCTAATAAAAATTAAGAAAACTGTATTATAACTTTAAGTTATATTTTTAGGAATATTAAAGCTACAGTTTTAAATATCTTGCACAGAAAAGCTCATAAATGACATATTGAAAAACAATTAGAGAAATGTAAATATTTTATTTTTATTCCTTTTACCACATATAAACTTTCTATTAAGTTCAAAGGAGACAATTATCCCTTCTTGAATTATACAAAAAAATATATATATCAGATAATTTTGCAAAAAACAGGGCAGATTTCTTTACCTACATACAATAATAATAGCTGCCTACTTATCTCTAGATGTTTCATGTTTCTTCTAACTGTTATATTTTATTATGTATTAAATTTTAACCAGATTTGTTAGTGATGATGGGAAAAAGAATTACACCATACTATATGCAAAGCTAGAAAAAAAAATCTTTAACTATACTGCTGATAGTAGAACTTTTGCTTTTTCTGGCTGCATGCCTATTGAAGAAAAGTACAAACAATGTGTTAAATTGATATAGATCCTGTTTATGGAGAATGCAAATATTGTAAAACATTTTTTAAGGAGCCATAACTTTTTATTAAATTGAGTTAGAAAATCGAAGTTTTTACAAAACAATGGGGCTGTGGAATTTATCATTCAACTTCATGCTTTCAGCTAATCCTAAAAAAAGTTCTGACAGACAAGTTTGCAATGTTGTAACCTACAGGTTTTAAGAATGCATAAAAAAAGAAAGCATGTTTTAGAACTAACTTTTTATTGCATTGAATTCGAAGTTCAAAATGCTTACACAACGAGACATTGCATCTTACTATTTGATATTAATTTTATTTTTATGCCTTCGGCCATTCACGAGAGAAAAAAAAAGTTTAATAGACAAACATACAACAAATCTTATAAAGATTTCATTTTCACTTTTTGAAATACAGAACTCTAAAAAACATTTCTTTTAAGCAATTTAAAATAATTAAACATTAAAAAATAAAAGAAATTAAGGACATTTTTTTCTCTTATCAAGACGATAATTTCTAGTTGTTTTCTTTCTTACAGTGTGTTTATAAATCTATATTATAAAGGCCAAAAGTATCTGTGTGTAACGCCATGGTCCACTAGATCTAGAGGCCTGTCTATTTGAGATTAATGTATGAAGTCTCCCGTCAGAGGATTCTGACACTTTGCCCAAGTTAATCTGACCAATCGTGCAAATCCTGAACCAAAACAACGACCATGTGTGCAAACATGTGCACAGAACAGAAAGTAACTTATTCAATGCTAATTTGGGCAGGATTTGCATCACGTGGACTCACACATGGTCCGATGAAATGGTTCAGGGTTTGAAGGTGAATCCAGCTTCACCTTTTTCGTCAGTTTTCACGAAATGGCTCGGCCAATAGTATATAGTCCGCGTTGGTATCGCATATGTCATTTTGCGAATAGCAACACTTTCCCATGCAATTTGTTTTTTCAATTTTCGCTACTGCAAATTTTATATTTTTACACATCACACACTTTCAATTTTTACACCGTCGTATAGAGAAAAAAATGCACTTTTAAATGCAATTTGTTTAAAAGCTGAATCTCAATTTGTTTTTGAAATACTAATTTTTTTGTAGTTTTAGTACTTATTTTGTAATCGTGGCAACAAAAATATGCCATTTTCTCTTGAAATTGAAAAAAAAATTTTTTTTGAAATTAAAATACTATTTTATGTTAATCGTCTGTTATAAAATCAGGTGAATTCGGATTTCTATTTTATTTTTATTCACCAATTAAATGTTTTTTATTTTATTCCAAACTTACTTTCCAAAGGATACAGATAACGTCATCATAATAACTGATCTTTATTACATTTTATTCATTACATATGCGATTAAAGTTTAATTTAAATGAGTTTTATGGAAAAAGTATTGTATTAATTTTAGCTTTAAAAATATTTTTTGAGAGTTAGACTGACCAATATACGATGCATTTTTTACTGTAGCTAATTTTGTAGTTATATTATAAATCAATGAAATACTCCCTTCTTAAACATTTTCTATCATCGAAATTCAACGGGTTCCACCTCATCATTTTTAAAAAGGAGGGTAAGGGGAGTTCCATTCAATGATGATGAAAAATTACTTCAGCTTTCATTTTTAGAATATTGTTTTCAATGCAAATTATTGCAGTTAGAATTAAGCAAAGAATATTTTTATGCCAAGGTGCATAATTAATTTGTTCTTTTTCACTTGTTATTTTAAAATGTAATGGATATAAATAAAAGTGCAATCTTTATAGAATTTCTACTATTCTGTCTCCTCCTTCTACTGTATCAAATATCAATTGTATAGCCAACTTAATAAAATGAATGTACTGCAATGAGAAAGAAAATTAGTAAGTGGAAATTGATATCACCCATTAAATTGTAAAATAAGATAACTCACGGTTTAATAGATAAAAGACTGCTGTTGAATTCTGGTTTCCCATCCAATTCATCATTGACACTATCATCAAGAGACTCCTTGAGTTTTTCATCAGATGAGACATCTATTAATTCAACATCTTGGATTTCTTCTGTTACTTCATTAAATCTGACCCTGGAACCAGTCTTCGCATAAAGATGATGATGATGATCAACAATATTTTGTACCTGCAAAATATAAAAGCAATATTAAACAATTGTAAGCTTTTATTAAACTGAATCGCATGTTACATATACAGGGATGCCACTCAGAAAATATAAAAAAAAGAGAAGATTATGCCTAAAGTAAAATTTACGACATTTTCCAAAACATTTATGCATGAATTTTGCAAACTGTACTGTTTATAAAACTAAAAAAAACTGCAGCTCTTTTTTTTTTCTTTGTAAACTTTTAATTTATAAGAGTAAATAAAAATGATTTTTCTTTTGTTCACAGTATTTTACATTAATTAATTTAACACAGCAACAAATTCAGTGAGGAATTTTATGTATTTCAGCATTTTAAATCAATTTAAGTAACCCAGCAATAGATTCGATGATTATTCTAGGAGTATAAATAGCAAAAATTTGCAAGCTTTTTGTTTCTTTGTTTGTTTGTTTGTTTACGTGATTTTTTTTTCATTTCACGAAAATAGCTGTTTTATTTCATGATCGTTCGATGAAAATTGCCATTTTATTTCGCAATCATTTGATGAAAATAGACTTTTACATCGCAATTGTTTGACGATATTCGGCGTGTTACATTGCGATTGTTTGACGAAAATCGACGTTTTATTTCGTGATTGGTTGACGCAAATTGTCGTTTTACATGATGATCATTTGACGCGAATCGCCGTTTTACATCTCGATCATTTGACGCAAACCGGCGTTTTACATCGCTTGTCAAAAATCGGAGCTTCACATCGTGATCGTTCAACGAAAATAGTCTTTCACATCGCGATCTTTTGACGAAAATCGCTGTTTCACATTGCGATCGTTTCACGAAAATCAGCGTTTCGTTTTGCGATTGTTAAATGAAAATTGCTGATTTATATCGCAACTGTTTGATGAAAATAGCCGTTTTATTTTGCGATCTTTAGACAAAAATCACCTTTATATTTCACGATCTTTTAACGAAAATTGCTGCTATATTTAGCGATCATTTCGCGAAAATTGCTGTGTAATTTCACAAACGTTTGACGAAAATTGCTATGTAATTTTCCAATCGTTTGACGAAAATTCCTGATTCATTTCGCGATTGTTCGACGAAAATCGTTATTTTATTTTGTGATAGCTTAACGAAAATCGCAAATTCTTAAAAATTAAAAAAGCGGAAATCCGCCATTTGGCGGAAAGGTGGCATCCCTGCATATATATTAGAGAAACCGAATAAAATCTCAAAATAACATGTGATGAAATTTATTTGTTAAATCTCTAGATTAAAAAAATAAATAAATAAAAAGTAAACAAAAAATAAAACATTGTATAAGAATTTCCAAACAAAAAAACTTTAGTAAAGATTTTTTTTTCTTTTTTAATAATTGTTGATTAGTCAAGTGAAGGTTTTACAGTGGAGATTAAAAAAGTTTTTGGCATCTGTTTGTGTGTATGTCTCATGATAACTGCTACAAAAAGTATCCAATTAATTTTGTAATCAGATATGTTGGTCAGATACCCAAAATTAGTTGTATAGTTTTTTTTTATGTAGATTCCTTCATTAAAAAAATATGGAAAATTTTATTTTATATCATATTTTTTTTTTTTTTTTTTTTTTTTTTTTTTATGGAAATTCAGATTACTTTAAAATTTTACCATTCATTGAAAAAGAAATGATGCATTTGGATAACTGATACAAATGTTAAATTATAGGAGTCTAAAACTCTGTAACAGGGATTTTAAATTACTCAGATTACTTTGAAATTGTGTAAATACATATATTACACATTCTAAATTGTCTAAATATTTTTTTGATGGAATTTTGCACATTATTTTAAAAATATAAAACAATTTAACTTTTTGATTTACATCTTTGTTATTATATAAAATTATTTTTTGTCTTCGACATCAGTTGGAAAGCAACTATATTTCCTAATGTATCTTAGTATGACCTTAATCTATAATAGTTAATTATTTAAATCTAGTCAGAATATTAATAGAGAAAACCTGCATACATTTCAAATAACAAATAGAAGCCATGTCAACAAAAACATAACAATTATTTAAAGATTGCAAATAAAACCTTTGTACAATAACGTTATAAGGATTACAGTTATATTAAAGAATAGCATGATCTTCATAACTTACCTCACTGAAATTTTTCCCACCACAAGATAATTTCAGCTGCTTTAAAATTTCATTTCTCTGTTCCATTAGAAGTGTTCTTTCATAGGTGTAAGCAGATATATCACTATCCATCTACAAACAAATCAAATAACATTAATTTACAAACAATATTACACTAATAAAAAATACACAGTATAACATTAATAAAAAATTAAATAGATTCGACATAATTTACATGCTTTTAAAATAACTCAAATGATTAACAGTATAACTGTAAAAAGATTAGATTTAAAAAAATCTATAGCTAAACTTCTTAGACTAAATTCTATTTATTAAAATATCAATTTGTGAATCTGAACTTCTTAATATAGGACAGGATAAAAACCTATTTGCAAGAGAGGAAAACTTTGGTTTGTCGATCCCTATCTAGAAATCTCCCACTTTTTATTGCAGACAAAAAGAATCACATTTTCTTATTGCTATTTTATTTATTTATTTCTGTGTGTGACAGGGGAGAAGGGGGAGCAGTTATTTAATATTGCAATAAAAAACTTTTTTAAATATTTTTTTTTTTATTTTTTTATTTTTCTGTGCAAGGGGAAAAAATACAATGACAACAAATAGAAAGTTTCAAGTGGCGCTTAAATTTAATGATTAACTAATCGGACATTGTGACAAAAGAGATCAGGCAGGAACTCCATTTAAAGCAGAATCTGACCCATTATATTAAAAAAAGTGCAATTGGAATTTGAAGGCAACACCTCTTGCCCAATAGCCCACAAGCCAAGTTTTAGAAGAATTATGTAGATAATTTATTATAAAGTAACAAAAGAGAAATAATTTTAATATTATTATTTAAAAGCGTAGAAATGTTTAATTAGATTTTGGTGTGCTGAGAGGGACAATGAGGTAAAATGATAACTTTTCAGTAATTAAATTAATCATACAAAACTTTTTATTTTCTTTCATGTCACAAACTTACCTAAAATATGGCTATACTAGGTAAGCAGCAACACTCATTATGTAAGTAAGAAAAGTTGTAGCCCATCTAGCATTTTTGTTATCTCACTATTTTAAAATTCCCCCCTTTTCACATTATTAAATATGGTTTTAAAAAATAAGAAAGAAAGAAAATTGAAATAGTGAGACAACAAAATTAGTTTAATAAAGCAATTTAACAAAATAAAACACTATAATAATACACTATAATATACACTATAAACACTATAATATTACAGAATTTCATAGTTCTAAAGATAAAATTTTTATTTTTTATTATTAAGTCATGTTTAAAGTCAAGATTCTTTCTCACTGGCATGTTTACAAAATTGGAAGGCGTTCTTTTGAATATGCTCTTTCAAATTGTTAAGAATGAACACTGATAGGTAATTACTTTTAATAAATCAAAAAACAACAAGCGTAAACATATTTACTGATCAAACAATAATGGATTATTATTAATTTATTCATTGTGCAAAAAAGTATGCACATCCATGCACAAGGTACATTTTCCCCCCTCTATTAAATACTAATACGATTTAACATTCCCTTTCTCTAAAATATCTCAATATAGAATAGAACATGCATATTTTAACTTAACAATAAACATTACAAGGAAATAAGCAGGAAAAGTTAATTAGTGCTTACAAATATTTGAAAAGGTAAAATTTCATCAATACAAGAAAAAGAAAAAAAAATATATCAATAAACACGTGCCAATCATGCAGCTTACCATATTATATACAGAGTTACTCAAAACTATACATACAAACATTTAGGGATGATAATACATGTCATGACAAGCTTTTTTTTTTTTTTAACAGGAAAGCTGAGTCACAATTTATTTATTCAATTAAAAATATGAGGCATTTCTCTCAAATTTGAGCTTTGATTTTAATTCACAAACATTAAAAACAAAAAATACATTATAGCAAAAACTTTTAACATACTTAACTTTGCTTAGTGTGAAACTGACATTACATCAAGTACTAGAAGTGTACTATAATTCAATATAGCTGTACATGTCATGTCAGAAATTCTAAATATAGAGCATCTAGTTCATTGTTGCTTTGAAAATTATAGCTACTTTCAACACTTCTTTTGATGCTATTAAATTTTGCAGAAAGCAAATCAAGTCTGTCAAAAATAATGTCATATCTTCATTATTATTAAAATTGTGAATGAAAACATGGATTCAGTTTCAAGTGAGATACCCTGTATTTTAACTGAATAAGAGACCTTTGTTTATTTATGTAAATTTTTTTTTGGTCTCATAATAATGGACCAAGTTTGGATACAATGCAACTAAATGAAAATAATACTAATAATAAAATGATCAGACAATTGCGATTGCCACATTTATCATCTGAAATTTAACAAAAATGCACATTATATGCGTTAAAACCTGTTCCTTGTCATGATTTCATAATTTTCTGAGGAACATTTTAAGACCAATGGATTATGATCTTTACTAACTTTTAGCCATGAAACTTTCTTCTAGGACAGAGCAAAATATCTCTGCATGCCATCAACAATTCAAATCTTGTTGGTTGCAATCTATATTAATAAAAAGAAAGTTTGCTCCGTAAGTGTGTGGTGTGTGTGTTTGTGATGGCTAGCAAAAATGTATTAAGCTGAAAATTTTTGTGAAGATAAACTAAGGCCTCTCCTAATGCATCCAAGACTCAGATTTTTAAATTTCTAATAATTAGCGGGATATTAATTAAAAACTCATCAAGCAGCCCAATTAAAAAAAGCTTATTAGAGTTGTCCCTGATCCTAGAATTGTGCACAATTGTCCAATCAAAACATTCCCCTTAAAATTGAGGCCAGTTGTTGAAAGAAAATTCTTTTTGAAAGGTACAATAGGTGCTTTCAGCCTATATATGGAGATATCACCCCCCACAGATAATTTTTTTACTAGGGAAGTTTTAGGATGCATAAAATTTTTACAAGCATTGCAATTCAAGATTTTCAACTTATGCATCTGCATCAATTTTTTGACGCTGGTTTCAAGTATATAATTTTTGTAAAATTTGATAAACTTTTATTTTAATGAAATATCTCTTTTTAAAAATAAAAAGAAACACTTTACTATTGCTATTTGTTTTTGCGACTTGCACACTAATTATTTTTTTTTTTACATCAGTTTTTTTGGATTGAATTCAAAATTTCAAATATTTGATAACACATGAAAATTTTAATGAAAGAGGTAGAGTTGAATTATGGAATAGGTAGTAGGGTGCACAAGAATTTTTATTAAAACTGAAGTGTTTCCCGCAATGAGTATCCTTTATATGTTGCTTTCTGACAGGGACTGTCAAAAAATATTATTTATTAACCATAAAAATTTCAAATAGGGGAGGGAGGGGGGGGGGGATAAATTTTGGACCCACTGAAGAATGGGAGGGGGAAAGCTTTTCAAACATTTTCAAAAGTTCCCATGTGATATATCATCGGAAAATCCATAGAGAATTTTAGATTAATGACCTTTCTTCGCCCTCACCTGTGAGGACTATTTTGATTCCAGAGAACTAGGGGGCATTTCCCTTCCATGGAGGCAGGAGAAATAATTTTTTGTGACGTATGGTTTGAAAGCTTTTGACCTGTAGATTACTAAGCAAAGTTTTAATTTGTTCATTATTACACTATACATTTTTCCAAAAATTATGAAAAAAATATACATAACAAATTTCAACGATTAGCAGCTTCTCTCCCATTTTACACAGTGAATAAGTGCATATTTTAGATAAAACTGAATTAAAGTTATAAAACTATATAAATTTAAGGCTCATTTAATTACCATGGACCCAGGCAGTGCTGGGCAGGACAGCTAGTATGTTAACATTAACTTATTCACTTAAGCTGACAAAACATTTACAAAAATTTACTATTTAGCACTTTTAACTAAAAAAGTTGCCACTAATGAAATCTATACTACTGGACACTACCTATTTTATGAAATTCAGCGGTTTTGCCTTTAATTTTTATGTGTATTATCGCCCCTAAGCACTTGTACTAATAACTGAGAAACTACATATGCATTTAATACACTTTAACATAAATATTAATTAGTCATTTTTATAAATAAATCAAACATCTACACACATACAGGATTGAGCAGAAAAATGATATAGCAAAGTGAGAAGATTATAGCAAAGTTTGAAGAAAAGGAAATTCAGAAAAGGAAAAGGGTATAACTATAACATGCTTTATAAATAAACTGTAAAAGAAAAGTAAATACACTTCAAGCAAAAAAATATATACCAGCAGCGTATCTGATAGAGATATACTGTCAAGACCAAAGTGAAGAAGACCTAAAACAAAGAGCCATTTTACAGCAATAGAAAGAGAGAGACAGAGAGAGAGATAGAAGAAATTGAAATAGGCATTCTAAAATAATAATAGGATAGATGCTCACAAATCACAATTATACAGGGAAAAATAATGTACAAAAATACATAAAGTATTGTATTTTATAAACAATATACACTTTAAAGATTTTTTTTTTAATGCTTTAAACTAATAATATGATGTATATATTGATGATTCATTACAAAACATTAAAAAACATATAAAATAAAGATATAAAAAATACATCTGTATATTCAATAGATTTTCATTCTCAATCGTACATAAAAAAATTAAAAACAAACTAACCACTTTTTTTTAATCTAACATAATTGATCAGAAAAATTATGAGAAAAATGACATGACATGATTGATATGTGAAAAATTTGTCTTTTATAACATAGTTCAATAAGGGGGAGGGGGATTATTAGATACATTTCTAAAAAAGTATTGATGTAAACATGTTATAAATATTCTTGATTTGACACTGCTTTATTTGTTAATTTAGCAGCATTCAATTTATGAAAGCTTTTTATTTTCATAATTTCAACACAGTTAAAAAGCAATAAAATCTATAACTAGGAGAATTAGACATATTAGAATTTAGAATAATAAGATAATTAAGAATTAAAAATTTATAATTTTTTTTTCAACATCAATATAGCAATTAATAAATAGTGAAAAATACCATTTCAACAACTTCCACATCTGCTTCAATCCTTAAATGGTATAAAAATTTGGCTAAATCCTTTTTCATCTGTATGCTATTATCTTCAAGTTCTATATGCATGTAAAGGAAAAAAAAATATTTTAAAAGAAACTTAAGTTTTTTTTTTTTAAATTTTTATTTTCCAAAAAATGGATTATCCAAAATCTTTCATTTTACAGAATTTCAACTGGGAAGGGAAAAGGGGTATTTTGTATTTTTCTTAAAACTTTGCTTTTCTGATTTGTCAACCCACCAATTTCAACAACAGTAATTATATATATAAAACCCCTCCGTGTACGACGATTCCGGGGTCAGCCCATCCACGAGAAAAAGAAACTTATTGCAATTGCGTCCACGTTAGGCTTAACTATTCCGAGCCATACACAAATATTCTAATTGTTCAACTTATGAAAATATACATGTAAAAGATTTATTCATTACGCATTTTCTTTAAAACCTACAAAAACTATTTAATTATAATGTTTAAGTTCTAAATAAAACAACCAGCAATTATGAAAAAGAACAAACAATGTAAACAAGTTAAAACTGTTGCCATTTAAGAATGACAAATTCCGTGAATGAATCTTTAGAATGACTCCATTGTAACATCACGACTCAGGAATGATTGGGTGCGTTCGGGAGCTATGCGCGCGTGTTCAGGAGACAGGTACATGGAGTGAATATTACAGCGGATTTAGTACTCGGAAGCCAAAATCCCTGAGCTCGCGCGCGCAGCGCGTGTGTCTCTCGAACACGCGCTGTTTACTCTTTATTGTTTACATTTGTTTCCGATCTTATAGAGTGTTTTTTTTTAAGTATTAGCTAAAAAATAGTCCAAAATAGGAATTTTTTTTTTATACATTTTAGCTATTTTTATTATTTTCTCTCAGTATTTTTATATATTTTTTGGCTGTAGTTTCACAATATAATCTTTTATAATTGATTTTTTGCGTTACTTTATTCTTTTAAAATTTATGTATTTACGATTTGTTCATTCCAATCCCCCCCCATCCACCAGACAGTTTTGTTATAGTTTTAAATGCAAGTTTCTGTTAAAATTTCCTTTTTTTATATAGATTTTTTTCCGCGTGTTTAATCGTAGTATTTTTAAAAATTGTTTAAGCCTAAAGTGGCTGATTGACCACAGTTATAATTTTTTTATCATCCTTTTAAAAATGCAAACACGTCATTTTGACGGGCTGTCTTCTAGTATATATATATATATATATATATAATTCTGGAAATATTAAGATGAAATTTTCAACTCATTGTCAAATATTCTTGTTACATTCTACTCATAGTGCAACTGAACAAAAATGGTAAGAGAGTGTATCAGCTGAAGTTCATCAGAGTGCTGAGAGTGCATCAGAAAAAGATGGAAAAAATTAAAATCATGAAAAAACATAAAAAAAATTATTAACACACAAAGAAGTTAAATCGAGACATATCACAAGAATAAGGCCTGGTTAAGTTCTTCATATGAAGACACAGTTGTTTTTTGACATTTTTTCTGGAGTTTTCTCAAATGAAGCAGAACAAAACTGCTCAATTTTAAGGCAATATTTTTTCCAGTCACTATACTTCTTCTAGGAAAAATCAGTTAATGACAATTGTCTTCTTTTTATATTTCCTTTGTTACCATAGTTATTAAAACCTAAGATAAGGACAGAAGAGTGACCAACAAAGGGTTAATGAAAACAGGAAGCTTGTCCTTGAAAAAAAAAAAAAAAAAAAAAGCCAATTTTTCCTATCAGGACTTTAATCGTTGCTTTTCTGACACAATATTCAAGTGATAACTTAGTATCACTTTCTGTCTTGTTCAGTCTTTTTAAGACTTGAAGTTTTTTTCTTTAAGTACAAGAAGAATGACCTTGTTTAACAGTTGACGTCAATGATAAACATAAGTAATAGAGGTACAGTGACATGGTATCTATGTTGAAACAGTACTCTGTGGCAGCAGAAATGCAGTAATCCTGATAGTAATTCTTAGAACATGGGAAAAGATTGGGAGGGATGAGTGATGAGTCACTGAAGGCTGTTTCAGAAGTCCCTTGCAATTTTTGGCTTAACAAGTCGGTATATTGATGATTATTAATGAAATCTGCCTATTCCAAATTCTCACTAAAACAAACAGTGTTTGGTACCAATTAAACTCAGTTTTTTAATAGCGGAACTCTATGGTATACCAATCATCCAACTGAGTTAATCTTGGCAAGGAGAAAAGCAGTTAGCGGAAAACACACTGAAATCAAGCTTGTTTTAATTTTTCTAAATCTAGTTTGGTTGTGCATTTTTTTTTTTTTTCATATTAATTTTTTAATGTTTGTTTGACATGAATATATTTTCAAAGCAATTAGTGAAAATAGTGATTCGAAAGGAAAGGTGGAGGGAAAGAAAAGAAAATGTTTATCATCAGAATATTTTGTTAATAATTGAATCTTATCAAAAATAAGATGGTGAAACATCCATAGATGTTAAAATTTAATTTCATGATTCAAGTCTTTAATTATTTTTATCCCATAGCAGCATGTGTATATTTATGTTCTCTTTTTGATTTTAGGTATTTCACTTGATTATACTATACAATCCATTTATATTGAATGATTATCCCAGAAGTTTTAATTATTTAAGTTTATGATTAAGTTTGGTAGAATGTATTTTATTCTACCACGTGTTAGTGTCGGTATTTCTTAATTCGGGGAGCGACACAACAGATACACACTTTTAGCTCCATGTTTATCCATTTTATCCAATCAAGATGAAAATTGTTATCACATTATTCATAGAATACGTTGACACATTTTAAATCAAAATTTTCTTTCTTTATCTTTTTTCTTTCTATTTTTTTACAGTTACAGTTGCTCAGTAAATATTTTAAGGATTATAAGTATCCAATAAATTAAACTAAGAAATGTTCAGTTCCAAAGCAAAGATAAATAAGCAAACTGAATTACCTAAGTAATCTAATAAATCTCAACAAAGATTCAATGAAGCTAGTATTGAAAATATCTGAGTTACAAGAGAGGACAGAAAAAAAAAAAAAATGCATGAAAACTTTAAATACTCTTTATAGCATTTATGAAGAGCAAAGTTAGATTTTCTTGGTGCAGCAACCCCCTCCCCCCTTAATGTCTTTAATTTTATAATCAGAAAAAAATAAATTGAATTTTTCATAATTTTTTTTTTTTTAATTCTTGATTTTAAGTAATGGCAAGTTTTTATGACTCCTACATACATTTTTTGAACTTTTACAGGTTATCTAGGTGGTTAGACACCCCACATAAATATTCATATGGGAAGGGAGGGGGTAGGAAGAGAATTTCAGGCTTTTACATGATGAACAAAAAATTGTGGGCATAAATAACACCCTATTTTCTTTTCTCTCTATTGATATATCAACAATTATACAGTGATTTTAAAAAAACTTTCACACTTTATTTATTTATTTATTTTTAAGGGTGAGGGAATTAATAATTAGAAAATGCTTTATTTGCTTACACAAATAGATAATACGATATTAATAAAGCATTATTCTTGGAATGATCAAAAGCTTAAAATAGTTAATTTATTACCATTAGATATAAAATTAAAATAATAATAATAATAAATCTTTGAATAAGCAAAGTTTGCTGATTGTATTTCAAAAGCACAAATTTAACTCAAAATAATATTAAAAAAAAAATGTTATTTAATTTTCCAAACTCTATTCATGAAAAATCATTTTAAGTTAAAGATTGGAAGGATGCAAATAGCACCTGAAAACTAAAAAGTATTAATTGCAATTTATATACCATAAAACAACAATCATATGACAGTAAGTAAAAACTATAGAATAAAAAGGATACGAGCAACAGTAAAAATCCTCAACTTGCAATTTTTCCAAGCCTTATGTTGTTTTAACAAAAATGGCAACAACATCAACAACCCTCCATCATCTATTTGTAAAGTTAAGGAATCATAACAAAAACACAAAATAAATATGACAAAATTATTATTACAGTAAAACCTCTATAAAAGACAGTCCCGAATAGCAGACACCTCTATTTAACGAACAGTTTTCAAATCCCCACTCCCAAAACTTAAATTTTTGTATGTTTAACCTCTGAATAACGAACATTCGGAATAGCGAACAGTAATTTTGGAAAAAAAGAATGAAAAATTATTTTTTAACAAGGAAAAAAAAAAAAAATCCTCTAAATTTATTAGAGCAATGTGTCACAAATTTTGTGATCTCAGATAAGTGTGGGGATGAGCTGAAGAAAATCTCCTCTCCCCCTGCATTTATCTGTGATCACAATCCACCTCCCTCGCTTGGATGATTTGAGATTGTATGCTTTTAAGAAGCGAAAAATACAGTAAACAGTTATACAATTTCTTCTTTAGAAAAAGATGATGCAAAAGGATTAAAACTACTGACAGAGTTAAAACTTCACATTGAAAAACAAATTACATGTAATCACAAATAAAAGCAAACTTTTGTAAATTCTTTTGTAAGAATGCAATAAACAAACAATAAAGATGTGCACAATTTTATTTCAGTTTTATTGCTTTAAAAATTATTTTAATTTCTTGTTAATCATATAATAGAGGTTTTAGGATATTTTAAAATTGACTAATGAAACATTAAGCATTCATTAGGAATTTTTCTATCTCTGATGTTTTCCCAATAGCGGACAATTTCTGTGCTCCCGAGGTGTCTGTTATTTAGAGGTTTTACTGTATATGTATATACATTAATAAGAATTGTATAACTAATATTCACACTTTCAAACTGAAAAATACAAATTGCATACTAAAAAACATAAAAAAGCATATATACATTATATATTAAGCTCTTATTTTGAAAATGGGGAAGTTCATAAATGAACAAAATACACAAAATTAATACATAAATTCTAAAGTGATAATAAACAATGAATTTGCACAAAACTTTTTTTTTTTTTTTTCCAAAATACAGATGAATTTTCTTAACTAAACAAAAAACTGAATACAAGAAAATTTTATATTCACATTATTAATCATTAAACAATATAGCCAAAACTTTGTGTCATTTATTTGAGGTTAAAAAAAAAAAAAAAAAAAAAGAATTGGACAGTGGAGATAGATAACATTTTTAACTTTGACCTAAATGCTTTTTATCTTGAATATTATATTATTTTTTTAGTTTGAAAGCTTAATATTTTATAAAGATTTTCTTCAATGCAAATTCTAAATAAACTGAAGACATTCTGAATTTTTTTTTTCTCTCTTAATTGCTATTCACATTAAAAATTTCCTTTTATGAGACATATGGGACAAACCCAATACTATTTTGAGCTGTAGATAGTAAAATTAAGCCAAATTAAACATTTTTCTGAATGATGTATCTCAGACAGACCATGCCTAGTAAGAACTAACCAATATTTAATTTATATTATATTATCTTTATATTAGACAGTAAATAGTGTGAATACACAATAGATAAGCTTATTTTGATACATATAAAAATCTGTGCATTTTTAAGTAACATCAAACATATATCAACATCAAAATAGGCTAAAAAATGTTTACTAGAAAGTAAATAAACTCAAACATATTTTAAAAACAACATATGAACATCCCTGCTTTTATATGAATCATAAAATACTCAGGTACTTTTGAATTATACCAACACCATTGTCAGCAGTGTGTGATAATGGTCATAAAATGAAATTCATATAAAATGAAACATTTGAAAATAATAACAACACTGTTGGTATGAAAGTGAGTATTTTAAAACTATAACACTCAAAAAATACAATTTTGAGGAACTATTTTATTATATCAATACAAATATATTTAAAATAAAAGAACAAATAAATATTATACAATAAAATAATACTTAATTTAAACTGCAGGCATAAAATGATAAATATCTGCTTGCTTTGCAGTAAACATTTCATTTTTTAAATGATAGTCCAAAAAAAAATGTACAAAAAAAAAAAAAAAAAAAAAAAAAAAATTGGGTATTTTTTTTTTTCTGACTTGCTTATAACGATGCCAACATGGAAAAACTAAATTTCCAAACAGAATTTCTTAGAAAAAAAAATCATGGTAAAAAAATAACAAAACTTTGCTATTTTTTTCCTATTTTTTTTATTAAATCTTTCAATACTCGTTGTTGTAGTATGTTATTTGTCAGTTACAATCTTAAAGAAGGCAAAAATCCCTACAATTTTCATATTTACAACACTTTTGTACACTCAATAGGAAGCGCGGTATGTTGTTTAAAAAATAAGTCAATTTTTCAATTTTCTTAAAAACTACAAAAAAAAAATATAGTTATGACCCGATTGTTGCTTTCTATGGATATAATTTTATATGTCAACTTCTATATACCGGTTTCAGTAAATTATGTGTTACAGGGCCAAAAGTAGCCTTTTTTGCATCCAGGACAAGCACAGTTACAAACATGTTAGCATACAGAAAAATGCTTATCAATGGGAAGTATCTGGTTTTAACCTTCTAAACAAACATGAGCCAGATATCTCTTTTATTCAGTTTAACCCGGATGTTAATAATCCTAAAACAGTGCCATGAAGAGGAAAAATACTGTTAAAAAGTCTGAAGAAATTTTTATTATTAAAATATATTTTCTTATTTAGCTTATGCAGTCATATTTGTACTTTACGTTATTGTCTAGGAAAATTGGAATTGAATGAGACAATTATGAAAGCAAAAATGTTTATATCGTGCTAAAATCATAAATAAATCAGGGATACCACTCAGAAAATGACAAAAAAGAGGAAATTAAGCATAAAGTAAAATTCACATTTTTCACAACATTTATGTGTGAATTTTCTAAAATATATTATTTATAATAAACTAAATAACTGTTTTTTTTTTTGTTGTTGGTTTTTTTTTTTTTTTTTTTTTTTTTTGTTGTAAACTTCTAATTTATAAGAGTAAATAAAAATGATTTTTCTTTAGTGCACAGTATTTTACATCGATTAAAGTAAACTAGCAACAGGTTCAGTAAGGAATTTTATTTATCACATCATTTTAAATCAACTTAAGTAACTCAGCAATAGATTTGACGATTACTCCACTAGTTAATAGTGAAAAATTGCAAGGGTTTTTTTTTTTTTCATAGTTTGACAAAAATCGTTGTTTTATTTTACGATCGTTTTACAAAAATCGGTTTTATTTTAAGATCATTTTACAAAAACCGTCGTCCTACATCGCGATTGTTTGACTAAAATCACCATTCTACATCGAGATCATTTGACCAAAACCGTCATTTTACATCGAGATCATTTGACAAAAATTGCCGATTTACATCACGATCGTTTGACGAAAATCATAGTTTTACATCGCAATCATTTACTAAAAATCGCCATTTTTTTTTTGCAATTGTTTGACCAAAATTGCAGTTTTATTTTGCGATCTTTTGACAAAAATCACCTTTATATTTTGTGTTCGTTTAATGAAAATCACTGTTGTAAATCATGATCATTTAATGCCCCTTTTTATATGGAAATACAATCCAACGTTCATTATCTTTAAAACAGTAAAACATATGTTATCAATAATTGGTAAATAAAATAACATTGTAGTGTGGAATAAATTTTGTTTTCAGCAAATTTTCCTACCTTACTGACCTCTGGAAAAATATGTATGCATAATAAAAGTTAATAAATTTAAATAGGAAATCTTTTTCAATTGAAACTATCATGCCAATAAATTAGTAAATATTGAAGTATTTTTTTTAAACAATGCTTTGAAATTAACATTGTATACACTTAAAGTTACTGTCTGAATATGAAAATTGTCTTATTGACCTACACTCTGCCCTACCTGAAAAATTATATAAATTTATTAAACATAAAATGTCTATTGAGATGATAATAAAGATATAAGAGTGCAAATAATAGATAATTTATTGCTACCTATTTTTAGGTTGAACACATGATTAAATCCATGGGAAACATTTGACTAATCAAAGCAAAACTAAATTTTTATGGTTTTTAAGAAAACTTAAAATTTTTTTTCTTATTTTTAAAATGGCATACGGTGCTTGTTATTGAGTATACAAAAAAACTATAGAGATTTTTGCTCTGTTTAAGATTGTAACTGATAAATAATATTGTATCAGCAACTGGTCTCAAGATGTTTTTAAATAATCAAAAAAAGTCCTGAAAATTTTATTGATTTTTGGTCATAAAAAATTCTCCATATGATTTTTTTTTTTTTTTGAGGGGGGGGGGGGGAGGGGGATTTTGTTTTTTTATGTAGGACTTAGTATCAATAAATTTAAAAAATAAAATCTTTTACACGACCTTTTTCAAAGTAAAATGTACATTTATTTCCCATGGATTATGAACAAGCGCCACACTGTGAGAAAGGATTGTAAATTATGACAAGCAGTGCTGTAATGTCTTTTATGATTCAATTTGAGTACTTTTACTATTTAAATAAAAATTATTTCAATGCAAATTACAGCATCATTATCATACATATTTGAAAAAGAAAAATTTAAAATACTTTCATTGTTTACCTTGGACAAAAGAATCTGTGTTTTGCCATACTTCCTCAATTTTCTTTCATTTTGTATTTATGAGCAGTTTATTATATTCCACTTAACAGAATATTAAATTAGCACTCCATTCAGCTTTGGAGTTCAATGAAAGCATCAAATACAAATTTTACATTTAAAATATCAAAAGCTATTCTATTCATAAAAATCCTGAAACCATGCATTAAAATAACAGTACAATTAAATACACATAACTGACTAGAAAGTTCATAGACAAAATGAAATACAAATTAAAATCATGTCATATGTAAAGGATACGCACAATCCACCATACATCAATAGTTCCAGAAAGCCTTTCATTGTTAGCTGGAAAGAGGTTTATCCCTTTTGGTACTAGAAGAGCTATTTTGCTTGCAGAGACACTACGAATGGTATCTAAAAAGTAAAATGTTAAACTTACATTACTTAAAATTAATGAATTAATCAGCTATCATGATGTATAATAAATAACAGATCAGCAGTCATCAAAGTTAATATGAATTTTATTACCGAAACAAAAATATATGAAATTCTTTTATTTTTGAAAATTTATACGATTAGTTTTGAAACAGAATGAGGCAGATGGTAATAGATGTTATTTATTATATATTTGCAAAACAAGAAGCTTAAAAATTTTTTGCATATCAAGTTCTCACTTTCGTCTTTCCATGAAATGTAAATGCCTATTGCCAGATTTATAAAAACTGACTTGTTTAACAACAAATATTTAACATTGAATAAAAGTCATTTTCATCTTTCACATTAATTAAAAACACAGTATCAGTCTCGGCTTGAAGTAAAAATGGCTCTTTTTCTTGCCAAAAATCCATAAATGTATTTCAAACACATCAAAACAAGTATACGAAAATATGTGACACTTAAATAAAAATCTGTTGCTTCATAATAATTAAACTTTAATAATTTTGTTATAGTTAAAAACTTTTTTTATTATTATCAAATATAAACATTTGTGATTTTCTTATAATTCAAAAAGAATTTTTAATTTTGTTACATTAAATAGTTGCATTTACTATTAATAAAAGCAAAGTTCTCTGACCATTGCTGTCCAAAAGTGTTTGTTTTTAAAGATTTCATATTAATGGTGCATGGGATATAAAATTATGAATTTAATGATCTGTGAGGTTCAGAAGGTTGGCAGTTGCTGGCATGGATAAACAGATCAAAATAATAGTGCTGATCAAAATAATAGAAATAGGAAAATTATGAATGATATTGATAAATCTATTTTGCAAATTTTTTAATAAAATTTTAACTGTCTGACTAATTGTTATTATTACTATTGCAAACAAGATACATATTACTCAACTCTCTGAGATTCAGCATGAAGATGCACTCATTTTGTTTATGTTCATATCACAGACTTATTAAACTTCTATTAAAGACAGATAATTAAAATGCATCTGTTGGGAGCTTCTATGAAGTATAGTTATTCGATATTTCCAAAACTATCACTAAGTGAGTATGATTTGTTTTGGAGAATAAAATCAGGAGATCTTATGGCATATCAACAAAGATATTTATGTTAAATTTATAGACATTTGGATTACTTTGATTAGCACCTTTAAATAACAATAATTTAACTATATATCTTACGTAAAAAGACTTTCCACTGCTTATCATCAGCACTTTGCCTCCATCCATAGGGCCAACCAAGAATCACAGTGTTATGTTTAAGTCCTCCAAGGCCAGATGTTTGGATTCTAAAAAAAGAAATATAATATCCAAATAACACAATCATAAAATATAAAATAAGAAGAAAGCATTAACTTAAAAATCTCATTAAATTAAAAAATCACACTAATTTAACAACAAAAAAGATGGATACATACACAAAGTTTATCACAAAATTCTAAATATAGGTTTCTCCTGCTGTGTGCGGTTTCAGTTAGTATAATATATATATATATATATATATATATATATATATATATATATATATATATATATATATATATATATATATATATATATATTAGATGATCCCATGATTAGTGTGGAAAGTATAGAATGAGGGATTCCTTGGCAAGACAAATGTTATGAAGATAAAATAAAAACTCAAGACCAATGGCATGACTATCAAACAAAAGTCTATTATGGAGATATTCAAAATCGACTTTTCTCGGCTTTCATTAATAATTAGCACATGCATTAATATTATAGAAAGTCGAGTAACTTAAACAAAATTATTTAAAAAATTTCAAATCTCTTGTAATAGGTATTTCCAAATGACAACATATCCAAACCAATATCTTAGTATATTGTTAACATTGTTTATTTTTTATATATGTTGGATTTTTTTAAAAATTGGATGAGGATCTATTGTAGTTTAGACCCCTTGACTAAGTTTTCATTAGAAGTTATATTAGGCATTCTTTCAATGTTTTCAACAGTATACAGCATATATGATTATAGCCAAGGAATTAACTAACTCTGGAACTAATTACTTAAGTTTAAAAAGAATTAAAAGTTTAAAAAGAATTTAATCATATAAAAAGTTATTTTACACAATTAAATTAGTATGAATAATCTTTATTTTTTTAAGCTTTAACAAAATAAAATATTAAATTTTACAAAACATATTTATGTTTACATGAGCCATTTTTTACTTCCTCTCTCAAAGTAAAATTTCATTGACCAGTCTTTTACATTTTCTGCAGAGTTTTAATAAATATCTTAACTGTACAAAATTTGATGCAGATAAACGAAAATACATTTTTAAAAATACCATTTTAGAGATAGTTCATGAAGCATTTTAAAGTAATAAAATAATATATTCTGATAAAGAACTGTAAAAATGCTGAGGGAAAAAAAAAAAAAAAAACTTGTATTTAATAAATAGATTTATTATAAGAAGTTACTTACAAATGGCAAATACCCTCAGTCAGATCTCTAGAAACTAAAACATCAGCAAATCCCTTTACTTTATGTTCATCCATAGCTCTTTTTAAGCTCTAAGTTGAGAAGGTAAAAAATAGAGTTAATAATAAATAAATAAATAAATATAGCTTGAAACTTTTAAAACAATAACTGTATATTTTTCATTTATTAGACGAAATTAAAGATCAAATCAGATTAAATATTTCATTTTTAAAAATACATTAAATGTCTCATTACTGACATGTTAAAATTATTTTAAAGTATGCAAATAATTAAGTATAGCTATTTTTAATATATTGATGGCAAGGAAATGTCAATTTCCATATCATTGTACCTGTAATATTCATTTTCATTCAAGGTTGTGCTAACTATGAACTAAAACCATACAATAATATGGAGATGTACTAGTATGAAATTTTAAAATTATTGTAAATCAAGATAAACATTTTTAGATTAAAGCCAATTTTTATTAACATTTATTTATCTAATATGTGTATATTTATTTATCTAAAATGTATACATAAATTTATCTTTAATCCTTTCCGGTGTGATGCCCCTAAAAAAGGAAACCCAATTTAAATTTTACTGACACCAAAAACATTTAATTAAAATTCTATGCAACATTTTTAAAGTAATTTATATTTTAACATTAAAAATTCCTTATACATTTAGGAAAATATAGAACCAAAATTTACCAGTTTGGCTGCTTGAGCTTCACTAAACATCTTATGGTATTCTCCTTCTATAACAGAGCATACAATAGTCAAGCCTTTCCCTGAGGAAAAGAAATGAAACAAAAATCAGAAATTCATTTGTGATAATGAAACCATCAATGCATTAATTTGATCATAAATAAATTTAAATTCCCAAGTTTAGAGTATAATAATATATTTAATTGTTTGTTTTCTTAGAGTTATGACAAGAATTATGAAATAAAAAATATGTAGTAATATTCTTTCTTAAAAGTCTAAATGCAACATTTCTTTATAATTGAAGATAATTTAAGCAAATCAATTTATAAATATTTTAATAAACATAGTTTTTTCTTTATAAATATTGAATTTCCAATGTTATTATAATAGAAAGCTATAAATTATTCTAACTTAGATCACAAAATTTCTACAACTTTTGTATTATAATTCTTTTTACAAAGTTACTGCTCATTAGAATTTAGGAATCAAAACCCACTGAATTTGACGAATGAAAATGTTTAAAACAACTGATTGACTGAATTTATAAAAGTGAACAAAAATAATTAATCAACATATTAATATACTAAATCTTAAACCAAAATCATTTGATACTTTTTACTTAGTCGAACGCCAGTGATGTATTAGTCCAAGAGCCGACAGCACAAAAACCTGTGTTATCAAAACCTTTATTTTATGGAAGAATAGTAATAGGGAAAGCTAATGATACATGTCTACCCGATGTGAAGTGGTGGATAAGCCAAAAATTATTACTGCTAGTGGCTCACACATTGGTTTATCTTTGAGTTTATCCAACAAACAACAGTATGAAAACATGAAGGACTGGGAGCAGGAAAACACAATGATAAATCTATGAGTCAACCACTGGTGGTATTAATTTGATTTATAGACCACTTCACTTCCAGTAGACATTGATCATTAGATTTTTCTATTTCTACTCTTGCATTATAAAGGCTTTTTTCTTGTGCTTGATAACATACATTTTTGTGCTGTTAGCTCTTGCACTATATACACATAATTGAAAAAGTAAGTAAAGTTTAATTTCAACTTTCAAATTATTGAAAAATTAAACTTTATTCCTACATGTAATCAATAACACACAGTTAGGATAATGAAATTATTAAGTCATTAATTGAGGCTTTGATCTTTGTTATTGCATAACAACAAATCAATGTAACTCAAAATGAACAAATGAATGAATCAAAAATTGTGCCACTATGATGAAATTATAATTATTGTTTCCAAATTCTAAAAATAACATTTTCCACAGTGACAAAATTTACATGCATACATTTCACATTCATATTCGCTGTTTTAAAAATATTTAAATTTGCAGTAAATATAATTAAATATATTTTGAAACTATATGTGACACTCTCTAATTATAATTTTGTATGTAAACATTCACATTCTTTACCTGAGGTTCTAATTAAATTAGCATTAGCGATAAAATCCAATTTTCAAATTTTTTCTTCTTCTATAAATAATCTTTGTTCTTTCTCGATCAGTGAATAAATACATGCAATCATTTTATTATAATTAAATTGTATGAAAGCAATTAAATTTTTTTGTTTAAACATTCACTGATGAAATTATATTTCTGATTAGTGGAATGTGATAAATAAAATAAATTTATACTATAGAGAGAAAACCTGATTGCGATTATTTTGAAGAAATATCATAAAAAGTGTTTAAAATTAAAAATAAAAAAGGAAATAAATTTGAAAAATAAGTAAAATGGGCACATCTACAAATGAACAGCTTTCATTTAAAAGAATAATTATTAAAATCCAATCCAATCCAGTCAAGTAGAAAGCTCAAAGCTGATGATTAAAAAAACAGCTTGATCTTTTAAATATATAGATAAAGCATTTGATAAATACTTTTACAAATAATTAATACAGCATTGTTTGAGATCTTAAATGCAAAATCTAAGCAATTAAATAAAGATTAGAATTAGATATTCTAATTTTATATATACAGGGTGAGTCAAATATTGAAACAATGGGCTATCTCCTTAATTATTGTCCATAGACCCATACTTCCAATTGCAAAAATTCATAAAAAAAGGTGAAATTTTTAATAAGATAAGTTGCAACTCCAGTGGGGTCTATTTGAAAATGTACGAAAATTAACTTTTTATATGGCCCCCGTAGGATAAAAATTCCAATTAGGAAGACTTTCCTTATCCATTCCTGAATAATACACGAAAAGTTGCAATTTCATGTCTTCAAAATTTGCAGAGTTATAGCCATTTGAATAATTCATCAGATTTTAAGGGATTAGACACAAATTGAAATGCGCACAATTTAAAAGACAATGTTACTTTAACAGTTGTAGGAGACATATAAAAAATCTATCTTTTGAATTAGAATTTCGATTTTTTTTTTCTTTTTTGTGATGGTAAGCCATATAATTTGCTAAGAAAATCAAATCCTAAAATTTATAAAAATTTCATATGGTTAGTACCGGTTTAAATAGGATAATTAAAAGTTGTTATAACTCCAAACATTATTTATCTGATTTCAGTTTCTGTCCATTTAATTAAAGATGAAAATCTGATTTTAGTTTTGTTTCGGGGTTTTTGTTTTTTAATATTAATTTTAGAATTATTAAAAATATTTATTGAAAAAATAATAACTTTTTAAAAAAATTATATTTTCAAAAGTAAATATATATATATATTTTTTATAAACAAAACTAATGTAAAATAATTAAAAATGACATGTTTCAAATTTGTACTGTTTTTCTTTAACAATTCTAGACTTTTAATAATTTAAAAACAAGAAATAGTTGGGGGGAAAATTCATTATACAGGAAAACGAAATGTACTGGTTTACTACCCATCAATTATTTAAAAGAAAGCTTTCCTAAGATACAGATTAAATCTTTTTTTTAAATTTAGCTCTTAAAACTTCAAGCTTTTTATCACCCTGGAGAGGCTGTTAAAAAATCTGTATTCTGGGCCCAGATCAGATCAGGACCGAGATGTTACTTTTTCCTGAAAACTCGCCTATCCGAGTCTAATGTATTTTTCCTACCAGAGGGGACTGCTTTCTTCTTAACCCAGGTCTGCTCTGGACGAAATTTTCAATCCCATCTCGAACAATCCGTATTAAAATCACAGTCTCTGACTGACCTAATATGTGCATGAAATAAGTAAAATTAGGTTAAATCAAAATTTTTACGAAAACCATATAGATTTTAAAATAGCTTTTATTTAAAAAAAAAAAAAAAAAAAAAAAAAAAAAACTTTAAAAATTATTTATTTTTTAAGAATAGTATACTTAAATGCTAAAAAATTAAACACACTAAAACCAGAGAATAAAAAAAAATCTGTCTATGCCAGAATTCTGTCTTCAACAGAAAATGCGTTGATCCATGCAAAATAAATGCAATAACACCTGAGGAAAAAAAAAAAAAAAAAAAAAAAAAAAAAAAAAAACTCCATTTAACCGTCCTAAGAAGGGCATTTGTCCATTATGTATTTTTTCTTTCCTATCTATCCTATTTGATTCCGTCTTAAAAGATTTTACTGTATAACATTTTTCAAAGACTCCAGCGCATGGAAGATGGATTAGCGATATTAAAATATAAGTGAAACATTTACATATAAACAGTATATTGATAAAATAAATATATAACAGCTTTTGGTGCTTCTTTAATGATAAAAAGTACAAATATAAAAAATGAAAAGCTATAATAAGTATTTTTGGTCAGAACTCCTCAACGGGAAACAATTTTTAACTACACTGAAGTAAAAAACTGTAGAAATTCACGGCTGAGCTGGCTATGATTTAATCTTTTTTCCAGGCTGGCGCGGATTATGATTTTGACATTTTTTCATGCTGGGCAGAACTTTTTTCTCTATGGGTCGGTTTGGCACCGGACCTAGATATTTCTATCCATGCAGACCTCCAGTGCTAATGATCAACATATTTTGAAAACAAGTTTTGTCTTAAATCAATTCATGCACTGACTAAGACTGTGCCTCTTATTATGTCCAAATAAGAGGATCGGTCTTAAATCAACATATAATAATGGACGATTTGTGGATAATCCCTCATTTGCTTTGAAAATGGATCAAAAACTCTTCATTTACAGGCATGGTAAGGTGGTGTAAGTCATGAATTTTGATTTTAATATCTCTGTCAGGTTTTATGATACGGGGATGAAATTTTTTTTGTTCAATTTAGGAATGGATAAGGAATAATTTCCTTACTGGGAATTTTGCTCAACAGGGACTGTATAAAAATTTAATTTTCGTATTTTTTCAAATAGACCCCCCCATGGAGTTGCAACTTATCTTATCAGAAACTTCACCTTTCTTTATGAATTTTTGCAATTGGAAGTATAAGTCTAGAGGCAATATTTAAGTATAAGTCAAGAGACAATATTGTTTTGATATTTATGACTCACCCTGTATACAGTAATTTAAATTCTATTAAATATTCATTATTTAATATTTTCACAAAAATCAGTTTTATATTATGTTCATATATACACAACAAACTTTTCTCTCTCCACTTTGCATTTAACAAATTAAATAATGAAATATTTTAACCAGAATAAAGTAATGCTCTTGCCAAACTTGAATTTTATTTTACGTATGTCACATAAGAAATTTTGCCAGTGCAGCAGTTAGCAAGAAGTTCAAATTTTTTTTCATGACTTTTTAGCCGACATTTTCCAAATATCAAATTTGGTGACAATTTAACAAAGGTACTACACAGAACTACACATAACTTACAATAGATTGTTACATTTGTCTGATTTTTTTTTTTTTTTTTCCTTTTAATATCATGACATCATTCTCTAATGAGAAAATCAACAATAATCGTGATCATATTTTTAATTTTTATTATAAATCAAAGAAAAATAATTTAATGCAGCTGATATTCAAAAGCAAGTATTTCTATGTAGATTGCAAAACCTTGCAACAAAAGTGTAGCACCAAGACAGATGAAACAATGTGTGTCATTTTCTTCTTTCTTAAATCTGCTATATAGTTATTGAAAATGATATAAAAATAAAAGAAATTATTTACAAATAGTCCAAATATGTGCTCTTTATTACCTGATGACTTTGAACATGAACAAGATTCGCCAAGACAGTATTTGACAAATACAGTCTTGGCGAGCCTTGGTCAAAATCATCTGTTTTTGACAAATTCAGTCACCAAGTTGCTGTTGGCAAACAAATTATTTCAACTGATGCCAATGATCACATTATTCTTTAATATTGATTTATCAACTGAGTCAAAGACTTAAGAGCCTTCTGTATTTGTATTTTGAATAGATTATATGATGCTATATATATATATATATATATATATATATATATATATATATAAAGGACATAATTTCAGTATCTATTAATTAATTTTTCTGTTAGCAGGATATTTATTAGCAAAAATTATTAAGAAAACAAAAGGTTTTTTATTAAGAATTTATTCTTTAGTTATTATATAGTATTATATTTAATTCTTTATTCAGAAAAAAAAAAAATAAAGAAAATAAAGCTTACCTGCTTTTAACTGAGAGGCAAATGTAAAAAGCTTAGGGTACTTAGGATTAAGGTTTTCATCTAATTTGCAAAGGACTAATACTTGTGGTCGCCAATTTTTTGTATGAGGGGCAGCATCTTCTAGTCTCAATAAGCTAAATCTAGCAGCCGAAAGAGCCAGACCTCTTATGCCATCACCCCACTCTTTTTCAGCTCTAAAAATATCAAATAAAGTTTTTGAGAAACTAAACAATCACACTCAAATGTACAAAAATTAAGAGTGCTAAAATTGTAAATAAAAATGGTAAAAGGCATATAAAAGGACATAAACAATATGAACATGAAAAACAATTAGAAATTTTACGCAAAACAAAATCCAAAAATTCATTCTCAAACCAAAACATTTTCATTTTTTAGAGGTATGTTTAGGAAAATTTTAGGTCCTTTAAAGGACCATTCACAAAATAGTTTATCGCAAAACATTACCCTTCACAAAATTATTTGTCTTTTAAAGACCCTTTTCAAAGAATATTTTCATTTTCATATTGAACTTTTCACAAATTTAATCATTTAAAAATAAAATCTGGCTAGTAAATAAACAGTTAACTCACCAAAGAACATATTACTTACCTCATTTATGTATGAAAGATAGAACCTAAATGCATCAATAATTTAAAATTCACAAAATTATGACTAGAATTTTCAGAAACATAAGAAAAACTTCACGATTTCACAAAAAACAAGATCCTGTGCAAAAAGTTAATAATGATTAGGCCCCTGTTTTTATAATTTATTATTTTACCTCAGTTATACTGATTGGTAAAGAAATCTTACAACGATTTATATGACTTTCTATTTTCACACAAACATTGCATTAAATGGCACAGTTTTAATTTGCTTTAAACTACTAAAAATAGCTACTATACTACTTAAACTACTAAAAGAACCAGTATCGCAATGATTTACCTTGAAAATATAAAATTTCATTTGACTAGAAACATTATGCTTAAAAGACAAATTAATATTCGTGATAGAATGTATACATAATTAAAATTTGCTTGATAATATTTTCTTTTTAGAAATATCATCCTTAATAAGGAATTTATTGACAAGTGTATCTTGATTATACTTAAAGGCACAAACACACACAAAAACTACTTTTTACATATTATTTAATTAAAGAGATAATGTCTAAGGCTATCAAAATTAGGTTCACTTAGTATGCAGCATATATTGCTAAACTGCACACAAACTTCATCATCAAAAGCAGGAAAATTGTATTAATTCTCTAATGGTGACTTAGTCAAATACTTTATGTGATAGAATGCATTAATTTTTATCACTTGGCAAATGAATTTAGCTGATAAGACTTTTTGATCAGAACTCAACTTCTATCCATGAACCTTGCTTTATTTCTTTAAAGTTCATTTTTATATTATTTGTTTCATTTCATTTATCTTTTATAATTACTTTGCTTTTTGGAAGTTCTTCTTCTTTTCTTGATAGATATTTCTTCTTATGTTCAAATTCTTCTTCATTTTTGCATCCATTTTTAAATTTGCTTGACTGAATTTTTACTCGTGATCACTTCTACAACAACCAACCATTCTAAAAAAGTTTCATTGGTTAAAACCTCACCACTCTTGCTTGACAATTATTTTATTATATGCCTGTAGTCATTTTATTATAAAATATAGAGTGTCAGACAATTATTAAAATTAATACAAAAGTTAAAAAAAAAATATATGCTTATCATAGAACACTTAGCTAAGCCTAACCATATCCCCAAATTATTCTATTGCAGAAAACAATTTATAATAAATAGAATTATAAATATTATTCTTAACTTTCTATCAACATAGATGTTCCTCTACAAGTTCAAACTTTAATACTTTTTGGCAGTTAATAATGATTTTAGAAGCAAATTCATCAGAAGCTTCAACTAGCATACCATATGCAATAAACATAAATAAGATAGTTAGTAAACATTAGTTTTAAAAACTGAAGACAGATTTAAAGTAAAAATATTTGTCATAATCTCAATTTTGTGTCTCTGAAAAAGAATTAACTAAATACCTTAATTTAAAAGCATAAAATAGGTGTTTTTTAATATACCTCCACTTTACCCCATGGGTCCACTTTCCCCCATCCTGACCCTATATACATACACATGTATGATAAATACACATGTATATCTATACACATATATGTATTTATACATGCAGTGTTCTCGCTGACATTTGACCAACTTTAGAAATTTGGCTAATTAAAAATAAAAAACATTCGCCAAATGAAAAAGTGTTAGCCAAATAGATTCGTCGTGTAGCACTAAAAAAATTATCTTTAATCCTTTAATGTACCCACTTTTTTTTCAATATGTTCTATAAAAACAGCCTCAGTTTTTATAACTCCGACAATGATTGTTATTAATCAAAATTCAACTATTCGCTACAAATACGTTAAAAATATGTATATATTAAAAATATTTATAAATGCATATGTATGAAAAACTAAAGAAAGAAAACAAAACAAAAAAGAAAGAAAGAAAAAGCAAAAATTGAGCACTAGCAATTTGGCGAATCTAATCGCTTGTTTACTCGCCAAATGAAGAATTTAGTCGCAATTTGGCGCAATGGCGAGCGACAGCGAGAACACTGTATACATGCACTTGTATGCACAAATGTACTACTGTGAGTGATTCATTAAAATAATAATAATGATATCCAATTATGCTTTTAAAATATTTCTAAAAGCTATTAAAGTTATTAAATATATTTTTAAATTACATTTTTCAATTTCTCTTACATTTATGTGCCACAAGTTTAAAACATTTCAAATAAATAAATGATTCTTTGAAATCAATGGTTTTTTTCATCGATTATACTCTGTGAGATTACTTCAGCTTATGTTGTGCTGCCATTTATTGGCCTCAATATAAGTGAAGAATTTTTTCCATTGCAATTAAAAAATAATAGTAATAAAAATTGTAGGATGCAATAATGTGACAAGAGATTTTTTTTTAAAGTTTACATTACAAAATTTTAAAATACCATTTAATAGGTATAAATAAGTGGAATACTTTATTATGATTCTTTTTATATCATTTAAATTTAGTTTTATTAATTTTTTTAAGATGTCAACATTTATCAGCTAATTTTTTTTAATTTTTTTTTCTATTATAAAGAAAATGCATTTTTTTCTCAAGCTATAATGGGTATGAGATATCATCATGACTGCATTAATAAAACTGAAAATTATTTTCCCACGTTCTATTATTAAATTGTAAATTTGCTTACTTTTCAAAGTTATATTCAAAAATTACTATGCTAAAACTCAAAACTTTATATGCTTTGATGTAATTAGTAAATGTAATTAATTATTGTATATTCCTTATATTTTAATGACAATTGATTAGAAATATAAATTTTGTTTACAATGCAAGAACATTTCAAGTGGATATAAGCTCAGCTTTTAAAAATTGGCATAATTAAATTAAAATTTTATGAAAGAAATAATAACGATTTTGGTTTTTATTAATATGAAATGAATTTTTAAAGTTACATAGGTGAAGCTTTTAAAAATTGATTTTAATCAAAATCAATGCCTCCTGCTTCTGCATATATTTTATAAAAAAATGCAATTTTACCAAAAAGATTTTGTTTTGTTCATATTAACTGCTGCTAGATGGCTTCAAAACCATTTTTAAAAACAAATCATAAAGCTATGTTAATTGATGAACTAGGAATCTATCTTATATCTTTCCTATATGTATGACTAAAATGTTTGCCGAGTCATTGCCTTCTATAAAATAATGCATTAAAAAAGAAAAAAAAAAAAATCAATATTTAATGCTTAGTGAAATCTTCAGAAATTCTGTTTTACTTTGCTAATTATTATTATTGTTGTGATAAATACTGGTGATTGTTCTGCCCAGTTGTTGAACTATTTCAAAATTGAATATCATGAAAAAAAAAAAAAATCTTATAATTTGTATTGCTATTTTTAAAATATGCTGTATTACAATGAAAAATCTTCAATACTAAAATCTTCATTCTGTTTATTTGTATGAAGTCTTATGAAAATAAAATGCAGGTTAAAATTTCGTCATTTTTGACGGGGGTTATATACTAGTATATATATAACACTGGTGTCTGGCTAATCGAAAAGTACCAAATTTTGTACAAAAATTACATTAAAATGTTAATGAAATTACTGTAGCTATCAAGCTTGTGGAAAGACACTTGCAGAGAGCAAGTAAAATTTTTTGTATTGCTGTTGAAATTTTATAACATTAGTCATTGTCAGGGTTGTTTGGTTTAAACCAAGCTGGTTTAAACCGTGGTTAAAACCATGGTTTAAACCAATTGGTTTTATTTTAAAAAAACCATGCTGGGTTTTTTTCACCTTATTTTTTTTTAATTTTTTTACCCAAATGTTTTATTTTACACATGATTGAAAAATGCAAAATCCAAATTATGAAGAAGCTACAAGCAAAGCTGTAGAAAAATGATGAATTAATAAGTTTCTAAAAAGACAAAAAATTTTAATCAACTCAACTTTTCTTGTAAGCTGTAAATCTATATGGCAGAATAACTATTTTTTCTAAAATTAGCTGGTTAGAAAAAACTAATCAGTTTTCTTTCTTTCTTTTTCTTTTTTAAGGCCTATATTTATATATATATATATATATAGCCATTATTTGTAAAACATATATATATAGCCAGAAGGGCAGACTTGAGTTAAAAATGCACTTTTATTATTTAAATTGCTTGATTAGTTAAGATTTACTAAGGATTTCATCATTTCAGAAATTCTTTTTGTTATGTATGCTATTGAATAATTGGCAATGAGCTTTTTATTTGCTCTGTGATTAGTGTTTTTAACAAGCCTTTGTTTTTCTTGCATTCTTACATTGGGATTGGGTTTTTTTGCATTATAATTTTACTCTTTTGCCAGCTAGGTTGGCACAGTTCAAACCAATTGGTTTTTTAGAACAAATCTAATATAATATTTTCTTATTTTTGTAATTTAAGCGTTTCAAATTATTGGATGAAAGTAATTTCTATTTTTAAGTCTTATCTCAATAGTCACCATAAGACATAATGAGTCTAGTCAAGGTCATGTTAGTATACATGTAGAATGCATATTTCATGCACTGATGAACATATCTGAAACTCTACAGAAAACACTTAAATCATGTAAATTTAGCAAAAATAAAATAGATGAAAAATATGCAATATTTAGATTTAAAAAAAATTTTCTTTGAGAAACGCAGATGTACAGATAATGACATAAATGATCTTTAAAATTTCAGTCAAGCTCTAAAAGAAATTTTTCTTGATTGGAGGGATTATTTTTTAAGAATAAAAAAAAAACTCAAGATATGAAGTCGAATAAGAAGACATTGAAAAATTAGGCACTAGTAAAGCACCTGTTTACATTTAACTGAAATATGCAAAAGATATATTTAAATCTTCTATTGCATAACCAAACCCATTACTTAGACCAGTTAAGAAAATTGGCAGAAAGTGGGGAGGGGAGGGGCAAGACAAGGTTTGTTTGAGACGTAATAGAAAAAAAAGTCTCATAAAAATGTCTAAAAAATGCAATTTTTAGTTTAGATGTTTAAAAATACTAAGTGTTATAATAGAGCATGCAGTCCGATGGCTGTTTAAATTCTTTGATAGATGACAGCATTTATAAAGCTACTGTATATTTTAACATCAATGTTTTTCAGTAGTCTAAAAAGCTGTTAAATAGATATTTTTGTGTATTTAACAGTCATCTTTTAACTGGTAGTTTTAGAAAACACAATGCTTGAAGTGTGTAAAGACTCTACTGCTAAATTCAAATCCTTCCAAAAATTCTTTATAAAAAGCTTTATTTTTCAATAAAAGATAATTAACTCATGCAGTCTTCTAACAAAAAAATCAGACATCACATATAAGAAGTATTTCAAATTAATTATTTTGAATAACCATTTGAAAATAATATATATGAAGTTTTATATATGAATCTATATCATATATTTATTTATAGTGCTAGTAATCAAAAGATTGTTCATTAAGATTTTCAGGGTATCAATGTTTCATTATGTTGCACATTTTATTTATGAAATATAAGACACAGCTTTTTCTAAAAATGCTTAGATTTTAAAGAATTTCAATTTTCTACATAATTGATTGTATATTAAATAATTATATTGATTAGAATTACCTTTAAATCAAATTATTACTTATATATTCAAAAATGTTTACTTTTGTTCATAAATTTGCATGTATATGTAACAGGAAAACATATTTAAAAAAAACCGGTTTAAACCAAAGAAACCATGGTTTTTGGTTTTTTTTAAATCCGATTTTTTACCAACCCTGGTCATTGTGGGTAATAACCTATACACTAATTAATGTAATACATCAGAAGGTTTCTGTTGTAAATATATTTAAATAACTATTTTAGTTAAAATTAGCATGATTCAATATAGTTTTCTTTTGGAAATGCCTTAAGTCATAATTTAAAATATATACATAATTCTTTAATTATATCTGCTTTTTTTTTTTTGTGTGTGTGTGTGTGTGTGTGTAGAAAATTTGACTTATCATCTACATTGGATGGTAGAATATTTTTAATAGTTCAAAGGCTATCAGTAGCCCATAAAATCAATCATTTCAGTGTACTCTTTTAGGGCAATTCCAATCGATATAGCAATTGTTTTCTGCAGTGACTGCTCCCCCCCCCCCCCAGCCCCCATCCCTCTAAATACCATAATAGTAAAACTTTTTTTTTTTTTTTTAATGAAAATACTAAAATTACATTAACCATTTCACATTTTGGACAAAACTATACTACAGCATTGAGACAGTCTTGTAAGAAATATTTCTAATTAAAATAATTACAGAGAAAATAACAAAGAAAATAAATAAGGCATTAGAATACCATACTAAAATGTAGAGATATCAATTTTTTCTTTATAAAGCAAAATTTATTAACTTAAACTCAAAAATCAAACATTTTTCAATTAAATTAGAAAATAGAATATGTTGGGGAAAATGGAAAACTATTGGAATAATGGTTTTAATTATGTTGGTTTAAATAATTTACTATCTTTTCAGAAAATTCAGAACAACTGAAAATACTCACAAAATAAATTCAATTTAACAACACATCAATAACAACAATGATGTATTAAAGAAGCTTTAAGCATCTTATTTCTGTTTAAAGTGGTTATATAACATTAACCAAATTTCATCGTTGTATTATAGTGAAAAGATTAAAACATTCGTTATTTATTTATTTATTTGTAATTTAAGACATTTCATATGCTGTACGTTAATTAAATGTTATGGTGATGTTTCTAGGAGGGAAAAAAATGCATTTTTTTTTTTTTTTTTTTAATGACATTTTATAGACCTAAATTTTAAACACATTTTGAACTGTTATATATTAAATATTTTTTATAATATTATTATTAAAAATTGTTATACATTTTCAAACAAACAACTACATTTAATAATATACAAGAATTTTTTTTATCTTAAAATAACATTTGCAAAATTTTAATATGCAAAACAAGTGACATGTCCAGATTATTATAATAAAATGTCAACAGCTAAGGATTTAAAAACATTTTCTCAAAAATAACCAATAAATAAATTTCAATTAAAAATAGTAATAAATAAATCATATCTTACCCACTATATTCAATGTACTTGTACATACAACCTGCAATTGCAACAGCAAATAATGCATAGTACCAACTGCTCAGAAACATAACAGCAATGCACAAAATGGATCCAAGTAAGGACAGTGACCTGAAGAATTATGTATAACACACAAAACATACATTATTAATATAACATTAATGAAAATCATTGCACTAACAGTATTATTATTATTATTATATGCATAAAATAAATAAATTAATTAAAAGTGTCTGATGCACATTTATGTATAAAAGAAAAAAAAGCACAAAGACCAGTTATAACAAAAATCATGCATTTTGAAAAAATACCAAGGGAAAAAAATGATAGTTGACAGTGCACAAAATATGCATGCACGCACACACACAGAAAAGAAAACAATATGCTCGGGAGATAATTAATATATATATGTTAATTTAAATAAAAAATATAAATGAATTAAGATAAAGTTTTCAGATTCAGTAACAAGAATAAAAAAATGTGTATACAATTTTAATGAATAAGAAGAAAAAGCTTTAATAAAAAATAGCAGGAAAGGGAAGTTTAAGTATAAAGGATATAAGAATATTATCAGCAGGAAAGACTTTTACAAAAGACAAGAATTTACCAATGATAATATCTGAAACGTGGACGCCAATTAGGGGACTGTAACAAACTTTGTAGGGCACAAGCAAGGTTAACAAACATGTAGCACATTAAGAAAAACCTAAAAGAAACAGATTTCATATTAGACTAAGTATTTTTTAAAATATTACTGTAGATTACTAATATGTTTTATAAAGTTAATTCTCTTCAAATCATAAATAATAGTTAAGAGAGTAATCCCCCCCCTCCCCAGTCGAAAAAGGAAATTTTTCTATTCCCTTAAGTCGGTAGATTATCCCAGTAAAATAATTTGGTTGAATTTAAAGTCCTTTCATAGTTATTTAGTACAATGCATCTACAAGCATTAACTGTTTTGAAGCTTTATAAATGCATTTTACACAAAATGACTTTTTAAACTGGACAGGATCAGAAAGTAATAAATATTAAACAATATTTGCAAACTATTGAAGCTTGGCCACTTTCAGCCATTAAAAAAAAAAAAAAAAAAAAAAAAAAAAAAAAAAAAAAAAAAAACCTGTTGGTTTGGTTTATAGGCAGAGGTAAAATTTAAAGATAAGTGCTCATTTTTAAAATAAAAAATAAAATATGATTAGAGATAAACCCAGTTTAACAATTTTATTTAGCCATTTTTGACGAATTTTTTTATTTTATTTTTCAGTAAGAGCTGGTTTTATCAAAATCAAGCTAAATTCAGCTCAAAATGCCTACTTTGACAGTATTTTTAAAATATATTCTGACTTTAAGAATAAATTGACCTATATGGCGCATTATATAGTTCCTAAATAAAAGAAACTGTCAATTGAATGCGTTTGAGAACAAAATTGAATTTAAAAATATGTCAGAAAATAAGCAATTTGTTATTTGAATAAATCCTCAATTCTTCAACCACATTCGCTCAAGGAAATTCTGTTCAAAATGTCTATTTTAACAGCATTTAAAAAAATATATTCTGCCTTTATCAAAAAACTGGCCAATATGTCACATTATGCAGTTCCTAAATAAGGGAACCTGTCAATTGGATGCGTTTGAGAACAAAAATGGATTTAAATATGAGTCAGAAAGTAAGCAGTTTGTTATTTGAATACTTCTTCAATTTTTCACTCACAATTGCCTCAGGAAATTCTCCTCGAAATGGCTTTTTTGAGAGCATTCTTTTAAATATATTCTATCTTTATCAAAAAAAAAAAAAAAAAAAAAAATGGCTAATAAGTCTCATTATATAATTTCCAAACAAACGAACTTGTCATTTGGATGCATCTAAAATCAAAAATTAATTTAAAAATGAGTCATTATATAAGCATTTTGGATTTGAAGTTTTTTCCTTCAATTCCTATTTTTGTTTAATTTATTTTTGATATAAGAATTGATCCTATTAAAACTTGTCAATGTAAAAGTTGTAGATATTATTGAAAAGATGTAAAATATTTTTAATTGGATTTGATATCTTAAGAATTGACAAAGTTATGGAGGGTTTTTTATCCCCCCTTTTTGATTTTATTTATCTATTATTTTTATTTATTTATTTATTTTATTTTATTTATTTATTTTATTTTTATTTATTTATTTATTTTGCAGTAAGAGTTGGTCTTATCCAAAACTTGTCAATACAAAAGTTTTAGATAATATTAAGAACATTTATAAAAAAATTATTTGGATTATTTTTTATTAAATAATATCTTTTTCTTCATCACTTATATTATATATATCCCCCTCCTTAATAGTACAGCAAACAGTTCCAGAATCAAGAACATTCTAGAAAACGTTCTTACCACAGTCAAATTTACAAGACATAATAGTAACAATGCTGTCACAAGCTTATATACATACAATATGTAAAAATGCAAAATAAAAGAAAATTATTAATTAACATTAATGTTGTTGAATATTTTTCCTTGCTCAACAATGCAAAACTTTTTAATATACATGAAGAAATAAAAATATGATATTTTCAAAAGTGATTATTGAAATAATATGTAATTAAATAGTTTTTCTTTTTCTGATACATAAATTACAGTTCAAGTCATAAGCAATTGTAGCAGAGCATTTCTTTCTTCTTCTTTCCAGTGCTATAGCAACCAGAAATTTGGTTTAAAATACAAACTTTGACAGCATTTTCTGAAATGTTCAGTTTTTACTGTAAAATGGAAAAAAAAAAAAAAAAAAAAAAAACCTTGATCATGTAATTTCTCAATAAGAGCATCTATCAAGTTAAAAATTTTGTGAAGAAAAACAAATTAAAAAAATGTTTTAATGTGTCTAATTTAGATTTAAGAATAGTCTTAAATGAAGTATCGTGAGATATTCATGTATGCACAAAGCCAACATTATATGTAAACACAGAGAATTAATAGTTTTGCATTTCCTAGCTTTAAAGTTTGAGTAACAATTTCAATGCTTTTACAATACTTAAATGAAAGATAACTCAATAAGCAGTTTAAAATTTCACAATGTATTATGAAACAAAGCAATGAAAGTAGGTGAATTTGTAGTGAGTTTATATATTTTTTTGAATATAGTATATCAAAGTGAAGGTATACAAATTAACAACACTTATCTAGTTAACAGCAATTAAAAAACACAGAAATAAAATCTTTTAAATTTTAGTATAAATTCTTTATATCTTACATGGTCAAAATTGGAGCAATATAATCTAAGTTTCCAATCAATATACCAATTTCACTTATCACAACAGTTAATAATAAAGCTTTTGTTGGCTCATTACGAGAAGAACTGTATGAAAAAGGGCTCAGAAAGGGTATGATTTCATCTTTGGCAATTGCTTGGAGTAAGCGAGGAGCACCTATGGAAGAAAAAAAAAATATAAGACAATAAAAATTGTTACATCATATATACATATAGATGGCTTCTTAAAAAATGCAATATGCATTACCTTTACCTCAAAAATGCTATTTCAAGATTTTTTTTTTACATTATTATTTTAATGGATGTTTAAAAGTATTAAATATTATACAAATAATTGATTTAATTAGAAATTACATCTTTTATTTTGAAATAATGGTAAAATAAATTAACTGTATTAGTCATACAGCTATATAAATTTTTGTGTTGCATTAAAAACCTTTGAATCAATTATCTTTTGAAAATTGGATGTTTTATATCCCTTTAACTGTTTGGAACGTAATATTCCATTCACTAAGCTCCAGGTTTCACTGCAATATAAGCAATATTTAAGGTAATATAATTATATAGGTTTAATGATTTAATACATTTTTGAATGATTAATGCTCTCAAGGATTACATTAATATTTGTAATTAAGTTTTCTTTAATGATGTTGAAAGAATGTTTTCTGAGCATTTGGAAGAAAGAGCATAGAAAACATTACAATTTTAACCTTTTACAAGATGCTCAGAGGGTTCATCTTTCATATTAAGGACTTAATTTTAATCATGGATATTATTTATAAGAGGCATATAAATTTGGGAATCATTTATTATTCCTTTTATGAATCTCAAGGCAGATTTGGTACCTTCACTTCTTGGTATCCATTACATCATAAAAAGTAAAAAGGGACTGGACTTTTATTTTGGAGGGGGGGAAGCGAGGGATCTGAGATTTCATTAAGTTTAAAATGTTATTTTAAGCAAAACAAAAAGTAAAAAGAAGAAATAACACTGTGTAACACAAAGGATTAAGAAGTGTGAATCAATTTGGAATAAATAATAGTAAACTTACCAGTGAGAGACTGCAGTCCTGCACCAACTGTTGATAAGAATGAACCAATTATAACAACTAAAGGATGAGGCCATGCCAGATCTGCAACTGCTAAACCACCTCCTACACTTTCTCCAAACCTATTAAAAATAATAAATGAATCTTTAAATAATACTGAAAAACCTTTTGATTAAAGTACTATGCATTATAAAAACCTTAGAATCAATAAGTCAGAAAACTTTAGATATAAATGATAAAAATACTGTTAGAATTTTAATTCTCTTTAATTTAAAATGGGAAAAAACAAACTAAATTGGAATATTGACAATTTTTCTCCAATAATGATGCAACCAATAATTATTAAACAGAACTGGAAAGAAAGAAAAAAAAAACTATGATTTTATTTATTATTAGCTGAGTCGCCTAGCCATTGTCTGGACCTGTAGTAACATTCTTGAATGAACTTGAAATTTATGCTGCAAAATATCATAAAAACACCCAATCTCTGAACCAAACAAACCTCAAACTGAGTCTCTGCTGGATACAATACTATTTAGCAGGCATGCTACGCAGACACTGCAAAATATTGAAAGAAAATAAAATAAATAAAATCTTGAATCTTTTGGTTTCACAATCCACCACCAGAAGAAGAAATCTATTCTTACCAAAACTTTTCCTAAAAAAAAAACTTTGTTAAACAACCTACCTGCAGATACAAAAAATAGTCAAGAGAGTGACAAACTCAAGCAAAATATTTGGTGAACTTACAATTTGAAAATAGGGGTAGGTATATTTTTGAAATTTTATATTAAACAAGCATTCTTTAACACAGGGCTCTGAAAAACCTGCATTTAAAATAGTAGAAAATGATATGATTTTAAATATTTTATTGCATCCCTCCCCCCCTCCAAAAAAAAGCTCTCCCTTAGGGTTGTCGACAAGCTTTTTTTGGTTTTAATCACTTAAAAAAAGACTGTTTTTATTTTTAAAGATGATTTACAGATAATTTAAGTTAAATTTGGATTAATTTATTTTTAATATACTTATAAATATTTACTACTAAAAAATATAAACTTCTATTAATTTTTGTCAAATAAGTCTTTATAACTGCTAAAATGCAACTGTAAAGGCAGTTTGGAATTCTTTATCGTATAGCTCTACATTTATCACACATTTTAAAGATTATATGAAACAATTAGAAAATGTTCCACATCCAAATAGAAATTTTCTTCATTATAGTGCTATTTATTTTTTTAATTGATTAAAATTAAATAGCTTAAGTGTACAATTGAATGTTTAACAATTGAAATTAAAAGTCCTGCATGGAGCGAGTTGCACTTGACTCGATCCACAATTCCTATTTTAAATTGACCCAAACTGATAAAAATAATTTTCTGCAATTCACAACCTGACCCAAACAAATTATTTCAACCAGCACCCACAATATTTCAACCCACACCTGACTCCAAACTGCAAAGAAATGAAAATAAATCATGTTTTAATGCTATTATGAAAAATAATCTACAAATGTATCTCTGTACTTCATTTCACTTAAGTTGGCAGTACCAATTACTCTATAAGAGCCAAATTACAGCCATTGCCATAGAAATCAGGGTTTGCTCGAAGAGGTGCTCAACTTAAAAAACATAATGAATAGTAATTAAAAAAAATAAAAACAAAGAAAAACTTTAAAATAAAAGGTAAATCTGACTTAACAGAAGGAAAGAAACCGAATAAAGTAAAAAGGAAAATATGCTTTAACTAAATAAAATAACTGAATAAAGTAAATAAACAGATTGAAAGTAGGATAAATATTTTAATAAGCATACAGTGACGAGAATAAAGGTTTGTAATGTAACAACTTAAAAATTTAATATTTGAAATATTTACAGGTTGCCTCTAAATGTCACTACCTGCAATGCCCAGCTGTCTGTTTCAAAACACTTGCTCTTGCTATAAAATATTTCTCAAAAAACTGTTTGTTTGAAATGGAAATAAAGTAATTTTTTATAAATGGATTTTCCAACTATTTACAGGAGTATGAAAATATTTTTTAGAATTTCTGAAAGAGGAACTTTTTCTGCATGTAGCTGTGTCATTTTCGAGTTTTAGGCTCAGTAGAATTTAAAATACAACACTTTATAAAAAGTCAGTACATTTATTCCCATGGCAGTGCTGTATTAACATTAACCCCTTTCCATTTCTTCCAATTTTCAAAGAAATATTCTGCAGTTTTTAAAAAAACCTATGCTTTTATTGAATTATGAATATTTTTCCATTCTCCTAATTCAAGAATTTTAATTTCTAAACTAGTTATTAGAATTTTAAAATTATCAATGTCATGTGCACCAAGATACTCTTCAGGCTAATGTCAGAAAAATTTTGAGCCTTGTATGTGCATAGATTTCGCTACCCACCACAGATGCACACACACAGAAGCTTTCTTTTATTAGTATAGATTATGCTTTCTATTAAATCTAAAATGAAGATATAAAAATAAAATGTTGTCAAAAGTGTTCATAACACATAGTTATTTAAAAACTTAATACATAATATCAATATGTATACTTAATATGCATAATTAAATAGCAAATCTAAGTTTAAAAGCTAAAATTTAAATTCCCATTTTGAAGTTTTAAAAATTTAATTTCAGATTTTTTTGTACACTTTCATTTGATTCTCAGTTTGTTCCATGTGAGTTAACATTTTTGGCTAGGGAAATATATTTTGATTCATTTTTAAGTTAAAAAAATGCTATCAAGTCTTTTATGAAGTTTAAAAAACAGCAATTTCTAAACTAGCCACAAATAATATTAATGCTTAAATATATTTTTAAAAGAAAAAATCTGAATGTCTATAATTTTCTCATCAGAATATTTGAATCAGACATTTAAAAAATTACATAAATCAGATTCAATTTTTTTTCTAGAATCAATAAAATTAAACTATACATATGTTAGATTTTTTTAATAACCTCCTAGTCCTCAATACACTTCTCAAAACTTTAAATTTCAAAATCAAATATCAGTTATAAGATTTATCAATACTATCAAGAATTTGAAGAAATGTATTTTTTTCCCCAAAAGAAATTTAACAGCTAATAAACGATACAAAAAAAGTAATCATTTTTGAATTGGGTATTTGACAAATTAAACATAAATCATTCGTGCCTGGATCTTAAGAGTTAACATTAAGCATATGTATCAAGTATTGCAGATTTGGAATATTGATACTTTTAAATAATAATATTTGCCTTATTAAAACATAGAATTATGTAATTGTATAAGGTAACAATTACTATTCATGTATAGTAGAATTTAAAATCTAATCCTTTGCATTTATTATTTAATTTACATAATCACATTAATTCACAGTGGTGAACAGAATTACTACTCATTTAAAAAAGAAAAAAATGCTCAAAAATTAAAAATTTTACAAATTTGATGTTGCATGTAGATATTACAAAAAATTGAAAGAAGTGATTGCATTTAAGAAATATTAGAATTCTTAAAAAATGGGTTCTTATCAAGCAAAATGTCTGCTGATGATTTTTTTTACAAGAAACCTAGCCTATATTCTCCAACTTTGTTATCTATCAATTTAAATTTTTTTTTCAAGTGTGCATATTTCTTCATTAGTGTTTGAATAGTTGCTTTTATGGTCTTAATTTCATTGCAATATGATACCAGAAGCACAAAACATATTAATATCAGCAATTATTTGCATTTCCCAGATTTGAGTACATTTTGAACCTTCCCTTGAGATTTCATGGCGATTTTACAACTAAAATTCTTCCCTTGAGATTTCACTGCAATTTTATGATTAAAATTTTCCTTTGAGAGCTCGTCGAATATCTACGGATTCCCTGTGGAGTATAAACTCTAATCAATCAAACTTTCTTCTTATTATGCTGTAGATATCATAATTGCCTAGTTTTGTATCACTTTTGAGCAACAACAGATAAATAAATGAATGTGAGCCTACCCTTAAGGAAACATTTTAAACAAAAGTGTATTTTGAGAAAAAAATTCACACTGAGGTTTTGAAATTAGAGATTCATTTATTACAGAAGCCTAAACTACAAGTAATTACATAAAAAGTTGAAAAAAAAAAGTAAAATACTAGATCAAAAACTTTAAATTAACAATAGAAACTGCACTGAATACTTACTTGTCTCTTAAAAGAAGATTGTTAAAAGTAGCTCCAAATATTAACACACCAGATAAATCTGCATACTATTAAGGGAGAAAATATAAGTTAAATCTTAAAAAAATTCTAACATATAATTTTTCTTTATATATATTTTTTATTTAACTTCAAGTTGTTTATATACTATTCCAGTTCAAATCTTGCAATAAATTTTTGATCCACATAACAAACCAATAATCCTCATATTTTTCACACATGTTTGTTGTTAATTACAATGTAATATTCATGTATTTTCTGGGCCATAATTTATTAGGGACAGAATCCAGTGACAAAAACATTTATTTATATCTATGACTGAAATTGTATCTTGCAAATCGATTAATCATCAAATGTATCATCAAACTGTGCATACAAATTCATGAATATTAGTGTATTTTCAGTACATATCTTACCAGAGGCAAACATTAGGGACAAAATATTATTTTACATTTGTGAATGAAATCATATATCTAAGGAAATAATTTTGCACACAAGTTTAGTGTTGTGATAATGCATATTTAAGTATTTCTGAGGTCATATTTCATTAAAAGCAGAATCCATGGCCAATTTTTTTAGTTGTGACATTTTGGGTCAGTGCATGTTTTACAACTTTTAAGTTACATATCTAATTTAAGTATAAAAATAAGTATAATTATTTTTAGCATTTATTCAGCAAAACAAAGGATACATATGAATGATGTTGTTAATTGTGCAGCAAGAGTACCAGTGGGTATTGATTTCTGAGCATCAGCCAAGTCACCTGATCTATTAGAACCTGCTAAAATTCCTACAAAGATAACAAAAAAGAGAAAATAATGGTTGATGAATGTAAAAATATATTTGTAAAATGATTTAATTAAGTAAATTCGTAATAATCTGGTACAGGATGCTTTAAATTGCTTCCATTAAATAAGATAGATAATAGATCTGAGGAAACTATTGATTTTTGCTCAGAAAATCAGTGTCACAAACCAATTATTTCGCCAAAAATACAAACTGAACCTGAAATTTTGTTCATAATTTTACAAACAGTAAAAATACGGTAAAATTTTTTTTAATAGATTTACTGTGCATTCTGTAAAAGATGATGCATCATGAGAAGTGCTTCAAAAACCCACCATCTGTATTCAAATAATTAGCCAAAAACATTAATTTGAAATGCAACTTTCTCAGTACATACAATGCCATAGGTCAAATTACAATACACTCCCAGCATTCCTCATAATGTTATCACATTATATACACAGTAAGGTTTATTTGTAGAAAATTACATAAAATTATCTTCACTGTCAGTAAGTTAAGAACAATAATCTAAATCTGCCTTGGAGTGAAACATCTTCGGTTTTTGATTAAATAAATTGATAGTGATCCATCTTTTCCATACAAAATTGTTTGTCTTGATGGATACCCCCCCCCCCCCCCCTTATTGTGATGAAACAATTACAACATCAGGGCATATAGCACTTTTATCCTGACTTTGGTCACATCCACTGAAAATTGTTTGTATTTTATTAGCTTAGTTTGATACTTTTAAATTTTAATATATGGTTTCTCAGCATATTTAATCTTTTTTATCAGCCTAGACTGAGATCAAAGAAAAAAATATATAGATAGGCTGAACCCATAATTTTTTTTTATTTAGCCTGGCCTGTTAAAAATATTGTCTTTAATCTCCTGGCCTGGCCTGTTAGAAATTTTAACTTTATTTTGCTGGCAAGCCTGAGCCTGTACAGATCCATAGATCTTCTACAGGACATTTTTTTTAAAAAGTGATTTACTAGTTTTTGGCAGAAATCCTGCCATTGTATTTAAATATGGTACTGATTTTCCTTCATTATAATTGTTGGATTGGCTTTGGATTAATTACAGCTCTATGCAGATTAGATTGATTTAGTGGATCACCAAAAATAGTTTTTGCTAATTTAGGCTGATAAAATTTATAGTTTGTTTTGGGTATAGTATCAGACGTATTACAAATTAAACACATAAACTACAATATAGGCATTGTAAGCTAATACCAGAAGTCATGTAAGTTGATAATTCATATGTACTACTAAACAAATCAGGGGAGTGCCTATTCAGAATGAACCTATATCCAACTTTGAAGAAAATCGTCAAATTCTGCATGAAAAATCTTTTAACATAAATTTGTTAAAAAATGTAGTTAAGTAAACTACATTAATTTTATACAACTTAACACATTAGCAAAGTAGTTAAACATACGCTTGTGGAAATGCAAATTTATGCCTATGAGAAGCCATTCATAGGTTTTGCAGCATCAAGAATGTAGCAGTGCTAAAAGTGGTTTAAATTGTGTTAAAACAATGAAGATGCAGTTTTAGAAACAAACAATCCAGAATTTTATTTCTTCATTAAAACAGAAATGATGTAGACAGGAATAATTCTTATCACCTAGGAGATAAATATTTTACAATTCAAACACATCTTCAAAAAAAATGTCCAGTACTATGGAAAATTACTTTTGCTTAAAATATGCCTTTAAAAAGCAGAAAAACTATCAAAACTTAATTTAAGATAAAAATCTATATTTACCAATGCAGCATTTAGAAAAACAAACTAGGTGAAAGGATCTATTTTGAAAGCAGGAAAGCTTCCTATTTCTTGAGAGGTTCTTGACCTTTTTAAAAACAAGCGAAGTTGAAAGAAATTTCCCCAGTATTTATACCCTGAATGAATAGGCTCGTGCTGAGAAACGCCCTCTTTCTAGAACGATCTTGGATCAGTTCATTGCAAGGAAATGGATGATGGGAGTGACACAATCGAAGTGACGAGATTGCGCCGCCATCTATGAGTGTATCGGCATACTACGCCATAAGGTAAAGTTTATTTACAATGGTAGTGTCGTTTTTCAGAAGTCTATTATAGCCGGCAGTTGACAATTAAGTTTAAACAGATGAAATTTTAAATAGATTAAAGAAATGGTACCTGGCTAAGAAAAGGTAAGTTTTATTTTAAAATATTAATAAAACTGAATGATTAATAAAAATAAAAATAAAATAAAAATGTTATTGATATAATGAAAAGACTTTAGTGAGGCAATGAGACCAAAAGGGTTAAAGCTTGTTTAACACTAGACAACAAAATTAATGGGGGTTAATCTCCAATCCCCCTTTTATATTTAATCAATGAAAACCTATTTCTAATCCTGGAGGTGCCTAATTAGAATTATCCTTATCTAAAATTTGAATGAAATTTGATAATTCTGCATGAAAAATCCATTTTTCTAAAATAAAGAAGGGGGGGGGGCTTTCTCCCCTTGTTCTCCCTAAAACTTATTCAATGAACTACAAAACTAATCATGGAGGCACCTCAACAGAATGATTCTATATTTGAAATTTGAATGAAATCTGATAATTCTAAATCAAAAACTCATTAAATTAAGGGGAGGGGGGGGGGACAGATTAGCCTTATTTTCTTCCGACTTATACTTATCCAATGAAACTCCCTAAACTAATCATGGAGACACTTCATCCGAATGATCCTATATCTAAAATTTGAATGAAATCTGATAATTCTGCATGAAAAAACCCATTTATCTAAATTAAAGGGGGGGGGGGGATAAGCCCCCATTCTTCTTCTTCATTATGATTATTACATTTTGTGACCTGCCCTTTTCTATTATAAGGATAGCTTAATTTTTTTCAATAGAATTTGCGTTTCAATCATAGCATACAGCGATGCTGCGGACGCACTATAGCGCATAAAATATGCAAAAAATCGGTGATGGGATGCAGAAAAATAGATCTTACGCATTCCAAGGGACGTGTCATTTCATTAAGACATCGCAAAAAATGGCAACTTTCGTTAAAAAATTGCAAAATAACGACTATTTTTCAGCAAATTTCATCAAAGGATTTGCGAAAAAATGACTAATTTAATTTAAAAAAAAAAAAAAAAAAAAAAAAAAACAGATTTTCTCAAAAGATCGTGAAAAAATGACTAATTTAGTCTAAAAATTGCAATAAAACGACAAATTTTGTCAACAAATTCACGAAAAACGACAGATTTCATCAAAAAATCGTGATAATTCAAAATGGCAAATTTTGTGAAAAAAATTTCAATAAAGCAACAAATTTCGTCAAACATAAAAAAAAATAGCAAATTTCGTCAAAAACTTCATGAAAAAATGGCAAATTTCGTCAATAGATTTGCAAAAAAATGGCTAATTTTTTTGCAAATTTTGAAAAAATAACAAATTTCCTCAAAACACTGCAAAAAATGACAAATTTTGTCAAAAAATCATGATAAAACAGCAGATTTTGTCAAAAAAGACAGATTTATTCAAAAGATTCGCAAAAAAAAAAAAATTTTGTCACAAAATCTCGAAAAAATGTCAATTTCCTCAAAAATTGCCAAAAAACGAGAAATTTTGTCTAAAACTCGCAAAAATACAGCAAATTTCGTCAAAAGATTTGTGAAAAAACGACAAATTTCATCAAGCAATTCGCGAAAAATGCAAATTTCGTCAAAAAATCCTGAATAAATGGCAGATTTCGTCAAAAATCATGAAAAAAACTCAAATTTTGTCAAAGAAGCAGGAAAAAAAAAAAAAAAAAATGCCGAGAGTGAATTTTTCTGTTTTAAAAACTAAATTTCTTGCTACAATTTTTTCCCCCCTGCTCCAAAAACACATTTCCCTGCTTCACAATCCGCCCAAGTTTTTCTGAGTAAATGTGGCTCAGGGGAAAGCACCCATTCATTAAACAAAAAGGTCTCATCACTTTATTCAACAAAAACATTCTTTTTTTCAGCCAAAATGTATTTTTCAATAAATCACTCTTGCCCCCCTTTTTAAAAGAAATGCAAACAATAGTGATATAGTCAAACCTCGTTAACATGGACATGCTTAACGTGAATTACTTTTAACATGAACCGTTTTCACAGTCCCCTATAAAAAGGAATACAAAGATTTGATACTGATAACATGAATTACTGTTAACCTGAACAAAACTTGATTCCCCTTGAGGTTCATGTTAACGAGGTTCGACTGTACTTGTTATCTTCTACATTCAAATGTTCAATATTTTATAGTTAAATTTGTATCTTGCACATTTATTTTCAAACATGTAAAGAAAATTTCTCGTAGTAGTTATAAAAAAAATTAATATTGGTTTTAATTATTTATTTATTACTAAAACAATAATTATTGTATTTCATTTTTTGTTTGCAAATGAACAAGTTCAATTTTTGCATCTGAAAATATGACTTATTAGTGGGGAACCCACTTTTGGTAAAAAAAGGACCCACAATTTTAGAAGTCCTGGGTCCCAGGGATCCAGGATTTTTCAAGTCTAGCGTATACTACTTCTAGAGTATACTTTTTTTCTTTTAACATTTTTTACAGTATAAAAATTTATTAGAATTTTAAAAGAATCCAGTCCTTTTCAAATCGATAGATGCTTTTATAAAGATTCAAATTATTAAAAGAATATGATATAATATTAAAATAATAAAAAATGCACAGGATGTAATTCATAAAGACACATAATTAAAAATACACCTTAATTCGATTTCAGCCTATTAAAGGTTAATCAAAATGATACTGATAAGATTATCAAATTTATAAAATAAGTTAATCAAAATGATAAAAAACCAGTTAAATTACTATTGAAAAAAAAAATACCTGTACAAGAAGGGAAGAATATAGCAAGCAGCAAAGTGAATGATGTAGATATATCAATTAGCAATTGATTGTAGGTTTTATCATTGTTGTGAGAATCAGCTGAATCTGGATCTGTTGATGCAGTTATGAAGTCTCCTTTTCTTCCAAATCTCATTGGAATATTTGCTGACAAAATGCAGAAATACAAATTACATTATTAGAACTGAGTACAAAGCTAAATCAGAGGCATAAGATAATAATAAGGTATCTGTTGTATCTAGAAACAATAAATTAGTATGCTGTTTTTGTCAATGACACAAATTTAAACTATAATTTCATATTCAAATTAGCATAAAAGGTACTAATTGATTATATTGTCAATCAAAAAACTGTAATCAAACTTTAAGATTGAAGGCTAACAATGAATGATCATAAATGTTGCATGTGTTTGTTACATCAAGTCTTTTTAATTCAACATTTCATTTGCATTTTTATTCATGTTTTACTAATTTATTGGTTAATTCACTATTTAAAATTAATATAAATTTTCATTATTTTCCCTCTTCAAGTCTATATTTAATGCTTATACTTAATGCATAGCTATATACATTTATGTTTTTTCACTAAATAAAGAGCATTAAGAGGTTACTTCATTCAAATTAAAAAATCTGTTCACTAATACTAATCCTATGGGAGAAATTTATATAGATATCTCAGTTGCATTTTAATATTTAAATGATTTTTTTTTTCTTTTGTATTGGATAACTGAAATTGATCTGTGTGAAGGTTGTTCATTACTTTTTTTATTTTGTTTACAGATATTTTTTATGAGTACACTTTCATTTTCTGAACCGATTTGGAAAGCAAAAGCATCCTCATAAAAAATGAGTGCAACCAAAAGCGAAAAAGTAAAAAACGGCCTACATTCAGATCAATCTTAGCTATCCAATGCAAAAAAAAAAAAAAAAAAAAAAACATTTAAAAGTATTGAAATGCAACCGAGATATTTTTATAAATTTCTTCCATAGGATTAGCATTGGCAAATGGGTATTTTCATTTGACTGAAGTAGCCCTTCAGTTAAACCAGTTTTTGGATAACCGCGGTTCTACTGTATTTGATATGTCACTATGCCATAACTGAATGTCACCATTAAAATAAGTTCCTTACAATTTTTTGTTCACATTGATAATTATTCTGCCCCTTAGTAAATTTGATTATTGCATTTAAAATACTTACATTTTATTTCCAAATGCAATGTCTTAAAAATATTAGTTTGTGGTTTAATTTAAAAATTCTGCATTTAACTACACAAACAAATAAATATTCTTCTTAAAAAAATCATCTAAAGAAAACAATTTTTAAACAGTAAAACCACAATTATCCGAAAAGCATGGGAAGGAAAAATTTTTAATTAACAAGGGTTTTATAGGAATTTTCTGATAGTTGGGATTCCATAGAAATTTTTAAATAATCAGAAAGCTTATGGTGAAAACTTCTTTGACGAAAAGCTGTGATCATAATTTAGCACATAGTTGTAATAAAAATGTTATGGTACCGTATTCAAAGCACCCTGAAGTTGAAAAACAAAAGAAAATCAAAACATATTTTGTAAAAAAGAAATGAAGTGCCACATATGTCTATCTAATAAAGTGACGAAAGTATACAATGGACCAAATAAAGTTGACTGAATTAACAAAAAATATGCTTTTTTAACATCATTTCTACCAGTGTGCAATAATACCCTTTCAAAGTTTTGATTTTTACTTATTTTGCTTCTAAACTAATATGCATTAAAACAACTCGTCAATATATTAAAAACAATTCAGAATTGTTTTGAGCTAAAACTTATAAGTAAAATAGTAATCGTAAATCAAAATATTTGATAGGCACCATTCGGCATCAGAAAAAAATAGAGCTGCCCATAAAATTTTTCATATTTAAAATGGACTTTAAGGAATTAAAGTCTTTCGGTTAAACCAATTTTTGGATAACCGGGGTTCTACTGTATTTGATATGTCGCTATACCATAAATGAATGTCACCATTAAAATAATCCTATTCATTAAGAGTTTTTTTTATTCAAAATTGTTAATTTTCTGATCCTAAAATTTCAGAATGGCAACATTTTTCCATTTTGTATAATTTGGCAAAATTATTCAACAGGGTGATCAAGTAGTGCCATATAAACTTAGTTTTTTTATATGTAAAATTTATGTTATGTCCACATCTGAATAAAACAGCGATTGTAAATTATTTTTAAATATCAATTGTCACTTTCCTAAATCAAATCACATCAAAAGAACTCAATTCCCAGTATTCTTTAAAAATTAGACCATATAACCATGTAATAAAATAGTTGAACTATCAATGTAAAGCTTACCAAAGATGTTATATTTACTAATCTAGAAAGAGCTTGTTAAATATACGTAAAAAAATTCTTTAAGGTTAAAGTAAAAAAAGAAATATATAAAAAAGCAAATCATAGTAATCTAGATGCTCGCTATTTATTAACAAACAATTATGTATTGATTTAATAAAGCTCAAATAAATTTTAATATTTTAAAACCCATTTCTACACCAACAAATAAAAATAGCAGAAAAAAATAACATGGTAATTTTTAAGGCACATTCTAACAAGATATTATATATTAAAAGAGAAAACTGTACATATAATAATACTTACAATGAAACACATCACTTGCTAATCCTGGGATTCCTAGCTGCACCGAAACCTCATTATTCTGAAAATAAGGATCACAATCATATAAAGGTTCTCCTGTATCTGTCTTGTTGATTTCCGAACAAAAAATATGATGCAGCGATAAAGGATCTGATTCATTCTTAGAGCATGTGTAGTTACCAGCACCCAATAATCTATCCCCCAAGACACAGATGCTAAAAATAAAAGCAAAAAAGAATTTTTTTTTTAATCTATTGACTGAGTTGTTATAACATTATTCATGTAAATTAAAATTTTAAATTCTCATAATCAGAAGAAAATTTCAAAAAAATGCTCATGAGAATCAGAACATTAAAAATGAATAAAAATAAGCAATTTATATATATATACATATATATAAACAGTATGGGACCCGTTATCCAGATAGTTCTGAAAACAAGAATGCAAAAATGAAAACCGAAAAATAATTTGTTTTATTTAAAAAATGTAAAAATTAAAGGTATATTTTAGGGATGGGATGAATATTTGGCCACTATTCGGTATTCAACCCTTTTGCCGAATATTGAAGGCTTGTTGACCAAATACTTCAGCCAAATACATGTAGCCGAATATTTAGAGATATCTTGCCGAATATTGCTAAAATCTCGCCGAATAGTGAAAGATATCTTGCCAAATAAATTTAGGATTTAAAGAATTTCATTTCTTACATTTTTTTTTTTCTCTAATCCAAAGAATGATTGAAGTCCTTCTCATTCTTACTTACAAACTATACAGTTATTCAGATACTAAAAAATATACAGCTTTTCTGTATTTCCTATAAAAGTTAGTGATGTTTTAGAAAATGTTGCTCAAGTTGGAGATTTAATTGTATGGGAAATGTCTTCATTAGAGAATGATATATTACAATTCAAGATATAAAAACACTTATATATTTAAAAAAAAAAAAAAAATTGCCTTATTCTAAAACACTCGAATATTTATTAATGCCTGCAAATTCCATGTACATATAAAAAAGGCTCTTATGAAATTCATAACTTATTTTCTATAAAGTAAGAAATGAAAAAAATCATTCACTAGGTGAATTAACGAAGATTCAGTTTTAAAATTAAATATCAAATATCACTATTCACAATACAATGGTACATCTTAAAACAGAACTGGTGTCAAACTAGATATGCATTAGATGACACAACTTGCTTTATGAAGATAGTTTTATAAGTATTTAAACATAAATTTTAAATATTGAACAAAATAATTTTTTTACTCTATAGTTTTCACTTTTAAATAATTATTTGCATAATTACTGACTAAAATATGTAACATTATGTATATATTTTTAATTTACATCTTCTTTCATTCATGTTGTTATCAATTTTTGTTTATGCTTTTAATGCTTGTTCAATAAGAGGAATATTGAAGTGTATATTGTATGCACCAATTCAAATGTCAAAGATTTTGTTAACAAATGCATTTTACTTTAAGCATAACCTTTTGCTTTAACATAATTTGTAATTTAAAGCTCGACAAACTGATTTCAGAACAGTCTCGTTCTTACGAATTTGCTTATCATTAGGGATCAAATGATCAAATTTACTTTATTAAAGGTTATTTCAGAAAAGATCTTCACGTAAGTTCTGAGAAAGAGAGATTAAGAATAATTGATTTTGGATGCAAGAAAGGGCAAAAGTATCATTTGATGGTAAAAGTGAAGTACATTCTTCATATTTTAATGGAAATATCTTCCCATCCTGACTTACTGAAAATCAATTTGATGTACATTAAGATAAAAGAATATAAAGCAATATCATAATTTTTTTGTGTTAAAATAAGTTTTTCAAATTTAAAAATACATATAAAAGCACATTTAAGAATAATAATTATTAATGAGCTCCTATTTTTTAAATTATATACAGGGTGGTTAGTTATTAACGTCAGGTGTTCAGAGCCCTCTAACGAGTAAAGTTTTGGGCGAAACATAACCAAATTTGATCAGCATACATAGTAGACCATGGGATTTCGAATTCTTAAAAAAAAATAAAGAAAATAAAAAGTTTAAAAAATCACTAAAATGCATTTAATTTGCATAAAATCAGCAATTTTGGCACACGAAAAGTGTATTAGTGTAAATGTTGAATGATTAAATGGCAAAAAATACACTACAGATCAATTTTATACTGCTGGAATACCACCAGAGCGCTGATGGTACCTGCACATTTTTCATCTCTTGTTCGACAATAGCAGTTACAACTTCGTCAACTTGTTATTGACATTAACTGGTCACTTTGTGTTCTAGGCCTTGTTGCCGCATAATTTCAAATTGATGAATCATCTTTTGTAAATTTGTTATGCTCATTGTTTCTTTTGACAAATTCTGTAATCGGTGAAATTCAGGAAGAGCAGCGTTGCAATTCTCGTTCTGCTGATAACACAGCTTGACTAGCAAAGTATGGTGAGAGTTGATAATGATGAGAACTCTCTCAGCCTTTCCTTTTAAACTCATGATTGCTATATACACAACTGATTTTATGCAAATTAATGCATTTTAGTCGGTAAACAATGCTAAAATTGCTCCTAGTGGTGATTTTTAAAACTTTTTATTTTAAATTTTTTTTTAAAGAATTCAAAATCCCATGGTTTACTATGTATGCTGATCAAATTTGGTTATGTTTTGACCATAACTTTACTCGCTGAGGGCTCTGAACACTGACGTTAATAACTAACCACCCTGTATAATCAAAATTTATTTTCTTTATTGGAAAAAAAAAGTTGGTATTCGGCCTAAAATTTGGCCGAATATTCGGTATTCGACTATTCGGCCAAATCACCATTCGTCCCATCCCTAGTATATTTTACATCAAAGCATGGGATATAGCAGACAAGATATACACATATCCAAAAGTGATATAATTTGAAGCCATCTGTGATATTTTTTGATGATGTAAACAGAGGTGCCAAATTTCAATAAAAGTTATCAGTAACCAAAGTTCAGAGAAGAGTGGGGGAGGGGGGGGGGGGTAAAATTTTCAAAAGTTAATTCTTTCTTTTTTCTGTAATCTCTTGGCGAAATTGCCATGTTTTTCGCGATCCCTTGGGGAATTTGCAATACTTGGATGAAATCTTCACATTTTTTATGATTTTTGAGTGAAATGTGCATGATTTTTGCTGAATAGGTGCATTTTTCACGATTTTTGGACGAAATGAGCGCGTTTTAAGCGATTTTTGAACAAAATGTGCGTGTGTTTCGAGATTTTTGGACAAAATGTGCACGTTTTTCGTGATCTTTTGACAAAATGTGTGCGTTTTTCATGATCTTTTGATGAAACGTGCGTGTTTTTAACGATCTTTTGAAGAAATGAGTGCATTTTTCGCGATCTTTTCACAAAATGAGCGCGTTTTCCGTGATCTTTTCACAAAATGAGCACGTTTTTCATGATCTTTTGATGAAATGTGCGCGTTTTTAACGATCTTTTGATGAAATGAGTGCATTTTAAGCGATCTTTGGACAAAATGAGAGCGTTTTTCTTTATCTTTTGACGAAATGAGTGTGTTTTAAACGATTTTTGATGAAATTTGTACGTTTTTTGAGACATTTTGACGAAATGTGGGTATTTTTACACAATCTTTTCTGTTTTTCCCTGAGATCCTATATCGAAATTTGTGTTTTTTCAAGCGATCCTTTGATGAAATTCGCGATTTTTTTTATCCGTAATTTCTATCTGATGCCCGTAATGCCGTAACTTTTGTTACATATCCGTAATAATTACGGACAAATTGTAATACTTGGCACCTCTGTGTAAATGAACATGAAATGATAGCAGGGTTCTCGCTGCCGCTCGCCATTACGCCAAATTCCAACTAAATTTTTCATTTGGCGAGTAAACAAGCAATTAGATTCGCCAAATTCCTAGTGCTCAATTTTTGCTTTTTTCTTTCTTGGTTTTCATGCATATGCATACATACATAATTTTAATATATTTGTAGCAGATAGTTAGAATTAGATTAATATCAATCGTTCTCCCAGTTATAAAAACTTAGATTATTTAGAACATATTGAAAAAAGGGGGTACTTTAAATGATTAAAGATTTTTTTTTTCTTTTGTGCTACACGGTGAATCTATTTGGCTAATACTCCATCAAAGCATGGGATATAGCAGACATGATATACACATATCCAAAAGTGATATAATTTGAAGCCATCTGTGATATTTTTTGATGATGTAAACAGAGGTGCCAAGTTTCAATAAAAGTTATCAGTAACCAAAGTTCAGAGAAGAGTGGGGGAGGGGGGGGGGGGGGGTAAAATTTTCAAAAGTTAATTCTTTCTTTTTTCTGTAATCTCTTGGCGAAATTGCCATGTTTTTCGCGATCCCTTGGGGAATTTGCAATACTTGGATGAAATTTTCACATTTTTTATGATTTTTGAGTGAAATGTGCATGATTTTTGCTGAATAGGTGCATTTTTCACGATTTTTGGACGAAATGAGCGCGTTTTAAGCGATTTTTGAACAAAATGTGCGTGTGTTTCGAGATTTTTGGACAAAATGTGCACGTTTTTCGTGATCTTTTGACAAAATGTGTGCGTTTTTCATGATCTTTTGATGAAACGTGCGTGTTTTTAACGATCTTTTGAAGAAATGAGCGCATTTTTCGCGATCTTTTCACAAAATGAGCACGTTTTTCATGATCTTTTGATGAAATGTGCGCGTTTTTAACGATCTTTTGATGAAATGAGTGCATTTTAAGCGATCTTTGGACAAAATGAGCGCGTTTTTCTTTATCTTTTGACGAAATGAGTGTGTTTTAAACGATTTTTGATGAAATTTGTACGTTTTTTGAGACATTTTGACGAAATGTGGGTATTTTTACACAATCTTTTCTGTTTTTCCCTGAGATCCTATATCGAAATTTGTGTTTTTTCAAGCGATCCTTTGATGAAATTCGCGATTTTTTTATCCGTAATTTCTATCTGATGCCCGTAACGCCGTAACTTTTGTTACATATCCGTAATAATTACGGACAAATTGTAATACTTGGCACCTCTGTGTAAATGAACATGAAATGATAGCAGGTTTCTCGCTGCCTTTCGCCATTACGCCAAATTCCAACTAAATTTTTCATTTGGCGAGTAAACAAGCAATTAGATTTGCCAAATTGCTAGTGCTCAATTTTTGCTTTTTTCTTTCTTGGTTTTCATGCATATGCATACATACATAATTTTAATATATTTGTAGCAGATAGTTAGAATTAGATTAATATCAATCGTTCTCCCAGTTATAAAAACTTAGATTATTTAGAACATATTGAAAAAAGGGGGTACTTTAAATGATTAAAGATTTTTTTTTTTTCTTTTGTGCTACACGGTGAATCTATTTGGCTAATACTTTTTTTATTTGGCGAATGTTTTTTATTTGTAATTAGCCAAATTACTAACATTGGTCAAATGTCAGTGAGAACACTGAGTGAAAGGCTTTAAAATTTCTAAGAAGGAATTTATTACAGATCTGATGGATTAAGTTAAGAGGCATTCATGTTTAAAATCTAAAATGTTAGAACAATAATCAGTGGAAAATTGCCCTTGCTGATGATAATAGTTTTGTAGGGTACACGACATTTCGGTCCCGAGACACTTCGGTCCCAAGACATTTCGGTCCCGAGACATTTCGGTCCCTGGCCATTTCGGTCCTTAGTCATTTTGGTCTCTTGCCATTTCGGTCCATTACTATTTTTTTACCGGCCACTTTATAACTTGGTTTATTTTATCTATACTATAAACTATTATTTTTATTGATTAACTTTTATTTTTATTGATTGTTTTCGCACACTTTCTTAGAATCTTTAAATTAGTGATTTCGTAACTAGGCGTGCTATAAAAATTTTTTGTTCAAAAAATAAAAATGCTCCAACGACCTTTTTTTATGTAATAATTATTGGCTGCAATTTCTTTTACAGTTTTCTTACCTTGTGAAGAGAATTTTTGTGAGTTAATTTTATTGAAAGTGGGCCTATTTCTTTGTAATAAAATGATTATTTTTTAATTTTATATAATACTATAACTATTATTTTAAATAATTTTATTTTCAATTTTTAACTGACAAAACTAAGCTTTTTTAATTTATCGTTTATTTATTTATTTATTTCCATTACCTTTTCGCTCCCACTTTCACAGAAAAAATTGACAATTTTAATTTTAATTTTATTATTAATTGAATAAATAGTTTTAAATTTCAGTAACTTTAAATATAAAATAAATAAACAGGTAAACGATAAGCTTCAGTTTATAACTACTACAAAACATAATGATAAATTGAATATAAAACAGATTATTTATTGAGTTTATTTAAAGTAAAATTCGAAATGCATATTAATAATTTTATCAATTTAATTAAATAAAGATTCATTAAATTAAAAATACATAAATTTAATAAAATATTAATTTGATTTTCATTTTAAAATCACTAACTGTTTTGAGATTTAATTTATAGCAATTATTCATAGCCATAAGTTGTTATTCAAAAATTACTATTTATTTCGAAAAAGGAAATTATTATTATTATTATTTTTTTGAAAAATCAATTAGTAACGTAGTCAATAGTCAATAATTAATAACAGTAATTTAACAGTAGTCAATAATTAATCAAACATAATAATGCAACACTGTAACAATGCGTAAAAATATTTCTTAACAGGTTTAGGTAACATTATTATCCAGATGCAGATTTACATTTTTTGAAACAAAGTTATAGTTTACAGTTCGCAAAAATCAATCATATATTAATTATTATATTTAAAGAGTAAGAAAAATATGATAAACTAACCAATAAATGAATAAATAACATATTTATTTTGAGAATCCTTATCATTTTTATACATCCTAATGAAGTTAATAATATTATAGTAGCTGAAATTTAAAAAATATGTTTTTTCATTTTTGCTATAACTTCTATATTCTTTTTCTTGTACTAGATTTTAAACAAGTATTTGATAAATAAGTCACTTAAACAATTAATAGTTAAAATAATTTTGAATCCTTATTAATAAATATGTTTGATAAAAATAATTTAATTTTTGAAAATTTTTTAATTTAACAACATAATTATTAATGCTTTCAAATTTTCTAAGATGATGTTAATATTTTAATAAAATAATGTATAACATTAAGTAAATAACAAATCAAAACCGTGTGCCGAGAATTTATAACACTTTTTTTTTTAAATGTTGGTGTTCCTATAAAATTGGAAATATATGCATATAAGTATCAGCTAAGTACTACGATTAACCTCTTTTAAGCAAAAATTCTGCACGTCAATCAATTGTCAACGCCCATCTGAACAAATAGTCATCTTTATACAAGATAGCTAGAAGAGCTAGGTAGTTAGCTTTATTCTACGTATCTTGATCTTTATACACTTGTCAGATGAAACCCTTATTCTATACAATGCCCTTTATACTCTGGAATTCAAATGCTGACGGACCTCCCACATAATCGCTGGCATTTTTTAGAAGAAATATGAATGTTTTGAAAAGAACAGCATTTCTCGGTGTTTTTTATTCCTCTTGCTGTTATCTTCATTTCAAACGCTTTTAGTATCAATTAAACCAGTATAAAAAGTAGAATGGAATACTTTTTATCTTGATTATTAAAGAACAGCTTATTGACATTGAAATATTCAAAACTTATAACATAACTAAATAAGATTGTTAGATAAGATATTTACCACCTAGAAATAATATTTTAAGTTACTTTTTAATTTAACTTACTTTGACAGAAGGCTTTTTTTTCATATTTTTTATGAGGGTTTTTATATTTTAATGCTAAAAATAATTATTTTATATAATAATATCAGCTTTAAATGAAATGGCAAATTTCAATACGCATTACATTAATAATTTTGTAATTAGTTTCATTAAGCTGGTTTTAGAAAATTTAACAGATGTATTGTATAAATGTGATGTATGCATAAAAGTATGGCAATATAATTTTTTTGCTGTTGCTGTTATTTTGGAAAACATTAAAAAAAAAAAAAAAAAAAACAGGGAAGCGTCAATATAATAAACATTCTAAATTGTAATAATAACAATAAAAAAAGAACTGCTCTCATGAAAAAATAATTGCTAATAATTCAAGATGTAATTCATTTTTCTAAAATGTAAAAAAAAAATATTTAGGTTACAAATCATTTTAATAATTATTTCTGCTCGTGTCTTATATTTATGCAATAAAATAATTGCAATGCTAACTACCTCCACGTGTTGCAATCTCGAAACTCCTTTCTTAATTTAAAAAAGGAAAAGTTTAAAAGGAAAATAAATGCTAGTAACCAAAAACAATATATAAAAAATGCCATAAACAATAAGAGGATTCAATGATAATTTTGGCACAGGGGGTAAAATACCACCAGATAAAGATGTTTTTTATTTATTTCAACATTTTTGCTCCTATGCGGGGAGTGGGTGCAAAATAATGAAACACTTATAATTCTGAAAATTGGCTTCAGCGATGAAATCCTATAATATGCTAAGTGTCAGAATATAAATTCCATATAACAATAACTCTTTCTTTTCTCCTGGCAATTTAAAAGCCTTTGTCTCCCTGGAGAGGAAACATGCATCTCAGAAGTTAAAATTTTACAACTATTATGGGGTGTGTTAATATCATAAATTAATTGGGTTATTTTATAAATTTAGTTATCAGTTTCCAAGTTAACTTCCCCGTTTCCTCGTTCAAGAATTTAAAACATTCTGGCAATTTTACAAAATGCCATTCATCTGTGAATTTTTTTCAGAAATCTCCATCGATTTCTAAATAATGATCAAGTTTTGGGGTACTTGTTACTTCTAATTAATCGCATTACACTAAAATTTTATGCGACTTTCAGTTAAAAAACTAGTGTTGAATTCAGACACTTTTCTCCGTGAGGGACTTCTGTGGCTCCGGGGGGGGGGGGGGGGGGGGGGATTCAATTCATTCCCCTGGGGGAGTCCCAGGGGGGGGGGGATTACACTTTTTTACCACTGAAAACACAAAATCTCAAAATTTCCGGGGGAGGGGCATTTGATAGCTCTGGGGGGAATGACCTGCCCCTGAATTCAACACTCTAAAATGTTTCTTATAAAATTATGTCAGCTATTTCCCGTGCGCAAAATTTCAGCTTGCTGGAGAAGGGACCGAAATGACTATGGACCGAAATGTCTCGGGACCGAAACGTCCTGCTTCCAGTTTTGTAAGTCATCTGATGACTGGAAGTAAAATGTACTTTGACAATTAAAAAAATAAAGACATCTCATAAAAAAAATCCCCAAAAAAGTTTAAAATAATAATTTTCTGAAGATATATTCTGAAAATGCAAATGCAATACAACCAATAAGTTTAACACTATGGAGAGAAGTTTGAGAATTCACTACCAACCAATTTCAGATTAATAAATAAAATTACATTTTAAGCATAAAGTTTACAAAAAGACACAATTCCAAATACAACATACTCTCTTCTCTTAGTAAAATTATTGCAATACATTATACATAAAATATAAAACAATGTAAAAAAAATCACTCATAACATCCCTTATTTTCTACAGTATATCATTTAAAATTCAGTTTAAGTAAATTTATCAGCATTAATCAATAATTATAAAATTTCAAAAACTTGTGATCCTTTTTAAATACATTTAGAAAACTTTGCATATGATGCATATACATGTTCCATCAAAATCTTTAAGGTTTTTGAAGTATACAATTTAGAAAGAGATTCTTACTTTACTGAAATTAAACCAGTTCAGAACCAGTCTCTTTTTTACATGTATTTTATTTGGTTGGCGCTACTTTTTGTCAGATAATTAAATTTAGTTTATCAATCAAGAAAATGTCTTAATTAAATAAAGAAAATTTTAATTTGTTTTTTTGGTGATATCGAAAACAAGTGCAATAAGCATTTTTGAAGTACTGTTCTACATATAATCCAGTGGTCTGTAACAGGTTAAAAGATTTTATTAGAATATCTTTCATCAAAGTAAAATAAAACTTCTTTAAAAATGTGCATACATTTATCGTCAGAATTTGATTTAGATTGCAAATATTGTGAAATTCAACAGATAGTAAACACTGAAACAAAAGTAATATAATTATATGTCAGAAAGCCTTTTAGTTTATATGCATGCAATTACATATTTTATTTACAAGAAATTCAAATAAAAACTACAATTATTTATCCTCAATATAAATTAAGTATCATTATGTTGGCAGAAAGTGTTAATAAATCGAGTAAATGTAGTCAGTACTTTTCTTTTTTGGTCTCCTATAAAATATACAGAGAAAAAAAAAATAAAATTAATTAAAAGTGAGTGAATTTAAGAAAAAGATGGTGGTGTGAAAATTATATAGCATATTAATACCAACAAAAAATTAAGTAACTCAGAAAACAGATAAAAATTTATTAAGTATACATAAAAATAAAATTAACTCACTCAAAATTAGCTTTTCCATGAAAATTTGTAATGGCGCCAACATACACTGCTACTAATGAAATAATTACACAAAATAAAGCAATCGGTGCAAACTTGCTCACAAACTTAACTCCAATAAATACAATTGTTGCTACAACCAATAGCAACAGTGTTCCATAAATACGAAAATTATTATACATAATTTCAGGATCTTTATGAAAATCTCCAAATAAGGAAAGATTTGGAGCCATGTAATTCTGAAAAAGAGAAGAAAAAATTAGAATAGCACATCTGTAAAAAAAAAATATCATTTATATATATACTTAATATTTTCTAGAATAATAAAACTAAAGTACAATTTTAAAAAGATATACAGTTTTAATTAATTTAAATAAAAAATGGTATAAATTTGAAAAGAAATTACACTTTTATTATTCTCCTCTTTCTAAATGAAAATCTTTTTGTGATTACAGTATTAAAAAATTTTAAAAATCTAACAATAAAAAATATATTAATGACTCTAAATCAAAAATCAGTAGGTAGCTTTTACTAGCATAATGTCTAATCTCTTAGGTAATTAAAAAAAAAATTTGTCTTATTTTTTTTAGATGACAGAAATTTGCAATTTTGACTGTGCTAATGTTTATTTCATAACCATATTATTAGCTGACAGTTATCTGTGTCATGAGTAACGATAACATAAAGAAAAGTTTTAAAAATTAATTTGTGTGCAAAGTCAATATTAAAAAGGAAAAATTACATTTTTATCACGTTGTGTTACATAAGTTTAAAAAAGGAGTCAGTGTCAGAGGTGTTACAAAAAATGTTCAAAACATTTATTTGGACTGTGCTCCCACTCTTAGAACAATTAAAAAGAGGTTTGTCAATCTTGAAATGATGATTTCAATCTAAATTGAAAAAAATTACTCTGGGTGACCTTCTGGCATTAATGACTTAATCTGCGATATAATGAATCTACGGATCACTACTGAACAGATTGCTGAGAAATTAAATGTTGACAAATCCAACTGCATTTTGTTATTAAAACAACTCGGGAACATTTTGCATCAAAAATCAGACATGGACTTTTACAATCACCTAATACATTGCATTTTTATTCCAATAACAATGTGGTTTTACATATTTTTTTACAATATTGAAATAAATAAGATGATGATGGGTTTTTAAATTTATATATTCTATAGTAAACTTTCAAAGTTCAACGACCAGATCTTATGATGTTTGTCATATTTTAAAAAACAAATGACTGTCCCTCGTGTGTGGAAAATATATTTTATGAACTACAAATTATAATTTGTCAATGCAAAATACAGACTAAACAAAAAACAAATATAGAAAAAAAAATGTAGATTTAGTGGCAATTGATTTTTTTTTTAAATAGTAAAATTATTTATTATAGTGATAGGGGGGGGAGAGAGAAATAAATTTACTAGCTCTGCTGAGTGGATTTCTGATAAGGGAGGTGACTTTTTCAACTAGGCTATAAAAAACAGAAATTTTTATTTGTTGACCATATTTTGAAATTTTGATATTTGCTGCAATGTAAGTATAGCACTACGTTCTATTCTACACTAAAATTACTGGTGTTGCATATCTTGCTTAATTTTATGCAAATGGTAATATGAAAATGCATTGTAGTAATGAATTATGTTTTAGTTGTGTAACTTTTGGAATAACAGTTAGCAACTTGCTGGCTGGTAAGATTTTATGAAATTTTCTCATTCTTTGCATAGGTTAATAGTTACTAAAACAAAATAAATAGGTTAAAAACTAACCAGAAATATTTCAACAGCTCCGGTTACATACATAGAAGCAGCTACTGAAGTAGCTAAATAAAATAATATTCCCACTGCTCCACCAAACTCAGGTCCAAGCGATCGAGATATCATAAAATAAGATCCTCCAGCTGCAAAAAATAAATAAATAAACATATTACTGAAACTGTAAAGCAACTATGTATTTAAAAGGGATGAAAATTTTTTTTTCTCACCTGGAACAATTCCATTTGTGGCAATAGCACTCAAAGAAATACAAGTTGTAAATGTCTGAAACAAGAAAATTAGACATTTAAATATGAATAAGTTATGAGTGTGAAAAAATACTTCTGTAAACAGATTTAAAATGAATATAATACACATAAAATTTCATAATTATTGCAGATGAAAATGAAAAGATTACAGTTCAAAAACAAAAGATTTGTTAAACAAAATAAGAACATGTTTATCACACTGACAGCAGCAGATTTTTTTAATGTAGTCTGCAGCACAAGTAGAAATTAAAAAAATAGTCTGCAGAACTTAAGGACAATTGCCCTATTTCCAATCTCTCGCATTATGTTACACACACTCAAACGATGTCAGTTTGCGAATAACATAAAGGGAAACTTTTACCTTAGTCCTCAGAATTTTAACATGCATTATGCAATGTCAAAAAATGTGAGAAAATCCACTCTTGGTACTATGTGTTTTTTGCGTGCTGTTTTGACGAATTTGTATTTTTTCTTTGTAAATTTTCTTTTTTTCACATTCATTTGACGAAATTTTAGTTTTTTCCACAATTCTTTGGCAAAATTTGAGTTTTTTGCACTCCTTTAAAGAAATTTGCAATCTTTTGATGAAATTTGTCATTTTTCACAATTTTTTGAAGGAATTTGCTGTTTGTTCATGATTTTTTGTTCCTTTTCCGCGATTCTTTGACGAAATTCACTTTTTCTTGTGCTTTCTAAACAAAATTTGAGCTTTTTTCATGATTTTCTGAGAAAATTCATATTATTCTGCGATTTATGATGAAACTGGTGACTTTTCTTCAAACGATTGACGAAATTGTTTTTTTCCTGATCACCATTTGTTGAAATTTATGATACATTTAAGTCTGAATTTTAGGATTTATGTCAGATATATTTTTTTAATTTTTGAAAATGATTGTCTGAATTTTTTGGAAAATTCTAAACAGAATCGTCCATGACTTATAGTTTAACTGGAATCGGAATTTTATCAATCAAATGTGGCATGGATTATATTACTATGGCACATGGTAAATAATTTCTAGCAAACTTCCCCCCCCCCCCTAAATTTTAACAGTTGAAAGATAATCAGCATACCCTCACAAGAGTCAACGACATGCGTCGCAGCGTTGTGCTGATTCTGTGCACGGGATCACACTATATGATACATTAAAGATAAAAATATATCATGTTATTAAAATGTTACTAAATTATATTTAATGTTACTTTTTAATGTAACAATTTAAACATTAAAATAAAAAATCAAATAGAATTTTTACATTTTTTATAATAAAACCATTAACAAATTAGATAAAACTTTCAAGCACCATTGATAAGACAATAAAGAAACATATTAAAAGCTCTGATTGAATATGATAAAGGTAGCAACTGGAGGCTAGAAAAACTTTCTTTATAAGCTAGAACTGACTACTATTTTATGTAAAAAGTGATAAAAACTACTTTTCAAAGCTAGTCACTACTTCAATAAATTATCAGATTTCTTTTTAAAGATTCAATTACATGCAAAATTCAATGCATAATGGTTCTTAGGTAAATTACACCTTTTATAATACATTCGAGTTATTATAATAAGTATATTATAATCGAGTAAATATAACCCTACGACAGGACTTCCCAGAATTTTTGACTGGCATATCAATAAATTTTAATATCAAAATATTTACAAATAATTTTCAAAATAGTTAAACTTACAACAGCACAAGATAAAAATACTATAAGGAAAGCCATTGGTACACCAGCTGTTCCAACAATCCATCCTAAACGGATGAAGAAAATGACACCCAATATATTTTGAATACATGGTAAATACACACCAGCAACCGTCCCTAGATTCGCTTTCTGAAATGAACAAAAAATAGATTTTAATTTCTTGGATGAGCATAAAAAAATAATAAATAACAATAAATAAATATATAAAAGGTAATACATCAATTAACACATTTTAAATAATCCATCTCAAATGGGAAAAAACAAAACCTTGAAAATTTAGTCATTTATATTCTCTCCTCAATGAAAAGAAGATAAACATGAAAACAAAACTTGCTAAATATTCATCTTTTTTCTTTTTTTCAATTATTTTCATTATTGTTACTCCCATACTTTCGAAACAGTCATATACGAGAATGTTCCGCTAAATTTCTTAATTCCCATCCAGATTTAGTATTGATGAAAACTAGAAATCTTCTGTAATTGATTCCATGCATTTTAGTTTCATGTGTTTGAATAAAATTAGCTGAATCCTTAAAAACAAGGAAGAGTGCAGCTACCTTTCAGTGCCGAAACTAACCTTTTTTGCACCCAGGGCAAACTTGATTTTTGGCACCCCCCACCACCCACATATATGCATTCTTTATATCAAACGCACCAAACAAAATCTTAATTTGGTGCCCCCTTCACCTTCTGTTCTGGTGGGTCCGGGGCACATGCCAATCTGCCCCCATCTAGTTTTGGCCCTGCTACCTTTTCCTTCTGGTGCAAGCTAAAAAAAAAATTTTCTTTATCTTAATTTTTTTTTTTTTTTTTTTTTTTTTTTTTTTGAGGGGAGGGAATGCAAATTAGAAAAATAATGTGGTTATTTTTTATTTGGTGGTGGTGGGGGGGACACACAAAACTTCCTGCCCTGGGCACCAAAAAACGTAGCTACGCCACTGATTCAGTATTGACTTACTTGTCAACAAGTTATTATAAAAGTAGAAAGAAAAAAATTTCTAACTTTTATATTTCTAAAACTACTATAAATATTACAGTCGTCCACGTTTAAACGAATATTGATGGTTCCAAAAAAAAAATATTTGATTAAGTGGAGAAACAGAAATGTAATATTTAATGCGTAATAAAAAGATAAATCAACCATCTACAGCATAATTAAAAAATAGCATAATAAAATCATTAATATAATAATGTAAATTAGCAAAATAAATACAAATACTAACATACAGTAAGTATGTATAGTTTAATATCAGTATATATAGCTGTATGATTTACATTATACTTCATGTAGTTCATTGGAATTTGATTAAAACTTTGCTACTTGTAATTTACGTTATTTACATGCTTAAAAACATCGTTTAAAGTGGTTTGTTTATGTAAAATTTATGCGTTTACTGGATTTATGCACAAAAAACATGGAAAATTTTTGTGCGTTAGCACATGCTTTCTGCATAATCATAGTGCCATTTATTAAAAAAAATTTCGCTTTTATTTCTAAACACATTCCAGCGTATATTGACCAATGTTATCAAACTTGGAATTATGTTCCATTTTCGATCCAAATTTCCATTTTATCTCTCTTCTTTTTGGAATTGCGTTTCATGTTGGAAATTTACGTCTGCAATATTTTAAGGCTGTCATCAAGTACTTTGCTCAACAAGCTTAGATAGAACATTTTGACACATTTACGAATTGATTTTTTAATGGAAATATATCAAATTGCAAAACCTGACCATGGATAAAACACCCAGTTTGACACTATTTTCTGAAAAATCTACTGTGTTTGTAAAAAAAATGGGAAATTGAGTGTGATTCGATAGTTTCTGAACAACAATACCTCCTAGTTTCGTACAATTCCGAGCAAAAATAAATTGCTACTTATGTCATAAAGTTGCCCTTTTTGATTTAAGAACAGCTTTAAAAACTTTTGCTATCCGGATCCAGTTTTCTTATTTAACGCTTCAAAAACTGTAGTGTATCAGAAAGGTTAAAGCTTTTCACTTAAAATTCATAGCAATGCCTTTTTTCCTAAGAAAAATGTGACTAAACTTACAAAACAAAAAAATAATCTACATTGGCTAACTTTTGTCACGCATTCACAGAAAAAGGAGTGGCGATCGTTTGACATGTCCATTGCAGACCTGCCCGCCAAAATCATTGCAGGAAGAACTGAAAATTTGTCTTCAGTGTAAATGAGTCGAAAATGAGAAAAGGTGAAGAAAAATTCAAGATGAAAAGTGTTTTTCATGCTTGTTTTCAAACATAGGTCACTGGTATTCAAATAAGCGGGGAGGTTCACGAAATTTATTCGGTTTAAGCGAGGAAAAATACCATAGATCCAGTGGCGATAAATTTAGTTCAGGAGAGTTCTATTTTGAATAAGCAGGGTGTTCGATTATCCGTTACCCAATTAAGTGGGGAGGACTGTACTATAAATCACATGCATTTTTTTTTTTTTTTTTTTTTGGTAATGTTTTCTTTTTTTTTTTGGTTGAAATCTCATGAGATTCAAAACACTTCCACATTTTTTAGGAATCTGTTATGCTTAAAATTAGTTATAACATGCACATATTAAGGAAAGGTTAAAGAATAAAACATTTTTTTTACCTCACAAAAAAAGCAACTCAAAAAAACTAGTTCATTTCTCTTCTAAAACTGTAAAGCAACAATTTTAAATAATGCTAAAAATTATCTAGCACTGACATCTAAGTACAATTAATGAAATTTTTTAGAAGTATGTTACGTATTCTAAATGATTTAATAGTATTACAAACCAAAACAAAACAAATTCATCCTTTTTTTTTTTTTTTTTCAAACATTGCAATTAGAAGTAGTAGCCTACATGAGGCTCAGGATGACAAGAGAGTTAATTATAATAAACTCACACATCATGTGTGTTTGTATAAAAAATATCATCTTAAAAAAAAAAAAAAAAAAAAAATATATATATATATATATATAAATGATTAATTAAAATGCAAGTCACAGTCATAAAAGACAAAAATCAAACATATTAAAACAATACTCACTGTTTTAATAGTGTTTTTGGATGTTACAAAATTTAATAACCATGTTAAAAAGAAAAAAAAACCCCTTAGTAAGTTTAGATTTTTTAATATGCAAATTCACTTCAACATAACAAAATGCTAACTCAGAAACCTGTTCTGAAACAACCTGTTTCTTATTACATCAATTTCTTAATTGAATTACTTCAATTTCGTTTTTCAACTTTTCCTTATTGAATAAATTAAAATTTGGATGAATCAAATAGAGATTTAAAATAGAATAGAATCAGACATCATGTTATTAGAGATTTCTTATGTAATTGTACTCTAATATTTCTCATTAAAATATAAAGAAAATAAAAAACACATTCATTCCAAATCTAACAGTAAAGAATTTTCTGAAACTTTTTTCATTTATTGAATAAATTAATTTAAAATAATCATATATTACTGTTTTTAATAATCAGATTAAAATACTTAACACTATGGATTTTTTTTAAGTAAGAAATTTACTTTTGGAATAACTTTGTGGTCTTCAGCTACACTAGGAATGGCAACATTATAATTTGCTAAAGAATTTAATAAGGTTGCAACTCTTGGTCTTTCTGGCATCTCTTCCTAAAAAATAGTAATATAAAAATCAATTAAAATTGACTAACAAGATATACAGATATAAAGAAACAGTCACACAAGTTTTAAACAATTATTTATAGAAAAATACAGCCTAACTTGATGAATGTTAGCATAGATAAACTAGACACTACACTTATTCGAATACAGTAGACTCCCTTAAATCTGCAACTCTCTAAAATCTGCACATATTTTACGGATGTAAACAATGAAACATTCAGTTCAAATGTAGGTGCAAAATTTCACTTTTTTAGTTTTATATCAATTCCATAGATTTTTTTTAATATGTAATTTTTGTTAAGGTTATTGAATTCATGTTTTTTTTTTTTTATAAAGAAAGAATAATTTTTTTTCAGAAAAAAGATATTGCTGATATCATTGGTAATCACAATCTTACTAAACATATTTATGTATTAATCAAGCTTTATTAGTTATTAAGTCTGGCTAAACCTGAAACAAAGCTTCATAATTTCATGATCCTAAAGTGAATTAGTAATGTACCTTTATGAGGCAAGTTTCATTGAATAATTTAGGAAAAACACATTTTATCTTTATAATGAATATTTAATTGTACATTATTGATTATTAACTTGAACTTTGATTTTAGTATTTTAATCATTTTAAAAATCATCTAATTTTTATTACTTTAATTGATGACTTATTTTAGTATATTATCAGCATTCATTATACTTTTGATCTCATTAATAATTACATTCAAATCACAGTTTAAAAAATGTAAACAAAGCAATGACAAGAAATCCGCAAAATTCTAAAATCTGCAAAACCTCTACTCCTAAGCTGAGTGGATTTGAGGGAGTCTACTGTATTAAAAATAGCTCATTATTTAAATTATATTAATTTCACAATTTTTTTAAGTTACAAAAAGAGAATAATGGCTAATATGTGTAAAACATCTTGCATTAAAATTTTATGTAAAAATTTAATTTATCAATTTTACTAGACAAATTTTATCTTCAAGGATAACCCCTTCTCCCCCCCCCCCCCTCTCCACACACACAAATGCCACTCTATAAAATGCAAATGCCTTACTTGAGAGAATAAAGAGAGCAAGTAAGGCAAGATAAAGACATTTCAAATCTCATCCCTTTGTAAGATTCACTATTAAGCCATGAAAAAAAAAAAAAGGCAAATAAAAGAAAAAAAAATTTCAAATTGCAGGAGAAGAAATGACTCCACTGTTTCTTAATACTTTATGTTACAGAAAATATCAATAAAAGATTTTTTTTTATTTCTTTTTTTCTTTTTCTCGCATAAGAATCATTTGAATACAAAGTAACTAGTTTGATTTCTTCTATTTTATACTTTTAATACTTCCAGAAAAATAATGTAGTTTGACTACCATTTGAGCGATATATACCAAAATCTAATCAGCTACAATTTATATTAAGTTCTAACTCAATCTAAAATTTGATGAAAATCTGTGTTAGTTTTTGCGATAATCATTGCAAAAATCCCAAAAATAATCTGGATAGAAGAGCCAATGTTGAGCAGTTTACTCCAAAAACTGACGAATACAAATTTATATTAGGGACTAACTGAATCTGTGAATTCATGCTCTAGTTACTGAGATAGAGCTATTGTGATAATTATAAATGATGGTGCATAGAAGCACCACCTGCCAAGTGATTTTCACCATAAGCACCATATTAATCATGGACTAACGGAATCTGAAGTTTTACGAAAATCTGTCCATTAGTTCTTGTGATATAGCTAATGTGTCAATCATAAAAAAGGTAGCATAGGGAACGCTGCTTGTTGAGCGATGTAGAGCAAAACTAATCAGCACCAGTTTATATCAAAATCTAACAGAATCTACAGTTCTAGTTTCTCCTTTTCATTTCATTTTTACTTTATTCTACCTTAATAAGAAGAAAATATTGGATTTGTGAAAAAATTCAACTCTTGGTTTTTGGTGGATTTAGATGTTTAAGAAGGTCCTAAACACAATTTGATGTTTTTTTTTTTTTTTTTTTTTTTTTTTTTTTTAATGTCAGTCTGCTACTTTGTATGTGATAAAAATTTTGTGGGCACTATCTCAAGAACTAATCTACAGAATTGTACAAAACTTTAAATTTCATTAGACCTTGATGTAAACTGGAACTGATTAGCTTTTGGTGCATGTCGCTTAACAGGTTGCTTGGCTATGCTTCCTTATTCACAATTTCCTCAATAGCTCTATCTTAAGAAATAATGCATGGATTCCTTGATATAATTTGGTGGCAATCGCTCAACATGTGGCAGTCATACTGCGTTATTTATTCATTATTGTTGCAAGATTTAATGTACAGATTTTCATCAAACTTCAGATTCAATTAGTCCATGATATAGATTTGTGCAGTTTAGTTTTTGGTGTAAATCTTCTTACAGGGGGCACTGCTATCATGCATTTTTCATGATTTTGCAATAGCAATATCTCAAGAACTAATGCAGGAATTTGCACCAAACTTAAGATTAAGTTAGTACCAGATAAAAATTTATCCTTGTCAATTTTTATGTACATCACCCTTGTTAATTTTTTATGTAACAGATGCTGCTGTTACATAGAATTTTTTAAACATTTTGCAATAGCTCTATCTTAGAAACTAATGCATGGATTTTCATCAAACTTCAGATTCAGTTAGAAATTGACAAGTTGTTGCTGACTACATTTTAATGTACACAACCTTACCAGTGATGCTGCTATGCTGCATTTTTCAGGAAGAATTTTAATACTTTCTGAAAAATAATATCAATTTATAAGGTAGAAATAAGTTTTAGAATTCCCACATCTGACTAGTTTAACCTTGTTTCTCTACAGACATGTGCTTGCTTCAGATGAGGACAAACTGTTGATATTTTTAGCTTGAAACACGTTCTGCATTATTTTTTATTCTATGGTAATTTTTTTTACTAAATTTTATTGCTTTATTTGTTATGCTTACTTATTTATAATGAGTATTTTAAAAGATGGCTTGATTCCAACGAAATTTTAAAAGTTAATTTTCATTATTATAAGTTAATTTAAAATTATGTTAATAGCTCATTATTATTATTGCAATATTTCATAACACATGTTAGAAAAAAGGTTGATGGATTTTTGGCTGTGGTGACTTTACTTTAAATCAAGGCGACAGATAAAACTATGACATAAAATTATGATGTAATGAAGCTGATACAGTCAAACTTATCAGATATAAATTTTAAATAAAAATATACTTACATGGTATAAATAAAGATTTTTTTCATAACTAGAGAGATTATCACTGGGTATGATAGGCTGGCCATCTCTGTGTTCTAGAAAATTGAAAATCAATAAGTGGTGTTATATGAACAATCACGAAATTTAATAAGTACTTTAAAAAAAAAACATGCACATATTTATTTTTTATTTATTTATTTATTTATTTTTTTTTTTTTTTTACAGTGTCATAAACTTGTGCTGACAACTGTATTTTAGTCACTTATAATAATAATAAATTTTAGAAATTCAGTGAAAACTGAATTGAAGTGAAATCTTACAACTTTACTAATAATTCAGAACAGAATTATTTAAAGGAAAAGTTAAATACTGAAATCAAGGTTTTTGAATATTTAAAGAATATTTCACCAATGGAAATGTCACTGAGCAAAACAAAAATTACTAGAAATAATAAAATAATTTAAAGTTATAAATGAAACATGGAAGATTTCTTTCTAAGGATTATTTAAATATTCAAGACTGACAACTCTTTATAAGAAAATAATTTGACTGCTCTAACTTAAATTTTAAGTATAAAATTAATCAATATTATATATATATGTAACATACATATATATATATATTGCATAGCATTTAAGTGATTGCAGTAGAGTTCATTCAAGGACATTTTTGAAGGGTGCAGCACTCTGCCCTTTTTCAAATTTACAAAATGCACCCTGCCTTTTTAAAAAGTAATAAAAAAAAACACCCACTGGTTTTACCCAGAGATTGTTAATAAATATTTTATTTTATTCTGTAGTATTTCTAAATTTGTGTGCCCAAAAATGATAGAATTTTTTATTTTTTCTCAAGAAAAAGAACATGAAACTATTCAATCATGTTTTAATTTAATTGTATTTTTAATTTTTATATCATAAAATCATTCAAAATTAATGTTACTTGATTTAACGTATTTAAAAATGGAGTATTTTGCTGCTTTTTTCCCCCTTCTAAAAGCAATAACAATTTTTTTCTTGCAAAAGTGCTCTTTTCTGCAGCAGTAGTGTCAGGACTGTAGCTAGAAGTGAATAGTAAGGGGGGCTCAAGCAAATGTAGGAAGGGCTCATAATTTTTTTTTACTTTCTCTCTGACGCAGAAAGATAAATTAGTGCATATTTACATGTAGATACTATGTTTCTTATGAAACTGTAGTAATAATTTCATTTTATGCTTAGAAAAGTACAGGATGGTGAAAATTTTGAGTGTATAACTTGGAGCAAAATTAAACATCATGTTGGTTTCATGTGTACAAATAAGATGAGTGAGTGTTGAAACACTTATTTTAGGTACAATTTAGTATTTCTGCAAAACTGTGAAAGGGTCTCAAAAATAAATTAAATTTTGAACAAAATTTCATTTGAATCTTCAGAACAGAAATTTATTTAGTGATTATAATTGGAATCGTTTCCAGGGGGGGCTCAAAATATTTTAGGGGGGGGGGGTTGGCTGAGCTGCCCATAGTGCCCCCTTAGCTACGGGCCTGAATAGTGGCTTTTTTTAGTGATTAGCACCATGCCCTTTTTATTTCTAGAGTGAACACTAATTACAGTTTACAATATAGCTTTGAATACTAAAAAATTGATTTTCTGTTTTTAAGTTATTAAAATCTTTAATCATTTTTTTAATATTTAAAAATATATAAATAAATATCTGTATTAAAACTCCAGTTGCAGTCTGTTTTAAACTCTCTATTTATTCATTAAGCCCCATTATTATTGTTATTTAATTATTTTTAATTAATCAATCTTGAATTTGCATACAAGATTACCCTGAAATCATTTAAGACAAGATTGTTAAATGATAACAGTAAAAAAATATTTAAAGAGTCAAAATGATTAAATCCAATATTATTTATTTTTTAAAGATTTGTGTTAATTTTTTTTTAACTTTGTCAAAATTCTAGTTGTAGATTAAAATTAAAAATATTACAAATTTAACTATTTAATTAAATGTAATGTACATATTGTTAGAGTTTCAGGAGTTGAAATTCAACTATGTTCAAGGTTTCAATATGGTACGAGAAAATTATTTCAGCAATATATCAGAGTTGGCATTTTTGCCGGCAAAAAGGTATTTTTGCCAGGACAGTGGCAAAAACTGGAAAAAACCAGGGGAAAAATGGAAAAAACCGACAAAAATGGAAAAAAGCTATTTGTCTTTAATGTGTAATAAAATCTGCATGCTAATAAGGATAGTAATTTTTATAAACAATTAAATTTAACAGTGTACTATTTAATATTTTAATTTAATTTGCTAATTAATTAATATTAAATATTTTAAATCTTTGAAGAGTAACTGGGATTCAGTCTTCCTTAGGAATTTAAGAACGAAATAAAAAATTACATACCTAATTATTTTACCTTAAGTCAGGGATATGTTTAGGAAAATTTTAGGTTCTTTAAAGGACCCTTCATAAAATAATTTATCTTAAAACAGGACCCTTCACAAAATTCTTTAATCTCAAACAGGACCCTTCATAAAATTATTTGTCTCTCAAATAGACATTTCATCTTCAAATTGAACTTTTCACAAATTTAATCATTTAAGCACACCATCAAATATGTCCAGCAAAAAGTGCTGCTATTGAAAGATTTTCTTCAAGATTTTCATTTATGCAAACTAAGATTCGAAATAAACTATCAACAGATACTCTTTCAAAACTTTACTGTTCTGCCATGCTAAAGCAGCAAAATTTAGGATGTGAGGAAGATATTGCTGAAATATTTGAAATTTAATAGTTTTCTGCTTTAAATATAATTTTATCTTAAATTAAATTTAGGTTACTATAACTATTTTTTCGAATTTCTAACATAAATTCTTTACTTAGTCTCAACAGTTCTATTATATAAATTATTAATAATCAGGGGTGGGGAATTTTCGAGAAATTTCACCAGCCAGGGATTTATTTTACCAGCCAGTAAAATACAACATACAGTTGAAAATAGTTAAGACAAAATTTAAACAACTGAAAAAACAGTTAATTACTATTGCTTAATTACTATTGCATTTTCATATTTTTGTTTGATAAAAATAAGAAATATATACAAGAGAAAAATATTAGTATTATAGTGTAGAATTTAGTATAATATTTATATTATAAAAATTTCAAAAGTTGCAAAATATAGGGAACTAATATAAAGAAATAAAGATTCTGGTAAAGGTTAAAATTTGCGGTCGCCACCGGCCACAGGGCGACTAAATGTAAAAAATTGGCGACTTTATGTTATGCACCTGATTGCCATTTTGGCGATCAATCATTTCGGAAAATTAAAAAAAAAAAGTCGGTCATAAATCCGAAAATTAGGACATAAAACATATCGCAAATTTTGACAAAAGGTCGCCGAAAATAACCAATTTTGCCAATTGTTCGAAGAACAATCGCTAATTTCATCAAAAGATCGTGCAAAAACGCGAATTTAATCAAAAAAGTTCGACAAATATCAGTAAAAAATCACAGAATAAAAGTAAATTTCATCGAGAAATGATGAAAATACGACAAATTTCATCAAAATATCGCGAAAAAAGGGGTAGATTTCATCAAAATATTGCGAAAAAACGTCAGATTTCGTCAAAAAATCGCGAAAATCGGCCAATTTTGTCAAAAAATCACGAAAAATCGGCTTATTTCGCCAAAAGATCGTGAAAAACGGCAGATTTCTTCAAAAGATCACGAAAAATCGGTATTTCGCCATAAGATCGCGAAAAAACGGCAGAATTCGTTAAAAAATCGCGAAAAAAAAACCAGATTCGGTAAAAAACAATCACGAACAAACAGAATATTTCGGCAAAGAATCTTGAAAAAACGGCAGATTTCGTCAAAAAAAATCTCGAAAAAACGGTAATCTTTATCAATAATTGCAAGAAAAAGCTAATTTCATCAAAAGATAGCAGAAAATGGCAGATCTCGTCAAAAGATCACGAAAAATCGGCATGTTTCGTAAAAAAGTCGCGAAAAACGGCTGATTTCGTCAAAAAATCGCGAAAAACGGTAAATTTGGTTTAAAAAAAAAAAAAAAAAAGCACGAAAAAACGAAATATTTTATTAAAAAAAATTGCAAAAAATGGCAGATTTCGTCAAAAAATCTCAAAAAAACGGTGTAACCCTTGTCAATAATTGCAAAAAAAAAAAAAAAAAGCTAATTTCATCAAAATATCACGAAAAAAGGGCAAATTCCGTCAAAAAAAAAGCAAATGTAAATTAAAAACGCGGAAAAACAATAAATTTTGTCCAAAAATCGTGAAGATACGATAAATTTCGTCAAAAAATTGTGCAAAAAACAGCAAATTTCTTCAAAAGACTGAAATCCATTGCCCAATAGCGGAAAATATTACTAAATTCATCAAGTGGCCGAAAAAAAAAATCCCCATTTTCATTATCTGTAATGAGGAAAAATTCTAAGTTTGAATGAAGTTATGGTTTTCTTTACATATAAAATAATTATTAACTATTTAATACTCTGATTAGAATTGATACGATATTTTCTTCTTGGTGGCATCTATGATAGTAATTAGTGGCCACTAACTTGACAATAGTGGCTACAAAACATTCAGCCTCTACTGGCCACTGGCTACTAATACAAATATTGAATTTTAACCTTTAGATTCTGGCATCTTTACAGTTTGAAGTTTGAAAAAATAACTTAAAACTTCACTCGCCCTGGAGGAAAATTTACTCGCCAGTGGTGAGTACAATGATGTAATTCCCCAGCCCTGTTAATAATTGTATAAACATGAATAAATGAAGTTTCTATTTATTTATATAAAATTGGTATTTTTTTCATTTATAACCTTGTTATAAAAATGAGTATTCTGTCATAAAATGCATAATTATACTTATTTAACTTAAAAGTTAAAATAAATTTAGAATAATATTGATTTTTTAATTAAATATGCAGTTTTTTTCTTTTGTGAAATATGTTATCTATTTTTGGGGGAAAAAATTAAATGGACAGCCTATTTTTGCCACCTCTTTGGCAAAAACCTACTTTTGGCAGGACGGTTTTTTTACCAGGTTTTTTCCACCTTCCGCAAAAACTTCCCAACCCTGCTTTTGTGAAATTTTTCTCTTTCTGGGAAAAAAAAAAAAAAAAATGGACAGCCTATTTTTGCCACCTTTTTGGCAAAAACCTATTTTTGCCGGGATGGTTTTTTCCATCTTTGGCAAAAACTCGCCAACCCTGCAATATATCCAAGTGATTTCTGCCCAAAAAACATGCATAAATACCTACAATGCTTTAAAAATTAATTTACAGGGATTAAAATTTATTTATTTTAATTCCTGCCAGATTTAAAAAAAAAAAAAAAAAAAATAGGCATGTGTTTTTATAAAAAAGCATCAAATGTATAATGATATTGAATGAATGGCAATTTCAGCAAAATCAAAGTACTACAAGTCTTTAATTTTAAACAATCAAGCTATATATAATAAAATATATTTTAACTGATTAATGTATCTTAGTAGAGAATTTTTAAAAACTTTTAAAAATTGTACTTACAATTCTCATAACTCTTAAAATTTGACAAAAAATGGTTATGACATATATGTGGGTAGGTCAGTAAATTTTACCCTCAAACTATGAAAGCTTCTCCTCCATACTCACTTCAAACTGAATAATGCATTTTATAAGAGTTTATTATTATTATTATACATAATTTTGTAAAGAAGTAAAATTTTTAGTACATTTTTTAAGCTTTTCTTTAGGGGAGGAGGGGAGAGGGAAGACTGGTATTAAATTTCTATAGACAAAATACAGTTATATGTAATGTCAGAGGACCAATTAGAAAAAACTATTTTTGAAACCCTGCCAAAATCTTTTTAAAACATTAGTTTTTTTTTTTTTTTTTTTTTTTTTCGGTATAAAAGGATGGTTTTTATATCTAGCCAAACAAATATAGTATCCTAAGCCAAACAAATGTAGTATTTTAAATTGTCATTTTTTACAAATATGTACAATGGTAGCTCCAATCCTCAATTTAGAAGAGAAGTTTGCAGGTATGTAGGATCATGTATTTTAATACCATATGAAAATTCTGTTGTTTTGAAGAAATTTTAAAAGTTTTATTAGGAGGTGGTGAGGTGGGGTTATAATGTTCCTTGTGATCTTCCATTTCAAGCTATCTTAGATACATGGGTCAGTCAGAAAGTTCTTGCTGTCCAAAATTTGACTAATAATTTTTTACTTTCTTTCAGCATGAGTTTAGAAGAGAAGAGAATTTATTACACATGCATTTCCTGATTTGATACAGATAACCTTAATAAATCATACTCTTATAGGAGAAACATAAAGAATTTCCATAAAAGAAATCTCTACTGAAAACAGATAGGGAAAAAATTAATTAAAATATGATTATTACGCTTGGTATCAAAGGCGTGCGAAGAGAAAACTGCACCTGGGGTAAAGTTGCAATTTGGTGCCCCCTAAATTTCCACGTCCAGGGCGACTGCTCTCTTCACCCAGTGCCGTGCAAAAAGGGAGGACAAAGGGGGCAGTCGCCCTGGGCACAGAAGTTTAGGGAGCGCCAAATTTATACTACCAATGTCATTTCTGGCCTGTCAGAAGAAAAAATTGAGGGAGGGAGGCGCCCAAAATGAAATTTTTCCCCGAGTGCAATTTTCTCTTAGCACGCCCCTGCCTTCACCCCTATTTTGCACGGCTCTGCTTGGTATACATAAAAGAGAATTGGGATTTTATTAGAATCACTATTCCAACTACAGTGTAGCAAAGAATTATATTTTTCATTAAAAAAATTGATCTCTTTTGTTATTTGCTTTTAAGATCTTCTAAGGTACTAAAATAAAATCAAAAAATTGCTTGATTTTGTGTTTTGTTAGCGTCTCATAAACAAGTATAAATAAACTGTGATTCTTTCTAAAATTGTCTTCATACAAAGTTTTCTGACATCATAAATTATAAAATTAAGAATCAACTTTTTAAATCAGTCAAAAGTCTAAGCAAAGTAAGAAATGATCCCAAAGCACATAAAAATAATATTTAGCTATTCTACTTTCAGAACACTTTTATTTTTTCTATTTGAGGACAAAATAATTAAAACCAAGATAAAGATAAGCATTTATTGAACCGAATTATTATATATGAAAATAGACTTTATTTTATAAATAGATATAGGACTTAACTGACCCAAGAATAAATTCAAATTATTAAAATTGATAGTTCAATTTTTTAGAGATATATAAATCACTCGTACATCGCAGTTAATTCATGAATAATTAATTGAGATCGTAATTCTTTATTAGATTTTATTAAATCAGTGCATTCATTGATAATCATGCATTGTTAAAGATATTTAGTATTTAATTAAATATTTTAATAACGATCAAAGCAAACCTTCCAGCAAGATATCATTAGGAGTCGAAACGTCGGGACCATTGTCAGAGGTTTTTTCTTCACAAGAGGGTTTTCCGGATGGAGTATCTGTACCTAAAATTGGATTTTCGACGGATAAAATCTCGAATTTTTTTACGCTTGTAATGGATGCAGAACGCTCCCGATCATCTTTAAAGGGTTGGGAATTTTCTTCTTCTGGTCCCATAACTGGGTATCAGACGGTAATCGATTTTCTATTTTATGTTAAAAATACTTTTACCGATTTGTTTCTTCCTAACTTACACTGCTGTTTGCACAGCTGCCGGCTCAACTAACAAAAAGGTATATGCAAAGCGCATGCGCTGATCTCCAACCACCCCCAATTTTAACCACGTGGTATGCGCGCGTATATTGTTTGTTTCCTTCCTTCGATTTATGTCAAACAACAAAATTTTCCATAAAAAGTCAGTGTAGACTGAAGGAACATAAGACATAATATCGCACTAAAGCAGGAAGTAAAGTTTTAACCATGAAGAAAATACTACAGTAAGAAATAATTCATTTTTAACTATTACAACATTTTTGAGTAACGTAAGCAATTTTCATAAAATTTTATTAATCAATAGTTTTTAATAGCAATTTGTCATCAAATTTAACATAATCTCAAAATACTTTACATCTTTAACGTCATTGAATTTAACGTTTTTTTAAATACTTGTTTATAAAAGTGCTCTTTAAAAGTAAAAAAAATCTTTAAATTCAGAAGGAAAAAAAAATTCATAATTATGTTTTTTTGAAAATATTATAATATTAAGTATATTTTCTAACTGAACAAAATTATGTATCTTATTGGAATGAGTGTTTCAAAATAGTCCAAGATGTTAAGGTAAATGTCTATTCATTCTTGCTATTTCAAAAACAACTGTTTTCTAAATATCAAAAATATTTTAAGAAATAAAATGTCTGAAATAGCCATAGAAAATAAAAATTCAATTTATAAATTTTGAAAAAAAAATCTTTTCCAAATTTGTTTTTAATAAATTACAACAAATCTAAAATAGGAGTGGAGGGGAGAAAAAAAGGAAATGAAATAAAATACTTTATCTCCAAATATTGTCTCAGTGTATTACACTATTACGCTATTAATAGCGCAATTTCATATATTTTTTAGAAGTTTTTCAGTTTCATTAAATTTTATTAATTTAAATTTCATTGTGTACAGTCATAGCAAAAAAAAATATTGACACTCTGCGATTTTAGACGTTTTGTTGAATATCTAGAAATATAGATAAGGAATTATTCTGAAATTTCAGGTGTGTAAACAAAATAATACAGGTTATATATTCTCGTGAAAATTTTCCCCGAAATCCCATAGGGGACTGTCAACAAATTTTTAAAAAAATGAACATCTTTTGGATAACCCTGTCAAAACTAATGTAGCAAAAATGTTCAAACTTCAGATTATGATTAAGAGGTTTATTGTAATAAAGTGTATTCATTTTTATGAATATAGCATGTATGTTTGTAGAAAAATTAAAATTTTTATAAATCCCAAATTTTGGTCCAAAATTTTGCCACGTTTTTTGCTTATAATTTGTAGAGTTCTTAATAAAAAACAATGTTCTTTTCAGAAAATATGAAAATCAACATTGTACATAACACCCTGTAATCAAAATTAAAAAATATTAATACTTGTATGAAAAATGAGCAGGTTTACTAAATAAATTTTTACTGTGCATGCATCAATTCTATAAAAATTTCATTTACATATTGTGTTAGCTAAATGTATAGGGCAACTTTTATTAAAGTTTCAAAATCATAGCTTGAAAATTCTGCAAATTATCGGTGAAAGAATAAGATCAAAATCCGATATTCCCAAAATGAAGCAAAAAAATGAGGAGAGCTGTATTCAAATATAGTAGTACGTGCAATATTGTGTAGATGGGTTATTCTCTGCAATAGTGCAAAAAGTGGTTCCCAGCCATATAAATGCTCTAAATTTCATTTTATTTTTATTTATTTATACTTTTATTAGAAGGTCTAAAGTTTGTTTATTAGGGGCAGGGCGTAAAATTTAAAAATAAACAAATTTAATATTTAAAAATGTAAGATATATCATGCAAATATCATTCCCTCACCTCTCCCCTACCCATACTACCATACTTTACTGCCTGATTTTTTCCATTCAGAAATAAAAATAATTAAAAACACCCTAAGCAAAATAAAGTTCTTAAATGGTACCTTACAAAAAATAATAAAAATATTTTTTTTTACTGTAATTATGTAGTCTACTCAATCAATTATAAGTCTCCCCATGTTAGACCATCATTCCCTCACACCTTGCTATTATCCCAAATATCCTATCACTAAAGATGAACAGCAGTCTAGCATTCTTTACAGAGAGGAAGCTAATTTCAGTACTTGTCAGTCCAGCAACATAAATTGGTGGTATAAGTTTTTGTTAATTTTCTAGAATTTTTTTTCAATCAGAAAATCGGGGAGTATTTTTATTAGCAGTCATTCCCTCACACAAAATGCTAAATTTTTAGAAATTTTCAAAATTTTTAATTTTATCATACACTATATATTATGTGTTCTTCTTTAAGGAATCAGTTCGGTTTTTTCCACAATTTTGCATTTTTCATGACAATTAGTAAAAACATCTTAATTTCATCATTCCCTCACTCGTCATTCCCTCACATTTATTGTTATCAGTTAATGATAAAGTGAATGGGGAATATGCACTTTTGTTTAAAATTTTATAACGATTTCTGCTGCTATTAAAATCTTCAACAATTGACCAATTACTAACAATTTATCCAATTTTTATGAAAATTTACCTATGTAACATTCAAGTCAGACTGCTTGGTCAAATTTGCAGTATTGTAGAGAATAACCCAGATACTAATCCATGGAATATGGATACAGCCCCTCATTCATAGTTTACATACATAGTTTTTGTTTAAATTCTGATTACTAAATGATTTATCTTTATTATTACTTCTGATTACTAATGGTTCTTCTAAAAATTATTTCTATAGATTAATACAATAGAAATACTTTAAATATTTTTAATTTTTAACTTTCAAATGCGAGTTTATAGTTTTTGATAGGTGTTAGTAAGTTACTTTGCTTTTAATAGCTGCTGCTTAGGTAACTTATTTTCTAGAGATATGACATTGATGATTGAAGTGCATATATTAACAATGTTTAAAAATATTGTGATATTAATTTGGCAAAAATAATAACTTATTATGTATTAACCATCAATTAACATTCTCTCAAATTTTAAAAGACAAAAATATATTACATTGTAGGATTGTCATTTATAATGCTCCTAAGATATCTTTATTACTGGATAAGTAAAAGAAACTCAAAAAGAAAACTAATTAAAGTTTGTTTACAAGCTTCTTCTTTTTTTTTTTTTTTTTTTTTTTTTTAAATTGTTGTATAAAGCATTTTATTTTAAATTGAAATTTAATTAGATCTGTTAGTTATTACATAATGTCATACTAACTTCTTTTGAGCAGTAGGATTATTCACTCTTATATTAAATAAGACCATCAATTTCTGTGGATTTAAGAAAAATGAGTGAATGATTGCAAATAAAGAAATCAAACCTTTTAATCTAGATATTTAAAAGACCTGGCTGTTTTTTTAGTCATCAGCCCTGAGCTTTCTACTGGCCCGATTTCGATCATTATTTTTTAAAATGAAAGCTGTTTATGTGTAGATGAGCTCATTCTGGCTAATTTTTAATTTATTTCCATTTTTATATTTTATTTTTAATTTTAAAAGCTTTTTCATAACATTTCTTCAAAACAGGGGCAACAGGTTAAGCTTTTCTTACTATAATAAAAATTTATTTTGCTTTATTACGTTCCACTAATCAGGAGCTTGATCTCATTGATGAATGTGTAATATTTCAAAGAAAAAAAAAATGATTTTTGTAAAATTTAATTCTAATAAAATGATTGCAAATAATTATTCACTAATCACAGTGCAATGCACAGATTATTTACTGAGTAATATTATTAAGTATTATTTAAATAAAATAACAGAAAATAAACGTTAATAAAATATAATATCTAAAGCGAAATTTTGTCGATGGAGAAAATGTCGTCATTCAGAAACCAGATAAATTTGTTCCATGAATATAATATACATTGTTATAGTTGTGTCAGTGATTAATCATATTCACTGACTTTTATTCCTACATCTAAATAAACTGAACTTCTATTTACTTAAATGTCCGTGGTGTGCACAAATGAAAATATTTTTATACCTTACACCATTTCTATTTAATTATAATAAATATTGTATGAAACTAAAGAATTTATAAATAACTGCATAAATCACGCTCTTATTTCGGAAAAGATGAGTGTTTCCGAAGGTGCAAATGATGTCATATTAGGAAAAAAAAAATCTGTGATATGCCAGTATTACGATATTTCTATTTTACATAATATCAAAAATTAATTAAAATAATTTCGTTGTACTAAGTTATTATCTAAAATAAAAATAAATAAAATGTTTTCTGCATATCAGCAACAAACACAAAAATTTTATTCTTTTTATTAACAAAGACATTGTTTTTCTTTTCGTTGCCATAGCAATAAAATTAATTTTGGCAAGTTCATGGAGGCTATAAACCAATAAATAAATTAAATTTATTGCAAGTGCTGTAAATGTGTAGTGGTGCAGTTTAGTAACTCCCTGTTTCTATTATAATTAAAATGTTCTATTGATATTATAATTATTGTACAGTTACCAAGCAATATTTAAACAGAGAAAAAATAAAATGTATGCAGACATTTTTGAATTCATCTTCTGATAATTTGGCATTTAAATGATGTTTAAGGTTTAGAAATCGCATTAAAACAGATTTGTAGCTGAAGTTAAATCCAACATAATAATTTATGGGTTGTTTTCCTTATTTTTTGTTATCTTCTGAAATTTGTATATCTTCATGAAAAGTTATATTATCCCTATTTTAAGAGGTAGCAATTGTTTATTCGCTCAGTATCTTATTGTGTATATAAGACTGATACATATCATATCTAATATATATTCTTTTCCGTCGAATTTCGACGGGTGCAGCTAGTTATTATTTAAAACATTAAGTACTAATAAAGGCCCACTGATGATTACAGAAGACTCCCTAAAATCTGTACATAATTTGCATATGTAAACAATGAAACATTCAGTTCAGCTATAGAAACAAAATTTGACATTTTTGGTTTTATATCGATTCCATATATATTTTAATTTATAATTTTTGTTAATATTACTGAATTCATGTTTTTTCATGAAGGAAGAATAAATTTATTTAAAAAAAATTAAAGATATTGCTGATATTTCTGTTTATTACAATCTTCTTACCAAATATATTTATTACTTATTTTAGTATTTTATTATATTGTAAACATTTATTATAGTTTTGATTACATTATTAATTACATTCAAATTACTGTTTAAAATAGAAACAAAGCAATGACCATAAATCCACACAATCTGCATGGATTTGAGGGAGTCTACAGTTTTTTATTATTATTTTGTTTTTTAGAAAAGTTAATGATGATCAGAGGTGCCAACTTTTGAAAAATATTGGGTGGACTCAAAATTTTTTTCAACAAATACAAAATTATTGGGTGGACTCGCAACCCATGGGCCCATATAAGTTGGCGCCAATGATGATGATTGTAGATACTATAATTGTCATTCTATGGTTGTACTTACTCAGTCTGAATGTATGCATTAAAGGCTGCTCGTCACTCAGTTTCTGAATTCCCCGAGGTAATTTTAAATCCAAGAACAATTTAATGCATTCTTATATTTAAAATATCCCACTAGTAAATTAATATTTTAAGCTAATCTTTCCTGGATTAATCTTTTTAAAAGATGTCTCTTTTTTCTTAGTTCTCAAAACAATTTTAAATAAGCTTAACTTTATATGAAGTGTTAAAACTTTACTCCCGTTTCATCTGCTTCTAACACATAAAATATTGAATTAAGCATAGATTTTAGATATATTTTGACAGATTAAAAAAAAAAAAAAAATCCTAAGAAGAGGTTACAGAAAACATAAATAAAAAAATGTTAATATGTTGAGGAGATATTTTAAATATAAGAATGCATCAAACACACATAGACTTAACATTACAGAGGCAAATTCAGAAACTGCAGAATGAGCAGCCTTAAAAGATGTTATTAATAAAACTATAGTTTGTTCTAGCTAAATATACCTATGTGTAGGTTTCAAATTTTGTGATTAGATTTATTTCCTGTACCAAAAAACTGTCATATTTGTTTGATTTGTAATTTTGTGCTAAGACTACTAATCTGTTCGTGCACATCTTTGGTTTCAAAAGTTTTGCATACTTGAGATTTTTTGTGTATTACAAGTTATGTCTATTTAATCTTTGATTACAATTTTTTTAATTCATTTTTTTGGACAAATTTAGTTTATTAATGATTAAAAAAAACAAGCAAATTGCAAACTTACTTAAACATATAAATAAAGTAAGATTTCTTTTTAAAAATATTTTATTGATTTTTACATTTACATAATCAAATAGACATAATTGTCTGCTGAGCCACAAAATTACATTTTTACAAATTTTAATATTCTTGACCTTGGCTATTGTAAATGCACAGTATAGGGTTTTAAGAAGAATATTTTTAATTTCATATTAACAATGATTTAACAGATTATTTACTTGCTTTTCAAATAATAAATGTTGAAAGACAATCAAATGTTCTTTTGATGCAACAAGCCACAATACACCCCTTCCCTTGTATACTGTGGTAAATAGATCATATGCCTCTTTTGCACCCCTTTTTTACTAGTTTTATTCCAGAAGAACTCTACTAGGTTAATAAATGAGATTGTTTGATTTGCAATTTTTATTATTTATAAAATATGATCTTATTAAATAAAAGCAAAAAATATAGATTGTTTCTTTTTATAAGAAGTATGGAAACAAGGGGAACTGATCATAAATATCTAGTTTTATATTTTAAAAAAGGAAAAAGATGTATCTATTGTAAAGAATAAACCTTTTTTTTTCCCCCCTCTATCAAAAGAAAGATCAAAATTTTGCTTCCTCTTTGCCACCTCCTCCAAACGCAAATTAAAAAAATAAAAATAAAACTGGGTTAAATGCAGTATGATCAGAAAAAGCACTCACATAAAATGGTGTAAAATTTGTAAATAAACTTGAAAAACCTTTTGAAACATTTTCAATAATCAATCTGTATAAAACCACTTTAGGAACATACTAATTTCATTTTCTTTGTTCAGTAAAGCTGACAGTTTATTATTATTATTTCATTAAAGTCACTATGTCTGTACAAAAATGAAGCTAGTATTTTAGCCAAATATTTAAAAACTATTGTTTACATAATTTTAAAATTCTAGTACACATTTCAGGTAAAAAAAGGGAGGGGGGGGGGAGGGTAGTCACTTTCACATTGAAAGAATATTTGCCTATAGCTCTTCAAATTTTAAGCTCACCAGTGAAATTATTCAAAATGTTACTATATAAGCTAACAAAAAAAACATAAACTTTGTGTAAAAGAAAAATAATAATAATGAATCAGATAATTTGAATTTATTAAAATAATTTCTTAGTTATGATTTTTTATTTTAGGATTCTAATTTTTTAAAAAAAGTACTTTGGATTTAAGAATTTTTTTACAAAGAAAATAGAGCTTAAGATTAAACATTTTTATTTAAAAAAAAAAAAAAAAAAAAAAAAAAAAAAGATAACTGTGATTTAAATTATCTTTATAACTAATAAGCAAATTTATAAAATTACATATGAAAAGAAGCAAATGAGACAGGATGTTTTTCTCAAAAATTTCACATTGAATCTATAGAAATAATTCACAATTTGGATCAAAAGTTACAATATTAAAAAATATTCAAAAACAAAAATATACTTTATATTTACTTTTGAGTCTCAAAGACAGGATAGATGTAAAACTACAGATAACTTATCTAAAAATTAATGATTTCAAAAACATTTTAACTTTAAATAAATAAATAACTTATTTTAATTTAAAGATTTCATATATTCTTCTTATTTTTATTTAGTTAGTTATGAAAAATTAGTAGTCTTTTATGAGAAAATACCTCTTAACAAAGAATTATTTATCATCAAGAATTTATTTTAAAGTGAGATTCATGGCAATTTGAATAATAGAAAGTAACCTTTCCTTCTCACCAAATCCCTACCATTTTTTTTTTTTTTTTTTTTTTTTTTTTTTTATGTAAATGCATTTTTCTTTAAATTTAAAATTAATATATTAGAAGTTCATTATAACAGATACTTTGAGACGACAAGTAATGTGTATTAAAAAATTTTGCACTGCGTACAGTAGAATGCGCCAATAAAAAAGCTATTTTTTAAATAAATATTACTTAATTTTTATATCACAGCTCTTTTTTTAAATATTGTACTAATAATTAAATGAAACTGTAGGTTGAAAAATATAATGGTTTCAAAATAAAACTGCAGAATTGACATTTGAGCTCAAAATCTGCATATTTACTAATTTCATTACTACTGTAAATAGAATTATTTATAGTATTTTTTATGTACAGAATTGTTTTGTTTGAGAGGAATAATCAAACATTGAAGACAAAGTAAGATTTTAAAAATCTATTTGACTTTTAAAGAAGTCTCTATTTGAATGAGAGGATTTAAGCCCTATGAGCTCTCCTTTTCTAATCCTCTTGAACCTTTAACAGTGTTATCTGTTTCCTGATTGGTTGTTAAAATTATAAAATAAATAAGAGTATTATTATATTATAAATACTTTTATAAATATAACCAAAGTAATTCAGATATTACCATACAATAAACCAATGAAACCAGCATTTTTACAATCATCCTATTAAAATCATTTGAAGTTTGAAGTGATTTTAAAAATTGTTCTTATTACATTCTAGAAAATAAAATTACAAAGAAAAAAAGTTATTTACTTTTCAGTTAAATCGAAAGATTTCATGAAATACTGAAATTACATTTTTAATATTGATCATATAGGATGTTCATTATTGGAAATTGACAAATTAACCAATGGACGCTGGTCCTAAAACCTTAAAAATAAATTAAATTTTGTAAATGGCTACTATCATATAAAATAATACAGTAAAACCTCCATAACGGACACTCCCGAATAGCGGACACCTCTATTTAACGGACAGTTTTCCAATCCCCACTGCCAAAATCTAAATTTTTGTATGTTTAACCTCTAAATAACGGACATTCCAAATAGCGGACACTATTTTCGGCGATAAAGGACGAAAAAGTACTTTTTAACAAGAAAAAAAAAATGAAAAAAAAAAAGTAAAAAGGTCTCTAAATTTATCAGGGCAATGTGTCACACATTTTGCTATCATATATAAATGTAGAGGGTGGGCTGAGGAAATCCTCCTTCACGTTTATTGAATTCGGGGAGTTACCTGGGGCAGACAGCTCCCAGAGGATTTAAATGTCTATGTCCCCCCGGAAGATTTTAGGATTTAATGTTTTTAATAATCAAAAAGTGTAATCCCTATCCCCGCTCGGAACTCTATAATGACTAATAACATCACATTGAAAAACAAATTACACGTAATCGCAAGCAAAAGTAAACTTTTGTAGCAGATTTTATTTATTTATTTTTTTAATAAGAATGTAATACGCAGCAATTAAGGAAGTGCACAATTTTATTTAAGTTTTATTGCTTAAAAATAATTTTAATTTCTCATTAATCATATAATAGAGGTTTTAGACCATATAAATGTCAATTAATAAAATATTAAGCATTTCTTAGCGATTTTTGCATCTCTGAGGTTTTTCCCAATAGCGGACACCTCCGAATAGCGGACAATTTCTGCGCTCCCGAGGTGTCCGTAATTTAGAGGTTTTACTGTAGTTTTATACTAACAAAAACATGCAATTTTTATTTAAAAAAATTAAGATATAAATTATAAATTAATTGAAGTTAACTCTTAACATTTTTATTAAGATTTAAAATTAAAAACAATGCAACTGTGAAACATCATTTCCTTCTTTGTGATTGGTTTGATTAAGAGTGTGAATAATAATCCAATAATATAAAATTATAAAGCATGTCAGGGAGCATTATAAAATAATGATTTACAAAAAGCTAAATTTTTATTAGTTATTCTTTTATATAAACCATAAACTTTGAAGGATGTCCATTATTAGCTCATCTATCCTAAATCACATTTCAAACATGTTAAACATATCTTGTAAATATGATTAAATAAGTCTGGTCTGGATATAAAATACACACTAGAAAAAAATAATAAGTTGAAACTGGTGTGAATCAATAAAGAACTAAAAGATCTTAATATTTTTGAAATATTCTTGCTGCTGCATTCACAGTAGAAGCCAGAATTAGAAAGTAGTGGTTGTTAGTCATCAAATGCTACTAAATTATTGCATTTTACAACTACAGAATTATGTCTAGTCTAGTCGTCAAATTTGACACCTAACTGTCATTTTAATTTTTGTTTAACAAATGTTTTTTGCTAGCTTATTATCTGATTACTTTCAGTTCAAGATTTTTTTTTAAACTAGACTTTCCCCTAGTAGTATCTAAAAGTTTATATATTCTTTATGCTTGATAATCTGTTTTGTATGTATATTAGTTTAATAAAAAGAATAAGTTAAACATTTCTCTAAAAAACAATGCAAATATTGTATTTAATCAAGTCTCAGAAATAAAGTGTTTAATATGTTCAGCCCCCCCTCCCCCCCCCCCCAGTTCCTTAACACATTTAAATAGAAACAATATTATTATTAACATACTTGACATGGCTGTGGTTGCAACCATAAAAAAAGTTTGATATCTAGAAGAAAAGTTGCAGCTGTCATTTGATGCCTCATTTAGAATTCCTAATTTCTGACCCTGGTAGAAGCACATCTTCTTTGAGCTTGACAAAGAAAGACTCGGATCTTTTAGAGGACCAAGCACATAATTTTTTTTTTTTTTTTTTTTTTTAATTGTCTTTTAAAATCTTGGGATCAGAAGTTGTGCTACCATAAATTTTCCAATAATACAGATCATTTTACATATTGTTAAATTATTTATCTTATACACATGGTCCAAATATGCATGGAGCAAATCATTATTTTTACTTATTTCCGGAAATTTTTTAATTAACAATAGCAAATTTTTTTTTCACTTAAAAAAGGCCTGAATAATGAAGATAAAGATGAAATGATGTCTGAAATGTGTTCATATTTCTACAATGTAGATTGTGAGATTTTTAAACACTGTAAAATACATTTGTTACACTTGAGAAGTTATAGTCAATAATCAATTGCTGTATAAACATTTTCTATGATACAATAAAGAAAGATAAGATGTATCTTGCATCAAAATGTTAATTATAATTCTGAATTCTGTACATTTTATTTTTTTACAATGTTGCTTCTTTTAAGTTTTAAATATTATTGATTAATGTCTGTAAGTTTTTGTTATTTAAGTCTAATAATGAATAACAGTATAATCAAAAACACTTTATACACACACAACAAAGAAAAGATTTATTTTCTTTCATGTGTGTGTGTAATAAAGGTTATACTATTCACTTTTGGCAGTGTTACATTTTTTGTTTCTTTAAAGAAATTTTTTTTCTTTTCTTTTGTGATTAAATTTCAATGGAATTTATTTTAATAGAGCTTGAATTTATAACCTGTAGTGACATTTAATTTTTATTAAAATCAATATATATTTCCTGATTTTCTGTTAAGCATTTTTAAACACCCAGAAAAATATAGTATTTAATTAAAAATTCAGCATTAATTATAAATATTAACTCGGCAATATATTCTTCACATCTGATATTTATTATAGAGCTCATTAGTTAATTTTTTCAAGTATATTAATAACATTAATTTACTTTATTTAAAGATATGTGTATTTTTGCTCTGCTTTAACTAGTTGTAAATTATAATATCGCGTGTTTAATTCTTAAAAGCAAGTACTAGTTTTTATTAATAATATTCTGATGACTAATATATAAAAATTTTAATTCCAGCTCGCAAAAGAATTTTAACGTTGCACAGTTTATTTCCTTATCTTTGTTTTAATGACAGATATTACCATAATCATTAAAATATCATTCAACAGCTGATTCATTCGGCTATAAATGTTATGTTTACATTTCTGCCACGTTCACCTTACCGTGGAATGCGTCATCCTCGGCTCTTGTATTTTCATCAAAATGTTGTGTGGCACCGTAAGTTCTATCCGAACCAAGTCGTTGATATTCATCTGATCGAGTGACAGTAAATCTTTCGGCTGACATTATTTAAAATTTCACTAAAGATCGAACATTAATGGAAGACGTTACCTCAGCCGAAGCTACACCCACCCACACACCACTGTTCACTGGCGTGGCTTACGCACATCACTTGCAATTTAGTTCATTATGGTTGAATGAAATTAGGTTACGCCTTTCACACGGTAATCGAGATTGAAATTTTCACTATTCAAGGTATTCTAATAAATCCAAAATTGTGAATGCAACTAAAATTCGAAAGCTCTAGATTTCTAAATGTTTCGCTAAAGTTATATACATTGTTACTTTATTGTAAATATAGCTGGCAATTTAAATGTTTTGATATGAAGAAATGTTATTGGAAGTTTTTAATCAATAAATTGTCTGATTGATTAATAATTTTGTGAATAATAAAACTATTTATTTCCATCCCTTTAATCGCCAGTTTAATGAAGCATGAGTTAAAGAGCTATGACTCTTGGTTTGTTGACATTCGTCAGTTTAATAGGCGGCGCTATGATCGCACTTCATTCACGTTTCCAGCCAAAATTTTATTTTTAGCTCGTATTGATAGGAGAAAGTGGATTTTTTACTATAACTAATCACTTGTTTTGAAATGAATGAGATATTTTATTTTTTCCTTTCTTTTTTAATTGAAATATCAAAAATTTACTGTCTAAAAAAATAAACAGGTTAAATACAGAAAGTATGATTAGAATAGGTATTCTTTATTTGTGCTTTATATTGCATTTTCATTGTTTTTTAATAAATCGTTTATTTTTAAAATAGCTTATTATTAAGAAGGGTTTTAAATAAGTAAACTGAAAGTACATAATAGTTCTCTGTAAAGTAATTACTTAGTATAATAAATTCTATAGTAATGTTGAAGATTCAAGATCATATAGAATATTAAAAGTTATTTTTACAGGAAAATTAGTGAACTATCCAGACAAAACTTGGGCTCTATTTTGGGCCCTTTCACACACACACATATATATATATATATATAAGTAAATTCTTTCCTGAAAATGACTAAAGAATTAAACATATTGATCCTCGTTTATATATATAACAAAATAGAAACATCAGATTCCGATGTTTTGTAGAGGAATTTGATGTTTTTTGCTACCCCAGAAACAGATGCGGATACAAAATTAATAATTTTAAATCCAAAAATCGCTGGTGACGCTAACGAAAAAATAAGACAAAATAGGCTCCTTCACATTTTTTTCCCTTTTTTTGGGGGGGGGGGGGTTAATAAAATAGGCTTCTTCAAAATATTTCTCTTAATAAAAAAAATCCTTTTTACAAAATTCCATTTCATGAAAAAAACATGCTCCTCATTAATTAGTTTTATTTTGTAAACAAAACAACTCGATTTCATCTTTCGTTATAAAATATATTTTTTACAAAAATCTAAAACAAATTTCACAATAATATAGAAAAAAAATCATAATAACTTTTATTTTTCATAAAATAAACCCAGGAAAAAATTTCTGCATCGAATCTTGAAAATGCACCGCTAACAATTCCAGCCAAAAAATCATTTACAATTTCTTTTTGATGTTTTACAAACTATAAATGTTTGGCGCACGTTTTCTTTAGAAAATATGCTTTGTGTCTCTCAGTAACAATAATATAAATTTCGTTTAATATAAAGCAATATAATATCATCAAAACGCGTTTCAAACAGTAACTGCCTATCAATGGGTTAAAAAGGGAAAAAAAAATGTATAATTTAACTTATTACAACGACCATTTAGAAAATGTTTTCAATTACTAAAATTTTAGACTTAGGGACCGTTCAAGTATTACGTAAGCACTAAAGGGGGAGGGGGGAGTCCAGAGTCTGCTTATTTTTTCTGACAAGGGGGAGGGGGGAGTCACGACAATTCTTACGTAAACATTAAATGGCTGCGGGCACACACACAGTTTTTCGCACTAACTTCTTGCGCTATCTTTGATCTTTCGTTTCGGCGCTTTGATGTATAAATTGCACTTCTAGTGTACTGAATCTGAACTTCAAGAGAGGAATATCAGTTGACAGGTTTACGACCGAAGATGGACTAGATAAAAGTTCCCCTTCCTTTGTCAAATTGGTAGGGTCGTGTCCCTCAAAAACCATTTAACGAGGTTTCACCCTTGTTCAGTTCGAAAACAATGATTGATTGATTGCTCTTTTAGTGTAATAAAAACTAGTACTGTTCGTCTAGACCTTAAACAACGAAGCAACTGCAGTTCAAATTCAACAAGCAAACAAGGACCGGAAACCTGCAATACCCCAGGCCACTGTTCCAGTGAAAACTTTATAACAGACAATGTTGAAACATGGGTTCAAGGATTCTGGACATCAGATTAAAATATGAACACCAAATTGAACTCCAACATTTGTATGATTTATGGCAAAAATTTTAGTTATGATGCCTAAGCAGGGTTGGCACGTTTTTGACGCATGACGGTTTTTACCGGTTTTTACCATGGTTTTTACCGTCATGTCAAAAACCTCTTTGTCAAAAATGTCGAAAACTGTCAAAAACCTATTTTTTAGCAATGTACTTTTACATTATAATAATAATTATTTTTTCCATTCTATCTTTAGTATTAAGTCATTTAACGTGAAATAATATTCAGTATCAAAAAGACTCTAAAGTATATTTATTCATCCAACAAAGAAACTTCATTAAAAAATAAATAAATCATTTAAGAATCTCAGTAAATGTAATAATAATTTTAAAGATTAAAGATTTTTACTCATACAGTCATGCAATACGTTATTCTTTCAATCCACTTGATCAATCCATAATACCTAAATAATTTTAAATAAAATGTAAACAGGACGTAAATAGTTCGACTTTATGGTAGCTTTAATAAATTTCAATAAAAAAAAATATTTCATGATTATCCAGGTAAAAATTTATATCTAAAAATATAGGTGCTAAAATGGTCTAAATTCATATATATTTACACTAAAGTTAAATAAAAACTATGGTATATAAATAGTACATAAATTGTGATTATATTCTGATTTTTCTTAAATAGTTTTGCTATTCGTTAAATTTTAATTCTAAGAAGTTTTAATTGAAATTGGGTCTTAGAAGTTTGTATCAAAATTTTAAGATTCTGCTTATTAAACTGAAAATAAAAAATCACCGTTTAATTGCATTTATGAAATGTACCAGATAAGCATTTTGAAATATTATATCTAATAATATTCAAATTTATTCAATGACCAGTCCTTGAAATCTACTGTTATACCATATAACAGCATTTTTGCATCTCTAAAATGATTTAAATATTTTATTTAAAATGTATATTGAATGTTATTTAATAATTATAATAACCTTTTATCATCATTTAATATTCATGTTCATTGCAGTTAGCAGAATATATATTAATGGAGTTTATGACAAACATTGTTCTTTAATCTTGTATTTAAAAAAATTTCCCATTTAGGAAATCTTCCTTTTAAATAAATTTAACAAATGTAATTGAAAATAATAATAATGACAAGAACAACAAGGAAAAATCAATTTAGAAATGAATTGTATGCTGCACTTACATTATAAATCGGAGAAAAATAAAAAATGATAGGTTTTTGACGGAATAAACCAGTAAAAACACGGTTTTTACCACTGTCATGTCAAAAACCAGTTTTTGACGTCAAAAACCCAACCCTGTGCCTAAGTAAGTTAAGACTTCTTCTATATCTTGTTTTATTGTTCAAAGTGATAGATAACAATATATTTAAACCATTTTGTTTTCTGTGGTTAATTTAATACAATTAGCAACAATATATTAAAATGATTTTATATATTTTGATATCATAATCCCTATATGCCTATATAAATTTGTAGGATTAATAATGTAATTGATTGGTAACTTTTTATAAGTCAAAAAGTATTGATGTATAAACTGTCATAAAATCTTACGTAAGCAAAGGGGGGGGGGGTCTAGCATTTGCTTATATTTTCTTACAAGGGGGGGGGAGGGGGTACGAAATGACGAAAAATATGCTTACGTAATACTTGAACGGTCCCTTATAAATGGTTTCGATGTTTAACAATAATTATAATCATTTTTATAACTATCTATACGTGGCTTACGTAATAAGAGTCATGATAATAGTAATATTATGTACGCTATGAATTAAACATTCATATTCCTATACTAATCATAAGCAAATTTTAAATGAAATTTCAGTTTTACAGTTTTTGATACTGCAAATTTTTAAATTTCTAAACATAGCACATTTTCAATTTTTACACCGTCGTATGGAGAAAAATAGTACTTTTAAATGCAATTTGTTAGAAACTGTATCCAGGGCCCTATTTATGCGGGGGCAGGCGGAGCAGTTGCCCCCCCCCTTCCCCCAAGAGTGTAATTGCGATTTTCGTTAGAGTGCCAAATGCTTAAAATTAGCTAAAGATGATTAAAATTCATATGTTTTCCAACATTTAAGAAGGGAATGTGGTCTGCCTTAACCTCTCTGTTTCCAGTATTTTTTTCACACATGCAGAAAACAAACTATATCATTAGAAAACTAATGATTAAAATTTTACTACAACAATTTAGTATTCTATAGTTTTTAACAGAAATTCTTCATTAATGTTTTCTTCAAATGTGACAAGTTAAAATAATTAATTATGACCAATTTTGATTTTTTTTTTTCTTTTTACAGTTTAATGTACATAGATAAGCAAAGCAAAAGTTTACGAAGAAAAATTCTTGTCAATCATTTTTTTCCTATTTATCAAGCTAGTATCTTTTATTAAAGTTGTAATGCTAGCCACATTATTCATAAAAAAAAATTATATGGATAGGTAGGAGGATGCCCCCCTGATTGATGCTTGCCCCAGGGCCTCCCTGTAGCCTTACTCGTGACCTGACTGTATCTCAATTTGTTTTTCAATTATTAAGTTTTTGTGGTTTATAATACTTTTTCTTTTTTTTTGGGGGGGGGGGGTCATTGTGGCAACAAAAGTATTTCATTTCTGGACATTAAACATGGACCAATCAGAAGACGAATAAAAATCTGGCGTCACAAGGATTCAAATATGAGTAGTAGGAAAAAGACAGTTCTAATCAGGCGATGGGAGTGTGGAGGAAGGAGATGGAGGTGGTTCCACCACCTCCATCACTAAGAGGGAGGATCACCACCGCTTCTAAGACAAAGAGGAGGTTCACCATCACCACCTGGAAGTGGAAATGAGGTGGATTCTGTTATAGTATGATAGTATGAGTATGAGAGGGCTGAATATTGAGAGGGGGGAGCAAGGGCGGCGCCAGAATTTGCCCGACGGGGGGGGGGGGGGGCACTGTATCCCCGACAGGGGGGCCAAGTTCATAATATATATTAAAGGTCAAAGCGTGCTGGACTGGGGCCTAAAAAACTGCGTGGGCAAAAATTTCATGGCCGAGCCCGACCCAGTTCGTGCAAAATAAATTAATGGTCCGATCGGCGAGAAAATTTAAAAAATCGACCAGATTATACGGTCTAGCAAGTACAATATATATACACATATATATTAGGCCGGTCAAAAATAAAAAAATAAAAGTTAAAATCTTGGCCCTACCCGACTCTATATTTCTACAAAACATGAAATTTTACTTCGATATAGTTATAAACTGTTTTGCACAGGGAGTTCTAATTAAAAATAATTCATTTTTTTTTAGAAGTGCTCTAGTCTGCAATATTTATTTATTTTTAATGAATATCTATTTACATGTAAATGGTTTAGTTATTGTTAATCCTTATTTCATGTATTGGAGACCTTAAAATCAGAAAAAAATGCCACACATAAAATCTTCTAAGACAGAATCTCATAGGAACGAAAAAAAATGCGTTATAGTTTATTAAAAAAAGATACTTTAACTTTCGGAACCGGCTTTGGAACTGAAAGTGCTTTTTATATTACTATATTCTACTCTTTAATATTTGCAACCAAAATCGAAAAAGTAAAAAATGGTCATATTGAAGAATGAGCTCAGTTATCCCATTCAAAAAACGTTTAAAAATATTAAAATAAAACGAGAAATTCGAAAACAACTTTCCCATTGGTTTAACATTATGGAGCAGGTATTTTGAAGTGAGTGAAGAGTCCCCCTAAGACAGCAATGCGTCATAGGCAGGTTCTATTTCACAGATTTTTCTGTATTTAAGTTTTATTCTAAAAATATACTATTCTTTATAAATAATACATTTTAAATTTTAATTGTAGAATAATAGTGAGTTAGACTTATAAAAATACATACATTTTTCCTAAAAATATTTGGAACGGGTCGAATTTTACTGACTTTTACTCGGACCAGGTCGTTCCGAGAAAGCGATTTTCTTACGGATCGAAGCCGGGACTGAAAATTTCTTCCCGCGCAGTTCCAGTTCAATATCGAAAAAGTTAGTTAAGCCATGAAAAGAGTGAAAACCAGGCATGGATCGGCCCGAGTATCGTAAAAGAAAACAGGCCCGAGCCTGGCCAATGTAAACAACTATCGCGGCTTATCCAGAAGAAGGAGCTCGGTGAAATTTTCTTTCCTTAAACTCGAATCGAACTTAATTTTATCTGAAGACTCGGACTAAATTTTATTTTTTGAAAGTTCTGCAGGCCCTGAAATTTATTATTCTTAAAACAGGTATTATAACACATTTTTCTATAACTTTTGTCCGAACCAGACTTTTTTTTTTCCTTTTTTCTTTCATTTTTTTCCGTTTTCTAATAAAGAGTAGAATATACTTGGAAAGAATTTTTTGACAGACGTCTGTGAATAACAGTATTTCCAGATCTAATGCAATACAAAAAGAGGAAGAGAGAGAAAAAGCATGACACTGATAAACAATGATTCTCAAGCCTTTTTGCGGCACGTATACGTGTCGCTCGTCTCCAAGGGGTATAATAAAACTTCCCAGCTGCACAAGATTTTTTAGGTCTGATTTGGGAATACTAATTTTCGATTGCAGTGCTTTTTGAAATAATGAATATGAAATTTAAAATACAGTAGAGATTATCTGGACTTCGATTAAGCATATTGTCCAATTAACCGGATCAATCAAGAACCATACTTTTTTTTTTTTTTTTTTTTTTTTTTTTGCCATTTTTTCCAAAAATTTTAAAGTCAAACTTCTTCAGGCAGGGTAAGGTAAATTTGGCAAGAAAACATGGAATTTAACTGTTAAATAACTAATTTCTAATCCTGAAATAATAAAATCACCAACAAATACAAAGACAGCAATGCATAAAACTATTTTTTTTTTTTCTAGAACCTTAGAAGTTTCCCTTCTAACGCACGAGAGTCCCACGCAGACAAAAGAATGGCCTCTGTGAACCAGAAGACTATCAAGAATTTCTTTTCCCTATCACGATGATTTTTTAAAATGTATTTACTGTACAGTGTATGTATATAATCTCTATGTGTATTTCTATGTACAACTTTGTGCCAATTTTGCAAAAAATAAAATTTTAACTAAAAGAAAAAAAAAAACTTCTAAACACGCCATTTTCAATATGCTAAAATGTGCATTACCACAATTGCCAGTCCGAAACCTGGAAAGAATGTGAAGGAAAGTTGCCTAAAAACATTGCCCGATGCGTTTATAAAGTTTCCCAATTATCCGGATTTTTCATTAACTGGATTATCCTCGATACCGAGCGGTCCGGATAATTACCTCGATACCGACCGGTCCGGCGTTCTACTGTGTGTATTACTGAATGGAAAAATACAAATGAAAACTTACATAATTAAGACAAATTAAATTATTATTATCAACAAAAGTACGAATTCTGCGTATAAAGCAGTTTTAAAATTAAAACAGTCGGGTAAAAATATCAAATCACATATAAACACAAAGAAATAAAAAATCATTTGGACTTATTCGTATGAAATTCTTGAAACTTTTTATATACAGCAGAAAAATATTAAAGTTCGTACTTTCGTAAAAAGAAGGAACTCATAAAATATTTATAATTAGTAGAAATAATAATTTTAATGCAAAATTTGCAAAGTCGTAAACTCTATTTTTTCATAGTCAAAATTTTTCTTTAAAAGTTCATTGTAGCATTGTTCTTACGGTTTCTGATTAATTATAAAATTTTGTTAAAAAAAAAAAAAAAGCGCAATAAACAAAAGAATTTTAAAAAAACTTATTTCCATATTTTAAAATAAAAATACTAAATCAGGAAAATAATTAACTCCTATTATCTGTGGTCAATGGACAATTGTCGATAATAGAGTACTGCATCTAATTAACTCTGAAACATCCTTCCAATCTATCACAACAGGTGTTTTTCTTGTAATTCCCATAGCAATAATAAAAAATATAAATATTATTTTTACAACCAATCAGTAGGAACACGTTTGCTAATGCTAAACAACGTACTCATCAACCTCTTTATCATTCCATTACTCGAAAAGTTTGTTTTATATTAAGTTGAAGAATAGAATTTGAAAATTAGTCAAAACAGACAGACATGCATTTCCTTTTACTGAATCGCAACTGTTCTCTGCAGTTTAAACATGATAAATTCAAATCTAAATAAGAATAAATGTAAAAAGAAACAGCATACTTGCTAAGAATGATATCCTTTTCCATTCCATCTGAACACGTTACTGTACTAAATATTAATTTCTTTTATTTGAATTCAATGTATTTGCATGGTGTGAAATTAATTAGTTGAACTACAGTTTTTGAAATGCGTAACTTTTATAACTTTATAAATATCACGTTTTACTTTTTTCATAATTTTAATCAAAGCAGATTTTTTTAGCTATAGCTATAATAATAAAAACAATGGGAAAAACATCTTCAATTTCCTTTTGTTTTAGAATGTATATCGATCGAATGCAGAAAGCGTGATATTCCAAATTTTGATTCAAATCTGAAACAAAGAGTTTAAATACAATATTCCGAAGAGAAATATAAATGAAGTGAAAACTTGTGAAATAGTTGGGAATCTTAAAGTGCATTATTTTGATAACAGCGAAAAGCGACCCCTCAATTAAAAATATATCGCTGATCCGAACCGCGAATTATGCAGGAGGTCTAGCTGTGGTCTGCGTGGGCCAAAATTTCTCGCCGAGTCCTTCTCGACAATGCTGAAATATCCCTGTGATTTGAAGAGGTTTTCTATTATTTTAAGCAATTTCTTTCTTCTGACTGGAGATTTTTTGAAAATGTTGATCTTCGGTTTCTGATTTTTACGTATTTTTAGTTAAAAGGGGTTTATAAATTACTTTTCTAAATACGAAAAAGTACTAAGCAGCACAGCTGCCAGAACATGCGTGTAATTTGGTGAACATGCTGCTTTAGGTGCGAGTATTTTAGGTAATTGGTGTTTTTTACTGTATTTTTTAAGGGGGGGGGGTAGAAAGGGAAAAGTTAATGTGCATTTTTTTCTGTTTTTACGGAATATAATCAAGGGAAAAAGAAGTTGAATCCACGGATTATTTTTCGAGCATAGAGTCCTCCACAGATTGGGTTATACCCGACTTAAACTAGTTAATTCCATATCCATTTCAACCTGAACCAGTTTTAAAAAATTAGATGACACCGAACTCAACAAACTCAGACCTAAAACCAACAGTATTCTATCCGAACCCAATCCCAACTCGAAATGAAAAACAAACTTCCATCTTGTAAAGCAATAATGGAAAAGTAGCCTACAATAATACCACTCCTATAAATTATATTTTTTTTATGTAGAAAAATCAATATATCTGTATATACACTCATTGACACCCGGATAAATATAGTTTTTCATTTAAAAATATGTTTCGGAGATACTTTTGAGAAATCAGGTAGAATCGAACCTACATGCTAAAACTATTAAAATAAATCCGACTCGAAAAATAGAAGTCAATACGAAAAAATATTAACTTTAGCCAGATCCGACTCAAACTGCCTGTTGAGTTGAGTTTAGTTTCCTGAGGTGAATGCAGAACTCTACCAGAAACTCGAGCCCGACATCATCACATTTTGACCTGAACGCCTGAACCCAAAATATTTCAACATCAACCAGACCCCAACCGTAACTAATGAAAATATATATCCACATTGTAATGCAGTTATGTAAAAAATTGCATCTTCAGTATCAGTTTTAACTTTTAAGTTAAAAATCAGTATAGATAAACTCATTAACATTCATATATATAGTTTTTCATCGTAAAATAAATTTTGTAAATTCTTATGAGAGTTCAATTCATCTCGAATCAAGAACCATAAGTGCCAACATCCAACCTGAACCTGAAACTATTAAAGTTAACCAAACTGGAATCCGACTCACAACGACAAAAAATTGGGCTCAACCCGATCCGGTCCAGACTGCGAGTCGGGTCAGATTCAGTTTGCCCGACCCGATGCAGTATTCTACTTGTCATCCAAGACAACCCCGACAAAATAATTTTCGTTTGCGTACTCTTAACCGAACCAAAATTTCTTCATGTCAAACCAACCGTAAATCCACAATCAGCGGAAATTCATCCACAATTTATTGTAGTTAAAAAGTAATAATACATGATTATAACTACAGTATAAATCTTATCTTTTTTTGTTGAAAAATAAGCATGTACAGACTCATTCATGTATCATCCTGTGTAGTAATCCATGTAGATTTTTAATTTAAGAAATTATGAAAAAAAAAAAAAAAAAAAAAAAATCGGGTTTATCTGAACTCAAATTTCAGTCAGAAACCGACTCATATCCAAAAGAATTAGTTTAGTCAATCCGACTTTAATAAAAAAAAAAAAAAAAAAAAAAAAAAAAAAAAAAGCACCACATTTCGATTTAACACGACCGGGCTGAAATTCAAACGTCAAAATATTTTCCCCGACGACATAGAATTTTGGCCCCGGTGGGGGAGGGGCAGTTATGCCCGACGGGGGGGGGGCATATGCCCCCCCGGTCCCCCCTCTGGCGCCGCCTTTGGGGGGGAGGGTTTTTTTTATTTTCTTTTTAAGATGGGGTTTAAATATTTTTTTAGTGATTGGAATCAACTTAGTGCAGGAAGGAAATTTGAACATGTTGAAAAATGTGAAGGGTTTTGATTCTGTAATAATGTGAGAGGAGGGCTTAATTTTTAGGGAGGCTTATTTTTTTTTAGAAAGGGCTTAAATGTATTTTTTTTTTTTTTTTTTCCTTAGATTGAACTTAGAGTAGAAAGGAAATTTGAACATGTTGAAAAATGTTAGGTGTATCCGATATTGTTATAGTATGAGAGGGAGAGCTTAATTTTTAGGCAAGCTTGATTTTTTTTTTTTTTTTTTTTTTTTCGTTTTTAGCAGCGCCACCTATCGAGATTTCGGATAATTATCGCTTTTTTTTTTCGTTAATTTATGCTTTTAAAATTAATATTTTTATCTCTTTGCTGTCGGAGCATGTGATCGAGTTAGTATATAATAGAGATGGGCATTATTTAACATAACAGGATAAATATTCGTAATATTAACCAGAAGCTTATTATTCAATAACAGATTACCATAAAGTCCCTGTTAATTTTGGAACGCCTCGTATGATAAGCATTTTAAAAAGAAGAAACAAATAGTAAGGCTGAAAATCATTTTAGGAATACATATTTATAAATTAATAAAAATTTAGCTATATATAAAAAAAAATTCCAACTTATAAATCTATTTGAATTCTGGGGCAAAGAATTTCTATTACTGCAGAAAACAAAAATCCCCAACTGCATTAAAACGCTTTTGAGACAGGAAGAGAAAAAAAAAAAATCGACGCACAAAAACAACCCTATGAACAGGCACGTAGCCAGGGAGGGGGCTGAAGCACCCCCCGAAAGTTTGAAAAGACTTTACAAAATTATCTCTATGATAATAAAATAAGTTTTGTTTGTTTTTATCTTCCATTACATTAAAATCAATTTCACTTTTAGCTGCAAAAATATTTATTTATTTAATTACAGTTACAGTAATCCTTCATTATATCGGTTATTTGGATATTTTTTCTTAGTAGATATTTACCAGAAAAAATATAAATTCTTTTTAAAATGCAATTTTAACTGCCTTTATGAGTAGTAAAATTCGATCAAGTGTAATTCCGTATCATTAATTGGATTAGGAAAAATTAGTGTAATACAGATACGGCGTATTAACTTTAGGAGACAGATATTAACATTTACTTACATGTTATGATCTTCCTTAATTTTCTTTATCTTCAAAGATATAAACGAAACTTAGAGCGGTGGCAATGTTAAAATATTTTACAGAGAAAGGAGCCAAAAACTTTAATAGCCACCTGGTAAAGTCATGTGAAAAAATAGGATTTTAAAGAAAGTATCTTTGATAATTATGTTATAACTATAAAAATAATTTTTCTATTAAAAAGAAACTACTAGAATGCATTTTTGAAAAGTAATGATGCGATGAAAAAAATATGGTATTCACTTTCAAAATTCAAAAGATGCCACGGCGGCGGCATACCCAATGAACAACTTTTTTGTGAATTGTTTGTATGTGAATCTTTAATAGTAAGAAATTATGCGCAAAGTAGCTGGTTTGTCTGGTTAATTTTCTTTATATTTTGTAGAACTATTAACTTCAGGGATGGATACCCCTATGTAGAGATTTTTTTAAGTTTTTCATAGTACCACCGAGAGGGTTTTCGATCCCGTCAGCACACGTATTTGGATAAAACTTACCCCAACTACACTGTGAGGCCAATCTACAAATCTAGGCGTGTGTGCTGACGGGTTAGGGGATATTATTTATATAGAGACACTTTAAGTTGTGTCTAGGGATGAAGTAAAAATTTAAACAACAACACTGGTCCAGTTTACAGCCAGAAATTTAATTTAGTAATATAAATGAAGGGTATTCTGAGTTCAAGAAAGCGAATTTCATCAAAATAGTTTCTGGATTTAAAAAAAAAAAAAAAAAAAAAAAAAACTTTCTGAATCGCGAATTTAATGACGGAAAATACAGTTTTTTGTCATTTGACTAGATAAGATAAAAAGAAAAATGTTAATGATTGTTAATGGAATATTTTAAGTAACTAGAAAATATGATATGAAAGGGCAAAAATATTTTTTCAGACGTGTACCATTTTTTTAATTGCAAAATCATAAAACAGCACTATGGGTGTACTAAATCTTGAACTAACTTACGTAAAAATTATTCCAAGAATATTAACTTTTTCTGGCAGCAAGTCTTGTTTAGAAATTAAAATTTAGGATTGTTTGGATGTTAGCGTTCGGAACAATTTGACATTGGTGGGGGTTTGTGAAGTACTCGATATGAGCCTACAGTATGGCAAGCAACTTGATTCGATATTGCTATGTAATTGCAGATGACTTAGATGATGCCACGAAGAAAAACATTTTTGGTTCCATTTTACTTTCCAAACAACCATATAGTTTTCCAATAACTGTAGGAAAGAAAAAAAATAAGAAAAATGGAAGAAAGATCCAGAAATAATATTTCCTTTTCTTACATATTCCAAAACGTATTTATTGTAAGCCTTGTTTTTTGTTTTTTCTTGAAAAGATAGGTACAATAAAAGAAGAAGACTAATTTCTACATGTTTCAGACATTGAAAAAAAAGCGAAATGTGTTTTCTTATGCAATTCTTATAATGCATGCAGTTAGATTATTCCAAACCGTATTTTATTTTAGCGAAAAAAATAAAAATTTCTTCAGGAATGTTGCAAATCAATATTTTATTGTTGTGTTTTCAAAAAGCTTCAGAAAAAGAAGAAATCAGAGCAGCTCTTAGACCAATACTTGAAACAATCTTACTTTGCGCAGCAAAAAATACGCCACTTTGAGATGACCACGATGATGATTCTATAACGTTAGAGAAATCTATATGAAAAAGACTGTTAGCTAAGAGTTCTTTGAAATTTTGAGCAAAGTCTAAAGAGAATGAATTGAAACGCGATATTATAAATATCCGTAGAAATACTATTTACTTCACCCAAGACATTTAGAATAAAATTATTAAAATATCTCCGGATACAGTTACCGAAGTATTAATTATCAAAATAAATAACGTGATCTGTTTTGTTAGTGCAAACAAAACGCGTAACTTAATTGCTAATGAAACTCAACAGAACAGCTTGACTTTTGTCTTAGATATGTGGACTATTAAAATATTCACAAACCCCAATAATTCAGAAAATCCTCTTAGGTTTTATTCCAATAAATGTCTTCTCTGCCAAAAATTCAAGAAAAGCAATATTATAACATTGTAATCAACTATGCCTTGACATGTATAAATGCGTTACAAAGGCGTATGATGAAGCAGCTAATAAGTCTGGTCTTGTTGGCGGGGTCCATTCTAAAATTTTCCATAGTATCCAAAAATTAGATACATCAACTTTGAAAGCCATCTGTTAAATCTTGCCTTGTCCAACAGCATGCTAATTCCCATAATCCGAAAGTATCATGGACGTGTTAAAGCAGTGGCAAAGATTTTTAAAAATCATCTAAAGGCTAATTTAGTGTTTCAAGAAGCAATTGCATAATGTACCGCATTAAACAAAAGAAAATGACTTCTCCGCATTTGTGATACAAAATTTATCGAAAGAATATCATGAAAGCATATTAACTTTTGTTGAGCTACTTACATTTGTTTTAGCTCAGAAATTATTTTGAAAAACACATGCACGATTTCTTTGGTAGCTGGAACTTTTTTAACAGTCGGGAGAAGAATGATTTTCTCATAAGCCTGTCTGTCTGTGAGAAGGTTTTCTGTCTGACAAAGTCATAGTGAGTTCTTCAAGAAAGGTTTTGTGACATGATATCGGCTATAACTTATGTTAAAAATGTCCTAATTGTTTAACATATATATAGAGAAAAATGCAGTAGAAATCTTTTGTGACATATTTTGTAGTGCATCAAAACTTCGGGAACACATCTTTCAAATTAAAATAAAAATCCCAAGACTAACATTTAGACAGACAACACGCACAAACCTTCAAATTACATCCGCTGAAGAGTATTACAATATCACGGTCTTTATTCTCCGTGTAGAAAGACTAACTCAAAATTTAATTTGTATTCAAAATTTAAAGATCTAATTTCGACTGAAGACATTTAAGAGATTTCCCATTATTTCCCATCATTTAAGAGATTTCCCCCCAATTTGCTTAACTGAAAAAAAAAACAAGCAAATTAGAGAATCTGTCACAATATTTTCATGATAAAGTGTCAATGTAGCAAGTGAAAGCTGAATATGAGTTAGCGTGCAAACAAATTGTTGACACCAACACAGAGGTCCTAAAAGTTTTAGTACTTTTAATGTGACTTTTAATACAGTCAGTGTTGAAAGATCTTTTTCGACAGTGAAATTATTTAAATCTTTGCATCGAATCATTATGGCCGATGAGAGACTGATAGCTTTGCAATCATTTTCATTCATTGGGATATTACAGTAGATCTTTATAAGTTAATCAGCATCATGGTTAGGAAGAAATTACGACGATTGCTTCTACTGCATTAGCAAATTTATTGTACTAACAATGCCGGACTCTTCCACGCTAATATTAATAATGTGTTTTAAATCAATTCATGTTACTTGTTTGCATTTCAATATATTTTTTTTAACTTTTTTCTTATAGGATACTTGAGGCTCAGCTCAAAATTGTTATTTTGTGATTTTTAGGTTTCAAGGATTTTTTTTAACTCTCCAGTTTTCGAACTAATTTGGAAACTGAAAGTGCTTTTGAATGTCAAAAATTGAAAAAAATAATAATAATACGAAATAACAATATTTGACATGGTTATCAAGTATCCTCTGCAGGAACATATTTTAGGTTAAGCCTTGATTATTTTTAAATTTTTTGCTGTAACTTATACAAATTACTTTTGTAAGATCAGAAATTTTTTTCAAAATTCAGCCCCTCCTGAAAGGAAATCCTGGCTACGGGCCTGCCTATGAAACTTTGCTTTTGACGCGTCACTGTCGATCTACGATTCCAAGACATTAAAAATCCCTTTGGTCTCTTTCCTTTTGCATTGTCCAAGACATTAAAAATCCTTTTGGTCTAATCAAGGAAGCCAATCATAGGAAACTTGTCCTTTTGCTATCTCAAAAGTTCACGTGATAAAATCTCTCAAAAGCTATTCGTTGTTGATTATTCTATGAATATTTAAAAACACCTGGCTTCGATTCTTCACAGAATATATTTTGTTTGAATTTTTTATAACGCTCACAGTTACAAAAATTAAAGCAATAGATTCAGTTTTAGAATAACGAAAACATTTATTGAAAAAAAAAAATAGCTCGAATAATGAAAATTGCTTTTATCAAGCAAATAGGTAGAATACTGAAAATGAAATGAGGGGGAAATGTGTTTTTATTCTAAAGTACGTGAAGTTAGTGAATGACGCTTGCAGATTATTAAAAAGCAAGGAGATAATGTCGGCCATCTTTGGTCATATTTTTAATGTGATGGAATCTCTGTTTGAAAAATGGAATTAAAGAGATTTACGGATTTAATTGTTGATAGAAAGCTGTTTTATCGCTCGAGCACGGGACATAATCTTTCGTTGGTGTAGTTAGATGGGTAAAACGGTGGCAATCTTTGAGTTTGAATTAGAGGTCTGCACGGGTCGAAATTTCCAGGACCGGGCCCGGCCCGGCCCGAACGAAAGAAATATTGGCCCGACCCGGCCCGGCCCGAAAGTTAAAATTTCGGCCCGAGCCCGGCCCGAACGAAAAAAATAATGGCCCGACCCGGCCTGGCCCGAAAATTAAAATTTCGGCCCGAGCTCGGCCCGGTCCGGAAAAAAGTTTAAAATTCGGCCCGAACCCGGCCCGGCTAGAGTGAATTTCTACAGAACATTGATCTTTAATCTTATGGAAGAGTTTTGACCAAAAAGAATTATATTAGTCTTTTTTTTTCTCTCCATGCTTATAATCTCCATTTATGCAGAAGTGCCGTAGGCTGCAATATTTATGCTTTTAAATGAATCTTTGTTTGCAGTGGCGTAGCTAAGGGGGGCGTCCGCCCCGGGCGCCGAGGCCTAGGGGCGCCAAATTGAGAGAAATTGTTATATATCTATATTGGGGTGGGAGCGCAAAATTTCTTGTTGGCCCCGGGCGCCAAAAAACATAGCTACGCTACTGTTTGTTTGTTGTATGTAAATGTTTCAGTTATCACTAGTATTATTAATCCATATTCCCTGTAATGGAGACAAAAAATCGAAAAAGCGGTATATGGTAAAATTTCCAAAGACGAAATCGCTTTGGAACGAAAAAAAAATGCATTCTCTTCTTAACAGATGTAAATGTTTAATATATTTTTTTCTCTCGTCTTGTTGTATTCATTTTGCATGGATGAACATTTTAAAAGAAACTTTCAGTTTTCAGTTTAAAAAAGAATTCTGTCATAATCATGTTTCTTTTTTTTTTTTTTTTTTTTTTTTTTTCTGTGTGTGTGTTTAATTCTACTTTAAAACATTTAGTAATCTACGATTCTTTAAAAGGAATAAATTCTAATGTTTAATTGTAGAATAATGACGGCTTAAAAGTATATGCTTTTTTTGCAGAAATTTTTAGACAAAACCAAATATTACTGACTTATAAAAAGTCGAGAAAAGGATTTTCATATAAGATTCAATAGGAACTGATTATTTTGGTCCATGAAAACTAGGAAGAATGGAATCAGTCTCGGCTTCGTACGGAATAAAAAAAGTTAGGCCCGGCCTGATATTCCAGCAAAAAAATTAAGGCCCGAGCCCAGCCCGGCCCGAAAACATTAGTGACTAGGCCCGGCCTGGCCTGGCCCCGCCCGAATGTCATTATTGGAAATCGGCCCGCGGGCCCGGCCCGTGCAGACCTCTAGTTTGAATATTTAAAAGGGATATTACTATGTACTCATGGTATTTAGGGAAGGGGGAGGGTATTCTGGCGCTATGATTTTTATTTAATAAAATGTTTATTGCTGTTTTTTTTTTATCATTATTATTTTGTCAATATTGCGTCGTTAGAAAATACGAACTGGAAAACATTACTTTTGTAATTGTATTTTACTGAAAAAAAGAAGAAAAATAGCCTGGTGAGGACACAGTAGAGGTCTGTACGGGCTCGGGCGTGGCCCGTACCCGGGCCGGGCCGACAAACAACATTGACGGGCCGGGCCGGCCGAATTGAACGGGCCAGACGGGCCGGGCCGATAAAAAAAATTTTCGGGCCTGCCGGTCCGTTCTGAAAATTTAAGCAGAAACGATAAAATATGAGCTATTTTGAACGAAAATGGTTTTAATGAGAATAAGTATAAATGTGGCCGTTCTAGTTTGACAGCATCAATATAAAAATGCACAGTGTATCGGCATCGGAGAATTACATTATGTGTAATCCGTTTTAATATTTTTTTAGCTGACTCATGCCGGTCCGAGATCACGCATGCATTATTTTTCTACATATAGACTGGCCGGACCGGTACTAGACTTAATTATTGGCAGAAAACATGATTTGTAAAATTATTAACAGCGATAAAGAACTTATGTTAGCTTAGTCTTCGGATATATACTTCTTGATGATTTTTAAATTAATTTCTCAATAATGCGAAAGTTTGACACATTTTCTTATTAATTTTAAATTGAAAAAGTATAAAAGTGATAAGCCTAACTATTGAAGGGATTTGGAATCGAATAGCGTTTTTCATTTTTGGTAAATAAAATACTTGTATAACCTTGTTGAGATATAATAGTTTCTCAAATGAATGCAGGTTTTTCTCCTTTCCCTTGCTATTGCTTCCGGAAATTCTATTCATAACGCTAATTATGACAGTATTTTATTTGTTTGCAGTATTCTTTAATTGCTTCTATCAAAAAATGGATAACGCCATTCGATTATATACTTTCTGAATAAAGATATCTGCTAATCTTATGCATTTCTGAGAAAAAAAAAAAAAGGAATTTAGAAATGTATCAGAAAGGAGCTTCTTTGAATTTAAGAATGAATTTAGATTTGAAATCTATAATAAAATGATATAGAAATATATTTATAAATCTTCTTTTATTAAACAGCTTCAAAATTAACTATGTTTTAGCTTTCTTTCTTTTTTCTTTTATTCTAAGCGACATTAATATTTTAATGAATCTTTATTCGAATGTTGAAAGCCTAAGAATCTAAGTAATCATTAATGTTGTTAATGTGTATTTGCTGTAAAATATACTGTAAAATCATTTTCTAGATTTGTATGCAGTATTCTTTAAAGGAATCTTAGTTATATGATAAAAATCTGAATATTTTAGAAATCATAGAAATTGTAACGGGCCGGGCCCGGGCCGGGCCGGTCCGAAATAACTTTCCTATGGGCCGGCCCGGGCCGGGCCTGGAAATTCCGGCCCGTGCAGACCTCTAGGACACAGCCATTCGAAAAGGGATTGGGGGGGGGGGGAAGGGAGGCGGTCCCGACGGACGCGGAAATATATAGGGCCCCAATTATACTACCAACGTCATTTTTTGGCCTGTCACAAGTTTTGGGGAGGGGATTTTAAATACGTACTTGCACATACGAAATTTGTGGGATGAATGACAGTTGATTAAAAATATACAAGTAATGTTGCGTGCTCTTGTGGGATAAGCTTTGAATATGCGTTGACACATATTGATTCGGGGATGTCAAAATTCGAACTTCAAATCAAGGTGCTAACAAATAAAGATCTTTTTTTTTGTTTTTTTTTGTTTTTTTTGAACAAATCGCATTGTTAAAACGGTGTTGTTTTTATGGAGGATATTTCTGATCGTTTAGAAAAAAATAATTTCTAAACCGTCAGTTTTGGAGTCATTGTAACAATTGCAAAAATGCTTTAAACTTTCTTCTGCATCATATAAGTATTAATTTACATTAAAATAATTATTTTTTAAATTGATAAGAAACTACATATTTTATACAGTGTTCAGTAAGTTTCCTATAACTTTTATTTAGAAAACGTTTTTATGTGTTTTAACAAGTAAATCAGAAAAAAAAAGTTCTACGGGCAAAATTTACTGAGTTATGATACTTATAAATTTTCAACGAGGAAAAATGCATTTTTAGTGCAAGAAAACGATAATAATACGTGAAATGTAAAGTACCACAGCTAACTAAGTTTTTGTCTTGCAAAAATTAAAATTTTAACTGTATGTTGATTTTAAAGGCGCAGGTTTATCTGAACTAAAACAGCGTCTATACTTATGTATCAAAATTATTCAAGATACCTTAATTAACGGCCCTATAATTAAAATGTCTGTTGACAGCATATTATCATCGATTAGTTATACGTTACAAAAATAACAGGTTTTTGAAACCTGTTACCTGTGAATGTGTGGAACGATGTAACCTGTTAACCAAAATAACTATATTTCCCATCTCTGGTATGTAATGATCTAAATCTTCAGGTTCTTATGTACTCCGCTATCACTGTTTACAGAGAATATGATTTTAGATTATGACATATGGTATGATTTTAGATTGGTTATTTTGTATGTTGATACTATTAAGACTTAGATGATTTTTAAAAGAATTTCACAACTGTTTTATTGATTCTTTGAAGGAATTCAATAATAAGATTTAATAAAAGATAGCCGTTTAGATTTAATGTGAATATATACAATTTTTTATTTATATTTTAAAGACACTTCTAAACAATGAATAATTTTAAGGTTCACATTTGCGAAAAAGGATGTTTGTAGTTAATATGATTGATTGTAATAAGCTAAAATTAAATAATACTTCATATATTTATAATATCTCAAGTTATAAACTTAAAATCTATATCAATTTTTTTTAAATTTACTATTATTTTCTAGTTACCTGCTCACTATTAGTATCATCTCATCGTCGCTAAGAGTTATAATCTCCATTGCAGAGTTTTCCTATTAAACAGAATGTTTTTAAGTACTAATTATTTTTTTATTGGTTAGGGGAAAAAAAGTATTTACATTTTCCTGCGTTGATGGTAAGCTGTCACTTATGAAAACTTCAGATTCACTTTGTGAAAGATCCCATTCAGGGTTGGAATTTTGCATCTCGATAATTAAATCTTCATCGATCTGGTAAAAAAGCATTATTATAAAAAAAAATTCATTAATGAACGTTAATTATTATTTTGTAAAATTAAGTTTAGTAAAGATTTCCCTTCCAAAACTAAATTTTAGTACCTCATTGTTTTGAGGGAGATCCCATTCAGGGTTAGAATCCAACATTTCAGTGATTAAATATTGATCAATCTGAAAAGAAAAGTATTATATATATATATATATATATATATATATATATATATATATATATTCAATAAATTTGATTTGAAAAATAGAGTTCACCGATTTTTGTATGTATGTATGTGTATAATTTTCTAAATATGTATATAATAACATTTCGCAGTTGTTATAAAAATTAAAAAATATATATATATTTAAAAAATATTTTTGCAAGTTAAAAAAAAAAAAAACTATCAAAACCTTTATAAAAATATTTCACATTAGTTTTTAAAAATTAGCAATCTTAGCACTTCGAAGAAATATATACTAAAATAAATTTAAAAAAATAACTATCGTCACATTTATAAAAATATTTCCTGATATTTTTAAAAGATTAATAATATTAGCAGTTTAAAATAATAATAATAATATAAATAAATAAATATGAGTTTAAAACAAATTAAAAAAAAATAACTATATAACCTTTATAAAAATATTTCACATTAGTTTTTAAAAATTAGCAATCTTAGCACTTCGAAGAAGTATATACTAAAATAAATAAACATAAGTTTAAGATAAATAAAAAAAAAAAAAATAAATAAATAAAACATAAGATTTATAAAAATTTCTGTTAGTTTTTAAAATTTAGTAATCTTACCATTTTGAAAAAGTAAATAATAATATTAATAAATAAACGTAGGTTTAAAAAAAAAAATGAGCATCATAAGCTTTACGAATTATTTCACGTTAGTTTAACAATCTTAGCACTTCGAAGAAGTACATGTTTTCCGGATTCGCCGAACGTCAATCATTCTGCCATCCTATCAATTAAGTGCTTCCGTTAGAAAAATGCCTAAATAGTTTGTTACTTTAAACCCGAAAACGATTAAGAGGGGAAAATACAAGGGATCATACTGAAGTTGCATATTGCCAACGCTTAGTTCTTGATCCCCATGAATCCAAACAAAATCACAAAGAGTTACTACATTTTCGCCCACTCACCCGCACGTTTGAATATATTTGACCGGGTGTAACATCTTTAAAATTTATTTGAAACGATTTTTCCCCTTAGGCCGTAATGTAATGGAAAATTTTTGATTGTGCCTGTAAAGAAACTAATCATGATAGAAACTTAATTTTCAATAGGGTTCGTGTTAGGATAAACATCAATAACATCCAAAAATTTCATGGCAATCCTAGCATATTTACGAGAGTTAGAGCGCGGACAAACGGCCAGACAAACCGAAAGCATAAACACCATTAAATTTTCTTGGAAAATGTTAAAAAATCAGAATTTATAGCTCATGAAAAATTCAGAATATCTTTATGTAACATTGTTTTTATTTTAACGCTTCTAATGTCTGAAAACTTCGTATTTTTTATTCTTATAAATAATTACGTAATTTGAAAACTTTAAATTGCGGTTTGCAAGAAGTTGTATATTACCCAAAGTGTGTTAAGCAATGAACTGCAAAGCTAAAGTTGAAGCTTCTGATCTGCAGATTTACTAATATATATATTGATAATACTTTATCATGCATGTGTATGTATAATTTTCATTTTAAAATAAAATTATTAAACAAATATTCTGTAAGGTTAAAAAAAAAAAAATCTGATTACTTTGATTAAAAATAAACACGGGTACCTCCCTCCCCATTTCAGCAATAAATATTGTATTCTTTGTGAAAAAATGAGAAATCTTAAACATAAAAATCTAGCAAAATGAAATTTGTATTTTATTTAATTTTTTTATCTGCTTTTTTTTTTTTTTTTACCTTACCTAAAACAACGAAGAAAATAAAACAAAATATTTACCAACAAAACACCTTCACCTCAGTTTTCCCAATGTTTATTTTTTTTTTTCTACATAATATCTAATTTCTTCTACTCCTGTCTTCAATCGTGTATCACAAGTCATAATAACCATATTACAACATACATTTTGAATGCCGAGGTTCAACAAATGCATTGTTTTGCAGACTGGTGAAATCTAATTGTCGGGAATACTTTAACACGTGTTTCGAGCATATTAAAAGATGTCAGTTATTCTCATTTCAGAGGTATCAAGGACATATGAAATATAATTAAAGAAAATTCAGCTGCAAGTTTTTAGATGTCGCGAATTGATGTTTATATTAAATAAATACGTACAAGGTGATTCTGTGCTGGGAGCTGGGCCGGCCGAATGATTCCGAATTTTCTAACGTTCCGGGCCGATAAGAAAAAATTTAGATGGCCTACCAGCCCATTATAAAGATTTAAGCTGAAACGATAAAATATGAATTTTTTTCCATGAATATGGCTTTAACGACAATAAGTATAAATGTGTGTCACGAGCCGATACTAGTTTGACAACATCAATACAGAAATGTATCTTGTATAATGTAGATTACATAATCATATTTAATAATTTTTTGAAAGATTGAAGGATTTAAGATTAATTAAATTTGAATTTACCGGGATTTTGTGCAATATTTATAACTCCCACTTAAATCTTTTATTTTAAATTGTTTTCTTAGTGTTTTGTAGAATTATAAAATGTAAAAATATGATGTTCTTACAATATAAATATAGAAATATTTCTGAATTGAAAAACTGCCATCCCCATCCCTCGGCTCCAAGATAGCTGAAAAGATACAAAGGCAAAAGAAATCATCCTTTTAAAAACATTTTTGTTTATGTAACAGTAGTAGGGAAACGACAGTACGGGGACAGCCGCAGGCGGCATTGCGGCACCGTGCCGCCTGCGGTGCCTCCTGCGGTGCCTCCGTGCCTCCGGCTGTCCCGCCTGCGGTCCCACCGCCACCACCATCTTACCCCCGCCCTCCAGCGCCCACCGTGCATCCCCCTCCCCGAACGCCCCCTAGTGGAAAAAAGGAACATTCTATTATAACAGAGAGGTGATCAACCTTCCCTAATTAAAAATATTATCAATCACATCTCAACACGGAATCATACTACAAGATGAAGATTAAATTTATATTTGAATTTTGAACAACCGTAATTTTAATGAGTATTATTAATTAAGCGAAACAATTAAAATCTCAGTTTTTAACCCTTTTATTTAGATTTCTTCAACTACAAGATGAGATTATCAATTTAACACAAGAAAGTTAAACATATATTTGAATTTTGCTTGATAGACATCTTAATGAGTAGTATTAATTAAGTAAAAACAATGGAAAATATCAAGTTTTATAGAAAAAGACAGATTTCTTACGATTTTTATCAACTTAAAAGAGAAAACTTAAACGTACATTTCAGTTTTTCAACAGCTATAACCTTAATGAATATCGTTAATTAAGTAAAATACAATGGAAAATATCAAGTTTTTTTTTTTGAAAAAACCAGATTTCTTACGATTTTTTCAACTCAAACTTCAGAATACCAATTTGAGAGAAAGAAACTTAACCATGTATTCCAGTTTTGAACAACCATTTCCTTCACGAGCATTTTTAATTAAATAAAACAACGGAAAATATTAAATTTAACCAATTTCTTTAGAATTTTTCAACTATAATATCAACTTAAGAAAGGAAGCTTAAACATTTATCTTAGTTTTTGAGTAGCAGTCACTTAATGAACATTGTTAATTAAACAAAAAACAATGGAAAATATAAATTTTAACCGATTTCTTTAGATATTTTCAACTTAAAAACGAAATTTAAACATACATTTTTAACATTCGAACAACTATTACCGGAACGAATTTTAATAATTAAGCATTTAACAAACGAAAATAGTGGTATTTTTATTTATTTATTTATTTATTTATTTATTTATTTATTTTTAAGCAAGAAGGCCAATTGTATAAACTTTTACAGTAATTTGACATTTTAACATACTTAAAAAAACTAGTTACATAAGATTTCAAACTTTAGGTGACTAAATCTCAAGATATATTTTTCTCGAAAACAAATATAAAATACATTTTTTAAACTAATTTCCTCAATCTTACGAATTCAACAGGATTTTTACCGATGCAAACATTAGAAGTGAACAACAAATTCTCTCCCCATCTAACCTCAAAATTCCTAAAGGGAAGAGTACAATGGGTTTTTCGACGTCACACTTCGTAAGGTTTTCATTCAAGAAAAATATCTTTTACGTTATAAAAGTCGTTTTCTTAGAAGGATATAAACTTGTGATTTTTGTTTTTGAACAATCATAATCTTAATATATATTAATAATTAAGGAAAAACAATGGAAAATAATATTTTTTAAGGAAAAAGACGAATTTTATCGAATTTGATTAATTTTTACACTAGTATTTTCAAAAACAACATGGAAATATCGATTTTTTAACTGAAGAATTTAACTGATGTTTTAGTTTTAACAACAGAAACTTAATAAGTATCATTAATTAAACAAACAAACAAACAAACAAAAATACTGATTTTCAAGAAAAGACGAATTTTTATACAAATTTTCAACACTTTACCTTTCTGAAATATTTATGTTATCAAACACCAAGTTATTTAAAATATAAATATTATGCTTAATGTTTAGATAGTACACATGACTAATTCCACTTATTCTTTTCATATTATTAATTAAATTGACACTTGTTTCACTCTACACTTTAATGATTTCTGAGTTTTTACAATACTCACCACCAATTTTCTAAGATTTTTCGATTATACATTCCTCAGAAGTACATATTCGAAATGCTACAAACACTTTACATATCTAAAAAATATCATTAAAGTAGCTGTATTTAATATTTTTAACACCAATTTTCTAAGATATTCTAACATTTTCCAATTATACATTCCTCAGAAGTACATATTCGAAATGCTACAAACACTTTACATATCGAAAAAATATCATTGAAGCAACTGTATTTAATATTTTTAACACCAATTTTCTAAGATTTTCTATCATTTTCCGATTATACATTCCTCAGAAGTACATTTCTAAATGCTACAATCACTTTACATATCGAAAAGATATCATTGAAGCAACTGTATTTAATATTTTTAACACCAATTTTCTAAGATTTTTTAACATTTTCCGGTTATACATTCCTCAAAAGTTATTATTACGTATTCTAAACAATAGAAAATATTAATTTTAAGAATAAAAAGACGAATTTAAACAAATTTTATTAGTTTTACACTATTTTTTCTCATCTCCAACATGGATATATCAATTTTAACAGAAATATTAAACGTATATTTTAGTTTTTAACAACAAAAATGTAATAAGTATCATTAATTAATCAAAAATAAATATCAATTTTCAAGAAAAGACAATATTTTACACAAATTTTCAACTTTGAAATACATTTGTTTACATATATTGTTACAGTATATTACTAAACTTAAACTTTTTTAAAAGTTTGAATGTCTTTACAAAGGGTTCATACTTATATTTTTCACGTCTTGACTGCATTCGAAATCTTACAACAAAAGTATACTTTTATTATTATTATTATTATTATTCTAGAAAACCTAAAAAATCATTTCTTGCTGCTTTAGACACTTGACATATTAAAACTACTCTGAGATATTCTACCCATATAATTAATCAAATTAGGACATGATTCATCTTACACTTCAAAATTTCTGAATTTTTACTATACTTATTTTCATCAAACTTTATTCTTGATCCTATATATTTTAATAGCACAGAATTTTAACATCTGTTTTTATCTACTTATCAGAAAATTATTAAAACACCCAACAACATTTTTCAAGTATGAATATTATCTTTACAGTTTAATAATGCAAAACATACACAAATACAAAGTTTAATTTTTACAAACATTTCATATTTCAAACCAAACTATTCGAAATTTTCACACCATAAGAGCAAACATTAGACGAACTTTTTAACATTAATATTGCTTAGATCTTTTCATCATAACTTTTAACTATGATAATTATCCATTTTTAGGTTGATTGTCGAAAAACTAACTGAAATTACATAAACTTAATGTAAAAAAACATGTTCTCACACAATTTCTTGAAATTCAACAAAGAATTGACTATCACTCCAATACTTATCTACATCAATCTCGACTCTCGATAGTATATAGATATTTCATCATTACATACTTACAACTTTTTTCAAACGTTTATCAGAAAATCAAGTCAATCAAAGTCTAGTAGTTATCACACCTGTTCCTCAGAAATATTACTATCATATGAAACAGTAAAGAAAATTAATAGATATTTAATATTTAATAACTTCATACGTGAAATTACTGCCGAATGAGAATACTCATAATCAATAAAATCAACTGTTGGACAAAAAAATAGTACAGATTACCGAAAATTCAAATCATTTTTTCTAGAAAAATTACAAAAATTAACAAATGAATGACAAGTTAGAGAAATAACTAAAAAAATTAATGAACATATTTACACATTTATTAAAATCACACCTTTTTCTGGATTACAAACCACAATTTCTTGAAAAATTTAACACCGAATTTGTTTAATCCTAGTATTACATACACTCAATAAATATTCAAAATTAACAAAAAAATAATTTTTTAGTTTCATCAATAAGCAGAAATTCTATATTAAAAGAATATTTTCATAGTAGTACTTATAAAAATGAGAGTTTACAAACTGATTTTCATAATTTTATCACATTTAAACTTAATTTTTAAACATAAAATATTATTCAATCAAATTTTATACTTTCTAATTCAGTAAAATTCAATACTTTTTTTGTTTTTAAACCAATACCACAATATTTATTTACATCAAACTTGATTCTTTACCTTTTATATTTCCACATTACACAAGTGAGATAAATACTAACTTGGAACGAGAGTTGAAGTCAATTGATTCTATTCGATTTTCATCGTATACGCATTGCTCCTACACGAAATTTCTTACTTCTATAATCATCTAATGTATTAAAACTAATCTACTCATATTTTTAATCAATTCATCAGATGTTTCATCTCGCACTTCTGAATTATCATCCATCAAGTTGCTTAAAATATAAATACTATCTTTATAGTTTTAATGTAGTATACATGACTAATCTTGAGTTTCCATCTATACTATTAATCAAATTATCATATGTTTCATCTTACAGTTCAACGATTTCTGAATTATCGTCCATCTAGTTGTTTAAAATATTAATAAAATGTTTATAGTTTTTGTTTATGCATAGTATGTATGAATACAATCTTTAATTTTTAACAGTTCATATTTCAAATAACCTATTTTCGAAACCAAACTATGTGAATTTTACCACAATGCTTATCATCATACAGAGATTTGTGTTTCATACTTTTTCTAAAAATTATCAGATATGTACTCCTCAGAGGAATATCTATCATATGAATAAATGAAAAAAAATTAATTTATATTAAACGTACAACGAAATTTGATTGCAATATACATGTATTTAATAAAAATAAATAAATAAGCGATTATTTATACATTAAACCTTTAATAAATATATATTTCTTGCGTTATACAGATGTTTCAACAAGATGAACCAAAACAGCAGCAAACTTCAGGTATTAATGATCTGAATGATTCATCCCTAGCACATGTAGCGTTAATGAATAATACATATGTAAGTACTTATATGAAAAATACTAGAATTCGTATATGTAACGTAATTAGAGTAATATAAAATGATTTGTCTTACTGCCTACACTTTAACAAATACCTTTTTACCTATATTGTTGGAGATATAATCCTAATTGTTTGCATTTATTTCTATTACAGATGTGTTTTATTTGCTACAAACACTTCTTAAGTAAATGGAATTTAACAGAACATACAAAAATCCATACAGGTGAAAAACCTTACACTTGGGAAGATTATCAAATACTGTTTTCAAGAAGACGTGAATCAAAAATGCACACATCATCATATAAAGCATCGTCAGTTATATGTAAACTTAGTGAAGATATTCAAAAATTTGTCAGATGTTTGAAGAATTTAGAAATAAAGGAAGATATTTAGCCTATTTATCCATCATATTTTCATAACAGTTACCACAATATCTCAAACTTAAAATTTGGAAGACATACACACAGCTGAAAAGAAATTTTGTTACCCGTGATTTTTCTAACCGGCGTGAATGTATATATATTATTTTGCAATGTATTCTTTAAATGTTCACATAAATATTCTTTTATATACATTTATCGTTGTGTTTATTTTTCTAAAACCTATTACATCAATGGAATACATAACATTTTAAGTGAAACAACACTTTCACATCTTAAAAAATGCATAAGAACATACAAAATAAGCAGATGTATGAAAAAATATACAAGTTTACAGAATAATTTCAAAGTTTTCTAGAAATACTAACAAAAAATATTTACAATATAAAAAAATTACAAAAGTGAAAAGAAAAAACACAAATGTAAAACAAAAAAATCACAAAGTGAAAAACTCAAAACAAAGTTTTTGAAAAAAGAAAATTTACAAAAAAAATTTTTTTTTACAAAAACCAAAACTTCAAAAAATATTTTTACAAAAAAAATTTTTTTCAAAAACAATTTTTACAAAATTTTTTTTTTCAAAAACATTTTTTGCAAAAATTTTTTTTTTCAAAATAAGTTTTTACAAAAGTAAAAAATAAAAAATCACAACGTTAAAAAAATGAAAAATTTTAGTTAAAAAAGTGTAAAAAAAATTGCAAAAATTTCAAAAAAAGTTATGAAAAAAGTATCAAAAATTTTGTTCTTATTAATACAGTATGCAATGGCGAAACCATTGTATTTGCTATTAAAAAGAACAAAATTTTTGATACTTTTTTCATAACTTTTTTTGAAATTTTTGCAACTTTTTTTGCAATTTTTTTTACACTTTTTTAACTAAAATTTTTCATTTTTTTAACGTTGTGATTTTTTATTTTTTACTTTTGTAAAAACTTATTTTGAAAAAAAAAAATTGCAAAAAATGTTTCTGAAAAAAAAATTTTTTGTAAAAATATTTTTTGAAGTTTTGGTTTTTGTAAAAAAAAATTTTGTTGTAAATTTTCTTTTTTCAAAAACTTTGTTTTGAGTTTTTCACTTTGTGATTTTTTTGTTTTACATTTGTGTTTTTTCTTTTCACTTTTGTAATTTTTTTATATTGTAAATATTTTTTGTTAGTATTTCTAGAAAACTTTGAAATTATTCTGTAAACTTGTATATTTTTTCATACATCTGCTTATTTTGTATGTTCTTATGCATTTTTTAAGTTGTGAAAGTGTTGTTTCACTTAAAATGTTATGTATTCCATTGATGTAATAGGTTTTAGAAAAATAAACACAACGATAAATGTATATAAAAGAATATTTATGTGAACATTTAAAGAATACATTGCAAAATAATATATATACATTCACGCCGGTTAGAAAAATCACGGGTAACAAAATTTCTTTTCAGCTGTGTGTATGTCTTCCAAATTTTAAGTTTGAGATATTGTGGTAACTGTTATGAAAATATGATGGATAAATAGGCTAAATATCTTCCTTTATTTCTAAATTCTTCAAACATCTGACAAATTTTTGAATATCTTCACTAAGTTTACATATAACTGACGATGCTTTATATGATGATGTGTGCATTTTTGATTCACGTCTTCTTGAAAACAGTATTTGATAATCTTCCCAAGTGTAAGGTTTTTCACCTGTATAGATTTTTGTATGTTCTGTTAAATTCCATTTACTTAAGAAGTGTTTGTAGCAAATAAAACACATCTGTAATAGAGGTCTGCACGGGCCCGGGCCTGGCCCGTGGCCCGTACCCGGCCCGGCCCGCGGGCCGGGCCGGGCCGGCGGAATCGTTTCGAATTTTCTAACGGGCCGGGCCGGGCCGGCAGATTTAGAATAGTTTTTTCAACGGGCCGGGCCGATAAAAAAAATTTTCGGGCCTGCCGGCCCGTTCTGAAGATTTAAGCAGAAACGATAAAATATGAGCTATTTTCAACGAAAATGGTTTTAACGAGAATAAGTATAAATGTGGCTATACTAGTTTGACAGCGTCGATATAAAAATGCACAGTGTATCGGCATCGGAGAATAACCCGTTTTAATATGTTTTTAGCTGACTCATGCCGGTCCGAGATCACGCTTGCATTACTTTTCTACATATAGACTGGCCGGACCGGTACTAGACTTAATTATTGGCAGAAAAAGTGATTTGTAAAATTATTAACAGTGATAAAGAACTTATGTTAGCTTAGTCTTCGGATATATACTTTTTGATGATTTTTAAATTAATTTCTCAATAATGCGAAAGTTTGACACATTTTCTGATTAATTTTAAATTGTAAAAGTACAAAAGTGATAAGCCTAACTATTGAAGGGATTTGGAATCGAATAGCGTTTTTCATTTTTGGTAAATAAAATACTTGCATAACTTTGTTGAGATATAATAGTTTCTCAAATGATTGCAGGTTTTTCTCCCTTGCCTTGCTATTGCTTCCGGAAATTCTATTCAAAACGCTAATTATGACAGTATTTTATTTGTTTGCAGTATTCTTAAATTGCTTGTATCAAAAAATGGATAACGCTATTCGATTATATAGTTTCTGAATAAAGATATCTGCTAATCTTATGCGTTTCTGAGAAAAAAAAAATGAATTTAGAAATGTATCAGAAAGGAGCTTCTTTGAATTTAAGAATGAATTTGGAATTGAAATCTATAATAAAATGATATAGAAATATATTTATAAATCTTCTTTTATTAAACAACTTCAAAATTAACGATGTTTTTAGCTTTCTTTCTTTTTTCTTTTATTCTAAGCCATATTAATTTTTTAATGAATCTTTATTCGAATATTGAAAGCCTAAGAATCTAAGTAATCATGTTGTTTAACGTTGTTAATGTGTATTTACTGTAAAATATACTGTAAAATCATTACATAGATATGTACGCAGTATTCTTTAAAGGAATCTTAGTTATATGATAAAAATCGGAATTTTTCAGAAATGGTAGAAATTGTAACGGGCCGGGCCGGGCCTGTCTTCGCTGATTTTTGTACGGGCCGGGCCGGGCCTAAAATATAAAAATTTAAACGGGCCGGGCCGGGCCCGGGCCGAACTTTTGAGTTTTACAACGGGCCGGGCCGGACCGAAACAACTTTTCTACGGGCCGGGCCTGGAAATTCCGGCCCGTGCAGACCTCTAATCTGTAATAGAAATAAATGCAAACAATTAGGATTATATCTCCAACAATATAGGTAAAAAGGTATTTGTTAAAGTGTAGGCAGTAAGACAAATCATTTTATATTACTCTAATTACGTTACATATACGAATTCTAGTATTTTTCATATAAGTACTTACATATGTATTATTCATTAACGCTACATGTGCTAGGGATGAATCATTCAGATCATTAATACCTGAAGTTTGCTGCTGTTTTGGTTCATCTTGTTGAAACATCTGTATAACGCAAGAAATATATATTTATTAAAGGTTTAATGTATAAATAATCGCTTATTTATTTATTTTTATTAAATACATGTATATTGCAATCAAATTTCGTTGTACGTTTAATATAAATTAATTTTTTTTTCATTTATTCATATGATAGATATTCCTCTGAGGAGTACATATCTGATAATTTTTAGAAAAAGTATGAAACACAAATCTCTGTATGATGATAAGCATTGTGGTAAAATTCACATAGTTTGGTTTCGAAAATAGGTTATTTGAAATATGAACTGTTAAAAATTAAAGATTGTATTCATACATACTATGTATAAACAAAAACTATAAACATTTTATTAATATTTTAAACAACTAGATGGACGATAATTCAGAAATCGTTGAACTGTAAGATGAAACATATGATAATTTGATTAATAGTATAGATGGAAACTCAAGATTAGTCATGTATACTACATTAAAACTATAAAGATAGTATTTATATTTTAAGCAACTTGATGGATGATAATTCAGAAGTGCGAGATGAAACATCTGATGAATTGATTAAAAATATGAGTAGATTAGTTTTAATACATTAGATGATTATAGAAGTAAGAAATTTCGTGTAGGAGCAATGCGTATACGATGAAAATCGAATAGAATCAATTGACTTCAACTCTCGTTCCAAGTTAGTATTTATCTCACTTGTGTAATGTGGAAATATAAAAGGTAAAGAATCAAGTTTGATGTAAATAAATATTGTGGTATTGGTTTAAAAACAAAAAAAGTATTGAATTTTACTGAATTAGAAAGTATAAAATTTGATTGAATAATATTTTATGTTTAAAAATTAAGTTTAAATGTGATAAAATTATGAAAATCAGTTTGTAAACTCTCATTTTTATAAATACTACTATGAAAATATTCTTTTAATATAGAATTTCTGCTTATTGATGAAACTAAAAAATTATTTTTTTGTTAATTTTGAATATTTATTGAGTGTATGTAATACTAGGATTAAACAAATTCGGTGTTAAATTTTTCAAGAAATTGTGGTTTGTAATCCAGAAAAAGGTGTGATTTTAATAAATTTGTAAATATGTTCATTAATTTTTTTAGTTATTTCTCTAACTTGTCATTCATTTGTTAATTTTTGTAATTTTTGTAGAAAAAATGATTTGAATTTTCGGTAATCTGTACTATTTTTTTGTCCAACAGTTGATTTTATTGATTATGAGTATTCTCATTCGGCAGTAATTTCACGTATGAAGTTATTAAATATTAAATATCTATTAATTTTCTTTACTGTTTCATATGATAGTAATATTTCTGAGGAACAGGTGTGATAACTACTAGACTTTGATTGACTTGATTTTCTGATAAACGTTTGAAAAAAGTTGTAAGTATGTAATGATGAAATATCTATATACTATCGAGAGTCGAGATTGATGTAGATAAGTAATGGAGTGATAGTCAATTCTTTGTTGAATTTCAAGAAATTGTGTGAGAACATGTTTTTTTACATTAAGTTTATGTAATTTCAGTTAGTTTTTCGACAATCAACCTAAAAATGGATAATTATCATAGTTAAAAGTTATGATGAAAAAATCTAAGCAATATTAATGTTAAAAAGTTCGTCTAATGTTTGCTCTTATGGTGTGAAAATTTCGAATAGTTTGGTTTGAAATATGAAATGTTTGTAAAAATTAAACTTTGTATTCGTGTATGTTTTGCATTATTAAACTGTAAAGATAATATTCATACTTGAAAAATGTTGTTGGGTGTTTTAATAATTTTCTGATAAGTAGATAAAAACAGATGTTAAAATTCTGTGCTATTAAAATATATAGGATCAAGAATAAAGTTTGATGAAAATAAGTATAGTAAAAATTCAGAAATTTTGAAGTGTAAGATGAATCATGTCTTAATTTGATTAATTATATGGGTAGAATATCTCAGAGTAGTTTTAATATGTCAAGTGTCTAAAGCAGCAAGAAATGATTTTTTAGGTTTTCTAGAATAATAATAATAATAATAATAATAATAATAAAAGTATACTTTTGTTGTAAGATTTCGAATGCAGTCAAGACGTGAAAAATATAAGTATGAACCCTTTGTAAAGACATTCAAACTTTTTAAAAAGTTTAAGTTTAGTAATATACTGTAACAATATATGTAAATAAATGTATTTCAAAGTTGAAAATTTGTGTAAAATATTGTCTTTTCTTGAAAATTGATATTTATTTTTGATTAATTAATGATACTTATTACATTTTTGTTGTTAAAAACTAAAATATACGTTTAATTCTTCTGTTAAAATTGATATATCCGTGTTGGAGATGAGAAAAAATAGTGTAAAACTAATAAAATTTGTTTAAATTCGTCTTTTTATTCTTAAAATTAATATTTTCTATTGTTTAGAATACGTAATAATAACTTTTGAGGAATGTATAACCGGAAAATGTTACAAATTCTTAGAAAATTGGTGTTAAAAATATTAAATACAGTTGCTTCAATGATATCTTTTCGATATGTAAAGTGATTGTAGCATTTAGAAATGTACTTCTGAGGAATGTATAATCGGAAAATGATAGAAAATCTTAGAAAATTGGTGTTAAAAATATTAAATACAGTTGCTTCAATGATATTTTTTCGATATGTAAAGTGTTTGTAGTATTTCGAATATGTACTTCTGAGGAATGTATAATTGGAAAATGTTAGAATATCTTAGAAAATTGGTGTTAAAAATATTAAATACAGCTACTTCAATGATATTTTTTAGATATGTAAAGTGTTTGTAGCATTTCGAATATGTACTTCTGAGGAATGTATAATCGAAAAATCTTAGAAAATTGGTGGTGAGTATTGTAAAAACTCAGAAATCATTAAAGTGTAGAGTGAAACAAGTGTCAATTTAATTAATAATATGAAAAGAATAAGTGGAATTAGTCATGTCTACTATCTAAACATTAAGCATAATATTTATATTTTAAATAACTTGGTGTTTGATAACATAAATATTTCAGAAAGGTAAAGTGTTGAAAATTTGTATAAAAATTCGTCTTTTCTTGAAAATCAGTATTTTTTTTTTGTTGTTGTTGTTGTTTGTTTAATTAGTGATGCTTATTAAGTTTCTGTTGTTAAAACTAAAACATGAGTTGAATTCTTCAGTTAAAAAATCGATATTTCCATGTTGTTTTTGAAAATACTAGTGTAAAAATTAATCAAATTAAATAAAATACGTCTTTTTAAATAAAAAATATTATTTTCCATTGTTTTTCCTTAATTATTAATATTTATTAAGATAATGATTGTTCAAAAACAAAAATCACAAGTTTATATCCTTCTAAGAAAACGACTTTTATAACGTAAAAGATATTTTTCTTGAATGAAAACCTTACGAAGTGTGACGTCGAAAAACCCATTGTACTCTCCCCTTTAGGAATTTTGAGGTTAGATGGGGAGAGAATTTGTTGTTCACTTCTAATGCTTGCATCGGTAAAAATCCTGTTGAATTCGTAAGATTGAGGAAATTAGTTTAAAAAATGTATTTTATATTTGTTTATATCTTGAGATTTAGTCACCTAAAGTTTGAAATCTTATGTAACTAGTGTTTTTTAAAGTATGTTAAAATGTCAAATTACTGTAAAAGTTTATACAATTGGCCTTCTTGCTTAAAAAAATAAATAAATAAATAAATAAATAAATAAATAAATAATCCACTATTTTCGTTTGTTAAATGCTTAATTATTAAAATTCGTTCCGGTAATAGTTGTTCGAATGTTAAAAATGTATGTTTAAATTGCGTTTTTAAGTTGAAAATATCTTAAGAAATCGGTTAAAACTTATATTTTCCATTCTTTTTTGTTTAATTAACAATGTTCATTAAGGGACTGCTGCTCAAAAACTAAGATAAATGTTTAAGTTTCCTTTCTTAAGTTGATATTATAGTTGAAAAATTCTAAAGAAATTGGTTAAATTTAATATTTTCCGTTGTTTTATTTAATTAAAAATGCTCGTGAAGGAAATGGTTGTTCAAAACTGGAATACATGGTTAAGTTTCTTTCTCTCAAATTGGTATTCTGAAGTTTGAGTTGAAAAAATCGTAAGAAATCTGGTTTTTTCAAAAAAAAAAAACTTGATATTTTCCATTGTATTTTACTTAATTAACGATATTCATTAAGGTTATAGCTGTTGAAAAACTGAAATGTACGTTTAAGTTTTCTCTTTTAAGTTGATAAAAATCGTAAGAAATCTGTCTTTTTCTATAAAACTTGATATTTTCCATTGTTTTTACTTAATTAATACTACTCATTAAGATGTCTATCAAGCAAAATTCAAATATATGTTTAACTTTCTTGTGTTAAATTGATAATCTCATCTTGTAGTTGAAGAAATCTAAATAAAAGGGTTAAAACTGAGATTTTAATTGTTTCGCTTAATTAATAATACTCATTAAAATTACGGTTGTTCAAAATTCAAATATAAATTTAATCTTCATCTTGTAGTATGATTCCGTGTTGAGATGTGATTGATAATATTTTTAATTAGGGAAGGTTGATCACCTCTCTGTTATAATAGAATGTTCCTTTTTTCCACTAGGGGGCGTTCGGGGAGGGGGATGCACGGTGGGCGCAGGAGGGCGGGGGTGGGATGGTGGTGGCGGTGGGACCGCAGGCGGGACAGCCGGAGGCACCCCATGCGGCACGGTGCCGCAGTGCCGCCTGTGGCTGTCCCCGTACTGTCGTTTCCCTACTACTTGTAACCAATAATGCTTTTGGAACAAAATAAAGTAATATATCTGTAACTCATTCTAAACAGTATTACAACTAATTGACGTATCAAAATAATTTTATAATAAGTAATTTTAAAAGTATAAGTACCGTCGGTAGATAAAGAGTTAATTCGACCTAAACATGAAGTTCGGAAATTTTCAATAACTGAATAACGTTAAAAATTTTCATTTATTCGAACTCATTAGGTGCGTTTGTTATTATGTAAATACGTAGGAACTATAGTTGTCGTTCAGTCTGTCCGCATATAACAACGCAAAAACTACCCAATCAAATCGTTCGAAATTTAAAATATGTAATTCGTACATAATTTTGTCGAGTCATTTCAAATTTTATGAAAATCGGATGCATAGTTCAATTACAGGGGCAATCAAAAGTATTCCGTTACATTACGGTCAATGGGGAAAAAAGTTACGAATGTATTTTAATCGTTTGAAATTCAAAATATATAATTATTACATAATTTTGTCGCGTCATTTCAAATTTTATGAAAATCGGATGCATAGATCAATTGCAGGGACAATCAAAAGTATTCCGTTACATTACGGTCAATGGGGGAAAATGTTTCAAATGGATTTTAATGGAGTTACAGTCAATCTAACAAAATAAAATAGATATGCATATATCAAATACATATTATAATACACATTTTGCATAATCTGTGTTGCAAATAATATTTGTTATTGATTTACAAGGCCACACAAACGTATTCCATTACATAATGGTATAGGGAGAGCATTGTTTGGTGCGCATTTTAATTGTAATTAACTATTTAAAATTTTATGAGATTGATATATGTTACTGAGGAATAGTACAAATTATTTCCTGTATAAAAGAAAGCAGATAATATTTATACAGGGACACCCAAAAGATTTTGTATCCGAAGATACTGTATCCGAAATGCTGTGTACTATTACCTCAAGATCTGAATAATTTTAAGTGCGTTCATAATTATATAAATAGCGATCACCTATATATCCATCGTTCAGTCTGCCAGGCCGTCCGTTCGTCTGCCCGCATATAACAAAGCAAAAACTGCCCAGCTAAATCGCACGATATTTAAAAAATATAATATTAGCGTAATTTTGTCGAGTCATTTTAAATTTTAAGAAAATCGGATATCTAGTTTAATTAGAGGGACAATCGAAAATTCTCCATTACATTACGATTAATAGGAATAAATGGTTTTAAGTACATTTTAATGATGTTAAACTCTTTCGAATATAATAGAACTGATATGAACCTATGACGTATATATATATTAAAATATACATTCTGTACAATCTGTGATGCAAAGAATATTTATTATTAAATTACAGGGCCACACAAAAGTATTCCACTACATAATGCTATACGGAAAACGTTGTTTGAGGCGTGTTTTAATTATACTAAATCATTTCACATTTTATGAATTTGATATGTAAGTTGCTGAGGTGTAATACAAGTTACTTCCTGTAAATTTAGAGGAACACAAAAAAATATTTCGACCACTGTACTGTATCCGAAGTACTGTCTGAACCGAAGAACAGCAAGATCTGAATATTTTTAAAACTTCGATATCGTACGAAAGCACCTCATTTGCTACGCTTCACGTGCAATTTCCAACTTGTTTTCTCTTGACTTCGTTCAATTCGAACTAACAAGATTCCGATTTTTCATTTTTCCTTACTTTTCCCCAGACTTCAGATCATTGAAATAACTTTCGTTTTTGTCTGAATTGTTCTGGGACAAGTATACATATAGTTTCATGCATTTGATAATCGCTTTTTTTAGTGCCTGCTATTTGCCCATCAATGACGCCTATACCCCATCTTCATTTGTACTGTTCCTAATCCCTTAATTAGTTTATGTATTTATATCGTTTAATTTAATATTAAATCATATTTTGATGATAAATGCCGAAATATGTTTAAAAAATACCATAACATTAATTCCTTTGTAATATTACCCATTTTAAACATCTTTTCCCCTCACACTTTCCATAATTCGAACTCTCGATAATTCGAACATTTCTTGCGGTCCTGACGAGTTCGAATTAACGAGAGTCGACTACTTTCTTCTTATAAAGATAGAAGAAAATAAAGAACCTGAGTCTTCATTTTTTACTTGTTTCTACGAAGAGGTGAGCGAGCCAAGTGCTCGATGGCCGAATGGATGCTGGATTCGAAATGCGCGGTCTCAAGTTCAATAAAGAATACTGCCCAGTTAAACTGAAGGCATTGAGCTCACAGGCTACAAATACTAATTGCACATTAAAGCTTTATATTTTCAAGGGTTAATTCCGTTCGAAAAAAAAAAATTAAGAAGGGGAAACAGCTCTCCCTTTTCTCTTTTTTTATACTTAATCATTGAACCTTCTATACTACCAAAGACATGCTTTATCATATAAAAAATCTATATCCAAAATTCAGAGCAAATTAGATAATTCTTAATAAAAACCCATTTAGCATTTATATAATTTAAAAAGAGTTATCCCCCTCTTTTATACTTAACCATTAAACTTCCAAAACTATTCAGAGATTTGAACGAAATCTGACAATTCTGCTTGAAAAACCCATTTATATAAATTAAGGGGGGGGGGGCATTAGAACCCCTGTTCCCCTTATTTATACTTATTCAATGAACACCTAATAACAGTCACGGAATCGCCTCATCAGAATGATCCTAATCTAAATTTTGAACGAAAATTAATTCTGCATGAAAATCCCATTTATATCAACTAACGGGGGGGGGGGTATTAGAGCCCCTGTTCCCCCTATTTATACTTATTCAATGAACACCTAATAACAGTCACGGAATCGCCTCATCAGAATGATCCTAATCTAAATTTTGAACGAAAACTTAATTCTGCATGAAAATCCCATTTATATCAACTAACGGGGGGGGGGGCATTAGAACCCCTGTTCCCCCTATTTATACTTATTCAATGAACACCTAATAACAGTCACGGAATCGCCTCATCAGAATGATCCTAATCTAAATTTTGAACGAAAACTTAATTCTGCATGAAAATCCCATTTATATCAACTAACGGGGGGGGGGCATTAGAACCCCTGTTCCCCCTATTTATACTTATTCAATGAACAACTAATAACAGTCACGGAATCGCCTCATCATAATGATCCTAATCTAAATTTTGAAAACTTAATTCTGCATGAAAATCCCATTTATATCAACTAACGGGAGGGGGCATTAGAACCCCTGTTCCCCCTATTTATACTTAATCAATGAACACCTAATAACAGTCACGGAATCGCCTCATCAGAATGATCCTAATCTAAATTTTGAAAACTTAATTCTGCATGAAAATCCCATCTATATCAACTAACGGGGGGCATGAGCCCCCCGTTCCCCCTCTTATACATATCGAATGAACTCCAAAAACTAATCAGGGAAGCGCCTTGTCAGGATATACCTACATACAAAATTTCAAGTGGATCGGATATTTTTATCATGAGTTATCGCGTTACGTACGAACATACATACAGAGCGGGCGGGCACATAAGCTCTCAGGCTATGATAGCCTGTGAGCTAAAAACTGTTGAAAAAAAAAAATCACAATTTTTTTTTTTAATTCTCAGTTACATAGCAGTAGCAGTGCTCGCAGGAGTACATCCGTGAATTCCAGAAAATATTTCTGAGTAGGAACGGTTTATTTATTTCTTTTGTAAATGTACTAATATTCCTTTGCAAACGCGGATACATCAATAAACTTACACATGAAGTCTGTTCTTGCATTCACATAAAATGCGAATATACTTCCTTGTGCAGGGATTTCACAAAGAAAGGCATACCCTTTTAAATCTCATTTACTTCATCATTTCCTTAATTATATCTATTCATATTCATGTTATTTGAAAGTTGAGTATGACCGGAAGAGATAAACATCAGTTGTGTTTTATGTGTCTTGCTTAATTAAAATTTTATAAAAAAGCAATTTATTTTCACTAAAAAAAAATCAGACAGGCAGTCGAAATTACTTCTTCCAGTAAAAAGAAAATTTAAACCTAGAAAAAGTATGATGCTCTGTCACACATTAAAAAAAAGACTAGTAGATTTTTCAGGGAAAAAAATATTTCCTTTGAAATGGAATCCCTACCAAACTTTATTCAAATGAAAAATTCATTTGAACAAAACAAAATTAAACTATAAATGGGAGGGGGGGGGGGGGAGATTGAAGATTTGCATTGTTGTATATTTTTTTTAGTCTTTTGTTTAATTCAATTTTTTTTTATTAACGCAAAGATGGGATTTTGAAATATTTTTTTAATCCATTTCTTGATATGCTAGAATTATTTAAAAGATAATCCTTACTAATATTATAAATCGGAAAGTGAGTTTGTTTGTTTGTTTGTTCCGCTTTCACGCCGTAACTACTGAACCGATTGCTTTGAAATTTTGCAGACGTAAAGTTAGAAGTCCGGATTAAATAATAGGGTAATTTTTATTTATTTTATTCAAATATTTTCCTTAATAATTCAAAATTTAATTATTTTTCATACAAAATCAATAGGCATTTTTCAGATAAAATTTAACCATTTTCCTTTCCTGTTGCCATGAAAATAAAAAATTGGAATAATAATTTTTTAGCGGCAATGAATTTTTAATAGAAAACTTCCACGCGAAAAACTATAATAAAGTAATTTAAAAGAAAATAAATATGACGTCATGTTTGAAATAAAAATAAAAGGTGTATTTTTTATAATACATTTAACAAGGATATTTGTTTAGTTAATGGGAATTTTTGTGTAAAATATGGTGACATAAATTAAAAGTAAAAAGAATGAAAAAGAATTATATTTTTAATAAAATGGTTCACTCATGAAAATGTGACGTCATAGTTGAAATAAAACAGGTACTTTATAGCAGTCGTTAAAAATACAAGGTGTAATAATTACGTTTCATATGAACGTTACTAAACTAATAATTAATAACAGTACAACATAAATTAATAAACGACGCTCTCATACACGATCACATAATATATAATAAAACGGATCCAAGTTACAAGATTAGCCGATGTATATACAGTTAAGGTTACAGATAATAACAGTTACGTTATAATATCATGACATCCTCCTTTTTTTATAAAAAAGAAACAGTTTTTTCTTTTACAAGTCAAGTTTAACAGGTTTTTTAACAGTCCTGCCGTAACGGGTTTTTACACCAGTATCAGTTTGGCGCACAGGAGTTTCGATCTTCGGAGCAGGAGAGGACGTCAGTTTTGGCGACAGATTTGAAGAAGGAGCAGCACTTACTGGACTAGCGTCATTGGGTGTTTTTGGTGCTGCTTCACATTGGCCATGTATAGGATCAGAATTATCTGTTTCTTCAAGTATAGGATCGGAGCTATTTGGCACTTCCGGTTTCTCAGGATTAACATTTGGACGGAGAAACCAAGTGTTCCTTCTATATGTTGCACCATCTGGCGTCTTGATAACAAAAGATCTTGGTCCTTGAGCTGGAGAAATTACATCAGCAGGACTCCACTTTCTGTGACCTTTCCGAAACCATACTTTCTGACCAACAGAAATTGGCTTTTTTGCTTTTGAACCTCTATCTCTATACTCTTTCTCTTTTACTCTTTTTTCTTTAAGGTTAGAAGAGACATTCTTTATGATAGCTGGTTTTAACAATCTTGAGCTTGCTGGCAAAATTCATCTTATTCTTCTTCCCATAAGACGCTGTGCAGGGGATCCTAACACTCCTCTAGGTGTATTTCTGTTATTTAACAATGCTAAATATAAGTCAGAACCATCTGCAGCACATTTAGCAATCAATTGTTTAGCTTCTTGAACATAACGTTCGGCTAGACCATTGGATCTTTTATGTTCAGGACTTGATACTTGCAGATTTATGTTCCACTGTTTAGCAAAATACTTCAATTCTTTAGAAATCAGCTGAGGACCCGGATCTGTGCATAAAGTTTCAGGAATACCATGCGTTGCAAACCAACATTTAAATGCTTGTATAACTGTACTAGATGATAAGTTGCTCAGTACACAAAAATCAAAATAACCCGAATAGCTGTCTGCAACAAGCAAGTAATTCTTTTTATTCAAATGGAAAATATCTGTGCCCACTATTTGCCAAGGTCTTTCTGGTACTTCATTCAAAATTAACGGTTCTTCGGGATTATCTCTTTGACGTTGTTGACAAACTTTACACTGCTTAACATATGAAATAACATCTTTATTCATGCCTACCCAATACACATTTTCTCTAGCTATACTGAGTGAATGTTGTATTCCTTGATGACCAAGATGAATAGCTTTCAAAGTAGGTTCTTTGAGCTTTGACGGGATGACTATTCGGTCACCTCTAAACAGGATATCTTCATAAATGGCAAACTCATCTCGAAAAGTCCAATACTTTCTCAGACTCTCAGGAACTTTATTTAATTCTTCTGGCCAACCATCTTGAATCATCTTAATCAGCAGGCTTAATTCTTCATCATCTTTCAGTGCTTGAATCAGTTCAGTTGTTTTAGATTCTGTCATTGGAACAATTACATGAATTTCCATCTGTAATTCAGGCATTTCTAAATTAGAATTCAGATTACAATCTCGACTCAAAGTATCAGCTATAAACATTTCAGTTCCCTTTTTATGAATAATTTCAGGACGATAAGGCATAATGTCCAACATGATTCTTTGCAGACGAGGAGGAGCTAAATGTAATGGCTTTTTTGAAATTGAAATTAATGGTTTGTGGTCTGTTTCCACAGTTAATTTTCTGCAACCCCAAACGTATTGATGAAAACGTAAACATCCAAATTTGATTGCAAACGCTTCTTTTTCTATTTGTGAATAATTCTGCTGCGTCTTATCTAATGCTTTTGCTGCATAAGCTACAGGACGCCCTTCTTGCATAATTACTGCTCCTACAGAATGTTTGCTTGCATCAACAGACAATGTTATAGGTAAATTCACGTTAAAATACTTCAATACAGGTAAATTCTTCAAAATTTCTTTCAGCTTTTCAAATGCTCTCTGTTGTTCACTTTCCCAAGTCCATTCGGTTTCTTTTTTACATAATGCTCTTAACGGTTGCGTTAATTCAGCCAAGTTCGGAACAAATTTAGCCAAGTAGGTAACCATTCCAAGGAAACGCTGTAATGATGCTACATTTTCTGGAACTTTTAACTGAATAATAGCTTCAATTTTTTCAGGATCAGCTTTCAGTCCTACATCAGTAACAATGTGTCCCAAAAACTTAACACTGTTCTGCGAAAAAATGCATTTTTCTTTATTCAGAGTTAATCCCGCTTCTGTGAGAAATTTTATGACTTCAGAGGTCAGTTCTTCTAATTTTTCTTTAGAGGAAGCATGTATCAAAATATCATCCATTGCACATTCAACATTTTCTATATTTCCTATTAGATGATCTATAATTTGCTGGAAAGCTTCTGGTGCAGATGCTAAACCCATTGGCATTCTCAAATAAGAAAATCTTCCCCAAGGGGTGGCCATGGTCAGGTATTTACTAGTACGTTCAGTTACTTTAAGTTGCCAAAATCCTTTTTTACAATTCAATTTCGTAAACCATTTAGAACCATTTATGCGAGCAGCAATTTCTTCTAATGTTTTTAACGGATAATGTCTTCTTTTCAAATTCTTATTCAAACTAGATGGATCCATACAGACTCGTATTTTACCATTCCGATGAACTACAACCATAGGCGAAACTGCAGGTGTTGGGTCACTCACCGGTTTTATGATGCCCATCCGTTGCATTCTATCAAGCTCGTCTTTAATTTTTTTCTCTAATGGAATGAGGCACTTTTCTAGCAGGAAATATTTCAAGCTTAGGGTTATCGATTAAATCAATCTCATAAGTAAAATTCTTCAAACAGCCTATTTCCTCTTCATTAGCACTGGTATTAAGAAATTTTTCTGTTAACCCAATACTGTTTATGCGTTTAACTAAACCCATTTCTACACATGAATCTTTTCCCAATATAGGTTGCAACATTTCTTCTATTATTACCAATCTAGTAGTATAAGTTTTCTTTTTAACACTTAACTTGGCAACTGCTTCACCTACAACTTTCATTTTATGATTGGAAAATGATACCAAAGATCGCACGTTAGAATATTTAATGCTTAAATTTGCTTTTTTCGCCAAAGAATACGATAGGACATTGCATTGAGCACCGGTATCCAATTTAAATTTTACTCTATACTTGTTTTCAAATTCAGCCATTTCATACCAATCTAATGATTCCACATTATTGGCTATACTACTTATGACTAAACTTTTTGAATTTTCATTACTTTTGCTAACTTCGCCAATTAAGCTATTTACAGTAGCTACATGTTTTTTACTTTTCTTTGAAGAGCAACAAATGCTAAAATGGTTTTCTTTACCACAAGCAAAACATTTCTTTTTATAAGCCAAACATTCAAATTTTTTGTGATGCGTATTACATCGCGTGCATAATTTACCACTGAAACTTTGCTTTTCTTTAGTATATTTATTTTTCGTACTTGTAACAGTTTTCTTTACGCTTTCAATATTTAATGGCTTATCTTTGAATGTACTCATTTGTGATCGCGCTTGTTCACTAGCTTTACAAATCTTTGTCGCTTTATCTAATGTCAAATCATCTTCTGCTAACAATTTTTCTCTATCGGAATCACTGTAAATACCAATTACAATTCTGTCAGTAACTAAACTATCATGAAGATTACCAAATTGACATGATTTACTTTTACTAAGTACTTCCGTTAAGAAATCATCAAATTTTTGATTTTCACTTTGATATAACTTATTGAATAAAAATCTTTCGTATGTTACGTTTACTTTAGGCGTGAAGTACTTTTTAAAAGCTTTAATTAGAACATTTAGCGTTGTTTTCTTATCATTGGTGAAAGTATTATAAATACTTACCGCTTCTGGTCCAATAGCTGACATAAACAAAGCTATTTGAATTTTTTCTGGCTTCTTCTCCAATTCTATGGCTGTAGCGTACCACTCAAATTGTTGGAACCAATCTTGCCACGATTTCGAAACATCGTTGGTCATTAGGCTTAGCGGCGGCGGCGGTCGAATGTTTACACTGTTATTACTGTTGTCATTTCCCGGCATGACGATTTATTATATTCGATCAATTCGGCACCATGTAATAATTACGTTTCATATGAACGTTACTAAACTAATAATTAATAACAGTACAACATAAATTAATAAACGACGCTCTCATACACGATCACATAATATATAATAAAACGGATCCAAGTTACAAGATTAGCCGATGTATATACAGTTAAGGTTACAGATAATAACAGTTACGTTATAATATCATGACACAAGGGGTATGAATATCAGTAGCTAATGTAGCGAGATAAATAACGACGTCATATTTAAAATGAATCAGAAATATTTTTTACTTATACTAATTAATAAGTTATAAGTTAGATACAAATGAATATTTTTATTCAAAACTCATAATTATCAATGAAAGAAATTTTTTGTGGGGAATGTTAATAATTTTCGTAATATTTAGATGAAATTATAATATTTTGTACGATAAATATAACTTCTTCTATAAATACAGAAAACATTTATTAGACGTTCACATCACAGGACATATATAGAAAACATACATATCGAAAACTACAAAGAATAATAATAACATATCAGCATCATCTCACGTTCATCGCCTGAAAATAAAAAACCTAATACATGGAGTCATGAAATAATGTCTATTGTCCAAAGTTCTTTTAAACAAAAAGCAATTTAATTATTGCCATGCGATTTCACTTACAAATCCCTCCTTTCGCATGTCAATAATGCTCAGCAATGCCCAGACTTGTAATATGTTTTTTCATGACATCATAACTCAAATTCTTAGTCATTATATCTGCCTCCAGTTCAGATGAATTTACATATTTTGTTTCAATTTCTCCTTTAGCTCTTTCATCTTTCACAAAATGATATTTTCTATTGATATGTTTGTTACGATTATTCACCCTTGGGTTTTTGATCCAATCAGTTACGGACTGACTATCAGTACTGATTTCTGTTGGACGCTTTACCATTTCTTCTTGATTTAATTCTTCCAAGAGACCCATTAGCCATTTTCCTTCACAAACTGCATCACACAAACTTAAAAGCTCAGATTCCATTGTAGAAAGCGCAACCAGTTTCTGCTTATTACTTTTCCACCCAATTAAAGATTCTCCTATTTTTACGATATATCCACCAAATGATTTTTAATCTTGTGTAGTACACCAGCTAGCATCAGAACAAAGTGATAATTGACCCTTTTTACCTTTAATTCGAAGTTTGTAGTTTTTTGTGCCTTGGATATAACGCAAAACTCTCTTCACTGCCTGTAAATGAATTTCTCTAGGATCTTTTGCATATTGAGACAAATTACTTAAAGTGAAAGCTAAATCTGGCCTTGTTCCTCTTACTAGATATCCTATACTTCCAAGCATCTCTTGATATAGTGTTTGATCAATTTTATTTTCACCTTCATATTCATCTAAATTTATACCGAGTACACCAGGAGTTTTCACACTTTTACAGTTTTCCATATCAAATCTTTCTAAGATCTTTTCTGCATATTTAGTTTGCCCTAATAAAAATTCTCCGTTATTTTCTTCAATATCAATACCAAGGAATTTTATATTTTTCTTCTGCTCTTTAATTTTCGCTTCTTTATTTAATTGTTGTATGAATTTATTTATCAAATCTTCGGATTCACTAACGACTATCCCATCATCTACATAGATTCCAACTGTAATAAATTCATTATCTTTTTTATTGACAAATACACAAGGGTCTGCTTTGCATGGTTTTAATCCAATCTTATTAAATATTTTAACCAATTTTTCATACCAGCATCTTCCTGCTTCAGGCAATCCATATAAATTTCCTGTCACGAGTAATATCTTCCCTCCTTCAATTTGTAGTCCTTCAGGTGGATTCATATAAACACCAGTTTCTAGATCTGCATTCAGATAAGCTGTTTCTACGTCAAAAAATCTAGTTTTGTAGCCTTTCATTGCTGCGACTGCTAATAAAGTTCTAAATGATTCAGTTTTCATTACTGGACTGTACGATTCTTGATAATTTGTTCCAAATTTAAGTCTTGATCCGTCTGCTACTAACCTAGCTTTATATTTTACATCTTCACCGCTTTCTTTTATACTAAAAATCCATTTGCTTCTCAGTGCTTTCACATCTTTTGGTTTGTCAACAATTTTCCATGTTTTGTGTTCTTCTAACGAATGTAATTCCTTTTTGATTGCTTCTATCCATTTATCCTTATTTTTAGAATTTAATACATCTTTGTAATTCTTCGGAACTTCCTCGTGCACCAGATTTGCTAAATACTTTGGATTCGGTTTCCTCATTCGTGATGATCTTCTAGGTTCTCCAGGAAACTTATTTTCATTACTTTCTTTTTCTTGTTGTTCTTCATTTTCATTAATTATATTATTTATTTCATTTTCTTCTGTCTCCGGATCATTCGTATTCCTATCATTTGTCAACCTAATTGTTTCTTTTTCCTGATTTAATTCTTCATCATTTTCATCGGAATTGTTCTCTTCTTGTTCATCTATTATATTCTTATTACTGATAATATTGATGTATTCAAATTCATCAGTCATTTCTTCTTTATTTACTATATCTTCATATCCCATTTTTTCTTCTATAAACACAACATCTCTGCTTTCACGTATTCTCTTTTCCTTTAAGTCATATAATCTGTATGCTCGACGATCTCTTGAATATCCGATAAATACTGCAGGTTTTGCTCTTACATCAAATTTCTTTCTATTGATGTCATCGTTGCGATAAAAAGCTTTACATCCAAATACTTTCATATGTTTTACTGTAGGCTTATTACTTGACCATAATTCTAACGGCGTTTTCTTTCTTGTAGCCGTTGGAGTAACATTATGTATGTAAACTGCTGTTGACACTGCTTCGGCCCAAAAAGATAAAGGTAGCTTTGCTTCTATCAGCAATGTTCTTGCTGTATTAATAATTGTACGATTAGCTCTTTCAGCAATCCCGTTACTTTGAGGACTATGAATTGTTGTTCTTTCATTCTTAATACCCTTTCTTTTATAATAATTCATGAGCTGTTCGTTAGTAAATTCTCCACCATTATCAGATCTCACTGCTTTTACTTTCTTGCCGGTTTCATTTTCTCTTCTCTCTATTATATTTATAATTCTTTCTTTTGCTTCATCTTTACTTCTTAAAAAATCTACAAAATATCTTCTACTGTATTCATCTACTACCATTAACATGTATTTATTTCCTCCTAATGAGTGTACTGTCATTGGTCCACATAAATCAACATGTAGACGCTCTAAAATACGTGTTGTTCCTTCTATCACTTGATTAAATGGCATTCTCGTTAATTTTCCTTGAATACATATTTCGCATTTTGTTTCTTTACCATCTATCTCTTCTAATCCCCTTACAAGATTTTCTCTTGACATTCTTTGCAAGTATGCATAATTTATATGCCCAAGTCTTCTATGCCATAGTTCTTTCTTAGATTCATTTGTCTGTAAACAAGATTCGTTTCTATCTTCAATCATTTCTCGTACAGCTAAATTTATTTTAAATGTATTATCTTCAAAAGTTCCTTGAGCAATTAATTCGCCTGTATTCTTTTCATAAATGGCTGCTCCTTCATTATTAAATATCACATATTTTCCTTTTCTAACTAAACTTGGAACTGACATCAAATTTTCTCTTAAATTAGGTACACAAAGAACATCTGTAAGTTTTATATTTGATTCGCCAAATTTCTGATCACAAGCAGTAACATGAACATTTCCGCGATATTTTGCTTGTATTGATCGCTCGCTGTCAGCAGTTGCAATTTCTACATCTTCAGGTTTTCCTTCAACAACGATATCTTCTCTATGCGTCATATGCGAAGTGCAAGCTGAATCTAACATCCAGGTTATTTCCTTATTATTTTCAGATTCTTTACACTCATTTTTATGAAATTCATCTGAGTGCAATGCTTGTTCATTTGTAAAACATGTATATTCCTTTATTTTCTTGTTTGAAACATTATTATTCTTGTTTGAAACATTATTATTCTTGTTAAAATTCTTACTGTTCTGTGAATATTCTCTCATATCCTGAAATGCTTTAACTTTATTACTAGAAAAATTTTGAAAATGTTTGTTTGGTAAATATTCTCTGTTATTTCGCGAGTGTGTCATATTCGATTTATTATAACAATTCCGCGCTACATGATTTGGCTTTCCGCACGCGAAGCAATAAATTCTTTTCTTTTCATTAGCCCTAAATGCTTTAAAATCGCTTTCGTGAAATCTATCATATTTTCTTTCATATCTCAATAAAGTTTCTCGCATCACTTCGTAAGTAATATTTGGGTTTGACGCTATCGCAGTTGTTACTTCACTATATTTCTTTGGGAGTCCTTCTATAATAAATCCTATTAATTCGCTTTCATCAATTTCTGTACCCAATTCTAATATTTCATTTGCGATACCTTGAGCTCTTATTAAATATTCTTCAATTGTTTCCCTTTCATTTTTTTCTATTCTCGCCAGATTAATTTTTAATTGAATTTTTCTTTGATTCTCAATTCCTGCATAACGCTTTTTAAGTAGTTCCCATAATTTTTTAGCTTTCTTAACTCCTCTAACTGCCATTGTTTGTTCTGCTGACAACGTTAATATAATTATACCATATACTTCATCATTTTTCTCTAACCATCTTTTATGCACTTTTAAACTAGCGGGATCCTTTTCGTTTTTTATCGGTTCATCATTTTCGATAACATCAAATAAATGCTTCGACTTAATTAATGCTTCAACCCTCATACTCCATAACGTATAATTTTTACTTGTTAGGGGTTCTATTCTGGGAATTCCAAACATATTTGACTCAGACATAGTTAAAATACTTTATCTTCCTGAATATTTTAAGTGCATATAAAATTCTTACCTCTTAAACTTATCCTATTGGCGGTTATTCCAATCGGAGAAATTATTTTCTTCCATTAGGCCTCATTTCACTCAATTCATATTTTTTATTTCATTTATTTATGCACTCAAAACACAATCATTTTCTCTAAAACCACCGCTCTTCTACCAAAATGTTAATAATTTTCGTAATATTTAGATGAAATTATAATATTTTGTACGATAAATATAACTTCTTCTATAAATACAGAAAACATTTATTAGACGTTCACATCACAGGACATATATAGAAAACATACATATCGAAAACTACAAAGAATAATAATAACATATCAGCATCATCTCACGTTCATCGCCTGAAAATAAAAAACCTAATACATGGAGTCATGAAATAATGTCTATTGTCCAAAGTTCTTTTAAACAATAAAATAAACTTTTTCAAAAAAAATATAACCGACTTCAATCAACGCTCTAAAAAGAGTTAAATAATTCTTTAAAATACCCTAATGATGAATTGTTATCTAATAATCACACATCAGATATCATGTACCGACAAAAAAATGGTTATAAGTTTAATACATAGAACTTAATATCCAGCAAATATGGTTTTTCGACAGAATATTTTTTACAAGAGATTAATTTACATATTTTTTATTTAATTTATGAATAGATACATATAAAAAGTAATGAATTACTTTTTGAAGTTGGTGCCAAACAATCACAATCAATAATGATTTTTACCATTTTATTTATGGTATTAGGCATAATATAACCACAATTCTTACTATACTTACAATAGTTTGGCACCAACTTCAAAAAGTAATTCATTACTTTTTATATGTATCTATTCATAAATTAAATCAAAAATATGTAAATTAATCTCTTGTAAAAAATATTCTGTCGAAAAACCATATTTGCTGGATATTAAGTTCTATGTATTAAACTTATAACCATTTTTTTGTCGGTACATGATATCTGATGTGTGATTATTAGATAACAATTCATCATTAGGGTATTTTAAAGAATTATTTAACTCTTTTTAGAGCGTTGATTGAAGTCGGTTATATTTTTTTTGAAAAAGTTTATTTTATTTCTTACTTTTTAGTTATTTATACCGTAATACTTAGTTTAATCGGTTGGATAGTTGCGGTGTAATCGGTGAACATATATATAAAAAAAAAGTACATACGCGGTCGAATTGATGATAACCTTCTCTCCTTTTTTAAGTCAGTTAAAGAAATTATAATACGGAAAAAATAATGTATGTTATACATGGATGTTAGGAATGGGGTTCGAACCCACGATCCCTTTCGAGAACCAAAGCTTAAATCGGGCGCCTGAGACCGCTCGGCTATCCTGACTGCAATCTAAACGGTGAACAACGCCATATTACTTTTCGCAAGTCTATTATTTTAGCACATTTTCACTGATAAAGTACTGAGTTGGTAAAACATCTCTGATACTCTGTGCTAACGGTTAAAAACAAAATATTCTTAATAGCATAATTAGTATTTAATTTGTAAAATATATCTGTAAAAAGAATAATACGGAAAAGGCTTTTGTATATATGTATGTCAGGAGTGGGGTTCGAACCCACGTTCTCTTTCGAGAACCAGAGCTTAAATCAAGCGCATTAGACCGCTCGGCTATCCTGATTGCAATCAAGTCAGGAAACTTATTCAAGGTGATGTTATTTTTCGCAAGACTGTTAATTTAGCACTCTTTCACTGATAAAGTATTGAGGAATTAAAAGATCTCTGATTCTCTGTACTAACGGTTAAATACAAAATATTCTTAATAACATAATTAGTATTTAATTTGTAAAATATATGTGTAAAAATTATAATGCGGAGAAAGGTTATTGTATACATGCAAGTCAGGAGTGGGGTTCGAACCCCCGCTCTCTTTCGAGAAACAAAACTTAAATCGGGCGCCTTAGACCGCTCGGCTATCTATTCGGTGAACTTATACAACGTCATATTACTTTTCGCAAGTCTATTATTTTAGCACTCTCTCACTGATAAAGTATTGAGTTGGTAAATTATCTCTGATACTCTGTGCTAACGGTTAAATACAAAATATTCTTAATAGCATAATTAGTATTTAATTTGCAAAATATGTGTGTAAAAATTATAATACGGAATAGGTTGTTGTATACATGTATGTCGGAAGTGGGGTTCGAACACACGCTCTCTTTCGAGAACCAGAACTTAAATAAGGCGCCTTAGACCGCTCGGCCATCCTGACTTCACTCCATGGTGGAAACTCATTCAACAGTTTTAATTAGCGAAAAATCACTAATTTTAATAGTTTTTGCCCGTTTACTAAAAAATTACTGAACCAATTTCTATGAAATGGAAGTGGTACCAATCCGAGAGTAAGTTCTTTAATTTAACACCAAAACCAAATTAATCAGTTGGATAGTTTCGGCGTAATCGGTGAACATACATTAAAAAAATATATACGCGATGAATTGATAACCTCCTCTCCTTCTTGAAGTCGGTTAAAAATATTCTTGATAGCATAATAAGTATTTAATTTGTAAAATATATACGTAAAAACTATAATACGGAATAGCTTCGGAAACTTATTCAATGTCATGTTATTTTTTGTAAGTCAATTATTTTAGCACTCTTTCACTGATAAAGTATTGAGTTGATAAAAGATCTCTGATACGCTGTGCTAACGGTTAAATACAAAATATTCTTAATAGCATAATTAGTATTTAATTTGTAAAATATATATGTAAAAATTATAATACGGAAAATTATTGTACACACGTACGTCAGGAGCGGGGTTCGAACCCATCGTCACTTTCGAGAACCAGAGCTTAAATCAGGCGCTTTAAACCGCTCGGCCATCCTGACTTCGCTCTATTGTAGGAACTAATTCAACAGTTTTAATTACCGAAAAAACACTAATTTTAATAGTTTTTGCTTAATTACTAAAAAACTACTGAACCAATTTGTATGAAATGGATGTGGTACCAATCCGAGAGTAAGCTCTTTAATTTAACACCAAAACCAAATTAATCGGCTGCATAGTTTCGGAGTAATCGGTGTACATACATAAAAAAAAAAAAATACATACGCGTCGAATTAATAACCTCCTCTCCTTTTTGAAGTCGGTTAAAAAGCAATTTAATTATTGCCATGCGATTTCACTTACAGGGAAAAGGTGGAAAATAAAATCACTGATTAATATATTTTTGGCTCAATTTTTTAACATTTTCGAACAAAGTTGAAAAGTTATAATGCTTTCGGTTTGTCTGTCTGTCTGGTCGGTTTCCAACTTTCGTAAATATACTCCGATTTCCGTGAAATTTTTGGACATTATTAACGTTTACCTAGCACGAATACCTATTGAAAATGAAGTTTCTACCATGATTAGTTTATTTACAGGGATAGTAAAAAAAATTCCTTATATTACGGCATTATGGGGAAAAATCGTTTTAATTAAATTTAACGATGTTACAGCCTGTAGAACATATTCAAATTTATATGCATTTACAAAGTGCACTAAAACATGCATTTTGTAAAGTATGTAGTGAAAAGAGCACTTACTATTCATTTACATGGTCAGACAGAAGAATTCCATTGCATAGGAATAAAGGGAGGAACAGTTTCCGACATATTTTAATTATGGTAAACGATTTCGTGTATAATCAAATTGATATATGTTGCTGAGGCTTAATGTAAGTTATTTCATGCATAATACGAAGTGCATAGCATTTACAGGGACACGCAAAAGATTTCAAATATTATATATTCTATCCGAAGTACTGTATATCATGGATGATGATTGTTGCATGGATGAAATGCATTTTGAATTATGATATGTGCTTTTAAGTTTCGCTAAATGTATGCATATTAAATGGAGAGTATAAATGGTAATAGTATAAATAGTTAAATTTAGATATACAGGGTTACACAAAAGATCTCGGAAAGATTACTGAATATGAGCGTAATTTACTTAAAGGTGGTTTTTAAATAAAATATGCATTTTTTTTTCTTTGAACTGCATTTAGTAAACTAAGAAATGTTTGTAGTATCTATATAATAAAGGCCAAACGTATCTGTGCGTAACGCATACGTCATGTTTTGAATGGCAACACTTTTCGATGAAATTTCGGTTTTGCAATTTTCGCTATTGTAAATTTTTAAACTTCTAGACATTGCACGTTTTCAATCTTTATACCATCGTTTAGAGAAAAAAATGCACTTTTAAATGCCGTTTGTTAGAAAACTGTATCTCAATTTGTTTTTGAGATATTAATTTTTTTGTAGTTTTTGGTTCAATTTCTCTAATGGTGGCAACTTTAGTATCGCATTTATGTGGGAAAAAGAAAAAATAGCCATAGAGTAAAAAAAAAAAAAAAAAAAAAAAAAAAAAAAAAAAAAAAAAAAAATAGAGATGCAGTTTAGTGGCTAGAGGTGACGCCAAAAATGTAACTCTAAAATTCGCTGCATTGCATCAAATACAACGGCGCGCTTTCACAAAAAAGAAAAACTTTTAGCGATGCAATTTTAATTCATAATACAATGAAATGCTATTTTATAATGCTAAAATGTATTCAGATCTTTTTCATTTAGAGAAAAAATGATGTTAAAAAATTCGGTCTCTGTTCCATGTGATTGTTTTGTTTGGGCCGAATAAGAGACTTATATTGGAAGAATAACGCCCATCAAACCGTTTTAATCGCATACTGCACCTCCATCTATCTCTTTTCTCCATGGAAAATAACAGATCGCTGTATGTTTTAGTTAGTTGTCATTTTTTTCTAGCAAATAAAAAATAGTAATTAAAAACATGTTATGTCAATATATCGTCGACTATAAAACCCGGTGAATGTTGTTGGTTTTATTTCGTTTTTATCTATGAATTTAGTGACTTTTAGTTCGTTAGCAAACTTACTTTACAAAAGATACATCAATTAACCTTTACAAAAGTGCATTTTAAAGAATATCTGGGTGTCATATTTTCTTAGTTGTTTTTAAAAAACTGAGAATGTAATTTTATTCTTTGGCGAAATCTTTGGCTAATAACTGCTATATTGCGTCTAATACGCAGGGCCGTAGTGAATAATAGGGAGGGTTCAAGGGATGTAGGGGGGCTCATAGTTTTTTTTCTATCTCTCTGACGCAGAAAGATAAATTAGTGCATATTCATATTGTAGGTACTCTGTTTCTTATTAAACTGTTAAAATAACTTCATTTTATGCTTAGAAAAGTATATGATGATGAAGTTTTGAGTGTATAACTGGTGCAAAATATCCCATCATGTTAGCTTCATATGTACAAATAGGATGAGGGAGTGTTGAAACACTTATTTTAGATACAATTGAGTAACTCTGCAAAACTGTGAAAAGGTTTCAAAACTAAATTAGATTTTTAAACAATATTTCATTTGAATTTTCGGAACAGAAATTCATTGAGTGACCTTAGAATCTTTTCCAGGGGGGCTCAAAATATTTTAGGGGGGGGGGAGCCGCCCATAGCGCCCCTTTAGCTACGGCCCCGCTAATACGGAAGTACCGATAATTTTTAAAGCTGTATATGATTACATAAATGTTTCACATAAAACTGCTATTTGGAATTAGTTGGCAGTTTTAAAAGCCTATTACGCAGAAAAAATTTATTAGACTTTCCAATTTTAAATTTTAAAAAAGTTTTTCATCTTTTCTTTGTGACCCGGGAACCCCGGGTTTGGTGTACTAGTTTAGATATAAGCTTTTAAACAAAATGCATTTAAAAGTACATTTTTAGGGGAAAAAATGTACTTTTAAATGCATTTTGGGTCATATACGACAGTGTAAAAATTGAAAATGTGCGATATTTAGGAGCTTAAAAATTTGCAGTAGCTTAAATTTCAAAATTAAAATTGCATTTCTTCTAATTGTAGCATGAAAGCTTAAGTAAAATTATTAAATAAGTAGCATAAATTAATGGATTAAATAGATCACGTAAAAACGTGCTTATTTGTTTATATTTCATCATATTAAATCATATTTATCAACAATTTTGACACACGAAATGAAATATTTTTTATAGTTATTAAATTATTATTCATTTAAATTAAGTTCCGCCTCTGGTTACCATTTTGGTCTCTCTTAAATTTTTGCTAAGCTTTGCAATATTTTACTTTTATTCATAAATTTATTTACTTGCGTATCTTCACTAAATCTGAAGATTCTGATTTCTGATAGAGAAATCAACAAATCTATGCGAACAAGGCAACATTTAGGGGAAGATTCTGTTAAAATTCTGTTCTGGTTGGCGCGATTGTCGAAGAAATCCCAAAATAGCTCCGAAGAAACTTTTTCATTTTTTAATTTAATGAAAAACTGTGTTTTGAAGGAGATATTAAACGAAATCCTCTATGCGGTCTCCGATCACACTTACCCACTTGTTTAAATTATTGTATGAGCTCTATAAGTTATGGACTGTCCTATCCTATGAAAAAGGCAAATTTTCATGCGAAACATGCACTAAAAATCAAGAATCGGTATTTTTAATGTGGTCAAGTGGAATAATAATTAAACAACACATGTATTACAAGGATAATGAAAAGTACGTTTAATTATTGTCAAAATAAAACTTTACAGTCAGTGAGATTTCTGACACTGTTGTCTAACTATCAGGATTAAAACTGGTTAATTTTAATCTTAAATCATTTTCTACAAGCAGTTTGTTAGGTGACTTTAATTAGAAAAATTAATAAAAAGAATATTGCCCAAGTTTATTGATGGCATTGAGTTCACAGGCTATATACGCTAATTGTACACTGCAGCCTTATAGTTTCAAGGAATAATGACCTTCGAAAAGCAAATTAAGAAGGGAGGAGTACCCCCCTCCATTTCCCATCTTTATATTTAATCATTGAACCCCCAAAACTTATCGGCAATATGCCTTATCATATAACTAAACTACATCCAAAATTTGAAGCATGTTGTATAATTCTGCCTAAAAATCCGTTTGTATAATTTAAAAGCAGTTATATCCCGTTCAGTCCTTTATACTTAACCAATAAACCTCCAAAATTATTGACAAATTTGCCTTATCAGAAAGAACCTACATCCAAAATTTAAAGCCAATCGGATAATTCTGTATAAAACCCCATTTAGCTAATTAAGGAGGTGGGGTAATCGACCGTATCCTCTTTATAGTTAATTAAAGAACCCCACAAGTAATCAGAGAAGCACTACATCGCTATGAACCTGTATACAAAATTTGAAGCAAATCTGTTAATTCTGCTTGAAAAACCATTTATCTAAATTAAGAGGGATGGTCTCCCCAATGTCCCTTTATATTTATCCAATGAATTCATACAATAAATCTGGGAAGAGTCTTATCAGAATAAACTTACATCCAAAATTTAAAGCAAATCGGTAAATTGTGCATAAAAAGCCTATTGACCTAAATTAAAGGGGGATACTTTCATTTCCACCTCCTTTTTACTTATCCAATGAACTCCTAAAACGAATCAAGGAGGTTCCTTCATCAGAATGATCCTATGTCTAAAATTTGAATGAAATCTGATAATTCAGCATGAAAAATCCATTTATCTAAATTAAGGGGGGAGTTGCCTCCGTTCCCCCTTCATACTTATCGAATGAACTCTCAAAACTAATCAGGGAAGCGCCTTATCAGATTCCATTATATTCTATTATACTGGCCTCAGATTCGATTGGTAAAAATATTTTCGGTCTCGGATTTAAAATCGTCGGGCTAGAGCGGGCCCAAGAATTGAAAAAATGAGCCCGAATTCGGTCAGTGAAAAAAACTCTAAATGAAAGTTATTGCTGTTTGGAGTTCTCACGATCATCCGGAACAGTCCATTTTACACCAAAGGGGGGGGGGAGGAAACGGAGTAAAAGGGGAATAGAATAAAAAGTATTGAAAAAATTTCAAAAAGCACAGGTTTAAGTATTATGAATAAAATTTCTCCATATTGCGTGAATATCGTAGGAAAGTGCATCATTACATACTATTTCTTTATTGGATATTATTTCGATGGATTCTCTAATGATAGCTTCAAGGTGACAAGTAGTATAATATGAAAGATTATTTTCGAACTATTAATATCTATTTTGAGGCTGAGTTTGTGCAAATCTTGCAAGTGCGGTGTGGGGTCTACTCAATCTTAAATCTGCGTCATGTTCTTTCAATCTCTTTTGAAATTTCCTTAATGTCATACCTATGTACATAAATTCTTTATTATCTGTCTTGAAAGGGATGCTGTATACTCCTGATCTATTTATGTCTTGAATAGAGTCAATCTTTATGTTCAACACAACTCTTAATTTGGGGGGAGGGAGTTCTATTAATGCAATATCAAACTTACTGCATATCTTATGCTTTCAAAAAACTTCGGAATATAATCAACTTTGCAAAATTTTACACTTTTTATGGGATCTTTAACTTGCATACCTTGATCTTCCACTTTAAACCTGTTTATGATTCTTTCAATAAAACGGAGGGGGTATGGAATTTTCGACGGTTATTTTCCTACTTAAGTCTAGTTCTTCATCCAGAAATTGAATTGAGCAAATCTGAAAAGCCCTTTTTATGTAAAAATTAAAAGGTGCTAGCTTGTAATTAATAAAACAACTGCAAGTAAATGGGATTGTAGAATTAGAACTGTTAATTTTCCTGAAAACTTTACGTTCCAGGCTTCGATTAGTCATATTTCCGATTAATCTAAAAAGGCAAGTTTCTGATTCTGTTCAATTTCAAAGGTGAATTTTATTCTGTTGTCAAGGCTATTGATTTTATGAAGAAAAGAATGGAATTCATCCTTTTCATGGTTCCATATAATATAATCAATGTACCTGAGCCCGTAAACTGGAGCTAGTGTAAGTGTTATGGTTTCCATGATTTTCTTTTCAAAAGGACGAAGTTTAAATTGGTTGTTAAATATAAGTGTTACTATTGACAATTAAATTCAGACTTCTTTTAACCGTATTTTTAATATCTTCTGTAAAACTAGAATCCGAGTCGATAAAATTTGTAATGATTTTGGTAACTTTCTTTATATCGATGGACGGGTATAAGCAGAGTTCTCGCTGACATTTGACCAAGGCTAGTAATTTGGCTAATTAAAAATAAAAAACATTCGCCAAATGAAAAAGTATTAGCAAAATAAATTCGCCGTGTAGCCCCCCCCCCCCCCAAAAAAAAAATAATCCTTTACAGTGCTTTCTTTTTTTCCAATATGTTCTAAAATAATCTAAGTTTTTATAACTGCGACAACGATTGTCATTCAACTATCCGCTACAAATATATTAAATACATGTATATATGCATATGTATGAAAAACGAAAAAGAAATGAAAGAAAAAGCAAAAATTGAGCACTAGCAATTTGGCGAATTTAATCACTAGTTTACTCGCCAAATGAAGAATTTAGTCGCAATTTGGCGCAATGGCGAGCGACAGCGAGAACCCTGAGTATAAGGACACCTCGTCTAAGCTAGCCATAATACTGGAATTTTCAAGCTTTATGTTTTTTATTTTATTAATGAAATGCGATGTTGATTCAACAACAAAGTCAGATGGTGGTAATTACCGTTTTACATAGGTTTTTCCCATAAAATATGTGGGACCGGAGCATTTAGTAACAATTGGACGGATTGATAAGGCTTGTTTATGATCCTTTAATCTACCTATGAGGGAGGTAGTGGTTGCAGTTCCGTTAATCCTCAATTTATTTTCAACTACTCCCTCCCTCATAGGTAGATTAAAGGATCATAAACTATCCGACAGATGATAGGAGCTTGTTTTCGAAGCGACTCCCCTGGAGCCATAGGATAACATGGAGACGCCTGGAATTTTTTAAGCGACTTTGAGCCATCCCATACGGCACAAACTCGTCCTGCGGACATACGATAAGCGTCTTATTCAGTATATAGCCTCGTCCGGAGGACGTCCGGAGGGGAGCAAAAAGCGACATCTACTCACACCCTCCGGACACCATTTTTCGATAAGTGCTATTATAAGATATCTTATAATAGCACTTTTAGGGGTTGTCTTGTAGCTTTCAGTACGCTGATAATTATTTCGAGAATTGCTGGCAGATAGAAAATTTTCGCGGGGAATATTTTTAATAATTAGGTGCAGGTGTAATATAATAGTAGGATATTTATGTAGTGCGAATATGAGGGAAGATTTTTTTTTCATATAAAAAAAAATGTACGTTTGAAAATTAAAAGTGAGTGTCTTAGAGTAGGCTAATATTTTATTTTCAAAATGTATTTAGCGGAGACAGGAAATGTTCGAGGAAACATTTTTATTTTCGAACTTAATTTATTAACTATTTGGAAAATAGTTACTGTCCTCGTGCGGAGCATTCTCATTGATCAAAATAGCGATATTCTATAAAAGTGGTGGAGTGAGGGTACATCAAAAGTTTCAAATTTTTAACAGAGTAGCGAATACTGAACGGATATCCCGTCCGCGATAGGACCCACTCCATGTCCTCGCCTCCAGAGCTTGCGCGCGCAGCGTGTGTAGATCCCGAACACAGCCTATGATTATTTTGAGCGCTAGTTTTGATTTGGTCTTTTCTTCTGCTTTTGGCAATAGTAATAGTTGCGTAAGCGTAGTATGTTTGTTTGTGTTCTGCTCTGCTGGAATGTTATGCAATAAATGTTATACATTTAAAAAAGTAACGTAATATTTTCCAAAAATTTAAGTATTTGAAAGAAATATTTGATATTAAGTAGCGAGTTCTCCGTTTTTTGTGATCAAAGTGAAATAACGTTGTGATTATCAATTTGGTAATGCGTAAGATGGCATCTTAAATTTAGTTAATGATAAATTATATTTATAGTTTAGAAAGTTATTTCATAATAACCCAATTTTGTGTGTTTAAAAAATTTAAGTGGTCTTTATGACTTAAAATATTTGAATATTTAAGATTGATATCCAAATATCTACTTTCTGACACATTCCTGAATGCTTTTTGTTCGTGTTCATAAACGCATTGACATTGGCAGATGCTCTTATTCAGAAACTATAAAATGAAATAATTTCTCTCCAATTTCGCATAAACACAGAGAATCTTTCAGAAAATATTGTCAAAATTGGCGATTTGAAAACAATTTCCTAACTTCAGTCCAGTTAAGGTTGTCATGCAGGCCCTGATTATGACTAATTGGGGCACTGGCCAAAGATAAATTAGGGGTCCCCTTTCGAATCATTGCAACGTTATTCAAATAGAAGTGACGGTCATTCATATGTGTAATGCATAAACATATTTTCGCACCTTGGATATCAAAAGAAGAAAAGAGTAGTTAGAAAAAAAGAGTTCTAAATTAAGTACTTAATAAAACTACACTTTTTCCCCTTTAGGATAGAACAAAGCTGTTTTATATAACATTAGCAATTTGTTATATTACCTTAAATTCCTCAGTCCTGGTGTCGGCTGGAGGAGACATTAAATAACAACTATTAAATTAAATTAAATGCTTCTAGAATTATTTAGATCACTTCTAGATTTCTTTATTAAATGCTTGGATACCATAAGAATCTATATAAACTGATACAACTTTGGAGATGTTGTATAGCAATTTTAAACCTTCTTTTGTGCTCCCTGTACCTCGTAATGTTTGTCTGAGTACTGAGGAGGTTTAAGATGAATTTAATAACTTCAATGTATGGAAGAGTTGGAATTTGAAAAAGAAAATTAATATTTTATAATTTAATGTATGGATTCAGGGCCCTATAAGGCATGCTTACTTGCTTACAACTTTAGATGTGATTAATTTATCAATTAGCAAAAGCCATGCTTTGTTTGGATTCGCGAAGCATTATTTTATAAAGCATATATTTGAAAGTAACAATATTTTTTACAGGGTTCGCACGGACCTTAAAAGTCCTTATAAACTTCTTATATTTCGATAGTCCTTAATAAGGATCCTTAAAGTCCTTATTTTTTATTGAAAGTCCTTATTTTATAACAGGAACGCGATCCGTAAAATGTTTTAAAAAAATCGCCAAACATTGCCGTTGTGATTCCCTTCCGAAATTTCCGAACATTTAAGGCATCCTCTTCCTAAAATTTTAAATTGAGTTATGAGTTCCGCATAGTTGACAACTTGTACGGTTTAGCGCGGAAAAAACAATCGCGGAGAAATGCAAATTTCGTAAAAGGATCGCCTAAAATAGCACACATTTTGTCAATATTTCGTGAGAAAAAGACGATTTCATCGATGTTTTTGTCAACAAACTTTGTCAAAAGATCGCTGAAAAACGCGAATTTCATTTGTGGATCACGGAAAAAACGGCAATTTCACCAAATATCGCAGACAAAACTGTGATTTCGTCTGAAGACCGCGGGAAAACGTCACTTTCGTCTAAACATTGCGGATATAACGCCGATTTCTTTAAAAGATCGCGGAAAAAAATGCCGTTTTCGATAAAAGATCGCTTAAAAATATTTTGTCAAAAGATCATTGAAAAAAATAACGCCGATTTCATAAAAAGATCACGGAAAAACGCCGATTTCATCAAAAGATCTCGGGGATAAAACGCCTAGGATGATTCTCATCCGAAATTTCCGAAATTTTAAGGCATCTTCTTCCGAAAATTTGAAATTGGGTTATCAGTTCTACATAGTTGCCAACTTGTACTGTTTTGCGCGCGGAATAAACAATCGCTGTGCAATACAAATTTCGTGAAAGGACGCCGAAAAGCACACATTTCGTCAATATTTCGTGGAAAACGACAATTTCCTCAATTTTTTTATCAACAAACTTTGTCAAAAGATCGCTGAAAAACGCGAATTTCCTGTGCGGATCGCGTAAAAAACAGGAATTTCACCAACTAGCGCAGATTTCGTCTGAAGACCGCGGGAAAACGTCGATTCCGTCTAAAGATTGCGGATATAACGCCGATTTCGTTGAAAGATCGCGAAAAAAAGCCGTTTTCTACAAGATTGCTTAAAAATATTGTGTCAAAAAATCATTAAAAAAAAAAAAAAAAAACACCCACAGATTTCATCAAAAGATCACGGAAAAAAACGCCGATTTTGTCAAGATCGCGGGGATAAAAGGACGTTTTCGAGAATAGATCGCGTAAAAATGCGAATTTTGTCTAAAGATCGTCGAAAAACGCCGATTTCATTAAAAAGAAACACAGGAGAACACGGATTTCGTCAAGAGATCGCAGAAAAGCCGCCGATTTTGACAAAAGATCGCAATAAATCGCCGATTTTGCTAAAAAATTGCAGATAAATCGCTAATTTCGTCTGAAAATCTCGGGAAAACGCCGATTTCGTCTGAAGATCGCGGATACCGGCCCCCCTCCCGCCGATTTCCGAAAATGCGATTTGAATTTCCGAAAAAAAAAATTTCACTCAGAATCACCCCTAAAACGCCGTTTTTAAGAAAAGATTGCATAAAAAATGCAAATTTTCCCTAAAAATCGTTGAAAAAGAAACGCCGATTTCATAAAAAAAAAAAAAAAAAAAAAAAAAAAACACGGGAGAACATTGATTTTGTCAAAAGATCGCAGAAAAACTGCCGATTTCAACAAAAGATCGCAATAAATCGCTGATTTTGCTCGCAGATAAATTGCCAATTTCGTCTGAAGGTCGTGGACAACCCACGTCCCCTTCCCAAGAGGGGTGTGTAACTTGCGGAATTCCCCCTCCCCCACGCCACCGATTTCCAAAAATGCGATGTTAATTTCCGAAAAAAAATTTTCACCCTGAAACATTCATAATCTGAAAAAAAAAAAAATCAAGTTTCTTTGTTATAATTCTCTTATTTCTGATTGGACATTAAAGCTGCCTCTTTTATTTTCTGATTGCGATGTAGAAACCTCGTATCCACAAATACCAATCGTAATCAGTATTCACCATCTAAAATTTCCTTTTCTTTGATATAGAGAAATGTATAACAAAGAAGATATTTCGCCAAATAATTGCGCCAATCTGTTCTATAATCTGCTGATCTGTGTTTGATTGTGGTCTTATTATTTCACTGGATATGTGTAGCATGGTTAACAGCACCAGTCTTCCTCTGCAGAAAATAAAAGGAAATTAATTGAAGATGATTTAGATTTTATAAAGAAATAAATGGCTTCTTGAAAAAGAAGTATCGGAGTTAGAAAATAAGGCCAATGAATTAGCTGATAAAGCTGAATCAACTAAAGATATTCAATTATTTATAAAATCGAACAATTGTAGAAAATCTGCAACAGAAAAAAGGAAGAAATTTCCTCCCTGACCAAAGAAATAGATACTAAAAAACAGTTGCTAGTCAACTAATGTTATATATTTACAATTAAAATTTAATGTAAGTAATTTATGTGTACTGTTCTTTTTTAACTTTAGAAAGTCCTTATTTTTCTTTTAACGAAGCCCTTACAAAGTCCTTACAGAGTCCTTATTTTTCATTTAGCAAACTCTGTATGAACCCATTATTTTTGCATCTTTATTAAACAAAAACGTTATTTTATGTTTTGGCGCAGTTTAATTCTACAAACGTAAGTTCAGCCAAATAACTTTCAATTTCCCAGGAATTTTTTATTTATGATGTAAGACTGGCATAAAAAATATTTTTGAAGCAAACTTTTACAAAATATTTTTAAATTTTCAGCTAAAAATTCGTTTTAAAGATGTTTTTACAATTTCTAGTAGCCACTGGTGTTTTTTAAAGTTGTTTGAAATATGCATGTTTCCAATCTTTGTAATTAACATCAAATAATCTTTGATAGCTATTTTAGAATAATATATTTGAAGAAAGTTACTTCTTCAAAATCCTATTTTCTGGAAAAACATTTGAAATCTGCTCTCGTTGATACTATGAATTTTTAACTGTAAAGCTTTTTATTCTAATTTCTTCGTTTTTATACATGTTAACGCATGAGAATTTTTGATACGGTAGAATTTTTCGTAAGGAAAATTTCTATTGAATGCTTAATTTTGAAGGATTTTCACTCTTGACAACGTTACGTACATTTTTAAGCCAACTGGTGCCTGTATAGCCTCAGTATCTACAACTGCTTCATCTAATGTTAAATCTTGGGATTTGTGAATTGTAACAGCAAAAGCTAACTGCAGAAGAAATTCTTTCCTTGAGCAGTTTATACTTCCATTTTTTCCAGAATTCAGTTATTGGGGGAATTGGTACGCACTAATTCTTATAAGTTAAATTACTGTAGTATTCAAATTTATCCATGATTATTCGCGATATCTGGTCTGGTGGCTTGTGATTTTCTTTAATATGTGCAACAAAGCCTAAAGTCCCGTTCACTAAACATTTTTCGGTCCACAAATAAGAACGTAACATTACTTTAGATACAAATGACAAAGTAAGAAATGGTCAAAGTCAATTTGTCATTTCTGAATCGGCCAACTTTGCTGTAGTACATTTATAAAGAGCTTGAATCGAGGCAACAAGTTCCCGCAATTCTTTTAATTTTTCATTTATATAACAAATTTAACAATTAATTGTATTTGTTTACAATTCTTTTGTTGCCACTTTACAAAAAAAAAAAAAAATCCATAATACAATTCTTTTAAAATGTTTAAGTGTCATCTGTGCAAACGATTTTGCTGAATAATGAAAACATATTTTATTTGTTAAATTAATCATAATTCTATCTATAATCACTTACTCCATGATTTATATTTTTTTTTCTGAAAATACACGCATTTCATTTTTTATTTATTTGCTAAAATGCGTCCGTATTGGAAATGCATGTAAAATAAATTAATTAAAATAATATTTTTTTAACGTTTCACTGTAAAAAAAATTATATTCTGCAAATCTACAGATCATATTTTATTTTTGTGTTTAATTTGAAGTCAAAATATTGAATAGTTTTTTTGTAAAGTGTACGACAAAGTGTAATTTGAGTGGCCTAGTAGAGGATTCGCTTCGCTCATCCTAAAAACTGTAGAAAATATATAATTTCGCTTTAATGTTATATTTGCAGTTATGTTTATAAATGAGTCTAAATGTATAAAGGTTTCACAATAATTTTTTTTTAGAAGTTTTCATTTATTGTGAAATTTTTATTTTTTTACTGTAACTGTTGAATATTAGCACCCAGTAATCTTTGTACCATTTTTATTTCTTTGTTTACAGTTTGCATATCTTCAAGTTGTATACAAGTGCTTGCATTTACTTTATACCATTAATTTATTTGTTTTATACTTTTGTTAATGAGTACTGTTTAAAACTAAACTATGATGTTTAAATGTCCTGAAAAATGTGTGGAATAATTAATCGAAGAAAACATTTGATTTTGAACTGCTTTAATGTTTATGTTACTTGCTTTTATGCTTATAAACGAGTCTAAATGTAAGAAAATTTCATGAGGAAGTTCTCATTTACTGTAAAACTTTTATATTTTTTATTGTATCTCAATGAATGCATAAGTAATTTATCATCTACAAATTGCTACTGATAACCAAAATCTTTTAATTGGCCACTGTGTTTGTATCATTTTTCACTGAATTTGAATGAAGCAATTCATAATATACCATAAGCCATACTAATAAGTATATAAGTACACCATACTAATAAGTTTTTTTCCTTAGTCAATTTATAAAAAAAAAAACTTGCTTTTTAAAAAGCCATGGTTAAACTATGTGTATAAATAGAAAGGAGGAAGATTTTTTCTTTTGTTACCTGCAGGGCTGCTGGCTTTTAGCCGGGCCGGTTTAAACCGGACGGCTTTTTCTGGTTTAAACCGCTTGAAAAAGGCTGGCTTTTTTCAGAAAAAGCTGGCTTTTACTAAAACTTTTTTTCTTTTACAAAAACTATTCTTAAAATGAAATGTATTATTATTTAATAACTGTTAAATTACTGTTGTCATAAAAATAAACTGTCTAATAAATTGTCAATTAAAATATAAGTGAATTGATATTAGAAATGTTCTTGTGATCAACAGATGGGAAGAATGTTTATTAGAAAAATTGTGCAATAATTTTTTTTTTAAGGATTTTTACCAAACATAATACCAGTCATTTGACTTACATTTTAAATATCAATACTACACTGATCTTGTTCAAAACAAAAACATTTGTTGAAGTTTTATTTTAAATTCTTTCTCCCATATCTGTACTCCTTTTAGAGGTCTGCACGGGCCGGAATTTCCAGGCCCGGGCCCGGGCCGGCCCGTTTAAATTTTTATATTTTAGGCCCGGCCCGGCCCGTACAAAAATCAGCGAAAACAGGCCCGGCCCGTTTCGGCCCGTTGCAATGTCTACGATTTCTAAAAAATTCATATTTTTATCATATAACTAAGATTCTTTTAAAGAATACTGCATACATATCTATGGAATGATTTTACAGTATATTTTACAGCAAATACACATTAACAACGTTAATGATTACTTTGATTCTTAGGCTTTCAACATTCGAATAAAGATTCATTAAAAAATTAATATGGCTTAGAATAAAAGAAAAAAGAAAGAAAGCTAAAAACATCGTTAATTTTGAAGCTGTTTAATAAAAGAAGGTTTATAAATATATTTCTATATCATTTTATTATAGATTTCATATCCAAATTCATTCTTAAATTCAAAGAAGCTCCTTTCTGATACATTTCTAAATTCATTTTTTTTTTCTCAAAAGCGCATAAGATTAGCAGATATCTTTATTCAGAAACTATATAATCGAATGACGTTATCCATTTTTTGATACAAGCAATTTAAGAATACTGCAAACAAATAAAATACTGTCATAATTAGCGTTTTGAATAGAATTTCCGGAAGCAATAGCAAGGGAAGGGAGAAAAACCTGCAATCATTTGAGAAACTATTATATCTCAACAAGGTTATACAAGTATTTTATTTACCAAAAAGGAAAAACGCCATTCGATTCCAAATCCCTTCAATAGTTAGCCTTATCACTTTTATACTCTTACAATTTAAAATTAATCAGAAAATGTGTCAAACTTTCGCACTATTGAGAAATTAATTTAAAAATCATCAAGAAGTATATATCCAAAGACCAAGCTAACATAAGTTCTTTATCGCTGTTAACTTTACAAATCATGTTTTCTGCCAATAATTAAGTCTAGTACCGGTCCGCCCAGTCTATATGTAGAAAAATAATGCAAGCGTGATCTCGGACCGGCATGAGTCAGCTAAAAAAATATTAAAATGGGTTACACATAATGTAATTCTCCGATGCCGATACACTGTACATTTTTATATTCATGTTGTCAAACTAGTATGGCCACATTTATACTTATTCTCGTTAAAACCATTTTCGTTGGAAATAGCTCATATTTTATCGTTTCTGCTTAAATCTTCAAAACGGGCCGGCAGGCCCGAAAATTTTTTTTATCGGCCCGGCCCAGCCCGTTTGGCCCGTTCAATTTTTTTGCCGGCCCGGCCCGGCCCGTTTATGTTGTTTGTCGGCCCGGCCCGGCCCGTTGAAAAAACTATTCTAAATCTGCCGGCCCGGCCCGGCCCGTTAGAGAATTCGAAACGATTCCGCCGGGCCCGTGCAGACCTCTAACTCCTTTAGCATAAGTGCTTTAGTTCCTGAAATCTTGTTAATCCAGTAACCTATTAGACTAAACACTAAAGGGTCATTCCATGTCATATCAACGTGGGATCTGGACCTCGACATCTTAGATTTTCATGATTTTTGGTTTATAGTTTGTATTTATGGAGTATATGGAAAATCTAATTTTTTAATTTTTTTTCTTAGTGTTTTTTTTTTTTTACGGAATTTTAAAAATGGCCAAAAGTAACAAATTTAACCAATTTTGCAACCACAAGATCCTCTATAATTCTTTAACAAATTCAGCTAGAGAGCTCATTTATATCTTATTTTAAAGCTCTTTTTATTATCTTTAATATGATATGTAACACTAACTATTTTGAGTAAAATATTTTTTTTGACAAATTTTCAAAATTTTTGAATTTAAATTTTTTAAAAACACCATTTTTAATTTTTTTCAAAAAAATATATGTTAATGTTTGGGTTTTTGACTACAAGTATGTAAAATTTCAAGATGGAGAAATGATGGGATTTTGAGTTATTAATTTTTGAATAATAGCTATACATAAAAATTTTCAAGTATGAAGGAAGAATTAACATTTGTACAATTTCTTTCCATTATAATTCACACTTCTTTTTCATTAAAAATTTCAAAATTTCATGCTAAGAATATTAAGTTCTAAGTGGCAAGAAAAACTAAAAGCATATTTCTCAAAGTATAATTACATAATTTGCCCTTAAATCTGAACATCTATGTAGTCAAAATATATCTTTATTCAATAGTCATTAGCTATTGGCTGTTTTTTTATTGTCATCAACAGTTATATAGTATATAATTTTTAATTAAACTTACCTGGAATGTTAAATCTTCTAGTTGAGAGTAAACTTGAATACACTATTAAATTGCTTAAAATTTAGATTCTTTTATTATATTTACTAATTATATGGTACATGACATTTATAGTCTTCTCAGACAATAAATAATCCAAAATATTTACTATGGATTTGAAAAATTATTATAATAAGACTTATGCACTGCTTTCTTTTAATTTTCTTTCATATTAATGATATTTTTGAAGTGAATGCTTTAATTTTTTATTCATAATAGCAGATGTCATTACCATTTCTTCCTGTGTAAGTGTGTACATTCTTCCAGTAGCTGTGCATGGATCAACCCTTTTTAAAATATCATCTAATGGAATTTCCAAAATGTCAGGGCGAGGTTTGGGATAATAGAATGATGGAGCAGGTCCTTTCGGGTGAAGAAAGCTAACTTTATAATAATTTGACTCTTGGTTTTTGGCAAGAATGCACGCAAGCCCCCAAGAACCTTCATAATGAATGGTAACGAATCCAGACTGAAGTTCACTAAGTTCTGACATATCTTCTGAAGGAATGAATGACACATTATATTCTTGAGAACTAAAGGAATATGGTTTTGTTAGCATTTGTGATTCTGACAGTGGAATAACTGCATGAATCCTCTGAGTTCCCGATACTGTATGTGAATCATCAAACCGTAAAAACAGTTTTTTTTTCATTTTCATTGTACTCTTCATTTGTACAATACATGAAATTTATGCCAGGAATGTTTTTATTTGCAAAATCATAAAGTTGCCGGGGAGTGATTATGTGATTCTCATAAGGTCTTTGTAAACTTGCTTTGGTAGCAAGTCTCTTGACAGTTCCTCCTAGACCATCACAGGAACTTTTCCCGTGCGATGTAGCAAAGAAATGCCACTCGGCATCAATACCAAAGTCAGTTTTGTGCAAGCATATGTTTAAGAAGTTCTTTCTATTTTTATATTGCGCAGCAGATCCATCTGAAAAATAAAATATTTTATTGATCTTGAGATTTTTCTTTAGTTCTGCAATAAGATGGGTTTGGAACAAATTAAATGCCACAGTGTTGTGCTTCAAACATTCTGAAATGAACACATAATTGAGATGCTCAATAATGTTGCTTTCAGACTTATAATATACTATAAAAGGATGAATGGTTGCCTGGGTATTAGTCCAATGATAGGACTGTACCTCATCTTGTTGGACAAAAGAATAATTTTCGGAGAAATCGCAAGTTACCAGTATTTCACCATTTTTTTAATTTTCCTTTACATAGCTGTAAAATTTCTTTTGTTGGTTTGCAATAAATGAATGTTTTTTTAGCTTTAAGAGATTTGAAGTGAAATCATCAATAAAATCCTCTGTTGTTTGTATAACAGTCTCCATTGTGCATCGATCAGTTGCAATCCATTTTTTATAGGTGACACTGTCAATCATTTCATCGTCAAATTTTTGAAAAAGTTTATTTTTAAAAGTTTCAATTCCTGGACAATTTTTGCATTCATCCATATAACATTTATCTGATGGTGGGTTGCACATTATTTTAGCCAGACAGATTTTGTAATCTTTTAATGCTGTTTCATCACCTTCTAATACAAATTTATTTATTATCGGATCCATTCAGCATTAACTTCACATTCTGGTGACTAGTACAAACACATACTGCGTGAGTACCACTTTTCCCAGCCAAAATGCAATTCTTAGGTCTCATGCTACAAAATTTTGAAAAGCCAACTTTTTTTGTCGGGTGCTTCTCTTTAAACATTTGATAAATTTCTTTCAAGTTGGCCAAAATTAATCTCTTCTGTAAATGGATTCTTGTACCATCAGCTGATTTAACTGACACAAAGTCTTTTTTCCCTGGCATAATTCTGCTGATTTCATCATTGTTATAAAAATCAACCACAGCCTTGAAAGTTTCTTCATCCAGTGTTTTTCCTGGCTTGGGATTTGGCGTTGAAAGAATTCCTTTCTCTTTAACTAACTTTTTAGCTGTCCTGACCATATAGTCACTCACTCCAAATTCATTTTGTATTTTCTTTTGACTCCAACTTGCAGGTAAGAGAGTTAATATCATGATCTTTTCACTTCTTTTTTTTGTTTGTGAAAATTTTTCCTTCAACTGCTGTAGCATCTCTGATTGATCACCACTTTCTACACTTTCTTTTTGGAAATCATTAGGGTTTGAAAGAAAGGTTTCTTGAATACATGTTTTAACTTTCTGAAGCTTTTTTTTCGCATATGATGGCCTTTTTAGCCTCTTTTTCTTAATTGGGGATTCTCCAACAAGTTCAAGTGATTTATTTAAATAATCTAAGGATGTGTCAGGATCAATGAAGTTTTCAGAAGCACTAGTACTTGGCAATGATGCCAATGATTTAAACTCATGCTGTTTTGACTTTGAACTTCTATCTTTTGACAGTTTAATTCTACAACCATCACATATTTTCATTCCCTTCTGAATATCAAATCCTAAACTGCACATCCAAGTTGTTACATTCCTAAGTTTTCCTGATTTTGAATGAATTATTTCTTTATAAGGATTGCAGCATTTAATAGAAAATAATGCCCAATTTTTCTTACTTTCTGACATTCTTAATAGTAGAATTTTTTTATTCAAGCCTTATTAATGTAAAATGAAGCTTGTTTATCAAATAGTTATTAAAAGAAAATTAAAGTAGAACACATCTTTGCATAAGCTGTTGAAATTTAAAGTTTTTATCACTTAGTGCACAATTAAAAAGTCTCCTGTGCAGTTGTAATACAAACCTAAACTAAAAAAGGAAACACCTCTCTGATTGGCTGGCTACATTCTAATGAAACCTAAACCAAAACTGAAACTAAAAAGGTATCACCTTCTGATTAGCTACAGTCAACTGAAACCAAAACTAAAAACAAGGATGTAAAATTGTAGTTGAGTATGACATTCAAGCATATTAGAATTTAAATAAATATTTATTAAAGAGAGTAAAAATATATGACTCTTTATTTCCAAGTATTAAAGAATCAGCTACCTAAAATTTTCAATAAACCATTCTTATTTAAAAATTAATAACTCAAAATCCCATCACTTCTCCATCTTGAAAATTTCCATACTTGTAGCCAAAAAATCAGAGATTAACATATTTTCTTGAAAAAAATTAAAAATGGTGTTTTTGAAAAATTTAAATTCAAAAATTTTGAAAAAGAAACTGTGAATTGAAAAAGAAGTGTGAATTATAATGGAAAGAAATTGTACAAATGTTGATTTTTCCTTCATACTTCTATTATTCAAAAATTAATAACTCAAAATCCCATCATTTCTCCATCTTGAAATTTTACATACTTGTAGTCAAAAACCCAAACATTAACATATATTTTTTTGAAAAAAATTAAAAATGGTGTTTTTGAAAAATTTAAATTCAAAAATTTTGAAAATTTGTCAAAAAAAATATTTTACTCAAAATAGTTAGTGTTATATATCATATTAAAGATAATAAAAAGAGCTTTAAAATAAGATATAAATGAGCTCTCTAGCTCAATTTGTTAAAGAATTATAGAGGATCTTGTGATTGCAAAATTGGTTAAATTTCTTACTTTTGGCAATTTTTAAAATTCCATAAAAAAAAATCCGATAGGAAATTTTTTTTTTTCTTAGTTAGATTTTTCATATACTCCATGAATACAAGCTATAAACAAAAAATTATAGAAATCTAAGACATCAAGGTCCAAAAATTGCATTTTTTTCGTTGATTTGACATGGAATGACCCTAAACATCTCCTAATACGAAGAATTTGCAGATGAGAAAGTTTGCTGATTTACCCAAATCAGTTCCTTTCCTTTTGATGTGTGGAAAGATTTGTGAAGGAACAAAAACAAAATATATAGTCAATATATATATAGAAGGAAAGAGCTTGTTTACAAACATTTCCATCAACCAATTTACCACACCACTGCATTTTTATCAAAGTGATCATTGCAGGAACATTTATGGCAATATAGGCCAATCATATCATGGATCTGTTAAACAGAGACCAATCAAATTGGCTGAGGTTATATGTACGGCAGGAGATATAAAGAACAGACAGGTGTCTCTTGCCATTGCCACCCTACAGTAATTTAACCCACACTATGTCAGCAGCTCTTTCTTTATAAGAAAAAACAAATGAAGAAAAAGGGATGTGCGGTAAACTCTGTATAAGTCTGAATCAATCAGGACCGAGAAAATTGTTCACAGTAAATGATATTCTACCTTAGACAAATTTTACACTGTCTATGGATTCACAAGGAATTGAAAAACCTTTTCGAGCTAGACAAATTTCCATCTTACACAGTCTGGCTTACAGAGAATTTATTGTACTTAGAAAGATAAATAAATATAAAAGCTATGACAAAATTATATTTTCTTATTTTTAAAGTGGAATGCTGCCTTGTAAATTTCTTACATAAATAGCTGATTATTTTATTCATAATACTAGCACATTCATATATGCCAGGAGCCATTGTTCAAAGGAAGTATTTTATAAACTGTATCATTTTGTATATTATTGATTTGAAAATAATTCTTACCCATAACATGAAAATAATTTAACTAAGCATAGGAGTGCCACTGGATCTATAATATAGATATCTGTTAATAATATTGGCTATTTATTTATGAGGTTTTTGTGATATATTATTAACTGGCTATAAAAGTGGACATCTCAAATATGATTTTAAATGAATTTCATAAGATTTTAGTTTTAATGTACATAAAATAACCATTAGTAAGGTAAATTAACAAAAGTAGTTGTTTAAAATAAATAGTAATATATGCTAGAAAAAACCCAATAAAAGCCGGCTTTTTGCTATAAAAACCGGCCGGCTTGGCCTTTTTCAGAAAAGGCCGGCTTTTTTGCAGCCCTGGTTACCTGTTACCTGCAACTAGAAATTTTTGCTGGATACCAGCTTTTTTTCTATCTCTAAATTCCTGTTTATTAAAATTTTTCATTGTCATATGTCTAATCAAATAGAAAAGTCACCATTTGTGCGATTTTGAAATAAAGACATCTTAAAACTCTAATTTTTCTTTAAAAAAGACATCTTTGTATTACAAAATATGGTACCTGCAGTCTCTAGTAATAAAAACTTTTTTATTATTGTTGTAATTTTGAGAATTTTCTTTAAGAGTGGAATGTTTTCTTGATTTTAGCAAAAATATTTATTAAAAAATTTTGCTTTTTTCTGTAGATTTTGTGACTTTTGAGAATGGATTGGGTGCACTGCAACAATTGCTTTCAGTTACCAGACAGAGAAAAATGCTTTTTTCTAACCAGCTGTGGTCATATATTTTGTAGAGATTGTGAAGGGACTTGTAAGTTTAAACAGCACTTTTTTTTTTTCAAGTTTAAAATTGTTTTATTGTTATTGCTTTAGTTAGTATATAAATGTTATTTATAATGTAACATTTATAATTGACTATAGTAAATAAAAAGTTATACAATTTCACAAAAATAGGAGTCTGCTAAATATCAATTTTGGAACAGATGTGTTTTTGGTTTGCTTGTCAAATTTTTTCAATGCCATTTTTGAAAAATGATTGTCCAGTCTGAAACTCTAAGATATCAATGTGGCAGTTGGTCAGTAACTGTAGCAGCACTTTAAAAAAGTTTTAAATCATGAAAGTGATTGCCATATTTCAAACAAAATCTTCTATACTAGGACTTTCCTCAGAGGGGTTAGTCTGAGCGATATTGCTGAGAACACAGATTTAATAACTTGCAATAAGTTAAGAAAATGTGATACTATCTTTAATTGGTCATTCATTGTGCAAAATATAATGATGAAAATAAGCATATTGAATCGAAAACTTTTGACCATTCCTGTAAATAAGCTAATCATTTTAGAAACTTCATTTTCAACAGGGTTTGTGCTAGGGTAATCATCAGTATATTTTAAAAATTTAATAGCGATCCGAGTATATTTAGGAAAGTTAGAGCGTGGACAGACGGAAAGACTGCTCGACGACCAGACGGTCAGACGAACCGGAAGAAAAATACTTTTCAATTTTGTTGGAAAGTGTTAAAAATTACCCTCGCTGCCCCCCTTAGGGATAAAAATTAAAAAAAAATAACAGTGTCCAATTCTTGTATTGCTCCCAGGAATACATAAATATTCAAATTGTAAAACTCTATGATAACAGGAAATTTGGTGAAAAATGGGCACAGATGTCACATACGCACCAGGATAGCTAATTGGCGTCAAAATGGCGTTATTTTGCCTAAGATAGTAACCTGGTTATTATTTTTTATTTACTTATAAAATGTTTATTTACTTTCATTTCCTTTTTTAAATTATATAAATTGTTTGTTTCAGTAGTTATTAAATATTATTTTTTTATTTACTGCAAGTTCGTTTTGAAAATACTAGAAAATAATTTAAAAATGTATATGTAAGCGTTATTCGAAAACGAGGTTTTCGCCAAATGGCCTTTAGAAAAAAAATTGCGACACATCTGTGCCGAAAAATGAGTCACGAGAATTAACTTCCAAACAAAATATAAATTAAAAGAAAACATGCAATAAAAATAAATGAAAAAAAGAAGTGATGTCATAAAAAAATATTTTACAAAAACACGTAATTGTTTCTAATTTTTAAACGCGAAATATAAGATATTCTTTTAGCAATAAAAAAATTGCTATTGAGAGATTATCACAAAATCTCAAAATATAGTTTTTATGACTTTTTTTTTCTTTTAAATAGAAAAAATAACAGATTTTTTTTCCTACTTGAATAAATTTTAAAATGTTTTATAGCACTTCAATATTACTGCTTGCTTATTTATTTATTTTTTATATATATTTACTCCATGTACTCAAATTCTGTTGTCTACGAAAACATCCAGCCTTTGAATGTTACGCAAACCAAATGTCTGTGACGTATGCAAATAAATTGTGCTTTTTTATTAGTTTTTTAAATATAACTTTTAAACTATTTTTAACTAATTTTTCGTAGATGGTGCATTCACCAGATTACCTTCACAGGTATCTACTGGTACAAACAGAATCAAAATCCGACAAGTACTTTTTGAGATTTGCTTGACGAAAGAATTTTTTTGATTTTAATATCGTTACGTACTCTGAGTATAAGACTTCGCTTCGCTCAGACAATTATATTCTAAAGTTTCATAAATACAACTGATTTCAAAAATGAAACTCATGATTATTAAAATCAATTAGAAAAGTGAAATTCATAATGTCTAATTACAATTATTCATTCCAGTAATATTTTCAGCAGATTAATATAAACAAACAATTGAAAAGTAAAGAAATATTAAAAATTACAATGGTAAGCTATGATTTTTAGGTACTACTTGATTATCTTGTTGACCAGTTTTGCCAAATTATACAAATAGCCAAACAATACAAATTGGCATAAATTTTATTTTAAATAATAAAAAAAAGTAAATTAGCAAAACATTAATAAAAATGCAAATAAAAAGTTGAATTAAAAATCACTTGGTGATCCAAAAAACACGCTTATCCTGTTTAATACCAAGAGAAAGTGACATTTACGATCATCGATTTCTGACATTTATTCTTATGATTGCTATAGTTTTTTTAGTTCAAAATAATCAAGTAGTACTGATTTTAATAAATTTAATCTCTAAATATTGAAACTTGAATTATAAAATTCAATTAATGAGAAATAATACAGAAATATTACATGTATTATGCTCATAAGATTTTTAAAAATATGATTCAAAACCCATTCTTTTTTTCATTTTAAGAATAACTTTTAAAAATATCTAAATACTGGATGCGAAAAAAAAAATAAACGGCCAACTGGATGCGAAAAAAAAAAATAAACGGCCAACTGCAAGTATTATTCATGCTCGGAGGGTTCCATATTATAAACATATATATTTTAAACTCTTGAGGACAAGCGCTTGGTATATGTGCCACTTAAAATTCTCAAAATTTTTCATTCATTCCTATCAGTTATTTTTTATTGTAAAGTTTACCGGTACTTACTTTTTAATGCCACCACAGCAGAAGTTGCGCTAATGCACCAATAAAGAGCAATCTTGTTGTTCTTGCTTTTTTTAATGCTTCTTTTTTTGTTTGTTTTTGCTCATTTTTTAATGTCATTTTTAAGGACTTTTTTGCTTATTTTTGATGTTTTTTCTTTTGTGCGCGTGCAAACAACAAGATTGCTTTTTATTGGCGCATTAGCGCAACTTCTGCTGCGGTGGCGTTAATATGTAAGTATTTGTTTACCTTATGTAATTGGAGCATTTTCGCGATTTAAGTACAAAAAATTTTCTGTTTTTGAAAAACTGGTGGTTAAAGATTAAAAATTAAGCAAAGTGCTCTCATTGCAAAGGTTTAACTGTATTATTAAAAAAAAAATCTTTGCTGAAAGAATAATAAGGCTTTGTAAAAAAATATACAACTTCGGGTTGGTTATAGTTAAATGTACTATAAAAATATGAATGGGTATACTATAAAAGTTTAAAGAGATATGATGCTTAAATAATATCAAATATTGCTATTCTTTATAATTCTTTTTTTTTTTTTTAATATCTTATCTATATTTATTTATACAGAACTTAACTCAGTATTACAATAAAAGGTAGTGCATATTTGAATTTCATTTGGCATTTCATAAAACTAATTTCAGTGTAGTAATAACAATTTCTTTTTCCAGTGTAGCTAATACAAAAATCTTGTTCAATGTTTAAACTTGGAATTAGGCTAAAGGAGCCTGTATAGAACAGAATTCGTAAATTTAGAAAGCCGCTTTGGTCCATGGCGTGTTTTTCCAGATAGGTTTTTATTAACTTTTACATACACAAGAATCATTATGAGAGATCATCTCAATGCAAACCAGTCACGGACCCCAGAGTATTTATGCAGGATTTGTATGTATGAGAAATTAAAAAAAGAAAAAAAATTAGACATTTTAATATCAAAAATTTCGTAACATAGTGGTTGCTATGTCATAAATAAGGATCATTTTGCACCACAAAGCATAATACTTTGCAATGTTCTGCAACTGAATTTAGTTGATAAAAAATGTTTTGTAGGAATTGCAAGAGTTTTTCTCACGACTAATTGATGATTTTCACAAACATTTAAAATGAAAGAATTTTGAGATTTTTTTTTTCTTTCAGCTATTGAGCAACATCTTTCAAAAGGTAATTCTGACTTAAAAGAAAATTATGAAATTAACATAAATTTTTTTGAAAATTTGCAACAGAGGGAGGAGGGGGGGTAAAATCTATTCCCAACACTAATGTATTTTTCTTGCCATCTTTGACAATATTTGCAGTTTTAATGCAATATTTTGACGAAATTTGCATTTTTACATGGGTTTTTTGTGAAATTTTTGGTTATTACATGATTTTTTAATAAAATTTGCATTTCGTTAGCAACCTTTTGAAAAATTTTGAGGGTTTTTTTTTCACGATCTTGTAACAAAGTTAGCAGGTTTTTTTATAAATCTTTGACAAAATTTTTTTTTTTTTTTCTTGTGATTTTCTGGCAAAATTGGCAATTTTTTTCCCACAATTGATGAAATAGATTTTTTTAGACGACCATTTGTTGAAATTCGCTGCATCATTTCAGATATATGGATTTTTTTTTTAGTTTTTGGATTTCAGTGCCTTAATTTTTCAGAAAATTCAAAATTCCTATGAATTTTTCGATTTTTCTTTCAATTGAATGGTGATTTTTTTAACTGATTACTTGAAATGTTCTGCAGAAAAGCTCATTGTTACGTCGCACTTTTCAGCATGCTCTGCTCTGGGGGCTTTGCATTAAATCAGGCAAATAATACTTTTAAAAAATCTTGGTACTAAAATGGATAGCTTTTTTTTTTTAAATTTAAATTTCATATGTGTATGAACCCCAATTTACGTGAATAATTCTAATTAAATTAGTATATATGCAACAGTATGAAGTTTATAGCATTTTTACTGCAACTAGATATTGCATTACACAAATATATTTTTAAAAATTGTTATCTAGGCTTTTAAAAGCAGATGATATGCAGAGTACGCTTCCCCCACATTATTTATGTTCAAACCGTACTTGTCTTTGACGATTAATATATTGGCTGATTATCAACAAATTTTTTCAAAAATTATTATCAACAATGCTTTTATACTTCTGCTACAATAGATACCTCCAACATTCCTTTAAAACCTTTGCTCAATGCTCACAAATCGAAATTTGTATGTAACAGAAAAATGTGCTTTTGTCAAAAACTATGTGACCTAGAGTAACTGTTATAGTTTTCCTGCAAGGTTTACAGTAACATCTATAACTTCCTAATTTTTTCCTAATTTTAGTTTCATTAGATTCTAAATTAGATGGGGAGGGAACATCTTTTTGCAGTATATTTTCGACAATATCTCTGAAAATTAGTACCTAAAATGAAAGGAAATGTACTTTTGAGTTCAACGTAACGAAATCTTTCACAAGATATCCTACATGATATACAGAATAATTAGTACCTAAATTGAAAGGAAATGTACTTTTGAGTTCAGCATAACAAAAGCTTTCACAAGATATCCTACATGTTATACAAAGAAAATATTTTATTTTTTTCAAGTAACTTAATTAGACCCATATCCCTTCCTAAATTTATTTATAAATGTTTGATAATCTGAAAATATCTGGATCAATAATCTATATTACTTTCCCCAATTTGAGTTTTACACGTTTCATGGTTTATGAGTTAAATGGTTGTGACAGACATGGAAGTAATCTTATAATGGTTCCGTTTTCATTTTATCAGTGCTGAACCCTAAAAAAGTACAAAATGAGATTAAAAATTTTTATAACCTTCTTGAAACAATGCATCAAGTTATGATTGCCATAAATGACAGTCATCCGCCAAAATTTTGTCTTTTTTTATGATTAATTTTTACTTTTTTTCTGCAGAGAACTAAAACATCCATTCCACAAAAAACTCTGATTAGATCCTCTGATTTTAATAATGCTAAAAATTTTAATTGCCTTAACTAAAGATCATGTATACCTATAAATGCAATATATTTTAACCAGAATTTGTTCTTCACATTTTTTTGTAAATTATGTTATACGAATCCATAAAATAGAATTTTATTTTATCAGTAGTATTAATGTAATTTTATTACAGGGTGGCAAGTGGTTAGATAAAAACCCAGTCAATATAGATGATAAATACCAGTATTTTGTTAAAGATAAATTCAGTTTATATAATCTCTTTATATTATTTGAAGTATTTTGTGTAAGAAAATACTGGTAGTTCTCTTTTTTCTTGACTGTGTTTTTCCCGGTTTTCCCTGACCACTCGCCACCCTGTATTATATAGTCTGCGATATTCTTATGAGATTTTTTTCCCCCCCCCATAGGTGCTCGTGATATCTGCAAACTCTGTGGGAATCAGTGTACATCAATACCATTATCTTCATCGGTATACAAACTTTATTTTTTAAAGGAAAATACTTTATCCATAAAAAAATTTAGTATTTATTTAAGTACAGATGTCACTTCACTTTCTTACCAAATATTATTCACTATTTGCTGTCAAAACATTATGATGTTAACTTTTTAAAATTTTTTAACTAGATATTAATAGTCCAAGAGCATACCGCAGAAAACATGAAGTCATTGAGCACAAGAAAAATTCCTTTTATGGAAGAATAGCAATAAAAGAATCTAATGATCCATATCTGCCAGAAGCAATATGGTGCATAAGCCAAAAAATTAATACCACTATTGGTTGACTCGTAGGCTTAGCATTGTGTTTGCCTTACAATCAAAAGTATGAAAACACAGAAAACTGGGTGCATGAAAACATAATGCTAAGCATACATGTCAACTACTAGTGGTGTTAATTTTTGGCTTATGCACCACTTCGCTTCCGGAAGACATGGATCATTAGATTCTTCTATTATTATTCTTCCATAAAATAATTTTTCTTTTGTTCAATGACTTAGAGTTTTGTGCTGTCGGCTCTTGGACTATAAATACCATGCCTTCAAAAATATATGAAAATAAATAATGTTATAGCAGAAAATATATCAATATGTTTATCATACAATCAAATTTTATGTTTTTAAAATATTTTTACTTAAGTTATGGCTCAAAATGTTAGAAAAACAAAAAAAAATTAGCTGTTCCTGTTTATGCTAAAGTTTCTTTTGTTAGAAATTGCCTGTTCTTTAAATTTTATATTCATTTTCACTGTGGCATGTATTATAAAACAAATTTCCTCTTTTACAGTAGATAATTTTGTAGATATCTCCTTTTCTTTTAACTATTACACTTATAAATTATTTTTCAAAAAATCATTCGTTAAATTGGTATAATTAAAATGTTATTTTTGATTAAAAAAGAATTAGCTGTTCTTGTTCATGCTAAAGTTTCTTTCTTTTGTTAGAAGTCGCCTGTTCTTTTAATTTTATATTCATTTTCACCGTGGCATGTATTATAAAACAAATTTCTTCTTTTACAGTAGATAATTTTGTAGATATCTCCTTTTCTTTTAACTATTACACTTACAAATTATTTTTCGAAAAATCATTCTTTAAATTGGTATAATTAAAATGTTATTTTTGATTGTTTCATGTTGGGTTTTGATACCATACCTGTTTAACCTGTTTTATGAAAAAACAAATTGTAAATTGCACGTAAATCATAGCAAATGTGGTGCGTTCGTACGATAACGAAGTTTTAAAAATATTCAGATTTTGCTGTTATAGTAGACAGTACTTCGGATATAATATAGTGCTCGAAATCTTTTTTGTGTTCCTGTAAATATACAGGAAGAAACTTTTATTACACCTCAGCAACGTATATCATGTTCATAAAATATGAAATAGTTTAATATAATTAACACACACCCAAAACAATGTTTTCCCGTATAGCATTATGTAATAGAATACTTTTGTGGAGTACTTTTGATTGTCCATCTAATTAAACTATATATCTGATTTTTCTTAAAATTTAAAATGACTCAACAAAATTGTGCTAAAATTATATATTTTAAATATCATGCAATTTAGTTTGGCAGTTTTTGCTTTGTTATATGCGGGCGGGCAGACGTACGGGTGGACTGACAGACTGAACAACGAATATATATGCTAGCTATTTATATAATTACAGATGCACTTAAAATTATTCAGATCTTGATGTAATAGTACATAGTATTTCGGATACAGTATAGTAGCCAAAATCTTTTGTGGATCCCTGTAAATACTATCTTTCTTTTTTTTTATTCAGGAAATAACTTGTAGTATTCCTGAAGCAACATACAGTAGACTCCCTCAAATCCGCACAGCTTGGGACTAAAGGCTGTGCGGATTTTAGAATTTTGTGGATTTCTGGTCATTGTTTACATTTTTTAAAGTCATTTGAATGTAATTAATAATGCATTTGGAACTATAAACATTTTTTTCCATTGACCGCAATGTATTTGAATACTTTTGATTGTTCTTGTAATTGATCTACGCATCTGATTTTCATAATTTGAAATGACTCGACAAAATTATGTAATAAGTATATATTTTAAATTTCAAATGATTTAGTTAGTTAGTTTTTGCGCTGTTATATGAGGGCGGTTTTGGTTTGGTTTGGTTTATTTTTGTCGTCCGATTATCTACATTAATGGGATATAGGACCAGGGGGGAGTGCCCTTCGTGGGGGTCTTTCTAAGGGAACCTAACCCGTATTTACACAAGGTTCGAAGAAAACTTTGAACGGTTAGGCCGACAGCCACGATTGGGTTCGAACCCAGCACCTGCCGTCTACCAGTTGAGAGGTCTGAACCTCTCGGCCACTGGTGGGGCCTTATATGAGGGCGGACAGACTGAACGACAACTATAGGTGCTATGTATTTACATAATTAAGAACGCACCTAAAAAAAATGCCTAGAACAGAAGTTCCCAATGTGTGCTCTGCAGAGCTCTTGGGGCTCCGCGGCATTCCATCAAAATAAACAAAACATGAAAAAATGTTAGCATATTTTGGTGAAAGATTTTCAAAAGTATGTAAGAATTTTTGTCCGTGTGTGTAAAAAAATAAATATATCTGTAACTGGGTTGAAAAAATACAATAATGCACTTCAAAGCCATTTAAATATTCGCATTATACATGTACCTATTATCTGTAATATTTATTTAGGTTTGAATTGTTTTATTTTATGTTTTTGCATTTAATGTGTTTTAAAAATTCGATTTAAAATAAGCTACAAAAAATAGTATTCTGAATCAAATGCACAATATGAATCGAAACAGAAAAGGCCCTCCAGTGCTGTTAACTCTGCTTGCCGAACAAAAAGGAGAATAGTTTTGTTCTATGGGGCTTCTCCTATTCATATGTTTATACTTAATTCTTTTTTGCTTAGTAACAAGGTTTCTGAACAAATTTTCAGAAAAGTATTCAAGATCATCTCAAAACTCTGATAGATTCATCTGAGCATTACTTTCGAGTTGCTCAAAATAAGATGCTGGATAATTTTAAATGGGTACTAAATCCATTCAGTGTAAAAGCAAAATCACACAGCTTAAGCTCTGAGGAAAACAAAGCTCTCACTGATTTAACATCTCAAAACGATCTAGTAATCTCTTTTCAAAGCAAGGTATCACTTAATTTTGGTGGCCTGTGACAGATAAATGCAAAAACTTGTTAGACAGAGCAAAATTAATTTTACTCCCATTTTCAATTATGTATGTGTGTGAAGCTGAATTCTCTACTTATACAAATATCAAAACAAAATACAGTTACCAGTTAAATGTAGACCCAGACATTTGCTTACAGTTGTCGAGAATTGCACCTGAAATCAAAAAACTGTGCAAAACAATTCAAGCTCACTTTTCCCACTAAACTTTTATATTTTATTGTTCATCAAACTTTGTGCCAAAAAAACAAAAAACAAAAAAAAAAAAACTATTGGCATTTAATGTTTGTTTATATTGCATATTGCATTATTTTTATTTTCGGAATTTTAATTTCCTTAAACTGTTTATTTTATTTTTATTAAATTTTACTTATTCAAAACTTATATCCCAGTTTAAAAATTGCATTTAATTTTTAAAACAATGTCTGTCGCTTAAAACGTCTTTTCTTAAAATATCTTGTATCATTTAAAATCCTTCACTAGATTTACATGTGTGTATATATTTCTTTTTATTTTTATATCTTCATTTTTTTTTAATCTGTTTATGTTCTTTGTATTAATTTTTAATTATTTAAAATTTTTTATACTGTTTGTCATAGTAAAATAATATTTGTCGCTAAAAACGTATTTTTATTAGGGATGCACCGAATATTCGGTATCTATTCGGCCTATTTGGCCATGTTACTGAATATTCGGTTAGGCCGAATATTAAACTATTCGGTTGAGCCGAATATGAAACTATTCGGCCTGCCGAATATCAAAGTATTCGGCCGAATCCAATACTTAATAAAACTTTTTAAAAACTTTTCACTATTTCTACTTTTAACTGTCAATTTTTTAATTTATATTTAAAATAATTAGAAACAAAATCATTTTTAAATAAAATAGAATGTTTTTACATTATTTATTTGCTGTTTGTAAAGTATAACTTAAGAAAATTAACCATGAGATGGATTAAAATGGTGATTTATTAGGATTCTCCTTAGGAATAAATTATGTGCAGATACAAGTTTCTAAATTTTGTTTAGTAAAAAATCTGTTTCTTGCTTTTCCCCAAATAAAAGTCCTTAAAAAAAAAAAAAAAAAACTTTTGAAATTAGTAATAGCTATCAAGGCAGACAATTTTTGTTCATGAAACCATACTCATAGTTAACTTATTGAGTCATAAGTACATTGTATTTCATCTCACTCTAGGTCAAAACTTGTGTGTTCGTTTATTACATTAACAATAAATAAAATAACATATTTTCAACTCGCATGCTTTGATTTCTGTAAAATATGATACGATGGGAAGGGTGGAAAATACCACCATTCATAAGAAAAGAACTATGTTTAGAAAATTTTATTAAAGTTTCATAATTGTGCTTCTTAAATAACTCAAGGCAGATTTTTTTCAATACTAAATGTTCTTATAAAAAGCTCTTGTTTATCAAAATGTAAGTTTCTTTTATTAAATATTATGTAAAACTGTTTTAAAAAGTAACATTTTAATACCTTTAAATTTTGAAATATAGAAAGTATTTGGAAAGCCGAATATTCGGTATTCGGCCGAATAGTTAACTATTCGGCCCAACAATTACTATTCGGCTAACCGAATATTCGGTATTCGGTTCACCTGTCAGCCGAATATTCGGTATTTGGCCAAAATCACTATTCGGTGCATCCCTAATTTTTATTGATCTTCTATCATTTACAGCCCCTCATTAGATTCATATTGCATTTGTGTGCACTGTGTATATATATTTCTTTTTTATATATAAATTTAAATTCTTTAATCCGTTTATATTATTTATATATTTAAATTTTCTATACTGTTTTTCATTGTGCAGCATTGTTTGTCAAATAAAATGCCCCCTTTTTGTATCTTTTATCATTTAATAAACCCCTCATTAAATTCATTTAATAGTTATATATGTTTTGTATATTGATTCTTTCTTTTTGTAACTTTAATCGCACTAAACTGTTTTTTATAATTTCTTAGTTTTTTTTAAAAATTTTCTGTGTTGTTTTACATAATTGTACTTAATTTTATAAGCAATTTATATTGATGAAACACAGTTTTTTTTTTTTTTTTTTTTTTTTTGTATCATCTTCTATTACTTGAGAAACCCCTCTTTAAAATTTTCTTTTAATTGGTCTCTGCCACATTTTTCACTAAAAAATATGTCTGTAGCAATTAAAAAAATATATTATTTACCTTTATCATCACATTAAGATTTTAAAATTTTGCTTAGCTCCACCAATTGCTTAGACTTTTCGTCAATGAGTACCCGCCATAATATAAATTTAATCCCATATATGTATCCCGTTGTATTAGTAAAGTTTTTCTATTAGTTTCAGTTCGTATAACATGTATAGTTTTTAATTGCATAACTCTTTTGAGGCAAAAACAATGACGAAAGAAACTTTCTTTCAAAACTATAATTAATAGCTAAATACTTTGAATAAAATATTCAAAAAAGTTAACCCCTTCGGGAAGGCAGGCTTTTACGAAATTTTTAATGTTGTGTCACCGGTTTTTAAAAACAGAAATTTGTGCCTTATTAAATCGAAAAAATGCTCCGATTAAATAAAGCAAATTTTACAGTAAAATTTTACTGGTGGAGATAAACAAGGATTCTTAAGCTTTTTTGCGGCACTTATACGTGTCGTTCGTCCCCAAGGGGTTAACAATGCTGCATTTAACAATACAGCTTATAGATTTTGCCGCACCCATTTAAACACTAAAACAGTGACCTACTTCTAAATGTTATTTTATAAAATGGTTAAAAAAAAAAGAAGCTGAGAGGCGATTCATTTTTGTTGCATGTTTATATGTACTAGAAACTTAAAAAAGAACGAAAAAATATTCTATAATCGTATGATTTTATTACGGGTAGCCGGAACTAGCGAAGATGTCTTAAGAAATTACTCATGGGTGACAGAACTATGCATTTTCTTCTTTTTTCATGAGTAACCTACTGGAATTATACAGAGATATCTCTCTGCAAATGAAAACTGTACAACTTACCTTTATTTCTGTGTGTGTGTGGTTTTCGCTGTAAATAATAGTTTTAAGAAACCCCAATGCAATGAATAATCCAAACATGGTTACCATTTTGTTGATCTTTAATTCCGAGTTCTTACTGGAAATCTCAAAAGACTATTTCTTTTTTTTAAAAAGGATGTCATTCACTACAAAATAGTACTACTTGAACATAACTCGGGCAAAAAAGAGTTTGTTTTCCTGTTTACTAAAAACTTTCAGAAATCACAAATATTTAACTATAATTTTTGTTGTATTGGAAGGAAATATCTCGATTATACAAGGTAGCTATTTTAATACAAAATATAGAGGGTTTTAATCCTTATTTTTATTTTATTGTGTCCAATAACCTTAGTCCTGTGTTGGAAATTACTGCCATGGATTTTTATCCAGCAGATTTTTCTCTGCTCCATTGGCATGGAAAAATTAATTTGTAAACCACAGAGTATCATTGGGTTCAGGGGCTCCACCTCAGAAATTCTTTTCATAAAGGACTCCACAAGTTCAAAAGTTTGGGAACCGCTGGTCTAGAATATTGTTTCAGATGAAAATTCAAATATATTTGAATATGAAATAGCCTTTATATGCTTATTTTTTTTAGGTAAAATATGCAATTAATGGAAGAGATTAATTGTAGATTATTTTTTAATAATTTATTAAATTATGTTTTTTAAAATTATTATTGGCTTCAAGTTTGGTTTTGGGTTGGCTTTAAGCAAAAATTTTAAGTTTTAGTTGGATACAACTAGACTTGTGTAGGTCTCTATTGTAAGTAAGATATAAGTTTACCAGTGTTTCTGTAAGTTTTATGACCTCTGACTATTTCTAGATCTTTTTTTTACTAAGATACATTACATATATATTAGACTTCATGAAGTTTGCAAACATCTAAAATTCACACATCATCACAGAAGCAATGTACACAGAAACATTGAATTTTCAGTTCAGATGCAAGAACAAAATTGCATATTTTCATAGTTTTAACACCATTCTATATTTATTTTAATATGTAATTCTTGACAGTATGGCTGAACTCTTGGTTTTTCATAAAGGATGTATACATTTATTTCTGGGGGAAAAAATCTAGATCTTGCTGATATCACTGGTAATCACAATCATTTTACCATATATATTTATGTATTAATCAAGTTTTTTTGTTATTAAAACTGACTAAACATGAAATAAAACGTCCTTACTTCAGGATTTTGATGTGAATTAAGTGTGTATTTGAAAAAATGGTTTTCTATCTTCAACAGCTCGAAATTTTCCGATGCAATTTCAGACACATTTTTTAAAGTAGAAACATGAAACTTGCTGAGGTGATTTTTGAAGAGACATACAAGGTGCTGTGTGATGTCCTTTTACGCTCAATTCATTAGAATTTGATATATAAACAATTATCTTCTCAGTATGACCCTTTTTTTCGTTCGCAGACCTCCCGCTTCGGAAAATTCGGTTCAAAGTGCTGTTTTTTGATTGCTTTTTTTTGCAATATTTTCTGCATTTATCAGAGAATCGATGATTACGGCACCTTGTGTACTTTCTAAATAACAGAATTTGAAAGTTTGGTGCATTTGAGAGCAAAAATGAATTTAAAAATAAATCGGAAAATAAGCAGTTTGAATTGAAATACACCTTTAATAGAGTAGCTTTACCAGGAAAGTTTCATTGTTTCATTTATCTTTATTATGTATCAATCATACATTAATTATTTATCTGATTTTTGCTTTTAAATTTGCAATCATTTAAAACATTTTTTTGCTTTTTATTATTTTAATTTATTTTACTACTTTAGTTTATTTCTTTTATATATTGCAAGCATTCATAATAATTTTAATTATATTATTATATTCAAATTATTGTTTAAAAATGTATAATTTTTAATAATTACCTGAGATATTCAAAATTCTCACTGAAAGTTAATGAATAAGCTTTGATTGCCCTTAGTTTGCAGGGAACATGATGTGCTTCCTTGCATGTGTGGGAAGAGGGCGAAACTTACTGTAGAAAGAAAAGAAAATTATTCATTTTTATTATAGTTTAAAATAGTGATCATATCATGCAAAATAAACATAAAAATAAGGACCTTTTTTTAAAGGCCTTTATCATATCTTTTCTTAATTTTAATAATGGTTGATTGCACATGAGCAAAGTCGATCATGACCAATGCATTATATATATATAAATCTATGTATCATTAAAGGCTGTTGCTAACAGAATGGGAATGTATTTCATCTTTATTATGCATGTTTAACTATACACTATTTATCATTTTTAATTGGGTCTTTTTTTTAAATATAGTGATTGTTAAAATTATCTTACTTTTTATTATTTTAGTTTATTATTTGTTTTAACGCATTGCAAGTATTTTTTATAATTTTGATGGCATTATTACATTCAAATTGTTGTTTAAAAATGTAAACAAAGAAATGACCAAAAATCTGTTAAATTCTAAATCTGTATAACATCTTTTTTCAATCTGTGCAGGTTTGAGGGAGTCTTCTGTATTAAAATAATTTTTTGTTGCTTAAAAAAATATTCAAAATTTGGTATTTGTGTTGTTTTTCTCCTGGATTTCAGCCTGGGTTGGTTTGCTAGTATTAAAATAAATTTTTGTTACACTTAAAAAAATTTAAAATTTGTCAATTGTATTTTTTCTCTGTTTGCATCATAAATATGAAAATGTTGCTGTTAAGATAGGACAACTGCTATAGCTCTAAGGAAAAGATAATATTGAAATTATCTTGTTTTTTCGAATTGGTAATAAATTGCAATAATTATGTATTGACTAACATACTTGCAGATTTAAATACATTGAGAGCTAGTATAGTGTTAATATTGAAGCTGCAATATGCGTACTACTTGGTTATTCCATCGACCAAAAAACGATTGCCAAACAATAAGATTAAATGCCAATAATGGATGATCATGAGTGTCACTTTCAGTGGCATGAAATACAATATATGTATTTAAAACGTCATTAAGTGTCGTTAAATTAAACGTCGACTTTGTATTGTTATCAACATTCCTCTTATTATTTTTTTTTTCGTTATTTAAATTAAAAATTATGTCAATGTGTGTAATTTGGCTATTAGTTTGGCGATTTGTCTAATTTGGCGAAATTGGTCGACGGGATAACCAAGTAGTACCTAATATGCAGAATTAATAATGACTGTATTTTTGTATCGCATTCTAATATGATTATAAAGCTTATATAATTTTTGTTTGTAATTTTTTCTCTTAAATTCTTATTTTAAAGATGAAACCTGATGTCCAGGTTTATTTTACTGATCCTGATGAACTGCTAAAGGCAAAATTAAAAGAAGTCCAAAAGGTAAAGTATTGATTCTTGTTTTGTAAATTATTAATTTTAACTTTTTACCCACTTTGTGCTTTATACATCTATATATATATATCTATATATCTATATCTATCTATATATCTATACATCTGTATTTCACTGCAATCGATTGGGAGTAGAGACTTAATGTCCAATCCGCACCTTCCATCCGTACGGCCTGTTAATATTCTTGCCTGTTAAAAATGTAGATAAGTAAACTACATTAATTTTATACAAATTAACACATTAGCAGAGTAGAAAAAACATGCACTTGTGTAAATGCAAATTTATGCCTATGAGAAGCCATTAAAAGGTCTTGCAGCATCAAGAATGTAGTAGTGCAAAAAGTGATTCAAATTGTGTAAAAATAATGGAGATGAAGTTTTAAAACAATCCAGAGTTTTATTTCTTCATTAAAACAAAAATGATGTTGACAATAATAATTCATCTCAGCCAGGAGATATATCTTTTACAATTCTAAACATCTTCAAAAATGTCCAGTACAATGGAAAATTACTTTTACTTAAAATATGCTTTTAAAAAATGAAAAACTATCATAACTTAAGATAAAGATCTATATTTACCAGGGTTGGCGAGTTTTTGCCGAAGGTGGAAAAAACCGCGGAAAAAACCTGGTAAAAACCGTCCCGGCAAAAATAGATTTTTGCCAAAGAAGTGGCAAAAATAGGTTGTCCATTTAAATTTTTTCCCCAGAAAGAGAAAAATATTTCACAAAAGAAAAAATAAACTGCATACTTAATTAAAAAAATCAATATTATTCTAAATTTATTTTAACTTTTAAGTATAATTATGCACTTTGTGAAAGAATACTAACTTTTATAACAAGATTATTAATGAAAAAAATACCAATTTTAATATAAATAAATAGAAACTTCATTTATTCATGTTTATACAATTATTAATTCACATAATAGAACTGTTGAGACTGAGTAAAGCATTTATAGTTTATATATGTTAGAAATTCGAAGAAACAGTTATAGTAACCTAAATTTAATTTAATATAAAATTATATTTAAAGCAGAAAACTATTAAATTTCAATTATTTCAGCATTATCTTCCTCACAACCTAAATTTAGCATGGCATAACAGTAAACAAGTTTTGAAAGAGTATCTGTTGAAGTATTTCGAATCTCAGTTTGCACAAATGAAAAATTTGAAAAAAATCTTTTAATAGCAGCACTGCTTGCTGGACATATTTGAAAGTGAAAATCTTTTGATAATTAAAATATGTATGTTAATGACTGATAAAATACTTTAATTACAGGGGTCTGTCTAGACTTTTCTCGTCTTTGTGAAAATTCTAGACAGTTTTGTGAATTTTAAATTATCAGGTTTTCAGGTTCTACCCTTCACATATAGAGAAGCTAAATAATATATTTTTTGGTGAGTTCAAATGTTTATTAACAGGCCAGATTTTATTTTAAAATGATTAAATTTGTGAAAAGTTCAGTTTAAAGGTGAAATGTCGATTTGAGAGACAAATAATTTTATGAAGAATCCTGTTTGAGGTTAAAGAATTTTGTGAAGGGTCCTTTAAAGGACCTAAAATTTTCCTAAACATATCCCTGACTTAAAGTAAAAAAAATTTTATATGTAATTTTTTATTTTGTTCTTAAATTCCTAAGTAAAACTGAATTCCACCTATTTTTTAAAGATTTAAAATATTTAATATTAATTAATTAGCAAATGAAATTAAACTATTAAATAATACACTGTTAAATTTAATTGTTTATACCATTACTATCCTTATTAACGTGTAGATTTTATTATTCATTAAAGACATATAGGTTTTTTCCATTTTTGCCGGTTTTTTCCATTTTTTCCCTGGTTTTTTCCAGTTTTTTCCACTGTCCTGGCAAAAATACCTTTTTGCCGGCAAAAATGCCAACCCTGATATTTACCAGTGCAGCATTTAGAAAAAATGAACTAGGTGAAAGGATCTATTTTTAAAAACATGAAGGAAAGCAGGAAAGCTTCCCATTTCTTGAGAGGTTTAAAAACCTTTTAAAAACAAGCAAAGTTGAAAGAAATTTCCCCAGTATTTATACTCTGAATGAATAGGCACATGCCGTGAAACGCCCTCTTTTCTAGAATGATCTTGGATCAGTCCATTGCAAGGAAGGGGATGATGGGAGTGAGACGAGTTCTTGGCGTCATCTATGTACGTATCGGCATACTACACCCTAAGATAAAGTTTATTTACAATGGTAGTGTCGTTTTCCAAAAGTCTATTATAGCCGGCAGTTGACAATTAAGTTTAAACAGATGAAACTTTAAATAGATTAAAGAAATGGCACCTAGCTAAGAAAAGGTAAGTTTTATTTTAAAATATTAAGAATAAAATTGAATGATTATAAAAATAAAAATAAAATAAAAGATGTTATTGATATAATGAAAAGACTTTAATGAGACAATGAGACCAAAAGGATTAAAGCTTATTTAACACTAGACAACATTGCCTAGTGTAAGGGAAATAAACGTCGATGGGCTTCCTCCAACCCACTTGGCCATTGTGGTGGAATTTGGCCACAACCCCCCTTATTTTACCATGAATTCACAAAACATATCACTGCCCTCAGTTCCTGGTAGTCTGCGTGTTCCTGGTTACGGCAGCGATCAGACAGACATGAAGACAGAGGGTGCTAAGAATCAATGGGCTCGGCTTGGCTGCCATAAGTTGATGACCTTGGCTACATATAATGGATGATCCCTATCTTTTGAAAATCGTTTACAGGAACTTGAAGAAGAGTTAGATAGAATCAACTGGAACATTTTAGGGTTATGTGAAGCAAGAAGAAAAGATTGATCTTGCCAGCAGAAATGTACTATACTACAGAGGCACAGAAAATGGAAAAAGAAGCGGTGTAGGATTTCTGATTCATAAAAGGTAGAAGAATCACATTGTTGAATATGATAGTGCATCAGATAGAGTTGCAAGATTAGTAATACAAGTGTCCAAAAGATACAAGCTGCAAATTACCCAAGTTTATGCACCAACAATAAGTTATTCTGATGAAGAAATTGAGGATTTGTATGAAGAAGTAGCTTCAATGCATCAAAAAGGAAATTGCTACATTAAATTAATAATGGCAGACTGGAATGCTAGAATTGGGGAGAACCTTAAGGTAAATTAGGTAAATTATCTGTAGAAAATCATGGGTATGGTATTCGAAATGTAAGAGGAAACAGATTGATTGAGTTTGCAGAATGTGAACAGATGTATTTCATGAATTCATTTTTCAAGAAAAAGCCACAAAGAAAATGGACATGGCATTGTGCAAATGGCTCAACAAGTGAAATCGACTATATCTTCACCAACAAATGGCATCATATTCAGGACTGCAGCATTCTCAATAACTTCAACACAGGAAGCGATCACAGATTGGTTAGATGCAAATTGCTGTTAAAAACTAAAGTGGAAAGAATGAAGCTTTTGCTACACTCAAAGAAATCAATCAATATTACAAACCTCCAGAAACATAAAAAAGAATTTCATTTGGAACTTCAAAACCATTTCCAAGTACTTCAATCAACTTTAGAAGATGAGCAAGAAGTTACAATAAGAAACTAACCAATATTCTACAAGAAATTGCAAAGAAAATAGCTGGTGATGCACAAGTGAAACAAACAAAGAAAATAACAGAAGAAACAAGAAGATTGATGAAAAAACGCAGAGAATTTAAAATGAAGAAAAATGATCCTAAATCAAGAGTTGAATATGCTGAATTATGTAAAACAGTAAGAAAATGTGTTACAGAAGATATTAGAAAATTTAACTGTGATCTTGTTAAAAAAGTTCTGGAAGATAACAAAAATTTAAAATCAGCTAAGCACAAGCTTTGTGTTGGAAGAAAAGGTATTTTTGCACTGAAGAGAGCAGATGGAACAATCACCAAAATTAGTAACAAAATAGTACACAATGTTGAAAAATTCTATAATGATCTATATAAATGTGAAGATCAAAGGGAAATCAATGTACATGGTCAACAAGAAATCTTAACAGAAACTGATGAGATAATCCCAGTGATGACAGACGAAGTTTTACAAGCCATTAGGTTTATGAAAAAAGGTATATGCCCTGGAGAAGATGGAATTACAATTGACTTTATCAAAGAAGCAGGAGAAGAATTTGCAAAAAGGCTATCCTTACTGTTTTCAAAATGTCTCAAGAAGTCAGATGTACCAGAAGATTGGAATAATGCTGTAATGGTGCTACTTTACAAGAAAGGAGAGAAGGAAAACATTAAAAATTATCGTCCGATCAGCTTATTGTCAATCATTTATAAAATTTTCACCAAAGTTTTAAGGACAAGACTTGAATCAGCTCAACCTAGGGAACAAGCAGGATTCCGAAGTGGATTCAGCACAATGGATCATATCCAAACTGTAAGGGAACTCATAGAAAAACAAAAAATATAATTTACCTCTGCCTTGCCTTTATTGATTGCGAAAAAGCATTTGATTCCATCTACACATCAGCAGTAGTAGAATCTATGGAGGACATTGGTATAGACAAACCTTTCATCAGTATCATAAAGAAGATTTACAAGAAAGCAACAGCAACCATCCATTTAGATAAAGGAAAAGCGAAGATCAAGCTCGGAAGAGGAGTAAGACAAGGAGACACGATTTCACCTAAGCTTTTTAGTGCTGTCTTAGAAAATATCTTCAAGAAGCTGGATTGGGAAAACAAAGGGATTAGAATAAATGGGGAACATTTAAGTCATCTCCGGTTTGCTGACAACCTTGTAATTTTCAGTAACAGCCCTGAAGAATTGGAAAATATGCTAAAAGATCTTGCAGAAGCTAGCATCGATGTGGGATTAAAAATAAATTTAGAAAAGACTGTGTTGTTCAATTCATTTACATCAAAAAAGAAAATTGTCTACAAGAACACTGAGATTAAAGAAGTGGAAAGTTATATATTACCTATGACAGGAAATCATCGGATAATAGTATCATGAATGAAATCAATAGAAGAATTAGAAATGGGTGGAGTGCTTTTGGGAAGAACAATATTATTCTGAATAATAATATGCCTCTTTGCTTGAAAAGAAAAGTGTTTAATCAATGTATTTTACCTGCACAGAGCAGAAACATGGACACTAACAAAATAGATGATACAAAGACTACAAACAACACAGAGAAGTATGGAAAGATGTATGCTAGGTATAACTAGAAGAGACAGAAAAAGGATAACCTGGATAAGAAATCAGAAAAAAGTTTTTGACATCCTTGAAAGAATCAAGCAGCTAAAATGGAAGTGGGCTGGGCACATTGCAAGAAGACAAGATAATAGATGGAGCACAGTTATACTACAGTGGTATCCCAGAGATGTAAAACGACCAAGAAGACGACCACAGGTAAGATGGAGTGACGAAATTAGAAAAGTGGCTGGTGTAAATTGGATGACGAAAGCACTGGACAGGAAACATTGGAAAAATCTGGGGGAGAACTACATCCAGCAGTGGATCGAAAATGGTTGATGATGATGGCATCTGTATTTTGATCTGTGTTAGATTATTATTTGCTTTGGACACAAAAGCTATTGTTAGATTATTTTGTTTGACAAAATTAAAAGGGCTTTATATGTCACTTCTTTTCTTTTTATTTTGGAAAAAAAAAAAAAAAGATGCTCGAATTTTTAATTGTAAGTTTATTATAGACTTGAAACAGTCTAAAACAAAATTCCATATTTATAAATCACTTTGATGGAAAAATGTTGTGTTGTAAGTGTATAAAAATTTGTGTGGAGTGTAAATTACATCTCTTTAAATTATTTTATTGAAACTTTAATTTTGCATCGTAATGCTTCATTAAACAGTGACTTCACTTCCCTATGTAGTGAAATTTAATGTGTAACTACAACATTTTTGTTTACAAAAAGTCTATATTGTTGTGTTTTTTGTCTGCTTTTTCTATCACAGCAAATTGAGATTTATTTATACAAGAATGTTCTTTTAAAAATATGAATATTGCCAATTTTTTTTTCTTCAAACAAATATTATGAAATTTTAGACTTCTAAATTATGAGTGTCACACAACATGAGCTTACACTCAAAGAGAGAGATTTTCATTTGACTACAGTAAAAACCTCCATAAACGGTCACCTCTAACAACCGACCATTTTTTCATAGTACGGAATGAGTCGTATTGAAATAGCATTAGATCAAACCTCTGAATACCGTCACCCCTGAAAACCGGCCGCGGCCAGGGAAATACACTCCGAACGGCCATCAAAAGAAGCCGAGAGCATTCTAAATTGCAACATTTAAAAAAAAATCCTTTGTTTTAGACACCTATTTTGTTTATGTAAGGTATCCTGCTATTGAGCCTGCCTCCCCCCCTCTTGGCTGCTGCTATTGAGGACACTTTTTATTTCGTCCAATAGTCTGCCTTTTTCCTCCCCTCTCCCCCTCCACACACTTCTGTGGAGTCGTATCTGAGATATCAAATTTGAAAACCTTTTTATAATACAGTCATGTCCATGCTTTCACCCTTATCTTTTCTATATGGTTTGGTACCTATTCGCCAACCATTTGTCTCTAGTTTTCTAAATAGAACATGAGCAAAATTTATAAAAAGAAATTTTTATCGCTCAGTGAAAAAGGAAAGGTATTGGTGATAGTAAAAAGGGCATTAATACACAGAAAATTGGCAGAAAAATATGAATGCGGAAGAACACAAATAAATGAAATTTTAAAGAATAAAGAAGTGCATTTTGAAAACATCTTAGAGGCAAAAACCTAGAAAAAAAAGTAAAATGTCTCAAAATTGGGAATGAAGCAATTAATGAAATGCTATTAGAATGGTTTAGAAATTGCAGATCTAAAAAATTACCAATTTTGCAAGAAACCACATTGAAAATTGCCAAAGAACTTGGTATTAATGATTTCAAAGCTTCTAACGGTTGGTTAGGAAAATTTCGCTTGAGAAATAATATCGTTTGTGAAAAAGAATGTGAAAAATAATTAAAAAATAATTAAGAAATTGTACATTTTTGAAGTATTTTATTGAATTAAATAGTTTTGGCTATTTGTCTAATCAGTTGAAGCAAAACTTCCATACACCGGTCACCTCTATTAAGCGGCCAATTTTACGCAGTCTCATCGCTGGCCGCTCTTCGGAGATTTTACTGTAATTTATATCATAAATAATCTTCAGATAGGTAATTGGTTTTACAATCTCAAAAATAATCATCAGTTGCTTGCGCAGTATTGTACATGTGTAAGTATTTGAAGTAAATTTTCAAAATACATTTTCATTTTGTATTTTAAAGTGATAAAATTAATAATTTATTAGCATTGAAAGTATTTTTAATGCATTTTGTATTTTTAAACTACTCAAAATACATTTCCCGATATTCCAAACTGTTATTTTTAATCATTGACCAGTGATTTGCTACAGGAAAATACATGCCCATCTGTCATTCTTATCTGGAAGTATAAACATATATCTTGCATTTGAACGCAGGGTTGGAAAAAAACCAGGTTTTTTTTTAAAAAACAAAAAAACCTGTTCTTTTGGTTTAAACCAGGTTTTTTTGGTTTAAACGGGATTTTTTTAAAACATCCTTTTTTATTACATATACATGCATATTTATTGATAAAAATAGACATTGTTGAATTATAAGTAGTATAAAATCATTTGAAAATAATTTAAATTAAATAATTATAGTTAATTATGTAGAAAATTAAAAAAAATCATATTTTAATTTAAATAGATATTAGTAAAGTTATATGTTCAAACAATAAGCTACTCTACACAGTGAAACATTGATGCTTTGAAAATGTTTATATATAATCTTTTTATTACTTATAATAAACATTTGATGTAGTTTGATGAATATAATTCTTTTCTACAATTAAAAAAAAATAAATTTGAGATTGTTCTTGGGGGTTTTGTGTTTTGAGAGACAATTTGAAATCAATATTTATGGGCATTGGATTTAGCAGATAACTGAGGGGAAAAAATAATTTGTTATTAAAATACTATAACTAGCCCCCAATTTTTGAATACTCATTCAACTTCATATTTTGATTTTAATTCTTAAAAATAATCTCCCCGATAGAAAAAAAAGAAAAAAAAAACTTTTATACTTTCACCAAAATCTTAAAGATTATCCAGTTATGTAGCTCCATATTCAAAACCATTGTGCGTGTTATGATAGATTGCTTTAAATAATCTGCATTTTTTAATGAAAATATTTTATACTAAATATGGAATATTTTTAATCCATTTTATCTTTGATCAGTTCACATATTCTAAGATTTTTCTTTAGAGCAATGGAATATGTTCACCAATGCATACTGAATTTCATCCTATACATAAAAAATAACCTAGAATCACTATATTTAATACTTTTTGCTTAAATAAAGTGTTAAACGTAGAAAATATTTATATCCAATAATTTGTAAGTCTTAACATGCGAAGAAAAACAAGAAAATATCATTAATTTATTTTAAAAAAACCAATTGGTTTTTTTGAGAAAAAAACCAATTGGTTTAAACCGTGGTTTAAATCATGGTTAAAACCAATTGGTTTAAACCGTGCCAACCCTGATTTGAAGTAGCTTAATGTCATTAAAATACTCTTTAAATGATTTTCCCCATGTACCATAATGTGATTGAATTCTTTTGAGTAAGTTTCCAATCCATAATTTATCAGCCAAAGATCCTCATTTTACCACAATTTGCCCTATCCATGATATTTATCATGAGTGTAGTATGAGTGAAAAATGTTCTAAATTATGATATTGTATGGAATTATAAAAGATTGAAATTCGAAATTTGACATGGTTGTTACTTTTAAGATGTAAATGTTTGCACATGACTACTTAATTAATTAAAAGGAATATTATCATTTCTGCTTTCTTAGAATTGAGAACATAATTAAAAAGATCATCTTGAACTATGAAATTTTTATAAATTTATTTCATTAAGATTTTACATGTATGGGATATTTATATGTATAAACTAAAAATTTAAATTTCAGATTGCAGAATATTTAATATTATATAAAATGAAATCCTAGCAGTTACTTGCAAAATTAATATTGAAGCTCCTAATCTGCAGATGTATTAATTATTAGCAATATTAATACTTGTATTTGATGATTTTTAGACATAAATTATTTTAGTGATTGAAAGGTTTCTTTTTACATTTAAAAATGTACCTTATTTTTTTAAACGATTTATATTACCATCTTAAAAATTTTCTCTTGATTCTTTTTTAGATTTCTATGTTTCAAAGAAATCACAGAGCAAGATTATTGACATATTATCGAAAAGAAGTAAATATAACTATTATTTATACATTTATTTTAAGAAATTGGATACATTCATATATATACTAGTATTAAAAAATGCTCTGATGAACACCAAAAAAGGTTAATATGTTTTTAAGTATGAAAAATGGTTTGAGAAGTGCTTCTGTTAATTATTGAGCATGAGGAAGGACAAGGGATCCCTTCTTGGCTACAACTCACTTCAATGCCAACTTTGAAAAAATCATATTTCAGCTTCTTTCATGAAAACAAATCAGTCACAATTACTATAAAAATGTGTAGTGTAAAGAGGTAACCAGTAAAGATACAGCTTAATTAGACATAAATGTAAGGGAAGGCAACATAGTGCCAAAAACCTAGTTCCTGCAGGTATCACATTCATGCACTGCCACCAAGCATGCCCAAAGTGTATAATTGCACAGAAAATTGATTTGTAGTATAGTGCAGAGTGAACAGTGCAGTTAACATCAGGGATGTAGTGCAGGCTATACGCCGTATACCTTCTGGACTTATAGAACACCATATATACCCTCTGTTTCTCAAAAAAACTATAGTATACACATTCTAGGGTATCCTTCTGCTTAGAGTATATATCCTCTGTTATTTTTACGACTACACCCCTGGTTAATATCGAAAGCATGGTGGAAAGTTCTACAAAAGTACTGCAAATTTCTTTTATATGGAAAAAGCACAAATATATTTTTTCAAAGTTGGCATTGAAGTGAGTTGTAGCCAAGAAGGGATCCCTTGTCCTTCCTCATGCTCAATAATTAACAGAAGCACTTGTCAAACCCTTTTTCATACTTAAAAACATATTAACCTTTTTTGGTGCTCGTCAGAGCATTTTTTAATACTAGTCATTTAATTTTTTGATAAAAAACTGAGGATTTTCTAATATCTTCAAAAGAAAAATAATTGCTGCTGTCAAAATTTATAAAATGATAACATCAGCATAAAATTTTGATGTATCAGAAGAATAATAAAAAGTCATTGCATTGCCATATAAAATGCATGACATGAAAAATAAACCATGGATTCGAACGAAAAAAGTACAGTGTGTTCACAACTTTATTAAAAGAATTAAAAGCCATACCAATTAAATACATTCAAGGTACTTTCTTGAATGAAACATTCCAAACTAGAAAAATTCTAGAAATTGAATAACAATTAACATAAGAATATTTCCGAAAGAATAAGAACAAAACACAAAAGCATTTCTAAGCAGTGACGAATTTAGGCAACTTATATCCAACGGAATTCTAACTCATTACCTGCTGCTGAGTAGCCAAATGCCTTACCTCAAGAGCCTAGTTTAATACCAGAGTTGCTGCAAATTTTGCAATAGTAGCTATATAAATACCTGTATAAGTCATGTGACTGTAATAAACAGCTCCGGTCTGACTGTTTTATTTTTTATATACCTGGTGGCTATTTTGCTACTTTTATTTTAGCTACCAGAAACAATCGCCAAATAGGTTTCCTTCGCTATAATTTCATTTTAAATACAAAGCTGTCACTGGTTTTATTTAAAATACATGACTTTCATTAAAAAACACATAAATTAAAAATACATATATCAGATACATTTAACTTACACATTTTTCTTTTATCTTATTAAAAATACTATAAGTAAATAAATAAAGGTACTTTTTCTGTAGTTGTACATGACAAAAAGTTCTTGGTGGGAAAAGAAATTTGGCAACGTATATTCTGACAACCTATTTACTATTTCATATACACAAGAATTTTTTGTTCTTATGAGATATCAATGTATTTAAGGTACTACTTGATTATTCTGTCGACCAAAGTACTATATACAAACTGTAAGATTATATGCCAATAATGGATGAACATAAATGTTACACTTACTTGACAACACGCTACACTTGTTTGTTAAGGGATCAAATGATTTTAAATTTGATGATTTATTTATGTTTTTATGAATGTTTACTAATTTATTTGCTCTTTTGTTATTTAATATAAATTTTATGCCAATAAGCGAATAGCTCTTAATATTAATTATAATACATTTTATTAAAGTTATTTTATGGTTATATCTGCCGACATTTTTTGACTAAATAAAAAGCAATTTAACTCCTTACAAATTTCTGCTAACATTCATATTTTTTTATGTTCCTTAATAAATTCTAATATTACATTTAAAATACTTCAATTTTATTCACATATGCAATATCTTAATAATATCTCTTTGTGGTTTGATTTAATAGGTTCTGCATTAAAATATGAAAACTTTTATTAGTATTCTTTTGTCCAAAATCAAAAATGAAATCTGAATAAATCAAATATAAATGTTATCATTAAAGTAATCTTTTTCACTAATAACTTTTCTTAACCTAAATTCATTAATTTTCTAAACTTAAAATTTAAGAATGGCAACATTTTTCCTTTTGAGTAATTTGGCGATTTCTACATATTAGTGAAATTGGTCGACCTCATAATCAAATAGCACCATATGTAATGTAAATAAAACAGGTGTGCATTTTTCGCACAAATGTCATATACACAGCACATTGGCAAAAAAAATTTTTCCTGACACCAATATCATATACGTATTGGAGTATTTAAGTGAATTCAGAGTGTCGTTATTTTGACTTATATAGTAACCTGGATGTTGTTGTTTACTTATTAATAAAATATTTACTTTTATTTTTTTGAATTATGTAAATTGTTTTGTTCTATAGTTATAAAATAAACTTTTTTTTATTTATTGTTATTCCCTTAAAAAATATATATATATATATATATATATATATGTAACTGGTATTCCATAACGAGATTTTCGCCAAATCAGCCTTAGAAAAAAATCAACGCTAATGTGATTCGTATATGGCATTTGTGCTGCATTTTAATATAGAAACAGAATTAATTCGTATGAAAACAAAAATAAAAGTTCATCAGTTTTGTTTTCAGAGCTAATTATATATTTTGTCATCAGATCCTCTTTTTAAAGCCAGAATAGCACCAAGCTTTGGTAAACGGATGTATATTAATCAGACATTCATAAAATAAGTAATAATTTAATTGACCGTACATCAATTAAATTATTTCATTCAACGTACCTTCAAAAAAAGCTGACACATTCTCACGTCCGAATCATCATGGAGCAACCAACTCACTGTTCTTGTGTTGCGCCAAACCGGATTTATTACCAGTACGTCCTTACCTTACATTTCAAAAGCTCAAATAAATGTTTATAAAAATTTAAAACCATATTTTTACGCTTACCTTTTAAGTGTCTTGTAGATTTTTCCATTCATGCCTAATTATTCATAAAGTAATAACTGTGAAAAGTATTGGTATGAACGTTTGCACTTGATAACTTTACATATCTTTTTGTCTTGTACAATTAAAAAAATTACCATTAAAGTCAATCTTGTGTTAAATCAATCTTTGAAATAAAATATTACATGGTTGAAAAACACTGTTATGCCACTTAAATGGTTAAAATAATTTGCTATAAGATCTTTCTGCGTCATTTTGGATTTATTCGCCAAACATACCAACCAGAACAGGATAATGAACTCTCCTGCTAAATCTTGCTCCAATCGCTTAAATTTGTTGATTTCATTATATGGACCTTCAGATAAGCAGGTAAATAAAATTATGAATAAAAGTATATTACAATGGCTAGCATCAATTTAAGACAGACCAAAATTTTTTCCAGAGGTGACTTGTAACTTAAATAAATAGAAATTTAATAAATAAATAAAATATTTTACTTTGTGCATCAAAATAGATTATAAATATGATGTATAAAAAGAAAAAAAACAAGTATGTTTTTCACGTTATTTATCTAATCTATTAATTTATGTTACATACATAGCAATTTTTATATTCATTTAAACTTACATGCAACAATTACCAGAAGAAACCACAATAAGAAAAAGACAATGTTTAGCTGGAGATTTAAGATTTTCTCAACGACCGTCAAACATACAAAGCTGAAAAAAAAAGCTATTTTAAATTTTACCAAAAGGATTAAAATAAACCAAAAATGGAGTTAATCCATCCATGGAATCGTTAGCAAGACAGTTAAAATTTTCGTCTTCATTTTTTCATTTAAAGTTAAATAAAAAACTACAGCAAACTACAGTAATTTTTTGAATGCTATCATTTTATTTGTCTCGTCAAGTTCTATCTTTAAAAAAAATTTTCACTGTCGTATCTCAACTGGTTTCCCAGAAATTTTAGAAAATCGTTTGCATTTTCTATTTCTTAAACATATTATACCAAACGCTACTGCATTTGCTATGATATACACACAGTGACATCTCCCTGTGCGACCATCTCTGTGAATGCCCATTTTTTTATGGAACAAAATTTATTACCATAGGCTCAGTACTAATTTTATCTCTTTTCAGAAACTATCCCAGTTGAACTACCTCAATGAGAGACTAATTTCTTTGAGGAAAAGGAAACCAATTATATATTTTTTCTTGGTCGATTGTAAAAGGTTTTAATAGAAGAATAATTTCGGTGAAAGTATTAACCATCAAACATTTAAACTAAGTTCATATTTTTTTGTTTATTCCAGTAATTTTTAAGTATTAAACCTTTTTGTGCCTTTTTAGGCAATCAAGATGTATCTAATGACAAATTAAGAATGATGTTCAATAAACTTCCCTGCCCTATTCTGTCAGAAAACTCTCAGAGAAATAAAGTAATGAAATTGTCATTATTTGTTCCCATCCCCAAAAAAGTTTCTCTTATTTACTGAACTTTGAAAGGACTTGGAAATAAAAGTTATAAAACTGTAAAAAAAAAAAAAAAAAAAAAAAAAAAGTCAATATATTAATTTTTTAAGCACTGCAGTAATAAACCTATGTAATTAACATTTGTTTTGATACTTTAGTAATGTTATCAATCTTTTTTAACAATTATAATCTAAATTTATGCATGACCTCCATTAAGAGACCACCTCTCAGAGCGATTGATTTTTATTGGAACAGAACATGGTTACTTTAGAGAGATTTTACTGTATAACTATATATATATAATGATGATTTTAAAAAAGTAAAAACCAGTGAACTTTTGCTATATTTAATTAGTATAGTATTATTAAAAACATTACTTGATTCAAACTTTCTTAGTGACTTTTTACGGTAAAAAAAAAAAAAAAAAAAAAAGTCTTAAGCACTTAATATATTTGTAATGGATAAAAAAATGGATTTATTATTATCTATAAATTTAGAAACAAGTTTTTTTCTGCTCCTGCTCTGGCTTCCTACTGATTTAATATTAAATATGTTTTTACTGTCTTCTATCTTCAATAGTTCAAAGTATTGTAGTTGATATTTCCAGTTTTTGACAGATATGTGGATTTTGGGGGTCAGAAATTCCAAAAAACATGTTTTTTCAAAATATCTGTCTGTCCATGTGTTGCCATTGTACCTCTGAAAAATGTATGAAGTTATACATAGTCTTGGACCAAAATTTTTGTGTATGTATTTCACTGTGGCAAGCAGCTCTTCCTTCAGTTTTAAAATATTCTACCAGAAGGAGGTACTTTAATAGCAATTTTTGAGTCATTTTCTTTATTGTATCATTTAAAAAGTTTTAAGTTACACATAAAAATGAATCAAATATTTTGTATATGTTTTTAGCTATGGCCAGTTGGTCCTTGCTGAATTTGAAAAAAATTTGCCAGAAGGGGTAGGGGGGGATGGCAATAAAAATAGCATGGAAATCACTTCTGGATTTTTTTTTTTTTTTCAAATTTAGGGCTAACCTGCTGACCATGCACTAAAATAATTATACACAAAAAAAATTAATTCAATTCTAAGCATAATTTAATACATTTTTTGATGGTAAAATAATGAAAATGGCACAGACATTGGGATTATAGTACTCACTTCTGACAATTTTTTTTTTTTTCGAATTCAGGGAGGGTCTGCTGACCATAGCTAAATAATTACACAAAAATTTGGTTCAATTCTATATACAACATCATACACTTTTACATGGTTCAATATTGAAATTGACACAAAAAATGCTATTACAACACCCACTTTTGGCAATTTTTTTTTTTTTTTTTTTTTTTCGAAATTCAGAGAGGACCTACTAGCCATAGCGAAACACTTACACAAAAAATTTGGTTCAATTCAATGCATATTTTCATACATCTTTAGGTGCTGCAATATTGAAAATGGCACAAAAATCACTATTACTGCGCCCCCTTCCAGCAAATTTTTTTTTTTTTCGAATTCAGAGAAGACCAACTTGCCACAGCCAAACACTTACACAAAAAATTTGGTTCAATTCTATGCATATTTTCATACATCTTTAGGTGCTGCAATATTGAAAATGGCACAAAAATCACTATTACTGCGCCCGCTTCCAGCAAATTTTTTTTTTTTTTTTCGAATTCAGAGAAGACCAACTTGCCACAGCCAAACACTTACACAAAAAATTTGGTTCAATTCTATGCATAACTTCATACACTTTTAGGTGGTACAATATTGAAAATGGCACAAAAATTGTTATTGCAGTGCTTTGTTCCAGCAGATTTTTTTCAAATTCAGAGAGGGCCGACTAACTGAAACCAAACACTTATACAAAAAAAAATTGTTCAGTTCCATGCATAACTTCATATAATTTTCAGTAGTAGAATATTGAAAATGGCACTAAAGTTGCTATTGCAGTGCCCCCTTCCCACGGAAGAAATGTTAAAAGCTGTTGCAGGATCTTCTTCAAATAAACGGCTTTCAGTTTTTTTTTGTTCATTTTTGTTTTTTAGCAGAAAAGTCAAAACAGATGACCCCCCCCCCCAAAAAAAAAGCTTTGTTTTAAATATATAGATAATTACTTGTACCTTGTTGTGCTTATATTCATTGATTTCAAATTACTAAATAATGTACAGTACATTACTTAGTGCAAGTGTGCACATGTACATAAATAATGTAACATATATAGTATATATCAGTTAGTTTGTATGTATAATGAGGAACATTTAAGTTCATTACTTGTTTAAACTATGAATTTTATGTTCATTATATTTGAACATAAAACTATATTGTTTTTGTAGCATCAATATGATAATTTTGCATTTTATTTTAAATATTTTTCATTGTTCAGTTTTCAGATAGTTTTAATGCAACTTATTCATACTCAACTATTCAAAATCTGTGAAAAATAAGACCTAATTGAAACAATATCAACTGTTTATTTATGTATTACTTTTTTTTAGAAAGTCATATCCTGTTATTGTACATCATTTCTACTGTATTTTTTGTCTAATAAATTATTTAAGTTTCATTTCCAGTAACATTAAACTAATATTAATAATTAAGTCCACTTTTTATGTTTAGCTTAATTTTAAAGGGTTAGCAATCTTAAACATTTATAAATTTGTTATAATTTAATTATATATAGTTTTTCTGTAATGTAACTTTAGGTTCTCTTTATTTACATGAAATCAATATAAAAAGCATTCAAAACTAAAAATAGGAACCGATAATAAATTTTTAGTGTTTAGAATCGTAATTTTGACTGCATATTTGTAAGAGTATAATAAAATTATTTGCATATCCATGTGAGATAAATGAAATGATTGTGTAAATATTTTAATTAAATTGCATTAATTTAAACACACACACACAAAAACTATTGTATATTTCTTACATTGTTGGCCATGTTTTTAACTAGTCCATTTTAAAATTTATTTCTGCAGCATGTGTATTAAGATGTGATAATTTTTTTAAATCAAAATAAAATTATATATTTTTATTATTTTTTTTTGTATGAAGGTTATTTTAAATAATTATATTCATTATATTTATAAGTTGACCACTTTCTAAAGTATTTTTTTAAAAATTAACCTAGAAAATTATTTGTTTCTTTTGTTTCTGTCATTTTAATTTTTATATGGTCATTTATATTACTCTATACATTAATGTAATGAAAATCTTAAAAATATGCTTCATAATTAAAGTAAATTTTGTTATGAAATATTCTAATCATTACTCTAAAATGAAGTTACTATCATAAAATATTTATTTTCACCTTTGTGAATATTATTTTCTTTAGATAAAATCATCATATTGAAGTCTAAATATGATATATGATCTAAATCATCATAAGAATTCCAGGGATGTAAGACCTGCGCCAATTGCGCCAGACTGCGCCGAAACCGCTTTACTGCGCCAAACTGCTACAAAACAGCTATTTTTTACAATTTTGCGCCAAACCTGCGCCAAAAGGCACTTTGTGCCAAAACGAAATTTAGCGCGATTTCGTCGATCCAGGAAACAACAACAAATAACTTTTTTTAGGCTGTTAATTTCGTCAAAAACAAAGAAACATTGCAAAAAATGTCGAAAAACGCGCAAATTTCGCCGAAAAATTGCGAAAAACATGCGCATTCGGTCACGAAAAGCACGCGATGTTTTGTGGAGTTTTATCGTGGCTCCGCAAACGACCGGAAGTTGTTTTTCCCTCCAGTCATCGTACGTTCATTTTCATTGCAGCCGATTGCAGAGTTCGGAGCGGCACGTCATGTGACTTATAACGCGCGCGTTGGGGAGACGAATGAGAGTTCGCTTCTTATGTCAGGGTTAATTCTCGCCCAAAATTTCCGAAAATTTAACGCATCCTCTTCCGAAAATTTGAAATTGGGCTATCAGTTCCACATAGCTGCCAACTTGTACGGTTTTGCAAGCGGAAAAAACAATCGCGGAGAAATGCAAATTTCGTGAAAGGATCGCCGAAAAAGCACACATTTCGTCAATATTTTGCGGGAAAACGACGATTTCGTCAATGTTTTTGTCAACGAACTTTGTCAAAAGATTGCTGAAAAACGCGAATTTTCCTCTGCGGATCGCAAAAAACGGCAATTTCACCAAATATCGCAGAAAAAACGCTGATTTCGCCCGAAGACTACGGGAAAACGTCGATTTCTTCTAAAGATTGCAGATATAATGCCGATTTCGTTAAAATATCGCTGAAAAAAACGCCGTTTTCGATAAAAGATCGCTTTAAAATATTTTGCCAAAAGATCATTGAAAAAAAATGCGGATTTCAGCAAAAGATCACGGAAAAAACGCTGATTTTGTCAAAAAATCTCGGGGATAAAACGCCGTTTTCGAGAAAAAATCGCGTAAAAATACGAATTTTGTCTAAAAATCGCCGAAAAAACGCCAATTTTATTTTTAAAAAAATATTGGATAACGTCGATTTTGTCAAAAGGTCACGGAAAAACTGCCGATTTCGACAAAAAATCGAAATAAATCGCCGATTTTGCTAAAATATCGCAGATAAATCGCTGCTTTCGTCTGAAAATTGCGGGAAAAGGCCGATTTCGTCTGAAGATCGCGGATACCCCCCTTCCCCCGCCACCGATTTCCGAAAATGCAATGTGGAAAAAAAAATTACCCAGAATCGCTCTTGTTTTATGTATTGTACATATTTTTTGTAAATTAAGTATCTTCCTGTTCTGCGTCTTTTCCGTGTCGGTGGTGAATTATTTCACTCCTCGGCAAATCCTGCCAGTAGAATGAAAGCGCTTATGAAAATCCGCTACATATGTGTCAAACAATTACAAAAAATAAATAAATAAATAGAATTTTGTTAAAAAAATTGCTATTTTGTCAAAAAATGAACAAAACGCAGTCAAGGGAAAACAGTGTTGAATTCAGACACTTTTCTCCGGGAGGGACTTCTGTAGCTCCGCGGGGGACATGATAGAGTTCCGGGTAGGGGAAATTGCACTTTTTGATCATTGAAAACCCAAAATCTCCATTTTTTTTTGTGGGGGGGGGGGATGTCTTCCCGGGCCACCACTTGAATTCAACACTGTAGGAAAAAACCGTAAATCTCGGCAAAAAATCGGGGAAAATGCTCGAATTTCGTCAAAAAATCGCGGAAAACACAGGAATTTTGTAGAAGCATTTCAAAAAACATACGTGAATTTTGTCAAAGGATTTCGAAAAAATAAAACGTGAATTTTGTCAAAGGATTGCTAATTTAGTCACTCGAATTTCACCAATAGATTGTGAAAAACACTCTAATTTCATTAATAGATCATGAAAAATTTGTCTATAGATGGCAAAAAGCATGCACATTTTATCGAAAAACACTCGAACTTCATCAAAGGATTGCGAGATAAATATGAGTTTTGCTAAAGGATAGTTATTATCAAAAAAGAGTGAACAAAACACAGCCAAAAGATCGCAAAAGAATGCAAGTTTCTTTAAAGGATCCCGAAAAACAAGCATATTTTGTCAAAAAATCACAAAAAAAACGTGCGAATTTTGTCAAATAATCGCGATAAACACGCAAATTTTTATCGAAAGATCACGAATAGTACTTGAATTTCGTCAATATATCGCACAAAACACTCGAATTTCACCAATAGATCGTGAAAAACGCTCGAATTTCAACAAGAGATCGTGAAAAAGATGCAAATTTAGACTATAGATAATGCAAATTTCGACTGTAGATCACGAAGAACATGTAAATTTTATCGAAAAATCACGAAAAACACTCGAATTTCATGAAAGGATCGCAAGAAAAACATGAGTTTTGCCAAAGAATCGTTAATATCATAAAAAATATAATAAAACAAAGTCAAAAGATCATTAAAAAAACGTTCATTTCTGTAAAAGATGGCAAAAAAAAAAAAAAAAAAAAAAAAACCCGCAAATTTCTCTAAAGGATTCCGAAAAACAAGCGTATTTCGTCAAAAAATCACAAAAAACATGAAATTTTGTCAAAGGATATCTAACTTCGTTATAAAAAGAACAAAATACGGTCAAAAGATCATGAAAATAACCCGATATTATCTTTAAAAGATCGTGTGAAAAAAAACGAAAATTGCATCAAAAAGATCGTAAAAACTGTAGTTTTCATCAAAAGATCTCAGAAAATGTACAAATTTCATCAAAAGATCGTAAAAAAACCCACAAAATCTAGTTAAAAAACGAAAAAACAGGGTCAAAAGATTGTGGAAAAGCATGAATTATGTTAAAAGATCGCGAAAAACTGCAAATTTCATCGAAAGGTCTGAAACGTGTGGAGAAATTTAATCTAAGTATTTATTCTTTCAAATGTAAAAATATTTTTCAAGATAGCAATTATTGTAATTGTTAAGAGTTTATCTGCATTAGAATATTTCAATCTGCTCCTAAAACAGCTTTTATTGCTACAAAATTACATTTTTTCTGCTACAAAATCCGATATTTAGTGCTACAAAATCTGATTTTTGCTGCTACAAAAATAGATTTTACTGCTCCAAAATTCGTTTTTTGCTGCTCCAAAGCTGCTACAAAATGGCTTTAGCGCACTTTCATCCCTGGAATTCTAAAGAACTAGTAGTTCCAAAGGACATAAACAACATACAGTAATATAATGAATCACTGTCCTTTTCCTTAAAAAATTTGGCCACATTGCAGCAATTATTAACTAGCATTTATTTAAAATCATAAATTTGAAAATATTTGTGTAAATTTGTCCAAATGATAATTTTTGTATAAGTTTGTTTAGATGACTTTATTTTTACTTCTCAAACTGTAAAATTAGAAGCCACATCTTAAAGAGATGAAATGCATTTGATGTATGAAATCATTGAAAATAGTAATTTTTATTGATAAAAATTTTAACTAACATTAGAAATAAGATTTCTTACTTGAAATCTAGCATTTAACAAAATTCTATGCAGTGAAACCTTTTTAACGTGTTTAATGCAAATTACTTTTAACATGAACTGTTTCAGATTCCCTCATCCAATCATATGTAATATATTTAAATGCAAATAACATGAACAAAAAAGGTTTCTCTTTAATGTTCTTCTACTGTATTTTTTTTTCTAAACTTAACAAAAAAAAAAAAAAAATAAAATAAAAAGAATATTGCCCAGTTAAACTGATGGCATTGAGCTCACAAGCTACGCATACTAATTGTACATTACAGTCTTGTATTTTCGTTAATTCCGTTCGAAAAAAAAAAAAAATAAGAAGGGGAAACAGCTCTCCATTTTCTCCTTTTTTATACTTAATCATTGTGCCTCCTAAATTATCAAGGACATGCTGTATTATATAAAAAATCTACATCCAAAATTCAGAGCAAATTGGATAATTCTTAATAAAAACCCATTTAGCATTTGTGTAATTCAAGAGAAGTTATTCCCCTCTTTTATACTTAACCATTAAACTTCCAAAACTATTCAGAGACTTGAACAAAATCTGACAATTCTGCTTGAAAAATCCATTTATACAAGTTAAGGGGAGGGGCATTAGAACCCCCGTTCCCCCTGTTTATACTTATTCAATGAACACCTAATAACAGCCACGGACTCGTCTCATCAGAATGATCCTATATCTAAATTCTGAACGAAAACTGTTAATTCTGTATAAAAATCCCATTTATATCAATTAAGGGGAGGGGCATGTGCCCCCCGTTCCCCCTGTTTATACTTATTCAATGAACACCTAATAACAGTCACGGAATCGCCTCATCAGAATGAACCTATATCTAAATTTTGAACGAAAACTTAATTCTGCATGAAAATCCTGTTTCTATCCATTAAGGGGAGGGGCATGAGCCCCCCGTTCCCCCTCTTATGCATATCGAATGAACTCCAAAAACTAATCAGGGAAGCGCCTTATCAGGATATACCTATATAAAAAATTTCAAGTGGATCCGATATTTTTATCACGAGTTATCGTGTTACACACGAACGAACATACATAACGGACGGGCACATAAGCTCTCAGGCTATGATAGCCTGTGAGCTAAAAAAACATAGTTGCAGTACAGTATGTATTAAATTTTCTCATTCAGTTGTGAAAAAGAGTATTTGTTTTAAGAGAGAGAGTTAAAAAAGAGTATTCATTTTAAGATTGCTAACTCAAGATTAATACATAAAAAATATTTCTCGTTCTAATATTTATTGGTAATTTCAGTTAAACAAATACCGGCAAATGAAAGATGCTTTCAAAAAAATATTGAAAAATTTAAAGGATCTGGAAAGGTATAATTTTATAAGTGCATTTAATATTTATATTGTAGTTAAGCTAAAACTTAATAGAAGTATGTCAAATAATTTTTATTTAAGTCACTATTTTGTCATTCTCTATAGTTATTCATCATACCTTGTTCTAATCTATAGGAGAGTGGTAGAATATTTAGGATTTAGTAATAATAATAAAAAAAATATCAATCATTCTAACTGGACACTGGACCCAATGCATTTGCCATCCATGAGTTATTAATACATGGATCAAAATAATATGTCTGTCAATTTTGCAGCCGTAAATCATTACTGTGTTAATGATCTTTATAACAAGATTATGTGAAATTCACGCCTCATAAAACACCAAAATAACAATAACTATACTCTATTCCTGTGAACTTTAAATACACTAGCAAAAGCCATGCTTTGTTTGGATTCGCGAAGCATTATTTCATTGGATAACTATTTGAAAGTAACAATGTTTTCTTTAATTATTATTTGGTACTACTTGATTATCCCGTCAACCAAAAAAGGTACCGTCAAAGTAAAAGATTAAATGCCAATGATGATGATAAAAAATTTCACATTCACATAACATTAAATTCGTATCACGTGTTCGTTACACCATCATACAGTGGCGTAGCCGTAAAAGAAACAGAGGATATACGCTCAATACGGAGGGTATACCCTAGAAAGTTGGTAGAGCATTGGCGGCTTCAGCCAATACATCCCTGGTTTGAATCCTGGCCCGGACTTTTTTCACCCAAAATTGAAAAATGGAAAAATTACATCTGTTATAATTAATTTACCGATTGAATAATCGTGTTTCAAAATTAATCTATGTACTATAGCTTTCTTGAAAAGCAGAGGATATACGGTGTTCCTTTAAAAAATCCAGAAGGTATACGGTTGATACCCTTGTATACCCACCACTACATCCCGGGCCACCAAGTGATTTTTAATGTGAAATTTTATTTGTATTCTTATTCATGTTTTATTAATTTATTTGTTCTTTCGTTATTTAAAATAAAAATTATGTTAATTTGTTTAATTTGGCCAATAGTTTGGCGATTTGTATAATTTGACGAAATTAAACCAATAACCAAGTAGTACCAAACAATAGTAGATAACCAATTGATACTACTTCGTTATCCCGTCGACAAAAAATTATTGCCAAACTATAACAGTAAATGCCAATAATAGATGACTGTGAATGTCGCATTCGATGACATTAAATACGATAAAAGTGTTTAAAACACCATTAAGTGATTCTATTTAAACTTTTTACTTGTATTTTTACTAATTATTTGCTTTTTCGTTATTTAAAATAAAAATTTTCCCAATGCGTATAATTTGGCTGTTAGTTTGACGATTTGTATAATTTGGCGAAATTGGTCAACGGGATAACTCTGTATTGAGGCAAGTAGTACCCAAAAATGTACTGTGATATAATATCAATGGAATGAGGTAAAAAGTACAAAATTCTATAATATCTTGATTAAAATTAATAATTTTCCCACTGTATTCAAGCTGATGAATTTAATGTGATAAACAATAATAACTGGATGAAATTGGGCAATTAATTTATCCTCAACGAAAGTTAAACTCTTCAATATTTAGGGATGTGGACCCGGATCTATATATCATATTATTAGTTACAGAGAGAGTATTTAGTTCATTATTTACTATACATTTATAGCAAGTCTTACAAGATCCGTCAGGTTGAATATACATGCCAAACTAAAGACGATGACAAATGTTACAAAAATATAATTTTAAATTTTTTGTGCATCTTCGAAATTTAAAGCATTTTTCTGAGCACATGCATTCCTTGTTAGAATAGATTCGTCATGTTGTCGTTTTGGCACAGATATCATATACGCACCACATAGGCGTTATTTTTTTTCAAACGTTAATGACATATATGCACTGGGGTACTTAACTGGCGACCAAGTGTCATTATTTTGCTTGACATAGTAACCCAGATGTTGCTTATTTATTAATAAATTGGTTATTTACTTTTATTTTCTTTTTTCAAATTATATAAACTTTTTTGTTCTATAGATATAAATTAAACTTTTTAAAATTTGTTATTCACTTTTAAAAAATATGTATGGTAACTGGTATTCGAAAATGAGGTTTTTGCCAAATTGGCGCCGGAAAAAATTGCACCAATGTGATGTGTATATGACATCTGTGTCATTGTTTTTGTGTCGTCGCTGATATCTAGCCTCTTGTCTTAAACATATATCATATTCGCATTCTTTTCAACCAGTGAATGCATGTTTTCTTTGCATTTTTTTTATAAGAGAGCTAATATATTCCATAGATTTTTAAAACGGCAAATTGTTTAAAATAACACGGTAAACTATTTAAAAATAATACTACATATACCAAAATAATAAAACATACTTCATTTGGTTCAAATTTCAACCTTCGAAATTCAAATAACTTTTTGTTACATAACAAATTTAACAATTTTATTTGTTTATAGTTCTTTTGTTGCCACTTAAAAAAAATTATAATTCTTTTAATATGCACAAGTTTCATCAGCGCAAACGATTTTAGTGGAATAAAGAAAATATATTTTATTTATTTAAATAATCATGATTCTACCTGTAATTGATTTATCTCCATGATTTCTTTTCTTCTGAAAATATACGTTTCATTTCTAATTTCGAAAAATTTGTCCGTAATGAAAAAACATGTAAAATAAATTAATTAAAATAATAATTTTTTAAAGGTTATTCTGTAAAAAAATAATATTGTGCAAATCTACAGATCATAATTTATTTTTGTGTTTAATATCAAGTCAAAATACTGAATATTTTTTTTGTAATGTGTACGACAAAATGTAATTTGAGTGGCCTAGTAGATTATTCGCTTCGCTCATCCTAATAAACTGCCGAAATCACAGTAATTTTAACAGAGTCCTGTATATTTCATCCCTATAAACCATTAGATGCTTTTTGAGAAGATGAGAAAATGTACTGTGTTTTTTGTATGAAGATTGAAATCTGCCATAATTAGGTCCATAGCTAAATTTGGTTACAAACATGAGTGATTTTGGCAAGAATGTAGCTGTAAGATAATGAAAATGACAGCAATGATTACAACAATAGAATTAGTTTTGTTCTCAGCCACATTCACTACAATAGACAAAATCGCTGTAGACTTGTTTATGGAAGAATCTCTTGTTTTTTTATTTTCAGGAACACATTAGGAGTTGAATTAAAAAAAACTATATATATTGAATTTTTTTTTTTTTCTGTAAATTTATTATGCTGCATATCATGCTTTTATCTGAAACTGTGAATTTTAGATCAAAATTTCTAAAATTTTCAACTCCCCCCTTTAACTTCCATAGGAGTTGGATTTAAAAAGAATCCTTTCTTAATGCACCTTTATTTTGTGCTATGGATATTCATAGAAGGCGGCAGCCTTCAAGTGACGCAGCTTTAAACCTACCATCGTCAAAACCTACCATCGTCATAAGGGTAGATGCGGAACTTCATATATACAGCTAACTCAACATCAAAGAAAATCGGAAAAGCCGTCTTCTAATAACTCAGCAAATATTGGTCAGAATGGTCCAATTTTTTTAATATAGTCTTATATTCCCAGTCTAATCCTATCCTATAATTTTTACATTTGTACGTGCCGTATATTTTTAGATCTCAATAACCATTTTAAAACTGAAATTGATGGTGTTTGTTCCTGATAATGAGATCTAGAAAATGGGCTGGGAGATTTTATTAAACTTATATATAATATGAATCTCTTTAAGATAGAGGTAATAAGACTTGCCTTGTTTCTGGGAAAACTCTTGTTTGTTATATATTGGTCTTGAAAAATTGGACTATATTAGCTCGCGGATTACATGTTATTCTATGGGTTAGCAGACAGAGCAGGAGTGAAAAACCTTATGTACTTATGGTCACAGTTAAAACACCCAAATCGAAGCAATAAATGTTTTTTAAACTACAAAAACATCTTATCATGTGCTTTAAAACATTCAATAAATATATACTAAATCAAATTTCTATTTATATTGCCTTTATTTTTCGTAAAAAGAAAATATTACATTTCTTACATTGGATATTTTTGCATTTTGTGGAAAAAATATTTTGAATCCTTTTTTAAAATAGGAAAATATTTTTTAATTATACATATTCAATATACTTTCGACTTATGATTTTTTTTTTAAAGTTTACAAACAAGAATTATTTTTAATAATTTGCTTTAGAATCCCATGTATTCATACGTGTTTAGATAGTTTTGTTTTGAATCGTAATCGAATTCGCTGGCGGTAAGCTTTGTACTTGGCACTTGTTGTTGTTTTTAGCATGTATGTTGTGTAATTTGCGAAATATTCAATTCCAGGAGACGAACGTGAAGCTAAACCCTCTATAATGAAAAAGAAAGGTAAATAAATATTTTTTGACACTCATTATTAAAGTATTATTTAAAAAGTGGTGTATACATTAGTTAGCATGTTGATTTGATTTCAAACCAACATAAACTATCACAGAATGTGTAAACTATTGCTAAATTTTGGTAAACAAACTATATTTATAATTGACCAACAGTTAAACCAAGTGCTTGTGAATTCTAAAATTCTCAAAATAGATTGTTTTTAAGTTTATAGATGTCCTTATCATATGAATTAATTAACAATAATTATATGAATTAATTAACAATACTAAGTTTTAAGTGTTGTAAAAATTGTGCTTTTTTATTTCATTTGTTAATTTCTGTGATTAATAAACCAGGATGTTAATTTTTAGATTAAAATTGCTTGAATATGTTATTCAAAATGCATTTATTATTTTTTCTTATGCATTTTTGTCGCTATTAATTTTCATTTTGAAACTGTGCCTTTTTAGCTTAGCTTAATGGCCAGTAAATCCAGGTTTTAAACAATTTTTAAAATAAGTAAGTGCACTTATTATTGGAAATTGTGAACAAACTAGTATTTATCAACAAATTACAGCAGTATTTTGATAATTCAAAAGAAAGTAATGAAGTTAATTTGTTCTTACATGCATTAGTGACTGTGGCTATAAAGATTTCAGAGATTTAAAAACAAATTAGTTGCACTCATTGTTTTTTTTCTTCATGTACACACAGTGCTTGTACAACATGCATTAGTGATTGCATTTTTAATTAATTTTGTGTATTTTACGGATTGTTGCACAGCAATTTTGCTGCAGCCTGAGTGTTTTGTTTTTGTTTTGTTTTCATGTGCTCTAAGTGTTATACATGCAGTAGTTGGACTGCTTTAACGAGTTTTATTTTAGCGAGTGAGAGTTTTAGGCCCTTTTTTTTCTAATGTAAACGTTGTTGTTTTAATGTATTTGTTTCACAATATTGTCACTGGATTTCTTTAGTTCAGGTATCACTCATTTCTTCCAGATATTGGGAATCTGCATGTTACCGCATAGTTTGCTGCATCTATTAATTTTTGTTGTTTGTTTTCATATGGGCGTAATGTTCACACATTTGTTATTGACTGTGGCTTTGAGAAATTTCATGTGTTTTAGAGACCATTGCATAAGTTTGCTGCATCCAGTAATTTGACATGCACTCAGCTCTCATTATCCATTAGTTACTGTAGCTTTAACATATTTCATGCATCCTATTATTTCATTAATAATTTCGAAATTCCATGTTTATATTTTAAAATGTTATTTAGCAGTTGCCACGGAGGTACTACAGCGCATCATTGTAGTCTGCATTAGATGCTGTTCAAAATAGAATTTTTTTTTTTTTCTTCCTAAGAATCTGATTATTTAAATCAAAGCATGAAAAATTTTGTCTCAGATCACAAACTGAATACAAAAGTATTATAATAGTTAATAATACGTTATAGAAATCAATAATCAAAATATAAAAGCATTAGCCTTACAGCTTAGAACATAGCATTATTAATTAACTGCATTTATAAATTGGACATCTAAAATGGAAAATCTTAATATATTTTTATAATGTTAGAATTCACAAGCATTTAAAGTTGGTTAAGCAAATAATTCTTAACCAAATATTAACGATAACATTGGTTTAAAAAGAAATAACTTATACTTCTATGCTTTAATAATGAGTTTCATAAAATATAAATTTACCCCCTTTTTTTTTCTATAGATGTTTTAATTTCATATTCATTGTCTCGAAATTGAAGTATTTCTTTCTAACATTCTTTTACAAAAATGTTTGATAATTTAAGGCTTTTTTTATCTTTAAAAAAAAAAAAAAAAAAAAAAAAAAAAGGCCTTGTTTCTACTTATGAACACAAAATCCTCAAATAAATTTGAATCCATTATTTAAATAAATTGCATAACATACCTAAGAAGAAAACATGTTTAAAATTCAATTTAATACAAGAAATTAAAAATTTTTAATTCAAATAATGTAAAGTTACTGTTACTAACACACTAACAAGTAAATATTTTAAAATACTAACAGCTAATAATGGGCGATAAATAATTAAATTTTTTAGTTTTGTCATTTCTAAAATGTAATTGTTTAAATTCTATTTGAGTTGAACCTCATCCAAACCCTAAAAAATATTCTATCAAACCTTAATTCAATCTGAAAAAAAAAAAAAATCTGACAATACACACTGACAAGCAGAGTTGTATAATATACACGCACGAATGATGTTATGATGAAATCCATGAAAATCATCCCTCCAAAATATGAATTCCATGCATGAATCGCATAAAAAATATGAATTACATGCATGAATCGCATACAAAATGTGAACTACATCCATGAATCGCTAAAAAAAAAGGAAATTGCATAAAAAATGGGAATTACGTCCACAAATTGCTTAAAATGTGAATTACGTCCATGAATCATGTAAAAAGGCGAGAATTATATTCATTAATTGTATGAAAAATGCAAATTACATTTATGAATCGTGTAGTGAAACATGAATTATATTCATAAATCGCTCAAAAAACACGAATTTTGGCGGCAGAAAGCTGAAATGAAATTACCTCTATAAAATGCATAAAAATAGCGAATTGCATTCATGAATTCCATAAAAAATGTGAAATATGTTCATGATTCGCTCAAAAAATGCAAATTACATCCATGAATTGCATAAAAACGTGAATAACATTCATAAATTGCAAAAAAATGCGAATTACTTCCAAGAATTGGTAAAAAAAGCGAATTACATTCATAAATCCTATAAAAACACAAATAACGTCAATAAATCGATCAAAAAACGCAAATTTCGTTGATAGAAAGCTCAAAAAATGCAAATTATGTCTATGAATCGCATAAATATAGCAAATTACGTCCATAAATCATGTAAAATGTAAATTACATTCATTAATCGCATAAAAATCGCGAATTATGTCCATGAATCGCTCAAAAAAAGCGAATTTCATAAAAAATGTGAATTACGTCCACAAATCGCTCAAAACGTGAATTACGTCGATGAATTGTGTAAAAAAGTGAGAATTACGTTCATAAATTGTATGAAAAACGCAAATTACGTCTATGAATTGTGTAGTTAAATGGGAATTATGTTCATAAATCGCTCAAAAAACACGAATTTTGGCAGCAGAAAGCTAAAATGCAAATTACGTTTATAAATCGCATAAAAATAAAGAATAGTGTTTTGCATTCATGATTTGCATAAAAAACGCAAATTACATTCATGAATCGCTCAAAAAATGCAAATTACGTCCATGAATCGCATAAAAATGTGAATTATGCTCATAAATCACTCAAAAAATGCAAATCACTTCCATGAATCGTGCAAAAAAACACGAATAACATTCATAAATTGCAAAAACTGTGAATTATGTCCAAGAATTGTGTAAAAAACGCAAATTACATTCATAAATCCTATAAAAACACAAATAACGTCAATAAATCGATCAAAAAACACAAATTTCATCGACAGAAATCTGAAAAAACGCAAATTATGTCTATGAATTGCATAAAAATAGCAAATTACGTCCATAAATTACGTAAAATGTAAATTACATTCATTAATTGCATAAAAATTGCGAATTATGTCCATAAATTGCTCAAAAATGCAAATTACATTCATAAATCTCATAAAAAACATGAATGAGACCATAAATTGCGCAAAAAATGCGAATTACACCCAACATTAAATTAATTTGCAGAAAGTTTTTGGTTTTATACAACTCTGCCAACAAGAACCTAAAAGTTATCCTGAAACCCATTCTAAACCAACAAAAATTTAATGGAAAGATAAATTTGTCCAAGAAAGACAAAATAATTTCCATTGACATACATTGACCAGAATCTAAAAATTCCTATTGAAATCTATCTTATACGATCCAGAAAGAAAAAAATCCCTCCAAGAGTAACTCAATCTATCTGCTGCAAAATAAAATACATTGAAATGCAACTGAACAAGAGCCTGAAAATTACATTTGAAGTCAAACCGAAACCAGATTCAACTCCCCCCCCCCCCCCCAAAAAAAAAAAAAAAAAAAAAAAAAATTATCCAGCCATATCTCAATTCGGGAAAGAAAACTTAATTTCCATAGATACGCGTGATCAGAAATCTGGAAATTCCAATTAGTCTATATTAAACCTAATCTGAACCTGGAAAAGGAAATTCCATATAACCAGAACCCAATATCTATACAGGACAAAATATTTCCCATTAAAGCGCAACCTGACCAGAACTTGAAAATTCCATTTGAATTGAACCTGATCGAAACCTGAAAAAAAATTTCCATCGAACCTTAACCTAATCCGAAAAAGAGAAAATTATTTCTGCTGAAACACACCGACAAGAGTCTGAAAGTTAACATGAAACCTAATCCAGACCCGAAAAGGAAAAAACAATGGAAACAGAAGTGTGTCCAAGAAAGACCAAATAATTTCTGTCCACATACACTGACAAGAATTTCAATTGAAATCTATCCTAAACCCAGTTCAAATACAAATAGTGTTTTGCATTCATGAATTGCATAAAAAAGGCGAATTATATTCATGAATCGCTCAAAAAACACAAATTACATCCATGAATCGCCTAAAAACGTGAATTACGTTCATAAATCACTCAAAAAATGCGAATCACTTCCATGAATCGTGCAAAAAAACACTAATAATGTTCATAAATTACAAAAAATGCGAATTACGTCCAAGAATTGGTAAAAAAAGCAAATTACATTCATAAATCCTATAGAAACACAAATAACGTCAATAAATCGATCCAAAAATGCAAATTTCGTTGAGAGAAAGCTCAAAAAATGTAAATTATGTCTACGAATCGCATAAATAATAGCAAATTACGTCCATAAATCATGTAAAATGTAAATTACATTCATTAATCGCGAATTATGTCCATGAATCGCTCAAAAAAAAGCGAATTGCATAAAAAAATGCGAATTACGTCCACAAATCGCTCAAAACGTGAATTGCGTCGATGAATTGGTAAAAAAGTGAGAATTACGTTCATAAATTGTATGAAAAACGCAAATTACGTCTATGAATTGTGTAGTAAAATGGGAATTATGTTCATAAACCGCTCAAAAAACATGAATTTTGGCAGCAGGAAGCTAAAATGCAAATTACGACTATAAATCGCATAAAAATAAAGAATAGCATTTTGCATTCATGATTTGCATAAAAAACGTGAATTACATTCATGAATCGCTCAAAAAATGCAAATTACGTCCATGAATCGCATAAAAATGTGAATTATGTTCATAAATCACTCAAAAAATGCAAATCACTTCCATGAATCGTGCAAAAAAACACGAATAACATTCATAAATTGCAAAAAATGCGAATTACGTCCAAGAATTGTGTAAAAAAAGCAAATTACATTCATAAATCCTATAAAAACACAAATAACGTCAATAAATCGATCAAAAAACACAAATTTCGTCGACAGAAAGCTGAAAAAACGCAAATTATGTCTATGAATTGCATAAAAATAGCAAATTACGTCCATAAATTATGTAAAATGTAAATTACATTTATTAATCGTATAAAAATTGCTCAAAAATGCAAATTACATTCATAAATCTCATAAAAAACATGAATGATGACCATAAATTGTGCAAAAAATGCGAATTACACCCAACATTAAATTAATTTGCAGAAAGTTTTTGGTTTTATACAACTCTGCAAACAAGAACCTAAAAGTTATCCTAAAACCCATTCTATACCAACAAAAATTTAATGGTAAGATAAATTTGTCCAAGAAAGACAAAATAATTTCCATTGACATACATTGACCAGAATCGAAAAATTCCTATTGAAATCTATCTTATACAATCCAAAACCAGAAAGAAAAAAATCCCTCCAAGAGTAACTCAATCTATCTGCTGCAAAATAAAATACATTGAAATGCAACTGAACAAGAACCTGAAAATTACATTTGAAGTCAAACCGAAACCAGATTCAACTCCCCCCCCCCCCCAAAAAAAAAAAAAAAAAAAAAAGAAAAAAATTTATCCAACCATACCTCGATTCAGGAAAGAAAACTTAATTTCCATAGATACGCATGATCAGAAATCTGGAAATTTATCTTAAACCTAATCTGAACCTGGAAAAGGAAATTCCATATAACAAGAACCCAATATCTGTACAGAACAAAATATTTCCCATTAAAACGCAACCTGACCAGAACTTGAAAATTCCATTTGAATTGAACCTGATCGAAACCTGAAAAAAATTTCCATCGAACCTTTACCTAATCCGAAAAAGAGAAAATTATTTCTGCCGATACACGCTGACAAGAGTCTGAAAGTTAACATGAAACCTAATCCAAACCCGAAAAGGAAAAAACAATGGAAACAGAAGTGTGTCCAAGAAAGACCAAATAATTTCTGTCCACATACACTGACAAGAATTTCAATTTAAATCTATCCTAAACCCAGTTCAAATACTACCCCCCCCCCCCCCCCAAAAAAAAAAAAAAAAAAAAAAAAAAATTCCAATTGTAACCCAATCTATCTGCGACAAAATAATATACTTGAAATGCAACTCAACAAGAACCTGAAAATTCCATTTGAAGTCATTCCGAAACTAGATTCAATCTTAAGTATTTGCATTCATAGATTGCATAAAAAAATTGTGCAAAAAGACACGAATAACATTCATAAATTGCAAAAAATGTTAATTACGTCCAAGAATTGGTAAAAAAAGCGAATTACATTCATAAATCCTATAAAAACACAAACAACGTCAATAAATCGATCAAAAAACGCAAATTTCGTTGATAGAAAGCTCAAAAAACGCAAATTATGTCTATGAATCGCATAAATATAGCAAATTACGTCCATAAATCATGTAAAATGTAAATTACATTCATTAATCGTATAAAAATTGCAAATTATGTCCATAAATTGCTCAAAAATGCAAATTACATTCATAAATCGCATAAAAATCATGAATGATGACCATAAATTGCGCAAAAAATGTGAATTACACCCAACATTAAATTTATTTGCAGAAAGTTTTTGGTTTTATACAACTCTGCCAACAAGAACCTAAAAGTAATCCTGAAACCCATTCTAAACCAACAAAAATTTAATGGAAAGATAAATTTGTCCAAGAAAGACAAAATAATTTCCATTGACATACATTGACCAGAATCGAAAAATTCCTATTGAAATCTATCTTATAACAATCCAAAACCAGAAAGAAAAAAATCCCTCCAAGAGTAACTCAATCTATCTGCTGCAAAATAAAATACATTGAAATGCAACTGAACAAGAACCTGAAAATTACATTTGAAGTCAAACCGAAACCTGATTCAACTCCCCCCCCCCCCCCAAAAAAAAAAAAAAAAAAAAAAAAAAAAAAAAAAAAAAAAAAAAAAAAATTATCCAACCATATCTCGATTCGGGAAAGAAAACTTAATTTCCATAGATACGCGTGATCAGAAATCTGAAAATTCTAATTAGTCTATCTTAAACCTAATCTGAACCTGGAAAAGGAAATTCCATATAACCAGAACCCAATATCTATGTCCTGTATACAGGACAAAATATTTTCTATTAAAGCACAACCTGACCAGAACTTGAAAATTCCATTTGAATTGAACCTGATCGAAACCTGAAAAAAATTTCTATCGAACCTTAACCTAATCCGAAAAAGAGAAAATTATTTCTGCCGATACACACCGACAAGAGTCTGAAAGTTAACATGTAACCTAATCCAAACCCGAAAGGGAAAAAACAATGGGAACACAAGTCTGTCCAAGAAACACCAAATAATTTCTGTCCACATACATTGACAAGAATTTCAATTGAAATCTATCCTAAACCCAGTTCAAATACTACCCCCCTCCCCCCCCCCCCCCAAAAAAAAAAAAAAAATCCAATGGGGAAATTGCACGTTTTTCAATTTAACTTGCATTTTATAGAGTACAAACGTACGAGCATTTTGATACCATTTTTATGCTTTTTTGAAACTCGGAAAATCCATTAAATTAACTTTTAAAATGCACGTATAAAAACATTTCATATTTATTTACTTAGAAGGTGTCACAAATAAAAATTAAATTAAAGAGTTGACATGTTTCGGTTCATTAATAAGAACCGTATTCATAACATATAAAATCAGTAGAAAATTAAATGACACTGGATATAAATATAATTAAAAAATCAAAACAAAACATTGCGCCCGCTATGCTATTTAAAATGCAGTTTTTGTTTCGGCGAGAAAAAGCCGCGTCACGTGACGAAAGCGGTTTTGACGTCACTACACATGTAAACAAACCTACGCCGTATTTTCCTCAGTACTTTTCTATGGGGATAGCTTGGATTACGCGGAATGATTTCTTTCTTTTCTTAAAAATGGTTTGTAGAACAAATTAAAAGCATTGAAAACTGCTGTAATGAATAAATAATATTGTGAATTCGAGTAAGATCCCCCCCCCCCCCCCCTCATTCTTTTAAGGATTTTCCTTTTAAAATATCGGTACACGTTTATACTACAATTGTATTTTATAGAATAACATATTTTTCTTTTTCATATTAATGTTTCTTAATAATTAATTTCAATTATTGGTTCAAATAGTATTTCTTTCATTATCGAGTAGGTCTGGACAACTTATGAAAAAGTTTTCGTATTTATATTTTATATTTCAAATGAGAATTAGTCCTGCTATAGTTAAATGTAAGAAATGTTTTCAGGTAGCTTTGAGGTAGCCTTACAGAATCTTTATATAATTATGCACACACACACACACACACACACACAAAAAAAAAAAAAAAAAAAAAAATAGTTTTTTGAAAATTTTTTATGTGTGCAAAAAATAACTAATGATTATTTTAAATACTGTCGGTTTTATGAACTCCATCAGACTTTGGGATTGAAAATGTTATGCTGTATAAACTTGCAGATTACAACACAGTATTTGGTTTATGAATTCTATTCTGTAGTTTTCTATAGTACAATGAATTTTCAAAATGAAAATACTATTTTCCTTAGTAAGATTTTCAAAAAATATTCATTATTATTATTATTTAACGAAAATTAGGGCATTGAGAAAAAGAAAAAAGACTTACGTGTTTAGAGTCTGAGAAATTTTAAGCAGGGCATTCTGAGAAACTACATTTCAAACAAATAAAAAGTACTACATAAATTCAAAAGTTATTCGTAAACAAGTAATGTTAAAATGGTAATTAAACTATTTGTACACTTTTTTATTTAACTTAACTTGTTTTTCCCATGTAAGGATAGGATTGTGCATTTATTTTTCACCCACTTTCAGATAAATTAAGAAATATAAAAAATATGCATTAAGATATGCTTCCAGTGACAATACATCGAATTCTCTTTGTCGTTACAAGTTGCAACAACATTGTATTTATTATGTTCTAAATTACGGTCGCCCCCCCCCCCAAAAAAAAGAGCCAAATGGCTGTGAAGCTGCAAATAGTTTATAGAGTATAAAGTAGAAAATATAAGTAAAAAATGAAGAGTCCCTCTTTTTATATACGATTCGTATCCATGATTTCAACAGACAAAGGTGTGCATATTCCTGATAAAGATCAAATAAATATATATATATATATATATATATTACTTTTAATATTGCTATATTTGGCATATTCAGCTATATTTGGATGGAGTCCACCACCCCACCCCCATTCCCATCATACATCACACACTTCATTAAAAAAAAAAAAAAAAAAAGTGAAATGTTGACATGTGAAAATAAAAATAAAAAAAACATGTATACATATAGAATGGTATCTGAATCTGAGTAATATATATCTACATTATAAGCAGTGTTGAATTCAAGGGTTGCCCTAGGTGGACATATTTAAGAAATATGCTTGAATAAATTAACACTTTCATAATAAATGAACAATTATTATAAGTTGAAAATTCAATTTAGAAATTCTAAATGATAGTTTAAATACTTTTTTTTTCTTTCCATATATTAAAACAGAAATCGAGCAAGCTTTTTAAAAATGAATTCACGAGCCATTATCTACCAAATGTAAAAAAAAAAAAAAAAAAAAAAAAAAAAAAAAAAAAAGGAGGAGTGTAATTTTTGGGGGGGGGGGGGGTCGATAACCGTGCCATATTATCGTATTATATTGAACATTTTAAGAAAATAAAAAATACAAAATGAATACATACAGTCATAAAAATGAGGTATGATGATTAAGATAACTATTGAATACTTTGGAAAAGTGGGGAAATTGAAAAAGTGGTTTTTTTTTTTTTTTTTTTTGTAGTTTTTACTTTCATACTTATTTTTAAATAAGCACATACAAAAATAAAAGACAATATTTATAAATTTAGTCACGTACGTTCTAGTAATTTGTTTCTGATCTATGAATACGCAATTATTATTAACAGTAGTTAATTTTAAATTTTATTCGGTAAGTCAGCATTAAATTTTTCTTGTTTTTTTTACGCTGTTGTTCAAAATTTGATTTTCTCATAATAAATTCGAGTTAATTATTTATCTGTAATATAGCTTGCACAACGCGAAATTCTATTCATAACAAAAAGAATTATTAAGCATTACAATGAATTAAGGAAAAAATGCATTTCAAAAACTAGATAAAGACTATTTTGCTTACGATTTATTTTTTAATAAAGCCATCATTTTTTATTCTTTTAAGTAAATCAGAGTAAGTAAAAAATAAATGTGGCTTTTAGCTTTAGCTCCTTGTATCTTTACCCACATGAAATGCATTTTTTATGCCCTTAAAAAATTTTTGAGAGGAAAAAAAAACTATTTCCGGAAGGTATAATATTGTATTTTATAACCCAACTACCTTCAGCACTTTTCTAAATGAAAATTAATACAAATGTATAAATTAATAATACATTATATTTGGATATGTTAAGTAAAATAATATTTTGACACTAATTTGATTTTGTTTTTGTGTAAATAAGTCTTTAAAAGATGTTTATAGTAGATAACAAACAGAAAGCAACGTAAAACTGCCTTCAATCACAATGCATACGGCTAGGGAGAATCCGCGTTTCATGTGTAGTGACGTCAAACCAATCGCGTCCCGTTTTCGGATCACGTGGTTTTGTTTTGCTTTTAACGAAGTTTAAAACTGCAATAACTAATTATTTTAAATTACTTTTACAATTCCGAGTTGAATTTCGAGGAAAATAAGATCGTCTTCATCAATTAAACATAAAAGGAAGCATAATTTAAGATGAGTGCAACTTCCCCATTGTAACCCAATCTATCTGCGACAAAATAATATACTTGCAATGCAACTCAACTAGAACCTGAAAATTCCATTTGAGGTCAATCCGAAACCAGATTCAATTCCCCCCCCCCCCCCCCTCAAAAAAAATATCCAATCAAATCAAGATTTTAGAAAAAAAAAAAAAGAACAATTTATGTCGATATGTACTGACCAGATCATGGAAATTCCAATAGAAGTCTATCTCAAACACGATCCGAACTCTTAACCTGAAACCCAATTCAACCCCCCCCCCCCCCCCAAAAAAAAGGTAAAATAAAAAAATTAGGAAATATAAATCTGTTCAAGAAAGACAAAATAATTTCCGTCCCCATCCACTGACCAGAATTGAAAACTAGTACTTGAAATGCAACTTGACAAGAACCTGAAAATTTCAATTCAAGTCAAACTGAATCGAGATTCAAACCCGAAAAAAAAAACATACATTGACCAGAACCGGAAATTTTCAATTGAAGTCTATCCTAAACACAATCCAAACACTAAAAAAAAAAAAAAAAAAAAAAAAAAAAAAAAAAAAAAAAAAAAAAAAAATCCCTCCAGTAGTCAATTTATTTGCAACAAAATATTATAGATTGAAATGTAACTCAACAAGAACTTAAAAATTTCATTTCAAGTCAACCCATAACCAGATTTGAACCTTAAAAAAAATTTATCCAACCATATCCTGAAACGAGAAAGAAAATGTAATTTCCATTGATACGGACAGACTAGAAGCTGTAAATTCCGATTGAAGTCTATTTTAAATCCAATCCCTGCACAGAACAAAATATTTTCTGTGGAAATGCAATCTGACCAGAACTTGAAAATTACATTTGAATTGAACTCACTCCAACATCCCCCCCCCCCCCCCCAAAAAAAAAAAAAAAAAAAAAAAAAATTCTATGAAATCTTAACTTGATCCAAAAAAGGAAAAATAATTTCTGCTGATACACATTGACAAGAACCCAATTTGAACTGAAATGAAAATCAGTGTAAACATTAATCTGTTTAAGAAAGACGAATTAATTTCTGTCAACATGCACTACCCAGAACCTGAAAATTCCTATTGAAATCTATCCTTAACCCAATTGAAAAAAACACAAGAAAAAAAAAAAAAAAACTTCTAATTAGAACCCTTTTACCTGTGACAAAATAATATATTTTGAAATGCCACCTGAAAATTCCATTTGAATCTGGTTTAAATTTTTCAGGTTTAGGGTAGATTTCAATTGGAATTTGTATTTATAGCAGTTTAGTAAATCAAATGTGGTTCTTAATGGATAAATGTTATTTTACATGATTTATGAGAAAAAAATAAAAAAATTTCAAGTCGTCAAAATATTACGTACAATGTTGAAAATCTAGAAAAGACTTTTGATGTATTGCACTGCAAGAAACCCTAAGAAAATATGGAATATTTTTTAATAGCTGTCTGCTTTTTTCATAAAATTATGTTTAAAAAAAAAAAAAAAAATTTAAATCTAAAAAACATGAAATGTTTAAATTTATGTACTTTGCATGTTTTATGCTTAGTGACTGAAATGTTCAATAAAAATATATTAGTTAAGTCATTATAGTATATCGTTATAGTATAGTCGTTATAGTCGTTAGTTTATTTGTAAGTTAAGTCGCCCAAGAATGGAAAGTTTCATATGAAATGAAAATATTTAATAAATAAGAGAGTCCCGATTTTCTTTCTTTGTCAGTTAAACATTTTCCTAATTGAAGTATGAATCTTATAGGGTGGACCGGGGTAATTCCTGATCAAAAAACACTAACATCTAAATATCTTTTTAATATTTACAATAGATGTGACCAAATTTAGCATGGTTAATGATTCACCATGTTTCTATTCAATAAAATATAGGCTTTGATTAAAATATTATTTAAAGTTTGCTTAATTAAAATTTTTTGATTCTCGGTAACCACCCTGGGAAGATTGTAATTATCAATTACACCGGGACAATTATCAATCAGGACATTCTTGTACAAATGATAGGTACATTGATTAATTTAGAATATATATTGTCAATTTTAATATAAGCCTGATTTAATTAAATGCCTTCATCCATCTGCAATAATTTTATCAATGTGTAAAGGAAAAAAAAAAAAAAAAAAAAAAAAAACAAGAACGAAAAGTTATGTGTGCAACATAGAATATGATGCAACTTCCAACATATTCTGAATACTATTAACTTACTATTTTATCCATATACAGTAATTTTTCCACCCAGTGCAAAGAACAAAACATACCTAACAAGAACAAAGAATCATGCATACTGCATCGATTATGATGCATTTTCCTACACATTCTGAATACTGTAAACTTATTGTCATTCCATGTACAAGAATTTTACCATTCTGTGCAAAAAACAAAGCATAATTAACGACAATAAAAATTTTTGCATACAGTATGTTTAGATACTTTCCAATTCATTCTGAATACTTTAAACCTATAGTTTTCATCTTTGTACAGTAATCTTCCCACCCTATGCAAACAGGAAAACATAAATAAACTAACAAGAATGAAAAATTACGCATATGTATTGATTATGAAACACTTTTCAATACATGTTCAATATTGTAAACCTATCATTTTAATCTATTTGCAGTAATTTTACCAATCTATATAAAGAACAAATCATAACTAACAAGAAAGAAAAACATGTGTGCAACATAGATTATGAAACATTTCCAGAATATTCTGAATATTGTAACGCATATAGTCTTAATCAATCTGCAATATTACCAACCTATACATAGGTTGAAACATAATTAACAAGAATCATGCATGCAGCATAGATTATGAAATACTTTCCAACATATTCTGAATATTGTATCCCTGATCATTTTAATCCATCTGCAGTATATGTATCAACATGTGTAAAGAATAAACATAGTTAACAAGAATGAGAAATGATACATACAGCATAGATTATAAAACCCTTTCTGAGATGTATGGTGCTGAATGTACATTACCTTCTTATCTTTTACTAACGTATTTTACTACAGAGTTGTTTTTAACAAAATCAAGTAGTACAGCACACATTAATAAAATATGAAATATCTTTTTTTTAAGTGGATGGGGGAGGGGTAATTAAAGGCGAATGAATCATGAATATGAATTTTTTGCGTTAGTCTTTTATTTTTATTTTTTTATCATTAACCTAAAAAAAGCAATGATATCAATACAAAAAACCCTTAACGGGTTAAAAGCTTGTGACGCAGCAGTTTATCTTACATCTCTAAGAATTTTAAATTTGGGACTTAAAACTAATGATATCAAAATTTATGTGACGCTATGCTATTAATATATATATATATATATATATATATATATTAAAATTTATTCATTAATGCTTTATCATTTACATCTTTCATAATTTCGAAATATGAATCTTAAAAGTTATGATATCAAAATTTAAGTGACGCCTTGATGAGACTTTAAACGATGTTTTAAAATTCTATTTATTTATTTATTTATTATCTAAATACATTTACATATCTAAACAATACTTTTCATTTTCCAATACACTGTTAAATACATCACTTTCACTGAATATATATAATGCACTGAAATGTTTTATTTGAATAAATTGGCTTATCTTTTGTGCTACGCTATCCAAAATCAAAAGTAACATTTAAATAAATATTTTTGCATCATTGTATCTATTTGCATATATTTAACTTAGTTTAGATACAATGGTGGAAAAATATTTATTTAAATGTTACTTTTGATTTTGGATAGCGTATCACAGAAGATAAGCCAATTTATTCAAATAAAACATTTCAGTGCATTATATATATTCAGTGAAAGTGATGTATTTAACAGTGTATTGGAAAATGAAAAGTATTGTTTAGATATGTAAATGTATTTAAATAATAAATAAATAAATAAATAGAATTTTAAAACATCGTTTAAAGTCTCATCAAGGCGTCACTTAAATTTTGATATCATAACTTTTAAGATTCATATTTCGAAATTATGAAAGATGTAAATGATAAAGCATTAATGAATAAATTTTAATATATATATATATATATATATATATTAATAGCATAGCGTCACATAAATTTTGATATCATTAGTTTTAAGTCCCAAATTTAAAATTCTTAGAGATGTAAGATAAACTGCTGCGTCACAAGCTTTTAACCCGTTAAGGGTTTTTTGTATTGATATATATATACAAGAATTCACATTTCTAACTTCAGTAGTTTTTGTATATAAATGTATTGAATTGGTCAGGACAAAGCCTCAGCTTATAGATTGCCACATTGAAATTTATTATCTAATGGATTTTTCAGCATTTATTACTTTTGTCTGTTTCTTATAAGAGGGCAAAGCTGCTTTTTATAGGAAAAAAATGGTCTTTTTTATTAAAAGGCCGTCTTTAATGGGCTCTTTTTTATACATACCTTGTTATTTATTTTTAACTGCTATGTATATTAATTTACTTTAGTAATAGCCATTTTATATAAATTAGAGTTACAATCTTATGAAATTTATTTAAGACCATGTTTCTGATGTCTCTTTTTATAGCCAATGACTCTCTGGGTGATTTGCCATGTTTTTCAGTTTCTCAAGAACATTTTTAATCTACAGACAAAAATATTTTTAACAAAACTGTTCCAAGATGTATATCAAATATAGGAATATGATGTGTATTTTAGAAACAAACTGGGAAAGAAAAAAACTTTAATTTTGTAAGCATTTTTATAAAAATACAGGAAAACCTTTAAGACTTGAGTATTAATAATTAATACAGCAGAAAAACATCATACATAAAATATGATTGAAATAAATCTGTACTCTATATCCATTGATACTTCCTCTGCTAGTAGCTGTTAGTAAAAATATTTTCATGTTGTTACAGGTAATAAATATGTTAAAATAATATACAAAATGAAACTATAAAGCACTGCATAAACCAAAAAAAATCATGCCAAGCAACCTGTTTAAGTAAATTGTAGAGATAAACAGGAACAAGCACAATGTCCATGGTAGAGTAAGAGAAAAAGTTGGTTTAATGCTTCAAATTCCTTATAACACTATGTAGAACTTGCACAAAGAATGTTTTCAGAAGATTTGATTTTCAAAATGTTTCAGAAGATTTGAATTTTTCTATTTTGTTAATAGTTTTTATTAATGGTAAATTCTAGAATAATATAATGACAGCAATTATGATAATTTTGATAGGTATTATCGATTATTTAGATGTCTGAAAGACACAAAGAATTTTTCCCATGAAAGTAAACAATATCTATTTTCTGTATAAAATACTTATTGATACATATTTTTTAATTTTTATTGCAATTTTGTTATTACCTACATTTTTTGTCTATTGAATTTCTCTTTAACTTGAAAAAAAATTCTGTATTTTGTCAATTTACTAATGGGTTTGTGAACTGGAGCATACTATTTTCTTTCTTTAAAACGATTAACGTAACCTTTTCTCTTTTGTTTTTTTACAGTCTCAAATAAAAATTAGATTATTATCCTTGTTAAATTGCTGGAAAAAAACAAAGCTTGCAAATTGCAACTTTAAAGATTAAAAAGTAGAATAATTTATTTTACCCTGTCTTATATGATTCTGAATTAAATATCTTGTGAAGATATTTTTAATATACACTTTACAGAATTATAATGGCATACATGAGGATAGTGTTTCAAAAGGAATTTTCAACAAAAACTACATTATCAAGAAAAATATTTAGCATTAATAGAAAAATATTAGCGAATTTTGGCATAAAAGTTTTATAACCATCTTGAAGTAAGTATTTTAAGTTAGGTAATATTTGTCAGTTAAGTCTTATTTTTGATAGCTATTTCTTGAATTATTTATTACAGACATTCTTTTGTTTTTATTTAGAAATATCCATGAAAGTTATCTATAGAAATCAAACAAATGTAAAATTTTATTTTAAGTAACTAATGTGTAATATTACAAAATATTTCATGATTGATTTGTGATACATGATTTTTTCTTTTTCAGTACTTTCCTAGAATATATTTGAAATTTAAGCATTTAACAGATAAGGCAGTGTTCTATATATGTTTGTGCCAATGTAATTCTTTAATTTATTTTATAGTGAGAGAAAACAACTGTCAAAAGAAAATGATGCTTACAAGAAGTTAATTGAATTGTCTGGGTATGTTTTCATATTACTATTTTTGGTTATGTGATGTATATAAAAATCTGTATCCATAATCTGTAGATGCATGGTTACTTTGTGGAGGAGGGGAGAAGAGGCAGTTACTTGCACCCACAATTAAAATTAGTCCTGGGTTTACTGTGTTAAAAGTATGACATAATATATATAGTAATATTGAATCATGCCTGGTATTTTCATCATAGTAGAACAAGGACTGTTTTAACTATAATGCTCACCTAAACCTCGTGTGAAGGCCTTCAATTAAGGGTATTGTAACTGCCCGCGAAGACACTCGCTAGCAAATGCTATTCCCATGGGGAGACATTTTTCTAATACAGTAGACTCCCTCAAATCCCCAACTCTCTAAAATCCGCACATAACTTACAGATGTAAACAATGAAGATTTCAGTTCAGATATAAAGGTAAAATTTGAATTTTGAAGCTTTATATCAATTCCATATGTATTTTAATTTGTATTTTTTTTTTTTTTTTTTTTTTTAATTACAGAATTGTTATTTTTTTTTATGAAGGAAGAATAAATTTATTTCTGAAAATATTCAAGATATTGCTGATATCAATCATAATCACAATCTTTTTACCAAATATGTTTTATGTATAAAGGTTTTTTTGGTTATTAAGTCTGGCTAAACCTGAAATAAAACTTTCTTATTTTAGGATTTTGATGTGAATTAGTAATGTACTTTTATGAGGCAAGCTGCACATGACTAATTTAGGAAAAATACATTTAATCTTTATAATGAATATCTAATCATACATTATTGATAATTAACTTAACTTCACTTTTTAATATTTTAATCATATTAAAAATTATCTAAATTTTTGTTATTTTATTATTTACTTTAATATTTTATTATACTATTGTAAGCATTTATTTTACATTCAAATTACTGTTTAAAAATGTAAACAAAGGAATGATCAGAAATCTGCAAAACTTCTGGTTCCAAGCTGTGTGGATTTTAGGGAGTCTACTAGAGGTCTGCACGGGCCGAAATTTCCAGGCCCGAGCCCGGCCCGAAAGTTAAAATTTCGGCCCGGGCCCGGCCCGGCCCGAACGAAAAAAATATTGGCCCGACCCGGCCCGGCCCGAAAGTTAAAATTTCGGCCCGAGCCCGGCCCGGCCCGAACGAAAAAAATATAGGCCCGACCCGGCCCGGCCCGAAAGTTAAAATTTCGGCCCGAGCTCGGCCCGGTCCGGAAAAAAGTTTAAAATTCGGCCCGAACCCGGCCTGGCTCAAGTGAATTTCTACAGAACATTGATCTTTAATCTTATGGAAGAGTTCTGACCAAAAAAAATTATATTAGTCTTTTTTTTTTTCATGTTTATAATCTCCATTTATGCAGAAGTGCCGTAGGCTGCGATATTTACGCTTTTAAATGAATCTTACTTGTTGTATGTAAATGTTTCAGTTATCAATAGTATTATTAATCCATATTCTCTGTAATGGAGACAAAAAGTCGAAAAAGCGGTATATGGTAAAATTTCCAAAGACAAAATCGCTTTAAAAGAAAAAAAAAAAAAAAAAAAAAAAATACATTCCCTTCTTAACAGATGTAAATGTTTAATATATTTTTTCCTCCTATATTGTTGTATTAATTTTGCATGGATGAGCATTTTAAAAGAAACTTTCAGTTTTCAGTTTAAAAGAAAATTCCGTCATAATCATGTTTTTTTTGTGTGTGTGTGTGTGTTTAATTCTATTTTAAAACGCCTAGTAATCTACGATTCTTTAAAAGGAATAAATTCTAATGTTTAATTGTAGAATAATGACGGCTTAAAAGTATATGCCTTTTTTGCAAACATTTTTGGACAAAGCCAAATATTACTGATTTATAAAAAGTCGAGAAAAGGATTTTCATATAAGAAGATTCAATAGGAACTGATTATTTTGGTCCATGAAAACTAGGAAGAATGGATTCAGTCTCGGCTTCGTACGGAAAAAAATGTTAGGCCCGGCCCGTCCAGCAAAAAAATTAAGGCCCGAGCCCGGCCCGGCCCGAAAGATTAGTGACTAGGCCCGACCCGGCCCGGCCCGAGTCTTCAGAAGTAAGGCCCGAGCCCGGCCCGGCCCGAATGCCATTATTGGAAATCGGCCCGAACCCGGCCCGCGGGCCGGGCCGGGCTCGGGCTTCGGGCCGCGGCCCGGCCCGTGCAGACCTCTAGAGTCTACTGTAATTCTTTCGCATTTTGACATTTTTAATTTTTTTTTTTTTTTTTTTTTTTTTTTTTTTTTTTGCATTGGATAGCTGAGATCTCTCTCAAAATCGCTCCTTGATTACTTTTTCGAATTTGGTCGCAGATATTTTTTATAAAGTTACTTTCATTTTCAGAACCGGTTCAGAATTACATAAAATACATACATATAAAGGACTTATATAAAATATGTGAAAATGTTATGCTTAGTACGTTATGCTGTTTATGTATTTTTATGAAAGGTAATATGATTTTGTCAATGTGATCTAATTTTTACAGAGGTTTCAGTTGCTAATTATACAAAATAGAATTGATTGATTACTTTCTCTTGATTGTATTCTTTTATTACATATCAGCAATTGCTTTTTTTTTTTTTAAACTAAATTTTATGTCAAATTATAATATATGAATTAAAGTTTATTATATGAATTAAATGTTTATGTTATTAAATGTGAATTAAAGTTTATTATATGAATTATATATTACATGAATTAAAGTTTTAATAAAGAATTCAATAAAGTAGAAGATTTCAGGAATGTTTTAAATGTTTTGTTAATTCTGCTATTAATTAAAATAGTAATTACACCATTGAATGGTGACATCATAGTATTCAAAGAAAAATAAGCACTAAAAAAATGTTGCAATGCATAGCATGCTACAATAGATCAGTTTAGACTGACATCACAAACGTTTATGTACCAGCCGGCAAGAATGATTAAGGAAAATTATGCTAAATGAATCAATATTCAAAGTTATTTTTTCCTGTCTTCATAAACATATTGTTAATTTTATTAATGAAAGTGCTGATAGTTGACACCTTAAGGTGATTGTGGTTTTGATGAATTTTGAGCATTTTAGAAATATATTGTTTAACAAATTTTATTAAAACTGACAAGTGTTAACGTTTTATTACAGATTATCTAGGAATTTGCTAACACCTGGATCTTGTGGAGGAGCTACGCCTGGATCTTCAGGAAATAAGACAGGTAAATAAGGATTGACAGGGTTGCCACGCAACCTGGAGAACCTGGAAAACCGGGAAAACACAGGGAATTTTAAATCTCCTCCCAAAACAGGGAAATTCTAGGGAATTAAAAAAAAAAATCCTAAAAAATCTGGAAAACACAGGGAATTTAGTAATGGCAAATTATATCATTTCTAATTAGCCTTCATACACGCATATATTTTTTCGCACTCGACATAGAATAAACGTGTTGCAGTACAGGGAAAATACAGGGAATTTTTTTTCAAGATTAGAGTGGCAACCCTGATTGATCACTTTTTATCCCAGTTATTTTCTAAGATTTAATAAATACATCCATGAATCCTAATTAAGAAATTCTGGTAAGTAAGTTTTTTTATGGTTGAAGTTGGTATTATTGCAAGCTGATAAATTGTTGTATGTTCTGATGTATCACGTTTGTTGTTTTTGCCCATTAAAAAAACAGGGATGCCACTTTTCCGCCAAATGGCGGATTTCCGCTTTTTAAAAATTTTTAAGTATTCGCGATTTTTGTTAAGCGATCACGAAATAAAATAACGATTTTCGTCGAACGATCGCGAAATAAAACAGGGATTTTCGTTAAATGGTTGCAAAATTACGCAGCAGTTTATGTCAAATGATCGCGAAGTACAACAGCCTTTTTCGTCAAACGATCGCGAAATACAACAGCCTTTTTCGTCAAACGATTGTGAAATATAACGGCGATTTTCGTTTAAAGATCGCGAAATATAATGGTGATTTTTGACAAAAGATCGCAAAATAAAACTGCTATTTTCATCAAACGGTCGCGATATGAAAGAGCAGTTTTCATCAAACGATCGCGAAACGGAGATTTTCGCCATTTATCGCATAAACTGCGATTTCCGTCAAACGATCGCAGTGTGAAACGGCGATTTCCGACAAACGATCGCAATGTGAAATGGCGATTTCCCTCAAACGATCGCTATGTAAAACGGCGATTTTCGTCAAACGATTGCAATGCAAAACGGCAATTTTCGTCAAACGATCGCAATGTAAAATGGCGATTTTCATCAAATGAGTGCGATATAAAACGGCGATTTTCGTCAAGCGATCGCATGATAAAACGGTGATTTTCGTCAAGCCATCACGAAATAAAATGGTGATTTTCGTCAAACGATCACGATACAAAACGGCGATTTTCATCAAACGATCGCAAAATAAAAAGGCGATTTTCGTCAAACGATTGCGATGTAAAATGGCAATTTTCGTCAACCGATCGCGAAATAAAACGGTGATTTTCGTCAACCGATCGCGAAATAAAACGGTGATTTTCGTCAAACGATCGCGAAATAAAACGGCGGTTTTCGCCAATCGATCATGAAATATAACAGCTATTTTCGTCAAATGAAAAAAAAATCGGAATGATGGGGGGAAACAACCTGCAAATTTTTGCTATTTACTCGTATAATAATTATCGAATCTATTGCTAGGTTACTTAAATTGATTTAAAATGATGTAATACATAAAATTACTCACTGAATCTGTTGCTGGGTTACCTTAATTGATGTAAAATACTGAGAATTAAAGAAAAATCATTTTTATTTATTCTTATAAATTAAAAATTAAAAAAAGAAACTACTTTATTTAGTTTATTATAAACAATATAGTTTACAAAATTCACGCATAAATGTTGTGAAAAATGTCGTAAATTTTACATTACGCATAATCTCCTCTTTTTTGTTGATTCCTGAGTGGCTACCCTAAAAAAAAAAAAAAAAAAAAAAAAAAAACCTATTTATATGCTTTTTTATGTTTCATATATTGTATCTTTAAGAGCTTTTTCTGGGAAGATGACCATGTTGCCTGGGCATGAAGGATACAGAGGCATATTGTGTGTGTGTGTGTGGGGGGGGGGGTATTTTAAACATACAGTTACAGTGAACTTGGGAGCTAAATACTCAGATCACAGATTTGTCTACTTATTTTAATATTTTGTTACCTCTAGCTATGATATTGATGATTGAATGATTATTAGAGTATTGAATTTAAAACTAGATAGCATGGGTTTGAATCCTGTATCTTCCTTTCATTCCAACTTTTTATGTTTTATTGGTTAAATACTCTATTTTAGTTTCTTTTTCAACTTATTTATTTAAAAATGTTTTATTGGTTTTTTTATAATTTTCGTAATAAATGAATAAATTGTTTTTAGCTCGCAGGCTATCAAAGTCTGAGATCTTATGTGCCTGTCCATTTTGTATATAAGTATGTATGTAACACAATAACTCATGATAAAAATATCCAATTTACCTGAAATTTTGGATATAGGTTTATTCTAATAAGGCACTTCCTTGATTAGCTTTGGGAGTTTATTCAATAAGTATAAGAGGAAGAATGGGAGCTAATATCTTTAATTTATATTTATTTATATTTACTTTTTCATGCAGAATTATCAAATTTTACATATAGGATTATTCGCATGAGGCTTTTCCATGATTAGTTTTGAGAGTTCATTGGGTAAGCATAAGGAAGGGAAATGAGGGCTAATCCCCCACTCTTAATTTAGATAAGTGGGTTTTTCATGCAGAATTATCAGATTTCATTCAAATTTATCCCTTTCACCGTCGAAGGGTTTTCATGTATTTTTATAAGAATGATTATAAATTGCAAGATATTTATATTAATTAATCACAGTTTGATGCTATAATATCTTTAATATCACTTTTTTCTATGTGTGATTCAAAATAACATTCTGTTTAAAATATGTTTGTCTGCAGCCATTTAAATATGATTTCTAGAAACAGAAAAAGCCGGGCCAGACAGTTAAAGGGTTAAAACACAGGATCATTCTGATGAAGGCACTTCCATGATTAATTTTGGGAGTTCATTGGATAAGTCTAACAGAGAGACGGGGGGCTAACATCCTGCCCTTAATTTAGATAAATGGGTTTTTCATGCAGAATTATCTAATTCAATCAAATTTTAGATATAACATTCTGATGAGATGCCTCCGTGATTAGTATTAACTGTTCATTGGATAAGTATAAAGGGGTGTTAATGGGGGGGAGTAACCCTCTTAATTTAGGTTAATGAGTTTTTCATGCAGAATTTACCGATTTGCTTTCAATTTTGGATAAGGGTTCATATTGATAAAGTGTTTTCATGATTTGTTTTGAGAATTCATTGGATAAGTATAAAGGGGGGATCAGGAGGGGGGTACCCTTTTAAATTTAGGTACATGCTAATCAGTTCATTCTTGCAGAATTAACTGATTTGCTTCAATTTTTGGATACAAATTCATAGTGATAAGATGTTTTCAATATTAGTTGTGATGTTCTTTTGTTAAGTATAAAGGGGGTATGGGCGATCACCCCTCCCGACCTTAAATTAGATAAATGGGGTTTTATGCAGAATTATCCAATTTGCTATAAGTTTTGGATGTAGGTTCTTTCTGAAAGGCGGATCTCTGAATAGTTTTGTAGGTTCAATGGTTAAGAATAAAGGAAGGGGTAACTCCTCTTAAATTATGTAAATGGGTTTTTATGAAGAATTATCAGATTTGCTTCGGATTTTGGATACTGGTTTATTATATAATAAAGTGTATCCCTGTTAGTTTTGGGGATTTAATGATTGAGTATAAAGAGAAGAAATGGGGGTTATTTCCCCCCTTATTGTGTTTTTTGAAGGGCATTATTGCTTGAAAATATAAGGTTGTAATATACAGTTAGTATATATAGCCTGTGAGCTTAATGCTATCACTTTGACTGAGCAATATTCTTTTTTATTTAAATAAAATATTTATTTATATTTTGTATTGCAGAACTTTTTTCTACCTTTAGATTAAATTTTTTTTTTTTTTTTATCTCTTTATATTTTCAATGATTTTTTTAAAATAAAAGTTAATTTTTATATTAATAAGTTAGATTTACTTATATTAATAAAGTATTTATTTATTTAAATACAATAAAATGAGTTATCATCCAATTAAAATTTTACATCACATCTAATGTAAAATTTTAATACTATGTAAAAGACACTGTTATATCTTTAATATTTAAATAGGTTTATTTCAGGACAATATTATCAAACACATTAATTCTTTAAAAATAAAGCGTATTCAAAAGTGAAAAAATTCAACATGTAAAATATTATGGTATTCATTTATTTTTAGAAAGAGATAAAAAAAAATTTGCATCTAGTTTTATATTTAATAAAATATTTTTATAAACTGCATATTTTAAAGACTGAACTCAGTTAAAATACAACCCCTTATGTTATGACCATACATTTGCTCATACCAGGGTTCGTACAGACTCCTTAGACTCCTTAGAAACTTAGAAATGAAAACGTTCCCAAGTAGTACTTAGAACTACTTAGATAAACAAAACACTCCTTAGTAAATCTTTAAATTGTATTGCGGTTTAGCATGCGAGCAATACTGCTCCCCCCCCACCCCCCCAAAAAAATCGCGATTGTAAAATGCACGGTAAGCCCGTTATGCACGTCATTCATCAGAAGCACAGCAGTGATTGGTTGGGATCATACTAATAGCCACCAAAGGGATTTACTTTTCACGGCCATAAGGGAAAGAAAAGTGAAAAGAAGAATCCAGACACACCTCTAAGCTTCTAATTTCAAAAAGTGATTAAACTGTTTAATTCCTGTACAGCTAGATATACAACTTTGATTTCTTCTTCATAATACTATTCATCATCCTCAATTTTGCTGATAACGGTGGATTCAAGGATGATTCTCATTCGAAAATTTAAGGCATCCTCTTCCGAAAATTTGAAATTGGGTTATCAGTTCCGCATAGTTGCCAACTTGTACGGTTTTGCGTGCAGAAAAAACAATCGCAGAGAAATGCAAATTTCGGAAAGGTTTGCCGAAAAAACACACATTTCATCAATATTTCGTGGAAAAACAACGATTTCGTCAATGTTTTTGTCAACGAACTTTGTCAAAAGATCGCTGAAAAATGTGAATTTCCTATGCAGATCGAAGTTAAAACGGCAATTTCACCAAATATCACAGATAAAGCGATAATTTCATCTGAAGACCGCAGGAAAACATCGATTTTGTCTAAAGGTTGCAGATATAACGCCAATTTTGTTAAAAGATCGTGAGAAAAAATGCTGTTTTTGCTAAAAGATCGCTTACAAATATTTTGTCAAAAGATGATTGAAAAATAAATGCCGATTTTATCAAAAGATCAAGGAAGAAACACCGATTTCGTCAAAAGATCGCAGGGATAAAACGCGTTTTCGAGAAAAGATTGTATAAAAATGCAAATTTTGTCTAAAAATTGTCAAAAAAACGTCGATTTCATAAAAAAAAAAAGAAAAGAAAGAAAAAAAAAAAAATGGGAAAACGTCGATTTTGTCAAAAGATCGCAGAAAAACCGCCAATTTCGACAAAAGATCGCAGATAACCTCACCCCCCCCTCTCTCGCGGGAGATAACTTGTGGAATCTCTGCGGAATTAGGGCTGTGCAAGTGCATGCCACATAAATAACAACAAAAGTGGTAAGTCCTTAAAATTTTTTGAACTCCTTGAATTTTTTCTTCCCAACTCTGCATGAACCCTGCATACTCACCGGTGGTATTTAGGCATAACACCATCATGTATGCTATGCTCTCATTTATTTCAGCTTTGTATTACCCAAAACTTTTATTTGATAAATAAGGCAGTATTCTGCAGAGTTTTAAGAGAATAGTGACATATGCACAGAACAAATGTTCAGTTACATGTTACAAAGATTTTATCATATCTATGACGGACTATACAGAATTTGGTGATAGTCTGGTCACTTCCTTTGCTTAAAAAATAGCAGTTTTTTTCAATTATAATTTTTATTTTGATGTATTTTTAGATAGAAATTTTGATGAGTGCTTTGTAATTGACAAATGTTTCCTTAAAAAAATTATGTCCTTTTGACAGTAAACGACATGTTAAATCATATATGTTTTCTTTTCCACTACACCTAACAATGCAAAATTTTTAACCAATATTTCATAATGTTGAAAATTATTTTTTAATCTAAGTGTAACGCATTTATTTTCCTTGAACCTTGTTTACATTTCACTTGTGTACAAAAAAAGTCATTAGGGAGAGAACTAATTAATAAATTATTTGTATCCCACCACTGCTTATACTAAAACTATATTGAGTGTCATAATTATTTATTTCTCTTTTTTGCTATGGATCTATGGAATATTTTATTCTTTTGTCAATATACTTGTCAATATATTCTGTCAAAGTACCTGTTCATAACGACCACAGATTTTTTGTGGGTCAAGTAAGCAAAGACTGGGCGTAAAATTTGATCACTCATATTAGATCACATGATTCATTGCAAAAATGTTTTGGGTTTCTCCAAGTGAATATAGACATGTAATCATATTATAAGAGCCATTGTATGGAAAGATAAGAAGACTTAGTCATTGGTTTTGCCTGTTTTGAAATAAAATTATGAAATAATGAAATTATTTCCAAATTCCTGTCTCTTTAAGAGCTACTCGATGACTATTTCCTGCAACCAAATGCTCAGATCTCTGTCCCTGAGCAAGCTCTAAGATAAATGATAAGAAATCATTATGTAATTACATTGGTGTAGGGTTCATGCTGTCATTTGTCATTGTGCCAAATTGTGATAAAATGCTCCATTTGGTGAGTAAAAGAACAATCGGACTCGCCAAATTGCGAGTGCTCAATTTCTGCTCTTTTTTGTGTTTATAGTATGTGTGTACAATGGAGATTCTTATCTACATTGCTGAACGTTTGAATTTCATTTTACATGTATAATCGCTCTGTACCAATGACATTGTTCTATTTATAGAGATATTGATTCAGCATTGATAAAGTTTTTGCAACAGCCAAAGATTGCTAATATATAAGATTGCTAAATATATATTGCCAAAGATTGCATGCCGAAATTTAAAATGCATTTGCAGTAATAATTATTTAAAGACAGAACTGTAATTTGCTTATTTTTGTGTGCTATTGTAAATGAATGACAAATGCTATGAATACCTTATTGTATCATAAACATCATGCAAATAAATTCAGTGATTTATATCAATTTCAATACATTTGAAATAGTTTAAGCCATTAATATATTTTCAAATGATTTTCCCCCATAGATTATGATGTAATGGAATCTTTTGGGTGTACTTTTAAATGAATTGTGAATCACATATACTACATCTTCAATACCAAACATGCCTGGGTGACCTAAATAAAGGTTAAAAAGTACCCAGATAAATAAATAAATGAATAAGGTACCCTGTCAAAAAAAAAATAAATAAATAAATAAATAAATAAATAAAATAAAATAAAAGACTGTATTTTGAACATTCTTGTTTAACACATTTCGATTTAAGGGGAGTCATTCCCACTGAAACAGTATTTTTCTCTATTATTGTGCTGAGGCCAACAAAATCAAAATTATATGGATTGAATTAAAAATCAGAAAATAAAAGCAAAAGTGCATTTTCCAACAAGACCCACACCATACCCTAAATCTCCTTAATTGGCATCAGTACTAAGTGACAACAGAACACCCATCTCTCTCAGTGTCATGTATTGTTTGTAATTCAAACTAAAATATAGAATCACAGGAAAAAATCTTTTTACCTTATACATAGCTCTCCTTCAGGAATTTTTAAAATATCTGTAAAAGTTTGCAAGTTATTGAATTTTAAAATCGTTCAGTCCTTTTCAGGACACCTGGTAGGTATTTTAACAATAAAGAAGTAAAATTGTAGCATTCTCTCTAAAAGCTAAAAGCTAAGTTTTTAATTAATTTCTCAACTAATTATTAGAATTTTAAAATTTTGTGGGTTAGGTACATTAGGGAAAGGCCTTGAATTACTTCATAAAAAATTTGAGCCTTACAGTATGTGCCTTAGTTTCCACTAGTCTTCATGTGCATATACACATAGACGGACAGAGCGATTTGTTTTTTATCAGTATAGATAGATTTTTAAAAAAATGTGCTTACAAACTAGTAAAATACATAAGATATGCAATATTTAGAAATGGAATTATTTATTGTCAAAACAGAAGCATTTGATGCAATATTTAGTCTCACTTTTGATATTTACTGCTGGAGGCATTTGTGCTTTGTAATATAGATATTTTAACAAGAGAAGTAAACTTGTAATGTTTGCTCTAAAAGCTTTTATGTGAAACTAGAACATCAGTGAGTCTTTTGTTAGTGCCTATGATTTTGATTTACAAATGGTAAACCTATGTGTTTCTCTCTCTCTCCCCCCCCCAACCCCCCCTTTTTGTTGGGGGGGGGGGGGGAGGTCTTAGTTTTAAAAGTATATCTTTACTTAGTTCAAGATAATGTAGATAAGTGTCTTAGATGAAAAGGTGTGTTTTTAGAGCTATAAAAGTGTATTTTAATTTATTTTTTCTTTACTTTACTTTTAGGAAATTTCATTTCACCTGCTATTTCTACTCCAGCTCCGTAAGTATTTATATTTTATTTTAGAAATAGACTATTTACATAATTTATGTTGCTATATTATTTATCTTTGACAAATAACTGTTCAGTAATAGTGTTGGGCTTAGTAAAATCTTCATAAGAGACACTCCTAAATAGTAGATAGTTTTATTTAGTGACTAATTTTATAATCTATAGATAGCACCTATAGATTATGCATGTTTTTGTCTCTGAATAGCATAGGAATTCTGCTATCTCAAGCTGTTTGCTATTTAGAGGTTTTACTGTATATCAGGCATGTCAAACACATGGCCTGCTGACAATTTATTTGTGGCCCGCCAAGGAATTTCAACATTTTCCCTATGCTTGATTTATTTCATGATTGATGCAGAAAATACACTTTGTATAAACACACTTTTGCTAGTCGTGGCTGCAATGTTGCCAACTTGATATAATTTTTGTTCAAAATCTTGTTCAATTAACACAGAATAGTAATATACACTTCATATTGCTAGCACAATGAGAATAATTTATATTTGTTTACTTGATTCTGAAAAGCTTGACCGAATAAAGTTTGACTTTTAAAAAATGCATCTACAATGCAATTAATTGTGCTCCTACAACGATTGGCTTTTATAAAATGAAGCAATCACAAAGTTGAAAGAAGAAAAGTTTAGATCAATGTAATAAACTTAATATTGCATTTTTGTACTATTATGATTTTACATATTAAGTAAGTATTGTATTTAAATTTTTACGGTGACTTTTTAAAATTTTTCCAGTTTCTCACTTTATTACTTATATATTTATTTATTTCACAAGATTGTATTTTAATTTGTATGTTTAGTTTCTTTCGGTATGGAAAAAATAAAATTCATTAAAATTTTTTTTTATGTGGCACGCGACTCTGTATACAATGTTAAATTTGAGTCAACGAGTTTGACATGCCTGCTGTATATCCATTATAAGGTGAGGAAAAAGACCTGCAAATCTTGTTGCATAGAAAAGAAAGCACAAGTAGAAAGTTAATTTAAATTTTATTACATTATTAGTTTTAATAAAAATTAGAATTTATTAAATTTCAAAGCTTTTGCATTTGGGCTTTATACAAACTTTTAACTTTTCATGGAATTCATATACTGCAAAGTGCTTCACTTTCACCGTATAGTGACTTTGGGTATAACTAATATCTTTTATGCTTTAGAAAATCTTCGTTTAAATGTGCCACCTTTAAAAAATCCATTAGAATCAAATCTGGTGAATTTGGGAGATTTTTTTACCATAAAATTTGGAATCTGTTCAATTGTGAGTTAATACCAGGGATTCAAAAAATGTTTTTATTTCCCACATTTCCCCCAATCCCTATGAAAATTCCCCCAAAATTTTGCTATGTTACAGGCTTGCATATTTTAATTATTATCATTATTTCAAAATTTTTCAATTTATGCGCGAATACAATGAAACCCCGATCTATCGCTCTCGCATCCATCTTTTTCCCCACATTGAAATATTTATTTCTATGGTCCCTGTACAAATTATACTTAATTAATGTTAATGAAACCAGCAAGCATCGTTCTTCAAAAACCGTTTTCCCGCATTCATTGTTGAAAAAAAATTTCTCCTCACCGAAATAAAATTTAAAGTCATGCAAATTCATTTGACATACAAACTATAATTACTTCTTTTATCTTAAGATAGCTTATTTATGCTGTTTGTGTTAATGATGGCAAAATAATGCAGATGAAGAATAGTTATATATAGCAGAGATTGTGATTACGTTACCATTGGTTAAGTTGTTGCAATGTGTGTTATTCTACACATTGAGGAAATGTGCGCTAATGCAAAAAATGAAAATAATATGCAGAGGATAATGCTCATGCTGATGAAGCTGAGACTCCATTGCCAAATCTGTCTAATGCAATTACGGTTTAGAATCTGTATGAACTCTTACATATGCATATGAAGTTACAGAAAATGACCAGAAAAATGTTATACACTTTGAAAATTTATTTTTTCATAAAAAAAAGGAACAGAAACCAAACAAAATTATTTAAAAAAAAATAAATAAATATCAATTTAACTTTTATTTCTTTTACAGTTTAGTAAGCAATAAATTAGTATTTATTAGTATACTGTATGCATTGCATGCATTTTTAATGCATAAAAATTGTGTTTTTCCATGTTTTGAAGTTAATTCACATTCATCATTTTCCTGCATTCATCGTTTTTCCCCGTGCCCTTTAAAGCTATCTTTCAGGGGAAAAGAAAAACGCTTATCGTCAATAGATGGCGCGGACTTTCACACTTCTCGACGGGGGGTGGAGCGATAACTTTCATTTTTTGGTAATCCTACTTTTTTGTTAACTACAGCTATTTTATATATGGCCCCTTATTTTCCCTTGAAGTGTAGGAGAAAAGGGGTGGGCCCAGCTGATCTTTATCTTGTGCGAAGAAAAGGATCTTCATGTTCAATCCGACAATAGTCAGTTTATTTTTTCTTAGGATCAGGATCTGCATGGGAGATTCTGAGCTGTGAGCTAGAATATTGTTTCGAATGCAATAGTAATATTGTCATTGTATAGTTCTGAAGCAGTCTTTTGGAACTTATCTTTGTTTAGTAAGCTACAAAGACAATTTTAAAACACATTTTTTAATCGTTATAGATCCTAATTATGATATTTTTAATACTTACTTTTCAATTTTTTTTTTCTAAACTATATTAGTTTCTTTAATGTATTGGATTGCTTGAGGACAGGTTTAAATATGATGTAAAATTACTGTATGTGGTATAGCAATCGAAAAAAAAAAAAGAAAAAAATAGTATATACCATGATAAAAAGTTTATTAAATCCAATTGATTTTTTAATCACCAGGTTTTAAAACATTCACCTTTTATGTAAACATTTTAATAAAAAATTTTTAATTTTACTTAAGGAAGGTGTTATAATAAAAATAAATGAAATTGACATGTTTCGGAACCGTCGAATAAGTTCCATAATCATAATATAAATAAAAAATAAAATTTCAAAATATTTCACGGTCAATACAAATGACAGGCGACAATGAGATATAAATAACAAAAAACACGCGCTCTATTGTAAAAAATTAAATTAAAATATAAACCATGATCTAAAATATAAATAAAACTAAAATTTCAAAACATTTCACGGTTAATACAAATGACACGTAACAATGATATATAAATAACAAAAAAAGAAAAAAAAAACACAAAAAACAGGCGCTCTATTGCAAAAATATACATTAATATAATTTTCATAATAATTAATATAATTTTTTTACAATAGAACGTCTGTCTTTTTTACTTTCTTCTATCTTTACAAGAAGAAAGTATTGGATTCATGAAAATTTTCGACTTCCGGTTTTCGACGGATTTATACGTTTTAGAAGGTCCTGAACACGTTTTGACTATTTTTAGAAAATGTCTGTCTGTGAGTCTGTCCGTCTGTGAGTCTGTCTGTCTGTATGTGACAAAAAAATTGTGGGCGCTCTATCTCAAGAACTAATGCTCGAAATTTAATAAAATTTCATATTCAGTTAGACCTTGATATGAATTAGTGCCTATTGGTTTTAGGTGAAAATTGGCCGGCAGGTGGCGCTGCTATACTACGTTTTTTACGATTTTCAAGATTGCTATATCTCAAGAACTAATGCACAGAATTTCACGAAACTTCAGGTTCTGTGACCCTTTGATATACATAGACGCTGATTGAGTTTTGGTGTAAATTGGCCCGCAGGTGGCGCTGCTATGCCACGTTTTTCATGATTTTCATGATAGCTATATCTCAAGAACTAATGCACAGAATGTCACCAAACTTCAGATTCCGCGATACCTTGAGTTACATAGCCGCTGTTAAGGTTTTGGTGTGAATTGCCCTATAGGTGGCGCTGCTATGCTACATTTTGCACGATTTTTGCGATAGCTATATCTCAAGAACTAATGCAGAGAACTTCATCAAATTTTAGATTCTGTTACACTAGAAAATATAATATAATTAGACGCTGATTACATTTTGGTATTAACCTTGCAACAGGTAGTGCAGCTATGCTGCATTTTGCGCGATTTTTCCGATAGCTATATCTCAACAACCAACGCACAGAATTTCATCAAACTTGAGATTTTGTTACAAAATGACTTATAACATAATTACACGATGATTACGTTTTTTTATAAATCCTTCAACTGATGGTGCTTCTGTGCTATATTTTACACGGTTTTTTTTAACTAGCTATATCTCAAGAACTAATGCACAGAATTTCATCAAACTTGAGATTCTTTTACACCATAACATAATTAGACGCTTTTTTACGTTTTGGCATAAATTGTCCAAGATATGGTGTTGCTGTGCAACGTTTTGCAAATTTTTTGTTATAACTATATCTTAAGAACTAATGGACGAAATTCCATCAAATTTCAGATTCTGTTAGGTCTTGACATAAATAGATGCTTATTAAGTTTTAGTATAAGTTACACAACATGAGGCACTATTAAGCTCTTTTTCTCAGAATATTAATTAAAGTTTGCGTTTTAGGCTTTTCGGATACCAGAATCTCATTAAGGTAGGTCTAATGTTCAAGGAAATTCGATAGTGGGTAACTTTGGGGTCACCACGTTTTTTTTTTTTTTTTTAAATATTAAAAAGTACTTATGAGATAGAAGAAAGTTTTGGGATTGACACATCCAACTAGTTTTTTTTTTTTTTTCTTGTTATTTATTCTCATTGTTGCGTGTCATTTGTATTGACCGTGAAATATTTTGAAATTTTAGTTTTATTTATATTTTAGATCAGGGTTTATATTTTAATTTAATTTTTTACAATAGAGCGCGTGTTTATTGTGTTTTTTGTTATTTATATCTTATTGTCGCGTGTCATTTGTATTGACCGTGAAATATTTTGAAATTTTATTTTTTATTTATATTATGATTATGGAACTTACTTGACTGTTCCGAAACATGTCAATGTCATTTATTTTTATTATAACACCTTTCTTAAGTAAAATTAAAAAATTTTTAAGGCGAGCTTTACTTTGCCGCCCCTATGACATTTTTTTCTTTTTACCACTACTCAAACTTTTAAAAAAATAAGTAAATTAGTATAATAACTATAATTTATTTACATACATATAAAATGCATTATAAAATATATTTATATTTAACGAATTTAAAATAATTGAACTGCTTTATTTATTTTATTTTATTTTTGTATCTTTTTAAAAATAACAACATCTATTTTGAAATTAAATTAATAAATAATATTATACTAGTATATAAAAAAAGGCCAGAAAGTCTCATATACAGAATAACAGTAATACTTCAAAATCTCTTTTACCTTGTTTTTCATTTCGAAAAATCAAGCACGTTATGGATATTAGAAAAAAAAATTGTTACAATAGGTAAAGAGTATTTTAAAAATAAATATTACTGAGACAAAATATGTTAAACATTTAAAATAAATCACATTGCGCATAATATTTGTGTTTGAATTTCAAATAGAAAGAGAAAAATAATGAGTTAGTATAACAAGTTATTTATCTTTTGAAAATTGCATATACAACACAAAATCGCATATTGATAATATTAATAAGAAAACAGCTACTAAAAATAAGACAAAAGTTTAGAGAAGAAAGTAATTTCTCTTGATTTAGATTCGGCGAAATCACACATTATCATGTCAAAATCAATATTATAAAATGAAAAAATATAAATAAACAAATAAATTTAGCGCAAACTTCGCAATATATTATTGATATTAAATAGAAAAATGATGATAGACAGAGAAAATTACCTAATCATTTCAAATGAAAACTAACAATTAAAACATTAAAAATATTGTTTTCAAACACACAACTATCAACAATGAAATATTTAATTCAATAATAAATTTACCTTGATTCTTTTTTTTTTCTTTGTGAAAATCGTTTGCTATGTCACGCTAATCAATATAGAAAACAATTAGATTTTGATTTGCTAAAATAATTTAATCACAGCTAACCTTATGGGCGCTGCGTTTCCGGGCATCTAAAAAAATTGTATTTTTTCAAAACGCGAAATCGCAAGAAAAATAGCAAAATATATAAAAAAAAAATCGATCCATAAGTTCTTATTAAACGTTATAGAAAAGAGAACAAAATTTACTATATTGGATTGGAAGATTGAATTTCTTTTACTAACGCGAAAAAATCACAGCGAATCGCGAAAAAAATAAAAGGGGGGGGGCACTAAAAATAGTATATAAAGAATTGTAAAAATTTCAAACAGTAAAATTTATTTAAGATTAAAAAAGAATTTCTTTTGTAAAGTCAAAAAACCGCCATAGAGCCCCCCTCCCCTTAAAAAATAAATAAATAAATAAATAAATAATAAAATAAAAATAATAAAAAATAAATCATAAAAAATTCACAAAAATTCGAAATTTGCTAAGCGAATTTCGATTAAATTTAGCTGAAACGAGGACAAATTTTTGTACATTAGATTAAAAGATTATAACCGGATTCTTTTTTTAATAACGTTAAAAAATTGCTTCGAAACAAAAAAAAAAGAAAAAGTAAAGGTTGCTAAAGATTAAAAAATTGCAGAAAGACAAAATTTATTACAGTGCTTTAACCTATTCTAAAAGGAATTTTTTCACAAATAAATAACATCAATAACAAAATTCCTGTTACGAATGTCAAAAACTCATGTTGAAGATAGCATTAAAAGTCGCGAAAAAATAATAATCAATAATTTAAAAAATTGTACTACGATTATCAAATCCTAATAATAATAATAAAATATATATATATATCTCTTTTTATTTCCGCCTCACGTGGTTTGCCGTTCCAAAAAATACAATTCTGGATTTGGTTTGAAGGAGGATTTCTTTTGAGACTTATAGCAACTGAGCTGTTGTCTCGAATGATCCAAAACTTGAGCAAACACAAATATGATTGAGAATGAAGATAAGACAATTCTGGAATTAATTACCAAAATAAAAACTAATACACGTTTATTACGTGATTTATTTAATCCATTAATTTATGCTAGATACATAATAATTTTTATATCTATTTAAACTTTGGCAACAATTAGAAGACAAATAAGTAAATAAATAAATAAAAATAAAAGAGATGATATTAAAAGAAATATTTTAATTAAAATAATAGTCTTTTTCAAACTTTTATGATTTGTTGTGTTACAAGAGGTATTCAGCGGCAAGTATACAAAATTTGAATGCTCTGACTTATATAGAATTTGTGTACGGACTCTGTGACAGACAGACAGTGGACAAGGACGAATAGAGTTTCGTCAAATGAACGAAACTCTAAAAATCGCCGCAAAACTCGGAAAAACGATAAAGATCATTTAAAAATTGTTTTAAAAAAATACAGAACAAGATTGAATATATTTTCCTAGAAGACAGTAACTGCATTTTTTCCTCAAATGTAAGGGGAAAAAAAACGCTAGAAAAAATAAAATAAAATAATAAATTGTTTAAATAGCAGCTGATAAAATTCACTATATTAGGGTAAAAGTTTGATACCAAATTAATCTTAGAAACGAAAAAAAAAAAAAGGCGAAATGACAGAAAAATTCCAAAAATTGATCTATGTAATTAAACTTTATTAAAAAATTTTTGTTATTAATCTTAAACGTTAGAATACATTTCCTTTTACTAATGACATAAAATCAAGAAAGGAAATAATAAAAAAAAACCTTTCAAAAATCCCAGTGGATAAAATTTATTACAATGAGAAGTATAGCATTCTAACAAAAATTCACTGCCGAATGTGTGTGTATACATATATACATGTATGTAAAATCGGCACAAAAAACGAAATTATGCAAAATTTTGCTTTGAAAACCTCGGAGACAAAATTTAATATTTTAGTCTGAAACAGAATCCCTTTGTGAATGTCCAAATATCACCACAAAATATAAAAAAAGGACAAAAAACTGCAAAAATTTCTAAAATCGTGATGTACAAAATGTACTATATTCGACTAAAAGTTTAAAACGTTTCTTTCCAATATTAAAAACTTCAGCAGAATGGAAAAAATCCACTAAAAATGGTATCAAAAATCTCACTAAAAATCGTTAAAAAATAAAAAGTCGAGGACATTTTTTACTACACCATTTTAAAAGTTTAAAACCTAATCAAGAAGGAATTATATGTTCAATATATAATACAAGTATTTTTTTTTTTTTTTTTTTTTTCTGTTAACCAACTGATAACCAGGCCAGTTACCAACATTTGGAAAGAACTTTATTTGGAAACTAGAAATGAAATTACAAGAAATCCCCCCCTAATAAAGTTTATCATATTTCAAGAAGAAAAAGGAGGATTTTTTTAACCTTGGGAGGAGGGGAATAAACATTTTGTCAAATGGTGTATCGTTTCATGTGGATTTTTTTTTCTTCTAAATCGAATAACACCATCTTCAAGTCGATACGATCAATTTTTTTAAAGTTACGGCACGTTTGATGAATAAAATGGCAAAAATTATATTTATTCCCTCCACATACGCAGAAAACAAACTATATCATTAGAAAACAAATGATTAAAATTTTATTACAACCAGGGCTCGAGGGCCCGACTTAGATTGTGAGGGGAACTGGAGTAAACGTAATTCGGGGAGGTCCCCTTTCTACCTTTTGGATTTATTTTTTTTTTTGAATTAAAAGAAGTGTCTAAAATTAAACTTTATACTAATTGTCTGTATATGTAAATTTCTTACCAAGTACTATTCGCATTTGTATACAGAATAGCACAAAAGAGATAACTTTAAGAAACTATTGAATACACTTTTCCATTGGTTATGGAAATATAAGAATAAATGTGAATCATTAAAATGTAAATACATTTGTGATGTAACTGTTACATTGAGGGGAGAAGGGGGGGGGGGCATGAGGTTCGAAAGCAGAGGAGATATGAGAAAAGAGCCACATAAAGTTTAAAATAAACAGATAAATAAAGAATTTTTGTGACTTTTGGCCTTTTTTATTAGTTAGGCATAACAAAAAAATTATATTTGCCCTTGAGGGGGGGGGGGGGGGCTCAATCGAAAGACCCGACGTCCAATGAAGTTGCCCTGCATGGGCCTTACTTAGTCAGGCCCTAATTATAACAATATAGTATCCTATAGCTTTTTAAAGAAATTTTTATTAATGTTTCCTCCTAGGGTGATAAGTTAAAATCATCAATTATGACTAATTAAACCTTTCTAATGTACCAGTAATCACAGAGACGATATATTTTCTCCACTAAAAGAAACTAAGCGTCCGTGTTTTAATACAATCTTTTTAGAGCATCCCAATAGATCAGATCTAATCACCTACAAAAAATTTTTTAACTTCTGACAGTAGAAATATTTTTTACAAAATTAAATTAGTGAAAATTTCGACAAAATCTGTAAAAGATTGAATGTTTCGCCGCGCTTTCGCCCTTCTATAGCACACTTTTAAAGTTTCCAAGAAACCAAAAGTATATTCTTACAGATGAATCTTCTAATCTATAGCTTATCTAGTTGTAAAGTGTATGAATTTTACGATAATTCTTTTAAAATACACTGGCGAATGCAAGTCATTTCGCGCCGAACAGAAACAACATATCCTGCATTGAAAGTAACTAAAGTCCGCAGTCTAACAAAATAAAACGTTAAGATATGTATTTTTTACAAAATGAAATATGGAATATTTTGACAAAATCGGTAAAAATCTGAGTGTTTTTTCGCGGTTTCATTCATTTTTGGTATGCAAGGACTCTTACAATCAAATTAAGCAGAAAATAAAATGCAAAATAGCAGACACTTTCAATTTAATACTTTTTTCACTTAAAAATATAAATTTAGATAAAATGGAGACTTAAGACATAAAATTCTATAAATTTTAGGTCAATTTAAAGGTCATTCATAACGCGCTCTTCTTAATAACTGGGGAAATGTAAAAACAACATCAAATTTTTTGCGGCCCCAAATTTTCGCGTCCGGCTCGCAAGCACGGCCCTGTTCAGAACTTTTTTCTATGCAAGAGCAAAGTGACCATCTAACACATTTCAAAGGAAGTATAAAGTTTCCCTCTCTTTCACATCTTTACACATTCTTATCTCTCTTGAACGGGATCCAGCTGACGTCACACGGGGCTTTCTGCTTTGAAGGGGTGAGTTCAGAGCGGCGAGGGAAGTCTCCCCCTCGATAAAGGGGGGCATCTCTATTCCTCTCTTGCAAAAAGTGCAATTATGGGGTTGCTCGAATAAACAACCTTTTCCTTCATTTCTTTCACAGTCTCTCCAAATAAAAAAGCTTTTTTTTGAAAAACAAAAGGACTTTTTGAACAAAATTTTATGTAATAAGGTATAAAATCTATCCTTTATTGAATTTATTAGAAAAGTAATGATAACATATAAAAAATGAAACATAAAAACGATAAAAAACAATCCTCTTTTAATCCATACGGACAACAAGTAGAACCCGTATCTCCACCTGTTGGTGTCTATTGAAAACAAGGGGGAAATTTTAAATTAAAATTTAAAAAAAAACGGTGATATATTTCATCCAAAAAATTATACCAATTTTAAGATACGAGTCTTATCTTTCACCAAAAAAATTTTTAAATCAATCACTGCAATAGCAAATGCGTTATAGTGGTTTTTAGAATGTATCATAAGCAGTATATGAGAAGATAATACTGACGGTTACCCTTAAAAAACGATGGATCGAAATTCTACTCTGTATTATTCTGAAATTGATTTTGTGAAGATTGCCATATGGATCTTTATATGTATAGTGAAAATTTTTGTTTCAGTGAATAAGTAATCCATTGTTAAAATCTAAATCACTTGTTTATTTTTCTGTAAAATTTCCCCCAATCTTATATTGCTGGTTTGGACATATTCTGCATCCCTGATTATTTCTTGCTTTGTTGCCTGGAACCAAATATTACTGAAGCATCCAAGATGTTCCTTAAAAGAGCCCAGTGATCATAAAGAAGTTTGAGAAGCTGTTTTATATAGCCTCTTTATTTTTCAGAATAATAAGTATGATAAAGAGAGAGAGGCTTTTTCATAGTTAATGATGTTTTCCAAACTTTTACTGTTTCCAGAAAATGACTAGCTTGAAACTTTTGCTGCTGAAATGTGTTGTGCAAAATTTTGCTTGTCATTGTGTAAGGATGACTCATGTGAAAAGTGGAATGTTTTGTAAGAATTTCTTGCAGCATATTGAAACAAAAACAAGTTACAAATTCTTATGAGCTTATCTTTTTTTTCCCCCTTTGTTAGTTGATGGGTATTTTTTTATTTTATATGAATAAGTTCTTATTCATTATTAAATATGTGATTGTTGCATGTCATGGTAACCTGTCTGCAATCATAAATTTACTTTTTTTAAAGCATCCATGTGGTTTGACATAAATTAACAACCAACAAAACTTTAAAATTTTAATCAAACTTTTTTTTAAAAACCAAAATGTGTGAAAATGAAGAGAATAGATTACAAATTCTCTTTTATCATTACAGCCATAAAAATGTGTTTTTATCTCTAAACAGTATTATCAAGATCTGTAATATGAACAGAAAGGTTTGAAATGATGAAAATTGATTAAAACTTGATTCTTGGTTAAGATGTTTATAATTTATGTAGACTTACTTCTTTTTGCATTTATTTCTTTATGTTTTATAGAAATAAAATACAATTGTTAAATTGTAAAAACAATAACAAAAGTTTCTCTCTCTCTCCATATATATACAGTAAACTCTAAGGGGTAATCAATTTGGACCGAGAAAATTTTCCATAGTAGACATTATTTTGCCTTAGACAAATTTTTCTCTATGGATTCACAGGGACTTGAAAATCTCTCAGAGTTAGACAGATTACCATCTTATACAGGGTCCATCTTACAGAGAGTTTACTGCATTATGACAAAATAGTTTTTGCAAAATTTGCTTTACCATGATTTTGAAGTTCAGGCTCTATATTTTTTATTTATAGCTTCTTCCAGGGTTCGTACAGACACCTTAAAAACTACTTAGAAATGAAAACGTTCCCAAGTAGTACTTAGAACTAGGGATGGGACGAATATTCGGGCACTATTCGGTATTCGGCCCTTTTGCCGAATATTCGGTCAGCCGAATACTTGTAGCCGAATATTTCTAAAATCTCGCCGAATAGTGAAAGATATCTTGCCAAATAAATTTTGGATTTAAAGAATTTCATTCTTGCATTTTTTTTTCTCTAATCCAAATTAGCTACTTCATTTATGAAGTCATTCTCACTCTTACTTACAAAATATAGAGTTATTAAGATACTAAAAAATATACAGCCTTTCTGTATTTCCTATAAAAGTTAGTGATATTCTAGAAAATGCTGCCCAAGCTGGAGATTTAATTGTATGGGAAATGTCATCATTAGAGAATGATATATTACAATTCAAGATATAAAAACACTGCCTTATTCTAAAATGCTCGAATATTTATTAATGTTTGCAAATTCCATGCACATATAAAAAAGGCTCTTATGAAATTCATAACTTATTTCCTATAAAGTAAGAAATGAAAAAATTTATTCACTAGGTGTGTTAACGAAGATTCATTTTCAAAATTAAATATAATATATAACCATTCCAAATACAACGGTACATCTGAAAGCAGAACTGGTGTCAAACTCGATACACATTAGATGACACAACTTGCTTCATGAAGATGGTTTTATAAATATTTTAATATAAATTCTAAATACTCAACAAAATAATTTTTTCATTCTATAGTTTTCACTTTTAAACAATTATTTGCATGATTACTGACTTAAATATGTAACATTATTATGTATATATTTTTAATTTAATCTTACTTCCTTCATGTTGTTATCAATTTTCTGTTTATCCTTTTAATGCTTATTGAATAAGTGGAATATTGAAGTTGAATATTGTATGTGCCGATTCAAATGTCAAAGATTTTGTTAACATATGCATTCTACTTTAAGCATAACCTTTTGCTTTAACATAATTTGTAATTTAAAGCTTGGCATCTGATTTCAGAACAGTCTCATTCTTACAAATTTCCTTATCACTAGGGACACAAACTCTAAATGATCAAATTTACTTCATTAAAGGTTATTTCAGAAAATATGTCCATGTGAGTTCTGAGAGAGAGAGAGAGAGATTAAGAATATTATTGATTTTGGATGCAAGAAGTATCAATTGATAGTAAAAGTGAAGTACATTCTTCATATTTTAATGGAATATTTTCCCATCTTGACTTATTGAAAATCAATTTGATGTACATTAGAATAAAGGATATAATGCAATTTCATAATTTTTTTTTTTTGTTAAAATAAGTTTTTCAAATTTAAAAATACATTTAAAAGCACATTTAAGAGTAATAATTATTAATGAGTTCCTATTTTTTAAATTATATATAATCAAAATTTATTTTCTTTATTGCAAAAAATTTTTACTATTCGGCCAGCCGAATATTCAGTATTCGGCTATTCGGCCAAATCACTATTCGTCCCATCCCTACTTAGAACTACTTAGATAAACAAAACATTCCTTAGAAACTCCTTAAATTGTATTGTGGTTTAGCATGCTCCCCCCCCCCCGCCCCCCGCAAAAAAAAAAAAAAAAAAAAAAAAAAAAACTGCGATTGTAAAATGCACGGTAAGCTCTTTATGCACTTCATTCATCAGAAGCACAGCAATGATTGGTTGGGATCATACTAATAGCCACCAAAGGGATTTACTTTTCACGGCCATAAGGTAAAGAAAAGTGAAAAGAATAATCCAGACACACCTCTAAGCTTCTAATTTCAAAAAGTGATTACATTGTTTAATTCCTGCACAGCTAGATATACAACTTTGATTTCTTCTTCATAATACTATTCATCATCCTCAATTTTGCTGATAACGGTGGATTCAAGGGTGATTCTCATCAGAAAATTTGAAATTGGGTTATCAGTTTCGCATAGTTGCCAACTTGTACGGTTTTGCGTGCAGAAAAAACAATCGCAGAGAAATGCAAATTTCGGAAAGGATTGCCAAAAAAGCACACATTTCGTCAATATTTCGTGGGAAAACAATTTCATCAATGTATTTGTCAACAAACTTTGTCAAAAGATTGCTAAAAAACGTGAATTTCCTGTGCAGATCGAGGTTAAAACGGCGATTTTACCATATATCGCAGATAAAACGCTAATTTCATCTGGAGACTGTGGGAAAACATCGATTTCATCTAAAGATTGTGGATATAACGCCAATTTCATTAAAAGATCGCGAGAAAAAATGCTGTTTTCAATAAAAGATCACTTACAAATATTTTGTTCAAAGATGATTGAAAAAAAAATGCTGAATTCATCAAAAGATCATGGAAAAAACACCAATTTCGTCAAAAGATCGCAGGGATAAAACGTCATTTTCGAGAAAAGATTGTATAAAAATATAAATTTTGTCTAAAAATTGTCGAAAAAATGTCGATTTCATAAAAAAAAAGAAAAATGCAAATTTCGTCAAAATGTCACAGAAAAACCACCAATTTTGACAAAAGATTGCGGATAACCTCCTCCCCCACCCCACCCACCCCTCCTTGCATGGAGGATAACTTGTGGAATCTCTGTGGAATTAGGGCTGTGCAAGTGCATGCCACATAAATAACAACAAAAGTGGTAAGTCCTTAAAATTTTTTGGACTTCTTGTATCTTTTATGTACTCCTTGGATTTTTTCTTCCCAACTCTGCAAGAACCTTGTTCTTCTCTGTACAGCTTACTAGTTGAACTGCCCAGTGTTGCCCAAGTCAGTGATAATAACTTTAAATGTACCTAAAATCAGTGTTAAAATATTTTTTATATTAAATTGAAAATATTTCCAAATGAACCTAATGTTGGGCATTAAATTCATATGGATACTTATATTAGTGTAATTAATTTTTAAAAAAATAGTCATTGTTTTTTCCTTTATCACAATTTCTTCATATTGTTTCAGGGTCAATTTGAATCCAATGTTTTCACAGTTTTTTAGTGTAAGTATGTTTTACTAACTAAATAACTAAATGAGCATGTGAAATTAAATGTTTTATTATTCTATGTTTATTTTTAATATTTTCAAATTTCTTGTTGGTGTTACTAATGCATTTATTTTTATGTTTCCTATTTGATAACATTTTTCTGCAGTCAATTTTGTTGAATACACCCACCTATATTTTGCATTTGCATTAATTTTGAATAAAGATTTACGTATATTAATTTTAATCCTAATAAAAAAAAAATGGTGAAAAAAAAATTTTCTAAAAAAAAAAAAAAAAGTATTTTAAAAAATGTATATTTAAATTCCATTAGAATGTCATAAAAGTTTCTTGTAATTATTTTTCAAAAAATTTTGAATTTATTTTAGATGTATATGTTACCTTATTTTGATAATATTCAAATCAAAATTATCGGCATCTATTATGAAATCAATTTTTATTTTACTAGTTATTTTGTATATTTTCTAAAAAACTATTTTCACCTAGTCAACCATATTTTCTAGCATTTGTTGAAAGTAGCGTTTTTTCTCGTTTGTATTGTTTCAAGATTTCTTTTCTGCTTTTTGTTATCTGTTTGTTAGAATTTCTTGCAGATATGAAAAACCTATCTAATTGGTTTTTGCTATAAAATTAAATTTTCAATGTAAAATGTTATTCTTTAATGTAAAATATATTAGAGTTTTCCAAATTTGAAATTGCATTAAGTTTATAAAAAAAAATTAAATTTATTAAAATATTCATTTTTCATTTTTAGCAATAAAATGAGTGCAGAATAAGTTGTAAGTTATGAGGATTTCAATACAGCTGCTAATAATATAAAAATTTTATTTTATGAAAAACCTGAAAGTATTGTTTTAATCTAGTTAGTTACTCTTTAAATTTGTGCACAGATGCCATTAATTTTTTTTTTTCATTTTTGTGAAAGTTTAAGTACTTTGTTAGTAAATATTTATTCATAAGAAATTAGCTAACAAATAACAATTTTGCCTATCTTTAGGACATTTCTTGTTTTGAAATCGTCTGTGTATTTTCTTGCCAATGTATTCTTAATGAACTCTCATATTTTTCATGCTTTGTTTGAAGAATTTATTCATATTGCCTTTTTTAAAAATGAAACTTGGAGTAATTAAAAATTAAAAGTAAATAAATAAATAAAAATATCTGTAAGATGTGGTAATATTTTAATAAATAATAATTTGTATTGTAGTTTTAATATTTTTTGGATTTGCATAAGAGTGTAAAAAATCCTCTATTGAGTTAGTTTGAAATTATTGAAAGAAATATTACAAATCTTTATAGGAATTCTTAGTATAACTAAATCTGCTATATTTAAATAATAATAATTTTCTTTAATTAAATTTATTTTTCAAATTTAGATAATCAAAATGACAAAATGTCTTTATTACTTTATTTATTTTTATATTAGAGTTTCTCCAAAAAACAGGAAATTTACTTTTTTAAAAGCAAACTTTGGATATTCTCTGATTTAGTTCAAAAAATGCGAGAGAAATATTAAAAGCAAACTTTGGATATTCTCTGATTTAGTGCAAAAAATGCGAGAGAAATATTAAAAGCATTCATTCTCCAAATGAACCTTGAATCAAAACATGTATATCTTTGTATTTTAACACATTCACAACTGAGGACACATACATGACGTCACTTAGTCACTCATTTAACATTCTACCAACGCCCTCTATATATCCTCTGAGCATGTAACATGAAAATCTGATGGTGCATGGTTTGGTACATAGTTTTAGTGCGTTGATTTTAACCCAGTAGGTGAATGCGTTTAAGTAATACAGACGTTTATCAGGAATTTTGGGATTACTGAAAACGGTACAAATGTCATTGCATTATTGTATTTTCGAATGTGACAAAATTTGGGTTGTTAAGTACAAACTTTTTAGCTTATCATTTATGCACTAAAACTATGTACCAAACCATGCACCATCAGATTTTCATGTTACATGCTCAGAGGATATATAGAGGGCGTTGGTAGAATGTTAAATGAGTGACTAAGTGACGTCATGTATGTGTCCTCAGTCGTGAATGTGTTAAAATACAAAGATATACATGTTTTGATTCAAGGTTCATTTGGAGAATGAATGCTTTTAATATTTCTCTCGCATTTTTTGGTATAAAACAATACACAATATACTAAAACCATCCCTGAAAAACTCATAACAATGCAAGTTTAAACTTTCATCAAGGTTTTATCCAGTGGTACATTTTAAAGATGCTAAATTTTTATAATTGGGTTCATTTGTTTATAAAACTTTCATCTGTAATTCTGTTATTGCAAAACATAGAACAATGTAAAATGTAATAAAACCTTTCTTGAAAAAAATTCTGACTAATAGTGCACGTTCCATCAAAATCTATTTGTAAGAATTTTTTAGAATGATATATGAACTGAAACCTTCCTTAAAAAAATTATCTGCTTAATAGTTCAAGTTGCATTACAGTCCATTCATTAGAACTCAAGTTATAAAGAGCTAGAATAAAACTTTCATTTGTATTATATATATTTTAAAAAAGCTGTCTGATTAAATATCAACTCATGAATTTGAAAGGAAAAATAAGATAATTTAATTTACAAAAAAGTTTTTTAATTAGAATAGTTTGACTCATTCTGTATATAAATATTTCGGATTAATTTCACTGCAATGTATGTTCTTTTCTGGAATAAAACACATTAAAGTTGAAATATTTAAGGCAGAAATCATAATGAGCTAAGGTGAAAGAAAAAATAAAACAAACAGCCAAGTGCTCCAGAATAAGATTTGTTGTAAGTTATTGATCACTCTACATAAATTCATTTGAATATTTGAATCTACACCTGTAGCAAACTGTGTCTTTTATTGTCTTTAACTCTTCCAGTCTAAACAAATCTTAGCAAGTTTAATTTAAACTGGGTAATATTCTAAAGATAAGCTGTATGCTTAGTTATAATATAATTTGCAATATTTGTTATAATGATTTCATGTATTTACTTTTTTGAAATAAGTAAAGGAAAAAAAAAAGTAGATTTTTTTTCCATATAGCAGAAACATACTGAAACTTGTTTTTAGTGCAGGATGAAAAATGATTTTCAGACTACCCATGCTTTGATTTGTATGAAATTAACTGTGTTAATTCAAATTATATCTTATATTTGATGTAGAAATTATGTTTTTAGTATAGGTGTGTGAAAAATATATGAGGACATAAATACTAATGGCAAATACTGTATATGTACAGATATTTGGTCTTAATACTTATTTGATTTTATACCTTTGATAGCAATTGGAACATTCTGGATCTAATGTTCCAAACTCAGGAAGAGTGTCAGTCTTTTCAGCGCCAGTAAATGGGAAAATTGGTAAGACTTTTTATTTTTGAAAAATAAACTGTATGAATTTTTATGCTTTTAAAACAATTTATAATTTACAAAATATTTGATTTAAGGAACTGTTTCTTATGAAGCTAATTACTAGATATCAGAAATAAACTATGTTTGAAATTCTACATTGACCTTTTATTATGTTACTTGTTAATTTACCTAAAATTGCCTGCAATTTTAAGACTGTTTTAGAGAATTAGTTGCAAAATTAAATGTACAGTATAAAGCAAATAATAATAATAATAATGATAAAATTAAAGTGTTATGTACATATAAATAAAAAAACCCAATATAAAAACGTATATATTTTATGTCACAGATGCAAAAGAATGTGGCAACAAATGAACTTATTTCCACTCCTCACACACACACACACACACATACATGGAATAGATTAAAATATGGCGAAAATAAATTCAGAAAACCTCAGAATGTTAAAATGTGCCAATATTTCCATAATTGGATTTTTATCATGTTTTCAATACATTTTTTCAATTTCTTATGACATACCTTCACCTGCTGATGTCCATTATATATCCCGTAATGTATTTATTTATTTATTTTTTTTTTTTTTTAACTTGTCAAAATATTTATTTAATCTTCATTTTTCACATCATCATTTTTCATTTTTGTAATATACATTTTGTTTTAAATTCACCAAATAATTTTGTCATTTTTGTTTTTCATATAGAAGTCTTGCAGTAAAAAAAAAAATTGTTGTGGTAAAACTTTCAGTTAGTTTTTAATTTTTAGTTTTAATTTAGTTCTTAATTATTGGAGACTGCTATAAGGGGCTATCCACAAATGATTTAATGCTTTTTTTTTTTGGGGGGGGGTTGTAAAATTGTGACAGTTTGTGAGAAGAAAGTGGGAGGGGGTAATATGAAATGTGACATCACACATTTTGGTTAAAATTAAAACATTAAAAATCTGCAGAAAATTTTTGAAATGAAAGTATTTTGTGTTTACAAAATAAAAATAATATTTAAATTCAAATGTACTAAATTCCATTTCAGATTTTGTTGTAAACTGTAATCTTATTTCATACAAAATAAGTGCACAAATAATTTTTATTATAATGCTCAAAGATGTCATTAAAACATGTAGTTATAGAACATACTTCAAATTTTATTTTTAAACTTTAAGATAGTGCTTTGTTTCTTAACTGCAAGTATATATTTATGTAGCATAGCATGAGATGTGACAAAAAGGATTAAAGTGGATTGGTATGGTGAAGAATGATATTTTGTGACAAAGAAGTGTAATAAGGGCAAAATTACGAAGAAAAATGTGTGAAATCATTTATGGATAACTCCAAACAGAAAATATTTAAATTTGATAATGAATTGCTGTTAAATTGGTAGTTTTTTATATTAATTAAAAATTAACTATAAATTATTTAGATAATGCTTCATTTTAATTACCAAGGTTGCGTTTTGATACACATGTACAGAGCATTTCACAATTCTGGCTTCCAAACAGTGGATTTGCTTAGAATTATAGACAGGCAAATTTTTATTTTTATACATTAGATAATCACAAATGCTATTTATTTTATTTAGTTTTTCATTGAAACTACATTTAGGATAAAAGGACACTTCAGTTGTCAAAAAATATTTTTTCACAATTTAAATCACAAAGATAATATTAGAAATAATTGAGATTTTTCAAAAAAATAATTTAGGCATTAGTTTACTAAACACAATATTATAGCAAAAAAGTACCTTATTTCATATCCACAGTAAAATTCAAACTAAGCACCTTCACAATTACTAATTCTTATACACATAGAATTGCTAAACTGTTAGTTGACAAGTTATTTAGTTTAAAAGGAAAACTGTTAATTGTCATTTAGATATAATGACTAAGTGACATAATTTTTGTGAATTTTTCATTCTGGAATAGCAAAAATTAGTGTTTTAATTGATTACTTTATCTTGATTATTTATCTTCATTACACTTTACACATTACTGATTACTTTATTTTGATATAAACTATAAATTAGATGAGTAAAATTTCATTTTTTAATGTGTAAAATTAAAATAATAAGAAATATTATTTGGTAACTATTATTCGAAATTTTTTTTAATTTCAAATGCCCAATGAAAATTATTTTTTTTGTTCAGTTATTTTTGCAATTTCATCTAACAGTTTTTTATTAATATTTTTTTCTCTATTAGATTTTGATGTATATCATATTTATTTGTTTCAAATATTATATTAATATCCATACTGAATTTTTAAAAAAGATTTTGAACTATGTGTTATGAAATTTTGTGATTGTACAGTAATACAAAAAAAAAAAAAAAAAAAAAAAAAAAAAAAAAAAAAAATTGAATGTATACTGTACCAGGCAAATTTGTAAATACTTTTATAACAAACTACTAATCCATGATCTTATTTATTCATGACTTTTTTAATTAGTATTTTTTACAAAAAGTCATGCAAATATACCATTCTTCTATTCATTCATAAATATTATATAAAATATCTAACTTGGTTTATAATTAATAAACAAAACTATTTAAATGTAAATGAATATGCAGAGTGATTCACATGACATTTTTTAATATGAACATTTTATTTGCAGTTTGAACATTACAGCTAAATTAAACTTTTGAAGAGAAACATAAATCATACATTTCACTCTGATTGACGTATAAATCTACACATAGTCTTCCATAGACTGGAATTCATTTTCTAACATTAACATAGCTTGCAGCTGCTGAAGTTATTCACTGTTTCAATTGATCTAGACTCTTTCCTTTATTTATTGTCCAGGAAACAGTGATGTTTTTTACTTAACTATTTTATTCTCGCTGATCTTTAGATATGTAATTGACCTTACCTTTTCAGGATCAATTGCAAAAGCTGCCAACAGTTGTACATGGAATGAAACTTCTTTTACTCAAAGTGAATAAAATGAAAATCTGATTACAGAAGATCACTACTGGATGGGATAATATCCCTCAATCTCCTGTAATTGGGGTTATTCATATCCTTTAATTGAGAATGTTGTGACTTCTTAACCATATTCACTACAAAACATGACAGCTGACGACTGTTTTCTTGATTAAATAAGATTAATTACATATTTGAAGACCTGCTTGTATGAAATGTTTAAATAAAAAATGTCACTGTTTTCCAAACTATTTGTACCAGGTAGTAGAAAGTGTGCAATGTGCGTCGCAAATTTATTTTTATCCTTGCAGACTAATTTGCCAATTTGGAAAAGGAAAAAAATATGTATTATTTGGGAAAAAAATTGGACAGGACGCGGAAAAAACAGCGAATTTCATCCAAAGATTGCGAGAAAAACCGACATATTTCATCAAAAGACAGCGAAAAACTGCAGATTCCAACAAAAAATCGCGAAAAAAATATTAAATTTTGTTAAAAAATCGTGAAAAACTTCTAATTACGTCAAAAAATCTTGAAAAAACTACTATCTTTTGTCAAAATATCGTAAAAAAAAAAAAACTCGATAGATTTCGTCAAAAGATCGCGAAAAAACAAGAGATTTCATCAATAAGTCATGAAAAAAAAACAATAAATTTCGTTTAAAAAATCACGAAAAAACGGTAAATTTTATCAAAAGATCGCGAAAAAAGATTTCATAAAAGTAGATTTCATTCAACAAAAGATTGTGATAAAAAGATATTTAATCGAAATATCGCAGAAAAACGGCAGATTTTGACAAAAAAATTGCGAAAATATGGTAAATTTCATACAAAAATTTGTGAATAAAAGGCTAATTTTGTAAAAAAAAAAAAAAATCGCGTAAAAATAGAAAAATTTAAAAAAAGGCAGATTTCGTCAAAGGATTGAGAAAAAACGACAGATTTCGTCAAAAGATCGCGAAAAAAAAGGGAAAGATTTCATCAATAAGTTATGAAAAAACAAATTTTGTTTAAAAAATTGAGAAAAAAATGGTAAATTTCATCAAAAGATCGCGAAAAAACGATATATTTCATCAAAAATAGCAAAAAACAGCAGATTTTATCAAAAAATCGCAAAAAATGGTAAATTTCATTAAAAAAAAAAAAAAAAAAAGGTTAAGTTCATTAACAAAAAAGTGTTAAATTTCGTTAAAATATCACGGAATAGATATGCAGCTATTCCGGGATATTTCGTCAAACAATCACAACAATAAAATGAAATTTCTTTAAAGGGGCACCAAAAGAAAAAAAAAAAGTTGTGTATTTTCTGCTACAGAATTCTGGTTTTTGCTGCTACAAAATTGTTTATATCTTTCTTTCTCCAAAAACTGATTTTGCTGTCCCAAAATTGTTTTTTTTTTTTTTTTTTTTTTTTTTTTTTTTTGTTGTTGTTGTTTCAAAAACAGATTTTTCTGCACAAAAATTCATTTTTTGTCCACAAACTAGCACTGCAAAATTTAACAAAATTTTAGATACACATCCAGTGTTTTTATAAAAATTATCATTCAAAATTTTCTATTTCTTTTTCATAATATTAACTTGGTATTTCAAGGTATCACTGCTATAAAACTATAACATATATACTTTATCGTAAAGAAATGGTGACTTTAAATTTTCAATGCAGCCTTTTTGAATAAATTTTAAGATTTTGAAATTTTAAGTGATTTTTGTACCCTTTTTTTGAAAAAAAACTTAGCACATCTGAACATTTTATTATAACCTATTTTATTTTAACATCTTATTATGATTTAACAAGTAAACAAATGTTTTGAGAATTTAAGAATGCAGTATAGCATCTATTGTTCAATGGAATTGGAATTGTTTTCTTCATTTTATTACTATTTCACATGGGGTGAGAATATAAATGATTTTTTTTTCTTTAATATCATTGGATTTATTTCTTCTGTAGATTTGAATACTTAGGCAAGGTAAGAAACTATACATGGTTTTCAATAGATGTATACTATATTTCAATTTAATTTTAAATAGATTTAGCCTTAACTTTAAATTTAAAGAACCACTTTTTGTATTCATTATTAATCTAATTCTTCAAAAAAAAAAAAAAAAAAATATTAATTTTACTATTTAACTTATTCAGGTTATATTATAATTGGAATATAGTTGGCTTTTTATAACATTAATCAGTAAGAACTGTATTTATAATGTACATAAGAAAATTATAACATGCCCTCCCACAGACAATTTTCATCCTGCTGCATTGCTGTCGCAGACACAACCATAACTTTCTGCTACTGGGTATTTGTACATGTTTGACTTTATAAAAAACAGACCAAAAAGTGCAGCAATGTCAATTCAAGAGAGGCAAATCTGTTTAAAATCAAGATACAACCAATTCATCTACTAAGAATTGCTTATTTTGGGTTAAATATTCAAGATGGTGCATAATTTCAATATGTTACTGGTATTTAAGCATTTAGTTTAAGGTATTTATTCGGTTCAGTTAAATCTCAATTTATACTATAGAGTCATTTGTGGGACATTCAACTCTAATCAGTCTTAGAGTTGATGTGCTTGGACTCTGATTTTTAGCATCTTCTATGTTGTCATTGGCCTTTCAGCTATGATCAATAGTAACACTTTTCATTCTTTGGACTTTTTCATCAGATTTTTATAGTTTGGTTACTAACTCCTACTTTCATTTTTTTTTTTTTTTTTTTTTTTATAGAAATTTAGATCTTTTCATATATTTTTCTTACCAGTTGAGCCAAAATGGCAACTGTCCTTTCATCTATCGTAAACATTCTTTAGTATTAACTTACAAATAAAAATATAAGCTAGCAATTTAAAAGAACTGTCAAGAGATTTTTAAATTATCCTTAACTATTTATCATAGCAAACGCGGTAGTGTTTGGTATAATATGTTTAAAAAATGGAAAATGCAAACGTCTTTTTGAAATTTCTGGCGAACTAGTTGACATATGGCAGTGATTTTTTTTTTTTTTTTCAAAAGATAGAACTCGACAAGACGAATAAATTGATAGCATTCAAAAAATTATCATAGTTTACTGTAGTTTTTTATTTAACTTTTAACGAAAAAATGAAGACATAAAATTCAACAAACGATTGCTAACGATCCCATGGATCGATTAACTTCATTTTTGGTTTATTTTAATCTTTTTGGTAAAATCTAAAAACGATTTTTTTTTTCTTGTTTGTATATTTGATGATCACTGAGAAAATAGAATTTGTGTGTTAAAGCTCCAGTTGAACATTGTTTCTTGTTGTAGCTGTGTAGTTTTTTTAATTCGTTGTCACCAAGTTTAAATAAGTATAATTTTTTTATGTATGTAACATAATTCATTCAAATGAAATAAATCGCGTGAAAAATATAAGTATTTGTTTTTATTACAAAACATTTAGTTTGTTCTTTGCATAAAATTGTGAGCACACAGTAATTATTTTCGTTCGACTCCTTGGTTTATTTTGCAGAATTATGCATTTTATATGACAGTGCAATAACTTTTTATTCCACTTTGACTCAATCGTAGAATTTTTTCCCCATGAAATTCAAACTCGACATCATTTTCATCATATCAAAATTTAAACATGCACCTTTCATATCTGTATTCACCATTTAAAAAGATTAATTTGATTCAAGTCATGAAGTCTCGATACTATTAGCTGAAATCAATTCTAAACTATTTATATTCTTAGTGTAAATGAGACCAAAATTCACTGGGTTTTATGACATATTCGTGACACAGCACGTATTTAAATTGCAATTTTTTTCATTTTTATTGAGAAAATGGCAACTTAAAGATACAGTAATAATTTTTTTCCCTTTTCTCTTAGTTTTTAATCCAAGTGGAATACTTTTGTTGCCACAATTAGAAAAACGATATTAAAAACTACAAAAAAATTAATATTTCAAAAATAAATTAAGATACAGTTTTCAAAGAAAATGCATTTAAAAGTAAATTTTCTTTCCCTATACGATGGTGCAAAAATTGAAAATGTAGGATGTTTAGGAGTTTAAAAATTTGCTGTATTAAAAATTTCAAAACCGTAATCTCATTTCAAATTTTAAAGGGTTGCCATTTGCAAAATGACATATGCGTTACGCACAGATACATTTGGCCTTTATAGTATATATATATAGATACAACAATAAAATTTTGGCAGCAAATATTTTGCTTTTCAAGATTTAAAAAATTCTACAGTTTTTAATCAAAAAATTTCAATGTCAAGTATTAACAAATGCTCTGATGAGCACCAAAAAAGGTTAATATGTTTTTAAGTATGGAAAAGTGTTTGACAAGTGCTTCTAATTGAGCATGAGAGAGGACAATGGGTCCCTTCTTGGCTGCAACTAACTCACTGTCAATGCCAAATTTGAAAAAAAAATCATATTTGCGCTTTTTCCATATAAAAGAAATTTGCGTAAAACTTTCCGTCTTTCTCAAAATTTTCAATCCTGTTGTATATGTGAACTGTGCTTTTGACTCTGCACTGCAAACTGCACTGTTGACTGCATTGCAACTGCATTACAAATCTGTTTTCTGTGAGTTCTATGCTGCGGACATGCTTGGTGGCACTGCATAAGTATGATACGCTACAGGAACTAAGGTTCCTGGTACTATTTTGCCTTACATTCAAGTTTAATTACGCTGTGTTTTTTCTGGCTATGTCTTTGCGCTACACATTGTGACTGATTTCTTTTGTATGGAATAAGCGCAAATATCATTTTTTCAAATTTGGCATTGACAGTGAGCTGCAACCAAGAAGAAACCCCTTGTCCTCTCTCATGCTCAATTAGAAGCGCTTGTCAAACACTTTTCCATACTTAAAAACATATTAACCTTTTTTGTTGCTCATTAGAGCATTTTTTAATACTTGTTTTGAAATATTTCATATTGCTAAAATAAATTTTACAGGTGGTATTCCTAGATCATCATCGCCTTCACCCTCAACAGCATTGAGGAACTTAAGGTAATATTTTTTTAATGTACTTTATATATTCTTAATACTAACAAATTCTTATAAAGTCAAGGTAAATTTTGTCATTATATATTTTAATTTTATGCATTCATGTCAACTAGTGCTATGGCATATTTTAAATTAAGTATAATTTTCTTTGGCAATGCATTACTTATTATGGCTGTTTTTCAGGGCTGCAAAAAAGCCGGCTTTTTCTACAAAATTCCAGGCCGGCCGGCTTTTAGTGGAAAAAGCCATTTTTTATAAGAAAAAGCCGACTTTTATTGTTTTTTTCCCAAGGCATATCTTATTATTTATTTTTTTACAACTATACATCTTAATTAACTTTACTAATAGCTATTTTCTATAAATTCAAAGTTAAATATTATGAAATTGCTTTAAAATCATGTTCAGAAGTTTATTTTTATAGCCAATTAATAATTGATATACCAGAAAACATCATAAATAGACAACATGATTTAAATAAACCTTTACTATAGATTCAGCAGCACTTTATGGTTTTATTCAGTTTTTGTTTACAGTCTTTTAAAACTATCTTTATTTAATGATATATTACATAAAATATTTTTAATTTTCATGTGTTATTTGTACTTTTAACTAAAAAAAAATGAAAATATATAAAATAATCCTCTTGCTCCCAAATTATGGGGAAATTAAAATTAATTCTGTGAGTTGGTAAAATTAAAATGCTGTTTTACAGTGTGTAAATCTGTATTTCTTAAATTATAATCCTTGAAATCTGATCTACCCTTGTAATCTTTTTAGTTTTCCTGTTTTTCTTAATAAAGACAGAACATATAAAATTTGAATGAATGTATTATAAACTATATCTCAGTACAAATGAATTGTTTTTTTTCTTATTGATATTTTTTTGAGTTATTAATCAATTGAGTATCTGCCTACTTTCAGAAACTAAACTAAGATTTCAAGCATTATGGCTGCAATGTTTTTGACAACTTTTTCCAACTTGTAATACAGTCAGGGGACGCACTCTTGTGACATTTTACCACTTGGTATCTCCAGTTAGAATAAACTAATTTTAATAATTTTATTTTTAAAATCTAATTGTGATTGTATTAACATATGCCTTAAACAAAACAAAAGAAAAAGGAAAAAAAAAAAAAAAAAAGAGAGAGGTTTAGAGATTATTTTGACTTATGACAGTGTCCCCACTTGAAATATGATTGAGAAACATTGATGTAGATAAAAATGGCTTATGCCACAGGTGGGACATGAGTTATGAAAATTTGTCATTAAAAACGGCAATTATATAAAAAGCAGTTTTAAATATCTGATTTTTGTAATTTTAATTAAGTGCCTCAGATGAGGTTCAGGTGAATATGAGAGGGTTAATATTATTTGTCAGTTAAAAAACATTTTTTAACTAAATCTTACTTTGTTTTAGATTATCGTCCGACTCCCAGTTACCACAACAGAAACAGATTGTAAAAGAAAAATATGACACTCCTGTGTGTTCCCAAGATAGCCAAGAGTATGTGTATTATATTTATTATTTTAAATAATTATTATAACAAAATGAAGTTCATGTTGTTTTATCAACTTCAAATCTTTTTTAGTTTTTTCAACTTACCATCCCAAACTCAAAGCCAGTCTACTTCATCTCCTGTTGGTAAGTATTGAAATTTACTTTTACTGAAAGGCTTTTATAGTTTTGTTTGATGTGAATTGGTTCAGTGTAACTGGCTGTCTAAAATCTTTTAATTAATCAAATATTACCCAAACCATAAACTTTCTTTGAAAATCTCTCCTCCCAACCTAAAATTATGTATACATTCTCTCTCTCTCTCTCTCTCTCTCTCTCTCTCTCTCCCCCCCTCTCTTTGAATGTTGTTTGACGAATTATGTTTAAGCAAAGTTGACTGATTATTCACACATCATGGTTTTAACCATCATTTCAAAAATATAAAATAGTGTTAAAATCTGATAAAAATTTCATTTCTACAGATTAAAAATATTTTCATGAATATGATTTTTTTTTTTTAGTTCAATAAGAGTTTTAAATTAGGACTTGTGATAGTGATATCTTACTTGCCTTTTTATGTTATTTTTTTAGAAAGCATAATATTTGTTTTGAAATGAGGGAAAAAGGCTACTTATTAGAAATAGTTTATTGTGATAAGCTTTGATTAATTCTTAATTTAATATTAATGCTTATTATTATAATAATTTAATGAAATTAAAAAACTTGAAATTTTATCGCAAATTATTTTGATTTTTCCTTTTAGGTAACACAGTAATTATAGAAATAAGGCTAATTAAATATAGTAAAAAAGTGATTTTTAGCATTGTTATGCCAAAAACCAGTTTTTGAAGCCACTCTATTCTGTGTTTGAATAAATTTGCTACCTTTTTATGCTTAGCCCAGTTTTACTTAATCCTTATTTAGCTTTATATTATTTGATTATCAACCCTTTATATCCTGACAATACTTTTAAGTACCAGTAAAGCAAATTCAATATAAAATTTATTTAATTCGTCAATTAATAAAAGTAAATTGCACTTTTCAATAAAAATAACTTACTGAATCATATTTAAAAAACACTGTAAAGCAGTCAAAGCTAAATATTTTATACTGTAGTTATTTTCCCAATCATTTATCTTGGTGTAACTTTTATAATAGTATATATATAAAAAAGTAATGATTTGGAAATGTACCAGAATGAAAATCTGCATAGATAATGCAAGGGGGAGGGGGAACCTGGTTATGTCAAAAAATATTGCCAAGTTAGTTGCCAACATGGTGATATATTGCCAAGTTTGGTGACCAAAATTACTCTGCAAAAATTACACTAACTTGGCATTATTTTCAATATTTTGACAAATTCCCGTAATCTCTGTCATTGTAATCCAATAGGGTCCTTTTTTGTTTTTGTTTTTAATTTTTTGTGGTAGTAAGAGTTGGTCCTATAAAAAACTTACTAATGATAAAGTCATTGACTCTGAATAGAATCCTGAATCAATTATGAGGAAGCTGGTGAGCATAGCGAGCAAAGGAGTAAAGCCTCCTAGACTTGTGGGGAAAAAAAAAATTTAAAAAAATATTGCTCAGATTTGTAAACTTGAAGTATTTTTTGTTAACAAACAACAAATTCTAACAACAATTGTAATTTATTTATAAAAAAAAAAAAAAAAAATTTCAAATTTAAAGTGTATTTAAAACCTTATCATTTACAGAAACATAGAATTGTGCGTTTGGAAAGAATACTTCTAAAATTTCAGCTGTTAGCAACTATACTTTTCAAAGTTATTTGCTACATAACTTGATTTGTCATTTAAATTTATGATTGATTTTGATGTACAACAAATATTTTATTAAGTACTGAAATTAACAACACAAATTTCCACATTAATAGCACATTTCATGTTGCTTTATCATACACTGCACATTTCATGTTGCTTTATCATACACTGCACATTTCATGTTGCTTTATAATTTCCAATAAAAAAATTAATATAAATAATATTTATGCGAAATATAAACATATATACATAAATTTTCACAATCCAGAACTATATGATATATTGGATAAATACTGAAAGACAGATTTTGTTTAGTTAATTTATTTTACGTTACCTTTTTTCAAATTTTTAACTTTTTTTTTTTTTTTTTTTTTTTTTTTTTTAATTAAAGAATCAAAGACGAAAACAGAAATTGCATCTCTTAACAGTGGCTAATTTGTCCTTAATAATCTCGAATGAACAGAAATTTATTTACAGGGAGATTGCCATGTTTTTTAAAAATTATAATTATTATTTTTCTAAAGCAAGGTTGTTAAAAATCATGATTTAAAAAAAAAATAATAAAAATAAGATTTTTTTTTTAATTTAGATTGGATATTTTTAGATTTTTTTTTTTTAATTTTATGATATTATTTCTGTAATGTGCATGTATTTTTTTTTCTGTATAGATTTACATATTTCTATTTATTTCATTTCCATTTTTAGATGAAAGTTAAAAATAATTCAAATTTAAATTCGTTGAAAAAAAAATCAGATGAATCATTTAAAATTTAAAACATTCTAATGTTAAATTGTTAGACATACTAATGTATATGTATAAATTTCTGTTTGATTTAAAATTTATTAAAATTTTACTTCATGTATTACTCTAAATAACACATATAAATACACAATAATATACTAAATGCAATAAAGAATGCTAAATATCAATACATTTATATTCATATTCATCATGCAAGACAAATTGCTTAATTTTAAAGTTATGACAAAATATTTAATATAAATAGTTTAACAATGGTAAATATTTATAAATAGATAATATAAAGCATCAATATAACATTAAAGTTTAATATTAGATTACAAACAATTCAATATTTTACAAAATCTTGTTTTTATTTTGTAATTACTATTTATATACGTATTTAGTTAGTCATGCATTTAAGATTTTATATAGGAACATTAATTTCACAATTTTATCATTTCCTAACTTATTTCTAAGTTTAGATTGGGCTAAACCATGTGTTGAAAAAAATCTGTTTCATGGAGGAAGAAATAGCTGTTGCTGTAAAGAGCTGTTCTATTGCTATTTTTTACAGTCCCCTCATCATTTGAAACACAAATATCGGAGTCAAAATGGTTGGTTTGTCCTTATGGCTGCCAATTATCAACATGAGGAATATAGGCACTAAGGGGGGGGGGGGGGGAGAGTGCTCTCCGTGAGGGTTTTTCTAAGGAAACCTAATGTGTATTTACACAAAGAAATCCAAGGTTCGAAGAAAACTCCGAACCATTAGTTCGACTGGCTCGATTTGGTTTGAATCCCTGAGTAAAAATGTGTTTTCCACCATTTAATGAAGAAATCTTTGTTACATTGTTTTCTTTAAATGAAAATTTCAAAAAGGATTGCACTTTCTTTGAAATTTTATTGTTACAGAAATTAAATGCAAACTGGAGTTATAGTAAATAGGATTATTAAATTTTCAATTTATTCTTTTTTTTCTTTTTGAAAGAGAAAATCTATAAAAGAACAGTACTTTCTGAACACTGCCCCACTACCCTCAAAAAGACAAAAGAAACATGGAAGGAAATATTTATTTTAAAAAGTATTTCTGAATAACTTGTCCATGTGTGTTTTGTACTCTATATCTAGTATAATTTATTTTAAAGGTAGTAAATGGTGTTTTTGTCCCAAATATTCTTATGATTCAAAAAGCAATTATCAAATGCAAGGTAATCACATAATTAAAAGTGTGAAGCCATTAGCTGTCAGTGTTATTCCCTCCTCCTTCCCCCTGCTTTGATAATTTCAGTAAACAATCTTGCTTAATTGACAAAGAATGACTATGGAATCGATTACAGAAATTAAAGTATTTTCAGTGATAGAAGGAACATGAAACTGGAATTCATTGTGTTAGACAAACAATCTGAATACAGTAAAACCTCTAAATAACGGACACCTCGGGAATGCAGAAATTGTCTGCTATTCGGAGGTGTCCGTTATTGGGAAAACCTCAGAGATTCAAAAACCACTAAGAAATGCTTAAAATCTCATTAATTGACTTTTATATGTTCTAAAACTTCTGTTATATGATTAATCAAAAATTAAAATAATTTTTTAAGCAATGGGACTGAAATAAAATTATGCACACCTTTATACACTGTTTATTACATTCTTATGAAAAAAAACTTGTTACAAAAGTTAACTTTTGCTTGTGATTACATGTAATTTGTATTACAAAATGACATTATTCAACATTATAGAGTACTGGGCAAAAATGGGGGCTGCACTTTTTGACTGTTAAAGTACAAAATTTCAAAATATTCCAGGGGAATATTTCAATGCTCTGGAGGATGTCCCTCCTGGGCAACCTCTTCAATTCAACACTGAATGAATTAAAAGGGGGGGGGGGGGGATTTTCTCCAGCCCATTTATCTGTGATCACAAAGTTTCCTGGTCAGTTTAGAGGCCTTTTAACTTTTTTTTTTTCATTCTTTTCTCTGTAAAAATTATTTTTTCATCCTTTATCGTCATAAATAGTGTCCGCTATTCAGAATGTCCGTTATTCAGAGGTTAAACATACAAAAATTTAGGTTTTGGGAGTGGGGTTTTGAATATTGTCCCTTAAATAGAGATGTTTGCTATTCAGGAGTGTCCGTTATGGAGGTTTTATTGTATTTATTATGTCATAATTAGTTCATATATCCACATCCCATATCCATCATGTATTCATATTATATGATCAATACAACAACATCAGGAATATTGTAATTTGAAAGTAAACGACAAACAAACTTGTAAATTATGTATAATTTGCTTTAGAGAAAGTAACTCTCCACTGAAAATACTACTATATTAAATAGATTTACCTTCAGCATATTGTTTGCAAAATATGGTAAAAATCATCTGGGAAAGAAAAAATAAAATAAAAATTGTGATCATTTAGTAAATATACTACCAATAGATAATATTTAAAATGCAATGTTGCATTTATTTTTAATAAAATACAATATTCAGTTTATAAAATTTTCATTTATTGTTACTAAAATGTAACTGTTAATCTGAAAGCAGTAATTTTAACTTTTATTTTAACGTGAAAGATTAGTTTGATCCTTATTCAGCATGTCAATATCAATGTTCCAAAAACAGATTTAAATCAAGGATTTTTAAAAAAATCGTCGGATTTAAATTATAATTTAAATCATGATTTAAATTGGGCTGATTTAAATCAAACAACCCTGTTTTAAAGCCAATGAAATTTGCATGCTTTCTGAATCTGGAGAGTCTGAACGGTGGTTGGTGAGTGTAGCTTGTAGGGGGCCTACCCCCTAGTTATGTTTAATATATATGAGAAATTTGAAACTACAAAACACTTTTTTTAATTAAAGATAGGATCATATTTATTTACACTATTCTTATAAGAATTGTGAGATTTCATAAAAGTATTTTTAATTAACCTAATTGTTATACTTGTAATTATTTTGCAAAAATAGCTCTAACTACTGATTTATTAAATTAGTTGTAATTAAAAAAGTTATCTAAAAATCAAATTGTGATTATACATTTTGTTCTGAATATTTTAGACATTATCACAAATAATTATTCAGGTGAAGCAATTTTTTTCAATTTAAAATTCAGGTTTAAAGGATTGATTTGATTTCCATTTTTTATTTGATCAATAACAAAACATGAGCTATTAAATTGATTACTCTTTGTAGATACGTAGGCAAAGATAAAAAAAATGACATCCCAAGCTGAAATACTTTTCTTGTATTTTCAGAAATGGTTTAGAAGATATATTTTTTAATTGGTTAATTTAGATTTATTGTTAAAAGATTTAAAAATAATATTCCTTGTTCCTTAAATATAGATTTCATCTGACTTAAAAATTACTAGTAAAATATTTTTTTTTCAGTAGATGATTATATTCTCATTTCTTGAATGTATGTATAATCTGCTGTTCTGACTTTTATTGATTTGTGATCATTTTTTGCTTTGTTTTCGACTTGCTAATTGATCTTATTATAAATTCACCAAAATGCCTAGAGGTAAAGAGATTTTGAAAGAGGAGATCATCAAAGTTTTTGAATTAAAAGCTTAAAGGCAAAAGTCTGAAAGAGATATCCAAGATTTTAAAGAGATTTTTAAAATGTGTTTTTTCAGAATTTTGCATAATGGCTAAAACTAGTGCAGTAATAAAAGACTTGGTCAATAAAGAATTACATTCATGCGAGACAGAATCATTCTAACAAGGAAGGTCTCCATACTTGGCATACTCAGAATTTTTTGCAAAAAATACTAATTAAACTAGTCATGTAGGTAATAAAGGATCAATCAAATTTAGCGGCGGAATTACAATAGGAAATATGTAAAAAAATAAAAAACTTTTGAATATTTGGCGTGAAAAGACCAAGTGGCGCGTGATTTGGCGAACAGCACTTTTCCCCACCAGAAGCAAACGATTTTAATGTAACTGAAAATTGTTTCTTAATAGATTTTTTTAAATGCATTTAAATGATATTCAATGAATTTAACCATAAACAATGAGAGAATTTAATATATTCTATATACATACATACATATACATATATATTGTATTCCATATGTATATTGTTTATTGCTGTAGTTATTTAATTTACCTCTGGAAAAAATTATTTTCATAAATGAAGAATTCATATTGAGAAACAATTTCATAGATTCAAGTGTATTCAAAAATAAAAGTCAGTTGTTTCCATGGCAACAAAATCGAGTCGACAATGTTTAATTGGACTTTCAGCTTGAAACAATTTAGTTAATTTAAATTATGAATTTCGTTTTAAATCGCAAATTTTGATGATTAAATTTGAATATAAACACATATAAATATCTATATAACAAAATTATACTTAAAACAAACTAAAACTGTCAAAACTAAAATTATTTAAATTAAATTTATCTAAACAAGTTCAGCATGACACTTTTTCCCCTTTAAATGTATTTGATGTGAAAAAGTATTTTTTGAAATTGCATTCTGTCGCCAACCGAGGATAAATCGCCAAATAACGAAATCTTCATTAATTTTTTACGGACACTACAATGAGGTTCCGCCGAAAAATTTTTTATAAACATATATAGTCTCATGAGAAGAACATTCTGTATTTTTTTTTTCAGAATTTTCGGAGTATGTCCGTATGGAGACCTTCCTTGTAAGCATGGCATCTAGAAAAAAAAAATTATATTTCATTGCAAAAAAATTGCATCAATATTTAGAGTGTCAAAAAAGTGTCATTCACAGAAGAATACTGGAATCTAAAGAAATAACTTTCAAGAAAATATTGAATAAAGCATGTTTAAGAAAACCCCACAAAACTGTACATTTCAGTTGGGCTAAGAAGATTATGTTTTACAATGATAAATGTCTGTCAGCAATATTTAGTGATGAGAAAAGGGTGCAACTTAGATGGACCAGACCAATATAAATTTTACCAGTGTGATTTAAGAAGTGAACCAAAAAATTTCGTCAGCTGATAGCAAGGTGGAAGATTGGTGACTTGAAGTGACTCAGTACTATCAAGATATTTTAGAGGACCATTTTATTCCACTACAGGATTTGCTAGGAGGATCAAGCTGTCTATTTCAACAAGACAGGGAACCCATTCATGTGTCTAACTCGACAAAGATGTAATTTAATATGAATAATATCAATGTCATGAACTGGCCATTGGGGAGTCCTGACTTAAATCTTATGGTGAATGTGTGGGGACAGCTAATATGAAAAGTACATGAAAATGGATAGCATTATTTTTCGACCAATGACCTTACAACAGCAATAGAGCAAGTGTGGTATGAACTGTCCCCGGAGATGATGGAAAACTGAGTACTTTCGATTGAAAACTGTGTATTTGAGGTAATAAAAGGTAATAGAAACACCATTAAATACTAACATTTGTACTTTGTTCCTCAACCTTAAGTAATTCATAAAATAAATATTGTCCATAATTATGGTGCATCCTATTTTCTGTTTTTCTAAATAAATTCAGCATTTGCTGTGTTTTCTAATGCAAATTAATCCAAAATGGTGAAATTAATAGCTTAATATCATTTAAAAAATTAATTTATTTTTACTGTTACATGTGCAATTTTACATATTCCTTAACTCTTTCAGTGCCAAGGAGCGCAGTTGCGCTGCTCTCGCTAGTTGTGAAAAATGCCAGTGTCGCAATAGCGCTCCTTTTGACAGTTCACTTTTGGCGCGATCAGTGTTTGATAAAGTGCTTATATTGCATTCTAACTATCATTATATTACATTCTAACTATCTTCGATCGCATATCTTTTATATAAACATCGTGATTATTATTTTTTAATTATTTCTAATTTTGATTTCAAAATGTCAGACACAAGTGAATTTTCAGATACAGCACGACGACAGAGCAGTGCGACGTCGCTCCTTGGCACTTTTCAGAGCAGCGCGGCATCGCTCCTTGGCATTAAAAGGGTTAAAATCTTAACCACCACAACCATAATGATCTACACTTTTTGCCATTGCGTATTTTATTCAGGTTTTGCATGCCTCTTGAAATTCCTTGAAAACTACTGGAATTATTTTTTTGCTTCAAAAGCCCTTAAAACTCCTGGATTTTTTTTTTCTTTTTATTTGCTGTCTTTAATTTTTAGACTTTTAAAAATTGAAAATTTTATTGATTTTGAAGGAAAATTGCATAAAATATAATTATTTTGACACGAAGCAGTGTTAATTGCACTATGTTTTAAGTAACTTCCAAATTGAGTCAGAACATCAGTTTCACGTTTCAAGGTATGCAAGTTCAGCTTAAAATATTATTATGTCCGAATTTCCGAGATAATTACCGATTCTTCATGAACTGAGCTGAACTGTATATTTTCATAATCAATTTCATCAATCGGTCACAGAAAATTTTGTTAGATTATCACGACAAATTTTTTTTGGGTGACGATTTGTCGAAATTTGCTGTATGCTTTTTGTCTAAATTTCCAAATTAATGACGATATTTTTTTAAAGCCGAAAACATATGATTTTCGGAAAATACAGAACAGAATCACCTTTGGATCACTTAATGAATGCAAAATTTGTCAAAGGATCGTTTTATAAGTACGGATTATCACAGAAATGGTGTAACGATACAAATTTCAACAATGCATCGCAGAAAAAAAAAGAATTTCGTCAAAGGATTGTTAATAAATGCTAATTTAGACAAAAGGCTGCTAAAATATGTAAATTTCATTGAAGAATTGCAAAAAAGATGTAAATTTTGTCAGAGGTTTGCTGAGTAAATTCAAATCTAGTCAAAAGGCTGCTAAAAAATGCAAATTTCACAGAATCACGTAAAAAATGTCAATTTCGTCAGAAAATGCAACCTGAAACAAAAACAGAGTTTATTAGACCTGAAACAAAAGTAATTAGCACAGGAAGGGAATTAATCCCTTTGAAAACTAAAAATACTATATAAAATCTTGACTTTTTTTTTTTAAATAAAAAACACATTTTGCATAATTATTCTGAGTTGTTGATAAAAATTGCTTCAAATTTATTTGTCATGTCTGTATTTGTGTAATTCTTTAAATAGATCATAAAATAACAGAAGGTTAAAAAAAAAATTTTTTTTCCCGCTGATAAACAGCTTAACTCCCCTCCATTTATAAATGTTGAGAGGGAGACTCCCCTCCTCAGGAAAATTGAATTTCAAGCCCTGAACTTTATAAAAAATATCTGCGACCAAAATCGAAAAAGTAATTAAGGAGCGATTTCACTGATAAACAAGGTTTCTGTTTCTAACTAAGTATGTGGTGACTTTTATATTTTAGGTGGTGCTGTGAAAGAATATGTCATTAAAAAGTTTCCATTGCCCACAGATTTTTAAAAAATTTAAAATCCTGAAAATCTCAATTTTGTAGTATTTATTCAACACATACACCTTATGAAATTTATCATTTGGTATTTTAGTAATGACAAACTTTTAAATAAACATTTATAAAGCTTAAAATTAATATTTAAAACACTGAAAGTATGCATTGTTTATAAAGTTTCAGAAAAATATAGATTTTTTGTAAAAAGAAATGATATTAATAAGAAATTTCATACTTTATGTAGCGGTAAATGTCTTATCTGTGGGTGCTCTCTTATAGGTCATTGTTCCAAGTTATATTGACAATTTAAAGCAGACATTAAGCCACTTATATAATTACAATAGCATATATAATCTTTTCTTGAAAAAAAATGTCGAATATTTCATATGTCAATCTCGATAAATATATATCTTTATAGTTTTTCAGGAGATTCCAACCTTGCAATCTTGGTCAAGTAATTCTGAGTTTTTCTTTGATAAATTTTAGTCTCTCACAAAATCATTTAATTCTTTTTGAGTAATTTGGTGTGGTTCTTCATTTATGCCAGGAGAATAGTTCATATCAGATGTAGAAGAAGTTTCAGTTTCATCGATTTCCATTTCTACTGCTTCATCATCATATGTAATGATGGAGGTTTCGGTATTTGTAAATCATCATTATGTAATGTTGGTCAAATTGCTGAATCTAAGTTCATGTACTTAATTTTATGTTTACTTCTTGCAAAGAATCCTTTAATTTTTGTAATACATTAGTAGCAGTCAGTTATTTGATCCTTCGGCATGTGCCATATCATGGGTATAGCAAAGGACATACACTTTTTTGTACCTTTCATCCACTTCCGGAGGTTTGTAGCACATTGTGTATAATAAGAACGAGGTGCCCATTTCTTATCTTGTTCACCTACTTTATATCCAAAGTACATATGATAGGCGCATCGATGCTCTTTCAAAGTTAGCTCCCCGCACACACAGCAAAAAGAATCGGGTTCATTAACGCATCCTCTAGACATGTTTTACGTATTGTAGAGGAAAATATGATAATTATAATCAAAATTTAATTACAAAGTCTTACATAACAAAGAAATAGTAGCATCAGGGTTGTTTGGTTAAAACCACGCTGGTTTAAACCGTGGTTAAAACCATGGTTTAAACCAAGTGGTTTTTTTAAAAAAACCATGCTGGTTTTTTTTTTTTCATTTGGTTTTTTTTAATGTTTTCATGTATTTTACGCATTCAGGCACATAGCCAGGGAGGGGGCTAAGGGGTCTGAAGCTAAAAAAAATGAAATTAAATCGAATGATAGTAAAAACTGCCATTTTTTTTCTTCCATTACATTAGAACTACATATATTTTTAGTTGTAAAAATACAAATTTATTCAGCTAAAGTTATAGCCGAAATGTTCACTTTATGCACAATAAAATTCGATAAGTATAATACATGTATTATATCATTAATTTAACATAGAAAAAATTAGTTTAATACACATATGTCGTATAATTTAACTTTAGGAGTCAAATTTAAAACATTTACTTTCGTGTTATGATCGTTCTTAATTTCTTCTATACTCATTATAGCACAATATAATAAATACCTAGAATGATCATTGTTAAAATGTTTTGTAGCAAAAAGGTCCAAAAACTGTAATAGACCCTTGTAATGTAAAATTATGTGAAAAATGACGATTTTTAAAAAAACTCTTAACCATAAAGGCTTTTTATAAAAAAAAACTAGTAATAAGAAATTGTGAAAAGAAATGATGCGAAGAAAGACGATAGGGTATCAACAAACTTTCAAAGGCCATATAGGAGCCTTAGGCCAGTGTTTTCAGGCACTTAACTGAGTCAACGAAGTCATTCTCCCCATTGGTTACTCTTTGTTCTCTATGCTAATGAACGAATGATTGTAAATTTTCTCTGTTCTGTACCTATTGGTTTTAATAACCTTTTGCTTTTCTTGCATTGGAGTTTTACTTTATGATTTTATTCTGTTTGTACTATATTTTACTTTAAGAAAGCTACTTATGTATATTGAAGTAAAAGGATTCTAAAACTAGAAAAAAGAAAGATATAATCTGGTAGGAAAATAGAAATACACCAAGAACAGGCTCGAGAGCCAAATGTATAAATTGCATGCAATGCAAATGCTGTCAAATTAGTTCTCCCTTATTATATTTGATGGAATTGTTTTTGAAGATGCCTTAGATGTTTGCCTTAAAAATTACCCTACTTAAAATTTGTGATGAAAATAGGAATGTTAATGATAAAAATATTCAAAAGTTGCTATCTATGTCTAATTTTAATCTAAAAAGAAATGTTGAAGATATGTTTGAATTGTTAAAGCCTATTGCAGTTGCCCTGGATAATATCTAAAGTAATAATTGTTCCATTGTTGATGTAGTTTGTATTTGGAAAAATCCTCAAAAAATATTAAAAGAAAAAAGATAAGTAAAGAAGTCCCGCAGTGTTTTGAGTCCAGGTATAAAATGGCTCTAACACCATGCATGTTTGATATTGTGGTACAGTCAAAGTGGTCTGACCAAAAAAAAAAAAAAAAAGGATGCATTAAATTTTGCAAAACTAGAATATCCATATAACTTTAGCTTGCACTGATAGTAAATTTTATGCCAATCTTCACCTTTTGAAAAACATTTTTTTTTTAGCAGAATGCAGTAAAGGAAGTTACCCCATATAAATTCAGGAAGAGTCAGCAAATTCAAATCAAGAAATTTAATAGCTCCGTCTTTACTGAAGTTGTACAACTTATAACAGCAAAAGCCTATTCAGTGAGTGTTGAAAGAATATTTTCAACATTTGGACTGGTATAGACAAATATACGAAATAAATTGGGATTAAAAAAGGCCTCAAAACTTGTCTTTTTATTTTAAGCTTTTAATTAAAATTAAATAAATAGAATTGTTTTTATAAAGAAATTGTTTACCTAAATATATTTAACTAGGAAAAATAAAGTTTGTATTAAAAAAAAGAAAAAAATATTAATTTTTCAAAGCATATGTCTCAATATGTATAAATATTACACTCATTGATAAATCAAGTATGTCGATACACATGTGATTCATTTTAGCATTAAAAAAATGCATATTGATGTTTTTTATTTAAATAAATATACATATAGTAAAAGATTAATAATCATTTGTTGATGTTGATATTATTGATACAGTAAATCATTTCTAAATTAAGCACAGGAAAATGTTTTCTATTTTTGCTTATTTTTTGTTGATTTAGTGAAATATATTTGTTTATCCCTCATTATGTTCTACATAATAATTATTTCTTTAATTATTATCTAAATGCTTATATGAGTATACTAATAAATTAGTAGTTCAACATTTTTTAGACAATAAATATTTCCCTAAAGAAAGCTAAACTTATAGGTAATTTAATTATAATTTTTATATGCTTTAATTATTTAATTATATAAAAAAAAATAAGTACCAATGTGAATGTGTAACATTAATTACAAAAGAAAAATCATGACTTTCTAAAACTCAATTTTTTTTTCTTGCAAATGCTTAGTAATGATGGGAAAAAAACCCGGTTTAAACCAAAAAAAACCCCAGTTTTTTGGTTTAAAAAAACAAAACAAAAAAACCGGTTTTTATACCAACCCTGAGTAGTATATTTATCCCTGAAAGATAAGTTTCCACTGTCAGGGATTTGCGTTTAAGTCAAATACTGTGGGGGTGGCTAGAGCTTCAAGGTCGCTAACATAAAATTTATTAGGGGGACATCTGTTTCTACTCTCTTGCTGCATCTTCTATCGCTGTAATAAGAAAAAGGAATGTTTGTGTGAATCAAATACATGAAAGAGAATAATATAATATAATTATAATGCCTATGTGATGCCTACATATTCCAAAACGTATTAAGGAAATTTCTCAAAATTGGAGGGTGATAGAAAATTTTTACAAACATAATGTTTTTCAGCAGCTTGAAATCTATAAGAAACACCCAACATAAATAGAGAAATCGAAAATTCGTTAAAATTTGTTTATCAGTGTTTTTAAAGTGATTTCAGCTATCCAATGCAAAAAAAATTTTAAATGTCAAAATGCGAACTGTACTCTATAAATGAGATGTGCAGTTAAAATCAAACTGTAGTGATAGCATATGTTTTTTTAATTTAGCTTTAATTGGAATTTAATCAAGAAAATGCAATTGAAGTGATTATTTTTATAATATAATCATATTTTACAAAATAAAGTGTTAAAATTAGGCAAGAAAAACTTCTGGGGAAACTCTGAAGCTGAAAGATAAACTTTTTAATTATAAAAATCATTCTTTTTATATCATTTGCATCTAAAATGAAAAGATTTTTTTCAGTGTACCTAAAAAATGTTTATTTCATGTTTTGTTACAAAAATAACTGCAGGTAAAGTTCTTATTTGTAAAAAGTATTTTTTCCCAAATTTCAATTTATCTTGGGGAAAAAAAAATAAATAAATAAATAAAAATTTTATATTTTTAGTCTGTTATCATAGTTTTATAAATCAACAAAGTAAATAAAAGCATTTAATATTTACTATTTAATTTATCATTTTATGTATTTTTTTACATTATAATATTATTATTGAAAAAATATATAAAGGATATTTTTAGATTTATGCATTTTAAAGATTGCATAATTTAGTTACTAAGCTCCCTCTCCCCAAAAAGGCAGAAATTTTTGTCCACAAAATCCCTGAATTTCATATAAAGTGTAAAATGTAGTATAATCATCTTTTGTTTTCATTATAAAAATATTACTGCAGATATTGTTAAGAAAAAATTACATTATATATATATTTTTTCTTTTTTAGAAGCATGGAAGAATTCATCGGTAAGTAATTTCTTTTCCTATAAACATCCTATAAATACATAGGCAGAACAAATATAAATTTTATAAGAAGGGGGGGAGGATTGTACTTTGTGCTTATATATAACTAAATAAATAAACAACGTTAAAGAGCACAAATATTATAAAAGATGTTAAAAGCATACATGTTTCGGGACTTCTTAAGTCCCATCATCAGTGCTAAAAAGTGTAAAACGTAAAAGAAAGTCACATCGTAAAATAAAATAAAATAAGCCGTGTAACTGAGCTCGCCGCTAAGGCGAACTGACTAAGAAACGTTGCAAAGCAACAGTAAAAATAAGCTCACACGTGCACCCAGAGGAGACCAATCATATGTCACATTTCACTGGACGAGTCCAAACCAAAGAGAGAACAGGAGGGGGGAGGGGGAGTGAAATTACAGAAATGGAAACCAGACATCAGAAAATCTTGGAGTACTGGACATGTCATTAACTAAATTATTAGAGTTTTTCCATATGTGATAAGCTTCCCAAAAGTCTAAATCATAAACAGATGTGTTTTGTGAGAGACAAATTGTGAAATAAAACTTTCCGCTATTGCCAGCCATTGCTGGTCCAATAGTCATAACTTTAAATTTTCCGAAGCCTCAATAATACAATATTGTTCATCTGTTTATGATTATCATATTATGCTTATCATATATGGAAAAACTCTAATAATTTAGTTAATGACATGTCCAGTACTCCAAGATTTTCTGATGTCTGGTTTCCATTTCTGTAATTTCACTCCCCCTCCTGTTCTCTCTTTGGTTTGGACTCGTCCAGTGAAATGTGACATATGATTGGTCCCCTCTGGGTGCGTGTGCCAGCTTATTTTTACTGTTGCTTTGCGACGTTTCTTAGTCAGTTCGCCTTAGCGGCGAGCTCAGTTACACGGCTTATTTTATTTTATTTTATGATGTGACTTTCTTTTACGTTTTACACTTTTTAGCACTGATGATAGAACTTAAGAAGTCCCGAAACATGTATGCTTTTAACATCTTTTATAATATTTGTGCTCTTTAACGTTGTTTATTTATTTAGTTATAAATTTTATAATTTATTACTTATTTTTAATTCTATTATTTCAGGCATATCAGTCCAAGAAAGATGCTCGAAGAGTAGTTGTGTATGTATTCTATTTCTCTATAAATAAAAAAATAATTGTACAAATGCTGAACTGAACCCTTTACTTGATATATATTTATCTGTTATATCTCACTTTTCAAACTTTAAATTTAGAGTTTATATGCACATTTAAATATATTAATAAATAAATGTACATTATACAGCCATTAATCACATACACTTTCGATTTTGAACATTATGTCAAATATTTAAAGATATACTTGCTGGTTTCTTCTGGAGTTTCAGAATTACAAAGAATACGGTTCACTTCATATTTATCAATGATCAATTTGATAAAGAGGACAATTAGGGGGCCATTAAAATATCAAAAAATATTTGGAATCACCCTGTAAAATAAAATCCACAAAATGATCTACTGCTACATCATACAAATATGTGAATATTGTTCAATATGTGTATTCATTTGTATAAGAATAGCACATGTATTCATTGATATATAGCAATTTTTTAAAAAACATTTAAAAAAATTCTTGCACTTATTATTATATCATAAAGGTTTTTCAATCAAATTTAATGCCCGTTTAAGAAAGTTTGGCAAAATGTAGTGGAAACAATATAGTGCAATTGACATATACTAAACTTTTAATGAAATATGAGCAGTTGTAATGTTTTTTTATCTGTGTATAGGCAAAAAATAATTTTTTTTTTCTTCTTTTTTTCACGATTTAATAGTCATAGGTATGGAATAACCTATATAAAAAATACAATCAAATATCATGAAAATTCAGAAAGATATTGGTGATAGAGTGAGCTGATTTTGAGCCTTTCTCTAAAAACAACTGAATGATAAGAGATTTTCCATTATTGTCATTTTTGATTTTGATTTTTTTTTTTTTTTTTTTTTTTTTTTTTTTTTTTTTTTTTTTAAATTTTTTATTAATGTTATAGCTTTTCTTGGAAAACCATCAGAACAAATCTATTCCAAGAAAAAAGAAGTATCAAAATTGAAGCATTTGTTCTAAATCTACTTATTGACATTCAATAAGTACTAATTACCTTCTGGAAGTTAGTTAATAAAAAATGACAATTTGTGGAAAATCCCATATCATTCAGCCGCTTTTAGAGAGCAACTAAAAATCAGCTCACTCTATTCCTAATATCTTTCTGAATTTTCATGATATTTGACTGGCTTTTTTATATGCGTTGCTTCATAGAATTGATTATTAAATCATGGAAAAAAAAAAAAAAAAGTTCACACATGCACAGATAAAAAATGTTTCAAACAACTACCCATTTTTCATCAAATTTTTAATATGTTTATATTTTAATTGCACTATATTATTTCTATTACATTTTGCCAATCTTTTTTAAACTGGTGTTAAATTTGGTTGACAATCCTGCATGATCTTAAAAAAAATTACTTTATCTCTATAAACATACTGTATATTCTTACACAAATAAATACACATATTGTACAATATCCAAATATTTGTATGCTGCAGTGATAGGCCATTTGGCATATTTTATTTTTCAGAGTGATTTTAATTTTTGTTGACCTCCTAATTCTTCTCCTCATTAAATCCACATAGATAAATATGAGGTCAAACATTTTCTTTGTAATCTTGAAGTTCCATAAGAATTCAATAAGTATATCTTTAAATAATTGATAATATGTCTAAAATTGAAAGTGTCTGTTATTGGTTTATTGGTGGAAATTATTGGTGGTATAGTGTTTTTTAATGAAAAAGTTTTTCTGAGATGGTTAAATCAATTTTTGACTGTGTAAGGAACAAAGAATTATAAATTTATCTTGGTGAAGGATATCTTGTAATTAAATTATGTAAAAAAATATTAAAATTTTGTGTAAATAAATTTTTAGAATGAAAAAATTGGAAAAAAAAATGTAGCTCATGATCTAAATATTACTGTAGAAATTATACAATGCATTATGAAAGATTAATGAAATAAAAATAAAAATCATCTGCTTGATGGAAAATGTAACAATAAATATTAATTACCATAAAATTCCGTTAATCCACCCTTCTTGATCAAACGCCCCCTCCCAACTTTATAAAAAATTTGAAAATTTCAAAAAATCCCGGAAAAAAAAAAATTGGAAAAAAAAGGGGAAATTTTATCTAATGATCTCTGAAAAAATGCTAATTTCGCCAAGGAATCACGAAAAATAACATCAAATTTCTTAAAAGGATCTCGAAAAAATCATGAATTTCGCCAAAGTATCGCTAAAATCCTACATTTCGATGAAAGATTGCAGTAAAAACGCGAATTATGTTAAAAAATCTAAAAAAATTACAAATTATGTCAAAAGATTGCAGAAAAATCATGAATTTCTCAAAGGATCGCCAAAAAGAATGCACATTTTGTCAAAAAAATTCTTAGAAAAAACAGCAAATATGTCGTATCTATAAATAAACGGTTAAAAAATCGCGGGAAAAAAATGTAAATTCTGTCGAAAAAACACAGAATAAAGGAAAATTTTTTTTTAAAAAAAAGGCCAAAAAAGCACAAATTCTATTAAAAAAATCTCGAAAACACTCACATTTCATCAAAAAATCATGGGAAAAAAAAAAAAAAAAAAAAAAAAAAAAAAAAAAAAAAACTGCAAACTTTTTCAAGTATTGCAAAAAAAACTGCAAATTCATCAAATATCACGATAAAACCTTGCAAATTCACTATTGCAAAAAAAAAAAAAAATCCTGCAGATATCTTGCAAAAAATGAAAATTTTGTGAAACGATTGCAGAAAAATTCTGTGTAAGCGCCCCCCCCCCCCTCTAATTATTTTAAGATTTTTCTTCACATTTTGGGGGAGCGGATTAACGGTATTTTACCGGTACTCACTTGAACATTAAATCATCTATAGCTAAAATTTTTATTGTAAGCACAGTAGATATTATTGATGTCTTCAAATTAGTAAATTAAAATAATATAAAATTCACATGTTAAAACATTTTTATATTGATTCATAAAATGTTTTTTTTTCATATGTATAAATTACCTCTATCAAATTTCTAAAATAGAATATAATTATATTATAATGAACAAATCAATAGGAAATATCTAAAAATATAAGAAATATTTGTATATGTTTTAAGATCAGAATAAACATGCCATTTTTGCAAAGTAATTAATTTATTGTAAAATATTAGTACAGGGATGAGATTGCTGTGTTTTTCTTGCACACCTGTATAATCTTAGAGAAAATGTTATTTTATTTAATCAGAAAATACTACAATTTAGCATAACATTTTCTCTAATTTTGTATTGGAATGTCAAATAAGCAGAGAAATCTCATCCCTGTGCATAGTAAAAAGAGGTACTCTGCAGACTGCTATTATCGTATAGACCCCTTGCACGTGACGTCACATGCTTCATCTGGCGCCCAAACATAAGGCAAATGTGGTGTTTTCACATTTGTAAAAATAATTATTTGCGCTTCGTTTTTTAAGTATTTAGAAAATTAATGCAAGAATAAGAAAAATCAAAATTAAACAGAAAGATTACACGTGCTTTAAACGGCAAACGGGGAGTTATGATGTTTTGTTTGGGCTCCAGATGTGCACCAGATTAGATTATCAGCCGTTGGTGTGACGTCAATGCAAGGGGTCAATAAATATTGTTTTCTATAAATCATTAAAAGTAATGACTATTAACATCTTATTTGTGTGTGTGTGTGTGTGTATATATATATATATATATAATATACTATTCATATAAATTGTTAAAATATAAAAACAAAATTATTATATTCCACACGAATTCTGAGGAAAATTAAGTGATATGAAGATGTCATTTATGAAAAAGCTTTATTTTTTGAATGTTTAATAAGTGAAATTTCACATTACTACTGAGTGTAGAACCAACTTAGTCAAAAATATCCAAGCCGGGGATCAAACCCAAAACCCTTGGAATTGCATGCCAAGTGCACTACTATTTAAGCTACGAGGACAATGCCCAGCTTAGCATTTTTCATTACATATGTTGATAAGGCTGCAATTCGCAGCATTTGATGGAAACATTCTTCATGAGCACACAATTCTGCGGCATAACATGATAGACAAACAATCCCAGCATCAGTTAATCCCATATTTTAATTAATTTCTTCAATTGATTTGCAGTAGTGAAATTACACTTGAAATTCTTGAATCTTTAATACGTGAATTTTCGCATTGCTACTAAGCATGGAACCAACTTAGTGGAAAATGTCCAAGCCGGGGATCGAACTGGGAACTTTTGGAATAGCACTCCAAATGCTCTACCATTTAAGCTACGAGGATGATGTCCAGCTTAGCATTTTTCACTGCATGTTTAATACATGGCCCAGACTGTTTTCACCCATTTGGAAAATTTACATCCATTGTAATTTATTTACCAATTGAATAATCATGTTATAAATTTATCTAATACTTAATATTTTTCATGTTTTAGTGTGATATTGCAACATATTAACCAAATTTCTTCCTTTCTATAATGCTCAATAGGGTGTTTTTTAAACAGAAGGTATATGGTGTATACCCCCATATATCATCCATTACATCTGTAGTTATGCTGTGTTCCATTTTTGATTCTTTTCTGTCCCTCTTGAAGTCTGATTTATTAATTGATTTCTTATTTCCTTTTTATTGCTATTATACCAGTGTATATATTAGTTTAAATGTTGATTGGAATCTTTATTTAGAATATTATGAAAACTAATATTTTTTGATGTTGTATTGTATAATGCCACACTTAGAATTGGTTTTCTATTGTTTATTTGTTTATTTATTTTTTAGCCATCCATACAGCCCTGATGAATAAGAACATTATCTGATATGTATCAAGTCAAAGTATAGTTGCAAAAAGTTAAAAGTACAGTATATAGCAGCTGTACAGTGATTTCCATTGTTATGTAAAATATTCAATCATTTTAAAGAACTTCCTGTTTTTATGTTTAATTTGTGTATTGCATTAACTTTGAGTGTTTATATATATTCGTACATTTATGAAACTTGTTAAAATTTAAACTGTTTAAAAAAACATTAAATGTTTTTCCCATAAGTTTTTTTGTTTCATGTTTATTTACTGGTCATAAATGTTACAAATACTGTTAAATGAAAATAAAACTTTAAATGCATGTTGTGTTACAATTTATTTCATTTGAAACATTAATTATTACATTTTGTAAGTAAAGGAAGGAAAAAATAGAAACCATTATATTTTTATTGCAAATATGTTTTCATAATTTGTAGTTAAAAAATAAATAAATAAGCATGCTATCTGCTATTGTTGTTATATTAGATCTGCATGCATAATTTATTCAAATTTATTCGAAAGTCATTTAAATAAATTCCTCTGTTGCAATTCAAGTAAATGTTTAACCCTTTTTTGTCAACTTTATTTTTTGAGAGTGATGTCAATTTATTAGTGGGGCCATTCTGCTTTTCTGAGATTAATGTATCATTTAAAGGTGTCAACATCAGTATTGAAATCACAAGTAAACTTGCATTACACCTTTTTCTGGGGGAACTACTGAAATAATTACTACCAAAATTATAAAAATAACAGTACTGAAATCATTTTAGTTGTTATAGAGAAATGTTTCTTAGCTGTATTATCCATAATTTCACATCTGATGTCATCCCCATAACGCAATCATTCAAAATGTGTGAATTTTTGGAATATCAACACATATCTTTTTAAATGTGAATGTCATATTCACTGGTGCCAGTTTCTGATCAATGGATTGTGATGAGGTGAATTGAGTTTTATGTTATTGAAAGATATAAAGTTTAAATCTATAGTATAATTGTTTAAAAAATATGCTAAAAGTTAAAAAAAAGTTGCAGTTCATCATAGAAACAAAATAAATAGTAAATCCTTCCATGCAGTGTATTTCATAGAGTTTGTTTTTGTTTTCTTGGGATAGAAAGGCTGGATGGGGTGATCGTGGTTACATGTATCTGTGATATTCATTACTTTTTCCTTTATGATATTTTATAGGGTATTCCACAACTAACCAAGCTAGGTTTTTCTTAATTTTTTAACCAATGTGTTTATATTTGCAAAATTTATGTAAAAATAAAACTTTAAATTGCCAAATTATTAAAAATAATTTTCAATGTTATGGTAATCTATATTTATGATCATTTGGAACCTTGAATAAAATGAAAATTTATGCATTTTATTTATATGTTTTGGAAATCAAATTTGATTTTTTATTTATTAAAAGGCAAAATTTTGATGAAAATCGATATGAAATTTAGAAAAAAATCTGTAAAATATTAACTGTTCAAGAGATTTAAAAAATCTTACAGAAATTTGTTTATAATAGTGTTTTAAGTGATTAAAATGCAAAAGCAAGAAAATATCTCAAAAATTAAAACACGGGGAACATTTTAAAATTTCGTTTAAAAATTAAAAGTTTTTTAAAATTAAAAAATTTTAATAAAATTAAAAAAATTTTTTGAAGTTGTTCTATATGCTTTTGGTGAAATGTATATATGCATAAAATTTCATATTGCTATGATAAACATCAGCCGTCCTTTTAAGTCGAAAATAGCAGCAATTGAATGATGCTACTCACCTATGATTCTAAATGAAATGCATGAGAAGCCCATTCACATTTCATTCAAATATCTATGGATAATGTTTAAAAAGCTTGGCATACATACTTTCATTCTCAAGGTCTTAAATGTGAAAGAATAATGAAGATATCAAATTATCTTTAAAAAGTTATTCAAAGAAGGATTTATTTCTATTCCTATCCAACATATTTATTGTTGTATTTTAAAAATTTTTCCCTTTGTACATGCAAATGATACATGTGATACAAAATAATTAGCGTATTTTATGGAAGAAACGCTGCAGTGTTTAGTTTATGAGTTTAAAAGTATTTTTTGCTCAAGTGCGTCATTTACGATTTTTTTGCCTCGCGCTTGTAAAATTGTGATAAAGTAAAAATTCCTTATGATCAGTTGGTTCTCAAGTCATTTGGTCAACAATGCGAAGATTTCTGATTTTGCCAATAGTGAAAACTGTGACATTTTCGATGATGATACCAAACCATATAAGTAAACAAAGAAAATTACAACTCTTCCATTCAAATATTGAGGATTCAGGTTTTGAGGTCTTCAAATAGAAACTAAAAAATAATTAAAGGAGTGCAATGTATGTTGCATTGACCACTTTAAATATGTGGGACACTTGAGGAGAGGGGGAGATCTACATCCTACGCTGGCTGTGGATAGTTTTATTACCCATTGACATCTCCTTAAATTAAAATAAATAAGTAAATAAAAATATTTAAAATCTGATTTAAATATTATAAACAAAATTTCAGAATCATAAGTTATTAAAAATGAGGCATCTTACACTGTTTAGAAAACTTTGGTTAAAGTTAGTTCAATGAGACAATTGTTAGGATGTGTAAATATTTTCAGGCAATCTCAAAAATTCTGATTATTATCTTAAGTAAATTTAATTAAATATCAATCTATTCAAAAAAAAAGCAATTTTAATTCTCTGGAATTTTATTAATAAATCAAATAATTTTAATATTTTTCAGTTTAAACATCGGAGCTCTCTGTCATAACGTAATTGGAACAAACTAAAAATTTTTTTTCTAAATTATTTTATTATTAACTATTAACTCCTAAAACTATATTAATCGATTTTATTTTCAAATATAAATCATTTTTACATTATTACCCAATTCTTTAAACCGTTAGTTTGTAATTTATGCATTTTTAAATTTTGGCGCGATCACTTATTTTTATTATCAAAAACTGGCTTTTTCTCAATTTCAAGTTCGCCATTTACAAACCTGCCCCTTCGCGTCCCGTCATTGATGATTCATCGTGATCGAGATTGTTCCAGAGGCTTCCAGTGCCTTCCATTCTAACACCTCCCACGTAAAATTAGGGGAATCCCCTGATAGAAGCTTCGAGAAAACGCTTCTGATTGGTTGGGAGTGGCGTCAGTGACCAGCACTGAAATTTTTCGCGGGCGATTCGGGGAGATTCGAAAAAATTATCCAAGCGAGCAGGACGTAAAAGAAGATTGGGGATTTTTCTCCCCGCTGGACCATCGGGTCCAGCGTCGGCAAAAATGTTTTTTTTTCTAATTTGGCAGAGGTTCCTGTTATTTCAAGAGATGATTTTAGATATTTTCACAGGATGATCGTCTTTACAGTTTTGCATAACAAGATTTAATTTTTTATTATCTTCGCTTCAAATATTAAGTAAAAGTATCTCCAGCCTAGCTCGTAAATTTCCTTATACTAAGATAATAGTGATTCTCCCGTCATCCGAGCTAACTACTTCTGTTTGATCAATTTGCTGACAACTCCAGAGTCTTGGAAATTTCTAGCGGACATCGTGTGAACCTTCGTGAATGAAATATACCTATTTAAATGCAGGCAATCGATACAATGGATCAACGCCAGACGTTGTCCACCTCCAAGGCCTGATATCACTGGATTTCAACACAAGTCTCACCGGTGTAGCGAGGATCAACTGAACCCCGGCCAACATCATTTATTACTGGCAACACAGTGGAGGTGATTATAAAGTATCAGACTAAATGAACTTATGCGAACTGTAAATCGAACATTCAACTAGATATATCTTACAAAAATTTTAGTTTTTCTGTAAAGGAATGCATGGCCATGTTCTCCACAATTTATTATCTTGCCAATCTTGAATAAAAGCTGTAATTTGTAAGTAGAAAAATAGTGTCTTCCTTGTGAATGCTGTTTGGGTGAGTGTTTTATTATTTTTCTTTTCCTTTTATTTTAGGTAACATTTAACAGCTTGTTGAAGTAGTTGAATTAATTTTACTTGCGGCACAACGCTTAATTTATGTACTTCCACTTTTCGACACGCGCTGCTATCTGTATTTGAGGAGTCTGCTTCCGGGAGATATACTATTTGAGCTGACTTGTCTGTTTTGATGAGTTCAGCTGCCGAAATATCGCTCGGATCGGGTTCCCCAAATACAACCCCATAGCATTAATGTCGACAAAAGTTGTGTTCCCACAAGTGTGGTGATTACGATATTTTTAAGTTTATACCGATCAATTTTGAGGAGTTCTGCGTTTCTTCCAAAAAATATGGTAATGACAAAAACTTTTATTGGATAGAACAAGTTGTGATAGTAAAATTTGACGCAGTTTCTTTTCAGAATCTGAACAGTTTTCACAGTACAGTCGAACACCATTTATGGTGAATCAACGAACGAAAATTTTGGCCCTGCCGTTTTCATATTGTATTTAATGCTGCTTTATTCTTTTATAGCGAACCTCCGAAATCTTAAGAATCGGTTATAGCAAACATTTTTTTCTAGTTGATTCATGATTTTACTTTTTTGCAGTTGTGAAAAAAGGATTTAAACTCTAAATTTACAAGAAAATGCAAAAATGCATGCCGGCTAGTGAGACATGGTGCAAACTAGATTTTAGTCAATTTTAATTCATTAATGATCATATTTAATAGATTTTACGGTTTTCTCTTAGTACATCATTATTGAATATATAGGTAGCAGTTAATAATGTGCACATTTTGTGAGCACTAAATTTTTTTTTAACGGTATGTATATAGCGAACAAAACTTTTGGTCCCTTGAAGTTCATTATAATGGGGTTCAACTGTATTTCCACCATTTGATAATTGTTATAAACAACTTTATGATTTGAAGCACCTTAACCTCCATCTCACCTGAATATCATATGAAATTCTTAACCTAGCTATAAAACGTAGTGTTTAAATTTGATTTTCAACTAAATTTTATTTTGAGAAACATGGGTTAGTCCAGTCCTTAAAATATGTTCCCTCTCTCAACAGTGTACATTTCCTGACACTTTCTAGGACTTACTTTTATGCATGTGCGAAACTAGCAAGTATGATTATTGAAGTGATTTATAAACAAGAAGCGTTTTGAGATGTGTTCGTAATTATATAAACACATAGCACCTATTGTTGTCTGGTTCATCTGTCTGCACATAACAGCAAGGTTTGACCTTTTATATAATCACTATAGAATTTTGTCAGTATCTTTTCAAATGTTATGAAAAATTAAACCAAAATTTAAAATATATTAATAAATGTTTTTTTCATTCTATTAAATCCTATTGTATAATTAATTTAGCGATGTCTTATGACAGGTAATGATTCTGGGTTGCTGTGGTGATTATACCTTATTTAAGATAGTCATTATTTCCATATTACTGAATTTAATAAATTTTAAATTCATGTATTTTTGCATATGAGTGCAACGGTTGTTTTAACAAGATCTGAATACTTATAAACTAGTTATAATATGAACATGAATGCATCTCATTTGCCACATTTGAGGTACTATTTCCGACTTGTTTATATAGATATATTTTTTTTTCAATGTATTTATTGTTTCTTGATTCATAAGTGATTACTGCTTATATTGATTGATAACTTTTCTCAGTTTCCTGCATTTGCAAATTCGTCTCAAATCACGGACTTTGACTACAATGTCTGAAAAATCCTTCCCTTTTATAGAAAAATGGAAAACACTATTCAACATCATAATTTCTGAATAAGAACTCTTTCTAATTTTATTCATTTATAAATAAAAAAAATTCTTGAACGTGTCAGAAAGTAGCCAATTTGGACTACAGAATAATCTTAAATGTCAAAACCTTGTTTTATGCCATATAGAATATATTTTTACGCACAAAATATAATAGCATTTTAATTATATCAATTTACAGAATGATTTAAAAAATTTTGTGAGCATTAGATACTCTGTTGAATAGTTGCTTAAAAAGTATTTAAAAATGCTTTCCCAGAAGCTCTATTTAAAACTTATTTTAATCCTTCTAAATAATGAATTGAAATTAATAGTAAAAAATTTAATTTGACGGTTGAGAATCAGAAAGATATATCAAGAAGTTTAGAACAGTACCCATATTTAATTACATATTTCATTATATTACTCAAAAAATATTTGATGTGAAACACAATCTTTTTACATCATTCATATACAAAATTTCGGATCCCCCCCCCCGCATTTGAAGTTAAAAACTAGTTGTTTGTTAATATAAGAATTTGTATTTAAGGGATGGCAACACTATTCCATTACTTTGCATTAGCTTGTGCTCTTTCATTAATGGTTTCTCACATTTCCCGCTCAACAACGCGAAAGTTTCTTACTCATTTTAAATGTGAAGGCATAAAACTAGCATACCTAACTGTTGAAGCGAATTAGAATCGAATTGCATTTTCCACTGTTTGGTTAAATAAGTTACTTAGCAAGTTATAAACTATTCTTGCTATGTGACAATTTTTTTCCATTTCTCATTGGGAATGCTGTTCAAAACACCCACTTTGACTGTATATTCGGTAAAATATTTCGTTTTTATTAAAGTAAGGTAAAACGTAATTCGCTTTTTCTCATTTGAGTTTCTAATTAAGAATACCTATCAATTTCATGTGTTTTTGAACAGAAATGAAATGCGGAATGCGTCCCGCAATAGCTCTTTTAGATTTACGAACCTTGAAAGATAACAAACTAATTAAAAGAAAAAATAATTGCATAAAGAAAAATAGAAATTGATTATCAGTTTATTATAAAAAAAGGAAAACTTAATTTCTTAAAAACTTTATTATTGTCTGAGCGAAGCGAAGTCTTATACTTAGAGTATGTAATGATATTAAAAGTCAAAAAAATTCTTTCGTCAAGCAGATCTCAAAAAGTACTTGTCGGATTTTGATTCTGTTTGTACCATTAGGTACCTATGGAGGTAATCTGGTGAATGCACCACCTACGAAAAATTAGTTCCAAATAGTTTAAAAGTTATATTAAAAAAACTGATAAAAAAGCACAATTTATTTGCATACGTCGCAGAAATTTGGTGTGCGTCATTTTTCACCGGCTGCATATTTTTGAAGAGAACCGAATCAGAGTGTATGGATTAAATAGTAATTGTTTGAGCGAAGCGAAGGCTAATACACATAGTACGTAATGATATTAAAAGTTAAGTATAATTCTTTCGGCAAGTAAATCTGAAAAAATACATGACGGATTTTGAATTTGATTGTACTAGAAGGTACCTATGAGTGTAACCTACTGAATGCACCTACTCTCAAAAATTTGTTCCAAATAGTTTAAAAATTATATTAAAAAACTGATAAAAAAATACGATTTATTTGCATACGTCTCAGATACTTGATGTACGGCACTTTTCACTGGCTGAATGTTTTTGCTACATTCCATTTTACACATGCAAATTAGGAAAAAAATTCTTTCGTGTTTAAATAAAATACGAGTTTGACATAAGAGCTTTAGATATTACTTTTAATCATAGAATATATTCTGTTATTTTGTTTACATAGATTACTTAATATTATTTCTCATTAAGCAACCTGTGTTCCCCAACGATTATTGCTCTATTGCATGCATTCTATTATGGCTACATTTTATGAAAACATATACATGATGCAGATGTCACACTTGCACCAAGTTAATGCGATTGCAACAAAATGGCGATTTCATGTCTCACATGGTAACCCGTTTATTTTGTTCCATCACTTTATTTAAAAAATAAACAATGGTGGAAGCAATAAATATACAGTTATAAATAATAAACATAATAATAAATAGAATAAAAAGTATAAATATGACAAAAAATCGTATTAGAGAAACATTCAAAAATTTTCACCGAAACAAAGTTTCTACCAATTTACGGGAGAAGAAATCGCGTCACGTAGTGGATATATGACATCCGTGCTATATTTATACGTAAAAATAATATAAACGTTCATCAGGTTTATTTATGTAACTGTTCCTATCTATTTGCAACAAATATCACTTTCTGAAGTCTCCACAGGACGAAGGTTTATAAAAACGCCAAGGTAAAAATAATATTGGAAAAGTACCATGAAATTAGAGTAGGTATATCATATACGGATCGGGTTTGGGGAAAATTTGGCGAAAATCATTTTTGAATATGAGTTACAAATCTATTTTTCAATTATTTTGTATTATTTTAAAAATAAAATAATAATAATTAAAAACACAATTAATTAATAAAGAAAGAAAAATTATTTATATAATTTGATAAATAAACAATAATAACCGGGTTACCAAGCCATGCAAAATAATGATATTTTGGCGCCAATCATGCGAAAGCAGCGCCGTGCAAAAGGGGCAATCGACCTGATCGCGGAAATATATGGGGAGCCAAATTTGTACTACTAACGTCATTTTTGGCCTGTTACAAGAAAAAGGTTATTTGGGAGGGTGCCAAATTGAAACAGTTTCTTGGCACAGTTTTCTCTTCGCACGCCCATGTGCTGAAAAGTTCTATATTCTTTTCTAGCATTTTGGCGAGCATTTTAAATTATTTATTTTACATTAAATGAATCGATGCGATTTCAATATTCAGCTTTGGGTTTGAATTTTTAATACTTTCCAACAAAATTGAAAATTGTTTATGCATTTGGTTTGTCTGTCCGCCTGTCCTCGCTCTAATGTCCGTAAATATATGCTTTTTTTAATGCAATTGGTAAACCTTATTAACGTCCCCTAAGCATGTTTTATATTGTATATGATGCTTGTTAGATTAAAATTTCTTTAGAGGAGCACCCTAAAGAATTTGATTACATTATGGTCTATGGGAAGAAATGTTTACAGAGTATTTTAATGACATTACCCTATTGAGATGGATTGAATCTGATATAAATCACTGAGTTTCACAACGATTACGTTAGAACAGGATATTCATAGCATTTTTAATCCATTTATCGGGAAACACAAAAGAAATCAGCTACAATGCTGTCTTTTAGTAACAATTGCTGAGATGAGTTTCCAATTTTTACATATGCTTTTAAATTTAACTATTTTTAGGTACATTCGTAATTGTATAAATACGTAGCATCTACAGTCGTTGACTGATCCGTCCGTCTGTCTACTTATCCGTCAGTATGTCCACATACAACAGCACAAAAACTATCCAACTGAATCGTTTGAAATTTTAAATATATATTTGGCGCCGAATTTGTTGAGTCATTTAAAAGTATTCCGTTACATTATGGTCGATGAGTTGAAATATTTTTAAGTGGTTTTTAATTATAACACCCGTAGAAACATAAAGAAATCGATATGCATTTATGAAGGGCACTAGAATATAAATTTTGTAGAATATGCCACAGAAAGAATACTTATTACTCATTTAGAGAGTACCATAAAAGAATTCCGAAGCATAATGTTACGTATGTATGTGAGTGTGTGTGTGTGTGGGGGGGGGGGGGGGCGTTATTTTTTTCCAATCAAAAGATTTTTATTATAGAATCATTTTTTCATTTGACAGTACAAAGTCTTTTAAATAGTAATTTATTCAGGTAAAACTGCATAATGGAGTTCACTTTGGCGTATTGAGCCTGCATGTTTTGCTGAAAAAATGTGTTCAAATTTCTAAATCACTTGTGATGATACTTTGATAGCTCAAAGATTATGCAGACGAGGTATTCAAATCTCATGTCTATCTTATATTACAAATATTGGAAATTCCTTTTATTTAACGCATGCTAAAGCGAAATATTGCTCAACTCCTTGAGAATGGGTTTGAAAAGAAACGAAAACAGCGTATTTAGGGGCCAGCATGCAATACCTATTTAAATCCAATTGATCGTATCTGGAACACATTCAAACGACGCATCGCATTCCTTTGGCGTTTTCGCGATTTTTATGTACCACTTTTAAAGAGTGCCTAAATTCTTATCGAGCACCTCATCGCATCAATAGAAATCAGATGTCGATATTATACTGTTATATATATTAACTATTCTGTATTAACTATTTAAGGGGTTCACACACCATATAAAAAATTCTCTCTTTCTTTTCAACCATCATGATTTGTGCCATTTTTACGTACTAAAATTGGTGTAGAGTGTCTGTTTATCTTCTTGGCGTAATTTCAGAGAGTTCAAATTCCGATACAAGATTTGGCGCAGCATGTCCCTGAAGGGATTTTGCGCCATTAAACCCTATACAATCAACCAACCGATACAAGATATTTTAGTGTTTTATTATGTACATTACTTTTAATATATTGCGTACGTTCAATTTTATAACCACGCATGGCTGTTTTGCATAGTTTGCTTCCCTCTTTTTTAACCGTGTATACGAATTTATATAGAATATTTTGTAATTGTATAGTTCAATTTGGTCATTTTCGTCATTTGAACTTGTGGCAGTATATGGTCAATTAAAGGTAGCGTCGTATTTTTTCTTTTACTTTTTGCAAGTTATTATTAAATCTATATTCTCAGCAATATCGCTCAGACTAATCCCTCCGAGGGAAGGGAAGTCCTAGTATTAAATATGAAATAAAGAAATATTGGCGGAATAGTGCTGCCATCTTTTATAAGACAGGCAATTTATTTCAGAAATAAAATTGTTTCACATTATTTACAAAAGATGGCAGCACTAGAAGTTGATGCCTCGGTATTTGAAACGTATCGTGTGTATGATCAGCAATCTTTTTTATATTGTGTAATCAGGAAATAATCGGTTGCTTTATTAAAAAAATTTCAAGTTAGAATTACGAAATCGGGTTAATAAAATTATAATACTAATAAAAACATTGCTCAAATGAATTAGATATTAATGCCTTGATTCGTTTTTATTGGAGAAAGATTAATTTATCTGACTAAATTGAGAAATTGAAAGAATAACTTAAAAAATGAAGGTCTTTCCCCTAAAATATTCATTAAATATATTACATTTTAAAAAAATATTTTATAGGATGCATATTTTCTACAGAAAGGGACAAAAAGTTACTTAAAGAAACATAGAAGTTAGAGGAGTAAAACAACAATTAAAGGTAGTAAAAACAATAGGGGTAAAAATAATAAAAAAATTTCTGCTCAATTTTATTTTCAACTGGTTGATTTGCTCGGTAGGGCCGAAAGTAAGGGGGGGGGGGGATATGTGACCCAGGCGCCGAATGAAGATCTTTGGTGTCGATTTTTCTCATGTGTATGTTTAATACGGTATTTTTAAAATCGTCCTATCTGAGTTATGCCAAAGTTTGGGAGAATTTAACAAGTTGGAAATTGCACGTTAAGCGTAGAAAATGAGGTGCGTTCGTACGATAACGAAGTTTTAAAAATATTACTCTCATATACAAATCTCATAAAATTGTAAATAGTGAATTACAATTAAAACGCTCATCAAACAATGTTCACCTTATACTATTATGTAATGGAATGCTTTTGTGTGGCCTTGTAAATCAATAATAAATGTTCTTTGCACCACAAATGATGTAAAATGTATATTGTGATATGTACTTTATAGCTGCATACAAATTTTATTAAGTTCGAATGAGTGTAACACCACTAAAATGCATTTGAAACATTTTTTCCCATTGACCGTAATGTAATGGAATACTTTTGATTGTCCCTGTAATTGATCTATTCATCCGATTTCATAAAATTTGAAGTAACTCGACAAAGGTATGTAATAATTATGTATTCTAAATTTCAAACGTATAAAATACACTTGAAACTTTTTTCCCATTGACCATAATGTAATTGAATACTTTTGATTGCCCCTGTAATTGATCTATGCACCCGATTATCAAAAAATTTTAAATAACTCGACAAAATTATGTAATAATTATGTATTTTAAATTTCAAACGATTAAAATGCATTTGAAACTTTTTCCCCATTGACCGTAATGTAATGGAATACTTTTGATTGCCCCTGTAATTGATCTATGCATCAGATTTTCATAAAATTTGAAATGACTCGACAAAATTATGTAATAATTATGTATTTTAAATTTCAAACTATTCCGTTGGGTAGTTTTTGCGTTGTTATATGCGGACAGACGGACGGACTGAACGACCACTATAGGTGCTACATAATTACGAATGCACCTAAAAATGATTTAGTATTAGGATCCTACATAAAGCGGAATTGTTTTCGATTCCTTTTGCAAAATTTTAATGAATTAATATTTGAATAAGAATATTACATAGTTAAATATTATATATTTTACATTATGTCGGTTATTAGCAAATTAGTAAAATTCTCTTTGTAAATATATTTGAACCAGGATTAGCCAATCCCGTCCAAAACTTGTTTTTCCCATCCCACAGAGAAAAACTGGTAAATCCTGGAAAAAAATGGCAAATACTAGGAAAAAGTGGTAAATACCAGGAAAAACTTTAAAATGAAAATACCTAAGAAATATTTTGGCTTTCTGGATCTCATGTGTAAAATTAAAGTTATAAATATATAGTTATTACAAATTTCCCTTAGGTTTAAAATTATTCTGTAGGAAAGACATATAAATTATTGCATAAAACCTTTTTTTTTTTTTTTTTTTTTTTTTTTTTTTTTTACATAAAAATGATTTTCTAAATATACATTTTAGAATACAATAAAATAAAATTATTAAACTTAAAAATATCTGTATCATCGAGAAAAACAAAAATTATTTGTTAAATTTAAATAAGAATTTTATTCACTTGTTAAATTGACCTATTAAAGACTTAACAATTTTGCTTTGGTGTAATAATTACACACAAAACGTTCTTTTACATCAGCAGTACCAGAAATTCACCATATTTGTATCAATAGTAAATAAACATTCAATTATAGATAAAGAATCTGGTAATAAAAAATAAGAATTCTGTTATAAACAAGAATCTGATCAATCAATAAGAAACAAAATTATATATCTCATCTGAACACGCACATATATCTTTTTTTTATAACGCTGATAAAATGAATCATAAAATAATAAGGTATACTGTTAAAATAATGAGGTATATTTCCCCAAATTCCTTGAAATTATCCAAAAAAAGCAAATTTAAATATTCGCACCACTAGTAACTTTTTTGCAATTTTCTTTTCCGAAGACGTTATAAACACTATTTCATTTGTAGTATGGCAGAAGAATTTAAGTAAAACTGGAATAGATACGGAATTTCTCCAATTAATGGGAGATCTTCATGGATGTCCTGCATCATCAGTATATCTGGAGTGTTTTTTCTTCTTCTTCTTTTTTTTTTTTTTTTTTTTGGTTGTTGTTATATGATGCTAAAATTCAATGTGAAAGTGGACGATGAAGAATATGAATAGTAAATGTTTAGAAATCTGTGTGTTGTGAAAAAATTTAAATAAATGCCCTCCACTGTCCATTTTTGTAGATCTTTTTTCTTTTTTTAATCTTTCAGGCAGTTTACTTAAGACTCAATTTTGACATTAATTTTTTTTTTTTTCAATTATATCTATTTTTAATAATCAGTTTTTTTCCATGCGGAAAAAACATAGTATTTCCCAGAACGGTAAATACCGGTTTTTACTATCATATTTACTAGGGGTGGGAAAAACCTTGCCAACCTCGATTTGAATGGTATTCAAAACTTTACAATTTATTAAAGGGAAAGTCGATGTTTAACGAAGCAAACTTAAACTAGATGAGGAGGTTTAATCAAGGGCTAAAGCTCTATTAGCTTTACCCAGCGAAGCACGTGTGACATCTTCATTTTATAATCGAAGTAATTGTACAGATTATTTACAGTTATTTTCTTCACAGGAGAATAATCTCATAGTCTGCGGAAGTTGTAATGAGAAATGCAGGGCCGTGCTTAGGACTTTGGCGGCCCTGGACGAAATATATTTTAGCGGCCCTTTTTTCTGAAACCTTTTAAATGGATATAAAAGGTTATAAATTGTACAAATGTATCATAAGAGTGAAATTAGTATGCACTTGGGTGCAAAAAAGCTGTCATAAAATTATTACAATAATAATAATAATAAATAAATAAATAAATAAATAAATAAATAAAATTTCCTTTGCACATCAGTATTTATAATAATCATATTGGGTTACCTTCATTTCCTAGATATTATTCAGAGTAAATTTCAGATCATCTGAAATTCCCATGTTTTGGCATCAGAAATCGTACATAGGATAATATAATACATCTGTCTAAAATGAAATTAATTCTATTACCCATAGCATGATGTAGATGTTTTGCCACATACATTTATAGATAACCTATAGACTGAATTTAATTTCTGCCCAGGTAGTCGAAATAAAAAAAAAGTAATTGCACAACAGAATTTGTGCAACACTTTTTATTTATGAAACTTTTTGAATATACTAAATCAGCTACTTATACATCACATTTTTTTTTCTTTATTAGCAACAAATTTATCTATTAATTTTGAAAAAAAAATTAATTGCCAAATAGTTTTCAATCAGTAAGAACGAGAGCAGAGAGAAACATTCATCCAGCATAGGGGTTGATCTTATATACGCCTTTATAAGTTTTAACTTTGAAAACAAGAGTTTTGCTAATCCAGTGGTTACAGAAATAGTTAGTAAAATTCTCAATGCAATGACACTATTCAGCACAATTCCTAAAATCTATGCCTGAACAAATATTTCACGGTTTCCAATATAGAATTTACATCACTTGAACTAACATCATCAGCTTCTTAAGAAAATTGATTTTAAAACTTTTTTTGTTAAGTGATAATGATAAACGTGGAAAGTCATTTCTCCAACATTCAACGCATGAGCTTCAACTAGTTCCCTTGTGGAAATTTGAGCATTAGAAAGACTATTTTCTTTATAGTCTTTTAAAATTTGAAGCATATTCAATATTAATTTCAAAGCACAGTCAATTTTCTTACCAGAATGCTGTATTGCTTTGCTAACAAGGCTGAATTGTGTCAAAGTATTGTCTCAAATATACAGTGTCGTAAAACATTGAAAGCTTTTATTTATTTATTTTGCCAATGAAGCTGCTTTTGTTCAACTTTTCATGTCATTTGAAACTCCAGAAACTTCTACTAACGCACCATAAATATCACCAATTTGATAACAAATATCCTTTATTCTTTCAACTCGTTATCAGTACGATAAACTTTATACATTTTTATTAAATTGTTTAATATGTATCATATTTGACTAAAAGCAAGAAAAGGAATGTATATCTGTTGAATAAGTCCGAAGAAAGATTTTTAAATAATAGAAGATCTGGCCATATCTCTTAATACTAGATTAATACTATTTATCTCTTAATACTAGATTCCACTCGGAATACACTTGGAATGAATGATACTTTTGGATTTATTTTTAATATTCTAGTTTGAACACTCTTCTGACAATCACGCACATTTGCTCCATTATCATAGCCCTGTACACAATTTTCGATTGACCTAACTCAGCTAACTTTGTTAAACTTAATCCTAGACTTATGCTATCATCCTCAGTTAAGAACTTTTATAACTTTTGTTTGACGAAGAAGAATATCCATAATTATATACGAAGATATTTATATGTTTAAACAAAAAACAACAACCAAAAAAATCTAACTTTTAACAGATGTAAATTTTCCAAGTGGGTGAAAAAAGTCTAAACCAGATAACCCTATCGTGCCAAATAAATTTGTGAAATTGAATTGGACATAAATTACGACACGATTTTTTCACCCAATTGGAAAATTTACATATGTTATAATTCATTTACCAATTGAATAATCGTGTTGTAAATCAATCTAATGTAATTTCATATGCAGCATTCTCTGCAGTTCCATACATTAGCCTTCGATTTATTCTGTTGAACTGATCCAAAGTGTCAGACCAAATTGTGGGATCATTAAGGTTATTTGGGTGAATTAGTCTTCCAGTGTTCGTCCAGGATGGTTTAGTGATGATAGGGAGATCATTGGCGGCTTCAGCCAATACATCCTTGGTTCAAATCCTGGCGAGAATTTTTTCATCAAATTGGAAAATTTACATCTGTTATAATTCATTTACCGATTGAATAATTGTGTTGTAAATTAATCTCATTTTTATTTTCTTTCTTGTTTTAACCCCTTGGGAACAAGTGACACATACATGTGCCACATAAAGGCTAAAGAATCCTTGTTTGTCCCCACCAATAAAATTTTTCTGTAAAAATTGCCTTATTTAATCGGAACATTTTCCCGATTTAATAAGGCACAAATTTTTGTTTTTAAAAACCAATAACAAAACATTAAACATTTTGTAAAAAAAAAAAAAAAAATGTCGCGAAGGGGTTAAGTATATTTAATGATGAGAGCTGTCAAAATAGATCATATAAAAAAGGTGTTATAGAATGAAAAACTATGCATAGCAAATAAACTCTTTTTTGCAGGTGCGTGTTAGGCTAGATTGTGGTGTGCAGTATCCAAATATATATTTTTTAATTGGTCTTTTTTTTTCATAATAGGGATAGAGAATTATTTCATATTTCGTAAAAGTCTCTTTTTTATCTACGGTTTTCAATTAAAAAAAAAAGCGCAAATAATACTTTTTTTCACTATTTTTTTAAATTAAAAAATATTTGCAAGTTGTCATTAAAATACAAAGAAAAGATTAAAACAATTCTTTATGTGTGAAATGCATTTAATGGTGAATATTACTGCATATTTAAGATAATATTTTTAAAACATTATTTTTAAAATGATTTTCTTATAGCGTCTAAAAAAAACCTTTTTTTGTCTAGAAATTATTATAAAAGTTCAATAGGCAGCAACAATTTTCATTTAACTATTTTGAATAAACTAATTTTAAAATGAGTGATAGTTATTGAATAAAAAATCACGAAAACAACCGATGTTGCGACAGCATTGAATGCGGACTTGAACCGAAAAATCCTTCAGTCAATAGTCAGCGGGAAATAAATGGAAATCCGATTAGAGAAAATCACCACTGATCGAGATAATATAATTCAAGCTTTTGTAACCTGGTACTCTGTTTTTAAGCAAAGAAAATTAGAGTGATCTTAGAACCTACAATATCTGTACGGCGGTGGTGAGCATACTTTGATAGGGGCTGCTTTCTACAAAATTATACTGTTTATTACCTGCATATCAATCCTAAGCTCAGAAGAACATTGACCGGAGAAACAAGTCTATATTCCCAGTGGTTTTATCTTTACTTCAGAAAAGGTTGTCATTGCATTCGATGGTTCTGAGTTGTGTGTCCCCCACATCCCACATTCAAGCTGCACTAGGCAAGCTTAGAACAGATAAATTGGCAATTAAACTGGGAAAATCTTGGAAATTGTTGTAAAAAATTTACAGTTATCGAGTAGAGAATTTTTAAATTTGCAAAAATGATGTATTCGTCCTATTCATCCTATGAAGAGAATATAGAAAGATTCGGTAAAAAATTCCAAGTTCTTTAGAGTAGTAAGCAATTTTTTCTAGTCCTTATGTATAGGTGTAGCATCTATACTAATAAAACAAAATTTAGCTCTGTCTACATGTGTGTGCGTCTGGCTGTGTGCGATGGCTAGCGCAACCCAAATTACGTACGAGACTGAAAAATTTTTTGAGGCTAACCCAAAGTGTCTCATGACACATCTGAGCCTCAGATTTTTAAAATTCTTATAATTAGTTGAATTGTTAATTAACAATAAACACTCTGTTATTAAAAACTCATCTCGTTGCGACAAGGGAAAAATATGGCGCATAATCTAAAGTCGTATTTACGAATCGATTGAAACTGAAGAACGGAAAAAGAAAATTTCGAATGAATTTTGTCATCAATTATCAACCTACATCATAGTAAACTTTAAAACGAAAGACATATTCTGACAAATTATACTATTGCGTCTCAAATGCCGCAGTGATTAAAAAACTAGTCGTTGGGGGACCACCGTAATACTTACCTATCATGGATACGCATAATATAAAATATGAAAATAAAACGCATGTAAACTATTTATAAAATGCTTCGCAATTTCAAAATAAAGTTTAAACGCATATTTAAATAGTTTTAATATACATAGTAATGCTCTATCAATGAATTGCTGATGAGCCGATTTCGACAAATTATGTAAAACTCCAAAATACGCCAGTAGTACCGGATTGCGTAAAAGAGGCATCCTTATAGCTCCAAAAATAATAATCGTATTAAGTAACAATTTACTGCGTCGGATTAAGCGTCTCATTTCCAATTGAAATATATCTTTGAATTGAAATTTGAATCAAATACAGGGTCATGAAAAATCGAAGAATGTGGAAAACAGGATTACAAATATCTCGACAACTAATAATCCGATAGACTTCATTCTTTATGCAAAATTTGTGTTATTTTATTGCCTTATACGTCCCTTCCTTAAAATAAAACATTTCGAAAATTTTTGTATACTTTTCATCAGAACGAACTTTTCGAGAGTCCGAAAAAAATAGTTCCGGATAACCGAGGTTATTGATATTAAATAGGCTTCGTCCCATTCTTGCATATTAAGTACATGCAAAGTTTCAAGTCTCTGTCTCAATTTGTTCGGGAGATAGAGCGGTTACAGACAGACAGACACACAGACGGACGGACGGCATTTTACTTACCCATCATACGTAGTATAGGGTAAGTCTTGCAATCGTTTTGAAAATCGAAAAATTTTTTTGACGGATTTACACGTTTTAGATAGTGGAGATTCCGAAAAACATATTTTTAGAAAAAAAATTTTGCCGTCCGTCTGTCTGTCTGTCTGTAAACGCTCTATCTCCCGAACAAATTGAGATAGAGACTTAAAATTTTGTATGTAGTTAGTATGTAAGAATGGGACGAACCCTATTTAATATCAGCAACCTCAATTATCCGGAACTATTTTTTTCGGACTCTCGAAAAATTCGTTCTGATAAAAGGTATATAAAAATTTTCGAATTTTTTTGTTTTAAGGAATGGACATAAAAGGCAATAAAATAACACACATTTTGCATATAGAACGAAGTCGATCGGATTATTAGTTGCCGAGATATTTGTAATCTTGTTTTCCACATTCTTCGATTTTTCATGACCCTGTATTTCATCCAAATTTCAATTCAGAAGTATATTTTAATTGGAAATGAGACGCTTAATCCGACGCAATTAATTGTTAGTTAATAGAATTATTATTTTTGGAGTTATAAGGATGTTTCCTTTACGCAGTTCGGTACTACTTGAGTGGTTTGGCGTTTTATGTAATTTGTCGAAATTGGTACATCAGCAGTTCTTTAATATAGCATTACTATGTATATTAACAATATTTAAATTTTGTTTATGAATTGCAATGCATTGTATAAATAGTTTCACATGTTTTATTTTCATATACATATCCATGATGGGTAAGTATTACGGTGGCCCCCAACGACTAGTTTTTTTTTTTTTTTTTTTCTAAAAATATGTTTTTCGGAATCTCCAGTATCTGAAACTTGTAAATCCGTCATAAAACTTTTTTCGATTTTCAAAACGGTTGCAATACTTACCCTATACTACGTATGATGGGTAAGTAAAAATTATCGCAGTTAACCTTTTCATTTATTTATTTTATTATTTTTTTTTTCTTTTCAACGTCTTCTGAAGATGCAATTTTATAGGTACCGAGAAACCAAACATTTAATGTTAAAGCTGAAGCCTTCTTTTAATCGATGGTGTAACTGGCTTTAAAGAATAGAATTTGAATCATTTCTAATATACAGGTAAACACAGGTCACTTGGCGAATCACAGGCAACACAATATTTTTTCTTCGCTGAAAGTAACTAAACATGCGTATTTTAAAACAATATTTTTAGAACATTTGAATAAACCAGATTTACATCATCTACAAAAAATTTGAAACGTACTGATGGATAAATTGTTTTTTACAAAATAAAATGTGTAAAAATTTCGATGAAATTTGTAAAAAATTTAACGTTTTCTCGCAGTTTTTTCCTTTTACAGCGCAATTTTAGGGATTCCAACAAACCAAAAATATACTAAATTAATTATGAAACACGATTATTCAATCGGTAAATTAATTATAACAGATGTAATTACATCTGTCAAAAATATACTCTTACAGCTGAAATCTTCTAATCGATGGTGCAATCAGTTTTAAAATGCATGAATTTTAATATTTTTCAATGCCCCGGGTCATTTCGCACCTAAAGGAGACGATATTTTCTATGCTAAAAATAGTTAAACGTCCGCATATTAACACAATCTTTTTAGAGCATTTCAATAAATTAGATTTACATCACCTACTAAATCTTTGAAACATTCGGACAGGTAAAAATATTTTTTTCAAAATAAAATATGGGACATTTTGACGAAATCGGTAAGAACCTGAGGATTTCGTCGCGATTTTGCTTGCTTTCGGTGTGCAAAGATTCCAGAAATCAAATTTTGTAAAAAATAAGTTAAAAAGTAGCATGTTTTCAATTCAATATTTTTTCATGGGAAAATATAAATTCAGATAAAATTGTGTCTTAAACTATAAAAATCATACAAATTTAAGTTAATGTAAGTTTCATTCATCATGGGCATGGGCAGAGCTGGGCTGGACAGCTAGTATCTACATAAAAATTGGAAAATGTGAAAACATCAGTTTTTTGCGGTCCCAAATTTTGGCGGCCCTGGACAAATGTCCGGCTCGCCCCCCCTTAAGCACGGCCCTGGAGAAATGTATATATTATTAATGAAAGTATCGGGATTTTTTAGTCAGTTGGCTGCAAGACATTTTAAAATACATATTAATTATGCTTAATTAGTCTAACACAATTTATAATTTTTTGGAGTAGATTTGGCTCCTTCTAGACTCGTAAAAAAAAAAAAAAAAAAAAAAAAAAAAAAAAAAAAAAAAAACATGATGATAATGATGTTTATTGTGCCTTTCTGAGGTGAAAATGTGAGGTTAAGGTACAATTCTGGACAGTGGCGCCAACTTAAAAAGATATTGGGTGGGCTCAAAATTTTTTTGAGAAATACATAAATATTGTGTGGGCTCAATTAATAATGGGTGGATAGAGATATGAAATTATTGGGTGGGCTCGCGCCCCATGGGCCCATATAAGTTGGCGCCACTGATTCTGGACATGTTGCAGTGAGTTTCCGATGTGCGACTGATGCAGTTCGGAGAGAAAGCTTTATTAAAATTGTATAGGTATGACGGGAATAATCTATGATTTGTTGTGAATACATAGTAGATATTTTTTTGGTGCAACAATAATAGCTGATTATATATTTTTTTGAGGAGGTTGTATGTATAGCGCTCCCTTTGTGCATAATCCTACTTTTCTTGCCAGTAATGAAGTAAAAATATATTTAGTTGTTTTTTTAAGATATGAAGATGAATATGGAAAACCTAACGTCTATAGTTGATGTGGATCCAAGAGTAGCCCCGTTAGCTAATGTGTCAAAAATCTCATTCCCAGCCATTCCAGAGGGGTAGATGATATTTCGGTCCTTGGCCATTTCGGGCCCTTGCTATTTCTTTGCCCGCCACCTTTTAACTCTGATATTAATTGTTGTGGGTCTGCCAAACGCTGCAAGTTCAGCACTATTGGGGACTTTTTTATTCTCCCCCTCTCTCCCCCCAAATTTTGTATAAAGCTGAATATAACAGTCCGATAAATTTACTTTTATAACTCGTAATAATGAAATCACAGCGAGCTGAAAATTTTGTTTGATTAACCCCTTAACTGGTTTGCCCGAACGGCGCACAGTGGTCCCAAATTGCGATTATCTGGCCAAAAATAAAAAAATCGAAGTTTCGTATTTCGAAATGAAGTAAATTCCGCTGTATTGAGAAATATCTGAAGATTTATATTCTTTAATATTTTGGTTTTATATGCTTCCGTGAATTCGCATTGCTTATCTGAAATTGGGAGTTTTGAGCGTTTTCTATTGTTGTGTGATTTCCAGTCAAATTCGTCGCATTTATAGCCTAATTAAGACCTTTTCAGATAGTTTAATGTGTTTTTTTTTGCACTTTTCTGAAACAACATTAAATTATATATTTAATTCGTTTTTTCGGTAGCAAAAATCTCAAAAATTTATAAAAGTTGATATATGTTAAAAATACATAGTTTTAAGGGATTTTCGTACATAAAAAGTGATACATAAAAAAAAAAAACTCCTCCGAACGTATCGGGAATTTTACTACAAAATGTAGAATGAACCTTCTAAAATAATATCCCAAGAGATCTATTGCGACTTTTTGCGATTTTGTGAGAACCAGTGCTTTGAAGTTGGACATTGGATATCGCCCATATTAGTCCAAAATAAATAATCGGGTTGAAGGTCTAAGAAATTTCCGCACTGACACAAAATTGTAAGTGTTTATATAATGCAAGATTCCGATTAATATAACACTGTCAACTTAATTTTTTTAATTTTAAGGGGGGGGGGGGGTATAAATATGTAAATTTATTTATCTATTTATTATTATTATTTTACAATTTTTCGTTTACTTTTTCCGTTTATATCAAAAATAATATTAAAACTTGAAGCACATATTTAGAGTTCAGTTTATATATTATATATATATATATATATATATAATATTATATATATATATATAATATTATATACACATACATACATACCGGGTGTCCCAAAAATGACTGATGGATTTTAAAATTCAATAACTTGGAAACGGTGACAGCTATTTAAAAAATTTTTGCAGGAGGGTTATGTATAATGTCAGGAGTTTTTTTACCGTAATTTTTTATTTTAGTTCGCATCTCAAACAATAGGTGGCGCTGAAGGCGATTGAAGGCCAGGTCGACGCGTCACTCAGCACTGATCACCTGACCTTCAATCGCCGTCAGCGTCACCTATTGTTTGAGATGCGAACTAAAATAAAAAAATACGGTAAAAAAACTCCTGACGTTATACATAACCCTCTTGCAAAAAAATTTTAAATAGCTGTCACCGTTTCCAAGTTATTGAATTTTAAAATCCATCAGTCATTTTTGGGACACCCGGTATATACATATACATATATACACACTATTTCTACCAACATGCATGTAAGGAACTTCAGTCAGCTGGAAAAAATCATTCAATGCTTCAAGTTTCTGGATTATTTTTAAAGTTATATTTTGCCTACTTACGAATAATTTTTTTAAGTGTATTTTTTAATTTTCACGCATTGTCATATAAATCTATTGTTACATTTTTAAATAAAGGTTTTTTTTTTCAATTTATTACACGAGTATAATTTTATTATATTTAGTTGTATGCACACTTAAATTTGAATGAATACAGCTTATATGTAATCGCAGTTTACTTATGTGCATTTTATACTTATTTACATTTATTTTGTTTAAAATAAGAAATGATCTCGTAATATTAGTTAAAGAAAATGTATACTTCACCCTCTGCACTTTCAATATTCTAGACCTTTCTTGACTATTCTTGACCTTAAACGCGATATGTGTGTGCAAGTATAACCCCTATTGAATAGTCATTGCGCTACCTTCATTTCACATTCCCGCTATCCCTATCTGTCATGTTCATTCGTCCCCCACCCCCACTTCCTGTAAAAAGGGAGAACTTCTTACAGACTCTCTGAAGAAAGCGTTAAGAATTTTTGTTAGTTTAGTTTGGTTGTGCAGATATGTTTCTGTGTACATTATTTGTTGATTACATGCTGTGTTATGCTTAAAAGTTTTGCTTTGTGGATATCAAAATGTTATCTAATAGAAAACAAGGTAATGTTGCAATTGTTTCTAGTAATTTTAAAGATTTTTATACACGTGTTATAGTGGAATATTCATTGAATGAACAAAAAGGTTCACTAAAAAAATCCCTCAATCAATTCTATTGGACATTCATCACATTTTGGAAAAAAGCAAACAGAAATAGAGATCAACTCGAACGGAAACATTCTACATGGCTTGACGGAATCATAGATTTTTCTAAGGATTTCTTAGTAATTCCCGATCCAAATACGCCAAATTTAACAGTCAGAAAACGTGGACGCCCCAAAAAATCTTATGTTGAGGGTAGCGAACGTACTAAAAGAAGAATCGTAAAACGTAAGTCTGATTCATGTACAACTCTAGAAGCAATTAGAGTTCTATCTAGTCGCTTCAAAAATAAAAGAAATCGAGCAGCAGTAATCTATGCTAAGAGTTGTAGCAAATAGCACACCCACATCGTCAAGAAAAAGTCTTGAAAAAATAGTAAATGAAGCGAAACCGTGTACGCCATATTTGCCCGAAGAAGCTCTAGCTCTTCGCCTTGAAACAAAATTAACTAAACGATCTTATAATATATTACGAAAATCGTCAAAAGAGCGAAATGCAGATATTTATTCTAGCTATAAGAAACTAGTGGCAGCTAAGAAACTTTGTTATCCAGAAAACATTCGATGTTCAGAAATCGATTGTGAGGTACGACTACAAAGTTTACTCGATCACACGATTAAAAGAATATTGCAAACATTAAAAACCCCTCTTGAAGGAGATTACACACTGTTGTGCAAATGGGGATTTGATGGATCATCCGGGCAATCCCAATACAAGTAAGAATGGGAAGAAGAGACACTGCTGGCTAGCGATGAGAGTGTTTTTCTTTCTTCTTTCGTTCCATTAGTTTTAATAGGTAAAGACGGAGATGTATGGAATAATTCTCGGCCAAGTTCCACTCGATTTTGTCGCCCCATTAGGCTTCAATTCAAAAAAGAAAATAAAAATCATATAAAACAAGAGGAGAAGTATATTCAATGACAAATAAATGACTTAGTCATTTAAGGGATCTTATTTAGAAATAAGTTACAATTTATTGCTAACTATGATAAATGGCAAAGTTGTCAGTGCCTTGACTGATACGAGCACTTTACAGTGCCCTATTTGCAAACGAACATCAAAAGGTTCCTCGTCATGGAGTGTATCAAAACCAGCAGATGCAGACGCTCTGAAACATGGATTATCACCACTGCATGCATACATAACATTCTTGGAATTCACTCTGCAAATTTCGTATAGGTTAGGTAAGAAATTTAAATATTTAATAATTTAAATAGTTTTATTTTAACACCTCTCTACTAAGCATTTTCTTACATTTATTTTATAGGTGTAACAATGAAGGAACGGAGTGATAAAAACAATACAGAAAAAAAAAATTGTTTTTCAAAACTTAAAAAAAATTAACGCCTATAAATCCTGATCGTCCAAAGCAGGGATTTGGATCAACGACCGATGGCAACACTACCCGAAGATATTTTTTTCTAATCCATCAGTAGTAGCTAAAGCAACGGGAATTGAGCATGATATAATCAAAATAATCAAAATGTTTGGAGTAATTTTGTTTGTTTTGTCGAGTGGCCATGAGGTAAATGTCGAACATTTCGAATCTTACTGCAAAAAATCTTTATTGGTATCCATTAACACTAACTGTTCATAAAGTTCTAGAACATAGTTCTGCAGTACTAAAACATTTCCTTTTGCTTATTGGGCAGCTGTCTGAAGAGGCACAAGAGGCAAGAAATAAAGATAAGAAATTACAGGGAATTTTTTAGCCGAAAATCAAGCAGAAGGCTGAACATCAATGATTTATTTTGCCAACTGCTTCTATCTTCGGATCCTGTAATTTCCTCTGCTCGTGAATTGCCCCCAAAAATACGCATTAGCGAAGCTCCAGAAATTAAGAAAGATTTGCAAGCATTACCAATTTCAAGACTATTTCATGAAAGTTTACAGGAAAATGCAGCTATAAGCGATGATTCTATTGATGAGGGACTTAGCAGTGAAGAATCTTCAGATGCTTCAGATGGATTGTTATAGCTATGGATTGTTGTTTTACTGTGTAAATTTTGGATTTGACATCTGAAATTTTCGTTATTTCATGATGGATTCGTTATTTCATTATGTATTGCATTAAATTATATTTAAAATAATTTAGTTATTACATGTCTTATAGTTATTAGAGCACGCATCTATAAATATTACCAAGATTTAATGATTTTAAATGTGCAAGGTTTATTTATTTTAAATAAGCAATACGAAAGAACAAATTAAAAAATGTATGAAAATTTTACTCAATCCTCGGGATGAAATGTTGCGATAACTCGAAATGTTTAATTCTACTTTTCTGAAGAGCATTTAACCCTTTATGCAGTGACGGTACTTTTAAGTACCATTGAAGAAAATTTATTGTTAAATTTATTTATTCAGTCTATTAATGAAAATTTATTTTTCTTTCCATAAAATAAAATTTGCTCTATCGAATTTCCATAACGTAAAGATATAGTCAAAGCTAAATAGTTTCACAAAGTGGTAATATTCTTAACCATTTTCATAGTTATGGCTTTTCTGTTTAAGAAAAAAGTTATATGAAGCATTTTGAACTGCAAAAGTATTTCAATACATTTAAATGCATTGCTTGTATAAGAATTGTGATATTTCCATAAGGGCATTTTTGGTTAATTAATCTGAATATTTTTGTAAATTGATTACAAAAAAAGTTAAAGCAGACATTAAAGAAGATAATTATTGAGCTGAAGCAATTTCTTGATAATTAATTCCATAGATAAAGGATTAAAAAACGAATTTTATTTTTATTTTTCGATAAAAGCAATAAAAATATTTTTAGTTTCAAAACAGATTTTGTTTGTAAAAATTAAAAAAAAAAAAAAAGGGGGGGTACTAGAAATTTTATAATTGGGAGGAGTGGGGAGGGGAAGAAAAGCGGGAAATTTGAAATATGCTAGACATTTAGATAAATAATTATTTATTTAATATTAACAAAATAAAGTGACGAAGACAGATTCTTCAATTTTTTTTGGAATTTCAAAGTTATTATTCCCTGTGTGTTAGAGAAGTGAAAAATAATTGAGAGGGGGGGGGGGGTAGAGGGAATAGAAATTTTAGAAGTGATCTAATTAATGAATTCTATGATTTATTATTAACTCATATTAAGTTGATGTTGAAACTTGAAAAAAAAAAATAATATTTTTAGATTTTCTTTGCTATAGGGTCAGATTGGAAAAAGGGGGGGGGATTTCACATGTGTTTTATGGAAAAAAGGGTGGGGTGGAGGGACAAAATTTAGCCTATTGTTTTTTATGTACTTCGTTGATTGCTTGCAATCTTTTGTTTTTATTTTGCAATAACATTAAAAAGAAAAAAACAAAGATTTTAAACTATACATTTTGAATGAGGGAAGGAGAAATTGAGGAGGGTGTAAATTTCCAGGAATACTGACTCAGATTATTTGTCTTGAAAAAGATTAAATAATCACCGAAATAAAAAATCGAAAATTTTCATTCCCGTAAAAAGAAGAGGAAAAAAAAAACTCGTAAAATATAGAAAATTTCAATCGAACAAAAACTTTCTCCGTCTTTTGCCTTGTATTGGGTTCGGGTTGATTATTTTTTGTTGTTGTTGGGTTTGAATCGGAATTCGAAGTGTCTTAAAGTAACAATTCCGGGTTGTATCTGGCTGAACCAGAACTTTAGTCTAGATCCGTAAGTTATGAAAATATTTTGCAGTTCATCATCAAATATGTTAGTAAATTTTATTTAGCGTACCTACTTATTATAGAGAATTTGCCCCCAATAACTAAATTTACAACTAGTCCAATCAAATAGGACATAAAAAAATAACCCATAAAAATTGCTGATGAACCTTTGAACTATGTCTGAACTTGACGCTTAAATAACCGCTATTTCATTGCCAGATGCTGCACAAAAATTATTTCAACCCATCCTCTTTTCAAAAAATGACAGATAAACTACCAAATTTACCTCAGGCCTATTGAGAAAGGGGCCAAAACGAAAGTGGCCTATTTAGTTCACCTATTACCGCCGATTTCCAGTTACTACAAAGCGCATGCCCAGAGAGACAAAGTGTTGCCATGCCCTTCTTAGAAGTATTCAGAAGATGAATTTGGGACGTGCACGGTTTTTCCTCTAACAGTGAAGAGAGTTTATGTAGGTAGGAAAAAACACTTTTCGTTTCATCCAAGTTATTAATGAAGTTCTGTTAGTTTTATGCGTGGAAAATAATACAGCAATATTCGTCGATAAACTTTTTTCAACTTTTAAAAGTACTATATTGGATTAATTTTTGTGCAAGAATTTTTGGAAAAAAATTTGCCGGTAAGATTTTTATGCATTTAAAAATAATTTTTAGCAATATATACATATATAATTAAACTAACATCTTGTATATGATTTATTCTATAAAAAAAAAAAAAAAAAAAAAAAAAAAAAAAAAATATATATATATATATATATATATATATATATATATATATATATATAATAACATTAGAATGCTGTTTCTTATAATATAATTCTAGTGGCACTTAATTTTTTATACCTTGAAAAGCCTGAAAAAGTCTGAAAAAAAAAAATTAATAATATGCGTGGAAAATAATACAGCAATATTTGTCAGTTAACCTTTTTCCAGCTCTTAAAAGTACTGTTTTGGGTTAATTTTTGTGCAAGAATTTTTGGAAAAAAATTTGCCGGTAAGATTTTCATGTTTTTAAAAATAATATTTAACAAAATAATTTTTCTAAAACTAACATCTTGTATTATGATTTATTCTGCAAAAAGTATATTTCTAATAGTATTAGAATGCTGTTTCTAATAATGTATAATTTTAGTGGCACTTAAACTTTTATACCTTGAAAAGACTGAAAAAGTCTGCTAAAAGAATATTTGATACAATTATTTAATGTATCTGTTAATAACAAATGTTTAAATTTTATGCTAAATGTTAAAAAAAGCACTTTTTTTTTTGTTAAAGGATAAAAAAATTAATGAATCATTGTGTTATCGTGCGAAAATGATATCTATATCATAAAGATCAAACGTATCTGTGGTAACGCATACGTCATTTTGCGAATGGCAATTTGAAATTTTAAATGAAATTTCGGTTTGCAATTTTTGCTACTGGAAATTTTTAAATTTCTAAACATCCCACATTTTCAATTTTTACACCATCGTATAGGGAAAAAATGTGCTTTTAAATGCAATTTGTTTGAAAACTGTATCTTAATTTATTTTTGAAATATTAATTTTTTTGTAGGTTTTAATACCGTTTTTCTAATTGTGGCAACAGAACTCAATTTCTATTAAAATCAAAGGAGAAAAAGCCGAAAAAAGCAGATTACTGTATCTTTATGTTGCCGTTTTCTCATTAATCATTGTATCTTTCTTTGCCTTTTCATATGTCGTATTTAGACTTCATGGGGAAAAAATTCTATGATTAAGTCAAAGTGGAAAAAATTTTGTAGTTTTTCATTTTGGAATACCAAGCATAAGGGCCTTAATTAATAATTTTGTCATAATAACAGATCATTATTATATTTTACTGCTTACATTACGATTAAAGTTTAATTTTAATAATTTCTAAAACTGATATTAATGGAAATATTATTTTGTTAACCTTAGGTTAAAATAATATGTGTATGAGAGTTAGACAAACCAATATTAGATGCATTTTTCATTGTAACTAATTTCGTAAGTTTATTATAAGTCAATGAAACAGTTCCTTTATAAATATTTTATTTCGTCGAAATTCGACGATTCTACCTTATATAAATAATATCATTCAAAACAGAAAATAACTTAATAATTTTATTAATAACAGATTTTAATTTCGTGTAAAGTGCTTTCGTTTCCATATTTAGAAAATACAGCTATTTTTATGTAGTTCAATATGTTTTAAAATAGATATTTTTTCAGCTATTATATATAATTATTACTATTTTTTTCAGTTAAAAGAGATGCACAGTGGAAAAATAACTAACTAAAAAATAATTTACAGATAAAAGGACAATATTTTAATTTTATTATTTTATAACAAATAAAATAAGCCTCCCTCTTCCCGCTTCCCGTAAAAAAAAAAAAAAAAAAAAAAAAAAAAAAAAAAAAAAAAACCTTTCACAACGAAGATAATTTATGTAATAAAGAAAAAACATTTTTCGTTTCCTCTAAGTTATCAATGAATTTTTTTTAGTTTTTATGCATGGAAAATAATATCGCGCTGTTCGCCAGTTAATTTTTTTCCATCTCCTAAGAATACTATTTCATGCAAAATGACTTCTCGACATGGTTAGAAAATATGACCATTTTTAAAAAGTTAAATATTTTTTTAAATGCATGTTTTCCCGATTACTTACGTAGGGCAGGCCTGTCCAACCTTTCAGTAACCAGGGGCGCATCTTGGCTCTTGGCAATAAATGAAGGGCGCCAATATTCACGTGACCAAAAACATGTGGCAATATTATCGCATAGTGTTAATATACACCGATATCTTCACATAATGCAAATGAATCATACTGTACAGCGGTAAGCAAGAGACCACTACAGTTATGGAGTTAAGCGCGTTAAATTTCAAATTATACATATTTTTTTTTTTTTTTTTTTTAAATGAGAAGACTATACCAAAAATGTTTGTAGGGTAAGGAGCCAGAAACTTTTATCGCGTCTATAATAACAATAATAATAAATAAATATTTATGAAAATCAGAGATATAGTAGATATATAGGTTTCTTTTAGGATGTGAAAAAAAGGTTTGCTTTATTTTGAAGGCATGGATTAGTTTTATGAAAAGTACAAAAGCAGACAAACATGATAGTGACCAAACAGTGTGGGAAGTTTCAGAGGGATAATCTGGAAGTACTTTGATAGATGGAAATCCTTCTGCGCTGTTTATTATTTTTTCTAAGCAAAGTTATAGAAAAAAAATAAAGAAAGAAAATAAGAAAAAAACCACTCAAAATTTCAAAATTCAAGAAAGAAAAATCAAGCCTTTATATCCTTCAAATTAAACAGCTTCATATTTTAAAAATATCACTGATAAAATATTACTGACTTTAAAGAAAGCAATCTTTACAATGGAGTTTTACTTCTAAAATGATTAAAAACACGAGATCTTCAAGAGGGCGCCAAGGAAACCTTCAAAGGACGCCAAGAAAACCTTTAAAGGGCGCCACGTTGGACAGCCCTGACGTAGGGTATAGCTTTTTTACTGTTAAAACATACGCAATGGAAATATTTACATAAAATATCTTATTTACAGATTAAAGCACATATTTACTTTTATTGTTTTATGGTAATTAAGGACTAGCCAGTTTATATATTCTCTCCAAAAGATAATTAATCTAGTTGTTGTACGAAAATTATTAAGATGAGCTAAGCGAATCCTCTACCAGGCCACACAAAATTATATTTTGTCGTACATTTTGAAAAAAAAAAAAAAAAAATCCAGTATTTTGACTAAAAATTAAACATAAAGATAAATTATGATCTGTAGACTTTCACAATATTATTATTATTATTTTTTCCTTTTTTACAGAATAACCTTAAAAAATAATTATTTTAATTAATTTATATTACATGTTTTTCCACTACGGACGCATTTTAGCAAATAAAAAAGTGAAACACATATACTTTGAGAAGAAAAATAAATCATGAAGTTAGTAATTATAGACAGAATCGTGATTAATTAAATAAATAAAATATATTTTCATTATTACGTCAAAATAGCCCCAAACCTGTTTTTTTTTTTTTTTTTTTTTTTTTTTAAACTAAGGAAAGAAATATTTTTGAATTTTAATAGAAATAAAATATGATCTGTAGATTGTGACAATATTATTTTCTTATGATTAAAAAAAACATTTTTTATTCTTTTTATGACTATATTTTTCCATTATACGGATTCATTTTTGTAAACGATAATGAAACCTGCGTATTTCTGGCAGTAAATAAAAATCATCGAGTCAGTAAAAATGAATAAAGTCATGAATGATTAATTATATGAAATATTACTGTTGCATCAAAATTTTAAAAGAATTATATTATACGTTTTTAAAAGAATTCTTTTATGATTTTCTTTTCTTTTCTTTCTGTCTTTTTTTTTGTAAAGTGGCAACAAAAGAATTGTAAACAAATAAAATTAATTATTAAATTCGTTATATAAAGTGTTATTCGAATACGAAGCTTAAAAATTGAATCAAATGAAACATATTTACTACTAAGAAGTAATTACTATTAGTATTACTTTTAATATGTTTGCTGTTTAAAGTAATTTCTAGAATTTTACTGAATTTATACTCCTAAAATTAAAATTCGCTAAAACATAGAATAATATTTTTTCTTAATAAAGATGCAAAAATAATATTAAAAAAAATATTGTTACTTTCAAATATTTATCTTGTGAAATAATGCATCGCGAATCCAAACAAAGCTTGGCTTTTGATTGTATATAATTAAAATAATTAAGACATCCAGGAGCCATAACGCCGCGTTAAGGTTCTACGAGTTTTCATGACTTAGTTTTAGATTTTTTTCCCCTTTTTCAAGCATACATGGGATTTCATACAGCAACTTATTGACTATATATACAAGAAAGAATATTTTAGCAGATATGTATTTATTCATAAAATGTAATGACGTGATTTCTTGAGATGGGTAATAATGCATGCAAAGAAAACTATAAAATGAGATGGAATAATGTCATGTAAATTACACAGTTGTGAAGATACAAACTCTACAGTCCTAGAAATTGACAAATTTTTCTTACTTACCATTAACTGCGATATCAAAATACAGTAAAAATCACTTGATGTGTCATTCTTTGGACATGAAAAAATTAGGAACACTTAGGACACACAAATTTCTCTTTATCCTTTTTGGTTTTCAACAATGACAATGATGCTCTCTCGTGCATAAAATAAAAAATAAACCCTTTTCACTTGTAATTCCAGCATTAAAAAGAATCAACCGGAGTAGTAACGCCAGTGGATAGTGTTATAACCGTGGTATATTTATTGCGCAATATATTTTGAATTACCTCCGCAAATACATCCAAAATATCCCACAACATTTTGAAAATACATGAAATACGTTACAAATTTATGTAATAAACAAAATATTTTCTAATACATGTATAGTCTTCAGATCAGAGAACTTACCTCGCAAACTTTACATTGGGTGTTGATTTTTACGTGTTACTTCCAGCAAGCAATAACGTCTACAAACGGAACAAATTCACCTTTAGCGGTTGTTTGTGATTCTAATGACTTAGAGCCTTTTGCGCAGAATCCGTAGGTGCCATATTCCGGATTCTTTGATAATTACGTGTAATATTAGAACATGGATTTATTATTCACCCTGGCATTATTAAAAATTAAAGTAATTGAATACGTCTAATAATAACAGAAGTTATTGAATTTAGCGCAAAATGTTTTCTATACCATGTTTAGAAAGAAAAGTCGTACATTTTTACAAAGCTAAATTTTTTTAACAGAAATTTTCGCCACTCTTTGCGTAGAGCAGTTTTTGTGCTATTAAAATATGCACAGTGGGAAAAAATTACTAAACAATTTCATTTATTTATAAAATAACAACATATTTATTTTTAGAATTTTATAAAATTAAAGGATGACCCTCCCCCTCTCGCTTAGAAAATTACTTCACGCATTGTGTGAAAATATTTGTAACTAAAGATCGACCGAAAATTCGGTTTCGTTTTCATTTTCGGCCAAAAATCTGAATTCCACCGAAAATTCGTTTTCAACGAAAAAATGCTAATAAAAATTTGGTCGAACCGAAACTACCTGTATTTCAAATTTTTGTTTTTTCCTTCGGAAATTTTTAACATTGCTCATTTATTTAAGTTGTATCAGGTTAGATGAGACTATTTATTGCTATGAATATCGTTGTTTATAGTTATCAACCATGACTGTCTGAAGATGTGTGTGCAAATTATAAAGCAACCAATGCATATATATATATGGCTAAAATTTTTCACGCTCTCCTTAAAAGTTGTACATTTAAAAATGCTTTAGTTGGAAACCGCAGAAGTATTTTCGAACGCTCTTTGAGAAAGTTCTTGAATGACAGATGATCATTTAGAAATATTATTGTAAAAGATAAATCGAGGCAGGTACACCAAAAAATAAATGATATTCGGAGATCTTTCTATATGTCGTTGATGAATTAATTACGTTTATATATATATATAACTATTATACAACACTGCTATTCAACATATGCAATGAATATATAATAACCCAATATATGTACATATATAGTTATATGTATGAAAATAAAAAGTTTCGGATTTATAGCACAGGGAGCCAACTTGGACCATGCGTAATTTATTGATTAGATTATTATTATTTTTTTTATAAATGTTTAAAATCTAAAATTAATTTAGAATTTTTCTATAGATATTTTGCTTTATGAATAAATGAAAAAAAAAAAAAAAAACTTTAAAAAATTGTTTTTAAACTTAATTCCTCAGAGTCGTAAAACATTAAATATAGTAAGTTTGTAAAGGCACAAAAAGCATTTCATTCAAACATTTTAATTTAATTTAATTTATGATGTCAGAATTTTTTTTAAGTAATCAAATTACTCATTTTTTTAATGTAAAATAAGCATGGCATTTCTGCAAAGTAAGAAAATTAATAACCCGAATCTTATGTCGATATTCTACTCTTGCGATAATAAATTTTACTAAATATTGCAACTAAAGAAGAATGGAAGAATAACATCTACTTAACAGCTGTTGTAAGAGAATATATAAGAGAAAAGCCTAATCGGTATAAAAATTTTAAGCACATCAAGAGATCTTAGTTAGCATACACATACATTCAGTAAGTTAAGATTTGATTAACATCAATTTTTCTTAGTACAAAGCAAAATGAAATGTCAGTTATATTTTTGTTAGTTTTGTTATTTGTGCTGTAATTCTGAAATTACTAACTTGCAGTTTTTATTAATCCTATAATTAGTTATTTCTTCTAGTCTTTCTTTAATTCAAAGGGTTTTTTAAAATTTCTTCAATTTTAATGAACCCTTTTAAAACTGATAAAATGCACCCTGCCTTTAAAAAAATACTGAAATTTCTCCATACCACAGGTTTTTTTTTAAATACATATGTCCAACATCTTACAAAAATGATAGGACTTTATTTCTTGGAAAAAAAAAAAATCAGGATATTACTAAACCATGTTATTTAAAATTAGTTTTAAATTTGCAGTTTATAAAATCTTTAAAAATTAATGATTTTTTATTTATTATAGTAAAAAAATATTTTTTCCTTTTATTGCTACTAAACACATTAGTAATATGTTTCTTTATATTTGAAATAGCGCCCTTTTTTCCCCCTGTCTTTTTAGCACTTTCCAACAAAGTTGAAAAGTGCTTATGCATTCTGTTTGTTTGTCCGTCTGTCTGCGCTCTAAATCCTGTAAATACACTCGGACTGCCCTGAAATTTTTGGATAGCACGAACCCTATTGAAAATGAAGTTTCTACCATGATTAGTTTATTTACAGGGAGAGACAAAAGTTTTCAATTACATTGCGGCCTATGGAAAAAAATCGTTTCAAAAGAATTTTAAAGATGTTACACTTTGTCAAACACATTACAATTTATATGAATTTACGAGGTGCTCTAAATAAGAATTCTATGAAATATGCGGTGAAAATATAGCTATTATTCATATACAGGGCCACACAAAAGAATTCCATTACATAATGGTAAAGGGAGAAATTGTGTGCGGCATATTTAAATATATTAAACTGTTTCATGTATAATAAAATTGATGTATGTCACTGAGGCTTAATATAAATTATATGATACTATCTTGCATACTATGTAGTGCACAGCATTTACAGGGACACACAAAAGATTTCAAATGATATATTCTCTCCGAAGTACTGTGTATGATGATGGCTGATGGATGGATGAAATCCGAGGTGGCTCAGTTGGAAGAGCATTGGCGGCTTCAGCCAATACATCCCTGGTTCGAATCCTGGCCTGGACTTTTGTCACTCGCTTGGAAAATTTACAATTGTTAAAATAGCAATTTGTTTTTTTATAGCGCTTTTTTTAATGAGATATGTGTTAAATTAAAAAAGGTTGCAAAAAAAATGCATGAAATTTAAATTTAATTGAAAATGTAAACAATTTTTCTATATGCTAATATAACATTTGTAGGGCACATTAGTAATAAAACATTATTAATTATATATTTATTTCCTGTTTTTCATTGTCTTTGAAATGCAAAAAGAATAAAATAAAACAAAAAAATCCAATAAATTGTCAAAAAAAAAAAAAAAAAAAAAAAAGTGCAATGTTAAAACTGTTGTTAGCTTTCGTTTTTTCAAAAACTAAAACAAAATCACTTCACCTTTTTTCATTCACGTATAAAAACATTTCATATTTATTTACTTAGAAGGTGTCACAAATAAAAAATAAATTAAAGAGTTGACATGTTTCGGTTCATTAATAAGAACCGTATTCATAACATAATTATGTTATGACATAACATATGTCATAACATATCATAACATGTCATAACATATTATGTTATGAATACGGTTCTTATTAATGAACCGAAACATGTCAACTCTTTAATTTATTTTTTATTTGTGACACCTTCTAAGTAAATAAATATGAAATGTTTTTATACGTGAAAAAAAAGTGCTTTTTGAGTCTTTTTGTATCATAAAATTTTATGTGAAAAAAAAAGAATTTATATTTTTTTGCTTTTCAATCTTTCTTAGTTATTAGTTTGTTAATGTAAATCCATAAATGAAATTAAAAAATGCATGTAAATAAACCCCGGGGTCTGAAGTGATAATACCATACTGTAATGGCATTCTTTTCAGTACCCCTATAATTGAACTATTAATCCTACATACTTCATATACAATACCAAACATGTTTTGTGACCTTAAATAATCTTCATCAATTGCATGAAAATCCGAGCATATTTACGGGAGTTTGAGCGTGAATAGACGGTCAGAGAAACTGAATGTATAAGCACTTTTCAACTTTGTTGGAAAGTGTTAAAAATCAATTTGTATTCCAATCCAAACTGCTTAGTTTCTGATTTATTTTTAAATTCATTGTTGCTCTCAAACGTATCCAATTGATCGGTTATCTTATTTAGGAACTACACAATATGCCGTGCTTGTAGATTTTTTGTTAAATGCAGAAAATATTAACAAAAAAAAAAAAAAAAAAAAATTGTAAAAGCGGACGGTTTGAGCCGAATTTTCCGAAGCGGGTGATCTGGGGGTAAAAAAAAAAGGTCCTACTGAGAAAATAATTATTTTTAAATCAAATTCTAATGAATTAAGCTAAAAAAGGGACACACGGCATCTTATACATCTATTTAAAAATCATTTCAGCAGGTTTCATGTCTTTATTTATAAAAATGACTTGGAAAATTTCGAGCTGTTCAGACTGGAAAATTATTTTTTCGAATACACACTTACGTTAAAAGAGTTTAAAAATATTGACGTGTTTTCAAAACTTCACGAATCCCTTTATTGAAGGTCTACAGCCAAAAAGAATGTCGAAATTTTTAGAATTGTATAACTAGTCAAAAATAAATATATATATACAATGGAAAAAGAGTGAAATAAAATAAAAAATTCCAAGAAATTGTCAAAAACATGCTTTTTGAGTCCCCATGTATCACCGAACTTTATGTGCAAAAAACGAATTTAATTTTTTTCGGCTTTTCAATCTTTCTTAGTTATCAATTTGTTAATATGAATCCATAATTGAACTCAAAACAACCTTTATCAATTGCATGAAAATCCGATTATATTTACGGGAGCTTGACCTTGGATAGACGACCAAACGGCCAAATGCATAAATACTTTTCAACTGTTTCAAGTATTAAAAATCAAGTTAAAAGAGTTTAAATTAAGTTAATAAGTAATTAAGTTAAAAGAGTCCAAAAATATTGATGTGTTCTCAAAATTTCACGGATTAAGAGCAAAAATTTGAAATCTCGTTTATTTTATTTTCCTAATATTTATAAACACTTTGTGGGAAAAATTCAAAGTATTGAAACGTCTGTACCAAGAGAAAACGAAACTATACCAATTCTGAAAATCTATTTGCATTTGTTGGGCATTTATGTAAAGGAAAATGCATCTGAGGAAATAGCTTAAAAAATATGTAAAAATAGAGCAATTTTTTTTTTTTTTTTTTTTTTTTTTTTTTTTTAATCGGAAGAAACTGTTACAAAAGATTACTCGCATGTTTAGAAGTAGCGTCATATTCACGCTTGAGAGATTCGTTTTATATGCAATGAAAAGTCATTCTTTAAGGAAATATATACCTGTGATCATATAATAAGCCTATTACAATGGAATTAAAATTTGGGTAAGACGAATTGATAATAAAATCCATTTATTGAAGTTCTACAGCCGAAAAGAATGTCAAAATTTTTGGAATTGTATAACTAGTCAACAATTATGAATATATACTATATATATGTTTGCAATTAAATTACATTTACATGCTTCATTAAATTTATTCCATAAAAATTTTCGGTACTTCTAGATTATCCCGTCGACCAATTTCGCCAAATTATACTAATCGCCAAACTAATAGCCAAATTATACATGTTGACATAATTTTTATTTTAAACAACGAAAAAACAAATAATTAGTAGAATATTAATAAAAAATATTAATAAAAAGTCGAAATAAAAATCACTTAATGACATTTTAAACACATGAATCGCATTTAATGTCATTGAATGTGACATTCACGATCATCCATTATTGGCATTTAATCTTATAGTTTGGCGATATTTTTTTGGTCGACGGGATAATCTAGAAGTACCAAATTTTCTTTCTAAAATTATTCTGCAATCCCACTTTTTAAAATTATTCTCTATCGTAAATAATATTCCATTCATCCATTTAGTTAAATTCATTTTTATTTAAAATAGGTATTTTAATATTTTTTTTTCTTTCAAAGCTTCTTTCAGTATCTGTTGCTTTCAAGGACTTTCATTTCTCCATCTTAAAATGACACTACAAATTCTATTAGAGTTAATCTGTTTGTACCATTTTATTTTATTTTATTTTATTTTAAAATCACCTGACTCTCTCTTTCCGGTGAAGCTGCATTATTCCAAATTTTAAACTTCTGTAAAATATAGTTCTGTTTAGCTTCGGACTACTATTGGTTTGTATTCCTCATCTGCAGTGACGTAAAAAAACTCCATGCGGCTTATTATTAAAGAACAAAACATGAGTTTAGGAGCTCATTTGTGGCAGCAGCACATGGTATTTGTTATCTAATAAAGCTACGAATACCATATGGAAGCGAGATATTGGAGTAAAAGGTTTTCATATCGTCTTAGCCTGAATGTAGTTTCAGCTGATGTAACTATTGAGGTTGATGCTGTGCAATATTGCAATATGCTGTAACATGTGGTGGTTATAACTGTATTCTACGAGAAGGAACCACAAAATTGTCTACTGTTTTAAATAGTTTTTTTTATTTCTCCAAGAAATTGCCAGTATATTTCGACCAAACAGATTTAATTTCTATTGTTATTATTACATTTACAGCATGAAACTCATATCAGTAAATTATGCAAATTAAAAAAAAAAGGTATGAAGTTATTGTTTTTTGTTTGGTTTATTAAAATTATTGTTTTTTGCTCTTCATTTAATAATCAATTTCCCAATGAAAATTATTATTGAAAAAACTATCTAACTGGTATGATGTACCTTAATCCGGCATAATAATGACCATTGCATAATAATGACGAATGCATAAGTGCTATTTAACCACTTAACTGATCAATATTTTTGAAAAAAACTTTCAAACAATGCTTTTTTTTTTTTTTTTTTTTTTTTTTTTTTTTGCATCTTTTACAGAATTTTTAATCTTTTATCAGCGGTTTTTCAAAACAGAAATTTTTGTCTTATTGTATCAGAAAAATGCTCGTATTAAATGATGCAAAATTTACAACAAAAAAATACTGGTGAGAATGATAAATTAGGATGTGAAATCGACATGATTTGCCAATAATGATTTGCCCGTACATGGTACGGGCAAACCATTATTGGCAAATCATGTTGGTCCGTATGACGTACGAACAAATCAGGGAAGTGGTTAAAATGGCGATCTCCGAAATATCTTCTATATATTTGATCGAACGGTGCTTTACCTTTCCTGAATATGGAATGATACGAAAGCTTTATATTAAACCTTATGATAGAGTGTTCTAGAGCTACAGATCCTTTACACACACACACATACACACACATACATTATATGGTTAAAGGTGACTAGTCACTTGCGATTTTAGACGTTTTTGTTAAATATCTATAAAAATACACGAGGATTATCCTGAAATTACAGGTGTTTAAACAGAATAGTACAGGTCATACATTTGCACGATTTTTTTTCCTTCCTAAAATCCCATTGGGTCAAATTGAACATTACTCAACAAATTGAAAAACAACGAATACATTTTGAATAAACTTGTCAAAACTATTTAACAAAAGAGTTCAAACTGTAGATTTTGATTAAGAGGTTTAATGTAATAAAATGTTTTTTTTTTCTTTTAGGATAGCATGAGGATATAAAAAAGACGTTCTTTTTAGAAAGTATATGACAAACAACATTGTACATAATATCCTATAATCAGAGCTATAAAATAATAAAAATTGCATAAAAATGAACAAGTTTGAACTTTTTTGTTGCATAGTTTTGACAAGTTTATTCAAAATGTATTCATTGTTTTTTAATTTGTTGAGTAATGTTCAATTTGTCCCTATGGGATTTCAGGAAGGGAAAAAAATCGTGCAAATATATGACCTGTACTATTCTGTTTAAAAAATGTTTCACTGCGCATGCGCGAATACAATGATAATATAATGTGCATAATGTATTAGCTAAATGTAAAGAGCAACTTTTGTGAAAGTCTTAAAATATAGCTAAAAAATTCTGAAAATTATGTCGATAGAATAAGCGCAAAGTCCGTTGTTCTCAAAAGGCAAGAAAAAGATAAAGGACTGTATTCAAATATATTGTATGTCAAATAGTATATGAAATATTGTCTATGCTATATTGCCACTAATCTATGGCTATATGAATACAGCCCCTCATCTTTTTGCTTCATTTAGGTTACAACAAATTTTAAGCTTATTCTATCGATGATAATTTTCAGAATTTTCAAACTATGTTTTTTGAGACTTTCCAAAAGTCGCTCTATACGTTTAGCTAACACATTATAAACATTATACTTTGGTTGCATTCGTGCATGCCTAATGAAACATTATTTAGGATTCTAACTTATTTTTCATACAATTTTTATTGTTTTTTAATTCTGAATACAGGGCATTATATACAATGTTGATTGTCATATTTTCCGGAAAGAACATTTTTTGTATTAAAAATTCGGCAAATTATAAGCAAAAAATTTGGAAAAATTTGCGACTGTTTTTATGATTAATTTTTCTGCGAGTATATTTATCTTTATAAAAACGAACACAGTTTGTCATAGTTTGTTACAGTCTTTTAATCATAATCTACAGTTTGACCGCTTTTGCTACATTAGTTTTATCAGAGTTATCAAAAGATGCAAGTTTTTTTTCAATTTGTTGATAGTCTCCTATGGGGTTTCGGAGGAAAAAAAATCATCGCGAAAATATATGACCTGTACTATTCTGTTTACATACCTCATGTATTTTTTAGATATTTAATAAAACGTCTAAAATGGCAAGTGATCGGTCACCTTTGACCATATAATGTATATATAAGAAAATAATTCGTATTAGCGGTAAAAAGTTTTTGAATTATTTTTATATGCTGGTGATTTTAGATCTTAATTTTTATGCAACAGGAGTTGCTTATTGCTTTCAATTGCAGAAAAAAGTCTTGTTATTTGTGATAACATACATAAGCAATTGTTATATCGAATATGCTGTTAAGCATGTGGATTAATGAAGATTTTCCTTAATAAGCACAGTTACTTTCGTCTGTTGATTTAAAAAAAAAATACATATTGAATGCATCGAACTCATGTAAAAGTGATATAACTTACAATTTAACGACATATCCACTTCTTAGCGGTTCATTTATATGCATCGAAACGTAAAAGGAAATATATCCATTTGATCATATAATAAACCTTTTATAAATAAATAAAATTTAGGTTTGAAAAATTTATAATAAAATCGATTTTTTTGAAAACGAATATAATGTCACAAATTTTAGACTTGTAGTCGACAATTATGAATATAAGAAAAAGAATCTTTTATAAAATATATTTTAAGTAGCACAGATATTATGCGAAAAGTATTCATTTTTATACAACTAGAGTAGCTTATTATTTTCAATTGCAGGAAAATGTTTCGACATTTTTGATGATATATAAAAATCATTGTTGTATCAAATCTTGTGTTATGCATTAGTCTTATGAAAGTTCTTTAATAATCGCTAATACTGCCATCTGTTTAATAAAACGTTTGTCATATCTATTGAGAACTTTGTATATTTCATTCGGCGAAAAATGACGAAAATATAGATTTTCTAATTTTTTGCTTAAATTGTACTTTACCTATTGCATTCTGATGAAGTTTTGTAAAGATCCGTGTATTATAAATACAGTTTAAAGAGATTTTGTTATATCACTGTCCCTTTAAATGCACAATGAACTACACTTAAAATTGATTTTTCTTAGTTTGTGTTTTCTCGACAAAATAGGCTTGTTAAGAGTGATAAAACGTCTATGTATCTTGTTCAATTGACTCAAAATTTTTTTGGTTGTTCCTTATGGTCTATTTGATAAAACCAAATATAAAATTTATAATAAAGTAAAAGTTTTTTTTTTTTATTTACACACAAAAATGTAAAATAAATTCACTTTTTACTGTAATTTTACGCGTATTTTACATAATACATTAATTTATGCGTAATTTTACATTTTATTAGAACATTTTATTTTTTTTCTTGCAAACTAATTAACTTACGATAGATACGACACTTAAAATTAAGCAGTACACTTCTACAAATAATTTTAAAAAATAGTTCAAAGTGCTCAAAATTTTATGAGAAGATGCATTTTAAAATGTACTTACATTAACACTAGAACGCCCGGAAGGAGTCGATTCGACTCCGACCATGTGATTTAATTTCAATTCGAGACAGAAATATTTTCTTGAAATAAGTTAAATTTAAATCAAACAAGTATACTTAAGATAAATAATTATAAAATAATTTTAAATAAAAATTCTGGTGTTAAATATTGTTATCGAACTCGACTAAAATTTCCGTTCGTTTTAATGTTAAAAAAAAAAAAAAAAAAAAAAAAAAAAAAAAAAAAAAAAAATGGTGGTGCTATCGTTTGTTTACAGTTTGCATCAACACAGTCTTAATTTGCAATTTCTCTTAATTACGTTACTGTATTGTCATCTTTATGATCTTAGAAATCAAATTAATGTAATAATAATTAAAAAAATATATTGTAATTTAACATATTACTACGACTATTTGGAAAATAATATTTTCAAAGACTATAATTTTAGACTTAAAAACGATTTCTATATATATATATATATATGACAATAAAAACAATAATAACATAATTTTTATGATGATCAAAACGTAGATTACGTAATAACGGAGTCATATTAATCTGCCTGGGCACTTTAGAGACACTTTAATATTTCTGAACTAATCATAAACAAATATTAAATGAAATTTCAGTTTAACAATTTTCGGTACTGCGAATTTTAAAACCTCTAAACATTGCACGTTTTCAATTTTTACACCGTCGTATAAATAAGAAAAATTTACTTTTAAATGCAACTTGTTCGAAACCTGTATCTAAATTTGTTTTTGAGTTATTATTATTATTTTTTTTTAATAGTTTTTAATACTTTTTTGTCATCGTGGCAATACAAGTATTCAATTTTTGGACATTAAAGGTGGACCAGTCAGGAAACGAATAAAATAAAAAACAGACGTATTTCATTTCTAGACATTAAGCATGGACGAATCAGAAAACGAATAAAATAAACAAATTTTATTGCGGAGTTCAACCAATAAAAGATTCAGATATACTTCAGTTTTCTCAATTCTCTACCGAGAACAACAGCTATTTTCCCAAATAGTTAATATATATATATATTCGAATTTCGCCAGGAAAATCTAAAAATTTTTTGATAAAATCATTTTTCTTCACTGAGTCCTTTATTGCTAGGCCAAAAATGTATTTTAAAATGCTGAAATTTAAAAAAAAGTTCAAAGGATATCGAGTCCTCTTAAATGTATCTTCCACCATGAAAAAGTGATTTAACTTAACCCTTTATCTACCGACGGTCCTTATAAGTACCATTAAAATAACTTATTACAAAATTCTTTTAATACATCAGTTAGTTGGAATACTGTTTAGAATGAGTTACAGATACATTACTTTATCTTGTTCCAAAAGCATTATTGGTTATACAAAACAAAAATATTTTTAAAAGGATGATTGCTTTTGCCTTTGCATCTTTTCAGCTTTCTTGGCGCAGAGGGAGGGGGATGGGGATTTTTCAATTCGTAAATATTTCTATATTTATATTGTAAGAACATCATATTTGTGCATATTATAATTCTACAAAATACTAAGAAAATAATTAAAAATAAAAGATTTGAGTGGGGTTATAAAAATTGCACAAAATCCCTGTAAATTCAAATTTAATTAATCCTTCTAAATCTTTCAATTCTTCTAAAATCCTTCAAACATTTATTAAATGATTATGTAAATCTTTTACTTTAGTTTAAACAATTTACATAAAATGGTTTAGAATTTAAAATTTTCTTGAATTCATAATGCGGTAGATAAAGGGTTAAATTTAACTTCATATCCATTCTTGAGAGGTTCATTTACATGCATTCGAAAGTCATTCTTTAAAGGATATATATTCATTTGATTATGTAATAAACCTATTATAAAGGTATTAAAATTTAGCTAAGAAGAGTTGATATTAACCCTTTAGGGTCCGAATTTTTTTCCGTTTTGATAATAACCTATTGAGAATCTAATCTAATTAGAGAATCGATCTTTTTAAATAACGTTAATCCTAGGAATCCAAATAGACTTAATGGAGTTTAAATATTACCTTATTGTCTGAAATCTAACGAATGTATTTATTTTGCATACTGTTGAATTCATATTTATATGATAATAGGTTAAGGAAGAGTTTTTGAAGACGTTTGGAAAATGAAGTATTATTATTATAGCAGAATCTGAGAGGATATTACAATCTTCTAATGTTTTTTTACATTTTATCACACATGATTGGTTCAGAAAAGTAACTTATATTTTAAATTTAAAGAGTGAAATATATGTATAAAATAAAGGAACTGCCAACGGTGCAAAGAGAATTAAGTAAACTTTTAGAATTATCATTATTACGAAATATAAAAACATAAAGGAAGTCATAAAAAGAAAGGCATAGCCCTATACTAGCATTTACATAGATCGATAGTAACTAAGTAGTAATTGTTAAGATAAAATAATACTCTATGAAAAGACAAGTACTATTAATAGTACTCGAGACCCGAAAGAGTTAAAATCCATTTATTGAAGGTTTTCTGCCGAATAGAAAGTTGAAATGTTTAAAATTGTATGAACAGTTAACAATTATGAATATAGGTAAAAAATTCCTTATTCTCTTAAAAAGATTTTTTTAGAAATTGTTATTGAAGTGCATGCAATTTTAGGCAAAAATGCATTTTTTTTATGTAACAGGAGTTTCTTGTTGTTTCCAATTCCAGAAAAACTCGTGTCATTTAATCATACCACATAGAAACCAATGTTGTAGAGAATTTTGTAGTAGCTGTATTGTGGAACTAATACACTATTACTATTACATTCAATTTATGTACTGCAAGTGTAGTAAATAAGGGTAAAAAATTAGAATTAAGAAATGTGCAAAGTCTTTTTAAAGAGTTTTTTTTTTTTTAGGTGCAAAAAGACGTGCTACCACCTTGAAAGCAAGAGCATATTGTTTAGTGATTTTTTTAAAAACAATATTCATTGCATTTATGTAACAAATATGATTTTAAAGATAAACATTCAACATTTAGTTTGCACTAGTCATGTTCCAGCTTCTTCTAGCTCGCGAAAAGTGTGAAAATTTTAATCTAGTATAAATAGTGCACCATCCTTTACGTGAAAATTGCTCATTTTCTGGAAGCTAAATAATTAAACTATGCATTCCTCTTTACCAATTTTTAAAATGTCAAACAGATTTTTCGTAATAAGACACGAAAAATGAAATTTAAAGAAAATAAAATAACGCATTTGTGTCTACTTAAAAAATAAATCTGAAAATAGCGAATAGCGTGCATAGTTTAAATGTAAAGGATTTCAAAACTTCAAAAATTATCAAATTGCAAAGGAATGAAAACTATAAATTTCTTTTATTGAAAGAACATTAGTCGTTCTATCTCGGGTTCTGACCTCCAAACTGGTAGACGGTAGGTGCTGGGTTCGAACCCAATCGCGACCGTCGGCCTAACCGTTCTAAGTTTTCCGTGGTTTTCTTCGAACCTTGCGTAAATACGGGTTAGGTTCCCTTAGAAAGACCCCCACGGAGGGCATCCCACCCCATAGGGCCTATATACCATAGCGTAGATAATCGGCCGACATAAATACAACAACGTTCTATCTCGGAGCGTTACCGAAGTATGCCCTTAGCCAGGGTTGTATTAAACGACTTCGATTCCATATATTTTTTCGATACAATAAACGTTTAATTAAAATATATCAGAAAAAATCTTTAAAACTTTAAAATAAAATTCTAAATAAACTAAAAAAGTTTATAAGTAAACATTGTAAAATTGACCTGTTTAGGTTTGTAAATGTTAGTAACCTTTAAATGATCACGTTTTTGACAAAATTAGAACAAGCCTTTGTTCAGTTTGCTACCTCGCTTGCACAACAAGCCTTTTTTATACAGGTCATTCGCATTCTGATGGACATATCTAGTAGTATAAATTTAGGTGTAAACTTATTGCTTTTAATTTGGACATTTAGTATGACACGTGAGTTTAAAAAAAATGGAAAGGAAAAGCATGCGCAAAGCATAGATTATGAAACACTTTCCAACAGTTCCAGAATGCTTTAACAACAGTTTGCTGTTTAATAAGGCAAATGAGATACTAATAGTCCTTTTAGAAAACGCATAATAAATTCGAACAAGTCGGAAATTGTTCGTCAAGAGTGGCAAATAAGATGGATTCATACTATTGCTAATTTTATAAATATTCAGATCTTATTGTAATAGCTGTTGCACTCTTAAGCAAAATTTATGCAAACAAAATTTACTACGATTCTATACAGTAAATTTAGTAATACGGAAATAAAACACTTTATCTTAAATACACCATGGCAGCCTAGAATCATTACTTATTATGTGATATCATTGAATCAATTACGTGTGATAGGATTTAATAGAAAGAACAAAACTTTTATTAATATATTTTTACGTTTTGATTCGACTTCCGTAAAATTTGAAATGACTCGATAAAATTTTGCAGCGATTATGCAAACTAAATTTCAAACCATTCGTTGGGTAGTTTTTGTACTGTTATATGCGGAGAGACGAAAGTATCAGATGACGACCATAGGTGCTAAATATCAGTATAATTATGAACTCTTCTAAAAACAGGATTTAGTAATTACCATCCATTGCCAGGAAAGTCCTTTAATTCTTTTGTGCAGACCTGTATTTGATCTATAGATTTATATATAGTTTACAAAGTATTTTGAAATTTAGTTTAATAAGAAACCGCATAAAATGTTAGAAACTCAACATCAGCAATTTTTACACTGTAAAAAAATCTGTTAAATTTACGGCAAAAACTGCTGGCAGCAATGTTGCCAGCAGTTTTTGCCGTAAAAATTACAGTAAAATTAGATGTAATTTTTTATTACATCAGATTTTACTGAAATTTTTTGTTTACTCCAACCATTGCTGCCAGCAGTTTTTGAAGTAAATTTAACGGATTTTTTTTTTTTTTTTACAATGTATCGATAGGCGGAAATATAGTTGCACTCGTTTGTACAGTCCTATAATCTACAGATTTTTATAATCATTGCATATTAATTTAAAATTTAATCCAGGCAAGAAACACGTTTAAAACTACTTTTTTACACAGGTCATTCTGATTCTGATGGACATATCTAGCAGTATAAATTTAGGTACACTGTAAAAAGAAAAAAAAAAGAAAGAAAGAAAAATTTGTTAAATTTATAGCAAAAACTGCTGGCAACATTGCTGTGTTGTAAATTTAACTGATTTTTTACAGTGTGTAAATTTATTGTTTTTATTATAACAATCATTATGACATGGGAAACTGAAAAAAAAAAATAAATAAAACATTCCATTAATCATAGATTAGGAAACACTTTCCAACACTTCCAGGATATTTTAACAATACTTTGCTGTTCAATAAGGTAAATAAGATACCTGATATTCGGTTTTGAAAACATGTAACACATTTGAAAAACATAATTCAGCAATTATCGCCCATAGCTGGATTCATTTCCTTTATGCAGCCCTATATTTTATTTATATATATTCTATTAAATGTTTTTAAATTTAGTATAATAAGAAACTACATAATAATTACATAAGAAATACGTAAATTTATATTCTTGTGAGTTAATCATAATTAATTCACGATTTTCGGATGAATTAAATTTTTAGTTTATCAAATGTCTACTTGGCAGTAGATTTAAAATATAGGAGCTTTTATTCTCCAAATGCTATAGGTCTACACGAGCTGAAATTTTCAGACCAGGATCTGAGCCGTGCGGCCCGAACGAAAACTGTCTTATCCCGACCCGTTTTAAAAACTAAAAGTGCAGCATGGGTCAAGTCTGGCCCAGTATGTGTGCAAAAAATTAATGAAAACAGGCCAAACTTAATTTCTCTAGAAAATACCGATTTTTTGTAACATACATTTTAGATTTTCTTTTCTAGAATACTGCTTACATACTTAAGGAAAAATTTTACATTAGGCTATTTCCACACATGTAAGCCATTACGATTTTTAGCGCCTATATTTTAAAATTGAAAAATGTAACTTATTTCATCGGATATATTTCATTAATTAAATAAAGTCAAGTAAACTTTTCGAAATGAAGGGTGCTGGTTACCCAGCTTCCGAATTCCCTTCCGTAATGTTAAGTCAATGGGCGCTTGATGTATTCTTCTACTCGAAATATCTCTTCAGGAAATTAATACTTTTAACCAGTTTTTTCTGTATAATCTTCTTTAAAGATGTCTCTTTTTTTCTTAGTATTCAAAGTATTCCTGAAAGCTAAGTAATATTTTATATGAAGCGTTAAAACTTTACTCTCAGATTGTCAATTTTTAAAACCAAAACATTAAATTAAGCAAAAATTTTAGAAATATTTTGAGAGCTAAGACAAAAAGAAAAAAAAAAAAAAAAAGGATTCTTTAAGAAGAGAACACTGAAAAAAAAAGAAGTTAAAATGATTAATTTCCCGAGGAGATATTTAGAATACAAAAATGCATCAAAAGCCCACAAACAGAGGGGAATTCTGAAGTTGAGTAACCACCCTCATAGCATGCATGGTCACAATGAAGTCACGGTGAGTCACTTTGGTCCCATCACATCTGTGACTAAAATGCCACCACTCAGTGACGTCACATTGTGACTGAGATGTGACTTTCTTAAAAATTTTAGAAAATTACAAATATTCTTCAAAACATGTTATTTACTTTAAAAAACATGTTTCTGGGAATTTAAATATCGTCGCTTTTGTCACAATTTTGTCATAATCTTAATGTCAAAGTAGTCACAAATGACCCACTTTTCACAAATTTGTTACACTGTGACTTCACAAAGTGACGTCACAGAAGAGCTCTAAAACGACCATAATGACTTCACATTTTAATCACTGTGACTTCACATCGACGTCACGTGACGTCACATCGACAGTAGGTGGTCACAAAGTCACAATGTGACTTCACAATGACGTCACAGTGACGTCACCATGCCTTACGGGCAGCACCCATAACAATGGCCAATAAGCATAGTACTTATTAGCTACACTGTAAAAAATATCCGTTAAATTTACGGCAAAAACTGCTAGCAGCAATGTTTCCAGCAGTTTTCGCTGTAAAAAGTGCAGTAAAATTAGACGTACATTTTTTTTGCTACTTATAGTTTAACTACAATTTTTACGACAAAAACTGCTGGCAACATTGCTTTCGCCGTAAATTTAACGTTTTTTTTTTTTTTTTTTTTTTTTTTTTTACAGTGTTTGTAACTTGTTCTACATAAACCCATGGAATTAGCTATTAAAAATTGCTACATGTTCGCAAGCCACAGATTGCAGAATAGCATCAGTATTGGTTCGCCATGCCGGCCCAATATGTAGAAAGGGATCGAGTCTGTTAAAATAATTCAGCTTTGGTTCAGACACGATGAACATGTTATATTTCTATATTGATATGAATCTACCATTGGTTCGCGCATTATATTCATACCTATTTTCGTCTCGGGCACGTCCACTGAAAATTGTTCAATATTTATTGCTTACAAGGAAGGTCTCCATACGGGCATGCCCCGAAAAATCTGAAAAAATTACAGAATGTTCTTCTCGTGTGGATATATACGTTTATAAAAAAATTTCGGCGGAACCTCCATTCAGTATCCGTAAAAAAATAATGAAAATTTCGTTATTTGGCGATTTATCGCCGGTTGGCGAAGGAATGTAATTTCAAAAAATACTTCGTGTCAAATATACTTCAAGAAAAAAAAGTTTCATGTTGAACTTGTTTGGATAAATTTAATTTAAATAACTTTAGTTTTATAAGTTTTAATTTGTTTTAAGTATAATTTTGTTATATCGATATTTATATGTATTTATATTCAAATTTAATCACCAAAATTTGAGATTTAAAACGAAATTCATAATTTAAATTAATTAAATTTGTTTCCTGCTCAAAGTCCATTTGAGAATTGTCGATTAGATTTTGTTGCTATGGAAACATGTAACTTTTACTTTTGAATACGCTTAAATTTATGAAGATGACTTTTCTCAATATGATTTTTTTTTTTTTTTTTTATCTATGAAAACATTTTTTCAAGTGATTAATTAAATAGCTACTTCAACAAGTAATATATATATGCAATATAATGTGTATTTATATGTATATAATATATTAAAATCTCTCATTGTTTATGTTTAAATTCATTAAATACCATTTACACGCATTCTAAATATCTAACGGTTATGAGTTGCATTATAATCGTTTGCTTTTGGCGAGGAAAAGGGCTGCTCGCCAAATCGAGTGATTCTTTCGTCTTTTCTCGCCAAATATTTGAAAATATTTTATTTTTTTACATATTTTCTAATGTGATTCCTCCGCTAATTTTGACGGATCCTTTATTACATACATAAGTACTTTAATTAGTATTTTTTTCATAAAATTCTGAGTATCCCCAGTATGGAGACCTTCCTTGTAGGATAAGTTTTTTTTTGTCAAAACGCTTTCGTAAGAGTAAAGATCAACGTAATGTAGAAATTCTTGTTAATTTGATCCTTTTACTCTAAACTCTGTGGCATTACAATTCATGAAGGATCAGCACCGACAGTGCCCATCTTTGTTTACTATAGAGCCTGGTCCCCGAGTTGATATGCAGCAAACATCCCGGTCAGGTAGTTAGCCTAACGCGAGACCCTCGGTGTTTAGTTACCAAGCAAGTTTAGTACTCATTTTATGGACCCCGACGGGATGAGCGAGTAGTGACCAATTGGGATTCGAACTCTCGACCTGTGGCACCGCAGTCAGATGCTCTGACCACTCCGCCACTGGGCTTTTTACATTTTATATCGGGCCTATTTTTTCACGAACTCGTTAAAACGTTATTCTTTAATACGCCGGGCTCGTCCGTTAGAATTAGAGGTTTTCCTTTCATTTTGCCGGGTCCGGATACGAGACTCAGGTCAAGCCCGGGCCTTTGTAGACCTCAAGCAAATACAAATCTTGAGATGTGTTCCAAATTCACTACTAGTTTGTTGAGGCACAACAAATTTATGTGTTTTAAAAAATCTCCTTTAAAAAAGCATGGAACCATTTTGAAAGCTTTTCACTTAGTTTTAAAAAAGTTAAACCTATATGCCATTGTCCTAAGACATATATTCCTTGACTTTCACTTCCTGATAAAGTCAAGATACATTATACTGCGTGTGATTTAAATGCAGGAAAATCGGATGTAAACGAAACCCATTGGCGGAACAAGCTTCCATCCCCTGCAGGCAAAACGGCGGTGAAAGTAGCACCGTAAGGATGGGAATAATGAATTACCTGCAAAACAATAACAATGATCTAGAATCGAGCTCTTTCATGTGAATATTAACGTTTACTTGTTTACTTTTTGCGGCGAAATCAGAGCATCGGATATTGAAGAATAAACAGGCCGTTATGTTTTGTTTTTAAACAAACTGGGCGATGTAACACGTGCTACCCGAATTACAGAATATAGGTGAAAATCACTGTATATAGCGTGAATCATAGTCTTGCCCTGATTATAAATATTAATTGACTTTAACTATTACCATTAGACATCAGTTTGTTTCGATACATTGTACGTACAGTTATAATTTTTTTCTAAGACCAGGTATTTCTGTAAATTTCAACGTGTGCCTCCTTGGCAACTCAAGCGGTATTCTAATTCCTGCCAAGTATGTTATTTAACATGTCTTCTGTTACAGTACACACCAGGGCCGCAGCTTGAAGTGAATAATAGAGAGGATCATATTTTCTCTCTCTGTGTGCGACGCAGAAAGATAAATTAGTGCATATTCACACTGTAGTTACTATGTTTCTCATTAAACTGTTGCAGTAACTTCATTTAACACTAAGAAAAGAATAGGATGACGAAAAATTCGAGTGTATAACTAGTGCAATATTAAACAATATATTAACTTCATAAGTCCAAATAGGATGAGCAAGTGTTGAAGCACTTATTTTAGTATTTCTGCAAAACTGTGAAAGATCCTTAAAACTAAATTAGATTTTTGAACGAAATTTAATTTGGATTTTCAGAATATAAATTCATTTAGTGACTCTGGAATTTTTTCAGGGAAGACTCTGGTTGGGGGGGAGGGGGGGCTGAGTCGACCGTAGCATCCCCTTAGCTACTAAGAACGGTCCTGGTACACAAAACAACTTGTATCATATTCTTCACTTCTTCGAACGTCAGCAATTAGTGTGGCAAAAAATCTGTCCTTCATATAGCCCCAAAATAAAAAATCCAGAGAAGTAATATCTAGGGAACGCGAATGACAGGGTGTTGGTCCATCCCTTCCAATTCAGCGATTCGAAAATGTTTCGTTTATCAATACGTGCTAAGAAATCCCAGTGTGGGGTAAAAACTACTGAAATTGAGCTATCCAATGATGCAACAAGTTACATTGTTCTACAAACTGTTAATTTGTAATGAATTATTATAATCAGGATAAGTCTTTTAGTTCACCCTGAATATTATTTCTGATGTTAGCATCCTTTTTCTCTTGTAAGGCGCAGCGATGACTGAGGTATTTTTCGAATAGTTCTGCAAGAGGCTTTTGACGTAGTTTCGGTAAAATAGGTTGTTTGATTAAAAAAAAATTGTAGTTAATCAAAAATTGATGAAAAAAAAAATGTATGAGTAAATAATATCAAAGATTGTGGCGAGAAAATCTCTGACGATCTACTTTTTTATTTTTAATTGATAATTTTAATAGATTTTTTTACACTTAATACATTTTTTCGAATGGCTGTTACAGTACAAAAATTCATATTTATTTAAAAAATAGTAATGATGCGTTGAAATAAAGTTTTGAAGCGTATTAAAAGTGACGTTATAAAATTGACTCCAGGAGTTAAGCGGTCTCAGGACTCTAAAAGCTTCCAAATTTTCGAAATTTCAATTTTAAACATGTTAAACTGCTATATTTTCTGAACATTTTTATATAATTGTTTTCTCGAAATTCTCATTAGAAAAAAAGTTATGGGTTTTAAAATTTTACCCGCTGAATAGCTGAAGCAGCGTTTCGGAAACTTTGAAGTCATTTTTCTCCAAATGACATTTTTGGTCATAGCGCGCACGATATATCAAAATATTGTAAGTATTTTTACATAATTTTTTAAAATATATATTTCATGCTAATCTGTATAAACTGAACCTAAAATTTCCTTTTTATTGTTCAAAAACATTTATTTTTTAGGTGAAGTTTTCAAAATTTTCTATCAGTTAAATACAATTTTGTATTAAATATAGAAAAATGCTTTAAATATAATTTATTTAGGTTCAAAATAAATATTACAATCTGATGTAAAAGTAGACACCAAAGCTTCCATTCTAGTTGCAATATTTATTTTGTAATCGTGTGCATAACCTGTTATGTCAATTTTCTGCTCATCAAATGATCGACAGTTTGGAGCGCTCTGTAAATGCTAATTCTGCACCTTGCAAATTTTTAAAGACATAAAATGAAAGAATGTGCTCATATCTGTCATCTTAATAGAAATTGTGTTTTAATATCATAAACATTTTAAGATATTAAATATTGAATATGTCTCTTTTTTTCAATTTTTCCGATTTTAAGAGTCCTGAGGCCCCTTACTTTCCAAAAATCGCTATGTGCAATCAACTTTTTTTTTTTATTATTCTGTTCATTTTAGTGGATTAAGGGCGAAATTCAAATCTGTTTTATTTTAATTTTTAATGAGTATGCTGCACCTGGGCTAGATCATTTTGAATTGACTCGTCAGTTTTTTGAAAATATACGAAAACTTACAAACCATTTAAAAAAAAAATTAGATATTCGAATACGGAAAATTTTTCTACATATGTATACACAATTTCAAAATAATACTTCAAATGTTTTTCTTAATTTTCTCAAATTAATTAAAATTAGAAAATTCCATCGACTGCGAATTCAAATGAAAGCAGGTGTTTTATTTTCAGTAAACAAATTGCACCGAACTGAGCATGCGCTGGCTTGCTTCTTATTTAAAATAAATAAATAAATAAATAAATGTGCATTCGGCGAATTTTTAAATAATAACTCTGTTTATCTTTAAAAAAATAATAATCTGAGACTCTAGTGCATCAGAAGAGGTCTTAAAGCATATTCACCCAAATTTCAGGCCTTGTACAAGCGTAGATTTCGCTAGCGCTCATACACAAACACGCACACTCAAATAGACACAGCGAAACTTTTTTTTATTATTAATATAGAGATACCGCTGTACCTTAATATAACAGATGCATCTATAAAAGTTTATTTTAAACTATGTATTAACCGCAATTGGAATTTTTAAAAAAAATCTCCAGATATCTTTCAGCGAACAATTAAGCAGAAATCTCAGAATACCCATTTTATTAGGTTTACTAGTATGTTTTCAGATTAAAAGAGTCCTTAGCTGCTTAAGTTTTGGGGGAAAAAATCATTTCGGAAAACCTTATTTTGTGAGATTTCCGTTTAGCTCTTCTCCTAAAAGTATTTGAATAATAGGTAAAATAGACTTTAGGGATTTTAAAATTGAAGGTAATTGCGAGCTTATTTTGAATTTTGGTGAAAGTTTTCCCGATATATCATGAAATGTTTTCAGTAAATTTAACACTATAGGGAAAATTAATGCTATTAATTATTTTTAAGTAAGCACGTGTTAGACTGAGGAATCCTGATTCTGAGAGACTTGAATGAAATTGGATAAAAATATGATTTAACTTACAAAGGAACCATTTTTGTGTTGATCTATCATTGAGAATTAATGCATTTTATAGCCCTGTATTAAAAAGTTTGAGAATTGATTTTTTTTTTTTTTTTTTTTTTTGTAAAAAAATATTTTTTCATTTTACAGTAGCATAAGTTTCTGAAAATAAAATTTTTGAAACCATTGTTAGATTATTAACATAGAATGTTTTCTAAGAAAACCATTTAAAAATACAAATTAGTCAATAATGAATATAAAATATTGAAAAAAAGTTTAATTCCTTCAAGAATCTTCATTTTGAAAAAATTACAATATTATATTCATATTTTTGACGGAAAAAAAGTTGGCGTTTTTCCTCAAAAGTAGAGCTTTCCTACAACCCTAGACAAATGTCATAGCTGCTTACTGTGTGTGAACAATGGTTTGGGCTTCAATAGAAATTGTAGTGACCGACCTAATTAGGCACAGTAAATTTTTTAAATTGTATACAAATATTAATTGAAACTTTGTTCCTCCCGACTTTAAAAGAAAGGTAGTTCGCACATATTGTGTTTTACGGAACAAATTCAATGATCTTGAAAGTTTTTAAATTTTAATGATCTTGAAAGCTTTCAACTAATATTTAGACATTTATTGTCTGCATAGAAAAAAACTCAGTTCTTGCTTATTATGTTATCATTTATCAAGTAAATCGCAATCTGATTTAATTCTAAAACATACAGTGGATATTCTCCAGGGATAAAAATTTGTAGTGCAATTTTTGGCACTTTACTCTTTTTTGACGAGCAATAAACAAATAAAAATCCAACAAAAACAACAAAAAAAAAAAAAAAAAAAAAAAAAATAAGAAATACACACACACACACACACACACAAAAAAAAAAAAATGATTTTATCAGAGAAGTTGTATCGGTTCGTTAACTTTTAGGTAAATTTTCAGCATGTCAGCTTTTATAAAAAAAAAATGACAGGGAAAAATAAACCTTTTTCGTTATAGCAATTGCCAGCAATTTTTTTTTTCAAAAAGCACAATAAAATTCTTACCCCAACAATTACTTTCCTATGCAAGATTTACAGATAAAAAATGAAAAATAAAATAAAATAAAATAAAAAACTGTAATTTAAGAAATTACAACGATTATTTGGTAAACAATATTTTCAAAGATTATAATTTTAGACTTAAAAATGATTTCTATATTAAAAAAAACAATAATAACATCATTTTTATGATGAACAAAACGTAGCTTGCGTAATAATAGAGTTATATTAATATGCTTGGATTTTTAGAGACATGTTAATATTCCTGGACCAATCATAAACAAATATTAAATGAAATTTCAGTTTAACAATTTTCGGTACTGCAAATTTTTAAACTTCTAAACATTGCACATTTTCATTTTTTACACCATCGTATAAAGAAAAAATTTTATTTTTGAATGCAACGTGTTTGAGACCTGCATCTAAATTTGTTTTTGAGTTATTAATTTTTCTTGTACTTTTTAAAACTTTTTTATCATTATGGCAATAGAAGTATTCCATTTTTGGACATTAAACGTGGACCAATCAGAAATCGAATAAAATAAAAAAGAAAAGTTTTTCATTTCTAGACATTAAGCATGGATCAATCAGAAAACGAATAACATAAGCCAACTTTATTGCGGAATTGGACCAATAAAAAGATTCAGATATACTTCAGATTTCCCAATTCTCTACCGAGCACAACAACTATTTTCCAAATACTAAAAAAAAAAAAAAAAAAAAAAAAAAAAAAAAAATGCATTAAAACAAATTTTATAGGTAAGGCATTTACTCATAGAAATGTTTTTATTTAACCCTTTCAGAATCAAAATACTACTGCAGGTAAAAGACTGAAATAATTACCATACCAGAATTTAAAAACAAATTATTTGAAAAACATAAAAACTTCTGTTGTGCATATTATCTTATTGATGTTATTTATACGGCCGATTATCTGCATGGGGGATATGGTGCTTAGAGGGAGTGCCCTCCGCGGGGACTTTCTAAGGGAATCGAACCCATATTTATGGATGCTATTTCCAAGGTTCAAATAAAATATGTAAAACTCCTAACAGATAGGCCAACGGGCGCGATTGAACCCAGCACCTCCCGTCTACAGCTTCGAGAGCAGAACTTCTCAGTCACTAGTGGGGCTCGCGCATTTTAAGGAAAGGATATTTTATTTAAAAAAAATTCTGGGTATATTTGGCAGTTTAGAATTAAAAATAATATTTGCGCCATGCAAATGCCGTCCTTAAAATGTTTAATATTACAGTATTGAACAGGATAACTTTGCTCCAACTTTATGAAACGTTGATCCATTCTGCCATGTTGGAATCTTGACGAATTATTTTCAATGAGCTGCCAAACAGTCAAATTCGCACTAATGCTGCTATCTATATTTTGAGACCAAAAATTTGCTGTTAACTCAAATGATCAGAATAGCAGATTTAATCTTTTTTCTCTCTTGGATCAAAGTTACCTTGATAGGTCTAAGTTATCACAATTGACTGTATAGAAAGTGTAAAATTTCATTTTTTCACTTTCAGGTTACAATATTTTAATTACGTTACAATTACATTAGAAAACTTACAAAAATAAAAATAGAATTGCGAGGATAGGAAGAATGAATAACGTGCAAAACAATAACAGTAATTTAGAATGAAGCCTTTTGCGATGCAAGGAAATGGTTGCTCGTTTATTTTGCGAGTGAAATCAGAGCATCAAACAACCGGAAATTAATATGGAGTATATGACGAGTCTAAGCAGTTTTGTGTAGACCTTGTTTACAGTTATTTTTCATTGTATTTTGATTTTAAAGAAGTTAAATGCGTTTTCATTTTCCAGTTTCATAATTTCCATTTAATTATAATTACATTACAGAATTTCAGTGAAAGTAGCTCCGTGACGATGGAAATAATGAACTGCGTGCAAAATAATAAAAGCAATCTAGAATCACGCCTTTTGCGATGCGAGGAATCGTTTACATGTTTTGCTAGTGAAATTAGAGCATCCATAGAACGTCGGGAAAGTAACATGGAGTATGGGACGACGATCAGTCTAACAAGGAAGGTAAGACTGGGGCATACTAGAAATTAATATATTTTTTTTCAAAAAATTCTTTACTGGGCATATTAAGAATTTTTTGAAAAAAAAAAATACTAATTAAATTGTATGTGTGTAATAAAAGATCAGTTGAAATTAGCGGTGTAATTGCAGTAGAAAGTATGTAAAAAAATAAAATACTACTTTGAAATATTTGGTGTGAAAAGATGAAAACGTCACGCGATTTTGCGAGCAGTATTTTTCCTCGCCAAAAACAAACGATTTTAGTGCAACTAAAAACTGTTGGATTTTTAGAATGCGTATAAATGATATTTAATGAATTTAAGCATAAACAATGAGAGAGTTTAATGTATTATATACATTTATACATAATATATATTGTATTACATATATATTGCTTGTTGCTGTAGTTATTTATCACTGTAAAAAATATTTTCATGCATAAAAAATTCATATTAAAAAACTATTTTCATACATTTAAGGATATTCAAAAATAAAAGCCAAATGTTTTTATAGCAACAAAATCGAATCCACAAATGCTCAATTGGATTTTGAGCTTGAAATAATTTCGTTTAAATCGCAAATGAATTTCGTTTTAATCGCTAAATTTGATGGTTAAATTTGAATATAAATGCATATAAATATCGGTATAACAAAATTATACTTAAAACAAACTAAAACTGACAAAAATAAAGTTATTTATCTAAACAAGTTTTCAACCTGAAACTTTTTTCCACTTAAAGTGTATTTGCCATAAAAAAGTATTTTTTGAAATTTCATTCCATTGCTAACCGACAAAAAATTACCAAATAACGAAATTTTCCATTATTTTTTTACGGACGCTGTACAGAGGTTCCACATTTTTTTTTTTGATATAAATGTATATATTATCATGAGAAGAACATTCAGTATTTTCTCCAGTTTTTTTTCTGAGTATGCCTATAAGGAGACATTCCTTGTAAGTAGTTTTATGCACACTTGGGCTTTTAATTAATTTTTCACTGTATTTTGATTTTAAAGAAGTTAAAAGCTTTTTTATTACCAGTTTTATAATTTCAATTACCTTATAATTACCTATCAAAACTTCAGTGAACTCTCTGAGAATGGAAATAATGAATTACGTGCAAAACAATAAAAGTGATCTAGAACCAAGCCCTTTACGAAGCAAGGAAACAGTTGTTTATTTTGTAAGTGAAATCAAGGCATCGAACATTGGAAAAATCTACATAGAGTATGTGATGAGCGTAAATAATTATATGTATATCTCGCTTTTACTCAAGTTTTCATCGTATTTTGATTATAGAAATGTTTTGATTAAGGTTTTCAATTTTAGTTACATTGTACATATATTACAAAACTTCACTGAAAGTATCATCGTGAGGATGAGAAAAAGGAATTACGTGAAAAATATTAACAGTGATATAGAATCGAGGCCTTTTAAGATGTACTTGTTTATTTTACGAATGTAATCAGAACATAGACTATTGGAAAATCAACATTACGTATGTGATGCGCATAAGTAAGTTTCTTTCACACCTGTTTTTTAGTTAATTTCGGTTTCGTCCATCAAAAGATAAATCGGAATCTTTATAGAATTATTTTGTTTTAATTTCGGTCTGTCAAGAACTTTTTTCTTCCAGGAACGACTGAAAATATCAATTTGAAATTGACATTAAATAATACACTGAGAAAAAAATCTACCACTGGCATCTATAAAATAAATTGTGCCTCTAGAATAAAAAGTTTTCTATATCCTTATAAATTCTAGTTCCCTTTGCTGCAGAGTTTTAATTATCTATGTTAAAATTCAAGGGAGTTGCCTCTTTTATCGTATTTAAAAATCTCTGCAAATAAATGCAAACGCAAGAAGTGAGTTTTACTAACTGTAATTTTAGTTTATGAATTGATTCTAGAAATCAAGTGTTAATTTCTCGCAATTCAAGCGATTCATAAGATAATAATGTATCGTTTCATCATCTAGAAAACTATACACTAGAAAATTTCGATCATTTCGTCTATTCAGTTTATTTATGTACCTTATTCGCATAGCTCGGAAATCTAAATTTCTATAATTTTGGGATTTGGAAAATGACTCTGTTTCGTTCTAGATGAAGATGGTATACTTTTTCTTTCAGCGTAAGGTCCATAGTGCCATTGTTTTTTAAAAAATTTGAGCTTCTAACTCAGTGCGTCAAAAGTTACGGCCTTGAAACAACGTTTAACATACAAACTCATTTTCGAACTGTAGGATTTTTTCCGTTGCCCCAGAATCTTGAAATTTGGTACAAAGGAACGTGCTATAGCACATGTAAAGCAAAGAATCTGAAAAACACTAATTTATAATTTTGTGTCAGTTTATTACTAAAAAAATTCTCCTGACTGTCTGCCTAGCCCCCCCCCCTTTTTTTTAAAGAACGTCTGAAGAACGTCGAAAATGATATCAAATAATAAGAGTGAGCTCTAAGCAGTCTGATGTGTTAAACGGCCTAAGGCACTGGCCTATGCCTCTAGCTTAACAAAAATTGCTTAAAAATTTTTTTTGGTTGAATTTTCTGTGATCATGGTTACATGCTTCCCAACAGTCTCGTCTTGAAGGGAGCTGCAATTCCAGCCGGTTCCACAGAGGCGATTATTTGCTTATTAAACTTTTACCGTCATATGACATAACGGAAAGGAACATCTAAATAAATAAAAATAATGAATAAAATTTATATTAAAGGTACAATTGCAGGCTAATTTTACATAATTTATTGAAATAAAGAATTTATTTTTTCTTTTAATTTAGGTTGGGGTTTGACTATTTTAGGTTAGGATCAGTTTCGGGTTGAAGACTATCGGTTAGGTCCTTGTTTCGGGTTGACGATTTTTTTGGCCAAGTTTGGGTTGATTTTAGGCAGAATTTACGGGCTCAGTTAAGGTTGTACCAGGCTCTTTCAGAGCTCTAGACAGGACCTCCTTCAGAGGCTGCTACACTGAAACTCCTCGATCACGATGACCCATTATTAAATATAATTGTTAAAATACCATTATCAACATCAGAAATTAGACATCAGACGCCGACGATGTCCGTTTTTAAAAAGTGCCTTCGTAAATTGTAAGTATTCTTAAGAAGAGGATAAAATTTAATCAAATGAAAGTTCCAAAGTTTATAGGGATTTTTAACGTTTTTAAGATTTAAGGGGATAATTTTTAAAAACGCTTCTCATCGACATCTGACGTCTATTTTCTAATGATGATAACTGTATTTTAATAATTATATTAGGTGATGATAATCGCGTTTTTTCATAGATTTTTCTATCATTTAACATGACATTTCACGATCGAGAAGTTTCAATGCGGCGGAGCCTTAATAATTAGCACTAAGCCATTACTTCAGTTGCCTGAAAAGACCGCTTACTAATGCTTTTCCATGAGAATTATTTTAAAGGTAGCTCGTTTGCATTTTCTGTATTTTTAATTTTTTTTTTGAATTAATTAGCTGAGATTGATCTGTACAAAAGGCTTTTTTTTTACTTTTTCTATTTTGTTTACAGATATTTTTTACTAAAACACTTTCATTCTCGGAACCGGTTTCGAAAATAAAAACATTCTATTAAAAAAAAAGAAGAAAAAAAAAACCGATCAAAATCGAAAAAGTAAGAAAGAACAGAAGATCAATCTCAGCTATTCAATGCAAAAAACATTATTTAAAACTATTAAAATGCAAACAAGATACCTTAAAAAATTTCTTTCATAGGATTAGCGTTAGTTCGTGGTTTTTACTGAATGACTTAAGATCTTTAAATATATAGCGAAAGAAGATGCAGGTAAGTGTTAATTCGAATAAAAACAAATATGTTCTCCTCATGATATGAATTTTTGCTGAATTATCATTAATAGATCATCCGAAAAATCCATGCTGCTTTTTAATCGAAACCATTATTCGCCAATGCCACTATTCGCAGAATTTTAAAACCGAAGCGTTTCGAAACAACAGAAGTTCAAATCTTACATGCGAATTCGTGATTATACTTCTTGATAAGATGACATAACAATGAAATTTATGGATTGAAATTTACAATATGGTCTGAATTTACTTAGAATGTCCCAAACAAGCCTTTATGTGACTGAAAAATTTAAAAAGTGTGCGTTTTGCAATCCTCATATGAAACAATGACCAGTGAAAGGTGAGCTGCACAAACAGATTATTAAATGCATGTTTTAGAAAGTTCTTCGATTTAATAAAAAAGAAAATCAGAACGTGAGATGCTAAATGCAAAGAAGTAATATTATATATGAAGTTAAGGAGTGAGAAATGAATAATAAATTGTTTTTTAAAACTTTTCAAGATAGTTGAAATTTTTTTGTCTTTGGTTTGTGTATCGGTCTGTCCGTTCTCTAACTCGCGTCAATATACACATTGTACACAGCGTTATTTACATATGTTATTGAGATTTAATATGATATGTTCAGTATTGACAATTAAGTGTGTAGCATTTATAATTTACAGTAATCATTAAAATTAAAGGATAATGAAAAAAGTTATGCTCACTAAGTTAATGTTACAACCAATTCACAATGCTGAAATTATTTATGTTAATTAAATGCTATTGAATACAAAATTACACTTCTGCGCTTACGTGAGCGTCGGAAACATGCAAATTGGGTGACTGAAAATGTAGTCCGCAATGAACATACTACCTCTGACAATAAAGTTCGGTGAATAGCCCTGTAGCATTAATGTAGATGAAATATTAACGGAAGCTACCATACCATCCTTCAAAATAGTCATCTCCCATAACTATACATCGCTGAGATCTGCTATACATGTCCTGGGAAATTCCCAAGAAGTCTTCTTTTGGGATGAAGTTCAAAAGCTTCGTCACATTGCGTTGGGTGTCAGAAATATGGTCAAATCTCTTTCAAAGAAAGTTTGAGTCGTGAAAATAAGAAGAAGTCTGAAGGATTGAGATCTGGCGAGTATGGTAGGTGTTCAATTTGCACTATCCCTCATGAATTTCTTTCGGTGTCTTGCAAAGCTTAAAACCAAACTTTAAACTAATCTTTTATTCGTTCATTTTGCTGTTCTCAGTTAAGAACCAACACACTGAACAAGCACTTAGTAAAGCACGTTTTACACAGAACATAAACGACGCTCAACTGAACAACGGTGGGGGAAGATGGTCTACACTTGCCTCTATGCAGGTGCAGCGTTTTGTTTCCCGAGTGTTGCCAGATCGGCCACTGAATCGGCGGAATGAATTTAGCCAGTTCTGAATTCATTCACCGAACTTTATTGTCAGAGGTAGAATGTTGGTATTCTGATCTTTTGTATTGTTTGAAGAGAATGCGGTGTTCGAGAGGTATCAGTATTAAATAGTTATGGCTCAAAAGTACCATTTAACTGAAGTTTAAAAGTGGCGGACAACTGGTAGAACCGAAAGAGGTCAAACACAAATGGAGGTCGCCCAAGATTTGAATATCCCTCAAAGTATCATATTGAAAACTTCGAGTCGCTTTTTAAGCACTGAATCCATTGATATATCCACCTGGTCAAAGAAGATGAAGAGTAACAACTGCACTAAGATCGTTTTCCTTCATTGTCGTCTTGAAGAAACTCCGAAGCCACTACTTAAGGTTTGGTTTGCCCAGTTAAATTGTTGCCGTTGCCATGTTCAATGGAGCCAAAAAGACCGTACTTGTACTCGAACGGGATATTTCACAGACAAGGAAAGGCAAGTTAAGGATTGGTTTCTTCTCTCCAGATCAAAGTGCGTCTAGAATCAGTGCTCAGACAATATCTGGACTGGCCAGTAAGTAATATTTGACCCCAATCATCTCGGTTCCATTGAACATTGGTTGCACGTTGGAAGGCTAAAATTACCTTCCGCTATCTGGTACAGTAATGTGTTAGGCGTCTGCAGGCGTACCTAAGCATGCAACTTCGGCAAAAATTTCAATTTTTCTTTTTTGAGCATGGGCAAATATCTGTTCAAAAGCTTCTCATTTATTTTTAAATACACATCAAGTTTGCGAATAAAAACGGTCAATTAAATGGAGATTTGTGCATCTTTTTTTAATAAATTTCAATGTTATAAGAAACAAATATTGAAATTAAAGATTTTATTTGATTATTGAAATTGGTGGCAGTACCAGTTCACACATTCCGTCGTGTAGAGAACCTCGTCAAGAATTCAAAGTTGATTTAGATATATGTGAGTATTCCGCTGGTATATTTATCAAGATAAAAATTTAAGTATTTTACCTTGAAATATTATTTGTTGTTACATTTGTTATGTTTTTTAAATAGAGGAAATAAAAGTTATATTTTTGTGACAAATCTTGATTGTTCTACGGCCCACCAAAACGCTCGCCGCAACCCACCACTGGGCCGCGACCCTTAGTTTGGGAACCGCTGTTCTAAATTATTATTATAAGTCGAGAAATACTCGTAACACATTTCTTTTTTCATAAATCCCCTTCTTTATCGTAAAGTAGCCCATGGAAGTCTTAACATAATCAATGCGAAACTAATTGACTTATATATTTCTTTATTCCTCCTACAAATCATTTAGAATATCATTTGTTTTGTTTGATCAACCATACAAACTACTTCTGAGACGAGAAATAAAAGGGAAAAATAAAATGTAGTAGACTGACTTGAAATGCCTCATTTGTTCGTCAAAATACATTCTGACATCTTCATACTTAATTATTCGATTTTTTTTTTTAATCATTTGGCATAGAGGTAAATTGATTTAAATTTCACATCAAATAGTAATTTTCTCTTTAGATGCGCGCGTATTTACAAAAATTCATAACACCTATAGTCGTTGTCTGATCCGACCGTCTGTCTGTTCATCTGTCCGCATATAACGGTGCAAAAGCTGCCTAAACGAATGGTTTGAAATTAAATATACTGTAGAATTATCGCAAAATTTTGTCGAGTCAATTCAAATTTTACGAAAATAGAGTCAAAACTTAAAAATATATTAATAAACGTGTCTTCATTTTATTAAATCCTACAACACATAATTAATTCAATGATATCCCCTGATAGGTAATGGTTCTTGGTTGCTATGGTGATTTCACTTTATTTAAGATATAGTTCTATTATTTCTTCATTACTGAGTTTAATATACACAATTTTAATAAATTTTGCATTCACGAATTCTTGCATAAGAATTCAACAGCTATTGCACCGAAATCTAAATATTTATAAAACTAGTTATAGTACAAACGCCCTTCATTTACCACATTTGATGCACAGTTTCCGACTTGTTTATTTTTTTTATGATAAAATGCGACACAAAATGGGTAATATAATTTTCTTTAAAAGAAAAATAAACATTTCTTAAAAATAGCTCATTTTTTATTAGTGAATTGAAAAGTAGAAAGTAATTATTTTATGAATAAAAAAGCTGAAGATCAAAACAATAGTCGCTAAACGTCTAAAAGTCAGTTTATATTCTTTTTTAATATACATTGCAGGTCAAAACTTTGAGGCCCCTTTAAAAAAACCTTTTATAATATATTACTAGCAGCCCGCCCTCGCTTTGCTACGGGAACAGCAAGTCGCCCAGTTCCTTGGCACTACTGACACCGCAAATTGTTACTATTATTTCATCCCATTAAATTTAACTACTAAAATCAGTACTCTCCTTTTAGATAGTCGAATAAAAAGTGGCCTATATGTTAAACTAAGGTCTCAGATACCTTCATACAAAATTTCATAAAAATCGATCCATCCGTTCTTGAGTTATAAATGGTATAAAGAACTCGGCTTTGTTTTATGTTTATAGATTATAATCAATAGTATTCGCAGCGGACGCGATGTAAGGTAATTTTAAGGTCATTTTTTACACCTTGGGTTAAATTATTGGTATTTTAGTAAGGATCCCCCCTTTTTTTGAAAATATAATATAGCCTATGTTCACCGGAAATAGTTTAGCTTTCCAACGGTGAAAGAATTTTTCAAATCCTTCAAGTAGTTTCGGAGCCTATTCAATTCAAACAAACAAACAAATCTTTCCTCTTTATAATATTAGTATAGATAATCAATACCTTACATATGAATTATTACCTTACATTCGCAGCGGACGCGATGTAAGGTAATTTTAAGGTCAATTTTCTACACATTGGGTTACATTATTGGTATTTTAGTAAGGATCCCCCCTTTTTTTGAAAATATAATATAGCCTATGTTCACCGGAAATAGTGTAGCTTTCCAACGGTGAAAGAATTTTTCAAATCCGTCAAGTAGTTTCGGAGCCTATTCAATTCAAACAAACAAACAAATCTTTCCTCTTTATAATATTAGTATAGATTATAATATATTCTTTATTAAATACTTGAAAAACATTTGAAACTATATTGAAAACTGCACTTGTACATCTTCTATAACCCTTGTGGAATATACCAAAAGAAAACATTTTTTTACTTAATTTATCAAGAGAGTGTTTAATAAATGCAATATTTCCGAACATCAAAAAATGCCAAGTATGAGCATGTCAGGTAGAGTGATTGTTATTTATTTAATGCTTCCCAGGTGTTCAGTTAAACTACTGTTTCATTTTTACTGGTCTCTTTTTTAGCTATTTTTTCGTGAAATAGAAATAGCGCAATTTACAGAAATATTTTCATTTGTGCACACCACGGACCTTTAAATAAATAGAAGTTCAGTTTATTTAGATGCAGGAATAAACGTCAGTGAATATGGCATCATAACTGACACAGCTATAAGAATGTATATTGTATTCATGGAACAAATTTATCTGGTTTGAATGACGACATTTTCTCCATCGACGAAATTTCGCTTTAGATATTACATTTTAAAGTTTATTTTCTGTTATTTCATTTACATAATACTTAATAATATTATTCACCCTTAGCAAAAAAAGGCATAGAATTACCATAAAAAAAACACCATAAGTGCAATCATATGGATTTTTGCCTATGGTAAAAGTGATTCTATGGAAAACCATATAATCGTTAAGTGTATGGTAATTCTTATGAAAAACCATATAAACGTTAAGTGTATGGTAATTCTTTATGGTACTATATAATAAAAAATAATAACGATATCAACTTAGGTGGCGCCATCTTTTAGGAATACTGGGAACTAAGCTTACTAATGCCCTTCGACCTTGGGAAGCAGTGGGATTTGATCCACGGACGGTAGGGATGGGAGACGAGCGTCCTAACCATTCGGCCATGCGGGGTGATGAACTGTGCTTATAAAACGTTATATGAATAAAGCGTTTTGGTAAATCATCATTATTTGTCGTTCTAAGTTAATGGTTGACAAAAGAATGTAGTTTTAAAGGGGTTTTTTTTATTAATTGTTTTATAGACATGTATTTATAAGTTAATTTATTATTTTAATGAATGGAGTAACTATCTTAGGAAATATTATTTAATTATAAAATCCAATTAATTAAAGGAAAAACTATTTTCTGTTTATTAAAATTAATTTAAAAAAAATAGAAAGTCGATAAGAAATAATATTTAATAAGAATAAGAAATCATTTGATAACTTAGCATATAATATATTTTTAATGATTATATTAATGCATTATATTAATTCCTTACTTACGAGCATTTTTTAATTTTAAAGTAAAAAAAAAATATATTACTATTTTTTGGATAATTTTTACAGAAATTTTGAATCTTTCTTTTAAATTTTAATACCAAAAAGATTAATAGATATATTCAACATTTTTATACATTGTAAAATGATTTTTAATCTTTTCAATAATTATTAATGTTTAAATAAAATAAAATAAAAACTTTGTTGTTGCATATAAAATGAATATAAATGAATATAAAAACCCAAACTAAAAAATATTACTATTGTCTGACTATTGTCTCTTCGAATTGTAATAGAAAACATGATTTATACATTATTATAAGCATAAGAAAAAATAAAGAAATTTTTAATGCAGTTTTAAGAATATGTTTGTATTTACAGAAGTTTGTAATTTGGAAGTTTGTAATTACAGACTCCTTTAATCGCTGTTAGAATTTCATAGGAAATATGTCATCAAATATATATTTTTGTTAAATCATTTTATTTCTCCCATAGATTTTTTTTATTTATAACGCATAGACTCTACTCACATATATGAAATACATAAGAACAAAATAATAACACTATTATTTCATATATTATCATAATTTGAGGTCGATAAAAATATCGGTAGGTTTTTTGATATTTTTATAGATCGTAAAATAATTTTTAATCTTTTTAATAATTTTTAACTTTTAAATAAAATAAAAATCCTTGTTGTTCCATATAAAATGACTTTAAAATTATCAAATAACGTAAATTAATTATGAACCTTTTTTTTTTGTACTATTAAGTTTATTAATATTTAATTAACATATTATAATATATTATATTAATATATATGTATTAATATTTTGTTGTTTTTTTAAAAGATATTTCAAAAATTCTTTTGGTGATTCAAATATTTGTAGGTCCTTTTTAAAATAAATTCAAAAAGATTTTCTTTAAATAATTATAGGCTATTTTTGACAATTTGTTTATTTTGAGGGGGTCCGGGACACATTAAAACTAGTCGTTGGAGGCCACCGTAATACTTACCCATCATGGATATGCATACCACAATATATGAAAACATAACTCATGTAAACAATTTATAAAATGCATTACAATTCCAAAACAAAATACAAACGTATATTTAAGTATTTTTAACACACAATCATGCTCTATTAATGAATTTCTGATGACCCAATTTCGATAAATTGTATTAAACGCTAAACTATTCAAGTAGCACTGAATTGCGTAATAGAAACATCCTTATAACTCCAAAAATAATAATCATATTCACTAACGGTTTCTTGCATCGAATTAAGTATCTCATTTCCAATTAAAAGATATCTTTGAATTGAAATTTGAATGAAATACAGGGTCATGAAAAATCAAAGAATGTGGAAAATAGGATTAGAAATATCTCCACAACTAATTATCCGATTGACTTCATTTTTGATGTAAAATTTGTGTTACGTTATTGCCTTTTACGTCCACTCCTTAAAATGAAAGAATTCGAAAATTTTTATATACCTTTCATCAGAACGAATTTTTCGAGAGTCCGAAAAAAATAGTTCCGGATAATCGAGGTTACTGATATTAAATAGGCTTCATCCCATTCTTACATACTAAACACATACCAAATTTCAAACCTCTATCTAAATTTTTTCGGGAGATACAGTGGTTACAGACAGACAGACACACAGACGGACGGACGGCAAAATTTTTTTTCTAAAAATATGTTTTTCGGAATCTCCAGTGTTCGAAACGTGTAAATCCGTCAAAAAAATTTTTCGATTTTCAAAACGATTGCAAGACTTACCCTATACCACGTATGATGGGTAAGTAAAATCTTTTATTGAATTAAAATTTCGCAATTTTTTGTGATATTAAACATACCATTTTAAAACAAAATCATATGATAAAACTTCTCTATATTTTTTTTAATTTAAAATTTATTGAAAAAAGTGGAGGGAAATTAAAAATTATTGTAACTCAATGTAATAATTGTAGAATTTTAGTTTTTTAGCAATTAAATAAACAGAAACACCTACATTTTAATTTTGATTCAGCTTTTTTTAAAAATATTAATAAAAAATTTATTTAAAATAAAAGTTTGAAAAAAAATAATACTTTCAAAAATAAATATTTTTTTCAAATTTGCTGAATCAAAATTAAAGTAAAGCAATTAAAAAAAGGCATGTTCTAATTTTAAAGCATTTATGTTTAACGGTTCTTGAGTTATAACAATTTAAATGTGAGAAATTGTGAAAACCCATCATGAAGAAAAACGCATACAAGAAGTCTTATACTTGACAATCAGTGCTTAAAAGGTAGATGCTGATAACGAAAAAAAAAAAAAAAAACATAATATTTCCTTTTCTAAATATGATTTTTAAAAAATGTCATTATAAGCATAAAAAATCAGATAATTTTTTAATGCAGTATTTTTTATGTGTGTCCCTGACTCCTTTAATCGCTGTTAGAATTTTATAGGAAATATGTCAATTATATATTTTTATTGAATAATTTATTTTTCTCAAGATTTTTTTTTATTTTTAACGGATTTACACACTCATATATATGAATTATATAAGAATAAAATAATATGTTATTTTATGTTATATTAATTTGAGAACAAGGGATTTTCATTAGACTGTTATAAGTTAACATAAGTTGTTCCTAAATAGATTTTGGTTTAAACTATCTAACCAGTGGCGTTGCTATGATTCTATTTTTTAGAAGTGCATAAGACATACATAAAGATAGTAGAAAGTTTTGAGATGACCACAACCGAGTAATTTTACATTATAGTTACACAAAATCTAATATATTATAAACTTTTAAAAGGCATTAAGATTTTACCATACACCATGCTTTGAAATACTATACAATTTATGGTGCAAACAATTATGTATTATTTTACTATACATCACGCTATGGAACACCATTGAATGTATGGTAAATTTCATTTCCCCATAGTTTTACCATACACCTGGCTATGGAATACCATATCATGTATGGTGTATATCATTATCCTATAACTTTACCATACACATTTCTCTGGATACCATAAAATGTATGGTATATATCATTATCCTATAACTTTACCATAGACATTGCTCTGCAATACCATAGAGCGATGAATGTTTACCATATGAATACAATATGTTTACATATAATGACATAATTTTTTTATGATTTTCCATATAAAACCATGTGTTTCCATAAAAAATCCTATGCCATTTTTTGCTAAGGGCAGTAAATAATCTGTGCATTGCACCGCGATTATTGAATAATTATGTACAATCATTTTATTAGGATTAAATTTTAAGAAAACCATTATTTTTTTTCTTTGAAATGCGATTACACATTCACCGCTGAGATCAAGCTCCTGATTGGTGGAAAGTAATAAATCAAAATAAATTTCTATTACAGTGAGAAAAGCTTAACCTGTTGCCACTGTTTTGGAGAAATGTCACGAAAAAGCTTTTAAAATTAAAAATAAAATATAAAAATGGAAATAAATTAAAAATTAGCCAGAATGGGCACATCTACACATAAACAGCTTTCATTAAAAAATATATATACTATATCAAAATCGAGCCAGTAGAAAGCTCAAGGCTGATGACTAAAAAAACCAGCCAGGTCTTTTAAATATATAGATTATATATTTTATGCTTGAATCAAAATGAAATATTACGTTTCGTCTTATAATTTTATAAGTTAATTATGTTTTCAAATAAATTAGCATGTTAAATTTTCCGCAAAGTTTAGCGGGAAAAATCAAATTTGAATGTCAAAAATATTTGTGCTTTACTATAAATATAAAGGTGGTGTGGTATTATGATTCTGATGCTAAAACGAGATATAGCTTTATAAATTATCTTTTTAACCATTGCACATCATTTTATTTTTACTCTTGTTTTAATGTTTACAAAAATGAAAGTTAATATCAGACCTTCACTTTCTTGAAATGAATACGAATACTGCAACACTCTCATATTGAAAACGGAAGCACTTTTTATTTTCTTTAAAATTATTCTGCAGTTTTTTTCCCCTGACAATATTACAGTTATATTTTATCACTGGGAGAAACATTGAATGAAGGTATTCAGTGATTCCGTGAATGAGAAGCAGAAGAAATAAGGGGTAATTATTCCGATTAAAAAAAAATCTTATTTCATTATTGATTAAAAAATAAATAAATAATTAAAAAAGTTACAACAACCGTTTGGAAGATGATTTTTTCAAAGACTAAAATTCAAAACTTATAAATAAATTTTACATTAAACAATACATGTCTGTTTTACAACTAAAGTTAAATAAATATTAAATGCATCTCGAAGAGATTATCATTAATACAGTCATTTTCCTTCTATAGGATTTATTATTTTTTTAATAACAAACTAAAAAAGTGATAGTGTTTTTTTCCTTTCTGAATCCATTCTATTTCTTATACAGTTATATCTGTCCTATCTATCTATATCATAAAGGACAAACATACCTGTGCGCACCGTATACGTCCTTCTGCGAATGACAACACTTTAAAATTTTAAATGAAATTTCCCTTTTACAATTTTCGGTACTGAAAAATTTTAAACGTCTAAACATCGCACATTTTCAATTTTTACACCGTCGTATAGGAAAAAAAATGCAGTTTTAAATGCAATTTGTTTGAAAGCTGTACCTCAATTTGTTTTTGAATTATTAATTTTTATGTAGTTTTTAATATATATATATATATATTTGTTATAGAGGCAACTAAAATGTTTTAAAAAATGCGAACACCACAAGGATTCAGATGTATCTCGGATATATCTATTCTCGATGGAGAACAACAACCATTTTCCAAATGGTCAAAAGAAATGTTTCATCATGCCATGTTATTTTATAGACAAGTATTTGTTTATAACACTTTTAGAGAAGCTGAAAAGTGTTTATGAATTCAGTTTGTTTGCCCGTCTGCCCACGCTTTAATTTGCGCAAATATACCTGGATTTCTCTACAATTGATGTATGTTAATGATGTTTACCATAGAATGTTTGGTATTGAATATGAAGAGTGTGCCATGCTTTTCATAATTGATTTAGAGGGGCACTCAAAATAGTTTCGTCACATTATGGTTTATGGGGGGGAGGGGGGTTGTTGGCAGTGTATTTTAATGACATTACGCTATTTCAAATGTATTGAGATTTATATATCTATATCACTGAATACCACTGCACGATAATTGCTTTAAAATAGTGCATTTAAAGCAGTTATTGTTCATTTACAGGAACATCGGTTACAGGAAATCGGTTACAGCACTTACTCTTTGAGTAATAATCTCTGAAAGTGCGCTTTCAATTTCGGCGCTTTTAAATTTAATTAAATTTTTGTATGCTATTGGTTGTGCATAAATTTTGTGCCTTTCTATGTCTTGTATACAGGGTTGCACAAAATAATTCATTACCATTCTTGTTATTAGCGTAAATTACTGAAGGGACATTTTCAATTGTGGCATGTATTTTCTAGCTGAACTAAATTTTTGCAGTAGAACCCCGATAATCCGGATCGGTTTTTTCATTTTTTTTTTCAACTTTGAGAAGCGATTGGCGAAAAAGTTTTTGTTTTATTATTCAGAATATGACGCTGCAACAAGTTAATGTTAAAGAAATTAGCCAATCGCTTCTCAAACTTGAAAAAAAAGCGAAAAACCCGATCCGGATTATCGGGGTTCTACTATTTATAAATACAAGTTTATATATCGAATACAGGCCGATTAAAAAAAAAAACAGATAATTTTCTGACTTTAGATGGGAACTGCTGAAATTGGGTTTTCAAATGCTCTACGCTTTACCAAATGGTTCAATTAGACATCCTATACCAAATTATAAAACGATGAAGTTTTGTTATATTGTTTGAAGTGTATTGAAAAATGTTTCATAATCTATATTTGATACATGATTTTTCTTTCTTGTTATAATAATCCTTATATTTGTTATTTAAAAAGTAAGTAATTGCCACCTTCAAATGAATTTTCTGTAACTTGAGATCTTTCTCGTGTAATATTAAGAAAACTATGGCATATAACAATATGAAAATTACAAATTGCATAGAGAAGTGTTCGATAAACAGACTGAAGCTGGCAATTTTTAACCCGAAGAATTATTTTAAGAGCTGCTTAATGTTCAAGTCAGTCAAAATAGTTCCGTTAAAAAAAAATAAAAAAGAATAAAAAACTGTGCATAAAAATACAAATCCTCTTTTATAGAGTCATACTTGACAAACTTGCTCTGTCCAAATACTGTTTAAATTTTTAGGAGGTTTATTTGAATTTTTTTTTTTTCAAAATTTTATTATTTCAAGTTGGAAAATTCATTTTTTTTTTAAATATTGATGTCAATTTGTAAAACAGCACAAATAATAATATTTCTCCTCAATTAAAAATTGTTTTTATGCATGACTATTAAAATCAGAAATAAAATTTTAAAGTAATAATTAAATGATTGTGATAAAAGTAGTGGGTCGGAAAAATTACGCTATATTTGAATAATAATATAATAATATAATATAATATAATTTAAATAATCATAAAATTAAGCGGTTTTAATTTAAAAATACAGTTACCTCTCAATTAAAAAAAAGCGTTTACACGTGAACATTAAACAGAGAAAAAAAAAGCTGTGGTGAAAACTGAGTCATATCAAAATCTATAGATTTAAAGCGCTTTTCTTATAGCGTAAGTATCACATAAATAGAAATTTTATTACGCTTTTTGCTCCTTCATTCTTTTAAATTTTGAATTTTTCGGAAAATATACTGTGCGAACCTTTACATCTTAAAAAATAATCGGCATATCATAACTTCAAGCAGTAACAATTCAAAGTGAATCTTGATAAAAAACGTTTTTCACCCTTTTAAATTTTCAATGTTTTAGAAATCGATAATAGAATAATTTGCATTATAAGAGTGACTAGCATGTGAATTTTCAAGTGTATAGCTTCTACAGTATCACAGTAATCGCAATTTAAGAACTTTTTTTAAATTCCTCTCCAATTTTAAAATTCGATTTTTTTAGGAGCTATTTAATGCTATCATTTACGCCTTAAAAATGATTGTCATGTCAAATTTAAGATTATAGTCTTAAAGCTCCTGTAAAGCTGTTGTCTGGAGAAGGAGCTCGTGAGCTAATGCAAACCTATGAGAATGTTATTTTCCAATATCTTATTTGAATTTCGATGTTTTTAAATTTTTTCGTTAGATATCTGGGCTCGATTTCTTTTTTACATTTTCTATTTTTGTTGCAGATTATTTTTAATAAAGTTACTTTCCCTTTCGGAGCATTTTCCGAAAATAAAAATGCCATCTTAAAGAAAAAAAATAATAATTAGGATGAGCGAAGCGAATCCTCTACTAGACTACCCAAATTACATTTTGTCGTACAGCTTACAGAAAAACTATTCAGTATTTTGACTTGAAATTAATCGTAAAAATAACATATGATCTGTATATTTGCACATTATTATCATTATTATTGTTATTTTTTACAGGGAAACCTTTAAAATTATTATTTTAATTAATACCATAGTGGGTCAATCCATTTCAAGTGGTCCAGCACTGTTCGCTCGACCATTTTTAAAAAATCTGAAATTTTTTGTACAACAACCCTAACATGATGGAAGTTCAAAATGACCGTTATTTTAATTTTACTATTTTTTGTTTGTGCATGGTGGCCATCTTTGTTTCATAGTGTGCAGCGATTTTCTCAGATACTAGGATACACAAAATTGGAAATATCTCGTCTTTTATTTTCCCAATTGAAACGGGGCTTGCAGAATTTTGTTCAGAATAAAATAGGCTAAATGTATGGTGGTAGAATAATTTTGGAAAATAAAATTTTACAGGTGAAATTTTAGCACAAAATTTAAGATTTTTTCCAAAATCTATCCGTTTGCAAGAGGAAATTTTTCATGCTAGGAAAACTGTCACACTTACACAATTTTTTTTACAAATAGGTCAAAAGTGCGTGTACTCATACACCAAGTCCCAGATCTGGGAGTTAATTTCTCTTTGCAAAAAAAATTCCGAAACTCGTCAAAAATTTCAAAAATTGCACTTTTTAGGCTTTGATATCTCTGGTGGGGCACGAGATAAAAATCTGAAATTCTGACCTTTGATAGTATTGTGTAGTAATGTTATGTACAAAAAATTTCAAGAAGGAGATTTGACTACAAGCGAAGATATCATATAGATGATATAGATGATAGATATCAGATAGATCATGGAAAATATGTGAAAACAATACTGCCAAACTATTGTAACCTACTATGTAATTGTTACACAAGACTGCCAACCTTACACAATTTTTTCTACAAATAGGTCGAAAGTGCGTGTACTCATACACCAAGTCCTAGATATGGGAGTTGATTTCTCTTTGCGAAAAAAATTCCGAAATTCGTCAAAAATTTCAAAAATCGCACTTTTTAGGCTTTGATATCTCTAATGGAGCACGAGATAAAAATCTGAAATTCTGACCTTTGATAGTATTGTGTAGTAGTGTTATGTACAAAAAATTTCAAGAAGGAAATTTAACTATAAGCTGAGATACAGTGATTAAAAAATGTTGAGAAATGCTATTATGAGTACATTAGGAGAAATGAGAAGAAATGAAATGAGATTAGTCTCATTTATTACAATATTTACACAGAAAATATCGTTTGTTGAAAACAGTTTGATAATAAATGTTTAATTTACAAAGATACTGTATATGCTCAACAAAGAGCTTAACACTATTTACGAGAGATATTATGAGTTCGACCAGTTACTGTTGTCAGTCCATCATGCTGTTCTTTCTCAAAATTTTATTTGAATCCACCTAAGTCTTGTCATCCCTTGTTAACTTGAATGAAATTCTCTAGGTTTAATAACTGAAACCATGTCAACTCGATCAGTTGCAATCCATTGTCTGAAATTTACTTTTCCTGAAATGTGTACCGAGTAAAATTGTTGCAATAGCATTTCTAGTAGGTTTGTTCCTCTGGACAAATAGTGTATTGGCTTAGCATACATTCTGAATTGTTTAAGTCATACAGACGCATTTGAAGAAGATATTTGTAATTAACATTTAACTTTGTACCATAAATAATTAATTTAAAATTTTGGAGGTATGAACAAACACATAGTAAGTTACAATAGTTTGGCAGTATTGTTTTCACATATTGTCCATGTCATATCTCAGCTTGAAGTCAAATCTCCTTCTTGAAATTTTTTTTACATAACACTACTACACAATACTATCAAAGGCCAGGATTTCAGATTTTTATCTCGTGCTCCACCAGAGATATCAAAGTCTAAAAAGTGCGATTTTTGAAATTTTTGACGAATTTCGAAATTTTTTTCGCAAAGAGAAATCAACTCCCAGATCTGGGACTTGGTGTATGAGTACACGCACTTTTGACCTATTTGTAGAAAAAATTGTGTAAGGTTGACAGGTTTGTGGAACAATTACATAGTAGGTTACAGTAGTTTGGCAGTATTGTTTTCACATATTGTCCATGTCATATCTTCGCTTGTAGTCAAATCTCCTTCTTGAAATTTTTTGTACATAACACTACTACACAATACTATCAAAGGCCAGAATTTCAAATTTTTATCTCGTGCCCCACCAGAGATATTAAAGCCTAAAAAGTGCGATTTTTGAAATTTTTGACGAATTTCGGAATTTTTTTCGCAAAGAGAAATCAACTCCCAGATCTGGGACTTGGTGTATGAGTACACGCACTTTTGACCTATTTGTAGAAAAAATTGTGTAAGGTTGACAGTCTTGTGGAACAATTACATAGTAGGTTACAGTAGTTTGGCAGCATTGTTTTCACATATTGTCCATGTCATATCTTCGCTTGTAGTCAAATCTCCTTCTTGAAATTTTTTGTACATAACACTACTACACAATACTATCAAAGGCCAGAATTTCAAATTTTTATCTCGTGCCCCACCAGAGATATTAAAGCCTAAAAAGTGCGATTTTTGAAATTTTTGATGAATTTCGGAATTTTTTTTGCAAAGAGAAATTAACTCCCAGATCTGGGACTTGGTGTATGAGTACACGCATTTTTGACCGATTTGTAAAAAAAATTGTGTAAGTGTGACAGTTTTCCTAGCATGAAAAATTTCCTCTTGCAAACGGATAGATTTTGGAAAAAAATCTTAAATTTCGTGCTAAAATTGCACCTGTAAAATTTTATTTTCCAAAATTATTCTACCACCATACATTTAGCCTATTTTATTCTGAACAAAATTCTGCAAGCCCCATTTCAATTGGGAATATAAAAGACGAGATATTTCCAATTTTGTGTATCCTAGTATCTGAGAAAATCGCTGCACACGATGAAACAAAGATGGCGGCCATGCACAAACAAAAAATAGCAAAATTAAAATAACGGTCATTTTGAACTTCCATCATGTTAGGGTTGTTGTACAAAAAATTTCAGATTTTTTAAAAATGGTCGAGCGACCAAAAAAATATTTTCTGGACCACTTGAAATGGATTGACACATGTTTAATTAAATAAATAAAATATATTTTCGTTATTCCTCCAAAATATCTCAAAAACTGTTTTTTAAATTTAAATAAGGAAAGAAATAATTATGAATTGGACAATTGCACCATAAAATTTTTAATAAAATTTTAGAATCCTTTAAAATCATTAAGCTCGGCCCGCGAGCTTGTAACGATCATTTATCATACTTCTTTCATGAAATCGGGCACAATATGCTATAATTATTTAAGCAGCTTCCGTGTTCTCATCTCAACTCAATGCTCGTGGACGTATGTGTCTACATTTTGAAATTTTGAAATACTTTTAACATCTTTATATTGTATCCTGACGACGGTCGTAGAAACGAATGAAACGGTTAATTTTTAATTGCATTTTAAATATATTCTTTTTATGTGTACCATTTAGTAATTGTATTTATTTTAGTAGATATTTTTAGAAAAGAAATATTTTTGGACTTGATACAAATGAAATATGATTTATAGATTCTGACAATATTATTTTCTTATTGAATGACTTAAGGAAAATATAAAAATTATACATAAATTATATAATTTAAAAAAAATTTTAAAAAATTATATATAAATTATATAATTTTATATTTTTTGTTGAATGCATTTTTCCATCATACGGATTCATTTTTTTAAACGATAATGAAACCTGCGTATTTCTTGCAGTGAATAAAAATCACCGAGTCAGTTAAAATGAATAAAGTCATGAATGATTAAATACATAAAATATCATCATTGCATCAAAATTCCTCATAAAAATACATTTAAATAAGGAAAGAAACCTGTATATCTGCATTTTTCAAAACCAAAATATTTTAAATATTAAAAAATACTGCAGAATTTATACTTCAAACCGTAAAAGAACATTAAACTTTCCTACATAAAAAATACATATTATTTGACATGAAAATATACATTTTAATAGAATACTTTATTAAGATTGGTTGGAAGTAACGCATATTTTTCTGCTCATTCCTTTTAATCATATAATAGTTTCACGATTTCTTTTATGAAATTTTTGAAATATCCTTTATAAAAATTGTAGAATATTTTTAATGAATTAAAATTTGTGAAAATTCAATTATTTACATTCAATTTTAAAAATATTTTTCAATGCTAAGAATTCATATACACAATTTATGCTTATTGTGTGAAATCATTTACACTGACGATATTTATTCATTTTAAGAGAATTGTATTACGATTTTTTTTTTTTTTTTTTTTTTTTTTTTGTTAAGTGGCGACAAAAGAATTGTAAACAAATAAAATTAATTGTAAAATTCGTTATATAGTGTGTTATTTGAATTCGAAGGTCGAAAATTGAACCAATTGAAACATATTTGCTATTAAGAAGTAATTATTATTATTATTATTATTATTAATATGTTTGCCGTTTAAAAACAATTTAGGGAATTATGCTGAATTTAGATTTCTAAAATTAAAATGCACCCAAACATAACTGTTATATTTACCCTTATCATTAAAAAAAAGTTTTATTGTTTGTTATTCTAAGCGATGTTAACATTTACGACGAGTTTTTATGCGCAATTTTTATTAACTAAGATTTCCGATATCCGAGGTATTAGCGGTCCAAATGAGCTCTGATAATCGAGATTACATTGTATTACTATATATTTGTACAAAGTGTTATTTCAAAGTTTTTATTTTATTTATTTTTTTTAACCGGTTTTTCGTAATTTCAATTATGCAATTGAAATTAAATAAGAAATATGCAATTTTTTCTCATTTTTAAAGTATTTTAATTTGAACTCAGTATTTATTTATTTTTGTGGTTACTATTAAAAGAGATGTTTAAATTTATAATTGTTCGTATTTTTAGAACACCATTGCTACTTTCCACTTTTGTTTTTTAATTTTAGGTTATTGCATTTGGATTATTCTAAAGATACCAACTCGCTCTGTTTAACCCAAAATGGGATTGAGTACAACACTTTGCACTTCATAATATGTAAGTAATTTTAATCAGCTGTTATGAAATTTAATGACAATTTTAATGGTAGAATTTAGATGATAATGGTGGTAAGAGACACATTTATTTTGAGAAAATGAGCTGAAAAGTTCCAGATATTTATTTACATTGATTGTCAAATGTTTCCTTTATCAACTAAAATTTTTGCGAACATTGTGTTTTTTTTTAAATAGTAATTCAACAGGTAGTTACACCCAGTGTTCTCTCTGTAGTTCGCCATTGCGCCAAATTGCGACTAAATTCTTCATTTGGAGAGTAAACAAGCGATTAGATTCGCCAAATTGCAAGTGCTCAGTTTTTTTTTTTTTTTTTTTTTTTTTTTTTTTTTTTTTTTTTTTTGCGTGTGTGTGTGTGTGTATGTTTAATATTTTTAATTGTTAAAAAAATATATTTGTGTAACAACATATTTTTAATATATTTGTAGCTGATAGTTGAATTTAGATTAATAACAATCGTTGTCGCAGTTATAAAAACTTAGGTTATTTTAGAACGTCTTGAGGAAAAAAAGGGGGGGGGGGGTATAACGATTATTTTCGTTCATGTCTTTAAAGAATGGAAGTTAAGTTTGATAACTGCTTAAGACATATGAAGATCAGCCGTGAAAATCAAAATTAAAATTACATTGCGTAAAATAGCAATAACACAGGAAAGAGAGACTCGATGAAGAAAATGCACAAGTATGTATGTGGCATTTATTAAAGAGAGGTAAAACTTACACTCTTACGGGGTGACCCCCTGGTAAAAATACAGAAGCAGGAGCTCTACATCCTTACAGCAGGACAGTTAGAGATAGACTGATTCCTGACATCAAATAATGTAGCCAAAATGCGTCGAGCTAAAATGTGGTTGCCCTTAGACTATAATAACCCTATACGTATAGTTCATAAAGAAAGTTTAAATTAAAAACATGCCAACCGGACTGTTAATTTGGCGATTAAAATATCAGCGTACAAATATGCATGCCAACACTGATTGCTGAGAAAAATATTTCTAAATCCATAACACAGATGTCAGACGCCGCTTTAATATAAACAGAGCGTTAGATTTTAAGCCGAAAAAGGAGTTGTAATGTCTGTTAATTTGGAAAGGAATTAAACAAGTGACTGAGTAACTGCAAAAGGGCATATGGTTTTTAAAATATCATTCTATGTACTCTTTGAACAAACGAAAGTATGCAGGCTCAGAAAATGATTTTAGGATGAGAAAAGATTGGATTTTGATTTATTTTATTAACGGCCTCGGTTAAACATACATAACTGCAATTTCAAGGAAAGAGATAAATATATTCTTTTTAGAAAGTAAAAATGATGTTTAATTGATTTGAAATTGGGAAAGATAATTTTAATTTTAAATTTGAAAATTTAAATTTAAAAAAAGAAGCTAATAATAATATGTGATGTTATGTTACTTTCGACATCACAGGGGGGGTACATTAAAGGATTAAAGAGAATTTTTTAGTGCTACACGGCGAATCTATTTGGCTAATATTTTTTTCATTTGGCGAATGTATTTTATTTTTAATTAGCCAAGTTACCAACGTTGGTCAACTGTCAGCGAGAACACTGGTTACACCTTACTGTTTACAATCAATCATTTGAATAACACATCTTTCATTTTATTTTGTCAGATACCACTTTTATCTTCTGAACTCCCGCCGATTTTCTTAAAATATATTTTTTAAATATTTCTATTTTGATGTTGATGCATCTGGTTTTAAATCCGGCCAGGCTTTAGTAGGATTTGGACTTACTTTTATTGTATCTCATAGGAAAAATAGGGAAAAGACAAATACACTTTTTCAATCTAATGCACAGGGTGGTTCAAAATAACGTGGCCAAACTTAAAAAGCGAAGTAATCATCCAAAAATAATAAAAAAAATCACATAGAAATTTGGAGCCGCAAACGCCATCTGGGGCCGCTAGAGAGCGTTCTTAAGGAAATACGAGATGAACAAATCGAGCTTCCTTCATTTGAGTCATGGATGCCATGGGAGATAAGTTAGAACACATCTGCAGGCCACCTTTCTCAAGCATTGGATTGATCGAGGTGGACCAATCGCATGATCAACTCGATCAGACTTGTCTCTAGTATATTTTTTTTTCATAGTTTTTTTTAAAGGACTTATTTACAAAACATCTGTTTAATTGCAGTAAGATTTCGTAGGAAGAATTTTTGAGGCAGCATGATTTGTTTGAGATAAACTGGATGTATTCCAGAAAGTGCGCCAGTCATACTGTGTCGATGTAATCCGTGTCTTCGGGCGTCTGACAAAAAATTTGAGCATCCTTTGTACGAGGGCTGTTCAATAATTATTGTCCCTAGTGTATATCAAATATTTCTATTGCGAAAGTTGATATAGAATATCGAAGCGTAATATCTTCGAAGCTTATATGCTCAATTTCAGAGATGTAGCTGCTATAGTAACATACTTTTGGAGGGGGGATGAGGAAAAAAAGGCTGGTTTAGAGGTTATGGGGCTCTAAATTTGGAACAAAGGATGAGACGTGGTTATTGTTGTTTAGATTCTGGATCATAGTGATATAGCAACGACTCATCCACTGTTACAAATCTACTCCCATAAGTTCCAAACTAGCCTTTCTCCCTCACCCCCCCCCCTTAAAATCTTTATAAAATAGGTCTTTAAAACTTCACCGTTCTCTTTAAAAATGTGTTAATATAGCAGCTATGGCTCTGAATTCCAGTGTATAGGTATCTCAGACATTAGGCTTTGATATTCCATATCAACCATCGCAGTACAAATATTTTGTATACATTCGGGGCAGTAATTATTGAACCACTCTCGTAATAGTATTGGTTGGTAATGTATAGTATGTAAGGAAATGTATCATAAATAAAATGAAGTAGAACGATTTTCGTTTACTCTTCTTATATAACATGTAATTTGCAAACGGCTCTGGATGGCTTTTGTGACTTCATGTTCCTACGTGATTTTGGATTATTTTTGTATGCCTGTTTTGCCCTTTTCATTTTGCCCACTTTATTTTCAGCTATCCTGTATAATATGATTTTTATAAATAGAGGATAAATACTACTATCATTTGTGGGTAATGTTGCCAAGTGAAAAAGTGGTTCAGAGGGAAAAAAGACAGCAGTTTCTAAATCAGGACATAAAGTTACAGTAAACCCCACGAAAATGGAAATTGTCTTTAACGGAATCCTGTTTTAAACTGTAAAATTTCATTGTCTTTACAATGAGAAGTAGGAATGCTAAACAATTATACTTACTTAAACGAAGCCTCTTTAAAACAACAACATATTTCTCCGGTACCTTTGACTCCATCTTAGCAGATTTTGTTATATTAAATAAATATTTTGTTCAGTAAAACATGTGATGATGAAATCGCTAAGGACTAATTGTGAATGATTTCTCATTTAATATCTGAAGCTAAAATTTATCGAAGAATGGAAATAGTATGTCAACATTAGGTATTTGCATTAAAAATTTGAATTTTGTTCAAACTTCAATATTTAGACGTCCCATGAATCTTTTATAAAACATAAATTGAAAGAAGACATAATTCCTAAACGAATGGATATTTTCGGTTCTGTCTCTGACATTTGATGGTACAAATATGAGGAATATTTGCTTTTTTTTTTTTTTTTTTTTTTTTTTTTTCTGGGCGATTTTGAATAAATACAATATATACACGAACATAGCTGCCAACTACTACACATTAGGCATAAAATCATGCGTTGGTGTGCTTTACACACTGCTTACTAAAAACTACATTTTATATGAAGCTGTAAATGATAAATAAATGTAACCAGTTTTGTATACCACTTCAAACAAAAGAAATAATTTCTAAAACAAGAAAAAAATCTACTCTTTGATAACGATATCATTACCTGGGGGGGGGGGGGTATGATGTCGAAAGGGGGAAGGGGGTACAAACTTACCAAAAAGTTGATAACGTTACATTTTAGCAGTCCCTTAAGGGTTTACGGTAACCGAAATTTTTCTCAGAAATGAAGAATTACATTAAAGAATTTCTTATCTTCATTTAACGTTTTCATTCACCCCTAAAATCTTGATGTAGTATCTTTTCCCTCAATTCATTTGTTAGTGAAGCATTCACAGTCGAGTGAACAACACTAAATTAAATTGCTAGCATGTGCGTCACTGCCGTAAGATGATACGGAGAAAGAAATATGCATCAAATGAAAAAAAAAAAAAGTAGATTGAAATTATCATAAAAAAAATCGGGAGATCAGCGGATCATTGTATAATATATCTTTTTTTTTTTTAAATGCGGGCAAGAGCTCCATTCTGTCTCACTTAGTTGTGGGAAAATTAATTCACTCCTTGAGCTCGAGGCTAAATTAATAGAGCGTTTCGAAATTGGGCGAACATTCATGACATTGATTTTTGATGGGACGAGATTTTGAGGACAATGCCTCCTTCTCTAGTTCTTTCAATGTCAAGGTGAAGTATTAGCTGTTATTTGTTTATGCGTTTGAATACATTGTCTTTTCAATTTTTACGACCACAGGGTTTAGCTAGTGTTTTGTTTTTGTAGAGAGGTTTAGTGATTTGTTTAATTTTTTAAGGAAGTAAAGAAAGTTTATCGCTACAGATATTACATGTGGGTTTAGTAAGTTTAGGGGAGAGGTTTAGTGATTTGTTTCATTTTTTAAGGAAGTAAAGAAAGTTTATTGTTACAGATATTACATGTAGGTTTAGTAACTTTAGTGGAGAATATAGATAAAAAAATCTTAAGCACATCTTATTAAGATCTTCATGTGTATACTTTGTAAAGCATTAACCACTGACGGCGCAATGTTATTCTATGTAAAATGATAAAATGATGGACTGATATTAGAATTTACAAGAGAACTTATTATAAAATTAGGAATTTAATTTATTTCAAGCAAATTATACAAGGAAAATTTTAGAAAATTGATGGCAGGACTCTTGCATCAATGTAATGGTAAATTCTTCTTTATTTAACATATTTTTGCAATTTACATTGTATTCTTACTATCTCGAATATGTAAAAAGTTTCAATCTGTGTTTCAATTTTTTAAGTCTATCTGTACACAATAAACGTTTTTAAAGTTATCATATATTTATATTTATTTAATTTTTTTTTTAAAACCGAGTTTGGTGAATGCAAACATAAATCTTGAATGAAGTCTTCGACTTTGTTTCTAAATTTCGCGGGAATTTACGTTAAATATTGTCCTCTGAGTAGTTTGTCCGTATTTTTCCGTTTGGGGACGTCCATAAATAATGTCACGCTTGGATGGGAGGGAGGTGGTTCATGAAATTGGGACAGTTTGTGACAAGGGGGTGGGAGGGAGTAAGGAAAAGTGTGAAATCACACATTTTGCTTAAAATAAAAACATTAAATTCAGTAGATAAAATTATGAAATTTGTATTTATAAAGTAAAGATAAGATTTAAAACCAAATATATTAACTACTAAAAGATTAAGATTAACTACTATGTTTATGTTTATCAAATATATTAAATTCAATTTTAATTTTCAAAATACTACTGTTTTCATTTTTTTTCCATATTAATATTTTATTATTATTGTCGTTAATTATTATAATTATTATTTTTGTTGTTGTTGTAAACCTTAATCTTATATTATACAAAATAAGCATCATAACAAATCGTTTTTATTTTTATGTTCACAAATGTCATAAAACATAAAGTTTAAAAATAAAATTAGAAATATGTGCTATAACTTAGTGCTTTGTCACTGAACTGCAAGTATGTTTACGTAATATAGCGTGAAATGTGACAAGAAAGGGGTGGGAGGGGGTATGATGAATTGTGACATTTTGTGATAAAGGGGTGAGAGGGGCCAAAAATATAGAAAAAATGTGTGACATCATTTAAGGACGGTCCCTTTTCCCATAAAAATTTTAATCTGTTGTAGCCAAGAGTATTTTAAATAGAATTGTATTTCAAATTGTACATCATTTAAATGGGTATGAACTGTATTTTAGAAAAAAACAGGAAAAGAAAATTTTAATTGATTCCTGCATTTTTATGAAAATGCAGGAAAGTCTTCAAGACGTTTGGATGATTGTAATCGACATTAACCCTTAAGACTCCTTCCCTGACCTCGAAGACACTGGCGAGCTAATGCTATTCCTATGGGGAGGCATTTTTCTAGTAACTCTTTCGCATTTTGACATTTTTAAATATATCTATATTTTTTTGCATTGGATAACTGAGGTCCCTCTCAAGACCGCCCCTTGATTACTTTTTTGATTTTGGTGGCAGATATTTTTTATAAAGTTATTTTCACTTTCAAAACCGGTTGAGAAAGCGAAAGTAACTTTATAAAAAACACTTGCGATCAAAATCGAAAAAGTAATCAAGGAGCGATCTTAAGAAGAACCTCAGCTATCCAATGCAAAAAACAAACAAAAAACATGTCAAAATGCGAAAGAGTTATTAGAAAAATGTCACACCATAGGAATAGCATTAGCTCGCGAGTGTCTTCGCGGGCAAGGGCAGGGGCAGGAGCCTTAAATGCATAATGTTACTCAGGAGTCTTGTGATCTTTTTTGTCCTTTGACATTTTCTATTGGTCTTTTGGTGAACTATTAGGGGCCGTCGATAAATGATGTCACGCTTAAAGAGGGGGGGGGGGTCATGAAATTGTGACAGTTTGTGACAAGGGGATGTGAGGGGGGGGGGTAAGCAGAAATGTGACATCACACATTTTGGTTAAAAAAGCATTAAAATTCAGTAGATTAAATTGTGAAGTATGAAGTTATTTTAAAATTAAAATATTTTGTGTTCATGAAGATAAGATTTAAAGCCAAATTTGTTAAATTCTATTTCAAATTCCAAAACACTACCGTTTTTAATTGCGCTTTCAAATTAATATTCTATTACTATTCTGCTAATCTGCTAATGTGCTTTGTTTCTGAACTGCAAGTATATGTTTACTTAATGTAGCGTGACTTGTGAAAAGAGGGGGTAAAGTGAAGTGTGACACAATGTGACAAAGGGGAGGGGGATGAGTCAAAAATATGGAAAAAATGCGTGACATCGTTTATGGACTACCCTTATGTATAACTTTCGTGTGATAACATGTATTTAAAGCCGTGAAATCTGTTTTTGTTATGATTTGTTATCAAGGGGTGGTTATTTATAACATCTTTTGTTGATACAGCTTAAATATATTCGACTGACATTTTTTTCTCTATTATAAGATAGTCATTATTAATCCTTCAAATTATCAAAACTATTATAAATATTATTATAATTATTGAATAGTTGTTATTGTGCAGTGTAAACTATTTAAAATACGTATACAATTTAAAATTATCAAATTTTTTAGCCATTTTTGTTATGTAACTCAGAGATGACATTTTGTACAAGAGAAACAGAAAAAAAATTTCACTATATTTTTAGTGGATAATTAACAAAATAGACTCAAATATAATGTTTTTCAAGCTAAATAAAAATCATGCATTATAAGCATAGCTACTAACACCATATGCTTTTTTGTTCCACAAAAATTTTAAAATCGTTGGCAACTATGTAAAAGTCTAAACCCTAACAGCTATCAGCGGTCTCACAGACCGCTGATTTTTTCAAGATTCAGAATTTAAGTCATAGTTTTTAGTTTAACTATAGATTTTGGTCATATTGTGTTTCGTTTGGAGCCCTATTACTATCTCCAGAGACTTTTGAATAGCTGAATTTTATTTATAATAGTCCCGTATATAAAGTTTAATACAAAAATAGTATTCAGAGAATTAATTTAGTATTTTATTCATCTTAAGATTAAGCGGTCTGGCAGACCGCTCACAGTAGTTATCGCAGCAGTTAGGGGTTAAGTTGATAAACTTTATTTGCGTTAGACAACCATCTATGACATCGGCGAGCGAGATTTCTGATTTTGAGGACAATGCCTTCTTCAAAGTTTTTAACGTGAAGATGATGTGTTATCTGATGTCTGCTGATGCATTTGATCACATTGTTTTTCTTTTTTCTTTTTTTTTCCATTTCATGATCGCAGGATTTAACCCCTGTTTTGCTTTTGTAAGGAGGTTCAGTAATTTGTTCCACTTCGATCAACAATGAAAGAAATGAAAGGTAACGAAAATTAATTAAACGTTATTAAGGTTGTAGTTATTTTTATATTTATCTTGAGATATTTTAACAAGGAAAATTTAGTTTAGAAAACATAGTCTTTGTTATCCTCTTGAATGTTCTCTTTAAATTTATGGGATAAATTAAACAAAGTAATTCGAAAACGTTCTCGACTAACTTTAAAGACCCATTAATGAAATAAAAAGATACAATTTATCCAATTCTTCCATTTATCAATCGCAGTAGGTTTTGTATTTCGCTGTTTAAATATTAAAAAAAATATAGCCAATTTTACAGGCCTTTTTTTTTGTTTTGGTTATTTGCTAGAGCTTTGTCTCTATATTAATGGGAGAAATTAAACAAAGTAGTTGGAAACTTTTTTCAAGAAATGTAATTTATCCAATTCACCTTTTTTTTTTTTAATTATTATTAAGGACAGTACATTTTGCATTTCAAACAAAATCTTTTAAAGAGTTTAGAAAGGGCAGCTAATTGTATATCTATATTTTTAATCTTGGATACCTGCTTGGATTTGGTCTTTAAATTTATGAAAGAAATTAAAAAAAAGTAATTCAAAACTTCTTCGACGATGCTTTATAGAACTCATTAATGAAGTAAGGAAATACGATTTATCCTTACGATTACCTTAATTTATCAATGACATTAGATTCAGGCCCGGAGCCAGGATTTTCTTTCGGGAGGGGTTCAATTTAGGAATTTTTTCTGTTCTTACAAAAGTAATTTGAATAATATTCAGTAAAAAATTTAAAAATAATGTAGGCTTATCCTAATGTGTGTTTCTACATGGGATACTTGTTAACTATGTCAAATGTTGTTACTTCATATTTAATTTTTTCAATTTCTGTTGCAATTTTTAACTTTTAAGAGCACTTCCAGTTTCCAAACCGATTTGGGAACCGGAGAGTTTTTAGGAAAAATTTTCTGCGAAACTTAAAAAGTACAAACTAACAATGTTTGAGATGAGTCTCAAGTAGGGGAGAGGGGGGCACATTTGAACTGGGGGCACCTTTGAACACTAAATAGTTTCCTTGTAATAAATTATTTTGTAAAAATGTTTATGACAATACATTGCTATTGCTTCAGTGCAATAAGTATACAAAGCTCATCCATTTTGTATGCACAATACTGTCTAAGCAAGATATATGTTTTTCTCCCTCTTGAATCTAAACTTAAGAAAATAATGCTGTAAGATTTTTGTTCAAAATTTTGTATCCCTAAAATTTTGATTTATTGTTCAACACTTAAATAAAGATGTAATCTTTAGTTTATAAGTTTTGTTTTAATCAAAATCATCAGCCGAATTGAGTAAATTGTTGTAATGTTGAACTCCATGGGGCACCATTAAACATCTAAAACTATGAAGTAAAGAGTTGTTGATGTACCTAAGTGTTATTATTTTTGGAATTTTTTCTATGTGAAAAGAGGTTAATTAAGAGTATCAAAGAACATAAACTTATACTGTTAACAATCCTTCTTTACTGCAAACATGTATTACAATCTGTGGATATATAGCGATTGGAAGTTTCAAACTTAAATTGATGATGGCATTCATTTATTTGATAATTGCAAAATCCGGATGCACAATAATGATTCATGGTTTAGTAAGATTTGTCTATCAAAGCCTATACTCTTTCATATACTCTTTCCAAAACTACGGAATTACTAGTACTTTCGTACTAGATGAAAAGGAATTTAAGTCAAGCTTTTTCATAAAAAGTATAAATGAAGAATTTTAATTTTCCAGAAGCATCAGATATCATATTGGTGTATTACAAGGATATTTTAAAAAAGTTTTCTCAAACAAACATAATTGGAGAGACATTCTGTGTTGTTTCAGCAATGATTTTTGACATCAGCTTTGATAGATTTAAGTTTGGTTAAATAGTAGAAAAATTATTAGTTTCAATAAAATATAGTTATTAAATTTTATCCGTATTACTTTATATTTCTGAAACATATGCAGCATTTTATGAAAACTCCGAATATTTTCATATTTTCATTTGTTCAAAGGTGCCCCTTACTTGTTCAAAAATACCCCTACATGGGACAGGTTTGAACAGAAATATTTCAGCTTTTTAAATCCTCACAATTTTTTTAATTTATATGGAAAACGTTTAATTTCTGGTTCATATGATGAAGAAATGCACTGTTTTTATTATGTAATACTTAAAATGCAAAAAATATAATTCAAATAAGAAATGTACTGATTCAAAAAAAAAAAAAAAAAAAAAAAAAAAAAAAAAAAAAAAAAAAATAATAATAATAATTCAAATGTGCTCCCCTCTCCCCTATCCTATGAAGAAAAACGTTGTAAAATATTGAAATGCAAACAAATAATATGTAATTGATTTAAAACACAGGATTAATGTTAACGTGCGAGAATCTGACATTACGAGTGCGAGCTCTTGAAACTATTGATCCATAAATAAAATAAATTTCATGCATTATTTTTTTGAAAAAAAAATTTAATTACTACAGCCATATGTAATCATAAAAATTATGTTTGAATTTCAAATTCTCTGAGTATAATAATTATAAATGACAATCGTGGTAAAATAAATTTACTAGCAGTGTTGTATTCAGGCACTTTTCTCCGGGAGGGATTTTTGGGGCTCCGGGGGGACATTATAGCGTTCCGAGGGGGGGGGGATTGTACTTTTTGACGATTGAAAACACAAAATCACAAATTTTCCGGGATGGGACATCTCATTTCTCCGGGGTAGGGGGAATATCCCCCTCTCGGGCGACCCCCTGAATTCAACACTTTTTACTAGTGCAACAGAAGCAATCATCATAATTTCTTCTTAGTCATGATGCTGATTGACTTATCAAGAGTTTCTGTAATTTCTCAAAGAATGGAAATCATGGAAAAACTACTCAGTCTGTCATCGACCATAACGCTTCAAGTCAGATTTAATTATGCTTTGCCGAAAAATATATTTCAGCACTGACTTTTGTTACTCGTCTCAACCAAAACTGTCAGCAAGTGTTTGATTTTATCGTAATTACGTCACATTACAGTACTAAAACTTTTAAAACCTCTGTGTTGGTGTCAACATTAGCAATTTTTTGCACCCTAATTCATATTCAGCTTTTACTTGCTACATTGACACTTTATCCTGAAAATATTGCATTGGATTCTCTAATTTGCTTGCTTTTTCCAGTAAAGCACATCCTGGAAGATGTAACTGGGAAACTCTTAGAATGTCATCATTAGAAATGAATCGTGAATTTTGAATAAGGCTTTCTACATGGGGAAATAAGACCGTGATATTGTAATATTTGTCAGTGGATGCAATTTGAGGGTTTGTACCTGTTGCCTGTCTAAATGTTAGTCTTGGGATCTTCATTTAAGTTTGGAAGATGTCTTCCCGAAGTTTTGATGTACAATAAAATCTCACAAAAGATTTCTACTTCATTTTTCTGCATATTTATGTAAAACAAGTAGGCACCTTTAGCATGCTTTTTTTTTTTGAAGAACTCACTATGATTGTCAGACAGAAAACCTTCTGATAAACAGACAAGCTTATGAGAAAATAATTCTTTTCCCTGGCTGCAAAAAAAAAAAAAAAAAAAAAAAAAAAAAAAAAAAAAAACTCCAGTTGTTGAAGAAATCTTCCATGCGTTTTTCGAAATATTTTCTGAGCTAATACAAATATATTTAAGTTAGCTCAACAAAAGTCAATATGCTTTCATGCCTCTCGATAAAATTTGTATCACAAATGCGGAAAAGTTTTCTTGCGGAAAATTCTTTTGTTTTCTAAGATATATGATGCAATTGCTTCTTGAAGCACTAAATTTGCCTTCAGCTGATTTTTAAAAACTTTTGTCGCTGCTTTAACAAATCCTTGCATGATACTTTCGAATGAAGGGAATCAGCATGTTGTTGGACAAAGCAGGATTTAACCAACGGCTTTCACAGAGGACGTATCTATTTTTTAGATATTCTGAAGAATTCTAGAATGAAACCCGCTAACATGACCAAAGTTATTGGCTACTTTGTCATACGCCTATGCGACATATTTTACATTTATACATGCCAAAACATAATTCATCACAATGTTGTAAAATTACTTTTCTTGAATTTTTGAGACATTTATTGGAATAACACGCGAAAAAAATTCCGAATTATTGGGTTTTGTGAATTTTTTAATAGTTCACATATCTAGCACGAATGGCAAGCTGTTCTGCGCTTGAAATGTCCATAGTTTCAACAACAATTAAGCTAAAACAGATCGCAATATATATTTTGATAATTAATACTTCGGTAACTGTATCCCAGAATATTTGGTTTCATTCTGAGTTTCTGGGGTGAAAAATAAATAGCATTTCTAAGGATACTTATACTGTCTCGTTTCAATTCATTCGCTCCAGACTTTGCTCAAAACTTAAAAAAACTTTTAATTAGTCTTTTTTATACCAATTTCTCTAAAGTTAGAGGATCGTTATCGTGGTCAGTGGCTATTTTATTCTGCACAAAATAAGATTGTTTCAAGTATTAGTTCAAGATCTTCTCTATTTTCTTCTTTTCTTGGACCTTTTTGAAAACTCAACAATGAAATAATTCTATTTCTGTTTTCCTGAAAAAATCTGAAGTTTGTTTGTTAAAATAGCATTAGGTTTGTGATAATCTAATTGTATATGTTTTAAGAAAAACATTTAGCCTTTTTCCAATGACGGAAACATGTAGAAAATAATCTTCCTAATTTTTCGTGATCTTTCTTATGCCGTATGCGTTTATTTTTCTTAGTTAAATTAATGATAAGAAATTACACTTGATTGAATTTTACTGCGCATAAAGACAGTAAAAATTACTTAAAAAAAAAATTTATATTTTTAGTGGTATATACCTATTAAAAAAACAATATATCCAAATAACCGACATAATGAAGGATTACCGTAACTGTAATTCAATAAAAGAATATTTTTACAGCTAAAAATGCAATTAATTTTAATGTAATGGAAGATAAAAACAAACAAAACTTATTTTTTTTTATCATACGGATAATTTTGAATTTTCAAAGATTCGGGGGGGGGGGTCAGCCCCCTTAGCCCCCTCCCTGGCTACGTGGCTGATTAGATTATATATTTCATGTAAAATACTTCGCTTTAAGGCGTTACATAGGCTCTCGGCACCGGAAAATGGATATATTTTGCAATGTATTTCAAGGAAAGGAATAGTATTAATTGAAAAATTAATAATTTCACATTGTTTTTTATTGATTCAAGAATTTACATGTATCTTTTGTTGTTAAATTTGGTCACACATTATGTCGGTAAATGATAAACAATAGAAAAAAAAGACAATTTTACGGAAATAGTACTAGTAATCTGGATGCCAGTACAATTTACTGTTTTTTAGCTTAAAAATTTCTAGAATTTATGGAAAATTTTGAAATTTTCTTTTGAAAAACAGTAAAATGTACTGGCGTCCGGATTACCAATATAATTTCCGTAAAATCATTAGTTTTTTTTTTTTTTTTTTTTTTTTTTTTTTGTACTACTCTGTTATCCCATCGACCCATTTCGCCAAATGATACAAATCGCCAAATTAATAGCCAAATTATACATATTGATGTAATTTTTATTTTAAATAACGAAAAAACAAATAATTAGTAGAATATTAATAAAAATATAAATAAAAAGTCGAAATAAAAATCACTTAATGAGGTTTTAAATATCTATATCTTATTTAGTTTCATTGAATGTGACGTTCGCGATCATTCATTATTGACATTTAATCTTATAGTTTGGCGATAATTTTTTGGTCGACGGGATAACCTAGTAGTACCTTTTTTTCTTTTTATTTCTTTTTACAGTGCTAACCGCGTTGACCTGCACCAAAATATCTGTGCTCGATAAGCTGTATCTTAATTTCCTTTAGAAACAAAAGAACATTAAAATCTCAGCTTCTTCTTATAAAACAAGGTCGTAACTAAATTCCAACATCTCAAATTTATGAAGGGTGGTTATAGGAAAATTTCTTTACTTCGTAGAAAAATAGATGCGATTTTGTAAGTCTGCCATCTTTCAGCTTCAGCTAACAGTGAAAGTATTATACGAGTTAGAAAGAACAGAGATATATTACAAGACTATTGTGTTACCCAAATAAGCTAGAAAAAATTAAAAAAAAAAAAATTCTCTAGGCACGTAATTTTTATAAATTAATTCAGGTTAACGTGTTGTTACATTAATACTTCACAACATGTATTAAAGTAGACGATAAAGTGTTTTCGTCACTTTTATTTAATTGCTTGTAAAAATAAAAAATAAAAATTAAAAAACTTGTTAATAGTGAACTACATAGGGTATAGGTGCACATTCCCAACATAGAAGCCATTGGCTCCTAAACCGAAATATTCCTGTCGTCACTAGGGCTTAATTTCTAAGAAAAACTACGAAACAACGCAAATTTCGTTAAAGGATCTCTGAAAAAAAGCTAATTTTGTCAAAGAATTGCAAAATACGCCGCAACTTTCGTTAAAGAATCGCTGAAAAACGCAATTTTCGTCAAATGATCGCGGAAAAACTCGCTTTTGCTAGAGGATCGCTAAAAAAGACGCGATTTTGTTAGAGGATCACTAAAAAAGACCCGATTTTCGGCAGTGGATCGTGAAGAAATATAGGATTCTCGTCAGAGGATTGTGAAAACACACAATTTTCATTAAATGATAGCGAGAAAATATACAAAATATCTTAAAGGATGGCAACTTAGGTACCAAAAATCAGTCTATAGTCAGTAATACTGAATGTACTGCACAATTCTAAAATGACAAAACACTGTTTTAATTTAATTTAACCCTTTGTATCACGGTGTTGCCTATCTGCAACATACCCAAAAGTCAATAGTACTTTCACAGTAAATTTTTAAAACTTGATTTCTTCTATTGGTCCTATTTCCAACATACCAGCTAATACAAATTGATCGTTGGAATTCTCAATAGACTGTGATATTGAGCTAATTTCTCATACTAAAGTTTTATTTATCATTTCAGAAGCTTCTGGTCGATATTGCAAAAATTAACTTAGTAAATTTTGTGAAATTAAAAATGTTGGGGAAGTTCGAAAGTAGATTTTTTTTAAAGGTAATTTTGTATATTTAAAATTTTGCATTGGAAAATGGACAATATTTATGAGTATTTCAATTTCTGTTTATTGTAGATGTGAAAAAGGTACTTTTTAGTCAATAATTATTTTACTTTTACTTTCTGAATTTTTTTTATTATTTTTTGCATGCTTAAAATCATGTATTCTAATCTGAGTAAATAGTCTTCAAATCGGAATTGTTAAACTATAAAGGATTAATTTAACTTTTACAATTGGGAAGTTTTTTAAATAAATGATACAATGCGACATTCCTTAGATGATTAAAAGAAACAAACAACTCTGCCGATTAAAAATAGAAAGTATGAATCTTGAACTTGTTTTATAATATCTTTTAAACTACTTAATTGAGGTATGTCGTTCATATTCTCTCCTTCACGGTCTACGGTCCGCGTGAAAGTGATTTGGTACTAAACGAAGTGAACTTTTACTGTTTTCATTTCACGATCACGACTTGATACAATCACCGTGCTGCAAATAACCTTCTGAACGTGAAGGAAATCCCAATAAAAGGAGCAAGTTAGAAAAGAAAATGAAAAAGCTGCTTGATCTATAAATCGAAACCAGGTCAGCCGGTGTTCGTAGCATCTCCTTTCTCTTTTAATAAGTTTTACCTCTTAAAATAAATCTTTAGAATGATTCGGATGTGGGTTAGTGATATTGTTCTAGAAGTATGGCGAACTTTAGAAGACATTACATCTGATCCCATTAAAAAAAAAAAAAAAAATCTTGATCTAACAAAATTCTTTTTTGGGCCATATTTAAAAAAGTCCGGGATAGATGAAAAAAATATTGAATTGAAATTTTAAAATTTTTTGTAATGGTTAACCTTATTATTCGTAAACATAGTAATTCTTGTGAAAAGGGAATTACGATAAAAAGTAGCAAATTTCGCAAATCGGGCATGAAAAAAAATCGCAAATTTTGTCGATCGGACGCGAAAAATTTCAGATTTCGTTTATCGACCAAGGAAAAAAAAATCTAAATTTTTTTATAATACTTGAAAAAATTACAAATGTTGTAGGTTGCGGAAAAGTCGCCTGTTTTGTCTGTTTTACCGCGCGAAAAAAACGCGAATGTCGTTGACTGGGGGCGGAAAAATTGAAAATATCGTCAACTGGACATTGGAAAATCGCGAGTTTTTCTATCGGCCATCGAAAAATCTCTAATTTTGTCTGTATGTTTCAGAAAAATCGCAATTTTTGTCGATTGAGCACAAAAAATCGCGAATTTTGTCGATCTGGAACGAAAAAATCGCGAATTTCGTTAATAGGGCACAGAAAACCCCCGAATTTTGTCGATCGCTTCGTAAACAGCGCGAATTTATTCGATCGGGAACGGAAAAAACTCAAATTTTGTTGATTGGGAATTTAAAAAAAATCTCGAATTTCGAGTTGATATGGAACGCAAAAATTACCAATTTCGTGAATCGGGAAAGAAATTATCGCGAATGTAGTCGATTGTCTTCGTAAAAGGGGCGATTTAGGCGATTGGGTAGGAAAAACTCGCAAATTTCGTCAATTCGGAACGAAAAACATGCTAACTTCGTTGATAGGGCAAGAAAAAATCGAAGATTTTGTCGATGATGCGCGGAAAAATCGAAAATCATTTTGAGCGGCTGCAGAACAATAGCGAGTTTTACCAGTTTATCGCGAGAAAAAAAATCGCAGATTTCATCAATTTACGGTGGGGGAAAAATGAAGATTTCATCAGATAGTTAAGAATCGCGAATTTTATTGTTCGGTGCGGAAAAATGCGTATTTATCGATTCGGAATGAAAAATCGCTATTTTTGTTGATAGGGGTGGAAAAACCGCAAATTTGGTCGATGATGCGCGGAAAAATTAAAAAAATCTTTGAGCGGCTGCAGAACAATCGTGAGTTTCGTCAGTTTATCGCGAGAAAAAAATCACGGATTTCATTAATTTATGGCTGGAAAAAAATGCAGATTTCGTCAGTTAGTTTTCGTCAGTTTCATAGTTCGTGTGCGGAAAAATTCGTATTTGATTGAACAAGAACGGAAAAAATGTGCTAATTTCGTGGATTGAACACGGAAAAATCGTGAATTTTGTCAATCAAGTGAACAAAAATCGCAAATTTCGCAGACCATTCGTGGAAAAATCTCAAATTTCGTCGATCACACCCAAAAAAATTGTGAATTTCGTTGATTAGGTATGGAAAATTGCGAATTTCGTGGGTCCGCTTCGCAAAAATCGCGAATTTCACAGATCGGGTGAGGAAAAATTGTGAATCATGTATATCAGACGCGGCAAATTCGCGAATTTTCTCGATCAGTTTAAAAAAAAAAAACGCAAATTCTTTCGATTAGACGTTATTTTGCGTTCTCGTTTTAGCACTTTTTACTTACACTTACATTCCTCTTTGAAGAGCTTCAGGGGGGGGGGGGTCATGACCCCTATGAGCCCCCCCCCCTTGGATCCGCCACTGCACGGATGCTTATAGCATGGTCTCTGGACAGCATGTACGTAGAAGTATATTTGAAATCCCTCATCTCCCTAAGGTTACCAGTTAAAAAGGGCCATGTGTTTTAATTAAATTAATACGATAAGTACAGTATCTAGATACTCTGTAAACCCGTGATTATTAGTCATGGGTGGTCCCGTATCCAAATTGAGGGGCGATTTATTATAAAACTAATTAATAGGTCTGATTTTTATAATTTCTTATATACCCGACCCCTTTAAATTATTTTATTGGCTCAGGCGTCTTCGTTAGGTCAACAACATATTGGGGAATACAAAAAAATATTAATATAATGGGGAATACAAAAATATACAAAAAATATTTTTGTTCTATGTGTTATTTCGTTTGAAATAATTTTCAATTTAAATAAAACCAAATATTCTATTGTCTTGTAATTTTATTTTATTATTGTTGAACCAAATGCATTTGAAAAAAGAAAATATTGTGTTTTCAAACTGTCCAACAAGAATATTTTCATACAAACATATTTTCGTATTCGAGCCAACAATATTTTTGTTCTATGTATTACTATATGTTTAAATTAAAAAAAATAATCATTTATTCTAAGCATTCTTAATTTAATACTACAACACGAAAAAAAAAAAAAAATGTTTTTCAAACAAAATTCATAATGTACGCTATTTAAAGTAAATTATTTGTAAAAGAACATTGTTCATGTAGCCATTTTATTTTCCATAAAGTTTATACTTATCCAGAAAACTTTGTCAAGCCAAACAAATTTTGAAAGGTAAAAAAAAAATTTTTTTTTTTTGGTAAAAGAATATTGTTGATACAACCAAAATGCATTTGCCACAGTAAAATTTTCTGTTTAGATAAAACGCAACAAGAATTTTCATATGAGTTTTCATTGGGGATAGTATTTTTTGTGCATAATTTCTATATATACGAATTAATAATAATAAATCAGATGTGTATAAAGTATAACCAAGTCATCTATTTTTATAACATCTTCTTCCTCTTTCAGTCAGTTCTTTTCTTAAAATAAATTTTTAGGCAGATTCGGATGTTCGTGAGTAATATTGTTATAAAAGTATAGTGAACTTTGGAAGACATTATAGACATTATAATCCCATTAAAAAAAATAATATTTGCACAAACTACAACGACTATTTGGAAAATTATATTTCTAAAGACTAAAATTTTAGCCTTATAAATAAATTCTACATTTAATAATAATAATAATAAACATAATTTTTATGATGATCCAAACGTGGTTTACGTAATAATAGAGTCCTATATTACACACGCCATGGATTAAAAATTAATATTCCTGTATCAATCATATACAAATTATAAATGAAATTTTAGTTTTACAATTTTACTGCAAATTTTTAAACTTCTAAACTTCACACATTTTCAATTTTTACACCGTCGTATAGAGAAAAAAATGTACTTTTAAATGCAATTTGTTCGAAAGCTTTATCTCAATTTGTTTTTAAGTTATTAATTTTTTTTGTAGTTTTTTAATACTTTTGTTGTCATTGGGGCAACAGAAGTATTTCATTTCTGGACATCAAACATGAATCAATCACAAAACGAATAAAATAGAAAACAGAAGTATTCTATTTTTGTACATTATGCATATACCAATCAGAGTACGCATAAAATAAAATTGCTGAATAAAGTTGCGGAATTCAACCAATAAAAGATTTTGAAATGCTTCAGATTTCCCAATTCTCTATTGAGGACAGTAACTAATTTGCAAATAGTTAAAAAAATCCAACAAATTTCCTTTTGGATCATATTTAAGCAATTTATTTTGTCGACCATAAGCATTTTTGGTAGATCAGCAATGTGTTTTTTAGATTCTTACTAAATTGAGAAAATGTGTTTCGTTAAGCAAAATACTTCGTTTAAATATCGTTCAACAGGAATATTTTTTGGTAAAAATGTATTTTTGTTGAACAAACGGCTATTTGTTGAATCAACAATATTTTTATTCTGTGTGTTATTTCGTTTGAAATAATTTTAAATTTAAATAAAACCTAATATTATAATGTCTTTTAATATAATATTGAAATTACAATGCAAGAAAAAAGAAAAAAGTTTTTTCAAACCAAACTTATAATGTTCATTATTTGTTTATTTATTTTTTATTTTCTGTATCAACAATTTTTCTCGGTAAAAGAATATTGTTCATAAAAATATCTCTTAACAATAAAATTCCTCCTTATCCAGAAAATTTTGTTTCCAAACATATTTTTCAACAATTCAAACAATATTTTTCAAACAACAATTCCAAACAACAATTCAAAACATATTTTTTGCCTGTAAAATAATATTGCTGATCCAACAAAAATGCCTCAACAAAATTTCCGTTTTAGATAAAATCCATTAAGAATTTTCATTTAAATTTCTATTAGGAATATATTCAAAACTTTTTTTTAATACAAAGCTTCTGTATATATGAATAAATAATAATAAATTATTTATGTATAAAATAAAAATCAGGTCAGCTATCTATATGACACATTATTTCTCTTTTACTAAGATTTACTCTAACCTCTTAAAATAAATCTTTGGAAAGATTCGGCTGTGGATTGTTAGAGATATTGTTCTAGAAGTATTGTGATCCTTAAAAAACATTACAGCTGAGTTCATAATAAAATAAAATAAACAAAAATAATTCAACAAAATTTCATTTGGACCATATTTTAACAAATTATTTAGTCGACTTGAATGATTTTCGGCTACATGAACAACGTACTTTTTCGATTATTGTAAAAATGACGAAATGTGTTCAGCTAAGCATCCAGGGTAGTCCAAAAATCCCTGGCATATTTTAAATTTTAATTCGAAATTTACAATTTTATCTCCAGATAATTATACCTATTTTCATAATCCTTAATGAAAATCGATTGAAAAGAACTCTGGTGATCTGTCCGACCACGCTCGAATAAAAGTGCTTTAAGACACCAACCTGCTATTCACATTGTCCATTTTTTAGGTGCGTTCGTAATTATGTAAACATGTAGCACCTATAGTCGTCATTCAATCCGTCAGCCTGTTCGCCTGTGTCATAACAAAAACTACCAACCGAATCATTTAAAATTTAAAATACAGAGTTGCATAATTTTCTCGAGTCATTTCGAATTTTATGAAAATTGGATGCATAATTTAATTACAGAAACAATCAAAAGTAACATTACGGCCAATGGGAAATATAGTTTCAAGTGCATTTTAATGGTATTACACTCTTTCAAACATAATAAAATTGATACATATATCTATGAAGTATATACATTCTGTACAATCTATGATGCAAAGAATATTTGTTATTAATTTACAGAGCCGCAAAAAATGATATTATTGCATAATGGTATAGGGCAGTGGTTCCCAAACTTTATTGGTATGCGACCCACCTTTAAGTAAAAAAAAATTTTGCGTCCCACCTAATATAAGGATATATGAATAGAAAAATTGTATCAATTCTATAACGAGAACGAAAAAGGAAAAAAAAATTGTGAAGGATACGTTATCAACAAAAATAAGAAATTGGTAATCCCAATGTGTCAAAGTAAAATAATAATTAAAACAACATACAAACTACAGAGACATACGTTTAATTATTGGAAAACATAGTTTTATAATCAGTGAGGTATCTGGCACTGGTGTTTGATGATGAGAACATCTATATCAGGCTTAAAATGGGTTAATTTTGACCTTAAGCCACTATTTATACAGAGTTTGTCTCAGTACTTGTTTTCCAAAAACAGCTAAAGCAGAAAAATCTTGTTCATATTACAAGTATCTCATATTTAACTCCATGAAGAAATCCAAAGCTTATTTAAATAGTTTTGGATATTCTGCTTGTATATTCACTCAGAAAGAAATTAGGGATCTCCCTTAATTTATTATTTTTACTGTTAAATCTGTTATGCGTTTTAAAAAGATGAAACAAAAGATATATTTTTGTGCAAACCTCGATTGTACCAAAACATCAAAACAACCACCGCGACCCATAGTTTGGGAACCGCTGGTATAGGGGGAAAATTTGTTTGGGGGGTGTGTTTTAATAATATTAAACTATTTCCTAATTTATGAAACTGATATACGCTGCTGAGGTTCACTACAAGTTAAATCATGTGTAATAGAAAACAGATAATATTTACAGGGATACACAAAAGATTTCGGATACTATACTGTAACCGAAGTAACTGTATATTATAACAGCAAGATCTGATTATTTTAAAAACTTCCTTCTATTAGTACGAACGTACCTCATTTGCTACGCTTGACGTGCAATTTCTATCTTGTTATTATTATTTTTTTTATGTTCTTCAAATGATTATAAATGACATGCAGAAAATACGGAACTAAAACCTTCATTTCTATTTCAGAAAAATAAATAAATAAATAAATAAATAAAATAAAATAAAAACTTAAAAACATCCTCTTTTCGGCCTTTTACCGACAAATCTCTCTTCCCACATCCGCTTTTAAAGAAGGAGAATTGACAAAATAGACTAGAAGAAGTGAGTACAGCCCAGTGTTGCCAGATGTAGTATTTTCTATATTACGGTAGTATATTTTCGATTGAAATTAGAGGTGTAGTATTTTGTTTAAATTTAGTATTTTTGGAAAAAACAGGAAAGAAATTGCAGAAATTTAAAGAAAGTGAGGAATTTGAAATGAATCCAAACTCCTTATTGGACAATCTTCCATATTCATAACCTAGTGAGCAAAATTTTTTAATCTTTTGCAACTCATGGAAGATATACTGTCTGGCTCGAATAACAAAGAATCTTAAACCGGTCTCGGTTCGGGCAGTCATTTTTATTTTAGGGAAGTCCGGTATTTTCTTTTCTCTCCTTCAACCAATTATTCAGCAAATTAGTTTTCTTTTTTTGTTCTTAAGCTACTAGGGAGGAAGTTCCCTCCTTGCAAGTTTTGAAACCTTCAAAAGCAAGAAACCTACTCAGGATTTTTCTTATCTCGACCACAAAATTCCACGTTTACCAGATTCCTTTTTTTATTTACTACTATTTAGTACTTTTAACTCAAATTGTTTTGATATACACTATATTTAAAATGTTGTTTAGCTAAAATCAACAGCAAAACATTGTTTTTTATTTATACATGTAAAAATTCATATCAATTCCTTTTCAGCTTATTATGAATAACATACTTTTTACTGTAATTTTCCATGGCGCTAGTATCAACTTTGTACCGTAATATTTTGTAGTATTTTTTTTTTTTACATAGCTGTAGTATTTTTTGTTTTAAAAATCTGGCAACACTGGTACAACCAGATGTGCGTTTTACTTCTAGGCTATAACTCATTTTTATCGGTCAGCAGCTGTCTACTCCACTCTTTGCTACTTCCATGATCCTTCCTTCCTGTTTTGCGATCTTCGTGTTTTCTTTTGTTGGGTTTGGACTTCCTATGTTATTACTATGAAAGAAAAAAAAGTACTTTAATTATGAAGAGTTTTAATATTTGATATGATGTTGTCAAGTATCAAGATGAACTCATTTTCTGCTACACCTTATCAATGTTATGACATGATGTTTTATATATCTGAAATTGAATCAAACAGGTTTAGAACGGCGAAAAATAATTGCTTGCGATTTCATGCTACTTCAATGAAACTTTTAAATATGCCATTATTTATTTATTAATCATCCGAAAATTATTTAAATATAGTCGAATAGGAATTATTTTTGCACTAATGGATTTTAGCTTGAGTGAATTACTTCCATTTAAGTAGATCATTTTTGCATTAATTAATTTTATAAAACGGTTGATTCCATTACCAATCGAAAATATTATGTGCTTTATTTTGATTTTGTTCAGTTTGATTTGTGAAATTGAATCAAACAGTTTAGGATGGCGAAAAATAATTTTCATTTTTCTCTCATTCTATACTTTAATGAAACTTTTAAATAAGCCATTATTTATTTATTAATAATTTGAAAATTATTTAAATATGGTCGAATAGAAATTGTTTTTTTGGACTGATGGATTTTAGTTTCAATGAATTACTTTTTTTTAATGGATCATATTTGTAGAAATTAATTTTAGAAAACGATTGTTTCTATTACCAGTCGAAAGTCTTATGAGTTTTATTTTGATTTTGTAAATTTCCTACAATAAAACAATTTGTTGAATTAAGCATTGATATATGATAATTCTTGCTGTATTAAAACGCAGACTTTTGGCAAAACAGACTAACAAATTTGATTCGGTACTGCAAACAAAAAGATTTGCCAGCGTTTTACTTCTAGTCTGAAACTCATTTTTAAGGTTTCTTTCATCTGACAAGACCCTATTCGCCTGTGTTTCTTGTCTGTCTGTCACAGACTCCGTACACAAAAATGTTATAAGTCAGATAATTCAAATTTTGTGTATTTACAGCTGAATACCTCTTGTCATATAGCAAATCATAACATTTTGAAAAGACTATTATTTTAATGAAAATACATTTTTTAATATCATAAATTAAATTTTTTGTTTTCTTTTCTTCTAATTTTTGCACGCAAGTTTAAATAATATAAAAATGATTATGTATGTAGCATAAATTAATGGATTAAATAAATCACGTGAAAAACACACTTATTTGTTTTTATTTCGCCATATTACATCATATTTATCATCTATTTTGACATTCGAAGTGGAATATTTTTAAAATTTATTAAATTCCTATTCATTTAATTATTCATAGCCGCCTCTGGTGACCAGTTTGGTCTTCTCTAAATTTATGCTAAGCTTTGCAATATTTTACTTTTATTCATAATTTTATTTACTTGCGTACTTTCATTAAATTTGCAGATTCTGATAGAGAAATCAACAAATCTATGCGAACATTTAGGGGAAGAATTCAGTATTCTGTTCTAGTTGGCGCGATTGGCGAAGAAATCCGAAATAGTGCCGAAAAACAGTTTAGCAAACTCTTTAATTTAATGATAAAGTGTTTTGAAGGCGATATTAAACAAAAGCCTCTGTGCGATCTGCGATCACATTTACCCACTTGTTAATGCATAGCTGTCTACTCCAATCGGTGCTGCATCCATGATCCTTCCTTCCTATTTTATGATTTTTGACTAGCTTTTTTCTGTTATTGAGTTCAGACTTCCTATGTTCTTAGTTTGAAAGAAAAGAGTACTTTAATTATGAAAGAAGAAAGAACTTTATGTTTGACATGTTACTGTCAAGTATCAAGAGAAACTCTTTTTTTTTAATACATCTTATTAATGTTATGACAAGATGTTTCATAGATCGGAAATTAAAACAGGTTTTGAGCGACGAAAGAAAAATTGCCTCTCTTTTTCCTCTTATGCTACTTGAATGAAAATTTAAAAAAATATTTACTTTACTATTTATTTATTTATTAATAATCTAAAAAATATAGGAATATTTTAGAAGTATTTTTATGAATAAAATCAGAAAAAACTCTCTGTTATTTGCAGTATGTAGTTTTAATTCGCGGTTTCCATACGGAGTAAAAAAAGAAATCTTTTTTTTTCCTTCATAGTATGTTCATATGAATATCATAAACAACATTAAATTATGGATATAAAACCTCTTCAATTTTCTTTTTTCAAACGATATCTGAATTTTAAATAACATTTTCGTATTAAACTATAAAATTAGCTACAAATCACCGAGTTTTTTTTTTCCTTGTGTGGTTTGAAATACTCGTTTACATCTATTGTTGCTAGATTTTAAAAATCTCAACTATCCAAATATCCAAACACGTTTCAACAGGAAAATATATTTACACACGAATATTAGAAAATAAATAAAATTTTAAAAATTATTAAACTATTATGCACAAGCTCTAAGAGGTTATTCATACAAGAAAACAAGTTTTAGTCACCAAAATGGCAGTTTTTTAATTGCCAAACAGTAAAAATAATAATACCTTGCATTCAATACTATACACGATTTTATGCCTTTGAAGTTCACTCTAACTATTGAAACGATGTTACATGTTTGATGCTAATTCTTTTTATTTTTTAGATTATAAATATTCATATACAATAAGGGGCTATTCTCCACATGGGATATGATAGAAAGAAAAGAAAAATTAAACAACAACAACAACAAAAAGCAAGTGCAGACCTGAAAACTATGGTTTAATTGTAAGGCATAATTTAAAACCCAATGAAACTTATTTAATTGACCTATCTTGGCCGATTTCAACATTAAATTGCGCTTAAAACAAGTCTTCGATTTAAAAACATCCTGCTTTAACGTGTTTATCGTACATTTTTCTATAAAACATCCAGTTTTTATCTCTTAATGCGCAAAAAGTTTTGCAAGTTAAGAAAATATAAAAGTAACGATAAATTCAATTATTGCAGAAGCAGTGTTACTTACTTTCTTTTAGAATAGAGAGATTATATAAATGTATGTCACCTGCTGGTAATGCTGTGAATTCCCGGGTTAAAAAGTAATGTCTGATGACAATTTCAAGGTCTCGAAAAAAGCATTTTAATAATTTAAATAGCCTAATTAAGCATTTTTTCGGCAAGGAAAGAAAGTAAATTAAGACCTAGTTAAGCTATAAGATCTAGGTCAGAAAATTTCCCCAGTGACCTATGAACATCTGAAACAAGTAAGAAAAAATCCTGCGTTAAGCATAGATTATGAAACACTTCCCAACATTTCCTGAGATCTTTAACAAAACTTTGCTACTTAGAGAAATAAGGTTACTGTTTATAGCCAACTATGTATTCAAAACTTCCGAACAGCCCTGTGTTTGCTATGTCGGTTCATATCTATGTTATAAAGGCCAAACGTCAGACGTCATTTTGCGAATGGCAACACTTTCAAATTTTAAATGAAACTACGGTATTGCAATTTTTGCTACTACAAATTTTTATGTTTCTAAATATTCTACAGTTTCAATTTTTATACGATCGTGTAGGGAAAAAAATGTACTTTTAAATGAAATTTGTTTGAAAGCTGTATCTGAATTTGTTTTTGAAATATTAATTTTTTAGTAGTTTTTAATACCGCTTTTCTAATCGTGGCAACAGGATTACTCCATTTCTATTAAAAGCAAAGGAAAAAAGGGAAGAAATTGAATATTGTATCTTTATGTTGCCATTTTCTCATTAAAAGGGAAAAAATAGAAATTTAAATATCTTCTATTATAAAACCCGGTGACTTTTGATTTCATTTAGAAAATTTGACATTTACACGTGAAAGAATATCAACAGTTTAATATCTGTTTCAGCTAATAGCATTGAGACTTCAAGTTTTGAATTAAATGATCAAATTAAAATGCCAATTTTTTCTGAAAAGGTGAATACAGATACGAAATGGGCATTTGTAAATTTTGATATGATGAAAATGATGCCGGATTTAGATATCACGGGAAATAAATTCTATGATGGAGTCAAAGTGGAATAAATTTTGCTTTTTTTCATTTTGGAGTACTAGCATAAGAACCTAAATTGATAACTTTATCATAATAACAGATAATTATTTTTTTTTACTGCTTACACGTACGATCAAAATTTAATTTTAACAATTTCTACAACTGAGTTTTATAGTAATAGTATTTTGCTAATTTGACGCTAAATATTGTTTTTTTAAGAGTTAGACTTACTTTTAGGTGCATTTTTTACTATAACTAATTTTGTAGGTTTATTATAAATCAATGAAACAGCTCCTTTTTAAATATTTTCTTTCGTCGAAATTCGACGGGTTCTACCTTGTGTATATAATGAGTAAATTCAGTTTAGCAAGAAAATGCCTAAGAGGTTGAAATTTCTCTTTCAGCAATTTACACTTAATTAATGGAAAAATTCTTGAATAACTTTGTTCAGCCCTGTAGTTTAACTACTACTTTTATCACACGTCATTTAGCTAAAATTTATTTTAAACTAAAACACTCTTAAAACTACTGAAATCTCATTCTCAGAAATTATCATTCATAGGCGTCCCTGTATCCAATTCTTTGCGCAGCCCTGTATATAATTTTATTTATATTCTAAAAACATTTCTTAGTAAAATGAATGCAGTTTAGCGTAAAAATGCATAACTTATTTAAAAAAAAAAGAAACCTTTAAGTAATTTACGTTCATATTCAATTACGTTTGCGAGCTTTTTTGTGTAGCCCTGTATATAAACAATAGCATTTATAAGCACCATATAATATGCATAGGTTTAGTGAAACTTAAACTGTGCATTTCATCCATCCATCAGCCATCATCGGATATATATACAGTACTTCGGAAAGAATATACTATTTGAAATCTTTTGAGTGTCCCTGTAAGTGCTACGTACTTTGTATTATGCATCAATTTATTGTATAAATTATTTTAAGCTGAGACGTACATCAATTTTATTATTCATGACATAGTCTAATTTAATTAAAATATGCCGAACACAATTTCTTTATCATTTCATTATGTAATGGTATATTTCGTGTTGCTCTGTAAATGAATAATAGTTTTTTTTTCACCGTATATTTTACAGAATGCATATTTTAGTGCAATTTGTAAATGCATGTAAATTGTAATATGTTTAACAAGGTGTAACATATTTAAAATTCATTTGAAACGATATTTTCCAGAAGGCTGTAATGCAATGGTAAACTTTTGATTGTCCCTGTAAATAAACTATTCATGTTAAAAACTTAATTTGAAATAGGATTCATGCTAGGGAAAGAGTTAAAAATGTCCAAAAATTTAATTAAGTATATTTACCGGAGTTAGAGCGACTAGACGGTTAGACGGATAGACAAACTGAAATCATAAACACTTTTTAACTTTGTTGGAAAGTGTTAAAAAGTAAAAGAGAAGGGAGTGTAAGGATGTGTGGAAGGATGTTTTCTAAAAGTGAAATCTTAAGTGCGAACTGTTAATTTTTTTTTTTGAAGCAGATTAAACCAACTTTTGGTATTGTAATAAATTCAACTATAAAATGGCGAAATTTCACTGCAACATTTGAAGATTCGGTTGAACCTTAGCTACAAATGTCCATTTCACCATCTTATCGTTACAGTTACTGGAGCACCAAAAATTGGTTCAAACTATCACGAAATTTTCAAAAGCGTATTAAAATAAAGAAAATTAAGAAAATTAATAAGGAGCATTTAATTTTCTTAAATGTACCCATTCAGCAAAGATTCTTTGCAATATGTAACAACTAATAAAAATCATGTGTAAAGTAATAAACACTTTCCAACATTTCTTTAAATCTTTAACAAAACTTCGTTATTTAGGAAAGTAACGTGTCACTGCCCATTGCCAAACAAGTATTCCAATACTTTTGAATAGTTGAACTATTTGATCTGTTCGTTGATATATATACAACATAATGGGAGAAATTTAGTTTAGAAAGAAAAGTCTAATGGGTTCAAATTTCTCTTTCAGCAATTTATACTAATAGATGATAACATGCTTGAATACCTTTGTTCAGCCCTGCAGTTTACCTAGTACCTTTATTACACGCCAGCATTTAACTAAAATTTAATTCAAAGTAAAATACTCTCAAAACTACTGAAATCCCATTTCTAGAAGTTATCATCCATAGGTGACTATGCATCTAATTCTTTACGTGACCCTGTATATTCTTTTATCAAGATTTTACAAACATTTTTTAGTAAAATGAATGCAGTTTTAAAATACGTAATTTATTTAAAAAACACTTTTAAGTAATTTATGCTCATATTCAGTAACCTTTACGAGCTCTTTCGTGTGGCCTTGTATATCAACATTAGCATATATCTTAATATGCATAAACTTAGTGAAACTTAAGCGCTTATTATAATTAAAAATGCACTTCATCCATCCATTAGCCATTATCGATAATATACAATACTTCGGATAGAATGTAGTATTTGAAATCTTTTGAGTATTCCTGTAAAAGCTATGTACTTCGTATTATGCGCGAAATAACTTATATTAAGCCTCAGTGGCGTATATTAATTTTAGCATACATGAAATACTTTAATATAATAAAAATATGCTGCAAATAATTCCCCACTTTACCATTATGTAATAGAGTTCTTTTGTCTGGCTCTGTAAATAAATAATAACTATCCTTTTCATCGTATCTTTTACAGGATGCATATTTAAGCGAACTTCATAAATACATATAAATTTTTATATGTTTGACGGGGTGTAACATCTTTAAAATTCATTTGGAACTTCTTTTTATCATAAGCCGTAAAGTAAAGAAAAATGTTTGACTGTCCCTGTAAATAAATTAATCATGCTAGAAACTTCATTTAAAATAGACCTCGTGCTAGGGTAAATGTCAATAATTTCTAAAAATTTCACGGCAATTCGACCATATTTTCGAGAGTTAGAGCACAGCCAGACGGCCAGACAAACCAAAAGCTTTTCAACTTTGTTGAAAAATACTAAAAACCTTTGGGAAATGATTTGTAGAGAAAGATCCTACTATATGGAGCATTTGTCTGCCGGATTCTGATCAGCATTTAAAATAGACCTCGTGCTCGGGTAAACGTCAATAATTTCCAAAAAAATTACGGTAATTAGACCATATTTTCAAGAGTTAGAGCACAGCCAGACGGCCAGACAAACCAAAACCATAAGCAATTTTCAACTTTGTTGAAAGATACTAAAAACCTTTGGGAAATGATTTGTAGAGAAAGATCCTACTGTATGGAGCATTGGTCTGCCGGATTCTGATCAGCTAACGGTTCTACTACTTTTGGGCCTTTTCTCGCAAATGGTTCGACAAGGTGGACATTTTGTACTGTGGGTCGCAATAGGATAATATACAACCAGCAATTACCCAATGTTGGGCCAACCATTTTGCGCTACTTAGTTTTAGAGGTTGTCATGAAACAATGTGTTCGAGAGCAGGTTTTCAATGATGCATTCCATCAGTAGTTATGTCTGTTCATATCGACTATGACGTGCGCTCCGTCTTATTAAAAAGCGATATACAATCACTTCCAAAAGTTAAGCACGAAGAGGAAAATGCTAATTTCCTGAAGCCAATCAGAATTGAAGAGGATGCAAATCGCTGCAGAGGTAGATGGAAGTATGCAAATATGTTAGGTAACAGCCAATCGCGCTTTCATGTCAAGAAATATGCAAAAAGGGCACTCTTATAAGAAGCCAGCTTTATGAAGGGTTACAGAAGTTGATTGTAAGTGCTGATAGAAGATGTTTAAAACTTTCTCAAAATTTGTTTTGAAGACATACGTGTTTCTATGACTTCCAGAAGACAAATGGAAGATTCTGGGCGCTGGCGTGCTGTGGGGCGCCTTGAAGCAGGACAGTTGATCACAGATGTTGCTGTTTTCTTCGGCGTTCATCATTCTGTAATTTCACGTTTATTGAAACAATTCCAAACCACACAGACAGTTGTCCGAAGGCCCGTAGTAGCTCGCCCAAGGGTTACAACCTCCGCGGAAGATCGATATGTTGCTATTGTAGCCAAGCGGAATCGCAGTGTGACCTCCATACGCGTGACGTATCTGGTTACAGTGTCCATTGGTAAAGCGATATCTGAACTACTGTACGCCAAAGATTACATATGAGTGGACTGTACACTCGGCTACCTCGAGTTTATGTTTTTCTATCCGTCCAATCAAGAGGGGCACGATTAAAGTGGTGGCGGGAACATGTCAATTTGACTGTGTCTGACTGGGGCAATGTCATGTTTACTGATGAGTCAAGATTTGCTCTGCAGCAAGATGACAAGCATATAAGGATATGGCGTGGACAAGGAACACGCAATCTGCCCCAAAACATCACCGAGCATCACGCATTCCAAGGCGGAAGCATTATGGTGTGGGCAGGGGTTTCATTAGGATACCGCACCGACCTGCACATCTTTAAACTGGGTTCTGTTACGGCTGTTTGGTATCGAGATGAAGTCCTAGAACCCATTGTGAGATTGTACGCTGCAGCAGTTGGCCATACTTTTGTTTTAATGGACGATAACGCACGTCCCCATAGAGTTGGCATCGTTGATGACTACCTGGAGAGTGAAGGGGTTGCGCGGCGTATGGCATGGCTAGCATATTCGCCCGACCTTAATCCCATTGAAAATCTTTGAGATGCTCTTAGCCGTGCTTTATGTTTACGTTTCTCACCTCCAGACACTCATTGAGCTGGAAACTGCTCTACAAGAAAACTGACGATTGATTAATTCTGCGGTGGTTAACCAGCTAAATGAAAGTATGGCCACAAGGTGTAAACTTTGTACATAGATGAGGGAGGATCACATACCCTATTAATGTCTTTTTATTTCATGCTGTTTATTTTCACTTTATACATGACTATGTTTAAGTCTCCAGTATGTCATTATCTCATAACCTATAAAAATTTAATATTGTTTTCATTTCTGTATACGATTATTGATTTTGTTTCATGCATAAATGTATATGCTACTTTCCTGCCGAATTTTGTGTCAATCAAAGCAGTATTTGTTGCTTTTTTTTTCATTTTACATCTTCGTGCTTAACTTTTGGAAGTGAATGTATATTCACCTTTATTCGCAGATCTTTTACGATAAAACCGCTACAAATCTGTTATTGGACTCGATATAAAATTTGCTTTCTGAAAATGAATGCTATTTTTAGGTGCGTTCGTAATTATGTAAATATGTAGCACTTTTAGTTGTCGTTCAGTCCGTCCGTCTGTTCGTATATAACAACGCAAAAATTACCCAACCAAATCGTTTGAAATTGAAAATATATAATTATTATATAATTTTGTCGTTTCATTTCAAATTTTATGAAAATCGAATGTATAGTTAAATTACAGAAACAATCAAAAGCAGTCCGTTGCATTACTGTAAATAGGGAAAAAAAGTTTCAATTGCGTTTTAATTGTATTACACACTGGGACACATTTAAAAATATTTTTTATTTATTGAGTTAAAATTTTGAAACTTTTTGTGATGGTTAACAATAATATTTGTAAACAAAATCCCTTGATAAAACTTCTCATATATATATTTTTTTAATTTAAAATTTATAAAAATGTAGAGTAATCTAAAACTGTTAAAACTCGAAATATTATTTGAAGAATTTAATTTTTTTTTCTTTAAAATAAACAGAAATATATATGCTTTAATTTTAATATATACAGTGGCAAAAAGAATAATAAAATAATAATAATAATAATAATAATAATAATAATATAATTTTAAATTATATTTAAAATAAATATTTATCGATACAACTTTTCGGATACTCAATTTTTATTTATTTACTTATTTATTATCATCCCAAACGCAATTTAAGATGATACCTGTAACTCATACAAAACCGGAATCAAAGCTATTTCCTTTTCCGTTTTTAAACTAGCTTAATGAACTGCATGAACACAACTCGTGTTGAATTCTAGAAGCATCGCTTTCCCCTGCTCGCAAAAAACCACCTGTAGCCATTTATTTTTTCTTTTAAAAACATCAAGATAATAATAAGCTTCCCTTTTAGAGGAAGCATTTCACTGTTTCCTGGTCTTTAGCTGACAACCTACTTTCCACGGCTCCTCCACTCCCGCTAGTTTGGAGAAAGTTTGATGGTATTTTCTCCGCCGAAAGTTGAGGATAAATATGACACAAACCTCTTTTCCATTGACCTCAAAGTATGTTTCAAGGTTTGCTGTACTTCAAATATTTGGGATTTTCACTCCGGCAGAATGGTACATTCGAAGTTTGACTGACGCACTCAAGTTGATGAGTGTTAAGTGAACTAATGAGATAAAGGAAACCGCTGAAGCGTAAATAAAATACTTAAAATATTAACGTAAAATCGCTAATTCAAACTTCTGTGCGTTGTAATTTAGATATTTTAACCTTTAACGGATCAATGTTGCCATGTAAGCGACATTAGCACCCTTAAGCAAATTTATTTGCTTGGTGCAACATTTTTTTAAGAAGAAACATTTTTACTTCTACTTTGACTACATGTGCAAGAGAAATTTACTAAAAATTTACTTTTAAAACATAGTGTTGCCAATAGAATATATATAAAAAAAAACATGTATTTAAAGCTACGGTCCGTTAAAAGTTAAAATAAAAAGTTAGAAATATCGTTTTCTAATAGACAGAATGGGGTAACTTTCCTTAATCCATGCCACATCGAAGGTAAATAAAAAATATGAGCAAAGAAAGAAGTCTTCCCTCTCGTTTGAAGAAAGTAAAATTATGTTTTCTCCGTCGAAAATTCAGGATAAATATGATACAAAAGTATTGATCCTTAAAGTATATTTCAAAGCTTGCTCTACTTCAAATATTTGGGATTTTCACGATGGCAGAATGTTGCATTAGTTGTAGCTTAGATTCGAGTGTTGTAGCTTTTAGACATCTTTAAGTAAAATACAAGAAATATTATTTTCGACTTTAGAAAATGGGTTAACCATCCTCAAATTAGGCCCACTCCTAAGATAAATACAGGGTGACAGTTACTGAACTATGTATAAAATTAAACAGTCATAACTTCTGATGCATAATTCTTAAATCTGATTCATAATTTGCTTGATGAAGTTCAAACTTCGTGGTTGTCCGCAGGGCATGATAGAAATTAGTATGTGCATGCACACGCAACTTGTTGTTGTTCACCATTTGCAAGTGAAAATGTCACAGTACAGCGCGTCTGAACATAGAAAATTGGCGCATTTGGAAGCCTGAGAATTTTCATTTCGCGATCGAAAAGTCTCTCCATCCACAACGAGTGACTGTGTTGTATGCAATTTCAAGTCGCAGAATAATCGGCCGGATATTCGTTTATTGCACGGTGACTACTGAACGATACGTGAAGGTTTTGGAAAATGATTTCACCTTCATTATCGAAAGTAAGTAACCCTCATTTCAACAAGATGTGATTCATGCAAGACGGAAATCAACCTTATCGGAAAAAGAAAGTATTTGATGTGTTAGAGAAGCACTTTGGGGATCGCATTTTCAGGCTCTTGCTATCCAGAGGCCACTGGAATGGGACTCGCTTGGCCGCCATATTCTCCGGATCTGAACACATGTGACTCACTTTTGTAAGGCTAAATTAAACACAACGTGTACAAAAACCATAGTTGAGCTGAAAACTGTAATTCAGTAGGTCATTGACATCATCGATGTTCCGACACTTCAGCGAGTCATGCAGAATTTTGCTATTTGTCTGCGCTATATCATAGCCAAAGATGCCAGCCATATAGAACATGTCATAACGTAAATCCAAATATCTGTAGTGACGTTCAAATGTTGAATAATGTTTGTGCACTCAGTATTTTTAAAATAATTTACGTTTTCTTTCATATAGTTCAATAATTGTCACCCTGTAAATAATGCGAGCAAAGAAAAGAAGTTCTCCTTCTCGTTTGAAGAAAATAAAATAATGTTTTTTATCTCTAACGAAAGTTCAGGATAAATGTGACATAAAGCGCTTTTTCATCGACCTCAAATTGCTTTAACCATTTACGTGATTCCTTTTTTACATACAATAAGTTGTAAATATTGGAAAAACACCATTTTTAAAGCTAAAATAAGCGTAATATTAAATACAAAGATTTCTGCTATTAAATAGTACGAAACTTTAATTAAAAAATTGTGGTATTAAAAACTTTCAGTGGTGGATCAAGAAAAATCTTCTTGCCCGTATGTTGTACGGGCAAATCAGCTAAGTGGTTAAAGTTTGCTATACGTGAAACATTTGGAATATTTGCTTGGGCAGAGTGTTGCATTCGGGATTTGATTGATGCATTCAAGTTGCTGAGTTTTAGAGAGACTAATGATAGAAGCGAAAACGTTCAAGTGTAAATTAAGTGCTTAAAAAATTAAATAAACTTGCTTCTAGTAAATATAATTCAAAATTATTTGCTTTATAATTTATATACTGGGTGCATCATAAATTCGTGCAAACATTAAAAATCTCTAGTAATGATCGGAAAATGTTTCAGTTTGCGCGAATATGATAAGACGGATTTTGGATTTATTTTCAATACATAATAAAAAAATCATTCCAAAAGTAACCGATAGAGGCGTTGGCACATCATTCTGAGGTGTTTTATGCAAATCAGTCTAGAAATAAAACACCTGGCTGGAAATGAATTCGTCATTCGATCTCGACAATATGATATCGTTACCAGATAGAGCGATGGTGGTTAAACTTATCTACAAGAATGGCAGATCGAGCGATGATGGTTAAATTATCTACAAGAATAATAAATCCACAACTGTTGCATTGCGAAAGTTTCGCAAGGAGAAAGGGTTAATGCCCCCCCCCCAAAAAAAAACCTATTTCATTGAATGGGATACTCAATGTAGCACGTCGTTTTATGGAAACGGGGAGTTTGGAGGATCATCCTCGTAGTGGCAGATCATCCTTCAGTGCAGATTACGTCCATGTTGTAAGAAGTGCCATAGAAAAAATGGCAGCCCAGACATCAGCGGTGAGTAACAGTTCTCGTGAAGCTGGGACAATAACGGGGATACTGGAATCGTTGATTCGATGTATTCTGCACGGAATCTTGGATCTCTATCCGTACAAGATACAGACACGTCACCAGTTATTACCGGCTTATACAAACAAAAGAATAAAGTTTGTTACATGAGCGCTGGCACAAATGAATCATGACCCATAATGATTGCTGAATGTCATGGGGACGGATGAAGCACACTTTTCTCTGCATGGTGACGCCAGTACACCAAGCAGTCGTATATGGGCGACGTGAAATTCTCGTGAGTACCAGACCAAACCACTGCATTCTCCTCAAGTGCTGTTTGGTGTGGTTTCATCGCATTTTTCATTATGAGTCCTTTCTTTTTTTAAGAGCCTTTCCTGAATTTGACTTGAAAACCTATACAGTCACTGCAGAACGGTATCTTACGCTTTTGCGTGACCAGATGGTGCCTGTATTGCAGGAAAGACTTGCGTTATTCGTCGTCACCTTCATGCAGGATGGTTCCATACCCCAAATTGAACGTAAAGTCAACACTCAATTTCATTGAAGATTCAGTCATAAGTCGAGGTTGTAAGTTTGAATGGTCCCCACGATCTCCAGACTTGACACCGGCAGATTTTCGGTTGTGGGGACACTTAAAGTCTCGTGTATACTGGGGTTTCACAACCATTTTGGTGGAATAGAAAAGGAATAGTCGGTGGCATCGATACCGACATGCTACACTCTGCTGTAACAGGCGTATTGACGCAACTCACGTGCCTAATACCTAGTGCTGGTTGTCATATTGATCATATTTTTTTAAACTTAAAATTAATGCACAGTGTCATGTTATTGGGATTTCTTTCATTGTCTGTTTGTGTTTGGGCCTGATTTGCATAAAACGTCTCAATATGGGGTAAACTCTATCAGTTATTTTTGGAATCATTTTTTATTATTCAAGGGAAAAAAATTAAATCCGTCTGAGCATACTCGCGCAAACCGAATTTTTTTTTCGAGCATGATTTTTTTTTATTTTATTATTATGAATTTTTTTTATGAAAGTATGCACGAATTTATAATGCACCCTGTATTTTAAAATAAAAGTGAAGAAATATGTTTTTTTTAGTAGACAGAATAGCCATAGTAAGCTTAAGGGGACAAGGGACCTTTGAAATCCTCCTTTTTTATATTTTTAAAATTGCACTTTAAAAAATTTTCAAAGGGTATATTATGTGCACTATAGCATATATCACAAAAAATGTAAAAAAAATTTTTTTTTGAAAAAAATAGGGAAATTTTTGTAATATTTTTGATTTAACGGGAATTTTTTAAAATGTCCCATGCGCATTCCATATCAATAAAAATCTCCAATAATATTTATACAAGTTTGATTTACACATATAAACAAAACTGTGCATTGAATTTTATATATCTGAGTATAAAGGTAAGAAAAAAATATTTTCTCAATTTTTGTGAAATTTTGAGCATTTTTGAACCTATTTTTACAATTAACTACCTATAACTTTTACAATTATTTTTATTTTCAAAAACCCGTGCACAGATTTATGACATATGTTGTGATAAATAACTATAAAAATTTCAAAGCAATCAGAGAAAAAATAATGCGCATGGAGCATTTTGAATATTTTTCGTTAAATCTAAAATATTGCAAAAATTTCCCTATTTAAAAAAAAAAAATTTTTTTTACATTTTTGTGATAAATATATGATATAATGCAATAATGTACCCTTAAAATTTTTTTTAAAGTGCAATTTTAAAAATGTAAAAAAAAATTATTTCAAAGGTCCCTTGTCACCTTAATCGAGAACCTCTCCAAGCGTAGACAAAGAAAGTGACGAAAGAAAGAAATCCTCTCTCGGGTTTGAAGAAAGTAAAATGATGTTTTCGCTGCCGAATGTTCAGGATAAATATGACACGAATTTCTTTTCCATTGACCTCAAAGTGTGTTTCAAGGTTTTCTGTACTTCAAATAGTTTGAGATTTCACTCCATCGGTTCTATATTACTCCGGATTGAAGTCTAATTTTACAGTCTATGTTTGACTTGTCACACTTAAGTTACCGAGTTTTAAGTAAAACTACGACACGGTAAAATAACTGAAGTGTAAAACAAATGCATTCTCGTGTATTGTTCGTTCGCGTCGTGGTTAATCCACTGGGTTTTTAGGTATTTTGAATAGTGATAGAATTTAAATTATAAAATTCAGGTGACAGTTATAGAACTGTTATAAATTAAGACATCAAAAATAAAAATTTAAATATAATTCCAAGAAGCATTCTATAGTATTAATATTTAAACAAATTTAATTTAATAACATTTTAATGATATTACCTGATGTTCAACAACAACGGAAAAATATATAAAAAGTAAAATCTGCTTTTTCGACATCATATTTTTGTTTAACATAAAAATAGAGTATCTTATGGCTAATTTGTTTTTTTCCCTTTTAAATTTTCTCTAAACAGTAAATTGCAAATTGAGATGACTCTTTCAACAGTTACTATTACATTATTATAGCAGGCAAAATGTCATTGTTGAAATATATATAAAAAAAGTCATACCCCACTAAAAATATTCTTAAGATTATCTGAAGAAATCGCCACTTTCTACTGAAATTCTACAGAAATTTGAAGAAAATTTGCAGACTTAGCTTTACCTTTAAAATATCTGCAAAAAATTTAAGTATATTCTTAAAAGTATCTGCAAAGTGGGCCAAATACCTTCGGATTTCCCACAGATTTTGGCCAAAAAGCTATAGATTTTCTACAGATTTTTTTTAGTGGGGTAACTATGGAAATTTTTTTAAAATATCGCTAAATTGAGCTGCAATTTTAAAACGAATTTCATTTGAAAGCAGATTTTTTTTCTACTCGATAATGGAAAAATTAAAAATTATGCGATATTTAGAAATGCTGAGTGAGAAAATAAAAATACAGGGTAGACATTTAAGTCAGGCAATGTCTATTTCTTTCGGACTTTCTTTGTATGTTAACCGCATAACAATTTCTCAAAAATTACAATATAAATATCGGAGTTAACACTGCTCTCGCAGAAAATGCATTGTTAAAAATATCGTGAAAATTTACCTCTACTTTTAAACACTATCTATTTTTTCAACCAGTTTATGTATCTTTCTCAGAAAATAGATAGTCTTTAGAAACAGAGGTAATTTTTCAGGATATTGTTAACAATATGAGACCGATTATTCTTCGCCAAGAAATCTTTTACCAAACACTAAGTTTTACGGAATGCAATGTCTGTTTGTGAAGTACACGCTTCCTTGAATTTCTTGACTAAACGTTGTATTGTCGACTTATTCGGCGTACTTAGAAATATTCGAAATTTCGATTATAGTTTTTTTCGAAACGCTGAACATTTGATTATTTTGTAAGGATTATTCTTCTCATAAGACTAAGGCCCTTCTCATAAGACAAAGTACCTTCTCGCGAAGACACTCGCGAGCTAATGCTATTCCTTTGGGGCGGCATGTTTCAAATAATTCTTTCGCATTATGCCATTTTAATTTTTTTTTTTTTTTTTTTTTTTTTTGCATTAGATAGCTGAGGTTCCTCTCAAGATCATTCCTTGATTACTTTTTTGACTTTGATCACAGATATTTTTTATAAAGTTACTTTCACTTTCAGAACCGGTTCAGAAAGTGAAAGTAACTTTATAAAAAAACACTTGCGACCAAAATCGAAAAAGTAATTAAGGAGCAATCTTGAGAGAAACCTCAGCTATCCAATAAAAAAAAATAATAAAAAAAATAAATAAAAAATAAAAATAAAAATGTCAAAACGCGAAAGAGTTATTAGAAAAATGCCTCCCCATAGGAATAACATTAGCTCGCAAGTGTCTACGCGGGTAGGGACAGAGGCCTTGAAAGAAAAAAAAGAGCTAAGAGCTAGAGTAGGGGCTCCAAACCTATGGGTCGCGGAGGGTGTTTTGGTGGGTTCCCAGGGCCTGACTAAGGCAGGGGCATGCGGGGCAATTGCCCCGGGCCTCCCGGCTTAAGGGGGTTCCCCAAGGGCAGATATAAGTTTTTCATTAAAAGAGTGTCAAATGATAAAAAATGGTCAAAGTAGTGATTTCCCCCCCCCCCCAATTTTAATGGTCTTTCTTCTCCTACCCCCTCTGTTTCCGTACCCAGTGCCTCCTTAACCTCCTGATTGCCGCTGGCTGATTTTTTGGCACACTATCCTGCAGGTTTCACTGTAGCATAAGCAATATTTAAATTAATATAATTCTACAAATAAAACCCGGTTTTGAAAACTTAAGTTAGGATTAATACTCTCAAAGATTATACACCTATACATAATGACATATTTTGTATCAGATTAGAAAAAAAAATCTTTTTTTTTAATATTTTTAATAAATTACAGAGAAAACAACATTATAGTTTCACCTTTTTGCCGGGCAGTCAGGGGGTTAAGGCTTCACATTTATCCTTATATTCCTGTATCGAAAAAAAAAAAAAAAAAAAACTGTTTTCTATAATTCTTAAAGTTGTCTTTCTTCTGGTATTATGTATACAGATGTGAATAGTACTTGGTACGAAATTTATGTACACATACAATACTTGTGAATTTCAGTTTGTTTTAGTCATTTCAGTATAATTTACGAAAAATTTTAAGGTAGAAGGGGGCCCCCTTGATAATGTTTGCCCCAGGGCCCCCCACTGTCTAAGTCGGGCCCTGTGGGTTCCGAAACAATCGAGTTTTGTCATAAAAATATACCTTTTATTTTTTATATTTAAAAAGGTTTGACAACAAATTCAACAACAAATTATATTTCAAAGGAATTTTTTTAATTTCTTTATGGATGAATATACAAACAGAATATCCAGAAATATCTAAATCAGTTTTGACGTACTTGTTGGTATTCAACACGATATACTTGTTTTTTTTCTATTTTACTGTTTTTGAAAAACAAGTACAGAAACAAACTGTAGAAAGTGTAGCGAGTAGAAAATGACGTAAAGTTCAAATTAACCAATTTTAACTCTGATATATGTATCCTAATCGATAAACTCCACTGCCAGAAATCTCATTAATCATAAAGTTATGTTTTGATAATAATAAAACTTATTTTTAATTATCTTACTAGTTTGTGTGTTGTTTTAGTTATTTCCCCATTTTCCCCCACATTAGGATCCTTGTTTTTGCTGGTATTGTATTTTTCCTGCAAAAATGCATCTTTTTCGCACGGTAGAATTGCCGAGCTTAAAGAGGTCATCCAACAATTTTTATACTGATATACAAATTTATATTCGGTGTTTCGTGAAAAACAATTTTACTGAAAGCTAGGTTGTAAAAATACTTTTTACTGGAAGGTGGGTCGGTACCAAGAAAGAATGGGAACCTCTGCGCTAGAGTCAACGTTAGGGTATACGCTAGAAACAGAAGTTTATACGGAGCTTCTTAAATGAATACAGAAGGTATACATACATAGTATACCTTCGTAATATACCCTCCACTACACTTCTGGACTCTACAATAAATACAGGTTCCGGAACGCTCAGTGTCTTTTTTAAACTATGTGAATTGATGCTGTACTAGTAACGCTTTTTATATTGCATCATATGATGTACCAATAATCTGATTTTAAAGCACGTGTCTTTACATTTCTGACAGATATACAGGGTGATTCATAAAAGATGGGCAAAACTTTAAGGGGTTATAGTACACTTAAAGACAAATAATATTAAATAGGAGACTAAGGGTCCCAGACGTATTCCCAAGGAGATAGGGGGCATTAAAGTTTAGGGTCCGAAATTTCAAATGATTATAAAAAATGGAAAAATTGGTCGAGTCGTTTGCGGTTTTTGCAAAACATTTTCTTTATGCCAGTATTTTCTTGGAATAAAATTTTAAAGTTCAATTTCAAAAAATGCCGATAGGGGGCGCTTTAGACTTTGGAGTAACAAACAACTATTTTTTAACGTTATTTTTTGTATTTCTTTAAATGATTTCGAAAGCTTAGACTTAAACTTAAATTTTGATCTAAAAATCTGAGTCCTAACGAGTAGTTAAGTAGCGTAAACTGAAATTTGAAATTTGAAACCCTACTCCCCCCAGAACAAAAATCAGCTATTCCCGATCTTTGTGTCGTAGATTAGGCTCTAACTACTGCCGCGTTTTGCTAAAATTATTCTTTATGTCAGTATTTTCTTGAAAATAAATTTTAAAGAAAATTTTCAAAAAATTCCGATAGAGGGCGCTTTAGACTTTGGAGTAACGAACAACTATTTTATACCGTTATTTTTTGTGTCTCATTAAATGCTTTCTAAAGCTTAGACTTAAATTTTCAGCCCAAAATCTGAATCGTTAGACATGGTTAAGTTTCTGGGGAGAGGGGTTTGAAATTTCTACTCCTGAGCACAGTTCAGTTTACCATGTCCACACATTGTGTGCTGTGATACGAGGTAAAAAGACACAAATTAGGATTATGTTACCAAAGCATATTTATTAACATGTAATTACAATAAATGTTCAAAATTGTGACCACCAGAGGTTATGCACGCAGAACAACGGCGAAGAATGGAACGGCGAACATTCGCGAAAACATCAGGCTTTTCGAGCACTTCCCCTACAGCGGCGGAAAGTCTGGCGACCAGTTCCTCGGGGGATTCAATGGGTGTCTCATACATAAGAGCCTTCAATTGTCCCCAAAAAAAAGAAATGGAGGGGTGAAAGATCTGGCGAGCGAGCAGGCCAAGCAACAGGACCACCTCGACCAATCCATCTGTTCGGAAATGTGATGTCCAGATAGTTGCGGACGTCTCGTACGTAATGGGCTGGCGCTCCATCGTGCTGGAACCACATGACCCGCCGGATGCGTGGAGGAACAACGTTTAACAGGTCTGGCAGCACATGTTGCAGAAATGTGAGGTATGTTTTACCGTTGAGGTGTTCAGGAAGAAGGTACGGTCCGATTAGGTGGTCTCCGAGGATTCCTGCCCAAACATTGATGGAAAAGCGTCTCTGATGAGCATGTGGATACGTAGCATGTGGATTGACATCCGCCCATACATGTGCATTGTGTGTGTTAAATGTACCTTCACGTGTGAAGGTACATTCATCGGTGAAAAGCACAGTTCGTCCAAAATGTGGATTTAGCGCGTTCTGCTGCAGAAACCAGCGGGCGAATTCAATACGATTTGGATAATCCCCTGGAGACAGTTTCTGGACTCGTTGCACATGAAACGGGAACAAATGTTCATCCTTCAGTACCCTCCAAGTCATGGACTGTGAGGTATCCACCTGCCAAGCCACTGTTCGTGTACTTGTACTTGGCTGCGCCGCTACTACATCCAGATTGGCTTCTGCAACAACTACTGATTCGTCCTTTTTTGCACGACCTGCATTCGACCGGGAAGCGAGAAATGATCCCGTCTCACACAACTGTCTGTGCAAGCGCTCGAAAGTTTTGCGGTTAGGCAACCGCCTGTTGGGAAATCGCTCTCCGTACATTCGTTGTGCCTCTACACCATTTCCATCTGCCGCTCCGTAAATTAAATGCATCTCAGCCTTTTCCTTATTCGTGAAGGGCACCATCTTCCGATTCATTACTACAGCGACTTACACTTGACTCACCGTTCAGTGGTTTTTATGCCTGAATCGTGTCGAAATTTTGCATACGTGTTCTTCTTCTTCCCCATTTGACATTTGCATACTTTCTGTCTCCTTCTTCACCCGGTGACTAGCGTCAGGAATGGAGCTTTAACGTTTGCATGAGCGACGTTTCCAACTGTGCCAGTGCCTTTATGAGTGAATTCCGACTTTGCAGTCCTTGACGAAAGTTGTATTTTTGCCTCGTATCACAGCACAGAATCGTTGGGCATGGTTAAGTAGTGCAAACTGAACTATGTTCAGAAGTTGAAATTTGAACCCCCTCCCCTCGCTACTGAACCACGCTCAGCGATTCAGATTTTGAGCTGAAAATTTAAGTTTAAGTCCAAGCTTTAGAAAGCATTTAATGAGACACAAAAAATAACGATATAAAATAGTTGTGCGTTACTCCAAAGTCTAAAGCGCCCTCTATCGGAATTTTTTGAAAATTTTCTTTAAAATTTATTTTCAAGAAAATACTGACATAAAGAATAATTTTAGCAAAACGCGGCAGTAGTTAGAGCCTAATCTACGACACAAAGATCGGGAATAACTGATTTTTGTTCTTGGGGGGAGAAGGGTTTCAAATTTCAGTTTACGCTACTTAACTACTTATTAGGACTCAGATTTTTAGATCAAAATTTAAGTTTAAGTCTAAGCTTTCGAAATCATTTAAAGAAATACAAAAAATAACGTTAAAAAATAGTTGTTTGTTACTCCAAAATCTAAAGCGCCCCCTATCGGCATTTTTTGAAATTGAACTTTAAAATTTTATTTCAAGAAAATACTGGCATAAAGAAAATTTTTTGCAAAAACCGCAAACGAATCGACCAATTTTTCCATTTTTTATAATCATTTGAAATTTCGGACCCTAAACTTTAATGCCCCCTATCTCCTTGGGAATACGTCTGGGACCCTTAGTCTCCTATTTAATATTATTTGTCTTTAAGTGTACTATAACCCCTTAAAGTTCTGCCCATCTTTTATGAATCACCCTGTAGATGTAGGATGTAGGTTGCAAGTAGATTGCAGGACTTTAAAAACACACGGTAGTAGTCGGTTTTTAGCGACCATCTAAACATGAACACATTTCTGACAATGACAAAGAAGTTCGTAATAGGATTTTATCACTTAGTGTTAAAAATCTTGTCCTAGTTTGAAATTTGGTGCTCAATAGCTGCTACTGTAAGATGGTGAAATCTTGAACCAATATTTGGAGCTCCTGTTGAAACATAGTTCATAGTTGGAACGATGTTGAAATAGGAAGCTCCAAATATTGGTAGGAGATTTCACCATATTATGCTGGAAGCTACTGAGCACTAAGATTTGGTTCAGAATAGAGCTAATTTTTTAACAGTTTATAAAGTTGCCTCTAATTCTCATTTTTTATATATTTTTATGGCGCATTTTAAAACCTTTTTCGAGAAAGATTTTTTTTAATGCAAGAGAAAATTCTAACTATTTCGCGAGTTCTGTCTTTTGACCTCAAAATCTGAACTTGAACAACCGGTTGTTAATCATATAGCATCATCATGTAGAAAAACTCACATTTATCAGAATTTTTAAACAGTGTAAAATGTTTTATTTAGCAATGATAAATGATTTTGACAGAGTTTTTTTTAAGCATTTTTTTAAGGTTAATATTAATTTTCAATTTCTATGAATAATAATTCGATAGTTATTGTCAAAAACAATTTAGTTTTTAAATTCTTAAATAATACTACTCGACTTTTCAAATTCGATGCATTCTATATACGAGTACAAAAAATAAATAAACAACAATCCTTTTTTTTCTTCTAATTTCTGAAGCAATGTTGCTATAAAATATCTTCTTAATATAATTTTATTATTATTATTATTATTTTAATCGCATTATGAAAATATTTTCGCTAAAACTTTTCTAATGCAAGAGAAGGTTCTAACTATTTCGCGAGAGTTCTGTCTTTTGACCTCAAAATCTGAATTTGAACAGCCCGCTATTAATCATATAGCATAATGATGTCACAAAGTTCAGATTTATCTGAATTTTGAAATAGTGTAAAATGTGTTGTTTTGTTATAATAAATACTGATAAACGATTTTGAAAAAGTTTGTCGGACGTTCCTCTCAGCCCGCACAACTTTGAAGAAAGTCCGTGGTAGTTATAGCTGCCACCACTGAAATTACTAGGTGATATCGGTCACTCACTGTGAGGATTGTGTAAATGAACACTGACGCTGTCAGTTAACTGAATTAACAGTTTATTTAGAATATATGTACACACTAAATACGCTATTTACAATTATATACAATTACAACTCGGATATAGGTGATCCGGTTCAACATTAAATTAAATACAGTAAAGGTTGGCTGTGTACTATTCAAATTACACCTTCCACCTCACACTCAATGCACGTTAGATTCACTTTATCGGAGATCAATCTCGAATCTCCCAACGCAGGTATACTCGGCCTGCACTTCTCGGCCCAGAGCACTAAACACCAGGACGTCTGTGTTCTTTGCTCTCCAGATACGCACTCATTCCGCTCTACAACACAGAGCACTCTATTAGGACCTCTATCCTGTACGTACACCTTCTAGGTACGAGACCCAGCTACAAACTGAACTAATCTCAGATCAGCCTTGCTCATCTCAAATCACTGCTTTCCCAATGTCAACCCCCTTTGGAGCTTATCCATTGGACACATTCCATATTCCTTTCTTGATTAGTGACATGTTCCTGGTCTGCGCATCATGCACATACCTCACTGACGGATGAACACGCCTCTCAGTAATCTTCTCTTTCTCCCAACACCACCTGCACATCATTACCTGTCAATTCTCCCTTCAACAAAGAAAGAATGTCACCTTGAAAATTCTAGTACACAGCCATACAATACACAAAATATTAAGATAGAGAAATAACGGAAATTCCAATCTGTAGCAGGTGTGGTCTCAGAACCTGCCAAAGTTTTTTTAAGCCTTCCTTTTAAAGTAGATATTAACTTTCAGTTTCAACTATTAATGATTAGTCTGTTATTGTCAAAAACAATGTACTTAAGAAATTCTTAGTTGATGCCACACTGTTGTTCGAATTCGCCTGCGTGTACGTGCACAAAAAGTAAACAATAATATATATTTTTCTAATTTCTGAAACAATGGAAATAAAATGTTGCTTTAAAAGACGTTGTAATTCTCTCTCTTGCTTTTTTAAAATTGTATTTTAAAAGCTTTTTTCAAAAAGTTTTTCTAACGGAAGAGAAAGTTCTACTTCGCGAGAGTTCTGTCTTTTGATCTCGAAATTTGAAGCTAAACAACAGCTATTAATCATATAGATGTGATATTACGAAGTAAACATTTATACTTAGCAAAACCCATGATTTGTTTGGACTCGCGAAACATTATTTCACAAGATAAAAATTTGAAAGCAACTGTAATTTTTAATATTATTTTTGCAGCTTTATTAAGTAAAAACGTTATTTTATGTTTTGACGCAGTTTAATTTTAGAAATGTAAATTCAGCCAAATAACTAAGAATTTCCTCGGAATTTTCTATTTATGATAACAATTCATTTTAACAATCAATTTTATTTGCTTACAATTCTTTTGCTGCTATTAAAAGAATCGTAATGCATTTTTAAAAAATGTATAAGTATCTTCTGTGTAAATGATTTCAACCAATGAGAATAAATTGTGTATTTGAATTCTTAACCTAAAAAATAGATATATAAGTTCTTTTTTCAATTTAAAAATTTTATAAAAAGGAGAAATTCTGATGCAGAGATAATATTTCATGTACTTAAAATCATTCACGCGTTAATTCATTCTTACTGACTCAGTGGTTTCTATTTACTGCAATAAATAAGCACATTTCATTATCATTTACAAAAATGAATCCATGTAATGGAAAAATGTATTCAACAAAATACTAAAAAAATAATATTGTTAGAATCTACGGATCATATTTTATTTCTATCAAGTTCAAAAATATTTCTTTCCTTAATTAAATTTAAATTTTTTTTTGAAATGGAATAATGAAACTATACAATATTCATTTAATTAATCATGATTCTATCTATAATTACTAACTCCATGATTAATTTTTTTTCCTTCTGAAAATATACGTATTTTATATTTTATTTGCAAAAATGTGTCCGTAATAGAAAAACATATTAAGAAGAAAAGTCCGTAAAATAAATAAATTAAAATAATAAATTTTTAAGGTTATTCTCTAATATATATATATATATATATATATATATATATATATATATATATATATATATATATATAATACTTTTATAAATACATCCAAAGTTATTCAGACAATACCATTAAATAGAATAATGAAACCAGTCTTTTTACAATCATATTATTAAAAACAGTTGAAGTTTGAAGAAAAATAGAAGGCAGATTACCAAATTACTAAGAAATATATGGATAAATAGACATTATATAACCAGAGTAATTCATATATTACCATACAATAACCAATGAAACCAGTATTTTTTCAATCAACTTATTGAAAACAGTTGAAGTTTGAAGTGACACAAACAGACTGATTATCAAAATAATGTAAGATAAACGGATAATAATACAGTAGAAGGCTTTTTCATTAAACTACTTCATCAGGGGTGTATAGTTTAACAAAAAAGCAAAAACATCCAACCAGTTTCTGTTATGAGACGTGCTAAAAGCTAAGAATTCGTCTCACAATGTACCCGACTGGCCGGAAGCTATTCACATGACAAATTAGTAGAAAGATATTCATTGAAGAAAATAAAATCATTATGACAAAATAACAATAATATAATATTCCTTTAAAAAGTAAAAGGGATATATATACTAAAATATTTACCATTAGCCAAATCCTAGCAAGATTGTATTGCAATCAGATAAAAACTACATGTGATTTACTAACAGTCAAGGTTATGGTCATAGTATAAATCACATAGATAATAAAATAAAGCAGTAACAATAATTATAAAAATTAGTAGAACATATATTATACTATATAATTCATGATATATTTAGAAAAAAATAAATAAATGCTACTATTAGAAGTATTATATTTATAGTGCAAACCTACAGATCAAAATTCTTTATGTTTAATTTCAAATCAAAATACTAAATATTTTTTTTTTTTTTTTTTTTTTTTTTTTTTTGTAAAGAGTACTGCAAAATGTAATTTGTGTAGCCTAGTAGAGGATGAGTGAAGCGAATCCTAATTAATTTATAAATAGTGTAAAATGTTTTAATTTGCAATGATAAATATGGATAAACCATTTTGACGGAGTTTTATAAGCATTTATTTTAAGGTTAATATTAAGTTTCAATTTCAATGATTAATAATTTTGCAGTTATTATCAAATATTCGCAATATCAACTTTCGCAAAACAACATACAAAATATAGACAATAAATAGGGTATTTAATGATTCGTATAACTCTGTTTGTTTGTAAAAATAAAATGAATACTGAAAATTAAATGTATTTTATAATAGCCTCCTTAGACAGGGAGGCGGCAGTACAGACAATCACTTCATCGAGTTCATGGATGAAAATCCAGGATTTGTTAAATTTTGATTCGCATTTTAAAATGCAGTCTGTTTGCCAAGCCATATCTTGGTAGAAAGCATCTAAAATCCTGATTTTAGCTGTTGATTCACAAGTTTACCGTTACATTTTCCTGCTCCCAATCTTCCATGGTTTTATGCTTTTGAGTGCAGGAAAGCAGATGGTAAACCTGCGATTCAACCGTTAAAATCGGGTTTTTTGGTGATTTTCACCAAGATATGACTTAATAGACCGATTGCATTTTAATATGCGAAGCGAGATTTAACTAATCTTAGGTTATCATATGTGAACTTTATGAGGTGACTGACTGTATTTCCGCCTCCCGGTCAACATGTTTTATCAGAAATCGTTCATTTGAATTTTTTGAAAATTCGGAAAATCTTATTTTACACGGAATAATAAAATTGCATTCTTTCAGCTTTTTTATAAAAAAAATGTAAATGCGGAAAAAATAAGACATATTCTTTAAAATACACCCTTTTAGCAGACGATATTATTGGCATGGCATATATTTCAATTATTATTTTTTGTTGTTGTTGTTGTTGCTATAAAAATGGCAGTACGAAAATATCATTAAAAACTAAAAATAAATAAATAAATAATAATAATATATAAAAAATAAATTAGGATGCAGTTAAAACTAGTCGTTGGAGGCCACCGTAATACTTACCCATCATGGATATGCATAATACAATATATGAAAACATAACGTATGTAAACAATTTATAAAATGCATTACAATTCCAAAACAAAATATAAACGTATATTTAAGTCTTTTTAACACTTAATCATGCTCTATTAATGAATTTCTGATGAACCAATTTCGATAAATTATATGAAACGCCAAACTATTCAAGTAGCATTGAATTGCGTAAAAGAAACATCCTTATAACTCCAAAAATAATAATCATATTCACTAACGGTTTCTTGCATCGAATTAAGTATCTCATTTTCAATTTAAAGATATCTTTGAATTGAAATTTGAATGAAATACAGGGTCATGAAAAATCAAAAAATGTGGAAAATAGGATTAGAAATATCTCAACAACTAATAATCCGATCGACTTCGTTTTTTATGCAAAATTTGTGTTATTTTATTGCTTTTTACTTCCACTCTTTAAAATAAAAGAATTCGAAAATTTTTATATACCTTTCATCAGAACGAATTTTTTGAGAGTCCGAAAAAAATAGTTCCGGATAATCGAGGTTACTGATATTAAATAGGCTTCGTCCCATTCTTACATACTAAGCACATACAAAATTTCAAATGTCTATCTCAATTTGTTCGGGAGATAGAGCGGTTACAGACAGACAGACAGACAGACAGACACACACACAGACACACAGACGGACGGACGGCAAATTTTTTTTTCTAAAAATATGTTTTTCGGAATCTCCAGTGTCCGAAACGTGTAAATCCGTCAAAAATTTTTTTTCGATTTTCAAAACGATTGCAAGACTTACCCTATACTACGTATGATGGGTAAGTAAAAATACCTTTCACTTACCCATCATACGTAGTATAGGATAAATCTTGCAATCGTTTTGAAAATCGAAAAAAATTTTTTGACGGATTTACACGTTTTAGATAGTGGAGATTCTGAAAAACATATTTTTAGAAAAAAAAATTGCCGTCCGTCTGTCTGTCTGTCTGTAAACGCTCTATCTCCCGAACAAATTGAGATAGACACTTGAAATTTTGTATGTAGTTAGTATATAAGAATGGGACGAACCCTATTGAATATCAGCAACCTCGATTATCCGGAACTATTTTTTTCGGGCTCTCGAAAAATTCGTCCTGATGAAAGGTATATAAAAATTTTCGATTTTTTTTTTGTTCTAAGGAATGGACGTAACAGGCAATAAAATAACACACATTTTGCATATAGAACGAAGTCAATCGAATTATTAGTTGCCGAGATATTTGTAATAATGTTTTCCACATTCTTCGATTTTTCATGACCCTGTATTTCATTCAATTTCAATTCAGAAGTATATTTTAATTGGAAATGAGACGCTTAATCCGACGCAGTTAATTGTTAGTTAATAGAATTATTATTTTTGGAGTTATAAGGATGTTTCTTTTACGCAGTTCGATACTACTTGAGTAGTTTGGCGTTTTATTTAATTTGTCGAAATTGGTACATCAGCAATTCTTTAATATAGCATTACTATGTATACACTATATTGCCATTGATTAAGGGACACTTACGATTTTAGACATTTTACTAAATATCTAGAAAAATATATGAGGAATCATCTCGAAACTCTTAGTGTATAAATATAATAGTATACGTCATACATCTCCGTGAAGATTTTTTAACGAAACGCCATATGGGACCGTCAACAAATTAAAAAATAATGAATATCTTTTGAATAACCCTGTCAAAACTAATGTAGCAAAAGCGCTCAAACTCTAGATTATGATTGAATGCCTTATTGTAATACACTGTGTTCATTTTTATGCAAATAGCATGCATGCTCGCAGAGTAATTAAGGTTTTTATAAAAATGGTCCCAAATTTTTCCAAGTTTTTCCATTATAATTTTCAGAGTTCGTAATATAAAATAATATTTTTTTCAGAAAATATGACAAACAACATTGCACACAGTACCCTGTAATCAGAATTAAAAAATAGTAAATATTGTATAAAAATGAGTAGGTTTACTGTATAATTTTTTACTGCGCATGCGTCAAAGATATCAAAATTTCATTTGCATATTATGTTAGCTAAATGTATAGAGCAACTTTTGTAAAAGTCTCAAAATCATAGCTTGAAAATTCTGAAAGTAATCGTCTATGGAAAAAGGACAAAATCCGTTGTTTCCAAAATGAAGCAAAAAAATGAGGGATTTTATCCAAATGCAGTAGTACATCCCATATTGTGTATTCTATATTGACACTAATCAATGAATATATGGATACAACCCCTCTTGTTTTTGCTTCATTTTGAGAATAACGGATTTTCGACTTATTCAATTGACGATTATTGTCAGAATTTTCAAGTTATGATTTTGTGACTTTCACAAAAGTTGCTCTATACATTTAGCTAACATAATATGCAAATGAAATTTTGATATCGTTGATGCATGCGCAGTAAAGAATTATTTAGTAAACCAATTCATGTTTTATACAATTTTCATTATTTTTTAATTCTGATTACAGGGTACTGTGTGCAATGTTGTTTGTCATATTTTCTGAAAAAAATAATATTTTATATTAAGAACTCTGAAAATTATAAGGAAAAAACTTGGAAAAATTTGGGATCATTTTTATAAAAACCTTAATTACTCTGCGAGTATGCATGCTATTTGCATAAAAATGAACAAGGCTTATTACAATAAGTCATTCAATCACAATCTAGAGTTTGAGCGCTTTTGCTACATTAGTTATGACAGGGTTATTCAAAAGATATTCATTCTTTTTTAATTTGTTGACGGTCCCCTTTGGAGTTTCGGGAAAAAAATCTTCACGGAGATGTATGACTTTTACTATTATATTTATACACTAAGAGTTTCGAGATGATTCCTCATGTATTTTTCTAGATATTTAGTAAAATGTCTAAAATCGCAAGTGTCCCATAATCAATGGCAATATAGTGTATTAACAATATTTAAATTTTGTTTATGAATTGCAATGCATTGTATAAATAGTTTCACATGTTTCATTTTCATATACATATCCATGATGGGTAAGTATTACGGTGGCCCCCAACAACTAGTTTCCCTTTACGACGATGTAAAAACGGAAAAGTGTGGTGTTTAGAAATTAAAAACTGCAATAGATTATCAGCATTTAACCATACAGTGATACATCTGCTACTTTTTCTGGGTGTCTTATGGTTAGGTGTAACGTTATTTTTTAGTGATGACGCTTTAATTGTTGTCTGAAAGAAATACCTTATTGGGATTAATAATAATAAATAATAATAATAAATAACAATAATAATAATAAATACATTTGTTCATCAATCCACACCATTCTGGTCCCCTAAAATAACATTAGTAAGATTTGAATACGACGGACGGTTCTATTTCTACCGATTTATTAACCCATATTTTCATAAATTACTTCTCAGAAATAGAATGTTCTTTTAGCAGATTTTACTAAAATTTCCGTTAATGTTTCCATGACAATTTAATAAATAATGATTAATTCTTTTTCGAATTCTATGCAAATGTCAAACACTAGTGCACGGAAAATTCTCATCTCTATTGGGAAATTTCATACACTATTTTTGTAAAGCAATTAAATTTAATGTTTCACAATTCTTTTTGACCTTCTTATCGAAAAATGTTCGAAAAAAAAAATCGATGTATTCTGATAGGAAATTTTAGTGTCAGTTGAAAACAATATCAACAGCAAAAAGCAGCAAAATCGAAATACAGTTTTAAGGATGAAATTTATGAAAGCTAATTTTATAAATTAACCATTGAGATGTCAAAAATGTTTGCTAAGAACTGAACAGAATGATATATAATGAAGAGAAATAAAAAAGTAAAAAAATTGCAAAAAAATTGGTAAAAAAGTACGCCCAATTCTCTCAAGAAATAACTTCAGCAATATAGCACTGGTAATTGTGGTTATGTTATTATTATTATTATTATTATTATTATTATTATTATTATTATTATTATTATTATTATTATTATTATTATTATTATTATTACTATTATTATTATTATTTATTTATTTATTTATTTATTTATTTATTTATTATTATAAAGCAAATTTCACATGTTTTTAGATGTGTTCGTGATTATATAAATATGTAGCACCTATAATAGCCGTGTATTCCGTCCGTGTGTCTGTCTGTCCGTTTGCCCGCATATAACTATCCAAACAAATGACTTGAAATTTAGTATGTGCAATAATTGCAGAATTTTGTCGTGTCATTTCAAATTTCTTGAAAATCGGTTCAAAATTTAAAAAAATTATAATAAAAAAGTTTTTTTTCATTCTGTTGAATGCTATAATAAGTAATTAATTCAGTTATATCCCATGGTAGGTAATGATTCTTGGTTTCCATGGTGATTATTCTATTATACTTTATCATGTGCGATTAATTCAATGATATCCCGTGATATGTAATGAGTCTCTGTTGCCATGGTGATGACTTAATATTGAATATTATTTCTGTATTGCTGAATTTAATATATAAAATCTTAATAAATTTTACATTCAATCATTCTTGCATAAGATTGCAACAGCTATTGCAGCAAGATCTAAATATTTATAAAACTGGTTTTTATACGAACGCACCTCATTTGCTACCTTAGGCATATAATTTGGGACTTATCAAAACTTATTAAAATATATCATAATATGTCAACACTGAAAATAAAGGGTATAACTTTTATAATTCCTTTGCAGGGCACTCAAAAATATTATTATTTACGGAATAAAATGTTTGCAATTTACTTTAATGATGTTACAACACATTAAAATTATGTTCAAACTTAGTAAAATTGATATATTTCGTTAAGGGGCTGTAAAAAATTCTTGCTAAGCAATAATGTATGAATACCATTTATCATTCATTTAGAGGTATACACAAAGATAATTAATTTTCCCAAATTTTCTATTTCCCCTGGAAATTAGTAGTACTGTTGTTTTTTGTAATAATTTAATTTTCTTCATCCGATAAAATTGGGGCATTTTACTATTTTACATCATCTTAATAAATTGCATGCGAAACTGAGATTTTTACCGTCCCGGTTAATCAGTAAGCCGGATAATCTGATTCTGGTTAATCAAGAGTCTACTGTATATTTAATACTTAGAGATGTTATTATTTAAAAAAAAATTTCTCTAAAATGAGCACATTTTGCTGATCTTTTTTTATACATACAATTTTAACAGTGTGAAAATACAATAAGCCCTCGTTACAAAACAAACATTTGGATGTATCGGTTCTTTTCTGTGTTTCTGACAAAATAGAAATAAAACAGATTTAATAATTTTTGTATACTCTTTAAGCACTTGAATGTACATAAGAATAAGAAAGTAGTACTTTTTGTTATTAATTTTACTAATTAAGGGTGTGCAAAAGGTGTTACGTGCCGTTTTAAACAATAATGGTACTTATTAAAACGATCTCGTCGTGGGGAGTAAAAACTCTATCGAAACTCAATAGCATGAGCTGTCGTAAAACAGCAGTTTTATAGATATCTAACAATTTATGCCACTTAATTCCTTTATTTATTATAATGCATTTATTTTATAATATATTTGTTATGTCGTCAGACTCACAATTTTTACTGAAATAATGGTGCAAAAAGAATGTGTAAAAATTGTCACCCGTGACAGCCCTGCATTTACGGTCATTAACATTTTTTTTCAATTTTTCCTTTTTCTTTTTCTTTTCTTTTCTTTTCTTTTCTTTTCTTTTTTTCTTTCTTTTTTTTTTTTTTTTTTTTTTTGTATTTAATTTTTAAACATAAGTAACATGAATTAACAGGAAGTCATGTAAAAGTAAAAATTATAAATTTAGCGATATTAAAAACATAAGAGTATAAATGCATTGTAATAAATAAACTAATTGTTTGACATTAATTTCGGAATACCTCGAAAAAGGCTGATTTGTGACTGGTAATTTCATTTAGATTTTTACTTCCTACAACCAGATATTTCCAACGATACCACTCTCATCAAAATTAGTGCGTAATATTTCCTGTACTTAACCTGTAAGATAAATCTAGCGTGCTTATGAGTTTATGTTAGAAAATAATATAAAATGTTTCTTTGTAAGTTATCACTTTTAAAAATTTCAGTACGTTTTCTTCTATGTCACGCGTTTATATGTATCGCATTTTTTTGTTAAAAAATAAAACATAAAAAGGATTTTTTTTTAGGTTTGCTTAAGTAAACTTTGCAATGACTTACTATTTAAAATTCAATATGAATATACGGAACTTAATAAATGTGTTTTTTTCAGATGCGGTTTTGGACTATAAAGAGTGTTTTAAGAAGGTGACAACTTGTCTATACAAGAACTCACCATGGCAATCAAGAAGGTGCTTAAACAAGTGAAGCTCCTTCTGAGAAGGAACTTAGCTCTGCACATTAGACAACCGGTAAGTCATTACTTAACTCATATTCCTTTCATTCATTGCTGTATTAATCTTTGTTGATGTATACATATAGAGGATGATCAGGCAGTATACTCAGATATTGCGAATTAAAAAAAAAATCAGAAACAATTATGGTTGAATTTAAATATTTGTTACCTTAATGATACTTTTAACATGTTATTTTTACACTTCAGAATACACATTTCTCTTAGAATGATGTTTATTGGGTGAAATAACACTACGAAACTGTCGGCGAAACACAATTATATAATAAAGCTTTTATAAATCACCATAAGAATATAAGAACACTCATGACATGTTTCGAATTGGTAAATTAAGAGTTCGTCATTTGCTATTGTAAACATAAGGAGACAAGATCAGAAAGGGAAAACAGAAGGAGTTAATCTCTCCTCTTTTTCCCTTTCTGCTCATTACAAATGATACACGTGCTTTTATAAGCCTTACATTTTGACTTTTCTGATCTTTGAAGAGTTGTATCGGACATGGTGTCATGTTTGATAAAAAAAAAAAAAAAAAAAAAAAAAAAAAAAAAATAAGGATTATTTTTGCATTTAGAAACAAGTTATTGTTATTACATTTATTGTGGACTTTATTTTTATTTTTTTTTATTATAACCTATTGTTCAAATTTCAGTTTTCTATTCATCCCTTTAATGCAATTTTCTTCCCTTACTAGCCTTTTTGCTGCTGTTATTTGCTGTTTATAATCTTTTTTTTCTCAAGTTGTTTTAAATGGCGATGAGGTTTAAATTTAAATTTTTTTTCTCCACGCCGTTTTATGAGTTTTATACTGGAAGTAGTTGGAAGATATGTTTTGATAATTTTTCTTGTGAGAAATCTCAAAGCTGATCAGGCCCACCACCAAAGCATTTTCCAAATGGCTTTTCTCTTTTTTTTTTTTCATCTATTGTTATGTTGTTGAATTATTGATGGGATTTTAGGCAGCCAGTTCACAACACCTTTGAGCTCACAATATATTTTACTAGCTTCCCTGATTGCCATTTCAGAAAGATGGACTTTTTATATCACTTCCCTTATGCGATTTCCATCCCACTTATGATGCATTTTCAAGAACCGAGAATAAAAGAAATAAAACCGAAAAATTTAACTTTTTGAACCATTAACTCTTGTCCGATACAATCCGGGCGCTGCTTTTTTGCGGTTGTCTTTACTTTATTTGATAGCTCATCTGAAACACCGCTCAAAATGTCATCCCCCCCCCACATATTTGAAATCTGAATTTTTTCATAAAATAAAATTAAATAATTTTTCTATGATTTTTCTTCCTCAAAAAGGCCCGGCAATGAATGTAATAAATTTTTTTAAATATTTATTTCACAAACGGCATTATTTAACAGAAGATTTGTTTGTTACAGATTTGAAATGCTTTGAATAGAACTAGTCGGTTATGTCAATCCCAAAACTTTTCTTCTATCTCATATATGGATACTTAAATATGCATTATCACAGTGACAAAATTAAATGGAAATTTATGCCTATCATGAATATTCAAAAGACATGAAATTCTTTGCATTAGTTCTTGCGATATGACTATTTTTAAATCTTATAAATCCTGCAAAATGAAGCATAGTAGCGCCACTTGTTGGCTGATTTACACCAAAGCTTAATCAGTAATAACTTATGCCAACGTCTAACTGTTTCTGGAATTTAATAAAAATTCCTGCATTAAATTTTTGAGATAGAGATATTGCAAAAATCTTGAAAAATCCAGCATAACAACTGGAATTACAAAAAACTCTCAGAAATTTTGAGGGACGGGAATAACCCGGAATTTTGGACAATATTGGGAATTTTGAAAGAGTTTTGAAGATTAAAAAAAAACCAGTTTTTTTATTTAAAATTTTCATTTTAAAGAAATTTCAGAAAAGAAAGTTCCAAAAAGATAGATTTTACATTATAAATTCACAAAATTATTATTTTACATTCTAATCTTTACAATTTATTAAAATTCATTAGCTTTAGAACAATAAAAGGATGTAAATTGATTTGGATTTTAATGTTGATTTTAGCGAGTTGCATCATATTTTTGCATTGATTTTTTAAATTTTCGTTTACATTCGTTGATTCGAAGAATTAAGGTGATGATGGTGAAGTTGATATTCATGTCTATGAAGCTGAATTTCTCATCTGCAATAACTTATGATATTTTAATTTCTCTTATTTTATATTTGTACAGTTCAAGAGTGTATTTTGTTATGTTTCAATGTAAATCATACAGTTTTTTATATTTTTATATTATTAGATTTGTTTATAAAAGTTGAAAAAATGAAAAATAATTGGAAATAGTAAATTAAAAATTTTCCATACTTAAAACTTTCTGAAAACTCCCGGAAATTTCTAAAAATTCCTACTCAAAATCCCGATTTATTTTCAGGAATAAACTTGCTTTTCCCCCCACCTATTGCAACTTTAATAGCAGAGCCACTTATTGCACATTTAACACTAAAACCTAATCAGCTACAAATTGTGTGAACTTTGGCTCTTTCTATTGGTCTTTTGGTGAATTATTATATGTTGTTTACATATGATAACACGCATTTAAGGTCCCGAAGTCTGGTTTTGTTCTGATTTGCTATCACGAATAGGTTATAACATCTTTCATTGATACTGCTTACAATATGCTCGACTGTCATTTTTCTCTACCTTTCTAAGGTAGTAATTAACAATTCTGAGAACTATAAAAAAGCATTAGAAACGCTCTTACATTAGTTGAATAGTTGTTATTATGCAGTGTAAACACTTTAAAGTGAGTATATAATTTAAAATTATCATTTTTGAGCAATTTTCGTTATGTAGCTTAGGCGTGACATTATGGCAATATATCCAACAAAAACATTAATATACTTTTTCACTATTTTGATACAACATAATTAACAAAAATAGATTCAAATATAATGTTTATACTATAAGGCATTAAGAGATCTAGAGTGAATTGAGCATACTGGAGCTAAAATGTTGAAAATATTCATTTAAATGCAATGTTTATTGAGACAAACATTCTAAGGATTGAAAAATTCTTGACTTCACAAAACATTTATTACATGGAAACAGCACAAGGTACACATAACATATTTACAGTGCGAATAATACTTGCACTTGGCTATTTTTTTTCATACGACAGTTGAGGACGATCTAGAACTGGGCTAGTTTTTACTTTTGCAATTTTGATTTCAGATTAAAAAAAAAAAAAAAAAAAAAAAAAAAAAAAAAAAAAAAAAAAAACTTTTACATTTGGAACCGGTTTTGAAATTGAAACTATCGTAATAATAATTAAAAACACATATGCAACCAAAATCGAAAAAATAAAAACTAGTCCGGCTGTAGATCGTCTCCGTTATCCCATGTTAAAAAAAAAAAAAAGTTGAATGTAGATTCTGCCATTGCAGAATTCAGTTTCGCCTCCAATTAAAAAAAAAAAAAAAAAAAAAATCGATAGAGGTCTTTTAGAAGGGCGACCCCTTTTAGAATGCAATGAACTAACTTCATTTTTCTTGTGTTTATCAATGTAATAACAAACAGAACGGCGTGAAATACCCAATTGATTAGCAATTTCTCTCTGAGACATTGGAATTGCGGAATAATAAAGAGATACAATTTGACGTGCTATTTCTTCATTGACTAGATTCATCAAAAACGGTTTTTCTTTAGTTTAAACGTTTTTTTTTATAGACTCTGAGAAAAAGGAAATGCATTTTAACAATAAAATTGTATGAATGTCTCGTTTTAACGGCCAGATTACGAAACTAGTCATTGGGGGTCACCGTATTTATAAAAAGCATTTCGATTCCAAAACAAAATTTAAACGTACATTTAAATATTCTTAATATACATTGTAATGCTCCATTAACGAATTGATGATGAAACCATTTCGACAAATTATGTAAAACTAGTCGTTGGGGGCCACCGTAATACTTACCCATCATGGATATGTATATGAAATTAAAACATGTGAAAACTATTTATACAATGCATTGCAATTCATAAACAAAATTTAAATATTGTTAATATACATAGTAATGCTATATTAAAGAACTGCTGATGTACCAATTTCGACAAATTATATAAAACGCCAAACTACTCAAGTAGTACCGAACTGCGTAAAAGAAACATCCTTATAACTCCAAAAATAATAATTCTATTAACTAACAATTAACTGCGTCGGATTAAGCGTCTCATTTCCAATTAAAATATACCTCTGAATTGAAATATGGATGAAATACAGGGTCATGAAAAATCGAAGAATGTGGAAAACAGGATTAAAAATATCTCGGCAACTAATAATCCGATCGACTTCGTTCTATATGCAAAATATGTGTTATTTTATTGCCTTTTACGTCCATTCCTTAGAACAAAAAAATTCGAAAATTTTTATGTACCTTTCATCAGAACGAATTTTTCGGGAGTCCGAAAAAAATAGTTCCGGATAATCGAGGTTGCTGCTATTAAATAGGCTTCGTCCCATTCTTACATTCTAACTACATACAAAATTTCAAGTCTTTATCTCAATTTGTTCGGGAGATAGAGCGTTTACAGACAGACAGACGGACAGACAGACAGACGGACGGCAAAAATTTTTTTTTCTAAAAATATGGTTTTCGGAATCTCCACTATCTAAAACGCGTAAATCCGTCAAAAATTTTTTTTAGATTTTCAAAACGATTGCAAGACTTACCCTATACTACGTATGATGGGTAAGTAATACAAAATTACACAAGTAGTACCGGATTGCGTAAAAGAAACATCCTTATAACTCCAAAAACGAAAATCATATTAACTAACATTTTACTGTGTGAGATTGATCGTCTCATTTCCAATTAAAACATATCTTTGAATTGAAATTCGAAGAAAATACAGGGTCATGAAAAATCGAAGAATGTGGAAAACAGCATTACAAATATCTCGGCCACTATTAATTCGACCGACTTCGTTCTTGATGCAAAATTTGTGTTATATTATTGCCTTTTACGTCCTTTCCTTAAAATAAAATAAAAAAAATTGAAAATATATATATACATTTCATCAGAACGAATTTTTCGAGAGTCGAAAAAAATAGTTCCGGATAATCGAGGTTACTGATATTAAATAGGCTTCGTCATATTCTTACTTACTAAGTACATATAAAATTTTAAGTCTCTATCTCCATTTGTTCGTCAGATAGAGCGTTTACAGAAAGACAGACAGACGGACGGCATGTCCGAAAAACATTTTTTTTTTCAAAAAATGTGTTTTTCGGAATCTCCAGTATCTGAAACGTGTAAATCCGTCAAAAAAATTTTTTTTTCGATTTTCAAAACAATTGCAAGACTTACCCTATACTACGCATGATGGGTAAGTAAAATACTTATGCTTGATGTACCACAATTTTTGACACGACACTTTTTAGCTTGTCTGAAAAAAATAGCATCAGAGGCTTTAAAAAAAAAAAAAAAAAAAAAAAAAAAAGTAAAAATATTAAAATTTGAGCGAGATATTTGAAAATAACGCCCCCTCCCCATAGACTTAATATTATCATCCGGATATCTTTTTCAGTGAGTCGGGTGCACTCTTAATGGAAGGTAAAAATATCCGTATCAAATTAGTCCTTCGAGTAAAAAAATTAAAATGAAATTCAACCAACTGGCAATAAAGAAATGATTACAGAACTGAAAATTTTCTATTATATAACACAAGGAAGTTTCAAAACCTTACTAGAATCCCATTCTACCTAAAATATGCATTTAACTTATTGAAAATACTATGTAATCATTTTAAATGAAAGGAAATTTCATGCATGCAATTTAAGAATGATTATTTGTAATAACATTTTGAATAACGTAGAATGCGTTTTATAATCGGTCATTACTTTTATGGACAGAAGGAAAATATTTATCCTTTCTTTTCTTTTAATGTAAGGAAGAAAGAAATGAGACGTAATTCTTATTTCCTCTTCCTTAAGAGTTTCATAACCTCTCATTTATAATTTCAGATTTAAGTATGAGAATTCGTTTATAACATATTCGTTTACAGAAAGCGTATTTATATTATTAAAGCGTATTCATATTATTACTAGCTGTTTACCCGTTATACTCACAAGAATTCATGAACTTAATTTTAAAACAAAAATAAAGCATAAAAATCTTCACAACTAAACTAAATTTCAAGAATATAAAATTTTATTATGTCTATTAAAAAATCAGTATTTACAAAACCAATATGAAACAAGTGTATACACAAGTCACACACGAGTTATACACGAGCCAGAGTGGTTTGTCGCTGTTTTCAAAAATAAAAAATATGTAAATGTCCACAATCTATTTTTCACTGTGTTTTTAAAATTAAAATCCGTAGTAAAAAGTAATAGTTTATGTAAAAAAAAATCACATCAAATTGTCATACTAATAATCGAAAATGAAACGAAACTCAGCTTAAAACGTAATGACAACAAATGGAATTATTAAAGAAGAGAAACCGATATATTCCTAAAATAGTGAACCTTCAACAGTAACAGTTTTTCGCAGAAGGTCCATTACCATGACTGCAATCTCCCACCAGTAAATTTATGCAGAAAATAAATTTTATTTAAACTCCGCATTAAAAAAGAATTTCAATCAAAATTAATGGAAAAAAAAAAACGATAATTATTTTTACTGGTAGGAGTTTAATTGTCTGAGCGAAGCGAAGTCTTATACTCATAGTACGTAACGATGTTAAAATAAAACAAAATTCTTTCGTCAAGCAAATCTCAAAAAATACTTGTCGGATTTTGGTTCTGTTTGTACCAATAGGTACCCATGAAGGTAACCTGGTGAATGCACCTACTTTCAAAAATTAATACCAAATAGTTTAAAAGTTATATTAAAAAAACTGATAAAAAAGCACAATTTATTTGCATACGTCACAGAAATTTGGTATGCGTCATTTTTCATCGTCTGGATATTTTCGTAGGCAACCGAATCAGAGTACATGGAGTAAAAAATTATATGAACGAAGCGAAGGATAATGCACATAATACGTAATAACATTAAAAGTCAAACATAATTCTTTCGTAAAGCAAATCAGAAAAAATACATGTCGGATTGCGATTCTGATTGTACCAAACGGTACCTATGGTACCTAAAACTAATAAACGGTACCTAACGGTAAACCATGCTAAAGTCTGAACTATTTATCTTAAACGGTTCTTGAGTTAAAATAATTTAAACAGGAGAAAGGATTAAAAAAAAAAAAAAAAAAAAAAAAAAAAAAAAAAAAAAAAACCGATCATTAAGTAATTAAGAATTTTTTGAATTCAAAATGGGATCATTTAGAAATTAATTAATAAATTATTAATTTATAAATTAATTCATTTCCATAATAATTATTGCTTGAAAGCTAAATTTTAAAAACGTATCAAAACATAGAAATTAATACTTCCTGTTCTAATTAAGGTAGAAACATGATTTAAACATCATTTTAAGCAGATTAAAAAAAAATTGCAGTAAAATTAAAATGAAGATTTTTGTGTCTCTGACCCCCTTAAATAAGGTGGATTTTGCTATTTGTAAAAAGTGGTGCCAATCTAGAAATCTGAATTTTTAAAAAGTAGCCGATTGGCAATACTGGTAAAATACATTCTAAAAATTCCATAGTTTAAAAAATACCAAACACCAGAAATTTTTAATTTCGCTTTATTTAAATATGTTATGGTCTGTAATTAAATAAACCAAATACTGTTATTTTCGCAAATAACAGTACATATATCGTACAATAGTATACTACACAAATAAACTATTCAGCATTTTGACTTGAAATTAGACATAAAAATAAATTATACTCTGTAAATTTGCACAATATATATTTTTTTCAGAATAACCCTGAAAATTTATTATTTTAATTAATTTATTTTACATGTTTTTTCCCTCACGGACGCATTTTTGCAAATAAAAAATGAAACATGTATATTTACGGAAGAAAAAATAAATCATGAAGTTAGTAATTATAAATAGAACCATGATTAATTAAATAAATAATTTATATAAATATATTTTGATTATACCGTCAAAATATCTCAAAAACAGTGTTTTTTTAAAAAATTGAACTAAGAAATGAAATATTTTTGGACTTGATAGAAATAAATATGATTTGACAGTATTATTTTAATGATTAAAAGCAGAAGTATTTTTTATTATTTCGTTGAATATATTTTTCTATTATAAGGATTTATTTTTGAAAACGATAAGGAAATTTGCGTATTTCTTGCAGCAAATAAAAATCATTGAGTCAGTAAAAATGAAAAAAACATGAATGATTGGACTTGGACTAGATAATTGCCAGAGTGCCTGGAGAGATCAACTCCTTACCTCTAGTAGAGAAATGATACATGGAACAATTCAAGTCATAGCCAAAGTCTGACAAACATAACGTCAGAAACAAGGAGGGGGGGGGGGAGAAGCCGGGTCCCAAAAAACAAAGGCCCTATAAGGGCACCATACAAAAAAAAAAAAAAAAAAAAAAAAAAAAAAACATAGATAAGAGTATAAGAGAAATAAAAATATTTACAAAAATTTACAAAAGTATTTACAAAATAAAGACTAGGAAATGGTGAACGTTCAGGAAGGAAAACCCTATCAATGAGATAAAAACTAGGAAAAATTATCCTGGGTCGATGTTTTTAGGGAGACGTAGGGTTGCTCGTGGTCTTCTCCAACGAGCATTTACATCATAATTAGAAATGTTATGCAAAGCAGGATTTGGGATAGAAGGAATGTTGTCAAAAAACTTTATGGCTTGATTTTTGATAACAGAACGAATAGGAGGAATATTAAGGTCTGAATGGATAACAGTATTTCTGCGATACCAAGGAGAGTGAACAATACCACGGAGAGTCTTGTTTTGAACCACCTGAATTTTTTGCAGATTGGTTTTAGCCGCTGAACCCCAGATCTGACAAGGAAGGTCTCCATACGGGCATACTCAGAAAAATCTGAAAAAATTACAGAATGTTCTTCTCATATAGTTATATATGCTTATAAAAAAATTTCGGCGGAACCTCCTTATAACGTCCGTAAAAAAATAATAAAAATTTCGTTTATTTGGCGATTTATCTCCGGTTGGCGAAAAAACGAAATTTTGAAAAATACGCTTTTACGCTTCGAATACTTTTTAAAGAAAAAACTTTCTATGTTCAATTTATTTAAATAAGTTTAGTTTAAGTAATTTTAGTTTTGCATTTTTACTTTACTTTAAGTGTAATTTTGTCATATACGTTTATATGTACTTATAACAAAATGAAAGTAACATATTTTATCATTTAAAACACAATTTAAATTGATTAAAATTGTTCCAAATTGAAAAATACACTGTTAAAAATCTGCTGCATTTTGTTGCAACGCACTCCCTTGCTTGTATAGAAAACGGTTACTTGGCCGTGAAATGGAGCTTTCTCATTGGTTGAAATAGAGATATTATATACAAGCGGTGGAGTGCGTTGCAGCAAAATGCAGCAGATTTTTAACAGTGTTGTACAAGCTACAGCACCGCTAAAAATCTGTACCATTTTCTGCAGCGTCACTCCACCGCTTTTATAGAAAACGGCCAATTCACCGTGCTATGGAGCATTCTCATTGGTCAGAAGAGAGATATTCTATAAAAGTAGTGGAGTGACGTTGCAGTGAATGCTGCAGATTTTTAACAGTGAAGTCAATTAAAATCAATTTTCAGATTCGTTAAAATCGTCTCCTTTTGGCGAGGAAATGCACTACTCGCCAAATCCCGCGTCGCTTTCAGCTTTTCACGCCAATTATTCCAAACAATTTTATTTTTTTACATATCTAATAATGTAATTCCGCCGCTAATTTTCACTGATCCTTTATTACCTACATGAGTAGTTTAATTCGTATTTTTTTCAAAAAATTCTGAGTATGCCCCCAATGGAGACCTTCCTTGTGAGCGCAATAAAGAAGAATGGGACGAAGTACTGTTTTGTATAACAGTACCTTATTGCTCATACTTATCTCATGACTGTACAGGAGATGGACGAGGTCTTTTTTTGCTTTGTAGAACTTCTGGACGGTATAGTCGATTTGCTTGCGCCAAGTGAGAGTGCTGTCCAGGAATAGACCCAGATATTTTACCTCCCGTCCGAAGGTAATGAAGGCGCCATCAAGAAAGAGAGGAGGAGGAGTGGAGCGGTTACGAGTAAAAATAACAGCCTGCGATTTATTAGAGTTAATTTTAATTCGCCATTTGGTGAAGAAGCATTCAAGTTTGCGTATGTGTTGTGGTAGATACTCGTGCATAATAAAAAGATTTTTATCACGAGCCATCACAGTTGTATCGTCCGCATAAATAGCCAACAACGTGTGTGGAGAAGTGGGAATGTCATAGATATAAGCTTTGTAAAGCCAGGGGCCCAATTTGGAGCCTTGTGGCACGCCCGCATTAATTGGACGAGGAGTGGAAAGGATGTTGGCATAGCGAACGCAGAATGTTCTGCCACGAAGGTATTTAAGGGTGAAGCGCACATGCGCAGTGGGAACTTTTAACTTTAAGAGCTTGTAAATAAGGCCAGATAGCCAAACTGTGTCGAAAGCCTTCGCGACATCAATAAAAAGAGAGCCAACATACTCAGAATCGTCAAATCCATCATGAATGAATTCAACCACCCTAAGCAGTTGGTGTGCAGTGGAGTGTTTGGGCCTGAAGCCAAATTGTTCAGGTATGTCAGGTAAAAAATTTTGAAGGCGAGTAAGAAAAATATGCTCAGTAAGTTTACCAAGGACAGGAAGCAAGCTAATGGGTCTGTAACTCCTAGCCATAGAAGGGTCTTCTCCAGGTTTCTTAATCGGAACAATAACACCTTTTTCCATTCATCTGGGAAATAATGAAAATTAAAGCAAGCATTGATCAGAATGGCTAGATAACCAGCATACTGAAGAGGGAGATTTTTGATGGCCGCATTAGTAATCCCATCATGCCCAGGGGCCTTTTTGTTGGGTAGATTTTTAATCACCGCAATGACTTCTTCAGGGTTGGTCGGTTCAATTGATCTGTCAGGCTCACGGGCCAAAAATCTGCCAATAACATGGTCAACCCGATCTATAGTGTCTGCATTAAAGACATCACTATGCGGTTGAAATTGACCTTCATACTGATTAGCAAGCACCTCCACTTTTTCCTTGTCGAGGCATTTGTGTCCAGCATCCGTATGGAGGGGGGGGGGTAGGGGTAAAGGGTTTCCTAATTCTTTTCAAATAATTCCAAATAGAATTATCCGTCGGAGTCAGGGAGGTAATAAAGTCAGTCCATTTATTGGATTTAAAATTTTTGATGTCTCTTTTAATAATAGCATTAAGGTGGTTCATATCTGCACGGACGCTGGGGTCCCTGTTGGCTTGCCAAGTGCGTCGGAGGCTATTCGCTGTCTAATTTTGATTTTAATATCTCTAGGGAGAGATTGATAATTTTGTTGTGCCTGATGACATTTGGATGCCTCCAGAGAATTTTGAATTAATTTAGTAAGGTTAGTGACAGCCAAATTTATATCCTCGACAGAATTGAGTTCGTCGAAAGGAGGGGGCGCATCATTGATTTTATTGATATAGTAATGCCAATCATAAACAAAGGGGGTAAGAAGGGAAGGGAGAACGGGATTACAATCAATGTTAATTTGGATAGGGAGGTGATCCGATGCGAGAGCCGAAATAGGGGTAATGGTGTAGGGAAAGGAAATGTTATTGAGCAGAGCCAGATCAATAGTCGTACCATTTCCCCTAGGGCCATAACGGGTGGGGGAAGAGGGGGCTGCAATTTCAATACCATTGTTGGTACAGTAATTATGTAGGGTTTCCCCTAAATGGTCCATATTGCTATTGGGACACCAACTGGGATGATGAGAATTGAAGTCGCCTGCAAGAATTACATTGTTATCTAGCCTGAAAAGTTTATTAAGGTCATGGGAAAGAGCCGAATGATTCGAAACCCGGAGATAGATGGAGGAAATGAAAAAAGAATTTCGATGGTCTAAATAAATTTTAACATTGGTGTTTTCAAGGAGGTCAAGAGAGAGGGAAGGTATATGAGCATGGGTGACCCTTCTACTCACGAATATAGCCGTCCCGCCATAAGGCGAAACACTGGAATTCTCACAACGAGGAGTAAAATAAGATTTAAAATTTTGAATATTGAGGTCCCTGAATCTAGTGCCACGAACCTCCTGTACAAGAATGAGATCAACAGGGTTATCAATAATGAAATCCCTGAGCTCAGCAATCTTAGGTCTGAGGCCATTGGCATTCCAGAAAAGAATTTTGAAAAGACCCATTATTTGGTTTTAGGAGCGGAGCTAGTAGGGCTCAGAGAGCCATCAGCACAAAGAACACTAAGAAAATCAGTAATTTTTTTATCAGTACATAATTTTTGAAATTTTTCTAAGATATTGCAGAGTCTAGTTAATTTTTCAAGAATTAAATCAGTCTTTAGTATTAGATATAACAAAATTTAATAAATTATTTTGGTCAAAAGTATTTAAAAGATTTTCAGATGGTAGCACCAAAGGAGCAGAAGCAGTTTGTTTACTACCGTTTATGGGAACTTTAGTTTTAGTAGAATTACTGTTGGTAGAAGGAATAGGTAAAACAGAAATAGGATTATTTACATTTTCATTAGTGATAGCAGAATTTTTTCCATTTAAGGCAGCCTAAAAAGAGAAGTTATGTTGATAAGATTTAGAAGTAAAAGTTTGGTTTGAGTTTCTGATGGTAGTTACTCTCCCGGCTTTAAGATTTTTTGGATTTTTAGGGCAACCTCCCCAATTAGCAGTATGATTCCCAGAACAATTGGCACACTTAATTTGACTGCGTTCAGTAATCTGGCATACCTTGACATTGTGGTCACCAGAGCATTTAAGACAAACTGGTTTCAGATTACAAAATTCGCTAGAATGATTGAAAAGTTGACAATTATAACATTGTTTTGTGCCATTAAATTTGTAAGTTTCAACTTTAATATAAAAGCCAAGAAGGCTTCTTATTTCAAAAATATGCTTAAAAAGCTCATCATGAAAAACATCGACCAAGAAAATGGGCATTGGGAGTTTAGTTTTAAAGCTATGTAATAAGGATATACGATGTATATTAACCTTCCGTCTACCAGACGGGTCCATTGGACCCGACAGCAATATTTCTGGTGTCAATGGTAAAATGAGAAATTGTCGATTGACACCGGAATTTATAAAGGACTTGTCTAGATATTACGAATTCCTTAATTTAAGCTTTCATTGTAAAAGCAAAATTATATTAAAATATTACTGGTGCCGTTTGCAAGTTTGGAATTAAAATTAGGTGATGCCGTAGATAAATGGGTGTTTTGTCTGGTAGACGGAAGGTTAAAACCTAATTCATTTAATTCTGCTTTAATGTCAGAAATAGGGGTGTCATGGGGAATACCCTTAGTTAAAATCTTCCTGGGGCGTTCAGTTTTAAGTTTCATTCCGAAAAACTCAATTTTATTATCAACAAGATAGCTTTGTATCTTCCTATAAACATCAATAGAATTTGGAAAAAATTTAATGAAGTTATCCTGGTTTTTTTAAACACTTTACATTCGGCAATTTCGTCAATTTTATTAGCTAATTCTCTCCAATTAGCAGTAACTTTAACATAAAAAGGTTCAGGTCTGGAATCTTTAATAATAGGTTGAGTTTCCGTGGAGTTTTGGCTGTTGCTGTCATTTGGATCAGTAATACGGTCAGCAACACTCACATCATTATTATTACTGAGAGATTCGAAAGAATTGGAAGTAGAAATGGGAGTAACATTATTTAATTTAACAACTTTAGCCGTTTTAAGAGGTATTTTAAACTCCTCATCAGTATCGTTAGCTCTTTTAGAGCCAGAAGCATTATTTTTAAGTTTTGGGAACCCGGCATCATAATTACGAATTAAATTTAAAGTATTATGCAAGATAGGACAAATAATATTTAAAATAGAATCATCATTAGAATTGGCATATGACAAGAAAAAGTTCCACGTACCTTCAAAACTTTGGTAAAATTGCTTCTTTGCACAGTCAGAAGCTCCGGTAAGAAAAATAGCACAGTTTTTCAAAGTTAATAAAAGCGATTGTCCATTCTCAAGAGTCATAAGATGATTATAATACTGGGCAATCCATTCGTTGAGAAGCTGGAAATCCTCCGGAAACCAGGGATTGTCAGTAGAGCATTCAAAATCCATAGCCGACATCATACGAAAGTACTTCGCGAATACAACTTCTACAAGAACTAAATATTCACAAAGTCAAAATACATCGAAGAAAACATATCAACGAAGAAACACACTTCAATAGCCGAAAAAAAGCCATGAATGATTAAGTTCATGACATACAATCGTCCAATCAAAATTTCTCATAAAAAAAAAAAAAAAAAAAAAAAAAAAAAAAAAAAAAAACAGACAAGGAATACGAAGACGAAACAGGGCCGTAGCTAGGAGTGATCTAGTTCGGGGGTCAAGAGATTGTAGGGGGGCTCATAATTTCTTTTCTCTTTTTCTGACACAGAAAGATAGATTAGTGCATAATTACACTGTAGGTACTGTGTTTCTTATTAAACTGTTGTAATAACATCATTTTATACTAAGAAAATAATAGGATGATGAAAACTTTGAGTGTATAACTGGTGCAAAATTAAACATCATGCTGGCTTCATATGTACAAATAGGATGAGGGAGTGTTAAATTACTTATTGTAGATACAATTGAGTAATTTTGCAAAACTGTAAAAGGATCTCAAAACTAAATTAGATTTTTGAACAGAATTTCATTTGAATTTTCGGAACAGAAATTCATTTAGTGACCTTGGAATCTTTTCCAGGTGGGGGGGGGGGACAAAATATTTTAGAGGGGGCTGAGCCGCCCATAGCGCCCCCTTAGCTGCGGCCCTGAGACGAAATATTTTAAATATTGAAAATAACTGCAGAATTTATGCTTCAAGCCATAAAAGAACATTAAAAATGTATGTTACTTGAGAGAAAACTACACAATTTAATAGCGTACCGTATTTACTCGTGTATACTACGCACCCCCTACTTTACAAGAAAAAATGGTGATTTTTTCAAATCTTGTATATAAATAGCGCGCATCATAAATATATGATATGCAAATGAATGAATGGCTAAATGAATATCAGTAAAGAAAGTCGAAAGAAACATTACATTAGGCCAAAAACAAGGCAAAAATTCATTTTTAGACTTTGGGTAGGGAGTGAATAACGGGGGGGGGGGATGAGCGACGGCAGTGAGAATTGTTAATTAGAGTTTATATAATGTTAATGTATAAAAAAGTGCAAGGTGTTAAAAAAAGATGCAGTAATACTTCAATTAAATAAGATTTTCCGTGTAATTATGTCTTCTGTGAATACATTTCTTGATTCATATGTATATCGCGTGATTAAATCCATCAGTAAAACTAGTCGTTGGGGGCCACCGTAATACTTACCCATCATGGATATGTATATGAAAATAAAATATGTGAAACTATTTATACAATGCATTGCAATTCATAAACAAAATTTAAATATTGTTAATATACATAGTAATGCTATATTAAAGAACTGCTGATGTACCAATTTCGACAAATTATACAAAATGCCAAACTACTCAAGTAGTACCGAACTGCGTAAAAGGAACATCCTTTTAACTCCAAAAATAATAATTCTATTAACTAACAATTAATTGTGTCGGATTAAGCGTCGCATTTTCAATTAAAATATACTTCTGAATTGAAAATTGAATGAAATACAGGGTCATGAAAAATCGAAGAATGTGGAAAACAAGATTACAAATATCTCGGCAACTAATAATCCGATCGACTTCGTTCTATATGCAAAATGTGTGTTATTTTATTGCCTTTTACGTCCATTCCTTAGAACAAAAAAATTTGAAAATTTTTATATACCTTTCATCAGAACGAATTATTCGAGAGTCCGAAAAAAATAGTTCAGGATAATCGAGGTTGCTGATATTAAATAGGGTTCGTCCCATTCTTACATACTAACTACATACAAAATTTCAAGTCTCTATCTCAATTTGTTCGGGAGATAGAGCGTTTACAGACAGACAGACAGACAGACAGACAGACAGACAGACAGACGGACAGACAGACAGACGGACGGCAAATTTTTTTTTCTAAAAATATGTTTTTCGGAATCTCCACTATCTAAAACGTGTAAATCCGTCAAAAAAAATTTTTCGATTTTCAAAACGATTGCAAGACTTACCCTATACTACGTATGATGGGTAAGTAAAAATATTCCGTGTATAATGCGCACCTAGGAGTTTAGCCCTATTTAAAAAAAAAAAATGGGCGCGTTATGTACGAGTAAATACGGTACTTATTTAAGAATGGTTATAAATAGCGCATATTTTGACTCATTCCTTTTAATCACATAATAATATCACGATTTCTTTTATAAAATTTTTAAAATACTTTTTTATAAAAATTATAGCATATTTCTAATGTATTAAAATTTGTGAAAATTCAATTATTTACATTCAATCATAAAAGTATTTTTCAGTTTTAAGAATTCAAATACACCTTTTATGTGAAATCATATAGGCAGACGATACTTAACGCATTTTAAAAGAATTATGTTATGATTTTTTTTTGTAAAGTGGCAACAAAAGAATGGCAAACAAATAAAATTAATTGTTAATTTCATTATATAAAGTGTTATTCAAATTCGAAGATTGAAAATTGAACCAAATGAAACATATTTACTTACTTTTAAGAAGTAATTACTATTAGTATAATTTTTTATATGTTTGCCGCTTAAAAACATTTATGGAATTTGGTTGTATTTACATTTCTAAAAAAAAAATGCGCCAAAACAGAAACTAATGGTTTTGTTTATTAAAGATGCAAAAATAATGTAAAAAAAATGCTGTTAATTTCAAATATTCATCTTATGAAATAATACTCCGCGAATCCAAACAAAGCATGGTTTTTGCTAGTTTTAGAAATTTGCAGCAGTTTGTAGATTTTAGCAAAATTTTTTTTTAGTTTTATATACTTCAGGTTTACTTTTCATCTTAATTTTTCTTAAATGCTTCTTAAAAATAGATGTTTTGTATATAAATGTTATTATATTTTAAGTAATTTTTCTTTCAGGTTATTTTGGTTCTGGAATTACTATGGCCAATATTGATTTTCCTAGTTGTAATGGCTGCCCGGAACGCTATTCCACCAGTAGCTCAGCCAACATGTAAGTATTATTGAAATTTTTATTCACAATGTGAAAAAAAATTAAGTGGTCGTGAGTAAAAATCGAAATGTTAGATTTTTTTATGCTCGAGCTACAGTGTTTTGAAGTACATCGTGTGGAAATCAAAAGGCAAAACGGAATAAACAAATTGTCGGGTTTATTGTTCAACAAGTTGTCTAAAGTCTTGTGTATTTTTAGATATACTAAAAAACACTTTTCAAAAGTAAAAAGAAAAAAAAAAAGGATGAAAGTTGTGTTTAAAAAATAGTCTGATATCAAATTTCCAAGCTTATATTATGGTATTTATTTAAAATTTTCCATTATAAAAATACTATTTGTAAGTCAATGCCTTTGCATATGTTGATAGAAATCCTTTTCTCTTGTACTAAATACATCGTAAACGAGAAAATTTTTATTTGAACGAGTTTTGAAAATTCATATGTTTTAAAATTATGCATGATGGGCTTGTCGGCCATTTTTCCATATTGTACCCTAATTTCTATGTACCCAAATCCGTAGTTAAAATTTAAAACTTAGAATTGTTACTTAAGCAGACATTTCCGTACTAAAATTCTGGTATTGAAATTTAAAAGTTTTGTTTAATTGAAGGGAATCTATAAATAGATCGCTGGGTGGTAATGTGTTAAATATGTCTGTCCATAGTTAAAATCAGAAGTTCTAAATTATACTTAATGCAAACTTATTATGCTTTCCTTTATAAACTTGGTGCCTTTTAAATTATTATCTTTATTTGAATAGCTTATTATTCACATTTTTTTAAAGGGAAAAAAAAAGGAAAAAAAAATAATTACATATTTTTTGTGTAGAAATTACGCAATTATTTCTTTCCATTACTTAATATAATTCGTTTTAAGCTGTTCACATGAAAATAATTGAAAATAATTTAAGACAAACATGTTTAAACATACTGAGTTAGTTACACGTAAACTAATGCGTGCCTTGTCTATTTCTTAACAATAGTATAAGTTATTGAATGGATGATACAAAGATGCTGGTAAAGAACTAAATAAGTGTTAAAAACATAAATCTATATTGGTCTTTAATAATAATTCATTCAACGGCTTTAAAATTACTGCTAGAATTAGAAGTTCCATTTTCTGACTGTGGTTTATCTTCTATGGGGTAAACATTTTTGTCGATTTGCAAGTTTTGCAAGTTAGAAAAGGCTATAATATTGTTACTTTCAAATATTTATTTTATGAAATAATGCTTCCCGAATCCAAATAAAATATGAATTTTGCTAGTTTTAGAAAGTTGCAGTAATTTGTAAAATTTAGCAATTTTTAAAAAAAAGACAGTAGCTGAACATTGTGCTGTCATTTTAATACATTAATAGAGCAACACAAATATGGGGTGCTTCTAAATGAATATCGGAGTTTTGGACGCTTGGTAGCTTTTATTACATAAAACTAAAAACTACAATTAATACATAAAAGGAAAAAACAACAACTCAAACAGCTTTATCTACAGACTTAGAAATGTTCGATGTGCGCACCTTTCGTACACGGCCCAAATCAAGTCGATAGCTTAGTTTTCCCCAAACATCGGTTAATGTTTGTGGGGTCACTGTTGGAACCATGGATGGAACAGCTGGTAGTGGAGGCAAATACATACGATGCTACATGAATCTCCACTGGTAGAAATCACATGGCGAGCATCTTTACAGAACTTCTTTGTTAATCAACGTTTGGGAAGAACTGAGCTATCGAATCGACATGATGTCTGCCGTGTGATGAAAGATACTCACATCGAACACTTGTATACTTGTAAGCTTGTCGGTAAAACATTTTCAGTTGCTCTTTCATTTCATGTTTTAATTATAAGTTTTACGTAACAAATACTACCTAGCATTAAAACCATGATGTTCATTTAGAAACATCCGGTATTATTACTTTAAATATTACATATGTTATAACAATTATAATTATCTTTAAAGGTAAACAGATTCTTTACAAGTTTTTAACATCTATAATTTTGCTTAGGTTATAACTATTCATTTATTTTATGAAAAATGTATACAAAACTCACCTATATACATATAGATAGATTAAACGTACTCTACAAATAATTCATTTGATATAAATAAGAAATATTTTTGGTACTATAAGCATTGATTTACTTTAAAATTTTTGCTTTAATGGTGTAAAATGAAAAATAATGCTCATTAATGGATCACATACAAATATTTTTATTAAACTTGATAGCAAAATCATAAACCAGGGGTCGTACAGTTCTAAAAAATTTCGGACAAATATCAGTATTTGTTTATAGAAAAATAAATCTAGGTTTAATGCACCAAATTTTGCTTTATTTTAAAAAGATATTTTCTATAAGAAAATATTGATACAGAAGAATTTCCTGGTCTTAAAATTTCAGGACATATACGATTCCTGCATAAACAGTTAAAAAATTCAAATGTTACAATTTTTTTTAACTTTCAGGTAGCATGAAATAGTCTCATGATTGGTCTGTTTTTAAAAGTAAATGACAAGTAATTTTTAGAATCCTACTTCACAGGATTCTATACGGCTATTGATGTGAATCACTACATTGAGTTTTTTCCAGCACACTGTTATTTCATCAAAACATCTCTAAAGGCAGTTATTTAAATAACACAAGCTTATAAATTCAAATGTTTAGCAAAATGTCGATTTTTAGACAGTCGTACCTTGATGAAAAGGCTAAATTGAAGAAAACTCGAGACAGACGCTCATGTTTTTTCAACCGTATTTGGTTAAGAGAAAAGGCTTTCACAAAACGTTTATTACATTAAAACCTATACAAAACGTTTTATTTTTTTTTTGGAACGCAGACTAAATAAATGGGAAATTTAATCATGTCTGGTGTTAAGATGTAATTGAGCAGGAGGGGGGGAGGGTCGATTCATGATTATTTAACACAATGTGGTCCAACCCGCGGACCACCTGTTCTTTTTTACTGGCTTTTGCACTTCTTACTGGACAAATATATTTTAATTCATTGTATGAAAAAAAAATTGTTTGCCCTTCTTCTAAATTTTTAAGCAATACTACCTTACTGTTTTTTTAAAGGTTACATCAGCAGCACCTTATATTCTTCATTGTCCGTATTACGGCCATATTAAAACTTCACTCTTCGACCGTTAAAATACGTGGCGTGCCTATTTCGATTTTTCTTTTCCTTCACTGCTATTACATTGCGAAATTCATGTAGGAATTTGTGATCTTCCAACAGATCCATTCTACAAGACTAAAATGTATGATGCCTCTGAAACTTTCTGGAAACTGGATTTCTTAGGAACGTTTTTCTATACTGTTTAAATTCTCTTTGCGAATGTTATCGCAGTTTGGCAGTAAATATGTATGCGAAAGTGCATTGTCCCTGTAATTAAACTATAAATCCGATTTTTATAAAATTTAAAATGACTCGACAAAATTATTCAACAATTATATATCTTAAATTTCAAATTGGGTAATTTTGCTCTGTTATATGCGGAGAGACGGACATACGGACGGACAGACTGAATGATGACTATAGGTGTGTATATATATGTATTTACATAATTACGAATGCATCTAAAAAGCTTTTAACAGTACCTGTATTTATTGATTTTTTTATGATTTTATTTTGTGTTTTTATAAAATTTCCCTTCTATTTAAAAAATCATAATAAAACTAAAAATTTAAACTTTAGTTTGCTGAGGCGTAAACACAAACATTTGTTTATAATTCTTACTTAATTGTATATTATCCCATTCTTTTGGCTTATCTTTTTATTTTCTTTCTTCTATTTCAGGTTATTACAAAGCGTGGGCTCTTCCATCAGCTGGAGTGGTTCCATTTTTTCAGTCGATGATATGCAATATTGATGATTGCCAAAACGCTTCACAGTACGAAGACATACCCACATATCCAGCTTCGAGGTTAGTTTCAATTGAAAAACAATACTATTTATTTGAGAAAAAGAAAGTAGAAAAAAGAACACAAATTTTTTTAATTACCGAGAAACTATCGTGATCTGAAACTCTTTGTTGTTGAATGAATAACTAAAATGGGGGCAGTTTGTAAATATTAATTAAACATTCGCTTCTCTACAAAGGATTAAATATTTGTTATTGTTAAATAAAATTCATTCTTATACTGAAATATGAAATATTCAAAAGAATAAATAATTTATAATCCAACGTTTAGCATACATTTTCCTTACAATTAGTGAATGTAAACATTCTTATATATTTTGCAGTCAGTAAAATCTTATTGTATTTATATTGAATTCAATCTATATCTGTTTCCATTTACGAGTTAAAATAGTTCTGTAATTTTCGCATTTTTTTTTCTTTAACGTCAGATTTCAGATTTGTTGTTAAAACCCCATGCATTAATAAAACTTTAAATAACATTTCAGGTCAGTTTTCTTTATTGGCAATGAATAATACATGAATAATTTTATCTATTATTTAAAATTAAAAGTAAAAAAAAAACCGGTTTCAACCCACCGTCATTTGCGTTGTTGCGTGCAATTATACTAATTATTAAACAAATTTGTTCTTTAATTGAAATATTGAATATTCAAATGTGCATTATTAAAGAATGACGATATAAGAAATTTTATCATTATTTTAAATTTCGAAATATGTAAGCTATTTGAAGAATTCGACCGATTTCACCATTATTAAGCGAAATAAGTTAATTATTGTTTTCAGCCGCCATGAAATTGTTGTCACATTTATGAGAAAATCACTACAACTTTGGAAAGAAACCGCTCTTGTACCACTGCTACTTTGATTATTTTGAAGAAAACACTTTTTGATTCATTTTTGCAACTATTAATTTCAAATAAAAATTCAAAGCAACTACTTATTAAACTAAATTATAGCCCAAAAAAAGAAAGTAAATGGCGAGCTTTTACAATAGAAAGAAACAAGAAATATATATAGAACAGAAAGATAGAAGAAAGAATATAGAAAGCCACTTAAGACATGCATGAGCATAAAATGAAACGAACATGTATAAAAGCACAATACAGAAAACAAGATACATAAACACCATGCATGGGAGATGTCAAGAACATGAAAGAAGATGTCAATTTGGATAACGATAAATAACATTATTTCAAACACAAAATGTTTATTGAAGAGGCCAAGAATCTGTAATATAGCACATGGTCCCTATTCTAACAGCTAAGGTAATTGCACAACTATTTTCTAGGGATGCGATGAGGTTGTCGATAATAATATTAAATTCTTTTCCACTCTACAACATGTGTAATCTTCATGTCCGGAACAGTCAACGAAGGCACTAGTCTCATTGAATATCACCGGGAGGCGGCTGCACAGTCTACCACCTCATCAAGTTGGCGATTGAAATTCCATGATTAGTTAAATCTCGATTCCCTTATTAAATTGCAAATTGTCTTCCAAGTAATATTTAGCCACCTGTAAACCACTTGTAGACTCGATTTTAGTGGTTGATCAGTAAATTTATCAACTTGTGTTCTTGCACCCAAAGACATGAAAACATGCAAGACTGTGTGCAGGAACATACAATGATAAATCTACTAGTCAACCAATGTAATCGAGTTACAGGTGCTTTCCACCAAGATATAAATTAGTAGAGCAATTGTATTTTAATACACAAATCAAGTTGAAACTAATCCTGCAATTTCAGAGTTCAACTTGATAAGTTGATGGTTGTGCAGCCGCTTCACGGTCCAATTACACTTTTCGAGTACGTCCCAGACTTTCGCAGGCTTTCGCAGCGTTATCCAAAATATATTCATTTTTATTCAATTTGTTGACGGTCCCCTATTGAGTTTCGGGAAAAAATCTTCACTGAAATGTATGACCCATACTATAGTGTTTACACACTTAGAGTTTCAGGATAATTCCTCATGTATTTTTCTAGATATGTAACAAAATGTCTAAAGCTCAATTGGCCGGTCGCCATGGTTATATAGTGTAATTCCATTCTAAAGATATGCTGTGCCGCGCTGCGCCTTGAAATCTTTCCTTAAACGTAGTTTTTTCGTAGAAACAGAAAAAAGTATATTGGAACTGTAAAATTGAAGCTCCCCCCCCCCCTCCCCCATCTCTTTCCTATGTTGTCTTTCTTCTTGGACATCCGCATGAGTGCATAAGCGTTTAGGCTGTAAATTTTTGTAATTATTTTTGAAATACGAAATAGCTAATGTCATTGAGCTTAAGGTTTATACAATTTACAAGTATAAAAAAATAATCAAAAGGAAAAGGTTTACTTTTGAATGTTACAGATAAAATTAATCAAAGTATGGGGTGCTATGGTTTTTCAACACTTATGCACGAGCCGTCACTGATTTCATAGATGCTCGAGTAGATATAAGTCAAGACGCTCCTCCTACTAACGCCCTCCCCCAACCCATCCGCAGTACTTTTTCCATCTTGAGCATGTTCTCAACAAGTCAAGCTGTTTGAAATCTAGCATTATCATGCATTAATTAAAGCAATCGTCAGTGGCTGAAACGAGACGTATGGCACAAAATCTAAATAACGCGTCTTACATACATTTGGCTTCTCAAGATACCAGTCTTGAACGGGGATTAAGGTGCCTCGAACTCAATCGTAGGATGAGCGTTCCTGCGATTGATTGTAACTCGGTATTACACGACATCAGCTTAAATCCTCGCGTTTCGACTCTCAGCCAATTAGAGGCCATAGTTACATTTGTTGCGGTTGCGCGCACATCCATTTGTGTTTAATCTTACGACTGCTTTCAAGCTCTCGTAAGATCACGAGGCACCGTAATACCGTTTACGCTTTGTTTACATTGTAAGTCTCTACGTCGATCTTAAGTGAGGCACCGTAATCCTAGCCTTTGCATCTCCGTTCTCCATTATCAATCCACTTCGTTTTCTCTGTGATACGAATTCTGTACGAATTCGGTGCTATTTCGAATGTCTAATTCACTCCTTACGAGAATATGACAAATGACACGCAAAATTGAATCGGATTTGTTAGTAAAAAGTACTTGACTTCAATCCCGTAGCGCCCAACCTTGATGTTTTGCAACTCAACTTCTTCGTATCATGCAATGTGGTGTGGCTGAAGGAATACATGCCGTAGGCTTGACGAAACAAACCTAGTGGAATCTATTTTGAACTGTTTGACTTCACATCTTTTGTACTATTGCCGAAAGAAACCGCCTTTGCAACTAAGTAGCGTTGCGTGTTCCATTTTGACCAGCTGTTAATATCAGATACCAATGATCAGTTGCTGTGATAGCACGTGATTGACCTTTCTTTAGCCGACGTATATAGGCAACATCAAATAGCTGGCGTCTATATGGCTTGACAACATTTTCAAATATCTTCAAATAGTCGTAAATTAGTTTTCTGGTCTTTATTTTTAAAAGGATCTTGGTCATTTACAAAAGAAAGGGGAGTTTCAATAAAATAAAGGAACAGTGATAAACATGTTAAGAATCTCCTTCGCTGACTTAGGACCTATAGTCAATCTGCAGAACGGAAACTCAAAAAAATAGACGAGTTTGAACGAGATTTACGTTCTATTTTTTGATAATTTATTTAAAATTTTTCCAGACCTTTGTACACTTTTTCCCACTTTCAAATGCCATTTAGAGGCCTACACGAGCCTCAGAACGGGTTAAGTCTGGATATCACTTCTCTGGGTAGTATCTTAGTCTTACTTCTTCTGTAGACTCGGGTCGCGCCGAACCGGACCTGGGCTGTATACAATTTCGAAGAAAATAGATATACAGGGTGATTCCAAATTTTTTTACAATAAAAGAGGGGTGATAGTACACATCGAGACAAACAATCCTTATATCCTTATATATATTATAAATGTGAAAGTGTGTCCGAAAATTGGAATGAACTTGGCTTCAAAACGGATGGATTAATGTCTTTGAATTTTTCTATATAGAGAGAATATTGGTCTGAAATGAACATAGGCTAATTTTTATTTATATAATTCAAATATTTTTCTTAAGAATTCAACATTTCACTATTTTTCATACAGAATAAATTGAAAAATTTTCCATAATATTTAATCATCTTTCTTTTTTCGTTGCCAAAAAATAAAAAATCCGGAATAATTATTTCCCTTCTGTAATTAATTTTCAACTGAAAGATTTTCACGTGATTAAACAAAATGAAATAAATAAATGGACCGTATTCTGTTTTTCGGTTCGAGGTTAAAAACCGCTATTTTACCAATTGTGACGTCAGAGGAGTACTGTTTTTCTTCTTATATCACGCAGATGATTATATAAAATTTCTTTTACACTTAGAAGACTTCACAAGAACACAACCTCACACTTTACAAGAATATAAATATTTTAGTAATTTTCCCAGATATTAATCCGCAATAAAAATGAACCTTTTTCTTTCTTTCGGTTCGAGGCTATAAAATTCAACTTTTTACCAATTGTGACGTCACAGAAATACTTTCCATTAAGAATTTTAAAAATATCAATGTAACGTCATATCTGAAACAAAGTACAAGTTTTCAAATTTTCTAAAATTCTGTTTTTTTTTTTCGTTTTATGGAAACTACCCCCTTTTTGACATTTTCTAACATGATCTAAAAGTGTTTACGACTTCAACCTGTCTGTATACCGGATGCCGAGTGCCTGGGGTCTGCCGTCTGTTTGTCCGTGTTTCAACTTGAGTAAATATAGTGGGATTCATACGAAAATAACATATGTTATTGAGATTTGCCATAGCATGTGCGGCATTGAAAATGAACCAGGTAGCAATTATAGCTGAATCACAGGAGCACTCAAAAGGAGACTTTACATTATGGTCTACGGCGAAAAAATCATTTGTGGTGTATTTTGATAATGTTACATAATTTTAAATGTAATGAAATTTACATGTATTTTTAAGGTTCACAAGAACATGGTTATTATCGAATATGTTAAGTATAGTACTTATAATGTGCGTACAGGGAGCTCAAAAGCATTTCAATATATCATGGTCTGTGAAGAAAATTCGTTTGCAGTGTATTTTAATAATGTTATTTTATTAAGGTTATTTTAATAATATTGAAATTGATATCAGTTTCTGAAGTGCACTAAAACAGGATTTCTGTAGAAAATGGGGTGAAAAGTTTTAACATTCATTTACAAGATCACAGAAAAATGTTCGGTAATATAATAGTCTACGGGAAAAAAATATTCCCAGCGTATTTTACTTGCGTTACACTATTTCAAACATGATGAAATTAGTATACTGAGATAATCAATACAATTAGATTATGGTCTATTAGAATCTCCAATTAGATCTCCAAAGTATGGTCTATTAGAAAAGATTGTTGAAGAGCTTTTTCAATTATCGTATGTATTTTAAGGAAAACTAATGCATCCTGAAGTTCAGGTGCATTTGGTATAATAAAAGATGTTTGTAAAATTTAAATAAATCATGTATCGGACTATACAATAAACTGGATATATGGTCACCTGTGCAATAGCGATTCCCGGAAATATGAATTCAATAATTAGAATCGGGTTTTTCGCTTGAATAATTTAAGCTAAAAATGTGTCGTATAAATATTTCAACATTATATACAGGACTGTACAAAAGAATTCAAGTACGTTTCTGTCTATTATTAGAAATTGCTAAAGGTGAATTTTAATCTTCGTTATACTTTTCCTAAGCAAAATTTTAACATTCTATTTAGAATATTTACAAACACATAGATCATATACACACAGCTGCAGAAAAGAATGGGCCGGCGAAGTTATGTATTATGGAAATGTTGGATACTTTATTTATTACCTAGGTTTAACACATGATTTTTCTTTCTTTGATATGGAATTCTGAAATGCACTACAACATGATTTCTGTACAATTGGGGTGCGTTACAGTTGTTCTGCAGTATAAATGGTTGCAATTTCATTTTCGCGATTGTTAATCTAACCCATTTTCCATTTAGTTCTTTAAGTTCCCTATAAAGGAAAACTACTGCATAGCCTCCTATAAGATATGTGTTAGTTACATATGTTTTAAATTATTGTTAATGAAATGTTTTGTTTAATTGAAGCGTTTATCTTTTTTTTAATGCTACGTGAACGACGTCACGAGTAACAGCTAGTATTAAATAAGAGACCAAGGGTCCAAACCGTTTTCCAAAGGAGATAGCCGCCATTAAAGTTTAGGGACCAAACTTTCAAATAAACATAAAAAACGGAAAAATTGGTCGATTGATTTGTGGTTTTCATTAAAATTATTTTTATGTCGGCATTTTCTTGAAATAAAATTATAAAGACAAATTTCAAAAAATGCCGATAGAGGGCGCTTTAGACTTTGGAGTAACGAACAACTATTTTTTGTCGGTATTTTTTGCATCTCATTAAATGTTTTCGTGAGCTTAGACTCAAACTTAAATTTTGAGCTCAAAATCTGAAAGTGGGAGAGGTTAAGTAGCACAAACTGAATTGTGTTCACAGGGTTCAAATTTCAAATGATTATAAAAAACGGAAAAATTGCTTCATTGATTTGCGGTTTTCACTAAAACTATTCTTTATGTTGGTATTTTCTTAAAAATAAATTATAAAGATAAATTTCAAAAAATGTCTATAGAGCGCGCTTTAGACTTTGGAGTAACGAACAACTATTTTTGCCGTTATTTTTTGCATCTCATTAAATATTTTCGGAAGCTTTGATTTAAACTTAAATTTTGAGCTCAAAATCTGAATAGTAGGGAGTAGTTAAGTAGCACAAACTGAACTGTGTTTAAGGGGGGGGGGGTGTTCAAATTTAAAATAATTATAGAAAATGGAAAAATTTGTCAATTAGTTTGCGGTTTAAAATAAAACTATTCTTTAAGTCAGTATCTTCTTGAAATTAAATTTTAAAGATACATTTCAAAAAATTCCATTAGAGGGCACCTTAAACTTCAGAGTAACCAACAATTAATTTTAACCATTATTTTTTTTTTGTTCTAATTAAATGCTTGCAAAAACTTATTAAATATTTTCGAAAGCTTAGATTTAAGCTTAAATTTTGAGTTCAAAATCTGAATAATTAGGAGTAGTTAAGTAGCGCAAATTGAAGTGTCTCCAGGAGTTGAAATTTAACACCCCCCCCCCTCCTCGAACGCAATTCAATTTTTCGCTACTTAAACACTCCCAACGATTCAGAATTTGAGCCTAAAATTTAAGTTCATGCATTTGAAAGCAATTAATGAGATTAAAAAAATAACAGTTAAAAATAGTTGTACGCTACTCCAAAGTCTAAGGCGCCCTCTATCGGGATTTTGTGAAATTTATATTTAAAATTTATTTTCAAGAAAATGCTCATTTAAAATTAGTTTTAGCGAAAGCCGCAAACGAATCGACCAATTTTTCCGTTTTTTATAATCATTTGAAATGTGAACCCTCTGAACACAGTTCAGTTTGTCTACTAAACCACGCTCAACTATTCAGATTTTGAGCTCAAAATTTAAGTTTAAGTCTAAGCTTACGAAAGCATTTAAAAGATGCAAAAGATAACGCCAAAAAAGAGTTGTTCGTTACTCCAAAGTCTAAAGCGCCCTCTATCGACATTTTTTGAAAATTGTCTTTATAATTTATTTTTAAGAAAATACCGACAAAAAGAATAGTTTTAGTAAAAACCGCAAATCAGTGAACCAATTTTTCCGTTTTTTATAATCATTTGAAATTTGAACCCTCTGAACACAGTTCAGTTTATGCTACTTAACCACTCCCGCTTTCAGATTTTGAGTTCAAAATTTAAGTTTGAATCTAAGCTTACGAAAACATTTAATGAAATGCAAAAAATACCGGCAAAAAATAGTTGTTCGTTACTCCAAAGTCTAAAGCGCCCTCTATCGACATCTTTTGAAATTTATCTTTATTATTTAATTTCAAGAAAATGCCGACATAAAGAATAATTTTAGTGAAAACCGCAAATCAATCGACCGATTTTTCCGTTTTTTATGTTTATTTGAAATTTTGGTCCCTAAACTTTAATGGCGGCTATCTCCTTTGGAAAACGTTTGGGACCCTTGGTCTCCTATTTAATAATGTTTGTCTTGACGTGCAATATCACCCCTCTTTTATTGTAAAAAAAATTTGTAATCACCCTGTATACAGTAAACTCTCTGTAGAAGGTGGACTGTGTAAGGCGGAAATATGTCTAAATCGGAAAGATTTTCAAGTTCCTGCGAATCCGCAGACAGAGTAGAATTTATCTAAGACGGAATATTGTCTACTACGGAAAATTTTCACGATACCAATCGATTCCGCCTTAGCCAGAGTTTATTGTAATTATTAATTACCATAATTCAACAATTAAAATTTTCTTTAAAGTGTAGTACATCTACAATGCTCGGGGAGGGGGATACAGTATTTTAAAAGGTGCTACAAAAATCTGTATATGACGAAATCTTGTCTTAAACAAAACAATTTCTAGATCGGTGCAAAATGGATAGAATAATCCGTGTAAAAAAATCATAACACATTTGTAAAAGACGGCGAATTTTTCAATAAAGAATCTGTCTACAATGAATTTTTCTGAGAGGTTTTCTTAAAAAGTTCACCAGTATAGAATTTTTTTTTAAATTTCATAAAAAAAATCTTCTAAGACGGAATTGCATAGGAAAGAATAAAAATCTGTCACAGGCTTGATATAATAGACAAGTTGTGTTGTAAATGCATAACGTTCTTTTCTCAAGTACTATTATTTCATTTTACAGAGATCGATATATTCTTTAGTATTGTTTTGGTAAACACGTGATTCAGTTATAAGCAGGTTCTTTTTCTCAAATTTTATCGTTGCCTAGAAATGCATCTACCTATCTTAAAAAATAAAAATAAATATACCCATTTTATTCGAGCAATAATAGCGATTTAAAAATACGTGCATTAAAAAAAGGGCCAGGCCAAATTTTATTGATATTTTTACTCAAAATGGTGCCAATGGTCCAATGATTTTCATATGAGCTGACACTGGAAATTTCTGCTTGTTCAGACGTCAAGAAAAATTCAGCCCCGGCCCATCTGGATCCGTAGTCCGCACCTCTAGAAAAAAGTAATATACCTAAACTAAGTTCGGACCGAACGTCGGGAAGAGAAATTGGGTCGGGCTCATGAAGATTCTTACAGCGAATAATCAAAAGATTAGTTCACAAAATTTTGAAAATTTGGACAATGAAAATTGAAAAATTAAAAAAAAAAAAAAAGAAAAAAGTGAACGTTTTAGTGAATTTCGTTCACTTTTATAAATGAGTTTGATTTGAACGAGTTCGTTTGAAAAAAATTGAATTTGAACGTGAGTTTGAATTAGCTCGTTTATTTTGTGAGCGTGACCAACAGTGGTTTTTTTCATCTGTATATCTGATCTATCATATGTAGCAAAATCGAGGACGCTAAAATTGGTTGCTGCAATGCAAAGCCTTAAAGTGGAAGCGTATGAAAAAAAAATAATTTTTCTATTTTTATTTGTATATTTTAGAAATTTGTATAACCTTGGAAAACAAATGCCGTATCTGAAAGATATACAGGGTGTATCTAAACTACTGGGCAAAACTTTAAGGGGTGATAGTACACATCAAGACAAATAATATTAAATGGGAAACTAGGGGTACCAAACGTCTTCCGAAGGAGATAGACGCCATGAAAGTTTAGAGCCCAAAATTTGAAATGATTATAAAAAACGGAAAAGTTGATCAATTCGTTTGCGATTTTCACGAAAACTATTCTTTATGTCAGTGTTGTCTTGAAAATAAATTATAAAGATAAATTTCAAAAAATGCCGATAGAGGGCGCTTTAGACTTTGGAGTAACGGACAACAATTTTTTAACGTTATTTTTTGCATATCATTAAATTTTTTTAGAAGTTTAGACATAAACTTAAATTTTGAGCTCAAAATCTGTGGTTAAGTAGCGCAAACTGAACTGTGTTCAATGGGAGTGGGTAGGTTCAAATTTCAAATGATTATAAAAAACAGAAAAATTGGTCAATTAATTTGCGGTTTTCACTAAAATTATTCTTTATTTCAGTATTGTCTTGAAAATAAATTATAAAGATAAATTTCAAAAAATGCCGTTAGAGGGCGCTTTAGACTTTGGAATAATGAACAACTATATTTTACCGGTATTTTTTGCATCTCATTAAATTTTTTTAGAAGTTTAGACATAAACTTAAATTTTGAGCTCAAAATCTGTGATTAAGTAGTGCAAACTGAATTGTGTTCAATGGGGGTGGGGAAGTTCAAAATTCAAATGATTATAAAAAACGGAAAAATTGGTCGATTCGTTTGCGGTTTTCTCTAAAACCATTCTTTATGTCAGTATTTCCATGAAAATAAATTTTAAAGATAAATAAAAAAAACCGTTAGAGGGCGCCTTAAGCTTTAGAGTAACCAACAACTATTTTTAGCCGTTATTTTTTTAAAATCTAAATAAATGTTTTAAAAGCTTAGATTTAAATTTTGAGCTCAAAATCTGAATCGTTGTGAGTAATTAAGTAGCGAAAAATTGAACTGTGTTCGTAGGGGTGGTAGGATAACATTTCAACTCCTGAATACAGTTCAGTTTGCGCTTCTTAACCCCTCCCAACGATTCAGAATTTTAGCTCAAAATTTAAGTCTAAGCTTTTGCATGCTTTTAATTAAATACAAAAAATAACAGTTAAAAATTGTTGTTGGTTACTCTGAAGTAAAAGGCACCTTCTAACGGATTTTTTTAAAATTTATCTTTAAAATTTATTTTCAAGGAAATACTGACATAAAGAATGGTTTTAGAGAAAATCGCAAACGAATCGACCAATTTTTCCGTTTTGTATAATCATTTCAAATTTGAACCTTCCAATCCCCATTGAACACAATTCATTTAGCGCTACTTAACCACTCTCAACGACTCAGATTTGCAGCACAAAATGTAAGTTTATGTCTAAGCTTCAAAAAAATTTAATGAGATGCAAAAAATAACGGTAAAAAATAGTTGTACGTTACTCCAAAGAATAAAGCGCCCTCTATCGACATTTTTAAAAATTTATCTGTATAATTTATTTTCAAGACAATACTGACATAAAGAATAATTTTAGTCGAAAACCGTAATTTTTCTGCTTTTTATAATCATTTGAAATTTGAACCTACCCACTCTCATTGAATACAGTTCAGTTTGCGCTATTTAACCACAGATGTTGAGCTCAAAATTTAAGTTTATGTCTAAACTTCTAAAAAAAATTAATGATATGTTAAAATTAACGGTAAAAAATTATTGTTCGTTACTCCAAAGTCTAAAGCGCCCTCTATCGGAAATTTTTGAAATTTATCATTATAATTTATTTTCAAGACAATAATGACATAAAGAATAGTTTTCGGGAAAACCGCAAACGAATCGACCAAATTTTCCGTTTTTTATAATCATTTGAAATTTTGGACCCTAAACTTCGATGGCGCCTATCTCCTTCGGAAGACGTTTGGGACCCTTAGTTTCCCATTTAATATTATTTGTCTTGATGTGAACTATCACCCCTTAAAGTTTTGCCCAGTAGTTTAGATACACCCTGTATAGTTGATTTAGATAAATTTTGTTACTATCTCCCGTAAGTGGACAATTTATTTTCTCACTGCTCAAAAAATCGATTTTTCTTTTTGTTGTTGTTATTAAATGAAAGCATGTTTAATTTGGAAATATTTAAGATCACATTTTTACCCATATGATAATATATTGTGAAATATTGTAAAATTTGTTAAAGCACTTAGCGCAATTACCCAAAAAAATTAAAATTTTAAATAGCTTTTTCTCCATGTTCAGATTTTCTTCATTTTCATGTTTTAAAAATGCTAAAGCCCTCCCCTTTTTTTGAGATTGACATTTAAATTTTTTTGTACATATTCTTTATTATATGCTTGATAAATCTGGGCATGAGATTAATATTCAGGTTTTTTGTTAAAGAAAAGTATGTGAAGATGTGACAGATTTTATTGTTTTACGCTATATATATCAGTAAAAGTATTAAGTGTAATATTAGAAGTATCTAAAACTCTATACACAGTCCTGTGTATTACACATTTATTAAGAAGATATATTTGAACATTTTAAAAAGGAAAAAATTACAAAAATTGCAAAATTTTAAAAAGAATCGTAAAAATTAAAAAAAATATATGTAAGTAAACTTTTTAAAAATTTAATCAAACATGTGATAAATTTAGATATATAATTATTATAAATTTTTTTTAAATAAAAATATATGAAGATGATCTAGATTTCTTCGTTTTTCACTATATATATCAGTAAAAAAATTACATTAAATTCAATATTAGATGTATCTAAAAAATCCATGCACAGTTTTGTGTAATACGCATTTGAAAATCTAAAAAAATGGAAAAAAGGTGCAAACTTTTAAAATAATAGTATGAATTAAAAAAAATAATTTTTTATAAACTTTTAATCAAATTTGTGATAAATCTAAGCATGGAATTAGTATTCAGTATTTTTTTAAAAATAAAAATATGTAAAACTGAGGTAGATTTCATCATTTTACACTATATATATCATTTAAAAAATATTTTGTGTGTAATGTTAGATGTATCTGAAAAGCCATGCACAGTCATGTGTAATACATACTTAAAATTCCTAAAAGAAAAAAAATTGGGGAAAAATATAAACTTTTAAAATAATAAGAGGGATTTTTTTAAACATTTTTTTAAACCTTTAAAAAAAATTTTTAAATCAAATATAAAATTATTTTTTTTTTCAAAATGTATTTTTAGTTGAACATCGAAATGCACTGAGTTCACCATTTGAACCATACTTTTTAAAATAGAAAAAAAAAAGTTGAAAATGTAAACTGTTCTTTTAAGGGTACTGATCACTCAGCGTCCGAATTCTCCTCGGTAATGTTAAGTCTACAGTATTTGATACATTCTTATATTTAAAATATTTCCTCAGGGAATTAATATTTTTAACTTCTTTTTTCAGTTTTCTCTTCTTCAAGCATGCCACTTTTTTTCTTAGTTGTCAAAATATTTCTAAAATTTATAATCAATTTAGTATTTTATTTTTTTAAACTGACGAGCTGAAAGTAAAATTTTAACACTTCATATAAGATTATGCATAGATTTTAGAAATATATTGAAAACTTAAAAAAATAGATGTATCTTTCAAGAAGAGAATACTGAAAAAAGAAGCTAAAAATATTAATTTCTTAGGAGATATTTTGAATATAAAAATGCATCAAACGTCCATTACGGCCGGAATTTGGCCGCTGAGTGACCAGTTGCCTTAAGAGATAATAAACAGCCATTGTATTTGATTTGAATCACTTGGTATAGTCTGCGTCTTTGCTGTTCTTTTTTTTTAGTAAATCAATTCATTCTTATTATTTATTGTAGTGTGAAAAAGCTAGTTGAGAACACTATGCCTCTGATTACGGACAAGGCCATTACAGAATTGATTTCAGCGTTACCTAAGGGCATGAAGCTTATTAGAGTAGCCGTCGACGCTTTATCGGGGCCAGATCTGTCGGCACTGCTAGGTAAGTAATTTTCAACAACTTTTTATTAATTAGCTGTGGCAAACTATTTGAGAAAATGAGACCGGCAGTAATAGTTTCGCTTTGAATGAAACTACATAAGCAAAAATAATATTTCAAAATTTAACCTCTTTACAGTTTTGGCCACATACGTGGACGTTTAATTTTTTATAATTATTGTCAATAGTAAAAAGAACAAGAATATGACAATAACTTATTTACAGAATCCTTTAACATTAGATTTTATAGAATCCCCCAACAACAAAAAAGTTTTATTGTTTGGATGCACTGAACTGGTAAAGTTATTTCCGATGTACAGTTAAAGATATATATATACAGGGTGTCCGAAAAGTCTGGAAACGGCCGAATAACTCGAGAAATACATATGAGATTGAAAAACGTAAATATACGTGTTAAATATTTTTAAATAAGCTACTCTGTGATACCAAATTTGACCTTCGAAACAGACCCCCTGGGGGTCAGAGGGGGGTCCAACTTTGAAATCTTAAATTATAACCCCCATTTTTTATTGCAGATTCGGATTCTACGGAAAAATACGTAACTTTTGTATTTGATGTTTATTTCAAATCTTCGTTTATCACGGTGTAATAGAGCATATTAAAACGATACATAGGATTCGATAGGGATTTTCCCTAATCGAAACTGATTGGGCGGAATTTTCGACATCAAATTCCTCGTCTTTTCTAGGAATAGCGTTTCCTGAAAATTACCCGTGGCGATTATTTCAATAGTGCTACACTGTTAAAAATTTGATCCATTTGCTGCAGCGTCACTCCACAGTTATTATAGAATATCTCTTTTGTGACCAATGAGAATGCTCCATAACACAGTAAAGTAATCGTTTTCTATAAAAGCGGTGGAGTGATGATGCAGCAAAAGGATCAATTTTTTTTACAGTGTACTTTACTGTGTTATGGAACATTCTCATTGGTCATGAAAGAGATATTCTATAAAAGCTGTGGAGTGACGCTACAGCAAATGGATCAAATTTTTAATTGTGTAGCACTACCGAAATAATCGGCACGGGTGATTTTCAGGAAACGCTATTATTGCAAAAGACGAGGAATTTGATGTCATAAATTTTCCCCAATTAGTTTCGATTAGGGAAAATCCCGTTGGAAAAGCCGAAATATGTATCGATTTAATATGCTCAATTACACCGTGATAAACGAGGATTCGAAATAAACATCAAATACAAAAGTTATGTATTTTTGCCCGTAGAATCCGAATCTGCAATAAAAAATGGGGGTTATAATTTAAGATTTCAAAGTTGGACCCCCTCTGATCCCCAGGGGGTCGGTTACGAAGGTCAAATTTGGTATCACTGAGTAGCTTATTTAAAAATATTTAACACGTATATTTACGTTTTTCAATCTCATATGTATTTTTCGAGTTATTCGACCGTTTCCAGACTTTTCGGACACCCTGTATATATATATATATATAAAGGCGTGAAATAAATATTCCGTACTCAGTGTTGTTGGATTATTAGAAATGATTGATATTTGATAAAAATAATATGACACATCGTGTTATTTTATATATGTTTTAATATATACAGTGTCTCACAAAAGTGATGGGACACTTGTGCTTTATAAAAAGAAACTGCAATAAAATAAATAAACAAACATGTGCAAAAATTTTTTGGGTGTATTTCATATTTAAAGTTAGTAACAATTATTACATAATATACATTTTGTCAAAATATTAAAATATTAATTTAGTAAAAATACAATTGTTCAGAACGGAGTAAAAAATGGCTCACATTAGTGATGGGACACTTACTTTTCCATAAAATATTTATCCAAAAATTTTACTTTTTAAAAGGTTTTAATATTTTGTTGGATTTCCTTTTACTTTTAAAACATGATTTAATTTTTTTGGGATGGATTCGACTAATTTTTTTGTGATTTCTGGAGTGATTTTACCCCATTTTTCTTGAAGCACCGATTTTAGTTGTTGTTTTGAAGAAATGGTGTGTTTGCGAATTCTTGATTCCAATTCTTGCCAAATATTCTCTATGGGATTTAAGTCTGGAGATTGTGGTGGTGTTTTTATTATTTCAGGACAGTTATATAGCAGCCAGAGTCTAACGTTCAGAGCAGTGTGCTTGGGGTCATTGTCCTGGTAGAATTTAAAATCGTTATGAAGGTTCAATTTTCGTGCTGAAGATTTCAAATTCTGCTTTAAAATATCAATATACTTGTACTGATCCATTATACTGTCAATAAAAAAAAAAAGATTACCAACTCCAGCGGACGACACACACCCCCATACCATAACTCCTCCTCCACCATGTTTTACTGTTGGTACCAAGTTCTGTTTGCGAAATTCTTCCCTGGGTTTTCTCCACACCAAGATTCTACCGTCAGAACTACATATATTAAATTTACTCTCATCAGCAAATATAACTTTATTCCAGAAATCAGAATTCTTATTTATGTTGGATTTTGCGAAAGCTAGTCTGAGTTTTCTATTCTTTTCACTTACGAAGAATTTTTTCCTGGCTACTCTACCGTGATATCCAGCAGATCGAATTACCCTTCTAATAGTCTCAGGATTTACAATTATTAAATATAATGCTTGTAAATCAGCAGCAACTTTTGAAGCACTATTTCTTGGATTTTTTTAAAATTACGAACGATAATTCGCTTTATTCCATTGGATAGCTTTGATAGTCGGCCAGGTCTTCTTTTATCCTGAATCATATGATTCTTTTTATATCATTTAATGATATTGAAAACTGTTGAACGACTCAAGTTAACTGTTTCAGCAGTTTTTCTAATAGATTTTTCACGTTCAATATGCAAATTAATAACTAATTTTCGAATTTCAGGCGAAGTTTCTTTTCGTTTAGCATTCATGGCTACACAGAGCTAAAAAACACAAAAATTCCAAAACAAACTGGAGAGAAATGCTGCAGACGATTTTAAAAATTATTGCCAATTGCTTTTAAGTAAAAATAAAACCCCAAAAAATATTTTTATTGCTTATTTCAGACGATTTTTGTTGCATATTTAATGGTGTCCCATCACTTATGTGAGCTATTTTTTGCTCCGTTCTAAACATTTGTATTTTTATTAAATTAATATTTTAATATTTTGACAAAATGTATGTTATGTAATAATCTTTACTAAATTTAAGAATGAAACACACCCACAAAAAAATGTGTACATGTTTTTTTAATTTATTTGATTAGTTTCCTTTTGTAAAGCACAAGTGTCCCATCACTTATGTGAGACACTGTATATATATTCATCATATATTTAATGCGCATATTAGATGTGTTAATCTTTAGAAATTAATAGAAATGAAAAAAAAGAAATTTTTTATAAGAAATCATTTCACTCGTGAAAAATTACTATTAACGCTCAGCGGCCAAAAATGTGGATATTATTTATTTATTTATTTATTTATTTATTTATTTTTTGCGAAATTTGAATTTGTATTTATTTATTTATTTATTTATTTATTTATTTATTTATTTGTTTTATTTTTTAATTATTATTAATATAACATGAACAATTGATTGAATAGAAAAATTCTTTTTTTCTCACGATAAAAAGTCGTACATGAAGAAGTTAATTAAAATGAAATGAATAGCGTGAAAATATGCTATTATTATTCTAATCTTTTTACAATTATTTCAGATGATTAGAACAGTCTTTCTCAAACAGTGTTCCACTGTGGAACTTTATGTGTATACAATTGTTGATCTTTAGACATAAAAGAAACATGCAATCTTTAATTCATATTAAAAAAATCTTACATATGCATGAAAATTAATTAATTGTGCCTGTGCTCGAATCTTTATTATTGCCTTTGTTTGAGATCTTTCTCACTATAGTGCGACCTCTCTCCTACAAGATGTAAAATAGTGCCATATTAGGAAACAATACCATAATTGAGAACTTTAATTACCTTTTGTGAAAATTATAAAGAAATCGGCATAGAATCGCTATCTGTTGCGCGATTTACACCAAAACCTAATCTTAGTTTACTTACGCTTACGTCTTATAGCTTATGCTTACATCTAACTGAATCTGAAGTTTGGGGGAAATTTGGTGCATTAATTCTTGAGATAGCGCTATCTTTAAAGCCATGTAAATTCTGAAAAATGAAGAATAGCGGCACCACTTATTTGGCGATTTATACCTAAATCTAATCATCAACAGGCTAACTCAACGTCTAATTGAATTTCAAGTTTGATGAAAATCCGTGCATTAGTTCTTGAAATATGGAGCTATTATGGAAAGCATTAAAAATATTGCACAGAAGCGCTATCTGTAAAGGTGAATTCCATGAAAATGCGACATGGACATCATTTTTTAAATTTGAACTAAATTAGTATTTTTTTGTTCCAATTGATAGAAAATAAGTCAAATTTTATGAAAATAACAAGATATAATAAGATAATTGTAAAAATAAATTTTTATAGTTAATTATTATCAAGACTAACTTTGAAATCAAAAATCTGCTATTTTTATCTCTAGTTTAATGTCTCTTGAAGCATTTAAATATTACATAGATTTTTGAAACAAATATATCTTTTAAAAAAATGCCTAACAGTATGTTTAAAAACACGAAAATTTTCACCTGAAACATTTTAATTATTTTGCTATTGCCCCCAAACTTTATATTAGTCTTCATGTCATGTCTGTCACAGAAAATGTCAATTTTTTTATCTTCAAGAAAATCTACTTGATAAAAATTATTAACACTTTATTTTCTCTTTTTATGTGTCAAAAGGAACAGTTCATAAAAAAATTGAAAGATAAATTTAAAATTTGAGTGAAATATAAAGCATTACATTTTGTCATGTCTGTCACATTTGTCATGTCTGTCACGCTAGTCATGTCTGTCACAATTAGTTTTTCATGCAACTTTACCTTAATCTCCTTCCTAGAAAGTTATTTTTGTAATTTTTTAACTTAGTGTTGATGCCAATAATATTTCTTTACAACTCCACTCAACAAAATGCTTAAATTTAGAATGCATGTAATAGTTTCCAGATAATTATGTTGATACCAATTTCTGTCTTTCAGATATATTATCTGTCACAATTATTTTTTCAAGCAGTTTTGCTTTAATCTTGTGATCTGAAAGTTATTATTATTTAATTTGGAATTGATGGCTATGGTATTTCTTGATGTGAAACGTACACAATCTAAAGTTTCCTACTATTTAAAAGAAAATCTGCCAAATAGAAAATTTCTGGTACAAACTCATTTCAGTGAAAACTATTTGCATATTTATTAGAACGAGATTATATCTGCTCATTGGCAGAATATTTCCTTTGCTATATATATATTACAATTGTATATTATTGTTATAGTGACTCAGTCACAGTTTCTTCAGAGCCATATATAGTGATATCTGATTATGGTAATTATGACAATTATGCTGTTATAATGTTTACCAATTTGATCATTGAAAAAAAATCATGATAAATAAATCAAAGAGGTTGAATTCTTATCTGATGGAGCATCTCTACACTTCAAACAAAAATATATGATATTTTCAATAACACAAAACAAATTCCCAACAGTCTGGCATTTTTCAGTGACATCATATGGAAAAGGATGTATTGATGAGACTATTAAGAATCAGTTCCTTGATGCTACTCAAGCTAGAAGTATAAATCCTAGAGCATCATGTAAGTGTGCTGAAGCTGCGAGGAAAATTGGTCCTGGAATCTATTTCTTCGTGAATCACAAGAAAAAAATTACAAAGAATGAAAGCAAAACTTGATCTGACATGGCAAATAATCAAAACAATGCCAGAAACAAGAAAGTTGCATTGTTTCCGATCATGTGTACCTGGCATAATATTCTTTTCAATTTCAATACTGGTACATGCACTGAAAATTACCTCTTGGAAAATGCAACAAAGCAATATAGCCAATGAGTGAATGTGCAATAAGACAATAAGGTTTATCATGGAATAATAACATAAATCACACAGACACAGCAACAAAATAAAATAAAATGCTTAGTACCAACTAAAATTAAAAGCAAGTTTAAATTTGAACCTGAAGATCATGTTGTCTGGTATGAGAAGAACCAAATATTAGCAAATGTTTCAACTCCAACACTAGCCACTTCCAAGGGATTTTATAAATTTTAAATATTTTTTATAATTTATTTTGAGATTCTTTTAACATAATATACCAATATTATATCATATTGTAATCTCCAAGTTGTGATAAAAGTAAAGAAAGTAATATTTAAGAAAAAAAAATACTTAAATTAATAGAAAATTGTACACGTGTCATGTCTATCACAAAACTTTGTCATGTCTGTCACGCTGATAAATATTTTATAATATTTTTCTATTTACAAATTTTTCAATATTTTTCTTTCTGCTTCACATATCCAAGTCTTATTTTGTTTCCTAAAAAATTCTGGACTTGATATGCATGCCAATTAAGAGCAAATGACATTAATATGTGTCTAGTCAAAATCTATGTCTAAATTTTGCCATGTCTGTCACGGCAGGTTTTAACCCTCAATTTAATTTTTTTTTTCTTGAATTAAAATTTTAGTGTTTTTTATAGCATAAGGCCTATATTTACATCACCCCATGCAATTATTTAGCTATCAGTTAATATTTGGTACTTAAAGATGAAAAAAAGTTCTCTCAGTCATGTCTGTCACAAAATGGAATTCACCTAAGGCAAATTACACCAAAAACTAATCAGCACCAATTTATATTAAATTCTACCCGAATGTAAAGGTTCATTCAATTTCGTTTATTATTGATGAGATAGAATAAAGTTTTTATCGCATATAGACAGACAGAAATTTTGTAATAAGCTGTCAAATCTTGTTTTGTTTCTTCTAAAACATATAAATCCGTCGAAAACTAGAAGTGGAAATTTTTCACGAATCCAATATTTTTCTTATGTTAATGTAGAAGGCAGTAACAATTAAAAAATATACATTACTATGTTTGTAAGATTTTAAATAAAAATTTTATAAAAAAAATCATTAATTAAAAACTAGGAATTATTTGCCTTTTTAGTAATTGAAAAGTAACTAAAAGAATGAATTGTTTACTTTTGTATTTTTTGTTTTTTAATATTTTTGTATTTTGTATATAAATTTTATTTTTTTTTAAATGTATTCAAGTGTGTCTTACAAGGAAGGTCTCCATAGGGGCATACTCCGAAAAATCTGAAAAAATTACAGAATGTTCTTCTCATGAGGATATATACGTTTATAAAAAAAATTTCGGCGGAACCCCCGTTCCCTGTCCGTAAAAAAATAATGAAAATTTTGTTATTTGGCGATTTATCTTCGGTTGGCGATGAAAAGCAATTTCAAAAAATGTTTTTTTTTTAATGTCAAATGCATTTTAAAAGAAAAAAATTTCACGTTCAACGTGTTTAGATAATTTAAATATCTTTGTTTTTGTCAGTTTTAGTTTGTTTAAAGTATAATTTCGTTATATTGATATTTATATGTATTTAATTCAAATTAAATCATCAAAATTTGAGATTTGAAACGAAATTCAAAGTTAAATTAATTAAAATTGTTTCAAGTTCAAACTCCATTTGAGCATTGTCAATTCGATTCTGTTGCTATGGAAACATCTAACTTTTATCTTTGAATACGCTTAAATGTATGAAAATAATTTTACTGAATAAGAATTTTTTATATATGAAAAATAATTTTTTCCAGAGGTAAATTAAATAACTACAACAACAACAAATATATACAAATGCAATTTAATATACATATATGTATAAAATATATTAAACTCTCTCATTGTTTATGTTTAAATTCACCAAACACCATTTACGCGGATTCTAAAAATTCAAGTTTTCAGTTGCATTAAAATCGTTTACTTTTGGCGAGAAAAAGTGCTACTCGGCCAAATCGTGTGACACTTTTGTCTTTTCACGCCAAATATTCGAAAGTATTTTTTTTTTTTTTTTTACATGTTTTCTTCTGGAATTCCGCCGCTAATTTTCACTGATCCTTTATTACATACATGAGTAGCTTAATTAGTATTTTTTTTCAAGAAAATCTGAGTATGCCCAGTATGGAGATCTTCCTTGTTAGTGCATATTATTCAATCTTTTAATAATTTTTTTAATTCAGACGTTAAATGTATGTGTATTTCAAAGTTGAAAAGCGTTTATGCATTCGATTTGCCTGTCCTCGCTCCAACTCCTTAAAATAAACTCAGATTTTCATGCAATTGATAAAGCTTGTTAAGAGTCACCGAAGTGGTACTGATTATGAAGTATGAACGATAAATCGTTTATTTACAAGAACACTAAAAATAATTCGATTACATTATGGTATATGGGAAAAAATAATTTGGAGAGTATTTTAATGACATTACGCTATTTCAAATGTATCGAAACTGGCACAAATCACTGAATTTCACTATGATCATGTTAAAACAGAGCAATTTTAGCATTTTTTGTTAATTTACAGAGACACACAAAATAAATCGGTTTTGCGTAATAATTGCTGGAGAGAATGTTTTAAAATTCGGTATGAGCTTTTAAATTTAATTAGTTTTTTGCATATTACTCTTTATAGATAAATTCTATACCTCATATACAGGACCGCACAAAAGTATTTGCATACTATTCTCCATATTAGAGGAAATTGCTAAAGGCAAATTTTCAACTGAAATTTATGTATCTCTTAAATGGAATAGATTTTGGAATGCGTGTTGTTGATAGATACAAATCTCTATATCTTATTCAGGGTTGCTAAAAAATGTAGATAATTTTCCGACTGTAGATGGAAACAGCTGAAATTCGGTTTTACATTTCCATACGGTGAAATGAGACGTAATATTTGAATTTTTTTTTTTTTTTTTTTTTTTTTTTTTTTTTTTTTTTTTTTTAACGGTGCAGTTTTGTTTCATTATTCTGAATGTGTTGGAAAGTGCTCCTTAGTTTATGCATGTTTTTTTTTTCCTTTTTACTTACCCATCATACGTAGTATAGAGTAAGTCTTGCAATCGTTTTGAAAAGTGAAATTTTTTTTTTGACGGATTTATCCGTTTCAGATACTAGTGATTCCGAAAAACATACTTTTTTAGAAAAAAAAAAAAAAATTCTGCCGTCCGTCCGTCTGTCTGTCTGTAAACGCTCTATCTCCCAAACAAATTGAGATACAGACTGTACTTAGGATGCAAGAATGGGACGAAGCCTATTTAATATCAGCAACCTCGATTATCCGGAACTATTTTTTTCGGACTCTCAAAAAATTCATTCTGATGAAAGATATAAAAAAAAAATTTCGAATTTTTTTATTTTAAGGAATGGACTTTAAAGGCAATAAAATAACACAAATTTTGCATAAAGAACAAAGTCAATTGGATTATTAGTTGCCAACACTGTAAAAAAAAATCTGTAAAGGTACTAAACTTTTTCTAGGAAACTGGGATTCCAAGAACTTTTTATGTAACGATAACAGGAAAAATCCATGTAACCGATTTTAAAACTTGAGTTTTTGTTGTTACCGTTACAGGAAAAGTTCTTGGAATCCCAGTTTCCTAGATAAAGTATAGTACCTTTACAAAATTTTTTTTACAGTGAAGATATTTGTAATCCTGTTTTCCACATTTTTCGATTTTTCCTGACTCTGTATTTCCTTTAAATTTCAATTCAAAGATATATTTTAACTGGAAATGAGACGCTTAATCCGACTCAGTAAACTGTTAGTTAATATGATTATTATTTTTGGACTTATAAGGATGTTTCTTTTACGCAATTCGGTACTATTTGTGTAGTTTGGCGTTTTATGTAATTTGTCGAAATTGGTTTATCAGCATTTCATTAATAAAGCATTACTATGTATATTAAAACGATTTAAATTTGCGTTTAAATTTTATTTTGGAATTGCAGTGCATTTCATAAATATTTTACACATGTTTTATTTTCATATTTTATATTATGCATATCCATGATGGGTAAGTATTACAGGGGCCCCCAACGACTAGTTTTTTTATCAAGATAAAACTCTCAATGAAATTTCATACTATTATTGACCATTCTAATTAAAACATATATAATTTTAGGGAATGGCTTTCCCGTGCGAAATCTTCTGAAGGACAATAACGAAACAAGATCTCTTCTGCTGAAGCAAAATATATCGGCTGAAGATATCGACATTTTATTTAATTCATCGATTCAGCTACCACAAGTAAGTAATTTTAAATTTTTTATTATTTTCACCTGCTTTAGAATTAAACAAACAGTGCTTAGTTGCCCCAGTTATTCTCTGTTTTAAGTGAATACTTAAAAATTAATCGGAATCCACAGAAGCTTACAAATATCAAGCTCATGACAAATATCATGTTAATTTTTTTGAATGTATGAGATTTTATTATGAAAAATACTTTATTATGAAAAAAATATACAATCAAAATATATAATTTTTTTTCGAAGGCGAAGTTTTTTTTTGGATTTTGGATTCTTTAAATTTTTTAGAGTTCAAATGTTTATTTTCTTAGAAATTAAGCCCTGAAAACAAATGGATAACTAGTCAAATGTGGCTATCGCAGATGTATAAGATAATATACATTTTAATATTTTAAATTTTGATAAGACAGCGTCAGCATTAAATGATAATCTATGCCCATCAAGAGGATTCCAAAAGTATAGGCTCATTGAATTGTGTGCATTTAAAAAGTATAAGCATCGCATATATGAAACAAATAATTGAATTTCGGCACCAACCCTTAAATACCTGCAACCAGAATTCCCTTTCCAAAGACTACAGGAGCGACACCTGTTGGGCAGGGCAGTATACACCAAAGTCTATTACGGACTTATTTATGTGAAAAAATGCAGCTCTGTAGTATCATTTGTTATGCGATTTATGCTAAAACCCAATAAACTACAACATTTGCTAGCATGTAAAACAATCTGAAATTTCATGAAAATCCGTGCATTACTTTTTAGAATAGAGCTATTGCGAAATAAAAAAAGAGCATACCAGCGCCACCTGTTGTACGATTTACACCAGAGTCGAAAAACGGATTTTATAAGTTTTCACGAATCAAATACTTTCTTCTTGCAAAGTTAGATGAAATTAAAAATATGATATTTCACTATAAAACAAAACAAATATTTTTTAATGTAAGGAAATATAGTATAACCACAAATGAAAATATGCAATAAATTATCCGAATTACTCACGACTCTGAAAAGCGTTTTTTAGGTGCGTTCGTAATTATGTAAATACGTAGCATCTATAGCCGTCGTTCAAACCGCCCGTCTGTTCGTCCGCATATAACAACACAAGAACTATTCAACCGAATCGTTTTAAATTAAAAATGTGTAATTTTTGCGTAATTTTGTCCGAGTCGTTTCAAATTTTATAATCAAAAGTATTCCGTTACATTACGGCTAATGGGAAAAAATACATTCAAGTGCATTTTAATAATGTTACACTCTTTCAAACGTAATAAAAGGATATGCATCTGTGAAGTATGTACTAAAATGTACATTCTGTACAATGTTTGGTGCAAAGAATATTTGTTATTGATTTACAGGCTACACGATAGTATTACATTGCGTAATTGTATAAAGAGAAACATTGTCTAAGGTGCATTTTAATAATATTAAACTATTTCACATTTTCGGAAATTAATATCTCGCTCGTTGATTGCAACAGTGACACAAGTCAAAAAATACGAATTTTGAGTTAATGCGCTCTCCAGCATTGCATATTGGTATTCTTCCAAGCAGCAACGGCGGCATATCTTGTAGTCCAGTATTTCACCAACAGATGACAGTTGTCTTCCTTACTTTCATTACAAGGCAAAACTTCAAACCCATTAATCTCAGAACCTGATTTTTGGATTTATGCCACTATTGCAGCTTTACGAGCGATATGTTGTTGAAGTTTACTACAAACTACTTCCTAAATTGGCAGAAATCAGATAGTATTTACAAGGACAAACACAAGTTTTCGGATAATATACTGTATACGAAGTACTGCTTACTATTACACCAAGATCAGATTATTTAAAAAACTTCTTTATAGTACTCTTTTGCTTCGTTTGACGTGCAATTTTCGACTTGTTTATATATAGAATCCTTTGAAATCAATATATCTTCGAGATTTAGAGAAGTATATGTAAGGATAGAATTTCTTTTGCTGCTACTGATTTTCGGAAAAGTTTTATTGAATTTTTATAGTGCATTAATCAATTTTCTCAATTCGGAGTATCTGTTTTTCGGATGCTATAAAATCCCCAATAAAAATTTTCAGCTGCGTTAATTCAATTTAAACTTGATAGTGTAAGAAGATAATATTAATGTGAATGTGAATGTAAATGTAAATGCTGTTAATTTATCATGTCTGCTTGAAAATTAATTTCACGAACATAACAATGTTTATTTGAGAATGGATGGCATCCGAAAAATCTATACTTCCGAAGGAAAATAAAATTGATTGATACAGGACTACTTGGAGACATTTCCGAATATCAGTGGTATCAAAATAAACTTAGTTTTTACAAGTGTTTCATCAAATCTAGAAAATATATTGGTTTCTGGGGTTTTCAAAGATAATGAAAGCTTTTGGGAATCGTGAGTATTTCGGAAGAAATTATTATATATTCTCGTGTGTGGTTATAAAATGTTTTCTTAGATTAATCCTTTGAAGGGCAAAGTACTTATATCTGTATCATGTTAAAATAATTGAAAGACACCAGAATTTGCAAGAAATTTTTTTTCTGAATAAATAAAAGTATATTTTTGCATACTCAATAAAAATGAAATTTCGATCCAAAAATTCTGTTTTCAATGTAGCAATTTAGGATTAAAATTACGTGATATACAACTAATTACCATCGTTGCATCACCGTCCTTCAAGGTATTGACAAACGTCAGTTCCTTTTTTTACTATGTACTTTGAAAAGTGATAAAAAGTTTTTCATGCTATTTTTGCGTGAAACATTGAAAATTTTCAATAATGTCGAATTTATGACAAATCTTCTATTGTTTTTTTAATGTTTTACATTCGAATGCGTTTTATCCTCCATACGCTGAGTGTGGAGGAATTTGCATGTAATTTCTATGTGTAATTTCATTATATTTAAATCAAATGAACATTTCCAAGTCTGTTTTTCCCCAAAGCGTGTGTTAATCTCTTGCACGCAGGGAATATTGCATAACACACGGAAACTAAGTATTTGACTAAGTATTAATTAATTTTTAAAGCAGTTTTAACTTAAGGGCAGACTTGTCTATATAATAGGCTGAAAAAAAGTGTATTTTAATTTTTTTTCTACAGTTAGAATGTGGATTTAATTACAGGTTCTTTACATGTTATTTGTTATTATTTGAGGAGCATTTAAAAAATTAATAAAAGATTAATAAATTATGTATAAAAATTACTTTAAAACATCAAAGTAACACATTATTTGCTATAGGTGATAAACATAAATTTTAAGAGGCAAAAAATACCTTTATTTATTCACATTTTTACACGTTTTATTACATCTGACAGTAATATTCTCAAGAAATAAAATGTAAAATATTTTTAGAAAAAAAAATTAAATTGAAAAACTAGCAAACAAAAGAAACACGAACTAAAGCATCGTGAAATTGTGTGCAATATTAAAAATCGAAATTTACGAACGCTAATTATTTTATATTATTCTTTCAATATTCTGTATAGCATCTCATTTCCGAATTTAAGGAAGTTCCATGAAGAATGAATCATTGCATATATTTTCGCTGCGTAAGAAGATTTCTTATTGATTCTCGGATAATAGACGGCAAATAAAATCGTGATGGATAAATCATTCGACTATTTTAAAAATTAATTTTTAAAGGTCCTCATATATAGTGTGAAAAGAACTGTGGATTTTAAATGGTATTTGATGTCTCCTATGTCTTCTTTGATCTTAGTTTTCGAATTTCTGTTTGATATATTATGTGGTAATGTATAGGATTACACATAGGAATGACAAACAGAAAGCTCAAAACTGGGATCAAAGGAGAAACTAACCGTACCTTGGAGATATGATTAAAAGAACACCGAAAAGTTTTTATTTAAACAAACTGAAGCTCTAAAATTGTAATCCACATCATAGAAATCAGTCATTTTCAAGATTTTGAGATATCCAAGGTCGTTAAATCAAATTGCAACAATGTATTGTCCGGGAGTTTCTAGAGTGGTTTACCACCCAGTGAAGCTAGCTCACTTCCAGCTGAATATACCATCTTAAACTGACTCATACTCACTTCCATATTTAATTGTTTGCAACACCTATTTTAAATTAGATAATATATATATTGTGAATTTCTATTTATTTATATTACTTATGAGGATCTTCAAACAAGTTCAAAACGTTTAAAGTGCCATATGTGTCACGTTGCAACCCAATACGTTATTTATCAATATGTAATAAAGTAATGATTAATATTAAAACATTAACAAATTTATCAAAAAGCTATTAATGAAATGTGTAACAGTGGCATATTTTGTTTCGGTGAACTAAAATACGCACATTGCTATCTTCCGTTTTTACTCTCCATTTTGAATTCTAACGTTTCAACTTTCTACAATGCGATGCCGATAAAGTTGCCGCATATATTGAAGGAAACTATATAAGTTTGTGTTGTTAAAAATTTATTATTTTTTAGTCTTTTTTTTATGAATATCTAATAATGTTTTTCATCATGCTCTTCAATTAAATATTATGAGAAAAGGGATCGTACACGATAACTTACGAACACGCTGTATGGTATATTAGTTGATTTGGGAAATAATATTAGTATGCACTGTTGATAGTATGTTTTTAATTTTTTTTTATTTAAATTTCGTTCATCTGACAAAACCTTATACGTCTCTGTCACAGAAACCATACACAAAAACTGTATAATTCAAAGACTTGAAATTTTATATACTTATATCTGAATACCTCGTATCACACAATATGAATAATAAAAATTTGAAAAAAGACTATTATTTTAATTAAATTATATCTTTCAGTGTCATGCGTTCATTTTTTCAAAATAAATTTTAAGACAGAAACTTAATTTTAACATTTTCCGTGTAGATATCATAGCTTGGAGGCAAAGCGTCTCACTAGAGAACAGAAGAATCTTAGTTCCAGCCCAAATGTTGGCTGTTGAAATTTTCGTATTAAAATGGATTGAATTAAAAGAAATTTCGTAATTTTTTTTGTCAATTTAAGGGTTTATAATAGTTTTTTTATTACTGACATTCACAGCATTTTTTTAAATTCAATTTTCTTTCAATTTTAAAAAAACTATTGAGATTTATTAATGATTCAGCATTTTAAATTTTCGCTTCAACAATTTGTTTTGTTTTTGAAATTTAAGATTTTATTTATATCTTCGGTAAATTTTTTATAGTTCGAATTTTCAAAAAATTGGAATTTTAGATTGTGTTTAAATAATTTGATTTGAATATATATATATATTTTTTTATCTTGATTGAAATAAATAACTTACTTTGATAATTATTTTAAAATTAAATTTGTTGGTGCTACCATGTATGTAAAAATTTAATAATTATAAATTAACAATTTGGATTTATTAATTAAAGTTGTTTTGAAAAAAATATTAAACGAAACCCTCTGTGCGATCTGTGATCATACTTATCCACTTCTTTATTGTTTTATTGTTGCATGGTAAGTTGCTTTACCAATAAGCATTTGTAAAAAAAAAAAAAAAAAAAAAAAAAAAAAAAAAAATACATTAAGATATTGAAAATGCCTTCAATATATTTATTTATATTCACATATTTTCAGATACTGGAAATTCTGAATGAAAAGACGTTCTGTGATGTTGTGCAAGAAACTCAATCTGGCAACATAAATGTTTTTGAAAAATTGAGGACGTCTATATGCCATGCTTCAGATAGTCAGAGAAAAGAGTTTTTTCTTCAATTGAAAAATCACCTCAATGTGAAAAACATAGTGCAAACGGTAAAACATATTGTAATATTAGATTAGATTTTTTATATGCTATTTAAAAGTTTGATACTTCATTTAGTAAGAATTTAATTAGTCTAGCATTTCATTTATTAAATCAAGATAACATTCAAATTTTAGGTTAAAAATCTTGGATAATTTTTTCAAACATTTTTCCATTCTTTATGTTTTATTTCAAGATATTTCAATTAAAATTTAGCATTTCATGTTTTAAATTGATATACTTTAAAGATTTACACTAAAAATGCTGGTTAATATTGAAAATTATGTTTAATTTAGTCAGATTTAAGTTTTGTATTTAATTTATTAAATCTATGCGCATTAAAAATTAAGATTAAAATTTTTGGACTATTGACGTATTTGTTTTAATGAGCTTTTAATGAGTTTATCCTTTTATTTATCAAATTTATACAATTAAAAGATTTATATAGAAATTTTGGATATTAGTAAAAAAATTCGGTGCTTTATTTAATACAATTCTAATTAAAATTTTGTATTTCATTTATTAAATACATAGTGAAGATTTTATTTCGAATTTTTGGGTAGTATTAAAACGTTTGATACTCTAATTAATAAGAAATAATTAGATAATATCATTTAATTTATTAGGTTACGCTGAAAATTTAGGTAACACTGTTTTGATACTTTTTGAAAGTATGATTTTCTTTAAAAAATTTGAATGCTATTCAAAAGTTTGTTATTCTATTTAATAGGATTTTAATTAGAGTTTAGTAATTCAGTTTTTAAGCCTTATGCATTGAAAATTTAGATTTTTCAGAAAAATTTCACATTTTTGATGTTTTATTTAATAAGATTATAATTAAAGTTTATCTTGTTATTTATTAAATCTATGTTATCTGTGACAATACAACTAAAAATTCGCAAAAAATTATATATTTTATTTATATTTTGGAGTGCCCAATAGCAGGATTAAAACGTTTTTAATTATTATGTTTAAATTGTTATGAAAATATCCTTTTTTACCGAAGTTTGATATATACCGAAGTTTTTCTTTATTACTGAATTTTGATGTGCTTTTAATAAGATTACAATTAAAGTTTAACTTTGCATTTATTAAATCTATATTATCTGCGACAATGCGAATAAAAGTTACCAGAAAGTGATAGATTTGATTTATGTTTTAGAGGGCCCAAAATCAAGCTTAAAACTTTTTGATAATTATTTATAAATTGCTATGAAAATATACTTTTAGCGATAAATTTAACATTTTATAATTTTTTTTTTCAGATGGGGATAGCCATGTCGGAACTTGGACGATTGGATATCAGCGAAATATTAAAAAACATCGGTGGATTGCTAAGTAGTGTACAGTCTTCAGATATTATTTCCACGGATATTTTATCAGTGATGTCCACTGTACTAGGTCAGATAAGATTTGAAAATGTCGATACTGAAATGTAAGTCACGAATTATTTTTCTTTGTTGATAAATTTTAGTTAGTTGAAATAGGTCGAGCTGTCCTAGTGATATATATTCTAATTATAGTATGACAAATATGAATGTAGATAAAATAAATACCTAAAGAATTTCAGAATGTGACACCGGACTTTAAAATATATAGTGATTTTTACTGCACTTTATGTTGTAATTTTTTAAACTACAATGTGAATTCAAGCGTTAATGCTGTGAAAGCGAATTCGAGCAATGATTGAAATGAAAATCACATTTTTTCTGTCACGTGCATCATGAAGCCTACACTGTAAAAATAAGGGTCGATCTACTAAAAAAATTTTAGTTTCTCTCAGTGATCCTTGCAATTACTAAAAAAATTTCTGTAATCTTACACAGTTACAAGAGAATCTGTAAGAATTACTAGAAAAAAGCTAGCAATGAATAGAGTTAAAAGTTTTATATTTTTAATAGCTATTACAAAAACTCACTTGGTGTGGCCGTGATAGCCTAGTGGTCATAGCACCGAACTCCTGGCTGAAAGGTCCCGGGTTCCATGCTCGATACCACCAAAGACGCACCGAGTGTATGCATAGTAAGTACTTGTTAAATAAAGGGGTTATGAAAAACCTGGCGTAGCAGTTACCATGGGTAATGATCTGTGGATTTTCCCTCCCCTTCAGAAACATATCAAAATTGAGCAGGTGGCAGTGTTTGATGCTGACATCTATTGAGGCTTTGCCGAAAATCTTCCGCTGCAGAAGTCTGTTTTCTTACCCACTGGATGCAGTTCAAAGAAAGCTCCTGCCCTTCGGGCACACGTCAACAACAAAACTCATTTGGTGATTCCCGTTAAAATGTTTTAAGTTAGTTATACGAAAAATTTATTTATACAGTTTACAAAATAAATGTTTGTTTTACTTGCTAAAATTGCGTTTGGAATAGTTACTAAGAATCTGTGAGCAATGGTTACTAAAAATAATTTTGGAGCTGTTACTAAAATTTGCTTGGTGGTTCATACTAAAAAATTTTAAGTTAGTTATACAAAAAATTCTTTTGTTCAGTTTACAAAAGAAATGTTTGTTTCACTTGCAAAAAAAAGTTTGGAATGGTTACTATTTGTACTGTGAGTAATGATTACTAAAAACTTCTGTGGAATACAAATTTACTAAAAAATTTTTAGTAACCTCATGAATTTTTTTTTACAGTGTATAACAACACAATTTTTCGTAGGTTTCAGAAATTTTACAGTAAATTTGCTGGCAGCCGGGGTACTAGCACCTCCTGTTGTAAAATGTAACGATTTCTTATGTAATTTATGTTGTAATTTTGCAAGCATTGATCTTGAAAAGTCGAATTCAAACACCAATGCAGTGAATTCAACCAACAAGTAAGTAAAATTTTAATTATATCTATCACGTGAACAACGCAGTCAAAAGCAACACGATTTTTCCGACACTTGAGAAATTTTACAGTACTCGTGGAAGCAGCACCTTACAAATTTTAAAATAGCTATGTTGGAAGCCGGGGTGCCAGCATATTTTATTGCAAAATTCTGAATTTCTCTTACAGTGCGGCCGAATTTTGAAGAATATCGATGGCTTACTTAGACTCTGCTCAAGATTAAAAAGAAAATCTAGAATAACTTTTCTCCTTTTTTCCGAATCACATACAATATTGTGATTTAAAGTTAGGGAAAGGGTAGAGAACTGAAAAATTCGAATTATACAAATATTTTTCTTTTAAAATTATATTTATACAGATATTTTTCTTTTAAGCTTATATTTTTGAACCATCTTATTTTTTAAATAGAACATTTAAATCACACTCTGAACTCTTTTATGTTCTATTTGTTATGGATATCGTTATAAAACATTTAAAAATACCACATCAAATTGTAGTAAATTTTTATGCTTTAAACAAATCAGATAACTTATTATTACATGCCATATTAGATGTATCAAATGTGAAACAACTAATTTTTAAACGACTAGATTAATTTTAACTCATTTATTCCAAATTTTATATAAACCATGTGTGGTGTAAATTTTCAACTGGCCGAAAAATATGCGAGCCAGGATTCGAACCACGGATCGCTTCCCTGACGCCGCTAATACTCTACGAACTGAGCTTTCCCGAACGAATCTGGTGGACTTTTTTCATCCAAATAACCTTATTGATCATAGCATCTGGTCAGGTATATGAATTAGCTCAACAGAACAAATCGCAGTAATGGAACTCCACTGAACACTGGATGCGTAATTACATTATATTTATTTATTTTAAATATAATTATTCAAATCGGTAAATAAATCATATGAGTTTTAAATTTCCAACTGGACATAGAATGTATGGATCTGAAGTCGAACCACCGATCTCTTGGCTGAAGCTGCCAATGCTCTGATAGACGAATCTATCCCGAATGAATATATACTTAACTAAATTTAATCATTATTGCATGTATTCTGATATATAAATCAGTTCAACAGAATAAATCGAAAGTAATGGTATCCTAATGCTGGGTACGTAACTACACTAAATTAATTTTAACATATTATTCTAATTTGTAAATATATCATATGAGATGTAAATTTGCAACTGGGTGAAAAATGTCCGGATCTGGATTCGAACCAGGGATCTTTTGGCTGAAGCTGCCAATGCTTTGATAGACGAATCTTTTCCGAACGAATCTGGAGGACTTAATTCACTTAGTTAGCCATATTAATCTTAGCATCAGGGCTGACATATGAATCAGTTCGACAGAATAATACGCAGGGAATGGAACCCATAAAACGCTTGATACGTAAATAAACTAGATTATTTTCAACACAAGTGTTCTAATCAGTTAATAAATCATATGAGATGTAAATTTCCGACTGCGCAAAAAATGTCCGCTCCAGTATTCAAACCAGAAATCTCTTGACTGATGCTGCCAATTGACTACTTCAGCCAAGATATCCCTGATTCGAATCGTGGTCCGCATGCTCAAAAATCTTTGGTACTTACGTATTAACGCCACCGCAGTAGAAGTTGCGCTAATGAACCAATAAAAAGCAATCTTGTTGTTCACACGCACACAAAAATGGCATCAAAAATGAGAATAAAAACACTAAAACACTAAAATACAAAAAAACGCTAAAAATGGCGGCAAAAATCAGCAAACAACAAGGAATTCAAAAGATAACTGCGTGCGTATGCAAACAACACGATAGCTCTTTATTGGTCTTTTAGCACAACTTCTGCTACGGTGGCGTTAATACGTAAGTGCCAAATCTTTCTTCATATCACGGAAATTTTTATGGTAGCAGTGCTACATGGAGTTTACCGTTAATTGAGGAACATCCTTTACTTTTTTCTCCGTTACAGGAGGCAAAATATACGTCAATTGAAATATGTGGATTAAACAAAAGTATGTTATGAGTATACTCCCCGTTAGTAAAATCCATCCTTAATTCTTAAATACGTCTGCATTAATGTACGATAAAAATAAGAGTTATAACTATTTTAAAGTAGATTACTGGATCTAAAATATGAATATTATATTTTTATTTGAAAATATTTTTTGAGCAAAATCGATTCTTTTTTCATTTAATATTTTAATTGATATATCTATGTTAAATATGTATGTGGAATATATTTTAAATGCAATTATATATACACTGTTAAAAATAAATCTGTGAATTCCAGGTGAAACTACCGGCAGCAATGTAGCCGAACTTTTACCGTTCCGTTAGTAGATTTTCCGTTGTGGGAAATACAAGAAAGGAAAACTCCGGTGTAAGAATCAGTAACTTTCCGTTACAAAGTTTGATTTATAATAGTAATAATTTTTTAAAATGATTTACCGATTCATCTTCAAAGAATTCGAAATCACCGAGGGATTTTAAGCTGCTATGTTATTTTACTTAATTGTTATTTTGGACAAATTAATACACGCCATCCTCAGGACCGAACTCGGGACCTTCAGATTGCGGAACAAATTCTTACGAACTGAGCCAAAGTTGCTGATGCTAAACGGTACAAAGTATGTCTTTTATGAGTTAGTGGGAAAATCTGTTGTGCTTTTTAAAGATTTCCTTTCAAATTTATTCCTTAGAAGGTTTGTAAACGGATTATTTTAGACTGATGCATAATACTTATTATTTTTTAAAATCATTTTTAATTTTTTAAATAGTTTAAATTTTAAAAAAATCACTGTTTGAAACCACTGTTTTTTTTTAATAAAAATTTTTTTATTAACAATTTTTTTTTACAATATATATATATATAGAGAGAGAGAGAGACTTTTTTTTTTTTTTGAAATTGTCGTACACTATTTATTTCTTTATTTATTTATTTTTCAGCTAATAAATTAAAAGATTTTTAATAAGAAAAAAAGAGAAAAATAAACAGAAAAATGTAATTTAAAAGGAATTTTTATATTTCATTATTCCATGGCGCCAGTGGGACTCGAACCCACAATCTGCACTCGCAGGCGATTAGCGGTGTAGTGCCTTGACCACTCGGCCATGGAGCTCCCCACACAACGGAGTGTCTCCGTTTTTTTGTTTTTATTTCCATCCGTTTCATTTTTTTCAGGAAATATGATGGAACTTTGTGATTTGTAACGGAAAATACCCTTTAGTTGTTAAAAGGGAGTTTTTCTGTGAAATTCAGGAGAAAAATGTTCGTGAATTTCAGAATTTTTTTAACAGTGTACATATATATATATGAAAGAAAACTATGAGTTCATTTAAATGAATGTGAAAATTAATTTTTTTTTTGTATACCAATGAACAAGGTTTTGCATATTTTTAATAAATAAATTCTTTGTACTTATATTTTTGGTGCAATTAATCAGTACATATTTATGAGAAAATTAATTGTTATATATTTTAAAATTCGAAAATGTCTCTTTTTGTTGTTGTTGTTTCTTTCTTTCTTTGTTAGTAAAAAAACATATTATAAAAAATTTGGTTTTTCCTTTAAAAAATAATTTCGAATTTTAGTGTTAATATAGCCAATATACATGCACGCAAGGAATAAATGTAATTTTACCATTTTTTCAGACTTTCGGGAAGAATTCACGAATGAAACATGCTTTTTTAGGAGTACGGAAATTATTTGTTAAAAAAGATGAGGAATTATTTAGTGCATACAGATGAGTTTTTCTGGCAGTATGAGGGCAGTTTTCGCCCAGTTGGAAATTTACATCTCAATTATTAAATGCTTATAGAAAGTATTAAATAATTAATGGCTAAACATGTCTTTGATTTTTTTTTTGTTGTATATGTTTTCTTTCATGATAAAATGCTGAACAACTGAATAATAGGTAAATTTATTTTCAGCGTATCTTATCTCGTAAGTGATTTGGAACCACTTTATCGTCAAAGTCAATGGGCAGGTCTCATTAGTATTTTAAAAGATATCAAATTTCCAAGAGCGGAATCCAGGATAGACAGATATCAAGGTAATTTCATTAAACGTATATTATATTTTAAAAAGCAAAATCTGTTTGGCATAAGGATAATGTCTGTATTGCCAGCTGCATTGGAAATAATAAAAAAAATATTATATCTTTATGGATAAATATGGATGCAATGCAAGAAATTATAATTTTTTTTTAATATCGCAAGAACGTTTAATAAATGTCTGTGTTAATTTGCGACTATCCATGATTTCGAATATCTTTGTTCAATCTTCTTGAATCATTTGACGACTAAGTTTGAAAACTGCTATATCGTAAAAATATCTGCGAGTATATGCAAAAGAGTACACAATAGTATTACTTGAAAAACAGAAGGTATATGGAACTTCTTTAAAAAACCCATACGGTTTAAGGATATCCCATACTATAACCTCCGTGAACTATACCCCTGGAAAGCAAATAGGTTCTGAGGTTTTAAAAAAATATTTGAAAGAAAAATGTCTCTTTGTTGCCTGTATACCGGGTGATCTAAAAGTCAGGACGAACTTTCAAAAAGAATAATTCGAAAACAAATCAAGATACAAATATACGGTTTGCAACAAACGGATGGAAAAGAAACCGGGTTTTGTGTGGCAACGAAAAAATAGTTCTTTTAGTGACCAACAGATGGCAATGTCGGATTTCTGATGTTGGATTATGCAAAGCAACAAACGATATAAAAGGTTATATCTGCAGCAGATAATGGTAGTCGAAGCTTGTAGCATCGGAATGCTGTCCAAAGTTGAGAAAGCCCTTTTAGTTAAACTTTACTATAAAAATTGGAAAATTGCCATTGCGGCATTTCGAGCATATCACTACATGAAGAATATACGAGTTAGAAAAGGACAAAAATGTCTTCTGCATTGAACAAAATGATGAAGCAATGTGAAGTTACAGGTTATTTGGCATCACGTCAAAGAAGGGGACGGCCCTCAAGAGCCGCTGCTATTGCCACGGAAGTGGAGCAGACGGTACAATCCATGTCGACTATTTCTGCACATAGGGAGTGCAGTAGCCGACAAGTTTCGAGGAAGACAGGAATGTCGTGCGGAAATGTCTAGAGAGCACTACATATAACTTTGCAAAGATATCCCTACAAGTTACAACATAACCAAGAACAGAAACCTCCTGACGTATTCTTGCCGAGAATTTGCGAATTCGGTATTCAATAAGATGGAAGACTAGCACGTCTGGCTTTATACTGTTCTTTGGACAAATGAAGCGCATTTCACACTCTCTGGCTGTTTTAACACCCACAATTGTCGTGGACCACAGAAAATCCACATGCATTTGTTGAGGTATCCTTGCAACAGCCTAAAGTAAGTCTGTTGTGGCTTCACTGCTGATATCATAATTGTCCATTTTTTCCGAGGAAGTCACACAGATAGATTTCAGAGCAGTTTTTGTCACTGGTCAGCGGTATGTAGCAATGTTACATAACAACATTATTCCTGAACTGTAAGCGCGACAAGCACTTTAAACAGTCTCCTTTATACAAGATGGAGCACCACCTCATATTGCTCTGCCTGTGCAACGCCTGCTACCCTCAACATTTGATGAGGATCGCATTATCAGTCGCTACTTTAATCACGCATGGTCTCCAAGATCTCCCGATCTGACACCCTGTGACTTTTGGCTGAGGAGATTCTTGTAATCAAAAGTGTACCTGCGACCAACCGGCATCACTAGCAGCACTGAAAGATGACATCCGCCAAAATTTGTCTGCCATAATGTAAGAAATCCTACTAAATTCTGTGAAAGGTGTGGTGCCTCGTCTCACAGCTGTACCTCTGAATGATGGACAGCACATTTAACATTTACTGTAGTACTATTAACTGTAATTAAGCTGTCTTGTAACTTGTCAACATTTTTTCATTTGTAAATCATCTTTTGTTGCAATAAAACACTATAGCGCCATCTGTTTGTCGTTAACAAAACTATTTTTTTTCGTTGCCACAGAAAACCCGCTTTCTTTTTCATCCGTTTGGTGAAAACAGTATCTTGATTACTTTTCGAATTATTCATTTTTAAAGTTCGTCCTGACCTTTGGATCACCCGGTATTTCAGAAGAGATATTTCATTTAATTTTCAAAAAATAAAAATAAACCAATAAAGTTTTTGCTAAACGATAAGGAATCTGAAAATAAATGAAAGAGTTCTGTTTTGAAACCCTGTCTAAAATCCTAACGTTTTCAGTTAATTTCCGTAAAAGTTTCTCCAATTTTACTAATGGGCATATTATGGGCATATTTCTAATGGGCAGAGAGAAAATTTTCTCTCTGAAAAAATTTCCATGTATTAATATATTCATCGATGCTGGTTCTATTTGAGTTCTGTGTTTGCCCCAGATTGGTGGCTTACAGAATATATCCCATCTTGTGATGCGAATGTAGCCTTGCCAATAGGCAATAGTGAGAAAGTTCCAGGCTGTTTGTCGTTCCATGTGGTTTAGTCAGTAGAACGTCAGTGCGCTGTACTGATGGCCCGGGTTCGATTCCCGGCATGGAATCTTTTTCACTATGTTGGCATTAACGCCTATAAGAAATTAAAAGAATTTGAAATTTGATTTTTACTTGAAATGTTGTATTTAAGGCGTATTTTCTCTCTGGAAAAATTTCCATGTATTAATATATTCATCGATGCTGGTTCTACTTGAGTTCAGTGTTTGCCCCAGATCGGTGGCTCACAGAATATATCCCATCTTGTGCTGCGAATGTAGCCTTGCCAATAGGCAATAGTGCGAAAGTTCCAGGCTGGTTGTCGTTTCATGTGGTTTAGTCGGTAGAACGTCAGTGCGTTATACTGATGGCCCGGGTTCGATTCCCGGCATGGAAATTTTTTCACTATGTTGGTATAAACGCCTATAAGCAATTAAAAGAAGTTGAAATTTGATTTTTACTTGAAATATTAATATAAGTTGTTAACGTATTTCATTAGCAGCTATTTCTAAAACTTGACATAGTATAAAATACATAGCCCCACACTTTTCGTATTAATTTTTACATGACCTTCCATAACTGTTGGATAACTTCTGAATAATTAAAAATTATTCTAAATTTTATTTTTCGATCTGCTATAAAAGCGTGTTTTTTGGTTATTTTAAACAATTATTTATTTTATTTTTAGAATTTATTTTTGTTTTTTGTTTTGAGTGATATACAAAACTGGTTACATTTATTTTTCGCATTTTACTTATGTTGATTCAAAGAGATCTATCATTTTATATCAATAACATTTAAAAGAAATAGCTACTATTTAAAAAGTATTTTATAATAATTTTGTTACATAATGCATTCAAGAGTAGTAAAGTGCTGTTGCACTTACCCTGAACGCAGGAGGGGGGGGGGGGAGCAGATAGAATTTTTTATCAGCAAAACAAGTGGGCAACACTCTTTTTCTTTTATTCATTAATAAATACAGGCTTTCTTTCAAATATACTTCACGTAAGATTTCTCGAGCCGTGATTATCTATGCATACACATAAGAAGAAAAATAGAGATGTGAAACATTGGGAGTATTCCACATTTTGAAATTAAATAATCTTATAATAATTTAATTATTTGAATAATAATTTTTTATTTTCATAAAAAATAGATAAAAGACTTAAAAAAGATATTTTTTTTGATCCAATGACCATGTTACAAATAAAAAGAGAAAATTTTGATTAGATCAAAAATAAAAAAATATCGATACAAAAGACACCCCCCCCCTTCTCCGAGAGATATCTTACGATATCATATGCTAGACACCCCCTTTCCACTAAAGTGATAACATTATGTATTATCGTAGGTACATATACATACATTAAGACAGACATAAACACAATTAATACAACAACCCAACATGGAGTGAAAAATTAGTCGGGGCCAGGAATCGAACCTGGGTCGACAGCGTACCGTGCTGTTGTTTTTCCATCTAAGCTACCCCGGTAATTTCTCACTAATAAACCATGTTAGGGTTTATTAGTGTAGGTATTAGGGTAGAGAAATTACCGGGCTAGGACTTCGACCGAGGTAGCTTAGATGGAAAAGCAACAGCACGGTACGCTGTCGAACCAGGTTCGATTCCTGGCCTCGACTAATTTTTCACTCCATGTTGGGTTGTTGTATTAATTGTGTTTACGTCTGTCTTAATGTATGTATATGTACCTTGGATAATTTAATTAAATTCAGACGTTAATTACTATGTTTTTAAACATTATGTATGCACAACCCCTTACCATTAATACTGGAAAACGTCATACTGGACAACATGAAGTTTTAATTTTTTAAAACATCTCTTCTGTATAATGTTGAAATTTGTCATATCGAACACTTAATTTACAATTTTTTAAATGCATTCTGAATCTTATTTAATTTTTAATATTTATCTTTTGCAGCCGATGAACCATTAGACTCACCTAGTGAATGGCATATATGGAAGGAAAAGCATAAGGTGTGCGACTACTTGAATTTGGTTTTACAATTAATATTTATTATTTTGAAGTAATGTCTAACCTAATGTGTTTATTTAAAATTTATTGTGCTACATTTTCCGGATTTTTAAGAAGAGAAGAAACGTGAGTTATTGTCATTAAAATATTTTTGTTTGTAAAATGAATGTAAAAAGAAATCATGCACTAGCATGTAAAAACTTTGGCAAAGGATGTGGTTTTTCAAAAATGTGATTTTAAAATTACAGCAATGTTTTCTACTCAGTCAATTTGTCGGATGACAGATGATTTGTACTTAGTATGTGTTGCCATTTCACCATGAATTGACTTACGCCAAAATATAAAACGTGAAAATTGTGCTAACACTATCAGTTAATTGCGGCAGGCATTTGGTGAACGCATAATTTTGTATAATGGACTGTGCACTGGCTTCCATGATCATGGGATCTCACTCGAATGGATTATTTTCTGTGAGGATATGAAAAGTCGCTGGTCTGCGCCAATAAACCACTGAAACATGTTTGATTTTAACTAAATTTAGCTTAAATGTCATGCATGATATTTTGGCGGTATTAATAAATACTTTTTAATTAAAATTCTTAATTTAGTTGACGGAAATTGAATAAAAACGTAATTATAGTTAATGTAAGTTTATTTCTAGATTTTTCAAAGTAAGGAATGGACATGATTTTCGCAGTTCTTAGTTTATAAAATAACATCATGTGATTGGGGCAATGAACTGAAGTTTTAAAATTGCATGTTAGTGCAGAACAAGTTGATTTGTAATACGTCGGAATTGATTGTCATATAATAGTGTTTTAATTGTATATTAATTTCTTTTTTATCATAGGTATTTCAACATTCTGGCGAAATTAGGAGGTCTGATTTCATAAATGATTCCTCGAACATCTTGTAAGTTTTTCGTTTTCATTTTTATATCAACAAAATACCTTAGTCATATTTCATTATCAATAAAAAATGTAAATGATCCCAAAGTTAAGAAATTAAGTCAAAGAAATCCAGCTTATTGTTTTGTTGTGTTTAGCATATACACACAAGTGTTGTAATCACAACATATCAAAAATTTGACTTTTTAATTCGTCACACTGTGCTTCTCAAGTGATTATCATTCAATGATTTTACTGCGAAGTCGCTTTTTGATTATTTGCAACTTGTCACAATCTGTGGCATTTAGCCATAACATGAGCTTGCATACCTCTCACCCTCCTGAACACGTGGCGACAATGTCAACAGAGTGTCAATTTAGTTGCGATGCATTCACATTTTGGCTACAGACAGTGGCACCAACTTATATGACATATAATTTGACATCTCCGCCACCCAACCAATTTCAATTGTTTTAATTCAAAACTTATTAGTATTTTTTTGTTTTAATTACTAAATTGGAATTAGATATTATTCACCTTCTGAAAATAATTTTGTTTGAAAAATAGTAAGGATATAAATTAGATTTACAGATACATTGAAATCCCGTAGTTAAACATATAGTTAAATTTCTTATGAAAACAAATTTCTTGCGTATTTTGCCATCTGTTTCGATGTCTTGAATTTATAAAGCATTTGAGTGACTAAAATGTATACTTTTATTGACATTTAATTTGTTCCTTTTTCAAAAGTTAGCATTTCTAATGTTTAAAATAGATATTAATGTATTTATAAGGAACAACTTATAGGAACATGATGCAATAAAATTATTTATAAAATTATAATTTAATTATAATAATTAAAAATTTTGCTCAGAAAAAAAAAATAATAATTTCTAACTACCCTCTTTAGTCATTCGCTCTTCCGCTCTCTCTTTCCTCACACATACACACTTCGGGAAAAATTGTGTTATTTTATTCAAAAATTTTTTAGTCCACCCAATATATTTGAAAAATTGGCGCTACTGTTGTTGTATTAAAGTTGCTGTTTTAAATGTATAAATGTTCTTGGTGAATACATAAGAAAAAAAATTCTTTATGGTCTCAGTCATAGTACATTATTTGGTTCGCACAAAAACATTGATAGCAACTAAGGAAAACTTATAGCTTTTAAGCTGAAAAACAAAGCCCCCCCCCCCAATAAATAAATAAATAAATAAATAAAATAAAATAAAAATTCGTCTACGATTACTTAAAAATTGCTTATGATATTATGTATTTTTTAAATTTCATTCTCGTTGCTCTTTATTATGTAAATTAAATCGTGTGTATTGTTTGAAAATTTCCTTTTTGTGCATTTGTATCTGTTTAATTTAGAGAGTACGTACAGTTTAAAGGTTTCTCTCAGTGCAATTACAATCTACTGTTCAAGTTAGAAAGTATGCATTTATAATGCACTTTTTCACGAAAAACTACAACGAAATTGAGGTTAACATCAAAATTTTTTGGCCCAAACTATCATATACAGGTAGGGATTACAATCCCGGGATCCCGGTGTATTTTTAATCCCGAAGATCCCGGGATTTATCAGAAAAAATCCCGGGATTTTCGGGATTGTCTGATTTTTTTTTTAGTGGAATAATATTCAGCTGAAATTAAAAAAGATATTTATAAACTTTCGCTTTTGAGGAAGAAAAAATCAATTTTCATGAAGTTTATAAATAATTGAAAAAGAATATATCCCCCAAATATTTTTTACAGTATTTCTAAGCGATGAAATCTTTTACAGCTGAAATCTTTTGACTTGCAAACATATGTAACCCACACAGCTATTAATAAGGAAAAATGAAATCATTTGTTTATTTCGATTTTGTTGCGCGTGTAGAAATTATCTTCAATTAGAATCGGGGTTTGTTTTAATTTCCGAAGATGAACAGGGCTTTTTATACTCTGATGAATATATCAATGAACTTATTTAAAAAGTTGGAAAATTAGTAATATTTTTTTAAACGATCTGCAACAAGGAATGAAGTTCTTTAAAAGTATGTTAAATCTGAAAATGAGAAAGAACTTTCCATTCTTTTAGATTGCAAGACTAGATGGAATAGCCAAGTAATTATGCTTGAACGATTATTTCTTGAAAAATAGCATACAACTAGCTTTAATCGATTTAGAGCATGAGGTATGCATTGACGATTCCGATTTTCTACTTATAAACGAAATTGTTTGAAGTCCTCAAACCGATACAAATTACAGTAGAAGCAATCTGTTGTAGGGGTTCTAATTTGTTAACCGCAGACGCAACCTTAAAAGTTCTTTTAAACGAATTGTTGGAGACAAAATCAAAATTTGTTTACAAAATGACAGACGCGCTAAAACTATACATTAGAGAAGGACGACGTATGGAATTATCAGGTGTTTTAAATTACTTGCATAATCCTAAACGAGATGACCTGAGTGCAGAAACATAGCAGTAAGTTTTCTATTCCTAACAAAACTGTTATTAAGAAGCAAGTGAAAGCAATAATTGGAAGGATAAAGAGTGTTGACAATGGAAATTCTGAAGATAGAGAAATAACGCATATTGAGCCCATTGCGAAACGGCAAACGGATAACCAAACATATAAGGAAAACTTACAAGAAATAGAAAAAAGCATGCAAACTGTCGAACTTGAAACACAAAAACACAAGGATTTATCAACACAAATTAGAAATGAGATGTATCTTTTTGAAAATGGAGGAATATGCAGTCATAATTTAGAATTAGCTTATCAATATTTGCTGACAGTTGCTCCCGCGAGTGTAGAATAGAATGAGCATTTTCATCAGCAGAATTTATTGCAAACAAACTTGGAAATCAACTTGCAGAGGATACTTTAGATGCTTTGATATTTCTTAGATCGTATTTTCAAAGGAAAAACGATTAATTTTAAAAAACACTGAGCTATTGAAACTAATCTTCTTTTTTATCTTCGTATGCAATAATTTGTTATGTTATGCAACGTTTTCAAATTTTAACAGCGATCACATATAATTAGAAATTTAAATAATATATCTATTTAATGTTTTATTGTTATGTGTGTGCATGCTTTAAGTACTTTTATTTCTTTATTTTTGCAAGCAAAATAAAAAGCATTATGTAGGGGAAAATCTTGTGTTTTCGATATCCTTAATTTGTAATCTTTAATTATTTGGTTATGAGAATAATTCAAAATTTAATTAGTGATATTAATTATCATTTTATATTGTAAATATTTACCCATTCAAAGGCTTTTCAAATGAAAGAAATTATTTGGAAAATAAAACATATTTTTTTCTTACATTGTCAAACATTAACAACATGTTTGTTTTAATTTCCTATTGTTGTAATTTATCCTATACTTTTTTATTATTAAAGTAATAAATTTTGAACTTGGTATATTTTCATAAGTTAGGCTGTATTTTTGATTTAATTATTTTTTTACAATATTGTGAAATTTAGCTATTGTAAAAATTGGTTATATTACAGAAATTCTAATTTTCATAATCCCGGGATGAAATCTAAACAATCCCGAAATCCCGGGATCGAAAATTAGTCTCGCGATTGTAATCTTTATATACAGGGTATTGAACTTAGACCCATACTTCCAATTGCAAAAATTCATTAAAAAATGTAAACTTTTTGATAAGATAAGTTGCAACTCCATGGGGGGTCTATTTGAAAAAGTACGAAAATTAACTTTTTATACGGCCCCCATAGGACAAAAATTCCAATTAGGAAAACTTTCCTTATCCAGTCCTGAATAATACACAAAAAAGTTGCATCTTCATATCTTCAAAACTCGAAGAGTTATAGCCGTTTCAATAATTCATCAGGTTTTAAGGGATTAGACACAAATGGAAATGTGCGCAATTTAAAAGACAATGTTATTTTAACAGTTCTGGGAAACGTGTAAATAATCTATCTTTTGAGTTGAATTTTGATTTTTTTTCTTTTTTTGTGGTGGTTAGTCATATAATTTGCTAAGGAACACTTTGCTATCACATCTTAAAATTTATCATAAAATTTCTAAAAATTTCATATGATTAGTACTGGTTTAAATGGGATAGTTAAAAATCCTTATAACTCAAAACATTATTTATCAGATTTCTATTTCTTTCCATTTAATTAACGATGAAAATCTGATTTTAGTTCTTTTCGGGATTTTTGTTTTTCAATATTAATTTTAGAGCTATTAAAACTATTCATTAAAAAAATTATATAACTTTAAAAAAATTCTTATTTTCAAAAGTAAATAATTTTAAATTTTTCCCGAAACAAAACTAATGTAAAATAATTAAAAATGACATGTTTCAAGTTTGTACTTTTGTTTTTAGCAATTCTTCACTTTTAATAAGGTCTGCACTGGATGAAATTTTCAATCCCGGTCTCGAACAATCCGTATTAAAACCACTGTCTCTGACTGACCTAATACGTGCATGAAATAAGTAAAATTTGTTTCAATCAAAATTTTTACGAAAACCACATAGATTTTAAAATCAGTTTTATTTTACAAAAATAAATAAAATAAAATAAAATAAAATAAAATAAAATAAAATAAAATAAATAAATAAATAAAATAAAAATTTTAAAATTTATATATTTTTTAAGAATAGTATATTTAAATGCTGAAAAATTAAACACTATAAAAGCAGAAAAAAATCTGCCTATGACGGAATTCTGTCTTAAACAGAAAATGTGTTGATCCGTGTAAAATAAATAGAACAATACTTGAGAAAAAATAAACTCCATTTAACCCTCCTAGGAAGGGCATTTGTCTATTACGTATTTTTTCTTTCGTATGTGATTCCGTCTTAGAAGGTTTTACTGTATAACATTTTTCAAAGTCTCCAATGCACGGGATATGGATTAGCGATATTAAAATATATGTGAAACATTTAGATATAAACAGAGATTTATTGATAAAATAAATATATCACAGCCTTTGGCGTATCTTTAATATTAAAAAGTATAAATATAAAAAACGAAAAGCTATACTAAGTATTTTTGGTCAGAACTGTTCCCCGCGAAACAATTTTTAACTATACTGAAGTAAAAAACTGTGTAGAAATTCAAGGCTGAGCCGAGCTATGATTTAAACTTCTTTCCAGGCTGGTCTGGATTATGATTTTAACATTTTTCCATGCTGGGCAGCGATCCATGCAGACTTCCAGAGCTAACGATCAACATATTTTGAAAACAAAATTTGATTTAAATCAATATGCTGCTTTTTTATGTCCAAATAAGAGGCACGGTCTTGAATCGACATTTAATAAAGACAATTTGTGGACGGTCCCTCATTTCCTTTGAAAATCAGTCAACAATTTATCGTTTACAGGCATGGTAAAGTGGTGTAAGTCACGAATTTCGGAGAATTTTGGATTTTAATAACTCTGTCAGATTTTCAGATACGGAGATGGAATTTTTTTTGTTGAATTTAGGAATGGATAAGGAATAATTTTCTAATTGGGAATTTTGCTCAACGGGGGCCGTATAAAAATTACATTTTTCGTATTTTTTCAAATAGACCCCCCATGGAGTTGCAACTTATCTTATCAGAACTTTCACCTTTTTTTTTTTTATGAATTTTTGCAATTGGAAGTATGGGTCTAGAGGCAATATTTAAGGAGATAGCCTATTGTTTCGATATTTATGACTCACTCTGCATAGTAATTTTGTTGAACAGTAAACTAATCAAAAATTAATTATGTTTTATTATAAAGTATCCATATTAAGTATCGATATTACATAATTTACTTGTTTTATTCAAAATTATAAAAATGATTTTCAGAGACACGGTTTTGGAATTAACTGGAACTATTATGGATGTCATCCGATTGATGCCCCAGCAAAACACAACTAAGGCTCAGGATGCTTTGAAATATTTTACATTTTTGGTGGATGTTTCTGATGGTAAGTATGTCTGAACCCTTTCCGGCGAGGAACAAATCTTTTTGAAATAATGATACTACTAAATTATCCCGTCGACTAAAAAATTATCGCCAACTATAAGATTAAATGCCAATTATGGATGATCGTGAATGTCACATTTAATGACATTAAATACGATTCACGTGTTTAAAATGTCATTAAGTGATTTTTATTTCGACTTTTTATTTGTATTTTTATTAATATTCCTCTAATGGTTTTTTCGTTATTTAAAATAAAAATTATGTCAATATGTATAATTTGGCTTTTAGTTGGGCGATTTGTATAATTTGGCGAAATTGGTCGACAGGATAACAGAGTAGTTCCGAAATAATTACCTTACACCAGAATTTATAAATGAATTTATTAGAAAACAAGAGCTTTCTTAATATTCAGCTAGAGCTTGGCCTAATGCAATGGAATACAAAAATGAGCAACGTTAAAAAGCACCAAATATATTATATAAGCAGCAAACCGGTTTCGGTAGCATCTAGCGTACCGTCGTCAGTGCTAGAGGAGGTAGAAACTTGCTCATATATATAGTAGAGACGGGGATTGAAAGCAACCAATAAGATGCCAGAGGACTGCAAGTAATGGCCAGTAGGAGAACGGACGTGGAAAGGGACCGAAGGGGAGATAAAACGGTCAAAAGGAGCAAAAAATAAATAAAATAAAATAAAATAAAAATAATTACTAAATAGAGGTTTTAATGTAATATTTCCAGCAATTCGACAAAGGGGTGAAAGCGAATTCACAGTTGACAATTTTGTCAAAATTTTTATAAATGAGAAATGCTTCAAGGAAGTTAGGTTCATGAACGGAAGTAGGTTTCGAAATTATTTTCGCTGAACTGAAATCGAAAGTATGGTTCATCTCCCAGCAAGAAACAAGAAATCAATAAATCCTCTATCGCAAAACAATTCTTATATAATATATTTGGTGCTTTTTAACGTTGCTCATTTTTGTATTCCAAGAGCTTTATTATTTTCAAGTATGTTATGTTATAAAAAGAAAACTTTAATTAAATATTCTGGGCGCCAGTAAAATAAAAATTAGGTGTCCTTTTTTAAGGACGTCACCTTCGATGTGTAAATTCATTTGCGCAACTGAAAATGATTAATTGAGAAATGAAAGCATTCTAAAAAATGATTAATCCACCAAAAACACTACTTATAAACAATAATCATAAATTGGAAAATTTCAAGATAAATTATACTTAAAAATATGTATTCAAAATAAATATAAAATTCTAAATGTCTACAGAAAACCTTTATAAGTAAATACAGTAATAATTTTTTGTGCAAATATGCCTTTTAAAGTTGCTGCATTACCGTATTGTATCAGATGTGCTTATAGAATATGTTCAGATGACCAACTTGACAGTGATTTTATTTAAAGAATTGGTTTTAAAGGTTCACATATGGGCAAGATTATTAGACAGTATAATAACCGCTCCTTCAGCCTAGAGCTTTGTTAATGGCTTACATATTAAACACAAAAGTATGCATTATGTTCTCATTATGTATGAAAACTTAAAACAGTTTCTTCAGGAATTCAATGTAAAATTAGTAGCTATACCCCTTCCATACCTAATATAAATTCTCAGTAAAATTATTGATAAAATTCAAAATCACAAAAAAGCAGTAATTTATGAAATTCCAGGTACCCTCGCTTATAACTAAAGATTAGTACGTATCGGTGAAACAAAACGAAAGTTTTCAAAAAGATTTAAAGAACGCAAGAAACACAGTACACAATTAAAACAGAATACAGCCCTCGCAATGTAATATTTTTCAAACGAGGAGAGCAAAGTTAAATTTCATGAGGGTAGCATAATAATTCCTTGCAAAAATCGATATCTTAATAAAAGTTTTAGAGTCAATTGCGATTATTATGCTTGTACAATACATTTGTAACGATCACTTGTCTTATGCCATTCCTAAAAAACTGGCGTAATATGTTATAATTAATTAAAACAGTCTATGCATTTTGTCTTTACTCTTTCTCTTTTGTCTTTACCCTCCCTCCCCCTCGTCCTTTTCACAATGATGATTTGGTACGTAGTTTACTATAGAAACCTGTTGAGGTTTGCGCACTCCAGTCAAGTATGCTTCGGGACTCTTGGACGTATGTGTCCATATTTTTTAAATTTTAAACTTGTATGTAACATCACTGCATTTTATTCTGGAGACGTCCACTGATGCGATACGAAACGTAGATATTTTTAGATGTATTGTTTTGTAGGTGTACCAATTAGCCTTTTGTATTTATTTTGAATACATATTTTTAGGTACTCATAAACATTTCCAAAAGTCCATGCAGAAAATTAATTTTTGTTGTTATAAATGTTTATTCTACATACAGGGGTGCAAAAACCTATGCGCCAGCAGACACTCCCTAAATTTATTTCGATTTCTTCGTCTAATATTTCGTGTAAAATTCTTGTAAGAATGCTATTAAATTTTTAGCGAAGAAAACTTTTAAATTTTAGTGGTGAAAGATTACCAGCTGGCGTCTATACTTTTGCACCCCTGTCGACATACATATTAATAAGATATCACTTAATACTGAGCTTTATTTATTCAAATGTGTTTATGCATTGATTATTTTATTTTAATACAATAGCGTAACATGTAATGAAGAGGATTTCATTCTATAATTTTGTACTTATTCTGCATACATATTGTTGCGTATATAGGGTTCTTTTGACCTTATGGTTAGAAAACTTCAAACTCTTGTCTTTCAGAAAAGTAGAAAATAATTTATTTGCAGATCTTCAGAACAACAAAGTCTTCGAAACTCACAAATATTACTAGATATTCAAAAATAATTATTCAAATCTATCGTACAAGTGCAGATATAGGTTCCAGAGACTTTTTATACAATGTCTCAACACTAAATCACATTCAAAACAACGTAAATAAAACTCAAGCAAACTTGCTTAATCGTAGCTCACTCAATGACTGACTGATAAATAATAATAACAACAGCTGGCATTGCTCTCCTTATATAGACTCGCAGTATGCGCTAGAAGTTTCCAGAGGCTTCTCGAAAAATCCAGAAACCAAGGAAAAACATTCAATGTATCAGCATACCTAAGGGGGGTTACCATAGAGAGGGAAGGGTTACCATCGCCAACAATCGCCAAGTTTGTCGCCAACTTGGCGATATATCGCCAAATTCGGCGACCAAAATTAGTCGCCAAAAGTGACGCTGACTTGGCGATATCTCTAATATTTCGCAAAGCTGCCATAGACATTCACTGAAAATAATAGACAAGTTTGCTTGATAACAGGGACAAAAGCTAATATTAGTAAAGGAGCTTAATAAGATTATTTACATTATTTTACAGTACAAACACTAACTATTTACAAAATTCGTAACAATATTAATTAGACAGTTATCCTTAAATATTGAGCTTAATTTTTTCAAATGTGCTCATGCGCTGGTTATTTTATTTTGATACCATAGCGCAGCAAATAATGGAAAATATTTCATTGTACATTTTTTGCTTATTCTACACACATATTAATTAAATAGTTATCACTGAACATTCATTTTCTTCGATTCAAATGTGTTTAAGCATTGGTTATTTATTTTTGATACAACAGCATAGCAAACAATGAAAGTGACTTCATTGCACTCTTTTTATGCTTATCCTATATTTATATTAATTGGATAGTTGTAATTAAATATTGAACTTTATTTATTCAAACATGTTTATGCATTGGTTATATAATTTTGTCACAAAAGCGTAAAAAAAAATAATGGAAAATTGCATGATTTGCATGTAATTTATTTTCTTTTGTATTTCAGAAATTACCAACTCATTAAAGCAAGATAATTCATCAAAATTTATCGATAACTTAGCTGATATTCTTGGAGCTGCATTCCTCAATATTGCTGGTCCAGCAGTCCAGGTAGAGTTTTTTTTTATATTAAGCTTTTGTTTGTGTATGCATTGCCAGCTTTCCAGTTTAACCCATTATAGTAATTTTGAATTATTTACCCTAACTGATTTCCACATGTCAGTCGTCCAGGGTTTGAGATTGGGACATCACTGTAAACAACAACATTTGGCATAATCAACTGTGACAAATAACTTGGTAATTAATTTTCTATCGTAAATGTTCTTTAGATGAACTTGCCTTCTAACTGTAATTACAGACACTGGAGAATCCAGATGCTAATCGAACTCAACGGTCACTTTGACAGTAGTTGTTTTCTTTTTAGACATTACAATCCGCCTCAATACCTCGGTCTTTCCTTTCATCTACTATTTTGCTTTGCCGAGATTATGTTGCTGCATCGTGAATACGCTCTCATGACTTTATACATCGTAACACTAGATATGCTTAAAAGCTGGAATGATTTGGTTACAGTTGCTCCAGCTAGTCGGGCCCTACAATTTCGCCGCTTAGAAAGTCAGTAATGTCCTACATTTTACATGTTTGACAAAAATCCAAGACGAAAGTTACCTAATAATACCATGATAAATAATGTTTATATTAAAAAAGGAAGAAGAAAAACTGGTAGTTTAAGCTATATTTTAATGCTTACGAGGCGTATTCTTAAATATCACTTTTATTCACAGGTATTTCCTTTATTTCGATAAGCGCATATAATACCATGTATTCTTGAAAAATTGAGATTTAAGTATTTGGAGGTGATATAACTTGTAAAATAATACAAACAAATAAATACGTATGACTTATTTTTTCCCGTCTATTTGTAAAAAAATATTATTTAATTTGTTCCTATTTAAGTGTATTTTAATAAGCTATAAAATTTGTTCAAATTAAAAAAATTTGTTTGGCATACGTGGTAAGTTTTTTTGCCTGCCGGCTTTAATGAGTTAACTGTAGTGTAATATGTGAGTTTGAAAGCAAACAAAATTACTCAATTAATTTTTATTTGCTTTAAAATATAAATATTTTTTAATGACAGATGTAAATTTTTCCAAGTGGGTGAAAAAAGTCCGTGCCAGGATTCGAACCAGGAATGCATTGGCTGAAGCCGCCAATGCTCTTCCAACTGAGCTATCACGCCCGAAAATTCAAAGACTATTTCACCTACATAACCTTAACGGTTACACAATTTGGTTTCACCCACTTGGAAAATTTACATCTGTTATAATTAATGTACCAATTGAATATTCGTATTATAAATTATTCTAATATGATTTCGTATGCAGCATTTTCTGCATTTCCATATACTGACCTTCGATTCGATACCAACCCTGCGTTCAGCTGATCAATAGTATCAGACCAGATTGTGTAATCGTTAAGGTTAGGTGGGTGAAATTGTCTTTCAGTATTCGTCCGGGATAGCTCAGTTGGAAGAGCATTGACGGCTTCAGCCTATACATCTCTGGTTCGAATCCTGGCCCGGACTTTTTTCACCCACTTGAAAAATTTACATCTGTTATAATTAATTTACCGATTGAATAATCGTGTTATAAATTATTCTAATATTTTTTAATGCTTCAATAATTATATAAAACCTTAGACTATATTATATGACAAAATATTTCATAGAAAAATGTTTTTGAAAGTTAAAAAAATGAAATTCAGGATCAACCAGAAATAGCATATTTTGGATTAAGAAAATAAAATTTGAGCTTTATACTGTGCTTGAGCTCTGACTTCATGAAAACAATCAAATGTTATGGTTAGAAAACATTCTGATATATAAGAAGTATTTGCAAAAAATCAGTGAAATCTGTAGTTGCGCACACGTGTTTTTTTCTTATTTTCAGAAATCTTACTTTAATTTACTTACTTTAATAAAAAATTACCTTTAAATACTAGAGTTCAGAATATTTGGCGTCTCCAGTACTAGTTATCACATACAGTATCTATATAAACAACAGTTCCGCGCCACCAGGTGGAAATAAGCATGAATTTTGGTGCTGCTTTACAGCTTAAAACATGAATATCGCCGCTGCCGGTGTGAATGTGTTTAAATATCTTCAAGACGTAAGGGGATAAGTGGATTTTTTTTTATCTGCAGCAAAATATATATATATATATATATATATATGTTGCGGCCAATATCCGGAGCCTGGCCAATTCTAGAACTGGCCGGCCAATACCCGAACTGGCCAAGCTTCCTGGCCAAAACCCGAAATACATGAAATGAATAGCGTATTTCGGGTTTTGGCCGGCCAATTCGCGAACTGGCCGGGAAGCCTTGGCCAACATCCGAACTATGATGCATAGGTACCATTTTTTTGTAATTAAGATAATGTAACATTAAAATGTACAGTAAAAAAGATTCCCATTGATTATATTGAAACGAAATATTTTTGTGTACCCAACTAAATTAACCAAAAATAGTGCACAGTTCCCTTTCAATATAGAAATTAATTGATAAACCAAATACGGTGACAATTACAAGTTAACTGGAAACTTTATTTGAGTTAGATCACGGACAGGCTGGCATCTATACTATTTGAATTCATAAACACTTTCAACTATATTAGAAGGGATTAAGTCGAGTGCTTATATCTATTTCGCGAATTGGCCAATCGCATCTGGCCAGTTCACGAATTGGCCAATTGCATCTGGCCAGTTTGCGAATTGGCTGGCCAATTCTAGAATTGGCCAGTCATTTTTTAACGTTGCTGGCCAATTCGGGAATAGGCCAATTTCGGGTATTGGCCGCAACATATGTTTATATATATATATGTATATATATATATATATATATATATATATATATATATATATATAAACGTAATGTAAGAAATTATTTTTTTTTTCCACTTCTAGGACAATAGTCATTTGAAAATAACCAACTGGTGCGATAAGAAAGAAGTAAAGAAAATTCTAGATTCTTCATCGGGAAAGAAGCTAGATAACCTTCAAGAATATGCCTGCAGAATATCGAAAGTAGCTGCAAAAGTATGTATTCCAAGTGTATGGAAAAATCTAATTAAATTTAATGTAACCGAATATAAAATGTAGCAAACCTATGTAAATACACAAAATACACAAGTATTTAGCATATTTGTTGTAAATTTGTTTACCAAGCTAATTTTCTTTCAATAAGCTATTTATTTTCATTTAATAAGAGATATTCCGTCGCTAAATAAAGCAAAATACATTACTGAATTTTCTGGTGTGAATTGAGATTCTCTGAATTGCGAATTTCTAGAATGCTTTTTTTTATCATTGGATTTGGAGGCTTAAAACGTTTTTACGGAGATTTTAAAAAATACGGCGTATTTCAAAATTCGACCGATAGATTCAGATGATCGATAGTTATACACCAAGAGGATGACAATTATTATAGAATATGAAGTCTCATACCATGTATTGTATCAAAAGTACAGGGAGTTTCATTCTAACTGAAATTGGATTGACAATAATAACTTTCAGAAAATTTATTTTCATTTAATAAGAGATATTCCGTCGCTAAATAAAGCAAAATACATTACTGAATTTTCTGGTGTGAATTGAGATTCTCTGAATTACGAATTTCTAGAATGTTTTTTTTTTTATCATTGGAACTGGAGGCTTAAAACATGCGTTTTTACGGAGATTTTCAAAAATACGACGTATTCCAAACGATAGGATATGGTTCAGATGGTCGATAGTATACATCAAGAGGATGAAAATTATTATAGAACATGAAGCCTCATACCATGTATTGAATCAAAAGTACAGGGAGTTTCATTCTAACTCAAATTGGATTGACAATAGTAACTTTCAGAAAACTAGCTTACATTATTATAAACATTTAATAGACATTCCCATTATTGTTTTAAATGTGATAATACCAAGCAAAGTGGTAGAAATTTGCATTATAAGTGCCAGCAATATGCAGTTGATGCCCCACATTTTGGACTGCGATCATCAGTTCAAACGGTATCATTGATTGCTAGAGCAACATGTTTTTCCAGATCTTTTCGTGGTGTTATTACATTTCACACAAAAACAAGGTACGCGTCGTGTCACTTTCATTATAGTTTTTTTTTCTCTCGAAATTAAATTAACCGATTTCAGTTAGGATGAAACACCCTGTATTTGTGACTAAAGTGGTTTGTGACCCCATGTTCTGTGACAATTTTTCCTCCCGTAGCTTACTATCACCCTTCTGAGATCGTTGGTCCATTTTTTTAGCATCCTGTACAGTGATATATCGATGTACATCTTGTCAATATTATCACTTTAAGGAATAGTTATAGAATTTTTACATATCTTTTATTATTATTATATACAAATTGCATTTATTATTATTATATACAAATTTTTACGCAATTTTCTTTTAGGATGCTAAAACAAGTGAAGACAAAGAGAAGTGGAGAAAAGCTTCGGATAAAATCAGACAAATGTTCAGCCCTGAAAGTCTTATGAAGATGCAAAGCAATGTCTTTGAATGGGGAAGAGAATCGCAACCACAGTAAGTACACTGTAAAAAATAAGTTTCTTAATCTACGAAAATACATAATAACGGCTTCCAAATCACCCACGATTTCGAAAAGCGTTGTTTATCTTTATAAACCCTATGAATCAATGTATGTTCGACATTTAATGAAGAACTTATAAAAAAGTTTCTTTTATTGCCCCTAATTTTCGGAAAAATATCTGTAAGTTTTCTGAGACAAGACTAAGAGTTTTTAGCATCTTCTCGATTCTAAATTAAGCATTCTTAGCTGTGTAACTGAATTTATGCATAAAATGGTAACAAAATCCTGTAATCCGTTACCATTTGCGAGTTTTAATTATTGACAAAGTAAAAAATTAAGAGCATCCAACATTGGCGAAAACTTAACTTGATTATTCGTGAAATTAAAAATTAAATATATTTCGACATTTGCGAATACTAACTGGATTGTTTACGCATTTTGTTTTATAAAAATATTTGTTCTTGTTTACCGAACTCAGAAAATCTTTAACTTTGGGTGGACTGTATTGTAATGTGCAGCCAAAGTTCCGAGAACTTAAGCCTTTATATTGAGGTAAAATACAGATCAGGAATTCCGAAAAATAGGAAATGTCAATTTATGCTAAAATTAAAAAAAAAAAAATTCAAATGAAAAAATTTCTGCAAAAATTGTGTGAAAAATTTCAAAAATTCAACAGCAACTTGCTGAGAAAGCATCGAAATTCTATCCTCAGCCGATGAGGAGCCGCAGTATTTCTTTATCTAAAAATTCATAAATAGAAGAACTGTTCTTACAGACAATCATATGTCAATAAATTTTCCCGGCAATCAGCTAGCAACAAATCTTTGTACAATATGTTTATAATTATTCAATTTATTTATCATGTATTTTTCTATTTGTAAATCTACATATCGGCCTAGTAATAAGAAAAAAAAAATGAAAAAATAGAAAAATAAAAATAAATAAATAAAATAAGTTTAAATTTTCAGCGAAAATTTGATATTTTTTGGCATGTACGCTATACAAACAATTAGGGTTTTTAATATTGTATTGCTGTATTTTAAAATTAAATGGGAGTATAATAATTAATTTTACCTTGTTAACATTCTGCAACTTTATTTATATTAATATTTGTAAGTATTCAGTAAAAAGAATAAAAGTAAATTTTGTCTTAAGAGCCATTTTTTTAAAATTCAGACAAAAAGAATGATGTTTTGATAGTTGTATTTTTTGATTTGCTTGATTTTTTTATATGTTGAAGTAGATCATATTTGATAAATAATCTGCAATTTTGAAGCCCTGAAAAAATTTCCTCATGTCTATAGAAAATGTCAAAGTTCAAGGTTGTGAATGCCATTTTTTGTGAAAAGTGAAATGCGGGTATATTTAGAGCACTATATCTCTTGCAAGCAACAACGTCTTAAAATTCTTTCGGCATAAATTGTTATTATAAACATACTTACTTATTAAAAATTATTTGTTTCCATGGGGCATTGTTAATTTACATGGTTATGTTGCCACAAAGTACAGACAAAATGACGTTTTTGTCCATTTTCCACACTTAATATCTTATTTAAGCAATAGTACCCCAAACTTTTCCTTATAGAATATCGAAGTGTACTACTAGGACAAGCAAAATAATGTAGTACTGTACCGAAATATTATTGCTGTTAGCAGATATAATCTGTTAAATACTCAAAATTTTCAAAATCTGCAACCATTAAAGCAATGTTATTTCAAATAAACGCAACAGTAAAATAAAACAAAATATGTCACGCAGTAGGTGAATCATGTACAAAAACATGGAAAAGAAGAAAAATTGGGGCCTCGTGATATTTTTAATTAAAAAAATTACAAAATTTTCAAATAAACAATGTCGATGATAATATTTCTTCCCTATCAGAAAATGAAAAATCTATTTTCTCGTTCCTCTTGCTGTGTTTTTTCCCTATGAGAAAATGAAATATCCCTTTTTGTTGTCCCTTCCGAAAGAGAATGAGACTGTTTCATTTTCTCTTAGGGGAAAAATGTTATAATGGACATTGCTTTTCTTCTAAATTTTGTCATTTTTTAAAATAAAAATATCAAGACGCCCCACTTCTTTTTCTTTTCCATGTCTTTGTACATACATTCAACTACTGCGTGACATATTTTGTTTTAATTTACTGTTGCGCTTATTTGAAATAACATTATTTTAAATTTTGCAGATTTTGAAAGTTTTGAGTATTTAACAGGCTATATCTGCTAATAGCAACAATATCTTGGCACAGTACTACATTATTTTGCTTGTCCTAGTAGTATGCTTTCATATTCTATAAGTAAAAGTTTGGGGTACTATTGCTTAAATAAGATATTAAGTACGGAAAATGGACAAAAACGTCATTTTGACTTTACTTTGTGACAACATAACAATGTAAAGTAACAATGTCCCATGGAAACAAATAAATTTTAATAATTAGGTATGGATATACTAACAGTTTATGCCTAAAGAATTTTGGGAAGTTGTTGCTTGCGAGAGATATAATGCTCGAAATATACAAGCATTTCACTTTTCACGAAAAATGGGATTCACAATCTTGAACTTTGACATTTTCTATAAAAAAGAGGAAATTTTTTCAGGGCTTTAAAATTGCAGATTATTTATCAAAATATGATCTACTTCATATAAAAAAATCGAGCAAATCAAAAAATACAACTATTTCACTTTATCTGATTTTCAAAATAACGGCTCTTAATAGCTTGATCGATTTTTTTTTTTGTTTTTGTTTCTGAAGAACCAATTACAGTTTTTTTGTCAAATGCAGCGATCTGACATAAACAAAACAAACGTTATTTCATTCTTTGGACTATAACTGATCTGTTAAAGCGATCATATAGGCGAAATGGAACATAAAGAGAATTATACTGTTTTTAGGTATGTATCAGATGTGGCACACGGTGCAGTGAAAGGTTAAAGATGTAACTTCTGAACTTTTTAAATATAAATAAAGTTTTTCGGAATATTAAATCTTTTTGTTAGTTTATTCATTTTGTGAACTTGCTTTTGTTTTTCAGAATTATAGCTGCATCTGAACTTGGAAGTGGTGAAACAGATAATCTAAAAATAAGTGACGTCGAAGATTTCATAACAGCTGCAGAATGCTCTGTGGATGGCTTCAGAAGTAAGGCATCGTTAAGAGAATGTTTCATAATTCGTTTTCATGTTATACCAAATTATACATATGATAATGTACGAAAATGTAACTGTTCTTTCCGGTTCGAAAAATATGTCATTCTGCATGTAGCAACATATATGCTAAGAGAAAACTATGCTCTCCTTGTTATTTTTATGATGAAAACAAGAAAATACTAAATTTCTCATTTCAAGTTTTACAATTTTTTTATGGTGAATGTTTCAAACCCATGTGTGACTGGATCGTGTTTCTTGTTACGCATATTGTACTGTAGTGATTTAAGAAGAATTCAGTTGTAATAAGGATAACACGAAAATCATTTATATAAATCAATACACACATACATATATACATATATACATATACACATGTTAATCAAAATGATGGAAACACCCTAGATTTATCAGATTTCTTTTGCTAATACAATGTGTTCCATACAAATAAAGTCACCATGATTTTATGCCGTAACTGGAGACGAAACAAAGCCACGAGAACGAAACAAATATATTAAGAAAGACTATATAGAGATGAATATTTACAAGGAATAAATCAAGAGAAGAAATAAAAAGCTCCATGCCTCACTTGATCAGGAAAAAACATGAATGTATAAAATAAAAGGATGGGAAAAAATGTCCCGTCAAAATAAAGCCACTATTGTTAATAGCAATTATATCCGCCATGCTTACTATGAATTGAAATATACGATGTGGCATACTATTCACCAATCGCTGGAAGACATTAGCATCAGTAATATCTCAGGCCTCAATGATGACAGTCATCAGTTCTGCCACAGATTTGAACTGTCTGTCATTGGCATTTAAAGATCTACTGAGGATACTCCACACATTTTCTGATCTACAGGGATGAATCTACAGGGCAGGGCATTCTATAATATGCCCGCAATTACCATAAAACCATTCCTAGGAGGATTTTGCAAAGGTTATGGAGGCGTTTAGCTGCTGGAAAATCCAACGTAGCCCATTAATTTTCTCTTCAGTTGGCAATAAATAGATTTTTAGCAATTCTTAGTAATTGGTGGTCTACATGCCGTTTGAAGGAAGAGCCAGATTAAGTTTACCAATACAGCCGAAGCCTCCCAAATCTATTAATAAACATCCCTCATGCTGTCTTTTGGAGAAAATTTCTTCTGTTTTCCTCATCTCATACCAATAAAATGCAAGACCGTCTGAGCTATCCAAACTAATTTTTTTCTTATCTGGGAATATAACAAGATGCCACTTATGCTTTCAAGTTTGGTAATATCTGGCCTCATTGACTATGCTTTGCTTGTGTATACCTTTCAACAGGGGTAGATGAAGGCTTATTAATGGTGTTTGGAGGCTTTGATTATGGTGGTAAAATATTAACCTGATTCTTTCCGCAGACGGCATATAGGCTATCAATTACCAAGAATTACTAGAAACCCATTTATTGCCATCTGAAGAGAGAATCGGTGGGCTAAGTTGGATTTTTCAGCGGGAAAGCACCCCATAACCTTTGCAAAATCCTTCTAGGACCTTTGCAAAACCCTTTTGGATAATTGGAGACATGTTATGCAAATGCTTGCCCTGTACCTTCATCTTAATACCCAAGAAAATGCGTGGAGTATCCTCAGTAGAAATTTAAATGCCAGTGGAAAACAGTTCAAGTCTGAGGCAGAACTGAAAGCCGCCATCATTGAGATCTGGGATAATGCTGATGCTAATGTCTTCCAGGAATTGGTAAATGATATGCCACGTCGTATATTCCAAGTCATATGTAAGCATGGCGGATATAATTGCAGTTAAAAGTAGGGGCTTTATTTCGGCGGGACATTTTTTCCCACCTCTTAATTTTGTTCATTCATTTTTCTCCTGATCAAGCAAAGCAGACAGTGAGTTAATCTTTGTAAATTTGCATTTCTATATACTCTTTCTTAATATATTTGTTTCGTTCTCGTTCTTTTATTTCGTCTCCGATTACGGCACAAAATCATGGTAGTTTTATTTGTGTGGGACACACTGTATAGCGTATGACCGCCTTTGACATGAATATACCAGAATTCACTAGGGAATCCATTATTACAAGTGCTGAATAAAGTTTAGATAACTATTGGATTATTTTTTTGAGGAGATATTGTGAAATTTCCGGAGGGTACTGATTCCAGATTTAACGCTCTAAAATAGACCATAACGGTTCTATTACATTGAAGACGGGAGTTTGTGTGGGCCAAGATAGATGCTGCACTTCTTACTCATGTTCATCAAACCATGATTGGGCAAGTCTCACTGCATGGATAAGAGCATTATTATCCTCTAAAATTCGATCTCTTGCAGGAAACAAAGTTTGCATCACAGAATGGACCTGGTCAACCAAAACTTCTCTGTACATCTTTCCCGTGATCCATCATTTCACGTTTATGACTGGTCAACACAAAACCACCACACGGTTTCCCGTAAGATGACAGATCCACCTCCAGGCTTCACAGTTGAAAGGAGGCAATCACGATAATATGCCTGTGGAGATGCACTTCAAACATACAATCATCTTGTTTTGGGGAAAAGTGTAAAAGATGATTAGTCGGATCATATAACTTCCTTCCACATGTCAGTCGTCCAGGGTTTGTGATTGGGACATCACTGTAAACAACAACGTTTGGCATAATCAACTATGACAAATAACTTGGTAATTAATTTTCTATCGTAAATGTTCTTTAGAAGAACCTGCCTTCTAACTGTAATTACAGACACTGGAGAATCCAGATGCTAATCGAACTCGACGGTCACTTTGACAGTAGTTGTTTTCTTTTTAGACATTACACTCAATATCTCGGTCTTTCCTTTCATCTACTATTTTGCTTTGCCGAGATTATGTTGCTGCATCGTGAGTACGCTCTCATTACTTTATACATCGTATCACTAGATACGCTTAAAAGCTGGAATGATTCGGTTACAGTTGCTTCAGCTAGTCGGGCTCCGACAATTTCGCCGCTTTGAAAGTCTCTGATGTCCTACATTTTACATGCTTGACAAAAATCCAAGACGAAATTTACCTAATAATACCATGATAAATACTGTTTATATTAAAAAAGGAAAAAGAAAAACTGGTAGTTCAAGCTATATTTTAATGCTTACGAAGCACATTCTTAAATATCACTTTCATTCACAGGTATTTCCTTTATTTCGATAAGCGCATATAATACATGTATTCTTGAAAAATTGAGATTTAAGTATTTGGAGGTGATATAACTTGTAAAATAATATAAACAAATAAATACGTATGATTTATTTTTTCCCGTCTATTTGTAAAAAAATATTATTTCATTTGTTCTTATTTAAGTGTATTTTAATAAGCTATAAAATTTGTACCAAGATCTTTGAAGTGTCCTGTATAATAATTTATTTTTCTGTTTCTCTAGTTATTCAGAGTTGTTCTTATGCTAACCATGAATCGGCAAATATTGGTATATCTTTGTTTTTAAAACTATTATAATAATATTAATATATTTATCATTCTAGAAATCCTCGAACCTATAAATTTATCGACTAACACTAGTAAATTGACGGAGAATTCGGGCAGTGGTAAAAAACAAGAAATGAAAGTGGTAAGGCATTTTTAATTTTACATTTTATACCTGTATTTATGTTATTTTTTGTTAACCGAAAGGAGCCCAAATACTATAGAATGGCAACTGCAGAAATTTTTTGCCATTGAACTTTATGTAATTCGAAATGTTTTCTAGAGCAGTGGTTCCTAAACTTTTCACCTGCAGAACTTTTTAACTTATCTGTTTCTAACGGTGAATCTATTAGGTTTGCAATAACCCTGAAAGAGAGGCAGGTAGAACAGTTTTGTTATAATCGTGTAATAAATTCACATCTTAATATTTTATAATTTACTCTGATGTTCAGTTTATTACAAATGATATTATCAGAGCTTGTGGCCAAATATAATTTCCATGAAACTAATATACAGTGAAACCTCCAAATAAGGGACACCTATGGGACCGGAACTTTTGTCCCTTAAATAGAGGTGTCCCTTATTCGGAGTTTTTTACGTTATTTTTAATTAATCATTCATAAGGATATAAAATTTACAAAGCAGTAAAGAAATTCAAATGTAATCGAAGTGTATAAAGTACATTAATCAGACAAAAGGAAGAAAAGAGAATTAATTAATTAAAATTTTCAATTGATTGTTAAATTGTTAAATGATTTGTAGAATTTGTAGAATTTGTATTTTTATGCAAACTGTGACCATGCAAAAAGTATGAAAACATTTAAAAGAATTTTGCTTGAAGTTATCAATAAAAAGGGAATGTTTTGCAAATTTCAATTTTTAAGTACAAACCTTTAAAGTGTACCGTATTTATAAATTTAGTTTTTCATTAGTATCAGTATTTACAATAAATAAATAAATAAATAAAAAATATTCAACTGTTTTGCGTATTTTAAGGCAAACAAATCTCTCAACTGCTCTACTCAGCAAATGGAAAACGTTTTGGCACATTTACAAATTCATTTTTAAACAGAAAGGTATAAAATTGTAACGCTTGACTACGAAAATGAGATGAAATTAAGCTGTGTTTTCAATTTTTTGATAAACAAATTATCTATTGAGTTAGAGTCGAATTGGAACCTGTGACAAAGGCGTTTTTAACCTTTCTTGAATAGTTATTCTTCTTTCGCGTGGGAATTTGGTTCAAAATGCTCACTTTACAATATTTTCTGAAAAATCTATTGCGTTTGCAAAGAAATAAAAAAAAACTGGTCGATTTAAAACTTTTTGAACACCAATGCCTTATAGTTTCCAGGCATTTCTGAATAAAAATAAATCAAAACTTATGTCTTAAAAGTTGCCATTTTGGATTTGAGAACAGCCTTAAAGCATCTGTAAAATTCTTCATTTCCCAATTTTCTTTTATTCTCCACTTTCAGATTCATTGTCACAATTTTCAGCATTACTTTCAATATTGATAAAAGCATTGATATCTAATCAGAATTGTGGGTAAATAAATGCTCGTTAATTGCGTCGTCTGTCTCTGTATCAACATGATTGTCTATCTGTTTGACAAGTTCACAAAAATGTCCATTTTCATTTTCATCACAAACTACTTCACTATCTGAAATACAAGAACCAGGTTCTTTAATCTCATTTTCAAGTGTCCTTTAAATCGAGTGTCCCTTATTCAGAGGTAAATACATTACACATCCTATACCAAGGGACTGGGACCGGAAGTTTTGTCCCTTAAATAGAGGTGTCCCTTATTCGGAGTGTCCCTTATTTGGAGGTTTCACTGTATTGCTAAAATTTGGACATTTAACTTGGCAAATTCTCGTTCGGAATGTAAATTCAAGTTTTCTTATTTTAAATATTTTTTTTCGAATATTTGATTTGCACTCTCACTCGTTTATGCTTGAGCAGAAAGCCTATTTAATATTATATACAACATTTTTTTGAATGAATTATGTATGAATTACAAAGAAATCTGATAAAATAATAGAATTTTCTTGTTTTTTCGTTCGTTAAGTGATGTAATATAACGAATTTATCCTATGACATAAATAATTTAGCCTCTTAAGTGCAACAGTTGCGGTCACAAAAAACATCAAACTTTAAAAAAAAAAAAAAAAAAAAAAAAAAAAAAAAAAAACTACAGATGATTTAGAATTTGTTTAAAGTCCCTTTATTTTGCATGTGCATTTCACCTTTTATTTAGTGCATATTGTATGTTTTAGCTGCTAAAGTCAGCATAGACTAAGCATTTTTTTCTTTTTACACCGTATATGGTATAGGATATGAAAATGCAATTCTTATAATATTTTCAATTCCAATGCAAATCTAACTAGCTGATGCTTGTGTATTCAAAATAATTAAAATAAGCTACTGAGGCAGTCGAAATGATCTTCTGATTGGCACTGGTACAACTGAAGTCATCCAAAACCGCATTCATTTGTGATTCATTTTGCATTAAAGTTTGGGTAGTAAAAATTGCATAAACTGGCGATGTTTTTGAGAAATAACAACTACTATTTTAATGTATTGTAATACTTATCGATCTCCCACAAGAAAAGGGACAATCCCCAAAAATTCATTTTAATATGTCACTAATATGTTTTGTATTAATGAATGCCTTTTGTACAAGAAAGTCTCATCTGCGTAGTTATCCGGAAAATCACTGAGTTACACTATCAGGGCTCCCAAATGGCCCGCCAACTGAACATCAGAATTTTATTAGAGAAATTTTCTTTTTAGATTTTTGTAGCAAATTGCCAAGAAACCAACCTTGGAGTTTAATTCTAGCGCAAATTCTGTAGAAAACTATCATGAAATTTTCTGTTAAAAAATATTGATGTTCAGTTTGCGGACCATTTTTGAGTCCTGCACTATATGTTGACTTCTACCATAGAAGATGGCCAAACTGTGTGGAAAAATAAATTTATTCAATCCTCCTTGTTGCTTTTATGTCTTGATTCTTGTGCATTTTACACTTTTATGTGAGCTTTTAAAGTTGCAGACAGACCTAAATGCTATTTTTTACAAATAAATAAATAAATAAAATAAAAAAGGCAATTCCCATTTACATCTTCTGTAAAATGCACAGTCACAGTCACAGCCAAAAAAAAAAAAAAAAAAAAAAAAAATCTTGACATTTGCGATTTTAGACGTTTTGTTAAGTACCTAGAAATATATATAAAGAACTCCACATGTATAAACAAAATAGTACAAGTCATATATTTTCCAAAATATTTTTTTCCAAAATCCAATAGGGTACCGTAAACAAATTGAAAAAGAACGAAGATCTTTTGAATAACCCTGTCAAAACCAATGTAGCAAAAGCGTTTAAACTGCAGATTATGATTAAGTGGCTTATGGTAATAATCTGTGTTCATTTTTATACTGATAGCATGTATACTCGTAGAGAAATTAAGGGTTTTTTTTATAAAAATGGTTCCAAACTTTGCTTAAATTTTTTGCTTATAATTTGCAGAGTTCTTAATAAAAAACAATGTTCTTTTCAGAAAGTATGAGAAACAACATTGTACATAATACACTGTAATCAAAATTTAAAAATATTAATAATTGCATGAAAAATGAGCAGGTTTACTAAATAAATTTTCACTGCGCATGCGTCAACCCTATATATATATATATATATATATATATATATATATAAAAAATTGCATTTTGTGTTAGCTAAATGTATAGAGCAACTTTTGTTAAAGTTTCAAAATCATAGTTTGAAAATTCTGAAAATTATCGTTGAACGAATAAGATCAAAATCCGATATTCCCAAAATGAAAAAAAAAAAAAAAAAAAAAAAAAAAAAAAAAAAAAAAAAAAAATGAGGGGCTGTATCCATATTCCATTGATTAGTATCTACACAATACTGCACGTACTGCTATATTTGGATACAGCTCCTCATCTTTTTGCTGCATTTTGGGAATAACGGATTTCTATTTTATTCTATAGACGATAATTTTCAAAATTTTCAATCTATGATTTTGAAACTTTAACAAAAGTTGTTCTATACATTTAAATATCACAATATGCAAATGAAATTTTCATAGAGTTGCCGCATGCGCAGTGAAAATTTATTTAGTAAACCTGCTTATTTTTTATACAATTATTAATCTATATATTTAAAAGACCTGGCTGTTTTTTTAGTCATCAGACCTGAACTTTCTACTCAACCGATTTTGATAATTATTTTTTTAAATGAAAGCTATTTATTTGTAGTTGTGCCCATTTTAGCTATTTTTTAATTTATTCCCATTTTTATATTTTATTTTTAATTTTAAATGCTTTTTACGATATTTCTTCAAAATGGTGGCAACTCAGTTTAGCTTTTCTCTCGATAATAAAAATTTATTTTCCATTATGACTTTCCACTAGTCAGAAGCCTTATTTCATCAGTGAATATGTCCTGGCATTTAAAGGAAAAAAGTTAATTGTTTTCGTAAAATTTAACCACAGTAAAATGATTGCGTATAATTATGCACTAATTGAGGTAAAAAAAAAAAATATTTACTGAGAAATAATTTTAATAATGTAAATAAAATGACTGAAAATAATTTATGATAAAAATTAATGTCTAAAGCAAAATAAAAAAAATTTCAAATGAGGAAAATGGTGTCATTCAGCAACCAGATAAATGGGAATTACAATATTATTACGGATGCCTTTTTCATATTACTAATAACAGTAACTTTTAAAAAACATTTGAAGAGAAAATGACGTCACTATTTAAAACATCGCATTTTTACTCATAACGATATTACATTTCAATATTTCTTTTCATTATGGACACTGAGATTGAGATTTTACTTTCAGATGACTTCAGTTAGTGAAAATAATGCCATAGAAAAATTAAAATTAGTTTTTTTTTTTTTTATATAAAACTATTTTTCTGTGAATGCATATAAAATAAAATTTCTGGATTTCGCCGGCTCTCAGATTACAATTTTAACTGAAGATGTGCGAATATTTGCATGCAAAAATGTAACTGGCAAACTTGACATTAAGTCTGGTATTTTTTAATTTTGATTACAGAGTATTATGTACAATGTCGTTTCTCATATTTTCTAAAAAAAAGATTGTTTTTTATTACGAACTCTGCAAGTTATAAGCAAAAAACTTGGCAAAATTTGGGACCGTTTTGAAAAAATCTTAATTTCTCTACGAGTATCCGCATAAAAATGAACACAGTTTATTACTATAAGTCACTTAATCATAATCTGCAGTTTGAACGCTTTTGCTACATTAGTTTTGACAGGGTTATTCAAAAGATATTCGTTCTTTTTCAATTTGTTGACGGTCCCCTATTGGATTTTGGTAAAAAATATTTTCGAAAATATATGACCTGTACTATTTTGTTTATAGATCTGAAGATTCCGAGTCATTACTCATGTAAATTACTTGATATTTGAGAAAACGTCTGAAATCGCAAATGTCAAAATTTTTTTAGCTGTGGCTGTAATATTTTTAAGTTGTGCTACTTTTGTTGCGAGGGATCGATTTTTTACTAATTTGTAAAGGTAAATGTTAAAGATATCATGAATTTTTATATTTATAGTGTAATAAACTTTCTCTTTATCATGCGAAAATTGTCCTGTTCATATGCTTACATATGAGGGGTTCACACAGTAGACCAAGTCTATTTTGAAATATATCCATATATGTATATATATATATATATGTGTGTGTATATATATATGGTGTTTAATATTGGTAATGGTATTATATATATATATATATATATATATATATATATATAATACCATTAAAAATAGAAAAGATTCACCAATGGATTTTATCAATAAAACAATAAACCAAAACGAAGAATTAGAATTGAATTGAATTATAATAAAATAAAAAAATAGTGTAACGAGTAAATCTGAAAAAAAAAAAATAAATAAATAAATAAAATGAATGCAAATAGAATTTGTAGCTCCAAAAGCAGAATCATCAGGCCCCACAAATGCTCTGGAACTACAAATGAAGTGCGATATATATGTATATATATATATATATACACTATATGGCCATTGATTATTGGACACTTGCGATTTTAGACATTTTGTTAAATATCCAGAAAAATACATGAGGAATCATCTCGAAACTCTTAGTGTATAAATATAATAGTACAAGTCATACATCTCCGTGAAGATTTTTTCCCGAAACTCCATAGAGGACCGTCAACGAATTAAAAAAGAATGAATATCTTTTGAATAAACCTGTCAAAATTAATGTAGCAAAAGCGCTCAAACTCTAGATTATGATTGAATGCCTTATTGTAATACGCCTTGTTCATTTTTATGCAAATAGCATGATTACTCGCAGAGTAATTAAGGTTTTTATAAAAATGGTCCCAAATTTTTCCAAGTTTTTCCTTATAATTTTCAGAGTTCTTAATATAAAATAATATTTTTTTCAGAAAATATGACAAACAACATTGCACACAGTACCCTGTAATCAGAATTAAAAAATAATGAAAATTGTATACAAAATGAGTTGGTTTACTAAATAATTTTTTATTGCGCATGCGTTAACGATATCAAAATTTCATTTGCATATTATGTTAATTAAATGAATAGAGCAACTTTTCTGAAAGTCACAAAATAATAACTTGAAAATTCTGAAAATAATCTTCAATTGAATAAGTTGAAAATCCGTTAAACTCAAAATGAAGCAAAAACAAGAGGGGTTGTATCCATAGATTCATTGATTAGTGTCAATATAGAATACACAATACGGGATGTACTACTACATTTGGATAAAATCCCTCATTTTTTTGCTTCATTTTGGAAACAACGGATTTCGTCCTTTTTCTATAGAGGATTACCTTCGGAATTTTCAAGCTATGATTTTGAGACTTTTACAAAAGTTGCTCTATACATTTAGCTAACATAATATGCAAATGAAATTTTGATATCTTTGACGCATGCGCAGTAAAAAATTATTTAATAAACCTACTCATTTTTCATACAATTTTATTATTTTTTAATTCTGATTACAGGGTACTGTGTGCAATATTGTTTGTCATATTTTCTGAAAAAAATATTATTTTATATTAAGAACTCTGAAAATTATAATGGAAAAACTTGGAAATATCTGGGACCATTTTTATAAAAACCTTAATTACTCTGCGAGTATGCATGCTATTTGCATAAAAATGAACACAGTGTATTACAATAAGACATTCAATCATAATCTAGAGTTTGAGCGCTTTTGCTACATTAGTTTTGACAGGGTTATTCAAAAGATATTCATTCTTTTTTAATTTGTTGACGATCCCCTATGGAGTTTCGGTAAAAAATCTTCACGGAGATGTATGACGTATACTATTATATTTATACACTAAGAGTTTCGAGATGATTCCTCATGTATTTTTCTAGATATTTAGTAAAATGTCTAAAATCGCAAGTGTCCAATAATCAATGCCCATATAGTGTATATATATATATATATATATATATATATATATATATATATATATATATATATATATGTGTGTGTGTGTGTGTGTGTGTAAAAGAGTAGACTCCTTTTGCTTGCTAATTGTTCTTGGCTGATGGACTATTTACAGAGGGAATTGGGAATACAGCAATACAGGCATGGTCACGTCTCAAATCACACACGATCGATACATCGCTACACTTCGAAAGGCAGTTCTGGTGCAGTTTGTTACATTTTCATCCATTTGAATGTATTCTGATGCACTGTGACACACAAAGGATTTCTCCACTATATAAGTTAAATAATTTCTGACTTTGCAACATTTTAACAAGGGAGTTCTGCAAAGTAGCCAATTTTAAGATAGCCACAAAAGCTGACTTGACTTCATTTTAATTGACAGAAACTACTGCTAGTCCAAGAGCCGACGCACAAAACCCTAAATCATCGAGCACAAGGAAAAATCCTTTATATTATCAAAGAGTTGTCATGGGGGAATCCTTTATATTATCCATGTCTGCCGGAAGTGAAGTGGTGCATAATCCAAAAATTAATACCACTAGTGTTTCACTCGTAGACTTAACATTATTTTTTTCTGCACCCAGTATTCCTTGTTTTCATACTTTTGACTGCACGGCAATCACAATGATAGACCTACAAGTGAGCCACTAGTAGTATTAATTTTTGGCTTATGCACCACTTCACTTCTGGCAGACCATGGATCATTAGATTCCTTTATGACTACTCTTCTATAATATAAAGGATTTTTTCTTGTGCTCGATGACTTAGGGTTTTGTGCGGTCGGCTCTTGGACTATGCTGACTTTACTCTATTTCTTGGTTAGTTAGGCTGTCACTATGCAGGCACTGTGTTCAGTCTTTTATGCATCATCTCACTCTACGCCTGTGAGCTTACTATTTACACACACATACATACATATATATTTTTATATATATATAATCGATTTAGAAGGTGCATAAGGTCGTTTTATCTACTCCAATAGTAAAACAAGCCTATTTTCACATACTTTCTCGTACATGGAGTCTATTTACAGACTTAGTTGAATGCAGGACTGTATAAAATAGAGTTTATGCACCTTCTAAATGGACTATATATTTTTGCTTCACAATGGATTTGGACTAATGTGGTTGTGAGCCCCTAATACGTAATTTGAGATTTTATGAAATGTAAATGATTTGCGAGAAAAAGCGAGTACGTACTTGAGGGGTGCGATATGTAAGTCGATTAGTTCAGATAGAACACGCCTTATAAACGTTACTGCACCAGGCAATGTTTTCTTTATGAACGGGTCTGTTATCATGTCTCTATATTGAATTTGATCTAATTTCTGTTGTATTTGCAGCTAAACAATTATACACCGTTGCATGCTTCTGTTTTACAGGAAATGGAAAATATGCTGCTGTCGTATGTCTTTAGTACGAAAAATATGATCAAGGATTTAAAAGGATTTTTTCTACAAAATGTTGGTAACTTTACTGGAAAAGGCGCTGAAAATGTGTAAGTAGAATGCATATATCAAATAGTGTTTTTAAGTATTAACAAGGAATTTATAACGCATTAGAATTCTTTATAAGCTAGAGAATGATTATTCATGGTATTGTATCAAAAAAGTAAAAAGAAAAAAGTCTTAAACAACAGGGAATTTAAAAAGAATGATAAAAAAATATCTCATGCCATTTTATATATATATATATATATATATATATATATATATATAAAAGATAATTAATTGATTGAGAGTTCATGCAGAATTAGAATTGAAAGAGAGTTTGATATAGATTTTTACTAAAACAAATCTTTAGAGAATCAATTAATAATGAATTTATAAAGAATTAGAACTAAAAAAAATTATGTCATATTTTATTTTAAAAAATCAAATTTTCGATTGCAGAGTGGGAGCTATGAATCGAATGGTAACAGATATAACTGTCCACAATGCAACAAGCGACGCATCTGCTTCGATGGACATGCTGCGTTTCCTTCCAAGACTGATAGCTGTCATACAGAATTTCAACAACAGTAAATATACCTAAATATTTTCATTTATATTTTTATCTAATATTTATGCATAATATTGCTATCTAATATTATATTTTTTATCTAATATTTATCATTTATATTTTGTCTTTTATTAGAAAAAGTAAACTATTTTCTTTTGTATTTTTAATATTCATGAATAAATATTCTGATAACTTTCAATCGTAACTTTCATGTGTTCATGATATTACAAAATATGCTCTACAAAGTCGATATAGAACCAAAAAATAGAGTAAAATTATAAACATTAAAAAAGAAGAAAACTGCCTTTCTTTCAACGCAATACGCTGGTGTAAGAAATTAAGAGAATTTTCATATTTGATCTACGATCTCCAGAACTACAGGACAGATTTTAATAAAATTTGGTCTGAACATAAGATTATATAATACAAACAAAATAAACATTCAACAGTTATAATAGACACACATGTTCGTGCGTAACACTCAAGGGAGTTTGAAGGTCTGAAACAGTGGTTGCAGAATACACAAAAGAAATGGGTTAATAGGGGACATGGTCCCTTCTTACAGCTAAACAAGCCGTTCATTCCCAGTTGGTCCCAGACATGCTCTATAGGGTTGAGGTCTGAAAACCTGGCTGACCAATCCATTCGGCGAATATCTTTGCTTTCAAGAAATTCGTCTACCAGAAGAGCTCTATGTGGCGTCGTGTTATCGTCCTGTAAGATAAACTCGGGGCCACTGCACCCTGGAAAAGGCTAACATAGAGCTCCAAGACCTCATCCCTAAACCTCTTGGTAGACCTTACCCAAACTTTATCTCGATGGATCCAGAAACTGTTTCCATAGGTTACATACGATGCTGGGTGTTAAATTAAACTTTCTGTATATCTGAACTTGCGATCGGCTTGCTTCTAGCCTCCCCGCCACCCCATTCCATCATCTAAACGTTGGTGGCTACTCATTTTACTGTTCCGATAAGAATTTTACAGATTGTTGCAAGATAACACCACGAAATTCACCGAGGTGTCTAGGTGGCGATTAGCGAACGAAATTCATCTTACCCTCCACGCACTTACAATGCCTGTTTTTCTGCTGGCTCCACCTACACACACGTATACACTTACGTATTTCTCGTACAAGATTTGTATTTTTATCTAGAAGAAGTGGTTTTTACTTAATTTCATTTCTTTTCATGGAATTCGATAAAATATCCAAATTCTTTTAATTTATTTCATCAGTGTAAGTAAAAATGTTCTGTCAATTTTTGATGCTTAGTTATTTAATTCATATTTTTAAAGGAGAAAGTTTATTCTTATAATTTATTAGTATACTGTTCTTAATATATTTCTGCAAACAAGTATTCCTTGAGGCTGCTGCACAGACAATTACTTTAATGAGTTCGAAACTGAAATTCCGCGACTACACAGAACTCAATTAGTCTATTAAAATGTAACTGGTCCGTCAAGTCATAGTGAAAATTACCTTTAGATCCAATTTTAGTAGTTGACTCATAAGTTTAATACTGTTTTTTCCAGCACCAAAAGGTATGAAAACGTGAGGGACAAGGAGGAGGAAAACACAATGGAAAATCTACGAGTCAACCGCTAAAATCGAATTTTTAAGTGATTTCCGAACAAGATGTGACTTGAAAGACCGATTGAATTTTAATTTGCGAATCGAGTTTTAAATAATTCTGGAATTTCAGCCTTCAACTCGATGAGGTGATTGACTATGCTGCCGTTTTCGAGTCAAAAGTGAAAACATTAAATTAATAATCAGAAATATTTTTTTAAAAGGAAAAAATTACGATCAATACAAAATCATAAAATTCTGAGGAAAGGGTACTACTACATCCTAATTTTCCTAAATGGCACCCTTTTTTCAAGTAACTAATCTGCCGTTAAACATTAAGAAACACAGGTAAATCAATATATTTCAGCTCTTGTTGAAACATCTTTATTTAAATGAATTTAATGCTCCCAGCATCCAGACAACTTTTAAAACAAGCGACGAAAACATTTGCTTTAGAAATCTCAGTGAACTTTGTATAATAGAAGTGATTTCAACATCGCTGTTAATTTTTTTCCCATGAACAAAGTTGCCAATTTGGTCTTCACGTTTATTAAAAAAAATTCAAATTCACACCAGAGAATATAGAAAGTATTTTTATATTTAGTGAATGTCAAACATTAAGGTAAAAATTCTTTTTCAGAAATTTCCAGTCTGAAGTCTAAATTTTGGGGGAAAAAAATGAAGGTCAAACAAGTAACTGCGTCCATGAAGTTATACTTTTAGCTTTGAGGTCCACTGATAATGAAGAATTCTTTTAGGTTTATTGCAAGTGTGGCTGTTACCTCGAATGATCGATTTAATACGCAGAAACAGATACTACAACTAGGACATAACAATTTTTTTTATTTATTCCATTTTTACATAACATAATTACATCCATATCTTATCCTGGATTTGAATCCGAGACCTTACTGAGGCACCTGCCTGAGCTTACCACCGTGTGGCTGCCCGAAGTTATCGTTTCTTAAAAACAACTCTGCAAACAAGTAATTTAAGGAAACTAGCTTACATACAAAAACAAGTGGTTTTGTAGGTCTACATTTTTTTGCATGGCACTGTAAAGAAAGAAGCACTGTGAAGGAAATTCCACGCAAGGAAATTTAATTGCTGTGATGGTATTATTTTTGATGTACATAATTTAATGAGGTGACTCACGCAAAATGTCGTCGTCGGTATTTTTTTTTTTTTTTTTTTTTTTTTTTTTGGAAAGTGAAAGGAATGGTGGAACCACTGCATGTCACTAAAGCATATTTTAGCAAAAACAGTGGTATTTTTTTACTATAGCGTAGAGTGGGGGTGATTCTTGGTCACTTGCAACGAGGGAGATTATTTGTCGATTAAACTTTCATCAATACTAATGATCGAATCTGAAGAAAAAATACTAGATGATAGACACACTCGTGATTATTTAAAAACATAAACAACGTTTTGTGGTTAAAAACATAATTTGATGAGAAAAAAAATATTTCAACAAAAAATAAGAGATTTCAAAATTATGTTTTATTTATTTCTTTATACTATTTTCTTTTTTGTAAGGTAATTGTAATGTGAAATTTAGCTGTATGATGATCTTAAGGGTTGCATAAAAACGGAAGTATGCATATAATACGTATGTATGCATATCAATATTATATGAGTATATAAATTAAGGACATAGATGGACAGACCTTACACAAATGTGGTTCTTGATCACATGGAGTGAATATTGATCAGCATGGGCTAATTTTTGATCATGTAATTTTAGCTTAAGAATTGCTCATAAATTTATAAATAGTGCTGAAATGTTTAATATTTGTTAGATTAAGATGTTAGTGCCTGCCTGCATGGAAACGTTTCTTTCAGTTTATATGGCAACACTTTTAAAGTGAAACACATTGTTTTGATTTTTTCGCAAGTTATAAACAAAATTTCGATACATTTGTAATGCCTAAACTTTTTTTTTTATCATTTCTGCAAGAGATAGTTGAGTTGATTTGGAACTTAATTTGTATATTTAGATAATAAACATAATAAAATACTTGGTAAAGCTTTTTTTTTACACTTTGAAATCACATGTAAAAAAAATCATGTTTAAATAGATACTTTGCCAAGCCCGATCCTTATTTTCAAATCAATAGAATTTAAAAAAAAAAATTTAAATTGTCATTAAAGTTGTGTTTTAGGCAAAAGCAAAATAATGCCAGAAGCGTATGTGACTAAAAAAATGTAAAACACCACTGAAAGTTAGAGAAAGTGTTCTTGCACATTCAAAAAAATAGTGCTAGTAATGCGGTAGCTACATATCATGTGGGCGAATCATTCTCCACTTTACAACTATATTTTTACAACAAGGAAAGAACATATTTTGAATTATAAAACTGGAAATCGTGTATACTTACCTCCAAAAAAAGAGAATTTTTCATTAGCAGTGTACATAAGATTGATGGCTGAATTGGGTTTTGGCCTAAGTCACAAGGAAGAAGTGTATAGATTTCTAGATATTCAATTATTTCCACTAAAACTGGATTTTATCTTAGAAGATTATGTAAATTTAAACATAAGTCACCAGGAGAAGATTAGATTAGGGTATTGATGCATAACAATCATTTATTACCGAAGGAGAACGCTACACTGATAAAAGTTAGCCTGTTAGCAACAGAAAAGCCATTTCGAGTTTTATGATTGATTTATTAGAAGACAGTACATTAGGTAGCGGTAGAGCATGTTGTGATTTGATCTTGAAAAAACAGAAATGCAAACACATCTCTAATAGTGTTCTCATGTGAGTGGTAATAAACATTTCCTTATCGATTACAATTTTTCACAAGTCTTTATTTGAATAAAATCTTTTATCAAAACACTGATCTGATACTTGGAGTAACATACTGTATGCAGCATGTGAAAATGTTTGGAATACAACCGAATTATTTGATTCATATCATTTTCTGTTATATGGTATAATATTACGTCTTTAGGAAAACGAAATGCAAGTTGCATATTTGAAACACAAAAATAGCTGCTGAAAATATATGTATCCTTTTGTTAAATACATTTGAACTTCCAATCATTTAAGTAATGCTCTCTTTTTTACCTCTTTTCATAATCCCATTTATACTTACAAGCTATATAAGCTCTAAATTTATTTCAAGAATGTTTCATTCAATCATTTATTAGTTTTAAAAGCGTTTTTTGAGTGTTTAAAATGTTGGTATTTGATTACGAATAATGACCAATAATCACTCCACCGTTGATCAATTATCACTCCATTTCCGGGATGATTATTGGTCAGACGTTTTTAATTTTATTAATATTATATCTATATTTTAAAAACAAAACTAATTAAGACTATTAGAGATTAGATTCGCTTTCTGTGCGCATAAATGTTTTGCTTCAGTTCAGTTTAGTTACTGAGTTACATGGATATTTATGAAAAGTAACCAATAATCACCCTTGATCGATTTTGACTTCTTGTTTTAGTTTTCTCTTAATTTTTATAAAATTTTTATTTTATAAAATTTTATCTGAAAATTTCTCTATTATTATTATTATTATTATTATTATTATTATTATTATTATTATTATTATTATTATTATTATTATTATTACTAATATAATTGTTATTATTAATAATAAATCAGGGTACGCCAAGATGCTTAACTTTGGATACAACCATTTCGAAATAGTTATCTTCGCTTTATTTATTCGGTGAATTAAGAGATTAAAGTATTGAAGATTATACCATTCGAAAAAAGTACTGCACAAAAAAAAAAAGCAGCTTCCAAGTTTTAATAAAACCTTTGCATCTTAAACATTAATCGTCTATTATTAAAAAAATTTTTATAATAGGGCAAATAAAATAATTTTTATAAATATTTTTTTCAGGTGCCCATGGATTCATTGATCTTCCCCAGTTTGTTTCAGCCTTTGTTGAAGACCTTGAACCTGTCATTTGGAAATCCATTACTCCGGAAGAGGTACTGATGAAAAATAAATCTTTGCGAAGTCTATTAATAATCTATGATTCTTTCCTAGAAGAATTTGCTTTTACCAATGAAACGTTTATCAGATTTCTGATAGGTTAATGTGAGACAGGGGCATGATGAACCCCCGCCCCTAAATATATATGCTTAAATATAGTTTGATATATTATTATTAGTAGTATTATTTTACCACAATCAAACTGATTGGTAGTGTTATTATAAGAACTGATTTTTTTTCTACTGAGCGAAAAAATGACCAAGCAGGGATTCAAACTCAGATACTTGGCTTAAATTGTTAATGCTATACCGTTTAATCTGCCTAGAAGGTGACAACCTTCTAGCACATTTCATTAAGATAATTTTACTAGTAATAACGTCTGTTCTGCCGCGCAGGCAGCTCAAAAGAATAAACCGCATATAAAGGAAATCCATATAAAGGATGGGTATACAGATATACTACTCATTTTTACACACTATAACAAATATTTCGAAATGTTCCTGAGAGTATCGAGGGTTTTGCTGCACGATACTAGCGGCAAGCTTTCTGATTCGAGCAAAAAAATGTTTCAGTTTCATTCCATTGCTGAAACTGAGCCCAAAAATATGGGAAGGATTCTGATGATTTTAGAAAGTGAAAATAACTCTCAAATATCCGATAGTATCCGAAGTGCCCCAGTTAGAATACTAAACTTTTCAAAAATATTTTACAGTGTAGTTAATGGTATAATAAAATATTAATATGCCCTTTTTTAATGTGTCTTTATGAATGATAAATATAATACTCAACCTCTATTACATGTATATTTAGTTTCATTTCTTCAACCACTTTCATTTCTTTCAACCACTGCCTGTGTTTATTTATTATAAAATATGCCTCTGTTCTTTAGCAAATATCAAGCAGTGCAGTTAATATATTGTAAAAATACTCGGAAGCGCTTCCAAAAATCAGATGAAGCAACAGATTTTTTTTAAATAAATTGTTTTTGAATCTCGCAAATATATCTATTTTTGAGATTTATAAAGATAAATAAGTCTCTTTTGAAATTGTGAGTAATTCGGAGAAAGCAGTGCTCTTTGTGTGAAGCTTATACTTTCAGAGATAAAGAAACATTTGTAAGAAGGTCCGTTTTATTTAAATCTACGGCATACAGATTAATATGTAAAATTTACTGATATATATCCGCTATGACACACCAAATACAGCAAATGGATAATACGTGATATATTAGATTAATTTTAAAGACGATTATTTAATAGGTAGATTATTTATAACAGATGTAAATTTTCCATTTTTCCTTTTTGGGTAAAAAAAGTCCGGGCCAGGATTCGAACCAGGGATGTATTGACTGAAATAGTCCTCCAGTGTTCGTGTCCGGGATGGCTCAGTTGGAAGAGCATTGGCTGCTTCAGCCAATACATCCCTGATTCGAATCCTGGCCCGGACTTTTTTGACCCAAAAATGGAAAATTTACATCTGTAATACGTGATTTTTATTTCCTAAAAAATCAAAATCCCGTCGAGCGGTATAAACAGGTAAGCATTTCGTAAATTCTGTTTCTTTCCTTCGCACAATTTCTTTTTTAATATCAATTACTTCTTATTAATACAAGTACCAGGTCTTAATGCTTACTTTCAATTTACAAGATGGTCCTTACGTTTTCATATCTCGGTAAAGATAAGTATTTCGCAAACAAAATTTATTTTCTTTACGCAAATACACGCTGAATATCAAATATTTCTGAAAATACCAGGTCTTTCTACTATTATTATTGCATTAAATTTACAAGATGTTTCGTATGTTTTTATATTTCAATATATTTTATACTCGAAAAAAAAATCTTTTCTTTGCACAAATTTCCGTTTAATAATTAGTTCTGCAAGTAACAAGATCTCCTGCAATTATTATTTTATAACATACAGTTTACAAGATGTTTCTTATGTTGTTATATCTAGATTAAGGCAAGAATTTCGAAGGCAAAATTTCTTTTCTTAGCGCAAAGCGACGCTTAATGTCAAATATTCCTACAAATACCTGGTGGTCCTGGTCCTGCTATTATTATAGCGTTACATTTAAAAGATATTCCATATGCTTTTATATCTCAATAAAAAAAAGTACTTTGCAAAAAAAAAAAAATATCAAATCCCCTTGTTGGTATTAATTATTTTTGGAAGTACCAGGTTTTTGTTCTATTATTCCTTTATGGGATTCAGTTTTAAGATTTTTTTGCACTTTTATATTTCGGCATTGCTACCTGTAGTTCATTCATAATTTAAGAGGTAATTTAAATATACATTAGTGTTGCCATTTTATCTCATGGAAATTCAGTTTTGAGTTTTTTTCGTTTATTTAGCAAATTTATGAAAATTAATAATTGTTATGATTTTTTTTAACATTTTATGATCTATGCAAATTTATTTTTGATAATGACATTTATTTTTGATATTTGACATAATTTCTATTACATCAAATTAGATAATACAAAATATTAGAGTATATAAACGAATGTAAAATTCCGAGAAGTTGAGAAAAGTATTTCCACTTTTGCGTACTGTTTTAGTTTAGTTAGTATTGGCAAAAGTTATATTAATTGCATTTTAAGTGAAAAGAACTTACATAAACTTGATTGAATAACATATTACTCTAATAAAGATACACCTTATTTTTTCTTTATATTTAGACTCAAATGTTTAGTTTGAAAAAGGAAAGTGAAAAATTCTGTATCGCTCCTGAAACTTTACATACTTCAAAGGCTTACTTGCATTCTTTGGCTTGCGGAAAAGAAGATAATTCTACTTTCAAGCTAATAATGCCAGCTGGAAATAGAATAAAACAGGTAAGTAAACTTTGTTTGACCTGAATTTTCTTTGTATACCTGCGAAAAATACTTAAGTTTTCTGCACGTATAGTGCGGAGTTTTCTTAACCTGATAGAATAAAATAAAAAATATAGTTTAAAAAGCCTTTTCTACTTAAATAGAGCTATTAGCAGTAGTGACTATTTCCAGTGTATATTGTGATAGTTATTGATGAGAAATGGCTTATCATAACTACAGTATGTTTGATAAATGCGAAATGCCCTATCAAATATTTGGAAATTTTAAAATTAACTAGTGAGTTCTACCATTACAACAGATTCAGAAACGGTCAGAGAAGCTCTTGTTTGTTAAGTCGGTGGCTTAGAACATTGTTTTTGACTTCAGAGAAAATAAATGAAGACTATCTTGGTCGGTTAGGTAGGTTTGAAATTATACTATTTGGAGTTATAAATTCCATCCTAAAGCATTCGAAACAAACAAGAAATACCGAAACCAATTGATACAGAAATTGACCATGGCTTTGATCAATACGGGCTAAGCTTTATCAACCCTGAAATTAGAGGTATACATGGACCGGAGTTTCCAGGCCCGGCCCGTTGAAAATTTATTTTGACCCTGCCCGGCCCGTTGTAAAACTCAAATTTTTTGCCCGGGCCCGGCTCGTACAGAAATCAGTGAAAACAAGCCCAACCCGTTCTGGCCCGTCACAATTTCTCCTATTTCGAAAATTTTCAGATTTTTATCATATATTTAAGATTAAAAAAAATACTGCATACATATTTATTGATAATTTTACAGTATATTTTACAGAAAATATGCAATAGTAACAATAATGATTACTTAGATTCTTAGACTTTCAATATTTAACTAAAGCTTCATTTTAAAATTAATATGATTTAGAATAAAAATTAATTTAAAAAATGGAAGTTAAAAACATAACTTTTAAAGCTGTATAATAAACAGTAGATTTATGAAAATATTTCTAAATCATTTTATTAAAGATTTTCTTAAATCCAAAGGAGCTACTTTCTGATACATTTCTCAATTCATTTCTTTTTGGAAAAAACGCATAAGATTAACAGGTGCTTTTTTCAGAAGCTATATTATCGAGTGGCGTTATCGATAATTTAGTACAAACAATTTAAGAAAATACTGTTAAAGTTAGCGTTTTGAATCGAATTTCTGAAAGCAACAGCATGGGAAGGGAGAAAAGTTTGTAATTAAGTGACAAAAATCTCTTATGTCTCAACAAGTGTTTACAAGTATCTTATTTACCAAAAATAGAAAACGCTATTCGAATATAAAGCTCTTCAATAGTCAAACTTGTCAATTTCATACATTTACAGTTAAAAATTAGTCAGATAATGTGTCAAACTTTAGCGTTGTTGAGAAGTGAATTTAAGAACCACCAAGGAGTATATTTCCAAAGATTACTAAACATAAGTTCTTTATCGCTATTAACACTTTTACAAATTATGTTGTCTGTCGTATGCATCGTGAGAACAATTAAGTCTAGTTCCGGTTTGACTCTACTATATGTAGAAAAAATATGCAAGCCTGATCTCGGTCCGGCACGAGTCTGCCGGGAAATATATTAAGCCCGGGTTCGACACAATGTAACTGTGTCCGATGCCGATCACCACACTCTACAAATTACTTTTCTGTATTGATGTTGCCAAACTATTAGTATCGGTTTGTGGGCACATTCTCGTTAAAGCCATATTCATTGAAAATAACTCATATTTTATCGTTTTCACAGAAATTTTTATAACGAGCCGGTAGATCCGCTAAATTTTTTTATTGGCACGGTCTGGCCATGGCCCGTTTAGTTTTTTTGCAAGCCCGGCTCTGCACGGCCCTTTTATTGTGTTTGTCGGCCCGGCCAGTTAAAAAATTATTCTGATTTCTGGTACAGGTCACTGGCCAATCCCGCACCTGTGCAGACCCCTACCTGAAATATACAGAGTTTCTAAAAACATGCCGATTTTCTCTGTTAAAAAAAAAGGTTGGAAATGTAGAAACTCAATAACTGCTTGAAGATGAGTAATATTGTAAGAAATGAACTTTGAGAACAAAATAAAATTGAAAATGCTTTTAATTTAATACTTTATCAGTGATCGCTGATTGTCCTCCAAAAAAGCAAAGAAAAATGTTCTGAAAAAAAATTACGAACGTGAAAGTTTGTCAAAATAATGCTACTTTATATTAGCCTAATTTTCTGAATAAAACTGGACATTTAATTTTAAATATAACGACATGATGAGCATTGGAGGTTTTAAAGTCTGGATTTGTAAATCCAAATGCATGTGATCTGCTAGAGCATTTAAGGCATTAGTAAATACCTGTAACTGCACAGGCAATCATTTCATCGCGTTGATGGCTGAAATTACAGGATTAGACAGTTTGCCATTAGCATATTAAAATGCACCAGTTCTGCCAAGTTATATTTCGATCAAAATCATATGCAGATTTTACTATTTTAGTAATTAATAGGTAGTTTAATCATTGCGTTTTCCTGTAACCCAAAGGTAGGATAACATAACGGTAAAGTTACAATGATAAACCTACGAGTCAATCACTAAAATCGGGTTTGCAGGTGCTTTCCACCAACATACGGCTTGGCAGACCAGTTGCATTTTAATATGTAATCAAGTTTTAAGTGATTCTGGTATTTCATCTGTCATCTCTGTGAGGTGATGATTTTTGCAGTCGCTTCCCGGTCTGTATTAAAACCATTAAATATTAATGTATTAATACTAATAAATTTTAATCTTTCGTGCTTTTTAAAAAAAATCCTACAATAAAAAATTATGTTAAATAATAAATTTATTTTAATTGTTATTATTTAAAATTTTCAATTAATCTAAATAATAAAAAATATAATTAAAAGAAGTGCCTTGTTAAGCATAATAGTAAAAACTTTCCTTTATATACACTTATCCAAGTGCCATCATGCAATCGTGTTTAATGTATCATTATGAAATAGTTGACAATGTATCATTATGAAATAATTGACAATGTATCTATAATGTCAGTATGGCCGATGTCTAGACAATCACTCTTGATAACTTATTACTAAATTTAATAGACAGACTTATTTATTAACATATACACATGTGATGGTGATGTACATGAATAACATTCTTTAAGAATCATCATTACCAAATTGCTTAGAACTTACAGGAAGAGTAAATTCACTCGGGTGGATTACACGCACCCTAGCAACATCCGGATACCTCCGTCACTTACACCGAAATCCTCTCTTCACTTCTCTTTATTTCTCTTTGGGGAGCCGGTTTCTTCACTTCATTTCATTTATCTTTTTTTTTTTTCTTTTTTAAAGGTTGCATGACAGCATCATTATGGAATCGTGTTCTATCTATCACAAAAACTACGGCAACGCCTGAAAATACACAATTCATTTTAATTATGCTGTAATTTTTACTAGTAAATGTTTTTAGAAGATGATATATTTTTCTTTTTTTTATTTAAAACTTTAATTTTATTCATTAGTCATGCATAAAAATATATAATTGAAAATACATTGTTTGGAAATACTATTTTTTATGATTTTTAAGTTTTTGGTAAAAGTAAATAAACAACTAAAATCTAAATTGAAAATAATTATTTACTGAAGTTCAGTATTCATTTGTCCCTCAATCAACACGTGAAATATTTCGGTAAATGTTGTAAGATTGCATTAGATTAATTATTGTCAATAGCAATGCTATATATACCAATAGCAACGTTATATTTGATAAATTTGTTCTCATATTTGGACAAGATAAATGTCTTATTGTCTCACAATTAGTATGCGAGCAGATTTTTTTTAAGTTTTAGACAGTAAAAAGTTAATACAAAACAATTTATTTCTTAATCGAGAACTCCGACATCAATGGTTACAAGTGACAAAATTTAGATTTGGAGAGTAAATTAAGTTTGAAGTTGAAATTCAACAGTAGCTGAATTTAAGTATATAACTGGTGGTTATTTCAGAATGGTCTTTGAATTTCTTATTTCAGTAACTATTAAAGAAAAGTAGAATACAATAATTTTTCAAATTTAAACAGAGATTGAAGTGGTTAAGTAAATAAGCAGTTTAAAAAGCTTAAGGCGACACAATACCTTTGTCGCCTCTCGTCTTGTACTTTGACCCTCTGTTCAATTTTGAATAATACTGAAATATATGCGGTAACATAAAGGGTAGTACTAAAGAAAAATTCTGGTAGAGCAGACTATTTTACTAAACTTTAATTCTTTTAAATTAACTTTTTAAAAATATTTTCTACTTTTTTAAATATGATTATTTTTGCTTCCGTTTTTATCCATATTCTTTGAATGTGCCATATAAAACTGTGCATGGATTTTTAGATGTATGGATTTTATATTTAAAACCATTTTTTTTTCTCTCGTGTATATATATATATATATATGTGTGTATATAAAGGAGAAAATTCAACAAACTCTCAATTTAAATATTTTTTTTTCATATAATTATAAATTTGAATGTTAAATCCAAACACAAAAATATTAGATATACCATGGAAAACAACTAAAAAAATTCAAACCTCTATTGAAATTAGCAAAAGAGTCGTATTATTTATCGAACAAGCAAGCTATTAAAATATGAACAGGGAGAAAAATCAATTTGAAGTTTTCATTTGCATGAGTAATTGTGCTGGATCTATTGACAAAATATACAATATCTCACGATACATCAGTCATAAAGGTAATAATGAGATTTGTCAAAATATTCATAATTAAAAATGCTTTCGGTTAATATTACAAAAAGAAAACCGATATTTTGACATATTTCAAAGGAGGGGAGAGTGGGGATGAATGGGACAAATTTTACATTTTTACTAATAACTTAAGTTGTATACAGTTCTTAATTTAAAAAATATTATTTAAAGAATACTTCAGCATATAGCAACTTATTGACATACTAATTTGAATAAACAATAGTTTTTTAAATTTTTAATATATTTTTCAAACATGCATGCATACTGCATCCCCATGGTGGGGATGAATGGGACAGGTAAATAAAATTATTCCAAACATATTTTATTTGAAAACTGAATGATACACTTTATTTTACTACATATTGACTGAAGCTAATATCAAATGACAACAGTCCTTTGGTTCTGGCAGTTCCCAGAGGTCTAGACTTTGGTAGTTTCATAACAACATCCCCCAGATTAATAAAATAAATTCCTGGTGGATCGGTATATTAAAATAAGGAATTATTATCCTTTTTTCTCAAGAATTATACTTGAAGGTTATCATTATTGTTCTTTAAAACCCTAGCAACGTAATGATAAATATTTTTTTCCAGATACCTTTGTTAGGAGAAAGCCGTCTTCTATTATATTAACCAAGCTGCAAATTTGGTGATCCCTATCACTTGAAATCATGTTCAAATAATTTTCATCTTCATCATGAAGTGATAAATTGCCAGATTCCTCACTACTGCTCATATCTTTACTAAAAATATTTCTTGAAGGCAGGCAATTATTTATTTTTATTAGTTTTTACAATTTTTTTTCCAAATATTGTTTTTCTGGTGACACGACAGTGACCTCGTTTTCTTCTCTTAACATCTGGTTTCTAGGTAATGACAAAATGTAATTTTATCTATATTGGGATAACCCTGGGGATGAATGGGACAGTCCCATTCATCCCCATAGCCACATGGTTATATAAAACAGTGATTAGGCTTAGCAAGCACTGTCAGTACGTTCATTTGCATCATAAGTATAACAAGAGATTATATCTTTTTAACATTAAAAAGAATTATAAAGGTTTTGAGAAAGTTAACTATCAATTAAATGCTAAAAATATTAAACAGGTAAATTTACTTTGGTTCTTGAAAAATACACTTTATGCAATAGCTAATCTTCTCTTATGGATATTGCTTTGAAACTATGTCTGTTGAATGACCTCAGTACTACCAACTATCAAGTAAATTTTAAAATTATTTATGTTTGGGAAACATATATAAATTTCTGTTGTCCCATTCATCCCCACTCTCCCCTACAATGTCCCCTTAAATAGTTGATTTTCTAGAACGAAGCACATAATTAAAAAACACCTTCATTTTCTTCATCTCTAAGCAAATAATTTTACTTTCAACCAGCTTGCACTTGCTCAGTTTTTTTTTTTTTTTTCAATTTTGTTACTTATATCCCTTGGCTTCTGGGGTCCTCAATTATACATGATTTTTTTTCTCATTTAAATTTCCTTTTCAGATATTAGTAACTATTTTTTTTTCATTCATTCGTTATAGGTTAATCCAGGTCTGTTATTAAACTTCACGGTAAAACCAAATACACTGGACACTCAAACTTTTTCTCGCATTGCACTTCAACTGACGTCTGGATCTGGATACTTGTTAAGTGTGTTGCTGCAATTCTTGAAGGATATTGATGGATGCCATTCAACTTGCGGAACTAACGACATGATGCTCAAGAAAATGTGCTTCTTGGGTCGGTTGCACAATATCAAAAGTGTTGTTTATCATGCAGATAAACTAAATGAAGATTACGCATTTTATAAAAATAATGATATTTTGATGGTAAGTTAGATTGCTTACTTTGAGTTTGTAAAAACTAAACTAACAAATCAAAATATTTTCATAAGAATAATAGTAATATATAAGCAGTCACATTATTATGTACGTATTTCGAGCCGAAATTATTAAAAATGTATGCTGCATAACTCAAAACTACACTTTATTTACTTATGAATAATTTTTACTCATTAATATTTTTGAATATAGTTGAAAAATGTTTATGAATTCTATTTGTCTGGTTGTGTGTTTGACATTTTGTGCTTCTGTAGTCTAACTCATGTAAATATACCTGGAGTTCCATATAATCGATGTATGTTATTGAGGTTTGTCATGACAAGTTTAGTATTGAAAATGGAAGGCATAGCATTTATAGTACGTTTACATCGACACTCAAAACTCCACTGCATTCATATTGTTTCATTTTCATTATGGCATGTAAGGCGCCTTGAATTGAAGTGGATAATATCCACAATTTTGAATTTAGAAAAAAATTGTTTTTATTTGTTATCATTATAATTTTTATGGCTAACACTAATATTTTAATTAGACTTTTCAAGACAACACAAAAAAAAAACTTTTTTAGTCAAATGAAAAAAATTACAGTTAATGAGAAACTTTAACTCGATGTATCTTGAAAGTATAAAAAATAGACTTGATGCACTTCAGTTCTAAAACCCTCATATGTGGAGGAAATAATTTGAAGAGTATTTTAATGCTATTTCATTTTTCAAACACATTGAAATTGCTATACATCACCGAGATGCTCTAAAAGACATACTATATCCTACTATAAAATATTGCTTGCATAGCATTTATTGCTCATTTACAGGGACCTAGAAAAGAATTCTGTGTGCATATTTATACAATAATAGTGGTCGAAGATGCAAAAAATAAAAAATATTCAAACACTATTGGTTCAAAAAATTTTGTTAGTCACGTGACATACATTATGATGAATTATTGGCACGTAAACCTTTCTTACAAACATTATACAAAAATGAAGTTAATTTCCTGAAAATGTCTAACACATTGACAAATATATAGAAACACTATAATATCTATATATAATATTTACATTTAAATGTTTAGTTATTTATGTTGTTTTATTTCAGCAATTAAAGCCACTTCTGGGAATAGATGACGAAATAGTAGATGCCTATCAAAGTTTTATGGAAGTTGTTGAAGTATCTGCTGCCAGTAATTACTCGGATTACAAAGATATAGTACGGCTGTAAGTTATTCGTATCATTTTCAACATCCTATGAAAACAATAATAATAATAATAATGCAAGATCTTCTTTATTGGACTACTATTTTTATGCATCAGATATGCTAAAATTAACATCACTTTTAAAATTTTATTAAAAAAGAATGTTACATAGTTCCTATTTTTAAGAATTCTCTTAGTGTTAGAATGAGTTTTGCGTTTTTGTGAGAGAGTCCTTGGATTCTAACTCACACAGGACTGACACTCACGCATAAATAGTTATATGTGTGACTAAAATATATTTTGTTATTTGTTTAAATTTAGTAAGATATGTCTGAACCTTAGGGTATTAGATTGTCTCGATTGTTTTTGCAATGATATATCAATAGATAACCATGGTTGTTGTAACCAATTGTAACCATAGATGTGTAGTTTCGAGACATAGTGCGGAAGGTAAGCGTTAGATTTCGAAAGTGTATTTTCTTTAATGTGCGATCAGACAGCGAAATTGGCTGTTTTATCGGTTTCTTTAATGTAATAAATATTTTGCTTCTCTTGTAATAGAGTAAAGGCCGGAGACTCCATGACATGTTTTCCATTTCCACGCTTTCTTTTGTTGGTGACCAGAGCCATTCGAAAAAAAAGCCCGATGAAATATTTATGAATTCTCATCGCAGAATTATAAAATGTGGTCTGAACACACCGTTAAGGCACTTTAAATCTGGATTTTGAACGTATCCTGCCATTGAGTAATCAAATTTTCTAAGTGTCGACAACATGTGAAACTTTTAATTAGTTGTATTGTATAGAATCTACGACTGTAAATTCTCACCAGTGTGTTTAGAAATTAAGCTTCAAATTACGAATAAAAAGCCTTAAAAGGCGCGAGTCCATTTTACAGAGATATTAACTATTAAAGTGACTTTTCTTATTTTTTTGCAAAACCAAAAGTGAGGCTATTTTAGTTCTAACAGATATAAATTTCCAAACTGGTTAAAAAAGGTCCGGGACAGAATTCAAACCAGTGATATCTTGGCTGAAGCCGCCAATACTCTACCAAATGAGCCATTCTGGGTGAATCTGGAGGACTAATTCATTCAGTTAACCTTTAATGATCACATCATCTGGTATGATATCTGAATATGCTCAAGTGAACAAATCGTAGATAACTGCTTGTACCGCTTGTAACTTTTTTGGAACTGCTGTAAACGTTGCATCTGTAATTAATTTAGATTAGCTTTTAACAGAGTTGTTCAATTTGTAAATTATGATTTACTTACCAATTTAATAATTGTGTTAAAATTAATCTATTTTGGTTGTGTTAGTTGAATTTCATAAACTTTTAGGGAAAGGAGTGTTTCCCTCAGTATTTAGCAAAATTGATGCTGTGTTTGATCGCCCATTTTTAAATCTACCTGCCCCATTTCCAAACTCGCCCTTATAAATACTGTACTTTTGCGAGTATGTTATACATGTATCACGACCTCCTTTCAGAGGAATACCAGAAGGGTAAGTCACAAGTTCATTTTGCTACTCTGGTGTGAAGGTAAAATCCGTAGACAAAGAGTTTTTACAATTCCTTTAACTGACAGTAAAAATTGAAATCCCAATTCAAATCCTTTATAAACAATCGAAGTTGTCATTTCTTACGTTAAATTTCTAAAAAAAATACAGAAATATTACAGTCATCATTTTATGAAAGCGAAGCTAGACGCTGCACCAGCATTGGTTTTTCACTATGGGGAAACATTATCAGAGTATATTTCTATCTTCGTAAGGATTTCTATAAACGAAGCATATATAATAAAAAATTAGCACACTTTTATATTTTCCCATTGTAAATTTTACAATTTTTTGACAGATCTGTTCCTACATGTCTCATGTATTTCCGTTTGTTTTAGGTTGCCATTTTTCTCCAATAACTTTTAGGAACACTCAAAAAAATATTATAGATATCTACAGAATAACCTTAATAGGATTTTGAGCTTTATCTGAAATATAGTCACACTTTGTCACGAGTGTAATTTATTTAGTTTTTGTTTAAATATCATTAAAGTTTGGTCCAAAATATTACGCATACAGTAAATTTATAAAATTTCGTAATAGGAAAAATCTCGTTAAATAGGTACAGACTTTTCTGACTGAAACATAATTTATTCATGTTATAGACATTGCAATTTTGCTAAATTGAAACAGAATTTATTTGTAGGAACCAGAATTTGTCCATCTAATAGAAAATAGAACTCTGTTTATTAGATATAAAGTTTCTCTGTATGTTCATCAGAAATAGAATTTCTATGCATTAAACATTTTTTTTGCCTTTTTTAGATGCGTTTATAATTATATAAATACGTAGCACTCATAGTCGTTATCTGATCTGTCTGTCTTGCCGCATTATAACAGATTGACGCAACACTTTCCGATTAGTTTTATTTATCTTAAATTTTTGTAGCTGGGTTGTTTGTATTATATTGTGCCAAAAGTTTCTTTCGTTTTTTGACCAAAAATAACCCAAGCAATTTTCGAAAACGGCGGGATTTATTGAAGAATATCTGTGCTCGTTTGTTCTGTGAACCTTCTTCTACACTTGTCTACGAAAAATGTTTAGATTTGGTTCCAAAATATTTATCGAGGTGATTTTTATGTTATTCAAACAGTTATTTCAGGATTTTTCGATTGTTACAAAATCCCTCATAATTTCCACCCTTTTAGACCGATTTTGCACATTAAAGAACGTCACCGAGATTTTTTGCCTCTTTTATTATATATCAGTTTGGAAGAGATTTGTGCTTAATTATAGAATTTATTGTATCCATAAAGAAGTCATAGATACAGAAAGACAGATAGATAGATATTTTTTTGAGAAGAGAATTTTCGAGATAAAAAAGTAAATAGTAATCAAATAGAATAATGTCCGAAGAGTAGGAAGGGTGAGTCGGAAATTCTCAATCGTACGCAAGGAATTTGTTTTTCCCAGTTAAAGATTGTCCCAAAAACTTCTTTTGCAGTTCATGTGCTGTTTTTTAATTCAGCAGGCACCACTTCTGGAAAATAAAAATCTTTTACTCACATTGACAGTATTTGCAAAAGAAAATTACGTACTACAAAACATAATTTTGGTGAGGATAGAATATAAAAATAGTTGCTTGTGACCGACCTGCTGTTAAACGAACAACTTCGTAGATCTCACTTTTAACATAAAAAAGATACTTTTTTGAAAAGTTTGGTCTGCGCGGACGAAAGTTGGATCTTTTTTAACAACCAAGAATGCAAACAATCCTGGTCCAGTCGAGATAATGGTCCCACGCCTGTCGCTAAAACAAAACTCTTACATACAGAAGAATGTTTTGTCTCTATTTGATGAAATTGGATCTACTATGAGTGACTTCCACCTTGCCAAACTATCAATTCTGAATATTATTATTGTCAACTACACGAATAAAAAAAAAAAAATTATAATTGAAAAAAATTTCTGCAGAAGGTGAAAACTATAACTCTTTATAACAGAGAAAATGTGTTCTTTATATGAAATGGAGATAGTCTGTTTAAAATACTGTAAAATGTCTGTTGAAACAACAAGTACTTTTAGCAGTGTGTGTTTTTGCTTTATAAACAATATTTTTCTTTTCCAATTAAGTATAGTTTCTGGAGTGCGCCTTATGGAGTCTTTCGATGACAATGAGCATAAAATGCGACCCACCTTGCATGTCGTTAACTCTCTGATCAGCCTTCTAAGAAACAGAGTTGCTGATACTGCACTATATAACTCAAGTGAGTACTACGTTTTACTAATAGAAAGACTGGTATGTGTGCATTTTCCCCTTAATGTTTGAAGATAAATCGGCAGTCTTTTCAACACTTTCAAACAAAGTTGAAAAATATTTATGCATTTGGTTTGTCGATCCGCCTGTCCGTCTGTCTACGCCCTAACTCCTGTAACTATATTCAGATTTTCATGCAATTGGTAAACCTTATTTAGGATCCTCTAGGCATGTTTGGTATTGTATACGAAATATGTTGGATTAATAGTTCATTTACAAGGCATCCAAAAGAATTCCCTTACTAGGTCTATGAGAGAAAATCATTTGCAGAGTACTTTAATGACACAGCGCAATTGCAAATGTATTGAAACTGATATAAATCACTGAATTTCACTACGATTATGCTAGAACAGTCATTCATAGCATTTTTAATCCATTTACAGGGACACATTGTCTTTGACTAATAACACTGATAAACAAGGTTTCTGTTTCTAACTAAGTATGTGGTGACTTTTATATTTTAGGTAGTGTTGTGAAAGAATATGCCATTAAAATGTTTCCATCACCCACAGATTTTAAAAAAATTCAAAATCTTGAAAATCTGAATTTTGTAGTATTTATTCAACACATATACCTTATGAAATGATAAACTTTTAAATAAACACTTATAAAGCTTAAAATTAGTATTTAAAACACTGAAAGTACGCATTGTTTATAAAGTTTCAGAAAAATATAGAAGAATTTTTGTAAAAAGAAATATTAATAAGAAATTTTATACTTTAGGTAGCGGGAAACGTCTTATCTGTGGCTGCTCTCTTATAGGCCATTGTTCAGAGTTATATAGACAATTTAAAGCAGTCATTAAGCCACTTATATCATTACAATAGCATAAATCATTTTTTCTTGAAAAAAATGTCGAATATTTCATATATCAATCTCGATAAATAGATATCTTTGTATTGTTTTTTCAGGAGATTCCTTGCAATCTTGATCCAAGTAATTTCTTTGAAAAATCTCGCACAAAATCATTTTATTCTTTTTGAGTAATTAAGTGTGGTTCTTCATTTATGCCAGGTGAATAGTTCATATCAGATGTAGAGAAGTTTCAATTTCATCAATTTTCATTTCTACTGCTGAATCGTCATATGTAAAATTCTCTGGAGGTTTCGGTATTTATAAATCATCATTATGTAATGCTGGTCACATTGCTGAATCTATGTTCGGGTACTTAATTTTATGTTTACTTCTTGCAGAGAATCCTTTAATTTTTCTAATACATTGGTAGCAGTCAGTTATATGATCCTTCGGCATGCGCCATATCATGGGTATAGCAAAGGACATACGCTTTTTTGTACCCTTCATCCACGCCCAAAGGTTTGTAAGCACATCGTATACAACAAGAATGAAGTGCCCCTTTCTTATCTTGTTCACCTATTTTATATCCAAAGTACATATGATAGGCAGTCTTTATTAACGGCGTGAAAGCGCATCGATGCTTTTTCAAAGTTAGCTCCCCGTACACATAGCAAAAAGAATCGGGTTCATTAACGCATCCTTTAGACATGTTTTACATATTGTAGAGGAAAAACGGATAACTATAAAGAAAATTTAATTAAAAAGTCTTACAGAACAATGAAGTAGTAGTACACTTGCTCCAAAGGTTTCAACTGTTATGGATTTGAATTAAAGTCAAATACTGTGGGGGTGGCTAGAGCTGTCTGTTCAAGATCGCTAACATAAAATTTATTAGGGGGACTTTCATGCTGTATCTTCTATCGTTGTAATAAGAAAAAGGAATGTCTGTGGGAATCAAATACATGAAAGAGTATAATGTAATATAATTACAATGCCTATACGATGCCTAGATACTCCAAAACGTATAAATGAAATTTCTCAAAATTGGAGGGTGATAGAAATCTTTTGCAAACATATTCCTTTTCAGCAGCTTGAGATCTATAAGAAACACCCAACGTATATAAAGAAACGGAAAATTCGTTAAAATTTGTTTATCAGTGTAACTGCTGGAAATGTGATTTTAATCTCAGTATTTACTTTTAAATTTAACTGTTTTTAGGTGCATTCGTAATTATATAAATAAATAGCACTTATAGTCGCCGTCTGATCCGTCTGTTTGTTGGATGTCATCTAACATCACAAAAACTACCCAACAGAATCGTTTGAATTTTTAAATATAAATTTGTTGCAGAATTTTGTTCAGTCATTTCAAATTTCAGTAAAATCGTATGTATAGTTCAAATACAGGGATAGTCTGAAGTATTCCGTTACATTACAGCCGATCGAATAAAATAGTTTCAAATGCTTTTTAATAATGTTACACTCGTCGAAACATAATAAAACTGATATGCATTTATGGAGGGCACTAAAATATATATTTTGTAGCATATATGCCACACAAAGAATATCTATTAATCATTTATAGGGCCACACAAAGGAATTCCGTTACATATTGGTATAGGGGGGGGGGTGCATTATTGGCGGTGTACACGTATTTTAATTGTGTATCACGTATTTCACGTATCACTATTTCACGTATTGTAACGATTTCAACCCCTCTCCGTGTTTCAGTGTACGTAGCACAATAATATCATTTATATCATTTTCACGATTGTCATTTATTTATTTCACCATACTAAATCAACAGATACACTATAAGATTTGACAAATAAAACTTTGCACACATAAAATAAAAAAAACAAATAAAAATTTTGAAATCCTCGCTGAAATCAGTCACTGTCCCGTTCCTATCACTCTCTGTTTTTCCCCTCTGTATTACATCATCTCAGCGCCGTCTGGCCAAACGGAAGAAACAGTTCGGATTCAGGACACACAGTTAGGATCGCTTCTTGCGAAATTATAGGCGGGAGTTACGTGCCAAAGTCAGTTACTTGGGGTCGTTTCAGTATAATAAAATTAATTTGCGTTGCTTAGGTTTACTACAAGTTACTTTTTGTGAAACAGATAACATAACCCTGCTAGGTGGGGCTTGTTGTGCTTAAGCTATTTAGTAATCCTCTCCACCTAACGGAAATTGAAACTGTGTAAAAGAAAATGCGTTTCCATATTGCTGAAATAGATATAATATTTTAATTTATTAAATAGTGCAGTTTTGTGTCATGCTTGGCGCATGATTTTTTCACCTTGTTTTATAATATAATTATTTTTGCATGATATATCACGTCTGATACACCGTATATCTGACACATCCTATATAACATTAAATGCTTTTTTATTTATAAATATTTTTCCATGTGCTTAAATTCTGGGTGTCAGTAAATGAATGTCCCACTAATAAATTTTAATAGTATCAACTGTAAGCTTTGTACAGTGTTGGTTTAAGGTGACAATTAAAGAGTACCTGAAACAAAGCTCCTGAGTGTGTGCTGCTTTGTTATTGATTTGCTTGCAATGCCACATGCGCGAAAATAGCGACTTCTGGATGTAAAGTGTTCCGAACTGAAGATTTAAAAGCAGTTACAGTCATACGATTTTTTTTCTTCGCGGAGTTATAAAAGATCGTGTCTACTTTCTCCCGCTACCTAATGATCTGCAAAAAAGGAGACACAGAATTGAAGAGACTATTACTTCCATTACTCCGGATTTGATAACCAAAGTGTGGAAAAAGTTGGACTTGTGGGCGGCCGCATGATTAAAGGTGCATATATTGAACATTTGGTAAGAAAAACTATGTTAATTTACCTCCAATTTTCTGTATTATTTGTTATAAATAGTTTAAATTAAACTTTTATAATATACTATTGAAACAGGGACATGTATATTTAAATATGGTTAATACGAGATATAAAGTTTCTATAAAATTTCTTTTATTAATCGTTATACTAATCCAGTAAAGAGCGTCAAAACGTTGAAATATACTCATAATTTAACTAATTACAATAATTAATTTAATTAGTTAGCTTATTGTCAAAATTAACATTATATCATTTTGTAACATTATTAATCAAGTTCAGAATGTAAAATAATCATAAAGTAATTAGACGAAATGCAATATTCTACGTTGTTCAAATCAAAAACTATGTGAAATGAATGTAAAAAAGTTCACTGATTACTTAAAAAAGCACAAATAATAATAATATAGATGTTACAATAAGTTTTAAAACGCAGTTAAAATGTGCATTAAAATGTTTAAAAATGTACATTACATTTAAATTTTGGTCTGAAATCCTGCATACATCTTCAGAAAATATTTTCATCAATTGCCGTTCCATTCATTCAAAACTTGGGTTCTGAAATGGAAGAGTCTACAATTCTTAGAGTAGCTGGAAGTAGAAGTAGAAATGCTTCTGTTTAAATTTGTGTAGAAGAAAAATGGTTGATTACATCACTTTGTCTATTTTATCTACCGTTTCGTTCATTATTAATACAAACATTGATTAAACTATTATTAGTATTTAAAACAAAGTGATGTGTAAGAATCAACCGTTTTTTGCATTGAAATTGTTCGCTTTATTCGCGCTCGTGTTAAAGTGCCGTATTAAGAACGTCTTTAAAAGCTTATTTTGGGTCAAGATAATGATTTTTATAATTTACTATAATGTTAAAATTTAATCTTTTATCTTTCTTGTACTGTTTAATTTTTGTTTCTATTTTATTTAGAAATAGAGTCATAGATGTTTAATATTACAAGATAATGTAGATAATAATTGTATTTTAAGCATAGTTCTGGCTTTTCCTCCATAACTAATAATTGATTATAATTCCATAGATAATAATTGCGTTTTAATCATAGTTCTGGCTTTACCTCCATAGCTAATAATTGATTATAATTCCATAGATAATAATTGTATTTTAAGCATAGTTCTGGCTTTTTCTCCAAACAATACTTTTAGCCATTTCTCTTTACGCGAAACATCATATTTCAAAAAGTTAGGTTTAAAATGTGATGAAGTTTATTATGATTATTTTCCAAATGTTTATAAAGAGAATAGATTATGATCATGATAATAGATTGATAATATGCTGAGTTATTTTGCTGTAAATTATAAATTGTAATTTTTAAGAGATTATTTTATATACATTACTGCTAAATCTTTTGTAACTTCATGAATAATTGCTGAATTATCGAATGCATAGTCTAAGTCTCAGAGAAGGTAATTATGAAGAGTACCAAATTGACAAAATTAAACATTATTGGATCATTTTTATGTTATCAAGTTTTCCGGCAATGTTAATATTTTAGTTAATTTGTTTGTTTGTTTAAAATTAAAAATCAAAATAACAGTTAAAAATTTTGTGTGTTTTTTAGTGTTTTTAATCATGGTTCATAATAAAATTCAGTTATGAAGTCAAATTTCAAAATTTTTTATTTTTATTTTCTGAATGTTTGCAGATACATAAGTTAGTTCGACTTTCATGTATTTCAGATATTAAATTTGTTTTGTATTTCCCTAATGAGTTTAATAAAATTAAATAAAATGCAAAAAATCAGACAATTTAAAAGCATATAAACATAGCTCTTGTATTCGCGTTTATTTACATTACTGATGAAGAAATTTGAACAAAGTCGAAAAGTTTAAAGCTATTATCTAAAGGCTTTTATATGATTTTTAACTTTTCAGTTAAATTGCCTGAACCTTTATATTTGTTTTTAAATAATTATAAACAGACATACTATGTTTTTTTAACGTTAAAAAGTTTAACACAACATTATTTCTTATAAATAATTTTATTCTTTTCAATTCTTCTTTAGCCTCTGTCGTAGAAATTCAGAATGTGTTTCCAGGTTCTCCTTTGACGCAGGATGTGGTGAGCAGTTTACTTCCTGTCTTGCCAGAAATAACATCTACATTTTTCTGGACAGCACTTGCACCTGGACAGGTAAATTGCTTTGCCCTTTCTTTTATGCAGTAATTTATGTCATTGTACTCACTTTTAACATACTTCAAAGAAATCCGTAACTGTGTTGTCTTTTAATATATATATATATATATATATATATATATATATATATATATATTACAATATAAGAACCATTGTTTACAACATGACACAAATTAATAATTCATATATCGTAAAAATTTAACACAAAATTGGTTAAATTTTACTAAGAGAAATTTTATGTCAATTCAACAGATAAGTACTCGAAAGAAATCCAATGAGGAAGTTGCACTCATCTTAAATTATACTGTTTTTTATGTTTAATTGATGAAGATGTTCTTACATTTTCTGAATTTCAACTCGAAATTGTAAAAATAATTTAAAATAACTAGTTATTGCAGTTTTAAACTCCGTTAAAAGTAAAACAAAACCACGTGATCCGAAAACGGGACGGAATTGGTTTGACGTCACTACACATACACATGAAACGCGGATTCTCCCTAGCCGCCTGCATTGTGATTGAAGGCTGTTTTTCATTGCTTTCTGTTTGTTATCTACTATAAATACAGTCGAGCCTCTATATAACGAAATCCATCGTTCCAGTAAAAAATTCGTTATATTGAGAAATTCGATGTATAGAGTATGATGTTAAAAATAGTATTTAATGTGTAAATTTTGAACAAATATTATTTTTGATCTTTTTAATTGAGAATTTGAAATGTTTAAAAGTATATATTAACCTAACATTTTATTTCTTACTTATTTAAGCAGTTTCAAAAAAGAGAAAAGACATTTATTTGAAAGCTTAATGAAAATCAAATGAGGAAGACTTACATAAATTTCAGAGGAAGAAATCTGTAATTTTTTGTTGTTTTGATTTTAAAATTACAATTGTTACGCTCTCAAAAAAAAATTCTCAAATTTTAGCAAGGAATGAAAAATTGTAGTTGATATTTTCCTCCATTTGAAGGTATCTCTTATGTGCTCTCATTGATTCCTCTCTTATATGTGTAACAATTCAATTGACTGTGTTTTGAGAAGGATGTTGAAAGGTGTGTGGGAGGTGGGATGAACTTGTTATATTTAAAGAATAAGGAAAGAAGTAATACTTATAAAAAAAAAAAAAAAAAACCTCTCCACTGAACGATAAATCAAGAATAAGTGATGGAAAATTGATTCCATATGATTTCGAAGCTTTTTTAAAACTGAATAAATTAAGATCAATTTATGAAAAAATTCGTTATATGGAGATAGATATTTCGCTATATAGAGTCTGTTTTTAATGTAATCATGCGAAAAGGGGACCGTTCTTACTAAAAATTCGTTATATGGAGAAATTCGATGTATGGCATTTCGTTATATAGAGGTTCGGCTGTATCTTTTAAAGACCTATTTACGCAAAAAACAAAATCAAATTAGAGTCAAAACATTATTTTATTTAACATATCCAAATATAATGTACTATTAATTTATACATTTATATTAATTTCCATTTACAAAAGTGCTGAAGGTAGTTGGGTTATAAAATACAAACTTATACCTTCTGGAAATAATTTTTTTTTTTTTTTTTCTTAAATTTCAAATTTATTTTAAGGGCATAAAAAATGCACTTCATGTGGTAAATATACAAGGAGCTAAAGCTAAAAGGCACATTTATTTTTTACTTAAAAAATAAAAATGATAGTCTTATTAAAAAAAATAATAACAAATCGTAAATAAAATCGTCTTTTTCTAGTTTTTGAAATGTATTAATGCTTTAATTCATTGTAATGCTTAATGATTCTTTTTGTTATGTATAAAATTTCGTGTTGTGCAAGTTATATTACAGATAAAAATTTAACTCGAATTTATTATGAGAAAATTAAGTTTTGAACAATAGCGTAAAAAAAACAAGAAAAAAATTAATTCTGACTTATCGAATAAAATTTTAAATTAACTACTGTTAATAATAATTGCGTATTCATAGATCAGAAACAAATTACTACAACATACGCGACTAAATTTATAAATACTGTCTTTTATTTCTTTACGTGCTTACTTAAAAATAAGTATAGCACTTAAAAAAAAAGCATTTTTTTATCAGTATCCAATGTTTATCTTAATAATCACACCTCATTTTTATGAATGCAGTTCATTTTGTATTTTTTATTTTCATAAAATGTCTAATATATTACGGTAATTTGGCATGGTTATCGAACTTAATTATGAAAAATTCACCGCTTTTTTTTCCTTTTATTAACATTTGGTAAAAAAGGTATAGGCTTGTGAATTTATTTTGAAAAAATAATGATATTTGCCCTATTTCTGTTTTAATATATGGAAAGAAAAGCAAAACATTATTTAAACAATCATTTAGAATTTCTAAATTGAATTTTCAACTTATAATCATTGTTCATTTATTATGAAAGTGTTAATTTGTCAAATCATATTTCTTACATATGTCCACCCCCGGCAACCCCTGAATTCAACACTGCTTATAATACATATATGTATTACTCAGATTCAGATACCATTCTATATGTTTTCATGTAAAATTTTGTTTTCACATGTTAACATTTCACTTTTTTTCTTTTTTTATGATATGTGTGATGTGTGAGAGGAATAAGGGTGGGGTGGGGTAGTCCATCCAAATGTGACCGAATGTATTAAAGATAACAATATTAAAAAAATATATATTTGATCTTTATCAAGGAATACGCACACCTTTGTCATTTGAAATCATTGATACGAATCATATATAAAAAAGGCACTCTTTATTTTTTACTTATATTTTCTACTTTATGCTCTATAAGCTATTTGCTGCTTCACACCCATTTGACCTTTTTTTTTTGGGGGGGGGGGCGTAGTTTAGATTATAATAAATACAATGTTGTTGCATATTGCATCGACAAAGAAAGTTCGACAATTTATCAAATGTTTTGTGCTAATGGAAAAACCCGTTAAAATTAATGTATTGATTTATAATTAACTTCTAAAAATATTAAAATGATGTATTGTCACTGAAGGCATACCTTAGTGCATATTTTTTATATTTCTTAATTTATCTAAAAGTGGGTGAAAAATCAAATGCACAGTCCTATCCTTAAATGCGAAAACCAAGTAAAATAAAAAAGTGTACAAATAATTTAATTACCGTTTTAATATTATTTGCTTACGAATAACTTTTGAATCTCTGAAGTACTTTTAATTTGTTTGAAATGCAGTATCTCAGAATGTCCTGCTTAACGTTTATCTGCCTGTAAACACATAAGTCTTTTTCTCAATGCTCTAACTTTTGTTAAATAATAATAATAATGAATTTCTTTTTTTAATATATTGTTAAAGAAAATAGTATTTTCATTTTGAAAGTAAGCATTTTACTATAGCAAACAGCAGAATTTGAGCACAGGTTGAAGAGGACACTTCTTTCAATTTTGAAAGCAGATATATCTCAATATACATATAATAGGTATGGACTGGGTATTTGTTTAGAAATAAAAATTAACATAAAGCCAAATAATACAGAAAGCGTTGATTGATTATGAATAAAAATTCAAACATGTTTCATTCTTTCAATCTCAGGCATCTCTTGACTTACGTATATTGCGAGTTATGCAGATTCTTAATTATATAATAAATCTCTAACATTGGATTTGTGAACATACTAGCATGTTTTATAAGGGTTTATAATTATTTTATGTTATTTATTTTATAATATTCATGAGTAAATATTACATATACAATAAATATTGCACTTTCTTACAAAATTGTGAGCAGTTTACTTCGACTTATGTAAAATTCAAGTTACGTAAAAATTTACAGTGTGCATTGTTTATGTATGTCGGGGGATTCCTGGGGGTATGTAGAAATATATGATAAAAGTTTTGTAATTTTTTTATATGTTTAAAAAAGAATTTTCACAGTTTTGCATTTTACACCCTTCATTTACTACGTATCCAAACAATTTCATTATTCAAATAAAAAAAAAATAATATAACGAATTAAGATTGAAAAAAACCCAATTACCCATATAAAATGATTTTATACTTATGTACGATGTACTTATCTTTATTACTTACATATGACGGCTTAGTCAGTTCATTCTACTTTAATTAGTTCGTAAGTTAGAAATTTTTTTTAGAATAACGTCAGTATTAATTTTTTGGTATTATATCAATTATAACTAATATATTTTAAATTTCAGTTTCTTCATCTAGTGTCCGAAAACAACAGAAATGTTTCAGTAATTTTGTCTAAACTCTGCAATGCTTCGATGAATACATACTTTTACAATCCTTCATTAGATGAATCTGTACTGGAAAATCTTAAAAGCATAATATGTCGTCATAAGTATTACGATGTGTTTGAAGAGATATTCCAAGATCCTGATATTCAGGAAATAGTTTTTGAGGTAAGAAGTAAAATTGCTGTAGTTTATTTTTACTAGTTTTATATTCTGTTTAAATCAAACAAAGATATGTAATTATATTTTAAAAAAATACAGAGTGTTCACAAATGACCTTTAAAACTTCAAATCTACTAAATAACCAAAGAATGGAAAATTCTTTAAAGAAAGAAAAGAGAATCTCATTTATGTATACACCATTTAAAAGGAGATCTCTGACAGTTTTTTGGCTCTTTTGTTCTTCAGGTACACTGAGTAAGTGGTGAAGACGTCACTTTACATTTCCACAAAATGACTACACCACACGAGAAGGCGCAGTGCATTTCCTTGTTCATGGAAAACAAGATTACACTGTTAAAACTAATGGTGGCACAATGCACCTTTTAGGGGTGAAAGGCTTGTTTCACTGGTGACACCCCTGAAAGAGCCAGAATGGCACCTTTAATTAGGGTGAAAAGATGGCACCCTTAATCCAGCTTGCCCAATAATAAAAAATTAAAAAATATACAAACCGAATTTTGGCCCTCGAAGGATTCGAACCCACAACATCTGATTACAAGCTCAGTGCTCTAACCGCTCGGCCATCGAGCTCGCCTTCAAAGTCTCCCTGAAATGTTCAAATGTCCTGAAATTCAAAGGTTGTTTTATATAAAAAAGCTCGCTAAAAGTTAGCCTTACGAAGTTATAGCGTATAGCGGTGATAGTCATTGTAGGGAGAAGTTGCTGTTTTGATCCACCAGTGATGGCGAGTTGAAGGGCAAGGATACACGCCATAGAGCATGCGCAAATGACTAAGGGGTGGAAATCTTCCAACGGTATGCATTGTGAGGCACCCTAATTAGCGTGAATCACCCAGTGAGAGATCAAACGGCACCCCAAACACATTTTCAAGCCCGCGGGTGTCAAATGGTAACATCTTCTCACCCCTGGGCGCCAAATGGAACTGGTTTGTCACAATTAGTTTTAACAGTGTAGATACACAGATACAACGGTATTTCTAGGCTAAATACAGAAAATAACCATCTTTGCCCATATTTAGTCCTGAAATGTCGTAGGACATTTTTATCTGATCTTGTTTCTATGAATAATAAAAGACACCGCTCTTCCTCTTGAGGAATAGTCATTTTATGAAAATGTGACGCCAGCTATTTACTCAGTGTATTTGAAAAACAACGCAAACAAATCTTTCTGGGATCATCTGTTAAATGAAGAAAACAGAACTGAGATATCTTGTTCCAATCTTTATTTATTTAGATTCAAAGTTGTAAAGATAATTTTTAGGTATGCTGTATACTGCTGAAAAAAAAACATTTTTGTTATTTAATTATGCTATGATCAGATGTGTTTAGGGTGCATCTTGTTAAAAATAATGATATGAAATCTTCTTTTATGCAGTTAAATGATAAAATTATATACATATCTCTATCTATCTATCTATTTATCTATATCTATCTATCTTTCTATATTTATATCTATATATCTACATCTATATATATACATCTATATATATACATAATTTAAGAGAAATACGCATGTTTCATAAACGAAGTTTTATGTAGGAATATAATCATTTTAGATTAACAGTCTTTAATTTCTTTTTCAATTGATGGTTTGAACTCAATAAATTATAATAATGATGTGCAAGAAGCACGAAATCCTCTGAATGTACGAGCGTCAACTATGTGCCGTGAATGCTAGGATATTTGCGCCCTCTGCCCATATTTTACTACCCACCAATTATTTTAAAATTAGATGTCTAAATACCTATTTTGTTTATTAAATACTGAATTTATAGGGGAAATTCTCAAGTTTCTTAACGATTATGATTATTTCTTAAAATATAATCTGCTCTTTTTTTAAAAAAAGCTCATTTACATTTATTGTATTAATAAAAAAGGAAATATTTTGTAATATACAAGACTATTTTTATCACCTCGAATGGAAACATACAACTTTCACTGGGTTACTCACGATTTCGAAAACCGTTCTTTAGTCTTAGAAACCCCAGCAAAGAATGTATTGTCTTGATTTAAAGAAAGAGTTACTACTAAATTTGCTACGATTAATTTTAGTAAAAGCTTCCAAATAATTTTGATGGTATATTAATCAGTTTTGTCAAAGCGGAGAGTAGGTTGTTTTGGATACTATCAATTTTCAAGTAAACATTTTCATGTTAAACAGGAATTCTGTGCTACAAACATAATAAATTCACAGTCTTAACATTAACATCATATGTTTTTATATCAATGGTTAACTTTCTTATGCTTAATAAATATTTCTTCTTAATTTTTCTAGGCAGATAATACGGATGAAATTGCATGGGACGAAACGACAGATAACATCCAGAACATTATAGCTCTTCTAACTTATTTAGGAGAAGTCAGAAAAGCTGATCTAGCTATTATTCCTCCTCTTCCGAAATGGCAAATGATGGCAATAGACATCTATTCTCAATTAAAAAATCCCTCTACTGTTCTCTACATAATTAATAACAAACTATTCAGTGACTTTTGCTTCAAGCCACTTGTTAATTACACAGCTGATTTACAATCTCTGGTATCGAAAAGCAACCAGATAACTTTGTACGCAGAGTTATGTTCTATGAGTAAACAATCGTTTGCGTCGAATTTAGTGCACACTCTGAACGAGACTGTACATGAATCTGTGAAAAACTCTGCCATGGGACCAAATGCAGTTGGGATGGCCTTCGTTAAAGACAAATTCTGGGAAGCTCTTATGAATGTTCCGGAGATAAAGAATATAGCTAAGATGGTGTTTGAAGTGGATTTTTCTGATGCAATGAAACACGAAAAATCAGATGTAATTGAAGAAACGGGGAAGAGTAGAAATCGATTGAGTAAAAAATTTGTTGAAAAGTAAGTAACTGTTTTCTTGACTTGACCCATTTAAGGCCAAAGGGAAATGAAACAAAACGAACATGTGATTTTTTTAGTATGTTATTAAAGATAAGACAAACAATATGATATAAGAACAAAGAAATATGAAATAAAAAATAATATCATGTGAAAGAGCAACATATTCCGAACATTTTAATCAATCACATGAAACAGTTCCTATAACTATGCAAGTTATGACTAAATTGTTAGGTGAACTATTTAAAGCATTGGCTACATAGGGATCACCTGATATGTTTTTAGTCATAACTCATGTGTTTATAGAAATTTTTATTTGCGCTTGGTTTTAAAATAAGTCGAGCATGTTCCTTTTTCAACTATAAATTTCTCAAAAAATTCAACTTGTGAAGCTTTAAGCGTGGTATGACCTCTTAAAATACTGCACTAAAGTTTAATAACTAAGAAGTTTTATGTACAGGGTGGTTCAAATTAAAGTATCCCTGTTTGAGACGCCCTAGAAAGAGAAGCAGTGGACGAAACAACTTTATAAATTTCAGCATATACATATCAGACCATGGAAAATTGGTTGGTATAATAAAGATTTTTAGTTCAAACATAGGCCACCAGGTGATAAAAAGGCGCTGCGATCGGTTTAAGATAAGAAAAATTTAACATGACCAAGGATGTAAAACATCTTGGTGCCAATGATCTGATTCCCACCAATATATATATTTTTTAATATAATTCGTTTAAATTTTATTCTTATGTGATCGATTAATTTTATTAGCATTGTTATTAGGCGAAGAATACTAAAAATGAAGTGGTGGGAATTGTTTTATAGGGGTCACAATTTGTACACACCAGAAGATGACACAATCAATAATTTACAGAATTCAAGGCATCAGTAATTATGATTATTTTACATTTCTTTACTGGAATCATGCTAAATTGGAGAAAATAAGAACATTCCAATTCACACCTCGGTAAAATAATTTGTATGTAAAGCTTTTTAAAAATTATTAATTACCTACATATTGTATTCTGTGCTTATTTATTTGTGCGCGCAGTACCTGAGAATAATACTTGCATAAAGGGCGGGATAAAGGATCATTGTAACAGATAAAAAGGAAGGTGAATAGGTTTAAAACATTCTGAGACCGCCATGAAGGATCTCTCTTTTTCTGAGCCACCTTTTCTGCTAAAGCTTTTTTACCAAAATGACAATAATGCTGCCGAAGTGTTTCGTTTGTACCGACAGCAGAAATTTTTGCGCACATATCCAGTGATACCATGTGCTCTGCGACGTATGGTCAAACGCTATGAGGAAACTAGTAGCTTTGCAGTTCAAGCAAGCAGAGGAAGAAAAAAAAGATACCGCAGGTAACGGATGACAGCAATCGCTGTTGTAGAGCGAGCCAGGATAAAAGAAGCCGGAGCATCCAGTATTCGATCTGTATACAGGCAAATGGATATGGACCGTATGAAGGTGCGTGCGTGTAGCACTCAAAGCGTATCACAATAAGATTCGTTGCTTTCAATAATTAAAACCTGGCGATAACAATCTTTGTGAAACGATTGCTTTGCCGTTCTCGGCAAGGATGAAAATGGATAAGAATTGGCCATGAAACATCCTATCGACCGATGAGGTTCACTTTAATATGTGTGGAACAGTGAATACACGAAACTGTCGTACATAGTCTACTTAGAATCCATATCCAACCATATCCAACCATCCATCACCATATCTAACAAATGCCCCTGCATTCTCCGCATATTACAGTCTGGATCATTGCGACCTCTTTGACTTGGCCATTTTTCATAGAGGGAAATATACCTCAGGAATGAAAAACCTGTTTCGTAACTGCAGCACGTTATCGGGTATGTTGCAAAGTGTGGTCATTCCAGAACTCCAGGATGCCTCGCTACAACAGCATTCCAACAAAATGGTGCGCTATATGTCACATTGGACGTGAAGTACAAAAATTACTGCGATGCTATTTTACGGAAGATCACATTATCAGCCTTGCATTTTCTATAAGATGGCCTCTACGTTCATCTGACTTGACGACGTGTCATTTTTACATCTTTAATGTAACCTCAAAAATAAAGTTTAACGAGAAAACATAGGAAATCAGCCTGATTTGAAGGTTTTAATTTTTTTGGTTGCATAATATTAAAGGGTGTTAAAATCGAGGCGAAAATGGTCTAATTCCCACCGCTATGTTTTAAATATTTTTCGCCTTATAAGAACACTAATAAAATTAATCGCTATATAGTATGCTAATAAAATCTAAACGAATAATACTATTAAAAATTATTGGTGATAATCAGCCTTTTGGCACCAATACACTGTAAAAAATGAAGTACTCAAAAATGAGTATATTGATGTACTCATATCAATTTGAGTATATTTGGATCAAAAATGAACCTTATGCCTTCTCAGTTTTGAGCCATCGGAAGCTATCAAAACCAAACGAAATGATAAGTTTGTACTTTGTTAAGATTTACTTCATTCATAACAGCATAAAAGTTATTCATTAAGAGAAAAACAATGCAACATATCCTGGAAATAAAAGAATAATATTACATTTTTCTTCTTTGGGAGGAACTATATTATCGAGCTTTCGCTATAACGCGTAAGGCTACATTCTGTTGTGAGTGCTTCGTCTACGATCGTATTCGTATTCAGCCGCGCTACCGGTATGATGTTTGTGTTTGTTATTGTTTTCGGAAAATTAAGTTATTTTTGTCTAAAGTTATTTGTGTGTTCTTAAAAAATTTAAATTGTTAAAATGATTTTTAGTGAATTACGGATTAATTTAAGAAGAAATTAGAAGAACAACGCGATTCATTCTCTGAAAACTTCGAAAGTAAGTACTCTCTGTTCATTATTCAATACTATTTTATTGTTGATGTAATCAACTGTTTTTTGATGTTGTTAATATTAATGTAAAAATTAAACTGTGCAGAATATTTTAAAGTAATTTAATAATTGCTAAAAAAATGCTCTTATTAATTTTTGAGAAGGAAATGCATGTCATGTATCACGTGTACCAACATCATTTGGCATCATAATAACAATAATCAATCCACAAGATTTATATTAGAATTACTATTAATTATTATTATTTGAAAGTGTTTATTTAATGTCACATTTTAACTTCATTCTGCTCTCGCACATACTCTGCCATCTTTAATGTTATTTTATTTTGTTTCAAACTGCAATTCGCCGGGGATGGCACCAAAACTTGACTAAATAGTTGTTCAGTGCCAGGATTCGTACAGACTCGTTACTTAGAAATGAAAACATTAAGTCTGCAAACAAACAAAAAAGAATTGCAGAAATTAGACAAATTAGATAACAAAAATTGCAAATAGATTCATAAGAAATTGATTTTAATATTATTATTTAGCCCAAATTTCTTTCCATACATTTTTTACTACGTAAAGTTTTTCAATAAATTTTTTTATCAATATTTTTTGCTTTTAATACTGTTGTGATTTATCATTTGTATTCCAATTTTTTATGGAACCCAAAAGTAGATTTTATTGTTGTAAATAGTTTGATCTATATTTTATTTAAATGTATGTGTACATAATTTAATTAACATATTCAATAGCATATAATGGTGAGTAGTATCTTACAGGGGTGTTAATAATGGTGTTTTTATCAGTTTTCTATGTAAGTCATGGACAACATTCACCTTCAAAGAAAGTGATTAAGCTAAAGTGCTCTAAAACTGACATCTTTAAGTAAAACAAATATTTAAAGCATTATCAATTTTCCAAATCCAAGATATCTTTGATTTAAGAAGAAAGAAAAACTCATTCTAAATTGTTTTAGAAAATAAGTAATGCTTTAAATATTTGTTAGATGTCAGCTTTAGGACACTTTAACTTATGCTCTAAAAGAATAAATTCAAAAGTTATATTTTTTCGTGTATATTGCATTAGCATTTTTTTTTTTTTTTACATTTAAAATTTTTTTTATAGTTGTATTCGATATATGTAATAAGTGTTTCGAGTTTCACTGATCTCTGTGTGTCTGACCATTGGTCATTGCATAGGAAAGTTGATTGTATTTACTTGTTTATTTAAACATACAAAATACAAAATCACCAAGGTTGTGAATTCTTTGCATTTTCGGCACCAATAATTAGGGCTGCACCGAGTAGCACTTTGGCCGAGTACCGAGTACTCAGTCATTTACTACTCGGCCGAGTACCGAGTAGTTGGGCATAACAAAGAACTATCGATGCACATGATGTGAGTTTTAAGAGTAACATGTCTGTGTATATATAATAAGCATACTTCTTTAACATATAATCATATATTTTTTAATTAACTTTTAAATAATTTCTAATTAACTAATTTGAAATGTAATTATACATCTTTTAAAGATAATTTTTTTAATTTCAAACAGTTTAAAACAGTAGCATTATTTTTTAAAAAATGGAAAATAAAAGTGATACATAAAAATTAAATTCAACCAATGCAAATTAACTGATTCTTCAATTTACAAATTCCTTTTGATACTGGAAATCTGTATCAAGAATGATTATTGGTTGCTGTAATTTTGAATAATTCAAAGAACTGATGTTAAAAGTAATGATGTAAGCTTGCATTATTCACAATATGCAACTTACAATAAAATCAGGCTTATTGCCTAACAGGCTATTTTAGACATGCTAGCTATAGCTAGAAACATTGTAGAAGGATTTCGACCATTCCATATAGTTGCAAACTCAAATTTTGAAAAGGTTGTTTCCTTGCCTGGATCCAAAAAGATTAATTATTAGAGTAATTAACTATAATAAACCATAAGATGGAGCTCAAAATATAATATTGAAAATGTTGTATGAATTAAAACAGCTTTTTTGCCTTTATGTTGCTGAAAGTAAGATAAATTTAATCACATTTTAGTAGCAATTACTGTGAAGTGTAATGAAATTGTTTTTTCATTCAGAGTAATCATAACTTGTTGAGCTCAAATGAATAATTCCCATATTAGGAGTTAAACTACCAATTAAAACAAAACATTCCTACATTATTTGGAAAAAGAAAGTTTCAGTCATTTTAATTGTGGTACAATGAAAGGCAGATTAAAAGTGAACTGGAGGGAAGAATTTGCATTTGTGTCCTTTTTTTAACTTTTCCATATTTTATAAACATTTTTATGTATTAAATAAAATATTTTTTGAATAATTGCAAATATTATACATTTATATTCAAATAACTTTTACAGATCAGTTATAAATTCATTTGTCTTCAATAATATTATAAATAAATCAAAAATATTTAATTTAAAGCACCAAAATATTTTATTTCTGTTTGCAAATTAGTTTCAGTAGCCATAGCATACCATCATCAGTGCAAAATATGAATATGATGGTATGCTATGGCGACCAAAACTAGCTTGCAAGAAGAAATTAACTATTTTAGTGCTTTAAACTTTGATTTATTCATTTGTAATGTATTGTGCCAAATAATTTCTCATTGTAATGATAATAAATGCTTAGAAATTAAATCCTTACAACTACTCGGTACTCGGCCCAAATTTTGGCCGAATACCGAGTACTCGGCAGATTGGCCGAGTATGCCGAATACCTAGTAAATACTGAGTACTCGGTATGGCCCTACCAATAATTAGATTCTAATAGAGAAAAATTTGTTTGAAATGTTCTTCTCTCCAAATGGGGCATTAAAAATTGGGGTGTGCAAGCGCATGCCACATAAATAACAACAAAAGTGGCAAGTCCTTAAATTTTTTTGCAGAGTTTCCCCCAGTGGGTTTCAGGGGTGCATGCCGCCCTTCCTGCCCTTTAGTTTAAAAAACAGCACCCCTCTTGCCCAGGGGTGGATCCAGGGGATTGTTTTGGGGGGGGGGCGATACTAAGAAACATAGAATCAACATAGTCATAATTTCTGTTCATGAAATCATTCTTTGTACAGTTATTATTAAATGAATAATCAAATGAAATGCTTTCTGCGATCTTCCGACTAAATTCGCAACTCTTTGACGAAATTCGCATTTTTTTTTTTTTTTTTGCATTTTTGACGAATTTCAACTTTTTTCCCACAATACTCTGTCAAAATTCGGGTTTTTTCCACAATCCTTTGACGAAATTGGTTCTTTTCTGCGATACTTTGACAAAATTAGCAATTTTTTGCAGCCCTTTGAGAAAAGTAGCTGATTTTTCCACGACACTTTGACAAAATTCACACTTTTCCAGAGATCCTATGTCGAAATACGCGCTTTTTAGCGATCCAATGCCAGAGTTCACGTTTTTTACACGATCCTCTGTCAAAACCCGCGTTTTTTCCGCGACCCTTTGACGAAATTCGCACTTTTTCGCGGTACTTTGACAAAATTACTGCTTTTTCAGCAATCTTATGTTGAAGTTCGCGCTTTTTCAGCGATGCTATGCCCAAATTCAAACTTTTTCCATGATTCTTTGCCTACCTTTCTTCCAACCCTTTGACAAAATTAGCGCTTTTTCCGTGACCTCTTGACGAAATTCGCCCTTTTCCGCATGGGTGCAAGTTTTTTTCCGTCCTGAGACGGAATTCTGTCTCTTAAAAATTCCCGAAGATGGTAAGAAGACGGAAAAATCTCCGAGGATGGAAGCGGATAGTGAAAAACACGCGCTTTTCATCAAAGAATAGCCCTCCCCCCCCCAAAAAAAAATTGTGGAATGATCATGGAAAAAAGTGCTATTTCTGCCAAAGGACTGCAAAAAAGACACATTTGCCTTCAAAAGCTTGCGGAAAAAACACGATTCCTGTCGAAAGATCGCGAAAAACACTCCAATATCATCAAAGAATTGTGAAAAAAGGCATGATTTTTATCAAAAGCTTGTGAAGAAAACGCAATTCCTGTTAAAAGATCGTGGAAAAGATGTCATCTCGGTCAGACAATGCGAAATAGACGCAGTCTTTGTCAAAGGATCACAAAAAAAGATGAATTTTCTGGCAAAAAGTTGCAGGAAAATGCAATTCCTGTCGAAGAATCGCGAAAATGATGCTATTTCTGTCGAAGAATCGCGAAAATGATGCTATTTCTGTCGAAGAATCGCGAAAATGATGCTATTTCTGTTGAAGAATCACGAAAAAGATGCTATTTCCGTAGAAGATATGCGAAAAAGGCGCTATTTCTGTAGAAGAATCACAAAAAAGACGCTATTTCCGTAGTAGAATCGCGAAAAAGACACTTTTCGTAGAAGAATCACGAAAAAGATGCTATTTCCATAGAAGAATCGCAAAAAAGACGCTATTTCCGTAGAAGAATCGCGAAAAAGATACTATTTCCGTAGAAGAATCGCGAAAAAGATGCTATTTCCGGTCAAAGAATACTAAATAGATGCAATTTTTGTCAAAGGATCGTAAAAAAGCACAAAATTGCGTGAATTTAATCAAAGGATTGTGGAAAAGACGAGAATTTTTTCAAAGAATTGTGGAAAAGTCGCGAATTTTGTCAAAGGATCGAGAAAAAGGAGATTTCTGTCAAATGATCGCAAAAAATTCCACGATTTTCATCAAATGATTGCAGGAAAAACGTGATTTTTGTCAAAGGATCGTGAAAAAGATACGAATTTTGCCAAAGCATCGTGAAAAGACGCGATTTCTGTTAAAGCATTGTGAAAAAGACACTATTTCTGTCGAATAATCGCAAAAAAAGATGCTATTTCTGGTCAAATACAAAATAGGTACACTTTTTGTCAAAGGATCGCAATAAAGATGTGAATTTAATCGAAGGATCGTGGAAAAGACGCAAATTTTGCCTAAAGATTGAGAAAACACGATTTCCGTGAAATGATCGCAAAAAACCTACGATTTTCATCAAATGATAGCAGAGAAAATGCAATTTTTGTCAAATTAGCTCTTTTTAGTGACATTTTAACGAAATTCGCGTTTTTTCTGGAAAAATGGAATGTCTCTGACAGAGTCGCAGAAATCCCTTCTGGAAAAAAGTCTGAATTCAACACTGGTTTGGGGGGGGCGATTCCCCCCCCCCCCCCCATGGATCCGCACCTGCTCTTGCCCCTCATCCAAAAACTAGCGCCCTTCTTGCCCAGCATTAGAAAAAACACAGCCCTTCAGCGATGATGCGGACGCGCTATAGCGCATAAATTACGCAAAGATTAGGCGAAAGGACCAAAGGATTTTGTCAAAGGACCGTGGAAAAAACTCGAATTTCGTTAAATGATCGTCGATAAAAAGTGAATATTGTCATCTGAAAACAGAAAAAAGTGAGATTTTTTTTCCCCCCCAAAGGGCCGTTGAAGAAACGCAAATTTCGTCAAAATGCAACATATAAAAAGCACGAATTTCATCAAAGTGCCACGGGAATCCGCGACCTTTCGACGAAATTTGTCGTTTTTTCCTTTTTCTTGATGAAATGTCCCTTTTTTTTCAAAATTTTTTGTCAAAATTCTTTTTTGTTTGTTTTATTTTGTGATTCCTGAACGAGATTTGCATCTTTTCACCATCCTCTGGCAAAACTCGATTTTTTCTCACAATCCAAAAACAAAATTGATGATTCTTTTCACTAATTTAAGAAAATGATATTTTTTCGATTATTTGTCAAAATTTGTGATACATTTTATGTAAGATTTTTAGCAGGGCCGTAACTATAATCTTGGGGACCCCGGGGCAAACTAGTGAGGCCCCTCGCACCCGGAGCAAATTAACACTTTGCCCCAGATGCAGTTTTTTTTCTTTTGCACAGTGTTGTTTAAACATACACAGTATGATAAGTCCAAAAATGACTAACAAAAAAAAAAAGCAGAATTGCACAACCTTACTCGGCAGGCACTTGGCGACGACGGAATTTTTGCCGATCCCACTGAAGCTAGCATAGAGGTGAAAATACGGACTTCTTATTGGTGGAATACTTTAAAGAGCGTTTTGTTTTGGTTCATTTTTGAGTTTATGTAATTTAATTGTATGTTTCTGTTTATAAAAACCATTCGAACGATGGATTTTGATTATTTTTTTTTCGATTTTATGTATTTATTAATAGAAAAGAAGAAAGATTTTCTAGATTTTTTTTAGATTCTTTTTATATTATTCAACCGATCAGAAGTCCATATTTTCTTCTTTATACTATATAGAGTTGCTTTTGCATGCAAAACATATGGAGTATATCGACGGACATGCAAAAACATTTATTCTAGTAATTAAAAGTAACATTTTAATAACTTTAAACTTTGAAATATAAAAAGTATTTGGAAAGCCGAATAGTTACTATTCAGCTGGCCGAATATTCGGTATTCGGCCCAACAATTACTATTCGGCTTGCCGAATATTCAGTATTTGGTTCAGCTGTCGGCCGAGTATTCGGCATTCGGTATTCGGCCAAAATCACTTTTCGGTGCATCCCTATTATTTATTATTATTTTTTAATTATTAACATTTAGCTAGGTGTTGGACATTTTATAGGAAGTTAGACTAGAAACTAAAATCAATAGTTTTTTTAACCATCAGTTTGGGGCCCCTCAGGCTTGGAGGCCCTGGGGCAGTGCCCCGGCGGTAGTTACGGCCCTGATTTTTCGAGTAACGACCGATCTTTCTTTATTTATTTTCGGAAATGACTACCTTAATTTTTCTAAATTTTGGAAAGAAATTTGACAGAATCACAGAAGTGATCCTAAGCAAAAAAAAAAAAAAAAAGATCACAGCAAATTTTCTAAAAGGTTACAATGGAAGTGGGAGAAAAGAGGGGGCGATTCCACTCCCGTTATGAACTATGTGCTTTTTTTTTTTTTTTTTTTTGGGCGCTTCCTTTTCGAAATTTGCATTTTTTCATGTTTAAATGTGACAAAATTAGCGGTTTTTCGCTATCTTTTGACAAAATTTTGACAAAACTCTGTATAAACCCTGAGTACTCTTTTCTAATAACGCCATTAATTATAATTAATATTTCATTTTTGAATGCAGAATTATTTGCAAAATGTGCATGCTTACATGCATTCATAATATGTGCGAAATACAAAGTTGAAATTTGTTTTAAACTGTGCTGAATTCAGGCACTCTTCTCCCGTGGGGGGGAAATATAGAGTTCCAAAGCAAAAATTGCATTTTTTTTTTTTTAACTATTAAAAACACAAAATATTAATATTTTTGGGATGAATCTTCCCCCCCCCCCTTCCCTTGTCGCCCTCCCCCTCCCCCTATTCGCCATTGTGACAATTCAATTTATCCCGGGAAAATATTACAAATTATAAGGGATTAAACAAACCAGTTCAGGATATTTTTGGGGGACAAGGGTACACTGTATCCTTTTTGAAAAATTCCTGCCCGCTGACCCTTTTTATCTAGAACCAACACTAATGACCATAGCCAGGACCTGGTTTCGCACAGGCACCTGGGGACCCGTACCATGGGCACGAAATTTCTAGGGGGCTAATCATAATTCTGAAAAATTGTAATATTTGAGATACTAATGCGATGAAATGACAAAAATGTCTCAATATATGGTTTAAAGCATTTCAATAAGTAATAGGATTTTTTTTTTATATTCTTGGAAACCTTTTTTAATTTTTGGAGAACTTAATTTTTTTGCTAGAATCAGTAAATAAACCAGTCCTTGGGTTGTGCGACAAGTGCTGCAAGGGCCTCGCACTTGGACATAATATAGTGTTTTCTTCAATAAAAAGATGAATGGTATAATAAAAGATTCTTCAGTATAATATTTTGATTTTAGTTAAGTAAAGTAGTTTAGTTAAGTAAATTTTAGTTATAGAGATCTTGATATAAAACATAACCTAGGTTGGAAAAGAAGCTTTCATCATCAATTTGTCATCATTACTTTTGAAATTGATTCAGTATTTCCAAAAATTACTCTTATAAACACACAAATAAACTTACTCTTTTATAATAGCTTCAAAAGGTCATGGAAAAACATGATTCATCAATGTTTTGAATAAAAAACATGGCTTTCATGGAAATGTGATGAAAAAAAATCGTATTTTGCCAAAGGATCACAGAAATAAATGCAGATTTCATCAAAAAATCGAGGGGAAAATGCAAATTCCGTCAGTTGCGGAAAAAAATGCAAATTTCGCTAAAGTGTCGCAGAAACAATTTAATTTCTTCAAATGATGGCAGAAAAAATGGTAATCTCATCAAAAATCAGGGGTAAAATGCAAGTTTGTAAAAAAATTGTGAAAAAAAAAAAACAAATTTCTACAAAACACTCGGGATAAAATGCAAATTTTGTTAAATGTCTGCTGAAAAATTGCAAAACTCATCAAAAGGTGGCTAAAAAATGCAAATTTCTACAAAGCACTGAGGATAAAACACAAATTTTGTTAAATGTCTGCTGAAAAATTGCAAAATTCATCAAAAGGTGGCAAGAAAATGCAATTTCATCAAAGTTCTGATTCACATTGATAGTAATAATTTAGTGTGGTGTACAATAAAGTGACTGGAAGAATGTTTATATATGTTGCTTTTTGCTGAACTGTACTCTTATATGTTTTAAATTTCTTTAAGATTGATGCAGAATACAAGTTACTGTATGACGAGAAAAAGAGGGATAGCTTGTGCCTTGAATTTGGAAGTGCATCAAATTTAATAATCCTACTGAAAGTAAGAATATAGTATTGATTTATAAAAAAATATTTTTTTTAAATTATTTCTGGTTGTATATAATAACAGATAAATTGGCTATTGCATATTAAATATCGTATAAATATTAGGAAAATGCCTAAAAATCTGATAAGCTAGTAATTTTAATTATTTTGCTTCCCATTCGTGGCCAATTTGAAGATTTAAATGTAAAATTTAAATCTAAAACCAATAAAATAAAATGCTGCAAAAATCTTTCTTAAACTAAGTTTTTGCAAAACTCATTTTTTTCAACTTGCAAAATTTAGTCCATGCATCATTTTTCGTTAGTGATTTCGTAGAAAGCAAATGTGAATTTTGTCAAATATTCACAGTGAAAAAGTGCAGATTTCGGCAAAAAATTGAGATAGAAAAACATTACCTATTATGATTGTGGGGAAATAATTGTGACTATCGTGAAATGATCAAAGACAATATTGCAAATTTCACCGGAATTTACTCCATTGGGTTTTTTTTTTTTTTTTTTAAGAAAAGAAATCAAGCTTTTTTTACAAGTATAAAAAACGCTGGAAAAAAAAGGAAGCTCTAAAAATCAATATTTTCAGAAGAAAAAAAACTAAATGTAGAACTGTTACAATCATTTATCCTTTAATAATTTTTTAATGCTTTAATGCTAATTTTAATTTTTTTTGGGAGATCAAATTTGTTTTCTCAATGTATATTACTTGCATTATTATTAATATTTGCATTTTTTTCTTTTCAGAAATTTGTTGTGGTCTTGTACTGTTGCCTTTGATATTGCCTCAAGCCGTTCTTAAGAAAATTGACTCCAAAAAGTCAAATTGGACCGACAAGTGCTCAGTCTCTTGATCACTTCATCCAGTTGTCTCGTATGTGGTACTGCATTATTTATTTTCTAAAAATAAAGATATATACAAGTTGAGCTAAAGTTCAAAATATATGCTAGATAGAATCCCTCAAAATTTATTGGCTAATGATTCTATGGTAACCATAGGCAAAAAAAGAAAAAAAAAATTCCAACCCTTTTTTAAATATTAAATATTTTTACAGGATAACACTGTTCGGCATTAAAATCCTCCCCGTAAAAATAATGATCAACAGGTAATATCAATAAAATTACCTTTTTCATGATATGTTTTTATTGTCTTGTGCTATGTCTTAATTGACGAAATCTGCATTGTTTTCCCGTAGCAAATTTGTGAGATTCGCTATTTTTCAAACGAGAAACTGGTGAAAGTCACAATTGTTTCATAGCCAATCAATTTTTATTTGCACCATTGAAAAAATTAGCAATTTTTTTCGTGATCATCAAAATTGGTGTTATATTTTTCATGTCCGATCAATGAAATTCGCCATTTTTTGGAACTTGATCAACACAACTTGTGATTTTTCCTTGTTCGAATGACAATATTTTCTATTGTTCTGCACCCGATCAATTACAGTCGCACAATAAACAGGCAAAATATGGGATATTTCTGCAGTTGAACAAAGTTTGTAATTTTTTCACACATCAACAAAACTGATGTTTTTTTTTTTTTTTTTAATAGAAAAAAATCATAAAATTGATAAGACATTAAAAAAGTTACTGTATCTGATAAGGAAATTACCACTTCCTAAGAATTAATGTTAAATGTCAGTTTGTTTGCTCTCTGCATTTATTGTTAATAATTGCTTATGAACCAACAAATTTTAAGCAGGGAAGGGGGGGACAAAAATAATTTATTCTTTTCATTTAAGTAACTGATTCATTACTTACAGGTTGGAGAAGGGCTAGAAAAATTTATGAAAGAAGATAGTCTGTTGGACGGCCAATCGAAGCAACCATTCATCCTTGCCATCGAAGAGAGGTGCAAGCCTCAACAAATTTCTCATTTTTGAAGGTCATAGCATAGAAGTGCCTTCTTTACTTAAAGGTGTTAATCTTTGCTTCAAGTTGCATTTCATTTTGAATTTAGAATTCACACCTTACTGTTCTAATGTGTGGTATTTTTAAAATATATTTTATAAATGTGACTTGAACAGTGATGTTCCTTCATGTGTAAAAGACTTGAAAAATAATATCTATGTAAATTTTAAATAGTTTTCTTTTTTTATATTTTGCCTTGTTTTTTTATTGTAAGAATCCTGTCTTAAAATTTTGTTCACAGGGTTCGTTGATTTAAATCAGCTTGATTTTAATCATGATTTAAATCAATTGATTTTAAAAAAATCATTGATTTAAATGAATTTTTCTTTTAAGTTATTTTTTAATAAATTTAAGATGTAAACAAACATAATAATGGGCTTTAATATAATTTAGTTTTATATAATATATATAATCAAGCAACTTTCAGAACAATAAAGCTTAAGCTTTGTAAAAAAGTGAAATAAATGTAAAGTTTAGAAAAAAAAAATGCTTTCAAATTTCATTTCAATCAAATTATAAAATAATCTTGCAACAGTAAAGAAATCTAAGCAGAAATATATTAAATATTTGAATATTTACTCATTAGTATTTTGAAAAAACTTCTGCAAGTCGAGGTAAAATAAAATTGTATGACTTTATGTGCTGTACTTTGGTAATGCCTGTTGTATTAAGATTTGAGCAAAATCTGAATCAGTCATTTATTAATTTTAATTTAATATAATTTAATTTAATATAATTTAATATCTCAGCCCTTTAGAATGGTGGAAGGTATTTTTGTTATAGTTATTGAAAAGGCTGATACTAAAAAACTTACAGAATTAATGATCAAATAGCTTTTTACTGCAATAGTTTTATCTGCTTCCATAGAACAAATGTTTTCCGCCTTTGGTTTGGTACTTTCAGAAATGAGGAATTTGCACATGTCGGGAAATCAATCAGCTGCATGTTTTTCTGGTGATTAGACTCATACATTCCAAAAATTTCATCGAAAATGTAAAAAAATTTGGTCAAAAGCTTTTAAATTAAGCTTAAAGTTGATAGAAAAGTGCGCGACTAGAAAACGCTGCGTGATTGGCTGTGACGTCATAGTTCACGATATCCCAGTGGAAGGCGAAACGGAGAAAGCAAGCAAGCGGTTTTATGTTTTTATAAACCTGTATTTTTCAAGCATTTAAAATTTTTCTTACATCCAATTTTATTTATTCTTTGATCTTTAATAGATTTCATCAATGTATCGTAATAATGGAAATAAAATGGAATTATTTCCGGCATTAAAGAAAAGTTTTGATTTAAAAAGAAATCAGCTACATTAGTCTGTTTCTTTTTAACAAATTAAAAACATAAATTCTCCTTGTAAAATATTAGTTAAAGCTTTTTTAATGTTACAGTTCGGAAAAATTACACGCACACACACATGTATATATAACAATAAAAAGTAAAACAATTGTCTTAAATCTGCACCAAGGCAATGCGCATATTTGAGAGGCCTATCATGCTTTTTAAAATCTAAAAGATGTTGTTATCGTGCACAAATTGCTTTAAAACATTCAATTCTTATGATTGCCATTTGCCACTGCCATTTGCCACAAACTACATTTTTTTCTTTCTTTCTTTTTTTTTTTTTTTTTTTGTTATTGTTTTAAAACAACCTGCGTGGTAAATTCCTAGTAGAAAGGTTACTATTTGGAAATAGTATTTGTCCTGATCTCTAAGTTAGATATGTTTTTTTTTTTTTTTTTTTTTTTACAATATATTTACTATACAATGAATATTGAACTAAAAAATATATATTAATTTTTTTTCGCTGGTCTAATTTCAGCATTTCTTAGCAAGTCAAATTTTAAAACAAACTCAAATTTAAATGTACACTTAAATGCAAAATAACCTGGCTTCAGAGTCAGATAACCTTGAATATAAAATCAAAAAATATTTTTAAAAAATAGAGATAAACAAAATCAGAGCACAAACATTGGGTGCAACACTGATTTTGGAATCCATGGTGCACAGATCACTATCTTGATATGTAATTCTAAAAAATTGATCTGTTCAGTTTTCTCCCTGCTCCTTCCCCTACATATTTGTACATTGTACCATGTCGAAATAATTTTATGCAATAAAGAACAAAAGTAGTAGTAAATTATCTTGGATTCCATCATGTTTTTCTATTTTTTCTGGTTGCAGTATGTTTATAAGTAGCATATTTATTTGTGCCATTCAGTTTTATATTATTGCTAATAGAAATTTGACAAAAGTTTACTGTTTAGTATTTTTAAACAGAAAAGTGACGGCAGTTCAAAGAAAATGAGCAGTTATAAAACTGATACTACTGGCAACTGGCCAGTAATGAAATTTCTCAGTTTTGCCCTTTATTAAGGGTGTTCTGAAATCAAAAAGAGCAACTTTGTGACATATGCTTTAATTTATTTTTGTTCGGAAATGCATGAAAATAGCAGGTGTTATTATCCAGAAACTGTCTATTTGCAATCAATTTTCTGTTTTTTTTTTTTTTTTTTTTTTTTTTTTTAACACGATAGATCTTTCATAACTAGCCTACAAATTTGACGTTTCTGAGCACATTTCCCGAAGAAAGCAGAAAAACCGGTCGAAAAGAAGGAGAAAAACGGGTGATCACGTGATCGAAATAGCTTAGAAATGGATAGGTAATTTAATTATCATAAAGTGGGAAAATAAGTTCGATTCAAAATCGCTTCTATAGTCAGGCATTCCAATTTTATATCTTTGTGTTAAAAAATGAATTTGTAAATGTGTCAAAACGTTTTGCACTTGTTGAGCGGAGCAGTTGAGAACACTCTTAAGGCTGTTTTCAGCTGCTCTGCAGAACAAGCGCAAAATATCTTGACACATTTACAAATTAATTTCTTAACGGGAAGATATAAAATTGGAAAGCCTGACTATGGAAGCGATTTGGAATCGAACTTATTTTCCCACTTTATGATAAATAAAAAATGCCTATTAAATTATAAGTAATTTTGACCATGTGGCAAACACTATTTTCACCTCTTTTTGAGTGGTTATACTTCTTACTAACAGAAATGCGATTTAAAATGCTCATTTTGACAATATTTTCTAAATAATCTACTGTGTTTCTCTCCCCCCCCCCCCCCCCCCAATAAAAAAGCGCGCGAGAGAGAGAAAATGAGTTTGATTATATAGTTTCTGAATAGCAAAACTTCCTAGTTTCATGCATTTCCGAACAGAAGTAAATTAAAACTTGTGTCACAAAGTTGCCATTTTGGATTTAACTGTGTGTGCGTTATTTTTTTTCTTTTCTTTTAAGGAGGATTTCAAAAAAAATCTTATTTCCTAATCAATAAAGCGGAATTTTGACTCATTTTTCAATTTGAAAATATACCAATTTCAGGCATGATTACGGAAGTGATTCGTAACTGAACAAATTTTTATTTTTTCATTAAATTATTTATTTAAATCTTGATCTATAAGTCATTGTTGTTTCATTATAGCAGTTTTTTTCTTTTCCTGCCTTATAAGGCCGGGAAATTTCTTTCTAAACATTAACTTAACTGCATTTTTCTGCGTTTACACCCCCCCCCCCCCCAAAGAAAGAAAATAAACGTGCCATACACCGTTACTGTATCACTTCGTTTTTTAAAGGAACACCGTTATACCCTCTGTTTCTCAAAAAAGCATTAATATCTATATAATCTGTAGGAATTACCATCTGCCTTGAGTGTCTTATCATCTGCTTAGAAAGTACTCAACTCCCCTCCTTTTTTTTTCGACTACACCACTGCATATAAATTTGCTTTATGGTCATTGTGATAACATATAATGGAAAAACACTGGATTTAAAATAATTAAATGCCATGTTCCGCAAAATAAATCATTGCATCTGTTTCAAATAAGAAATTTAGACAATATGTCCTAATTTGCATACATGTACTAATAATTAGACAGAATATACATGTAATTAACATATGTATAATAAATATTAACAAATATACATGTTTATGATGAGAGTATAATGTCAGTCATGATAATTAATGCAATCAATACACATGGATTTTATAACGGGGAAAAGAAAATCGGTATATCATGATCGCAATCGCAGTATTCAACACAGTCCTTCCGAATGCGTGTGTGTTATCATGAACGATGACATCACAACCGACGGCGTAGGAAAAGTGCCGTTTTCGCGACACGGTAAATAGTGCTATGTAAACACCGTTGTAAATCAATAATTACAGCTCAAAATCAAAAAAAATTTTCACTGCTCGTCATATCTTTTAGTTTTCTATTGTTTTTAGCTAAAATTAGAAAACGTGAAAATTCCTCATTGGAAATCAAGAGATAAAACTGTGAAACTGCTGCCATCGAAATGCTCAAGGTCAGAGGACACAAATTGTGACATATTCACTAATTGACTGACTTCTCACTAGTGGTAGAATTCTCACTGGAAAATTTTGAATAGCAATTTACTCTTATTTTATTTCGTGGGATATCTATTATCTTATGAAACACTGAACTTACTGTTTAACTTGTGATTAATTACTTCTTAAACTTACTGATGAGTCTTTGGAATCCCCTAATAAAAAAGCAGCCAGGTACAGTAACACTGTAGTATTCTTTCTGACTGAATTTTTATTTAGGGATTCCAAGTTCTCATTAGTAAGTTTAAATAGTTATTGTTTTATAAGATGATAGATATTCCACAAATAAAATAAAATAGCTATTCAATATTTTCCTGTGTAAATTTCAACACAATTGAGAAGTCAATTGATTAGTGATGACACCTCAATTTGTGTCTTCTGGCCTTAAGTATTTTGATGGCAGCAGTTAAACTCATTCTTCTCAGTCAGCACTTAATAAAATTTTTATGTGTTGCAGATTTTTTATTTTAATTAAAATACTGAAGGTTGGATTAACTTTTTGACAACTGATATGTAGTTTCAAGATTTTTTTCATAGCCTAAAATTTTATTTTGAAATAGTATTAATCATTTATGTAAATTGTGTAATATTATTAATAGATAATACTCATAACATGCATGTCTATGTATGTGAAATTTACATTATTTAAATTAAACAAAAAGTCATAAAATAGAAATAATGTGTGTCATTAAAAAAAAAAAAAAAAAAAAAAAAAAATTAAATAAAAAAAAAATCAGATTGTTTTGATTTTTATTAAAAAAATAAAAAAAAATCACAAACCCTGATTGTTAAGTTATTGTTTAAAATTATAGGCTAAACAATTTTTCACAGTATTGCAATTATTTATTTCTTTTATGTATATAATTTTAGCAAAATTAGTGTTTATAAAATGTTTTGTACATTTTGCAAAAGATCTTTCAGTTCTTCTTATCTCTGTTGGCATTTTAGGAATCGTCATTGGGTCGTAGAACATTACATGTGTTATGATAGATTTTGTAAGCAATCATTTAGGAAGCTATATAATTATCAGAGACACTTAGAGCGATTCCATGCAAAAGATGAAACATCAGCACCCCCACAAAGCCAACAGGTAGAAGAATTTTCAGTCAGTCAGATGATGGCTTTGTTATTAATTCTGACGTAAACTCCCCTTCAAAAAATTTTCAAAATAAAAAACAAAATGCTAGGGAACTTTTTATGATGTGCAGTATTGCAGTGAAGCTTGTAGCAATAGTGGGGTTCCTTTGAAAAGTATTATTTCATCAATAAAGAGAATTTCAAATTTGATGTAGGATACAGTAAATTATTTAAAAGGTGAGACAATGAAATTTATAAACCAGTCTGTCGATCATACTGATGAACAAACGAAAACTTTTATAGAAAAATTTGATTATTGTGGCGAGTTATTTTCAAAATTTGATTCTAAATATAAAATATTAACAACTTTAAAAGAAAATGGCTGCTTTGTTAACCCCACTAAAATTGTTCTTGGCTCACGGTACGAACAAAAATTAGATAAAAATGGTGTTCCATGCCAAATTCTCAGAAAAGAAACTTTCCGGTACATTTCAATTGGATTGATGATAAAACAAATTATTTCTGTTGATAGATTTATAAACATGTTTGAAAACTACAAAAGCATAAGAGGCACTACTTTAAATAGTATTCATGATGGATTTTATTATTATTCAAATCCAGTTTTATCCTCTATGGACACTATAGCTATTGAGAGTTATATATAGATGATGTTGAGATAGTAAATCCACTAGGATCCCATACTGGTATCCATAAACTGGGATTTGTTTATTTTACCATTAAAGATATACCTGTGTCACTGCAATCCTCTTTAGATTCTATTTTTATTACAAATATTCATTATGCTCTCATGTCGAAAAGTATGGTTATCAACCAATTTTAGATCCACTTATTCAAGAATTGAAGGTGCTTTTGGAAAGGAGTGTTCAGTTTAAAGGAAAGATGCATAAAATTGCACTGTGGCAAATAGTGGGAGACAATTTAGGGTTAAACAAGTTGTTTGGCTTAGTAGAAAGTTTTTCAGCTAATTGTTGTAGGTTTTGTCTTGTCCATAAAGATATTATGCACAACATGATAAAAGAAGACATTAGTCTATTGTGTAACAAAGATAGCCATGATGCATATGTTAATGGTGTCATTGTTGGAAATATGACAACCTCAATGTGTGGTGTTAAATCTCATTGCTCTCTTAATGAATTAGGTTATTGACATGTTACAACTAATTTAGTTGTGGATATTATGCATGATTTATTTGAAGGTTGGTGTGCCATGGGAACATTTTTAATTTTGAAGCAGTATATTTTTAAAGATAAATTTCTAACTCTTACAATTTTAAATGATCGTATAATGAATTTCAATTATGGTAAATGCGATATCCGCAGTAAACCTACTCCAATAAACCGAGATAAATTATTCAATTTTGAGGGTTCTTATGGCCAAAGCTCGTCTCAAATGTGGTCATTAATTAGGAACTTACCCTTATTAATTAGTGACAAAATTCCACATGACAATGAATTTTGGCAGTTGTTCCTTGTAATGTTGACAATAATTGATACTTTAGTGGATCCAGTGATTTCTTTGCCAGAAACTTATCAACTGGCTGAGAACATGGCAGACCATCATAAAATTTTTCTTGAACTCTTTCAGAAAATTTCAGTAAATAAAAACATAATACTTTTTATTGATTATTTCTGTTAAAATGTTTAATAATTAAAATAAGCTCACCAGGGAAAAAAAACCCTTTAACCAAAGGTTTTAAAAAGTTTTCAACAATTGATTTGAATTTGAGAAACCGTATTTAAATAATAAAATATTGTTTTTTACTACTGTCACAGACATAAAACTTCCTGCTACTGGGTTTTTTGGTTTTTTACTAGTTTCACTATGTTATTTACTATCAAATTTTGAACAATCTTTCATTTCATTGTTTTGTCAAGAATTGTAATGTTTGCAATGTTTATTTTTTATCAATGTGGCTATTTATAATATGTGTGATGTTATTTTTTAATTGTACAAAATGTCATTATGGAATAGTAATGTTATGTTAAACATTGTTTAGTCAAAAATTTTAATGCTTACAATGTTTTTTTAAATCAATGTGGCTACAAATAATATGTGTAATATTATTTGTTAATTGTATAAAATGTCATTATGAAATGGTAATGTTATTTTAAATATTGTTTTGTCAAATATTGTGATGTATATTCATCTATTTTTTCCTGATGTATCTTTTTATAATTCAGATATGAATCTGTAAAACTTTGAAATATACATAAACTAATAAACATATTTAAACATTTCTTGATATGATTTGTTGTAACTTATATTTTACTTAATCACGGTTCCCAACATCGTAGAAAATCAGGGAATTTTTTCTAAAAAGTCAAAAAATCTTGGAATTTTTTTTTATGCGAAATTTATCAAAGTATTGGGAGGGAAGTATGAGAAATTTCAAGAATTGCATAAAAAAAATCACTTTTATGATAAAAGATTGTAAAAATAAGTAGCAAATTTAATTTAATTGTGTCCGTTCATTAAATCAGAGATTTTGTCGAGATTTTGATCAGGGATTTTCCTAGTCATGTTTTGCTGGGAACCTCTTTGAAGCAAGTTATCTATTATGGGTTTTATTGTAATGTGATATGACTTTTTGTAATGCATGATTTAGAAAGGGGATATTCCACTCTTGAAAATATCCACTCAAGCCTATAAAGATAGTTTTTTTTTTTTAACCAAAATAGTGCGTATCTTTTCACAGCACGATTTCCATACTAAGGTTGATCTCTAATATGGTTGTTGTTTTTTATCATTTTGCAGAGTTTTTTATATGGATGCCTTGACTTATGGTAGTTATTTGAAAAATGCCAATCATTACATTGCCAAGCACATGTTTTTGGGTGAAAGTGACATTTAACAAGAAAAACTTTGAAAATATTAAAATTTTTAATAAATATACATGTAATTACAATATTTCATGTTCTAATGTATAACTCTGTATGAAAAGCGATCTTAATTCTGAAAAATTTAAATTTTATGTGAGATTTCATTATAAGGTATTTTCATTGCATTATTATACCCATTATATAGTATAATGCATTATTATTATTATATTTTTTTTACTATAAATGATTACAAATCTCAATTCTTTTTTAATTTTTTAAACAGCCCCCCCACACACACACACACCACCCTTTTCTGAATAGCTGAGGTTGATCCCACAATTCACCTCCTTCTTTAGTTTTTAGATTTCTGTTTTATTTTTGATAACTTAGAACCAATATCAAAAAAGTAAATTACTTAGATTAAACAAAAAAAAAAAAAAAAAAAATTGAAAAGAAAGTAAATATATAGATTGACCTCATCTATCCATTGGGGAAAAAAATATATAAAGTCATATTACAAAGAAACTTTTGCCATTGGTTTAACATAAGCTTACAAGTCTTAACAAGTGTTATTTTTTTATTTTTATTTATTTATTTATTATTATTTTTTTGGGGGGGGGGGGGGGCGGGAGTCTAATGCTGCGAAGTTATTTTTATGATAGAGGCTTATGAGTAAAATACCATTTTTGGTCTTCATGATGGAATGTAAACAGTTCAGACATAGCCATGCATTGCTCATTGAATTTGAGATTATATCAAAAGGTCAAGAACTTGTGAAAAATCTGATACAAAAACTAGAAAATTAAAATTTTAACTTGTAACAAAGTTTAATTCCAAATATTCCTTATATAAACCATTTCTAACCCATCCAATTTAATTCAAATATATATATATTTTTTAAATACTGAAATATAAAAATAGACAAAAGACAGACCCCTAGAAAAAAAAAATATATATATATATGCAATAAGATTAATATTAGGCAATAGGTTTTGTGTGAGTGAAGTCTCAATGTATAAATTTTCTAAGGATTTAAAATTGCATTTACTGTATTAAAAAAAGACAAAACACTGTCTTACAAGTGTAGTTCGTCTACTACGAAACTAAGAACTTGATTATGAAGAATTGTTGAACATTTTCGAAAAAAGTTATGCTTCACAAAATTAAAATAACAGGAATTGTTTCTTTAGTTTATGAGATTCATGACTGAAGGAGATCCTCTTATGCTGGAACTATGTCCTTTTGCTATATTATTCACCCCATTATTAACAAAATTTGTAACTTTCATTTTAAAGTATATTTAGAATTGTGATACAGGAATTGCTGGAAAAATCTGAATATTATTTTTCAAATTGGACAGGTACTTAGATTAAATTGCACATTTATGTCAGTAAAGGAAAAATATTTTTCATGCAATATGCATCTTCTCTTCATTGAAATGAAAGGGAAATTTCAGTCTACTCAAACTTATACTTGGAAAAAAATATTTTAACTAAATGCTTTATTTCATATTCTCATTTGGCACAAAATCAACTTTAAAAATGAATAATAAATCTTCAATCTGAAACATACGCATAGTCAGTAATGAACATATTCTGTATCGGATACATTAACGTCTCATCAAAAACGAGTATGTAAAATTGCCTATTTTAATGCAAGTTGTGTAACTTCATTTTACAATAATTTAAATTAAATAATCCAGTGAATTTATATACAATATTGAAAAAATTCATATTTTAATTTAAACAGTATTAGCAAACAATCTTGTGTTCAATGAATAAACTGCTCTACACAGTGAATCATTGATACTCTAGAAATCTTTTTAAACAATCTCTTGATTAATAATTATAAACATTTGGATGCAGCTTGATAAATATAATTCCATAGTTATTCAAAAAATATATTTTGAATAATTCTTGGGATTTTGTTTTTTGAGTGATAATATGAAATCAACATTTTTGGTCATTAAATTCAAAAAGTAAAAAAAAAAAAAAAAAAAAAAGATTGTTATTATTAAAATGGAATAACTAGCATCCAATTTTTGAATACTCTTACTCAACTTCACATTTTGATCTTAAAACTATTTTATCGTTGATCAATTCACATGTTTAAGGCTTTTTCTTTAGAGCAATAGATATGTCCACCAATACATATCGATATTAATCCTATACATAATATAAATGGCTTAAAAACACCATATCTATAATGCTTATTGCTGAAATGATGTGTCAAAGGTAGAAATTATTTCTATCCAGTAATCTGAAAAATGTAAATTATATATATATATAAAAAAAAAAAAAAGAGAAAATGTCGCTAGTTTTCTTCTAAAAAAACCTATTTGTCCTTTTGAGAAAAAAACCAGTTGGTTTAAACCATATCAATCCTGCTTTTGAGGGATCGAAATTAACACATAATACAGGGTTCGCACGGACCTTAAAAGTCCTTATAAACTCCTTATATTTCGATAGTCCTTAATAAGGATCCTTAAAGTCTTTATTTTTTATTGAAAGTCCTTATTTTTAACGTGAGCTTAATATTAACGCGATCCGTAAAATGTTTAAAAAAAATCGCCGAACATTTCAGGGGTGATTCTCGTCCGAAATTTCTGAAAATTTAAGGCATCCTCTTCCGAAAATTTTAAATTGGGTTGTCAGTTCCGCATAGTTGCCAACTTGTACGGTTTAGCGCGCGGAAAAAACAATCGCGGAGCAATGCAAATTTCGTGAAATGTTAGCCGTAAAAGCACACGTGTCGTCAATATTTCGTGGGAAAACGACGATTTCGTCGATGTTTTTATCAACGAACTTTGTCAAAAGATCGCTAGAAAATGCGAATTTCCTGTGCAGATCACGGAAAAAACGGCAATTTCACCAAATATCGCAGATTAAACGCTGATTTCGTCTGTAGATCGCGTTAAAACGTCGAATTCGTCTAAAGATTGCGGATAATTCCGATTTCGTTAAAAGATCGCGGAAAAAAACGCCGTTTTCGATAAAAGATCGCTCAAAAATATTTTGTCAAAAGATCATTGGAAAAAAAACGCCGATTTCATCAAAAGATCACGGAAAAAACGGCGATTTCGTCAAAAGATCGCGGGGATAAAACGCAGTTTTTGAGAAAAGATCGCGTAAAAATGTAAATTTTGCCTAAAGATAGTCGAAAAAAAAACGCCGATTTCATTAAAAAAAAAAAAAAAAAAAAAAAAAAAAAAAAAAAACCACGGGAGAACGCCGATTTTGTCAAAGATCGCAGAAAAACCGCCGATTTCGACAAAAGATCGCAATAAATCGCCGATAAACCCCTTCTCCAAGGGGGGGGGGGGTAACTCCTGGAATCCCGCGCCTCCGATTTCCGAAAAAAAAAAAATTCACTCGGAATCGCCCCTGAAACATTCATAATCTGCCAATTATGGCAGCTGAAAAAAAATCAAGTTTCTTTGTTATAATTCTTATTTCTGATTGGACATTAAAGCTGCCTCTTTCGTTTCCCGATTGCAACGTAGAAACCTCGTATCCACAAACACCAATTGTAATCAGTATTCACCATCTAAAATTTCCTTTTCTTTGAAATAGAGAAATGAATAACAAAGAAAAGATATTTCGCCAAATAATTGCGCCAATCTGTTCTATAATCCGCTGATCTGGGTTTGATCGTAGTCTTATTCAGGAATGGGAATTTTCCGCTTTTTTGTTTACAGGGATGCCGCGGACGCGCGTAAAATACGCAAAAAATCGGCGACGGGACGCAAAAAAATGGAGCTTATGCGTCCTGCGAGACGCGTAATTTTCGTCAAAAAAATCGCAAAAAGAAAAATTTCGTTTAAAAATCGCGAAATAACGAGTAATTTCCGGCAAATTCCGTCAAAAAATTAGACTAATTTTGTTACAAAATCCCGAAAAAAGGGCAGATTTCCTCAAAAAATCGCAAAAATCGTGATAAAACGGCAAATTTTTTCAAAAAAATTCGCGAAAAACGCAAATTTCATCAAAAAAATGTGATAAAACTATAACTTTCGTCAAAAGATCGCGAAAGTTCGGCACATTTCATCAAAGAATCGCAAAAAAAGCAAATTTCGTTAAAAAATCGCGAAATAACGAATAATTTCCGGTAAATTTCGTCAAGATTCGCAAAAAACGGCTAATTTTGTTACAAAATCCGAAAGGAAAGTCATTTTCCTCAAAAAATCGCGAAAAAACGACAAATTTCATCCAAAAATCGCGATAAAGCGGCATATTTTGACAAAAGATTCGCGAAAAACGGCAATATTCATAAAAAAAAAATCGTGATAAAACGGTAACTTTCGCCAAAAGATCGCGAAAAACCCTCACATTTCGCCGAAAGATCGCGAAAAAACGGCACATTTAGTCAAAAGATCGCGAAAAAATGGCAGATTTCGTCAAAAAATCTCTTTAAAACTCAATTTTCGTCAAAGGGGCACGAAAAAAAAGTTAATGCAAGGATAGAATTTTTCTGTTTAAAAACTTTCTTGCTTCCAAATTATTATTATTATTATTATTATTGTGCTCCAAAAACAGATTTACTTGCTTCACAATCTGTTTTTCATTGTTCCAAATCTTTCTGAGTGAATGTAACTTCTGAAAACACCCATTCATTAAACAAAAAGTACCCCTTGACTCAACAAAAATGTCTTTTTCAATAAATCAGTTTTGCCCCTTTTTAAAAGAAATGCGAACAATAGTGATACTTGGTACCTTCTACACTCAAATAAGCGTTATTTTATAATTTAATTTGTATCTTGCTCATTTATTTTTTAAAAAAGTAAAGAAAATTTCTCTTAATAGTTTAAAAAAATAATATTGGTTTTAATTATTTATACATTATTACTAAAGCAATAATTATTGCATTTAATTTTTCTTTTGCAAATGAACAAGTTCAATTTTTGCATCTAAAAAGAGAGTTGGAGAGGGCACCAATTATGGTATTGGGAATAGATATGTGATAAGGGGGGGGAGGAGAAAATGAGAATTTGTAATTTACTCCTGTAATGTAATATACAGGCTGGTGTGCTTGTCTTCATTTGCTTGGAAATCAAGACCTGCTTTTGTTACTTGAATTATCTTTCACAAATGTTGTGCAATTTTTCATTCACGCATGTGAATACAGTATGGTTCAATTTTCCGTTCACGCGTGTTTTTAGTCTTTTTGCTTTTTTGCATTTCCTATCCCTGCTTATTATTTCACTGGATATGTTTAGCATGTTAATAGCAACAGTCTTCCTCTGCAGGAAATAAAAGGAAATTAATTGAAAATGACTTAGGTTTTATAAAGAAAAAAATATGGCTTCTTGAAAAAGAAGTATCGGAGTTAGAAAATAAGGCCAATGAATTAGCTGATAAAGCTGAATCAACTAAAGATATTCAGTTATTTATAAAATCGAAGAATTGTAGAAAATCTGCAAAAGAAAAAAATTTCCTCCCTGGCCAAAGAAATAGATGCTAAAAAACAGTTGCTAGCCAAATAATGTTATATATTTTGTTATATAATTATGTTTTATGTAAAATTTCAATCTATCACGATTAAAATTTAATGTAAGTAATTATATATACTGTTCTTTTTTAACTTTAGAAAGTCCTTATTTTTCTTTTAACGAAGCCCTTACAAAGTCCTTACAGAGTCCTTATTTTTCATTTAGCAAACTCTGTATGAACCCTGTAATAAGATTAAATTTGAATGCATTTATGGGATCAAAAATGAATACATATTTGAGCACTTCTATGTGATCAAAAGTAGCAAATAAGTTCAAATTTGAAAACATGTATGTGATCAGAAATGAGTACATACCGGTTCATATTTGAAAACTTCTATGTGATCAAAATTAGCACATAAGTTCAAATTTGAATACATGTATGGGATCAGAAATGAGTACATACCAGTTCATATTTGATCACATCCATGTGATCAAAATTAGCACATAAGCTCAAATTTGAATACATGTATGGGATCAGAAATGAGTACATACCGGTTCATATTTGATCACATCCATGTGATCAAAATTAGCACATAAGTTCAAATTTGACTACATGTATGGGATCAGAAATGAGTGCATACCGGTTCATATTTGATCACATCCATGTGATCAAAATTAGCACATAAGCTCAAATTTGAATACATGTATGGGATCAGAAATGAGTACATACCAGTTCATATTTGATCACATCCATGTGATCAAAATTAGCACATAAGCTCAAATTTGAATACATGTATGGGATCAGAAATGAGTACATACCAGTTCATATTTGATCACTTACCATGTGATCAAAATTAGCATATAAGTTCAAATTTGAATACATGTATGGGATCAGAAATGAATACATACCGGTTCATATTTGAAGACAACCATGTGATCAAAAATGAGTACATGTGTTTCTCAATTTTGAGTACATTTGCATCGGAGCTATTTTGAGTATGTGACATACTCAAAATTGAGTATTTTTTACTCATTTTTGAGAACCCAGTTTTTACAGTGTAAGTTTATATCGTTGTTCATGTTACATTTTTCTTATCTTACACCGATCGCAGTGCCTTATTATCCCGTGTTGGACTTTGATTGAACTAAAAAAAATTTTCACCATTTAATTTCCCATGGTATTTCCCATACATAAATTCCCATATGTATACCTTTCAAATATGAAGACATTTTATCCACTGCTTCCCTCGCAAGGGCGTTGCAAACAGGGATACTTTAATTTGAACCATCCAGCATGCAGCCATACAGCCTCTTTGTACACAGTAAATCTTGCAAATCAAAGCTTTTATCTAGTAGCCAGATTCAATAAGTATGTTTTTAGTCAGAAATTTTATGTAATAATAATTTTGGAAAATTCGCTTTGATTTTTAGGCGAAAATAACTTGTATGTCATTACATAAAATTTCTGGTTGAATATATGGCTAAGTAATTACAAATTATAAATACATGAATGCCCGTGATCCGTTTGTAAAAGACAAAACATTAAGTGACTACAAAGGATTTAAATGACAAAATTGGCTGAAGTTTGATATAGGATTAGGAAAGTGTAATTAATTTAGATAATTATTTCTTTTTGCATTTATTCAATTATGTTTTATGGAAATTTAAAAATATGTATCTGCTTAGGTGTAAAAAGCAATAATTGAAGTTTTAGTATTGTACGGTACGATTAATTTTGCAAAGCTAGTTTTGCCCTAATTTTTATGTCCAGGTTCCATAGTTGTGAATCGTTATTACTTCTTTATACTGATTGTTACGTCACCTATCGATTATACGTATATCAAGAAAAAAAATGTAAAACAAAATTAAAGTATATACAGGATCTCCCAAAAGTTTCTTACATAATTTGAAATTCACTATAAAATAAACTAATTATCTTACAGGAGTGAGGTTCAGACTTAAATGCTTCTCATGATGAAAACATTTCTTAAAGCTATTGAAAATAATTAATTACAAACTTCGATAATAGGTAAAGCCACTTCAAAGCGCAGACTTGATTTCAGACATGTGTTTTTTTCTGATTTTCAAATTAGTTTTGATGCTGTGACTCAGAAATGACGACTCCCATCGAAAAAATTAATTACGTAGTTTGCTACTTGGAAACAAATGTGAGCAACAGAAGAAAAACGCATATTTGAAACGAAACATAGTGAGGGGCTCCATCTATGCTCGAAGTTCGTTTTTTTTTATTTGTTTGAAGAAAACTTTTCGTTATGAGTGGCATCCCTCTAAGTGTTTCGAACGTAATATTCCGTTCACTAAGCTCCAGGTTTCACTGCAATATAAGCGATATTTAAGATAATATAATTCTATAGACTTAATGAAATTTCAATTCATTTTAAAACCATTAAAACTCTCAAGGTCTACATTTATATTTGTAATTCAGTCTTTTATATAATGTTGAAAAAAATCATATTTTCTGAGCTATTAAAATAAAATACAGAGAAAACAACATTACAATTTTAACCATTTGCAAGACGCTCTGAGGGCTAATTCAAATTGCGATTCTTTACGACAATTACTTAATTTTATATTGAATTTTAAAGTGCACCAGGGTCTTTAGGAACATTCTGTATAATACGAACTACAAAATATATAAAAATGTATCATATTTTTTGTTATAATTGGTGATTTTTTCTTATTTGTTTGCTTGTTTTTTAAATATAATGCGTAGAAAAATTAATTATCTCTATTTAAAAACAAATAAATATGTAAATTCATAAATTTGTTCAAAAGTTATCGTGTAAAACCCGTAAAAAGAGTGATTTGAGATAAAGTTTTTACCTTTACAAGGATCACAATTCACGCTTTGCAGGTAGTAGTTTTAGGATTTCTCCTATCAGGCCAATTATACTGCATTCTCAAGCATGTAATAATAGCAAAACATATGTATTTTCGTTATTTTTAACCTTTTTGGCTCGCTTAATGTGGTTCTAAAACAATGTTTTCTCTCTCAGCATTTAAGAAATCATTTTTAAATATAAAAACATGATGTTTGGAGGTATGCTATTAAATGAGTAACAATTTAGCGATTGTTTCCCCTTGACGGTAGTTTTTTTTTTTTAATCTCGACACTGTGACGAGTAAAATTTGGTTATACATGCCATTTTTATAGAATTTAAAAAAAAAATATTTTCCGCCTTTTTGTAAAAATTAATAAAAAACTATATTTACATTGTTTCTAAATAAAAGCACCAAATTCATCCGTTTGCGAGAAAAAAATATCAAACTTGAATCATGAAGTAGCCAGTTTGGACTTGAGAACAACTTTTAGACGATTTGAATGTCTATTTTATGAAATCTCTTCTTATTTTTCTCTCATTCAATAAATTAAAAATATTTTTTTTTGAAAATTCTTTTCATTAATTCCCATTTCTTACTTTTTTGTGTCTTGACAAATATTCTGTGCATTTGCAGCTTTTCTGGTAATTGTCTTAAGCCTGGGAATCATAAAAGCACTAAATAAATGTTATTAATAACAAAAGACTGATGGTTAAAATCAGTAAACGTATCTGCATAGCGTAAATATGTTATGGAGTAAATATGTTATATTGTGATTTTTCTTTTCATGAAAAAAATGAGCATTAATTTTAATTAATGAAAATTGCAGGTTAATGAATGCCACACAAAAAGCTTACAATATGGCTGATAGTGTGACAAATAAACGACTTTCATCTGTTCTTATGACAACTTTGATTCCAGAATTAGCCCAGGATTTCGCGAAATTTGTGGAAGATTCAGGTAAAAATAGTTTTGATCATTATATTGCAGCACACAATCAAATATATCTATTTTATATTCTTGATCGCTTATTAGAGGTTATTATGTATAATAATTTTATATGTTTTTAAATATTTTTTAAAAAATCAGTAATTTTCTACTAAAACATCATGTTAATATAAAATGAAGTGCACATTAAAAAATGAATTTTTCATACGCAGCTAGACAAAAATCAAGCTACCATTTGTAAAAAAAGTACTATTATAGAATAGACATATTCACAGTTGCTGATCCAAACATATATTTACAATGATCTGTAGGATGTCAATATAATATACTTATAAAACACTCTAAATATATATATATGATCACAAAAATAAGAAAATAAATATAATAAATAAATGTAGCAAAATTGATATATTCTTTATCAGCTCATATAATAAGTATAATTTAATTTAATGGTCAGAATTTCCAAGCTCTATTCTAAAGATAAAATTTTAAGATTTTGTTTTAAAAAACGAACTTTTTCGCAATGAAAAAACTGTACTACCTTATTAAACCGTAGGCCAAAGAACTACCACCAAACTATGAGATAAAATGACATAATATTCGATGCATAATTTGACGAATAGTTCGGCGATTTGTATAATATAGCGAATTTGGTTGATGGGATAATCAAGTAGTACTGAAATTTTTTTTATATATTTTAATTTAAAAAGTATAATGCAAATTTAATTCATTGGAAAATACTTTGATTAGCACTAAAATTTTAAAAATTACATACAACTAGAATGAAAATAGGATTTGATATACAAAACACTTTTAATTAATCAAAAGACATTTAGCATGTTTAAACATAGTTTTTAAATTATTATAAATAATATTATATGGAGTAAAATTAATTTAAACAATGATATTAAATAATTAATTATTATTTACCATTAGAGATAATTTAGTACAATTAAAGAATTTAAAATAATTCACAATGTTCTTATTCAAAAGAAACTTCGATCATTTTAAAATCTTAAATATGAAATTGGAAATTGCGACTCAAACACATACAATTAATTTGCATACATATCTACAATTTTTATAAATATGGAATAATGAATATGTGTTAGATTCCGCATATGCAGCCTACGTACTGTATCTGTAGTATGATTGTGCAAAAAGTGTAGCAATATTGAATTCTATCTAAATTTCTTTGTGCTTTTATATCTTCTATCTCAACTAAAAATTTGAATACTTAAAACATTCCACTGTACTTTTATGTGATTTTCGGCCGGATATATAATTCCCTCTTAATTTAAATTACCAAATGTAACATTGGCACCAAAAATTTTAAACAGAATTTTACATTTATAATGAGAAGAGAAGGCTTTTATTTATTATGAAACAAATTTGTTTCTAAAAACTGTTGTTATTCAATCATTTCAATATTTTGACAACTAAAGTATTTTGCCCACGAAAGGGTTATTTAAAACACTAATATGTTGTGTTGTTACATCACGATATCCAAATTCCTATTATGCAATTTTGTATGACTCTAAATATCAAAATATAACGTTATTTTATCTGTATCATTGACTTTCAGATGGTGTAGTAAATGTAAACAAATTGGTCGAAAAAGGAAATGGCTTCGAAAAATTATTCAACAGTATCCTTCAAGAAGATTTGGAGAGGAGACAGCTTGAAAGTTACATTCAGACGTTGGTATGCTATTTTTATTGATATAAAGACAAATTTGAAATATTCTTAGTATTTTTTATATGAAATAATAACACTATGTTACCATCCTCTATAGGAATGCCATATAAAGTTCAAAATTGAAACTACCTCCTTTGCGAAAAAAGCTTGTATTACCAGCATTAAACCACCAGATATATAAGTTTTATAGGCTGCGGAAATATACTTCCTATATAAATTTAAATCCCAAATGCAATAACTGCTCCAAGATTTAAAAAAATATATTTTATTTATAATGCAAGTGAATAAAGGCATTTTTAGGTAGTTTTCGTATGAAATACTACCTATTGCATTTTCTCCCATGTTGGAATTTCTGAAAAATTTTTGCAGATCTACACCGATCATGACTCCTAGACTCTAAAACTACCATCAGTAAAAAAGTATATATATATATATATATATATATATATATATATATATATATATATATATATATCGATGTATATCACTTTCTTCTGGACACGATAACTTCCATAATTATGCTCAGATTTTCTTCAAACTTTTACATAAAATTAAGGGGCATAAAATCTCAGTCGTGTTCATTAATGGGCAAAATCGGACCAAGGGGGTGCAAATAGGGAGGGTTTTTGTGTAAATTGAAAAAACGGCATAACTTCTTAATTAAAATAGATATCGAATCGGTTTAAAGTTTATATTACTTCTTAAAAATAGGCCAAAAGTTTATGCATGACAGATTTTTGTTAAATTTAGAAATGGGCTCAAGGGGCGAAAAAAACAGGGTTTTTGGGAGGGAAAAAAATCATAAGTTCGTCAATTCTCAAGATATTAAATCCAACTAAATTTTTTATAAATGTTCTCAAAATTATCTAAAACTTTTGTATTTACAAGTTTTTGGTAGGACCATCTTTTACCGATTAAAAAAATTAAAAATGAAAAGGAAAAGGGGGGTGAAAAGGAAAAAAACCCATAACTCCGTCAATTTTTAAGCTATCAAATCTAATTAAATTTAGTTTACATCTTCCCAATAATATCTACAACTTTTATATTGACAAGTTTTTCATAGGACTAATTCGTATAGCAAAAATAAATTAAACAAAAGCAGGAGTTAGAGAAAAAACCTCAAATCCACACCGCTTATATTCTGACTCATTTTTAAATTAATTTTTGATTTTAAACGCATCCAAATGGTAAATCCTCTTATTTGGAAACTGTATAAAGTGACGCATTCGTCAGTTTTTTGATAAAGATAAAATATATTTCAAAAAATGCTACCAAAAAGGGTATTTTAAACAGAATTTCCCGAAGTCATCGTGATTTGAAAATTTAAGGAAGTTTTCAAATAGCAAACTGCGTTTTTTATGACTCATTTTAAAATCCATTTTCGCTCTCAAACGCATCCAATTTACAGATCCTCTTATTTAGGAACTATATAATGTGGCGCATTGGCCAGTTTTTTGATAAAGATAGAATATATTTTAAAAAATGCTGTCAAAGTGGGCATTTCGCACAAAATTTTCCGAAGCGATCATGATTAAAGTATAAGGATGTATTCAAATAACAAATCGGTTACTTTATGACTCATTTTTAAATTCAATTTTACTCTCAAACGCATTCAATTGGTAGTTTGTTTTTATTTAGAAACCATATAATGTGCTGTTTTGGCCGATTTTTTAATAAATTCAGAATATATTGCAAAATATGTTGTCAAAAAGGGCATTTGAGCTGAATTTCGCTTAAGAGGATTCTGATAAAACCAGTTCTTGCAGAAAAATGAAATTAAAAATTTTTCATAAGCGGCTAAATGAAGTTATTAAACTGGGTTTATCTCTAATCATACCTTTCTTTGTTGTTGTTGTTGAAATGAGCACTCTTCGAAATCTACCTCCGCCTATAGGCCAAGCCGACAGGGATTTTTAGTTTTTAAATTAATTTATTAGTATATTCTAATGAAAATCAATATTTTTAACATTTCAAAAACATAATTAATTTGTCCTTGTAAGGATTAGTAGCAGATATAGAAAAAAACATTCATTAATTTTCAATTTTAGCAATATTTTTTTGCGGAAAACATATCATAGAAATATCTTTAATCAGATGCTAAAGAAAGTGCAAGTCTTTCTACATGCTTTTGATATAATGAACATTCTTGTTTTCTTTATTGTAAGTGAAATCGATTTTAGAATTCCTAAAAAATGAAATGATTAGAATTGTATATACAGGGTAAGTCTAAATGATTCATTTGATTTCAAAACGCTATGTATAGATAAAGATATACGGCCTACAAAAATAGTGATACATGACAAAATACATACACTCATCAAGTATAAAAGTCCGTCTCTTGGCTTGCGTGCAGGAACACATCACTTCTGCTGTGACGTTAATTGACAGAAATATGTTATTAAATATATGGTAGAAACTAGATTACCGTTGGGATGTGTGCTAGTTGACTAAGGATGCACGTATTGAACATTTGTAGAATGTACCAGAAACTTGGTAAGTTCATTTATCGCATATGTCTGTATGTCGTGTACTTGTAAATAAACAGTTTTTTAAACCGATGAATCATTTAGGATAACCCTGTATAACATTGTTTAATCCACAAACATATTTTCATATTAAACCCTCATCTGTTAATAGATAAATGTCTTACAGTTTAAAAGAAATGGACAATAATTTCCAATGGACAATAATTAAAGAAATGGACAACAATGGTTTCAATAATTTTGCGAAATGTATCACAACTTCTTCCGAATTACACCAGTTAACAGAAAAAAAAGAAAAAAAAAACTTTTTTTATATCGCAAATAATTTTATGTGATTCGTGTTCTGTGTGCTAGAAGTAGTGTAGAAAGTCAAATAAAACATTTCTATCACGTCACAATTTTATGATATATCAATATTTATTTTTTTTTTACGTTTTTTACAATTTTTAATTTTAAACTAATTTATTTCGGATTAAAAAAAAGCTTCCCTTTTCATTTTTTTGTTTGTTTGTTCGTTTGTCGATGGTACTTTGCGGTTGAGGTTTCCCTAATTACCAACCAGCAGTATTCTGCTAACATCGCAGGATTCCACTTTCCTTGATATCGTTTTTCAATAACAGCTATATCTTGATGAAATCGCTCTCCGTGTTCATCACTCATAGCTTCCATATTTTCGTGGAAAAAATCTAAATGCGAATCCAAAAATTGTATTTTTAAAGACATGTTGCAATTCATTTTATGAAAAGCTTGTAGCATTTTCTCAACAACGTTAACATATTGCGGGGATTTATGATTCCCTAAAACGTTTTCAGTGACTGCAACGAACGATGTCCAGGCTGCATATTTCAGATGTGTATATTGCTGGGACGATTACTGTTTCTAAACCAATAGGAGACCGTCATTATCACGGTCAAGTACACGCCCACACAGTTTGATTGACAGGAACTCGTGGACAATTGATCGTGTGTGTTTATTATTTATTTGTACTCGGATTGTTTGAATTTGTACTCGGTAATTAAAAATTAAAGGTACGAAAGAATTTTTTTTTTTTTTTTTTTTTCAAAATGACTGAATTTTATTTACTTCAATTAGAAATTATACTTCCTCTGATCCTGAAATAAATAAATAAATAAATAAATAAAAATTAAAGTAAGAATTTTGCTTATACGGATATTTTCGCAGAATACTTTTTTCCCCATTTGTTTAATATATATATAAATCATTTTGGAACGATATTTAGAATATTAAAAGGGTTTGAAATATTTTTTGAAATGTCTTATTTATTAATAAAAGACAGCCTCCAATAATTAAAAAAAAAAAAAAAAATCACCAACGGACTCTCGGCCCGCGATGGACTCGAACCCATATCCTCCGGTTTCAAGCTCGACGCTCTAACCATTCAGCCAATCAGCTCACTTTCATCCGCAACAGATTATCGTTATAATTAGCACCGTCAATTGTCCACGAGTTCCTGTCAATCAAACTGTGTGGGCGTGTACTTGACCGTGATAATGACGCTCTCCTATTGGTTTAGAAACAGTAATCGTCCCAGCAATATACACATCTGAAATATGCGTCCAGGCTTCCTTTTCTACATTATTTAAGCATGAAGTGAATGTTGTATCTTTTATTATAATAAAAGATCCAAGATTTAGTATTACTTTTAAATGCAACTTGTTTGAAACCTGTATCTGAATTTGTTTTTGAGTTATTAATTTTTTTGTAGATTTTAATATTTTTTTTTTGTCATCGTGGCAACAGAAGTATTTGACTTTTGGACATTAAATGTGGTCCAATCAGAAAACGAATAAAATAAAAAACAGTATTTGATTTCTAGGTATTAAGCATGGACCAGTCAGAAAACGAATAAAATAAAATAAGTTGAGGAATTCAACCAATAAAAAGATTCAGATATACTTTAGATTTCCCAATTCTCTACTGTGAACAACAACTATTTTCCCAAATAGTTAATAAATAGTTTGATGAATTAAAAAAATGAATATTTCGTCATAAATTTTCTACCGCGAGATTTCTACTTGAAAACTGAAAATGTAATAAATAGTTTAAAAAATTTTTTTAATGTGAATATTACGTCATATTGGAAATATGATAGATGTCGCCAGGGTGAATATATAACAGTGAGTTTGAAGAAACATAATGAAACATGATAAAAACCTGTCGATGAAAATATTGGCATATTTTAAGATTTTGAGGTTCTCTGAATTATTTTTTCGCTATTTTTAAATCTATTTCATACATACATGTGTGTGTTTATGCGAGTATAATAGAATTTTTACAAAAGATTTAGGTCTCTAGCTCTCATTGTTAGTAAAGAAACTGGATTTATCTCTGACCTTGATTTAGTTTTTATTGATAAAATTAGTAATAATTTAAACTGTTAATTAACTTCGAAATCTACCTTTGCCTGTAGGCCGAACCAGCAGAGATTTCGTTTCTTTTTTTGTTTTTGAAACGAGCAGCAAAAGAAACTTTTGTTTCAGAAATGATTCTTAAAATCTGGTAAATGTACTGATTTTGAAAATCGTAGATAATTCTTAAATTATCAATTTATTTAACTTATCAAATTACAATTTTTTAAATAATCATTTTTCTCTTTAATTTGTCTGAAAATTTTCTAATGTTTAATAGTTGTGACTAATTATTAAAAATGTATATATTGCTTTTTTCAGTCAACATATTTCTCTAAAAAGAAAAATGGAAACCACTTGATTCACTTATGTAATACGTCAAGAAATAAAGGAAGTATCAAACCTTCGGATTATACAGCCACTGCACTCTGTACTCTGAATCCAAAATCTTGGTCGATTCAATACCTGGTACCTGATGGCAGTATTTATGAAGCTTGGAAACAGGTATATTTATCGAATTCATTCATATATTGAAATAGCTTTAAATTTGTGCTATTCTTTGTATCTCACATCTACCCGTCGGTAATAAGTTATATTTATTTTGTCCGGGGTCCGGGGCACATTTTAAAATAATTTTTATTTATTGAGTTAAAGTTCTGAAATTGTTTGTAACAATTAATCATATATAAAAAAAGACGCTTTTTAGAATTTACTTAAAAAAAAAAAAAAAAAAAAAAAAAAATTAAGTTTACGAAAAATTGGTGTAATTTAAAATCGATATTATTTGAAATATTATTTGAATTTCTAATTTTTTACATGTAAATAAACAGAAATATATAAGTTTTAACTTTGATTCAGCATTTTTAAAAAGATAGTCAAATATTATTTTATACTTTAAATATTTATTAAAAATATATTTTAAATAATTTTTTTTATATACATATTTAAATAAAAATGAAAAATATTTAAAGTAAAAAAAAATTCTAATAATATTGATTTTTTTAAATCTTATTTTCAAAAGTAATTTTTTTTTTCCAAATTTGCTGAATTTAAATAAAACAATCAAAGAAGACATGTTATAAACTTCAATCATTTATCTTTTACAATCCTTGACTATTTTATATTTTAAATATTTGTTAAAAATATATTTTAAATATTTTTTTTAATATATTTAAATAAAAATAAAAAATATTTAAAGTTAAAAAAAAATACTAATAATAATGATTTTTTTTTTAAATCTTATTTTCAAAAGTAAATTTTTTTTCGAATTTGCTGAATCAAAATTAAAACAAAACAATCAAAAAGACATGTTATAAACTTCAACATTTATCTTTTACAATCCTTGTCTTATAACACTTTAAATGCAAGAAATGGTGAAAATGGTCTTTCATAAAGAAAAACGCATTTTCATAAGAAGTCCTTTTCATGATAGCCATTATTTGAAAGCTAACAAAACTATTATTTAACCATATTAATCAAACCATTATTTAAAAACAAAATCAAAAAATTAATATTTTCTGTTCCACTTAAAATAGATACATTTAAACATTATTTTAAGTAGAAAAAAACAGAAATTTTTTTAACGCTTTCTAAATTTTTTAGAAAGTTTGGAAATTTTTGTGTCCCGGAATTCCCTGAAGATAAAAAAGAATATACTACAGTTTTAGCTCATATATTTTGTCATTTTAATGGGATTTTTTAGGGGGTAGGGATATGTGAAAAACAACAAATTATGTGGAAAACTCATGAAAACTCAATTTTAATGATGTATTGATTCATAGTTTTACCATTGTGTTTTCCCGCTCCCAGTCCTCCATGTTTTCAAACTTTCGGTGCAGGAAAACACAATAGTAAGCCGACGGGTCAAGTGGATTTCGAGGTTTTGTTAACCTTTTTCTAATATGTCTTGGCAGACCGATTGCGTTTTAATATGCGAATCGAGTTTTAAATAATTCTGAAATTTCACCGTTGATATTCGGTGAGGTGATTGTCTGTGCTGTCACCTCCCGGTCTATTCTAGAAATGTTGGAAAGTGTTTCCTAATCTATGCTTAAAACTTTTTTTTTTTTTTTTTTTTTTTTTTTTTGCATTTAATTAAAATGGTTTTATTTCGCTCGACGTTAAAGTCTGCCATCTCCTTAATAATGCAATATCGTTGAGCTTTTTTGTTTCTTATTAAAACGCACAGTCAGTTCTAGAAAAATTATGTCGCAATACTTTTTTACTATATTTGTAGATTGACACAATTTTGGACGATAGTACGAGAAACAAAACGCAAATGATGTATTTTGAGAAAAGGAAAAATGAACTTATGGATTCTATCAACAGAACTCTCTTGATAGGAATCCACATTTCAGAATGGTCAAGTTTGCAAAAGTCATCCTTTTATTTTTCGCTTTTGAAATCCTTTGTCAGGAACTTGGATGATATCGAACCAGATAAATCTGTCATGTAAGTAACGTTTTTCTCATTTATGTGTTTATTTTTGTTTCGGTTTTAAAGATATACGTACTTATAAAATAATTGTAGAATTTCGATAATAAATATATGTTTAACCATTATTCAAGCCAGTTTAATTTAACCCTTTGCGGGGCAGGACAAATTCATTGCTTAAGTGTTGAAATTAATGACTGACACCGGAATTTGAAAACAACTTTAATTGTAAGAAAGAAAACGCTATATTTCACGCATTCAATAAACCGTAAATTTTTTTAAACTAAAATTCCGGTGCCAATGTGGCGTTTGGGAATTAAAATTAAGTGGTATATCTATGAAACCACCGCGCCGCAAGGGGTTAAGAGATTCTATTATCTGAAAAACAATATTTTTTTTTTTTTTTTTTTTTTTTTTTTGAAAAAATGGTAGAGAGAATAGTGCGAGAGAATAGCGATGGGACTAACCCCTTTCTCCGTTTGGGAGAGTATTAAAGATCTCTAAACCGTCATAACTAAACCCTATTTAATGCTTCTAAAGCTTTTAAGTGCTTAAAAGGGATACATTCATTTTCCTTTTTCTTCTTTTTTTTATTATAAAAAATACCTAAGTGCGATTATTATCAGAAAGTTGTATAAAAAGTATATATTGTAAGAAATATATATATATATATATATATATATATATATATATATATAGAACATCTTTCGGGCATAAAAGGATTGGATATTAGCGATTACCATTGAGTCAGCTGCAAAACATTAGGCAATAAGACTTTGCAATCCTTTTTTTCCTTTAAGTTAGAAAAGGTCCTTGAATTTAAGAAGGAAAGAGAATTTTGGAAGAAGGGAAATCTTAACTGTTTCTAACCGTTCTTGATAGACTAACCATAACTATTGAGTAAATGCTTTTTCTTAATTCATTTGAAACTATCCTTTATTTAACGACTATATAAATAAAAGAACAGGAATTTTTATATGAAGTAAACTTTTTCCAATTTGCCTGTTGCAATAATTCTAGACACAGAAAATCAATTATTCTCAGAATGGGTAGATAATAATAATTTTTTTTCAAAACTTTTCATCGATTATTTGAGAATGAATCGCTAAATTTAAAAAAGAAATATAATATTGCAACCTCCTTTAAAATTGATTTGAATTTTATAAATTGGGCAGGAGGTGGATTGGTCAAGTTAATTTTATGCGCACTAGCTAGAGTTATTACTATTTAATACAGTTTACATAATTGTCATCTTAATATTAATAAATGAAATCGACAAGGCTCTTTCATTTTGCTCTTCTTGGCTAGAAAAAGTAAATAAAAATTGATATTATAAATGTATATTTTATTCTTTACAAGCTATCATGTACTGAGTTGTATAATTTTCCATTAAAATAGTGGAAGCTGTAACCAGATGCATTACTATCACTGAACACTGACAACTGATGAAATATCGTATCATTTTTTTAATTTTTTGACCAATTCAGTCAATTTATGCATTTACTGATTATCATGGCAGAGATCAGCCAACTCTAATAAACAACACAAGTACTCCTTGGCAGTTGCATCATTATGTTGATTATTTAGAGCATAAATATAGCAAGTCAATGGGTGAGCGTTCAGTTAGTTTTCCCAGAAAAAATGTCATTGCTACACTGTGAAAAATATCCGTTAAATTTGCGGAAAAAATTGTTGGCAGCAATATTGCCAGCAGTTTTTGCCGTAAACATTGCAATAAAATTATATGTAATAAAAAAAATTATATCTAATTTTTCTGCAATTTTTACGGCAAAAGCTAGTGGTAACATTACTGCCAGCAGTTTTTGCCGTAAATTTAACGATTTTTTTTCTTTTTTTTCTTTTTTTTTTTTTTTTAAGTGTAGTTGAAATTCGAAGTATTTTTATTCTCCAAACATGATTTGAAGAATAATTACCACTTGATTCAAAATTCAGCTAAGGTATCAGGATGCGCCATTTTAAGAGCTTCTTTAGGATCAGAGTTTGAAATATTGTACGGAATCGCGCGATTTTCACACAGATAAAGAAAGTCGGCATAATCACGTGCATTATTTCCCTTTACAAATTCTTTCACCGACCTATGATTACATGCAAGTAGATTTTAAAATTTCTAAGAAATACGCGATTTTTTTTTTTTTTTTTTTTTTTTTTTTTTTAGAACTTGTGAATGGAATGCGAAAATTTATGAATTTCTTCAAACGATCGTGAAAAATCGGATATTTCGTCAAAGATCTCCGAAACAAATAATGATTTAAAACAAATGATTCCATTGTTAGGTGAATAAAATCATTAATTTCGTTAAGAGTTCACAAGGAAATTGCGAATTTGGTTAAAATATTGCACGAAAAAAACTAAGAAATTCGATAAGCTTTCGAGAGAAAAATCTTTTAAATTCTGTCAAAAAGTCGCAGAAACAAGTAGAGAGTTGTGTTAATTGGTCGCGAAAAGATATTGAAAATTTTGCCGATCGGTCGCGAAAAACTATTGTAAAATTTAACCGATCTGCCACGATAAACTATCGCAGAATTCGAAAAGTGACCGCGTAAAAAAATTGATTTCGTCAAAAGATAGCAGATATAGAAAGCAAATTTCACCAAAAGATCAGTAAAGAAACGTAAACATCAAAAGACTGCGGAAATAAAACCGGAATTTCGTCTATTACTCATGGTAAAATGTTTCATCAAAAGTTGGAGGTAAAAAGTGCAGATTTCAACAAAGAATCACGATAAAAAAAAATGTGAATTATGATTATGGGGAAAAATTTGTGAATATCGTGAAATAAACTCGGAAAAAAATCGCGAATTTTGTCAAAATTTACTGCGTTAGGTTAAAATATTGAATCTGTGCTCATTTTACAGATGTAAAAGAGAAAAAAAAAAAGAAATGTGCAAAGTAAGAAGCTTTAAAAATCATATAAAAAGATTCAGTGGAAAATATTTACTATAATGAGCTGAAAGACAAACCTTATTCCCTTTACGATTATTAAGAAATGACGGTGAAACACACACACACAAAAAACAATCAATCAACGTCCACATTAATTTGAATATTGTGAATACGGTTTTTCATTTTCAACGGTTGGTTTTCTTAAAAAAAGCATATTAGCACAGAATTTCAATGTTAATTTCAGCCAACGAAATTTAGATATAGTTCTCACAGAGGAAAGTGCGTGGTTTCTTAAGAAATGGGAAGTGAGAGGGGGGCAAAAAAGGTAAAAAATTCCTTATCGATTGACGGGAAGATTTTTATGTAATAAGCCAGTGACACCAGAAGGTGAGAGGATTGACAATATATGTTGGGTTATCAAATAATAAATTTAATAAAAATAAAAATGATACAAAGAAACAAGCATCAAAAGTCTCAAAATATATAAAATAATCCAATTGCATTTTTTAAGAAGACTGTTGCTTTAAACTGATTAAGGTGTTTAGAACAAGAAATAAAAAACACATTGATAAAAATTTACGAAGGGCTTAAGACTTAGATTAAGAATTCAAATAAAATAATGATTAATATACCTATTTAAATTCAAGAAATTAGATAGGAATAAAGAGTAGATATTATTAAGAAATAAGGAAATAACGAATATGTTATAATATATTTTTAAAATAGTTTTTAAAATAATTTAGAATAACTTAAAGGAATGTTTGCAAAGTAATAAATAAATAAATAACATATATATAGTACAGATTTTATATGACCGCTCTTGTGGTGAGTCTTTTGTTTTTGTGTAAGCCTTTCAATGAGTATTTATTATTATTATTACTATATAGATAGAATTATTCATTACGGCCTCAAAAAGTTATCTCATTTCAGTAGATAAAAGCGATGTTTCTAAATGTATGGCTAGGTGTACCCTCTTAATCTAGTTGAAGTTTTTTGTTCAATTATTTATTAGTTATGTGTAAGCTTGTATTACTTATAATAAATAAAATATTTCATCTTATTATTATTTTTTTTAGATCAAAGCAGTTATGCATTACGAAAAACACCGAAGTAGCTTTTCAAGAATCGGTCCATAAACTTTTGAATACCATTCCAAGTAAGATTTTTATGCATATTTTTAAATGAAGTGTATGATTTTGAAATTACTGTGTTAAATTTAAAATAATATTGCATATTTATTCCTATATTTTTCATTTCATACAGAATAAGCTTTTATTATTATTATTTTACTTGATTATTTAAAAAAGAAACATGTAATAGAGTTCAAAATTATATTTACGTTATCAAAAACTATCAAATATTACATAATTACACTATCCTGCAAAATTTGAGTTGTGTCGTGTTTTTAAGCTTTTGATAATTGTTTCTTATTTATTTTGTAGCGCTGAATGTTGACCTTAATATTTTTCATCACGCAATGATTTTTTTTTTTTTTTCAAATCGTAAATTTCAACGTTAAAAAATAAAAATAGCGATAATCTGATATCATAAAATAGGTGTGATTGTTGTGTTTTAAACTTTCGATAATTTTTGTGTTTATTTATGTAATTTTTATCATTGAATCCATAAGTGATCTTCATTTTAAACCATCATGGCAGGATAAAAAATTTAATTAAATCCAATTGATTTTTTAAATCATCAGATTTTAAAATATGGAATTAGGCATGGCATCATGGCAGGAATTAAATTTTAAAGTTAAGAGTGACTCACCCTTATCTTCCCCCTTCATATTCTCCCTCTCAGACCCATGAATTTTTTAGCTGTAAAAATCGTCTGTAAGAGCCAAAAAAAAAAAAAAAAAAAAAAAAAAAATAGAAAATTGAATTAAATAAAATAAAATTGAATAAAATAGTTTTGCATCGATTTTATGGAACCAGATTTCAGATATTTTTTAACTTGTTAACTTTGAAATTTACTATTTGCGAAAAATTCTGTCGTGATGGTTAAAAATTAATGTCATTTTCAGATTCGATTCTAAAGAGTACATCGAAATTAATTAAAGAAAAACAACATCGCAACTATTTTGTAATATCAGATTTTTGCTATTTTTTATAACAATTTGGAAAATAGTTGTTGTCCTCGGTAAATCGGGAAATCTGAAATATATCTGAATCTTTTTATTGGTTGAATTCCACAACTTATTACATTTTATTCGTTTCCTGATTGGTCCAAGTTTAATGTCCAAAAGTAGTATACTTCTGTTTTTTATTTTATCCGTTTTCTGATCGGTCCAAGCTTAATGTCCAAAAATGGAATACTGTTGCCACAATGTCAAAAAGAGTAATAAAAGCTTTTTTACAAATTAATAATAAAAAAAAATTGTGATAAAGAATTCAAACAAATTTAACTTAAAAGTGTATTTTTTTTCTCTACGCAACGGTGTAAAAATTTAAAATGTGCAATGTTTAGAAGTTTAAAAATTTGCAGTTCCGAAAATTGTAAAATTGAAATTTCATTTAAGATTTGTTTGTTATGTGTCCAGTAATATTAATTTTTAATCCATGTCCTACGTAATATGAGGAGTTCAGAAGTCAGTCTCATTAACTCCATCTAATAAAAATGCACATTTTAAACAGTTAAAGTTGTAAACTACTATTTTTTTGTCATTGGTCTATAAATATTAATATTTAATGCATGACGTACGTAATATATGATTCGTTATGATCATCATAAACATGTTTTTATTATTATTATTAACTTAAATATAGAATTTATTTACAAGTCTTTGAAAATATCATTTTCCAAATAGTCGCTGTGATTTCTTAAATTACATTTTTTTTTCACTTTTTAGCTTAAAAGAATTACGATTTTAAAAATCCCGACCTGATGATCAAAATTAATAATCATTTTTGGATTCAGTAATAAAAGATACAAATAAGTAAATTTTCAAAAGTAAAACAAACACAATCATCTTTTGTATTTTATAGTATTAGATTTTAGCTATTTTCTTTACTTTTTATCTTAGAAATTTCAGTTTACGAAATATCCTGATGTGATGGTTTAAAATTAAAGTAATTTTCTTATTATCTGTTAAAAAATAAATAAAAATAAATTATTAAAATTTAGAAAGTACAGCCATCGAATTCTTGTGTTTTCAAACAAAACACAACAATAAATATTGTCAAATTATCAGACAAAATGAAACATATGTTATCGAAATGTTACACCACAAATTGCCCAACAAATGGCATCTTTTTCCGCTGGAAATGTGTAAAAGGCAATCCTAAATACCATTTTCTAATTAAGTCTGACGAAACTGCTATGTAAGTCAAAGTATTATCTCATCCAAAGATAAAGCATAGTTTGCTTAAAGTAAATTTGCGATTGAATTTATATAACTTAATGTTTAATTTCAGAATAAGAAGGCTTGAAACAATTTTTCATGGCTCTAAAGCAGCCATACTCAACCTGCGACACGAAACACGTGATTGTTAATCGATGTTTATTAAACTGACTGAAATGTGCATAAAAATTATTTATGACATTCCCTGTTATTTTTATTTTTATATTTTCATTTTAAAATTACGTTAAAACATCTTAAATTATGTTTACCTAGTTAAAAGTTCCTTTTACATATAGCCTTGTATGTGCTTCAGTGATACACTAATCAAATAATAATTCGAATTATTTAAATTTGCGCAACATATTTCTACAGTAAAAAATGAATAAAAAGTTTTTGCATTAAGAAAAAATCTAAATTTATCACAGGCAGTTTCGCGATTTTACACCCTTATAACTTGTAAATTATGTATTGTCGTTCTTATTTATTATTACAGATAATACTGATTTTTTGGGTTGAACTGAGAGCTGAGCCCTTTGAAGTGAGAAATTTATTTCCTGATCACCCTGATCATTTATAATTTGTTGTGATAACAGAAAACGCATCATTTGAGAATAATAAGAAGCAATTTTCATTTTGGCTTAAAAGAAATAAAATTAAAAATATTTTATAAAAAACTTTGAAAATCCTAAAAATTTTAAGAACATAATTTTTATTATTTCAAAATTTATTTCACTCAGAGCTATAATATTAGATTTTTTTAAAGAAACAACTTACCTACACAATTTTGGAAAATTTCAATTGTTTAACTGAAATAGAATTGTAGAAAAGTGTATCAAAGCATAAAAAAACACATTGCGAAAAAAAGACAAAAAAGTATGTATTTACTGACAGTGCTTAAAATATATTATTTTAAAACCTTGCAGCACCATAACCTTTTATGACCATAATCTTTAGTAACAGTTCCATTGTTTAGGCCAATAATTAAAAACACAAAAGTTTGAATAATTCTACATGTTCCACATGTCCTTAAGGATTTTATCAAAAGCCTTTTTGGGAATAATTACTTTCATTAATTCATTAATTTGACTTTATTTCTTTCAGATGCAGAGTTTATGACTTGCGGACTTTTGAGCAAGAATATTAGCTCTTTTTATGCATGGGTATCCAAATCAGCAGGTGTGAAAAAAACTCTTGAAAAGGTAAGAATTTATTTCCTCTTAACATTTACAAAGATTAAAGATCCTTACAATAATAAAATTAAGAATAGAAAGAAAAAATGTTTTTTTTTTTTTTTTTTTTTTTTTTTTAAATTCTAATAAACTATCTTCATTAAAATGTTTTTGCGGAAAGAAAAACTTTTGCAACAACATTTTTTTTTTTTTTTTTTTTTAAGTCTTTATTAAAAATTAGGGAAAAAAAATCTAGAATATTGTAATTTCACATTATAAAGCTAGTAAAATCAAATTGTAGTTTTGAACACAATAAAAAATTAACATTTGAAATATGCAATATATCTAAAATTCAAATTAAAATTTTGTTCCGGCTGCTAATAACTCCAGTTCCCTTCAGTGTACTTCACTGAGATTCGCATTGTTAGATAAACTTTTAAAGAAGGTTTTGCTTTGCATATTGTTCACGGTCCTTACACTGTAAAAGTAGTCTGCAATTCTACAGATGTAAAGTTACGGAAATCTGTGCGCTTTTGGTTGACCGGGGTAACTCCCAACACCCTTTGTCCTGTTGCCAAGAGCAACTAACTGTCTTTGCAGTTGAGTAGCATTGTCTATTCTGTTTGGACTAGCTGTTCATCAGTTGTTGTTGCGGCGCTTAATCGACCTGGCCCAGGTTCATGTATAACATTTCCTGTTTCTTGGAATCGATTCTAAGCCTCGATTGAACAGCCTTGCAATGGCACTTCTGACGACTCCAACAGTGTCGGCGATACTTCATTGTGTTTGCCCGGATTTAAATCTGCCAGTAATACACCATGCCGTGGATTCTGGTAAATCACTTTGTTGAGACATTTTCAACTCAAAATAAATTAATTAATTAATTAATTAAATTAAAAATAAGCTGAGCAATCGAATTTCGTTACAAAGGCAGTGAAACAGGCGTTTCTGCAACATCCCAATTTCTGTTCTTAAGTTCTATTTCTGGCTTTTGACGTTATGAATTTTGATTTGCGTATGAAGTTTTCTTCTTGTGTTTCCTGCTAGGCTTTAAATTATGGATGATTTATTTTATGTTACTTATAGGTGTAAGTATTTGCGTAATTTCGTTAAAACCACGCTCTTCTAATTGTTTGAGCAGTGTATTTAAAATGTTGTATGTATTCCTGTACAATAGTATCCCTACTTTTACTTTTACTCCTCATTTATGTCGTATTTCCTGAAAAAAAAAACTTTTATAAAGACGGACTTGGAACTTTTTGAACAACTTTGGATTCCATGTAAAGAAATCGGTGAAATCCACGTAATAGTGACTAACAAATAAAATGTCACTTCAAAAATCTTAGTATACTCAATCTGTTAAAAGCAAAAAAAAAAAAAAAAAAAAAAAAAAAAAAAAAAAAAACTAAGAACATTTTGTGGTTTTAAACTTTATTGCAAGATCTTTTTAAAACCTCAAAGACTCGAACTGGGCAACTATGAAGAACAACAAATTGTAAGTTAATAACTTATTGGTTTATTCAAATTCTCCTACTGCATACGCATTTTTTTCTAATGTTAAACGTATGTAGCAATAAAATAAAACATATATGTAACAGTTCTAAATACAACAGAATATGTTAATTAGATTTCGAGAATTTTTATTACTTATCCTTTTTTGCTTATCTAAATATACCTCGACTTACGTCGTTTTTTACTTAAGTCTTTAGTCTTGGAATTTTGACATAGTTGTAATTTTTGACGTAAGTTGAGGCATTACTGTACTATATATATATATTTATGTATTTAGTGCACACTACTTTATAGACGGATAATAAACTGCATAGAAAGCCTGATTATACATAACAAGTATTAGAAAAAGAGTATTATATCCGGATATTATTTCAGGTAGTGTCCGATGTGAATAATAAAGAACCATGCGCACATTCCTGGAACTGGCTTCTGAAATCCATTGACGATCTTGAGAGGTTGTACAACAAACTGTCAAGAAATCTTCCACAAAAAGCCAAAACCAGAGTCAGCTACTGTGTTGGAAACTTCACGCATTCTCCTCTAATGCACAGCTTACAAGCGTATGTATATTTTTATTAAGCGGTCAGGTATCCTTTAAAGAATCCAAAAATCGATTTATCAAAAAGTAACTTATGTATGATTCTTTAGAAACATTTAAAAACAAACTGCATACAAAAATTCGCATTAGAAGAGAAGTTATGTCTAAAACACTTTTTCTATATGATCACTGGTTAATATCTTTAAAGTCAATTTTCTTAAAACAGTGATTTTTATCATTACGCACACAATTTATGAAAAACGGTTGCCTAGAATTTCACAAAACTTTCGCTGAATTTATAAACATATAAAAACACAAAATGACTTATTATTACGTTTATCAAGTTAAGATGTTAAAAGTCACGAGTATTTTTTAATTAAAAAATTCCCAATATTTCGAATTTCTTAAAATGATTTTTTTTTCTCTGGATCTAAAAATTTTATATATTTTTTTCATTGTAAATCATTTTGAAAACACATTATATCTGTATAGATTAAAAATATACATTAGTTTATTTTACCTATTCAAATGTGAAAAATCATGCACGCAATGCATGCAAGAATAATTCTTCTATAAAAATTGCATTGTCCTAAAAAATAAATTTAAAAACTTTATATATGTGTATTTAAAAAAATTTAATTGATAAAATAAACCTTTCTTAATAGTCTAAGAGCCCGTGACTGGCAGACCTTCGTTTTTTTATAAAAGCTGAAACTTTCTCAGCGCAGTCTTCCAACACAGATAGGAACGATGGGTGATTATGAAATTTGGATCATGGTGGCTTTGGCAGTGACCAGGGAGCAAAGGTATAAAAAATACCAACTTACTTTCGTCATTTTATAAAGCTTAATTTTTTTTTATTTCCTTTGGAATGATGTTAGAAATCACATCCTCCATTGGCAGACACTTCCTGTGGTTCCAACTCCCGACCGACAACCACTAAACTTCAATAATAGGAAATTCTACTTTCGTCATTTTATAAAAGCTAAATTTTATATATGTTACTTGGGTAATTACTAGAAGATATTTCCTCAGTTGGCAGACAGGTTTGGTGGTTCCAACCCCCGGCCGACAGACATATACAGCGGCTTCTCAATACACTAGAGTCTGCGCGAAAAAGACATTTTCCATGTTTTCCCTTGGGTCGGAAATTGGCGACAGTTATTTGAGGTTGTTGCATGAAATTCTACGGTTGTTGACATTTTGAAAAGAAGACCAGAATGAAAGAAAAAAAATGTAATTTAACAAATTAGAACGACTATTTGGAAAATGATATTTTCAAAGACTAAAATTTTAAAGACTTAAAAAGGAATTCTATACTTAATAATAATATTAAATATAATTTTTAGGATGACCATAACGAGTCTTATACTACGTACGCCATGCATTAAACATTAATATTCCTAGAGTATAAATAAAATAACCCCAGTAGTTTATTGTTATATAACTTTAACTGTTTAAAATGTGCATTTTTATTTGATGGAGTTAATCAGGCTGCCTGCCTCTTATTACGTATGACATGGATTAAACATTAATATTCCTGGACCCATCTTATAAAAATTTTGAATGAAATTTCAGTTTTACAATTTCTTTGAATTGCAAATTTTTAAACTTCTAAACATTGCACATTTAAAATTTTTATGCCGTTGCATAGAGAAAAAAAATGCACTTTTGAATGAAATTTGTTTGAAATTTTTATGACAATTTGTTTTCAAATTATTATTATTATTTAAAGTTTTTATTACTTTTTTATCATTGTGGCAACAGAAGTAAACCATTTTTGGACATTAAAAATGGGCCAATCAGAAAATGAATAAAATGCGGAATTCAACCAATAAAAACATTCAGATATACTTCGGATTTCCCAATTCTCTACCGAGGATAACAACTATTTTCCAAATTACTAAAAATTAGTTATTTATTTATGAGTATTAATGAACGTTAGCCTCGAATTCTCTCCAAGTTTGGAAACACTTATCGCCAAATATTTAAAAATATCGCCAAATTTGAAGACAAAAATTAAGAAATCATAAATATTGCTCTTGCTCTATAACATAAGTTTTCAATTCTATAGTGAAAAATCAATTAGATGTAAAGTAATTGCAATTCTTACAGAGATCACTTTTTCACATATTTTGTTAGTTCAAAAGGTACCTTACCCCATAAATGTGAATTTAGGCATTTGAATATCATATCTGGCCTATTATTGAAGTCATTGAATACTTGAACGAATTTTCAAACGTAATTTATAAAATGGCAATATAATACAAGGTGGAAAAGATATAAAGCTTTTGTTTAGTTGAAAATATTTTTTACAGTGCATTATACTACAGTTGGGTGAGCCTTATATAGATAATAATATAAAAAATATACATATGAAATAAAAATAAAATCTTAGCATTTGATTTGAATACACAACAATATTAAGACCAATCTTCAAATGCCCTTTTAACTATTAGAAAGTCACGAAAAGATGTCAACATTCATATAACGTAAAGAACTATGTAAAACTATCTTAATTAGAGAAAAAAAAGGTTTCGAAATTCAAAGTAACTTTATAGCTACTTGGGATTCGTAAAAAAAAAAATCTTATCTTTACAATCTATTAAGAGAAGGACCAATCAGAAACTCTAGACACAATAAGTTCCCGAAGTTTATGTAAAAGTTTTAGAAGTTTAAAGTTCTCTTTGCAGCCAGTAAACTTAAAAACAGACTATAATTTAAGAATTAAGTCTATTAGTTACTAAGATTTTTGGTTGGTTCTTTTCCTAAACTTTTTTCAAAATAAAGGGAAAAAAACTAGAATTGTGAGTAAGAACAACATTTAAAAAAAATATTGTACCCTACAGAAAATCTTTTTGTAATTTTTTTTACAGTAGTTTTTGCACAAGGCTTGCTCCGGCACTTCATAGAAATAACTCAATATTGCTCATTGTGCATTTGAAGCTAAAAACCTTTTAAGATATATTCTTGTAGAGCCAAAAGGTTCAGAAACGTCTCGCAAAAGAAACACGTTTACGTTAAGCGTTATATTAATAATAGAAACGATTGAAAAATTACATTATTCATAAAAAGTTAAAATATAATCAACAGTAATTTTCTACTTTTTTTAAACAAGATTGTCTGTTAAGCAAAAGCGATATTTGTGCATCTCCTTTATTGTATACATGGATGCTTTTATTAAGGAATGACTTTTTTAATGAACACTTTTTAATCTAAGTTTTTCATAATCAGTGCACTTTGATTTCCATATCGCACTATAATAAAAAGACAGATGCCGTCACCTAAAATTAATCAGCAAGAATTAATTGATTTATCTTTTCTTTTCTCTTTTAGAAACACCTCTGTATTGGCCGAAATGGGGAAGATAACCGATATTTGATTTTAGTTTGTTTTCGATCTTAACCCGTTCAGGACCGTTATTACACGAATTTTATTCGTTGGACACCATTTTTTGCTGATTATTTGATTTTACATTATAAGTAACAAAAATGTTGTAATTAAATGAAATCAAATTTTCTTTTCTTTTGTTACAGGTATGAAATTCACATGCTGTAAGTACTTTTTGAGAGTGCATTTCCAAACGGGTTAAAACTTGTTTTTGACGAATACTATAAAAAAGGTTTTCTTGAACTACATTTCATGCAAAAAACATTGAATTTCATAACTTTTTTTTTTTTTTTTACAAAACCGAGTTACAACATTAAAACATTACTTTATGAACTGCCAGTTTGGATGCAACATCTTTCGTGGATAACAACAAATTAACAGTTTCAGTCATAAGCACACATCTCATATAGCATAAATTTGGAAGTTTACCAAATGAACCCAACAAGTTTCACAGAAATTTTCTTTAAAAAGAAAATTATCGCCAATGCATCTAACTTTTTGTCTTGTAACAATATGTACAGCTGTTAATTTTTTTTTTTTTCAAACAGTAAATTTAACAATTCGTCAACTATAATAGTTATAAAGATAAAATAAGTGACACGTTTATAAAGTAACTCATACGTTTTGCACAGTGTAATAATAATAATAAACTGTTCGTCAATAGGTGAAACTGTGATGTCTCAATCTAAAGGATACTGATTAATGTATAGTGCATATTAATTTTTTTTTATTTATCTTTTAAATCTACTTTTTTGCTGATTCTTAAAAACATTTTTTAGGTTTGGAAGTAATCTTGATTGTATTTACAGATTGCGATTGAACAGCATTATCTACTGATCAAAATCTGAAATATTTGTAAAATTGCTGTATAAAAAAATTTGAATTGCTTTAACACATTACCTGCTGATGGTGCATTTTCACATCATTAAAAATAAATGCATATATCTTAATTTAACTATCAACAACCACTATTTTTTGAATTGAAAAATTTGCATTATTTAAAAACAGAAAATTTTATTATTAAACAAAGCGAAAATTATTTCCCAAAATTGTGGTGGCAAATGTTTTTTTAACAAAACAGTTAAAAATTCCTTTCTTAAAGCCTCGGCAGGTGTTGGGTTAAAAATGCCATTTATTTAACTTTCATATATAATGCACTTAGGGAATTTATTTGACCTCAAAGTTTGTATGGCATTTTAGGATCCTCCCCTTCATAACAAAACTGAATAGCATGCTGGAAATTCCAAGAGCCGTTTCTTAATTTATTTTCATGTACCATTGAATTGAAAAAAATTTTTAATTCTAATGTTACGAAATTATTGTTTCATTTGATATTTTTCAGACATGCTAACGTACTGAAGCAGGTGACAAAGCTGTTGACAGGTTTAGCAACTCCAACTGGTCAGTGGAAAGAAATGAGAGAAAAGGTTTCTCAAAGAATTTCTCAACATTTACCCGGTAGGCAAAACTACTTAGTAACTTATACTAGTAATTTTTCAAAAAGTTAACATTCATACACTTTACTTAATTCGATGCTATTCAATATATGAATTTTAATTGTTGAGTACATTTCTAAAATTTTCTGGATAAAATAACATGATAGTATTGTGAAATGTTCTTATTATTAAAAATATAAAAGAAAGTATTTATGTTACATCTTTTTAAGTATTTTTGTTATTCTAAAATACCTGACAAAAACGAAACACATAGACCGGGAGGCAGCAGCAGACACAATCACCTCATCAAGTTCACGGCTTAAATTCCTGAATGAGTTCTATTCACATATTAAAACACAATCGGTCTGCCAGGTCAAATCACAATAGAAAACACGAATTTAGTGTGTGACTTGTATGTTTTACTCTTGTGTTTTCCTGCAACCAAAAGTGCAAAAATATGGAGAATGGGGAGTAGTAAGACACAATTGTTAACCTACGAGTCAACTTCTAAAATCGCGTTTTCCACTATGATGTGACTTGGCAGACCAATTGCGTTTTAAATACGAATGGAGTTCGAACTAATTTTTCTGTCGTGAACGTGTTGAGGTGGCATGATTTACACCAAACTTTTCTTTCTCTTTGTAATATTATTTTTATTATATGAAATTATTTTTATTAATAGAAAGGAAAATTGCTATTTGCGCTGTCTTAGAATTAGCAACAATAATTAAAAAGATCGACTCGAAATATGAAATAAATCTCTCGCGTACATGTAAATATATTTTTTAATTTAAAATGTTTGGAATGCTATTATTTGGTCATTTGAATAAGGACGTTATTTGACCGTATTTACTGCTTTTAACACGGATGAAATAATTCATTATTTTATATTTTTCTTTTTAAAAAAATACTTGCGTGTAAAAACAAATTTTGACGTATTTTTAATATTTTTCTGCTTTTAACTCGTAATCTTTTAATTCTATATTGAAAAGTTTTTTTCTTTTTTACGAAAGCAACGGGTAAATAAATTTTTAATTTAAACGAAATATTATTCTTTGCGAGGTTTTTACAACTGGCAACAATTTAAAATAATAACCATTTCTAAAATATGTGAAAAATACCTCCTGAAATGCTAAAAATGTGAATTTAAATTGAAATAAACCCTCAAAAATTGAGTTAAATAATTTTAAAAAATGCAGTTTGCACGCCATGAGTTTCTTATGTATAACCTTAGTAAAATAAATCTTGTGTATCTTGTGTCTAAATCTTGTGTAAAACTTTTTATTGAAATAATCTTGACCGAATCCATCATTAAATCGCCCTTAAAATAAATATTTAATTTAAGAACTGTCCGTTTCAGTGCATTTAACAATCATTTTTTTATAATGCCACCAATTTTAAATTTTCTGTATACAATATGTTTTTCATTTTTAGCTAAGAAAGGACCTCCAGCCATACACACACATGCACCCCCCCCCCCAAAAAAAAAAAAAAAAAAAATACAGCAATGTTGACAGCGTTAGTTATTTTATTTTTAGAATAGAGAAATACAGATTTTTAACTATTTTTAAAGTTTGGAATATTTCTGTTTAAAAAAAAATTATATCTATATTTAGAATGATAGAAGTTTGCGTGCATGAGAGCGTGTGAATTCGTGTGTACATCTGTCCACTGTGTTTTAAAGAATCCGCTGCTCGTTGAGATACAATATTTGGCTTGAAAAGACCTATATATCTGTAAATAAGCCCCTCGAAGCCAGATTTTGGATTTTGGATAAGATTTCTTTTTATGTGGATTTAAGATTTTTTTGTTTTTGTTTTTGCGTCCTAAATTTTTAGCCTAACTACTAAATTTTGTCTTCCTCTATTTTTCAATTGTTAGAAGATTTTTATCGATTTTTCGCGTTCTGTAGCGTTTTTGGTGACCATTATTTAGCCCAATATAGTAAAATTTTCCCCTTGCTATTTAAAAAAATGGTAAATTTTAAAGCTTTTTTTAAGTTTTTTTAAGCGTCGATTTTTTTTCTACATTTTTGCAAGAATAGTCGTTAGAATCATTTAATCTGCGATAATAATTTTATCCTCTTTTAATTTTATCCTCTGTTTTATCCTATTTATTATTCCTCTTTTAATTTTATCCTCTTTAATTCGGAATTCGTACATCGATTTCTGATTTTTTCACAAAATTTTTATGCGAATTTAAATTTTTTCGCTTTTTGGGGCAATTTTTTTTTTTTTACATTCGTAAAGGAATTCTGTCGCAATGGTTTAGTTCACTATAGTAAATTTGGTCCTTTTCAATTATTGAATTTTTAGTGACTTATTAAATCCGAATTTTAGTAATTTTTGGATTTAAAGGCAGTTTTTTCATATTTTTGAAAGAATTCCTGTTGCAATGTATTAAATCATAGTAGTATGTTTCGTTCTCCTTTCAATAAAATTTAATTGAAACTCAAACAGCGTTTTTTGAATTTTTCGCGAATGAATTTGTTTATGTTATTTTCAGAGACTTTTTAGAGATTTAGCGACCATTTCTCGGGGTTAGTAAAAGGAATTCAGTTTCAAACTTTTATCTTGAGATAGTAAGTTTTACCTCTTCAATTTTTGAATTTCTAGCAAATTTTTAGCAATTTTTCGTGTTTTGCATTACAGTTTTATACATCCATGGGTTAAATACTTTATAGTCTAAGAGCCCGTGACGGGCAGACCTTCGTTATTTTATAAAAGCTGAAACTTTCTCAGCGCAGTCTTCCAACAAAGATAGGAACGATGGGTGATTATGAAATTTGGATCATATGGTGGCTTTGGCAGTGACCAGGGAGCAAAGGTGTAAAAAATACAAACTTATTTTCGTCATTTTATAAAGCGTAATTTTTTTATATTTCCTTTGGAATGATGTTAGAAATCACGTACTCCATTGGCAGACATTTCCAGTGGTTCCAACCCCCGGCCGACAACCACTAAACATCAATAATAGGAAATTCTACTTTCGTCATTTTATAAAAGCTGAATTTTATATATGTTACTTGGGTAACTACCAGAAGATATTTCCTCAGTTGCCAGACAGTTTTGGTGGTTCCAACCCCCGGCCGACAGACATATACAGCGGCTTCTCAATACACTAGAGTCTGCGCGAAACAGACATTTTCCCCGTTTTCCCTTGGATCGGAAATTGGCGACAGTTATAGCGGTAGCAGACGGACGTCTTTCGTAGAACTTTTCCCCCTACACAACATTACAGCCAACAAAATGTTCCGTGACCTTGATATAGGACGAATTTGTTCGCTATATTCGTTTACCGAGCGTTACCCTCATTGCACGGAAAATGTTGCTCATTCATTCAGCGCTGATCAACTGACCAATAGGAGCAGAGCGAGAAATTGAATAATCCCACAAGAAGCTTGAAAAACCTGTTTACCGAACACGGAGCAAAATGAACGATCTTGTTTTGTATAAAGTTTGCCGAAAAATCTTTCTCCGTGTGATACAGCTCTTATTTGAGGTTGTTGCATGTAATTTTACGGTTGTTGACATTTTGAAAAACCCCACAATGAAAGAAAGAAAATGTAATTTAACAAATTAGAACGACTTTTTGGGAAATGATATTTTCAAAGACTGGAAATTTAAAGACTTAAAAAGGAATTCTATACTTAATAATAATAATAAACATCATTTTTAGGATGACCATAACGAGTCATATATTACGTAGCCATGCATTAAACATTAATATTCCTAGACCATATATAAAAAAAACCCAGTAGTTTATTGTTATATAACTTTAACTGTTTAAAATGTGCACTTTTATTTGATGGAGTTAATCAGGCTGCCTGCCTCTTATTACGTATGACATGGATTAAACATTAATATTCCTGGACCCATCTTATAAGAATTTTAAATGAAATTTCAGTTTTACAATTTTTTTGAGCTGCAAATTTTTAAACTTCTAAACATTGCACATTTTAAATTTTTATACCGTTGCATAGAGAAAAAAAATGCCCTTTTGAATGAAATTCGTTTGAAATTTTTATGAAAATTTGTTTTCAAATTATTATTATTATTTAAAGTTTTTATTACTTTTTTGTCATTGTGGCAACAGAAGTTTTGGACATTAAACATGGACCAATCAGAAAATGAATAAAATGCAGAATTCAACCAATAAAAACACTCAAATATACTTCGGATTTCCCAATTCTCTACCGAGGATAACAACTATTTTCCAAACTACTAAAAATTTGTTATTTATTTATGAGTATTAATGAACGTTAGCTTCGAATTCTCTCCAAGTTTGGAAACACTTATCGCCAAATATTTAAAAATATCGCCAAATTTGAAGACAAAAATTAAGAAATCATAAATATTGCCGGTTTGGCTATAGATTACTAATTTGGCACAATTCTCATTCAAATTCAGTATTTACGAAATTTCTTTTTTTAGGGTTCGTAGCATTTGATCTTCTTAGAATTTCAGTAAAATTTTCAATGAGATAATAAACAAGCATTAAAGAATTTTTATTAACTCATCTGATTGAGTCGCAAAAAAAGTTATATTTAACAAAAACAACGAATATGAAAGCTATATCCCCCCCCCCCTGGTACATGCCGAAATTGCTGTTTTATTATGTACTTATTTATAAATAAAAAAATTGCATGTTTATAATGTTATTGATTATGATTTCCATTTTGATACTTGTTTTAAAAATAAATGAAATACGTTAGAAAATAATGTTTAGGTATTTTATGAACTTTATTTTTAATATCCACTTCAATACAAAATTAGAGTTTTACTGTTTATTCATACATAGTGTTAAAAAGTTCTACGTGGTGTCCCAAAAATGGCACCCAAACTCTGCGCAGCCAGATTCCTCATTGGGAATACATAAAAGAAGCCCAAAGAACTGCACCTGTACGATTGATAATTTACGAGAAAAATTGAAAAACGAAGTATACATCAAATATATGTCAAATTATTCGCGAACAGAATGCATGAAAATCATACAAAAAATACCAGTAGCTACAAGGAATAATAATAATAATTTGAAAACAAATTGTCATAAAAATTTCAAACGAATTTCATTCAAAAGTGCATTTTTTCTCTATGCAACGGTATAAAAATTTAAAATGTGCAATGTTTAAAGTTTAAAAATTTGCAGTTCAAAAAAACTGTAAAACTGAAATTTCATTTAAATCTTTTATAAGATGAGTCCAGGAATATTAATGTTTAATTCATGTCATACGTAATAAGAGGCAGTCAGTCTGATTAGCTCCATCAAATAAAAATGCACATTTTAAACAGTTAAAGTTATATAACAATAAACTACTGTTTTTTTTAATTTGAGGTCTAGGAATATTAATGTTATGGTCATCCTAAAAATGATGTTTATTATTATTATTAAGTATACCTTTTAAAGTCTTTAAAATTTTTGTCTTTGAAAATATCATTTTCCAAATAGTCGTTCTAATTTGTTAAATTACATTTTTTTTTCTTTCATTGTGGAGTTTTTTCAAAATGTCAACAACCGTAGAATTACGTGCAACAACCTCAAATAACTGTCGCGAATTTCCGACTCAAGGGAAAACGGGAAAAATGTCTGTTTCGCGCAGACCTAGTGTATTGAGAAGCCGCTGTATATGTCTGTCGGCCGGGGATTGGAACCACCAAACCTGTCTGCCAACTGAGGAAATATCTTCTGGTAGTTACCCAAGTAACATATATAAAATTCAGCTTTTATAAAATGACGAAAGTAGAATTTCCTATTATTGAAGTTTAGTGGTTGTCGGCCGGGGGCTGGAACCACAGGAAGTGTCTGCCAATGGAGGACGTGATTTCTAACATCATTATAAAGGAAATATAAAAAAATTACGCTTTATAAAATGACGAAAGTAAGTTGGTATTTTTTACACATTTGCTCCCTGGTCACTGCCAAAGCCACCATGATCCAAATTTCATAATCACCCATCGTTCCTATCTTTGTTGGAAGACTGCGCTGAGAAAGTTTCAGCTTTTATAAAATAACGAAGGTCTGCTTGTCACGGGCTCTTGCTCTATTAGGTACTATGGCAGGTAAATACTAAGGTGAAATAATGGTAAATACTATGTGAGGTAATACATTTAGGTAAATACTACGGTGAATTTTGTCCTCGACAATGTCTGAAGATTCAGCAGCTTTTAATGTATTTTTCAACGTTTTTTTTTTTTTTTTTTTTTTTTTTTTTTTTTTTTTTTTTTTGGCATTCTATGGTGGTTTTATGACTTTTATGAAATAATTCGATTATAATATAGCCTGATAGTTCGATTATAATATAGTCCTAAAGTTATAATATAGTCGAATTTTTATGGATTTTTTTCGCGGCGATTTATTGAAATTCTTTATAAAAAAATCATATTCAAATTTTTGTTCACTATATTAATTTTGTCTCGCACGATTTTTGTTATTTTTAGCGATTCTGGAATTCGGTTTGAAATGTTTAGTACATAGTTATATAGTAAATTTTCACTTCTGCGATTTTTAAATATTTAGCGAAACTTTTTTTAAATATTATTTTGCAGTGATTTTTTTGTTTTTGTAAAAGGAATTTGGTTTCAAACTCTTAGCCTATTATAGTAGGTTAATTCCACAAGCACTTGTAGAATGTGACACATAAATACTGTGATGTGATAAAGAAAAACGTAATCTAGTTTTATGTTTTTTTTTTATTTCGCGTTTTTGAGTCAAACTATTGTTTTATTTATGTTCCTCGCGCTTTTCTGTTGTCTAATTTCTATTTCCGTGGATGTTAATTCACTGTAAGGCAGGAAAGCAGTGTTTTCAAAAGTTAATCCTGCTTTTCTCCAACAAACACTCCCCACAAGCAAACTTCGCTGTTTGAGGGATCCTGGAGTAAAAATCTTGTGCAATGAAGCACAAGTTCCAGAAATCACCAAAGCGCGCTTTGGGGAAAAAAACCTGCTCACGCCAGAAATCGCAGCTATCTTTATGAATTTTCTGGATGCGCTAGGTCCCTGCATTGCCGCAGAAAAAAGTCAGTATGGATAATCTTGATTGTTTCTTGTACAGAATTCTCTTTTCTTTCCAATGGTGAATAAAACAGGTTGTTTTGTCCTTCCAGTTAAAAGTTGTGTTTTTTTATTTGCGTCACAGTACTTATGTGTCGCCCTGTAGTGTAAGGCGCATTTTTGGCTACCGGTATTTTAGAAAGGAAAAATGTGACATATTTTATGCGAGATATTTCATTAATTGAAATAAGGGCAAGCAAACTTTTCCAGAATAACGGTGACCAACAAGTGTAACAATTATGTGCTATGTGACTTACACTACAAAGCCTCATGGAATTAGCCAGTATATTTTGTCTCCGGCAATTTCCAATGAGATTTTAGGCGTTTTATTGTGTTTGGCTACGAGTTTTGACATTTATCAAAGAACTCTCTTACAATGATTTAGACCACTGTAACAATGGTTTTCTCTGCTATTTTTGAATTTTTACCATGTTATTATGATTTTTAGCATTTTTTTTAGTATTACGGCAATTTTTTTCCGTTGATAAAAAGAAACCGATTTTAACTTTTTAGCACTATATTGCAATTTTTGTCCTCCTTACAATATAGTGTTTTTTTGCGTTCAGCGATAGTTTTTACATATTCGGAAAAAAAATCTGGAGACAATCTTTTAGCCCAATATAGTAAATGTTGTTTTTGTTTCAATAAAGTTTATTCGTAATTTGTGCAGTGATTTTTAAATTTTTCGTAATTTTTATTGCGATTTTGGGAGTACATATTTGTTTCGTGCTATTTTTTGCCTGGTCCATCCGTGCAAACAAACTAATTATATGTAAATTACATAGTTATGAAGAAATCGCATTTTTTATTGTTTGCAGCTTATTTCCTTTTTATATAGCAGTAAATTTATATATTTTTTAAAGCATGAAATTTAAAACATTTTTAACCAGTGGCTTTATATTATTATTATATTTATTTGTTCTTTTTCATGGTACAGAAATTTAAGTTGATATTTTTTTCGCCATTGTTTACTTTTAACCCTTTCGTGGTTATAAGCGCGTATACGCGCCCAGAATATCACTTAATTTGAATTGCGAAATGCCATACTGACACCGGAATTTTTAAATGAAAATTTTAATTTTACAAAGAACATAAAAAAAAAACATTTATATATTATGAAATAAATTTGTTTTTAAATTCCGGTGTCATTCAATCAGTTTAGTATTTTATGAATAGAAGTGCTTTAACCGTCAAAGGGTTAAAAAAAGTACATTTCTTACTTTAAATTAGCTGTAAGGCTGCATTTAAATGAGTTTCATTATCTACTATTATCTTTTTTATTACTATTACTTACTTTTTTATTTTTATTTTTTATTGATGGGTTGTATGACCTTGAGCAGTAATTCATATCAAATTAGAAGTTAAAAATAATCCGATTTTTCATTTTCTTTTTTCTAGTGTTTCTGAAGATCTCTGATGTAATGACTAATCAAACTTCTTGGCTTTTGAATTTTTCTGGTACAGACATGAAGATCCTAAAAGAATCTTCTCTCAATTTCAACTGGGTAATAATTCAAATGCGTTTCATATCAAAACAGTTATATCAGATGTATTGAACTAAACAAATGTATATTTATTCAGTATTTTTCTATTTTAACTATCGCATTCTGCAGATTCATTCAGTATTCTTGAGTTTCAATTGTACATTTTTAATGCATTTTTTATTCTTTACATCTTAATTCTGGTAATTTTACATTTCATTACAATTTAAGTTTTATCTCATAAATTTTTCCCCGTGATATATACTTTCTGTAATATAAATTTAGTTTTTGTTATTATTATTTTTTTCAACTTTATTATGTATTTTCAAAACCATAAAAAATAGGCTACAAAAATACTTGTTGATACTCATACGAAAAAATTATTTTTCGTATGAGTCCTTTAAAAATACTGTTAGAGGGCACATATCCCCCCCCCCCCAAAAAAAAAGTAATTATCTGTTGTTATTTTTTTTTCAATTTTTATAATGTTGCTATTTTTATGACAAAGTTTTATTTCTTTTCATAGACGTTTAAGAAATTTTAAGCCAATAAGGTTAAAGTAATATAGTTTGTCGATGTCAGAAATGTGTCAGCAACCTACGTTATCACTTGTCCTTTTTTGGTCTCATATTTCCTATTTAAAGGCTAGTCAACCAGCTTCCAAATTCCCTGGGTACTGTTAAGTCTAGGGGCATTTGATACGTTGGTATATTTAACATATCTTCTCGGAAAATTAATATTTTTAACTTCTATTTTCTGTGAACTTTTCTTAAAATCTCTCTCTTTTTTCCTTTTTTTCGAAATATTTCTAAAATCTACGATTAATTTTATGATAAAATTTTACTCCAAGTTTATTAGTTTTTTAAATATAAAACAATAAATTAAGCATAGATTTTAGAAATATTTTGACACTAAGAAAAAAAGTGACATCTTTTAGGAAGAAAACAGTAAGAAAAAGGAGTGAAAAATATCAATTCCATGGGAAGTATTTTAAATATGCTAACGCATCAAACTCTCATGAGCGTTACTGAGGGAATTCGGAACCTGAGCCACTAACAGCCTTAATATTACTTAGATTTTTTTAAATGTTTAATGGATTTTTGAGGAAGTTGGATGTGCATCTATTGCAATAATTGCTTTAATTATTGTTGTATATTGTGGAATTAATTAATCGCATTATTCGACGGAGATCTACATTTGATATATCGTTACAATAATTTCAATTTTGATATTAATAAGGACTTATTGCCAGAAAATGTCTAGTAAAATATTGTTGCAATGAATTAGTAATTTTTTTCATCTAAATATTGCTGATTTTCTTTATTTTTTTCCTTTTAACAGCTTTTGCGTCATGGATTTTCAACTTCAGCCTTAACAAAGCGAATTTGTGGCGATGAAAGTTTTACTTCATTGAGTAACGTATTCTTATTTCCTCAACGCACACCAATAAACACTCGTATTAAAACTAGAGAATTCCTCTGCAATAACGGAACTATTGAAGATGTACTTGAAACACTAGATACTAATAACATAAAAATGAAGGTAAGATCTTATTAGTTTCTTTTTCAAGGCAGAATTGTTCACTTTTTTATAACTTTTTCTAAGTATATTTAGTAAAATTTCTGAATAGAAGGCACCTTTGAACCATGGATTTTATCTGCTATTTGAAGGCGTGTTCACTATTTAAAGTAAGAACATACAAAGAATGTGGTAAAACCTCTGAATAACTAACACTTTGGGACAGCTGAATTTGACCTCTATTCTGATGTAGAAACATAATACAGTAAAACTTCTGAACAGCGGTTACTTTAGAATTGGAGATTCACTGTACGTAAATACCTGTTATTAAAAAATTAAAACATACAAATAATACAGTAAAACTTGTGAATAGCTCACAATTTGGGACCGCGCAAGTAATCTGCTATTCAGATATAAAAAACATACAAGTAATGCAGTAAAACTCTGAATAGCAGACAATTTGGAACAAGAGAGTTTATCCCCTATTCAGAGTACAAACATGTAAATCTGATAAATATTTGGGATTAAAGAGGTGTTCTCAATTCGAAATGTTCGTTATAGAGGTTTAACTGCATTAATTAAATTACTTGTTTTTGAAAAATCTGCTATTAGAAGCTGATTTACTCTAATTCGGAATGTTACTTTTATAGAGGTTTTACTGCATTCATTTAATAACTTGTTCTTGAAAAATCTACAATTAGAAGCTGGTTAACTTTTTTTAAAACCAATCTTTGTTATTTGATATTAACAATTAATTGTTTTTTTCTATTTTAATTTAATTTACAGCCCTAAATAATCTTTTTAAATTATTTTTTAGGTAATACAATCACAGGAAAAAGAATTTTTCTCTGGAAAATGGCTTCAAAAGTTGCTGGGCTCTTCGGATGTGTTAGTGAAGATTGTAGAACACATGGGCTCTTCTCTGAAAGAAGTTGAAATTCATAACATCTACAACGTGTTCCAACTTTTTACTAAACCCCAAGTGCTACAGAACCTTGCCGACAGGTACTACAGAATTTTTTTTGCACGAATGTTTGTTGTCTAATATTCATTTTTTTTATCGGTTTTGCTTTTGCTATGTACACCTATTATTCGTTTAATCATATCTCATAGTTCGCATTGTTCATAATTTTTATATATTTCCTACCACTATTTTAAGTAAAGAATCTCTTGGGACAGGTTCTTTTAACATCAGCAATAGAAGATTAAAATAAGTACTATTCTTTTAAAATACTAGTAGCAAACTATGAAAAAATTAGGAACAGTACGAGCACTGCATAACCTGACAATTTTGTGTCCAGATCACTGATTTCATGTGTAGTATTCCTACTCGCTCTTCAGATAACATCAGCAACAACAAAAAAATTATAAGTTATATAGTAGCAATCTGAATTATAATAATCATTGAAGTAAGTTGAAATTAATAAAATTTACAAAGTATTCCAACATATTCTACCAAAACATAAGTACAACAAAAACTTGCTGACACAGAGATCGCATTCTAAGGAACAGTCATAAGAAAAAACTTTATTAGACCCTCATGCATTAAAATATGAATGAAGGACTCTATAACTCAGTACATATTGTTTCTGTATTAAATATTAAGTACAAGACTGTTATAATTAAACTTCTCATATTCAGCATCTTTATCAATTTTTCTAGGGCTACAAAGGAAAGAAAATTCCCCTGGTATTCATAACTAAATTGGAAATTACTAGTTTAACTGTGAAATTTGAAAAATGTAGCAGTCTATGAGACCAATTACAGCAATTAAGGATTAATAAAGAGTTGGAATGCATAAAATTGCAAGATAAGCAGTTTATTATTGTAATACTAAACACTTTATTTAATAGTCATTTGAATAAAAAATATTAACTGAGATGCATAATCTTAAATAAATTATGATTAAACATCGCACATTTAAATATTGATACTTTATAACAAATCCATCAAGTTTGAATTGTTTATCACGATTCAGCACCATTCTGTTTGTCATTTTTACACTACTAATATGCAAAAGCTCCTTGTTGTTGCCTGAAAATTGTGTATAATTCTTCTGATCATAATATATGTAACTGCCATCCCTCTTTCCTACAAAACTATGGTCATAACTAAAATTAAATGATTGTCGTGGAAAACATCCTTTAAAATTTCCGAAATCTACACGTAAATATTAATCCATAATTTCTACTTTAGTGCGATTTGGATTTCCGCAACATCATCTCTGCATAATTTTGCTGACAATCTAATGATAATGAAAAATAACTACGTGATTCATACACGAAATTTAATAAGAAATCGAAATGAGATATTGACTTTTATAAAAAGTCTTATTTCGTTAATGAAAAATACGATTTAATTAAAACATGTTTTAAATAAATCCGACATTCTGGTCGGGGCGAATTTGCATTAGTATGGGGTTCACGGGGTAAAAAAGTATTTACAAGATATCTATAATATTGTAAATAAGATTACTTATTACATATAATTTTATTTACTATAAAATGTCACATAATAAATACACCAACCTTATAAATAGATAAAACCATACAATATTTCTGATAATTCTGATTAAATCAAAGAGGAGCCCTGTGCTTGGTATTCTGTTTCCCACTTCTCTTCATTTTTCTTGCACTGTAAAAAAGTTGAACATTTTTGTACCTAAAAATACGTACATTGATACACACTCATTTAGAAAACCATAGTTCTACATTTTTATTTTTTTTAGTTTAAAAGTAGAAAATGTCGATTATAATAAGCAAAAAGTGAAAACAGAATTAGAATCCCAGATTTTAAAAAAGTTATTAAAAAGATTATAAACGCTTAAATCATGGCATAATTCAATTGCTTTAATCAGAAATTAAATTTTGAAGTATCGAGTGATATAATGTTGATAAAATTAACTTATTTAACCGCGTTAAACTAACATAATTTGATTGTTTTCAATTTACACAAGATTTTCGGTAATTTCAATTTTATAAAATTATTGCTAATTTCGTAGTTATGTGTCTATATTATGTTACCGGAATACATACAGCGTATCTTAGACCTTTTTTTATTAATAATTTCGAAAACGTGTATTTTTCCATTTTGAGCATCTTAAAGACATATTTAAGAGCCTGGTTAAAGAAAAGTATTAATGGAGAATTATGCTGACTCAGTACAGCTAAATTAAACATAATATTTGCTTTAAACATCATTTTAATATTTAAAATACCATATAAACGGATCTGTTATTTTCCTAAGTGTCTACGCATTTATAGCTATCGGAATGTCGCTATTAGGTACTTGTAGAAAATAAATCTCTAAAATGCGAGGCATATTTTAAAGTCTAATCCAATAACTGGGCACTTTTTAAAAGCTTATAGGTCAATTAAATGAAACAGACAACGCAGTTCTTGGCGTTCATAAAGTTGTTTGATCTTCAAAATTTAAAAAAAAATCCGAGAGCCAAATTTGGGAATTTTTGTCGCATTTAAGAAACATCGGGGGTTGTAAAAAGAACGGTGTGCATTTGATTGGAAATTTCTTTGAAAGAAAACGCTTTAAATGCAGAAAAATGTTTTTGGTTTTGTACTTTAAGATCGGATGGCTCATTATACGGCATTTATTTATGATTTTGCATTATGATTTTAAGTAAAAGAACGTTATCGCATTTAGGGTTTATCACATTTAGGCACAATGAGCCTAATTACAACTTTTTTAGCACAAAAATTACATGTCAAACATAAAACAAAATACTAATGCCACGTTACATATGATTACAATGATTTTTCTCTTTATCTAATAACATGTATATTTAAAGAAAATTTCGATAAGAAATCAACTTTTTTTAAAAAAACAATGATGAATTTAATTTCTAATGTTTTTGATATAATGTTTCACAGAAATTGCTAAATTTTATGTAAATTTTATTTCTTATTTTATCTTATTTGAACATTAATTTCTCTACTTTGTAAAGTTATACTAAATGAAATACAAACAATTAAACAAATACTTAGATGTGTTTAATTTTTTTTTTTCTAAACAGAAAAGAAAAAAGAGTTTCCCCATATAAGGTTAGAGAAAAGTGTGTAATTTCGCAAAATCTTGTGTAAAATAATGGTAATATCTTTGAATAGCGGGCAGCTTGAGGCCATGAAATTTGTTCGTAATTCGGAGGTATCCACCATTCATAGATACAAATATACGAATACAGTGGATACCTTGAGGGCTGCAGAATTTGTTACTGTTTAGAGATAAGTGCATACAAATAATATAAGTATTAAAGATTTAAAAAAAAATGTATGACTAATAGAGATGTATGCTATTCGAGAAAATCCGTTACGAAGGTTTTGCAGCTAATGCCGTAAAACACCTGTAACACAGTGAAACATCTGAAAATTGGGCAATGTGGAATACACGGAATTTGTCACCAATCAGACGTAACTACCTTCAGATAGCATAGATATTGTGGATTCAAAAACTAGTTATTAAATAGAGGTATCCGCTGTTCGGGCGTGTCATCTACGGGGTTTGTGTGCTGCAGTTGAACATCTGTTTGCTAAATAGCTGTTCGTTATGCAAAAGTGTCTTTTATAAAGGTTTTATTGCATTGCAAATTTTGATAGATTTTGTATTATATGTTTTATTTCCATAGGCCTGTGTTTCTAACAATAAAACTTTTTAAGTGTTACCGGGAGTTGAAATCAAGGGAGTTAATCATATGAAAGAGAACATTTTTTACTGCAGAAGCAAACAAAGATTTTATTTTGCATTTACTATAAACCTTCGTAATGGATTCTTGAAAAGCATTCACCTGTATCAGTCATACATTTTTTAAATTCTTAGTATCTATATTATTTCCATGCATTTAACTCTAAACAGCAAAAAAATTCTGCAGTCCTCAAGATATCCACTGTTTAAAAATTTATTGTATTCATATATTTGTATCTTTGAATGGCGAATACCTCCGAATTACGAACAAATTCCGCGGTCTCAAACCACTCGCTATTCAAAGATATTACCATCATTTTACACAAAATTTTCTGACATTACGTAACATTTCATGCAATATACCCTAATCTATGTGTGAAATGAGAATCTTAAAAAACTTATTTATTTAAGCTGTATATGAATAATGTTACTGATTAATTTTCTTTTAAACGCTTACGGATTTGAATCTAACAAGGAGTTTTGATGAATCTTATGTTTCGTCATCTAAGTAAGTAATGGTACACATATTTTTTTTAAATAATTTTGAAATGTATCTAGTGTCATCTGTTACGTCTTATGCATCTATATAGAATTCAGATAGAGCCTCTATTGTCTGCAACATTCCTATGTTATTATTGTTATTTTTTTCTTTTTCAAAGTTTCCAAAAATTTCAAATTTTTAACTTGTATAATCTAGATTTTCGAATGACTTTCCGTTTACCATTTGTAAGTAAATAGTATCGAGAAATCTATAAATGATGTTAAAATTAGATTTTAGTACTGAAAATTTTTAAGTGTGGTGTAGTTTCGATGAATCTTATGTTTCGTCATCTAAGTAAGTAATGGCACACATATATATTTTTTTTAAATTTAGAAATATATCTAGCGTCATCTGTTACGTCTTATGCATCTATATAGAATTCAGATAGTGCCTATATTGTCTGCAAAATTCCTAAGTTATTATTGTTATTTTTTTTCTTTTACAAAGTTTCCAAAAATTTCAAATTTTTAACTTGTATAATCTAGATTTCCGAGTGACTTTCCGTTTACTATTTGTAAGTAAATTGTATCGAGAAATCTATAAATGATGTCATAATTAGATTTTAGCACTGAAAATTTTTAAGTGTGGTGTAGTTTCGATATGTAGGTGTTTTCTAAGCAAAATTTAAGTATATCATTAATTAGCGGATGTAGTTACTAATAGATTGGTACTGATCGTATTTTTATTCATCATTTTCGTCAGGTTATTATTGAACAGTGCGTTTTTATTTTCTAAGCCTGTGCAAAGTACAAAAAATCTGCATTGCAAAAATATCGACTAATAATACAAGTATTTTTGAAGTTCTTTGGAATGAAATTTCATAAAATTACATATCGTCTATTCATCGCGTTTTACTACATGCCACATATATAAGAACTTTTTATTTTGAACTCAGAGATTGATGAGAAATTAAATGTAGAACTTAATAATCATTCAAACAATAGATTTATCAGGTTCAAGATGCATTTCTCATGATTTACATCGCTTTTTTAGTCTTATTGAATAAATAGACACTTAATTACACAAAAAAACATTTTCATGAGACTTTTTATAACAAATTTATATATCAAGTCGAATTTACGCTAGGAAAAAAAAGTTGTGTAATTTATAACTGCCAAACCTTCGGATTTTTTTAGTACAGCTATTTCAGATTTATAATTTGAAATTTACCTAATCAAAAATTTTTGTCATAAAAATAAAGCGAAAATTTCTATTTGAAAATATATGTGTTCAAAAGTCGGAAGGGAGGCGGGGGTTGGCAGTTATGATAACTACTTGATGAAAACAAACTATCATTGATTATTAATTTATATTTTATTGTTACATACAGTATAACTTAGATAAAATTGATTGATTATTTTTTAATCCTTCTATAGTAAAAAAAAAAAACTATGTCTTTAACAAATCTCCAGGAATGACTCCTGCAATGATGTTGATGTGTAAGGTTTCCGTAAATAACGTCCGGGTGGACCACACCTTCCATGAGTCGAATAGACCAATCAGGAAAGGGCTCCGTCTCGGGTAGACTTGGAAATGAGTACACTTCCTTTTTTTTTTTCCTCATGCTGCTATTTTGGTAGATTTTCCTGGTTTTTATGGATATTTAATGCTCGGTATTTTAATAAGTGTACGTTTATGAGAGGAATTCCAAAACTGAGTGTATGGAAAATAAGGTATCGCGAAGCGATTACGCGGGGGGTTGGCGAGCGTAGCGAGCAGGGGGGCGGAGCCCCTCTAGTTTAATTTTAAAAAAAACATGATAGGTTATTTAAGTTATTCTTGTAGAAAAGTAATATGTGAAGTAAGGATATTGTTTACTATGATTTCTTGTTTAAATTTTAAATTTTACTAACTTAACCAGTTTACCAATAACTCTGAAATATCAAAATGTAGATTATTTTGTGGTTTTTATACTACGAAACAGAGTGTAAATTAAATGCTGAGTGAACTTTAATCATTTTTCGTTTGTTAATTTGAGTTTGAGACCGTGAGACAACGCGGTGTTTTTGATCCGGAGTTATGTTATCTAAAACCTCTCAAGAGAGGGCAACTTTAGATCGCTGAGTTTGTCTGCTGTTTAAAAATCTGTATTCTTTAAAATAAAAACATGCAAATAATAGAGTGATACTTCTGAATAGCGGACACATTAGGACCGTAAAATTTTTCTACAGTTTTCTCTCTTAAAACCCCAGCCACACGATAACTCAAGTTGAGCCGAAATCCACTCTTACGATTTGAAAGTCAGCTTCTCATAAAGAGTTGAAAAAACTCGAGTGAACGAGTTGCTTTTAAGCAAGTAAAATCAAAATAAACTATTTAAATAAGCAACGTAAATCAAGATGAGTAAAATGTTTAAAAAACAACTCATTAACGATCTAGTAGATTTCAACTCTTTCCTGAGAAGCCAAATCCACTCTTTCGTATTAAGAGTGTGGAAGTGTTTTGTATTCTATAGGAAATACATACAAATAATTCTGTAAAATCTCTCAACAGTAAACATCCTTGGACCATGAAATTCGTCCGTTGTTAGATGTATTATTCAGAGGAAAACTAGTCTTTGGGGGGGGGGGGCACCGTAATACTTACCCATCATGGATATGCATGTTATAAAATATAAAAATAAAATCTAGTAATACGAAATTGCGTAAAAGAATCATTCTTCTAACTCCGAAAATGATAATTATATTAACTAACAATTTACTGCATTGGATTAAGCGCCAATTAAAATATACCTTTGAATTAAAATTTGAATAAAATACAAGGTCATAAAAAATCGAAGAATGTGAAAAACATGATTACAAGTATCTCAACGCCTAACTATCCGATCAATTTCATCCCTTATGCAAAATTTATGCATTATTATTGTCTCTTATATTCACACCTTAAAATAAAAAAATTCGAAAAATTTTCTACATCTTTCATCAGAACAAATATTTCAAGAGTCCGAAAAAATGTTGCGGATAACCAAGGCTATTGATATTAAATAGGCTTCTTTCCATTCTTACATACTACATACATACCAAATTTCAAGTTTCTATCTCAATTTGTTCGGGATATAGAGCGTTTACAGATAGACAGACAGACAGGTGGAATTTTTTTAGGTAGATTTCGTATGAAATACTACCTATTGCAATCGCACCAGTTTATCTATCTATCTATCTATCTATGTATCTCTCTTTTTTTATGGACACGATAACTTCTATAATTCTTCACCAATCTCCACCAAACTGGTACATATAATCAAAGGGGTTAAAATCTCGGCTAAGTTCGCTAATGGGCAAAATCGGACCAAAGGGGTCGGAATAGGGGGCGTTTTTGTGAAAACCGAAAAAACGCCATAACTTCTTAATTAAAGTAGATATCGAATCGGTTTAAAGTTTATATTACTTCTTAAAAATGGGCCAAAAATTTATGCATGACAGATTTTTGATAAATTTAGAAGTGGGCTCAAAGGGCGAAAAAAACAAGGGTTTTGAGAGAAAAAAATTCATAACTTCGTCAATTTTCAAGATATCAAGTCCAACTAAATTTTTTGTAAATGTTCTTAAAATTATCTAAAACTTTTGTATTTACAAGTTTTTGATAGGACCAACTTTTACCGATGAAAAAAATTAAAAACGAAAAGAAAAAGGGCGCTGAAAAAAGAGAAAAATCCATAACTCCGTCAATTTTTAAGATATCGAATCTGATTAAATTTATTTTACATCTTCTCAAAAATATCTACAACTTTTATATTGACAAGTGTTTCATAGGACCAATTCGTACAGCAAAAAGAAATTAAACAAAAATAGGAGTTGGAGAAAAACCTCAAATCCAAACTGCTTATATTCTGACTCATTTTTAAATTCATTTTTGATTTTAAACGCATCCAAATGGTAGATCTACTTATTTAGAAACTGTATAAAGTGACGCATTGGTCAATTTTCTGATAAAGGTAAAATATATTTCAAAAAAGGCTACCAAAAAGGGTATTTTGAACAGAATTTCCGAAAGTCATCGGGACTGAAAATTTAAGGAAGTATTCAAATAAGAAATTGCGTTTTTTTCTGACTCGTTTTTAAATCCATTTTTGCTCTCAAACGCATCCAATTTACAGATCCTCTTATTTAGGAACTATATAATGTGATGCATTGATCGATTTTTTTATAAAGACAGAATATATTTTGAAAAAGGCTACCAAAAAGGGTATTTTGAACAGAATTTCCCGAAGTCTTCGCGATTTGAAAATTTAGGGAAGTTTTCACATAGCAAATTGCGTTTTTTATGACTCGTTTTAAAATCCATTTTCGCTCTCAAGCGCATCTAATTTACAGATCCTCTTATTTAGGAACTATATACTGTGACTCATTGGCCAGTTTTTTGAGAAAGATAGAAAATATTTTTTAAAATGCTGTCAAAGTGAGTATTTCGCACAAAATTTTCCGAAGCTATCATGATTAAAGAATTAAGGATGTATTCAAACAACAAATCGGTTATTTTATGACTCATTTTTAAATTCAATTTTTTTAAAATGCATTCAACTGGCAGTTTTTTGTTATTTAGGAACTGTATAATGTACTGTTTTGGTCGATTTTTTAATAAATTCAGAATTTATTTCAAAATATGTTGTCAAAATGGGCATTTGAGCTGAATTTTTCTTAAGATGATTCTGATAAAACCAGTTTTTGGAGAAAAATGAAATTAAAAATTTTTCATAAACGGCCATATGAAGTTATTAAACTGGGTTTATCTCTAATCATATATGTATACATATTTTTTTATTGAAATGAGCACTCTTCGAAATCTACCTCCGCCTATAGGTCCAGCCGACAGGGATTTTTTTTAAATATGTTTTCGGAATCTCCAGTGTCTGAAATGCATAAATCTGTCAATTTTTTTTCGATTTTCAAAACGATTGCAAGATTTACTCTATACTACGTCTGATGGGTAAGTAAAACATAGAAAAATATTACAAATATTTCCAATTGAAAAACTTTTCGCTAAATTTCGGGTTTTCGGGAACGTCCATTCTGGATGCTTTGATGTATTTGAAACTAAAACAAGAAATCATAGTAAATTAATTCAAGATTTCCGGAAAGAATAAGCCCAATATATGATCTCGTTTATTTGTTGTTAAATAAGAAAAAAAAGTTATTATAACGACTCTTGTAATAACTATTCAATTTTTACCACTTTTATTAATCCTTTCGTTTTGAATCTATACATAAGACAATGACATTCTTTTTATTTTAAATTTTAGCATGAATTCCTTGATGGAAGTTCTGGAACCTATATTTACTGGTAGCTCTCTCATAGACACTCTACAGCAAGTGATGGATGGTTTGAAAGCTTTCAAATCACTGACGCAGTTGGCAAACTTCACTTTCGTATGTACGTCTGATTTTATAAAAAAAACTTGAATGTTGCCATCTTATTAGATTATTTTTTAACACTATTTTTAATTTGATAACTAAATCCTAACAGTTGCAAATTTTCGAGTGTGTGAAAAGAGCTCCGAGCCGCCCTCCGACTCCCCACTCCGAATTTTGGCCAAAACTTTTTTCATTCACTTGGAAATTTACAACTGTTACATTGCCATTGTAGCTTGCTTAAAAAATTATATTTTAAATTATCAGCTATTGAATTATTCTGTATTATATTTAATGTGAATACAACAAAATGAATTGCTGATTGGTTAAAGTTGGACATATAAGAAATTTAAATTATATATCATAAAATCTCTTATTAGCGGACATCCTGGTACCGTGGAATTTATCTACTATACGGAGATATCCGTTATTCAGAGGTAAAAGCGAATAGTACAGGTAATGGTGATCGAAGCTAAATGTTTTAAAATAATATTATTTTATTTTACTTTTGTTTAAAATTTTATTATTCTGTTGAAACCATTATGATTCACTTGACGAGATAAGATCAGTTTTCAGTTTAATGAGCTATAAAGACAAAATTTTCTTTAATTTTCGAGCTTTCAATTTTATGCTTAAAAATAAAGCAAACTGAGGCAGTTCCTAAGATGTATGATTTATGAATTTCCACAATTATATGCCTTATATAGTTTTACAATGTATAAATACCTATTACCGTTAATTTCTAAACAGGCAAACAGTATTGCACATGTGTGCATAAACTTTTTTTTTCTTTTTCAGAATGCATTTTTTATAACCTGAAGTGAAGTATTTTTAGACATTGAAATTACAAATTATCTACAAACTAATATAATTATGATGTTTGATTCTCCGTAAACACAACATAAAGTAATAGTAAGCATATTATATCTATATTTAATGAAAGAAGGAGTGTCCTGATATAATAACGCTAGGGGAGTAAAAACGCTAAGTGCTAATTTTGCGTGTAGTTATGAAGGAATCCAGAAAAATGGCACTACGCATTCTGAGCTGAAAGGTTCGGTATCATCTGAATCACAAACAGCCACTAAAAGTTAATTTGTTATATTTGTACACTTTACCACTGGAATAAGCACGTAAGAGTCAACGCGCGATCTAAAATTTGCTAGCTAAATTCAGTGATGTGAAGATTATATACTTATTAGGAAATACTTTGTTTATTATATAAATTAGCAGTTTATATAATAAACAAATTTAGCAGTATTTTTAATTTTTATTTAATTTTTTAATTTAGCATTATTTTTAGCAGTGTTTGAATTTAGCATAAATTAGCAGTTGTAGTTTAAAATATAGTGCACAAAATGTATAATTTCAATTTCATTTACTGGTGTTATTACTCCAGTTGATTTTTTTCAATGTCAAAACTACATTATTATATTGTTTTATGCAAGAGAGATCGTTATTGTCATTGTTGTAAAATAAAAGGGTTAAAGAGAAATTTGTATGTTCCACATGCTGCTATTTTTTTCATGTTTGAAGAATAAAGTATCATATGGTTATTAATGCATGCTGATATAGCCATTAATGGTAAGTAAAAAAAATATTGCTGATTTCTAGAGTTTGTAACTTTAGAATTTGACAATTTACAGGCCATTATTCTATCTTATTTTATAATTTTGTTTGCATTGGTCAATATATCACGTCACTGTGTGTTATGAATGCATATTAGCTAAAATATTCTTTCTTGTATTCATAGTCAATAAGTTGCTATATCAAATCCTACATTTGTTTTTAAAAAATCAAAACTATGCCGTGAAAATTGGTAGAACTTTAACGTGGCGTTGTTACCTACAGGAATCTTCTTTACCGAAAGAGGAGCGAATGGTTCACCATATTTAATATAAGTTTTTTTAAATTTAAATATTTCATTTAGAAAAGATTTTAAGCTTTATATTAACATTTCGTAAAATGGTTAAATTAAAAGAAGCTGAAAATATTCATAAAATAATCATTTTAAAAGTAACTGAAAATAGTCATAAAATGGTTATTTCACACAACATGTATTTTGGGTCACTTATTTTTTATACTCTGATTATTATTAACAGTTATTAATTTGACATTTTTAAAGAAGTGAAAATGTTTATCAATAGAATGTAGAATCAATAAAATAATAACTGCATAAGTGGAATTATAACATTTGTGTTGGTTTAAACTTTAGAGATTGGCAACACTATTCGATGTAACTCTGTTTCTTATAGTTTCTTATGACATCTGTTTATACATAGCATTGTAATAAATGTTTTTAAATTTTAAATTTTTTGCAAGCTTGAAATTTAGAACACACTTGAAATTTGGTCCCCATAATAATACAGTAATTCGTTGATATTAACATTCACGAGGGTTAGATGTTAGGTTCACAAAAATCTGCGGGATTGTCAAGATCGCGAATTTTGAAAATGTGTATCGTGCATAAAAAGTGCTTTTTTATTTTATTTTTTTAATTGGAAAAAGTAATTGAAGCATAAAAATATATTTATTAAGCATTAAAAAGAACATGCTGTAAAAGAATTGATGGTTTGCAAATTTTATTGATGTACAATTGTTTAAAAGAACAAATTTTTTGTTTATGAATTTTCATATAAGAAAAGTTGTGGTCACGATTTCTCTTTTAAATTTAAGCCTCATCAGTTTAAGATCGCATTCAATTGTTTTCTCCGCAAATTGTTTTTGAAGCTTTAGAATTTTCCATATAATTTTTGTATAAAAACTTTCATTCCCAATAAAAAGTTTGCATTTCAGAAAATTTGGGATTTTTAAAATTTTGCATCGAGTCATGTTTCAGGTTTCTCCAAATTATCGATCTATATTGTAACTTAATACAATGATTATAATTCTCGAAATTTAGGCTAGAGTGTAAAAAATAGCTGTCTAGCGTCAATTAGTTTACTGAATTAGTAAAACAAAGCGTGTATAAAATATTATTTACAAAACAAAATCCGCGTATAACAAATTTAAATACTTGCGAATTTCGAAATAGTCTTCATAATAGGTCGAGAATAATCAAAACTCATAAATCCTCGAATGGTTAAGGATTACTTTATTTATATACCTACTGTATGATGAATGAGAGACAACATTAATCTCAAATCTGTTAGAAATACTCTTTTTCTCAAAATAAATCATGATTTCTCTATTCCTTTTTTTTTTTTTTTTTTTTTTAGACACCGTAAAAGACGTATTTGGACAGAAAGCAAATGATGTGTTGATAGAAGAAATGGGAGTAGATCCAGAAACTGTCTCTCATATCTTGAGTTCAGAAATAGATTTGAAGCAGGTATGTAAATTATGGTCAGTATTATATTATAGGTCTATTGGAAATGGAAAATTTATCTTATATAGATAATAGCCATCGTTACTACAGTAAATTTTTTCATTGTAGTAATATGTTATAGAGTCATTCAAATTTCTCTTTCTTAAATTTCTGTCGTCTTGAGTTCATAAATAGATTTGAAGCAAGTGTTCTATATTGATGAGTATTATAAATCTATCAACAATACAGTTGCTTAACTAAAAGAGTTATAACTACAAACTTTCAAAAAATGTGTTGTATTGCATTTTGTAAAAATACAATTTATAAAAAATGTTAACCAATCTGATAAAAATTAAGAAAGTAACGCAGCTTTTATATACTTTATTCTATTATATAACATTATATATCATTTATACATAAATCCTAACTTGTATGTGATTATTTATAACTATGTAATAAAAGTAGGTGCTGACGATACCTCGAACAAATCTCAACAAAAATTCTTCATATTGTTAAGAATTTTTAAAAAAATATTATGTAAAGAATAAACATTGCTTTTGGCAATCCGATAATTTTTTTTCTACTTTTTATAAACAATCAAAAGTTCAAACGTTTTTGTGAAAAACGTTAGCTTAAATATGAAAGGTTACCTTTGTGTTCAAAATCAATTTATCCCAAAACCGAACTATACTTTCAAGTTTCAATTGTTTGAATTAATGACATCATGCTTTTTTATAATGTAAGATCACATTGGTCAGAGTTACAGTGGTAACTGCCCAATAATTACCAGAACGACATCATCTCCATGGAGCGGGTTTGATGGGGACACACTACGAAATTTCTTTTTTTAAACAGTGTAATAAACAAAATACAAAAAAGTCAGAAATCGTACGCCAAACATGGCAATTTGTATTACTACTAATTTTATAAATATTGAGATCGTGGTACAAAAACTATTACATTTTTATGCAAAAAAGCATGACGACAAAATTTATCACGTTTCTACCCGGATAAATTAGTTTAGTAATATGGAAATATAGGACTCCATATTACATACAATGTAATTACCGTGATTGCATAGAATAAAATCCCTTGTCGTGGTATGTTATTGAATTTATTATATCTAAAGGATTTAATAGAATTCAAAAAATAGCAATGTATTTTAAAGATTTCATTCGATTTTCATAAAATTTGAAAAACTCGACAAAATTCTGCAACGATTGTATGTATTAAATTTTAAACCATTTTGGTTTTGGCAGTATTTACGCTTTTATTTCGGAACAGACAGACGAAACAGGTGACGACTATAACTGTTACAGATTTACATAATTACGAGCGCATCTTAAAGTAATATTTTTAAAAAAATGTTTATGAAAAAAAAAAATCCTTAAAATATAAATTTTTTCGATCATGCAGGTAGGTATAATTCCTTTGTATGATAAATAATATCGTTACTATAGTGAATTTTTTTAATATGATAATATTTTATGAAAAGCCTAAAAAACATTTATAGATTTATATCAGTTGTAAATGTCTTTCTACTTAAATTTTGTGTTGTATTCCTTCTTTGATAGGCTACTTTAAACACAGAAGATGGGAGAGTATCATTTTGTCGAAGCCGCTCAGATCCTAGCCCTATTTGCATCTTATCATTAAACAAAAAGACAGCTATTACGAAAGAACTCTTGCAGGACTTAGTACTACAACGGTTTTTATATTCAGTAAGTCAGAAACTTTGTTTCGGAAAAAGAAAATTTTGATATTCCATATAATGATTAAAATTATTGATGTTATTTGTTTAATAATTATTTGGTTTTTAACAGTGTTTGTAAATACTTTAGATTCACAACGAAATATAAATAACTAAAATTTGATTTTAATTATCTTTTTATCAATTGACATATATTTTTTAATTCTATCAATTGTGCATTCATAGAGTGTTTTAATGGGTACCAACCGAAATTACATAGAGACACGTGTGTAACCGGAAGCGTTCAGAAACCAATATCACATGTTTTTTTTTAGGGGGGGGGGGTTTACCCGTAGAGCCGGTTTAGAGCCGGAAACCACCCAGACTTCAAATAACCCAAATTACCTACAGAATTTAGTTGGATAAAGTGATCACGTGGTTGGGAAGTCTGATTTGTTTTTTATTTTATAACTTAAATGTAAATGTTAAGCTGAAACTTTCAGTTTTTATTTGTCTTTTCACAGAGTTTTGATTAATTAGGGCATAAATGTGAAAGTATATAAAATGAAGACCATTATTTCAACATATCTTATTTCTCACCGAATGCATGCATCCCCGGTTAATTCTAAAGCTGCTAGCGAAATCTCTTTCAGCCATTGCTACGACAGTATTTAAACATAAAGATTAACTCATGCAGCATTTTTCCTTCTAAAAATAGTGTTAATTGGGAAAATGTCATAATTATCCTCATCTGAGGAATGATTAAAAATATTTGCAATATCGAAATTTTAGCTCCAGCTATGTTTGCAAATGTAAATAAAAACCATTCACAACTTTACCCAAAAACGTTCAGACTCGTCTTTCACTGCAAAAACAATATATCCTTACGTAGTAATCCGTTTTTGACTCTCTGAATCTACTTATAGACTGCTAGGATATGAATTTTTTTCCTTTGGGAACAAATTTATTAATTAATCAGAAAAACTTATTATTTCAAAAGAAAAAGCAAATTATCTAAATCTCTAAATATTATGCAGCTTATAGGGTATAAACGTTTTATTGCAGATGCAAATTTTCACTCAAATCCATGATTATAGAAAACTTATTAAAATGGACATAGTAATTATTTAAATATCTCACTTCTCACTTTATTGAACTACGATAGTGTTACTAATTTATGACAAACATATTGCTGTGTGGTTGACAAGTTAATACTTCAAGCTTGTATATAACTCAATATTGCTACTATAAAATCAAACAACTGTAAAATTATTCAAAATGGCTAAAGCCGTCATAAATTACTTGCGTTATTTGGTTTTGAGTTATTATTGTAAAACAGATTCAGCAATTCTAAAATATAGTTTCTTCTTCTTATCTTTAAAAATAAACTTAAAGGAGCTGTTTAGGCCGGGAGACGACCGCACAGACAATCATCTCATCGAATTTACAACTGAAATTAACAATTTATTCAAACTCAATTCGTATATTAAAACGCAATCGGTCTACCAAGTTATATCTCAGTGGGAAAAAATCTGAAAATCTGTTTTAGTGGTTGACTTGTAAGTTTATCATTATGTTTACCTGCACCCAAAGGTATAAAAACATACAGTACTGGGTGCAGGAAAACACAATGGTAAACCTACGAATCAACCGCAAAAATCGGATATTCAGGTGTTCCTACTCTCTTAAAACGAAAGAGTGGATTTGGCTTCTCAGGAAAGAGCTCTAATTTATTGAATCGCGAATGAGTTGTTATTTAAATGCTTTACTAATCTTGATTTAGATTGATTGTTTAAATAACTCATCTTGATTTATATTGTTTAAAAACAACTCACTCACTTGTGTTGTTTCAACTCTTTATGAAAAGCTGTCTTTCAAAACATGAGAGGAGCGAATTTCGGCTCAACTTGAGTTATTTTTTGGCTGACATTTTAAGAGAGTAGCAAGATATGAATTGACAAACCGATTGCGTTTTAGTATCCTAATGGAGTTTTAACTAATTCTAGAATTTCAGCCATGAACTCCATGAGGTGATTTCTGTACTGCTCCTCCTGGTCCTCCTGGTCTAATTGATATTGCCGCATGCCTACATGTGACATTTTCATGATTTTATGTAATGGAATGCTATATGGCACCTAGCAATGTTAATCAGTAAATGCAATGTTACTATGACATCATAAATAATTACAAAATGTGATAGTCATAACTGCATCCGAATTGTAACTCATTTTATTCACCACATAAAGAGTCTCAAGTGATCGCCTTTTGGAGAATCGAATCTTGTGTCGCGATGCTTTACTTTTCTGTAATTTGCAGTATGTGAAAAAATTGGACATCTCGACTTCACAAGGCATATAATTGATTTTTCAAATCGCGGGTTGACAATGACAGCAACGACAATTGCAGTAAGGTCACAGTGTTATAAAAATGCTATTCCCATTTATAACTTGGTAGGTATATGGATATTTACGAGAAATAGAACACTAAATACCACTGTATATTCCCTTTTAATGGAGAAAATTTTTTTTAAAAAATTAATAATTCTAAAGATATATATATATACTATACTTTTTTTTAACCAACGTATGGAGTAGCTACTTTCATGTAAAATATTGTTAGAGCTTGGAAAACACTGCCATGAGATTTCATGGATGATGCGAATCAATGCAAATATAAAACAAAATAAAATTGGATATTTGGAGCGTGAATTAATTTCAACCATTGTTAACAAAACAGTGGCTTAGCCAAGAAGGAGTCAAATGCTCTTGATACCAATAACATTGTAAAGTTTTCTTTGCCTTTATTAATAGCAAAAAATTTTCTTAATAGATAGAACAAACAGAAATTCAGAAAATTTGCGGTATCCAGAGCACTTTTACCCCCTCCCCCTCTCTGGGTACTCCACTGCTGTGAAATTCATTTTCTTTCACAAGAGATTAATTATTTATGAGTTTTCCAACATAGTACTTGAATCATTAAAAGGCGATTTTCGATGTCATTTTGCAATATTTAAGCTCAAAATCTGCGCCTTCTACTTAAAACAAAAAAGCTATTTAGCTGTAAACTGTTATGGTCAACTTTTGCCATACTTTGGCGAATACTCTTTGTGAATACACTTGTAGAGGCATCTGCATTAAAAATTGCAGCTATATGCTCCAAAGACGCCGTCCTGTACTGAGATACTACACGATTGAGCCTGCATGGTTCTCGAACGTTGATTGCTTGTTTCTTGCTACAATTTTCCGATCATTACCGATTTTTCAATATTTCACATGCTGTTTATACCCTCATCACGGTATTAAATGACATACCCAGAAGTTCGAAGCTAGCTGACGCGGACTATATGACAATTTTTGTCGACCATTTGATCTAACTCAATAAAGGACAATAAAAATGTTTCAAATGAGAAAAATTGACCAATGTTGAACCATGGATTACGAGGCTTGCAATAAATTGAGATTATTGATTCTTTCTGAATGTATTTATCTGTATTTTATATAAATCAAAAAATATTTCATAAATTGTAAAAGAACAGCAACAACAATTTATATAGTGCATACTCGTCTTACAAAACAGGTTTTATACAGTTTGGAAATCTAGTTCCTTATTTTGGATTCACCATTTCTTTTTATGCTGTTTATTACATTGTTTCTAGACTATATTTAAAGCGTAAAAAAATTAGAAATTTTTAAAAAAAATGTAATAAAAATTTTTTTCAACAAGAGTAGCATTTTTTAGTAATAATTTGAGAGCTTTTTTGGGGGGAATTTGTTTGTTTTTATGATACAACTTATAACTGGGTTTGTAGACCTTCTGGAATTTTTTGATCAGGAAGTTCATCTGTGTCGGTATTTTTATATAAAAAATTCTGTATTAAATAAGGCTAAATTTCGTGCGTTTAACCTAGGTTTGTTTTCCTATAAAAACAAATTACTGATATTACTCTTGGATAATTCCCTGAAGCGCACGAGCTGGCTATAGAGAATATAATTTACTTTGAAAAAAAGTGTACATCCAATAAAACTTGGCAAAACTATTGAAAAACAGCGTTACGAGGCAATTAAGTTTTAAGTTTTCCTTTGAAGGTATCGCCAGTTTGCGTGGTGGTTGAACATTTACGGCTCATAAAATAGTAAATTAAGATTTTTCCTATTAGACCAACTGTATGACATTCTGAAAGGTACAAATAATAATAATAATAATAATAATAATAATAATAATAATAATAATAATAATAATAATAATAATAATAATAATAATAAATATGTTTCGGCAACACATTCCTTATGTTATTTTTTCGCAGTTTTTTGTGTGTGTTACTGTTTTTTGAACTTGCAGGCTCTCAGTATTACGATGTTTAATAAACAGAGAGTATGTGAAATGATTAAACAAACTTAAAGGGTTAATAGTACTCATGAAGATGAACAAAAAATTCAAAAGAACATTGGGTCGCAAATGACGTTTAAAGGATGAAAATCGAGAAAATGCGTCTGGAAAGAGACAAACTGAGACGAGAAAGAAAAAACCCAGAAATGTTTTCATTGCACAGAATAGATACAACACAGCTCGTGATGTCCAGGAGAAAAAATACGTTACAACAATTGTTCAAGATGTCGATCTCTGATATTATTACACAGAGTACATCTATGGAGGTACGACTGGCTCGAAGGACACGCTCGAAGATTTCGGGAGAAGATGAAAAATTTGCATACGTGGATTCCTGCTCACATATTTGTTTGGCTTTCTTCTATGTTTTTGTTATCTCTTTCTGGCCGGATATGTACAAACTGAACGGAAAACCAGTTTCGTGCTACTAGCCAGTTCTGTAGAAAAGCAGCATGGGAGATTTTGATATTTTTATTAATTTGCGGTTTTCGCTTCACGTTATTTGCTATGCATGTTCCATTGCAATTTTTTTCTTTTTTTTTGGATTCATTTTTATGAGTACTATCATTTCCTTAAATTTGTTGAAGCATTTCACATACACCCTGTGATATCATTTGAATGTAATTCCGATATGTGTTTTATTTAGTTTGGAACACTGGGGATTGAAGGAGTACTGCGGGAAGCTGACGTAGACGCTGAAGAAGCGGGACGGACTTTAGAAGTACTGTCTAGTGCTCCAGTTGTTGTCAATAGACTGACCAGCCATCTGGAAACGGTAACTTCTGTTATGCACCCTGAAATAAAAGAGCTATTTGGCAAACTGAAAGAGGGGGTTGATTGGTTAGCAAGTGAGTAAAAGAAATGCATTTCTTACCAAACTTAAAAGTTCAATCTTCTCAAAAGACTAACGTATCATATTCTCTTTTTGAATTTTAAAAACCAATGAACCAACCAGGAAAATAAATAACCTTATAGTTTTTATATAATTGTTTTTCAAATTTCAAATAGTCCCTCAATTAGGATTTCACGAGGAAGAATGTTTTTTTTTTTTTTTTTTTAAGTATTACTGTAGACACTAAGTTTTCTTTTTATTAGATGTTATGTGTTTTACTAATAAACTAAAACAGTAAACTTGATTATAAATATTAATATTTAAATTTCAGAAATTTGAATAGTTAATTTTAATTGCTAAACGTAATTAGTATTGCTAAAATTTTAAAATTATTAAATAAATTTTACTATTTCACATTTTCAGGATATAAGTTAATATTAATTCAAAATTTATATTTTTTACAAATTTAGATGAAATACGTATACAAAGTAACAAAAATATGTAAAACTAAAATATGTAAAATTCTCTGTCCCGGGCAACCTTAAGAAATTATCATCCAATGTTTATTATTTTTATCTGAAACTTGTGATCATATATGTGACTTATATTTATTATTGTTACTTGAAACTTGAAACTTTGTACATATTAGTTTTAACTACTAAATATAAGTAACATTTCTAAAATTAAAAAATATATATATTATTTTTCAAAATCATATTTAATTTTTTAAAAAAGAATTTACCGTTTAAGAGAAATGTGTATATAAATGTACACTTCAGAAAAAAGTAAATAAAAATAAATAAAATTAAAAAAAAAAAGAGTAAATCCTGTGTCTCGGGGCCACAAAAAATAATCATGCATTTTTTTTTTTTTTTTTTTTTTTTTACTTCTAATTTCTGGAAACATTCTTTTTCTTTGTTACTTTATACACTTGCGATTTCAAATGCGTCGTGAATGAATTAAAATAGAAGCGTATATATTTTTTAAAGATTATGCTCATTATTTTTCATTTTTATCTTATTTTCTAGATTTTAGAATTTAAAATATTACATTGTTGTATTTTCATAACCAGTTGACTTGCTTTGGTGAGCTTAATTAGCTTAATTGTTTTTGATAATGCGTAACAGATGTAAATAGAAAAAATTATTTGGCGTTTTATCTTGTGAATTCCGCTAATGTAAGAATCTCTTTCCGACGCAGAAAAAATCAGTTCGTAAAATGATGAAACCATCGACTGACATCGGTATTTACAAACGACTTTTTTAGAAATTGAAAACTTCTTACTTTAAACTTTCATTGTGAAAGCAAAATTTCATTAAAGTATTCTTGGTGCCAATGTATAACAAAATATTTTCTATATTTGAATGAAAAACAGGAAAATTAAATACAGAAATTGGATCATAACGCTGATATTAAGCATAATAATAATAATATAAAAAAACAACGGCCGTTAGAAAGTTACACCAAAAAAAAAAATATCCATATAAATTTCAACGAGAGTAAAATAATTTTTCCCTTCAAAAAATATTATTCACCCAGTATAAGATAAACAATAATGAGTCTAGCACGTAAAAATTCCATGTGAAACGATATAAAATCATTCAACCTACCAAAACTGTGGAACGAGTTGTTCAACGATAAAAAAAATCAAAGTAAGATAAAAAAGAAAAAAAATGTGCGTCATATAAAAAATTGAATGATGGCGTTTCAGTTCATTGCACCATGGATCGTGCAACATTTGAATGTCATTTTTAATTTTTTTGAAAATAGCTCGATGATGAGTTGAAACATATATCAACTGTTAAATAAAACTATTTTACTGTTTTTATCTTCTGTTTTTCTGTTAAATCTTCCTTGCGTGTTTCTAGCAATTAGAAAGAATATATTCTTAGTGCCGTTTGTAAATTTGGAATTCAAATTAGGTGGTTTTGACATGGAACCACTGCACCGCAAAGGGTTAAAACTTATTTATTTATAATTCATTTATAAAAATATTGAAATGATGTATTGTGATGCAGAAATACACATTTATATGTATTTTTTTATAACTTTAGTGCATTAAGAATCGATTACATCGAATAAGATTCGATAAAAGTCGCTAAGAATCGAAAAATCGATTTAAAAAAGCCCATCTTTACAAAAGTGAAACAAGTTCTGTTGAATAAAAGAGAGTAAAAGAGCTTGTACTTTCCAGTTTACTATTTTCCTTTATTGTATGCGTATAGAAATGTAAAATGATGATTTGGAATTAATTTTAAAACATGGTAAATTTTTTAACTAAATTTTGATTACTTTATTTAATATGATTTTGTTATTTCAGCTCCTGAAGCTTTATCGATTGGTGGTCAGATATTATGTGGAAAACCTTTAACTTCTTTGAGCAAAAAGTTTTCGTTACTTGCACCTGAAGATTCAGAAAACAAAATAGAAGAAAAAGAACTTCTGAGGCTACCTAGTAAGTAGTAAACTATTCTGTTTCAAAAAACACAGATTAAAAAAAAATAGCTGTTTTGCTATAAATTTAAATAAATACTTTCAAAAGGTTTGCTTTGTTTGGATTCACGAAGCATTATTTCGTAAGATAAATATTTCAAAGTATGAGTATTTTTGCATGTTTATTGAACAAAAACGTTATTTTAAGTTTTGACGAATTTTAATCTTAGACATATAAATTCAGCCAAATCCCATAAATTGTTTTTAAACGGCAAACCTATTAAAAATAATACTAACAATAATTATTTCTTAATACTAAATATGTTTCATTTGGTTCAATTTTCAACCTTCAAATTCGAGTAACATTTTATATAACAATTAATTTTATTTGTTTATGAGGTCAAAAATTCTTGTCTTGGAAGTCGTTAATTATTCATAATCAATAGCAACAAATTCTTACAACAATTCTTCTCCAGCGCTCCAAAATGTTCCGATCTTTTTCTCTCATAAGCACCTGGTCGTAGCAAGAACTTACCTGATTTGTTCAATACTACACTGACTTCGCCTTTTCAGACATGATTTTCTAAACAAACCTAGGGGTTGTGGTTTCATTGGCATCGTAGATAGGGGTTTGTTCTGTCTTAATGTACACAAGTCTTTAATATAGCGATCATTGCTACAGCACCCCCCCCCCTCCCCCCAAAAAATCTAATTCTTTTTATATACAGGGTGTCCCAGCTAAGATGTTAAAAAATTCGAGGAGAGGTAAGGTACATCTAGACCTAGACGACTCAGAATGAGACAGGAGTGCCGTGTCGGAAACATCTTCCTGACCGGAAGAACCCAAAACTGATCGTTGGGCCGGCCAGCGTTGCCAGGGGCTACATTTTTTTAAACTGAGATTTCTTGATTGGCAGCAGTTTTTTTGAAATGATAAACTTTTCCTTATTTTGACCTTGATTAATAGGTTTTTAATTGAGCGAATTTTATCATTTCCAAAAAATGGTACCGATCGAGAAATTTGAATTAAGAGGGTAAAAGAAAAGGTAGACCATTGTCAACACCGGGTCCTGGTCTTTTATCTTGAAAGCGTAAAAATACAATTTTTACTTTTGAAGAAGTCCATTTGCTAATTCTAGTATCAGCTAATCCTTTCAACATTTTATAAACCTTTTCGTAAAATGATTCTTAAAATGATCTTACATCTTTGGCTAGGAAAGCGATTCCGATTCGACATTCGTAAATGATTTTGCGTTGTCTAGATGTAGCTCCCTTCCCCTCGAAGTTCGTAACATCTTAGTTGGGACACCTGTGTATACTAGTATGTAGACCCCATCAAAAAGAACGGATTGTTGATCTGAGTCTCATTTTCAGACTTCATACAAAAAACAGCATGGTTCGTTTAGCTCATAGGTTCCCAACCTTTTCTGGGTCACCGCCCCCATTTACAAGAAAAAATATTCCAACGCCCCCCCCCCTCTTCCGGAATAGTTAATTATAAAAATATGAAATATTATTGTAATTACCTATACTGAATTTTATCTTTTTATAATATGAATCACAACGTTGAAATTAATTAAAACGACCATCAAGTGTAGTAATTTTTTTAATTACAAATAAACACAAAATCAGTAAAAAATAAAATGAGATGTATGAGGCTAGTAGACTTTTAACAATTTGTTGATATTGAATTCCGATTTTTTTTTTTTTTAATCAGTCGCAAATTGCCATGTTCAGTCATGTGAGTTTGCTCCTTTTTCTTAGATAGTAAATTAGCTAACTGAACCCATGCTCAGCAAAACTATGTTGAATTCAAGGGGTGGCCCGGGAGCGACATCCCCCCGCAACATTGAAATGCCCGGAAATTTTGCGATTTTTTTTTCAATGGTAAAAAAGTATAATTTCCACCCCGGAACTCCTCAGTGTCCCCTCCCTCGGAGCAACAAATGTCCCTCCCGGAGGAAAATGTCTGAATTCAACACTGCAGCCAAATATGATGAAGGTAAACTTTCTGGCAATTAAAAATGTCTGTACTCTTTCTCGCAATTCAGAGTAGAGAGCCTATAAGTATTGATACTTGTAGCCAGAACTCTTAATAACCATTGTCTTAGTTGTGAGTTCTAAGAGTTCCTCCACTAAATTTAATGATTTTGGTGCATCTACATTTGCGAAAGATTCTAAAAGTCAACTCAGAGTATTCATGTTTGAAATATCCTGAAATCGCTCCGGAAATTCAGCATGAAGACGTCCAAATGTTAGCAGTATGCAAATAAATATTCCTGTTTTGCAGAGATGGTTAAAAATGTAGGAAGGTACTTTTGTATTTACCTCTACTTACATCTCGTTTGAACAGAAGTTTCCCCAGAAAAGAAGCTAGGACTTTTTTTTTATTAAATTGTCTTCATTAAGTATTCTTAAAAGGGGAGAGGGTGGATAAAAATGACAATTTGGCTTTATAAGATTGTAAAATAATGAAATTAAAAGAATATAAAATAATGAAATTAAAAGACTATAAAATAATAAAATTAAAAGACTATAAAATAATGAAATTAAAAAGATTATAAAATAATGAGATTAAAAGATATCATTCTCATATTTGTACCTAGCTCTCGTCTAAAACTTTGATATTTGATAATCGTAAAACCTATTATACTCGAGTGTAGCATTTAAAAATCTGCACATGTTTATAAAAACTGAGAGAAATATCCCTTTTAACCCTATTGTAGGGACAAAAAAGAGACACTTTGCATGATTGAAAGGTGCACACATAATAAAACACTTTTATGAACATTTTGTATTTCTATTTGCGATCACATTATTCAAAAATTAAAGATAATAATACACAAATAGATATAAAATATATTGAAACATGTGATAAAACAAAAACAAGTACCTCATCACCAGTTATGGATTTATGTAGCTTCATCAAAATATATTAATATGGTAGGGAGTGGTCAAGAAAAAACACTGTTAATATAAAAGAGGAGCTACAAGTGTTTTCTTATAAAAAATACTTCAAATAATATAAAGAGATTAAATAACGCGATTTTTTCTTTAACAAATTACTGGTGTGTACCACATTTTTTTACTGTGGTTTTTCCTATCCCTTTTAAGGGTGTATTTCGATTCAAATAGCTTATTTTCTGATTTATTTTTAAATTTATTTTTACTCTCAAATGCAGCATTTTTTCGAGTACACCCTTAACTCCCTCAGTTATTGTCCCTTCCAGCCCATACCCACCTGGCTAAATTAAAAATGCATTCAGATATGACAGTATTTCCAGTACAATATAATGGTATTCACCTAAAGTGCATACTTTAAACTGCTAAATAACATATATATTATAATGTTAATATCACCATTGCTTTTTTAGAGAAAAAAAGAAAAGTAGAATCAAAATTTGCTTTTTTATAATAAAAACAGGTTTTACTTTCAGCACCTACAAAGCTACATGTCCGGACGATAGTGGTAATTATAATTAAGGCAGAACAAGTATCGGCGTCAATTGAGCCAAAGTTGAAATTTTGTAAATTTTTTTTATTTTTTTTCTGAAATTTTAAGTATCCCTTTCATCCCCAGTCTCCCATATGTCTGTCAAATAAGCTATGTCATTTTTGGATGTAATCAGGTTTTCACTCTCTCTCTCTCTCTCTCTCATCTCATGTCTTCTCATGAGATAGTATTGTGGTGTGTATGGCGCGTAGCGCCATTTATACCAACTTGATCCTTAAGGTTTTCACTCTATTTTTCGTCTATGTTTACAAAGAAGTCAAGTATTTAGTACATTTACATTTACATTTATTTGCTTTGAGGTAGGCTCTACAGCTATTCGCCGGCATAACCTCCAATGATCACAAGAAACCATATAGAACACTTTATTACAGAATATCCGGTACATACATTATCACAGGGATAACACAGACACCCATGCCGCTAGCTGGACTCGAACCAGGAAGTATTTAGTCCAAATGGATTGAAACACGATTCAAACAAATACTTATTGTGAACCAATGAACTTCTGTGGGCATGCGCAAGCGATTGCAATCTTCAACATTATCACTACAAAGTTAAAAAAAAAAAATTCTGTCATGCAATGAAATGCTTTTAATTTTATCGACTGTCTAATAATGTAATGAAGTCGTTGAATATAATGAAGTCTTTTGAATATAATGAAGTCTTTTGAATATAATGAAGTTCAATGCAGTCGTTCCTTAAATTATTTTGTAAACAATGGCTGACGATGAATAATGTACATCGAGTACAAATGTTACTGCTTCTTCCAAATGCACCTTTTATGACGATCCGTAATTGTTGGTGAACCATCAGTAGCAGTGCACAAATTTTTTGACATTCGTAAAAGAAATTATATTTTTGGGATCCCGTGGCAGATTCGATTGTATAGATTTTCACTTAAAGGTACATTTTAAGTTTTTATCACGCTCCCAAACAAAAGGATTTATGCAAGCTAGTTTTACTACACATATCTTAAATTGCTAGATACGCCGCGATAACGCCCCCTTGACTGTCTTAACGCCCCCCATTTGCCTCTGGATCCGCCACCGCCCCCCTGGAAGGTTCCAGCGCCCACAGGGGGGCGGTACCGCCCCCGTTGGGAACCTATGGTTTAGCTGTTTAGCAGAAAGTACATTTTAAAAATGGCAAATAATTTCCGCAGATACAAATGATGAGAATATTAATTTTACTCAATATTCAATTTCGAAGTTCAGCAATCAATAAAGATTCCTATTTTAACATTTAGATCTAAGAAAAAAATACATCTTTTCAATTTTTACAGCCGGTGTATGATTTATCATTTTGTTAGAAAAGCAAGTACTAAGGGTTGTGTCATAAAAAGAACACACTTTACATTATCTATAAATTATAAAATAATGCATTTACAAAATGTATTTGAAAAAGAAATTCAGAATATTAATTTCTAAACAAATACACACTGTAAAAGGAAATCAAGTAAATTTACGGCAAAAACTGCTGGCAACATTGCTGCCAGCAGTTTTTGTCGTAAATTTAACGAATTTTTTTTACAGTGGAGTGTACGAGCTATTCTTATTTAAAGATATAACATATTTATGCAGAGAAGAATAAATAATAAAATATCATGCGGTTCAAAAATATAAATATTCGAAATATTAAAACTATTTTTTACATAATTATAGCTGATTTTTGTCGATATGGCTATAAAGAAATAATAAAAATGCGAGGAGGAGCGATTCTGTGGGGATTTCTGAAGCCACTCTTCAGAGGAAAGATATTATACGCACCAAAGAGCTATTCTCCAGGTTTAGCTATTATTTCGAAGGTAAGTCTTTTTTTTTTTATCGCAGGGAAAAAATAAAAATACAAATTTAATAAAAAAACAGCTTTGTTGTTCTGTTTAAGAAATTTATGTGTAAAATTTGTTATTTTAGGTCAACGAAACTCTTGAAATTTTAGAAAATCAGATAAGATTTGTGAAAGCTGCTGCTGAAGGATCTAGTGGATTACATTATGTTCAACGTAAAAGCGAAACCCTCCTATCTTTACAAGTAAATTATAAAATTTTAACTACTTTTTTTCTCATCTATATATTAAAGAAATACTTAAATGATAATACTACTTTAAAGTAAACATAAATAAGTTCTTGAGCAATCTGGCTTTATTTTGACAGTTGGTCTTCTTTTTCGCCACTTTAGTCTAGATAGTCAAAATCTACGAATCTGAATTTTGTACATATAATTTTATGCATTTTGCTTCTTAAATGAAAATTTGCGAAAGATTCAAATGAATATTACGTTTCATATAGTATGAAAATGTTATTTTATTTAATGTCATAATATAGGCTTTTGTTCAGAATTTTATTCAGAATTTTAAAAGAAGTTTGAAAAACGTATTCTAAAATTTATTTTGTGTGATTATCATATTATGACAATAAAATAAAAAAAAATCTTTCCAGAAATTCCTTGCTTCCAAATCGGTGTCAAAATTGCTTGGATCCCCCTCCTGGGGCACAGCGCTGTCCTGGTTGGAATCCACCAACACCAGCACTCGTTCTCTACTGACCCTAGTAGAACTGGTAGGCAATGTCACCGAATGTATTAGCTTGAACAGATTTATAGGCTTTGACACGGAAGATGAACTTGAAACTGCTGCTGCTACCTTACATGATAGAAGAGAATTTATTGCAGGTATGTAGTCTAATATATTAGCTAATTTAATCAATTATTGGGATATTTTCCGATAATGTATAGTAAAGAACAACAAGCAAAAACTGTTCTGTCCGCCATTCTCTGAAATTGCTATCAGATTCACGAACTTTTCGAGCAGCAAAATTTTCAGCCGATTTTAATCCCACCTTTACCTTCGAAGGAATAAAAAAGTTACAATTGTCGTGGCTAAAGCTGGAATAAAACCAGTACTACTGGTAACAGCCATTAATATTTATCGCCTATTCGTATCAAATGCTTATCTCTGATTGGTTGAAATGTTGAAAGTTAGCAAAGTTGGAGAAAAAAGTCGCGGCTAGTGGAGACTTTTTTCAAACTGTGGAAAAATGTTAGGAGTGAAAAATTGGAGAAAATCAAGTGTTGGCTGAAAAATTGCTTGTAAAGTTGGCGAATCTGGTTGCATCTTTATTCAATACCACCTTCAGTCCTTCTTTTACTTTTTTCTATAACTTCGATCTCACTTAGGATGGTTTTATAAAAAAAATTTACATGATAAGTTTTTTTTTTATGTTAATAACGCTCCTAGTGAGATATTGCATAACTACGTTATTTATACTCATTTCCACAATTAGTATTTTTCAGTTACCACTTACATTCCTTAACGTCTTTCTGTTTCCATGAAAGTAAATATATTTTATTTTTCAGAATTGTCAAATTCTTAGGAGTTTGTATATTTTTGCATTGCAGCGTAGAATTTATTGATTGGGATTTTTTTTTTTTAATTAAACAGTTACATTTTCAACTTTTTCTTTCAAATAATTCCCAAATTAACTCATTTTTTTTTCTTCTAGCCATAGTATTTTTGGAAGAAAAAGATTCAAACCCAAGAATAAATAAGAGATGGACCCATAATAAAAAGAAAAAACTTCCGCCATACATCCATTACAAAATTCGAATGGATATCGACAATGTACCAACTACCGAAGATATCAAGTACAGGTTAGTATAAGTATTATTTCATCTGTTTTACTTTGTATTATTTTTGTATTTCAAAAGATTTTGTTATTGAAACTTTAACATCTTGGAAATCCGTGCTATGCTCTGAAATTATGACTAACTTTGACGCTAATAAATTAAAGGTTTGGGAAACCTGAATGTTACGTAGTAGGGTTGTGGCGCTCCGAAATCTCGTAGAAGATTTGAGAAATATTTTTCTTATTTGTATTTCTCTATAGTTGAAATACCAAACTGTTGATTATTTGATAATTGACTTTCAAAGTTATTTATTATCGATAGTAGAATAAATCAATTTTATGGTATCAATCTTAATCAGTCAGTTTTATAGAACTACAAAGTTTTAGTGCTATCGATAATGAAATTATGAAGTCTAAATGGTTTTCGATAATGGAAATGTAAAGTTTTTACTAATTTTTTGTCTAGTTAGAAGAGTAGAATTGCCATGAATGAGTGGTATTAAATTTTATTTTCTTTAACATATTTCTGAGTTACAGGTATTATTTTTAGAACCCTTTTAAAATTCTCACAATGTGTTGCGATAAGGGAATCACCCCCTTCCCCTGTAGACTACGGAAATATTAGTGCATGTTGTCAATCAAGTAATAATATCAGTCAAGTCACTTTAAGTAATTTTGTAAAGCTTTAAGTAATTTTATACATAAATACTCCTGTATATGATTGTGAGAACTGTAATGTTGAAAAAAGTCCTCAAAACAAATACTTTTTTTTATTATGAACCAGGGCTCAATTTATTTAATTGTCAAAAATACAGGCTATCTTGCGATAATCTGAACCCAAGTTTTCGCTCTTAATTTCTCAAGAAACAAGAAAGAAAAAATCATCAGTCAAGAATAAATCATGAAGCACTTTCCAATACATTCAGAATAATATAATAAAACTGCACCGTTTAAAAAATTAAAATGTTACGTCTCATTGCATCATTTGGAAATATATAACGCATTTCAAAATCGAACACTGTTGCCATCTACAATCGGTAAACTATTCGAAAATTTTAGCAGCCGTATATATGATACTGAGTTTTAACTATTACTAACTCAGATTTAATTATTACTAAGTCTGTTAACAACATGCATTTCAAAATTTAGTTCATTTAAGAGATACATAAATTTCAGTTGAAAATTCTTTTTCCTCTAATAAGGAGAATGGTATGCAATTACAAAAAGGCTGCAAATAATGCAGGGCTGCACAAAAGTGCAGCCCTGTATATGAGGCATAGAACTTATATGCAAAGAGTAATATACAAAAAAATAATTAAATTAAAAAATTCATACCGAATTTCAAAACGTACTCTCCAGCAATTAATACGCAAAGACAGTACTGCAACTGATTTCTTTTGTATGTCCCTGTAAATGAATAAAAATTGCTATGAATGCTCTATTTTAACGTGATCGTAATGCAATTCAGTGATTTATATCAGTTTCAACACATTTGATACAGCGTAATGTAATTAAAATACTTTCCAAACTATTTTCCCCATATACCATAATGTAATTGAATTCTTTTGAGTGTTCCTGGAAATAAACCATTAGTCATAAATACTTCATATGGAATACTAACATGCTTTGGTGCGCTGATACCATAGAAATTGCCAGTATAATTTCGTTTGTGACTACATAGTATTTGCTAGATACATTCCAAACTATGACGCTTTTACTATTAGACCGGGAGACGTCAGCACAGACAGTCACCTCATCGAGTTCATGAATGAAAATCTAAGATTAATTAGATCTCGATTCTCATATTAAAACCCAATCGATCTGTCAAGTAAAATATGCTGAAAAACCCTTAAATTACTTATCTTAATCAATTTTAGCAGTTGACTCATAAGTTTTCCATTGTGTTTTTCTGCTTCCAGTCCTCCATGTTTTTATACTTTTGGGTGCAGGAAAGCAGAATGCCAAACCAATGAATTAATCGCTAAAATCAAATTTGTAAGTCTTTTCCACTAAGATATGACTTGACATATCGATTACGTTTTAACATGGGAAGCAATGTTTAAGTAATCCTAGATTTTCATCCGTGAACTGAATGAGATGATTGTCTGTGCTTCCGCCTCCCGGTCCATATGATTGGAAGCTAAATTATGACTATTTCTTGCTGAACTTCTTTTAATAAGCTTCATATTTTACAGAAATCAAAATAAGTCTGTTTGATTACCATGCCAATATATTAATTATTGTTAAATTTATAAATAAATATTTGAATTCGGTTTAGAATACAATAATACAATATCTTGATTTGTTTTTATTGATTGTGTTAGTGAACTGTGATTGTGTTTTCCCGTACGATTTTTTGTTTTGTTTTGGCGCGAAATCTTGCTCTTTATAGACATAAATATCGTTAAAACATTCCCTTCTATGTAACTTTCATGTAATTATTCATTTATTAAGTTTAGAATCGAAGTTAATTTTCAAATCACGATGATACTTTTAAACTACACTTTTATCATGATTAGAGTCACTAAAGAAGTGCATTAAGGTCATTTAATTTTCTTTCAGGTGGTGGAGACCATATCCTTATGACGACTTTTTTGAAGATCTCCGCTATTTCCGAGGTTTCATCCAACTTCAAGACACAGTTGATACTGCCATCATGCAATTACAATCTAGATCGGGACAGATACCGAAGGCAAAGAAATATCTGCAGCAATTTCCCTACCCATGTCACCAAAGAGATAAGTATGATTTCATTTGCCAAAATCCATCGAGGCAATTTAGTACATTCTTGTCTTTTGTAAAAATTTTTTATAAAAAAAAATGTTTGCTGCACCCCTCTGATCGCGTTTTTTTCATGCCATTGAAGAAGCACTATGAAATTGAGGATAGCCTGCTCCATTTGATACTCGTTTTTAAATTTTAAAAAGTTGAATACAGCTGGTTATTTAAAGCAAATTAGTACATAAAGAGGAAATTCATTTGTTAAATAAATTATTTTAATGGGTTTTTTTTATTTTAAGAGAAAATATTGAAATGTTTTATATTCCCCCCCCCCTCCCCAAAAAAAAAAAAAAAAAAAAAAAAGAAGATTATTTCCATTTACAAGTTCAATTACAGATTTTCATCAAATTTCAGATTCGACTAATCCTTGACATGAATTGATATGCTATTTATGTTTTGTTGTAAATATCTCCACAAATGGCGTTAATAAAAATTGTGCAAACCGTGATTTGAACCCAGGAACTTGACTTAAGGTACCTACACTCTAAAAATTAAGTTTCTATCATTAAGACAGCAGACGAAATTCTCATAAACAACCTTTTAGGCAAGGATATCTGATCTGTTACCTGAAACAGCAAGAAGTACAATTATGCATACAAAGTAATTTGAAGTTCCTTCACTTGCGGTTCATTCTGTCAAGCTATTTTAGACAAAAGATCATATGTCTTTTCCAAAAAGGTTGTCTGATTGAAGTGTGTCCACCAGATACCTCGATAATATCTTGGTTGGCATTTTAAATCAATGTCCTAATATCCAACAAGAATCTGGACACTATTATACTTACAAGGGCACCACCAAACATGGTGCTCACAGATTTTAATGATTTTTAAGTATGTTGTAGGGGTTATACCACTAATTATTCAGCTGAAAGGATTCTTTCAAATGGGCCTTGGTTTTTGAGAAATTGGAGGGTCAAAGTTTAGCGTTTATTTCAAATACCTGTTAGTATTGCCTTTGTTCAGCAGCTCCGTGGCTCCGAGGTAAAGTGCTGGACTCCAGACTCGGAGGTGGCGGGTTCAACTCCAAGCTGGGCCACCTTTTTTTTTTTTAATCTTTACATACTTTTTACATGTTACATATTTTAAGCTGAATTTGGAATTCTACAGCTTTGAACTTATTAACATTTTCTTATGTGGGTTGTTTATTTTTTTTACTTTTATTTTTCTTACTTAAAAAAATATGGTTCAAATGATAAACTAATTGCACTTCAAAATTTATAAAATAAATAAAAAATGCTTATATAATTAGAATTTTCAAAAAGCATAAAAAATTTTGAATATTTTAAAATCCCTTTTACTTTAAATATTAATAATTTTGCTCAATTACTTTTTTCAGATTTTCAAATGAATATTACACAATACTGTGCATGGATTTTTAGACAATCTATTATTACATTTAATATACTTACATATATATATATTTATGTTACTGGTATATGCAGTGTAAAAAGATTAAATTTAACACATAACGCATCTTTATACACACTTTTATTTGGAAAAAATTATAATTATAACCTGAAAACTGATTACATGAGTATATTTATCGCATGTATAATACAGAACCAATATAAAAAAAATAAATCACCATATCAAATACAAAAAAAGGCCTTAGCACTTTTAAAACATGAAAGTGAAGAAATTATGCACACAGAAAAAAACCGTTTAGAATCATCATTTGTGTAGGGAATTGCGCTGAATGTATTAACAAAATTTACAGTATCGCGTGATATATTTGTCGTGTGAATAAAAATAAGTAATTAAATTATTCACAATTTAACAGAATCTTACTTGATATTTAAGAGCAAATATTTATTTTTTGATCAACTTTTATATAAACCTTTTCCTTAAAAACTTAACGTTTATGATTTTTTTTAATTAATAGTTTTTTCAAAACTTATTAATCTAAACGCAAATTTGAACTAATTCGTGACTGAAATCTCATCTTTTTAAAACTCGTATAAATTTACATAACCTATATTCCTTAACTAGTTCTGCAAAAGAAACTAAATGACAACAGCAAAAAGAATTTCTATTTTTGCGTGATTTTACCGAGAAAATAAAAGCAGACGAATAAAATAAATACATATATTTTTTTTTATCTATCGTAAATATTATTTCATTAGCAAACGATTTTCCCAATTTAGTTGATTTTTTATGAATAGTGCTTTAATTTGTTAAAATAAAAAATATATGTATTATTTTAAATATAATCCTTCATTTCTTATTTGTGCAAACGATAAATGATATTGAGGATGAACTTTAGAAATAAATGTATTTAAAGATCAGTAAAAATTTGGAAAATATTTTAACACTACTGCAATAATATTTTATTAGACTTTCGAAGGTATGCATTATTTGAATTAACTAATCATATAAATGTCTGAGAAATTGCACCTGAAAATTATTTTGTATAATTTATACAAAAAAAGGATAAATTTTCGTTTAAAAAATTCCACAAAAAAGGCGATAGGAAAGAGAAAAATTATTATTTCAGAATTGTGCTTAATAAAAAAAGAAATTACATAATAATTAACAAAAAAAAAAAAAAAAAAAAAAAAAAGATTCAAGGCATAAATTAGTTATGCCGTTTTTTCAATAAAAATATTAGTTTAAAAATTGCAGATAAAAATAAATTTCCATGAAATAAATTCGGAAATATAAATTTACTTTATTAAAAAAATATCAAAAAGTTCAAAGCGGTAGAATTTCCAATACTGCTTAAAATATGTAACGTGTAAAAAGTATGTAAAGATAAAAATAATATGTAATTGTGTAATATTCATTTGAAAATCTGAAAAAAGTAATTGAGCAAAATTATTAATATTTAAAGTAAAAGGGATTTTAAAATATTCAAAATTTTTTATGCTTTTTGAAAATTCTAATTATATAAGCATTTTTTATTTATTTTATAAATTTTGAAGTGCAATTAGTTTATCATTTGAACCATATTTTTTTAAGTAAGAAAAATAAAAGTAAAAAAAATAAACAACCCACATAAGAAAATGTTAATAAGTTCAAAGCTGTAGAATTCCAAATTCAGCTTAAAATATGTAACATGTAAAAAGTATGTAAAGATTAAAAAAAAAAAAAAAAAAAAAAAAGGTGGTCCAACTTGGAGTTGAACCCGCCACCTCCGAGTCTGGAGTCCAGCACTTTACCTCGGAGCCACGGACTGCAGACCAAAGGTAATACTAACAGGTATTTGAAATAAACGCTAAACTTTGACCCCTCAATTTCTCAAAAACCAAGGCCCATTTGAAAGAATCCTTTCAGCTGAATAATTAGTGGTATAACCCCTACAACATACTTAGAAATCATTAAAATCTGTGAGCACCATGTTTGGTGGTGCCCTTGTTAGTTGGAAAATTTACAAGTCATATGATGTCTTTATCAATCACTGTGATTGTGTTAAAATGATAATTACAGAAAAGCATACAATTTGAGTTCTTAAACTATATGAACTGAAAATAAAAATTCGCATAAATATATGTATTCAAATTCTCACTTCGGCAATATTTCCTCTATTTTGTGTTGTAATAAAGAGCTCAGAGATACTATACTTTTTGCCAGAAAAGAAATTCCTTCCTTTGAGGAAGTAAAAAAGGGATTCCAAATCTGTAATCCCTTGGAACTGGGTTGGAGAATTGTGAGATTTCAGAGGCAAAGCAAAAGACCGGTTTCTTCCACGAATATGAATTAGTAAAAAAAGAGATCAGTTAGTTTTTGGGCAGAGTGAAGTTGGTTATTCTGTTAGAGAACTCCAAGCTGACCAAGTTGTTTTTTTAATGATTTCATTGAATTCATTTATTTCAAGAGCTGTGATGGTCGTTTCGAAAATCACCGTTACCAACTCGAGTACCGATATCACAATGTATTTAATTTATAAAAAGCAGAAGTAAATTTCTATAATTCTGATTTTTAAAAATAGATAATACACTATGTTTTTAATATTATATAAATTGTAAGAAGTCTAATACATGAATATAACAATAGTATCTTTAGATAGAACGCTATATGTAACGGATATTGATAAAAATTAAGGTTTTTAGAAAACTCCTTCAGAATTATGTTCTAAAAATCTTAGGAGTATGTTCTCATTAAATTCTTAAAACTCTCCAGATTTATGCATTGTACTTTTTTTAATCTTAATCATAGATATCACAATTGATATTACAATATACTTAAGTGATAAAAAAGCTGTAAAATTTCTATAATTCTGATTTTTAAAAATCGATAATACACTACACTTTCAATATTACATAAATTGTAAGAAGTCAGTTTTATATAAATGTAACAATAGTATCTTTAGATAGAACGTTATATGTAACGGGTGTTGATAAAAATTAAAAAGTTTTTAGAAAACTCATTCAAAATTCTCTTTTAAAAATTTTAGAAGTATATTCTCATTAAGTTATAAAAACTCTCCAGATTTATATATTATACCTTTTTTAATCTCAATATCAGGCAATCATTTATTTCTTGAGACCCTTCAAGTAGTAACTTCCACTTACTTAAATAGTTTCATTTTTGACATTTCTGAAATTTTCGCTTTTTTTAAATTAAAAAAAAAAGTCTCTTAAAATAGGTATTTTTGGTTATTATTGGGGGAAAACCGTGCATAAATACATGGACTAATGCATAAATAGTAATTTAATAAAACTGTTTTACAAAAGTGTAAATTTTTCATTTTTAATCGAATAAATTGGGTATCTTAAAAACGTCAAGAATGGTACTACAGTCTTCTTGCTCCGAGTTCTTTAATTTCAAATATCATACAAAGAATATAAAAAATGTTCCGAATCTGTTTGGGCTGTTTATTGTAAAAACGTTATTTAAACATGGCTACCTTAATTGATTCTGGATATTTACTTATTGCATAATTTTTTAATTATTTTTTCTTAATTCCAGATTTGGAACCTTACTGAAGGGATCAATGCCAGCAGTTATGACTATTTCATGGGTCTTCATTGTAGCTTTCCTTGTGCGAGAAAAAGTTTTAGATCGAGAATTGGAACTGGATATGGTAAGTAATGGATTATAAATATTTTTTAGTCATTGTAGTATTCCGGATTCAGTACACTTTGAATGTTAATAATTAGCTTGATACCATAGTTGTAAAAAGCTTTTAACGAGATAGATATTCGAGAAATTTTAAGACCTCTTAAATTATAAGCATTGATTTGATGAAATGTTTATTTTGAAATTGTTATGAAGAAACTTAATTTTTCTTGATGAAAAAAGGGTTTTGCAAAAAATAGTACATTCTACAACTTGAAAAAATCATAAACAATTTTTTTTTTCAAAATTTCAAAGACTATTTTTATCACTTTCCAACAAAGTTGAAAAGTGTTTATGCATTCGGTTTATCTGTCCACATGGCCATCTGTCCATCCTATCCGTCCATGCTCTAACTCCCATAAATATACTCAGATTTCCTTAACATTGCCAAATCTAGAGTCACCAAAGCATGCTTGGTATTATATATGAAGTATTTACAGCTAATGGTTCATTTACCGGGACACTCAAAATAATTCGATTACATTATGATATATGGGGAAAAGTCGTTTGGAGAATATTCTAATGACATTACGGTATCTCTAATGTATTTAAACTGATATAAATAACTGAATTTCACTGCAATTACGTTAAAACAGAGCATTCATAGCATTTTTTATTAATTCACAGGGACACTCAAAATAATTTATTTACAATAATGTCTTTGCGTAATAATTGCTGGAGAGTACGTTTTAAAATTCAGTATGCACTTTGAAATTTAATTAGTTTTTTGCATATTACTCTTTATACATAAATTCTATCCCTCGTATACAGATCTACGCAAAAGTATTTGCGTACCATTTTCCTTATTAGAGGAAATTGTTGAAGGGGAATTTTCAACTGAAATATGTGTATCGCTAAAATGAATTAAATTTTGGAATGCATGTTATTAATTGGTACAAGTCATAAACAGAGCTGCTAAAAATTTCGGATCATTTTCCAATTGTAAGTGGGGCCAGTTGAAATTCGGTTTTGTAATGTGTTATACTTTTCCATACGGTGGAATGAGACGTAATATTTTAATAGGTTCAGTTTTGTTACATTATTCTGACTATGTTGGAAAGTGCTTCATAAACTATGTTTGACGCAAGATTTTTTCTTTTTTGTTTATATTTGAAGAATATTTTCAATTTTCAGAAAATTTCTGTTTGCTATCTTGTTTATTCAATGAAAATGATTCGCCACATTAAAAAAAAAAAAAAAAAAAAAGAAAGAAAAAAAAAGAAAAAAGAAAAAAAGAAACTAACCGAAATTTATCTCTTCCACCAATTTTCTGACTTCTTGACCTAGGCTTTCATGAAAAAGATGATTCATCGATCAATTAATCGATTCTCAATTAGTCGACCGATGTATGACCCGCCGTTGGGGTCAAAATTTGTGAAAACCAAGGCAGGCAGTACTTTGAGATACAGTAGAACCCCTATAATTCGGATTAATTGGGACCGGACCCAATCCGGATTATCGAAAATCCGGATTATACGGAGAATTAGAAAAAAATGAAATAAAATAAAACATACTTACAGAAAATCACCTTTATGTTAAACTTATTGAATATATACAGTCAGTAAAAATGTTTACTTTGCTTAATTCATCTGAAAAGATTTCAGAAAAAGTTTTTTTTCATTCACAATACGACGAGGAAACAAGTTAATGTTATGGAAATTAGCCAATCGCTTCTCAAACTTGAAAAAAAATGACCAAACCGATCCGGATTAACGGGGACCGGATTTGCGGGGTTCTACTGTATTGCCATATCTCCATACGCAGCACAACTGTTATATACAAGATTTGTTTAGTATAAGTAACACCTCAAAGCAAAAAACAAATCATATCAAAAATGCCTAGCTTTGTCTAATTACTATTTCATTTTAATGATCTGAAAACAAATAAAAATTAATAAAATTATTATAAAAATTATTAGAAATATAACATAAAGAATTTTTCCAATGCGTTTTATTACACTGTGCATTCCTAAGTATGAAAAAAAGCTCACGAATTATTCCCTAACGCAAATCAAATAATGATTTTGGGCGATTTTTATAAACTGAAAAGAATGTGCATAATGCATTAATCTATGCTGTGCCGTTAGCTTTTGATTATGGCCTAAGTATAACAAATCAACATTTGGTAGTGGTTGATTACCCACTGTTATTAGCTAATTAACCTACAGAAGCTTATAATATTTTGATAAGTAATTTATAACTACTACTGCTACGAATCTCGAAGCAAACAATAAAAATCGTGCGTAAAAAATTCATTTGATACTATATGATAATTGATCATCTATTGGGGATTCATCAACGACTAGTGCAGTCATTGTGGAGGCTGTTTAAATAAAATTTACTTTTTTTCTCCATTCCTTAAGTGTAGGTCCTAAATATACTTCGTGATATTCCAATTCTTTGCAATACTTTTCTACTCGCTGAGAGCAGTCAGCTAGCGGTTTTCTATGCGAAGCTCTATGCTCGGTTTTTATGGCGTCTCGAAACAATGTCGAAAATGCATCTCGAAATCATGTTTTTCAAACTTTCCCCATAAATTATTTGACAAAATTCCTTCATTTTTAATTTTTTTTTTTTGGGGGGGGGGGGTAAAACTTACAGTTATTATTTTTTTTCTTTCTATAAACTCGTAAAATAAACAAAAAAAAAAAAAAAAAAAAAAAAAAAGGTAAATAATAATAAAAAAGTCTTTGTTTAAATGACTGTCATTTTGCCAAAAATTAACTTTTAAACTAAACGTTCATTGCGGTTCAGATGGTTATGATAAGAGAAAAATAATCGTCCGATCCGATTAGAAGTTCACGGTACTTATATGCAAGTACCACGCACGCGTGTATTATTACTTTTTTTTACACACAAAAATGTAAATATATAATTGAAATGTCAATAAATGTAATGCGAAAATTCCGAAGTTGACATTTCTCTTTATAATCAAATATTAAAAAATCACGGGAATCTTAGTCTAAAAATATAGACCTTGCTTTGTTTAAGGGGACAAGGGACCTTTGAAATCCTTTTTTTCATATTTTTAAAATTGCACTTTAAAAATTATTCAAAGGGTATATTATGTGCACTATAGCATATATTTATTACAAAAAATGTAAAAAAAATTTTTTTTTGAAAAAAATAGGGAAATTTTTGTAATATTTTTGATTTAACGGGGATTTTTCAAAATGTCCCATGCGCATTCCATATCAATAAAAATCTCCAATAATATTTATACAAGTTTGATTTACATATATAAATAAAATTGTGCATTGAATTTTATATATCTGAATATAAAGGTAAAAAAAAAAAAAAAAAAAAAAATTCTCAATTTTTCTGAAATTTTGAGAGTTTTTGAACCTATTTTTACAATTAACTACCTATAACTTTTACAATTATTTTTATTTTCAAAAACCCATGCACAGATTTGTGACATATGTTGTGATAAATAACTATAAAAATTTTCAAAGCATTCAGAGAAAAAATAATGCGCATGGAGCATTTTGAAAATTTTTCGTTAAATCTAAAATATTACAAAAATTTCCCAATTTTTTTCAAAAAAAAAAAAATTTACATTTTTTGTGATAAATATATGATATAATGCAATAATGTACCCTTAAATAATATTTAAAGTGCAATTTTAAAAATATAAAAAAAAATGATTTCAAAGGTCCCTTGTCCCCTTAACAAATCATAAATACAACGCATAACTCTCGATAACTTCAAAAATTTGCAACTCTGCAATTAGAAAACCGTAACCTATAAATTAAAAAAGTTATGTTACATTCAATGAGAAATAACAGACTGCAACATATTTGCAATCAGGATAGTGTTTTTAGAAGCAAGGTATACTAAATTAGATACACCACCCCTGAATGAGGCTTGCGCTGTTCCAGAGGAATATACAGTTTTGCTAACTGATTCTTTTGCATTTGTTTTTTGTTATTAATGCTCTTATTGATGAGTGCTATGTTTATAACTCCAAACGTGTATTTTAAATTCAATTTTTATGTACCTGAATGTTTTAAAAAAAAAATATTTTTTTTTTATTATTCTCTGACTATTTATTTTTGTAGTGATATTTTAGAATTCGGGATATAACATAATAATACAAATAAACAAAAATAACACATTTTTTTTAAATATTTCTAGAAGGTTATTTCAATTGCTTTACAATATTTTTTTCTCTTTTTTCTCGCAGACCTTACGAGTGATGGGCCTGAAGCAAAGTGCTGGTTGGTTGGCCTGGTTTTTGACAGGACTCTGTGTGCTTCTTGTATCTGTTGTTGGTATAGTTGCGGTTCTCAAATGGGGCGGAATCACGCCGCTTTCCAATCCCGTCATTTTATTGTTGTTCGTAGCAGATTTCGCAGTTCTGCTTATTGCATACTGGTAATTATTAAAATCAAATTTAAATCATATGAATAGCTTATATGGGTCATTCTCCAGAAAGTGTATCTGTTGAAGAAAAATGTTTTTCAATTTCAAAATTTTGCATTTGCCTTTTTTTAAACATTTACTTGCAAGAAATAGTCATGAACAGTGGTCCTACTTAATTTTACTTATTTTACTTATAAATAAAAAGGATATATATATATATATATATATATATATATATAAAACCTTATTCAGAGAATTGTGCTTTAAATATCACGGAAGTGAGGAATCTTTGATAAAATTAGCCTTAATGGATACGTATTTGAGGGAAAGAAATCTATTTTTAAGTATTACAATTTGCGTATGTTAAGCATATTAAAACAGGCAAACTTATATTTTTACGATATTTACCTACCTGAAATTCAAGTTCATGGAGATGAGAGTTCTCCATAACAATACTTGATTTTTAAAAATGAAATTTGTCTTCTTGTGTTTCTGAATTAAAATTTCAGAACTTTTTTATAGGTTAAGTTAACAAAATGAGTGACTTGCATCATGGGAAATAAAATGTAGTGGCAGTATTGCCATTTATCATTTAAAAATTGCATTTAATGTATGGATAACGGATATGAAAATTTTCTGTGTGATACAGATAATTCTGCTACTAAAACAAATTAAATCACAATATAAAAATTTTAAATATGCTTAAATGTATAATATGTGCGATATTTGTGGAAGAAATAATAAATAGGTAAATATATTTTTCAAACTAAACAAGTTATATAGAGCCATTAATAGACAAAACAAGTTTGTGACAAGCCACGGATGTGAAAATTCACATACTGTGCACCAAAAAACTAATAAATTAAAAAATATTCTGAAAAAATTGGGTATTGATTTAAATGGACATAATTTTATTTCAATTATAATATAAAATATAATAAAAAAATTATTCTTTAAAATTTTATTATAAAATGCACGTGACAAAAATGTTACACTTTTTGAAGAATGACCCATATAATTCACAGTTAATGTATGATGTATGCAACTGCTTCAACTATCTCCCTACCTCACAATAAACTTCTCAGAATTAAATTTTAAAGACATTTCAGTAATCCATAATGTATGTTAGTAATTACTTTTGATAGTGGCTTTGATACTTTTTACAACTCTGGCCATACAAATTAATTGGCCCTTTATTGGCTTAATTGGACTAATTTACAACTTAATTTTGCAACTCTGGCTCTTAGTTCCATTTTTGAATGAATAAATTGACATTTCTCGCCAAATGTTAAGCTAGTCAAGAAAACAAAACTGATAATAATATTGTTTGTTTATGTATATACTCGTATTAATTAAATTTGCAAATGATATTATATCACAGTATAGGTTTATATTTAAACAATTGCAATTTGCATCACTATAAATTAAATTAAATAGCTATAACATTAGATAGTTAAAACATTTTATCTAAACTTGATCTTTATTGTCATAAATTCCATTTAAAAGAATAAAAGCAAGTAAAATATTTTTACCTCTCTTTTATTATCTGGATATTATCTTTTATTATTTGACATAAATAGAATTTATATCCTGATCTATTATTTGATTTTTTTCTGGAATGATACATAAAAATTATCAAGCTTCTCTCACTACGATGGTCAGTTTCTCTGAATGAACCTTGAATCAAGCGAAATAAATCGGTGAATTTGACAATGAATTTTAAAACAATATGGACCTTTACTTTAAATGTCCTTCTCATTAATGAATACGATACAAACATCATTGCAGTATTGTATTTTATACAAAGATACAGTCTGTTAAGGATAGAATCTTTTAGCTGTTATAAAAAGATTTTTCAAAGAATTATTGAATGATGTGCGAGAAAACGATATGGAACGAGAATAAAAGTATCCTCGATAAATAAATAAATAATTAAAAAAAACTACACTGAAAGTTTTTTACAGCGACAGACATCGATCTCACTCATTCTATGCAAAAACAAATCGTTTCAAATTATGGGAAAGTGAACGAGATATTTGAAAAAAAAATACGTCATTGGTTTAATATTGGTTTCGAAAATTGTGAAAATTCCTTCATGTGACTACGTTAGATTCTTAAAGAGTGAATGTTGTGTTATAAAGCGCTAATGAACAATAAAATAATATTCTCTATTAATCTATCACTACTGTGTAGCAACTTTTTAAGTTCAAACGCAATGGCTTTTTTTGATAAAATTTCTGTTAAATTTTTAAATATTCATTGACAGTATTGGTATTTCAATCTAGTTCGGTGAATTATTCCGAAAGATAATTCAGTTAGTTCTAATCGTATTTTTGTGATATCTTTGCATTTTATTATATGTATTTTTTAATTTGTATTTAGCCATTATGCTTTGTTTCCATTGTTATAGCCACTTGATGAGTGCTTTCTTTTCTCGTGCCACTACTGCAGCTCTAATGTCGGTCCTTCTGTACGTTTTGTCTTTCTTCCCATTCCTTTTATTTGTCACGTGGGAGTTGGACTTCCTCTACTGGCAGAAACTTTTATCTGTAAGTATTTCTCTCAGCTGTATAGCAATATAAGTATCAATACTTAAGGTTTTTTTCAGTGAATATTTCAATTTCAAGAAATAAGGAGAAAATTTGCAAAATCTTTCGTCTGATCTTTCGATGTACATTGCTATTCCTTTTAACTAATGCTGAAAAACAATTTAACTCATACATTAAAATAATTAACTTTTCCTTATTTTTTTAATATTTTGTATTTTCCTTTTATAAATTATTGTCATGAATTTAAATTTGCTTTATAACACTACATTGAATGTTTTTGTTTCGTAAATTAGCAGTGTTTACCAATTAATTTATTTTGAAGAAATATAGAACACCAATTTATCAGGGATGTTCAAATGAAAAGGTACGAAACTTCGTAAAAACGAAACCTGTTGTAATTCAAAAATTCCATTTTCGGATTACGTAATCAGACATCGAGGGACGCGATTGGAATATCCGAAGTAGTTATTAATAAGCAGTGTACTTATCATATCACGAAGCAGTTTTTATGTGACATAAGCGACATAGCACGAAGCAGTTTTTAAGAAAATCTGTGGCTGATTGTCAGTATGCTTCTGTAAGTATTTCTGTACATTTACATCCAACTGTTTCGCAAATTTTCAGAAATCTTGAAATGTTGAAAAAAAAAGATAATCTTAATTTGTTTGATGATATTTTTCAGATTAATGAGGCAATTTTACAAGATTGTGGATTTGTTAATAGGTATAAGTGATATTTGAATACAGTTCTTCACGATTTTTTAAAAACTTACTTGGCTGATGTTCCAAAGGATTTAGAGAAGTGGGTGAACAGTGCTGGTGCTTATGTTAAATTCTAAACGAAACTCAATGGCAATAGGTTTGCTTTAGTTTCCATTCTTGAATTCATATTACATTCACATACCTATTGTTCAGGATGTAATTTAGAATAGACATGGACTTATTAGACACCTATAGACAATATTTTTATGTTTGTTGCACAAATATTCTTTATTATGAAAAAATAATATAATAATGTTCAAGGAGCCATTACAATAATTTAATATTGCGATTTATTTTTCTGCATTGAAAATTCGTAAAATCTTAATAAAAAGTATAATCAAACAAATATGTTTTAAATGCAAATAACACAGTTTTAATAAGATCTTTTGAAATAATCTATATTATTGATTTCTCATTTTTTTTTAATAGTGTGCCTTGGTATCAACGTCTTTCTGTTTCGGTTGCTTATACCTAAACCGGTATGAAGATCAAGGACAGGGCGTACAGTGGTCTAACATGTGGCATAGTCCAGTTACTGAAGATCGTATGAATTTTGGCACAACACTGGTGACAATGGCGCTGTGTTCATTAGGCTATTTTCTGCTATCTTGGTCCATTACAAGAGTATGGACAGGTAAAAACTTATCAATTTTCTGGCTATCATTTTATCTTATCTTAGAAAATAACACAGAAAAATTTCTTCATTTTTAGTTTATATTTCAGTGATTGTAAGTCTGCACTTATACGTCTATAGGATGTAGCAAAAAAAATTCTTTTTAGTTCTGCCCTCACGAACAAATGTTAGCACAAGTTTGTGCTTTCAGCTATAGCCATCTAATAACTTAAGCCAATATTTGTTTCAGTATTAACATCGACGGTTGCTTCTGGTAGTGTTTTTATTTGCACGTAATATGAGGTATTATCCAATTACATTGTCAGTAGGCCAATGAGTTAATGAATCTATGTGTAATTGCTAATAAAACTGGCCAGAATTCTCGCTGAGGTTTTGAACATGCTTCATAAAATTTATAAACTTGAGGATATGAGTCGTATGCAATATTTGAAACAACAAAAGAAGAATAAAAGCCCTTAAAACAACGATCTATCCGCTGTGTACGGCTATTGTCAAATAAGTCGTCATATTCAAGAAATATTTGCACATCTTTGCAGCGTCTATGCTATTTAAAACATTACGTACTGTGATTTATTCGTACACTGTCCCACCTACCAATGCTCATATGTGAGCACCCACCCTTGAAACGCACAATTTATATAGCGTCCAGATCTAGAAGATACAGTGCAGAAACTGGCTATTTCACTAATATCTTAGAAAGTGCTAAAAATTGAATCTTATAAATGTTTAACGATGCTGAATGATAATTGTCGATCGATTGTCAGTGACATGTACTAGCACTTCACTGGCCAAAACGCTTTAACATTTGAATACTTATATAATTTTTAGATTAGAACTATCCAGTGACATTGCAATCGGCATTTATCATTCAACATTATTCAACATTTATGGTATAAAATATTCCAAATTCGAAATTATTGTGGGAAATTTTTCAGGTACAAAGCAAATTTCACGTTGAATCTGTTTCTTTTTTACTTTCTTCCATCTTTACAAGAAGAAAAAATTGGAATCGTGAAAAATTCGACTTTGGAATTTCGATAGATTTACACGTTTTAGATCCTGAAATCAATTTGAGGGTTTTTTGAAAATGCCTGTCGTTAAGTTTGTCACTCTGCATGTGACAAAAGTACTTTAGACGCTCTATATCAAGAACTAATGCACAGAATTTCACTTGATTCAGTTAGACCTTAATATAAAATGAAGCTGATTAGTTTTTATTGTATATTACTCAACAAATGACGCTGATATAGTGCTTTATTCACAATTTCCACAATACCTCTATCTGAAAAACTAATGCACAGATTTTCATAAAACTTTAAATTCAGTTAGTCCTTAATATAATTTGGTTCTGACTACGTTTTGGGAAAAATCGGTCAACAGGTGGCGCTGCCTTGCTACATTAGACATAATTATCCAGAACTCCATAATTCTTTATGAACTCTAGATTCAGATAATTCTTGATATAGATTAGTGTTTTTTAAGTTTTTGGTGTAAATATCACTACAGGTGACGTTGCTAAGCTGCATTTTTTACGATTTTGCAATAGCTATATCTCAAGAACTAATGCATGGATTTTCATAAAAATTCAGATTCAGTTAGTACCTGACAAAAATTGATTCTGTTTGGTTTTTGGTGCGCATCACCCAAACAGGTGGCAGTATTACACAATTTTAAAGATTTTACAATAGCTGTATCACAGAAAGTAATGCACGGATTTTCATCAAACTTCAGAATCAGTTCGAAAATGATATAAGTTGTTCCTGACTAGATTTTAATGTAACCTACCTAACCACTGGCGCTGTTGCACTACATTTTTCAGGAAGTATTAACATGTATAAATAGAAAAAAGTTCTGGGATTGCCACATCTGATTATTTTATTCAGAATGTTATTTTAAATTACTAGACAAACAATTCATAAAAACACCACCAGATTAGCTTGTCGGTATTAATATGGTGAGGCCTCTTTACATATTTTCTTATCCATATCGAAAGTCACTGTAGATGCAAACAGAACATTGTTCTATAAATTGTTGGCCTGTAAAAGTGCAATCGTCTTAGGCGTTTTTAAATAATAAGACCCAACCAGTCGTCATGCTTCCGTGGTCATTTATGCGCCGCTGATTAGTTAGGTCTTATGATTTAATCTTTTATGATAGTAATCACATCTTTTTCGAATTAACCCGGAAACTTTTAAATAACTTTTCGGAAACTTTTTACCATATTGTTTAAAATTATCAGACGCTGGTTTATTTTGCTATAACTCTCGGTTAAGACAAAACTTAATCTTTTTTCCGCGAAATATCTAAAAAGCTGATATCTAAGTGAGCTATATAATAAGAGCTACGATCTCTCCGGTATTTGTTAAGATTTTAAATTATATCTGTTCAAAAAATTTTCATTAAAACGTTTTAGGGCCATTCCATGAAAAAAGGTAAATTGATAGTCATTTTAAAAAGTTTGTGTAAATAAATATGTTTGGTATTTTCTGAATGGCAACATGTCAAATTTTATGTTTTGGGTAAGAATTTAAAGTTTGTCTTTTGTGGATTGGCAACAACAGTTTAAAGATGGCGTGCATGTGCAAGCAAGTATGTTGAGTTTTATAATGCATTTTGAGTGAGTTTTTTTAAGAAAGAAAATCCAATGAAACTTTTGAAATCAACATTTTAGGTAAGTCTAATATTCATTCTTTTTATTTCACTAAACTTAAAAATCTAGGATAATTTCAAATAATTATTACAGCACACACAAAAAGCTTTGTTTCTGTGTCCCACACGTCACACAAAAGATGAATTTTTTAAATTAGGAGAAAAAAGGAACTCAGTTATTTTGTTTAATTGGCATTTCTAAAGCAGTTTAGTGTAGTACACTTATCCTATGCTAGTTAAAAATTTGTGCCAAATTTTTATTTGGAGAAAAATATAAAAATAAAATTGTCCTGCACGTGACACCGTATGAGCAAGACGATTATTTTTGTTTTCTGAATGCTTAATAGAGATTTATTATAGCATAGGTTTAACAGTTTAATGATTATTTTGTCCTAAGAACATATTCTATGTAACTTAAACGAAATTAAGATTTTTTTTAACATTTTTTATGATAGTTCCATTTTTTTCTTTTTTTATGTGATGCTAATATTTTTATTTCTATTTTTTTTTTTTTTTATAAATTTATTTTCATAAATTTTGAACACTTTGATGGTTATTTCTATTATAAGAACATACTGTTTTCTAGTAAGAATTGATCGACTTAATTTATAGGTTTTTTTCCTCTCTAATAAAAAGAGTCATGTGTTTAAGAACTTGTTATTATTCTGCAGAAAATAAATAATAAAACTGCTTATTTATATTCTGTTTTTCTAAGTTAAAATAGAATTAAAGTTCAATGTTTGTATGAAATTAAGTAAATTTAGACAAAAGCATTTATAATTGATAAAGTTTGTTATTTATTTAGCAGAAATGGAAAGATCTAAGTCTACTAGTGCTAGAAGAATGAAACAGATACGGGAGAAAATGGTGCTATGAATCCTCCAGGAGCAATTATATTAAACATCTCTTTAGAAACAGCAACTTCTTTTAAGATGGGTCAATGGGTAGTTGTAAAATATGATGGCATTAATTATCCTGGTGCAATTATTACAAGCACCAATCATGATAGTATTAAAGTGTCTGTCATAATAAAGAGTGGTAAATTCTACAAGTGGCCACAGTATCCAAATAAAATTCTATATTCATTTAAAGATGTGGTAAAGAAAATATCAACTTCCACTGTAACTAAAAATAGAGGTTGTTTCAAATTTATGGAAAACTTTTGAGTTTCTGTTTGTACATTCACTTTATTTTATGTATAAAAATGTCAATTTGAACATTTATTTTGTACAAAAAAATGTTTAAATAAATATTTTTGTATTGTAAAATGTATAATATGTATTTTCTTTTTTGTATTCCTTTATTTTCTGATTTTTGAAAAGGTTACTTGAATGATATTTGCAAATGTCCCACACGTGACAACCGTGTCCCGCACGTGACACTATACGTTATATATATTTTTTTAGCAGTTTAAAAATTTATTTTTCAAAAAATGATGTTTATTTCATGAACATTAGACATTTAGCTTCTAATATATATTTTTTCTTTTGAAATTGAAAAACTAGTAGAGCAGAAATATTAGCTGGATCATAGAGCAAATTACAAGTGGTTGACTTCAGATGTCCTGCACGTGACGCATGCAAATTAATTAATAACTAAATCATAAAACCCTTTAGGAAAAATCTGTCCCTGCCTGAGATATTGTTATACCAAATATAAGTTTACTAAAATGTGTTTATTCCTGTTTCTGAAGAATTTTAAGCCCTATAACACAATTTTGGTGAAGTTATGGTGTCTGATTGTCCCGCACGTGACAGTGGATTGGCCCTTTAAAATCATATAATAATATAAAAATTGCAAAGAAATTCCAGTAAAAAAATATAATTACTACAAAAAAGTAAGCGCAAAACAATATTAATTCAAATATCATTTTAAATTAAGAAAAATTGCATTATATTGATGATATTGGAATCCAAAGCAGTAATTGTTAAAATAAAAAAATTTCCAACTTTTGTTCAAAAACAGTCTAAGCTGACCTTTTTCCCAAATGATCCTAATAGGGGTAGCTTCACACATTGAATAAATATCAAATAAGCAAATATGAAGCATCGATATTACCTGATTTACAGCAAGGCTATCGGAGCACGGGGTTAACCCTTTATCTACCGACGGTACTTATAAGTACCATTAAAATTACTTATTATAAAATTCTTTTAATACGTCAATAAGTTGTAATACTATTAGGAATGAGTTACAAATGCATCACTCTATCTTGTTCCAAAAGCATTATTGGTTACAAAAAACAAAAATATTTTTAAAATTATGATTTGCTTTTGTATTTTTTCAGCTTTTTTAGCGCTGAAGGAGGGGAATGGGGATTTTTCAATTCGGAAATATTTCTATATTTATATTGTAAAAACATCATATTTGTACATTTTATAATTCTAATAAATTCTAAGAAAACAATATAAAATAAAAGATTTGAGTGGGGTTAAAAATATTGCACAAAATCCTTGTAAATTCAAATTTAATTAATCCTTCTAAATAATTCAATTCTTCTAAAATCCTTCAAACATTTATTAAATGATTATGTAAATCTTTTAAGTTAGTTTAAACAATTTACACAAAATGCTTTATAATGTAAAATTTTCATGAATTCATAATTCGGCAGAAAAAAGCGTTAAAGCTCTTCAAGTTCAAGGACCTCCAAATTCATCTGGAAGGTTTTTCATTTAATGTCCAAATCTGATATAGTTTTAACATCTAATGGAAGCTTTACATTTCATTCTATAGTGTTCACATTGTATTTTTATAACATCATGTATTTTGTCTGAAACATGCATTTTTAATTACTTTATTATAGTGAATATTTCCTTTTATCACGCTAAAAATGTATTAATTCTTATTTGATCTTGTTTCTGTTCTTATCAGACTCATTGGAGGGTGATGAGCGTAGCTCGCTTATATAGTCGCTAATATAGGTTCTTAATACTTTAAAAAATTGTAGTCTGATATTTTAGAAAATTAATTCATATTTGTTGCATGCTTTATCATTCCAGATACATAGAACTGCATAGGAAAAGATAATCAATAGCATACAGCTTATTATAAAAGCATATAGCATACAGCTTATGTCTACTTATCTAAATTTCCTGATTGTGAAAAAATTATTTAAAAAGAAATTAATGGTTATCAAATTTAATTTTTAATGGATATTTTAAAGTAATAATTAAAATCGATAGTGGGTATCTTAATAAGTATCTTTTTTAATATATATGTACATTTTTTAAAACTTATTCCCATTGTTAGTCTCAGTGAAAAGGGTACCGTAAGCGTTTGTGTCCAGTTCCTCCAAATTTGTAAATACGACCCTGTGCACCAACTTTCTAAAATAATACTTATTATTTGTTGAAAGTCGATGCTGAGGTTCAAATTTACAAAAGTGAAAAAAAAAATTTAATTTCTTAAATTAAACTTTTATTATTCTTAAAAATAATAAAAGTTTATGTAAAATGCAGAATATTACAAAGAAACTATTTTTCAAAAAAAAATTTTTTAATAAACTTTTGAATTATTTATATTTTTCTTTTGTATTTTAAATGTAATAAAGTGTATTACTGTTTAATACAATAAAGAAAACTATTTATTTTTTAGGCAGAAAAGAAAATCGACCATGGGCATGGTATTTTTTGTTTATGCCATATACTTTGCGAGAAAAGACTGTACCCACCGATGACGAAGATTATAAAATGAAAAGTATTGCGCGAGGTAAATTATATAATTTGTATTTTTAACAATTTTGCGGAGAAGATGCAATTCATTTCTCTGCAAATTAAACAGATTTGAATTATGTACTAAGACAAATCATAGTTACGTAATAATACAAATTAAATATATATTTGTACAAATGCAAATATGTAGTTAGCGAAAAACCTAAAGTGTTTTTTCTCTCTTTCATTATGTCTTATGCATGCTTTATTAAACTTTTCAGGACCATGGATACATATATTCAAATTCAAAAGGTACACAATTCCAATTTTATATGTTTATGTTAAAAAATGAATTTGTAAATGCGCCAAAACGTTTTGCGCATGTTGAGCGGAGCAGTTGAGAACAACCTTAACAAAAGTTTATTATCGCTATTAAAACTTTTACAGAACATATTATCTGTCTTACACATCTTGAGAACAATTAAATCTAGTTCCGGCCCGGTTCAACTATGTAGAAAAACAATGGCCTGATCTCAGTTCGGCACGTAATTGCTGAAAAAAATATTAAGTTAATTTACATATCTGTATTTATGTTCTCAAATTAGCATCGGCTCATGATGCATATTTATACTTATTCCCGTTAATGTCACATTCATTGAAAATAGCTGTATTTTATCGTTTTTGCTGAACTCTTTATATCGCGCCGTTAGGCCCACTAAATTTTTTTATCGGCACGGTCCGTTGAAAAAAGAGTTCTAATTCAGTAGGCCCTGCCCGTTTGAAAATTCGAACATATTCCGCCGGCCAGAGGGTCGTTCCAGGTGCGGGCTTCGGGCCCGTGCAGATCTATACGTGAAAGCAATCAAAATATAATTTGCATAATATGTTATAGAGCAACTTTTATGAAAATCTCAAAACCATAGCTTGAAAATTATAAAAATTATCGCCGTTAGAATAAGCTCAAAATTTGTTGTTCCCAAAAGAAAGCAAAACGATGATGGACCGTATACATATATCTATTGATTAGTGTCAATACAGCATCCATAATATTTCACGTACAGTCCCATACATGGACACAGCCCCTCATCTATTTTGCTTTCTTTTGCGATCAACGGACTTTGAGCTTATTCGATCGACGATAATTTTCCAAAAATTTTCAAGCTATGTTTTTGAGACTTCACAAAAGTTTCTCTATACATTTATCAAACACATTATGCAATTTGTATTTTGATTCCTTTCACCCATGCGCAGTGGAAAATTATTTAACAAACCTGATCATTATTCATACAGTTTTTATTATTTTTTAATTCTGATTACAAGGTATTCTGTACAATGTTGTGAGTCATATTTTTTAAAAAGAATATTTTATTATTAAGAATTCTGAAAATTATTTTTAAAAAAAAGTGGAAAATTTTGGGATTATTTCTTTGAAAACCTTAATTTCTCTACGACTATACACGCTATCTTCATAAAAAATGAACACAATTTATTATAATAAGCTTTTTAATCATAATCTACAGTTTGAATGCTTTTGCTACATTAGTTTTGACAGGGTCATCCAAAAAAGACTCATTATTTTTCAATTTGTTGACAGTCCCCTATGAGGCTTCGGGAAAAACTATTCGCGGAAATATATGACCTGTTCTATACTGTTTACACACCTGGAGTTTCAGGATAATTCCTCATGCTTTTTTTTTTTTTTTTTTTTTTTTTAGATATTTCACAAAGCGTCAAAAATCGTAAGTGGCCGATCACCTTTTGCCATATAACCTATCACATGTTGTCTTAGGAATTCTCATTTTTAATAAGCTCCTTGGAATTTTTTTAACGTTTCATTATTTTATTTTTTTACATTTTGTTATTATTATTACTTTTATTATTATTATTTGCAAATTGAATTTTTAAAAATTGGATGCCAGCTTTATAAGGAAAAAAGTGGGGATCACCTATTTCGTGCTTTACGTGCTAACCGAGAGAACATCTAAAAAAATGTTCGCAGTAACTGAAAATTGCATCGAAATGAAACCATACTTAAAAAGGAATAGCAGCACTTTTTAGCATCCGATGCTATTTCTTTCAGACAAGCTAAAAATGTCGTGTCATCAGCCCTGAATTTTCTAGTCAACCGATTTTGATAATTATTTTTTTAAATGAAAGCTATTTATTTGTAGTTGTGCCCATTTTAATTATTTTTTAATTTATTTCCATTTTTATATTTTATTTTTAATTTTAAAAGCTTTTTCATGACATTTCTTCAAAATGGTGGCAACACAGTTTAGCTTTTCTCTCGATAATAAAAATTTATTTTCTAAAATGATTGCGTATAATTATGCACTAATTGAGTTAAAAATATATATATTTACTGAGAAATAATATTAATAATGTAAATAAAATGACAGAAAATAATTTATGATAAAAATTAATGTCTAAATCAAAATAAGAGAAATTTCAAATGAGGAAAATTATGTCATTCAGCAACCAGATAAAAGGGAATTACAATATTATTATGGAGGCTTTTTTCATAAACAGTAACTTTTAAAGAACATTTGAAGAGAAAATGACGTCACTATTTAAAACATTGTATTTTTACTCATAACGATATTAGGTACTACTATGTTATCCCGTTGACCAATTTCGCCAAATTATACAAATCGCCACATTAATAGCCAAACTATACATATTGACATAATTTTTATTTTAAATAACAAAAAAATAAATAATTAGTAGAATATTAATAAAAATATTAATAAAAATTACTTAATGACATTTTAAACACATGAATTGTATTTAATGTCATTGAATGTGACATTCACGATCATCCATTATTGGCATTTAATCTTATAGTTTGGCGATAATTTTTTGGTCGATGGGATAACCTAGTAGTACCCGATATTATTTTTTTTTCTTTTTTTTTTTTTTTTAAATAAAGCTATTTTTCTGTGAGTGCATATAAAATAAAATTTCTAAATTTCGCCAGCACTCATATTACAATTTTAACTGTAGATGTGCGAATATATGAATGCAAAATTGTAACTGGCAAATTTGACATTTACTTTGTAAATATTTTTATTATATATTGATTCAATAATATAATTACTTTTGCTTTTTTTAAACCAAATCGATCGGGTCTTTTAAACATTTCATTCGTCGAATTCGACGGGATTCCATTCGTTTTATTATTAAATTGCATTTTCTTTTACTCAGAGTCTATAAAAAAGCGTTTAACCTAAAGAAAAAATCCGTTTTTGATGAATCTAGTCAATGAAGATGTAGCACGTCAAATTGTATCTCTTTATTATTCCGCAATTCCAATGTCTCAGAGAGAAATTGCTATTCAATTGGGTATTTCACGCCGTTCTGTTTGCTATTATATTGATAAACACAAGAAAAATGAAGTTAGTTCATTGCAATCTAAACGGGGTCGCCCTTCTAAAAAACTTCTATCGATTTTTTTTTTTTTTTTTTTTTTTTTTTCTAATCGGAGGCGAAACTGAATTCTGCAATGGTAGAATCTACATTCATCTTGTCTTTATTATTTTTTCGGGGGAGAAAATGATATTTTACTTACAACTATGTTTAATTTTTAGATAGCGGCAACACTGTTAATGGCAAACCTCCGACCAGAACTGTCGGCATCAGCATGAAAAACGTTCATGCATTGTATTCTCAACGTGGCTCTAAGGAATGGAAAGCATTATGTGGGCTCAATTTAGACTTTTATGAAGACCATATAACGGCATTGCTGGGACATAATGGAGCAGGAAAAACAACAACACTGTAAGTAAGAATTTAACAGCGTTCGTATTTTGAGCAATATATTGTTGCTGTTGGTTTCTCTTGAATATTGATATTTTTTTAGCTTCTATTTCAACTGAAAATATTTCCGGGAGCAAATAATTTCTGGTTATCTCTACAAGTATTAGGATTATAATACGATATTTTAAATGACGGGCAGTAATTGAACACTTACTAAGATTGAATATTCGTTAAATACATGTGAAATCCAGTATAAATGAAAGATTTTTTTTTTTCTGACTTAAATTTTTTTAAAGCATTATGTGGGCTTAGTTTAGATTTTTATGAAGATTATAAAACGGCACAATGATATACATGAGCAATGATATATGGGCACAATGAGACAGGAAAAACAACAAAACTGTAAGTAGGATTTTTAATATTTTGACCAATACATACGTACATTTTTGTTATTACAACTCATGAGTATTAATGTTTTTATTTATGACTGAAAATATATCTAAAAGCAACATTTTAAAAGAGCTCTATAGCAGAATAATAAAACAGAAATGTGTTTTTTTTCTAGAGGCACTTTAACATTTGATAAACATAAATGGATAATAAAGTATTTGAGTAGAAAATATATAAATTATTGGGCCATGTTTAACCACACTATATGTAGATTACTAAATGCTCATGCTGTTGCTAAAGTCGTAAACATTACATTTTAGATAGCTGCTTCTGCTGCAAATCTAAGCTGTGGGCTAAGTTAATCTTGAATGAAGATTCGGTTGTATTAAATAAGAGTGTTGTGACCCATCTTCTCCTCCCCACACCCGCGAAACTTTTCACCACGCGAGGGGTTTCTAGAGATCAGTCTTGGCGCCCTTATCGACCCAGGTTGGCACGGGAAACTCCATCTAGACGTCATAGACATCGCCTCGCTACGGGGTTGGGACGTACGGATTCCCACGCGCCCCGCACATTCCCACTGCCCTTTAACCGGAGAACCACATGAGGCCAAATGAGACCACCACCACCCTCTACCTTACTGCGTAGCCCTCGTGGTTCCTAAGCACAAGTGCGCCTTTCCCATGCAATGAGGACTAATGACAGAATAAAGATTGAAATTCCTCTTGCCCATGCTGGAGAACGAGGAAAACCCCTTCAAAAGAATCCGAAGCGACTCCCGGCTTCGAGATTAGTAGTGTGTATGCTATGTTTGAGAGTGTGCTAGGTCTTATCACAGAGCACTGAAAACTCCAGTAGCTCACAGACATGTAAGATCCGGATAGGACCGAGTTTTCACCCGAGATTTGATTCGCCACTTCATTAGCCTGTGAGCGTCCAGCCCTGTTCTTTGCGGGGCGGCTCCTGGAACCAAATCCGACATCCGACATCCTTTCAGGAGAAACAGTCGCGCCAAGTAACCATCACCACACTAACCTCCTGCCGCGGCCATCCTCTGGTCGAACGGGGGCACCTCCAGTCGCTAACCATCTAAGAATTGGCTCACCACTGCCCCCAGCAGCAGCGGGCACACGAGGTGAGTTTCCTCTTGAAAAGAACACACCGCGCATTGCCCAAGTCTTTCCTGACAGTAAGTCTGGGAGTTGCTGCATGCTGATCCCTCAAGTCTTGTCGGCACTAGAGAGTCCCTACGTCTTTATTTACAAGGCCCTCATTTTCCTCTCAGTCAAATATTGGTCGAGGTCCTAGCACTTTAGCTATCTTTTGGCCACTGTCACCATGCATTCCCGAAGTTCCATGGGTCACCTCTGAGATCAGACTATGGCTATCGTTATATGGCTTGCTACGAAAACCGGGAGTCTGAGCGCCAATATCTTAAAACATCAAACTTATACATAGGTGCCGTTACCCATGGCCACCAGACTCATAAATAAGCCACACTCGGATGTAGCGAATTGTCCCTAACCATTCCCCGTCGAGCATCCTTACTACGGGCGCTGACAGGCTTTCGGCCACTTTCCCCACTAAAGGGGTCGGATCGGAACCAGCCGGAGGAGAGGCCAATTGAACAGGTGATATATAGAATTCTTTAAAAATATCCAGGAGGTAAACAGTATGTACCACAATACCATCCACTGTAACCCTGGACAGTTGAGATACTGTTTTCATTTTGAGGGTAAACATAAGTGTTTACACTCAACCAGTGTTTTTTTTTTTTTTTTTTTTTTTTTTTTTTTGCTTTTTTTTTTTTTTTTTTTTTTTTTTTTTTTTTGCTTTTTTTCTATTATTATAAATTTGAAACCGCAGAGTGTATTAAAAAACAGTTAACAAGATGGTGTTGATAGTATAAAATCAGCCGATTGCTAGTAAATTTCAATTTATGGAAATTACTTTTAGGTATGTCAAAAGATGTTCACAAAACACGAAAGATTTCGCATAAACAAATAGCTAAAAAAAAAAAAAATAGGAGTACAAATTGCAAAAAAACTTTATTGAAAGAAACTCAAAATTTATTATATTGGGCTAAAAATTTGATCACCGATTTCTTTTTTGACTGTCAAAAATTCGTCGCAAAAGACAGACAAATTCTTAAAATATTGAAACATCGCTGGTAGAATTTTGAATAAAATATTAAAAAAAAGGGCAGTATTTGTTTGTTTGTATGTCGGCCAATTATCTACGCTATGGGATATAGGCCCTATGGGGTGGGATGCCCTCCGTGGGGGTCTTTCTAAGGGAACCTAACCCGTATTTACGCAAGGTTCGAAGAAAACCACGGAAAACTCCGAACGGTTAGGCTGATGGTCGCGATTGGGTTCGAACCCCGCACCTACCGTTTACCAGTTTGGAGGTCAGAACCTCGCGGCCACTGGCGGAGCAGGGTAGTATTTACTATGTTATGCTAAAAGATTAAAACCGTATAATTTTACTAATGCAGGAAAATTGTTGTGAAAGCAAAAAGAAAAATAAATAAATAAATAAATAAAAATTGATTTTTAGGTATATAACTTCAGGAGTACAGGTGCCAGACTGATGAGTGTTGTATTTCTCCGCGCAGCGGTCTTTTCAGAATATAGTACATAAACACAAACGTAGATAATAATACTTCTACATTTATTATTATAGCTAAATAATGAAATAAATTTAGTTATTATTATGTTTAAATGTATTGTAGCTTATTTCTACATTTATACGAATAACTATGAATAAATTTATCACTCAAATGATCAATGTTCTATATATTGCATTTTTCTTCAAGCCAAATACAAGATTAATATTTCAAACGTTCTTAATTATTGCAGGAAAGTTCTGACCGGCCGCATCATACCAACAGCAGGATCTGTCACAGTGAGCGGTTTCCTTTATCCGGAAAAGATTTCTGGAGCCAGAAAGCATATCGGATTTTGCCCACAGAACAACACCCTTTATGACAAGTAATATTACTATATACGTTAAATACATATATAAAGTATATACATTATATGTAGATGTCCTTTTATATTTATACTGGGACAAAAAACATCCTAACATCGATTTTCTTTCCTAGGTTAACTGTGAAGGAGCATTTGTATCTTTTTGCCCGGTTGAAAGGTCTTTTGTCACAAGAACAAGTTGAGGAAGATGTCAATAAGTAATATTTCACATTAAGATACCGAGATTTCAATAAAATAATTCAAATACTTAAATATTATAAATAATGACATCTCTAAAAATATTATGTAATCCCTGGGAAATAAATTTTCCAGAAATATACTTCTTTAGACTACACTCATGCCCGAAAATTAAGGGACAGGAACCGTACGCTTTCGATTTTAAAGTTTGTTGAAAATCTACTGAAATCCTTGACAAATAGTTTTTAAAATTCTATGATGTAAAAACATGTTTGACTTCATATTTTCGGTGAAGGTGTAGCCGCGAGAACAATTAGGGAGCTAATAATAAATTCATTAATGAAGCAATATTTACGATTACCCATGTAGCAGATAATTCTCAAAATAATCTATTTGTGCTACTAAATAACTATGTGGATTCAGTTCAACGCTTGTGTGTATTTGTGTAAGCTTAGCATGTAGTATATTCATTGAACTGTTAATATAATTTTTTCTGTTTGTTTGTTTATTTGATACAAAGTTCTCAACCAAATTTAACACTACATTTTGAAAACTTGTAAAAGAACAGTACAAATAGTATATTGCAATTAAAACATGAATATATTGAAAATTCTATGTGTTTTGGAGATCTGCATGAAATAATTTTTAACTGCGCGTGCGTGAAAGATTTCAAAATTTTTGTTTCATGATTTGGTAGTCAGCTATTTAGAGCAATTTATATAAAATTACAGTGAAATGCTGTAAAAATTCAGAAATATGTTAATGATACGGTGCGTCTGATTGACAAATTTTGATCATTTATTCTTTATCCAGCTACTTTTAGAAAACGACTCACTTTATCGACAAAATCCTTCCGAATTTTCGCAATACATGACTGAAGTTTTTATAGAAGTTGTCTTAAATATCTAACTACCAAATTATGAAATAAAACTTTTTTAATCATCTACATATGCACAGTAAAAAATTATTTCATACAAATGCTTATAACTCATCAGATATTCAATGTATTCATATTTTAATTGCAATATACAGTTTTGATTGTTCTTCGTAAAGTTTTCGGAAAGTGGTACTACGATGTTTACTCAAATGCTCATAAACGTTGAAAAGAACCCACATAGGCATTTGCAGACAGATAATTTTGACCCTTTTATGTTATCCAGGTAATTGAAAATATTATTTATTACTAAATTTATTGCTGGCTCTTTAATTGTCCTCGCCATTAAATATTTACTGAAGTAAAAGATGTTCTTTACATCCTCTAAAATCAAGAACAATTCGTCAAGAATTTCAATAGACATTTAACTAACCATTTAAAATCGAAAGCGTCCGGACAGAGAGCCTTAATTTTTGGACATCATTCTATATTCTGCAGCAACTTGTGATACTACTGTTTAAGACCTTTTTAAAAAATTTGTTGAAGCATTCTTTAATCCTTGTTATTAAACTTCAGCTTTTTGCTCACAGCTGTAGTAAGCAAACGTGCTTCTATCAAATCTAAATTAAGGTGTGTGATATTTAATTTTCAGATCTCCCAACCTCAAAATAAAATTAGTGGTTCGAACTTTTTTTCGTGAATTTCAGAAAATTTCCTTCATTTGATAAAAATGATCATGAAATTCAGGTTAACATGAATTTTCTTTTGCAGTTTCATGTTATAATATTTTAAATAAATTTTTTTCTTAAATAAAAATCATGCTTAAAGCATGTTTAATTTAAGCTGTTTTCCAAGAACAAAGAAGTAGAAGAAAGGTGAAAGCATATGCTACTTGTATATAGCAGTTTGAAATTAGATTTTCTGAGGTTTTAGATTTTGTTTTCTGAAACACTTTACTCATTTTGGGAATTCTGTCTGAAATGTACCCAAAGTCGCTATGGCCTGTGTTGCAATCAGGCCCTGGCTATGGCTACTATAGTAATCAGTCTCTGAAAGTTTACTAAATCTGGCTTTTAACTGTTAATCTGGCAATTATGAAAAATATGATTCAAATTTTAAACTATTTAAACTTGTTGGTTGCAGCAACAACTAAAAACAAATGAATTTCTTTTCTGTTTTTGAATTTCAATTAATTCAATTTAGCTACATAAAAATAGCAGTATTCCTGTTATTTTGTTTACAAATTCGATTGATAATTTGAATCTATAATAAAAACCACATAAGACAAATTCTTTTTCAAATATACTTTTTTAATAGCAAATGCTTCCTCTCTTCGTTACTGAGTATTAATTCAGTATTATTTATTATTACAGAACTATTTCTACTCCACTTTGACCTCAGAGTAAATGGTTCAGTCTATTTGGATTATTTCGATTCTTAGATATCGAAATATATCATTCTAAGATCGAAATTTTAATTTATGTTTAAATATCATTAATAATAAAAAGAATGATGCCCAGTTAAACTGATGGCATAGAGCTCACAGGCTATGCAGACTAATTGTATATTACAGCCTTATATAATAATGCCTTTCGAAAAAAATAAGGAAGGAAGTACACCCTCCTCCAATTTTCTTTCTATATACATATCATTGAAGCCCCAAAACTAATCAAGGATAAGCCTTATCATATAATAAACCTGTATCCAAAATTTGAAGCAAGTCGAATAATTCTGCATAAAAAAACATTTATGTAATTTAAGAAACGTTGTCCACCGTTCTCTCCTTTATAATTAATCATTAAAACTCAAAACTGTTCAGAAATTCCACTTATCAGAAAGAACCTACATCCAAAATTAAAGCAAATCGGATAACTCTGCATAAAACTCTATTTAGCTAACTTAAGGGGGAGGTAATCGCCCGTACCTCCCCTTTATAATTAATAAAAGAATGCCACAACAAATGAGCGAAGCTTCTTACTACTATGAACCTGTATCGAAAAATTGAAACAAATCGGTTAATTCTGCATGAAAAAACATTTACATAAATTATGAGGGGTAGTTTCCCCTATCCTCCCTTTATACTTATCCAGTGAATTCCAAAAACAAATCAGGGAAGCGCCATTTCAGAATAAACCTTTATGCAAAATTTAAAGCAAATCGATACATTTTGCGAGAAAAACCTAAATTAAGACGGGAGGTTTTACTCCTTCCCATTCCCCCTCTTTAAACTTATCCAATGAACACCCAATATCAATCACGAAAGCACCTCATTAGAATGATCCTACATCTAAGATTTGAACGAAATCTACTAATTCTGCAGGAAAAACCCATTTATATAAATTAAGAGGAGGGACAATAGTCCCCGTTCCCCTTCTTATACTTATCGAATGAAATCTCAAAACTAATCAGGAAGCGTTTTATCATAATAAGCCTAAATCCAAAATTTTATGTAAATTGGATATTTTTATCATGAGTTATCGCGTTACGTACGTACGTACGCTCGTACGCACGTATATACATACATACAGAACGGGCGGGCACATAAGCTCTCAGGCTTTGATAGCCTGTGAGCTAAAAAGGAAAAGAGTGAAGACACACAAATGAGCACCCAGGAAACGAAGAGGTTATATGTAGAGCCATAATCTGAGTATTTATTCTTTCTTCTGCGAACATTAATTTTCACTAAACAATATCTTCTAAAATTAATTTATCTTGATAAAAAAAAACTTTCAACGACTGTGTCATAACCATCAGCAAAATCCTACGTATCGAAATGTCAATTAATATTAAAAAAATAATCGATTTAAACCAGGTTCAGGAGACCTTCTGGAAGAGCATTTAACTCTTTATCAAAACATGTTTAGCTGGTTAACTGCCAAAATTGAACATAAACCGCTTAAGAATGATAAAAAGTATGATTACGCACTATGATTATATAAAAACATAAAAATGTTTTTGCATAAGTAGTATCTTCATTAATTTTGTTTAAAAATATATTTAATATGACTGTTTTCTGACTGAAGTAAATACCATTTAACCTTGTTTCTTCCTAAAAAACATAAGTCAGGAACAGTTTTTCTCTTTTACTATTCATAAATCGTAAAAATCATTCGATATTAACAAACGTCGAAGTTCAAAATGTATAATCTGCCCCAAAAAATCGATAAAAAATCACTTATATGTGTAGAATACAGTTTTTTTTTTTTCGGAAAGATGTCTGATTCTGTAGCTTATTTGAGTCTTGAAATAATCGACTTATTTATAAAATGTGTTTATTTAAGTTACTATTGTAGGTGCTACTATTATACATGGTGGTATTATACATGGCCTGACGAAATTAACCAACCAGGGTGGGCATCTTTGTTCGGAATGCATAAGCATAAAAATTAATATATTTATAGATATATGTTTCTACAACTTGTCATTTTCAAAAAAAAAAACCGGAAAAGTAGAAAGTGTAACGTCACATCAAATGCACCGAAAAAGGGTTATAATGAATCATGAATATCGATATTAGCATTATGATACTATGTATAATACTTTGATTCTATTTTCATAAATAACTGATTGAAATCCAAGATATGTTCAACAGTCCGCAAAGCAACTTCCTGGAAAGAATTTGAGGAGGTAGCATGAAATATTGTACTTGATCTTGATTTTTGGACCAGTAGCAGAAACAGTGCGGCACGTGGCGACAGTGGGCGTTGCATATTAATTTAAGCCTTGCAGATTAATACACTAACTTAAAAAGAAATGCTGGGCTTACAAAATAGCTGAAATTTATTTTAAGACTCTAGATTTATGATATTTGTTTTATTCTTAAATTATATTTTTTTATCGTTACAAAATTTACTTATTTTATGGGTTTCTGTTATTTCTTATGATAGTAAGCTTAGTCTAACATTGTTAGGCTACAGATAAATTTTTGTTTGCTGCAGACCGACGCAAAAATTCTGCTTTTGGGATTTTTGGTAATGTTCTGTTTGCAGTGATTGTACTTCTGCGAATTTTTTCAAAGGTCGAAATCTCCGCAAAATTTCTGGTGTGTTATCATTTTTTTGATAAGTTTCGTGTGTAAATCACAATCACAATCTAGTAAAGTTCATGATGCTTTGCGTGAAAAACGCATGAGACCAACATGAGATTCATTGTATGTTTTTATTTAACATTTTTGGTGTGCACGGCAGATGCATCACATGGTTGCTAAAATTTGCATACATATAGAAAATTTATTAAAAAATGACCCTTTGATAACCATTTTTTAAATTAACTTTTCCTACCTAATATCTTTCAGAACCTTTCATTTAGATGCATTTCAAATTTCTTTTTTTTTCTGATGAATAATTTCGAATAGACAGCCCTGAATAGTACATGAATTTTAATTATTTACACCCTGTATGTTGTACTCAAACGCTATTCTAAATGCATCGACATTAAGCATCCCATGAAATATCATTAAATATGTAATAGGTGTAATTCATGCCAATATTTTCAGTAAAACTTGTCTTATGCGCTCCAGAAATGACGCTAATACTCTTTTCGTATTCGCCTCAAAAACTAATGATAGCACAATATGGGGCTTTAGTCAGTATTTATTTTTACGAAGTGAGAATTTACACTTTGCACAGTTTTTTTCGTCTTGACAGAAATTTTTCTCATTGTCAAATATAAAAGCAGCAAGTCTTGATTACGTTGATTAATAATTATATTGTAATAATAATAATATCTATTCTACAACAAAAGGGTAAGAACTTATGTTATAAATAATTATTTTGCTTATAAGACGTTATTTTATTAATAAAACATTTAAAATATATTTAGAATGTTCATTTCTCAACTCATTTTCATTGAGCCATCTTCAAAATGTAAAATGAATGAATAAATGAACGAGTTTATATTGTGAAGATGGCTTAATGAAAATGAGTTAAAACACGTAATTTTTTAATATATTTTAAATGTTTTATTAATAAAGCTTATAAGCAAAATATTCATTTATAATATACGTTCTTATCTTTTCGTTGTAGAATATATATTATTATTATTACGATATAGAAATTCTTCTGTTGTATTGCTGATATACAATAAATTCTTTTTATAATAATTCATTCTTAAATCTTATGTAGCATGTTGGAAAGCCTTAATCTCGTTGAAAAACAAGACGAACCAAGCGATACACTTTCTGGTGGTCAACGAAGAAGATTATGCGTCGGTATTGCTTTCGTCGGTGGATCCAAAGTAGTCATCTTGGACGAACCTACCAGCAGTGTAGATCCCGTAGCACGCCGAGGCATTTGGGATCTCATCCTCAGTTACAAAAAAGGTTTGTGTACTAGTGTATCTCTTACCGAACATGCTTGATTGAACTGTAAAATCAAAAAAGTATTTAGAATCCATCAAAAGTTTAATTTCTAAGATCAGTTGACCTCGTTAAAATATTTATGTTATAAATTGACATTTGCTAAGACTTATTACATACTTTTTAGATGCTTTACTAAAATTTTTAACTTACTCTACTAACCGGAAACATTATTTTTAAATTACTCCATCTTATTGCGTATAAGGCCGAAACCTTAAAACAAAAAATATCTCCAATAGAAACGATTGTGTGATTACAATAAAGGAAACCTGAAAAACTAAAAGCGCGTTCAGTAGACCTAACTAAAGTGACCAATGTGACCGTTTACATGACATCACGGTAAGTGACCGGTTTCTAACCGGTTGATAAATTCATTGGACTCCATTGTCTTTGTTTATTAGTAGCGCCATCTGTATTACGTTGCTGTAATTATTCTTTTATTGTTGCCATAAATGTTCATGTAACCAATCACGTTACCCAACTATAACCAAGATTTTTTCTCAGTTAACTCCGTTCTTTACCAGTTACTTCGGTTACTTCCGTCGAACGACATTGGTTGTTTATCGATTATCAGCACTTAATGAATGCTTTGATAATTAACCGATCCTACTGGTACATAACCAGTGACATCGCTAAATGCCGTGCTAAGAATATACAAATTATAAAAATATGTGTAAAATAATTTTCTTCATTATTTTCTCAATTTTGATAGGTCTAAATGATAAAAGACGAACTTTACAAATGTTCAATATAAGAAAAAATACATATGAAACCATTACATATAAGCCTGATATCTTAAAATAATACTATCTCCAATAGCAACATTTTTGTAATTACAATAAAGGAAACTGAAGAACTAAAAATATACAAATTACAAAAATATATGTAAAATAATTTTCTTCATTATCTTCTTTTTTTGACAGGTCTGAAAGATAAAAGAAAAACTATAAATGCTTAAAATAAGATTATTGTAAAAATACTGGTTTCATTGAATGGTATTGTCTGAATTACTTTGGTTGTATCTATAAAAGTATTTATATGAAACCATTCTTAATTTAAAAACAATTGCTTCTCTTTGAGCCCCGTAAAAGCAGTAATCAATACTTTAAACATGATAAGTAAGTGAAATAAGGAACTTACCTTATTCTCTTTTGTCCGTTTGGCAAGCACAACGCACATTCCAATGTCACCAGCTCTTCTTTCGGTATCACTCTTCGATGCAGGCTATGAAACTCAAGGGGGAAAAAGAAGAGATGAAACACGGAGTGTTGTGTTGACGTCAAGAATTCAGACCGCTTATAATTAACTACTGTATTTTATAAAGTATATTAATACACACATTTACATTAAACATTAGTTAGCGTTAAGTTAAGAGGCGATTTAATTATTAATCTGAACATAAAAAATATAGAGCTTCGCGCTAACAACATGGTATCCGTTCTGATACAGACATTACACTGAATAAGACAAAAACAGAGAAGGAAGTAAAGAAAAAAAAGTAAAACAGCGAGCAGCTGTTTTCAGCAGGAATGTTTATTATTTCGTAAATAAGGAAAGTGTCTTTGACATGTGGCGTCACCTGCTGGTCTTCATGATGATGAAAATCGTACGAGATTTAATGTACTTTAACACCCCCACTTACGATTTTCAAAGTGCGGGGCTATCAGCTGCAATTGCGACCTCAGTTTTTCGAACTGAGGTTTGGGCAGAGGCTTCGTAAGCGCGTCTGCCACCATTTCCGTTGAAGCACAATATTCAAGAGTCATAGCCCTCTCAGTTTGAGGTCCCTGAGATGGTGAAATTTCACGGTGATATGTTTGGATCTCCCCTGATGTTTATCAGAGTCACTTAATTTGATGCATGGGATGTTGTCTTCATATATGGTGATGGGTGGTTTTTGATGTAAGTTTAGATCCTCGAGAACCTCAAGTATCCATTCGAGTTCTTGTGCGGCATTCGATGCGGAGATGAACTCTGCTTCGGTTGAAGACAGAGCCACGCAGCCTTGTTTTCTGGGGGTCCACGAAACAATGTTGTTCCCGAGTTTGAACACGTGTCCGCTGGTAGACTTTCTGTCCGTTTTGTCCCCCGCCCAGTCACTGTCAGAGTATCCTGTTAATATCGGGAGCTTACTGTTATCAATTTTGAATTTGAACTCTTTCGTGGTTTTAAGGTATCTTATTACCTTTTCCACCGCGAGCCAATCGGCTTCTCGTGGGTTTTCGTTCCTGCGCCCAAGTATGTTTACACATACTGAAATGTCGGGGCGAGTAATAGTTGATACATATAAGAGAGCCCCCACTGCTTTGCGGTAATTCGTATTGTCCTCAAGCAGGTTTAAATTTGAGTCGATATTGTAGTAGTCGGGACTCATTGGAGTGTATGTGGGCTTTGAGTTGCCCAAGTTGAATTTGTTAACTATTTCGTTTATCTTTGCTTCTTGATCTAGTAAGATACTGCCATTTTCTAAGTGGGTAAAGTTTATTCCTAGGTATTGTCGCACTTTTCCTAAGTTTTTTATTTCGATTGATTTACACAAATTTTCGCATAAGTTGTTAGTATTAGTTGCGCTTGCCGCTACTAAAATATCATCTACATAAACTATCACGTAGGAATCATTTGAGTTATCTTCTTTTTTGAAGAGGCATGGATCCGATTTGCATTGATCGAATTGGAGTTCCTTTAATATTTTCGTGATTTTAACGTTCCATGCTCTGGCAGCCTGTTTGAGCCCATATAGGGCTTTGTTTAGTTTGCACACTTTGTTTTCACTTCCTTTTTCGACGTACCCCTGGGGCTGGTACATAAGCACCTCTTCGTCGAGATCTCCATGCAGAAACGCCGTTTTTACATCGAAGTGTGTAACATCTAGATTTTTATATACAGCTGCGTTCAAAAATGATCTAATGGTAGTGTGGGCTACAACCGGGGCAAAGGTTTCATCGTAGTCACATCCGAACTTTTGTGTATACCCCTTCGCTACGAATCTAGCCTTGCAGCGCTCTACTTCTCCTTCAGCGTTACACTTTTTCTTAAATGTCCATTTACATTAGTGCTCGCGATGGGATACGTATAGCAGCTATACGTTTAAACGATATACGTATATCCGTATAATACGCTTTTCTGCTATACGGATACTTTAGAATATACGTTTAAACGTATCCGGATACGTATAACGCGTATCAACTAAACGTATATTTAAGAATACGTATATTTAATGTATACGTATATTCCATGTATCGTATCTAATTTAAATAGCAGACTTCATCAGTCGTATGTCACTGAATTGAGAATAATTTGGAAATCGGTGGTGTTACGACAGGAATCCGCATAGTACGTCTTATTATAAGAGATCAAGTAATAAAAAGCGTATACTTTATAAAAATTTTTGCAAAAAGTTCACAAAAAATCAGACTCCTGATTGGCCAATCTCGTTTCACTAACAGTGAAATATCTATTTGGATTCCGACCAAGAGTGTAGAATTCGTAAAAAAGACAGCATAGTAGCACCACCTGTTGAACGATTTACACACAAAACTAATCAGCACCAATTTCTATGTGTACTACCTGAAAATATAGGGGAGACTGGGGCACATGTGAACAAAGCTTTTTTCTCATAACTGGGTTAATTTCTATAAGCAAAACTACTCAATATAGTAAACAGTACTTTTTTACGCTTGGTAATTTTTTTAATTATTTTTATAGCTCTTCTTACATTTCTTAAAAGTTTTATGAATTCAAAAATAAGTTCATATGTGCTCCAACGAAGGGGCAGCTGTAAACACAAGGGCAACATGTGAACACAAGGAAAAATAATTATTTGACACTTTTTTTATTATCTTTTCCATATGTTACCATAATCATTAGTTGTACTATCTGTTAAATTCACCATAAAGAAAAAAATATATATATATTTATTTAGTTTCTGAGTGATATGTTTAAGCAAAATATTATAAAATAAAAAATAAATAGATTGTGTTTTTTTTTTTGGGGGGGGGGAATTAGATAATTGATAAAATATTGTTGCAATAAAATAAAAGCTTAAAGAAGTAAACTTGAGAAAATAATAGAAATTAAATTTTGCTTAGGGCTTTTTGTTTGAGAGAGATTTTAGGGAGGGAGCATTTGGATAATATTTGTCGGAAATCTACCGAAAGGCGAAAGATTTTCATTCCTATATTTGCCTTATTTGCCTATAAATTAAGGATAAAAAATTGTTTTCCGTTTATAAGCTTCCTCCAAATTTAATTTATTTTGCTTTTAAAAGAAAGGGGGGGGGGGGGGGGGTAGAAGTCAATAATTAAGATTTCACAGTAGTTTAAAAATTTTATTTTCTTAAAATATAATTTTATTTTCAAAGCACCAAATAACATAGCTGTTTAAGAAATAAAAGTAAACTAATACTACAAGTTTGCAACAAATGAAATAAAAAAATTTTCAAAGTTGTTAAACGTAATATTTTTTGCATTAACGATGCATAAAAAATAGTATTGAAAACCGTTAAATAAAATAATATATAACATTTATTGCATTTTAGAAAACTTTAAATTTATTTAAATTACAATTGAACATAATCGAGCTTGTTGCTTTTTATGTATTTGCTGACAGATATGTTTGTAAAAATTTTTATACAAAATCAAGTTTATAAGACAGAAATGTCTTCTATTTCAATAAAATTATAGATAATGGAGCTGGCATTATTTCATGAAGTTAACTAAAAGGAACAGAATAACTGAATGATCATTGGAGAATTTAATGCCGTGTTCAGATCTGCTCCAACTACACTCTTCATAAGTGCCCCACACTCCCACAAGAGTTAAAATGACAAATCTTTAACATTTTTCAATTTTAGCAAAAAAAAATTTCGTAAATATTTATTAGTAGCCACAATATATGTTAAAACGTTAATTTAAAAAAAAAATGAATAAATAAATAAAATTATTCTCCAACTAGCAAGTTGGAGATTTTACTTTTGAGTTCAGTTAATCAGTATTTTGGCTCCTGGGGACAAACAAAATGTCGAAGAGTTTCAAAATTTTTTTTCCAAATGTTTATAGGTGCTACTATCTTTGGTAATTTTTTGAAATAATAAAACATACAATAGCTTGTGAAAAATAGCAATGTTCTCATATGCCCCATTTTCAAGCGTGCCCCAGTCTCCCCCATATATGTTTTTTATTTCTGTGTATTAGGTTTTGAGATAGAGCGCCCACAAATCCCATGTCACACACAGACAGACAAAGTCACAAACTCACAGGCAGATATTTTGTAAAAACATGTTTTTCGGACTCTCTTACCCTTAAAACGTGTAAGCCCGTCGAAAGTTTTCCCCTATTAATTAAATACTTTCTTCTTGTAAAGATACAAGAAAATGTAAAAAAGTAAGTACTGCGCCGCAGATCTTCCAAAGAATAGTTTGATTCTACCACAACTAATGTAAGACATTTCATGATAAATAACTTAGTTTTTTGGGGGAAAAACCAAAATCTAAACTGAGGAACGTATTCAGATTTTTTTAAGTGCCTGCAAAACAAGTAGTAGTTAAGTAAACACATCGTAGTTCTTTGAACAAAGAAACGCGATGGGGATACTCTACCGGATATTTCTCAATGTCGTTAATCCGCAGAAAAACATTAAAAAAATCAAATTTCATACCTTGAACGAAAAACGTTTAAACGTTTATACATTTAACCGCTTGCATAAGATCCGTGTATACGATGTACCGTATATGCTCTTTTGTGCTATACATATAAACGCCGATGCCGTATTATACGTATAGTTAATCCGTATTTCGTATAATACGTATTATACGTATACTCGTATAAACGTATAATCGAGAGCACTAATTTACATCCAATTATGCGTTTTCCGGGGGTTGGTTTCACTAGTACCCATGTTTTATTTTGTTTTAATGATTTTATTTCTTCATCGGTTGCGGCTAACCACTTGTTTTTTATTTCGGGATCTCGTATGCTTTGCATTTCCTCCCAAATTTTGGGTTCTTCGATTTGGCAAGTATTTGCGCTAATTCCGAATCGTTCGGGGAGCACTCCCCTGTTTTCCCTTAGTGACCTTCGGGGTTGCGTATGTGTGTGTGGTTCATCGGTTTCCTCATTGTGTCCATTAAGGTTCAAATCGATTTTAATTTCTCCGGAAGGGTTTTCATTTTCTTGCGAACTTTGTTTCGTGCTATTTGCTTCATTTTCCAAGAATTTAACGGTTCTAGATATGATCACTCTGTTATCGCCAGTGTGAATTCTATACCCTTTGCTCCTGTTATCGTACCCTAAAAGGATTCCCTCTACGGCTTTCTCGTCAAATTTTGACTTTTTTATTTTCTCTACGTAGGCGTATGCTTTACATCCGAAAGTTCTTATGTGGGATAAATTTGGTTTTCTGTTGTTCCACAATTCGAACGGAGTTTTATTGTTATCGTTGGCTGTCGTTGGTAGACGGTTCGTCAGGTATGTAGCGGTGAGAATTGTTTCGCCCCAGAACCGCTTAGGCAAATTGGCGTCGGAGAGTATGGTCCGTGCCATTTCGACGAGCGTACGATTTTTACGTTCCGCCACGCCGTTTTGGGGTGAGCAGTACGGCACGCTAAGCTGGTGTTCTATACCGTTAGATGTTAGGTAATCTTCAAATTCGTCACCTAGGTACTCTCCCGCGTTATCTGTCCTGACTGCTTTAATTTGTTTCCCGAATTTATTTTTGACAAGTGCCGCATATTCCTTTAATTTGACTATCGCTTCTCCCTTGTGTGAGAGTAAGTAAGTCGTAGTGAATCTGCTATAGTCGTCGGTGAAAGTAATGAAGTACTTTTTTCCTGTAAAAGTTTCGGTGCTCATTGGCCCGCAAATATCGCTGTGGATTAGCGACAAAATTTCTTTTGACCTATTCGAAGCTTTTTTAGGGTAGGGTAGTGTCGTTAGCTTTCCCTCGATGCATTTTTCGCATGTTGTATTATGTTTACAATTGCTAAGATTTATACCTTCCGCGAGGTTTTGGTTCATTAGAGATTTGATTGATTCGAAATTTTTATGTCCGAGTCGTCTGTGCCAAGTGGTTATGCAATCTGGATCGTCACAGGGCGCCTGTGTCCGAATGGTGTATCCATATTCGTCCTTCGGTTCGATTTCGTACAAGTTATTATTTAATTCTGCCGTTAAAACTGTTTCATTATCTTTAATGAAACTGCTGTTGTTTTTCTCAAAGATAACCTTAAAATTATTTTCGGTAGCTTTCTTTACAGACAGAAGGTTACTCTGTAGTTCCGGGCAGTATAAAACGTCCCTCAATGTAACCTTATGAGGCGAATTGGTGTTTATCGTTATGTCCCCTACTCCGCGTGAATTCAATCTTTTCCCATCGGCTATCACTATACTTCCGTAATCTCCGGGTTTGAAATTTGTAAATTTTTCCTTTGCGAACCCAACATGACGCGTACATCCGGAATCTATGATGAATTTATTCATGTTAATTGTCTGCGCTTCGTTTATAAGCGGTATTTCATATTCTATAGTATTTTCGGAACCTGTGGTGGGAAGTGTGTCATCCGTTCTTTCTAGAGTGTCGGCTTTGCCTTTGAAACAAAAATTGGAAGCGTTCTTTGGGTTGCTTTGACCGTTCCTATTACTTGCGGAATTATTTCTGAAACCGTTCGCATTATTGTTATTAGGTTTGTTTCTGTTCCAATCATTTCTCTGAAAATTGTTTGTATTCTTGTTTTTTAGGTGAAAACATTCTGAAACATCTTGGTTAAGGCGTTTACAGTAACTACAAAATTTCTTGCTTTTATGGTTTTTGTTTACCGCTTTATACGCTGAGTCACGCGAGCTTGAGCTTGCTTCGCGATTTTCGCAACGATGTTTGTGTTAGTCTACTAATTTGTTTTTAACGAACTCTAAAGTCAGACTTTCCTCATCACGGGCTTCCAGCGTAGTCACGAGAGGATCATAAGAGTGTGGAAGCGAGCATAACAGTAGTGCACATATGTGCCAATCAGCTATATCTTCTCCGATAGCAGTGAGCTTATCTCTTAGTGACAGTATATTGTTTATGTGTCCGATCATATCGCCGCCCTCATTTAATTTTTGTGAGTGTAATTTGCGTAACAAAAATAGTTTGCTTGATAAATTAGCACGTTGGTGTACTTTCTTTAATGCGTCCCAGACGGCTTTCGCGGTTTTGAGGTGTTTTACATGTATTATTTGGGAATCGTCTATACACAGATTTATCAAAGCTCTAGCTTTTGCATCATTTTTAACCCATTGGGCAGTTTCTGGGGTTGGAGGTTCGGATGTGACCATGGTGAATAAATCCTCTCTTAGCAATAAATTTTCAACCTTAAAGGCCCAATTTCTATAATTCTGATCGGTTAATTTTTCGATTAGCGCGATTTCCTTTCCAGCAGCCATATTTGTAATTGCTATATTTTGTTGTTTTATCTAGATCAATTATTATTTTATGACTGTTTTGTTTATTTTATGATTTATCTTAATCACGAATCTAATTCAACTGTGATTCGTATTTTTCAGTTTATTTATTACGCTAAGTAAATAAGTAAATAAAATAAGATAATAAGATAATATGTTACACACTGTGATGCAGTTGGCAGTTGTTTTGCATTTTAATATTATATTGTTATTTTTATATAATATTTTCTTTTTTATGTGTGCATATAATGCGCTCATTCATTTATTTATTTTTATCTTCAAAATTTTGCTCAAGTGTTAATTGGGGCTATCGCATCATGCTCATAATCTCTTAATTTAAAAATAATTGCTTCTCTTTGAGCCCCGTAAAAGCAGTAATCAATACTTTAAACATGATAGGTAAGTGAAATAAGGAACTTACCTTATTCCCTTTTGTCCGTTTGGCAAGCACAACGCACATTCCAATGTCACCAGCTCTTCTTTCGGTATCACTCTTCGATGCAGGCTATGAAACTCAAGGGGGAAAAAGAAGAGATGAAACACGGAGTGTTGTGTTGACGTCAAGAATTCAGACCGCTTATAATTGACTACTGTATTTTATAAAGTATGTTAATACACACATTTACATTAAACATTATTTAGCGTTAAGTTAAGAGGCGATTTAATTATTAATCTGAACATAAAAAATATAGAGCTTCGCGCTAACAACATGTATCCGTTCTGATACAGACATTACACTGAATAAGACAAAAACAGAGAAGGAAGTAAAGAAAAAAAGTAAAACAGCGAGCAGCTGTTTCCAGCAGGAATGTTTATTATTTCGTAAATAAGGAAAGTGTCCTTGACATGTGGCGTCACCTGCTGGTCTTCATGATGATGAAAATCGTACGAGATTAAATGTACTTTAACAACCATTAGATATAAGATTAATATCTTAAAAACAACTATCTTCAATAGCAACATTTGTGTAACTACAGCATAAAGAAAATATGTAGCACTAAAAATATGAACATTTCAAAATTATTTGTAAAATAAATTTTTTTTCATTATCTTCTTGATTATGAAAGGTCTGAATAATAAAAAACGAACTTTAAAACTGGTTAATGTAGGGGGAAAATACAAATAGATTTTTTGAAGATTATGCTCATTTATATTTTATTACTTCAGTTATGATATAACTGGAAAAAATATCACATGAATTAAATCCTTTTTTCTTTTGAGTTAATAATTTTTGCGCAGAAAAATTTCAATTCATTTGATATCTTTATCAATCAGTGTGTTTGTATTAAAACAAAATAAGAAGCTGCATTAATGTATTCATCTTTCGATGTCGTTTCATCACCTACAATCTATTCTATTGAGCTATTTATATGACAAAGATAATATTGCTAATAAGGTTTTGAAAGGATTGTTTCGGCCGGCAGATGATCCAAGGAGCTCAATAAGTACAGCGTTTGCAATTTAAGCGGGAGGTCTTGAGTTCGACCCCCTGCCAGGACACTTTTTCATTTACATGGATAATTTTCAGTTCATATGCGGCTTTATATTGATAGCGTTAGTTTTGTTCGTTATAATTTTATTAACTTTATTGGAAGATTGTTTTAAAATACTATATATAAAAAGTATAACGATTCTATTACTTTTTTGACACTAAGGATAAATACTATGCCATAAGCGTGTATAAAAGTTTCATTTAAAATGTTACGTACATTTATAGAGGAAAAGGTTTAAATATGAGCACCATTTTTAATTTTTGACTTAAAATGACTTTTATTCTCAGTCACAGTAGCCTGATCAGTTCGTAGATAAATCGCATATCATTTTAGAGTCAAATTTTCTTTTTTTGGAGGCTTTTGTTCTTTCTACCTTTTCCCCTGGCCGGTATCTTACCCCGGGAAAACTCAAGGATGTCTTCTTGAGAACTTTTTTGATGGTATTCTAGTGATGGGATTGGGCCTTGTGGCCTTACGAATACTGGTTCTCTTAACGTGCATAATGTAGGTAATCGCCGTAAAAAATTATTCAAATAATTTATGTTTCAAAAATGGTCCCTATGCTTGCATCGAGAAATTGTGGCCATATTTACATCACCTCCAACTAAGAAAAATGGCCACTTTCATATGCAACTTAAGGGAATACGTGCTTATTAGTAGCTTAGGATTTCCGCTTTCTGAATATCGCGCTGAAATTATTTTAAACTAACCATAAAAACATGAAAAAAAACCGATTTCAAGCACCTGTAAAAAGTTTGCAGACCAGAACAAACACCAATTCGCACACTAACTCACACTGTGTGCATACTACTTAATCACTTGATCACCCATCCGAGGCACCAACCAAAATATGGCATAGGTGTGTTACCCCTTGGAGGAAAACAACCCCTGTCAGCACCAGACAAATCAAAACGAAGATAAAAGGCTCGAACTATGGGCCCTTAAAAAAATAAAATAGAATAAAAGAAAAAGATGTGCCCTAGCACGAAGTAATAATTATATGAAACTTAGAAAATCTAATAAACAATCCCTTTTTTTCCCCTTAATCTTTTCCCCCTTTTTTTCTCTCTCTCTCTTATTTCTTTTTCTCTTTTTTTTTTTTTTTTTTTTTTTTTTTTTTTTTTTTTTTTTTCAAGGCATTTTACATACACAAATTTGATGATCGTATATACAGAGAACAAGTTGTAAATTCAGATATGTTACAAAATACAATAATCTGGCAGCTAAATTAAATGAAAAAAAAATAATGATGCGTACAGTGCGAAAACAAACATGATATTACATATGCGAGCGAAAAGTAGTATGAATGTATATCAGGAATGCCACTAAGAAAACAGCAAAAAAGAGGAAATTATGCGTAAAGTAAAATTTACGACATTTTTCACAACATTTATGTGAGAATTTTGTAAATTATATTGTTTATAATAAACTAAAAGAATTAGAGCTTTTATTTTTGTTGTAAACTTTTAATTTATAAGAGTAAATAAAAATGATTTTTCTTTAGTTCGCAGCATTTTACATCAATTATGGTAACCCAGCAGCAGGTTCAGTGAAGAATTTAATATATCGCATCATTTTAAACCGATTCAAGTAACCCAGCAATAGATTCGATGATTATTCCACGAGTGAATAGCAAAATTTTGCAGGATATTTTTTTGAACGAAAATAGCTGTTTTATTTCATAATCGTTTGACGAAAATCACCGTTTTATTCCGCGATCGTTTGACGAAAATCGCCGTTTCACATTGCGGTCGTTTCACAAAAATCACAGTTTTACATCGCGATCGTTTGACGAAAATGGCCGTTTTATTTAGCGATCGTTTGTCGAAAATCGCCGTTTCACATCATGATCGTTTGACGAAAATCTTCGTTCCACATCGCGATCCTTTGACAAAAATCGCCGTTTCACATTGCGATCGTTTCACAAAAAGCACCGTTTCGTTTCGCGATCGTTTGACAAAAATTGCCGTTTTATTTCGCGATCGTGTGACGAAAATCGCCGTTTTACATCGTGGATTTTTTGACGAAAAATGCCGTTTCACATTGCGGTTCGTTTCACAAAAATCACCGTTTCGTTTCGCGATCGTTTGATGAAAATTGCTGCTTTATATCGTGGCCTTTTGATGAAAATATCCGTTATTTTTCGATCTTTTTAACGAAAATCGATGTTATAGTTCGCGATTGCTTGACGAAAAAGGCAGTTGTATTTCGCGATCTTTTAGCGAAAATCGCTGTTTTATTTCGCAATCGTTCGACGAAAATCGTTATTTTATTTCGTAATCGCTTAACGAAAATCGCGAATTCTTAAAAATTAAAAAAAGCGGAAATCCGCCTTTTGGCGGAAAAGTGGCATCCCTGGTATATATATATATAACTTTAAAAATAACTAAAGTGTCTACAATTAAATCTGAAAAATGTACAATCAAAGCTGAAAACTGTCCAAATAACTAAAAGAATGTCTGAAAAAGTTAAATAAATGTCCAAGTTTGTCAGGCTCTGTAGAAGGTAATAGTTAGGGGAAGTTTTATCCCATGCTATATATTAAAACTAGTTGGATGTGTCAATCCCGAAACTTTCTTCTATCTCATAAGTACATTTTAATAAAAAAAAAAAAAAAACGTGGTGACCCCAAAGTTACCCACTATCGAATTTCCTCGAACATTTGACCTAGCCTAATGAGATTCTGGTATCCGAAAAGCCAAATTTAATTAATATTCTGAGAAAAGGAGCTTAGTTGTGCCTCATCTTGGGTAATTTGTACTAAAACCTAATAAGCATCTATTGATATCAAGACCTAACAGAATCTGAAATTTGATGGAATTTCGTCCATTAGTTCTTGAGATATAATTATAAGAAAAAATTTGCAAAACGTAGCACAGCAACACCATATCTTGGACAATTTATGCCAAAATGTAAAAAAAAAAAGTCTAATTATGTTATGGTGTAAAATAATCTGAAGTTTGATGAAATTCTGTGCATTAGTTCGTGAGATATAGCTAGTTTTTTTTTTTTTTTTTTTTTTTTTTTTTTAAACGTGTAAATTATAGCACAGCAGCACGATCAGTTGAAGGATTTATAACAAAACATAATCATCGTGTAATTATGTTATACATCATTTTGTAACAAAATCTGAAGTTTTATGAAATTCTGTGCTTTGGTTGTTGAGATATAGCTATCGGAAAAATCGTGCAAAATGCAGCATAGCTGCACCACCTGTTGCAAGGTTAATACCAAAATGTAATCAGCGTCTAATTATGTTATATATTCTTGTGTAACAGAATCTAAAATTTGATGAAGTTCTCTGCATTACTTCTTGAGATATAGCAATCGCAAAAACCGTGCAAAATGTAGCATAGCAGCGCCACCTATAGGGCAGTTCACACCAAAACCTTATCAGCGGCTATGTATCTCAAGGTATCGCGGAATCTGAAGTTTGGTGAAATTCTGTGCATTAGTTTTTGAGATATAGCTATCATGAAAAACATGAAAAACGTGGCATAGCAGCGCCACCTGCTGGCCAATTTACACCAAAACTTAATCAGCGTCTATGTACATCAAGGGGTCACAGAATCTGAAGTTTGGTGAAATTCTGTGCATTAGTTCTTGAGATATAGCAATCTTGAAAATCATGAAAAACGTAGTATAGCAGCGCCACCTGCAGGCCAATTTTCACCAAAAACCAATAGGCACTAATTCATATCAAGGTCTAACTGAATATAAAATTTTATTAAATTTCGAGCATTAGTTCTTGAGATAGAGTGCCCACAAATTTTTTGTCACATACAGACAGACAGACTCACAGACAGACACACAGACTCACAGACAGACATTTTCTAAAAATAGTCAAAACGTGTTCAGGACCTTCTAAAACGTATAAATCCGTCGAAAACCGGAAGTCGAAAATTTTCATGAATCCAATACTTTCTTCTTCTAAAGATAGAAGAAAGTAATAATATCAGAGAAAAAACAGAAATAGTTCATGAAATTATACTCAAAAAGTGTATTTAATGAACGAATAGTTTCTGTTAAGTTCATTGTAAATGTCACACAAATTTCGGTAATTCGAACGAGACATTACTATATTTCTGATGTTGCATTCAAGAGAACGATTTTTAATGTAAGTAAAAGAAAATGACACAACTTGGCATCTATCAAAGAGAAAGTGACGAACATCTCCACGAATACCGCAGATATATTTATCATAACTCCGTCTACCAATTTTATATAAATGAGCTGGAAAAGCACCATGCGTCGAGATAAAATAAGCATAAACTTGGGAATAACATAAAAAATCCTTGTTGACTTGTTTAAAAATGCCATAGGTATCTCTACCCTTCGTACTGTTATTCCATTGATATTGCCAGTCCTGCATACATTTCTTCTTGAAGTGATATTTTAATTTACTGATTAGAATAGGTATGTCCACTATTTTGTCATATATATTTTCCTCTATTACGGATTTAGCCAAATAATCAGCACGCTCATTACCTTTAATCCCAACATGTGCCTTGACCCAGCCTAGATGTACCTTCTTATTTTGCAAAAGACGCAATTTTGTAAAAATGTCAAACAAAAGGTAATTGTCGGGAAACAGGCACTTAATCGATGAAACTGAAGAAAGACTATCCGTATAAATATAATAATGATTAAAGTTACTTTGTTGACCCCACTGCAAGGCTTCAGAAATTGCCACCAGCTCAGCTTGATATATAGAGTTTAAAATATTTAATTTAATTCTAAGCTCATAAATTATCTCATTTCTTTGAAACACAGTAAATGCCGCCCCCACACCTCCAGGCATCTTGGAGCCATCTGTAAATATAATTGGATGCTTATTAGCTGGTACTGAACGAATTATTGGATTGAAAGAATGGTTCCAACTGTTCTTGCTATTATCTCATATCACCAAGAAGCATCATCCACATCCTCGCCGACAGTCTTTAGCAACCGCATGTAGTTTTTTGTGAGGGGTGCCCATATTTACATCTGTGCCTGAGTTTATATCTTTTTCTCTAATAATTAGGACATATTATAATTCAATAGCTTGTCAAATATTCTAAATCAATAACTTTTCAAATATATTTCTCTTTTTTTGGTGATATGTACATGTTTTCTAGTAATAAAATGATCAAAAATGCATTTAGTGTTATGTATTTTTCAGAAAACTATTTATGTAAATTTCATTTGGTTAAATGATCAAAATAAAAGAAACATATTTTCAAGAAAGGGTCTATCATAAAGTAGTAATTTTCATTTTCATTATAGGTCGCACCATTCTTTTGACAACACACCATCTTGATGAAGCAGATATTCTCAGTGACAGAGTGGCTATTTTACATAAGGTGACATAATTTATAATCCTTATTTTCAATAAAGATGTAAATACAAGTGTTATTAAATAAAGAATGATGATAATTTCTTTTATCAGAATTATTTATTGCACGCAAATTTAATTTAATGTTTATTGTTAGATTAATGTGTAATGAATATGTTGTAATTCGTTTATTTCTTGTAGCACGTCAGTGGTAACTATGAAAGTACAGGTATTTTCAGTATCGTCAACGGGAATGAACGAAGCAAAACGTAATGAACAATTATGTTCTTGTCTGCTGAAATGATGATAGTCTGATGTTCTTGTCAGTTTTGAATTATTTCTACGTGAATATCCTATTGTCCGGGTATGAGAAGTCTCGGAATTCAAGATGCACAAACACATCTCATGTTCTTTTTCCTGCTACCAACGCATAAGTTGCACCCCATTATAGCTGCAAGATTTTTTCAACAGTTATCATATTTAACGATCTTTTCTGACGATTTCTTTCCTTATTTGATGGCCTTATCATTATACAGAGGCGATAATGTTAACCTTTGTAAACTTAGTTACATCAACTCTTTGTGTGATGATTGTCTTAAACATCTATATCTTAACCATCGTAAACATCATATTTCCTAAACATACCAAGGTATCATCTAACTGTACAACAGACAGGGAATAGGGATGTAAGTGCTGTATGACAAATCGCTGGTTTTCACAACTAAATTTTAATAATATTCTTCTCTTTATTAAATCTCAGAAATTATGTTATGAAATAAGTCAAAAGTTTTATTAAAATTTAGTGGAAGGAATCGGACACGAATCCCAGAGGAAAGAATAGATTCTCCACAAATCTCTTGTAGCATACTCTACAAATGACTTCATCTGGCGAAAGCGAAATTTCTAGTAGGCAAGAGGATACTAGTTCATTGCGTGTTACCCCCATCGTTCCCGTAAACGATACTGATAGTATCTGAACTTTAATGGATGCCACTGGCAAACTACTGGAAATAAAATACAGTAGAAGCCCGCTAATTCGGACCCCAATAATCCGGACCTCCGGATAATTCGGACCGGTTTGGTCATTTTTTTTTCAAATTTGAGAAGCGATTGGCTAGTTGCCATAACGTTAACTTGTTTCATCGTCGTATTCTGAACAATAAAAAAGCTCTTTCTGATATCTTTTCGGAAGAATTAAACAAAGTAAACATTATTACTGTCTGTAAATATTCAATAAGTTTAACATAAAGATGATTTTCTGTAAGTACGTTATATTTTATTTCATTTTTTTAACTCTCCTAATAAGCCGAATTTTCGATAATCCGGATCGGATCCGGTCCCAATTAATCCGAATTATCGGGGTTTTACTGTACTAAAACAATTACCACATATTCATTACATATTAAGCTAAGAATTGAGCATAAAAGTGTGCAATAAAGTATGCTAAAAGATTTATAATCATTGTTGACTGAATAGCCATAGTTGACTGAATAGACTGAATATTTAAAGCATGACTAAAATGTAAATTTCAGATTTATGATATTTTTCAATGATTTCAGTAGTACCATTTTCATTTATATTTGGAATGTTTTTTGGACACATTATTGAATATAGTATTCATTTGCTTTTGTTTTCAGGGTAGACTGCTATGCTGTGGATCTCCTCTGTATTTAAAATGTAGATTTGGCAGCGGTTACCGACTCAGTTTGTTTCCGGGCACAGACAAATCTGAGGATAAGGATTCCGGCCATGATACCGCGTCGACTAAGTCTGAAGAACAAAATAATGGTATGATCATTTTAAATAGTATTTGGATACAATCTATTCAAACTTTTTATGGGGTAATTTTTAGATAGTTGATCATTTGGATGAAAGTAAATAATGAATTAACAATGAAACATTCTGAGTAATAGATATTTATTGTTGTTGTGATTCCGTATCATTGGAGTGACATGCACTTGGGAAAATTCGCCTTAAAATGATTATCCTTTTTTTTTCATTTATACAGTGGATTGCGATGGTGTGATGGATTTCATCCAGACTTACATACCGGATGCTACTTTGCTAGAACATGATGATAGTCATTTGGTCGTGAGTCTTCCAGCAGAACCCCTATCTTCGAAACCGCTTTCACCGTTCTTTGGCCATTTAAAAAGTAGTCTTCATTCCTGGGGATTTCAAAGCTGCTCCTTGTCTAGTGCAACCTTGGACGAAGTATTTCTAACTTTAACTTAAATATACTGTTAGATGTTTAAAATATTTCAATTTTTGTAACAGTTACGTTTCCTAAAACACATTTTATTCACAAATTAATAATAGATTGTGTGAACGTTACATGGCCCAGAGTTGCGACTACGGAAATCAGTATTTTTTGTCACAAAATGTCTATTTGTCTCTGTACTAATTTGTAATTTAACTCAATAGCAAACAAATCGATTGATTTCTAAATCATTCTTCACTTCTTCATTCAATTCATTTATAGAGACTTTTAAAGTTGTAGAAATGATACGTAGCTCACACTGGTGACTATGGAAGTCAGAGTATTTTGTTACGTAGTTTCGATTTGTCTCTATAGTAATATATTATAAAATTAGAAATCACTGTATTGATGCTTTCTGTATATCAGATCAAAAGGTACTACTTAAGTTAACACTTGACACGAAGTATTACTTTGTTTAACCCTGAATTTACTGTGAACGGTTAATTATTTTAAACCTGCTAATTTTGAGATAAATATTTATTGAAAAAGCCTTCGTTACTTTGAAAAAAGTTTTCGTTTCTTTGTAAAACATTCTCATTCTTTTAAAAAACGTTTCGGTGCCTTTGGAAAACATTCTTGTTCATTTTAAAAGACATCGCTTTTCCTTTAGAAAATATTCTCGTTTCTTTTAGACAGAATTTGTTCCTTTGAAAAACGTTTTCCTTGTAACTAACACGTTCGCTGTCGCTCACGCGAAGATGTGATGATAGTTAATGCCGCACTGTTGAAATGGGTTTTTCGCAGAAGCCGATATCCTTTTTATAACAAAGAATCAGTGAAAGATTTTCCCCTGCCAGCGCATGACTGGCTATTGGACATCACCCCACATCACGTGCTGGCTCGTGAGTGGCCCCTTAAAGTAGGCGCCATATGACGCACTTGTGCGTGAGCGGCAGCGAACGTGTTAATCTAATGTGAAATTAATCGATTGGGCAATGAAATTCACGATTACAATAGCTGAAGTCTGAATATTTTGCTGCGTATTTTGCACAGGTTTTGTACTTGCATTAATAAATTGCATAGTTATTAATCAATTTATTAACTATATACATTTTATATATAATATGAAATCAAAAAACAAAAGCTCTGTTTTATTTTTCCCTATTTGTATATTAATATTAAAATTTTAAATTGATGATTAAAATAAATTGATTTATTGATTATTTTAAATTGATTTATTAAAATCCAAAATTTATTAGTTACAACGAATATTAATATTCAAATTTAAACATACTGATAAAATCAGAGTTATAAGTTACATCATAATTTTCTACTAATTTCGAGGATTTATTTTGTTAGTAACCCCTGAAAGGACTGTAATGCCTCCATGGCAATACATAATTTTAATCCCTAATTGCCATATTGGCACCCGATTTTTTTAAAGAAAATTTCCCTTTTCTTTTAATTCGCAAAAATACACTTTTACTTCTTTACAAATAAATTTTCTTATAAATGCTTGTGTCAATCAATTATTTCAACATTTTATTAATACAAGTACCTTGCCCTTGGAAGGGTTAACTCCTGGCATGTAGCTAACACCAAGATATTTCTTTTAATAAATTTCAAAATATTTCTGAAATATTTCAAACAAAAAGTAATTTCGATGTTTTTAGTGGGCAATCTGAAAAGTTTATGAAATCGAAATATAATAGTTATATTTTTAGTTTATTAATTATAAGCCATTCCATGAAAATTCGACAAAATGTCCTACATTTGACATATCTATATCTTTAACTTATAAAATGTTAGAATATAAACTTTACCGTAAAATAACAAGAAACCTTATATCTTCATATAAGGTTACTTGTTTTAATTTGAGGATACAGTAGCATTGTTTAAACGGAAGTAAAATGTATTAATTATAAAAAGAAGTTTTCTAATACGTCCATTAAAAACATTTCAAAAAATATATTTTAAAATATTTAATTGCTAAAACGGACGTCAAATACTAATAAAATACATCAAAAGATCTTAATAATTTGACATGTTTCGATTGAATTTACTCAATCATCATCAGAAAAAACAAAAATACAAATAAACACAAAGACGTAAAATGAAAGAAGTAAAATGTACAAGAGCTGACCCACATGTGACATGAAATGGCCCTTTAATAAATTTAAAAATCTCCACAATTTCAATACTAGATTTAAGTGATCTGTCCGTTTCAGGGCCATTGTATGAGCGCATTCAGAGACAGAAAAGTGAGTTACTCGGAAAATTGGGGAACAACGCCATACTGGTTTTTTGGTGTAAGGTTGAGTTAAAACGGCCCTGAACGCTTTCAGAAAAAGATACGGGTATTTTTTATTTACATTAATAAACATGGCGGCAGCTGGACTTTTGATAGTGCAAATAGGTTATTCCTCAGGTGAGAAGGTTGTAATATTTTCTCAACTATCATTCTCCTTAATTTTTATGTGTACAGGAACGAGATAGCACAAAAGAATTTTCAACACGAGAGAATTACAAACGGGAGCTTCACACAAAAAGTGTGTGCAATAAAGCTAGTGGGATTCGAACCCGCAACCACCTGCGATCGCAAACGATTAGCGGCGTAGATATTCTGATTAACAATCACAATTATGCTATCAAATGATAAATAAATCAGATTTTCCAACCACGGGATCACTTTACCCAATAAAATTTCATAAGTAATGTAGGTTACACAAAGTCTGGGTAATTTACGATTCTGAACTATATGGGGAACACGGAAAAAGTCACGTGGTGTCGCTCTCTAAACGCTTCGGATTCCCCATTGGTAACCCTGCGTAACCCAGGTTGCGGTCTGTGAACGCGCTCTATGAAAATCAGTTAAAATATCCCGTGACACTTACATACATATCGATATCTTTTAATTAATGAATTGTTAAAATATAAACTATACATTGAAAATAACAACAAAAAAATATTTTTGTATCAACATCGTTCTTTATTCGATGAAATAATAATGTTGTTAAAACAACATTCGTATGTACAAAAGCTGACCCACGCGTGCCATGAAATGGTTCTTATAAGGTGCATGTTTAAGGCATTCTGAATACAGCTGGATAATACAGCGTAAAATGTAATTACATGTATGTGTATAACAAAGTTTTTTTTTACAGGTATTTCTAACTTTGTGTCGTCTGGAAGATGCTAAAGCTGCTCACCATTCTTCAGAGAAATTTGCCGAAGTTACTTCTTTTAATTTGAAAAACAGCAATGATGTAACTTCTGTCTGTTCAAAATCAATTGAATGTCATAAAGAGCATTTAAATGGTAACACATTTAATATTAATGCATATTTAACAAATGAATTTCTCTTTTTGTAGTCTTTTTTATGTCACTTTTAACAATTATTTAGTGTCGGAGTGGATGTTAATAATTTTCTGACAAGTAAAATTCATTTGTCCAAGACAAAAAGTTAATTATAACTATAAGAAGATATTTTGCGTTCTGCTTATCTTCCACTGCCCATTTGGAAAGAAAAAGTGGAACAACGTATTTTTCAATGCAATTTATTTGTCTATACTGGCGCCTGCAAAATGTTTTGAAATATTGGTCACATTTTTGAAGTCCTTTAAACAATTTTGACGTGCATAAATTCCCTTCATTTGTTGTGTTTGACACATTTTGCTCAACTCGATATTTAGTTTCTATTTATGGCCATATAGGACATAAATGTGTATAATGCTTAATTTATCCTTACGCTACATTTAAGGTTCTAAGATTTTAATGAGAAAGCAAAGATGCATAGGCATATCGTATGAGATTGTCTAACGTATTGTAACTAAGATAATATGAATTCTAGAGTTCTGCTTGAAAAGTGTTTTAAGACGGTCCTGGATCTATCGTAGTAAGAGCGTTGATGTGGCTTACTAGTATTGTACAACTCTAACTAGTAACATGTTACATTAGAGACAATTTACAGCATTTTAAGTCGGGTCCAAACAACCATCTTTTTGATCAAAATAATTGCAAGTTAAGCTAAAGCGGTGGTGTTTGTTATTTACACGAGGGTTATAAATCAACGTAGTAGAGGTATACTCTCAGTGAAGATCTTTCTGTGGTAACCTGGCCAGTACTTATCAGCATTAGATAGGTTACAAAAAAGCATTGAAAAATCCAAACTATTAGGTTGACAACTGTTACATGGATTCCAATCGAATCTTACACGAGTGGATTTGCATCCGATATCGTAGCCAAAACTCTGCTTAAAATCAACCCAAATCCTACCAAAAAATTGTCAATTCCAAACCCGAAATATTGCAACCCAATTGAAAGAAAAGTTAATCCATATTTTGATAAAATTGTGAAAAAGTAGTCTATAATTATATTTCTAATATTTTTCCTTTCCCTTTTGTACAAAAATCGACGTGTACACAATTATTATTTTTTTTTTTTTTTGAGAAATCAGATCAATCCGAATTGGCTTGAAAGAACCAAATTTAACTGGAAACCTACCAAAACCCGAACCATTTATCTAACGACAGTACTTATAAATACCATTAAAATTACTTATTATAAAATTATTTTAATACGTCAATTAGTTGTTTAGATTGAGTTCCCAATACATTACTTTATTTTGTTCCAAAAGAATTATTGGTTACACAAAACAAATATATTTTTAAAAAATGCATTTTATATATATATATATATATATATATATATATATGTGTGTGTGTGTGTGTGTGTGTGTGTGTGTGTGTGTGTTTTCAGCTTTCTTGGCGCTGAGGGAGGGAGTGGGGATTTTTCAATTCGGAAATATTTCTATATTTATACTGTAAGAACATCATATTTGTACATTTTATAATTCTGCAAAATACCAAGAAAACAACTTAAAATAAAAGATTTGAGTGGGGGTTATATATATTGCACAAAATCCCTGTAAATTCAAATTTAATTAATCCTTCTAAATTCTTCTAAAACCCTTCAGAAATTTATTAAAGGATAATGTAAATCTTTTAATTTAGTTTACGTAAAATGCTTTAGAATGTAAAATTTTCATGAACTCATAATTCGGTAGATAAAGGGTTAAAATCAACTAGACCCGTAATGAAAAAATAGCAAACCACGAGTCATTTCAATCCTGGGATAAAATTCTTTTATCCGACCCGATGCAGGGCTCTATTTCGAACATAACATTTCATTTCTAACAGTTTTGAGAGCAAAACCTTTTAGCCGCTGATGGAGCCATTATGGTAAAGAAAGGTTTAGTAAAGATTAATTCATTGGCGATACCTTTTTATTATCGTTTTACTATAACAGATTTTCGATAAATTTCAGATTAGATTTTCATTTTCTATCAAATTGATTCCTTTTTTTATTTTGAGAAGTACTTTTTAAAAACATATCGATAAAATATTTTTGAAAAAAGAAAAAGGAACTTTTTTGGTAATATTAGATTTTTAATGCTTTGCATTTTTCAATCAATATAGCTAATAATAAAATAGTAAAATACATGGTTTCATGTCTTTCATAATCATTTTTGTTGAGGATTTTTTTTATTTTTAATAGTAGGTTAATATTGTCTTATAGGTGGAGGAGTCCAGGCATATTTATTTTTCAACTTTTGAATAGTTAGTCAAATATACAAAACTAAGTATTGCATTGCATTCCATTAACCGAAGACAAGGTGGAAGACATGTAGCAATAAATAAACCGTGATATCCAACCTCCATGAGTGCATCATGATTTTCATTAAATGTGACCACACTTTACCAAGCAAATTAATTTATAAATTTACATATTGAGGCATAAATTATTTGAGCGTCAAATGGATTAACTAATTAAAAAAATTGCAGTTTAAAATTTGTTTGTTATGAAATTTTACATTTTCTTCCAGCATTAGCCGTTGATATCCAAACTAAAGACAGTCTTGTTGGAACTCAGAGTACTTCTTTCATCGGGCTTCGTTTGAAATTCAACCAGATGAAATCGCTTATAAAGAAACGATACTGGCATACGAAACGCAACTGGAAGACTCTCACTTCCAGCATCATCATGCCATGCATATTCATAGTTTTTGCAATGGGATTAGCCGTTGGAAGGCCTCAGAAAAGTCCGGATCCTTCAATAGAACTCCAACCATCACTTTACGCAACGCCAGAGCAAAAGACGGTATCATTCTTTGCGTAAGTAAAAATTAAAAACACAAATTCTTCCTATACTTTTTTCATTGAAGTCGAGTTTTTTAATACAGAAAGGCGCAAAAGTTTATGCACAAACTAAATGTTTTTATAAAATAAAAAATATACACTGGAATGTTATGAAATTTTTATTATATCTAAAAAATTATAATCTAAATTCACTTTTCGAATTCGGAAACAATTTTTTGAAAGGAAAATAATATTATAAAAAAAAAAAATCAAAATTGTAATGTCGCAAAAGTTTATGTAGAAAAACGGTATACTCACATTAAACAAAGCACAAAATTCCTTTAGCAGTCTATGGTGTTTGACTTGCACCTAATGAGATCGGATATCAATTTTCCATTGATAATACGAGAGTATGGAAGGCTTCGAAAACGAGTCTATCATTCGTCCTCGATCGCTCATTTGAGCGTTTGTACTTATTAATTCTACTTTCCATTCTTATAAACATCATGTGAGATGATTCTTTAGATGTTCTCTATAAGATTGTGATCTGGGCTGAGGGCTGGTCAATTCCTCACACTGATATTCTGAGATATAAACCATTCTTTTGTGTAACGGAAAGTGTGTATCGATGTGTTGTCTTTCTGAGCCCAGTAGAAATCATTTAGGAGTTCAGCAAATGATAGCAAATGCTCACTCAGTTTCCTGATACGAATTTTTTCTGCCATTTAGGAAGTAAGGCGACATTTGTCTTTTGTAACAAAAAGCGCCCCATCTTATGAATGAAACACCACGTTGCTGCCTCCTGAATGTGCTCTTCGGATCTTTTTTCAAGGTCTGAAAATAGAATGAAAAGCCATCTGGAACTCCTAATTGCATTTTTTTAATTAAAAAACTAGCACTAAACCTTTAGTCACAATAATGTATGTGCTGTTTCGCCCACTGAAATCCTGCTTGCTTGCGATACTCATTTAGAAAGAGCTTAGTTTTGTTTTTTGATGAATCCGGATTTTATTATTCGTTTGCGAATCATGTCACGTGATATTTTTCATCCACGTTGCTTTTTTCTCTGATTAAAACAAAAATTGCGATTGCGATTACAGCCATTTTTTTAATTCTCTTGTCTTCACGAAATGTGGTTTTTGTTAGCCTTCCTGAGCAATATGCATTTTGCAATTGTTTTCCACGTCGCAAAACACTATAAGTACCACGTTTACGTTGATTTAAAATAATTGAAATTTGCAAAACCGATTTACCTTCAGCTTTCAGTTTTCAAACTTCCACAACTTCTTCGGGCGAAAACTGCAGAGATTTCAGCATGTTGATAACTCGTACAGCGATCGCTACACTTTATACTCTAGAAATAAAGTCTCTTAGATCTTTCACCAATCACATCTGAAGAGATATTTGCATAAAATATCGTTTGTGCATAAACTTTTGCGACATCACAAAAAACTTTTTTTTTCAATTTTTGATTTTCGTAGCAATGAATTTTTTCCAAACTTGAGATAGATATTTATGATCATAATATTCCCTTACAGCGGATATTTGAAAGCATTCCGTTGTACAGTTTTATTTTTATTAAAATATTCGTGCTATGCTTCAACATTTTTGCTGCATTCTATCCAGTTCAGATATAGTGAGAACTTGATTCAAAAGGTTAATAAAGCTTTTCATCTTAAAAGATTTCCAAGAAATACAGATTGTTGACCCATTGTTGGCAGTTTGTGGTAGCCATTATTTGTTAAACTAAACGTGGCCACAAATTTTGTGACATGCAGATGCACATACTCGTAATACTAGTAATAAAAAATAATTTTAAAAGTTTCATTTTTATGATTGATTGACTTAATTTTACACAAAATACATTTTTAATAAAACCATTAAATTTTGCATTATTAACCATTTGAAAAATAGTTGTTGTTTTCGGGAGAATGGACCCGATGATGTTACCACTTTTGAATGATGTTACCACTTTTGAATGATGTTACCACTTTTGAATTTAAATTAAATTCTTTATTTTTAGAAGAATTTTTATTTGAATTTAAATTAAATTCTTTACTTTTAGAAGAATTTTTATTTGAATAGTAAATTAAAATGGTTAAAATCATTGTAATAAAGGAGAAAACTAACAAATTTAAAAATGGGTAGACGGAAATTAACAGATACGGAAAAAGCCGAAGCCAAAGAAATGAATGAACGTGAATATCGCATTCAATGATATTAAACACAGTCAACATGTATAAGTTGCTTATTAGTTTGGCGATTCGTATCATTTGGCGAAATTGGTCGACGGGATAACTGAGTAATACTGTATTTGGTTTGGCGCAAAAACGTCTTTCAATGCAGAAAATGATAAAATCAAAAGATTATTGAGCCGCTGAAAACCAATTACGTGTTGAAAGGCGATCACGAAAAAGGAAGCAATTTAATGCCGAACCGATTAATTGTAAAACATCATGTCGCCAGGGCGACCAATCCACTAGCCATGGCGTTTTACTATCGGTCGGTTCTAACCAGGAAAATTTGAGTGCCAATAGTGATTCTAACAAGCCGGAAAATGTTATAGCTATTATTCTTGATTTTCCACCACCTAAAAAGAAAACTAAAAAGCAATCGGCTTGGGAAAAACTGGGAAAAAACTTTTTTGATTCGATGTCTGATGGACCCATTCACAGATGCATGTGCTGCGATCGATTTTGGTTTAAAACCTCCATCACCAAAATTCTGCTCTGTAAAATCAAACAATATATGCCAAAGTCTTACAAGTATAACAGTATATGCCAAAGCTGTATTTTAATAATGATTACTTTTGCACCAACAATGTTAAATAGTTTGAAATGTTTCTTTCGTCGCCAACTTTTATGCTTGGCGACAATAGAGTGATATAACTTAAACGAACCGTACCTTCAAATTGCAGCATGTATAAAGTCATTTATAGCAGTGGCACGGATAATACACAATAAAACAACTGGTATTTAGCTTAAAATGATAGATGAATGTATCGAGTGAAACATTTTTCAAATGGTTGGGGTAATTTCTTAAATTACAATTTTTATATTTACTGTTTTGTTACTTATTAAGTTTAATATTTATGACTGTTTATTCATTTTTTCCTTTTTTATTTAATTCAAGTTTATTTACTATTATTTTATATTTTAATTCTTTAAATTAGTTTTTATTTTTATTTGTTATGAGCTTTACTTTTTTATATATTTATTTTGCTTTGTTTTTTAGTTCTTATGCATTTGGTTTGTCTGGCCATTCGTCCATGCTCCAACTCTCGTAAATATGCTCAGATTTTCATGCAATTCGTAAAGCTTATTCAGGGTCACCAAAACATGTTTGGTTATATGAAGTATATACGATTAATGGTTCATTTACTTGGACACCCAAAAGAATTCTGTTACATTATGGTACATAGGGAAAAATCGTTTTGGAGCGCATTTTAATGACATTGTGTTATTTCAAATGTATAGAAACTGATATAAATCACTGGATTTCACTATGATCATGTTAAAAAAGAACATTTGTAGCATTTTTTATTAATTTACAGGGACGCACAAAAGAAATCGGTTAGGGAAGACTGAGGCACGTTGGCCCAGTTTTTTTTATGTTATTTTTTTTCAATACCTAAATTTTGTTTCTTTTCAGATCTAGTATTTTTTTACAATACCTAGCACATTTAACTAGTGTTTACTTTTAGTTAATATGAAATTTTAAGAACTTTATGGATTTAACTATGATGTGATGTCATGTGGGCCAACTTACCCCGTGCACAGGGTAGGTTGGCCCATTGAGTGGGCCACGTTAGCCTGCAATCCTCTTTTTTATGTTTATTTAGAAGTTAAAGAAAATTCATAATAGTGAATAGGAACTTTAATGCATGTATATAAGAAAAATTATTTGCAAATTAAGTTTACAAATCAGAGGGATCATTGCAGTGAATGCATTCAAAATATAATCCATTAACCTCTTTTCGAAAACATTTCACATGAGCCCAATGTTTGCAACTGACGCACTGGATCCATTCTTCCCCAGGCAAACTTTGATTAAACTCCTTCAGACAACGTAGGCAGATAGTGTCTTCGTCTTCCTCATCGTCGTTTTCTTTAATAGATTTCTTTTTCCTTTTTTGACGGTTCAGACCACTACATCCAGGTTATAAGGGATCAAAAGGAAACAAAATCTTTTTCACAGATTGCATTCCTTTGCGTTTTTTTGGTCTAATTTCTTCTTTTAATATCATTTTTAATTTTGGCACTATTTCTTTCTTCTGTTGCCTTTTGTTGTTGTTCAAGAACTAATTTGACAGGGATGTCTGTGAGGACTGCAGAAGTTCTCTTCATTCTATTCAAAGCATTTTTCTTCCTTGCCTTTTAGAATGGTCTAATGTTCTCAGGCGTTAGAGTTGTCATGCATGGAGCAGAAGAAGATGCGGTAGGCACATCTATAGAAATAGGCCTACCCATAATTACCTGGGTTTCATTAGAAGCTTAACTAATTGCTTTGTCGTGCGTGCTTGAAGGCTCTGGTCTATCACTGACATACGAAGGCATGAAATCAGAGTGAGTAAAAACATTCCTATTGAAAGGGCATATTCCAGTTATCTGAAAACCTGATGTTAGGGATGGGACGAATAGTGATTTGGCCGAATAGCCGAATACCGAATATTCGGCCAAATTTTAGGCCGAATACCGAATATTCGGCTGGCCGAATAGTAAAAAAAATTTCCAATAAAGAAAATAAATTTTGATTATATATAATTTAAAAAATAGGAGCTCATTAATAATTATTACTCTTAAATGTATTTTTAAATTTAAAAAACTTATTTTAACACAAAAAAATTATGAAATTGCATTATATCCTTTATTCTAATGTACATCAAATTGATTTTCAGTAAGTCAAGATGGGAAAATATTTCCATTAAAATATGAAGAATGTACTTCACTTTTACTATCAATTGTTACTTCTTACATCCAAAATCAATATTTTTAATCTCTCTCTCTCTCAGAACTCACAAGGACATATTTTCTGAAATAACCTTTAATGAAGTAAATTTGATCATTTAGAGTTTGTGTCCCTAGTGATAAGCAAATTTGTAAGAATGAGACTGTTCTGAAATCAGATGCCAAGCTTTAAATTACAAATTGCTAAGATTATGCTTAAAGTAGAATGCATATGTTAACAAAATCTTTGACATTTGACTCGGCACATACAATATTCAACTTAAATATTCCACTTATTCAACAAGCATTAAAAGGATAAACAGAAATTGATAACAACATGAAGGAAGGAAGATTAAATTAAAAATATATTCATAATGTTACATATTTAAGTCAGTAATTATGCAAATAATTATTTAAGTGTAAAAACTTTAGAATGAAAAAATTTTGCTGAGTATTTAGAATTTATATTAAAATATTTATAAAACCATCTTCCTAAAGCAAGTTGTCATCTAATGTGTATCGAGTTTGACACCAGTTCTGCTTTCAGATGTACCGTTGTATTTGGAATGGTGATATATTATGTTTAATTTTGAAATTGAATCTTCGTTAACACACCTAGTGAATACATTTTTTTCATTTCTTACTTTATAGAAAATAAGTTATGAATTTCATAAGAGCTTTTTTTATATGTGCATGGAATTTGCAGACATTAATAAATATTTGAGCGTTTTAGAATAAGGCAGTGTTTTTATATCTTTAAATGTAATATCATTCTCTAATGATGACATTTCCCGTACAATTAAATCTCCAACTGGGGCATTTTCTAGAATATCACTAATTTTTATAGAAAATACAGAAAAGCTGTATGTATATTTTTTAGTATCTGAATAACTCTATATTTTGTAAGTAAGAGTGAGAATGACTTCATAAATGAAGTAGCCAATTTGGATTAGAGAAAAAAAAATTGCAAGAATGAAATTCTTTAAATCTGAAATTTTTTTGGCAAGATATCTTTCACTATTCGGTGAGATTTTAGCAGTATTCGGCAAGATATCTCTAAATATTCGGCTACAGGTATTCGGCCGAAGTATTCGGTCAACAAGCCTTCAATATTCGGCCAACCGAATATTCGGCAAAAGGGCCGAATAGGCCGAATACCGAATAGTGGCCGAATATTCGTCCCATCCCTAGTTATATTAACTGGGTGTATTGCATTGGGAAGGGCAGTTTTCACAACTCCCGGAATATCGTAGATGGTCATAGGGCGTCTATCATTTGTCACCCAACCATCACAGGCTGAAGTAACATATTTTTTGAATGGGCCATAAACTGTGCGGTCCAATGGCTGTAGCTTATGGCTACAATGGACCGGGAAAGACCGGGTCAACGTGACCCAACGTAAGTGGGCCAACTTGGCCCCTCGCCATGTTTGGAATACTTTTGCTTTTCTACACATATCTTAACAACATTTAATATTTATTCTTGCATCAAAAGAATCGTTATACATTGAACTTTCAAAATATTACTCACTTTCGTTCTTGTGAAGTATCTCTTGAGAGCATTAACACTTACGAAAATTTGCACACTAACAAAATTTGCTTCGAGAACGACGAAAGCGAAAAATCAACGTTGTTCTTAGTTTTCTTTTGTTAAGCGAACTGAAACTCATGGAAGGTTAGGGGAACAGGTTTTCTAACATGTTTCATGACTTGTGGCGACATCTGGTGACTAGTTTGAAAATTAAAGCAAATTGGCCAACCTACCCCTATAGTTAACGTGCCCCGGTTTCCCCTACAGTACTGTCTTTATGTAATAATTGCTGGAGTGTACGTTTTAAAATTCTACATGCGTTTTTAAATTTAATTAGTTTTTTGCAAATTACTCTTTATATATAAGTCCTATACCTCTCATACAGGGCTGCACAAAGTATTCCCATACCTTTCACCTTATTAGAAAATATTGCTGAATGGGAATTTTCAACTGAAATATATGTATCGCTGAAATGAACTAAATTTTGGAATGCATGTTATTAATAGGTACAAATCTCGATATCATATAATGGGTAGCTAAAAAATTCGGATAATTTTTCGGTTATAGATGGGAGCAGCTGAAATTAGGTTTTGAAATGCGTTATACATTCCTGTATATTGAAATGAGACGTAATATTTTAATTTTTAAACAATTAAGTTTTATTATTTTATTCTTAATATATTGGAAAGTACTTCATAATCTATGCTTGATGCATGATTTTGTTTTGTTTTTTTATGTCACAGATGGAGACATTCTGAACCTCATATCGGTATGACACTTTTAGAGACAATGAAGGCTAACATAACTCATGGACGACTATGCATTAATGATCCTATGAAGTAAGTTTCCTTACATAATGTTTAGTTGAATATTTTACCTTTGTTACACATTTTTTTTTTTTTTTTTTTTTTTTTTTTTTTACGTTTTGTTTCGGTATAAGTTGTTGAATATTTTTGAATATTTCTATTTTATTAAACCTTTATAAAACTTATATTCCTATTCTATTTATTCCTCTTAAAACTAAAAGTAATATATTGTTATTGAAAAATACGTAGTAAGTCAAAAAAAATTATTTATGTTTGGTAATAGATCTGTATTTATGAATCATTTGTTATTAAAACTTCAAAAGAGTTTATGTAAAATGTTAAAAATATTTTTTTAAGGCAAGACAAGCAGATTATGTATATGCACATGGCTGCAGTAGTAAGGTTTTAGACAAACACAAAAAGACTTACATAGACAAACAACGATTTCGTAACAAAATATAATTATATAAGTGTTCCATATTGCCCGACTATTCCTTAGTACGCGAACTTCTGCATTTCTTTCGGCGCCGTTATTATTATGCATGATAATTGTCATTTCTTTTAAACGCCCATAATTATCACTATAGCACATCATATCATATCCATGTGGGTTTTTAATTGTTAATATCACTGACAATAAGATTTCATAATTAATACAGATTTCATAAAATTTACCTACAAAAAATTGAAAAACATGAGAATAAGGTTTTTATTTCAACGCGACACTCCAGTGCTTCACGGGTGTACTAGAAAGTCATATGGAAAATTTATGCTGCAACACCGAATGCGATAGGAACTGAAGTATTCCATATTATACTACCATTTCATAGTACTCGAATTTCTTCTGCATTTCTTTCGGCACCATTATTATATGCATGATAATAATAATTTCTTTTGAATGTGAATAATTATCACCACTAAATTAACATTATATAGGGGAGAGTGGGGATACTTGAGCATAGGGGATACTTGAGCCACCCCTATTATCTCTACAGTTGATTAATTTTTCTTTCTAAAACTGCCAATATGATAACATATTTATAGTTCTGAACATGTAAAAAAGAAATCACACATCTTGGTACCATTTTGAAAGTATAGTGATTAATAGTTGTCTTTTCCCTATCTGAAAAAAATATTTGGGTGCATGTTTTTTTTGTTTTTTTGTAATCAAAGTTTTGTTTAAAGTTGCAACTATATACATACATTCAATAAGCATAATTTCAATTGTATTTTGAGTCTAAAATAGTTCTAATTACTGCATGCTTTATTTAGTAAAACTCTGGGAAACAAAAATAGTGATAGTGGGGATACTTGAGCCAATGAGAGTGGGGATACTTGAGCCATGTCTTAACCATACTCACTAGAAATTAAACATGGGTGAAACAAACAAAAAATAAAATTCCATCCTTATATTCACTAATAGATATTTTTCTGGAGAAAAGGGAGAATAATTTTTCATTTTATTTTTTTTTCTTAAAAAAATAAAGACCTAAAAATGTTTAAAAATGCGTATTTTTTAAATGAAAATGTCTATTTTATTTTTCGATTTGTTCGATTTGACAAACGACCAAAATTCGATCAAAATAGTCTGTCTAGATAAATGTAAACATAGTTTTCAATTTAATTTTCATTAAATGAAAATAACTTTTTAAAACGGTTTTACAGGCTATAATCTCTAATACTTTAATTAGTTAGGTCCAACATAATAAAATATTTATTTTTTAATATAACATATTAAGATTAGTATTTTATATTGAAATCGTAACCTCTGTTGCTGTAACTTTTTTTTAACTAAGAAAATTGAAGAAAAATTGGTAAAAAGAGCGCACAAAAACAAGAAAAGCAACAAAAATCCCAGTTCAAACTTACCTACATGGAGCCAAAGAGGAAGACAAAATCTTTTCCTGTGAAATCAAAAAAGTGTTTGAAATAGTAGAATGATACATCTGGCTTAAATTCCGACAGCTACTAAACTAAAAGCATGAGTTCGACAATATCATTAGAGGAAAATTCTGTCAATGATGGTGATGATGTGAAAGAAAACCTTCTATTGATGGTTGGTTACTAATAAAATATGCCAGAAAGAAAACTGTAAAAATATTTGTTGGATAAGTGCTTAATATTTTGAAAATGAAATTTGCAAGAAGAATTGCAGATTCCAAATTTAAATGGCTCTGAACTGAGGATGTTTCTACCGTCGTTATAACTGAGGTTCAAATTATCCTTCGACAACCAGTTTTAACGACAAAAAATGATCGTATTACTAGCTTTGTTTTCTTAATTGGTTTTGAAACACTTTACGTTTCAAAATTTATCATTCTGTAAAATATTTGTGCAAAAATAAAGCGAAAAAAATTACTTTTGTAGGTATTTTTCCGTAGTGGCTCAAGTATCCCTTCACTATGGCTCAAGTATCCCCGCCATGGGGATACTTGAGCCATGATGTAAAACAAAAAATAAACATTTATTATGCATAGAAAAATAGTTCAAAATTTATTGAAAGTGGTTTTTAGTTGAAGGAAAAATATCAAATTTTCATTTTCAATATTTTATTTTATTCTAAAAAAATATAAAAAATTTTAAAAAAATAAAATTCAAAAAATGGCTCAAGTATCCCCATCTTCCCCTATATTTATTCTTTTTTTATTCTAGATGTCATGTAAGTTCTTTCAAAGCCGACCGACTTAATTCGAAATCATCTGCCGGCAACCGCTGTCTGTGTGAAGAAGAATGCCCAGCCAAGCCCTTGCCTTCTATTCCATTCCTTGAGACGAAAGATGTGATTCTGTACAATTTCACTGGAGTGAATGTTCCAAAATATCTCTTAGACAGTTACTTGCAATTCAACGAAAAGCGGTAAGAATCGTGGTTATTCTTTTTAATTTATAAAAGTATAAATCAGTTTAATGACTGAGAGTAAACATAATCTATCCACATATCTTTAAAGAATCTTTAAAAATATTGATATAAATGCAGATATGTTCAACTTGAATATATATATGAGTTGAAGTAAAAATAAATTATTCGTAAAGATCCATGAATAGTAGTTTTCGAAATTAATATTGGGTGATTGAAAAAATATATACCTAATTTCCGATTCATCGACTTTTGAAGTTCATTGAATAGCGATGTGCAATCTAATTGTCAACATTTAGTCTCCCAGAAATCTCTTAAGTAGTAATCCGCAGATTTATTATTCGCCAAATCACAGATTAATTCATTATCAATGCCAGAAGATTGCTCAGAGCGAATTTTATCGTTTAGATAGAGATCGCTATTTCGAAATCTACAAAACCACTTTTTAACTGCCTCAATAGCGAGATCACGATCCAAATAAACGTCTTGAATACCTTTTATATCACTTCCAACAGTCACACCTTTCTTAAACTCATATAACATAATATATGAAAAATGTAACATTTCATTTTATATTTTGACTATTAACATTGCAGACAAATTAATTCAAATTGAAAAAGTGTATATTTGTAATATTATAAAAGAATAAAAATAAAACTGTTAACAAATACTATATAGACCTATTTAGGAAAGGGTACTATCCAGCAAATTTCTTTCGTCAATATTAAGAAAACTGTCATATACAAAAAAAAAAAAAAAAAAAAAAAAAAAAAAATGTAGAATTTTAGAGAAATGTTTGATAAATACGCCGATGCAGACAGATTTTACATCGAATAATTATTTTAAGAATTATTTAATGTTAATGTTGATCAAAATTGTTCCATTAAAACATTTTTATATGAGCAAAAACTATGCATAGGAAATTTAAACCTTTTAAGAACAATTGATACATTAAAAGTTCTCGGTGTGCAAGCTGCATTTATATATTTAATTTGACTTATTATTATTATTATTATTTTGAGAATTTATTTCCATTTTAAATTCAAGTTTAAACAGCGTTAATTACTTTTCAGCATTTCGAGAGATATTTGTTTACATGTTTTAGAAAAGAGTATAATTTTTAACTGTTGCCAATTTTTAGAAACTGCACAGAGTATATTATTTCCTTCAAATTAAAAAATTATTGACATGTAGCTATTGTGAACAGGACAAAAAAATTAAATTAGAATTAAATAATTACGAGTTCAAAGCCGTAAAATATTGAAAATTACTTCATAAAAACTATGTTTATTAGAGAACTTTAAAAGAGAAAGAAAATTTGTAAATAATAAATTCATTATTATGCATTGAAAGTCGTAAATGGAGGAGATAACGTCATATTTAAAATGGCCAAATAATTAACAATTGGCAAAGCAATTTAAGTTTAAAAATATATTTGCGCGAGAAATTTATTTCATACTTTGAGGTAATCTTTTCAACTATTATCATGGAATCTAAGACAGCGCAAATAATTTTCATTTTCTAAAAACAAAAGTATTTTCACGTAAATATTAAAAAGAGAAAGAAAACATTGGAGAAAATTGCATCAGATTTAAAAAGGTGCATTTCAAATATTTTATTTAAGAGAACTTTGTTATAGCATTGTTGAAAAAATACCGGGAGACAAAAATAATTCATTTTACATTAGTTTATTTTCAAAATTTTTATTAATTTTTTTAATCAGACAACACAGACATAGTTCCTCTTAACAGCATCTAATTTGGCCTTAAAAATCTCTAATTAAAGGGAAATGAATAGAAACTCATTTACAGGGAGATCGCCGTTGTTTTTTTAAATTATAATTCAATCTTTTTAAAATCGATGAAATCAGAGTGCTTTTAGAATCTGCGGTATTTAAACGGGGGTTGGCGATTGCAACTCGTAGGGGGCAGAGCCTCCTAATATAATTTAAAATTAAAATGTCTTGAGTCATTTTTCTTAGAAGTAACATGATGACATTATGTGGAACGGAAACATAAATAAATTTTTCCGCTATTTTCTAGTAGATAATTGACAAAACTAGACTCAAATACATTATATGGACGGGTCACTTGCGATTTTAAAGTTTTTTTTTTAATTATCTAGCAAAATATATGTGAAATTATCTTGAAACTCCAAGCGTGTAAACACAAAAGTACAGATCTAATATTACCGTGAATTTTTTTCCCCCGAAATCCCATAGGGAACCGTCAAGAAATTGAAAATGAACGGATATGTTTCGGATAAATCTGTCAAAACTAAAGTTACAAACTCATTCAAACAATAAGATGATGATAAGTGGCTTATTGGTAACAAACTGTGTTTTATAAATACAGCATGTTTACTTATTACAGCATGTTTACTAATCAAGAAATTAAAATTTTTATAAAAACAGTCCCAAATTTTACCAAGTTTTTTCCACATAATTTGCACAGTTCTTAGTATATATATTTTTTTTTTTTTCAGAAAATATGACAAAAAATATTGAACATAATACCCAAAATTAGAATTAAAAAATAATAAAAATTATATTAAAAATAAATAAATTTACTAAATAGTTTTTCACTACGCATGCATGAATGTTATCAGAATTTCCTATGAATTTTGTATCAGCTAAATGTATGCAGCAACTTTTGTGAAAGTCTCAAAAACATAACTTGAAAATTCTGAAAATTGTTGTTGATAGAATAAGCTCAAAATCCGTTGTTCCAAAAATTAAGCAAAAAAAAATGAGGGGCTGTATCCTAATACAGGATAATCCAAAAATGACGATCCATTTCTATGAAAAAAAAAAATAGAAATAGATCTTTTTTTTATAGAAATAAACCGTTATTTTTGGAACACCTCTGTAGTACAATATTGTGCAATATTATGTATTCTATATTGACACTAATCAATGCATATAAGGATATAGCCCTTCAACTTTTTTCTTCATTTTGGAAACAACGGATTTTGAGCTTATTCTATCGACGGTAATTTTCAGGCTATGTTTTTGAGACTTTCACAAATGTTGCTTTATACATTTAGAAAACGTATTATGTACGTTATATTTTGACTACATTCAAGCATGTGCAGCGAAACAATTTTTAAAAAATCAGCTCATTTTCATACAATTATTATTATTTTTGATTTCTGATAACAGGTTATTGTGTGTATCTTGTTTGTCATATTTTCGAAAAGGAACATTTTTTCATATTAAAAACTCTACAAATGATAAGCCAAAAAAGGGCAAAGTTTGGGACTGTTTTTGCAAAAGTCTTTATGTCTCTACGAGTATACCTGCAATCCGCTTAAAAATGAACACAGTTATAATAAGCCACTTAATCATAATCTAGAATTTGAACATTTGTGTTACATTAGTTTTGACAAGGTTATCCAAAAGATATTCGTTCTTTTACAAATTGTTGACGGTTCCCTATATGGTTTCGGGGGAAAATCTTTTTCGGAAATTTATGACCTGTTCTAATATGTTTAAACACTTATAGTTTCAGAATAATACCTCATGTATTTTTCTAGATATTTAAAAAAAAAGTCTAAAATCGCAATTGGCTGTTCATCCTTGGTCATATAATGTGCATGTTTACCAATCAAAATAAAAATCCATGCATTAAAAAACATAGTTTAATCTTAAATAGAAGTGGGTGAGAATAAAAAATTATTAAATTTCCTTTCTTCTTTATTTAGATATGGAGGATGGAGCATAAGTGGTGAATCACAAGACGATCCTGAAGTTAAGGTTTGGTTCGAAAACAGCGGGTACCATTCGGCACCGTCCTATTTAAACACCCTCAATAACGCATTATTGAAAAACGCATCGAATTACAATTATGGTAACTAAAAAAGAATAATTATTCATCAGTTTGAAAGTTTTGTCTAAAGTGTAAAAAATTTCTCCAATGTTTATGTGTTGGAAAACATGACATAATCAGTGTTTCGAAGTAATATTTATACAATATTAGTGGTTTTTTGTAAGCAAAAGACAAACTCGCACCATTGGCGAATATTTTGATAACACTGAATATATTTAGTGTTAAATATCAAAATTTTCGCAATATTGATATAATGGGGTTAATGGTTTTTACAATAAAAAAACCAATAAAGGTAACTTTAGCTCCCTAGATATCAGCAAGATTTTTTGAATACCAATGAATATATTCCATTTTTTTTTTTTTTTTTTTTTCTTCTATAACATTGATTTAAGAAACTGTAAAATTGCAATTAATTATTTTTAAGTTTTTATTATTATTACTATGGTTTGAATTCAATATTTACAAAAACATAGCTAGATACTCCTGGAAAGGTTAAGAAAATATTGCTTTGAAGTTTTTATAATTTACGCTATTTTTAATTATCACAGGCGCGCTTTGTTACTCAGTAATCGATGGAAAGTTAACCCCATCATCGTCGCGTCTCTCAACCTAGCCTCTCCCTAAACACAAGGAATGCGTTTTATGAAAACTTTTATAAAAACTTTCCTTGAATAAAATATAATTTAATTTATATTTAAAGAAAAACGAGGAGAACTGGAGATTATTCTCGCAATAAATGCATGCTTTTTAAGATTAGAGTGCGATAAGTACTTATGGCGCAAGCAACCAATGGGTTAATGGAATAAAAACTGAAAAAAAAAAACCATGATAGAAACAACATTTATGGTTGTCGTCACTGTAAAATAACTATGAAGTTAATAAGAATTTTTCAGGAACCTAGGATGCCTAGATCTTTTTATGTAACTGAAATAATAATAAAATAATAATAATGTAATTTAACAAATTACAACGACCATTGAAAAAATGTATTTTCAAAAACTAAAATTTTAGACATAAATTCTATATTTAAGAAAAAACAATAATAATAATAAGCATCATTTTTATGATGATAAAAACGTGGCTTACGTACTAAACAGAGTCATATAGTACATATGCCATGGATTAAACATTAATATTCATGAACCAATCATAAACAAATTTAAAAGAAATTTCAGTTTTACAATTTTCGGTACTGCAGTTTTTTATCTTCTAAACATTTTCAATTTCTACATAATCGTATAGAGCAAAAAGTATACTATTAAATGCAATTTGTTTGAAATTGCAATTTGTTTTTAAATTTTGATTTTTTTTAAAGTTTTTTTAATATATATATATATATATATATATATATATATATATATATATATTTTTTTTTTTTTTTGTCATTGTGACAACAGAGGTATATTTCATTTTTGGGAAATGAATATGAACCAATCAGAAGACGAATAAAAACCGGATGTCACAAGGATTCCGATATGGTTCAGATACCACTTGATCGAAAGAAATAACCATTTTGCAGATGGTTAAATATATATATATATATATATGTATGTTAACAGATTTACATTTGCACTGAAAGAAAAGTAATGTTATTGGGAATTTTCTAGAAAACTGAGATGCTTAGAACTTTCTATGTAGCTGAAATAAAAATAAAATCATATAATTATCACATAATGATTAATTATAAATCAAATACAGTAGAACCCCGATAATTCGGACCCCGTTAATCCGGATCGGTTTGGTCAATTTTTTTTTCAAGGTTGAGAAGCGATTTGGCTAATTTCCATAATATCAACTTGTTTCGTCGTATTCTGATTAAAATTTTTTTTTTTCTGAAATCTTTTCGGAAAAATACCTTATGTTTTCTTATTTAAATTCTTATTTAAACTACACCCAACGAACTACTTATGCTCAAGCGGATGCGTGACCGTACGACTCACAAAAGGTATAGAAAACTAGCAGAGCAAAAAATTACAAACTTTTTTATTACAAAGTAAACATTTTTACTGTCTGTAAATAATCAGTAAGTTAAACATAAAAGTGGTTTTCTGTAAGTATGTTTTATTCAATTTCATTTTTTTTTTTTTAATTCTCCGTATAATCCGGATTTTTGATAATCCGGATTGAGTCTGGTCCCAATTAATCCGAATTATCGGGGTTTTACTGTAATTATAAATTTTATAGAGAAAAATTTAGTAAGCATAATGATTTCTGTAGCTTTGCAAAAATGAGTTTTGTAAATTTACATCTCAGAAACTAATAACTTTTTGAAGTTTAAAAACGAATTTATGACAATTTCTTTTGCTGTCACATTTGTTTTGGAATTTTTTTCTGTTTCAAAGTACAAAAAACTTTTAATTGCCAGAATATGTAAAATAAAAACTTTATAAACACAATAAAAAAGATTATGTTAGACTGTTTTACAGATTGACACTCCACTTACTCTTTTTAAAGATTTTTTTACAACTTTTTAGTATTTAAAAGAACTATATTATTATTTGATGATATAATTTGTTATGTATGTATCATGATTTATTTTAAAAAGTTTTTATATGTGTATATGTATTTATAATTATGAGTTTAATGCGTCGTTAACTTATGATTTGAATATAATAGGTATTCGAACTTGGAGTCATCCTCTACGTTTGAGTGTCGAACAGCTAGGAAGAGAAACATTGTAAGTAGTTTTTGAAAAACGGTTTTACTAACAAAGCGAGAAATTTATAAGACATTAATGATATTTTCACCGCATTGTTATTTATTCAAAATAATAATGTCAGATTCAGAAACAGCAACAAAAAAATGTGTGAGATCGCATATTTATTATTAGTTGATAAATTGTTTTTAACCTCTTTGGGACCAAACGTGCATATATGCGCCCTGAAAAGGGTGTATGTGCCGAAGGCAGTGGGTCCTCAAATCTAAATATGTATGGATAAATTTTCATTTGAAACTAAAAGATTATACAATCGAGACTGTACGCTTCCGAAAGCAATTCCGAAAGCAACGTTAAAATCATTTAGAAATATTTTCATTTAGATATTAAATTTATTCAATTCATTCAACATACATAAATACATTGATTTAAACATATTTAAGATTATTATCATGGTAATAAAATCGAGTGTAATAATAATTCGTGGTAATGAAATCATGTTTCATGAAATGCACGAAAAGATAAGTTATTAATATTTCAGATAAATTTAGAGTGTAACAGAAAAGGCCGCCACAGTTTTAAAAGGTGATAATGCAGGCCAACCCAAACAACGTTCTTTTATTTTTTTATTATTTATATGGTGTTTGAGAGTCGGAATCCACTTATTTTTACCAGCCAAAACTACAGCATAATACTTGTAAGCTGAACCTGTTAGTTCATAATTTTATCAATAATGAAGCTATATAGATAAAATTTTGGATGTGGAATGGGATGGCATTACGATAAGTGTTATATAAGTGTATGATGTCAGTGATGCGGTACGTAATTTCAAATACATTTTAAATTATGGAGATTATAGTTTAATATTATTTATTGATGGACAAAGTGCATTTCCAATACTTTTAATTAATAATTATGCTAAAAGAATATATCTGTTAAGATGGAAAATTGTCTAAATTTGTCTGTATAACGTAAAAATTTAATAGTTCTGTTGAAAGAATGTACCTGTTAAGATGGAAACCTGTCTAAAAACAAAATATGTATACGTACCGGGATAGCCTGTTTTTAAACCCTTTAATATACGAGTTACACCTAGGATATTCGAAAATAATGATAACGAATCTGGACTTAAAGTAGAAATTTCATGGCTTCTAAAGATGCAATACCTTGCTGCTCAATCATACGTAACTATGTAATCGCAAAATGTGAATTTTGCTTTCGGCCATACTTTCTCAGACTTTATTACATAAAATAATTATGTTTCTTTGGTACAGTAAAATCTACTAAAATGGAATCTTAAGTGGCTGCTGATAGATTTCATTTTGACAGGATTTCTTTCAATCAAGTATAATTTTATAGTACTGCTTCCTTAAATATCATAATTTTTACATTCTAAGTTGAATTTCCATTATAGAAAGGTTCCATTTTTATAGAATTCACTGTACTTTTATGTCGCATTTCAGAAGTTACTTTTTACTTTTTGTGAAATTGTAACTATGGTGTAATTGATCGGTGGTTGTAGATTGCACACGTTCGGTAAAAGTAAGATTTAAAAAAACCTTAAAGACGACAAGTTCGCTTTAAAAATGCTGCATTATTTTATTAGAACTCTCAACGCCAAGATCGGCTTAGTGCGTCACACGTTTAGCGGCCGACAGCAAGAAAATCTGCCAACCGATGGCTAGAAAGGGAGCAATATACTTTTGCATTGTTATCCGAACGATCAAGAGCAGAATGATTCAAAAATACATATTTCGAAGCATAGAATATTGGCTAGACTACAGCTACATAAAATAGTTAATAACAGATTATCAGGTGAGAATCTATGTGGTCGGAGGCAGGTGTTTCATTTCCATTAATTGTAACTCAGTGAGAGAATTTAAAGTACAGAATATGAAATCCTCAACACCAAAAGATAAAAGGATAAAAAAGGATATCTAAAACCACAATCCTAACATTTCAACAGGAAGGTTTATAAAAATCACACGGAACAAGAAAAGTCAGAATATAAACGTTAATTTAAAAAAAAATAATTAAAAAGCAAAGAATTAATAATTATATAGCTTCGTACGTTGAGAATAAAAAACATCTGGATCTAAAAATGTATATGTAATGGAGAGTGTTAAATTCTGCTTAGCAACAAGACTAAGGGATGTGAATTATACCTGAAGAAAGATGCCACACTGTTAAAAACCTTGTCTTACTAGGAAGGTCTCCATTGGGGGCATACTCAGAATTTTTTGAAAAAAATACGAATTAAACTACTCATGTAGGTAATAAAGGATCAGTGAAAATTAGCGGCGGAATTACATTATTAGATATGTAAAAAAATAAAATATTTTGGAATAATTGGCGTGAAAAGCTGAAAGCGACGCGGGATTTGGCGAGCAGTGCATTTCCTCGCCAAAAGCAGACGATTTTAACGAATCTGAAAATTGATTTTAATTGACTTCACTGTAGAGATGGGACGAATATTCGGCCACTATTCGGTATTCGGCCTATTCGGCCCTTTTGCCGAATATTCGGTTGGCCGAATATTGATGGCTTGTTGACCGAATACTTCGGCCGAATACCTGTAGCCGAATATTTAGAGATATCTTGCCGAATATTGCTAAATTCTCGCCGAATAGTGGAAGATATCTTGCCAAATAAATTTCTGATTTAAAGAATTTCATTCTTGCAATTTTTTTTCCCTCTTATCCAAATTGGCTACTTCATTTATGAAGTCATTCTCACTCTTACTTACAAAATAGAGTTATTCAGATACTAAAAAATATACAGCCTTTCTGTATTTCCTATAAAAGTTAGTGATATTCTAGAAAATGCTGCCCAAGTTGGAGATTTAATTGTACGGGAAATGTCATCATTAGAGAATGATATATTACAATTCAAAATATAAAAATACTGCCTTATTCTAAAATGCTCAAATATTTATTAATGTCTGCAAATTCCATGCACATATAAAAAAGGCTCTTATGAAATTCATAACTTATTTTCTATAAAGTAAGAAATGAAAAAATTTATTCACTAGGTGTGTTAATGAAGATTCATTTTCAAAATTAAATATAATATATCACCATTCCAAATACAACGGTACATCTGAAAGCAGAACTGGTGTCAAACTCGATACACATTAGGTGACACAACTTGCTTTATGAAGATGGTTTTATAAATATTGTAATATAAATTCTAAATACTCGACAAAATAATTTTTTCATTCTGTAGTTTTCACTTTTAAATAATTATTTGCATAATTACTGACTTAAATATGTAACATTATTATGTATATATTTTTAATTTAATCTTCCTTCCTTCATGTTGTTATCAATTTCTGTTTATCCTTTTAATGCTTGTTGAATAAGTGGAATATTGAAGTTGAATATTGTATGTGCCGATTCAAATGTCAAAGATTTTATTAACATATGCATTCTACTTTAAGCATAACCTTTTGCTTTAACGTAATTTGTAATTTAAAGTTTTGCATCTGATTTCAGAACAGTCTCATTCTTACAAATTTGCTTATCACTAGGGACACAAACACTAAATGATCAAATTTACTTCAAGGTTATTTCAGAAAATATGTCCTTGTGAGTTCTGAGAGAGAGAGAGAGATTAAGAATATTATTGATTTTGAATACAAGAAGTATCAATTGATAGTAAAAGTTGAGTACATTCTTCATATTTTAATGGAAATATTTTCCCATCTTGATTTACTGAAAATCAATTTGATGTACATTAGAATAAAGAATATAATGCAATTTCATAATTTTTTTGTGTTAAAATAAGTTTTTCAAATTTAAAAATACATTTAAAAGCACATTTAAGAGTAATAATTATTAATGAGCTCCTATTTTTTAAATTATATATAATCAAAATTTATTTTCTTTATTGAAAAAAAAATTTTACTATTCGGCCGGCCGAATATTCGGTATTCGGCCTAAAATTTGGCCGAGTATTCGGTATTCGGCTATTCGGCCAAATCACTATTCGTCCCATCCCTACTTCACTGTTAAAAATCTGCAGCATTTACTGCAACGTCACTCCACTACTTTTATAGAATATCTCTCTTCTGACCAATGAGAATGCTCCATAGCACGGTGAATTGACCTGTCATACACTGTTAAAAATCTGCTGCATTTTGTTGCAACGCATTTCACTGCTTGTATATAATATCTCTATTCCAACCAATGAGAAAGCTCCATTTCACGGCCAAATAACCGTTTTCTATACAAGTAAGAGAGTGTGTTGCAACAAAATGCAGCAGATTTTTAACAGTGTATTTTTCAATTTGGAACAATTTTAATCAATTTAAATTGTGTTTTAAATGATAAAATATATTAATTTCATTTTGTTATAAGTACATATAAACGTATATGACAAAATTAAAGTAAAGTAAAAATGCAAAACTAAAATTACTTAAACTAAACTTATTTAAATAAATTGAACATAGAGAGTTTTTCTTTAAAAAGTATTCGAAGCATAAAAGCGTATTTTTCAAAATTCGTTTTTTCGCCAACCGGAGATAAATCGCCAAATAAACGAAATTTTTATTATTTTTTTACGGGCGTTATGAGGAGGTTCCGCCGAAATTTTTCTTATAAACATATATAACTATATGAGAAGAACATTCTGTAATTTTTTCAGATTTTTCTGAGTGTGCCCGTATGGAGACCTTAACCAAATTTTGGTCCTCAATAGCTGTCACTGCAATATGGGGAAGTCTCGAACCAACATTTGGAGCTCCTGTTGAAGCATAGGACCAGTAGTTGGAACAAGATTGAAATAGGAAGCTCCAAATTTCGGCACGAGTTTTCACCATCTTATGGTGGCAGTTACGGAACATCAAAATTTTGTTCAAACTAGAGCAAATTTTTTAACAGTGTAGGCGGATAAAGAATATTTATTTCGTCTAAATTAATCCGTTGAGATACGGTTTTAAGAATCACATATAGAGAAAAACTGATAGCTTAATTTATAAAAGGAAACGACCGTTACAAAATGAATAAGATTGAAATTCCGATTAATAATAAGTGTTAAGAAGTTAGAAAATGATGCAATTTTAAAGGGTGAAGGATAAAACAATTCATAATAAATATATAAAGAAGACTAATTGTGACCCCGTTTATGTATGTTGCCCGGTGCCGTGGTCAATAAGTCGAAGCTGCAGCCAAGCTAAGAGTTCGAGTTCGAATCCCTGAGTAAGACACGAATGTGATAATGTCTTCAAAGTTATATGTAATGGAAAGAAATAAAACTGTAGTGCCTTGTTTGTCCAAAGAAATCTCCACTACGGTGAACTTCAAATGTCAATTGACGCTGTTTATCTGTACACGAATTCTTTTTGATGAGATGTTTTATCCCTCCTTAAAATAGTAAATATCTAGCCTGTTACATTTTTAAAATATGTGAATAAATCAGTTTCTCTGGTCTAGAAAAATAAAAGCAAAAATTTCATTGCAAATTCTACTTTTTCTGGGAATCTCCAATCATTTCAGTTATTTAGAAAGAACAAAATTTGTGATATTAATCTAGCTTTTTAACAAAATTTGTGCTAATAATCTAGCTTTTTAACAAAATTTGTGTTGATAATCTAATTATTTATTTATTATTTAAACATCCCATGTTTATCTAATCTGCTTCACGTGTTTTTAACAGATTACAAAGACTCGGGGAAGTAGGCATTGCTTTCGTTTTCTTGATTGGATTGTCTCTTGTCCCGTCTACCTTTGCCGTCTACATTGTCGCAGAGAGAGAATCCGAACAAAAAAGGCTGCAAATGGTTACAGGAAACCTTGGACCCTTGCTTTACTGGAGTGCTGCTTTGCTTTGGGACTTGGTGATTGTGTTAACTACAAGTGTTCTGTCAGCAGCAATAGTTGCAGCGTTTGCATTACCTGCTTTTTATGAAAGAGAAAACTTCAGGGCAGTTTACTCTTTGGTTTTCTTTTATGGGTAAGTTTTCTTAATTTTATTATCCTAATTATATGCATTTTGTTTCCTTTAATCTTACCACAGTAAAATCCCGATTATCTGCGTAATTGAGTGCCGTGGCTATCGCGGATAATCCACAAAATTAAGAAAAAAGGAACCAAATCGACATAAATATGCACTAGAACTGTTTATACACACAGTAGGTAGCATAAAAATACATTTTAACAATTTATACACACAATAGTTAACATAACTATATTTATTACTTAAAAAAATAAAATTATTCTCTTTTTTAAAATTTGTAGATTTACTCCTTTGAGAAATCAGTCCAACTTTTCCTTTCTTTCTTTCTTCTTTTTGTATTGAAACACTTATTCTTTATTTGGGATTGAAATCTTTTAGAACTATTTTATCACTAAATGACGCGTCATCTTCTATCTCTAAATACTGTATAAGACTTCCAACCGTATGATAAAGCTGTGTTGGGATTCATTTTCTTTTTTTTTTCTTACCATCTTCATTGCTCCCTTCAAAATTTATACCTAACGCTTCTTCTACAATTTCTTCATCAGTTACATGCTCGAAGCCTGGATTTAATCCTGGAGAAATCAGTTTTAATTTATCCTGAATTGGTAATACAACTCTTTTCCTTTTTTGGCGATATTTTTCTAAAATTGAAATTTAGACTCGCTGATAATCTAGAGTTTACTGTATTTTGCTCTGACATGTTCAAAACATTATAATTTTTTTTTACATTTATTGCTCAATAAAACGTTGAGTAAACGTTTGCAATTTGATTATTTAACCCCTTAATCCCCATGTTTAATATCACCGGTGAAGCATAGCCTGGCTATATATCAGGCTATGCTTTGTAAAATGTGTGTGTCATAAAACTCAGCTTCAATTAGTTCCCTGTTATATCAGTTGAATTTCACAGACGAATCCTATTCAAATTACAACCATTACCGTGTAGAGAACGACCTACGGTGCGTAAGGCTGCGGGCAAACAGCACTACTTTCAGTTATACTAAAAAAGCAATAAATCTATCTTTGAAGAAACAGTTTTTCCGACTTGGAACCTCTTTAAATGATTTTTGAGGTACGAAGCCTTTTGAATTGACAAAGGAGGGAAAGTTTATAAATCCCATCTTCAGTCGTAAAGCTGTCAACTGATTTCGAGTTCGATTTCTCTCTCTTGAAGTTCAAATTCAGTGCACTGAAAAGCAATTTTACATCAAAGCGCCGACACGAAAGATCAAAAATAGCGACGCCTGACCACAAGAAGTTAGTGCTATGTGCCCGGTCCTTAAGTCATGGTCTTGGATGTTGAAATGAGGAGATGTACCGTAGCCTACGTCCTAGTGAACAAGGGGTTCTCCCATTGCGCACCAATCTCAAATGCTAAATAATTATTAATAATAAATAATTATCATATAGAAAAATAAAACCGCTATGCTTATATCTTGCCAATTTTAATCAAATCAGACACAAAATCTCATTCTAAAAAAACCATTAGTATTAATATTATAACAAAGGGGCGATTGTTTGTATCCTGTTTACTTTAATCTCACCTTGTATACGAGTATGTAATTTGTTTTCATGTTGAAATGTCAAAGAATATCCTACATTTTTTTCCCAGAGAAACAAAATAAAAATAGTTCCGTATATTCGAGGTTATTGAAATTTAATAGTCTTTTTCTGATTACTACATAATATATACATACAAGGTTTGTCTCTATCTCAATTTGTTCGGGGGATCGAGCATTTACAGACACACACACACGCAACAAACGGATTATTTTCCCCTAAAAATATGTTTTTCAGAATCTTCAGTGTCTGAAACATGTAAACATGTCAACTTTTTTTTCTATTTTTAAAACGATTATAAGATTTGCCATATACTACGTATAATGGGTAAGTATAAATTTTTGTAAAACAAAGTTTGTTGATCAAATCGTTACCACGATCAAAATGACGTAAGCTTTACTCATGGACATATTTTTAGCTTTTAGCATAAATTGATAGCTTTCTTTTCTCTCAGTTTATTTTTGATGTATTGGAATAACTTTAAAAATCAGATATTACCATGTTATAATTTTTTCAAAGTTGGGCAACTACTCCTCTGACATACCTGAGCAGCCGTTTCTTCAAAGAAGGAAGTTTAGCTTTCATGGTCATCTTCACCAGTCATCTATTCGTTGGCCTCGTCATCATGTTGTCTTTGGTTAGTTTAAGGATGATAAGTGTATCGAAGGTAAATAATTTTGTAAACTATTTCATAAACTTTTACCTTAAAAGATACATTAATTGGTTTTAGAGAAAAAGGTTAAATACTGGTAGCTAACGTGTTACTTTTGATGCTTTAGGAATGGTGGCTCTGTTAAAATGCAGAAGTAGAGATGATATCAAAGAAGAAATATTTCTGGAAATATAATACACATAATTCCAGAAATATTCATTTTTAGGCTAAGAGCCGACAGCACAAAAACCTATGGTGTCGAGCACAAGAAAAAAAAACTTTATTTCATAGAAGAGTAGTAACAGGGGAATATAATGATCCATGTCTGCCGGAAGTGAAGTGGTGCATAAGCCAAAAATTGATGCCAGTAATGGTTTATTCATAGGTTTATCATTGTGTTTGCCGTACAGTCAAAGGTATGAAATGACTGTACAGCAAACACAATAAGTCTACGAGTAAACCATTAGTGATATTAATTTTTGGCTTATGCACCACTTTCCTCCCAGCAGACATGGATCATTAGATTCTCCTATTGTTATTCTTCCATAAAATAAAGATATTTTTCTTGTTCTTGATACCTTAGGTTTTTGTGCTGTCGGCTCTTGGACTATTATCTTTAGAAACCATTAAATGAAGATTGAGAAGAAGGAGAGCCACCGGTTGTACCTCTCCAGATATACCCACCCAAATGTTGTGATTCCATATTTTTAGTTTATTTATTTATTTTCAATGAAAATTTTTCAAAAAGCGAATGAGTTTTCGAGATTAGTTAGAATATTTCTAAAATAAAAGATTCCTTTTTCTGGCTATAATTTTGAGCAATACATTTTTTTCCAAAATTTACAGGAAACAAATATTTTTGATGAAAACGAAAATTCGTTTCATTCAATAAACATTGTAAAAGGCCTAGTTGCTTCGGGACTTATATGGATTCGCTTCATCATAAATCCTATATTTTTTAATCAAAATAAGTTAAATATAGTACTTTTCTCAAAAATTAGATTGGGATTCATTCATTAATTATGTCATGCAAATTTTGTGTTTCAGACGATCCCTACTCCCCATAACATCCGCCTTTCTGTTGTGAAGTCATATTATTATATTTATTTTTTTATTTATTTATGGCAACTATTGATTTAATTCTAATTTGATGCCGGAAAAAAATTTAAATTGTTACTTAGTGATCATACAAATACTATAAAACCGTTCAAATCTTATGGACTTTTACGGCAAACTATTTTAATTTAAAGAGAGGCAAAAATGCCTGTAATATATTACAACCACTTGAATAAAATAAGTATGTTTAATGAACTTTATTATACGATTGAAAATAACACCTATCTATTTATTTTCATATTTTACGAGGCTAACAAAAAGATAGGCTACCGCGGTACATTCCACGTACCTCTTTTTACGTACCGTTGAAGTCACATGATATTCGAATGCACCAATGATGGTGTACGAAAAAAGCGTCACGTCAGTCTAGCGGTCTGTAAAAAAAAGGTATGTGAGATGCACCGCGGTTGCCTGTCTTTTCGTTAGCTTCGATATTTTATATATAACGGCACACCGTGTGAAACAATCTTCTTTTCCCTATCACAATGCGTTACTTTTTGTGAACTCCCATTCTTTCCCTTTTGAAGAGTGGCGCACTTTATTGATAATCACTTAGAAAAAAGGTCGGTTTAATCCAGTGGGGAAAAAATGAAGCATTTTTATGGCATAGGAGAAAAATTGAGAGAAATATTCAGAAAAATTTATTATAATTTTCTAATTACTTACGACTAAAGTTTTATGAAATAGCCAATCTGAAACCTCAGGAATCAATAAGTTCACAAACCAATAATTTCACAAAGAGGTTTTTTCTAAAATTTACGGACAATCTAAGTATTTTTTTCATCACCATTTACACACAAAAATTCGTTGATATTTCTTTCGTTGATACTTATTCAAGGGGTTTATCAAGAAACATTTTCAAAATCCTACTTTTTGACATGACTCTCTAAAAAAAAGAACGGCAAATGATACGACAACAGTTTTAAAAACAAAAAAATAGTTCTGCTTACATAAATAACACATGCAAATTGTCAAAGCTCTTATTTATTCAGTTATTACGTCCAGTTCATACCAAATATTTAAAATATCTCTGGTCCCTGAAGAGTTCTGTAAACATACTAAAGGAAAAAAAGTTTCAATGCATATATACAGCCAAAACCATTTATTCTGATTGGATGTGGTAATTTTGCTTTAACTGACTTGCTGTCAAAGATGATTTTAACTTATACTCATGATTTCCATTTGTTAAGATCTTAGACACAATAACATACAATGAGTTATCCTAATGAGTTTTTCGGTATGAATAGGCATTCTAGTTCCGGAGTGTAACACTTTTAAAATAAAGTGTTTGGATATTTTAAATATCCGGTGTGAACATGACATGGTCATTTGTTGTTATTTTAAAACGTAAAGGATATTTTTTTATTATCTTTAACCAGGATGTAGCTGTTACGCTTTCTATGCTTCAACGTGTTTCTCTAGCTTTTCCACAATATAGTTTGGTTGGCGGCTTGACGGACTTGAACGAAAACCAGATCCGGACAGAGATCTTCGCACAGTTTGGACAGGACGTCTATGTATCGCCATTCAGTTGGAATTCGCTTGGACCCAATTATGTAGCCTTATTTTTACAAGGTGTTGTATTTTTCATTCTTACGTTAGTGATTGAGATGATGCCATTGAAACACTGGATGCATCGGTAAGTTATTTGTTTTGTAATTATTCGACAACTTCGGGAATATATATGTATTTTTTTTAATTACTTTAAATTTAAATTGAGCATAACAGTAACAAATGCGAAATACTGAATTTTGAAGATTTTGAAGAGCTGATAGGTATAATAGTGGTACTCTAATTTTAAGCTAAAATTCAACATAACTAAGGAAGCTCATGCACGACCTGTACGTTGAACTAACTGAGTTTCAAATCACTAGACGTAAGGATTAGCGTTCATAAGATTTTGAGCGTACTGCGTTCATAAGATTTTAACGCGTGTTAAATTCTTTGCTTAAAGTGGCCTTGAACGTGTAACCTTCTTATATCTCAAACTTCGACTTCTGTATGATAAAAAAATTCTACTGTTGGCACTAACCAATTATAAATTTAACGAAAGTGCTCGATCGATGATGAATCTCTCAAACATTCATTTTCTACGGAATAGCAAAGACCACTACTCTATTATTGTTCAGCGTATTGACTGCATCAACATATCTACAACAGATTGGAAAAATTCTTCGCTGTCAAATAACAACTGTAAGCATGTATAAATGTTTCACTCATTTGCAGGTCTCGATTATGACTAATTGGGGCCCTGGGAAAAAAAGATGAATTAGGGGGGCCCTTTTGAATCATTGCAACATTATTGAAATAGAACTGATGGTGACACATATGTGTGTGTGTATTGCATAAACAAATTTTCGCATCTTGGTTATAAATGGAAGAAAATTCTTAGTTCCGTCTATTTTGAATAAAATACCTTTATTATAAAAAATTACATTTTTTTTCTTTAGTACAGAATAGAACTATTTTATATTATTTTAGCAATTTGTTATATTATTTTGAGATGAATTTAATAACTTCAACATATGGAAGAGTTCGAATAGAAAAAAGAAATTAATATTTTATAGTTGGGATTTATTATATATTATAGTTGGGGTTTATTATATGAATTTGGGGGCCCTTTAAAGTCCGGGGCCCAAGGGCAAAGTCCCGATTTGCCCATGCGGTAATAAGGGCCTGACTCATTGCCGTTTGATTTAATTTCGCATCCAACAATCCTTGAGAATTGTTTAAAGCATAAAAAAATTAATTGAACCTGCATGCATTTAAACTTCCAGACTATGGCACTTATGATCTTATAAAGCAGGGGTGGCCAATGTGCACACCGGAACTATGCACCGGAACAATGTGCACTACTATTTTTTTAAAGAGACAACCGACTTCTTGAATCGCAGAGATTCGGTGATTAGATAAGACAATAATTACTATAAAATTTTAGTGGTATATAGCATGCCACAATTGACCACCCTTACTATAAAGCATGAAAAAGTTATAATTGAAACTCGATCTCATTTTAATACTAAAATCTATAATTATTCATAAGGGAAACGATTTGTGTCAGATTTAATCTATTTATTTATTCCTTCAGAAGAACTATGCTGGTTGTGAAAGTTAGCAAGTTATCACTGTACTTAATGAGACAATCATTGTTAAAGCAGGAGGAGTAACGTCATAGTAAGACCATTAGAATGAACACACAAGAGCTTTGCTAGCTCGGCTCAATGAAAACGCACCCCCCCCCCTCTCATCTGCTTCACATTCAGGGTAAACAGAATGATCCGTGTAATTTTGAATTCTGGTATCAGTAAGTACAGAAAAAAAATACTAAAGTAGAACCATTTTGGCGCCATTATGATAAGGTAATTTGAAGCAACTTGGACCAGGAAGTGTCACCTCGAACCCAAAGAAAAACATATGTCTTAAATCAGTCCTGGATCGACTCTGTTGAGAATATTGACGTCATTCCCTAATATTCTTATAGGTAACAGTAGCATAGTAATAGGTAACTTAGTAACATAGTATATCTTGGAGTGATTTAAAACATTTTATGTTTGGGTCCAATTAGCAGTCGATTCCAATTCTCATCTGCATCCATGTAACCTCAAGTTACGCACATATTTTCTTTACTTTTATGAACGGAAATGCGCTTTCACATGAGCCATTGACTTAGTTGCTGAAACAATAGTAAATAGAGTAATTTTCAGGCATAATGTAGAAAAATTGTTTCTCGATCTATGTACCGTGGATGGACAAAAATATGGAAACATCTTGGAAAAAATTTGCCCAAAATTGTTCATTTTTGCTATAGCGAAATTTGTACGTGACGTTGCAATTTTTGCATAGTGTAACTATCTATGTAAATTTTATATTTTGAAAACATCGTTTATAATCAACATAGCGTTCTGTGCAGTTAGTACAGGGTGGTGCGTGGTCAGGGAATAACGCAGTTAAAAAAAGAGGAAACCGCCAGTGTCATCTTATAGAATATACTTGAAATAATAGAAAGAAATTAAAGAAGACGAATTTCTTTTTAGTAAAATACTGGTATTAAATACCTTTTTTAACTGTGTTTTTCCCTGACCACTCGCCACCCTGTAATAGCGAATCATGCCAAAGCTGACGGAATTCTAACGTGGCTAAATTGTAGAAGCTACTATGGAGGGTGGTTCTCTAAGCAAAAATAGCTGAAGTTTTGTGTGTATCGTGACACACAGTGTCCTAAGTTACGACTGCATACATGAAGACTGAAAAAAAACGGTACCTGACAAACACCTGTGGAGCGGAAATGCGTGTGGACTGATATAGATAAACAAACAGTGCATAGAGAAGGATCAAAAATGAGAAATCCATTGCTACAAAAAAGACTGCTGAGATATCGTACTTACAAATCACTAAAACAGTACAAAGGGAACTCCCAAAGCAAGGTGATTCAACACCATATTAATCAAGATTATGCGGTTTTGGAAGGCATTTCCACATTTTTGTCATCTTCCTGTGATTGAATTCGTATACGCATTTCATGCATACACATTTTTTTTTACATTCAATACATACATATGTGTTGAATTCTAAAAATAAATTATGATATTATATTCAAATTTAAAAACTCATTCAATTTACTGATTTTTTTTTTCTTTTTTTTTTTTACTTAGTCAAAATGACATAAACAGTTTCGATTTTTTATTCGATATCTTCTGAGATTTGGTCACTAAACTATTTCCCTCGTTACTTTGTTTATCCCTCATCACAACGCTCTACATAAGTGGAATATTTTGAAGAATATTTTTTTTCGCCATTTATATGTTGAAATGTAAAGATAATATTTTCAAAGCGAATTTGTATTTTTTTACAGGATAACATACAAGCAAAAGCCTCGTCGTCAAGAAAGTTTTCCTGGAAACGCCGAAAATACCTTGCTTCAAATTCAGAATGTTTCTCAGGTCCGTATGGTGTGAAAAATTTATTATTAATTGTATTATCTTTATTATCAAAATGAAGTACAAGGTGTTCCATAAATCCGTTCACATTTCAAAAATTAATATAGTTGAAAAATCATAACAATAGTGTCTTATCAAAGCTGCTAAAGATACCGGACTATGATTCATATTAAATAAATAATTTTTCAATATTTACGACTTCCTTTGTTTATTTTAATTTCCGCGTTTATATAAATGCGTTCTGTTAATAATGAATTTTCTTCCCTTAAAATTAATATTACATTAATCTTAATTAATGTATACGGAACGCCTTAAATTTAGAAGGCTAGATGTCTCTAGATATAATTTTAAAAATTGCACTAGGATTTTATTATTTACGTAGTTTTGTATAAATAATCGTGTTTGATAAAATGTAGGACATAAAATTCATTTAGTCCTGTTTCAATATTATTTTGAAAATTTGATCAAAATGTACTTGTAGTACTTTACATAACGTCCTGTATTATAAAACGAAAAATTTTCTCATGTTATTAAATATAAAAACACACAAAACTAAATGCATTTTTTAAAAAGGTACACAATAGTTCCGTCTTATTTGGGCATTAAAAATGTCGGATTGTCATTATTTAAAAATTAGATTGTATTAGAGATATGAGAGTAAAAATTATTTCACTTTATTAGATAGTGTACACATCGGGGAGGATTTGTATCCATTTTATGCCCCGGTTTCTTAAATATACCAGTTATATCGAAATTGAAATTCCAATAATGTAGAATTTCTGAAAGTAGAATAACAGATAGTATTTATTTATGCTACATTTTTGTAGAAGCAATACGAAAAGGACTATTTGAAATATGCAACAAAATTACGATAAATGTAGAACTTTGAATATTCAGATAATAAATACTACTATTGTTTCAGCCTAAATTAGCCCCACCAGTGGCCGAGAGGTTCTGACCTCTCAACTGATAAACGGCAGGTGCTGGGTTCGAACCCAATCGCGGCTGTCGGCCTAATCGTTCGGAGTTTTCGTGGTTTTCTTCGAACCTTGTGTAAATACGGATTAGGTTCCCTTAGAACCTCCCCCCACACACGAAGGGCACTCCCCCCCCCTGGTCCTATATCCCTAGTGTAGATAATCAGACGACAAAAATAAACCAAACCATACCAAATCAGCCTAAATTATGATCATTTTACAGCAGTGTTATGATAAGGATTGTTTGAAATCTAGAACACAAATTCAATAAATGCAGAATTAAAAAGCAGGCTAGTAGGTACGTTAGTTTTAACATAATTATAATAGTTTTGTGAACAGCAGTCCAAAAAGGTCTGTTTGAAATATATAAATAATAATAATAATAATAATAATAACAATAATGATAATAATAAATGTCGAATTTTGAAAAGTAGTATAGACAGCTTACACATGACATCACATGCTTCATCTGGCATGTGATGAAGCTCAAATTTTAGGCAAATGTGATGTTTTTCCCATTTGTAAACATAGTGATTTGCGCTTCATTTTTCAAATGCTTAGAAAAATAATGCAAGAATAAGAAAAGTCAAAATTAAACAAAAAGACCGCACGTGCTTTAAACGGCTAAAGAGAATTCTGACTTCTGTGTGGACTCCCGATGTGTACCAGGTTAGAATATCAGTCGTTGCTGTGCGTCAATGCAAGGGGTCTATAGTAAGTACTATAGCTTTAATCTAAATTGTGATTTTTTGTAGAAACAGTACAAAATGGACTTTTTGAAATCAGATTTTGAACTCTGTAACAAAATGTTATTAAATATATAATTTATAAGAGCAAAATAGTAGATATAGCTTTAATCTAAATTGTGATTGTTTCGTAGCAGCGAACGAAAGAAATCGTTTGAAATCTTTAACATAAAAAATGTATTTTACATTACCAATATATATTTTAATGTGCTTTTGTATTGTAATATTTGAATATTAAATGTTAGTGAGAATTGTCGTTTATATCTAATTAATCAACTAAATATCGTACATCCATTTTCTTTTAGGTGTATCGATGCAAGTCCGGAAATAAATATGCATTAAATGACTTATCTTTGAACATAACAGAAGGCGAAGTAAGTATTTTATTCACTGTTTTTGAATATTAATTGGAATTAGAAATGTACATTTATGTAGTTGTATCCTCGACTACTATAACTGAAATTCTTTCATATTAAAAATTTCATTCTTCATGTTTTTCTTCAGTGTTTTGGTTTAGTTGGTGCAAACGGCGCTGGAAAGACTACTTTGTTCCGTCTGCTGATAGGTGAAGATCAACCCATCTCAGGCAAAATTCTTCGCACTGGTTTGCAGTTAGTTATTTATTTCATTTCAAATTAGATCAATTATCATTTTCTATTTTCTCCTGAAAAATATCATTTTTATTTTAAATCATTTTTAAATTTTTATGATTAGACAATTTTTCATTAAATAATGGTTCCGTATGGAATAAGTTACCAACTAAACTATCTTCTTGCATGTACTTATTGTCATTGTTATTTAACGGATTGAACCACAGCGGTGTACTCATAAAAAACAGAAGGTATACTCACTAAGAAGATTCTATACGCTCAAGGCAGAGTGTATACTTTAGTGTGTATAAACTATATCTTTCTTGAGAAACGGGGGAATTTTTTAAGGAACACCGTATATACCCTGAAGTGTTCCTTTAAAAAATTCAGAAAGTTTACGACGTGTACCGCAGTCTATCCTCCACTACATCCCTATATGTACTATGAGGGCTGTTCAATAAAGAATGTTCATAATTTTTTTATTGGCATACTTTATTGCACACAAATTTTCTTTCATGTTCTAATGTTAGCTTAATGTGTAATAAATACGTAATGATAAGTGTGTTCATTTATTTCTTGTAGAATATCAGTGACAGATTAAAGCTCAGATACTTTCAGTATCACTTACTGAAAGGTTGCAGACAACACGCAATAATTAAGTGTGAATTTGTCTAATGGAAATTTTGCTTTTGTGTGAAGAAATCGTCAATCTAAGCTTATTATTACATTAGAAGATTCATCTCATGGTCATATAACATTGCCTTCAATTCGGAACAACCTCCATGCAAACGTCCTGTTGTTCGGGAATGAGGAGTCTCGGAATTCAAGGCACACTAATACGCCTCATATTCACTTTTCTGTTGCTAACGTGTGAGTGGCATGCCATTATAACTGCAGTATTTTTAACTGTTCTCATATCTAACGACCTTCCTTAAATGTATCAAATCATTGCCTATCTGTGCTACAGCAAAAAACAGATTCTCCATTTTTATTAGACCGGGAAGCAACAGCACTGACAATCACCTCATCGAATACATGGATTAAATTCTACAATTATTTAAATCTCAATTCAGATATTATAACGCAATTTGTCTGTCAAATCATTTATTGATGGAAAACACCTAAAAACTCGATTTTAGTGGTAGACTCGTATATTTACCATTATGTTTTCCTGCTCGCAGTCCTCCATATTTTTATACTTTTTGGTGCAGCAAAATACAATTGTAAACCTACGAGTCAATTGCTAAAATCACGTTTTTAGGTGTTTTCCACCAAGATATGACTTGGCAGACCGATTGCGTTTTAATATGCGAATCGAGATTTAGCTAATTCAGAAATTTTATCTGCGAATTCTATGAGGTGGTTTTCTATGCTGTTGCTTTTCCGATCTGTATGGCATACTCTTCCATTAGCGATTTCTTCTTGCGAAAGCGAAATTTCTAGCAGGAAACAGCATATTTGTTAATTACATATTTTCACCATCGCTCCCGTTAGGCGATACTGAAAGTACCTGAATTTTCATGGCTGCCACTGACTTACTACTAGAAAAAAGTGAACAAAATAATTACCCATGTATTCATTACACACTAAGCTAACAATGGAACATAAAAGTAAATTTGTGTACAATAAAATATGCCAATAAAAAATATGATCATTCTCTATTGAACCGTCCTCGTATTTATTTCTATAGACATACACACAATAAAAACCTATTTTAATAGGTAACTGCTGAACAAATTTTATGCTGAATCTAATTATTTATAAATAAATGTTAGATCTTCTATCAAGCAACAGAGTTTTCTATTAAATTTTGTAAGTATATATTTTAATAAAGAACTTCTAGATAATTCTTCATAAAATTAAAATTATAAATAAATATATCACTTATGCATATATAGATAAATCGAAAAATTAATTTGCAGCTGGTGAAACCGGGTCTTTAAGGATTATTGGTTGACGAAATTTTGTCCGAATATTGGTTAAATTTTCATTTTTAAGGCAAGTTATATATCTGTGCATGATTGTAACGGTTCGATTATTTTGAATCTCCTAACAGTTGCATTCTTTCTATGCATTGTCTTTATCAGGATTTTGTCGTATAGTAAGTAACCCAGTTTCATGTTAATAGCGTAATTCAAATATGATTCTGAGAGTTCAACAAAAGACTCCCCGATCTTAAAATTCAATAACTTGGGAATGATGACAGATATTGAAAAATTCTCACAGAATATTAGAAGCCAGGAGTTTACTTTTTACTCTGATTCCTGGTTTTAGTTCCAAATATCAGCGACAGATGGTACTGGAAGCAATAGACATTCAATCGAGTCCAAAACCGAAATCACCAGGTAATGATGCGAAGGAAGGAAGTTAAATATACGGAATGTGTCTCTAATAACAAGATTGTATTGGCGAATGAATTCCATTATATATTTAATATTATATATTTAGTATTATATATTTCCATTATATATTTAATATTATCCATTATATATTTAATTTATAATTAACCACCTTCCTTCGAATCAATGCTCGACCAATTTGGTATTGATCTCGATAAAGCACCTATTGCTTTCAGCACTATCTATCGTTGCTATTTGGAACTAAAACCAGTTAATCAGAGTAAAAAATAAAAAAAAAAGAAAAAATCGGAATCTACTATAACCCTCCTGCAAGATTTTTTCTATTTATAGCTGTCACTATTTGTAAGTGACAGGATTTTAAAATTCGAGAGTCTTTCATTGAGCGCCCGAATCTTCTTGGTATCTATCACATTCTTTGTAAACACTGTGTATCTATCTACTGCTGCGAATCGCCAATTTAAAATCGACAGTTATTCAACGCAGACATCACATTATTGCTATTAATGATAGTTATGTACACACAGTCATAATTTCTAATGGCAGGTTTATCTCTAAATAGGGACGCCAAATACTTTTTCGCCATCTTTTATAGCAGATTATTCGGCCATTAATCAAGGCTAAGAAAATTAGCTTAAAATACTGGTATCCAGAGCATTTGGAGTACTCATTTATATGGGACACTAGTGGTCAGTGAAAATTACCTCTCGAATGCAAAGAGTTAAAATGTTGTAATGAAATGTTTTTCGACTTATGTATGTTAATCTTGCATTAAAATTTGGGAAATTGTAATGATTTTCAACGTTTTCAGTATCAAATAAGACTTATTTATAATAAATGGTATACTTCTTAAGTTTCTTTGCATTTTTCCAGGTCCAAAGCAATTCCAAAGCATTGTTTTCTTGGTTATTGCCCACAAAAAGATGCTCTAGATGGGCTTTTGACACCAAGACAGCATCTAGAAGTCTATGCTGGACTCAGAGGCATAGAATCGTCGCAAATCAGCAAGGTAAAACAATCATACATAGAAATCTTACACTTGAAAACGATTTTACAGATATTGCATTGGCAACCGGGACGGTAGCACAATTTACAGTTTTTTACAGAAAAACTGCTGTAAATTCCAAAAAAAAAAAAAAAAAAAAAAAAAAAAAGAATTTTTTTTTTTTAATTTACGGAAAATTTGCCGTAATAAAACAGTAAACTGTACAGGCGTCCTGATTGTCAGTACAGTCTCCGTAAACTCGTCCATTTTTCTTTTACAGTACAGCACTGATTTCAAGAACTTGATAGATTTAATACTGTAGTTCTTAAAAACACATAAGGCCTCTAACTGATTTTTTTTCGGTCAGAAATCATTACAGGCAAAACAAAGTTATTTGGAAATTTTTAATGGCAGACTTCTTTAGTTAAGTAAACATATTATACTTTTGTTAATTAATGTAATTTGTTTTTTGTGTGTAAAGATGGAATTTTGCCTTCTGAATGTGATTCACAAGTGTGATGTGTGCCTTGTGATTCACTTGCTTTGTGATATGTTACAGTTATAAACATTACGTACAAAGTTGTTTTTTCTATGACATTACAGCAGTTTAATACTTTTAGATCTTCATTCTAAATTAATAAACTAATTTTAAGGCATTTTTGCGTCAGATAGCTGCAGATGATCTCACAACAATATTTATGATTACAGCTGTTTACAAATCATAAAAAAGATAAACATTATTTTATTTTACTTTTTTGTAATTTTATTTAATTTTATTATTATCGAATGTAAAATGAAACTAACTTACGATTTTTTTTTCTTTTTTTTAATAAATTAGGATTCTTTGTCCCCTACGAGCTACACTCGTCAACTCCCACTCCGATACTAAAAACCAGTTAATTTGATCGGTTTTTAGAAGTTATTGAATTATTTATTCAGTATTTTAGTTTTAATTAAATTATGATTATACAATGTAAAAATCATTTGAATAATTCCGAAAAGAGACATTTTAAATAATGCTTTTTTTTTCCTGTTGCCAAAAATTATAATTTTAATGAATGTACAAATTCAATCTTTCTAACAAGTGTAAATCAAAGCAAGGATTTTTCAATAAGGTGGGTGACCCACGCTAAATTAACATAATGGAAAGAAAAGTTTTTTGGAACTAAATGAATTTGTAGTTATGAAATCAGGCGTAACTTTTAACGTAAACATTAAAAGGTTTTTTTTATTATTATTCTTTGATTCTTTTGATAATCAAAACCTGACGAGTCGCATTGTTAAATTCTAATAATGCGATTTTTTTTTATACACTGATATACAACTTCAGCAATAGAGCAAAAACTGAATAGATTCTGCTGTTATAATCAGGGGAAAATGTAATTAGATGTAGAATGAAATATTAAATATTATCAGAATAATTTCAGTATTTTTAATCACTCAAATCATATCATTTCAATAAATAAGGTTTGTTATTTCCTTGAAGAGTAATTCCTTCATTGTAAATTTTCAGGTTGTAGAAAGAAGTCTGCAAAGCCTAGAATTAAACGTTCATGCAGATTTTCCAGTAAGCAGCCTCAGTGGAGGAACAAAAAGAAAACTCTGCACAGCTATTGCTAATCTAGGGGATCCAAAGCTAATACTACTTGTAAGTTAATATTTATTGTGCTTCTAATTCATAATTTCGAAGGAATCGATACAATAAAAACTTTGTATTTAAACCACGCCTAACCATATAAAATCATATTTAGGAACCAATGCAAATATTGTTTGTAAGTGAAAAAGCACCACGATACTCGCGTTATCAAAAACAAATAAGTTAATATTTGTTGTTCTTCTTATTCGTAATTTCAACAGAATCGGTGCAAATATTGTTTGTTAAGAAAAAGCATTACCGGTCTCGCACTATTGCTAACCATTAAGTTAAAATTTTTTCTGCTTCTTATTCTTAACATTCTTTAAACAAAATCGATGAAAATATTTCTTGTTAAGTAAAAAAAAAAAACACCCACGGTATTTGCACTATCAGTAACAAGTAAGTTAATATTTATAGTGCTTCTCATTCGTAACTACACTAAAATCGATGTAAATATTGCTCGTTAAATTAAATGTGCCAAGATACTTGCACCAGTCAGTATTATGGCCTTGATAAAACTTTTTACTATATAAATCAAATAGTCTGCGAAAAAAAAAAAAAAAAAAAAGAAAGAAAGTAAATGGCAACCAATACATTCTTGAGACATACCGGGTTGTCCCAAAAATGACTGATGGATTTTAAAATTCAATAACTTGCAAACGGTGACAGCTATTTAAAAAAAATTTTGCAGGAGGGTTATGTATAATGTCAGGAGTTTTTTTTACCGTAATTTTTTATTTTAGTTTGCATCGGCATCTCAAACAATAGGTGGCGCTGACGGCGATTGAAGGCCAGGTCGTCGCTTCACTCAGCATTGATCACCTGGCTTTCAATCGCCGTCAGCGCCACCTATTGTTTGAGATGCAAACTAAAATAAAAAATTACAGTTAAAAAACTCCTGACATTATACATAACCCTCCTGCAAAAATTTTTTAAATAGCTGTCACTGTTTGCAAGTTATTGAATTTTAAAATCCATCAGTCATTTTTGGGACACCAGCTATATCGGAAATTACAGAAAACAGAGGATGGCAGTCATATATGTCGAGCGGTACACACTTAAACCTAATAAGAATATATTTATATCAAAGCTTTAACAGAAAATGAAGTTTGATGAAATTCATGCTAGTTCTAATGTTTCTATGTTAGTTCTTAAAATATAGATATCGCAGAAATCATGAAAACTGCAGTATACCAGCGGCACCTTTTGATCAATATAAACTCAAACCTAATCAGAACCAATTTATACAAGGTCTAACTGAATCTGAAATTTGATTAACACATTCGCTGCCGCTCACGCGAAAGCGCGTGATATTGGGCCGACGTTAAGGGGCCGTTCAAGCGTCAGCGCGTGATAGCCAGTCACGCGCTGGCGCGGGAAAATCTTTCACCGATTCTTTGTTATAAAAAGTAACTCGGCTTCCGGGAAAAACCCACTTCTACAGTGCGGCATTAACCATCATTACCTCTTCAAGTAAGCGGCAGCGAACGTGTTAAATTCCGTGCATTAGATTTTTATAGAGAGCGGCCACAATATTTGTGTCACATATAAGGCAGGCATGCACACAGTCAGACATTTTCTAAAACCAGACTGTTCTTGACATTCTAAAGCGTATAAATTTGTCAGAAACCAGAAGTCGAAGTTTTTCACGAAACCAATCTTTCTTTTCATATAGATTCATCTCGAAATATATCATGTATATATATATATATTATTCTTTTTTTTTTTAATCTTATATTACGATATTGAGTTTAGGTTAGCATTGCCAAATTAAATTAATTTCAATTTTTATTATTTTATCCCTTATTTTTACGTATCTTCTAAACATTATGATCGTAGTTAACAATTAATCTTATACTATAATGCGAGCAAAAATTGTGTGTGTGTGTGTGTGTGGGGGGGGGGGGGGGGGGGGTAAATTTTATCTCAAAAACGGCTCTAACGATTTTCGCAAAAATTTGGATTTTACCATTTTCGGGCACGAGAAGACCATTGGGCTAGGTCACATGTTCGGGAAAATTCGATTACTGGGTCATTTTGGGTCACAATGGGTCAGATTCAAGCCATTCATATCTAGAGAACGGCCAGATGGATTTTAAGGAAATTTTGTATCCAATCGTTTTTTGGCACGAGAAAGCTATTGGGCGGGGTCACATGTTCGAAAAAGTTCGATTAGTGGGTCATTTTGGGGTCATTATGGGTCAAGCCATTTTTATCTAAAAAACGGCTCTAACGATTTTGACCAAATTTTATATTGTATCGCTTTGGACTACAAGAAGACCATTGGGTTAGGCAACATGTTCGAGAAAATTCGGTTAGTGGGTCATTTTTGGGGTCATTGTGGGTCATGCTATTTTTATCTAGAGATCTTCTGACGCAATTTTGACTAAAAATTGCATTCTATGGTTTTCGGGCATGAGAAAAACATTGGCCTAGGTTACATGTTCGAGAAAAAATTTTAATGGGTCATATTGGGTCATTAAGGGTCTGGGTCAAACTATTTATATTTAAAGAACGGCGTGATCGATTATAACGAAATTTTGTATGTAACAGTTTTTTGACATGAGAAAACTAATGGGCTAAATCACATGTTTGAGAGATTTCGACTATGTGGGTCATTTGTGGATCATGATGGGTCATAATGGGTCATGGTCAAGCTATATCTAAAGAACAGGTGGATCGTTTTTAACGAAATTTTGTATGCAACATTTTTTTTTGGACTATAAAATCATTGGACTAGGTTACATGTTCGAAAAATTTCGATTAATGGGTCATTTTGGGTCATTAAGAGTCTGGGTTAAGCTATTTATATTTAAAGAACGGCGTGATGGATTATAACGAAATTTTGTATGTAACAGTTTTTTGACATGAGAAAACTAATGGGCTAAATCACATGTTTGAGAGATTTTGACTATGAGGGTCATTTGTGGGTCATGATGGGTCATGGTCAAGCTATATCTAAAGAACAGGTGGATCGATTTTAACGAAACTTTGTATGCAACATTTTTTTGGCACGATAAAATCATTGGACTAGGTTACATGTTCGAAAAATTTCGATTAATGGGTCATTTTGGATCATAAAGGGTCTGGGTCAAGCTATATATAATTAAAGAACGGCAGGATCAATTTTAACGAAATTCTGTATGTAACAATTTTTAGAAACGAGAAAACTAATGGACTAAGTCACATATTAGAGAGCTTTCGATTATAAGTGTCATTTGTGGGTCATGATGGGTCATGGTCAAGCTATATCTAAAGAACGGGTGTGGATCGATTTTAACGAAATTTTGTATACAGCATATTTTTGGCACGAGAAAATCACTGGGCTATGTCACATGTTCGAGAAATTTCGATCAGTGGGTCACTTTTGGGTTATTCTAATTTTATCTAGACAATGTCTCGCGCAAATTTGACTAAATTTTGTATTTTATCGTTTTCGGGCATAAGAAAATCATTGGGTTATGACAGATTTTTAAGAAAATTCGATCAATGGGTCATTTTGGATCATAATCGGTCAGGGTCAAACTAACTATATCTAAAAAACGGCTGAATCGATTTTATCTAAATTTTGTATCTAATGTTTTTCGGCATGCTAAAACTAATGAGCTAGGCCCAACGTTCGAGAGATTTCGATTATAAGGGTCATTTGTTGGTCATGATGGGTCATGCTAATTTTATATAGAAAATGGTACTCACCATTTTGACTATACTTTGTATTATATTGTTTCTGAGCAAGAGAAAACCATTTGGCTTGGACACATGCTCGCGAAAATTCGATTAGTGGGTCATTTTGGGTCTTAATGAGCTAGGGTCATTCTAATTATATATAACAACGACTCAATCAATTTTACCTAAATTTTGAAACAAAACGTTTTTTGTCACGAGAAGACTATTGGGCTGAGTCGCATGTTAAACAAAATTATATTAGTAGGTCATTTCGCTTCATTGCTGAATGCTGCCAAGCTAATTTTACCTAAAAAATGGCTTAAACGGTTTTGATTCAATTTTATATTCTACTGTTTTTGATTACCTGAAGACGATTGAGGTATGTCACATGCTTGATCAAATTTGATTAGTGGCTCATTTTGGGTAATACGGGTCAGGGTCACGAGAATATGGCAATAGGCAATAACTTGGTGATATTTGACAAAATATTGGCGACATATGGCCAAAAAATCGACTATAAAAATTACGAAAACCAAAACACGTATTTGGATCCAAATGAAAGAATGCCTCCAAATTTGGCTATATCAAGCAAAAAATACTGTCATTCAGAATGTAAAGAATTTTTTTATACATTCTTAAGAGGATTCGAGATGCATGGTTAAACCAATCAGAGTCGAGCTAAAAAAGTGATTTAGATCGATGTCCCTTCGTTATAAACAAGCGCATAAAAACATAGTTTTCTTATTGATTGTTTTTCTAAATAATACTATTATAAACATGTTTTACAGTAATAATACAGAGTTAATGATACAGTGAAAATACTATATCGAGTTGAACACAAAGTTAATTTTGACCGAGCTAAGCTCGGTCTCCCCTGCTAGTTATCATTATATTATTTCTTTATTAAGTAATTACAATATGATATAAGAATGTTTTAATCATCGAGATTTGTAAGATGGTACTATTAATTATAGGAATCATTATAATAATCCATCCATATTAAATTTTACATATTTTAAGTATTTAATAAATCAATTACTTATTATATTTAATAATGTTGTTCATTAAGTAAATAATTTAAATTTTACTTATATCCACTTAGATTTTATGCTTAAGGTACCTTCCAATAGCTATATAATGTTGCTTATAATTTATTTATAAGCATAACAGCCTATTTTTGCTACATCATTTTAGGAGTAACTACAGTGTTTGGTATGTTTTTTCCCTTTCTATCCATTTTAATAATGTTATTATAATTTAATTTTAATGTTTTTCTCCATTTTATTTTGGTTTTATGTGTGTTGGTTGCCCCAAATTTGTAGTATTTTGCTTTTTCGTGGCTAATACTAAGATGAAACCACACACTTTATTTCTAGTTCCAAAGTATTTGTAGGCCTGAAGATTCTACTTTGGTTCTACAAATTTCAATTATAATCAATTTAATTATTTTTTCCATGTTTCAATGTGGTAAGCACATTATAAGATTTCTATTTTTTCCCCCCTTAAGGATGAACCGACATCAGGAATGGATCCCGCTACAAGGAGACTCGTCTGGAGATGCATTTCTCGGGCAACGGAGGCAGGACGGTCTGTTGTCTTGACATCTCACAGGTAAGCACAGCATGCATTCAATTGGTACAATTTTATTCACAACTATTTCATATCTTTATCCAAGTAATAATTACTTTAATAAGAAGGATTAGAATTTTTAAGTAAATCACCGACTAAATACTATATGTATGTATACTGGCTGTTCGAAAATGGTTGATAGACTGGGAGGCGGCAGCACAGACAACCACCTCATCGAGTTCACGGATAGGATATAAGATTATTTAAATCTCAATTCGCACACTGTAAAAAAAATCCGTTAAATTTACGGCAAAAACTACTGCCAGCAATGTTGCTAGCAATTTTTGCCGTAAAAATCTCAATAAAATTAGATGTAATAAAAATATATTACATCTAATTTTACGGCAATTTTTACTGCCAATCTGCTGGCAACAATGCTGTCAGCAGTTTTTGCCAAAATTTAACGGAATTTTTTTACAGTGCATATTAAAACGCAATCGGTCTGCCAAGTCGTATTTTGCTGGAAAACACCTAAAAACCCGATTTCAACGGCTGACTTGTAGGTTTACCATTGTGTTTTCTTGCACCCAAAAATATGAAAACATGGAGGATTGGGAGCAGGAAAACATTATGGTAAACTTATGAGTCAACCACTAGAATCGGGTTTTTAGGGGTTTCCCACCAAGATATGACTTGGCATACCGATTGTGTTTTAATTTATGAATGGAGATTTAACTAATCCTGAATTTTTATCCGTTAATTCGATGAGGCGATTGTCTGTTTTGCCGCCTCCCAGTCTGTGATTTTAAAATTTAATATAGTGTAAATGCTGACAGCTGTTAAAGAAATTCTCGCAGTAGATTAATTTATGATGTCGGGAGTTTTTTTTACTGTTGCACCTGGTTTTAGTTCCAATTACTAACAATAGATGACGCTGCGAGCAGTAAATGTCCAATCGAGGCAAAAGCAGAAATAAAACAAATGTTCATCTTTGCTGAATTCACTTCTGTGAACAAATGTTTTGTTTAGTTAGCCTTTCTCCTTATTTTGTAGTTAGTAAAAAGCGGGAGAATCTGAATGCTGTGTAAGTGATGAACTATTCTCAATGTGCGAATTGCTCGTTTAAACCGTGTGCTCGATTTAGCCGTGCTCGTATTAAACGAGTTCCACTGTATACATATTTTAAAGATAAAGTGTCTAAAATAAATTGTTAATTTGATTCAATTATTTGTCATCAGTAAAGGGTTGAAATGGCACTAATGAAAGTGTCTAGGAATGCAATATATCCTCGAATAATGTTACAAATGCGTTTATTAATGCTTAATTAAGCCAAAGAGATACCAAGAGTCTGGTAATCATTCAGGAGGGTACTTTCCTGTACTGTCACTAGAAATTAAAGCATTTTCGATACATTAGAATCTATGTATGAAAATAAAAACACATATTTGCATAAATAAATCTTTTGTTTTAAACTCAACCTACTGTAGAAGAACAAAAAGTTATTATAATTAGTTCAGTGTTAAAACAAATTTAAAAATCAGCTTTAAAAAATAGCATATTAAATTATAGGCTACCATAATAAATGGGCTTTTGGTCCACAAACCAGTTTGCTCATGCTTTAATTTTAATCATGTCCCTGAAATTGTTACATTTTTAGACCTTCTACAAATTTAATTTATTTTTATTCGAAATGGTTTAATTTTCCTATTTGTTTTCTTTTGTAAGACATAAATAGCAGCACTAAATATTTTTTTACATAGAAGATGTCCAAAATTTCATCATGATTTGTGTAATACAGAAAGGAAGATGATAACAAACTGTAAAAATAATTGGATTTTTATAAAAAAAAAAAAATAATAATAATGTATATTTATAAATTATGTTTTATTTCAAACAGAATGAATGAGCTTTTTTACCTCGTTAATCTTAACAAAAATTTAGCCTTTATCTTCATACTTGCTTCAGAAATAAAAATACTTTTTGATTATAGATAATAGCACTAAATTTTTTAAATACCAATCTTCATACTGGTTTTTCGAATAATAATAACAATAATGTACTTTTAAATACAATTTGTTTAAAAGTTGTATCTTTTTTTTTTTTTTTTTTTTTTTTGTTATCGTGGCAACAGAAATATTTCAAAAAGCGGACATCACAAAGATAATTGAATTTAGGAATTCCAAAAATTGTTAAGATACGGCACTGTACGCCGAAAGATTCGTTCTCTATAAGCAATCTAAAACAAGAAAAATGTCAAGTCAAGCATTTTTTGCAATCAGAACACAATCTTTTTAAAATATTCACCGTTCGAAAGTTCTGTATAACATTTTTACAGCTTACCTAATAAACAAACCGTTTACCGGTTATGTTTATTAGGTACATACCGGTTACATACCCTGTATGTAATTCATATGTCTTAAATTTCAATTAGTCGCTGCTCAGTGGCCAGTGACCAATATCTCCTCACTATTAATTCCGGTTTTTATCATTTTCAAATTTTGGTTTTTATTTTTTGAGTAAAATATTTTCTGAATTCCTTCAAAGATTATTGGACCAAAGACTGAAAAATAAAGCAGGATTAAAAATAGCTCTTGGTTATTTCTAATTATAATATTGCATTGTTAATAAATTACTGATTAATTATTATGTACTTATTTTTATTTTATTTTATTATCAATCAAATCTTATTACTTTACAGTATCGAAGATTGTGATGTTTTGTGCACAAAATTAGGTATAATGGTGAATGGAAGAATAGCGTGCTTAGATAGTCCAGTCAAACTAAAAGCTAGGTATTAAATTATTTATTTTCACTTTTAAAATTTAAATTTTATTACATACATATTTGTTCAGATATTCGAAAAATTTAATTGTACAATTTAATTATGTTTGTTTTGTTTTACTCATTTACAAGCGGCATCTTGTGGGTCGTCTCTATAAATTCAAAGCTCACTTTTGGACAGTTGCCAAATACGTTTGATATTTTTATAAATGTATAACGATTCTTATAAAGAAGGGTGTTTTTACTTTCGCTCTTATTACACCTACACAAATTCTAAACTTCGCTTAATTTCAATTTTTTTCGAATAGGGGAAGAAAACAAAATAAATCATAATATTAGATTAAACATATAAAGCACTTTGACACTAAGCTTAAAACGCATATTTTCATTTAAAGTTGAACATAAATTAAAATTCGTATTTTTTTTATTTATTTTTTTAACAGATTGCGGAGTTTGAAAATAAAAATACGAAATTTAAGAATATGCTTTCAATTTGTTCATATTTTGAAAAAATTCGCTAACGGGCGCTTCGAAAAACAACTTGAAAAAGAACCTTCCGTTTTTCTGTGTTTGCTAAAACGCAAAGATTTTTTTTTTTTTTTTCGAATTTATTTAATATTTCGGTTAATTGACAAAAAATAAAAAGTCAGAGCTTTAGATATATCAAAAGCTCTTCTTGGACTACTCTGATCCAGGGGCGTAAATCCCGGGGGGGTTTGGGGGGGTGCGACACCCCCCCAAGGAAAAATCAGTCGGAAAATTCCCAGGTCGATCGGAAAAAGTATGTTTAGTTGGAAAAAAGGGTATTGCGTATTAACATATAAAAACTTATAAATTGGAAAAACGGAAAACTCAATCGGAAAAACTCTTCTTCTATCGGAAAAAATGGTATTAACACATAAAAACTTATAAATTGGAAAAACGAAAATATCATTCGGAAAATTTCCCGTTCCATCGGAAAAGGCATGTTTAGTCGGAAAAAACAATATTACGTATTAACCTACAAAAATTTATAAAATGGAAAACCGGAAAAGTCAGTCGGAAAAATTCTTGTTCGTTCGGAAACAATGGTATTAGCCTATAAAAACTTATAAATTGGAAAAACGAAACTATCATTCGGAAAATTTCCCATTTCACCGTAAAAGGGATGTTTAGTCAGACAAAACAGTATTACGTATTAACCTATAAAAATTTATAATTTGGAAAAACAAAAAAGTCAGTCGGTGAAACTCTTTTCAATCAGAAAAAATGGTATTAACCAATAAAAATTTATAAATTGGAAAAGCGAAAATATTATTCGGAAAATTTCCCGTTCCATAGGAAAATGCATGTTTAGTCGGAAAAAATAATATTACGTATTAACCTCCAAAAATTTATAAATTGGAAAAACAGAAAAGTCAGTCGGAAAAATTCTTGTTCAATCGGAAAAAAATGGCATTAACCTATAAAAACTTATAAATTGGAAAAACGAAAATATCATTCGGAAAATTTTCCGTTTCATCGGAAAAGGCATGTTTAGTCGGAAAAAACAGTATTACGTATTAACCCATAAAAATTTATCGATTGGAAAAACGGAAAAGTCAATCGCAAAAATTCTTGTCCGATCAGAAAAAATGGTATTAACCTATAAAAACTTATAAATTAGAAAAACGAAAATATCATTCGGAAAACTTCCCGTTCCACCGAAAAAGACATGTTTAGTAGGAAAAAAACAGTATTACATAGTAACCTATAAAAATTTATAAATTGGTAAAAAACAGAAAAGTCAGTGGAGAAAATTATATTAACCTATAAAAACTCATAAATTGGAAAAACGGAAGTTTCATTCGAAAAATTTCCCGTTCCATCGGAAAAGGCATATTTAGTCGGAAAAAATTTTATTACGTTTTACCCTATAAAAATTTATAAATTGGAAAAGCGGAAAAGTCAGTCGGAAAAATTCTTGTCCGATCGGAAAAAAATGACATTAACCTATAAAAACTTATAAATTGGAAAAACGTAACTATCATTCGGAAAATTTCCCGTTTCATCGGAAAAGGTAAAATTAGTACTACGTATTAACCTATAAAAATTTATAAACTGGAAAAACGGAAAAGTCAGTCGGAAAAATTCTTGTTCGATCGGAAAAAAGCAAGTTTAGCGAAAAAAAAAAAAAAAAATGGTATTAAACTATAAATATTTATGAATTGGAAAAATATTTTTGTAGTTTTTAATTAAATAAGAAAAACAAATTTGATGGAAGAGCATTCCTATAAAATTTTATTTTTACTCTGATTTATTTCTCCTGGCAGTTTCTAATTAGAAAAATAAGAAAAAAATTTAGAACGAAGAAAACATAAATTTATTCTCGGGCGGGACTATTATTAATTAATTCGACTAATTGGTAATTTACTAATTACTTTAATTTATTAATTACTTAAAATAACTTATTAATATATAGGATTTTATTTTTCTGATAAAACTATTCAGAAAAATTTTGATTTGTCAAATATTGTGGACTCGGAAAACCCGATATGACAAAAAAAAGTATTTATGCACATATTCTAGCAATGTTTATGTTATTTGTAACTTGTATATTTTGGGTGAAACCTTGATATTCCGATTTTTTTCCCTGTGCTTTTTGATTTCGGGATATCGAAATCCACCTGTATTTATTTACAGTCGGAAAGTTTTTGGTTCAGTCTCAAAATTTTAAGATATACTAATTGAAATGAAAAAACTTCTTTTTTTTTTTTTTTTTTTTTTTTTTTAAATCTAGACTTTAAATTTGGTTTTAAATATTTATCATGGAAATTCTGTGATATCCGACGAAAATTCAAAACTGAATTGCAAATATTTTGTATTTTTCCATATTAAAATCTGGATATTTTTCACGCTACACATATTTTACCTTTTATTGAAAATAATTATGGTTTCATTTTTTCCTACTAACTAATTTTGTCTTTTCTTTTTATTTTATTAAAAATAATTAAAAATGTGAAATTGTTTTTATTTACCTTTTTATGTCAGTTTTGATTGATTTGAAAAAGTGCTTAAGAAATTTATATGATGCAGGATGAAAATTTAAAATACTCAAATACTTTGAATTTTTATCTCGAAATAATCTGGACATTTTACATTCTACTCAATTTTACTTTTATGAGAAATAATACGTTCGTTTTCTTTTTTCTGAATCAATTGTATTCAATTTTTTAAATATTTTTATTATTATTAAGGTACCTGTACCCAATATGGACACCCTAAGGAAAATGTATTTTTTTCACCCCATGTACAAGTCATAGGACTCCAAAAATATGTGTCCACGATCCTTGGACTATTGACTATCATTATTAAAATTAGCGACCTTGTAATTATTCTGGTTTAATTTAAATGATAAAAACAAATATTTTTTTACAAGTGTCCATATAAGGAACTACCTGTCCCTATTATGGACAGGTGTTTCCTTATTGACTTTCTACACAGTGTGTATGGAAGAACCACTTTTCCAAGGGATTTTAGAGGAAAGGGAATAAAAAAATGTATCTTAAGGGAGACCCGTAAGAAAAAACCCAAAATTTTTATTATTGATTTTAAAGTAATGAATTTTGGTGTACTATTTAAGAATCTTCTTGTAAGCAATAATTAGCAAAAAAATTCACTTTTTATTAAAAAGTATATTTTTATGGGTTTTTTTTGTCGAAAAATACACTTTTTAAAATTACTACTGTTCATTCAGCTTTCAATATTTTGGTATTACTAAAATTTCTTAAATAGTGTTATAGTATATAGAAAAGAACTAAGGAGAGATATTTTTAATTTTCTATTTTAATCGGCTAAGAAAAAAATAAATAAAAGTACGTATGGTAAATTTCCTTAAATTCGTTATAATTTTCATGTTTACCAATTTATGTAAAATTTTCAGAAATAGTTAAAAAAAAATCTCTCCTTACTTTTGTTGCAAATTTTTTTAAGATTCTAAAAACATAAACACTTTGTTTCTAAATCTTTTTACTACTGAGCCTTAGTACTTTGAACTTAGGCAAAATATGAAAAAAGTCATTTTCAGAAAAACATGTTTTAAATGGCCGCTAGTCCTTTAAATTCTATAGTGAGTACAATTTAAAAAGCTCATTTTGTACCTGTTCCAAGTGTCCCCGAGTTCTGAAATTTTGCATGGATATTCGCAAATATGTATTTTATCGTTTTCTGAGAAAAATTTTTTTTTTTTTTTGAACTTTTGATGATTTTTGGCCGAAAATAGGGTACGGGTCTCCCTTAAAGTATTCGGAGGAGGAGGGGGGACAGTAACTATCTTCAGAACGTGCATTTTAGAAAGGGGGGGGGTCATTCTCGGTTTTTACCCTTCGAAAACCCATGCAAAGCGCCTTAGTTACTAGTAAATATTATGAAATAATATTGTTGGTTTTGCTTAGCTTTATAGCATCTGTCTGCGAACTTACATCTGTTATTACTCAATCCTCACAGCATGGACAAATAGAAACTTTTTCACCATGGGCAGTAAGTCCCACATAATCCTCATGAACATATCTGCCACATGTGATGCATGGCCGCATGTTTGAAAAAGCATCAATACTGCAAAAGAAGCAGTACCAGCTCTCCTTTGTTGAGGAAGTCATACCATTGGTACCTACGATTTCGCCAACAGATATCCTACTGTCGAGGGGGGGAGGGCTTCTTTTTATTTTTCTGCAAGGGTTTTTTTGGAGGAAGGTTTTGAGGGGATTGTTCAAATGGCATCTTGTTGAACAAAGATTTTACCACTTTGATGCCTTTTCAATTTATTGCTTGGCAACGTTGAATTTTCTTCTTTCTTACAGTTGTAGTCGATGGGGACATAAGCTGTCCATATTGGGAACTGGGCGTAGTTTTACTAAATCTTGTAACAAATGAATAAGGAAAATATTTTTAAGCAAAATATGCAATAGCAATCGAAAATATGTTTTATTAGCTTTCTAAAATGCTCCACTTTTCAACATTTAATGTAATTTTACTATATCCAATAAGAATTTAAGCTTATAAGTAATTAAGATCAGCACATCTCGAAACAACAAGTTTCCTTCTAAATGGTGAACAGCGGGCTTTTTTACACTTTCCAGCCTTAATTATCTTTTCAACTGCTTTTCTTCGCGAAAATGTTGAGCCATCTCCCGATTAAAATTCTTACCTTTAAAAATATTAGGGGTGTCCATATTGAGAGCCCTGTCCATATAGGGTACAAATACCTTACTACATTTTGTTTATTCGGAAAAATGAGAGGTAACTCCAAATTGTTACGCTTCTTTAAAGTACACTCATGTCCATAAATTAAGGATAATGCCAGTTTTAGCAAATAAAGGCACGGAAACAAAATAAATGTGACTTATTCGTCAAGCCCATATTTTAAACAAAAGAAAGAGATAAAAAACGATGGTATATGTATGATAACGTTCATAAAATTTCTAATTGTTGCTTCATTGATCAATTACAAAAATTACCCCCCTTAAAAAAACTTACCATTATATGGTTGGTATAATGGTTAATAAATTGTACGCCTCCAAGACGATGAAATACAATCGGAACAATGCCTAGGCATGCTGAGTATCAAATTATCAAGTTGATTTTGGGGAAGATTACTCCAATCAGCAAGCAAAGCTCTCCGATGTTCCTGCACACATGTAGGAGGTGGTTGACGGGGTGCAACCCGTCGACCAAGCATATCCCATGCATGCTCTATCGGATTCAAATCAGGCAAAAATGCTGGCCAATCCATACAGGTGATATCCTCAGTTTGAAGTCATTCATTTACGATGTTTGCTTGGTGAGGACGGCCGTTATCATCCATAAACACAAATTCTGAGCCCATAGCACCCCTAAACAAACGAACATGTTCTTCCTGTATGATGTCTCGATAAATTTGGCCTGACATGTTTCCGGTTTGAACATGTAGATCTGTTCTGAAGCCCAGTATAATTCCACCTCAAATGAGTAATCCTGCACCACCGTAGCGATGTCGTTTAATGATGTTGTCTTGGTGGTAAAGGGTGCCTGGCGTTCTCAATATGAAAGTCCGAAGTGAATCAGACTGCAAGCTAAACCTGGACTCGTTTGAAAATTTTACACAAGCCTATTGTGACGATGCCCACATTGCGTGTTCTCTACTCCAGGCTAACCGCAGGCGACAGTGAGTTGCCCTGAGCGGAACACATCTAATAGGTCTGCGAGCATATAGACCAATATTTCCCAAACGTCTGTACACGGTTTGTCTTGAAACAATGATACCCGTGGCAAAAGATAGCTGACAAAAACAGGTCTTATGCTGTTCCCCGTCTGTTTCTTTTGGCAGTTACTGCCAACTAACGGTCTTCATTCGTGGTTGTAACTCGGGGACGACTTGTATAGTAAAGTCTAGTGACATTTCCATTATCATGGAATCGTTGCCAAAGTCTAGATATTACACTTTGAGCAATTCCAAGTTCCTCGGATACTTTCACCTGAGTACGCTCACATTCCAGACGGCCTATAATTCTACCATGTAAAATATCATCCACATGTGTCCTCTGTGTCATAACTGTTCGGTTTTGGCACTGAGAGGCTTAAAAAATAATTGTTAACAGTTTTACTTCTTTGCCACCATTCCTAATAAACGATCGGCGCCATCTCGTGGCTTTCTGAAATTTGCATATTAGTCTTGAAGATGTGTGTGATAATCCTGCAAGTGAGATTTTTACTTTAGAGTTTGATTTCCACGTGATTCTGGATTATCCATAATTTATGGACATGAGTGTATGTCGTTGAAAAGAATTAAAACTGATATTAAGAAATTCCATATTTTAGGCAAATTTTTGTCAAAAATATGGAAATTTTTGTGTGTGAAAATTTATTTATTTATTTATTTATTTATTTATTATTATTATTATTTGGTGTGTGTGTTAACCGTTAGTATTCTGGATCATAGTACAAAATCTTTCAATTAAAAAGTGTTGATGCGAGAATATTTTGGTATATAGTTAATAATTCAATATTTTTGTATCAATTATGCTCCCGCTTAAATTTAAGAGACAAAAAGTGCAATGTGGGTTATGTAATACTATTTTTGATAGTGATTACAGAAACACATAATAAACAAAAGCATGCTGATAAAATTTCAACCCATATACATATATCGAGCCCCAAAAACCTTTTTGAAGTAAGTAAGCTAATTTATTACAGAATATTTTAGATAAATAAAATGTGTAAAGAACTAAATTGTTTTCATATTTCCATGACATTATTTTATGTCTTCAAAGTAATTCTGAATAAAAAAATTTCACAGCATTTTTTTAAAGGTTATAGCAAAGGGGGGGGGGGGGGGGGGAAGGCAGATTCTCTCTTGGCGCTAATTATTTTTTGTTGCAAGCCTAGTAAACTGTGTTTGGTTCAGATCAATTTAAAACTGGGTGTAGTTTGCAAATTGATTCGGTTTACTATTTTACATTAAAGATTATACTTCTAATAATAAACATAAATATTTGTGTTTGTGCCGTTTTCTACAGAGACTGCTACTTTTTTTCTTCCAGTCTTTGACGAAATTCACGTTTTTTTTACGATTCTTTGACGAATGTAGCGTCTTTTCGCAATCCTTTAGTAAAATTCACATTTTATGGATAAATTTTGACGAAATTCGCATTTTTCCAGGATTTTTTGAAAAAAATTGCATTTTTTACGATTGTTTGACGAAATTTAACATTTTTTTAGTGATCTTTTGACAAAACTTAATATTTTTTCCTCGATCATTTATTGAATTGCGCGGGTTTTTTCTTTTTCTTTTCATGATCTTTTGATGAAGTTAGTATGTTTCTGCGAACCTACATCGAAATTTGCGTTTTTTTTCGCGGTCCTTTGACGAAATTTGTGTTTTATTCGCAATTCTTTTACGAAATTTGTATTTTTTTTATCCTTTGATGAAATTTGCGTTTTATTCACGATCCTTTGGCGAAATTTGCATTTTATTCGCGATCCTTTGTCAAAATTTGCATTTTATTTGCGATCCTTTGACCAAATTTGCATTTTATGCGCAATCCTTTGACGAAATTTGCATTTTATTAGCAATTCTTTGACGAAATTTGCACTAATTCCGTGGTCATTTGCGACGAAATTGATTTTTTCAACGTATGTTAATCGGAATTGGCGATACTTTTCTATATCCGAATTTTCAGATTGAAGACCGATGTTTTATGATCTTACGAAGCGAATGCTTTAAAGTTTTGGATCAAAATCGCTCCTGAATATGCCTATCGGTCGCAGAAAAAAAACGGGCAGTTTGAATTTTTCATGTTACACTCCAAACATTACAGTTTGTCCTAAACTGTTTTGTTAAATAGCGATATATCTTTTTATTAAACGTACAAAATTTTATTAAAGTACTAAAAAATAAATGAATATGAGTTTTCCTCACTCGAAAATTTTCAGTCTTTAAAATTTTGGCTACTTTTTATGTTGTAGACATACACGGGTAGCAGGATTCCTTATGCTAAACTCAAAATTTGCATGCTATCTGTAGTGAAATCTATGTGAATAAGCATGACATGCACAGTAAAAGTAAAATGCATTAAACCTTTTATTGGTAAAAACCGGACAACGAATCTCCAGCTCTTCAATCCAGTTTCATCAGTTTTTGTATTTTTAGAAACAAAATTGCTATCAAACAAAGCAGTTTGGAGTTCCAAACCGTAATTTTCTATACATATAATAGAGTGTTGAATTCAGGGGGTGCCCCGGGGGGGACATTCCCCCGGATCATTAAAGTGTCTCCCCCCGGAAATTTTGTATTTTTAATGGGCAATTTCCCCTCCGGAGCTCTACAATGTCCCCCCCCCCCGGAGCCAGAAATATCCCTCCTAGAGAAAAGAGTCTGAATTCAACACTTTATTAATCAAAGTACTTCACCACTGATTTTTTGATACATACTTTAATATTTCAAAAAGAATCAACATTAATTCTTTAAAATTTATTCGACTATCTCGATACACTAAGTAACAATTATCTTCAATATTATGATATATATAGATATATATATATATATATGAATATACATACATACATATATATAACATATATGTATATATATTAGTCCTCATGTTGGCCATAGTACTCGGAAATTTTCCTTCTTGGAGTCGGAAATTTGTGAGCCTACACCCCCCTACGCGACTAGGGTGGTTTACGCCCCTGCTCTGATCCAAACATTGATACCGTTACGTGCAGTAGATCTTTCTAGCCGTCGCACATTCACGCGCGCGCGGATAAACAAGCTGTATATTATTATTATTATTAGTAGTAGTAGTAGTTGTAGTAATAGTATAGATGAATAATATTGTAAATAAGCTGCTTTCAGTCATGACAACCACAATTCTGTGTGTTGTTGAGAATAGTCTCGATGATTTTTGTACAGTGCTAGAGATTTTGGAAATTCTACACTCATTAGTTAGAAGCAATCAAACTTATTGATATCGATACAATAGTACTGTTTCGTAATACTGTTTATTTAATTCAAATACAATTGAGTATCTCTGAAATAAAAAATGAGATGAGATTTGGCATCGAATCCACAATAACACACATTGTTACAACTTTTTACAAATTACAATAAGCAAAAATGTGTTTATTATGAGCCTAACTATTCTGTCCAAATTATGTCAATTGTCTGTAAAACTATAGCAGGAATATATTTTAAATAATAAAAAATTTTAAATATAAATTTTTAAAAAGTGCATTATTATATAAAGATTATTATATATATTTTTTATCATTTAATAGTTTAGTATTATTAATAAAATATATCGTAAAAACGGATTTCTGTGTAGAACTGAGCACAATATAGCGATGGCATTAGAGAGTGGTTTTTAAGATAAACACTGAATACATATAAAATAACGGCTATTTTTAGAATTATTTTTATTTTGCTTTTATTTAGATTAGGAAATGGATACACAATGTCATTCAGGATACCAGAGGGTGAGCAAGATTGGGCTTCCCTTCACCAGTTCATTCACAAAGTCATGCCATTTGCAAAGCTTCAGGTATTTATCATGATTATGATTTAATTTTATTTGTTTATTCCGCTAACCTCTAGATGCAATCCAGCCGGAGTCTCATAATCAATAATCATAAAAGCAAAATATTACAATATCCAGACTGTAGTTTTCGTGAAAGAAGTTTAGGAGGGGGGGGGGAGGAGTGGCATCCAAAACAAAAGATATGATAATATTTCTAATTTAAGAAATCCAATGTATCAAAATATATTGCTTTTTTTAATATTTTAATTTAGAAGCTATGAATGATTAGAGTCACCCGATTTTAACGATCGACCCGATCCGCAGTTCGAATTGGAATGTGTTTTCATTGTGGATCGGATCGATTTTAAATTTTTTGGTTTGAATTCTGATTTTTTTTTTTTTTTTTTTTTTTTATCAGATTCGGGTTGACCCGATTTTTGAAAGAAAGTCTTGACTATTTTTTATTAGGAAAAAAAAATTGTTTTTGTTGTTTGAGAAAAGGGTGGGGATCGAGTTAGATTTCAGATTTAAACAGACTTTAATGTATATGTAATTAAATTTTACAAAGAAAAAAAACATTGCATCAATTTAATTGCGAACCATTTTGGAAGGTGTATTTCTATAAACTTATACGTATTACCAAAAAAAAAAAAAAAAAAAAAAAAAAACTTAACATAAAAAGCATTATTAAAGTTACTCTAGGTTATCGATTTGAACGATATGCCCGTTTGTGCAAGTTAATAACTTATTTTTATGTGCAATATAAAATTTTACTAATAGTAATAATAGGTTAATATGAAAATCTACTTACTTTCTTGCAATTAGATATGTTAGAAACTCTCAAACCGCGGATGCCCGCGGCAGTTGCCCACTTTGCCTATTTCATAATATATTAGTCATATATGAGGAAGATTAGATACAGTAAACTCCCGATTATCCGCGAAATTGAGTGGCGCGACTATCGCGGATAACCGATTTCTCGTATAATCTTAAAACTATGAAAAAAGGGAACAAATCAGTATAAATATGTACTTAGACAGTTTATATACACAATAGGTAACATAAAAGTACATTTGATCAATTTATATACACAATAGGTAACATAAAAGTGCATTTGATCAATTTATACGCACAATAGGTAACATAAACATACTTATTATTTAAGGAATAATAAAATCGTTCTCTTTTTACAAATTTGTAGATTTTCTTCTTTGAGAAACCGGTCAAAACTTTCTTTTCTTTTTCTTTCTTTCTGTTCTTTGTTTCTTTTTTTTGAATTGATATACTTCTTCTTTATTTGAGATTGAACTCTTTTAGAACTATTTTATCACAAAGTGGAGCGTCATCTTATTCCTCTAAATACTGTATAAAGAATAATCAACGTAAACTAAAGCTTCGTCGTAGCCCAATTTCTTTTGATTCTTACCATCTTCTTCATCGCTCTCTTCAAAATTCAAACCTAATGCTCTTTCTACACTTTTTTTATGCTCGAAGCCTGGATCTAATCCTGAATAAATTAGTTTTAATTTATCCTGAACTGTTAACACAACTCTTTTTTTTTTCGGCTTTTTTAAAAATTGAAATTTAAATACGCGGATAATGGAGAGTTTACTGCAACTCAGTAACAAACTATTTGAAAGAAGCTGATATGTATCTTTTTTCTCTTCCTGAAGGTACGAAGCGGTAGAAGGATTGAAATGTCTTTACCAGATGAAAGTATTACATTACCCATGTTATTCTGCCACTTAGAAGAATGTGCTCAGAAATTTGGTATTGAGGATCTGGCCATTGATCCAACAACATTAGACCAGGTAATAATTTCTTTACATTCTGATAGTTAAAACAAGAAAGAAAAAAATAATGAGTCAAGCATAGATTATGAAGTATTTTTAAAACACATTCAGAATAATGTACCATTAAATAAATAAATGCTACGTCTCATTTCCTTATATGGAAATGTATAACACATTTCAAAACCGAATTCCAGTTGTTCCTATGTACAAGCAGAAAATTATTCGATTTTTTTGGCAGCCCTGTATATGATACAGAAATTTGTATCTATTAACGAAATGCATTCCAAAATGCAGTTCATTTAAGCGATACATTCAGTTATTCAGTGATTTAAGTTAAAAAATCCCCTTCAGCAATTTTCTTTAATAAGGAGAACGGTATGCGAATATTTTTGTGCAGCCCTGTATATGAGGATAGAATTGATAAATAAAAAGTAATATTCAAAAAACTAATTAAATTTAAAATCACATTCAAATTTTAAAATGTACTCTCCAGCAATCATTATGCAAAGACAGTACTGTAACCAATTTATTTTGTGTGTCCCTTTAAATTAATAAAAATATGCTATGAGTACTCTGTTTTAATGTGATCGTAATGAAATTCAGTGATTTATATCCACTTCAATACTTTCGAAATAGCATAATGCCATTAAAATACTCTCCAAATGATTTTTATTAATATACCATAATGTAATCGAATTCTTTTGTGCGTCCTTGTATTTACCATTAATTATACATACTTCATATGCAATACCAAACATGCTTTGGTGACCCTAAATAAGCCTTATCAGTTGCCTGAAAATCCGAGTATATTTATTTGAGTTAGAACATGGCCAGATGGCCAGACAAATGGAAATGCATAAGCTCTTTTCAACTTTGTTAAAAAATACTTAAAAAAAAACTGCCAGACTAAATTTATTTTTTTTTTTTTCAAAAGTTATTGGATTTAGTTTACACACTAGTAAATACATAGTTCAAACTTAAATTTCTAATAAAATAAAAAGATTAACATGTTCTAGTCCGCCGAAAATGTTATGTTTTCGATTTCATTTTGTCATTTAAAAGAATTTGCTTAGAAATTTGCCGTAGAGGAACTAGCCATTTATCCAAGCCCATTAAAACCAAGTATTAACTTCTGCACATTTTGACAAAAGAGAAAAAACTGTCAGATTAAGACTCACTTTCTTAAAATAATTATTGGGTTTTTTTTTTTTTTTTTCAGTTCTCCTGTAGTTCTAATTGATGTCTTTACTAATTTTCAAACAAAACTATTTTGATAAAGGTAATTAAAACCAAATTTCATTTTAACGATTAAATTAAAAAAAATAAATTACAAATTAAATCAAATGAAATTGGGTCGACAGAGAAATCAAATTATTGGGTGGGCTGGTGCTTCACAGGCCCATATAAGTTGGCGCCACTGTCCCTTTCACCTCCTTATCACAAGCTATGAGAATTTCATATCCTCCTTCAAGCAGGACATCATTTTTGGACGGCCCCTAATATGTTTAATAGCAACTGAGATTTTATAAAAAATAGTAATGATGTTAAAATATTAGAAAGAGATTACAACAGAATACTTTCAGATATAATTAATATTTTCCTAAAAAAGTTTTTTTTTTTTTTTTTAAGTTTCTTTTCTTCAAATATCAAAAGTTAAATTTTTTATAATTTTTTTTTAAACAAATTATTCATTCATGTACATTTACAGGAGTTAGAGCATGGCCATATGGATAGACAAATAGAATGCATAAGCCCTTTTCAACTTTGTTAAAAAATGCTTAAAAAAAAAAAAAAAAAAAACTGTCAGACTATTTTTTTTTCCGAAAAGTTATTGGATTTACTTTACACACTAGTAAATACATAGTTCAAACTTAAATTTTTAATAAAATAAGAAGATTAACATGTTCTTATCCAATAAAAATGTTATGTTATCGATTTCATTTTGTCTTTTAAAAGAATTTGCTTAAAAATTTGCTGAAGAGGAACTAGCCATTTATCCAACCACATTAAAACTATAATAATCACTCACAAGTTCTGAGTGGCTGAAAAGTTCCCATAAATGTTTTCTAGAATTTTATAGAAGATAATGTATTAATTGTTTTTCAAACATAAATATTTATTTTTAAAACCTTTCTTAAATAATGCATTTTATTTAACTTGATATACATATACATAATATATATTTCAATTTTCTTGTGCAGGTTTTTGTGAACTTTGTAAGACAGCAGTCTGATGCAACACAGAGGCATTGTATAGAACCAGTGGCTGAATCAACTGTTTTAGCAATTGAAAATACTGACTGTACTAAATTATGAAGGTATTACATTATTGAAATGATTCAAAAATTCTCAACTGTTTACATTAAGTTATATTGAAAAAAAATATATTTTTTTGAGGCAGAAATTATAACAATTTATTAATCATATTCTATTCATATCAAAATAACTATTTGTACATGGCTTAAAACAATTAGCAGAATACATGGTTTTAATGAAATTATGCAAATACTTACATTGATAAGTAACATAAAATAAATCATCCATAATTTAAAGTCTAGCAGGAAATACAAAAAGAAACTTCATATGCAAATCAAAGTTGATGAAGTCAAAAACCAGAAAACGAACATAAGGCCAGAAATCAAGATGTTGCAGCAGAAACGGCTATTTCACAGCCTCAACAGTGAAATTCAATTGTGCAGATTTTTCGAGAAAGGGTGATTTGAAAATGTCTCAACAACCTGCCAATACATGGCTGTCTCATATGGTTTTCTTAACTTTTTTGCTTGCTCCCCTAATTTTTTTTTAGCAGTGTATTTGTTAATTCTTTTAAGTACAATCAAAGTTAAGTGCAGGGTACCTTTGGGCCAAGAGAGAAAAAAGATTAAATCTGCTACATCACTTGAGTTAACAGCAAAGTCTTGATCACAAAATATAGATAACAGCAATAGTGTGAGTTTGGTAGCTCATTGGCATTAATTAGTCAGGATTTCACTATGGAAGAATCTATATATTACACTATCATATGTGGCACAAAAATCGCGATTTATTAATTGTTTAATGGCACTGTCCAAATGAAGCGCATTGTATTGGTTACTGTGCAAAAGTCCTTCGGTAAGATTTATGCTGTGGTAAATTGGATATGTCTTGTTACTTCGCTGCAATTAAGGAGCTTCAAAATATCTTTATTAAAATTCATGAATTTTAAACTCTTCAGTTTCAAGTTAGAGTTATGTATTATAAATGAAATGAGTGAAAGATTATATTATTATATTTTAAATAATTAATGAAATACGAAAAAATGCCACGAGTACAACATTTGGTGATTTATTATCTGTGCCAGGCTAACGTAAAAATACTGAGTTCTTGATTTATTAGCACAGATATCATATATGCATCACATTGGCACATTATTTTCTGACGCCAATCTGGCGAAAACTTCATTTTCAAATACCAGTTACAGACATATTTTTTTTATCTAATTTCTATTATTTTAAAAAGAAAATAATAATAAATAAAGAAAAGTTTAGTTAATAATTATAGAATGAAACAATTTATATTATCTTAAAAAAGAAAATAAAAGTAAGCAAACAGTTTATTAATAAATAAATAACAATAGCAGGGATACCATGTGAGAGGCACATATAATTAATTGCCGTTTGGTTGCAATAGCACCAATGTAGTGTGTATATGACATCTGTGTTTATTTCTTTAGCAGAATCTTCTAATTTGGCAAAAAATTGAGCAATTAAAATAAATAAAGAATAAAATCAGTATGATTTAATGCTTAGAAAGAAGACATTCAAACAAACATAGCAACATTCAAAGAAGACCAAACATTCGCCAAGGGTGGCTAGTGGATCAAAGGTTCGTAAAGAAGGAGCAAAGTTACTCTAATTTGGTGCAAAGTTATCCTGGTTGACTGTATTGTGCTATAATGAAAAAGTTCAGTAAATGCCCTATTATTGGTACGAGGTGAAACCCGTCGAATTTCGACGAAAGAAAACGTTTAGGAAGGAACTGTTTCATTGATTTATAATAAACCCACAAAATTAGCTACAGTAAAACATGCATCTTAGATTGGTCAGTCTAACTCTCAAACAAATATAATTTTAAGCTAAACAAATAAAAAGAAAAAAACACTTTCTATAAAACTCAATTGTCCAGATTTTTAAAATTAAAAATTAATTGCATATGTAATCAGTAGAGTATAACAAAGGTCAGTTATTATGATGTTAAGTGTGATAGTTATGTTATCAGTTGAAACTCTTATGTTTGGTATAAAGCGAATGAAAAAAAAAATTATTCCTGATGGACATGATCATAGAATTCCCATGTGAAATCTAAACCCGTCATCATTTTCATCGTCTCAATTTTTTTGTTTTTTTGTTTTCCAAAATTTGAAAAATAATATTACATACACACGGATAAATAAAATTGCTCTTGTTTAGCTTTCCGATACGAACTGAGTAAATGCGGTGAAGTCACTCGAATATTTTTTAAAATACATTTTTGCAGAGAGAATGTGTTGTATCCTTTGTAAATTAAGTTTGCAATAAACTAAAAAAGAGTTTAATTGATGAATAAAAACGCAATAAAACCAAAATTCATCGGATTTTATATCAGACGATATCTTTTGACATGATATTTTTATTTCAGTTTTTATCAATTTTAAGAGAAAATGGCGTATTTCTGTTGCCACAATTACAAAATTCGTACTAAAAACTATAAAAAAAATTAATAACTCATAAATAAATTGAGATACAGCTTTCAAATAAACTACATTTAAAAGTACATTTTTTTCTCAATACGACGGAGTAAATATCGAAATTGTGCAATATTTAGAAGTATAAAATTGGTAGTACCGAAAATTGCAAAACCGAATTGCATGCGAAAGTGTTGCCATTCACAAAATGACGTATGCGTTACGCACAGATACCTTTGGTCTTTATAATATAGATAACAGAGTTCCACTGTGAGTATATATTAGAGATGATATGAACTCATGGGCTCAGACTCACTTTTATTTCTCCACAAATTGAAAATAAAAAGGAAATTAAAACTTGCTAATTGAGAGAAAAAAAAAGAATACTGTCTAAATTTCATAAACTGTTTTCTAATTCTTTAAAATCCGTTTGAAAGGGAATTGAATTATGAAGTAATATTCTATCCAATTCTGAAGCTTTGACATAGTAAGGGCTAGAAAACTGTGGAAACGTCAATTCAGAAATTTTGTAACAATTCAAGCGAATTCGCATAAATAATTCCAATTATTTTATCAAAAAATATAATTAAGATAAAACTGATATAATCAGTTAAACAACAATGTGTACCATTCATGTTATATACATCTAATTTGTAACAAATAGTATTTTACTTGTCTATATATTAAATCAAAAAATTTTATTCTTATATCAAAATAGTAACAAAATTTTGAATATAATTCTAAATACTTATAATAAAAAAACTTACTATCCAAATGACATGAAATTTTGTATTTAGGTACAGTTTGAACCGAAGATTTAAAATATCTTGTCAAAATTGGGTGTTGGCATTTAAAAAAAACAAAGTTTATAATTGGTTTCAATTTGGCCCCCTAAACAAATTTTATATACACCATTTAAAAGTAGACTTAATTTCCAATTGTCTGGTACTAGTAACTTTTTTCTACGATTTTTTGTTGCATTATTAATAGGGGATGCTTAATTTTTTTTCTATAACTGTACATGCATTTACTTTTAATTGTATTTTATTTACAGTAAACTAATCTAAACTTATTCATGTTTATTTTCAGTGTGTTTTCCTGAGCAAGAAGTCAGTTCCACTAATGACTTACAAAGGCAAAAATACATTGTGAAGAGCTTATTTTCTCAATTTATGGAAGAATTCCTGGCTTTTTTGAGAGGAGCTCAATGGACTATTTATTTGTGTGTGTGTGTATCCATTAAGAAAGCATATTTATTGACACAAGAAACAATACATAAAAGAGTGCATTTTTATAAGTATGAATAACCAAATATTGAATGAAAACATATCTTTCATGCAGTTATTTTAATAAATATGTTTGTTTTGCTAATATTTAGCATTCAGTAAAAAAAGCCCATCATACTTCAAAGGTGAAAAATCCTAATTCATTCAAGTGATTAAAATCCACTATGCTTTGTTTTATAAATTATGGAAATTTAGGAAATGGGACAGTCAAAACTCAAATCTCCTTTCGCTAATATTGAACCTATGGGAGTAGAATGGATTCTTATTTTTTAAATATCTTTTCAGAATTTTAATGTTTTTTACCTTTTTTCTGTGTACCCCTAAGAATGTTTGTTTTTTGCTGTCAAAATATTTCAAAAATATATGCTAATATTAATATAGTAGTGTATGTGTTAAATCGCACCGTGCAAGCGGTGACTAAGATTTTAAATTTTCAAGTAAAATTAAGTAATATATATATAAACAATCATCATTTAAAAAGAGTACACAGAAAAAAGATGTAAAAAATATCAATTTCCCAATTAGATATTGTAAAAATAAGAATGTCTTCCACTTCTATAGGTTTAACATTAACAAGTGGAATTTGAGGTCTGACTGACAAATCTTGTTAAGGCTCCTAGTCGATCAGAGTTTCCCTCTTCTAATGTTAATCCATGGGCTTAAAATACACTTGTATTTTCTAATTTCTCCATCAGAAATTAAAAAAAACTCTTTTTGTTATTGTTATTTGCTCTTTTTAAAGGATGTTTCTTGCTTTTCATTTGGCAAAATAATTCTGAAATATGTATTTTATTTTATTTTAAGCATTTAAATCTTCTTCACAACTCAAACACCTTCTTTAGGATTTTAATGCATCATTTTCATTAAGAATTTCTTGTAAGTAGTGTGTGCTTGACAAAAAGTAAATAAATAAATAAAAATAAAATAAATAAAAATTGCATCCCTCTCTGTCCAGAGTAATATTATCATGATGTAATTTGTAATACTTCAATAACTCTTAAATTCATTCTTGGTCTGCCACTTCGTCTATCTGTAGGATTCCAGTCTGCAAGACCTTTTGTTAGGCTAACATTATTCATTCTACAAACATACCCATACTATTTACATTTATGGTGTATTGTGCTTCTCAGACCTTTTAGCAGAGAAAGTTTATTTACAATGAGTAGCAGGTTAGACTTTTGCAACCACCACCAAGCTGGAGGATTAGGATGCCACTCTTTTTTCTGGACACTCACTCTGAACCTGTGTAAGTTGCTCAGACATATCACGCAGAGTCAGATTATTAAAAGGGAACACAAGACATGTGGCCAGAGTTCTTCCTGCTTCTTGCCATTGCACTAATTTGTGACAAAATGCTCTATTTAGTAAGTAAAAGAACATTCAGACTTGCCAAGTTGCGAGGGCTTAATTTCTGCTCCTTTTTTGTGTGTGTATGTATATGCCAATACAGTCAAGATTCTTATCCACATTGCTAAATGATTGGATGCCACTTTACATGTTCAATCGGATCATGCTATTTACATTGTTCTATTTATAGAAATCAGCTAGTCAGTTTAGCAACAGCCAAAGACAGAAATGATTATGCAATATATATTTATTAATTATTGTCACTTAATCACTATCTGTGTACTGACGTCATACCAATGAAAACTAAAACAAAATTACTCACATCAAGAGCCAAATAGAGAAAAGTTTTGGCGCAATGTGATGCTGAAATTAGTCATTTACTATATCATTTATTACTTGTATGCAAAGTAATCATTGACCGGTCAATTTTTCTTCTATCGAGTCGAAATCTTATAGCAATTTTTAGCATATGTTTTCACAATGGTAAATCAACGATAGCTATTTTTAATTTTTATTTAGACTGCTAAAAGAATTTTTGAAACATTTACACATTTAGGACTAGGAGATATTTAGAATGTACTCATTTATAAAAGTTTATGTAGCAGATAGTCAAATTTCTATTTTATAAGCAATTACAAAAAATTAGGCTATTTTAGAGCATTTTGGAAAACAGGAATACAATAAGGGATTAAAGATACATTTTTCAGGATCGCATGCTGAATGTGGATCTATTTTGCTAACATTTCTTTTCATTTGGCTACTGTTTTTTATTTCTTATTCGCCAAGTTGCCAATGTAGCTCAAAAGCCAGTAAGAATCCTGCATATGGCCTCAGCATACATTTTTAGTGTTTTCACAATACATTTTAGGGATTCTCTGAAAATACAAATTAACACAAATTTCCATTCATAGACCATAGAAATGATGAGTTTTTTTCATATATATACCATAATATATTGCATTATTCTTCATTAGCAACAATGAATTGTTATATAAACTTTGAAATTCTATGTAGAATAAATAGTACATCATAAAACATGCTTCATTCAATCCTTTAGATTTAGAATTTACTGTGATTCTAAGATTTTACCTTCCCATTTTTTAAATGCATTTTTATATATGTTTATTCTACATTATTTTTTCCATAAAACAAGGTTTAAATTTAAAACTTCACATAAAGATGCTTGTCATGAATTTTTTGAGAAGGGAATCTTAGACATGACCTGTATTGATATCAGACTTGATATCAGGAGATGTTCCTAACAGTATAGCTTCAAGGATGATTGTGCCATGCAAGCCCACACCATCACAACAAAGTGGAGATTTTAAGACTTGTAATATAAAACTAAGTACAAACTTTAAATTTTTTATCAAGCTAACAACAAAGAAACATCTTCTAAAAAGAGTGCACAAAAGTTAAAAATCTAACATCTGATGAGAAATTTGGAAAATATCAATACACATTCTATGCCCATAGGATTAATGTTGAAGAAGGTAATTTGCAGTCTGAGTGATAATGACAATTAAAGAGCCACTTCACAGATCAGTTCCTAGCAGATCACCCAATTCCTATGTTGGCTGCTGGTCATTCACTTTCTGAATTTTCCTCTGTAATGTAAAGTCTATGGGCGTTTGATGCATTCTTATATTAAAAATATCGATCTCCTTGGGAAATTAATATTTTTAACTTCTTCTTTCAGTGATTTCTTCTTAAAAGATGTCACTTTTTTTCTTAGTTTTCAAAATACATCAAAAATCAATACTTAATTTTATATGAAGTGTTAAAATTTTACTTCCAGTTCTTCAGTTTTTAACATACAAAATATTAAATTAAGCATAGATGTTAGAAATATTTTGAAAACTAAGAAAAAAAAAGTGACATCCTTTAAGAAGAGATCACCGAAAGAATAAGCTAAAAATCTTAATTTCCTGAGGATATATTTTAAATATAAGATTGCATGAAATGCTCATAAACTTTAAATTACAGAGGGAAATTCAGAAAGTGCATGACCAGCAGCCTTAACCTATAGATAATTTTTAACATGCAATCATTATTCAATATTTAATACAATTTTTGTAGCAATTTTCTGGCAGTAAAAACCAAATGTTTAAAATCACATAATAAATAATCTTTCATTTAAATTTTCTAATAGGTTATCATGGAATTCTAAGATTTGTGAGGGCAGGAATATGATATAATATAAATACTAATGACATTTTATGTGCCAAATACTGGATCACATGAAAAATGATCAAATAAAATTTCTAAAAAGTTATGTTTTTAATTTGTGCAGATCAATAATATAAAAAAGAATATTGCTCCTTCTCAAAATTGTCAAACAGCATGTAAAAAAAAATGTTAATCAAAAACATGTAAATAAAGTTATTTTTAACTTTGATTATTTCTGTTTTATTTATTATTTTCTGATTCATATAATTTGCCACATGACCATGCATAGTACAAGAGTTGACAGCCAAAAACCTAAGGTATCAAACATACACAAAAAGAAAACTATTTTATGGAAGAATAGTAATAAGAAATAAAGATGAGATGGGCTCAGCCCAAGCCCGGGCCCGATGTGGGCTTGGGCTCTACTTTCATTTTAGTCTTCGAGCTCGGGCTGATTCTTTTTGAAACTGGAAAATTAATTATTGGAATGTAGAAAAGATTGAAAGGACTTCCCTCCTCGAGAGTACTTATTGTTTTTCACATCAGTCAATGCTATTTTGATCAAAACGAAAGGGGAATAGAAATCGTGTTTTCTGTATTTAAATAGTTGATTGCTGTATCAGAAGAAAATTTGAGATGATTGGAGATTTATGTCTACAGCATTTCCTGCTATGATCGATTATTGATATGGTGCCAACCAAAATAAACACAAACAATAAATTAGCTTCTGGTTGGATTTTTGTTTGTAACAGAGGATATTTTTTAATTCAGTCATTTATTTATTTAGTTAGTTAGTTATATAAAACTTAGAGAATTATTGCTTTGTTTTTTGATGTAGACCAAAAGCTTGAGACTTGCAAATTATTTAATTGGCAAGTTATAATCGTTCTTCATATGAAAATAACACAGTAATTAATGTTTCTGTTTTTCACCATGAATTCTACTCTACTTATACTGAGGATTTAAATAAGTATAAATAATAAATAAGTATGATAAATAAACACATTTTCCATGTTACACTGATAGAAAACAATCGATCAGGGTTTCTTCTTTTCCTATAAAAGCCTTTAACTTAACTGTATCAACATTTTAATTTGCATTGATTTTCAGGTTCATATCAATTATGGTGAATTGTTATGAGAAATGAATTGATTATATTTAAAGATGTACATATTTTATAGGAAATTGAAAATGTTATTCGATTCTTCAGCATACAAATAGTAATTTCTGCAAACTTCATATATTTATACATTACACTTCTTTAATGTATCAATCAAATTTTCTCATTAAAGGACAAAAAATATGGGAGTCCTTTTAAATATGAAGTATATTTTTATTTGCTTTTTTGATAAGATTGAATTTAAATTTTTATTTAACAGTAATTTTTATGTAAGAAATTTTTAAAAATGAGGCTTCACGTTTGAAACAATTTATAAATGTCATGGATATTTTTATATATATAATTTTGATATTGGGCTCGGACAAGCTCGGGTGGGACCCGGGCTTCAAAAAACAAGCCGAATTTATCTCTAATAGGGAATCTAATGATTCATGTGTGCTGGAAGTGAAGTGGTGAATAAGCCGAAAATTAATACCACTAGTGGTTCACTTGTAGGCTTATCATTGTTTGTCCTACAATCATTTCATACCTTTGATTACACTTGAGACAAACACAATAATAAACCTACAAGTCAACTACTGGTAGTATTAATTTTTGGCTTATCTACCACTTCACTTCCAGTACACATGGATCATTAGATTATCCTATTACTACTCTTCTGTAAAATAAAGGTTTTCTTTATCTTGTGTTCAATACCTTAGGTTTTTGAGCTGTCGGCTCTTGGACTAGTAGGTCTCTAAGAGGATAATTAGGCTTCATGGGGGTCTCCAATCAAACTGATATGACAACTATTGAAAGATGGAGCTGTGAAATAAATGAGTTCGTTCAGTGGAAGTTCACAAGTCAAATTATCCTTCTAAACACAAGTGCTTACATTAATCCTTTATGCCTTAGCAGTACATTAAAATACCATTAAAATAACCTATTATAAAATTCATTTAATACATCTATTAGTAGTAATACAATTTAATATAAATTATAGATACTTTATTTTGTTTCAAAAGCATTATTGCTTGCACAAAAAATATTTTTAAAAATATTTTTTTTTTTTCCATTTTTATATTTTTGGCTTTTTTGAAAGGAAAGATTATAGCGGGCAAAGTTTCAATTTGGAAATATTTCTATTGTAAAAACATTATATTTGTACATTTTTTAATTCAACAAAATATTAAAAAAAATATTCTAAATAAAAGATTTGAATGCAGTTATAAATATTCTACAAAGGAGCTGTGCTTATATAACATTATCATTTTAGAGGGAGGGGGAGTCTGACACATGATATCGTAAGCTATCTCTAGGTAGGAGGGAGGTTTGTCTTTTGATATCAATATAATTTTTAATGTAGTCAAAATTTTCTCTTTTTATTTGTAACATGATCTTTAGATCAAAGTATCATGTTAACTTTTTTTAATCAGATATCTATCTATATAAAAATACAAAAATCATTAAATTATTGAAAAAATTAATTGTCCTAAAATAAGGAAATTCCAATGCTTGACATTTCTATTCTACTTCACATGTGTATGCATATATAATAATATAATCATGGTTCAAGAAGTCATATCCGAAGTATATTTGAAGAATGTTGTCCATTTGTTTTGTTGATAAGAATATCTATCTGCACCTCCCCACCACGCATTCTTCCTCTGTTCAGGACAAGTACAACAAGTCTTTGTTACTGTTGAATGCATGTTTTCTTTTAAATAGTAATTTTTGAAGTGTTTTTTGATATAAAATAATACTTTATTCAATTTGTTTCATTTAAATCAATAAAGTATGAATATATATATATATAACCAGTTTTGTATATCACTCCAAACAAAGGAAATAAAATATTTAAAAAAAAAATCATAATTTAACAGCAATATCATTACTAACGGGAAGGGTTATGGAGGGATAACCTATGATATCATTAGGGGGAGAACAGAAGTCCAAAATTACCAAAAAGTTAAACAATGTTACATTTGCACAACCCCAAATCCCTATAAATTGAAAATTAATAAATTAATTTTAGTTGGAAAAATCCTTCTAAAAATTATTAAGATTTTCTTTCATTTAATTTCAACAAGCTCCACCTCGTTATATTAAAAGTGAAGTGAGATTTTAAGAATATTCATTATCACAAGTACTAAATAAGATTTCAAAAACTGAATTCTTTAAAGATTTAATACATTTTTTTTTTTTATTAAAAAATTAGTTTAGTAGAATTTTTTATATATATTCATAATAAAGCATGTTTAAATCCATTTTATTTTCAGTTATTATTCCAAATAGTCCTATAAAAGGAAACAATGCGTTAAAATTGAATGCAATTAAACTTTAGTCTAAATGCATATAAAATACACTATTTTTGATTGTAAACATGTTAATGAAAGCTTTAAGGTTCATTTAGATAATAGGTATGTAAATAAGCTCAATTTCTACAACATTATACAAATTTTAATTAATATTTCATCTTGTTTAATATGTGACTCCACTCCCTTAAAACATGTCTTAACTGAATTTGACTGATTTAACTCATTCTTAATGCAAATAGATGAAATCTAAACTAAAATAAGAGAATATTTGTTATGTACTATACTTATTTTTTGTTTTTCACTTGTCTTACTTAGCCTTTGCAACTCTGCAAATTGAGATACTCTTTTACTAAGCTGTTCACTGCAATATTAGAAGTACTTAAATTAATGCAATTCTAGAGATATAATGCTGTTTGAAAATGGTGTATAACGACTATATTCATATATATATATGTTCATATTCATATCATTCATTCTCTCAACAATTATATTCACAGATATAATTAATATGTTTATATCAGTGGGAAAAATCCCTTTTCAGCATTTAAAAAAAATTACAGAGAAAACATTACAATTTTGACCTTTTGCTCAGCAGTCAGGGCTTAATACGATTTAGAGCCGAGTCAATTTTGGTTGTCTTTCCATTTGGGCCATGAAATAAGATTCCTGATACACAATGTATATATGTATTAAACAAAAACTGTAAAAGTTTCTAAAGTGCCGCAGTATTGTAAGCTATGCTACTATTGTAAGCTAAGCTAAAACAACTATTTTTATGTTTAATTTGTATTAATAAAATTCATTAAAATTTTTTGGTAGGAATTATTTAGTACATTTTTGATTATGACCCTGAAATTACTTCCTAAAATTTATTTAGAATGTAAATTTTAAAATTTTATATTTGTATTTTATACAGTCAGTCACTGGTGACTGATGGAGTTTAAACAGAAAGTTCTGCACCAGTCACTGGGGACTAATGTAGCACTCAACAATGCAATTACATCTAAAATACAATAAATGATTAAAAACAACAATAAATTTGTGAAACTAAATAAACATTTAATAGACATTTTATTAACAGATAACAGCAAACAAATACACTTTAGAAGTCATGGTTTACAGCAAACAAATACACTTTGGAAGTCATGGTTTACAGTAAACAAATACACTTTGGAAGTCATGGTTTACAGTAAACGAGTACACTTTGAAAGTAACGGTTTACACGAAAGAAATATCAATAAATGACATAAAGAATAATACCAACAAATATAAGGAGTACAGTAACAGGAAACAACTATAACATTTATCATGTTTAGCTTCTTTGGCATGAGCTTTACTACTAGCTGTAATAGTAGCTGTAACAGTTCCATTTTCTGGCACATCAGGACTAAAAAGACACATTTTATTTTTATAAATTAAAATTATTATTCAGGTTTAAAGAAAAAAACAAAATAAAATAATAATAATAATACAGCAGATACCTGAAATTTTGGAAATTGTTGAAGCTGTAAAAAGTGAAACTGGCAAACTTGCAATTAAAGCAAAAGTTCAAGATCTTTTTATATCATCCTTTAAACACTTTAATATGCAATTCTGATTATTATGAATAAACTATTGATTTCTTGCAAAAGAAGTATACATTTACTTCCAAAAAAATTAAAATAGTTCTGATATAAGTGCCAATGACAATTTTTCATTAAATACATTTATGTATTAATCAAGCTTTTTTAGATATTATGTATGGCTAAGCATGAAATATAACTTTGTTATTTTATGATTTTCATATCAATTATAGAGTACTTTTATGAGAAGAGTTTAGTAATTCAAGAAAAAATTCATTATTATGCATTATTAACAATTTACTTGACCATCTTTTATTTTAATGCTTTAATATATATATATATTTTAATTTTCTTAATTTTTATTTGTTATTTTAATATTTCACTTTTTAGCATTCATTATAATTCTGATTGCATTATTACATTTAAATTACTCTTTGAAAAATGTAAACAAAGAAACTGGTGATCTTCAAAATTCTAAAATCTGTACAGTCTCTGGTCCTAAGCTATATGGATTTTAAAAAAGTCTACTGTAATAATGATTCAGATGAAACTAGAGCCATAACAGTTAAGAAATTATGAGAAAATTGTGGGGGTGAGGTGCCCAAGAAGACATAAATTCAACAATTACAACATCAATAGCTAATAAAATATTAATTAAAACTAATCGTAAAAGCTAATTTTTAATGCTGTTAACACAACATCAATATTTTAATTATTTTAGATACAAAATTTAGATATTGAATTCTACAGAGTTACAGTTAAAAAATTGATAAAACCTAAATGCAAAATACCTAAGAAAAAAATAGAGGAATCACAAAAATTTTTGAACTTTAATTTTTTGATGGATTTACATTTTTTAAAGATATTCTGAACACTACTTGACTATTTTTTGAAAAATGTTTGTCTGTGATAGAAATTTCATTGCTGATCTACCTGAAGAACTAATGAACATGAACAGAATTTAATCACATTTCAGATTCCATTAGACGTTACTATAAATTGTTGCTGATTAGATTTAGGTGTATATTGTCCAAAAGGTGGTACTGATATGTATGTTTTTTTTTTTTTTTTTTTTTTTTTTTTTTTTTTTTTTTTATCATTTTTCGGACAGTTATATCTCAAAACCTAATGCATGAAATGTCATTAAACTGCATATTCTGTTAGGTCTTGAAATAAATATATTATGATAATAATAGATATAATTCTGCAATTTCTAGATTACGGAAACAATTCCTAAATTTTGATTAACCAGCCAAGTAATAGTCCAAAGATCTGTGGCCGGTTATCCAAGGGTTATGGCCTTGGGATGATAGATATATTGTAGTTATAGTAAAATAGAATCGTACAGCAATCTCCACAAGTGAAGCATCTACGTTTGTAGCATCTATTGTAAGACAATATCTCTATCACTGTGAACTGAACACTACATACACTGGCACCAAAATATTACTGAAAATGACACATTCTAAAATAAAAGCAGCATGGCATAAGCAAACATTTTGTTGGGATCTTGCACCAACCTGCACATCTTTAATGACATTATAGGACAGCTGTCCAGTATCAATATGAAACACTATAGTTTAATGTGAGATTGTATGATGCAGTAGTTTGTTCTGCTTTCATTTTAATGGATGACGATGCATGTCCCTATAGAGATGTTTTCATCGATCATGACATGAGTGCGATTACACAAATGAAGTGGCCACTAGAGTTATACAATATAGACACACATGTGCACGTCATGCACAAAACATTTTATGAACTTTGCAGAAAATTTTAGAAAAAAAAAAAAAAACTATTTTTATTTTTGCAACCTTTTTTTTTTAAGTACCAAAAAATTAAAAATATTCCCCCAATTTTATGTACAAATTATTTATTGTTTGCGCACAATTAAAAGCAATTCCAATTTTTGAATTTTCCAAAAATTTAAGACATTTGATGCCAAAAACTTAAAAATTCATCAGTCAGAAATTTCAGGCACTAAAAAACACGAATTTTGACGAATGGTTGTCGTAAACAATCAATTTTGTCAATCGTTTGCAGAAAATATATTAAATTTTGTCAAACTATCACGGAAAAAACACGAATTTAGTCAAAATTCTACAGAAAAAGCACAAATTTTGTCAAAAGTTATTGAAAAAAAATCATGAATTTCAACAAAGAATCGTATAAAAAATGCACATTTCAACAAAGAATCACATAAAAAACTCTTTTTTCAACAAAAAACCATATAAAAAACTTATTTCAATAAAGGATTGCATGAAAAATGCAAATTTTGATTTAGGACTGCGCAAAAAACATGAAATTCAACAAAGAATCACATGAAAAACGCGATTTTCAACAAAAGACTTTACAAAAATGCAAATTTTGTCCATGAATTACATAAAAACACAAAATTAGTCTATAAATTGTGTAAAAGATGCCAATTTCACTGACAGATCACTCAAAAAACGAAGATTATGTCCATAAAATTGCATAAAAAGTGTAAATTTTGTCAACAGATTGCTAAAAAAACGCAAATTACATCCATGAATCACATAAAAAATGCAAATTTCATCCGTGAATTATATAAAATATGCAAATTTCGTCTATGTCAAAATAATATAGCACTTAATTTTATTAAGCATTAATTTGCAAAATGTTTTTAACGAAATATTATGTGCACAGAAAGTTTTTGGTTTTATAAAAGTCTGGTGGCCACCATACTTGCCTGATCTTAATCCCATTGAAAATCCTTAAGATATCAAATGCTGTGTTATGTGTACACATTTCTTATCCTCCCGCTACTCTCATGGAGTACCAAACTACTCTATGAAGGAATAATGATTACTTCACTCTATGTTAGTTAATCACCTTATGGAAAGCATGGTCACAAGCTTTAAGCTTTGTAATCAAGTGAGGGGGGGGGGGGTCACATACCCTATTAATGTGTGTTTTGTTTGTTTGCTTTGGTTTTAAACATGTTTTTGTGAATGCCATTAGTATGACTTCATCTTATACCTGATACAAATTCAATATTGTTTTCCATTTTTGTATGCAGTTTTTTGTTTTGTTTCAAGCATAAATATACTTGCTATTTTCATCATCATCTATCATGTCTTTTGCCTATTTGACAGATTACAATAAATATTCAACTTTTAATTCCACACATAAAAATCTAGACAATGAAAGATTTTTTTCAAGTTCTTGGGTATTTTCATTTAAAACTCCAAAGAAGTTCCAAATTCGTTATGATCCTAAGTATTCTTTTTTATTAATAAGAATATGTACAATGACAAAGACTAAAGAATTAAAAAGTGAAATATTACAATTCAAATATAAATAAAATCATCATAACTTTTAATGTTAAGGAGTTTGACTTAAAAAAGTTTATTTGTAAACAAATTTTAAAATAATAAAAATTAAATTAATTTTGATTAAAAAAAATATCATTTTTCAATATATATTTGTATTTTATTTTGAATGTGATTTGGACTCCAGTACAAAATTCAGGGAAGAAGTAAGATTTCGAAATAAGTGTACTATTAATTTGCTGCCTTTTTTTTTTTTTTTTACTTTCTTCTATCATCAATAGAAGAAAATATTGTAAAGGAAATTTTTTTTTTCGATTGATTTATATGTTTTAGGGGTCAGATATTCCAAAAAACATGTCTGTGTGACCATATGTTGTCATTGAACTATCGAAAAGTGTATGAAGAATATAACCAAATATTTTGTGTGTGATTTTGGCTGTGGAAAGCAGGTCCTAATTCAGTTTTGAAATATTCTTCCAAAAAAGGGGGCTATAATATTGATTTTTGAGCTATTTTCAAAATTATACCATTGAAAAGTGTATGAAGATAAGCATAGAATTGAACCAAATTTTTTGTGTAAATGTTTGGCTATAGCTAGTAGGCCCTCCCTGAATTTAAAAATCTGCCGGAAAGGGGCATTGTAATAGCAATTTTTGCATCATTTTCATTACAGTACCACCCAAAAAATTTATGAATTATGCACAGAATTTAACCAAATTTTTTATGTAAGTGTTTAGCTATGGCTAGTTGGTCCTTTCTGAATTTGAAAAAAAAAATCTGCTGGAAAGGGGGCACTATAATCCTGATGTCTGTGTCTTTTTCATTATTGCACCACCAAAAAGTGTATGAAGTTATGTATAGAACTGAACTAAATCCTTATTATTTTAATCCTGTAATGTAATTTTTTTTTTCTTTTTTGGATATGGCAAACAGGTCCTCCCTGAATTTGATAAAAATCTGCCTGTCGTTCTATTGTCCATCAGCTTGTACAGAGATGGAAATTTGTCTTGCCAACCCATCTATTTGGAAACAACTGATGATAACAGAATAAGGAAAAACTATCGATTTTAATAAATTCATGATCCACATTATTGTTTTTATTCCAATTGATTGATTGATTGAAGCAAACATTTCAGATGAAAATCAAAGTTGGTATAGTATTGAATTAATAACATTAAAGTATTACCATGTGCAATTAATTTTTGAAATTTTAAAATGTACGTATGAGATAGAAGAAAGTTTTAAAATTAGCACATACAAGTTTTTTTTTTTTTTTTTTTTGAAAATATAAATATACAAATGAAAAAAAAAATATATATATATATATATATAAATGTAAAAATATATATAAATATGAAAATGTAAAATGTATAAATATTAAAATGTAAATCTGTTTAAAATATATATACTTTTTTTAATGTCTTGTTCCTGCAACAAAAACTTGTCTTGATTGCGCTTTTACATGAATATAAAAAGAAATTTTACCTACAACTAGCATATATAGCCAAAAGATGTTTTCCATCTTCAGGAGAGCTCTATAAAAAAATCTGTTAGTGTTTACTTATTTTAAAATAATTGAAAAGAATTTAATTTTCAGTCTAATATTATAAGAAAAAAAGAAAATTTAGTAAGTTAAATTTTAAAATTCAATGAGATGTAATACTTATCTGGGTCATGTCAGATACAATTGCCCAAAGCATGGTGCATATTATACTAATTATAGAAACCCATATTTTTTTAAAAACTTTATAACACATAAAATCTAATAAGAGCAATAAAATAATAATAATATGCAATATAGTTTATTTATGATGGGTTGTAATTTTTTTTTAATTATCTACTGCAACTTATAACTTTTTAATTATTTGATATTATTCATCATTTTTCATAGTGTTATGTATTAAATAATGTTAAATTATAGTTTTGAACATGATTGGAAAATGATAAACAAGATGGGCAATAGGCAACCATTTTTCATAGAGAAAATTGCTCTCTTTTGTGGCCACATATGGGCCCTTCCCTTAATTACAACAAAGTAGCAAAATACAGCTTTACAATGTTGAAAAAATAAATTACTCAGATGCATAACTACTCACCGATGAAAATGATCTATTACCCAGTTTTCTTTTTCTTTTTTCACACAAATATCACACACTAAAGTTGTAGCCAGAAAGCGCTCATTTTCCGGACCAATATGGAAGGCTGGAACACTAAAAATATGTAATTTTTTAACAATAAATCAGCTAACAACTAAAGAGTTTATTTAAAAAAAAAATGTTTTTCAACATCTACAATAACAAATTATCTATAAAAGATAAAATAAATAGATACAATAGCTATATCAATTAGGGTTGTCAGGTTGTATATTTTTTCCACAAGTTGTACGATATTTGGCATTTTTTAAGCCTATTGTATTAATTTGTAAAGCCTAATTTACATGTATCATACACATTTAAATTTCATCTGTATGACAATTTCTTTCCTTTCCTAGAACGATTGATTTTTTCTTCTTTTTTAGTTCATTAAAAATTTTATCTTTTGCTATCAGGGGCATGCAAAAAGTATGCTGTGCCTGGGGCAAAGTTTCAGTTTAGTGCTCCCCCTCAAAAAATTTTCTTATGACACGCCAAAAATGAAATTAGTGGTATAAATTTGGAGCCACTACCCCCTTTCGTATGGTGCTGTCAAAAAGTTATACATATGCGCATCAAACATAAAAATGGCTTATTTCTAATCAAGATGACAAAAATCTAGAGAATTGTGTAATATTAACATTCACAAATTCTTAAGCAGGATTAGATTATCTGAACTTGTCATTATTATAGACCAAAAGTATCTACATTGTAAAATTTTTCAGTTTAGTATATCTGTATTTTAAGTTTTAATATTCTGTTATTTTTTTTTATCTCCCTTTATACAACTTAAATACAAACATTTATTTTCCTAGGCTGTCCATGATTAAAATTTTCATAACCACCACTGAATTGTAGGATGTTTTGATTTATTTTTGTTCCTACAGTTCAATTATTTTTTCATTTCTAATGTTATATACAGCAAGAAATTTTGTTAAACAATGATAATAAAATAATACAAATAGAGTTTGAAAATAATGATTAAATTTATAAATTAACTTCTTTTTAAACAAATTCCTTAGTGAAAACATTACTGACGCAAAATTAGTTTTTGTTTTGTCATGCTATCATTCTTTTTAATACCATACTAATTTATGTTGAATGCACTAGTAATGCTTTCGCTTACTCGTCATTTAAAAAGAGATTATTATTAATTAACCCTTTAAGCTCTGATGGTTGAATTTTCTACCACTTATTCCAAAATGTCACAACGGCACCGGAATATTTGACCATTTTTATTTGAAAAAGGTTTAATGCATTTTTTCATGTACATCGTAAACATAATTTTTTCTTTGAAAAATACTTGTGACATTTGGAATTTTAGAGAAATTTACCCACCAGAGCTCAAAGGGTTAATCAATTTAATCATTATTCTTTAGATGTATTTGCATTACATTCTTCTATTAATATCATTTAACTGCCTATATTTTACAGTCATGTTTCCCATTATGAAAGAAAAATTGATTTGCAAGAACAAAAATAAATCAAAACATCCTACAGTTCAATGATAATCATAAAAATTGTAACAATGGACACCCTATAAAAAATAATGTTTGTATATATACCATTAATCGCTACACCAAATACATCATTGGGAAATTTCTCTGAGAATGACAATTAAGGGGTTAAGCATAAGTAAAGTTCAAACAATATTAAAATTTAAAATACAGATATATTAAATTGGAAATTTTATAATTTAAATACTTATAGTATACAATGAGGTAAAATTCAGGTTATCTAATACTACAGCAAATATTATGCAATTCTTCCAAGATTTTTGTATTGCTGATCAGGAACAAGTCATTTTTATACCTGATGTACATGTGTACAATTTATTTTTGGCAAAAGGCAAAATTTTAAAGCAAATTTATTTTATTTTTTTAAATCAATTGAAAAACGGCTGGGTTTTTTTTTGGTCTATTATCATTTCCCAAATGGTCCTTATAATTTGTTAAATTACATTTTTTTAACTCTTAAACGTATATCATTCTAAAAATATGTAAAAAGATTTTTTTTAAAATATCAAAAGTAAGATGTGGTAGAAAAATTAAAGAAAACATCATACAAGGCACATTTAAACATATGCAATATGACAGGTCTAAAAAGCAGTAAAAGCATATAACTTACAAGAAAAATGTACAATTTGGTAACCCTGTTCAATAGTAACATGAAAACACAGATGGTGAATTTCATATGCCAATGCCTTTTAAGGCTTAATATAAAATTTTATTATTTTTTAATGAGATGTGACAGACAAGCAGGCAGTTACACAAGCCATCGCCTCATTGGGTTGACAGCTGAAATTACAAGATCAGTTCAATCAGGATTAGCATAATAAAATGTAACTGGTCTATCAAGTCATATCTTGGAGGAAAACACACTCTTACAGAAAAAGGAAATTAAAAACTTTGTTTAAATGGTCCAGATAAAATTGTTAAACAGGGTTAATCTGTGATTTTGATTTTGAAGGTGAAATTAGAACTTAACTTCGAAATCTACCTATGCCATAGGCTGAGTACACAGGAATTTTTTTTTATATTTAGCAAAAGGATGTCAAATTTTATGAAAATACACTAGTAAGATTTTCAATAAAAAACAGAAAAAGAGAAAAATAAAAATATTAAAATTTAAATGTGAAGATTTGCAGGTATATGTAACACCAATTTGTAATTTCCAGAGATGCCACTCAGAAAATAACAAAAAAGAGGGAATTACATGCAAAGTACAAATTACAACATTTTTGAAAACATTTACATGTGAATTTTTTAAATTATATTGTTTATAACAAATTAAAGAATGAAACTTATAATTATTTTTTTAACTATCTTGACAAAAATGGCTATTTTATTTCGCAGTTGTTTGACAAAAAGCGCTGTTTTATTTCATGATCATTTGACAAATATTGCTATTTTATTTAGCGATCGTTTGATGAAAATCGCTGCTTTATTTCACGATCGTTTAACAAAAATTGCTATTTTATTTTGTGATCTGTTGACAAAAATCACTGTTTATTTTGCAATTGTGCGACGAAAATTGCTATTTTGCAATTGTTTGACGAAAAATGCTGTTTTATTTAGCAATCGTTTGATGAAAATCGCTATTTTATTTCACGATTGTTTGACGAATATTGCTATTTTATTTCGTGATTGGTTGACAAAAATCACTGCTTTATTTTGAGATTGTGTGACGAAAATTGCTGTTTTATTTCAAGATCATTTCACGAAAATTGCTGTTTTATTTCACAATTTTTCACAATAATCACTGCTTTATTTTGCGATCATTTCACAAAAATTGTTGCTTTATTTCACGATTGTTTGATAACAATTATTAATATCAAATTAAACAATAATTTTCATTAAATAAATCAAAAAATAAAAAGGTAAAACAAAAACATTTATTTAAGGGAACATACATAATTTAAAAACAAATTGTAACTTGCTTAACTATTGAACATTTCAGTGAATGTGCACTGCTTAATTAACTTAGGTTTATAATTAAGAAGTTTTTGTTTTATACATAAGTTAAGATTCATTAATAAAACTTCTTTACTATAGGGTTTTTTTTTTTTTTTTCACTCTTTTCTTGAATACTGCTGCTTGAAAAATTCAAACTTTGGATACTTCAGACTTAGCACTGTACCAATTAAAGGTAAAAGCTTTTAAGTACAATATAGGACCTGTTATCCAGAATACTTAGGACAGAAAAGCTTTTGAGATTTTGCAATTTTCTAGATTTTTTACTGAAATTTTATCTACTATCCTTACTATCAAAATCTGGAGTTTTTCAAAAACATAAAAAAAAATCTAAATAATACCATATATAATATGAATATAAATTACCTTTTGCTTTTTTAAAAATTATTTAAAAAATTGTTTCACTATTCACTGGTAATAATGAGTAAATAATGAAACAAATAAATATAACACTGTTATATGTGTATTCAGTATTCATTAACACAAGTAACACAATTGCACAGCCATAATATTTTTTTTTTAGTGAGGAAAGTGAAATACCTAATGATTTTTTTTTTTAAAAATCATAATATAAATTAATTTTAAATTAAAATTTGTCTGAAAAATGATGATTATTTTACTTTATTTTTTATTTATTTATTTATTTATTTTTTTGGGGGGGAGGGGTGTGTTTTGTGCAAACCCATCACTGAAGTAACATATTTTAGTGGCTACATATTGAAACAATGGACTGAAAAAGAACAAAAAAAAAAAAAAAAAAAAAAAAGAATCTGTAAAATTATTTTTAAAAATATCAGAAATTGCAAAAATTTTAGTAAAATTTTACAAATTTAGAAGATTTTGAAATAATTTTTTTGCAGATTTGAGAATTCTGGATAATGGTTCCAACACTGTAACACCATAAAAATAAGAAAAATAAAACATATTTTGAAAGAACTTAGTATTTATTTTTTAATCAGGCATAAGTGATAAATACTATCACAGTAAAAGCTAAGCAAGAGCAAAATGTCTTGTGATGCTAATTTTAAGGTGATAGCATGCCTTCTTTGCACCCGAAGAATATATATGAAAAACATTTGAAACAAGTTCAGCATGTGCATTGCTTATTTTTATAGTGTTATTAAGAGGCAAAATCCTCTTTAATTATGTATCACACCAGTGTTTTAACAAATTATTGTAAAATTATCAGTACAATTATCAATAAATACTCACCGATAATAACAATTTACTTTCAATTTATCTCGTTCTTTCTTAATGCGGACTTCAGTTGCTAAAGCCAAATAACTTTCAATAGATTCTTTTGGATCAATTTGGACACTAAAATAAATAAATAATTATTAGTAAATAAATTTATTAAGAGTAATTGTTTAAAAAGTTATTTTTTGACATTATATCATTAGATTTGTAAAAGAAAATATAATGTAATTTAATGTAATAATACATATATATATATATATATATAAAGCTAAATAATCAGTATGTACAATTTTAATAATCATACTAACATAATCTGTAATGCTTCTAAACCTATTATATTTACAGCCCTCTCTCTGTTTCTCTCTCTCTTTTTAAATAAAACAAATTTTAAGCCTTTTATAAAAAGTTAGCAAAGATTTTACCACATATAAAAAACATTTTGTTTAAAATTCATGCTTAATTAGGTAAACAAGAAATCAAATTATTCATGTGACAGTGTCCCACAGTGTAACACACACACTCACTGAAAAAAAAAAAAAAAAAAAAAAAAAAAAAACTGCCATTAAAAAAATTAAAAGTAATTCTTTGTCTCTCGGTCTACCCCCTTATTTTGGTGTTATTCTACTTTTACAAATTTATAACAAACTTTTTAACATATTTTTAACTACAGTAATGAAATGCAAAAGAGTGAAAGAATTGGATGTCATTCAAATGAATCATGAATGTCCTTCAAGAATTTCAGCAGACTAATAACTAGTTTCTGGTTTTAGGTGTAAACAACAAATAAAAAAATAACTTTTAAGGGGCTGTGCACAAATAACTTTGTCATTTTAAAGGAGAGAAAAGAGAATTGTCTTTTGATTGTCTTGTTTGATTGCCCTTACTGAACAAAATACAGTAAAACTTGTAAAAACAGAATGTCAAATGATCATAAAGAGTTCTATTTAAGGCAGATTTCTGTCACAGTAGATAGATTTGTACAGTATTCCAATCAGCAAAAGTTGCTAAAAACTTCCATTGTAAGCAGATTCTGTTTTCTTGGATTTTAGTGCATTTTCTATTCAATGCACACTAACAAATAATATGGAGCTAAAGGAAATTTTACAGAACTTGTATATCAAGCAAAATCAAAGTTAAACTAGGCAAATTTCTATCAATTTGGTCAGATATAAAGTTTTTGGAACAAGCCTGCGGAGCTCTTGCTCTTAAGTTTCAGAGAGCACAGTGTTACTTCAAACATTTTGCTCTGATAAGTATTATGAGAAGCCTGGAATGCGGGGGTTTATGGTATTTTAACAAAATATTTAAATTCAAACTAATTAATATTAGAATGAATCGTGTGTCAAAATACCAATAAATCTTGGCATCAAAAATCCACACAACAGGGATTTACGTAAGTGGCCAACGTACAAAGCATTGTTTAAAGATTATTTTAATAAGTTTCTTAAAACTTAACTTTTAACAAAATATTTGTTTATGATTTAATAAGATATTACTATCATATGACAAAAGTAAAATTAAAGTATAATAGTATTGGCCAAATCTCTGAAAAATAAAATACATTTAAAATTATTACTCACCCCAATCTAAAATGTACATAATATGCTAGAAGATACTCAATCATAACAATAAAAATGATTTATTCATCAATATTTCATAAATAAAAAATACTGGATCCAGTTAGAAACACCTTTACATAAATGTAGCAGATTTTAAGATTAAAATTCCTTAAAATATAAATATTGAAATTATTTTTCGATATTTAAAATATTAGTTGTTGAACAGTTTTTCGATTCATAACGTTCTTAGTTCAAATCACACATTGTTCGGAATCATTAAAGAATAGATCATTAGTTAGATGTAAACACTTTTCTGATGATTAGAGTTATTAAGTCTAGAGCACAGATCTTCCAGATTCGTTGGAGAAAAGATTGATAGTTAGATATTGAAAACTGAATCTGAATACACTAATTGTATCCCTCAAATATCATTGATTAAAAAAATTCTATGGCTATTCCTTTGAATGGCTTCCAAAATGGAAGTTCACTCCACCATCAAAGATAATCAAATATGCTTTAAATCCTGTGAATATGAACATCTTTGGAAGAAAATGTTCAAGGAGTGGAGAAACAAGAACTTTCATTGTCGACACTATCTGCCAACACGATCTCATTCAACTCTTCTGTATTATCCTTGGTTCCATTACAGGGAATGTAAAGAGCATTTCTTACGATCATTCAAATTCCATGACGATATATCTATGAATGATGTGGAGAAATAGGCACCAGATCTTTGATGGAGTGTAGGCTGAATGATGAATTACTTTAAAAGGAATTAGACTCAAATCTTTAAGATTTGCTAGGCCCTAAGGCCTGGAAATCCCCCAAAATTTTGTACGACCTTCTCTCTCTGGTATTTCCTGTTAAAAAATGACTGATTTTGAAAACAAACGCCGTTATCCAAAAAAATCTTTCTCATCATAAAGAGCCAAACAGAAAATTTTGAGAAATGCTTTTCGGTAGCATCGTGGATGAAAAGAGATTTTAAATCAGAGTTAGGCCGAAAAGTGACAGCAAGTGGCAACATCGAACAAGCAGGAGTTTAAGAGACACTACCAATTCTGAGAAAAGTATGACACGAGAGAATGGAATTTCCTTTCTGCCTCTGCAATAAGGCATTCAAAGAACAAGAAAAGGCTTTTAAAGCTACGTGGGTGGATAATGACGGTGTTGGAATGGACGAAAATCGCACACGTTATTTTAAATAGAGAAAGTATCATGACGCATATCTGGTTAAGTAATAGAGATGTGATATATAGTTAATTTTGATTAACAGGTTTCATTGCTACCTTCTTGCACAAGTAACTGATCCCAAGAACCTGTTATTTTTATAACATATACTAATCACTGCGTATGATGGCAACGGATGTTTTAATTAGAAAACATTTATTCAAAATGCTTGAAATACGTTTTATATGCAATTTTAGAAGCAGTTTTTCTTTGAAATGAATTTACCCCATTAAATTAGTTTGTGGTTAAAACTTTAATTCTGCAAAACAAAAATTTTTCTAATTATGATAGTATAAATTTTATGCATTTTTAGTGTTTGTTTTTCTTTTATTATTATTATTTTCACTAAAAACGCATTTTCATTGCTGTAATTAAAACATTGAAAATTCATAAAATTGAAAGTATCATAACTCAGTAAATTTTGGTCATATAAGAATCAATTTTTAAAGCTTACTTGCTAGAACATGGAGAAACATTTTCTAAATGAAACTTATGATGGAACCGAGACATTGTATAAAATTCGGAATTTCTTAATCATTTAAAAATGCATTATTTTAAATCGATTTTTAAAATAATGCAGAACAAAGTGTAAAATATTTTTGTAACTTGTACCACACCTCTAAAAATAATGGTTATTAACTATAGGTAAACAATAATAAGAGATACCCTGTATAACAATAGACACAGCTTTAAAAGCCTGATTGTTAAAAAAAAGCAAAATCATATCCATCAGTCATATCCATCAACGCATATTTAAAGTGAATGGCAAGAATACAAAAATATTATTTATGCACTTTTAATCAAATTCACTTCATGCAAATAAATTTCTTACTCACAAATATGTTTTTCAAATTAATTACAATTTTATTAAAACTAATTGACCAGAAGGTGACAGCAAAAACAATCACCTCGTCGAGTTCATGGATGAAATTCTAGGATTAGTTAAATCGCGATTCGCATATTAAAACTGTCTGCCAAGTCATATCTTGAAATCCCGATTTAAAAGATAATTATCATAGGTTTACCATTGTGTTTGCCTGGTCTCAGTTCTTCATGCTTTCATAACTTTGGTTGCAGAAAAACATAATGGTAAACTTATGAATAAATCGCTAAAATCAGGTTTTTGGTATTTTCCTGCAAGATATGACTTGGCAGACTGATTGCATTTTAATATATGAATCGAGATTTACTAATCTTAGAATTTCATCCGAGAACTTGATGAGGTGAATGCCTTTGTTACTGCCTCCCGGTCTATACCTGTCTTCACAAACTTTAAAATACTATTTTCTTTTTTCTTTTTCTTTTTTTCAATAGATTAAAAAGAAGAAAATAAAAAAAAGCTTTCATCTCTCATTTTTTTAAGACGCAATAATGACAAAGGAAAAAAAAAGAAATAAAAGGAAAGGAAAGAAAAAAATAAATCATTCACCCCTCCCCTCACTAGAAAAAAAATCTAGTATCAGAAATTTCCTCTCGAAAATTCGAATATTTAAAACCAAATAAACTACCATCTGCCAAGCAAGGGCTAAAACTAGTCTTTTTTAGACCTGGGATAAATATGAATTTTGCCTCCACCCCCGCTTATGCAAATCAAATTTGCAGAGGTAATATTTATAAGTTTCAAATAGCTGACATTTAAAAAGCACAATCATTAAATATGTCACACTGAACAACATAATCAGCTTTGTCAAATATGGGTTCATTAAAACCCTGAAAATGGAATCGAAAAGAGTGGAAAAACATTCTGCATTATACAGGCAGGAACCTTATAATCCTGTATCATTTGTAGATTCCAAACAGAACTATTTTAACAATATTATGCTAAACATAAACTCGAGAAAAATAGACAAACAAAATCGTCATTTAGCGCTACGCCACCCCACCCCTTTTGTCTGTTGCCCGGGCCATATGCCCCCTCTGTCTGCCCCTCCTTCACTCTGCCCTGGGCAAGCAAACACATTCCAAAGAATCGAATTAAAACACAGCTTTACACTACAGAAACCATTCCTACATCCATATTCATTGTTCGTTCGAATCAATCTTATTTTCCTTTCGATTACAAAAAAATGCGAGAACTCTTTTTCACTTTTGTTGCAAAATATTCTATACCACTCAATTTGTTCCACAAAACTCTATTTAACTGCACAAAAAATAGGAGTTATTTTAAGTTTTAATTGCAATCAGTGATTTTATAACTCTGAAGAGTAAAACGATCTTTAGTTTCATACCGATTACTTGGAATAAAATAACTGAAATGACAACAGAAACATCAACAAGATAGCCAAAAAAGAATTATAAAATACACGTTTTTCCTAGCCAAAGATCTTAGAAGGTCAGAAAGGAAGGCTTTGGAAACCGTAACTAATTGAAACAGTGCAAATAGCTCTATTGGGAAACATGCTCAAAAGGGGAGATCCAATTGTAGGCTGGTTTATTGCATCCACTGATTCACTATAAGCATTTGAAATAAGATTCTTTTTAAGCACAATTTTAAGCTTTTTTTTTTTTTTTTTTTTACAAATACAGAAAACCAATTTCAGAAATTTTATTTTTATTATAATTTTAATGTACACTTCTAAAAAACAACTGTTTCAAATTTTTGTTTTTTAATACGTTGCTGGTATTGCATTCTAAATTTAACAGGGACTTTCCATTAATCTGTTATTAAATAATGAACTATATAACAATAACATTGTTATTTATCCTAATACGTTATATAATGCCCATCTCTATTAAATAATATCTTAATCTTGCTGAAATTTTACCAGGGAAATAAGAAAAAATGGTTTTATTGATTAAATATAGATTGAAACATGAATATTAAAAATTAAAGGTTTTAGATTTTTTATATTTAAAACTTAGTAAATATTGCAAAAAATGACATTGTGAACCTTTAAAAATAAAAGCAAAGTTAGCAGATTGCTAAAAGTAAATAATATTATTGATTAAATTAATAAATATTGATAAAATATGGTTATTATTAATAAATAAAATTTATTATTAAGAAAATATAATTTATTATATGAAAAATGGGATTATTAAATATAGATTGAAATTTAAGTCTTGTTTACTTTAATAAATAAATGTAAGTATTTATTTTATGCAAGTTATATCTTAATTTTGAATAAGAAATGTGATGTAAGTTTTTTATAACATAAAGGTCACGATTCCTGTAGCTTCAGAAAGTAGATGTTGGTGATCAAAACTGTGAAATTCTGGTGAAAAAAGTTGCTCTTCTAGACCATTAATGAGCCTAAAATACCACATCTTTCAGGGAAAAGGGGAAGGGTCGGGGGAAGGGGGGGGGGGAGGATGACCTTTTCAGATCACCTCTTGTATTCAACACTGGGTATGAAATTGTTGCTGTATAATAATGACTAATAAATAACAATAATAATTAAAAACAGTAGAGTTCAAGAAAAAAATATATATATTAATAAGCGTAAAATTCCACATCTTCACAGTTGAGCATTTCTATGAGCAGGGGGAGTGGTTGGTTGTATTAATAAAGGTCAATTATCAAAATGAGGGATATAGGCCCTGGGGATGAAGTGCTTTCTGTGAGGATCATTCTAAGGGAATCTAACCCTTTTTTATGCAAAGAAACTAAAGGCTCAAACAAAACCTCGAAAAACTCTGAACAATTAGGCCAATCGGCACAATATGATGGGGAAGGAGGAAGAAATGGCCCTTCCAGGCCACCTTCTGAATTCAACACTGGGCTGAGAATTGCTGCTTTATAGTAATGAATGATTGCAATAATAATTTAAAAAATATGAGATGAATACACACCGATCACAATGATTTAAAACCCACTCCTTTTTCAACTTTTTCACACACACTTTGGTTGTTATAGCAGTAGTAGGTAAGTGCACATCAACTGGTTTCTTTGGATCTGCAACACTAGAAAAGCATGATTTTTAGCAGCAAATCTATTCAAATAGCACAAATCACATAATGTTAATATTTCACTTTTCTTAATTCTAAAATATAAAGATATAATTTAATAAAATGTAAAAAGAAAATAAAAAACTTTATAATAAATCAAATAAATTTATATTTTTCACAAATTTCTGTAATTACAATTAGAAAGGTTTGAAATAGATAAATAACAATAAGAGACTACTTTCGTCAAACGAAAATACCTGTTTGCTAATGCTAATCCTATGGAATAAATTTATAAAGATATCTCAGTTACATTTTAATATAGTAGAGTCCTGCTATTCCAAACTAATTGGGACTGCATAGCATTTGGTTTAGTGGGAATTCAGAATAGACAGATTTTATTAATAACAATGTATTGATTTGTTAAGGCTTAAATTAAGTGTGGGGATATCTGTTGGTATCAGCTCGAAACAATACTGATCGCTTGTGGTGAACGGGTTTGATTATTTCTAATAAGTTAATTTAAAATTCAATGTTAATATATAACAGACCCTTCAAATGAAAACTAAATCTGTAGGATCGTATCAATAAATATGTTTTTTCTCCACAAATAAATCTGAGTCAGTGACGACAAAAACCAAGTTACTTTGTCAATTAAGTACTCTTTGTTAGAAAAAAAAAAATCACTGATTTTACTTCTTAAGTGTGTGTAAATTAGTTATCTTTGTGTTTAGCAGTGATTAAAAATGATACTAGAGGATTGTATAAATGAAACCGACATGTGCTGTAAGTAGTCAGCTTTCATTCCAATTTGGCTTTGGGAGTTTTCATCAAGCTTAGGCTCTATGTATGTCTTTATTTAACTTCTTTATATAACAATATATGTATGTCTTTTCCTGTTTTTAAGTTTAAAAAATTGGAATTGGTAGATACTCTGAGCACCATTCAGAATAGGTGGATTTTTGGATTAGTGAGTTTCTGAATAATGGCACCCCCAGTATTTTTATATGTTTTTTTTTATTTTGATCTTTTTTCAGAGGTATTTTTAATGAGGACACTGTCATTTTTAAAACCAGTTTTGAAAGCAAAAACATCCTCCCCCCCCCCCCCAAAAAAAAAAAAAATAAAATATTGAATTCAACCGAGATATTTTTATAAATTTCCTCTATAAGATTAGCTTAGAGAACAGGTCATTTGACTTGACCAAATGCCTCTTAAGGGTGTTCTCAACTGTTCCATTCAACACGCGAAAAACATTTTGACACACTTACAAATTCATTTTTTAACAGAAAGGTGTAAAATTAGAAGGCCCGAATATGGAAGCGATTTCGAATAGAACTTAGTTTTCCATTTTATGATCATTAAATTACCTTTCTAGTTCTAAGCTATTTCGATCATGTGATCACCCGTCTTTCTCTTGCTTTTCAACCATTTTTTCTGCTTTCATCGGGGAACGTGCTAAAAATGTCAACTTTGAAGGCTTGTCATGAAAGATCTATTGCGTTTTTGTACAAAACAGAAAATTGAAGGCAATTAGGCAGATTCTGAATAACAACACCTGTTAGTTTCATGCATTTCCGAACAAAAATTTAATTAAAGCATATGTCACAAACTTGCCCATTTTGATTTAAGAACACCCTTAAGAAAAAGGAAATTAAAGGCTGTTTTCCAACATTTAGTAGATGATTTGAGACATTTAAGTTAGGCAGGCACTGCCAATAGCTTTAGTTTTTCATGCCAATTTTCCTTTTTTGAATGTATAAATAAATGAAAAAAATGCTTTGATATAAAAATAAAATATTTTGGTTTATGGTAATGTTTTAAATTGTTATTATCATTGCCCCCCCCCTTTTTTTTTTTTTTTTTTTTTTTTTGTATTTTAAATAAAATTAATAACAGATTTACAAATTTGAAATTGAAATTAATGCAATATGAATAATGGCGATAGAAAAAATATTGGGCACTTGTACCCAACTAGCATAAAAGCACTGATAGCTTTTGCTAATATACATTTCAAAAATTCAAGTGTCCATTAAAAATTATTTCCAAAATGTAATCATTTAAGCATACATTACATTTAAACACATATCATCAGTTTTATTAAATTCTAACATTTAATATGTATACTGTTACATTAGTTAATTACTATAATACACTTAAATCACTTGATAGTTAAATTTCTGCAATTTTTAATCAACATCAAGCACAGGTTATTATAAAATTTATAACTTTTCAACAAATTTTTCATTTGAAATAATTATTTTTATTTAGGCATGCCACTTGGAAAAAAAATAGTAAATTACACGTAAAGTAAAAATTTTGACATTTTCCATGACATTTATGCAAGAATTTTGTAAACATTGTTTATAATAAATTAAATGAGGAGTACAATTTATAAGAAAATCTTTTTTGACATAAAAAAATATTATTATTATTATTCATTTTTATTTATTTATTTATTTATTTATTTATTTATTTATTTATTTATTTATTTTTTTGAAATTTTATAACACTTATGTTTTTCTAAATGCATATTTTTTAAACAGTTTGAAATATTGTGTTTCAGAAATATTAATTTTGGAGTAAATCAGAAATATTATATTTCACAATAACTGAAAGTCTTTAAAATTCCTGAAAGTCCTTTTTAAATGTGAAAAATTTTACTGTAAACACTATTTTTACCAATGTCAAATGACACCTTTCAACTTTTTTTGATTTATGAATACTATTTTATTTGTAAGTTTTAGTTCAAGACAATTCTGAATCATTTTTAATATTTTCAATATATTAAAAATGATTTTTGAGAATGAAGAGTTGTTTTAATACTTATTAGCTTTAAAAATTCAAAGCAAAATAAATAAAAATCCAAACTTAAAAAAGTGATTTTGGACACGGTAGAAATACTAGTATTACAAATGCATATTCTTTATGAAATAAATTAGCAGAATCAACTTACTTATTTCGTCCATTGCAAAATTTTGAGCACTTTTTTAGATAGACAAGTATAACACTTCATTTTTTTTTACAAAACTAGGGGGGCCCCGCCCCCCTGCTCGCTATGCTCGCCAACCCCCCGCGTAATCGCTTCGCGGTTCCAAATTATTGGCTACCCATGCTTGCTGCGCTCGCCAATACCCCATGGTATGAATAAGCAGTTGCAGACCTTTCAAATGATGTGTCACACGACTGGTGTTGTAAAGAAATTAAAAATGTGCCCCCCCTGGGGGGCAGAGTGGGAGGCGACACAAAATACATCCATAATATGAATAAGCAGCTGCAGACCTCTCAAATGATATGTTACACGACTGGTGTTGTAAAGAAATTAAAAATGTGCCCCTTGGGGGGCAGAGTGGGGGTGACACACAAGACATCCATAAAATGAATAAACAGTTGCAGAACTTTCAAATGATGTGTCACACAATTGGTGTTGTAAAGAAATTACAAAATGCGCTCCCTCTGAGGGCAGAGGCGGGGGGGGGGGGGTTACACACAAGATATCCATAATATGAGTAAGTAGTTGCAGACCTCTTAAATGATATGTCACACAATTGGTGTTGTAAAGAAATAAAAAATGTGCCCCCCGGGGGGGCAGAGTGGGGGATGACACACAACACATCCATAATATGAATAAGCAGTTGCAGACCTTTCAAATGATGTGTCACACAACTGGTGTTGTAAACTGATGTTGCCCATACGGCGATGCATAGACAGAGCCCTTTCCTGATTGGTCTATTCGACTTATGGAAGGAGTGGACAACCCGGATTCGTTAGTTCCGGAAATCTTCCACATCAGCATCATTCCAGGAGTCATTCCTTTTAAGGCTAGTTTTTTTTTACTATAGAAGGATATGTTGTGATTTTTTTTTTCAACTTTGCATCATGATGCAAACTTTTTGAAACTGATGCTGATGCATCTTCTTGAACTTCAATGTACCGAATCGCCACTTTTACAATCTTAATAGCTCCACTGTATGTAATGCTTGTATTCTTAATCTCTTCAGGATCTGTTGGAGCGGCTTATGATTTTGGCTTGTCATTCAGGGTGCTTTGAATATGATGCTACAACATTTTTATTGCAACAATGTTCTATATTATGATCACAAGTTTTCACCATAAGCCTCCTGATTATTTGAAATCCTTAAGGAACTCCGGCAAGGGTGTAGTCATAAAAATATCAAAAGATATATGCTCTAAGCAGAGGGTATACACTCAAGGCAGAGAGTATCCTCTAGAATGTGTATATTATAACTTTCTTGAGAAACAGAGGGTCCAGAAGGTATATGGTGAGGCGTCGACACCTATCTACCCTCCACTACATCCCTGAACCCCAGTTATCCAAAAATTCCTATGGAACCTCGGTTAACCGAAAATGGTTTGGTCTCATGCTTTTCAGATAACCAGTTTTTATTGTATTCCTTACTTTAGGCTTATTTTTTTTTTTAAATCAAACTATATAGACATAGCTTTAAAAAAATTAAAAGGTTAAAATAATTTGAGTGGATGGAATATGATTTTTTACAGCGAATTTTCAATACAAAAATCTTAAAAGAGAAATCAATTACTTTAGAATGTTGTAGAGAATTGTCAGTGATATATACGAATACTCACTGGTAATAACGGTCTGATATCAATTCACCTTTTTCATTTTTCACACAAATCTCTGTTGCTAATGCAGGAGCTAGAAAACATTCATCAAAAGATTTATTTGGATCAACTTGAATGCTGGAAGTACAAAAAAATATTTTAATCACATATCTACTCAGATTTTAATATTATTCACATTTATTGTTTAACTATTTACACTGACTAACGAGGAGAGGGTGAACCTTGATAATCACATACAGGGTGATTATAATTAAAGTCCGAGTTTCAAAATGCTCTAAAAAGCAAACCACTCGTTAGAATGGCGTCAAAATTTAACAGCATATTATTGAAGAAGGGGGAAAGAACATGAACCAAAAAAAAAAAGTTCCTAAGTTTAGCGACAGATGGTGCTGTAAGAGTCAGAATTTCGACTACAAAGGACAAATCGTAAAACAACGGCTAAGGCGTAAGTTACACGATATAAACCAACTGTATTATTCAGTGTGCATGACTGTACGCGTGTAATACTGTTAGTTATGTAAGCCCGTCCACCACGGCAAGGTCGTACCACATCGGATGGGAAAAATCGGTTTTTAATTGTCCTGAGGCCAAAAACTGCATAAAAAACTTCCCTCCAATCGGTTTTTAATTGTCCTTAGGCCAAAAACCGCATAAAAAGCATCCATCTAACTGGTTTTTAATTGTCCTGGGGCCAAAAACCGCATAAAAAGCATCCATCTAACCGGTTTTTAATTGTCCTGAGGCCAAAAACCACATAAAAAGCATCCATCCAATCGGTTAAGTTTGACGAGACTGGTGCAAAACATGTTCAATATGCTGTCCACTGCTGTGTGCAACAAGATTAAATCAGGAAACAGCATGTTCCACAACTGATCGAAGTGTATCCAGGGTCAAGTTCAGAATGTGTTGCGCAATGCGTGTCTTTAATTCAGCTACATTGGCAATTGGAGTACAGAACACATCTTTCAGATAACCCCACAGCCAGAAATCACACGGATTAAGATCAGGTGATCGGGCCGGCCAGGCTGTAGGGAAATGATGACTGATAATTCTAGCATTTCTGAAATGCTGCCTCAACAACTGCTTCACTCGATTTGCAATGTGCGAAGGAGCGCCATCTTGCATAAAAATGATACTATCCAGACATTCACGCTGTTGCAGAGCTGGAATGACGTCATTACGCAAAAGAGACTCATAGCGCTGACCATTGACGGTAATGGTAACAGGACCTAAAGCACCCGTCTCCTCGAAAAAATATGGCCCTATGATAAATGATGCCGTAAATCCGCACCACACAGTGACCTTTGCAGGATGAAGTGGTAATGGGTTCGTTGCGAGTGGATTTTCTGTTGCCCATATTCGGCAATTCTGTGTATTGACATATCCCGTCAGGTGGAAATGGGCTTTGTCTGTCCACAGAATTTTCCACGACCAATCATTATCCACTTCCATGCGAGAGAGAAGTTCCAAAGCAAAACCCTCTCTTGCTGGGAGGTCAGAAGGGAACAACTCCTGCACATGGCAAATTTTATATGGATAGCGTTACAGTATGTTTCGTAGAATGTTATGTACCGTGCTCACAGGCCTGTTCAATGTTCGGGCAATTCTCCGTGCACTGCATGGTTGCTCACCACCGCTAGACTCTTCCTGAACTGTTGTGGTCACTTTTTCAACTACCGCCGAATCACATCTTTTCCTTCCTCTACCAGACTGCACATCAAACGAACCTGTATTTTCGAGTTTTTGCATCATTTTCACCAGACCTCTGACAGTCATCGGTCCAGCGCCTTTTTTCATACCCTTGAGAGTTCTGAACTTCTGCAGAGCCACTGGTGCAGAATCACCGTTCTTGTAATAAAGCTTTACAAGCAGAGCACGATCCTTCATTGAGACACTCATGGCTAACGTCTGAGAAGCGAAATGACGAAACGCCGTTTACCCAACGCTTTTATAACACCTGAAATTGTCGTGCGCATGCCAGGTATTTTAATTTACATATACTGCCGCTTACAGTGCCATCTGTCACTAAAATTTGGAAATTTTTTTGGGGGGTTCATGTTCTTTCCTCCTTCTTCAATAATACGCTGTTAAATTTTGATGCCATTCTAACGAGTGGTTTGCTTTTTAGAGCGTTTTGAAACTCGAACTTTAATTATAATCACCCTGTATTTTGATTATTTTAATATATATACTGTAGGGCAGAGACCCCTTTGCCTTATATTGGTTTTTATATACTGTTTCTAAAGTCTTGAGAAATAAGAGAGGAGAGGGAGGGGGCGTCAAACATTATAACACTGAAACGTTTACTTTGAAATGAAAGTGTATGGTTGATCCTAGCTTAGGCGATATAGCATTTGTTCGTTGACCAGCAGGCCTGGGATCGATAATCGATACCCTGCCGCGCTACATTTGTTAATCTTATATATATTTTTTATATTATATTTATAATTATAATTTATTAATCTTAATTAAAATCATAATATTGTACATTAACTACAATGTTAGCATATTTAAATATTAATTTAGCATTTTTGATTTTTAAACTATTATTTCTCATCACTTAAACAAATTCTTAAAAAATTTCAATCTATTTGAATAATAAAAATTCCAAACTTGTCAAAAAATTTGTTGTGGCATCATCTATTTATGATAAAATAGAACATATTCATGTAAAATAAAAATAAAAGCATTAAGAAGATAAATCCAAAACAAGCCAAATAATTTAATAAGCAAGCACATGCTTTAGTTTGTAATTTAATTATTATGTTGATTTTTAATATAGTTACGTTTGTTACTTTAACAACAGAGTAATATTATCATCGATAAAGCAACCTTGTTAAAGCAATACATAAATGATTTTTCTTTAAAATCACAAATTGAACACAGTTGTTCAGTATCATTGCAGTGATATAATAGGTATGAAATGTATTTTTTAAATATTTTTTTTTTTAATTAACAGTTTTGGATCTACATATGTTTTTATACAACTATTTAATTACAAATTTAAAAAATATATAGGTTAAAATAGAAACGATATACAATATTAAAATTTTTAATTAATAATGAGATTATTCACTTCTAATTACAAGTATATTTATAAAACAAAAAAGAAAAGAAAAACAAATGCAGCTTGTCCCAATATCAAATCTGGGCCCAATGGTCAGCAAGCGAATGCTTTACCAACTGAGCTAGGATAAACCATTCCCTTCCTTTTCAAAGCAAGTATTTAAGTTGCATCATAATATAAAACCCCTTGTTTCTCAAGAACAAAGGCATATTTATCATTGAACCTCAGGCTAATGGGTCTCTGCCTTACAACAATATCAAAATAATCAAAATCTGTGATTATCAAGGTTGGCCTTCTCCTTGTGAAATAAATCATTAGATTTCCAAAAGACATAATATAATACAGGGTTAATTAAAATTATGTAAACATTTAAATGGGAAAACTTTTATTCAAAATTATGTTAGCATTTAAATGGGAAAACTTTTATTCAAAATTATGTTAGCATTTAAATGGAGAAATGTTTTTTGGACAAATATAAATATGTAGCCTATATCACTCTAAACAAAACAAAACAAAAAAGAATTAATTTTAATATAGCTTTAACGATAATGAAGGTACCTTAGAGATACTTATGTTGATTAGTACAAAATGCGATGATATAAAAAATGTTAGAAATACACCATATTTTAATCACATATCTACTCAGATTTTAATATTATTCACACTTATTGTTTAACTATTTATATTTTACATTGACTGAAATAAATCATTAGATTTCTGAAAGGCATAATATAATACAGGGTTAGTCCAAATTATGTAAACATTTAAATGGGAAAACTTTTATTCAAAATTATGTTAGCATTTAAATGAAGAAACTTTTTTTTTTAACAAATATAAATGTATAGCTTATACCACTCTAAACAAAATAAATAAGTAAATAAATTTTAATATAGCTTTAATGATAACGAAGATACTTCAGAGGTACTTATGTTAATTTGTATAAAACATGATGGCATAAAAAAATGTTAGAAATACGCCATATTTTAATCACATAACTACTCAGATTTTAATATTACTCACACTTATTGTTTAACTATTTATATTTTACACTGACTGAAATAAATCATCAGATTTCCGAAAGACATAATATAATACAGCGTTAGTCAAAATTATGTAAACATTTAAATGAGAAAACTTTTATTCAAAATTATGTTAGCATTTAAATGAAGAAATGTTTTTTGAACAATAATGACAGGGGTTTTGATACTGAGAACAAGTTTGCTTTCCATTCCAGATTTTTTTTCTGCCTTTATTTTTTAATGTTTCAATTTGCGGAACTGATAATCCAATTTCAAATTTTCGGATGAGGATGCTTAAATTTTTTGGAAGAGAATCACCCTGGGGAATAACATGCTACTACATTTTATTTATTTATTTATTTTTTTTTTTTTATTTATATAAAAAAAGCAATTTACTTTACAATGCTGGAAGAAAAAATACTGATTTAAATTGATACTCACTGATCATATCGATTTATAACATATTCACCATGTTCTTTTTCCAAACAAATTCCAGTTTCTAAAGCAGGAGTTAAAAAACCATCAACAACTGGGTTTTTCAGATCAACTTTATCACTGAAAAATAAATACTTTTTTAGTACCAAATCTTCTTGAAATTATTCACATATCCACAAGTAAATTATTAAATTTAAATATAAATAATGTATGAATTTAAAGATGCAAAAGACAGCATAAAATATTCACGTAATCACGATATTTAAAAAACAGTGTACTGTGTTAAATTTCTAAAATTTCATTTGCATTTCTGGTAACATTGTTAGGTAACTATATTCTTACAATTTTCTTTAATATAAAATTCAGCATTTTAGTGCAGAAAAATTTATCAGATTTTTCTTTTTCTATGCACAGAGAAAAAGCACAATAATAAATGAAATATCATATGAAAGGTTTATACAGTGTCCTCACATTTTGTTACAATTAATAGGTTTAAACACTCCAAGTAAATAAAAAATAAAGAAAAATGCAATAATTAATAAATCTCAAACTTGCAATACAAAAACAACATACAGGTCCACTGGCATGCAAAGAATAGTTTTTAGTCCAGATGCATAAGGTCACTAAAGGTCAGTTATTATGAAATGGGTTTAATTTGTTATGAAAAGCATGATAATGGTTAGTGATCATAAATATATAAGTTAAGTATTGTGAGCAAATAATTTCAGGTGAGCATCTCCTGCATACCAGGCAGTAATTTAGCAAATATTTCTATAGAAAAACTTTATTTTATGACACAGAAGGCATTTAGTGGTGCCCCCCCCCCCCTCTTTACACAGCAAAAAATTTTAGCTGTTGCTAATAGGAAGATCAGAGGCTAAGTTTCTCAATCTGTGTAAAATAATAAACACCAAGCATGCATCTGTGTTAAGTCAATATGTCAAGTTAATAAACATCAAGCATACATCTGTGTTAAGCCAATACAATTATCATAAAAATATTGGTTAGGCTGTTAGGAATATAAAAATTTGAATGAAATAATCGCCAAGAAGATGTGTCACATTTGGCTATCAATTATCAAGCGAAACAAAAATACAAACCTTTGTTGCTAACATAAAATCTAACATACTGCATGATTAATGACAGATATCTATTTGCAGGCAGATGTGTACCTAATAAAATATCAATAACAAATACTAACGTCAATAACAATTTAATTAATGTGGGGATAATGATTATTCTTAAATTGAAAATATCCATTTTGAATGTTATTCCATAAATTTATTGTAGACAGTAAATTTACACTTATCAAAATACCCCAAAACTCACATATTTGCCCAGAAGAGAAAAAAAGAAGACAGAATTTAGTTTATTGCACATAAATTATAACACATTGCAAGCAGGAATTTTATACCTGTGAATAACAGCAAAATCAAAACTGCTATGCTTTATCATAACAGTTATAAATTTCTAAATGAGTGAAAAAAAAGTCCTGGCTAATATTTCAACTTCAACCAAGGATGTACTAGCTGAAGCTGCCAATGTTTTTCCAACTGACCCATCTTGGATGAATACTGGAGTACTAATTTATCCAACTAACCTTTAATGATCAGTATTGTAGCCGTGAAATAATCAGAGAGTATACATTATAGGCAGAATATATATGCTGATATAATGCACATTCATAGACAGGGCATATGCTAATACTTTATTTGAGAAACAGCTTCTTAAAAAAATCCAGAAGGTATATGGCATATACCATCCACTAAATCCCTGTTAATGATCATAGAATCTGGTATGATATTCGAATCAGCTCAACAGAATAAATCGAATGTTATGTTATGTAACTGCAGTAATCACTGCATCTTAATTATATTAGATCAATTTTTAACACAAATGTTCAATTGGTAGGTAGATCATAATGGTAGTAGATTTTAAAGTAGGTGATTAAAATCTGGGCTAGGATCGAAAACCCAGGATGTATTGGCTGAAGCTGCCAATGCTTTTTCAACTAAGCCATCCAGGATGAATTTTGGAGGATTTATTCACTCAATTAACCTTTGTTGCATAACATCATAACATCTGAGATTGCAGGTTTGAATCGTTCGAATAGTATTCAAATTGTCGAAAAGTTCGTATCAATGTGTCAGTTCAAATATTAAATTCTAAAACGCAGTGACTCTTACTTAAAGCAATTAAATTAACTTCAGATTTTAAAAAAAAGACTATATACATATTTATTTACAAAAGCGAATATCAATTTTTACTCTCATTGAGAGTTCAATTTTTACCGAACAACTCGGTTCCAAAAACATTCTAGTCTAAAAAAAAAAAATCGTCTGACAAAGTAAAAACAAAAGGTTCGTTGCCAACAGCAACGAACAGTAACAAAAATTGTTTTTCGAAACCAAGGAGGCATTCGCAACACACTGCCCCCGGCTGAACATTTAGTTCAGCATCTAAATTAAACACTTTACTAGATATAAGAATATACTTACATACTTTACATAAGTTTCGGATAACATTCGTAAATACAGGTACAAAGAAAGATAATAAGAAATCTTCTATATAAGAAAAGAAAAGAAAACATGTAAAATAAATGCAAATTAAACAATAATAAAGGTAAATTGTATCAACAAAGAAATGTAAAAGTTTAAAGTTTATAGAGTCTATTAGTCATTCAAGTCCAATTCGAGATTATATAAAAGTTGCACAGGTCGTTTAAGTTCACCATTTGTAGTCTGTAAAACACATGATCTTATTTTCGAATCACGACCATATATAAGTTCTTTAACGCGTCCACATTTCCACATGTGTTTCGGAAGTTTTTCATCATGAATTAAAACGATATCATTAACTTTGAACTGGGGTGATGAGTTTACATTTTTAACTTGAAAAGCAGATCTAAGTTCTAATAGGTATTCGTTTCTCCACCTTTTCCAAAAATGGTCAGTAATTTGTTGCTTGTATTTATATTTTTTCGTCAACAGAATCTTGTTTGAATTCTCTTGAGTACAAATCGGAAATCCATAAGAAGGTAAAGACATTAATCGTTTACCAACTAAAAAATGAGAGGGCGTCAAAGGTAATGGTTCAGCATGTTCTTCGTAGAGATAACTTAAGGGACGTGAATTGATCACAGCCTCTATTTCTGTAAGTACTGTTTCTAGTTCTTCATAACTTAGACAAGTTTTGCCCAAAACTTTTTTTAAAGGTGTTTTAATTGATCGAATCATTCTTTCCCAGAAACCGCCCCACCAGGAGGCTCTAGGAATAATAAACTTCCATCTTATCCGATTTCTTCTTAAATAATCAAAAACTTCTTGCTTAGAAATTCTATCCCAAGCATCTTTTAACACCAAATCAGCCTTAGAAAAGGTCTTAGCATTATCGCTATACATTATTTTGCAAAAACCTCTTCTAGAAAAAAATCTTCGTAGTGCTAAGATAAAGGTTTGAGTACTTAGATTGGTTACCAATTCTAAATGTACTGCTCTTGTTACAGCACACGTAAATACAGCAATATAAGCCTTTTTAGATCCTTCAGAAGTTTTGTAATAAATTGGACCGGCAAAATCAACGCCAGAGGTTTCAAAAACAGGTGTTTCGATGATTCTGTCTCTCGGTAGGGGAGCTATTTCCACCTTTCCAGGAGTAGCATTAAGTTTTCGGCATATCATGCATGACCTTATAACGGATTTCACAAATCTTCTTCCTTTCACTATAAAATATCTTTCGCGAAGATGAGCTAAGGTGACAGCTACACCAAAATGATGTAGTCTTTCATGAGCCTCTTTAATGAGCAATTTTACAAAATAAGATTTACTAGGGAGAATCCAAGGATATTTTTCCTTTTCTGTAATTTCTGAAAACTGTAGTCTTCCGGATAAAACAAGTAAATTATTTTCATCTAATTGAGGATTAAGATTGTATAAAGAAGAATCTTTATTAAGGGATTTTTTTTGTTTAAGTGCTTCTATTTCAACTTTAAATGAAGTTTCCTGAGTTTGTTTTATCCAGTATTTTTCTGCTATTTCTATTTCTGAAGTAGTTAAAGGTCCTAAAATTTTAGGGTTTTTCGAATTGGTATTATGAATAAAACGCATTATCCAAGCGGTAATGTTATACACGCGATTTAAACTACTATACTTAGCCACATCAAATATGGGTTTAGGAGAAGCATTACACAATAAAGTTAGATTTGATTTTGTTTTCATTTCAATAACAGCTTCAGAATCAATTTTAAATGATTTTTTCAAAGGCCACATATTTTCTGAAAGTGATAACCAAGTTGGACCACACCACCATACATTATTATTCATTAACTTCGATAAGTTTTCCCCTCGCGTAAGCAGATCTGCTGGGTTTTCTTTTCCAGGGCAATAATTCCAGTCCTTTGGATCTGTTAATGACTGAATTTCTCTGACTCGATTAGCTATAAAGGGTTTCCAGTTTGTAGTAGACCCCTTTATCCAAAAGAGAGTTATTTCAGAGTCTGACCATAATTTTATAGTTAAATTCGGAATATGTAAAGCTTGTTTCAGGTATTTCCACATTCTAGCAGCAACTACCGCACTGATCAATTCAAGTCGTGGAATGGTTAACCTCTTGAGGGGGGCTATTCTACATTTACTCCAAACAAAACTTGTATGGATTTCATCAGCTAAAGAAATGCAACGCATATAAGCAACTGCTCCGTATCCTTTAGGGCTAGCGTCACAAAATATGTGTATTTGTGTTTTTTCAAAAATGTTCATACCACTAGGAAAATATTTTCGGGGTATTTCAAATGTTCTTAAATGTAGAACTTGAGAACACCAAGTGTCCCACTCGATTTTCAAATCTTCGGGTAATTTACAATCCCACTCTAAACCCCTTTGCCATGTTTCTTGCAACAAGGCTTTTATACGTATCATAAATGGGTTCAAAAATCCGATTGGATCATAAATTTTCAATAACATTTTAAGCACTGTTCGCTTGGTGGGATTATCTTTATGACACTCTTCAAAAGGGTGCACATCTAACATCAAAACATCAGATTCAGTATTCCAAATTATTCCTAGCACTTTTACGATGCTGTTTGTGTTTTCCTCACTTATGCCTAATTTATCAGTTTCCCACATTTTCTTAAGTTCAATAGAGTTAGTTTTGAACTTTCTCAAATTCATTCCTGCATCTTTAAGAATTTTAGAAGCTGTAACTGATAAATAATATGCTTCATTATCTAGATCTGATCCTGAAATTAGATCGTCAACATATAGGGAGTTGTCTAGCATATTTACAACACTTGGATGTTGATCGCGATATTTTTTAAGATGATTTTTAATCGTGGCAGCCAAAATAAATGGTGAGCATGAAACGCCAAATGGCACACGAGTAAATCTTAAAATTTTGAAAAAGTTGTTAGGATCATTATCGAACCAAAGAAATTTAAGGAAATCGCGGTCTTCTTCTGCTACGGAAATTTGGAGAAAGGCCTTTTCGATATCTGCACAAAATGCAGTATTAAATTTTCTGAAATTAAGAATAATTTCTAATAAATTTGGATTCAAATTAGGGCCACTGTACAGATAATCATTTAACGATTTGTTGTTTTCTTTTGAAGAAGCGTCGAATACTATTCTAACTTTAGTTGTGGATTTATCATTTCGCAAGACAGGGCGGTGCGGCATGAAATATCCGCTGTTTATAATTTTATTGGGGGATTCTTCTACTATGTTATTTAATTCCTGTTCAATTACAATTTCTTTATATTTCTGCAATAATTCTTTATTTTTGTGTAATTTTCTATTCAAGTTAAAAAATCTATGTCTAGCATTATTATAATTGCTACCAAAATCGATTTTATCATCTTTCCATAACAATTTAGTTTCATAACGGTGCTCAAGGAAATGCAAATTATCTTCAAATTTTTTAATTAATTCTTTATCTAACTCTGAAATGTTTCCTTCTGTATTAATTCCTAAAGCTTCTAACTCCCACAATGATTTTAAATCATTTTCAATAGGTTTCATAACCTGAGTCGATAAGACACCAGCTTGATTACTATCGCTATTTTTGTTCGAGTCAATTGTCCCACAAAGTGAATGTCCAAATAAATTTTCACACACGAATAAGGATTTATTTATTGGATATATTCTACCATTAATTTGATATATATAATCTGCTCCTAATAAAATTTCAACATTACGATTATCAAAATCTTCCCATCTGTCAAGACGAAATTTAGAAAGTTTTCTCTTTATATTGATTGGAAGGGGAGGAATTTGTATCAAAGAATTAGTTATGATTGGAGTGACTAAAGCTTCCACAACTATACTACGTTTTTTGTCTTTCAAGTGAGTTAGTTTCAACTGAACGACATCATAACATCGTTCTTCAGACTTTTTCGAACCAAAAGTATATACAGTTAAATTTTCATTTCTAATGATTTCAAGTTTTAGTTTAGAAACTAAATTTTCTGTAACGAAGGTACGATGACTAGCAGAGTCAAACAAACAAAGTGCGATTTCGGAATTTTCACCTGCTTCTACCTTTACATGAATAGTTTGCAATATAACTTCCTTATTTAAATTATTTATATTACTATTACAGTGGGATACTGAGGATACAATGCTACTTTTCTGCTCTGATATTTCTGGTTTTTTATTTTGAGAATTGCAAAGTATTGTATTATGAAATGTTTTGCCACAAATTTTACAATTTTCATTTGAAAACTTACAAAAGCTGGAAATGTGAAATTTTCTAAAGCACTTAAAACACCTTCCCTCCCTTTTCAACTTTTCTCGCATTTCTGGAACGGTCAGCGACTTACAATTTTCTGTATTGTGATCACTTTTATTGCAAAAAATGCAGTTACTCTTAACATTTGTTGTTAATGCTGAGGTTGTTGGAACGCTTCTTTTATAAGTGTTAAAATTTTTCTTATTAGGCTCATATTTATTTTCATGAATTGTTTTTTCAAAACCATTCAATTGTATAGTGGCTTCACGGGATTCGATTTCTACTTTTAAAAAATTTATTAATTCTGTTACATCCCACTCGGTACATTTAGTGCGCGTTCTATTAAATTCCAGAGCAATATCAGATGGAATAATTTTAAGAATAATAGGACATAATAAATGTCCATATGAACCTGATGCTACACCTAATGAATTCAGATTTCTTATTTGAATTTCGCACTCGTCATATAATTCTCTAAGAGATTTAATGTTAGTTGAATTTCTCACAGGTTTTAAATTAAGTAATTTAGTCATGTGACTGTTAATTACAAGGTCGTTACGACCAAAACGACTTGTCAATATCTCTATAGCATGAGAATAATTTTCTTCAGTCAGCGAAAATCCTGCAATAGAATTCGCAGCACTTCCGCCTAAAAGTGACTTTAAATAGGAAAATTTATCAATTGGAGTTAAATGCTCATTATTATCAATTGAGTTCGAAAATTGACTCCAAAATTCAAGCCATAAAGATGGATCACCATAAAACTTAGATATGTTAAGTTTTGGTAGTTTAACTATATTTTGATTCAAAGTTTTTTGACTTTTTAGTAGAGAACTATTCTTACTACTACTATCACTTTCATTATCTGAAGCATCTTGCTTAGTTTCAGAAATAACTGTATTATCATTTATAAATTTGGAAATTTTAAATTTCCATTCAATTATATTTTCATTATATGTTTCGGACTTTTCAATTTCCTTTTCAAATTCAGCATCAGGAACCAATGGTTCTATCTCAGAGTTCAACGATTTTAACGTTTTCAATTTATCATTTAACTGCTGCATTAAAATATTTAACTGCGTTTTCTTATTTTCGATTTCTAAAGTTTGTGTATCATCTAATAAATCTTTAACCTTATCAAATATTTTCGTAACTTGAGTACGAATAACTGCTCTCTTTTTCTTTAGCAGTTCAAGATCCATAGTAAATTCAATCGATTTTATTCAATTAATAAATAATTCAATTTATTTCAAATAATTAAATTTGAGGTACTTACCTCATTCTTTCGTTTTCAGATCATTCAGACATCAAGTGTTTCATCATACATCCTGTCGCGTTGACGCCAAAAATGTTGCATAACATCATAACATCTGAGATTGCAGGTTTGAATCGTTCGAATAGTATTCAAATTGTCGAAAAGTTCGTATCAATGTGTCAGTTCAAATATTAAATTCTAAAACGCAGTGACTCTTACTTAAAGCAATTAAATTAACTTCAGATTTTAAAAAAAAGACTATATACATATTTATTTACAAAAGCGAATATCAATTTTTACTCTCATTGAGAGTTCAATTTTTACCGAACAACTCGGTTCCAAAAACATTCTAGTCTAAAAAAAAAAAATCGTCTGACAAAGTAAAAACAAAAGGTTCGTTGCCAACAGCAACGAACAGTAACAAAAATTGTTTTTCGAAACCAAGGAGGCATTCGCAACAACCTTTAATGATCATAGAATCTGGTCTGATATTTGAATGAACTCAACAGAATAAATCGATGGTTATTTTGTTGAACAGCAGTAAATGCTGCATACATAATTATATTAGATCAATTTTTAACACAAATGTTCAATTGGTAGATAAATCATAACAACTGTTAATTTCCAAGTGATTGATTAATGTCTGGGTTAGAATTCAAACACAGGGATGTATTGGCTGATGCTGCCAAAGCTTTTCTAACTCAGCCATCCTATTAGACAGGGCCGTGCTTAGGGGGGGGTCGAGCTGGACATTTGCCCAGGGCCGCCAAAATTTGGGGGGCCGCAAAAAAAATTATAATTTTTACATTTGTTTAGGATTTATACTTTTGTTTATATTACGCCTTGTCATTAGGCATTCATATCTTTCGCAGATAATTTGAGGTAATAAAATAAAACCAACCATAACCTGCCGAATTCAGTTCTTATCAACATATGTTACACCTATACATATGAACTAGAGAGAAATACTTTCTACTCTAAAGAACTTGGAATTACCGAATAGAAACCTTTATTAGTGCTCCTGATAGAGAATATTCCGATAATATCATGTTTTATACATGAAAAAAAATTCGACTCAATAACCGTAAAATTTCGCCAACAATTTTGAAAATTTTCTCAGTTTAATTACCAATTTTATGTCTGAATCTTGAATATGGGGTGTGGGAGACCAATGAAATAAGACCAAGTGAGCAATTCAACCTTTCAGACAAAAAGGCCGTAGCCAGAAGGGGAAAGGCTAAATTTGTCCATAATTTTCCGAAAATTCAAAACAATTGTCATCAGTCTGAAGTTTGGATTTTGAAAAAATGTATCGCGATTTTCGACAAATGGTTGTCGAAAAATATCAAATTCGTCAATCATTCGCAGAAAAAAAATCTGATTTGGTTAAAAGGAATATGCAAGTAGTCGGATTTTGTTAAAAGACCGCAGATAAAATCAGAATTTTGTCGAAGGGCCGTAAAAAAAACAGGAATCTCGTCAAAGGATCGCGGGAAAAAGTCAAATTTCGTCAATTAGAGAAAAAGCACATTTCTTTAAATGAACACGATTTTCTTCTAATGACTGCTGAAAAACGCGAAATTTGATAAACGATCGTGACAAAAAAGATAATTTCATCAAAAAGTCGAGGGGGAAATGCTAATTTCGACAAAGGATCGTGGGAAAACGCAAATTTCGTCAAAGGGTCTCAAAAAACCGCGAATTTCCTCAAATGGCTGCGGAAAATTTGCAAATTTCAACAAAAGATCAGCCCCCCCCCCCCCCAAAAAAAAAAAACGCGAATTTCAACAAAAAATCACAAAAAGACATGCGTTCCATCAAAGAGCCAAGAAAAAAAAAACTAATTTCATTGAAGAATTGTAAAAAATGCGAATTTTGTCGATGAACCACTGGAAAAAAGCTAATTTCGTAAAGGGTTGTGAAAAAAATCGCGCATTTTGACAAAGGATTGCGGAGAAAATGTCAAATTTCGACAACTAATCGCGAAGAAAATTCAAATTTCGTCTAATGACGGCTGAAAAACACGAATTGTCGTGAAATTCGACAAAGGATTGCGAAAAGAGCCCGGAAAAAACTAAGTTTCGTATAAATACTACGGAAGAAAGCAAACATTTTCATAAAGCCGCGGGGGCAAAAATGCTAATTTCGACAAAATATCTCTAAAAAATACAGGCATTCCCCCAGAGTTCTACAGAAAAAATAATTTCAAAAAAGAATTAAAAAAAGGTGAATTTGATGAAAAAGCTGTCGAAAAACGCGAATTTCGACAAAATATCGCGAAAAAACACATATTCCGTCAAAAAATTTCCTGAGCTGTAAGCCCATTAATCCCTTTCATTTCTTTGGGTAGAATGTAGTGTCATTGAGCTTTAACTCTGACACTAGCATTGAGCTGCCCTCATGGAACTAAAGAGAAAAGAGCGACTAGTCTTTTGAGCGGTAGAGGATAATATTTGAATATAGATTCGGTTTTGAAATAGACTATCGTATTTGATAATTGGTTTTAAATATAAATTTGCTTAAAAAAAATTACTTTTGTGGTATTGGATTGTAATCCCAACAACCCCTTTCATTTCTTTCAGTATAATGTGGTGTCATTGAGCACTAATATGGTACTAAAGATAAGGGACGGCTCGAGGTCTGCACAGGCCGGAAATTCCAGGCCCGGGATCGGCCCGTTGTAAAATTCAACAGTTCGGCCCGGCCCGTTTTGGCCCGTTACAATTTCTACAATTTTTTTAAAAAACTCAGATTTTTATCATATATTTAAGATTTCTTTAAAGAATACTGCATACATGTCTATTGAATGATTTTACGGTATATTTTACAGGAAATACACATTAACAACATTAATGAATACTTAGATTCTTAGGCTTTTAACATTCGAATAAAGATTCATTAAAAAATTAATATGGCTTAGAATAAAAGAAGAAAAAATAAAGCTAAAAACATCGTTACTTTTTAAGCTGTTTAATAAAAGAAGATTTATAAAAATATTTTTATATCATTTTATTAAAGATTTTAAATCCAAATTCATTCTTAAATTCAAAGAAGCTCCTTTCTGATACATTTCTAAATTAATTTTTTTTCTCAGAAACGCATAAGATTAACAGGTATCTTTATTCAGAAATTTTATAATCAAATGGCGTTATCCATTATTTGATACAAGCAATTTAAGAATACTGCAAGCAAATAAATTATTGTCATAATTAGCGTTTTGAATAGAATTTCCGGAAGCGTTAGCATGGGAAGGGAGAAAAGCCTGCAATCATTTGAGAAACTATTATATCTCAACAAAGTTATACAAGTATTTTATTTATGAAAAATAAAAAAACGTTTTTCGATTCCAAATCCCTTTAATAGTTAAGCTTATCACTTTTATACTTTTATAATTTAAAATTAATCAGAAAATGTGTCAAACTTTCGCATTATTGAGAAATTAATTTAAAAACCATCCAGAAGTATATATCCAAAGATTAAGCTAACATAAGTTCTTTATCGCTATTAATAATTTTTACAAATCATGTTTTCTGCCTTACAGATCTTGAGAACATTTAAGTCTAGTTCCGGTCCGGCCAGTCTAAATGTAGAAAAATAATGCACACTTGATCTCGACCCTGCATGAGTCAGCTAAAAAAATATTAAAACGGGTTATGCTCAATGTAACTCTCCGATGCCGATCTCTACACTGTACATTTTTATATTGATGCTGTCAAACTAGTATGGCTCATAACGCACATTTATACTTATTCTCGTTAAAACCATTTTCGTTGAAAATAGCTCATATTTTATAGTCTCTGCTTAAAACTTCAAAACGGGCCGACATGCCCGAAAACTATCGGCCCGGCCCGTCTGGCCCGTTCATTTTCTTTGCCGGCCCGGCCCGTTTATGTTGTTTGTCGGCCCGGCCGGATCCGTTGAAAAAACTATTCTACATCTGCCCGCTCGTTATAAAATTCGAAAGGATTCCGCTGGGCCCGGTACGGGCCAACCCCGGCCCGTGCAGACTTCTAGGTACGGCTAATCCGTTGAATGATATGGGGAAAAAAATAGAAATTTGTCTCAAACAAAATAAAAAAAATCTGCACAAATTTTAATTTTATTATCGACTATTTCAAGGTAAGGGGGCTCTAATTTCATTACCCCCCCTTCCCATCTTTGGGTATGCTGTATGTCAATGTGGACTAATATGGGGTTAACGGGAATGGCTATTTCGCTGAAAAACAGAAGAAAAAAATGTCGATCTTAGATTTATCTAAAAAAATAAGGATTTTTTTTTCATTTAATTTTCAAAAAGAGAAGGGCTGTAATCCCATCACCCCTTCCTTTCTCTTTATTCATGGCAATGTGGATTAAAATGAGATTAATAAGAATGGCTAATCCACTGTATGTTTGAAAAAATTACAAATTTTTCTCAAAAAGAAAGAAAAAAAATCAGTACTTTTTTCATATAACTTTCGAAAATTTCGGGCTGTGCTTTAGCCCTATCACCCCCTCCCCCAACACATCCTTGGGTACACCCATGGAAGTAAGGATGATACAAATACGTAGAAATTCCCTCGTATAAAAGTACTCGCGCCACTGCCGATTAGATATTATAGAGACTCTAAACACAAGCTAATTTGCTCTGTTTTAAAACCGAGTATTATTTACGAAAGATCGAATTATCTCAACCAGTGACCAGGCCGCCAAAATATATTTCGTCCAGGGCCGCCAAAGTCCTAAGCACGGCCCTGCTATTAGATCAAATTTTAACACAATTGTTCAATTGATAGATAAACTCTAAGGGTAGTAGATTTTCAAGTGAGTGATTAAAGTTTGGTCTAGGATTCAAACCAGGGATGCATTGGCTGAAGTCGACAATGCTTTTCTAACTGAGCCATCCTGGAAGAATGTAGTGAGATTAATTCACCCAACTAACCTTTAATGATCACAGAAACTGGTCTGATATCTGAATCAGCCTACCAGAACAAATTAAAGGTTATATTTTGGAACTGTGGTAAATGCTGCATATGTAATTATATTAGATTAATTAAATAATTGTGCTAAATATTAATCTGCTACACTATATGTCTAAATGAAAATATTAAAAAATTACACATATCTCCTGCAATCCTGTCTATAAAATTTATGAAGCAATTAGTAATTTCATTTACCAATCAACAAAAATATGAGAACTAACATTTAGAAAGCTTGAAAGAATGATTTTAAAAAACTGGTATAAATTTATCAAGCTTTTGTTTCTTTTCAAGTGTTTTTACAGACATTTTTAATAGTATGTTATGAATCATAGCATATTATTTATCTTTTTATGAAGCAAATGCTATACATACATTCTTTTTTTTAAAAAAAATATTATATTTTCATATGAAATAATATTTTGAACATTCTTTTGAAAAATCAGATAGATTTGAATTTGACTCACATGAGCAAAAACTTAACTCAAATCCAAATATGTTACTGTGTTCTTCTACAGGGCACTTTAATAATATATAAATGGAAATACATTTAATAAAATTCTAGGAATTTTCTTTTTAATGTTTTGATTAAAATATTAATCTTAACAGCATTTCATAAACAATTTTGAATATGCTCTGTACTGCATTTACTTACTTATAAAAGGTACTCTTTCTCACAAAAATAGGTTTTACATAATGATTCAGCACTACAAGAATAAAAAAAATTTTAAACAGGAAAAAGTAAATAGAATAAATTAAATATAGCAGCATAGCAGTTAACATTTAATTTCTAAAACAAGAAAAATGTTATAAACCGGGAATTGCAGCATTCTTCAGTTTCTAAGAGTTTGAACTAGAACAAAGCCTGAGCGAGGCAGGACTTAACATAAATTCTTTTATTAGACTCTTGAATTTCACTGTTTTTGAGCCATGTAAGGCTTTTTTCTTTTTGTTCTTCTTCTCATAATACTGATATTATATACATTTGTTCAATAAAATTATAATCTTATAAAAAAAATATTTCTATTTTTAAAAAAGTACAAAGCAAATTTTAAATCAATATATGTATTAAATACAATTTGAAACAAAATATAAAATATTATTTAACAAAAAAGTGAAACTATCTTCTACTAAGTAAATTTACAACATATAGCTTTGTTTTAATTCATTACTTTAGATGTCAAAAAAATAAATAAATAAAATCAGAATATTTACCAATAGTTGCAGTTTATTATCAACTTGTCTTTTTCTTTTATCACACGGAACTCAGTTTTGAAAGCTAGATCCAAATGCCCATCAACAGGTCGATTTGGTTCAATTTGAACACTAGAATTAAATAATTTTCCAATAATAAATCATTAGTTTATAACTATTCATATTCATTCATAATGTTATTTCTATATCAATTGAAGTAATTTGGTTACTTCCTTATTTGTTAAAACCGCCCCCACTATTATGATTGTGCCAAGCTCATGTATGACAAACACACTCATATGAAATACATTATATTTATGTTATAATCAGACTTGTATAAAACCAAAAACTTTCTGCAAATTAATTTTATGTTTAGTTTAATAAAATTATGTATTGTATTATTTTGACATGATGACTGATGAATTTTTAAAGTTTTAGGCATCAAATGCCTTAAATTTTTGAAAAATTCAAAAATTTGCCCGGTTTTTAATTATTTGCTAACAGAAAATATTCATACATAAAATTGGGGGAATATTTTTATTTTTTGAGCATTAAAACAAAGTTATAAAATTTGTTTCTTTCCTAAAACTTTCTGCAAAGTTCATAAAATTTTCTGTGCATGGCACGATTACGTGCATCTATATTTTACAACTTTGGTTGTAATATGCTATATAAATATGATTTATACATTTCATACATATATATGTCATATGCATCAATAAGGCACTTGGCCTTGTATGTTATAACTTCTGACCCATGTCTTAGATGGCTTTAATGTCATATACCTAATGCAGCTAAGCAATACCTCGACCACTTCGTGATACATTCTCAGTGGTTGTATATAACAAGGAAGTACCACACTTTGCTTGATTTATATAAAATGTGAAACAATTAAATAATACTTAACACAACAAACTCATTTTTAAATATCAGTGATGTAGCAATTTAAAAACTGTAGCAGGGAATCAAGTAGTCGGGTCAGGTAAAATATAAATCAGTAAGTCCAAGAAACCCAAATTGTAAATCGATGTTAAAACTGAAAAAAATTCTAAACTTTTTCTAAAATTCAAAATTTTTATTGCAATTAAAAAAAATCTGCAAAAATTGAGTATTTTTTTTTTTTTTAAATTTAACATCTTATTGAAAATGCAATAGAATGTAATCCTTAACTAGTAATTGGAGGGGAGTTTCAAATTTAAAAGAAAAATCGAAACCACAACTTTTCCTTATATGGAAATTCATAAACAAAAGATCTGCTCTTACAAACAATCATATATCAATAAATTTTTTGGTCATCAACTAGAAACTAAATTTTGTACAATATATTTATTATTCAAACTTATTAACAGTATGCATTTGTTAATGCTTAATAAATGCAGCGACCTCTTGCTTATGCACCTCTCAGTTATATGCAATTTTTGTAAGGTCATGACATGAGGAATGGGGAAATAATGCTATAGATCTCTCACTTATAAGCACCACTTTCAATTGTCTCTCTCCGATATATTCTGAAAGAATAATAAAATTCACTCACACTTCAGACAAAAAAGTGATGTTTTGTTAGTTGTATTTTTTAATTGCCTTTATATTTTTTTTATGTTGAAGTAAATCATATTTAATGATTAATCTGCAATTTTGAAGCCCTGAAAAATTTTTCTCTTCCCTATAGAAAATATTAAAGTTCACGTTTGTGAATTCCATTTTTATGAAAAATGAAATCCCAATATTTTTGGAGTGGTATATCTCTGGAAAGCAACAACATTCCAAAATTCTTTTCACATAAACTTATAGTATAACACTACCTGCTTATTAAAATTTATTTGTTTCCATGGGGCATTGTTATTTTACATCCTTATGTTGTCACAAAGTATAGTCAAAATGACGTTTTTGTCCATTTTCCACACTTAATATCTTATTTAAGCAATAACACTCCAAACTTTTTCTTATAGACTATGAAAGTGCACTACTAGGACAAGTTAAATAATATAGTACTGCACGAAGATATTGCTGCTGTTAGTAGCAATAATCTGTTAAATATTCAAAATTTCCAAAATCTGCAACATTTAAAGTAGTTATTTTAAAAAAGCACCAAAGTTGAATGAAAAAAAAAAATGTCACACAATAGTTGAATATATGTACAAAAACATGGAAAAGAAAAAGAAGTGGGGCCTCGTGATATTTTTTTAGTAAAAAAATGACAAAATTTATAAGAAAAGCAATGTCTATCATCACATTTTTTCCCTAAGAGAAAATGAAACATCTCGTTTCTCTTTCGGGAAAGGCGACAAAAAAGGGATATTTCATTTACTCATAGAAAGATGAAAGAGAATTTGGATGTTTCATTTTTTCTTAAGGGAAAAATGTGATTGTGGATATTGGTTTTCTTGTAATTTTTGTCCTTTTTTTGTCAAAAATTATCACAAGACCCCACTTTTTTTTCTTTTCCATGTTTTTCTGCATATGTTCAGCTATTGCATGACATATATTTTTTAATTCAACTGTGGCGCTTTTTTGAAATAAACTACTTTAATTGTTGCAGATTTTGGAAATTTTGAATATTTAACAGGTTATAGCTACTAACAGCAACATTATATATATCCATGCAGTACTATATTATTTAGCTTGTCCTAGTAGTGCACTTACATATTCTATAAGAAAAACTTTGGGGTATTATAGCTTACATAAGATATTAAGGGTGTATTTCGATTCAAACTGCTTATTTTCCGATTTATTTTTGAATTCATTTTTGCTCTCAAATGCACCAAACTTTCAAAATCTCTTATTTGGAAAGTACACAAGGTGCGTGATTGTCGATTCTTTGATAAACGTAGAAAATATTGCAAAAAAAGCAATCAAAAATGGCATTTCAAACCGATTTTTCCGAAGCGTGGGATCTGGGAAAGAAAAAGAGGGTCATACTGATAAAGTAATTGTTTATAAATCAAATTCTAATGAATTGAGCGTAAAATGACATCACACAGCACCTGATACTTCCCTAAGAATCCCCTCAGCAAGTTTTGTGTTTCTACTTTCAAAAATGTGTCTGAAATTGTATCGGAAAATTTCGAGCTGTTGAAGGTGGAAAAGCATTTTTTTTAATACACCCTTAAGAGCGGAAAATGGACAAAAACGTAATTTTGACTGTACTGTGTGGCAACATGACAATGTAAAATAACAATGCCCCATGGAAACAAATAAATTTTAAAAAGCAGATAGTCTTATATTATAAGTTTATGCCAAAAGAATTTTGGGATGTTGTTGCTCTCCAGAGATATGCCACTCCAAACATATTGGAATTTCATTTTTCATAAAAATGGCATTCACAGCCTCGAACTTTGATATTTTCTATAAGAAAAAGGAATAGTTTCATATTCGGCCCAACCGAATATTTGGTAACATGGCCGAATACTGAATATTGGGTGCATCCCTAATTACTAAATACATATTATTTACTGAATATTGGTTAAAAAGGAAGAAAAGATCTTTACCTGATGGTCCCCAACTTTAAGTGAAAATCTTTGGCCAACAAAAACTTGCCTAACAGAATTTGAAGATACAGTCAAATCTTGTAGCATAAACACACTTAACGTGATTTACTTTTAACATGAACTGTTTTCACAGTCCCCTATAAAGATGAATACAAAGATTTTATACTGATAATATAAATTACTGTTAACATGAACAAAATTTTGATTCCGCTTGATGTTCATGTTAACAAGGTTTGACTGTACTTGGATAAGACAAATTTTGAAGCAAGTTGTGGACACAGTATGCTTTTTACTTTTTCTTTTCTGCATGATGAGCAGCATGTTAACAAAATGTGGAACAATAGAATGGGAATGATGTAGCATAATTGTTTGAATATTGCTATTTGGCTAATCCATTAAATGTTTCTGGGGCAAAAAAAAGCTTTTAATTAGCTTTTTGACTATTTGGTTAGCCCTAGATTGAACCCTAATCATAAAAATACTTTTATCTTATTGGTTTAAAATAGAAAAGTATTTTGAAAATGTATTTTCAAATACCTGTATTTTCAGCACTGTCCAACTCCGTGTTTTTTTTTTTTTTTTTTTTTTTTTTTTTTAATTTTAAAACAACTTTTGACAGAATTTCTTTGAGAGATGAGATTGACACAAATTTTTCCTGCCTTAGTATTCTGAATATGTAACTAGAAGATTGGGAAAGATTTAAAAAAGGCAATTTGGCAGATATTCAAAAACAAATCTTGATTCTTCAAGAGTAATATTTTTTCACAATTTAATAAAAATAAACTTTAAAGTAAAATATTCTTTGATCAAGAACTAGTTTTACATAAGCTATTATCATAAAATTAAAAACAAGTGTCATAATAATAAAAGCAAAACTAAATTAAAATTTTTAAACAATTCAGTAGAGTAGTATTTAAGGTATCTTGGTTCCTGATCTGAAAAATGTAATTTTGTGAAAAATACATTTGAAGTTTTACAATGCACTTAAACTAAAATTGTAAAAATATAAGTTATTGTAGTTATTTAGAAAAATATATGAGTTAAGGATTTTCTTTATTAATGGTAAGAAAACAATCTATGTAAATTAAACAGATTAAACTAACCTCACTGTTGAACCTGGATCAGCAGTCTTTGGAAAATCACAAAACACAGCAACTTTACATTCTAAAGAAAGTAGGGAAAAACATTAAATTTACATATTTTTTTTTATTTTAAATAGAAATTATTAAATTTATTCTAAAATGGTTAAATTTTAAAAAAAAATCTGTTAAATAAAATATGACATAATTTCTTCAGACATTTTTTTCCTACTTACAAATATTAAGCCTTCATGTATAGCAGTATATTATTATCCAATAGCTCTATGTTAATTGCAGTAAACCAGAATTTATCTTCAGCACAAAATTCCAGGACCAAGTTTACTATCATAAGACATTATAATGCATTAATAAAATAAATAAAATGTGATTCTATGTGCCTGTCTTTTTATTGTCAATGAATAGCCAGAAAATTATTCCACACAGAGGTCTGCAAATTGAATAAGTATTGACAAAAACACATTTAAATGGATCTGAGGCTTAGATTTTTCATTTTTTGATAATCAACTCATATATTAATTAAAGGTCTTAATATGAACAAGCTTCAATTTTTGGCAGTTCAGTGGTAACAAGTTGGCTTTCACACATCTTCAGATAATCCTCAGCATTTCAAGCAGATGAATAAAAAAAGTTCCACTTACCATTCCCATTTCCTACCCCCTCCCCCCCTGAAAAAAAAAGCTACTTATTCAGTATACTTTCCTAATTGAAAATGTATCTTTTGTCTAAAAAATATTAATATTTACAATTTGAAACAAACAAAAAATTCTAGAGACAGATCCCATTAAAATTCTTTAATCCTTTAAGCAGCCTGCAAAATATTCCATTCATATTTAACTATTCACAAAATAGTATTTATAAAAGGTATTAGTATGAAAATTTTTATTTGACAAACTTATATATTTATTTATATTATTCACTTCAAAAAATAAACTTAATTTTGTGTAAAATCAGCCATTGTTTCTAAAAGTTACATGATGGAAAAACATAGTAAGGCTGCTTAAAGGGTTAATTAATATTTATTAAAGAGCTTGCTATTATGTTGGTGATTGTTCCTACATACGTATATAGAGTTATGTGGTCTCATGAGGTTCAAGATTAACCACTCAATAAAAGTTCCCATCAATATTTTTTTTAAAGATTTTTTCCTTTAATTAAATAACTCCTTTTAGTTTTTGAATTTCTAATATTTTATGAAATTTTTAATGTGTCTCCTTGCAATGAAAATAAATTAGCCTTGTTTTAATTATAATATAAACATTTTCTGAATAACAATCAGTACATTAAGTTTTATAAATGGGACTGTACATTCTAATTTTTTACATTGTCTTAATGCAAAAAGAAGCATTAAACTGATAATCAGTCTTACACATGCATATATATATATGCCATATATGTGTGTAAAAGAGATACTTAAGATGAGCCCATCAATAATTTTCAAAACTTTCCAACTATGCTTCTGCACACATTCAAGCAATGTTCTCTAATTCTATCATTTAGAGATATACCTTTCACATTTTTAAAAAAGGGATCTTGGAAGTTATGGTACTGGCCATAACTTCTGTGAATGTCCAGAAAATCCCTCAGAAATGTGGTTTTATGATTTAAAAGAGGGAAATAGATTGAATGCATTTTTTTTTCCTGCCATTTTAAAAATGTCCATTTAGTAACCTCATAACTGACTGACTAATTTTGATTTTTTTTTTTCTTCCCCCAATTTCCTTTATTTAAAGAAAGGATAGAACTAAGATATAATAAGGATAAGATTAATAGGGTTAAGATAAATTAACGTATTTATTCGTGTATAACGCAAACTTTTTTTTTCAAAAAATTAGGGCAAAAATTATCCTAGGTGCGTGTTATACACGGAATATTTTTTTACTGCTGGATGTAAAATCATGATATACATATGAAATAAAAAATTATTCAAAGAAGACATAATCACTCAGAAAATCTTACTTAATTGAGGTATTACTGCATCTTTATTTAATTCCTTGGAATTTTTTATACAACAAAGCTAGTAAAATTATCTAAATGCGAATTGGCAATTCTTATTAACGTCACTCACTCCTATATCTTGTCATTCACTTACTACCCGAAGTCTAAAAATGTATTTTCGCCTTGTTTTCTGGCCTCGTGTATTGTTTGTTTCGACTTTCTTTACTGAAATTAATTTGGCCTTTCTTCATTAGTATATCAAATATATGGTGTGCGTTATATACAAGATTTTAAAAATTTGTCTTTTTTTCTTGTAAAGTAAGGGATGCCCATTATACACAAGTAAATACAATATATAAGTTACTTTTTTTTTTTTTTTTTTTTTTTACATTTGTTCATGAACTTTTCATCACAAATGAAAATGTGATTTATCTAAATGTCGAAAATTTTTCATTTTTATGATTGGCCCTTTGTACATACACATTTTTATTTAATACTAATATAAAAACTTATGGAGTTTTTTTTCCCCTTCTTCTTGCAAAAACAGATCAGTGCATGTTAAATATATATTCTGTGCTGCACATTTTTTTTTTTTTTTTTTTTTTTTTTTTTTTTTTTTGCTACAGGGTGAATTATTGTGAAATTACATTTTACAGAAGAAAAGTATTCTTTATCAGAAATATTGTCATTTTTGCCAGCCACACTTGGTTGTATGAATTCATGATTTGGTGCTTTCTTGAAAAATATTTCAACTCATAACATTACAGAAAGAGTGCAAGAATTAAGAAAAATATTTACTAGAATGAATACTTTTAATATAATGAATTAGGATGTCCAAATGAAAATTTCAGAAACATTTTTGCTACATAACAATTTAAAAATGTAAAGAAGAAATTGTAGATTATCTTTAACAAAGATAAAATAAATGAAAACTATAAAGCATTTTGCATCATAGCTTAAAAAATTAAAAGAAAAACTATTTTTATATACTAATACTGGTGTCTTATGTCCATCACATTTCAAGTTTCACATGTTTCATGAAAAAATTAACAAATCACCATGCTAGAGGGCCAATTCGAATTATAAAACACCAAAGGGTTAGATTTTCTGCAGCAAAAGAAAAAAGGAACTTTTACAACTACTAAGAATGCATTTGTTAAAAACACATAACATTGCTCTTTGGTACACAAAAACAAAAACTTTAATATGAACATGTACAATTGAAAATAAAGTAAAATACAAAAACAATGTTTCAAGCCATCTTCAGAAAAATATGATGGTGAAATGACTAAAAATTCAGAGATGGATGCTTCCTGCACACGAGACAATTTCTCGAGCCTTGACCAATAATATGAATGCAACAATTACACTGGCACTATCCAGTGAATATCAAAGAAATGAATCCAAGTTTAAATATGTTGACTTCTACACACAAGGAAAAACTAAAATATTGCAAACAGATAGAGATTTAAGACTTTATGGTGTTATGTCAGATTTTTGATACATTATAGAATAAATTATCATTACAAGGTTTATTCTGATGTGCAATGATTTCAACAGATTCTCTAATTTTACTATCATTTAGGTCATGATTTTGTGATTTTTGCATCTTCAAAGTAATATGGTAATCTTTGTTAGCCAAACAGAATTGAAAAAGAAAAGATTCTGTTTGTGCTATCTAATGTGCCTGCAATGCTCCTTAATTCTTACGTGTTGTCATGCCAATATAGTTATAGACAGATTAGGTATTTTTATGTTACTTATGCATGTATGCATGAGTAATAAGTAGCTGAATATTGTTTGTGTTGCTACCATTTATATTGCATATCTTTCATTTAAAACATATATGCTATTTAAAATGCATGTCTTTCAGTTGTTGTTTTTTTTTTTTTTTTTTTTTTAATATAATAATAATACCATAAACTAAAGAAATTAACTTTAAAATCAAAGTGTTCCTCCCAATTTATGCCAAAAAATAAAAGTTGTATTCACAACAAAAAATATGCTATTAGCAAGATTTATACTCAGCTAAAAAAACATTAATAGTTCAAAGTTTTTTTGACTTATTTTTTGCCACAAAATTAAAAAAGACCATTTGGTAAGTCTTATCATGTAAACTGCAATTTAATACAACTGTTTGTTAATTTTTTATATTTTTTTGAAATCTAAACTTACGTATCAGTTTCTTTGAACACTTTTTATTTTTGTATTTTTCTACAAAAAATTAGAATCTTTGACAAGTTTTATGGAACAAATCAAACCCCCAATATGACAATTTCTTCCTTCTGAATTTTTTAATAGAATGGACTTATGAAACACCAATATTTGCATCAGAAATTTTAAGACAAAATATACCATTCTTTAAATTACAAAATTGATTTATCTTACCAGAAATTGTTTCAGCTAATTGAGCTTTTTCATTTTGAGATTCGCTGAGTACAAGTTCCATGTCTCCTTCCATCAGTTTACTGTAAATGGAAAACTAAAATGAAATTTATTATTTTAAAAAATTAAATCTGAGATTACTTATAACAGTTTTCATATAAAATTATAATGAATAACTTAAATTTACATTAAACTTGGATGTTGTGTGAAACACAAAACTTACTTCAATATTATTCTGACATATTAATCTAAATTTTGCTGTCACATACCAACTATTATGAACTATAGTGTCATACGCGGTAAAATAATTATGAAAATAGCACATTTTTTATTCACCCTAGTTTGTCAATTTTTTTAAAATTTTAATCTTGAAAAAAAAAAAAAAAAAAAAGACATAGAATGTGCAAATGAACATTACTTTTAACATTTCTAGGACAATTTCAACAACAAAATTGTAAATTATTACTGATAATGGCTTTTTAAAACACACTGTTAATTAACTATTTTATCTCAAACTATAGGATAAAAGAAGCATACTTAAAAGCTTTCTATTTCTTTAATTAAATAAATAATTGCACATGAATCCAGGGTTCTTGCTGCAACTCATCATTGTGCTAAATTGTGACAAAATGCTCCATTTGGTGAGTAAATGAAGAATCAGACTTGCTAAATTACGAGTGGTCAATTTCAGCTTTTTTGTGTGTGTGTGTGTGTTTGGTTACAGTTAAGATTCTTATCTACGCTACTGTATGATTGATGTCACTTTACATCTTAAATCACAACTTTCCATTTACATCATTATTTACAGCATTACTGACTCAACACCAATTCAGTTTAACAAAAGCCAAAGACACAGAAAGAACTATACAATATTTTTCTGCTGCCAGTTTATCGCTATACGTGCCGATAAAATCAAAAACAAAATTACTCGCACCAATCGCCCAATCAAGAAAAGTTTTGCTGAAATGCGACATTGAATTTGCCATAAACCACAATGTTTATTAGTTGTATGCAAAAGTATCATTAGTTTTTTTTTTTTTTTTTTTTATCTAGGTAAAAATAGCATAGCAATTTACCCCCCCCCCCCCTTCTAAAAGAAAGTCTGAAGCATTTACATATTTAGGAGATATTTAGAATGTACTTACTTTTATTAATTTCTGTAAATTTTCTATAAAATTTCTATTTTTTAAGCAATGACAAAAAATTTCATCATTTTACAATCATTTCGTCATTGAAAAAAAAGGGATCCAATGAAGGGTTAAAAACAGATGTTTCAATGTTTCTTGCTGAATTTATTTTGCTAAATTTTTTTTTATTTGGCTACTGTTTTTCATTTCTCATTCAACAAATAGCTAATATTGGTCAAAAGCCAGAAAAAACTTACATTAATCTCATAAAAGTTTTCTTAAATAGTTAAAGCTGAAAATATTTTATAACAGATTTAAGAGAAGAAATCAGTGTTGCCAGATTGTCAAAAGCGAATTTCCCCAAAATTTCTGAAAATTTCCCCAAATCATGGCTTTTTTCAGAAAAAGTCCCCAACGCAATTTCTACTCAAAAAGAAAAGTTCTCAATTTTCAATTTTCTGTTATAAAGAATTTTTAACAAATTTAAACTCAATTTTCCCCCAAAATCAAGCACTTTTTTGAAAAAATTCCCCATTTACATTAAAAAAAATTAAAAAAAAAAAAAAAAAACTCAGCAGAATTTTTCATGTATATTTACAGCTAATCAACGAGAAAAAAGAGATACATTTCACAATGACAAACTCGTTTACACTTGTTATTTAAATTGTTGCCAGTCGATGATGCTGGTCAATCACTTCATTAGCTCCATCTACACTTTTTTATATCAATAACTTTTTCAAAATCTTGACTATCTCTGATAAGTTAGAGTTTGAACGAATCTGAGATGATGTTGGCATTATGTGCTTCTATTGACTTAAGCTATAAAACATTATTTTCAATTTTTTGTCACTCCTTGCCTACTGAAGCACCTATCTAATGCAAAGCATCTATATTGTAAGAATCATTGTGATTTTGTCAATAATAAAACAAATATAGCTTCTTTTAATATCTTTAATTAAATATTTTAAAAATATAGTAAATGAACTTTTTGGTCATGCCCCGAAGATTTAATAATGTAAAGATCTGAGTCATTTAAGACTGTGGAGTTTTCATTAGTTTCTTATGAAAAAAACTAGGAGGGCTGCTGCATTTATTGAACGATTGTCAATTATAAAGGTAGCAATGTGACTGTAGTATGTATTTGTTGGTCTTGCAATTGCAAATATGCCTACTGTAATTTCATGAAACACAAACTCACCATCATTGATAAACAAAAAATTATATATATATATATATATATATATGTATTTGTATAAATTTATATTATTAAATGAAATGTATTTCTGTACTTGTGTGTCTGTCCGTGGTACGAGTGTTAGGGACAGCTACCTGACTTACGTATCTGAAAATTCAGATGGAAGATAGTAGTGCATCCGATCATAGTGCAGATCGTGATGAATCTTTCAGGTGAGCATGACCACGAGAGTAATGATTATCTATTATCTCTGTATTTTATTTTTGCTTTCAAAATCAAAATCAAATTGGAGACAGATCCAGTATTGGCAAATGTCAAAAGTAAAAATTGAAATTGCGAAAACAATTCCCCAGCTTTTCCCCAAAAATTTTCTTTGTCCCCAAGATTTAGTTGTCCCCAAAAAATTCCCCTGGAGATTCAAAATACCCCAAATTGGGGACAAAATCCCCAATCTGGCAACACTGGAAGAAATAGCCAAATATGTTTTTTGGGTGGATCAGAAAAGACAGCTACAATTTGTGATACATTATATATGTCATCATACACATCAAATGTGAAATTAATAATAGCCAATCTTTTTTGCGAACTTAACTATGTATTCCTGATTACTGTGAAGAAATATGCAATTTATTGTTCTGTTGAAAAACTGCAACTTATAATACAGATCTGATAATTTATTGATCTGATACTATTATTATTTACATTTTAAATGAGTTTTTCTCTTCTAAAGAAACAAAACTTCTTCTAAACAATAACTTTATTGGTAAGACCCTAAAATGTGATTTAGACGATGGAATCATTTATCCAGAAAACAGTTAACTGGAAAACCATTTATCCAGAATGATATTTCTAATAGTGATTTTCAAGTTTGACACATGCATTGTTTGAAACATTGCAAAAGGAATGATGTAACTTGGATTTGAAATGTAAACTGTCTAGTTACATTTATTGATTGTAAATGATTTTAATTTTATGCAGAAAAAAAAAACAGAAGAATTTTTGCTTCCAAGGACTTGCTATAAATTATCTTTTTCTAAAGTGTGATTAAACTTTGGTCTTGTTTGGATCTAACTCTTAATCTAGGTAATCTAATGATTAATTTTGAATCAGAAATAGTATTATAATGACATACATCAACAAAATTTGTCAAATAGGAGTTGCTTTAATGCCCAACTAGTTATCCAGAAAAGCCAGTTATCTGAAATACACCTGACTCCAATCATTTTGGATAAATGGGTCTTTATTTCAGTCTTCTATTTCTCTTTTTTTTTTACCTCATTTAAAAAAAAAATTTGTGTAGCAATTATTGAAAAGTAAGCATAAAGCCGAAAGTTGAATGTTTGTTTTTACTATACATTAATTTATTAAATTGAATTCTAATAAATTTATTAAAATAAATAGTTTCAAAACATAGTCACATCTATATAACTTGTTTTAATGTCAAATGTTCGATAAAAAAAATCAAATTATGAAATAATGTAAAAAAAAATTGCAATTTGTTTGGTAAATCTAACAGTATAACTGTTTTACCCTATTTGCTCCAACAAATTTATTTTAAGCTATTTTTTAATAATAATAATAAAAAAAGTTAATCCTGTATAAGGGTTTTATGCTATACAATAGATAAATAAGCTGAAAATAAGTTTTTATTTTACTTTAAATCCAAAGTCTTATTATCATTGCAATCAAGCCATATCATCAAAAATTTAAAAATGGCTGGTAATGATAATTTTAATAATATAGCAACAAATATTCTATTATTCATCAAAAAATGATAACATATCTATATCATAATCCTGATAAATAATTTTAAAAAACTTGTATTTTTAACTTGTATTTTTTTAAAAATTTTAAGCCTACCGATTTTGCCTTACCTGGCCTTAGTATTTAATACATATCTTAAAAAAATTAACTTGGAGTTGCAATTATTTGCAAATAAAAAATGTAAGGTTTAACAGCATCTCCTGATAGTTGTTCCACTATGAAATTGAAAAACATATTTTTAATTAATAAATTGAAACATAAAATGTGGAGCATTTCTACTCAATATAGAAACTAAGATACAATTGTTCATCACAAAAAATAGCAGGGCTTCTATTGAGTAGATAAAACCAAATTTGTATCAATATGTTAAATAAATATTTTATTGCATATTAAATATGACAATACTTAAAATGGACCAAATTTAATTAGATGAGTAAGACAACAAACATTAACTTTATGATGATTATAGTTACAGTTACATGCTAGCCAAGCCAAGGCCTTGTACAAAATCTTCTCAACTGAAATAATAAAATTTTAAACTAAAAACAAATATATATATATAAAAACACACGTTTGAAATAAAAAAAATTTTAGCACTTGAAGCAAAAGCCTTCACTGACATTTTTCTTATTTTATAACAAAGTAATATTAAAATGCATTATTAATAAGACACCAGATACAAAATAGTCAGTTAAAAAAAATTAAGACTACTTTGCTAGACTTATTAAAAATTTTAATCAGAGAGTTAGTAAAAGAATCACTGAGCTCATCAGTGCTGGGGACCAGTGTTAGAAGGGTTTCGCTGAAGGATATTGGAGACTGCTTTCTTAAAAATTAAAATTTATAAAAAATATTCAAACCATAATAAGGAAAATCTAAGATAAACAAAATTATAATTAATATGATACAAGGATTTCAGTAAAGCAATTAAAAAAAAAAAAAAAGCAACAGTAAACTCCAATGTCCTTCCCCAGCAGACCCTTGTTATGATATCCAAAACTTTATACAGTATAGGGATGCACTGACTAGTGACTCTGGCCAAATACTGAATATTCGGCTAGCTGAATATTAATTTTGGGCTGAATACCGAATATTCGGCCAGCCCAATAGTAACTAGTATTCGATCGAATACTGAATATTGGGCTTTCCAAATACTTTTTATATTTCAAAGTTTAAAGGTAAAATGTTACTTTTTCGAAGAATTTTACATAATATTTAATTAAAAAAAACTTACATTTTGATAAACAAGAGCTTTTTATAAGAACATTTAGTATTAAAAAAAAAATCGGCCTTGAGTTATTTAAGAAGCACAATTGAGACTTTTTTAATTAATAAAATTTTAAATTTCACGGTTTCTTCTATGAATTAAAACAAACATTTTAAAATCAAAGAGCAATAATGAAAAAATGGTCGAAGAAAAACTTTACAATCTCATAATTGTCCTTTTTAAATAACTCAAGGCAGATTTTTTTAATATAAAGTACAAATATTTTCAACTTAATTCTGAATGAAGGAATGTCTAGCTCATAGTTCTTTTCTTATGAATGGTGGCATTTTCCACCCTTCCCATCATATTATATTTTACAGGAATTAAAGCATGTGAGTTGAAAATATAGTTATGGTATCTTATTTATTGTTAAATGCAACAAACGAAAACATAAGTTTGACCTAGAGTGAGATGAAATATAATGTACTAAGGACTCAATAAGTTGATTATGGTTTCATACACAAAAACTGTCTGCTTTCATAGCTATTACTAATCTCAAAAGTTTTTCATTCTTGTTTAAGAACTTTTATTTGGGAAAAGCAAGAAACAGATTATTTTTATTTACTAAAAAAAATTTAGGAACTTGAATCTGCACATCATTTATTCCTAAAGAGAATCTTAATAAATCACCATTTTAATCCTTCTCATGATTAATTTTCTTAAGTTATACTTTACAAACAAATAAATAATGTAGATACATTCTATTTTATTTAAATGTGATTTTCTTTCTAATTATTTTAAATATAATTTATAAATTGACAGTTAAAAGTAGAAATTTTGAAAAGTTTTAACATGGCCAAATACCAAATAGATATACTGAATATTCGGTGCATTCCTAACAGTATCTTACAAAGTGATCATAAACTTAGAAAATCTAGAATACTAAAGTATATTTAAAAACCTTAAATAAATTTATAATAGTTTTGGTTGTTACTAGCATTCTTGATTGACCATTCTTTATAGATCAAGATGAAAATGACAAGTATTCGAAAAAGAGGAAAATACGTAGCTTAAATAAAAAGCAAGGAGCAAAATACATAAGATCATCCTGGGTAATACCTGGTCAACAACTGTCCGGGATAATTCTTGGTCACAAAATGTTTGTAAATGCCCTCAGCAAAATGAAAAAAAATCATAGAAATACTCTCAATACGTTCTTTAGAATTTATCATTTAACTGTACAATTACTACTTATTTAGTTTAGGGGAAAAGATTGTTTTGCAATTGCTTGGTACGATTTTGCAATAGAACATTGTTCTTAGTTACGGCACATTTGTATAAAGACTTTTGTTACAACTCAGCTTTTAAATATTTTTGTTTTCTTTCTTTTTGGTTCAATTACCAACTATTTTAGCTATTAAAAAAATAATCTTGAAATTTTTTATGCAATTTTAAACAATTTACAGAAGTTGTTCAAATATTGCCTCATGTATCTGGGGTAAATCTTGTCATTGGGGTAATTCCTGGTCAATGTTTTTCTCATCATTTCATCCCTTTTTTATCGTCATATTTAGGGTTTTTAACTGTTGTTAAATCCTTTTACCATTCTTTGCATAACATTCTTTTAAAATACATACCATTCATTCATTTTTAAAAACAAATTTATATATATAAAAAAAATACCATAAATCAAAATTTTTTTTTTTTCAACACCAAAGAATAATTTTAATTGACACACACACAAAAATTAAATTAAAAGCTGCTACTGGGAAGGTTTGCACCTGTCTAGCATAAAAATAACTGATATTGTATTATAGTTTTGGACAAAATTAACTTTTAACCAACTTTCTTGGCTGCATTCTTTCACATGAGAAATTTCCTCAAATGATGAAAAAAGACAAAAAAAAAAAAAAAAAAAAAAAAAAAAGATACTACTTGGTTAATCCCGTCGACCAAAAAACTATCGCCAAATTATAAGATTATATGCCAATAATGGATGACTGTAAATGTCACATTCAGTTGACATTAACTATGATACACATGTTTTTTACACAATTAAGTGATTTTTTAATGAAATTTTTTGATAATGTTTTAAAAATTTATTTGTTCTTCCATTATTTAAAATAAAATTTGCATCAATTTATATAATTTGGTGAAATTGGTCAACGGGATAAATAAGTAGTACATTGAATTGTTGGTAAGTAGATTATACCAAAATCATTGACCTTAAAAGATGAAGATTTGACTAAAGACTATCAGTTAAAGACGCAAACAGAATTTATCGATTTGTTTTTGTAGGCACACATTACTTATAAAATAAGACCCTAAACAAATCAGTTTCAAAGTATGTTTTTTGAACAGAATGCAAGAACATCTTTTTAATGAATATTCCCCTGGCAGCTTTTATTTTATTTTTTGTTGTTGTTGTTCAAGAAACAGCACTTGATTTCAAGATGTACATAAATATTGACAGAGAGAGCTTTGAAAATTTTGCTATTCAATTCAAGCTGTTCTGTTTCCTGTATTGCACTTAGGAGCCTCAAAGTGCACTTTTATTTCGGTGCAAGTAAATCTTGTAAATTTTTTTACAATTCAAATTTAAATATATTTTTAGCAAATTTAAGCTCTTATACAACAGTTTTACTTTTAGGTTCTGCTAAATAAATTATGCAGTAAGGGCCAGAACGATTTATATGGAAAATCAAGCAAATTCTGGTCCCAAAAGGCGAATTTAACTAGCCAAATAAAAGTCATCTGACAGTCCGTTCTGATAACACACGAAGGATATATATGCAATTCTCTTAATACATAATAATAAAAGATTTGTTTTCTTTTTATATTCTTAGACCAACATTATAATTCTTATGTCATAATAAAGTTATGAAAAAATGCCATTTTTTTCTCGTGTAGGGCTCAATCAAAATCACCAAAATATTAATTATTGACAGAAACTCAATGCCATCTGTTATTGACAACAAAAAACTGAACCACATACTAATCCTTACTCTTACCACCAAGGGCTTCAAATAGATATTAGTTCAGGATTAAGATGGCCATGATCTGCAGCGTGATGTAACCCATTGTCTTTCAAAATCTGGGTAAACATGAATTGTCCATGTTTGGTATGCAATTTATAAGAAAAATACATATTACTTTGTGTCTGCGTGATTTTGTTTGACGCAGTGTTTACATTTTAGTTGTTTTGTTTGTTTGGAGGGGGGGATTTTTGAGACTTATAGCGGCTGAGCTGTTGTCTCGAATGATCCAAAGTCAGAAAACACATCAACAAACAAGATCGAGAGAGAGATTAGAAACGATCAATACTATGTAGGAATTTAAGAGTTGATATCCGAAAAGATTCAGAATTGCAAAATTCCTTGGAGAACTCAATGAAAGAGCGAAAACAAGCTGTGCTCAGCGTGGAAGGATCCCAACACAGATTACGATGCAATTGATATTTTCGACAGGAAAAAAGAATATGCTCTAGGGAGTCAGAAACATGGCACCTGCTACATCTGTCTTCATTCGTCAGACCGAAACGAGAAAGAATGGCAGGGGTGATCAACATCTTGGTTAAAAGACGCGAAATGATGACATCATCTCTACGATTCGACGCCCAAGTGTACGTCTGCTTGACCAGAGGGATATTGCCATGAGAACTAATATATTTGCTCGATCTGTACTGTTGGTTGAGAGTATTATAGATTTCATTCTTTCTATACTGGATGAGGTCCTCTGGTGAAATCCAATTCAGCAAAACGTCAGTGTCACTTACGCCTTTAGCGAGACTATCTGCTTTTTCGTTGAGGTGAATTCCACGATGACCTGGTACCCAGCAAACCCAGAAACTCGGAGAATGCGAAGCAATCCTTTGAATCTTGTTATACAGCCACAAAATGACTCTAGGAGACTTGAGAGAGACAGATTGAAGGGCGGTGAGTACCGATAGGCTGTCAGTAAGTAGAAGAATGGGGCGCCCCAAGGAGACCAGTTCGTCTAAAGCCGTACCCATGGCCAAAGCCTCAGCAGTAAAGATGGAGTTAATATTGGGAATTCTGTAGTAGAACTGAGAGGTATCCGAGCACCCAGCGATGGAAGTAATAGCTGAGACTTTGGACGCATCGGTGGCAATGACCTGCCAGCTGCTGGAGAAATTTTGCATGAAGTCCTGAAATAGCGGGACGATGACGCTGCCATCAAGTTCCTTATTCTGGAAAGGGAGGTCGTCTAAGTGGAGTTGCACAACTTCCTGCCTGCTCGGGAGAGGCATCTGGAAGGGAATCAAATGTTCAAGGCGACCGTCAATCTCTTCTAATATGGAAACAATGCCGGGGATGCTTTCCACCAAGCAAAACATGTTGCCCTCTTGAAAATCCCAGAAAGGAGACTTGCTGCCTAAAGAGCAATGCTTAATCCAGAAGCCAAACGCCAAAGAGTTGATTCTATCAGCCAGCAGGGGGGAGCCAGCGTGCTGTCGAAGAATAATATTTGGTACCCATTTCGGGAGGCCGAGAGCCGTCCTGAGGGCAGTAGTCTGCAACACTTCGAGTTTCTTTAAAATGGATTCACAAGCCGATAACAGAGTGGCCGCGCCATATTCTATAATACTCCGGATGGAGGAGTTGGCCAGCGTGAGAAGATGATAGGATCGGGCTCCATAACGAGTATTGCAGAGGGCCTTGAGGATATTGATTCGGTTAAAAACTTTCTTCCGGATGTATTCTGAGTGTTTGCGAAAACCCCCGCGCCTTGTAATATAAAAACCTAGAAACTTTAATTCGTCGCACCACTCAATCAGACCTCCATTGATGCTAAAATCGAAGTCACAGTCTCCACGTCTTCTAGAGAGGTTGATGGCGTGACATTTATCTGGGCGTATGGACATCTTCCAATATCGGCACCATTGAGCTATTAAACGAAGGGCTTCTTGGAGTTTAGTTTGGCATAAGAGTAATGAGGTGTCAGCACAATAAATGAAGATGTCATCAGCGTACAGCAAGTCCTTGACTCCAAGACCATCCAAAACTTCAAAGAAGTCGTGCATGAAGATGGAGAACAAGATAGGACTTAGAACCGCCCCCTGGGGCACCCCTCTTCCAAGGTTGCGATTTGAAGAAAAAATTCCTCCCCAGAACACCTTGATGCTTCTATTCTGCAGGAAACGGTGAAGCCAGCGAAGGATCAACCCTGTAATGCCAATTTGTGCGCACTTCAAGATGAGGCCGTCCACATAAACAGAGTCGTATGCAGCCTGCACGTCTAAAGATATCCCCAAAATGAATTTCTTATCCTTCTTTGCACGAACGGTGTCAAGATGTAGCATCTGCAGAGCGGTCTGGCTATCCCGGAATGGCTGGAAGCCAAGGTGCCTATGATGGAGGATGTTATTTTGGAGTAAGTAGTTACTAATGCGATTTGCAATCATGCGTTCACAAATCTTGCACATCACGGAGGTCAGAGCAATCGGGCGATATGAGGCAACATCTTTTTTAGATTTCCCAGGCTTCAAAATAGGGATGATGACAGCAGATGTCCAATTTAGAGGAATTTCACCGGAGCGCCAGATTTCATTATAAATTTGAAGTAGGTGCATCATAGACTGCTCATTCAAACCCTTAAAGAAGGCAGCACTAATCTTATCTTCACCAGGGGATGAGGATTTGGTGCGGCGGATAGCTTCCTTTAATTCGATGATCTCGAAGGGACGATTTAATTGGGTACATTCTTCTCCACCATAATCCAACGGAATTGGCTCATGAACTACGTCTTCGCTATAGTGGTCAGCCAAGACTTCAGCCTGAGAAACAGCATCGGAGATCAGAGTCCCATCCTGGGTGAGGCAAAAATGGGCATCAGGGGGAGAACAAGAGCGATTTTTTATCTTCTTAAAAACTTTGTATAAGATGCGAGGGTCATGTGCGTTCTTGCAGGCCGAATCCCAAAAATGAAGCTTGGCATCCTTGATGACTTGCCGGAGTTTCGCAGCCACCTTCTTATACCTCATCCAGTAGTCCATGGACACGAGTTGACGAGCTTTCCGCAGCAAAAAATTCTTTTGTTTGTAAAGGTTGTTGCACCTGGCTGACCACCAGGCAGGAGTACCTTTAGGATGCGGAGTATTAGATATCTTATGATTTCGCATGAGGTTCTGTACTAAATTAATGAAGGAAGTGTAGTCAGCACTTGGCTGGGAGGCGAGAATGGTATTAGCTTCTTGACAGATTCGGTGCCATCTAAAACGAGAAAACTGAGGATTAACAGGAGGCGAAAGAGTAACAGTGATGGAGACGGGAAGATGATCACTGTCGAACGGATCATCTACAACATGGATAGAAGAGCAGGCTAAAAGGTCAGCAGAGCATAACGACAAGTCCAGGAGGGAACAAACTCCCCCGGGAGAAATATGGGTTGGCGACGTAGTATTTAGAAGGCAGAAAGAACTATCTGCCAGCCAATTGACAAAATCTTCACTGCCACTAGAGCGATAAGGAGCACCCCAAAGAGGGTGGTGCAAGTTAAAGTCCCCCAAGATGAAGGAGGGACCCGTAACAGCTTGACACACCTTGACCAAATCATTAGTTACCCTGCCAGAGTTAGAGTAAATGTTAATAAGGTTAATGGATGAGCTGCCTTGAAGAATACAAACACCCATGATTTCATTAGTGAAATTGAGAGAAGTGAAGTCGAGAAGGAAAGAGGACAATGTTGAATTAACAGCAATAATTAAGCCACCACCTCGGCGGTCAGTTCTGTCTAAACGGTAAACTATTTTACCAGGGATGTTAAAAGTCTTGTCAGAAGTAAGGTAAGTCTCTTGGAGGACCAACACGTCAGCGGTGGTGAAAGGGGAACAATTTAGCCAGGCTGTTTTATTACTGACAGACCTGCAATTCCAATGGAGCAAATTTAGACCCATGGGGAAAAAACACAAAAAAAAAAGATAAACACAGCTAAAAATATACTGTGAAAATAAGCCCAACCCAGGTGAAATACAGTTCGTATCCACCAATAAAAAGAATAAAAACCTTGTAAAAACAGGAAAGTTTCATCATCTTGAACTTCCACCCTGATTCGGGCGTTTCCGTCTTTCGGGCGAGCTGTCGCTTAACTTGGCTAAGACATTCATGATCATGGTGGATAAGGTGGTAATAGCCTCGATGATTTTTTCTGTTTGCTGATTGGACTGATTTAGTATGATTTTAAGCATGGCGTTAGTTCTATTTTCAAATATTTTTTGAATTTGATCTAAGTCTGTATTTTGTGAGCTTGCTGCTCTGGCATACGAAGTTGGTTCAGTTTTTTGCTTAAATTGACGTCTCGCGTCAATGAATGAAAGGAAATTTCTACATTTAAACTTAAGCAGTTCAACCTCCTTGAGGCGATGGGAGCACTGACGATAGTCCGCGCGATGTTCTTGGCCGCAATTGCAGCATTTCATGGGCTCTTGACATTGCCCCGTATGCTGAAAACCACATGTTACACATAGTTGATCGGTAGGACATTTCGTAGTAGCGTGGTTAAACTTAAAGCACTTTGTGCATTGTCTTGGCCGGTCAACAAATTGATTTATTTTTCTTATAGTCATCCACATTTTAATTTCAGGGGGGAGAGTGGTTCCCAAAATCGTAACAAGTACGGGAGAGACTAAGTTTTTGCTATCTTTGCGAATGAATCTTCGTAGTTCAAAAACATGAACGTTATTTGAGTCCATTATTTCTTGTCCAATCTCTGAAAGAGGAATGTCAACGGGGACATTGAATAGTAAGAAACGATTGGTTATATTTTCAAAAATAATTCTGGAGGAAACGTCAGCTCCCAAAAAAGATGACACCCGACAGATATCGATAGCACAAGACACATCTTTAGTGCTGAAAATAATACTGCCAGTCCGGGTGTATCGAACGTTATCGATATTCTTGAAGTGTTCAATTTTGGACCTGATTTCGGTTTGAACAGCACGGGGATCGCGCTTAGGAACAGCATTAGTCGAATTACTAGATAAGAAAATATTAAAATTGATTCCGCCATTTTTTGCTGCCATTTGCAGCAGAAAATCATTCGGTGCTAATAACCGAGCCACATTTTGATTATTTTTATCAAATTCCAGAATGCTATCTTGGGAGTCTAGCATTTCAACATTTACGGGCGTTGCATCAGCAATATTATCTTGAACAACCTTTAATATAGTATGCGACATGATAGAAAGCAGGCTGACAACTCAGCTTTAGGTATCCAATGTCAAAGTCAAAATATAAACAAAACACGAACAAGTCGAAAATTTACTACAAAGAAAAGAAAAAATCGCTTACCTCAATGCGAAAAGACAAAACGAATTAAGAAAATAGAAAACAAACCACCAGAAACCCTTAAAAACCAACACTCTAGCCACTGACTCAAAAAAACCCGCCCCTCACACCTACATTTTAGTTGGTTGGTTGATTTGCTATTTGTTATTTTGTTATTTGGGCTTTGAGGTAGGCGCTACAGCTATCCGCCGGCATAACCTCAAATGATCACTGGAAAACCACATCGAACAACACACATCCGCACAACACCGAAGATACAAGCTCAACTCACAACAACAAAAGCAGGGTAACCAGCAAAGAACACATCCCCGACCCGAAAACCCGGCGAAACCAGACGCAACACAATAAATAAAACCAAAACCCGAACTAACCAGGACCTATGCAACTCAACAGCACCAAAACAAGGCAGAACAAGAAATAAACAGCAGCCATGACAAAGTTGAAAATGACTAGAATCTTCCGCTCCCGAGGAAGAGATCAACGAAAAGCCGAAAGCATCGAGGGTTAGAATTTAAGCAGAGCCACAAGTCGTTCCAACTATCAAGGTAAAAGTTCTCGGAAAGCATAGCGTCTTGAAGAATAGACCGTTCAGCATCAAAAATACGACATCTGAAAATGAAGTGGGCCTCCGTCCCATCCTCCTCAGAACACAGCGAACACGTGGGGGAATTCTTAAACTTGAAAATATGTAAGCGAGCATCCGTGACAGCAGTATGGGTTCTAAAACGTGCGGTAAATACATCTTCTCTTCTGTTTTTAGTCCATTTGTAAATATTAGGGCCAAGGTATTGAGAATCGATGGCATATTTACTCTCATCCCACCAACGCTGGAAATTAGCGTAGAGCTGGTCTTGTAAACACTTCTTAAGATCGTCGGGGGCCACACCACCGTAGGGGTGAATCTCATAAGGGCCATTAGCGGCCAGATAATCCGCCCTTTCATTCGGCGAAATACCAACATGTCCGGGGACCCACAGAAGGGTAATTTTCTTCACATTGGGCCGAACGCTAACCAGAGTATGAAAAAGGTGAAGAATCACCGCAGGAGATTTGTAAGTGAGATGTTGAAGGGCCACTAAAGCAGACTTGCTATCCGTTAAGATGACATAGCTGTCCAAACGATTAAGAAAAAGCTGGAGGGCCAGATTAATGGCTAAGACCTCGGCCGTGAAGACAGAATTCATATGATGGACGAGATGAGCTCTGGAAATGTTGTCCGTGATATTAACTGCTGCAATAGACGTCTGGGAATCAGTTTTCGAGGCATCAGTAGCAATGAAGCAGCAGTGGCGATCCTGCTGGAGCTCACTTATGTATAAATTGAAGCATTGACTGATAGTGGCGGCAGGAAGGTTTTTCGTTTGAAATGGAAGTTTATCCACAATGATGTCACAATAATCCGCAATATTCCCCGACGGCCAATAGGCACTGAGCAGCATATCCGGAGTCACAACAGCAAAGCCACAAGACCATGAGAAGTTATCGGGGAGATAAGCAGGGCCAGACCGGTTGAAATTAACAGCAGACGTGCAACGGAGGTAAAAAGAGTGGGAGAGATAGGAGCGACGGAACTTGAGAGGCGCTTGATTAGTCTCCCGGTAGAGCTTGAAGAGGGGGGTCCATTTTGGTAAACCAGTAGCAAAACGGAGACTAGCATTATAAACCACGTCAAGTTTACCCAGAACCGAGGGAGCAGCATTTCCATAAATCGGGCAGGCGTAGTCTATGATACCCCGAATTAGAGAGTTGACAAGAGGAATGAGATCGGTCGTTTTCGTGCCCCAGCGAGGACTGGCAATAGCTTTCAAAAGGTTCAGACGCTTCAGACATTTTTGTCGAATATACTCAATATGATCATTAAAAGATAAGTTTTGAGAAAAAATAACGCCCAAAATTTTAACAGAAGTCAACCACGGAATGTCCAATCCATGAAGCCGAAGGTTTTGAGGAAGAGAAACTTTGCTTTTAGAAAAGTTGATGGCTGCACATTTGTCAGGACGAAGATCTAATTTCCAATGGGAACACCAAGTACTAAGCCTGCTTAAAATATCCTGAAGTTTGGCAAGGGCTTTATCCAGCAAGAGATCCGACACATACAGGACGATGTCGTTTTGCATAAACAATGATCTGTACCCCAGAATCAATAACGTCGAACAGGTCCCACAAGAAGATCATAAATAAAATCGGAGAAAGGACACTCCCTTGAGGCACGCCACGGTAGGACCGCGCCGGGCGGGAAAAAACACCTCTCCACTTGACTTTGATACTTCTAATACCGATCCACTTCGAGATCCACAGGGCAGTCCTGCCAGCAACACCGATCGTCGCCATCTTATAAATAAGCCCATCCCTCCAGATGGAATCGTACGCAGCATGAATGTCTAGTTTAACCGCAAAGACAAACTTTTTCTCCGCTCTGGCCTGCTTGACATCGGTGTAGAATAGATGGAGAGCTTTGGAACAATCACTGTTAGGAATGAAGCCAAAATGACGTTCATGGAAAATCTGGCGAGGCATTATCCAGTCAAGAATACTCTTCAGAAGGATGCGCTCCATAATTTTGCAGCTTACCGCTGTGAGGGCAATGGGACGGTAGCTACTAAGAGAACACCTGGGTTTTCCCACCTTCCAAATTGGCAAAATTATCGCAGACTTCCAATTGTTGGGGATATTTCCCGAAATGAAACTATCGTTGAGAAGGGTTAACAACTTATCGATATTCTTGTTAGAAAGGGCTTTAAACACACGAGCCGGGATGCCATCTTCGCCAGGAGTAGAGTTTTTTGTGGACTGTATAGCCCGGAGTAACTCGTCAACAGTAATCCGCTTATCCCAGAGATCTTCGGTAGGACTCAAATCGTAGGGGATACTATGGAGGCTATCGGCATTGCTAAACTGATCAACAAAAGCATTGGCTTGATCCCTCTTGTCCAAGATTTCGCCGGCCTCATCAGTCAGTAGATAATTAGATTTCGGGCTACTTCTTTTCCCCAGCGCCTTAATTATGTGGTAAACGGAACCCTTGGCAGCCTTTTCACACATACCACTCCAGTACTCCCGGGCCTGGAGTTTCATATACCTCCGGAGCCGAGCAGCAACCGCCTTGTAGGAGATCCAATGGTCTCTGGACAAAGTATTTCTAGCGAGCCGAAGGAACTTTCTCTTCTGGCCAAGAGCAATGAGAGTCCCACCAGGGAGGGTTGTCCCGCCGTTGTACCTTGTACTTGAAAGAGTTGCTCGAGATCGCATCCCTCACCTTATTATGAAAGAGCTCGATCGAGGAAAAATCACTGGAATCCAGATTTTGATTGACATTGGCCTCAACGGCCTCCCAACTGATAAAAGAGTAAAACTGATTCGTAGTACCATAATTTATTTTGTGGATAATAGGCCAATGATCAGACTCGTACAAATCGGGATGGACATAGGTGTCCGTGATACGAAAAAGGTCAGGACTAGCAAAGGACAGATCAATCAAGGAGGGCATTCCAGCGGGAACAGCATGAGTAGGCTGATTAGTGTTTAAGATACAGACATCATTACTAAGCAGCCAGGAAAGAATCTCGTCAGCGCCAGAAGAATTAGAGGAGCAACCCCATACATGATGCTTCTGATTAAAGTCCCCGAGAACGAGAAAGGGGGGATGGATACTATTCGTAAGCCTCTGAAGCCAGGATTCGCTAACTCTTCCCTCAGGAGCGTATACATTGACAACAGTCACCCAATGTCTAGCCAACCAAATACGAACCCCAAGGGCCTCAACACCGAGGGAATTTGAAACATTCAAGTCTAGCAAAGTAGAAGTAAGGCGATTACTCACCGCGGTGAGCAAACCACCTCCACGGCGGTCTCGATCTAACCGATAGACAACCATACCCGGGTAGGCAAAAGAGTCGCCCCCCTTAAGAAAAGTCTCCTGAAACACAAAAACATCCGCCTTAGAAAAGGGGGAGCACTTTAACCACTGGGATTTGTTTCTAACGCCCCTGGCGTTCCACTGGATCAACGTAAACGGTTCTGCATACGGAAGCATGATAGTAAGGGATACAGGAGAAGCTGCTAGAAATCCAATAACATAAACACGAGCACCCAGGGAAAGACACAAAACATGAATAGAAACACAAAAATAAAACAGGAGAAACATTAGTCCATACCTGCATCGCCGGGATCATCCACTGAGCTCTGGGATGAAGCGAACATGTTCCCACACAGCTGGACACTTTCCTGGACATAGCTCACGTTAGAGTTGTCGAGGGACAACTGGGAGATAACTTTTTGTTTTTTTGTTTTCTGAGAAACTTTGGAGGGGGAGGTAACAGAAGACTCTTTGGAGCTGCTAGATTTCTGAGACTTGACCGCACAGGCCGCCATCAAGGTAGGTACCAAGCCTTCAATAGCTTTTAAAAATATATTTGTTTGTTGTTGTAGCACCTGCAAAATACACTCTTGGGTGCGCTGTAAATACAATTCCATTGATTTTTGAAAATCATCTTTAGTGATGTAAGTTGAGGTTGGGCCTGGCTCGGCGTCTTTAACCACTTCTGCGTAATTCTTTGATTTGGAAGATTTGGTATATCGTCTCCTGGCTTCGGTGATTGAAAGATGATTATCAGTCTTGTATTTGAGGAAGTCCATCTCTTTTGAACGGGCCGGACAGTTTTGATCAGATGCTAGGTGGGGGGCTTGACAGTTGCTGCACTTTAGGTCAGTGGTACTACAGGTGGCCGAAGCGTGTTTGGCACCACATTTCCGACACTTGGTTTCATTCTTACAGTGTACAGTGGCATGGTCAAATTGCCAACAGTTCAGGCACTGGCGGGGTCTATCGTAGAATGGTCGAATTTTCTCAATCATATAAAAAAACTTAATTCTGCTGGGGAGTGCCGTGCCATAGATTGTTACTAGGACAGTCTCGGTAGGGTGAGTTGAAGAATTTTCTTTTTTTGTAAAACGGCGCAGCTCTTTAACTTTAACCGGATTTTCAGCTTGAATCTCCTTGCCTAAGTCTTCCAATCGAACACTAGTATCTATATTATGTAGCACGAATCTCGAAGTGATGGTTTCTTGTTTAATGGAGGCTTTGACTGGAACGTTTATTATTTTATTAATTTCAGCAATAGCTTGGGCACATGCCCCGTCTGATGTTTCCAACAAAAGTTTTCCAGACCTAGCAAATCGAATATTGACTGGCGCATTAAGGCCCAAAATGCTATCTATTTCCGTTTTTAGAGCTATCGGTTTATTCCTCGGAATATTACCATCCAGCGGTTCCAGGAATATACATACATTAGAAACTCCATTAGCAAACGCAAACGCAACCTGTTGAGATGGGGTGAGAATTTCTTGAACGAAGCACGCAGAATCATTTACACTGGCATCTGTTATAATAAAGGACGAAGGCATAATTAACAAAAATAAAACAAAACACCCACTGCAACACTATGCAGAGGATAAAATACACTGTGAGACAACAAATGACAATATATAAAAACTGCAATATATAGAAGCGCAAAAGGAGCACACACTTTACAAGCAAAAATAAAGGCCACGCGAACACAAGAAACAAACTGCTGCAACCTGCAGCAACAACAAGTAAACGGGGTCACCAAACCTAGACACACGGAGACGGATAGCTAAGCACCCTACCTCCGCCACGTCTCAGAGGCGAAAAAACTTGATTTGCTGGTACAACTATTGCGAGTCATGCACTTCCTTTCAAGGATTAGTTGAGGTAAAGTATCTTTACAAAAGTAGTGGAGGGAGCAACACAAAACATCGGTCGAATTAACATCTTTGACCATAAAACTTAAAGCACAAACTATTACCAAATAAATTTTGGTTCCGTCAATCATGACATTGGAGCCCTTGTTTTAAAGTTTTCGACCATACAGGGGTTGCGCAAATGTAACGTTACCGATAATGATATCGTTATCAAAATGTAAAAATTATTGATTTCTAGAATTTATTTCTTTTATTCTAAGGGCGTGTTCAGCGCAACTTAAACTATCCTGCTGAACTGTAGCTGACGTCACACTTCACCATGATTTTCATTTCGTACTTGTCTACAATCGGTCGTAAGATTGGTTACTTCGGTAAGTGACCGGTAAGTTGAGCTAAACACGCCCTATGTGATATAAAAAACTGGTAAATTGGTAAAAGCTATCAAGTATTAACAGAGCCATTCATAGTTAATACTAATGCAATTTAGAGCAATTTATTACATTACATTAATAACCAGAAACATAGCTATCGGCAGCGACAATCAAGTAAATTACCAAATATTTTTCCATCCGGCCTGTGCCATTCCGGTAGCATAAAAAATTTATTACAATTAAAAGTTATAGTTAGAAAGTTTGTGATAATACATAACAATTCTCCCGTCTGTGTAATGTAGTCCTTTAGCCAGGTTGGTTGATGTTTTGCCCTGACTGGTCTCGATGGAAGGACCGGTGGACTTGTAACATCGGACATCGGTCTAGCCTTTGCAGGTGCAGGCTCAATCAAACTATTCGTCTTCCTAGGCTCTGAAACCAAATTCTTTGTTGACAGAATTGGATCCTGGTTGTCTTTTGCTGGCTGAGAGTACTCGCTGTCTTCTACTGATCCTGACATCGGCGGTGAAGATGTTGGAACATTAGGTGGATATGCTGAAGAACTGTCTTGGAAGGTGCATGTCGTGTTTGCTGACAAATGTTGCACCTATTTACTGTGTCTTCAATTTAACTAACCATCTTTTGCCACCACATGTAACTTCTTGCAAGGCTCTTTTACGCACGATTCCTTGATGTGAACTGTGAACAATGGTCAATAAGTGTTCTTGTGCTTTCCTGGGTATTATAACCCTGCAACCCCAAAAGAGACATCCTTTGTCGGTTGAGATTTCTAGTCGCCGTCGAAAATAGGGAATGAATTCTGCATCTGTATTTTCAGCTGGCCATCCCTTCGAAATCCAGTTGAGTACACGCGTAAAGATAGGATCTTGCATAGTCATCCGTGCAATATCTTTGGCCTAAATTGGGGGCTTGTCCAAAGCTTCCAGGAGTAATATTTCATTGGAAGGTGTCGGATGAGGAATCATCTGTGGATGAGGTAATAGACTAAGTTCATCTGCATTAGGAATCAATTTAGCAGGCTGGTATACAAGATGGTAATCATATGAGCTTAGAGGTATAACCTCACGTTAGGGACCATCGTTGCATTCTTGGAGACAGTATTGTTGATGTGGGTTTGTCGCTGGCCAGAAGGTCTAATAAAAGCTTGTGGTCAATTGGTATTTCGAATTTCTGCCTATAGAAGTAGTTGTGAAACTTCTTAACTGTTTGAATAAGGGTCAAAGCTTCTTTGTCAATCTGAGCCTACCGACGCTTGGTTGGGTTCATTGTTCTTGAACAGAATGGCACTGGAGCTTCAATTCCGTCTGACAATATGTGGCTGAGGCCAGCTCCAATACCCTACTGTGAAGCATCACATGTGAGGATGATTGGTTTCTTTTCATCAAAATGTACAAGGAAGGAATCACTTGATAAGAGTTTTTTAGCCTTATTAAAATTTCATTGTGGATTTTCTTCCATTTTCACACTGCCCCCTTGCCTAGCAAGCGATGAAGAGGCTCTAGAACTGTTGCTATATCTTGTAGAAACACATGATAAAAGTTAACCCTTTCCAGCACGGGAAAATTTTGTTAGTAAAATGAAAAATTATTGACTGACACCGGAATTCACAAACGAATTTTTTAAACATTTTGAAAACCTTAATTTAAGCCTTTTTTTTGTAAAAGCAAAATTTCACTAAAATGTTATTGATGTCGTTTGCAAGTTTGGAATTAAAATAAGGTATCCCAGACCGGGCACAGTGTGCTTGAAAGGGTTAAGCAAACCGAAAAATGCTTGGAGTTCCTCTCTCTTTGTTGGTGTAGGGGCTTCTTGAATAGCTTTTACGTTGCCCTTTGTGGGTTTAATACCTTTCTCGTTGTATTCATAACCTCAGAATTTAATTCTCAGCTAGTTCCAATAATACATTTATTTTTATTCAAACGTAACACAGCTTTAGAGAACAGACCAATTACTTCTCGAAATCGCTCTGCTACTTCTTCTTCTTCTGTAGAACGTTTGATCAAGACATCATCCTAATATGGAAACACATCTGATAAGTTTGCGAGTAACATCCCATTGAAACATTCCAGAAACTGCGGAAATGCCAAATTAGAGACGATTGCATTTGAATGCTCAACGATGTGTCACACTTGTTTGTGCCATAGTAGAAGATTCATTTACGACTAATTGCAGATATGCTTGGAATAAATCAAGCTTTACGAAATGTCGTTCTCCTGCTAATTCGGAAAGTATTTGATTTACTGCCAGTACTGGATATGGATGTGTACCAAAAGCCTTGTTGACTGTACATTTATAGTCACCGCATGGCCTAATTTCTCCATTAGGTTTTAGAACGGGCACTACATGAATTGCCCAATCAGAGTAACTAACTGGTTCAAGAACTCCTTGGTCTTGCAATCGTTGTAATTCCTTCTCGATCTTGGGTCATAGAGCGAATGGTACATTCCTAGCTTTCAACTGAATTGGACGAACTGTGGGATCGAAATGTAACTTAATAGGTTTGTAACGTTAAACACACGTTGGGTGTCATTTGTAACGGTTTGTTTGGTTGGTCGTGGTGGGAGTTAAATGCAGACATACTCAGTAATTAAGATAAAAAAAAACACAGTTTATTAAAATGATAAGGGCTCAAGGGAAGTGGAGCAAGTCTTAATTTTTGTGCAACTGAGAATACTATGAAAAAACTAAACGCATACTCACAGGCTCCGGACTAGATCAATCGTGGCACCTTCTATTACTTCTCAACTATCTTTCGGCTAAGCTGCTAGATAAAGCTTAATTAAACAGTCCGTGGCTGTGTGTAATTTTTTATTCACTTTCAAATAATCAAAATGTAATTACTATGAAACTTCTTACCACGGCCAACTCTCAAGTCGAATACCGAAACTTCTACACAATTCACTGGAGGCTCGCTGCTACTTTCAATCTGCTAGCACTTCACTCACTAATATCTCCAGAACATTCGGCTGGCTAATCGCCAGTGATTCACTTCGCTATCTAATGTCGATGCCAGAGACACTCACTCGCTGGCTAATGCCAGAGACCCTCACTCGTTGGCTAATGCCAGAGATACTCGCTCGCTGGCTAATGCCAGAGATCCTCTCACTCGCTGGCTAACGCCAGAGATACTCCACACGCTGGCTAACGCCAGAGATACTTCGCTGAGTAATATCGCTAGACACGCTCGCTCCTGGCTGGCTAATGCCAGAGACACCCAAACTCCAAGCTTTTATATGCTGCAAACTGAGATACTTCACATTAACATATTACTATCTTTCGGCTAAGCTGCTAGATAAAGCTTAATTAAACAGTCCGTGGCTGTGTGTAATTCTTTATTCACTTTCAAATAATCAAAATGTAATTACTATGAAACTTCTTACCACGGCCAACTCTCAAGTCGAATACCGAAACTTCTACACAACTCACTGGAGGCTCGCTGCTACTTTCAATCTGCTAGCACTTCACTGACTAATATCTCCAGAACATTCGGCTGGCTAATCGCCAGTGATTCACTTCGCTATCTAATGTCGATGCCAGAGACACTCACTCGCTGGCTAATGCCAGAGATCCTCTCACTCGCTGGCTAACGCCAGAGATACTCCACACGCTGGCTAACGCCAGAGATACTTCGCTGAGTAATATCGCTAGACACGCTCACTCCTGGCTGGCTAATGCCAGAGACACCCAAACTCCAAGCTTTTATATGCTGCAAACTGAGATACTTCACATTAACATATTACTAATAACCGCGAGCTAACTGCAGAACCCGAAAGAGACACACACACACTAGAAAGTTAAAGTAAAAGAGAGGATAGATGTCGCTTTTACGCTTACACATGTTAAATTATTGACGTCACGATCTCAGAAATACTAGAATGCCTTTATGACAAAGGTCACTCCCTCACAGGAGTACCTGTGAACATTCTCAATTCTTCATTGAACACATCAGAGAATTCACTTATGACATCATCCAAGGTAGAACATTGTATGCTACACGGATGCCTGTTACCTTTATTCCTAATGCTTCAAATCAATTTAGACCTATACGTCCTTGGCGTTTCTTCTTAGCAATCAGAAGTTGAAGTTTCTGGTCATATGAAGCATATTTAACCCTAATTTGGCACTGACCTGAGATTTCTAGGAGTTGTTTATTATAGTCTTTGACAAAAAAAGGAGATTTATTTTTAAAAAGTGGAACATTGTGAGGTTTGGACAATTAGTCAAAAGTACTATTATCAATGATTGATATTTTAGAAACTGAATCTACTTCCATAACACATATTCTATCATTGATCAAAACGGTTATTTTCATGTTTAGTGTTTCCACAGTGTTGAGGCACATAATTTTTAATTGGACGATGTTTAAACTCTCCGTGTCAAAAGAAACGGGATCATTATCTTGTAAATTCTGTTCATGAATAGTTTTCTGAAAAAAAATTGATTTATTTCGACAGACTCTTTGTATGTGACCCTTCTTTTAGCAGGCATGGCATTCAACATCTTTAAATTTGAACTGTGCTCTTGGGTGGTTGGCTCCACAACCATTACAATTTCTTTCTGAGACTGCCTTTGATTTCGATTTTGTCTCTTGTCAAGAGGCATAACTGAAAGAGTTCCAGATCCTCTAATCTCTTTTGCATGAGAATTAGTCGTTTCTGTTGCCAAAGCCTTATCTAGTGCTTCAGCAAGCGTCAATGATGTTTCGGCGATTAAAAGTCGTTGGAGAGCTTCATCTTTCATACTGCACACTGCATACCAACCTATTTCGGAGCACAGCGTCTAAAGACGCGCTGAAATTACAGTGCTCGGATAGCTTCTTCGAAAAGCTAATTTTATCAAAGGATGACAAAAAACCCGGCGACATTTGTCAAAGAATCGCTTAAAAAGCGTGACTTTCGTCAAAGAATAGCTGACAAATGTGATTTTTTGAAAGAATTGCGGAAAAAAGCGCGATTTTGGTTAGAGCATTACGGAAAAATGCGATTCTCGTTAGGTGGTTGCAAAAAAAAAAAAAAAAAAAATGGTTTTTGTTAATTAATCGGGGTAAAAAACGTGACATTTGCCAAAGGGTGGCGACTTCGTCTCCAAGTCAAAAAATTAAGTCGCTACGTAGTGACTGGTGACCTTGAATCTGCACCTATACTCTTTAGGTGAATTCGTAATAAAATATATATCAAAGTAAATCCTCATTTCATTTTTACTATGACGCCATTTTCCCTAACTGAAGACGTCTAAGATGAGCGTCTTAATCTCAATATTAGTGGGATGAAAAAAAAAAGTTGAAATGTACGAGAATGGAAAAATATTGAAATAAGAGATATGTTACAAATAAAAATGCGCTTTTGTCGTCGTGGCGTCATTTCCTTTTCAATATAATTTTTTAAATTTTAAATTCTAATTCGAAAATGTCATCCGTAATAATATGATAATTCCCGTTGTTTTCTTTCTTTCTTCAACAATGAAAGTAACCTGGTTGATACCAAAGTGAAAAAAATCACAGAAAACTTGTAAAATTAAAATAAAACAAGAAAATTGGATTAATGAAAAAAAAAAAAAAAAAAAAAAAAAAACGAATGTAGGCACATCTATATAAAAAAAAAATGTTGGATGTTGTAATCTCAAAACTTTTTCTTTTATCTCGTGCATGTTAATAATTAAAAATTCGCTATCCCATTGCCAGAATTAAATGCTAACCTATGTCCATTATGAGGATTCTAATGATATGAATTTCCGTGCACTACTTCTTGAAATATGACAGTCGCTAAAATACTGTAAATCACGCAAAGTACAACATAACTGCGGTACTTATATGGTGATTTACACCAAAACTTAATTTACAACAACTTTCAAATAATCAAAATGTAATTACTATGAAACTTCTTACCACGGCCAACTCTCAAGTCGAATACCGAAACTTCTACACAACTCACTGGAGGCTCGCTGCTACTTTCAATCTGCTAGCACTTCACTGACTAATATCTCCAGAACATTCGGCTGGCTAATCGCCAGTGATTCACTTCGCTATCTAATGTCGATGCCAGAGACACTCACTCGCTGGCTAATGCCAGAGATCCTCTCACTCGCTGGCTAACGCCAGAGATACTCCACACGCTGGCTAACGCCAGAGATACTTCGCTGAGTAATATCGCTAGACACGCTCACTCCTGGCTGGCTAATGCCAGAGACACCCAAACTCCAAGCTTTTATATGCTGCAAACTGAGATACTTCACATTAACATATTACTAATAACCGCGAGCTAACTGCAGAACCCGAAAGAGACACACACACACTAGAAAGTTAAAGTAAAAGAGAGGATAGATGTCGCTTTTACGCTTACACATGTTAAATTATTGACGTCACGATCTCAGAAATACTAGAATGCCTTTATGACAAAGGTCACTCCCTCACAGGAGTACCTGTGAACATTCTCAATTCTTCATTGAACACATCAGAGAATTCACTTATGACATCATCCAAGGTAGAACATTGTATGCTACACGGATGCCTGTTACCTTTATTCCTAATGCTTCAAATCAATTTAGACCTATACGTCCTTGGCGTTTCTTCTTAGCAATCAGAAGTTGAAGTTTCTGGTCATATGAAGCATATTTAACCCTAATTTGGCACTGACCTGAGATTTCTAGGAGTTGTTTATTATAGTCTTTGACAAAAAAAGGAGATTTATTTTTAAAAAGTGGAACATTGTGAGGTTTGGACAATTAGTCAAAAGTACTATTATCAATGATTGATATTTTAGAAACTGAATCTACTTCCATAACACATATTCTATCATTGATCAGAACGGTTATTTTCATGTTTAGTGTTTCCACAGTGTTGAGGCACATAATTTTTAATTGGACGATGTTTAAACTCTCCGTGTCAAAAGAAACGGGATCATTATCTTGTAAATTCTGTTCATGAATAGTTTTCTGAAAAAAAATTGATTTATTTCGACAGACTCTTTGTATGTGACCCTTCTTTTAGCAGGCATGGCATTCAACATCTTTAAATTTGAACTGTGCTCTTGGGTGGTTGGCTCCACAACCATTACAATTTCTTTCTGAGACTGCCTTTGATTTCGATTTTGTCTCTTGTCAAAAGGCATAACTGAAAGAGTTCCAGATCCTCTAATCTCTTTTGCATGAGAATTAGTCGTTTCTGTTGCCAAAGCCTTATCTAGTGCTTCAGCAAGCGTCAATGATGTTTCGGCGATTAAAAGTCGTTGGAGAGCTTCATCTTTCATACTGCACACTGCATACCAACCTATTTCGGAGCACAACGTCTAAAGACGCGCTGAAATTACAGTGCTCGGATAGCTTCTTCGAAAAGCTAATTTTATCAAAGGATGACAAAAAACCCCGCGACATTTGTCAAAGAATCGCTTAAAAAGCGTGACTTTCGTCAAAGAATAGCTGACAAATGTGATTTTTTGAAAGAATTGCGGAAAAAAGCGCGATTTTGGTTAGAGCATTACGGAAAAATGCGATTCTCGTTAGGTGGTTGCAAAAAAAAAAAAAAAAAAAAAAAATGGTTTTTGTTAATTAATCGGGGTAAAAAACGTGACATTTGCCAAAGGGTGGCGACTTCGTCTCCAAGTCAAAAAATTAAGTCGCTACGTAGTGACTGGTGACCTTGAATCTGCACCTATACTCTTTAGGTGAATTCGTAATAAAATATATATCAAAGTAAATCCTCATTTCATTTTTACTATGACGCCATTTTCCCTAACTGAAGACGTCTAAGATGAGCGTCTTAATCTCAATATTAGTGGGATGAAAAAAAAAAAGTTGAAATGTACGAGAATGGAAAAATATTGAAATAAGAGATATGTTACAAATAAAAATGCGCTTTTGTCGTCGTGGCGTCATTTCCTTTTCAATATAATTTTTTAAATTTTAAATTCTAATTCGAAAATGTCATCCGTAATAATATGATAATTCCCGTTGTTTTCTTTCTTTCTTCAACAATGAAAGTAACCTGGTTGATACCAAAGTGAAAAAAATCACAGAAAACTTGTAAAATTAAAATAAAACAAGAAAATTGGATTAATGAAAAAAAAAAAAAAAAAAAAAAAAAAAAAAACGAATGTAGGCACATCTATATAAAAAAAAAAAATGTTGGATGTTGTAATCTCAAAACTTTTTCTTTTATCTCGTGCATGTTAATAATTAAAAATTCGCTATCCCATTGCCAGAATTAAATGCTAACCTATGTCCATTATGAGGATTCTAATGATATGAATTTCCGTGCACTACTTCTTGAAATATGACAGTCGCTAAAATACTGTAAATCACGCAAAGTACAACATAACTGCGGTACTTATATGGTGATTTACACCAAAACTTAATTTACAACAACTTATTTCAACATCTAGCTGAAGCTTAAATTTGATGAAAATCCGTGTGTTAGTTCTTGAGGTAGAACCACTTCGGAAATTGTGAAAAATACAGCAATGTACTGACACCTGCTAGGCTATTTACACCAAAATGTAAGCAACAACAAGTCATATAAAGAACTAATTGAGCCCGAAGTTTTGTGAAATTCCTTGCATTAATTTTAAAGAATCTATTTCGGAAATCGCAAAAATGCAGCAGAGCAGCACCTTCTATTGAGAGATTTATACCGAAATGTAAAAACCTCAATTTATGTCAAGAACTAACAGAATCTGATATTTGATGAAAAGCCGTGCATTAGTTCTGGAAGATTGAACTATCACTGAAATCTCAAAAAAAGCTATATAGAAGCGAAATCTGTTGAGCGAGTAACATCAATATATGAAAAACGTCAGTTCATCTCAATTGCTAACTGATTCTGAAATTTGATGAAAATCCGTACATTAGTTCTTGAGATAGAGCTATTGCGGAAATCATCAATAAGGCAGCATAATAGCATCACCTGGTGCGCAATTTTCACCAAACTGCAAATAGAATTGTTTCATGTCAAGAACTAACAGAATCTGATGTTTGATGAAAATCCGTGCGTTAGTTCTTGAAGTAGAGCAGTCGGGGAAAATCATCAAAAAGGCAGTATATTAGTGCCACCTATTGTGCAATATAAATAAGAAAAATCAAAATTAAACAGAAAGACTACACGTGCTTTAAACGGCAAACGGGAAGTTATGATGTTTTGTTTGGGCTCTAGATGTGCACCAGATTAGAGTATGAGCCGTTGCTGTGACGTCAATGTAAGGGATCTATGGATTCAGAACGGCCGATCTATCAACACTGGGGAAACAAAACGTTGCACCTGCATAGAAACAAGTGTTGATCATCTTCCCCCACCATTGTTCAGTTGAACGTCGTTTATGTTCTGCGTAAAACGTGTTTTACAAAGTGCTTGTCCAGTGTGTTGGTTCATAATTGAGAACAGGAAAATGAACGAATTAAAGATCAGTTTAAAGATTTGCAAGAAATTCATGAGGGGTGGTTCAAATTGAGCATCCACCATACTTGCTAGATCTCAATCTCCAGATTTCTGCCAATTTCCACGACTCAAACTGTCTTTGAAAGCGATTTGGCCATATTGCTGCCATCCAACGAAACTTGACGAAGCTTTTAAACTCTATCCCAAAAGAAAACTTCTTGCGAATTTTCCAGAACATGTATAGCAGAACTCAGCGGTGCATAGTTATGGGAGGTGACAATTTCGAAGGATGGTATAGTAACTTTCGTTAATATTTCATCTACATAAATGTTACAAGACTATTCACCGAACTTTATTGTCAGAGGTAGTAAATAGGAAACTGAGTCCCAAACATTTTCCGAAGGAGATAGGTGCCACACTAAAGTTTAGGGTTCAAAATTTCAAATAAACATAAAAAACTAAAAAATTGGCCGATTGATTTGCAGTTTTCACTAAAACTATTCTTTATGTCAGTATTTTCTTGAAAATAAATTATAAAGATAAATTTCAAAAAATGCCGATAGAGGGCGCTTTAGACTTTGGAGTAACGTACAACTATTTTTTGCCGCTATTTTTTGCATCTCATTAAAAGTTTCCGGAAGCGTAGACTTAAACTTAGCTTGAGCTCAAAATCTGAATAGTTGGAAGTGGTTAAGTTGCGCAAACTGAACCGTGTTCAAAGGTTAGAATTTCACATGATTATAAAAAACGGAAAAATTGATCGATTCATTTGCAGTTTTCGCTAAAACTATTCTTCAAATCAGGGTTTTTTTGAAAATAAATCTTAAAGATAAATTAAAAAAATGTTGATACAGGGCGCCTTAGACTTTGGAGTAACGTACAACTAGTTTTAACCGTTATTTTTTAAATGTTTATCATTAAATGTTTGCAAAAGCTTAGACTTAAATTTTGAGCTTAAAATCTGAATCGTTGGGAATAATTAAGTAGCGCAAAATTGAACTGTGTTCGAGGTGGGGGGGGGGGGATTAAATTTCAACTTCTGAACACAGTTCAATTTGCGCTTCTAAACCCTTTCCAACGATTAGAATTTGAGCTCAAAATTTAAGTCTAAGCTTTTGCAAGCATTTAATTAGATTAAAAAAAATAACGGTTAAAAATAGTTGTTAGTTACTCTTAAGTTTAAAACGCCCTCTAAAGAAACTTTTTGAAATTTATTTTCAGGAAAATACTGACATAAAGAATAGTTTTAACGAAAACGACAAACGAATCGACTAATTTTTCCGTTTTTTATAATCATTTGAAATTTGAACCCTCCCTTGAACACAATTCAGTTTGCGCTATTTAACCACTCTCAACTATTCAGATTTTGAGCTCAAAATTTAAGTTTAAGTCTACGCTTCCGAAAACATTTAATGAGATACAAAAAATAACGGAAAAAATAGTTGTTCGTTACTCCAAAGTCTAAAGCGCCCTCTATCGACATTTTTTAAAAATTAACTTTATAATTTATTTTTATAAAACTACTGCCGCAAATCAATTGACCAATTTTTCCGTTTTTTATATTTATTTGAAATTTTCGACCCTAAACTTTAATGGCGCATATCTCCTTCGGAAGACGTTTGGAACCCTTAGTTTCTCATTTAATATTGTTTGTCTTGATGTGTACTCTCACCCCTTAAAGTTTTGCCCAAGAGTTTAGATACATCCTGTATAAACAACATTAACGCATGATTATTCAATGACATTTACTAATATCAAGGACTGGCAGAATTTGAAGTTTGGGAAAATACGTGACGTAGTTCTTGAGATAAAGCGGGCACGAAATTTATGTCACATACAGACGGACAGACAGACTAGCAGAATTACAGACTCACAGGCAGAAAATTTGTAAAAACACGTTTTTTGGAATCTTTGACCTCTAAAGCATGTAAATCAGTCAAAAACTGGAATTCGAAAATTTTCACGAATCCAATGCTTTTTTCTTGTAAAGACAGAAGAAAGTAATGTTTATCAAAATCTGTTTAGTAGATAGCCCAAGCCAGATGATTGAAAAACTACTACATTTTAATAGATAATAACGAAGCATACTTTTCAAGCTGCACGTGAAATATCGCTCTTTAATTGATTCATGGTATCTTTTTCATTTAAACATTAATTTCAATTTTGCTTTTAAACGATAAATATAAAATAAGCCCGTGAGGCGACAATCATGCTTTGTCTTTTTTGTACTGTTGATTTCTTTTTAATAATCATTGTTCAGCAAGATACACTGCTCAAAACAATTAAATGATATTTGAAGTTTTATATAAAATAAAGATATAAACGAAATTTTTTTTTTGCCGAAAATAGAAGAAGAGCAAATGCAAATGTTTCTGGTTTTCAAACTGTGGAGTATTCAAATTTTGAGTTCGACGTCAAAAACGTCGCTTCAGCGGCAGCGAATGAAGTTTGACTTTCAACTGGATAAAAGAGAATGAAGACAAGGATGATCGGCATTCAGTGATTGCTTTGTTTCGATGAGTACGATGTCTCAGCGAAGTCATTTGACAGATTCAGAAGCTTGGAGAATTGTTGGTAGGTTAGAAGGGGGCCAAACTCAAGCCGAAGTAGTGCAAGCCGTTGGAGTGTCACAAAGTGTCATTTCCAGGATCTGGAACCGTTTTTTGGAGAGTGGATGTGCAGGCCGAAGACCAGGGCAAGGTCGTAGACGGGCAACAACGCCCAATGAAGATCGGTATTTAGCGTTAACAGCTCGGAGACACCGAAACATGAACGCTACTCTTCTCCAACAACACCTTCGCTCGGCTACAGGCACCACGATTTCAACTCAGACTGTCCGAAACCGGCTCCATGCTATAGGTCTGTATGCTCGCCAACCGATGGTATGTGTTAGATTAACATCAAGGTATCGTCGCGACCGCACGGAGTGGGCAACCGAGCATGTCAACTGGAGGAGAAATGAATGGAGCAATATTCTGTTTTCTGACGAATCCCGTTTTTCTGTGCATCCGGATAATAGGCGTATTTTCATTTGGAGGGACCGTGGCAGTAGGAATAATCCTGCGTTCGTGCACGAAAGTGTCAGATTTGGCGGTGGAGGAGTGTTGGTGTATGGTGGCATCTCCATTGACGGGCGCACTGACCTCTACATCATTCGAGATGGAGCTCTGACTGGTCGCCGATATAGGGATGAGATCCTCAGTCCTATTGTAGTCCCTTACGCTGCAACAATCGGAGATAACTTCATTTTAATGGACGATAACTGCAGGCCACATCGTGCAAACCTGGTGGAGGATTTCCTTTTCGAGGAAGGAATCGTTCGAATGGAATGGCCAGCGTGTTCTCCAGACATGAATCCAATCGAGCACGTTTGAGACGCTCTAGGAAGACAAGTTTCTGGCCGCCGACAACCCCCACAAACTCTCCAAGAACTGGAAAGAGCTCTTCTGGAAGAGTGGGGCAGAATACCCCAACTCGTCATTAATAGCCTCATTGAGTCCATGCCTCAAAGGTGTTCAACGTTGCTGGCCGCCCGTGGAAACCATACCCCCTACTGAAAATGATTTGAAGAAAACACCTTTTCTTATTCTTTTTTTCTCATATGCACAAATTGTGTTTTTTTTCCTTTTGTACACAAATGCGCAATAAAATGCATTTTTTTCTTGTTAAACTTGTGTAATTTATTCTCATATAACCTACTATGTCTGTCGACCATGTATCAATCAGCTAAAAAGTTTCCCAGATCCAAAATCTACCTAAAACTGCAATATCCTTTAATTGTTTTGAGCAGTGTGTAATGCAGTATTTTATTTCTGTGGCAATATTGTTTTAAGAAAAATGTTAAATTTCACTAATGAAGACAATACTAATTGAATTTTAAATTAACTGAAATTTTCAATATACAAATAGGAAATTGTAAGTCAAAAGTAGCAAATGAGGTACGTTTGTATTATAACTGGTTTTATAAATATTTAGATCTTGGTACATTAGCTTATAGACTTATGCAAAAATGCATGAATATAGAATTTATTACGATTATATACATTAAATTTAGTATTAAAAAAATAAGATAAATCCATCTTACGAGTCTACACTGGTCATTCAAAAGACCGAGATGGTAATGTTAAGTCTATGGGGGCGTTATTTTCAAATATTGCATTCAAATTTTAATATTTTTACATGATTATTTTGCATAGGATAGCTGAGGTAAAAATGAGATAGTTTGAACTTTTTCGATTTTAGTTTAAGATTAAAAAAAAAATACTTTAACTTTCAGAACCGGTTGTGAAATTGAAACTATTATAACATAAAAAATATATAACCAAAATCAGCATAAAGTAAAAACTAGACCGGTTGTAGATCGTCCTCAGTTATCCTATGCAAAGGAAATCATGTAAAATATTAAAATTTGAACACGATATTTGAAAATAACACCTACATAGACTTAACATTATCATCCGGGTCATTTTTAGTGACTCGAAAGGCGTCTTAAATAGGACATAACCACATTGCAACTTAGAATCATTACCTATCATAGAATGACATTGAATTAATTACATATGATAGGATTTAATCGAACGAAGAAAACTTTTATTAATATCTTTTTAAGTTTGGATTCGATTTTCGTGACAAAATTCTACTACGGTTATATACATAATAAATTTCAAACCATTCTGTTGAGGGATTTTGTGTTGTTATATGCGGTATAGACGGATAGACAGACAGAGTGACGGACTAAACGAAGACTATCGGTGTTATGTATTTATATAATTACGAACGAATTCACTTTACGTTTTAACCCTTTCGGGTCTGTTTACTATTAATAGTACATGTATTTTCATTGAGTATTTATTTGTCTTAACAATAACTTAAAGTTAATTTCTACATATAGAAATGATAGTATATGACTACTCCTTTCTGATTATGAGTTAATTTATTTTTTTAACATTTAGAAATAACAATAGTAGCAAAAATTTACTTAATTCTCTTTGCACTGCTGGCGATACCATTATTTTCTATAGATATTTCACTTAAGGATAAAAAACCAACGATTATAAATGCACAAATAATGTATGAAAAGGTAGCAAATACCTGTTTCGAATCTACTATCGAGATTTTTCACCAGTGCAAAACTCAGCGAGCTAGAAAAAGCACAACTGTGGCTCAGTTTTGCTTTTTCTAGCTCGCTGAGTTTTGCATTGATGAAGAATCTCGATAGAAGATTCGAAACAGCTGTTTGCTACCTTTTCATACATTATTTGTGCATTTATAATCGTTGTTTTTTTTAATATTTAAACATTTTTGCACAAAGGCTTTATTTGCTATTTTAAGATATTTCACTCTTTAAATTAAAAATATAAGTTTCTTTTCTGAACAAATAGAGTATATAAAACGCAAAAAAAAAAAAAAAAAAAAAAAAAAACACATTAAAAAGTTGCAATATCTATTAACCCCTTGAAGGGCGGTGGTTCATTTTTGGACCATTTAATTTTAATTCCTAAATGCCGCATTGACATCAGATTTTTGAAGTGAAAGTTTTCCTTTTATCAAATACACTATAAAAAGCTTTTACTTATTTCAATATAAATTTGTTTTTAAATTCCTATCTCATTCAATGATTTTAGAATTTTACGCATAGATGTACCTTGCCCCTGAAAGGGTTAAACCGCCTTTGTAATACTGTATTTTTCAAACATCCCCCAAAATTCTTCCTTAGCCTATTATCATACAAATATGAATTGAATAATACACAAACAGGAATGAGTTTTCCGAGTTTATGTACGCCAGCATTTTGTCAGAGAAAATATTATTTCATTTAAGGGTGTATTTCGATTCAAACTGCTTATTTTCCGATTTATTTTTAAATTCATTTTTGCTCTCATATGCATCAAACCGGAAAATTATCTTATTCAGAAAGTACTCAAGGTGCTGTAACTCTCGATACTTTGATAAATGCAGAAAATATTGCAAAAAAAGCAATCAAAAACGGCATTTTTAACAGATTTTTCCGAAGAGGGAGATTTGGGAAAGAAAAAAAGGGTCATACTGAGAAGATAATTGTTCATAAATCAAATTCTAATGACTGGAGCGTAAAATGACATCACATGGCACCTTGTTACGTCTCTTCAAAAATCCCTTTAGCAAGTTTCATGTTTCTACTTTTAAAAATGTGTCTGAAATTGTATCGGAAAATTTCGAGCTGTTGAAAGTGGAAAAGCATTTTTTCGAATACACCCTTAATCGGAGCATTTTTGCTATTTGACGTAATAATATTTATTCTAATAAAATACTGGTGTGCGAAAATGTAGAAATCTCATCCCTAAATAAAATAAGTATATTCGTTATATTTTAACAATGGGATAATCTTTAAAGTTTAGCAAGTCGATTTGGATAGCTACGATTAACAGTATTAATGTAAAAGTAATTTTGTTCCCAAAATGGAAAAGAATTCGGACCCGAAAGTGTTAAAGAAATGTAAGTACTCTGTGTCAAAAACCAGTTGAAAAGCTCTCGAACCTTAATTGATTAATGTATGTTTTATAAACATACAGAAAAAGGGATGCTGATAATAGAAATTATACATATTATGACCGATTACTTTTCATCTGTGCAACACGAGATCAAAAAAAGTTGGAAATTGGACGTCAAACGTAGCAAATGAGGTGCGTTCATACTATAACGCAGTTTTATAAATATTTAGATCTTGGTGAAATAGTATATAGTATAGTGTCCGATATCTTTTGTGTCAATGTAAACACTATCTGCTTTCTATTATGCAGGAAGTAACTTGTAATAAACCTCAGCAACGTATATCAATTTCATAAATTGTGGAATAGTTTAATATAATTAAAACGCGCACCAAACAATGTTTTCCTTATACTATTATGAAATGGAATACTTCTGCGTGGACTCGCAAATTAATAAAAAATATTCTTTGCACCACAGATTGTACAGAATGTATATTTTAATTTATATTTTATAGATGCATATCAATTTTATTATGTTCGAAAAAGTGCAACATCATTGAAATGCACTTGGAAGTTTTTTATCCCCATTGGCCGTAATGTAACGGAATACTTTTGATTGCCCCTGTAATTAAACTATAAGTCCGATTTTCATAAAATTTGAAATGACATTTTGAAAATTTATGCAACAATTATATATTTTAAATTTCAAACGATTCGATTGGGTAGTTTTTGCTCTGTTATTTGCGGACAGACGGATGGACGAACTGAACGACGACTATAGGTGTTGCGTATTTGCATAATTATGATCGCACCTTAAAAATGTCCCCTCCCCTCTCCACAAAGAAATAACACCCCTAAATGCAACGAACATTATATAAAAGTCTTAAAGTTAAATGCAAATTAAAGTTGTCAAAGTAATGACTAATGTCTAAAAATTGATTAGATATAATATTTTTTTATCAAAATGCAAGTCCCTATGATAATCACGTGGATGTTTATCAGACGTCAATTTTTATGCTTTTCTGTAATCTTTAACCCTTCTAATGCTTACCATATGTAGCACTCTCAGAGAATTATCTTCACCTGCCAAACTCTGTAAAAAAAAGTACTTGATAACAAAGCTCGGTTATTATACAACACAATTTTATTTCAGTGTTTTGAAAACATTTGTCCGATAATAACCTGAACCTTTTATGAGTTACTTAAAAAACTGATTATTCATTTCACAAGTGGAAATAATTTGATAATTTTCACTATTTATTCGAAAAGTTTCAATACTTCTGTACAGTTGTGCAGTTGATGTGATATCATAAATTCAACCATTTCAAATGTTGATGGACAATTTAAGATGACTGTTTGGAACAGATATAGCAAATTAATTTTTAGGCTTCAGTGATAAGTTAAAATACTTTGATAATTTTGACTATTTATTCGAAAAAGTTTTGGTGCTTCAGTCTAGTTGTGCATCTGATCTGATAACATATATTTGAAAATTTCAACTGTTGGCAAACAGTTACCGTGACTGTGGAATGACTGTTTGAACGAGATATTACAAAATAATTTTTACGATAGAGTGATAAATTGAACTAATTTTGATAATTTTCTCTAATTTTTAGAAAAGTTTTCTTTCTTATATATCGTTGTGCATCTAATCTAACAACATAAATCCAAAATTTCAATTGTTGCTGAAGCAATTACTGAGATAGTGAAATGATTGTTTGAACCATATACTGCAAATTAATTTTTATGATAGTGTGATAAGTTGGAATTCTTTGATAATTTTCACTAAGGAAAAGTTTTAGTGCTTTCATGGTCTTGCATCTTGTGTGATAACCTGAATTCGAACGTTTTTATATGCCTGTGAACACAATTTAAAGTTGCTGTTTGAATCAAATATTACAAAGTATTTTTAGATTTAAAGTAACTCATTAAAAAATTTGATTTTTTTTCTCTGTTACTTATATGGATATTAGAAGCGTAATCTCATATAAAAAAAGACACCTCTCAAGTATGATTTTTATTCTGTAAATTTCAAACAAATTATGTATAACATGCACTTTAGCGATAAGATATTATATCGATAACGTTTGTGTGGTGGTTCTCTTTTAAGTGCCAAGTCGATTGGTGACAAATATTTGTTATTCGATAAAAAGATTAATTTTTTATGTCGATGTTCACAGCTGATAGCCGAAACATGCAGCATTCAATAATAACGAGTTTTAGTTTCTTAAAGTTTAATTCAAGTTTTGAAGTTCAGTGAAGTAGTAAGAATTAATAACAAGTGTTTTTGCTCAACTGCAGAATTTTGCCCATTTTATGTGATTTTTTTTGGGCTTTGTTGACGCTTGTAGCTGATAAACGAAACATACAGCTTTTGATAAGTTTTGGTTTCTTTTAAAGATTTTAATCAAAGATAAGAAGTAGCTTCTTAGAAATGTTTCCAATCAACTGCTGGATTTTATCTTTTTTACTCCTTGGACATTTAATTGCTGGAGTTAATCGAGAAATAACTACAACTCAATCTGAATATTTGCATTTTAGTGGGCAACTTAGCAGAGAAACCAGAAAAATATTAAATTTTTATTTCAAGCATATAGATCCCGAGTATGATAATGAAGAAGAGAGTGCTCTGTTTTTATCAAGGCGAACCCGATCTCTACCAGATCCATTAAACCTGGTTTGTCCACCACATGATACATGTGCCAATCGTTGTGGCGAAATTGCCAGGACGTTTCCGCACATATGCAATTGCGATGCTTCATGTGTCCTATTTTCTGATTGCTGTATTGATTACCACGAGTATTGCCAGTCAGAGTATAACGTGACTACTCCTATTCACAAGACATTAGCTATATCACGATTAGAATGTGAAATTTTATTTAAGAAATATAACTTTTTGACTGTTGGCAAATGCCCTCATGGCTATGAAGATGTGGCTGTTGAAAAAATGTGTTCCTTGAAAATTCCAAAATACTGTAGTTTTCCAGATAATCTAAATGTAAGTGAAGTTGAACAAGTTTATAAAAAATGCAAGAAATCGATGTATGAAAGTTGTTTATCTCAGTTTAAGTTTAAATGTGACTCTAATGTGGAACCGCTGTGTTCTGTTATGGAAAATAAATGTGAAACGCTAGCATCGAGAAGATGTCACAGGTGCGACGTTAGTTTTTGGCCAGTCTTAGATCAATATGGAATATTATACAGAAATTCTTATTGCGCCATTTGCAACGCACAGAAAAAACATATACTTTTAAGCCCTCTTGATTTTAAATCCATTTCTTCAGAAAAAGACGAGTTTAATTCGTCAAGCAGTAATTCACTATCTCTTTTGAGGCATTGTATTCCAGTTGATATCGATACTTGTCCTGAATCGGAAACAAATGAAATGAAAATTTTATGTGGTAATCATTCTGGTGCAGTTATTGTAGGATTAGGCTCGAAAAGTTTAATTTACAAAAATGCTCACTGCGCAGTTTGTAATGGTAAAAATATTGAAGAACTGCAATGCGCAACAATGGGATCTATAATGCGTGGACTCATTAGACCATTACTAGAAACTTTCATCACAGGCGATGGTCAGGGGATTTCTTTCGATGATATTCCTGCTACTTTTTCTATATTGTTAAATTTTGGATTAGATGGGCGAGAAAGAATGTATTTCTCTTCAGATGGTGAGGAGGAAATGAAAAGAAACCAAGAACGTTGTGGCCAAGGGAGGATTTGGGATCCTTTCAGCGAAGTGTGTAGACAATTATATTGTAGTACGGAATTTGTGTTAGTAGATTATCGATGTGTCAGAAAAGAGGTACCGTTGGAGAAAGAACCCACTTCAAGAAATGAAACAACAGCTGTCATTCCTGATGCAAGGGCGGAGTTTGTGCACTTAACACTCAGTGCCGAGATGGAAGTCTTAGATATTCTACAATTTCATGGTCAAGATATTGACAAAATTTGCGAAACTATTCAACAGTCATTGGCAAAATCATTCAACATACATGCAGAACGTATACAAAATGTGCAGTTCAACATATCTGTTGGATATGATGGAGATTTGGCTGAAATTCGTCGATTTATTGAGCAAATGGATGATCTCCACCCTATAACATTCAAAATAGAGTTTGATTTATACGAAAATTTTGAAGTCAATATATCAGAGCCAGAACCTACCGTTGAAAGAATAGTTTCAATGCTTGCATCATCTCTGTCAATAAATGGTTTTGAAATCGACATAAATAATGTTACAAGTCGGATTTTTGAGATTCACCAATCCATTACTCCTTTAGATTCTTGGTGCAAGCCAGAATATGGAGGTCAAAAGAAAGAATACTGGAATTCAGAATTCAGTTTAATATTAGACGACGATAATTCGACAGCAAGAGAAAAAATAATTAAAGGAATTTATGTAAATAAGACAGGAAAACTCTACCCAAGAGGTACATTTGTTGCTGACATTTTATTTCAAGGATATCAGTTCAGTTCTAGTCTAATAAACGTAAGTGGCGTTGCTGTTGTTTGCGATGAAATTACGCTTCTAAACAAATCATGCCCAAGAATTTTAATTGATAGCGACGAGTATGTTCTTTTAGAGAATGGTACAGTATCATTTCACAATGAAAGTCTAACAAATTTCATCGATGCTTCTAATTATGAAATTGCTGAAAATAACAGCCTTTGGGTTTGTCTAAAACCACTGAAGGGAATAATCAATAAGAAATCTGATGGTGAAGAGAAAACTTTCGAAGAAAAGTTCGAAGCTATATTTAGTTATGTACTTTTGTGGCTTTCCGTACTTGCTATGGCAGTAGTTCTTTTAACATATACTGCTTTTGGAAGTTTGCGAAATCTCCCTGGATGTAACACCATGAACTTAACCTTTTCTTTAATGGCGATGCAACTTACTTTTATGTTCGGTGAACGAAAATCAGTTGAAGGCATTGCATGTATAATTGTTGGCTATCTCTTTCATTATGAAATACTTTGCTGTTTTACGTGGATGAACGTTATGGCTTTTGATTTATTTAGGACTTTCGGTAACAAAAATATTCTAAGTAGCATTCGCAGTAAAGGAAAATATTTGCCTAGATATATGATTTATGCCTATTTAACTCCGGTCAGCATTATACTTACTGCATTTTTAATGGACAAATTTTTAAACGACTCTTCCTTTGCTCCTCATTATGGAGAAGGTGGTCTATGTTGGATTACTAACAAAAATGGTGTCATAGTATTTTTTGCAGTTCCTCTTGCCATTATAATGTGCGTTAATTTCATACTGTTCTTGAAGACAATAATTGCAATGAGAAACGGGAAACACTTGTCACAAATCAAAGACTTGAAAACCACTCGAAACGGTAAAAGTGATTTGTTTCTTTATGCTAGAATGGCAGTGCTGATTGGATTGAACTGGCTTTTATTTTTTGTTGCTGCATTCGCCAGAAGAAGTAAACTAATTGGAAAAATACTGGCCTATCTCTTTATTATTTTCAATACCTCACAAGGAGTTTTTCTCTTTTGGATATTTGTTTGCAACAAAAGAGTTTATGGACTATATCAGGAAGCATTTAGAAATTTGTTGCGTAAAATTTCTAAGCACGCTAAACATGAGAGTTCGTCTGCTGCTATAGCTAAGTTTTCTGACGGTATGACACGCAGCGTATCGAGTAATACTGTTGTTTCAACATTGTCTAATGCAAGCACTTCGTCAAATGAATCACAATTATCCACGATAACTGAATGAGTTATTGTTAATGGATATTGAACAAAGATACACAATATGCAACTTATTTAAAGGAACAAGGAACCTTCAAACTGATTTTTTATATATTTATTAAATTACACTTTAAATACTATTTAAGGTCAGATTATATGTATTATGGCAAATAATTATTTATTACACAAGAAAAAAAAATGGAGAAAAATAACAAATTTTCCTAAATAATTTAAGCGTCATGAGGAACTTTTCAAAATTTTGCTTGCGCATTCCATATTAACTAAAATATCCCAAAGTTTTTTTTTAAATGAAAGTTTAATTTAGAAATACAAAAAGAATTGTGCATGATTTTTTAAAGATATATGTAATTGAAAAAAGTTAAAAATTGTTAATTGCAGAAATATGAAGTGAAAATGCTGAATATTTCATTAAAGTTTGAAGTATTTTTCTCCTTACCTTTATATTCATATAAGTAGACTCCTTCAAATCCACACAGCTTGGGAGCAGCGTTGTGCGGATTTTAGAATTTTGCTGATTTGTGGACATTGATTACTTTATATTTTTTAAACAGTAATTTGAATGTAATTAATAATGCAAACAAGATTATAATGAATGCTTACAGTATAGTAAAATATAAAAATAATTAAATAAAGTAACTAAAATAATAAAAATTTAGATAATTTTAAATATTAACGTATTAAAAGAAAAGGTGGAGTAAATAATCAATAATGTATAATTAAATATTCATTCTAAAGATGAGGTGTATTTTTCTTAAATGATTCAATGAAATTTTCCTCATAAGGGTACCCTGTTAATTTAATCATAATCATAAACTGAAAAAAATATTTCAGGTTTAGCCAGACTTAATAACAAAAACTCTTGATTAATAAATAAATAAATTTTGCAAAAAGATTGCGATTAACATTGATATCAGCAATATCTTGAATTTTTTCAGAAAGAAATTTATTCTTCCTTCGTGAAAAAGCATGAATTCAGTAAATTAATGCTAATTACGGACTAAAATATAAATAGAGAATTAATATAAAAATAAAAAAGTCAAATTTTGTCCCTACATCTGAAATGAAAGTTTCATTTTTTACAACTGTAAATTATGTGCGGATTTTAAGAATGTGGATTTGAAGGCGTATATTGGATGTTAAATTCGATCCACAGTTTTATTTATGTAAAGCAAATTCGCATAAAAAATATTGGAGATTTTGAATGGTTTTAAAGGCGCCTGAATCATCTTTAAAAGCTCTTCGTACGCTTAAAATATTTTGAAAAATTCCGTATTTTTCTCCATTTTTTTTTCTAGTATGATAAATATATGCCGCAATGTAAATAGTGTGCCCTTGAATAGAATTTAAAACAAAATGAATTTGAAGATCCCTTGTCTCCTACAATCAATCACTGTATAACACAAGTTTCATTAACTGAGTGGCAGTTAACGATAACAGAATGAAATCGTCTATAACTAATGATGAGCTATGAAACACAATGTATTAATTAATAACGTTGTTTCAATTTCATCTATAGCAAATACGTCAATTAAATCCAATTTATGAATTATTAAAGCTCTTTTTTAAGCAATGATGATCTATGAAATGCAGTGTATCAACAAATGTGGCTTTTAAATCTTGTTTAATGCAAGTATACTTCAATAAGTGAGTTACCAGTTATTAACGATAACTTCATAACAATTAAGGAACTATGAAATGCTGTGCATAAACAAATAGCATTGTTTTAATACTTATTAATGCAAGTGTTTCATCAACGCATCAGTGCTATTAATGATAACAAAGGGAACTTTTTATCAACTCGTGATAAACTATGAAACACAGTATACCAGTAAGTACCAATGTTTTAATTCTCTAATACAAGCAGTGCTTCATTAAACACCTATTAAAAATAAAAAAGTGAACTGATTATGATTGTTCAACACAATATGTCAATTAAGGCTGATGTTTCAAATCCTGTCTAAGCAAAATGCTTCATCAAATGAATCACATCTATTACCGATAAAAAAAAAAAAAAACTATTTTTTTAACTGATGATGTACCATGTAGTGCTGTGTATCAACTAATCTCATCCTTTAAAGGAAGTTTTATATTAAATGATTCACATTTATCAAAGACAACAAAGTAAACTTTTTTTTCAATTTCTTGATGAACTATAAAATACAGTAGACTGCTGCTTGAATCATGTCATGTAGAACTGATTCCTCAAAGTTTCACAGCTATTAACGATAACAGAATGAACTGCTAAGACTGAAAACAGTGTGAAACAACAAAAGCTCTTATTTCAGTATGCTAGATTGACAGTGTTTGTTTAATTGGCATGGATTTAATCGTTGCTTTCATTTTCATGAAAACTGATAGATCATACATTATGTGCTATAATGTGCTCTGTATCTTTTAAAACCATTGTTTAAATTTGTTAAATGTAAGTACTTCATCAAATTAGTCACAGACATGAACGAAAAAAGTATTCAGTCATAACCTTAATTATGTGTATATTTTTTATGAATATTAAAAAGTACTTGAAATTTTAATTAATTCAAGTTCTTTTTTATTAGTACTTTTAAAGTACTTGAGTTTGTATTATGTGTGCACGGAAATTATTGTTAAATCTGAAGAACATTAAAATGTTTTAATAGAATTAATTTTTCATTATTGTTGATATTTTGGAATACAAGAAAGTGTTAATTATTCTGAGGTAAGTTTTTGTTTTATTGATCTTCAGTTTCTTTTAACTCTTTGAGGGGCAAACACTTTTATTCTAAAAATGCTGAAAAAGTGGATTTACATCAGAATTCAAAAAAGACTTTATTTTTAGGTAGATTAAAGCTTTTCTTCACAAACTTGATAAAATTAAAATCTTCATTTCAAAATTTTGATGTCAATGTGACATTCCGCCATTAAAATTAAGTGGGATATATTTTATCTCGCCGCCCTTCAAGGGGTTAGAAGTTGAAGGATGACAGAGCTTTAATTTTTTTTTTAAAAATTGGTTTAACCCTTGAAAGCTAACCTTCGTCATATCGACGAACATGTTCTATTGAAATGACATTACGGAAGTCGAAACGTCAACTTTCTAGAGATCAATGGTATACACTGTAAAAAAAATTCAAGAGGTTACTAGAAATTTTTTGTAAATTTGTATTCCACAGAACTTTTTAGTAACCATTACAAACTTTTTTTGCAAGTGAAACAAACATTTCTTTTGTAAACTGAACAAAAGAATTTTTTGTATAACTAACTTAAAACTTTTCAGTATGAGCCACCAAGCAAATTTTAGTAATAGCTCCAAAAATTTTTTAAATAATAAGCCGCAATAGATGGCAGCACCAAACATTGCTACCTGCTCCGACAGGACTTTTAAAATCCCTTTATTTAAAGAGTACTTACATTGCACACATTCAAGGGCGTATTTGATGGCGTCCAGCATCGAACCCGGGACCTTTCAGCCTGGAGATCGGTGCTATGACCACTAGGCTATCACGGTCACACCAAGTGCGTTTTAGAAATAGCTATTAAAAATATAAAACTATTAACTCTATTCGTTGCTAGCTTTTTTCTAGTAATTCTTACAGATTTTCTGCCCCACCAGTGGCCGAGAGGGTCTGACCTCTCAACTGGTAGACGGCAGGTGCTGGGATCGAACCCAATAGCGGCCGTCGGCCTAACCGTTCGGAGTTTTCGTGGTTTTCTTCGAACCTTGCGTAAATACGGGTTATGTTCCCTTAGAAAGACCCCCACGAAGGGCATCCCTCCCCCTGGGCCTATATCCCTAGCGTAGATAATCGGCCGTCACAAAATACACACCTTACAGATTTTCTAGTAACCGAGTAAGATTACAAAAAAATTTTTTAGTGATTACAATTATCACTAAAATTTTTTTAGTAGTTCGACCATCTTTTTTTTTACAGTGTAGATCAGGGCTGGCGAACCTATGGCACGCGTGCCGTAAGTGGCATGTTGTGAATTATTTTCGGCACGGTATAGATTTAATCTTTTCAAATGAAAAATTAAAATATCTCGAATAAAATAATATTAAAATTGAACGAAATGTATAAATTTTGACTAGCCAAACGACTGAATTCAATTAGTTCAATTGGTAGCAGTTGTCAAATAGATTGAAGAGAAATTATAATAGTAATAGCTCAATATTAAATTCTAGCTCAATATTGGAACAAAAAAGTTTCAGTTTGATTGTCAAAAAGGAAAAGGAATCATTCATTATAAGGTATTGTATAGGTAAAAATTACGCTGCTAAATTGTAATTTGATTAATTATTTATCATTTAACATGGAACAACAGAAACAAAGCTTTTATAATTTACTTTGTAAAATATAACAATAAATATGATACTCATTTTTTATTTAAAAAATAGGATATTTTGATTAATAAACATTTTTGTTTCTTGACACGTCAAGATCACGTAAAGTATATTTTTGGAAAAAAAATGGCACGCAAATGGAAAAGTTCGCAAACCCTGGTGTAGATCATTTAAGCGGTCTGAGTCTCACTTTGTATTTGGTGGTGCAATTTAGCAACATGTAACATTTAATTTTTTTTTTCTCAGTCCCAATGAAACATAAATGCATATATTTGAATATGCCACTTAATATCTCTTTTATTTAAAATATATTTTTTCATATTCCATATTAACATTTTATTTTACATTTTTTTTTTGTTTAATTTTGCTAAAAATTTTTAAATTGTTCTTTGACTGCACGCAACAATTCTCAAAAACTTAACTGAGCAATTTGCATCGGACTTGGTAAATATCTTCCTTTTAAGTTAAAAAATAGCTTATATTTCAAATTTAGTATTGTAATTCTATTAATTATTTAAAATTGGCAATTTTTCAATGAAAAAATGATTTTTTTTTTAATTTTAAAATTAAAATTAAAATTAAAATAAATATATAAATTACTTCCAACAGAAGTATAACTTCAAGATACATTAGTTTTATATCGTTATCAATATTTCGGGGGGGGGGGGGGGCTCTTGAATCAATAGTTTTGCTACAGTCTTGCAGGCAGTGGTTGTAAATATAATTTTTTTTTAAATCAAAATAAAAAAAAATTAAAAATATTTCTTTTTTTAATTTTTAATTTTAAATAGCTAAATGTATAAATTACTTTCAAATGAAGTATATTTTCAAGATGCATCAGTGTTATATCATTATCGATATTTTGGGGTGCTTTTGAATTTTACTAAGTCTTGCGCGCTGTAGATAAAAATATAAAAACAATTTTTTTTAATCGAAATGAAACATTAAAAAATAAAATAAAATTCAAAGTAGAATGATACAAAAATATTTTAAATGGAAGATATATTAAGGGTGCTCTTAACTCAAGAAGGGCAAATTCGAAACATAAGTTTTAATTCATTTTTGTTCGGAAATGCATGAAACTAGCAGAAGATGTTGTTCAGAAACTATCTAATCGCACTTATTTTATCTGTTATTGTGCAAACCAATAGGTATTTCAGAACAAGTTGTCAAAAATGATGTTTTGTACCGCATTTTCCAACGAAAGCAGTAAAACCAGTCAACGAAAGGAAGAAAAACGCATGGTCATGTGATAAAAATAGCTTATAACTCCGTAAGTAATTTAATTATCATAAAATGGAAAACTGAGTTCGATTCGAAAGTGCTTACATAGTCAGACTGTAGAATTTTATATCTTTTCGTTAAAAAATGAATTTATTAATGTGCTAAAACATTTTGCGCTTGTTGAGCAGAGCATTTGAGAACACCCTTCAGTTTGCTATATTGAAATTATTACGCATTTATATTTTATATGTACAGAGAAAACAAATTAAATGTGATTTGTTGCTATATGGCACTACCAGGCAAAAAATAAGACTCTTGAGAACCATTTAAAACTTAAATATATTTTTTTTTTTTAAAGTAAAAGTTTCAAAGTTAAAAAAAAATGCTGTACGTTATAAAAGAATAACATGTTACCGAAAAAAAAAAAAAAAAAAAAAAGACGAAACTTTAATTAAAATCAGTTTTATAGTAAAACACGTGAAACAATACCTATCCAAATGAACGTAAATTTTAACAAGTCATTTTACTCTAATCAGATATTTATATTGCGCGCATCCAAAAGTAACAGGGAAGGTCTCGTCAATGTGCATATTTAGAATATTTTGAAAAAAATATATATACAGTCGACTTCCGTTAATTCGAAATAGGATAATTCGAATCCTTGCTTAATTCAAACTGAACATGAAGTCCTGAAATTTCAATGGCAGAATAACGTTAAAAATTTTCATTAATTCGAACTCATTTTCTCTTGACTTCGTTTAATTAGAACTAACGAGAATTCCAATTTTTCATTCTTCCTTTCTTTCTCACTGATTTCAGATCATTTGAAAAACTTTTTTTCTTTGATTTTTGTGAAAATTGTTTCGAACGAGTATACACACAATCCCATGCATTTGATATCCACTTTCTTAGTGCCTCGTCTGTTTATCAGTGACGCTTAAAATTTTTCTTCCATTGTGCTTGTTCCTAATCTTGTAATTGGTTTATGTATTTATACATTCTAATTTAATATTAAGAAATATTCTGATGATAACAGACGAAATAAATTAAAAAAACTCTATAACATTAATTCCTTTGTAATAGTACCATATTAAGCATGTTTTCATTTCATACTTTCCATAATTCGAACTTCGGATGATTCGAACATTTCTTATGGTCCCGAGTTCGAATTAACGAGAGTTGACTGTATATTAATTAAACTACTTATGTAAGTAATAAAGGATCTCCTAAATTAGCGGCGGATTTACAGTAGGAACTATGTAAAAAAAATAAAATACTTTTGAATATTTGGCGGGAAAAGACGAAAGCGTCACGCGATTTGACGAGCAGTTCTTTTCCTTGTAAAAGCAAAATATTTTAATGCAACTGAAATATGCTTGTTAATAGATTTTTAGAATGCGTGTAAACGTTATTTAATGAATTTAAATTTAAACAATGTTAGATTTTAATGCATACACACATATATATATATTCATTGCATTGCAAATATATATTGATTGTTGCCGCAGTTATTTAATTTATCACTGAAAACAGTATTTTCATATATAAAAAAAATATTTCATATCGAAAAAAATATTTTCATACATTTAAGAGTATTCAAAAATAAAAGCCAGATGGAGAATACTGCAGTTATATATTTCAATATATAGGAAATCGTTTCCATAGCAACAAAATTGAATCAGCAATGTTTAACTGGATTTAACTTTGATCCTGAAACAATTTTAATTAAATTTGAATTTCCTTTTAAATCTTGACTTTTGATAATTAAATTTCAATATAAATACATACATTAGAGGTCTGCACGGGCCCGGGCCTGGCCCGTGGCCCGTACCCGGCCCGGCGGAATCGTTTCGAATTCTCTAACGGGCCGGGCCGGGCCGGGCCGGCAAAAAAATTGAACGGGTCAGACGGGCCGAAAAAAATTTTCGGGCCTGCCGGCCCGTTCTGAAGATTTAAGCAGAAACGATAAAATATGAGCTATTTTCAACGAAAATGGTTTTAACAAGTATAAATGTGGCCATACTAGTTGACAGCATCAATATAAAAATGCACAGTGTATCGGCATCGGAGAATTACATTATGTGTAACCCGTTTTAATATTTTTTTAGCTGACTCATGCCGATCCGAGATCACGCTTGCACGCTTATTTTTCTACATATAGACTGGCCGGACCGGTACTAGACTTAATTATTGGCAGAAAACATGATTTGTAAAATTAACAGCGGTAAAGAACTTATGTTAGCTTAGTCTTTGGATATATACTTCTTGATGATTTTTAAATTAATTTCTCAATAGCGCAAAAGTTTGACACATTTTCTGATTAATTTTAAATTGTAAAAGTATAAAAGTGATAAGCCTAACTATTGAAGGGATTTGGAATCGAATAGCGTTTTCCATTTTTGGTAAATAAAATACTTGTATAACCTTGTTGAGATATAATAGTTTCTCAAATGATTGCAGGTTTTTCTCCCTTCCCTTGCTATTGCTTCCGGAAATTCTATTCAAAACGCTAATTATGACAGTATATTATTTGTTTGCAGTATTCTTAAATTGCTTGTATCAAAAAATGGATAACGCCATTTGATTATATAGTTTCTGAATAAAGATATCTGCTAATCTTATGCGTTTTTGAGAAAAAAAAAATGAATTTAGAAATGTATCAGAAAGGAGCTGCTTTGAATTTAAGAGTGAATTTGGATTTGAAATCTATAATAAAATGATATAGAAATATATTTATAAATCTTTTTTTATTAAACAGCTTCAAAATTAACGATGTTTTTAGCTTTCTTTCTTTTTTCTTTTATTCTAAGCCATATTAATTTTTTAATGAATCTTTATTCGAATGTTGAAAGCCTAAGAATCTAAGTAATCATTAACGTTGTTAATGTGTATTTGCTGTAAAATATACTGTAAAATCATTCCATAGATATGTATGCAGTATTCTTTAAAGGAATCTTAGTTATATGATAAAAATATGAATTTTTTAGAAATCGTAGAAATTGTAACGGGCCAAAATGGGCCGGGCCCGGGCCGAACTTTTGAGTTTTGCAACGGGACGGGCCGAAATAACTTTCCTACGGGCCGGGCCGGGCCCGGGCCTGGAAATTCCGGCCCGTGCAGATCTCTAACATACATACTGACAAAACTAAAGTTATTTAAATTAAATTTATTTAACAAGTTCAACATGATTTTTTTTCGTAAAGTGTATTTGGCATAAAAAAGTATTTTTTTGAAATTTTATTCCATCACAGCTTATGAAAAATCACTAAATAACGAAATTTTCACTTTTTACGGACGTTTTATCGAGGTTCCACCGAATTTTTTTTATAAACATATAAACCCACATGAGAAGAACATTTTGTAATTTTTTTCAGATTTTTCGGATATGCCCATATGGAGACCTTCTTTGTAAGTAACATAAAAACTTAAAATTGTGAATCATGTTGTATGTTGTATATATTTATAATCTTTATCTAATTTAAAGTAATATATATATATGTATAATTTTTATTGAAATTTTATCATAGAATTTGTGACTTCTGGTTTAATTGACCGAGAAAAATACTGTCATCGGAAAACTTCATTATAAGTTTACGTTGAAGTTAAAGTCAGTTACGACATTGTAAGAATATTTTTCATTATCCTGCGCATAACACATGTATGTCATTGAAAATTCTTAATAAGTAATTCTAATTATCATCGTTAAAATTACTTAAAGGAATACGTGAACAAATATTAATACATTTTTTTCTAAAACAATTGTTGAACTCTTCACTGCACGAATTTTTCTATTTTATGATTTTTTAAAATCGATATAACGGTGTAATAATGGGAAAAATAATAAAAAAGGAATTAAATTCCAAATTTTCAGGTAAAATATTATATTTTACGGCGTGTATCGTATATACAGGACGGTCATAAAAAAAACTCTTCCGATATATGTATCCCTGGTGATCTAACCGCTGAACCAATCAAAATGAAATTTCAGGTGTAGTTATTTAAAGGTACGCGCTCGAGATCATGATGATTTAAAACAATAGAACTCTGACAACTCTAAACACAGTTACAGTGAAAAAAATTTCGAAATCTTCGAATGGCAACACCTTTTTTTTTCATGTGCAAATTCATTAGCACATTGAAAAAACTTAAGTGACGTTTCAACGATACTCGTATAACTAAAATTACCAATGTAATATCGTGGCACTTAAGCCTAATCAGTTCCTATAAAATGTAATATTCAGCACTTTAAAACTACTTGTTTTGGCTATAGGTACTGAAACATAACTCAAAAACACATTTTAAAATAAATCTTACAACATTACCCAGTTCACACACACACACAAAAAATAGGTTATTGAAAAACATTGAAAGTTTTTTACAATGGTCTTTTTTGCAAGTGTTTTATGCCGGCAATTTTCATCGTACGTGCATCGTTTCAGTGCTGTTTATAGTTTTTCAATGTACTGATGAATTTGCGCATGAAAAAATAAGGGTGCTGCCATTTAAAAATTTCAATTTTTTTTTACTGTAATCGTAACAGTGAAAGCTTTAAATCCTCCCGATCTCGAGCGCATATTTTCATATAAGTACATCTAAAATTTCTTTCCGATTGGTCGAACGGTTAGGCCGCTAGGGTTTGGTTCATATATCGAGGAAGTTTTTTTATGACCACCCTACACTATTAAGGTTTTAAAACATTGCATGGCTATATCTTGCAATTAAATGAGCTTAAATTAATTAATTTCAAATGTTTATCACTCAGCAGCATTTTTATACAGTAAAATCTCCATAACAGACACTTCCGAATAGCGGACAAACCTATTTAACGGACAGTTTTCCAATCCCCATTCCCGAAACCAAAATTTTTGTATGTTGAGGCTCTGAATAGCGTCAATTCCAAACAGCAGACTGTAATTTTTACAATAAAGGATGAAGAATCATTTTTTAAGAGTGTATTCCAATCCAAACAGCTTATTTATTTTTTAATTTATTTTTCCTCTTAAACGCTTAAAACTGGCAAATTCTCTAATTTAGTATTGTGCCGTGCGTTGATTTTTGATAAATAAAGAAAATATTGAAAAAAAAAATTGCTGTTAAAGTGGGTGTGAAACATTTAGGATTTCTTGGCAATTTTTGATTATCTGAGGTTTTCCGACTAGCGGACACCTCAGAATTCCGAGATGTCTGTTATTTAGAGGCTTTACTATATTAATATTTTTAAGTATTATTCAGTTAAAATAATGAAAGTAAACTTTGCCTTAATAGCTTGATCGAAAATGGTTTTGTTTCCGAATAACAAATAATAATTTTTTGTCGAATGCAGTCGTCTGACATTGTCAAAATAAGTGTTATTCTATTCTTTGGACTATTCTTGATTAGGGATAGAGATCATATTGGTCGAATTCTTGGCACATAATGAGAAATATATATATATATATTTAGGTACAGTAGAACCCCGCTAATTCGGACACCATTGATCCGGATCGGTTTGGTCCTGTTTTTATTCAAGTTTAAGAAGCGATTGGCTGATTTCCATAACATTAACTTGTTTCATCGTCATATTCTGAATTAAAAAAAAAAATGTTTTTTGAAATCTTTTCGTAAGAATTAAGCAAAGTAAACATTTTTACTATCTGTAAATATATATGTTTAACATAAAGGTTATTTTCTGTAAATATGTTTTATATTATTTCATTTTTTTTATAATTCTCCGGATAATCCAGATTTCCGATAATCTGGATTGGGTCCGGTCCCAATTAATCTGAATTATCGGGGTTTTACTGTATATGCCAGATGTAGCACATGGTGCAGCGAAGGTGTAATTTGAAGAAATACTTATAGCTTTAAAAAAATTATTAATTTATTAAAATCAAGCAATATCGAACTGATTTAGATGATTTCCCCGCCCCCCCTCTATTCAACAATAAATAACTTCAAAGGTTAAAAAAAATTAAAAATATTTTTAAGAGTTTAAAAAGATGGCCATAGTCACTGCATTCATCGAGTTTTGTAACACAATTTAATAACTGGACTCGAATTTCATAGGATAATTAAACAAGTGGGGGACAAAAGATTAAGATAAAACAATGTTCCAAAAGTCATCACTACGAGATATGTAGCACTCTTTTTAGGTGCGTCCGTAAATATATAAATACGTAGCAGAGCACCTACAGTCGTCGTTCAGCCTTCTGTGCCCATATAACAGAGCAAAAACTACTCAACCAAATCGTTTGAAATTTAAAATATTTAATTGTTGCATTTTTTTTTGAGTCATTTCAAATTTTATGAAAATCGAATGTATAATTTAATTACAGGGACAATCAAAAGCGTACCGTTATATTACTGTCAATGGGAAAAAATAAATTGAAGTGCATTTTAATGATGTTATGCTCTTTCGAACATAATAGAATTGATATGCATCTATGAAGTAGATTAAAAAATACATTCTGCACTATCTGTGGTGCCAAGAATATTTGTTATTAATATGCAGGGCCTCACAAAACTATTCGATAACATAATGATATTCGGGGAAACACTGTTTGGGGCGCGTTTTAATTATATTAAACTATTTTACGTTTTACAAAATTGATATACGTTGCTGAGGTTTACTACAATTTATTTACTGCAAAATATAAAGCAGATTGTATTTACCGGGACAGACAAAAGATTTCGATTACTATACTACATTTCATCTGATGTACTGTATACTATTATACCAAAAGCTGAATATTTTTATAATTTTGTTATCGCACGAACACACCCACATTTGCTACGTCTGACGTGCAATTTCCAACTTGTTTTTCTCGCAGAATTATTCATTCTTCTGTCTTGTTTACCACGTTCGCTGCCGCTTACGTGAAGGTGTGATGATAGTCAATGCCGCACTGTAGAAGTGGGGTTTTTCCAGATGCCGATTTACTTTTTATAACAAAGAATCAGTGAAAGATTTTCACCATGCCAGCGCGTGACTAGCTATTGGACATCACCCCACATCACGCGCTGGCGCGTGAATGGCCCCTTAACGTTAGCGCCATATCACGCGCTTTCGCGTGAGCGGCAGCAAATGTGTTAACTATCCTACAAAATTTGGCTCCTTACTCACAATTAGATTTCGCTATATAACATGCTGCGTACAGTATATAAAAAGTATCTTTCTTAATCGAAGAAAATATAACTATGAATAAAAATAAATAAATAAATAAATAAATAAACAGGCTCTCCCGAGTTATTTATGATTCCGAAAAACGTTCTTTATCTCAGAATTATTATAGATTGGGAGGCGGCAGCACAGACAATCACCTCATCGTGTTCACGGGTGAAAATATAGGATTAGTTAAATCTCAATTCGCATATCAAAATGCAGTTGGTCAGTCAAGTCACGTTTGGTGGAAAAAACTTAAAAACTCGATTTTAGCTGTTAACTTATAAGTTTACTATTATATTTTGCTGCTCCCAATTCTCCATGTTTTCATTATTTTAGGTGCAGGAAAGCACATTGGTAACCTATGAGAAAGCCGTTAAAGTTGGGGTTTGAAGTGTTTTCCACGAAAATACGATTTGGCAGACCTATTGCATTATAATATGTGAATTGAGATTTAACTAAGCCTAGATTTTCATCCGTGAACACGATGAGATGCTGGTATGTGCTGCCGCTTCCCGGTCTATTAATATGCTTTTGAGATTTAAAGAAAGTTTTTTTCATGCCACTGATTTTTGGAAACATTTCCAAGTAGTTTTTATAATGGTATTAAACAGTTGAAACTGGAATATCAGATTTTAGAATGTATTTGATTATTAAAGCTCCATACAGGCGAATATACTCGCAAGTTAATGCTAAACCTACGAGGAAGTTATTTTACTGATATCTGGTTTGCATTTCGACATGTTTAAATATATGTATACAGGGTGCAATATGTTATCTATCGCCAACCTTTATTTTCTCAATCTTTGGTCGCAGACATATAGCTCCAGTTGCAAAAATATTTTAAATAAAGTAAATATTCATATTGTGGAGCTGTTTAAAATAAAAGGTCAATTAAAAAAAAATTACAAAATCTTACTTTTTATTCGGTCTCCCGGTCCCTATAGTTATATTTAGCAAACGTTTACACATATCATACGGGATACAACACAAAAAATTTGATTTTTCTACGACAAAAATTGACAGAGTTATTAAATTCAAAGTTTGAGATTTTTGCACACGATTTACACTTTCATTCGGGGATCAGTTAAAAAATTAAGTAAAGTAATTCGAGATCGAAAGCAGGATACAATGTCCCTTTTTTATGGCGAAACCAGCTTTAACCGGTATTGCCGTATCAGAGTACACTGTAAAAAAAATCTGAAATTCATGGATATATTTTAATTGAATTTCACAGAAAAAGTTCCTTTTCACAACAAAAGGGCATAAAAACCAGAAAACTCCACGTTATTTCCTGAAAATAACGAAACGGATGGAATTAGAAACAAAAAACGGAGACACACCGTTATCTATTAGAGTATCTGCTCTGTGGCCGAGTGGTCAAGGCATCACACCTGCCAGTTTAGATTGAGGGTTCGAGTCTCACAGGAACCATGAAAAAAAAATACCTTTTAAATTGCATTTTTTTCTCTTATTTCTTATTAAAAAAAATCTTTTAACTAATAAGTCCTAAATAAATAAATAGTCTGCAACAATTTAAAAAAATGTCTATAACATTATTTTTGTAGAAAATGAATATATTTTTTTCATTCACTTATTCATTCATTCATAAAAAAAAAAAAAAAAAAAAAAAAAAAAAAAAAAAAAAAAAAAAAACAGTGATTTTTTTTAAATTTAAACTAGTTAAAAAAAATTAAAATTGATTAAAAAAAATATTAAGTATTATGGCATCGGTCTAAAATAAAATAAAATAAACCGTTTACGAATATTCCAACGAATATATTTGAAAGGAAATCTTTGAAAAGCACAACAGATTTCCCCACTAACTCATAAAAGACATACTTTGTACACACTGGCGTTAGCAGCTTTGGCTCAGTCAGTAAGAACTTATTCTGTTGACAAAAAGGTCTCGAGTTCGATCGTCAGGATGGCTTGAAGTAAATTATACAAAAAAAAATTAAGTTAAACAAACATCTCAAAATCACTCGGATAAATCGAATTCTTTGACGATTGATCGATTCATTAATTTTAAAAATTAAATTAAATTATTATCATTAAAAATCAAACCTTGCAACGGAAAGTTACCGCTTTCTTTTATTTCCCAAAACGGAAAATCTACTAATGGAAAGGTAAATGTCTTGCAACTTTGCTGCCAGTAGTTTTACTGTGATTTCACAGATTTTTTTAAACAGTGTATGACCGAAGAGATTACATCTAGGAATTTCAGTTAACTTTCACGGGGTCAAAAGTCAAAGCAGTTTTGTTTTTTATTTTAAAACCCGAGAAAACCATAAGTCCTTTTAAACATGGGTCAGGTCTGTTTTGATTTTAGGGGCATTCTGCATCAAATAAGGCAGTAAAATATCAATATGTAAGCCTCCATTTACATACATCACTCATGACAAAGTTTTCAAAACTTTGATGATTTTTTTTTTTCGAAAACTATTTTATCCAGAAGCCAAAATAAATAAACAAATACAGAAAGAAAGAAAGAAAAAAGAAATAAAAATACTGGGTTTTATATCTTAATATTAAGAACAAACACACGCAATTTTATTAAATTCTGTATTAATGGGTCACAAATTGAAAAAAAAAAATCTAAACTTAGTTTAGAAGTTTGATGAGTAATACGCTCTTCTCGGAATCATTTTTCCAATAAAACCTTCTTTAAGTGACCAGGAAAAACATTTAAACAACAACAAAAACAAAACAATTTGTTTTATTATTTTTTCAAAAAACTTGGTCGACCGTGAAGAGAGTTCATCTAAGATGGTCTCTGAATGGAGGTAAAATTATTATTGAGCCAATGGGAATAAATTTTGTTCAATGAAAAAATGGTCGTTCAGGCAGATAGTCGCACAGCAAGGTTTCACTGTATATATGTTCAATAAAATGTTTTAGATTTATGCTTGAGAAAAAGATTATTTAGACAAATGTTTCTTACAAACATAAGATTTCGAAATTTTTTACTATTTTGTATACATAAAAACCTGATATACTGAATTCTGAAATAAAAATTATGATTAGTTAAAATTTTAAATCGGATAATTTAAATTATTATCAAATTTAATTTAAAAACAACAACAACAAAAAGTCAACGAAATTTAACTTATTTCAAAGTCTATAGATGATTTTATCTAAAAAAATTGTAAATATTTCCTTTAAATTATCATTATTTTTTTAAAACATTGAACATGGTGAAATATTACTTTAAACTATTTCTGTTATCTTATATATCTTTGTTAAAATTCCTACAAAAAATATATTTTCGTTGAAATTTTCAATTTATCTTTTTATTTCCTATGTTTAGAGTTAATGCAAAAGGCTAATTAGAAAGATTTTAAATGAAGTACGAGAACAAATGAGAGATAAAAATCGTACGAAATAAATAACTATTATACTGGATGATTTCCCTATACTATTCTTAATTTTTTAAAGATCATCTGATGGAAGGTAAGTAGTTAACAAAAATGTAAAAATTAAACATACTCATGTTTGCGTAATGCAAGCGTTTGAATTACAATATTTCTTAACATAGAGGATGCAGGAACAAGATTTCCACATTTCTTAACACTAGAATACCAAGCAGATGACAATTTGACACCAACCAATAGAACAACTGTCCGTTCGAACCAGAAAGGGCATAGCCGGATGAACATTGGAAACATGCCCTTCAATATAATTTCTTATTTTTTTTCTCTGGTGTGTCTGCTTATCTCACGATGTATCTCCACTATTATCACCTTATAAATATCGATATTTTATGAGATAAATTTTTTTTTGATTTTTTTTAACATCTTATTTTTTCAAAAACTATTGTACCGAATTAGATGCCGTTATTTAAGTTTATATATATATTAAAAGGTGCATAACTGAGAATTTTTGTAGATTTTTTGGATTATAAAAAGCGTGTGAAAAAGCGATTAAAAAATTTACAAAAATATAAATCATATTTTATAGTTGTCCGAAAATTGCCATTTTCTTGTTAAAAATTTCTCATATGTGACCGCATGTTTTATATAAATGCCGAAAGTTTGAGTTGGGTACTACATATAAATATGTACAAAAATATGTATAAAATTTATTAAAATTCATTTAAAGTCACTTTTTGGGGAGGAAGAACTACTCATCTTCGACGGCTGAAGTATTTTTGGAATATACAGTTATAGAATAACTGTAATTTTAATTTTAATGAACAAATGGCAACATTCTAGACGCTGACGATACTGTTTCGATATCAAAATTTGTTGTTGGTGACGCATACATTAACAGGGAAGAATATTTTTGGCATAGAAACAAATTACTTTATTTGTTATCGGATTGTAACGACAGCGATCACAATGAATTTAAATGAAAATGTTTTTTACCAGTTTTTTTATGAAAAGAAAATGCCGTGAGTAATTTCAAGCATTTAAACCGAGCGATATTCTCTGTTTACCACCGTGTATGTTTATGTCTAACCGCCGCGAGCAGAAACAGATTTATTGTAGTGAATGCTTATGTTTTTTGTAGTGTCATCTAGAAATAATAATCGGAAATGCAGTGTAGCCAAGTCTTCAGCTTTTTGCACACCACTATTATCTTAGAGAAAATCTAGCTCTTTTAAATAAGCGGAAATATTCAATTTAATAAAACGATATTTTCTATATTTTAACTCTTTACTTAACTCTGTTTAATTAATCCATTTTACATTATCTTATTTTAAAAATCTTAACTTAAAAAAAAAAATCAAGCATGAAGATAGACATTTTATCACTTAACGGTGACTGATATGGCCTTAAAAATCTCCAATCAAAGGAAAATGAATGGAAACTTGTCTACAGGGAGATCCCCATTTTTCTTTTGAATTATAATTATAATTTTTAAAGTCGAAGAAGTTAGCGTGTTTTTAGAATCTAGGATACCTGAACGGGAGTTGGCGTTTGTAATTTGTATGGGCAGACCCCTAGTAAAATAAAAATATCTAAAAAATTGCCAAAAAATGTACTTTTTGTATCCTCATATATCATGAAATTTTATGTGCAAAAAATGAATTTTTATCGCTTTTAAGTCTTTCTTTGTTATTAATTAAAATAAATTCATAACTGAAATGAATAAAAATATGAAAAAAAAATCATGGGGTTTGATAAGGATAGACTTCATTTTTTCCATTCTTAGAAAATAAAACATTTCACCGCAATGCCGTAGAAATAAATAAATTACAATTAAACTGATTATACAGGGTGAGTCATAAATATCGAAACAATAGGCTATCTCCTTAAATATTGCTCCTATACCCATACTTCCAATTGCAAAAATTCATAAAAAAAGATGAAGTTTCAGATAAGATAAGTTGCAACTCCATGGGGGGTCTATTTGAAAAAATACGAAAATTAAATTTTTATACGGCCCCCATAGAACAAAATTCCCAATTAGGAAATTATTCCTTATCCATTCCTAAAATGAACAAAAAAAATTTCATCTAAATATCTAAAAATCTGACAGAGATATTAAAATCTGAATTTCTCCAAAATTCGTGACTCACACCACTTTACCATGTCTAGAAACAAAGAACTTCTCTCTAATTTTCAAAGCAAATAAGGGGTCATCCATATATTGTCCATTTTTAAATATCGATTTAAGACAGTGCCTCTCATTTGGACATAACAAAGCAGTGTACTGATTAAATCTAAACTTTTTTCAAAATATGTTGGTAGTCTGCACTTCAGGTCTGCATGGATCGAAATATCTTGATCCGGTCCCAAACCAACCCATAGGGGAAAAAGTTCGGCCCGGCCTGAAAAAATGTTAAAATCATAACCCGGACCGGTCTGGAAAATAGTTTAAATCATAGCCCGGTTCAGCCGCAAATTTCTACATAGTTTTTTACTTCGGTGTGGGAAAAAATTGTTTTGTATGGAAGATTTCTGACCAAAAATTTCTTTTATAGCTTTTAGTTTTTTATATTTATACTTTTTATTATTAAAGAAGTACAAAAGGCTATAATATTTACATTTTATTAATGAATCTCTATTTATGTATAAATATATCACTTATATCTTAACATCGTTAATCTCCAACGCATCCCATGCGTTGGAGACTTTGAAAAATGTTATACTGTAAAACCTTTAAAGACGGAAAAACATAGAAAAGAAAAAATACGTTATAGAAGGATGCCCCCCCTCCCCCTAGAAGGTGTAATTAGAGTTTAATCTTTTCCTCGGTTATCATTGTATTTATTTTGCATGGATCAACATATTTTCCGTTTAAGACAGAATTCCGTCATAGGCAGACTTTTTTTTACTGGTTTTATTGTATTTAATTTTTCAGCCTTTGAATATACTATTCTTTAAAAAAATGAATTTTATTTATTTATTTATTTATTTTGTAAAAAAAAAAAAAAAAAAAAAAAAAAAAAAAAAAAAAGATTTTAAAATCTATGTGTTTTTTGAAAAAAATTCGATTGAGCCGAATTTTATTTATTTTAAGCACGTATTAAGTTTAATACGGGTTTTGTCAAAACCAGGATTGAAAATTTCGTCCAATGTACACCTAGAAAGAAGATAGCAGTCTCCTCCTTTATGAAAAGTACGTTAGGTCCGGCCTGGCATGTCTTCAGAAAAAAAGCAACGTCTTGGTCCTGGCCCGGCCTGGGCCCAGAATACAAATTTTTTAACAGCCTCTCCAGGACGATAAAAAGCCTGAAGTTCTGAGAGCTAAATTTATAAAGAAGACTTAATCTGCATCTTAGAAAAAGCATTCTTTTAAACAAATGACAGACATTTAAACAGTACACTTCGTTTTTCTGCATAATGAATTTTCCTCCCATTAATTCTTGTCTTTAAATAATTAAATGGTACGAATTTTTAAAGAAAAAAGAAATTGAAACACGTCATTTTTGATTTTTTTTTACATTAGTTTTCTTTCGGCAATTTTGAAAAAATATTTACTTTTGAAAATATGATTTTTTAAAAAGTTAAATTACTTTTTCAATAAATATTTTTAATATTTTTAAAATTAATATTAAAAAACAAAACTCTGGAGCAAAACTAAAATCAAATTTTCATCTTTAATTACATGGAAAGAAACTGAAATCTGATAAATAATGTTACGTTATTACGATATTTAATTATCTCATTTTTAATTAAACCAGTACTAACCACATGAAATTTTTATAAATTATATGAGAAATGTTAAAATGTGATTTTCTTAGCAAACTATAAGACTAACCATCATAAAAAAAGAAAAAAAAATCAAAATTTGAACTCAAAAAATAGATTTTCGCGCGTTTCCTAGAACTGTTAATGTAACTTTGTTTTTTGAATTGCGCACATTTCAATTTGTGTCTAATCCCTTAAAACCTGATGAATTTTTTAAACGGCTATAACTTAGCGAATTTTAAAGATAAGAAGATGCAACTTTTTGTGTCTTATTCAGGACTGAATAAGGAAAATTTTTCTAATTGGAAATTTTATCCTACGGGGGCCGTATAAAAATTTAATTTTCGTATTTTTTCTACTAGACCCCCCATGAAGTCGCAATTTATCTTATCAAAAATTTCACCTTTTTTTATGAATTTTTGCAATTGGAAGTATGGGTCTATGGGCAATATTTAAGGAGATAGCCTATTGTTTCGATATTTATGACTCACCCTGTATAAACTCTACTTCCTGAATGCCGGGTTATTCCATTTCCTTTTGTGAATTGAGAAATAAATTAAAAATACTATTGTGAATTAACTGAAGTGTGCACTTAAATAAAATTATGTATGTGAAAGTTTGAATAACTCGAAAAGTTTTTCATTTTAAATTAAATATTATGAGATTACAATTATTAATTCTGTTCATAAATATTTTTTTACAGCATTGTGTATGAAAATGTCTTATATTTCGAAAATTAAAGATTTGTTTTTTGAAAAATGTTTATGTATTCGGTTCGTTTGTCTATCCGTCTAATTCACGTAAGGACCTCTGTGGCCGAGTGGTCAAGGCACCACGCCACTAATCGCTTGCGAGAGTAGAAGGATGTGGGTTCGAATCCCGCTGGCTCCATTGCACGCACTCTTTGTGTGGAGCTATCGGCTGTATATCATTCGTGTTTTAAAATTTCCATTGTGCTTCCTCGTCCCTGTATATTGGCGATGACTTATAAACAGGCTTTCATGTCGAGCTCGGACGTTTGATGCATATGTTTAATAAATAAATTCACGTAAATGTGGTCAGATTGCTAAGAAATGGATATATGTTATCAAGGTTTACTATGGCATCTCGGTATTGAATAGGTGTACAATGTATGACTCATTTACAGATAGAGCCCGACTTAGGCAGGGGCATGCGGGGTAATTGCCCTTGACTCCCTATTGCAGAGGCCCCAAGTGAGAGTAATTAGGATTTTCACCAGGGCCGTGGCTAGAAGTGTACGTTAGGGGGAGCTCATATTTTTTTGTTCTCTCTCTAACGCAGAAAGATAAATTAGTGCATATTCACATTGTAGGTACTATGTTTCTCATTAAACTGTTGTAATAACTTCATTTTATGCTAAGAAAAGTATATGATGATGAAAATTTTGAATGTATAACTGGTGCAAAATTAAACATCCTGTTAGCGTCATATATACCAATAGGATGAGGGAGTGTTTAAACACGTATTTTAGATACAATTTAGTAACTCTGCAAAACTGTGAAAGGATCTCAAAACTAAATTAGATTTTTGAACAGAATTTCATTTGAATTTTCGGAACATTTAGTGACTTTGGAACTTTTTCCAGGGGGGAGGGGGGCTCAAAATATTTTAGAGGGGGTTGAGCCGCCCATAGCGCCCCCTTAGCTACGGCCCTGATTTTCACTAAGAAATGCCAAATTATTAAAATTAGCCAAAAAGGATAAAAATTAATATATTTTCGAATATTTAGGAAAGTAAGAGTGGTCTTTCTCTCTTTGCTTCGAGTACCTTATTCATCTATACGAAAAAGAAACTACAGTGGAAAATTAATAATTAAAGTTTTATTATAACAACTTAGTGTTCTATTGTTTTCAAAAGAAATTCTTTATTAACGTTTTGGTACTACTCTGTTATACAATCAACCAAAATATTATCGCCAAATTATAAGATTAAATGCCAATAATGGATGATCGTGAATGTCAATTCAATGACATTAAATGCGATACACGTGTTTAAAAAGTCATTAAGCGATTTTTATTTCGACTTTTTATTTGTATTTTTTTTAATATTCTATTAATTATTTGTTTTTTTATTATTTAAAATAAAAATTACGTTAATATGTATAATTTGACTATTAGTTTGGCGTTATTAGTTAGTTGTATAATTTGGCGAAATCGGTCGACGTTTTCTTTGTACCGTGGCAAGTTAAAACCATTTATTATGACCAATTTACGACATTTCCTTTAAATCCACTTATAACGTACGTTGATAAGCAGAGTAAAAAAAGTTTGTAAAGAGATACTTCTATCAACCAATCTATCATTTTCTTTTACAAATATTTTGCTTGTACTTTTTCTTAAAATTGTGACAATATTTTTGTGATGTCTTGTATATAGATGTGAACTGCACCGAGTGCAAAATTTACACATACATGCAATAATATGAAGTTTAGTACAGTTTTTTCCACATTATTGGCACACAAAATATTTTATCGATAGATAGAAGGGGGCCCCCCAGAATGGTAGTTGCCTTGGGCCCCACCATAACCTTAATCGGGGCCTGACACTTACACGAATTCGGTTATATTACGGCTTATGAGGAAAAATCGTTTAGAGGGGGGTAGTGGTGGTTGTACAGTAACTATATTTACACCATTTTAAACATATTGAAAATTTTATATATCACTGAGGTTAATACAAGACACTTATTGAGGAATCTGGTGTGCATATATAATTTGTTCTTTATCTTCAGGGACATACAAATGTATAGGGTTTCATAAAAAAACTTTGCCTATATATGGATCTCTAGCGGCCAGTCCGTTCAACCGATCGAGGTGAAATTTCAGATATAGCTATGCAGATGTATGAGCTCGAGATTCTGTGAACGGCAACAAAATGGCGCTCACGGTTACGGTTATAGTTACAGAAACTCGAAATTTTCCAATGGCAACACCCACTTTTTTCATCGCAAAATGCTCAGCGCATGCGAAAACCCTAAAGAGCGTTGGAACGGCATGGTTATTGCAATAAACGGACGCGTTATGCTCTCACAAAATCAGCTCTAGGAACGGCCCCCCAAAAACTCGACCAAGGCACACGAAGAAAATTTCAATAAGACATAGACAAAATACCAATCACGGAACGTCGTTTGCCAGATAGTCAGTGTAGAAAACGGATAAAAAGTAGGGTGGGAATGTTAGTTCTTTAATCGGATCTCGCAGATGCCAGCAAAATGACTTCGTTTGTGGTGAGTTGGTAAAACTATTAACAAAATGAGATGAATGCTGCGAAAACCTGGCGCTTTTACCGTCGAAACCATCGCCAAATACGTGGCAGATGCATTTCACAAGCTCTTCGTGATTTAGTAATGAAATCTGAAGAAATTGGCTGCACCTGTGATAGTCCGCGATCCGGACGACCAATTGTTCCTGACAAGGAAGGTCTCCATTGGAGGCATACTCAGAATTTTTTGAAAAAAATACGAATTAAACTACTCATGTAGGTAGTAAAGGATCAGAGAAAATTAGCGGCGGAATTACATTATTAGATATGTAAAAAAATAAAATAGTTTGGAATAATTGGCGTGAAAAGCTGAAAGCGACGCGGGATTTGGCGAGCAGTGCATTTCCTCGTCAAAAGCAGACGATTTTAACGAATCTGAAAATTGATTTTAATTGACTTCACTGTTAAAAATCTGCAGCATTTACTGCAACGTCACTACACTACTTTTATAGAATATTTCTCTTCTGACCAATGAGAATGCTCCATAGCACGGTGAATTGACCGTTTTCTATAAAAGCGGTGGAGTGATGCTGCAGAAAATGGTACAGATTTTTAGCGGTGTTGTAGCTTGTGCAACACTGTTAAAAATCTGCTGCATTTTGCTGCAACGCACTCCACCGCTTGTATATAATATCGCTATTCCAACCAATGAGAAAGCTCCATTTCACGGCCAAGTAACCGTTTTCTATACAAGCAAGGGAGTGCGTTGCAACAAAATGCAGCAGATTTTTAACAGTGTATTTTTCAATTTGGAAAAATTTTAATCAATTTAAATTGTGTTTTAAATGATAAAATATATTAATTTCATTTTGTTATAAGTACATATAAACGTATATGACAAAATTACACTTAAAGTAAAGTAAAAATGCAAAACTAAAATTACTTAAACTAAACTTATTTAAATAAATTGAACATAGAAAGTTTTTTCTTTAAAAAGTATTCGAAGCGTAAAAGCGTATTTTTCAAAATTTCGTTTTTTTCGCCAACCGGAGATAAATCGCCAAATAAACGAAATTTTTAATATTTTTTTACGGACGTTATAAGGAGGTTCCGCCGAAATTTTCTTTATAAACATATATAACTATATCAGAAGAACATTCTGTAATTTTTTCAGATTTTTCTGAGTATGACCGTATGGAGACCTTCCTTGTGAGGATACTGTTATGGAAGTGCATCACATAGTGACCAGAGGAAGCATGCAAACTACAAAAGGTGCCTCGTGTAGGGGAGAGTGGGGATACTTGAGCATAGGGGATACTTGAGCCACCCCTATTATCTCTACAGTTTATTAATTTTTCTTTCTAAAATTGGCAATATGGTAACATATTTATAGTTCTGAACATGTAAAAAAGAAATCACACACCTTGGTACCATTTTGAAAGAATAGTGATTAATAGTTATTTTTTCCCTGACTGAAGTAAATATTTAGGTGCATGGTTTTTTAATTTTTTTGTAATCAAAGTTTTGTTTAAAGTTGCAACTATATACATAATTTTAATAAGTATAATTTCAGTTGTATTTTGAATCTAAAATAGTTTTAATAGCTACATCCATTATTTAGTAAAACTCAACAAAAATAGTGGTAGTGGGGGTACTTGAGCCAGTGAGATTGGGGATACTTGAGCCATGGCTCAACCATCCCCACTAGGAAATTAGACATGGGTGAAACAAACAAAAAATAAAATTACATCCTTATATTTACTAATAGATTTTTTTTCTGGATAAAAGACAGAATAACTTTTTATTTTATTTATTTTTTCTTAAAAAAATAATGGCCTATAAGTGTTTAAAAATGTATATTTTTTCCAATGAAAATATCCATTTTATTTTTTATTTTGACTAACAAAATAGCCTGTCCAGATAAATGTAAACATAGTTTTCAATTTAACTTTTATTAAATTAAAATAAGTTTTTAAAATTGTTTTACAGGTTATAATCTCTAATACTTCAATTTGTTAGGTCCAACATATTAAAATATTTATTTTTTAATATAATATATTAAGATTAATATTTTATATTGAAATTGCAACCTCCTTTGCTGTAACTTTTTTTAACTAAGAAAATTGAAGAAGAAAAGGTAAAAAAAAAGCGCACATAAAACAAGAAAAGCAACAAAAATCACAGTTCAAACTTACCTGTATGGAGACAAAGGGGGAGACAAAATCTTTTCCTGTGAAATCAAAAAAGTATTTGAAATAGAAGAATGATACATCTGGCTTAGATTCCGACAGCTACTCAATTAAAAGCATGAGTTCGACAATACCATTAGAGGAAAATTCTGTCAATGATGGTGATGATATGAAAAGAAAGTCTTCTACTGATGATTGGTTATTAATAAAATATGCCGGAAAGAAAACTGTAAAAGATTTGTTGGACAAGTGCTTAATATTTTAAAAATGAAATTTGCTCGAAGAATTGTAGATTCCAAATTTAAATGACTCTGAACTGACGATGTTTCTACCATCGACATAACTCAAGTTGAAATGATCCTTCGACCACCAGTTCTAACGACAAAAAATGATCGTATTACTAGCTTTGTTTTGTCAATTGTTTTTGAAGGACTTTATGTATCATAATTTATCATTCTGTAAAATGTTTTTGCAAAAATAAAGCGAAAAAAATTACTTTTGTAGGCCGTTTTCCGTACTGACTCAAGTATCCCTTCACCATGGCTCAAGTATCCCCCTCATGGGGATACTTGAGTCACAATGTAAAACAAAAAATAAAAATTTATTAGACATAGAAAAATAGTTCAAAATTGATTGAAAGTGTTTTTCAGTTGAAGAAAAAATATCAAATTTTCATTTTCAATATTTTATTTTATTCTAAAAAATAATAAAAAATTTAAAAAAATTCAAATTCAAAAAATGGCTCAAGTATCCCCATCTTCCCCTATTTGATATACCAAAATAAATGGTCTTAAAGTTACTGCGCTCTGTAATCCGCATGTTTCTTTACCTGTACCAGTGCGCTCAAATGGTGGAAGTGAGAGACCATCAACAATATATAGACTTTGTTAATGAATTTCTTATCCAATATGATGGAGATAACGATCGACCTCTTCGTATATTATGAACGGACGAGGCACATTACACCTTAACTGGTAAGGTCAATGGCCTCCGCGATCCCCCGACCTCACTCCTATGGATTTCAGATTCTGGGGATATCTAAAATCTAGAAGTGTACATGTGCAATCCGCAAACTTTGCCGGATTTGAAAGATTCTACCAAACGTGAGATAGCAAACATCCCTCATGCGATGAAACGTGCGGCTGTATTGTCCACAGTCGCCACCATGCAAGGTGTAACTGGCTGTGATGGCACCCATGTGGAAAATGTGTATTCAAAATAAAAGTTTTCTCCGATCTGTGTTGTAATCAGAGATTAGTATACTGATTCTGTGTCATATGCAAATTTACTCCTTGAGCCCCAATCGTGTCTTTTTATGGAGGGGGGGATTCGCAGAACAGTTTTTTCTGGTTTTATTCATTTAATGGTGATTACATTAAAAATTGCTTTCTTTCTTTCCCAAAATATCGAAATCTAATAACTTAAACGTTCACAAAGTTTCAATTGGATATTTTTAAAGCAGTAATTTTTAAAACTTTTACATTATTAATATGAATTCAAGTAACATCAAAGTAAGTTCTTGTCGATAGTATTTTGTTTAAATATCAGGCTTTGTGCGGTATTTTCCGTACCATTTTATTCATTTAATTATATTAAAAATTTCTTTATTTTCCAAAAAATATCGATACCTAATATGTTAAACGTTCATGAAATTTTTAAAATTTATTATCTAGTAAAGTATCGTGTTTTTGTATAAAATTAAGAGAATAAATTGAAAATGAATGACTGTTATACTTTGAGTATAAAGAAAATTAGAAAAACTGATATTATTAACAATAATGTAAAGAAACTGGATACTTTTAAATCAGTAATTTTTAAAAAATTTTACATCATTCATATAATTTTAAGTAACATCAAAAGAGGTTTTTGTCGATAGTATTTTGTTTAAACATGACACTTTGTAAGACTTTTACACATTTTATTCTACTATTGGTGATTATATTGAAATTTACTTTCTTTCTTTTCCCAAATATCGATTTCTTAAAATGTCAAACGTTCACGTGAAAAATTTCAAGTTTGTTACCTTGAAAAGTATTACAGATTCTTTTATAGAAACTAAGAGAATATATAAAAAATCTTTGACTATTTGAACTATGTTTTTTAATAAATTAAAATATGTGAGTTTTTTTTATTAATTTAAAGTTGCGAATAAATTTTGCTGTTCGTATTTTGAGTCAAGGAACTAGACCAATGATTTCCAACATTTTGCCGCTTCCCACTTAAGATAAGTTCGGACTCTCTGTTTGGAGACCGGGCGTGCCTGAGACCAAAAAAATTGTGTCATCAGAGTCCGTGCCCGCCCGAGAACGACACTGAATAAAGCCAGTCAAAAGAAATAGAATTTTTTTACAATATTTGTGAGAGAAATTTCCTATGAATAGGTCACTAAAATAAGACGGAATTTTCTATTCAAGTTTACTGGTGGAAATAAGAGCTATTCTCTTGCGACAACCTCCTCTGTTATGTCATGTCACTTGCAACTGATTGACAATGCATTATATATGTCTCCTCCTCTTTATTTAAAACTCCATTATTCTGATTGGTGTTGTATCAACAGGTCATCGCTCGCTGTCACTGCCAGACATAAATCACAAGTTTTCTTTTAAAATAGCGTTCTACTGCTACTTAAAATAATAATAATTATAATAATAATAGTAATGCTTTTCTTTTATTCTGATCAAAAGAGCATTAAATTGACTTGAAATGGAATATAGCATTTTCAAGGGATTAAGACTGGGGGCAAACAGCACTACTTGCAGTTACACTAAAAGAGCAATAAATCTATCTTTATTTCCGAACGGAACAAAGGTTTCTAGTTTTGAAATCTCTTTAAATGATTTTTGGGGTAAGAATCGTATCGAATTGACAAAGGAAGGGAAAGTTTATCTCCCCCATCTTCAGTCGTAAAACTGTCAACTGATTTCGAGTTCGATTTCTCTCTTGAAGTTCAGATTCAGTGCACTGAAAGAGCAATTTATACATCAAAGCAACGACACGAAAGATCAAAAATAGCGAAGCCTGACCACAAGAAGTTAGTGCTACGTGCCCGGTCCTTAATAAAGTTATTTTTTCCCTTCTATATGAAAACAAATAAAATTGTCAGCTTCAAAAGAATGAGTAGCCCGAGTTTGAGTCTGCTCGTGCTGTAGCTGAGCTGTCTCATCTAAACGCCCTAAGCATTTTAAAAATCGCTATGCCCCCCCCCCCCGCCTCTACCCACCCACCTCTGTAACTTAAGATTTCTATTACATAAAATATGAACAGTTATTCACACCGAAAAAAACCTAAAAGACATAAACAAGACCCCACAAGGCTTTCTTTTTAACCATTCGTTTCTGTGTGGTCATTGAAACTTTAATTTTACAAAAGTAGTAAAATCGTTAAATATTTGAATCTCTTTTTAGTGTCAGTTTTAAATAGTCTATTATGCTATTGTCAATAGACATATGTAAAACTATTTTCAAGTGACACAATCCACTGTTAAAAATCAATACAAGTTTCAAAAACTGGTATATATATATAAACGCGTGTAACACCAAAGTAATAGTTCCACAAATGATGTCACGCTTCGAGCGGGGAACAGAGATTCGGGAAATTGGGACAATTTGTGACGAGAGAGTGGGAAGGGGTAAGGAGAAATGTGGCATTACACAATATGGTTAAAATAAAAATATAAAAAACCAGCAGATTAAATTATTTTTATTTCTACAGTTATTTTGAAATTAAAGTATTTTGTGTTCATAAAATTTGAAACCAATTATAATAAATTTCACTTCAAATTAAAAAGTACTGCTGTTTTCAATTGCTCTTTCATAGTAATATTTTATTACCATTGTATATTAATTACGATTTTTGTTCTAAAAATTAATCTTATTTTATACAAAATAGGCTTCTTTTTAATCATTTTTATTGTTATGCTCACAAACGTCATTAAAATACATAGTTAAAAGTTTAAAATTAAAATTTGAAATATGATCTATAACAGTGCTTTGTTTCTCAACAGCAAGTATATGTAAGTGGAATATAGCGTGTCATGTGACAAAGGGGAGGAAGGGGCCATGGTGAAGTGTGACACTTTAAGACAAGGGGAGGGGAAGTCGAAAATATTGAAGAAAAGTGTGATATCATTTGTAAACAGCTACTAAACCAAAAAAAATTGTAAAAGATTTTGTATATGTAAACCGTACCTAAATATCTAAGAAAGATTTGAACCATTATTTTGATAATAGATATGTTTTTAACTTTAAAATGAAAATTTTTGAAAAAAAAAATTTTTTTTTCATTTTAAAATTAAAAAATTTTTATGCATTATTTCTATTTTAAGTCTACAGCATCAAATTTGTTAAAAAATAACTCCCCTCCTCCTCCTCCCTCTAAAAAAAAAAAAAAAAAAAAAAAAAAAAAAAGACTAAGAGAGAACAGGTTAATAAGAATGTGAAATATAAAAGCAGTTATTCTTGATTACGCCCATTAATAACTATATCATTAATAACTATAATAATAACATATATTCTACGACAAAAAAGGCAAGAATTTATATTATAAATAATTATTTTGCTTATAAGACGTTACATTATTATTAAAACATTTAAAAAATATATTAAAAATTGATCAATACTTTTATAAATACATCCAAAGTAATTCAGACAATACCACTCAATAAACCAATGAAACCAGTATTTTTACAATCATACTATTGAAAACAATTGAAGTTTGAAGTGAAATAGAAGACAGGTTACCAAAATAATAAAATATATATGGATAAATGGACATTAGAAGTCTTTTTCATTAAACTACTCTTCAGGGGTGCATAATTTAATGAAAAAGCGAAAACATCCAACCAGTTTCTGTTATGGGACGTGCTCAAAGCAAAGTAATTCGCCCCACAATGCACCTGACTGGTTGGACATGTTTCAATAGCGTCATGCCAAAGGGCGGAAGGGGGGGGGGGAGTTTCCTTCGGCGCGGAAATTTAGGGGGTACCAAATTTGTACTACAAACGTTATTTTTGGCCTGTCACAAGAGAAAGTTGGAAGGAGTGGTGCCAAATTGAAACTTTGCTCCAGGCGCAGTTTTCTCTTTGTACGCCCCAGTGTTTCAACTCATTTTAATAGAGTCAACTTAAAACAGTAAACTGAAAAATTACAAATAAAATGAACCTGAAAAACTGAAATAAATAATTATTGAATTCAAATTGAATGTATAACGCCCTCTATCTAATGTCGAAAATATAGAAGGTGTTATACATTTAATTTGGATTCAATAATTATTTATTCCAGTTTTTCAAGTTCATTGTGTTTGCAATTTTTCTGTTTACATTCTGAAAATGACTTAATGAAAATGAGTCGAAACATGTTATATTATTATTATTATTATTATTATTATTATTATTATTATTATTATTATTATTATTATTATTATTATTATTATTATTATTATTATTATTATATAAGTTAATAAGAAATTTGAAACTGCCTCTCTTTGGTACGTATGTTGGGAATTACTGGGCTATATCAAGTAGAAGGACTAGGGGCTAATGGAATAAGTGAATTTTCCCATAAATAAATCAATTAAAGCTTCCGATGTTTGTCAAAAGATAGCAGCACTATACCAGTATTACATAAGATCATCCATTGAACAAGAATTTGCTATTAGCTAGTCAACGTAAGAAGCAAAACAATCATAAACAAAATTTTAAGCGATTGTTTTTAACATTTAGTAATTATTTATATTATATTATTTTTATTATATATTTATATTTATGTTATATTTATACAAGATGATGAAATACATTAAAAATACACCATATTTTAAAGTGTTATTATCACTGTAGAGAGTCATCACCAAATAGACATTTTTTTTTTTTTCATTATATACTTTCCAATTTATTAAAAGCATGCGCATTTGTTTTCATTCAAAAAATTCTTACACTGATTTGTATGCATTTACATTGAAAACAATTTTTATAAAACATATTCCGTTACTTTTCATAAAAAAATGTAGGAAGCTTCCAATGAAGAAGGGGGGGGGGGGGGAGCGTTTTTTGGATTTGATCTGGGCAGTATACTCGAAGAAGCTTACTTGTTATGTAATATGCCAGATACTATATAATATTGATACAAAACATACCTTTGATCTGTTAGACAATATGTATATATTTTATGAAAAGTAGCGAAATGTCATTTTAAAAATTGTGTTTAATGTAAATATATACAAATCAATATCAAAATTTTTTGAATAAAAAATATTGTGTCATGTTTTTATAATAACTTGAATAATATATAATGAAAAAAAAATATTATGTAATAGCTCTCTACTATCATAAAAATGCACTAAAATATGGTATAATTTTGGTGTATAAATATAATACGGGCATTAAAAAAAGGCAGCTATTCTGTCGATAAATAAATATTACCTAAAAAAGATTACAAAATTTCATAAAAATATCCGTAGCCACTTTCTAAAATTCGTGCATGTTAGCTGTGAAATAGTTGTTTTAAATAAAATTACTGATGATATGAACAGTTCTTATGCCGTACATTTTGATAGTTGAAATTAATTTAAGATTTAGAACACAAAACTTTAACTGTCTTTGTTTCTTAATTATTCCTAATTAACCAATTTTTCGTTATCAATTAATAAAAAACTCGATTCTTTAGTTGATTTAAAAATACCCAAATCTTTAATATTCTCATATCTATTATTTTTATGAAGCCATTCTTTAAAAAACGACTTTATGTTTCAGTATATTTCATCTTCTATATCTTACTATATAATTTACAAAAACAGAAAGTGAAATATTAGTCTAAAGGCCGTTATCAAATGCGAAATGATTGTATTTTCACTAACTCCTGAACTCATTTTATACTGTAAATTAATTAAACTGTCCACTGTGCTTATCTACAAACTCTGTAATCAAATAGCGTTTTCCATTTCCCGATAAGACATGGTGTCTTTTAGAAAAGACTGTCAAAGTTGCATTTTGTTCCAAATTTTCAACAGAAACAGCTCGAGAAACGTAATCATGAGATAGAAATTGCTTATACACTATATGGCCATTGATTATTGGACACTTGTGATTTTAGACATTTTACTAAATATCTAGAAAAATACATGAGGAATCATCTCGAAACTCTTAGTGCATAAATATAATAGTATACGTCATACATCTCCGTGAAGATTTTTTTCCGAAACTTCATAGGGGACCGTCAACAAATTAAAAAAGAATGAATATCTTTTGAATAAACCTGTCAAAACTAATGTAGCAAAAGCGCTCAAACTCTAGATTATAATTGAATGCCTTATTGTAATACATTGGTTTCATTTTTATGCAAATAGCATGCATACTCGCAGAGTAATTAAGGTTTTTATAAAAATGGTCCCAAATTTTTCCAAGTTTTTTCCTTATAATTTTCAGAGTTCTTAATATAAAATAATATTTTTTTCAGAAAATATGACAAACAACATTGCACACAGTACCCTGTAATCAGAATCACAAAATAATAAAAATTGTATGAAAAATGAGTAGGTTTACTAAATAAGTTTTTACTGCGCATGCGTCTAAGATATCAAAATTTCATTTCCATATTATGTTAGCTAAATGTATAGAGCAACTTTTGTAAAAGTTTCAAAATCATAGCTTGAAAATTCTGAAAGTAATCGTCTATAGAAAAAGGACAAAATCCGTTGTTTCCAAAATGAAGCAAAAAAATGAGGGATTTTATCCAAATGTAGTAGTACATCCCGTATTGTGTATTCTATATTGACACTAATCAATGAATATATGGATACAACCCCTCTTGTTTTTGCTTCATTTTGAGAATAATGGATTTTCAACTTATTCAATTGACGATTATTTTCAGAATTTTCAAGTTATGGTTTTGTGACTTTCACAAAAGTTGCTCTATACATTTAGCTAACATAATATGCAAATGAAATTTGATATCATTGACGCATGCGCAGTAAAAAATTATTTAGTAAACCAACTCATTTTGTATACAATTTTCATTATTTTTTAATTCTGATTACAGGGTACTGTGTGCAATGTTGTTTGTCATATTTTCTGAAAAAAATATTATTTTATATTAAGAACTCTGAAAATTATAAGGAAAAAACTTTGAAAAATTTGGGACCATTTTTATAAAAACCTTAATTACTCCGCGAGTATCCATGCTATTTGCATAAAAATGAACACAGTGTATTACAATAAGGCATTCAATCATAATCTAGAGTTTGAGCGCTTTTGCTACATTAGTTTTGACAGGGTTATTCAAAAGATATTCATTCTTTTTTTAATTTGTTGACGGTCCCCTATGGAGTTTCGGGAAAAAATCTTCACGGAGATGTATGACTTATACTATTATATTTATACACTAAGAGTTTCGAGATGATTCCTCATGCATTTTTCTAGATATTTAACAAAATGTTTAAAATCGAAAGTGTCCAATAATCAATGGCCATATAGTGTAGTGACTCAACAGGTAATTTATATAACATTTATAGAGGAAGCAAAACTTTTAATCTATTCCAATGTAATCAAGTAACAGGGTCTGCAAATTTCATTTATTTAAGAGCAAAAACAAGTTCTTGAAAGCATCAGATAATTTCTCGTTGGTTGAAGAAATATATTTTTGAGAACCTACTTAAAATAATTTTATTCAATCAGTGTAAATACATGATTCCAAGAGAATCAAGTAATGGAGTCTGCAAACTTCATTTATTTAAGTTGAAATATGAGTTCTTGAATGTATCATAAAATATCTCGTTGTTCATTGGGGAAATATAATTTTGAGAACTTTTTAAAATTAATTCTATATCATCAGTGTAGATCTATACGATTCCAAAATAAACAAGTAACAGGGTCTGCAAACATCATTCATTTGAATGAAAAAATAAGTTTATGAAAGTATCAGAAAATTTCACGTTGTTCATTGAGAAAATATATTTTTGAGAACTTCTTTAAAATAATTCTATTTCATCAGTGTAGATTTATTCGATTCCAAAATAATCAAGTAATAGGGTCTGCAAACATTTCCGTGCAAAAATGAGTTCTTTGGAGTATCGGATTTTAGGTTTATTTTGTGCCGGCCGATTATCTACTCGACGTATATAGGCCCAGGGGGAGGAGTGCCCTTCGTGGGGGTTTTCCTAAGGAAACCTAACCCTATTTACGCAAGGTTCGATGAAAACCACGAAAACGCCGAACGGTTAGGCAGACGGCCGCGATTGGGTTCGAACACGGCACCTGCCGTCCACCAGTTGAGAGGTCAGAACCTCTCGGCTACTGACGGTGCTTGAAGTATCGAAAAAATACACTATTAAAAATCTTGTTCTAGTTTGAACCAAAAAAGTTTGTTTTTTGGTGCTCAATAGCTGCCACCATAAGATGGTGAAATCTCGTACCAACATTTGGAGCTTCCTAGTTCAACCTCGTTCCAAGTATTGGAACTATGCTTCAATGGGAGCTCCAAATTTTGGTTCAAGATTTCACCATCTTACGGTGGCAGATATTGAGCACCAAAAAACAAACTTTTTTGGTTCAAACTAGAACAAGATTTTTAACAGTGTACTCGTTAGTTGAAGGAAATATATTTTTGAGGACCACTTTAAAATAATTTTATTCCATCAGTATAAATCTACAATTCCAAAAGAATCAAGTAACAGGGTCTGGAAACTTCATTTATGTAAGATGAAATGAATACTTGACCGTATCAGAAAAATTTTCGTTGTCTTCTGAAAAATATATTTTTGAGAACCTCGTTAATATAATTGTTTTTCATCAGTATAGATCTATTCGATTCTAAAATAATCAAGTAACAAAGTCTGCAAACGTTATTAATTTTTGTGAAAAAATGAGCTTTTAGAAGTATAAAAAAAGAAAAAATTCGTTGATCGGCTACATATATATTTGGAAATTTCTTTGAAATAATTCTACTTCATTAGTCATAAAAAAATTTATTAAATCTTTTAGATTTTTAAATCACATGATTTTAAGAAATACCCTTTTACATATAAACATTTGAACAAATAATTTTATTTTATTTTATTTGATTGAGGTGTAACGAAAAATTTAAAACAAATATTATTGACATGTTTCGATTCCAGTTTAATAAGAATCATAATCATAATAAAATAAATATAAAAATTATATTGCAGAAAAAAAGGTGACTTAAAATATTACATAGGCAAGAGACTAGAAAACTTGGAATTAGAAAAGGTGAACATGAATCTGATATTAAATTTGGTCGTACTAACACTGCTTTATCCTTACTAATATTATAAATCGGAAAGTGAGTTTGTTTGTTTGTTTGTCCCGCTTTCACGCCGTAACTACTGAACCGATTGCTTTGAAATTTTGCAGACGTAAAGTTAGAAGTCCGGATTAAATAACGGGGTACTTTTTATCCCGGAAAAAATTGATATTCCCGAGGGAAAACAAAAATATAGTTTGCTTGATGGATGGATTGGAGATGGCGCTGTGTGTCGTTTAAAACAAGATAAAATATTGCAAACGAATATAAACATGTAAATTTAGAAGCTAAATGACACGATAATGAATCCCCGAAAATGAGGAATTCCCGAGGGATGACGTACAATTTGTTTTATCGTCTAAACTGTTTTTTTACATCTACTTATATATTGCAAACGAATATGAACATGTAAATTTAGAAGCTAAATGATACGATAATGAATCCTCGAAAATGAGGAATTCCCGAGGGATGATGTACTATTTGTTTTATCGTCTAAAATGTTTTTTTTATATCTACTTATCCTGAAATAACTATAAGTCAACGAATTACTAATTGGTATAAGTATTAGTTACGTTATTTAGTTTTTGAGGTATGCGATAGATGGCGCTGGGTGTTTTTAAAACGGGGTAACGATGTGCAGTAGCTGTATAATAGTTAGGTTAGGTTAGTTTAGTGCTTTTTTTCTATGTAGATATCTACAGTAGTTATTGTTTTTTCGATAGGTAATTACGTTGCTTTGTTCGTCGTTTAGATTGTTATAGTTTAGTTTAGGTTTATAGTTTACTCATATTTTCACAATCCCTCGCAAACGTAAATCTAATTTGTCGAGCACGTCATCTAAAGCTCGGGCAATGAAAATTGCCCGATCTCAAGAATCGTCTCTCCATGCTGAATTAAGAAGGCGCGAACAAGCAGAGCGTCAGGCTGCTTCGAGAGCTGCTGAGCTATCATCTCAGCGCCAGCGAAGACTTGAGGAGCAAGCCGCTCGCCAAGCTTCTTTGAGGGCTTCTGAGAATGATATTCGTACTCAAGTCCGTTTATCGCAACAGGCTCAACGTCAGCATGGTCAGCTCTATGTAGCGTGTTCCCGAGTTTCCAGTGCCCAAAATCTGCATGTTTTTGCTCCACAAGGGAAAACATATAATATAGTGTACCATTCAGTTTTGGTTTAACAACTAATCGTATCCAGCGTTACATCGCGCTTCTTACATTTTTCCGTGGAAATGAGAAGTTTTCTTATAGTTGTGCTTTATACCGCAATATAACCGAATTCCACGCTGGCGAAGCCGCGGGCGGAAAGCTAGTCTAGATTATATTTAGATGAGGAGATAAAAGTTCTGTTTAATGAAAGCAAATTATGTTTCATGTCAAATTGTTGTCATAAATCCATTATAAGTGAGTCTATTGAAATTTATACGCGTAAAAAATTTGTTTGCAATGATAATTTTTTTTTATTATTATTCCTAAGTTATGGTTAGAGTTTACAAATAAATTTCTAGTGAAAGCTTGACTAGGATGAACCAAGTTGAAAATTAATTTTGATCATGGTCTATTTTTAATTTATTGTTTTTACAATAGAACGCTAGGTTTTTAATTTGCATCTCATTGTCGCATGCCGTTTGTATTGACCGTGAAACGATTTTTATTTTTATTTTTATTTTATTATGATTATAGTTCTTATTAGATTGGAATCGTAACACGTCAATAATATTTGTTTTAAATTTTTCGTTACAACTGTCTCAAGTAAAATAAAATTGTTTGTTCAAATATTATTTCATTTCATTATTTAAGTATTCAGTATAAATCTGCGATTCCAAAAGAATCAAGAAACAGGATTTGTAAAAAAGAGTTTTTGAATGTATCAGAAAATTTCTCACTGTAGGGTCGATAGGGATTTTTAGATATCATCGTTTGACATCATTTGAAATTAACTATTATTTGAATATATAGTGAAATTATTCTTGTAACTAAATCGTATTTTTCAAGAAATACAAACTTATCTTCATATGCTTAAGCTTCTGGAATTAGTTTTTTTAGAATGCAAAAATTTATCTATCGACTAGAAAATTTGAGGTAAATTCTGTTGACGTCAAAGGAAAAATAATATCGCAAGTAATTTTTATAAAATTTGAAGCACAAAACAGATTTTCAACTTTTACATTAAGATGACGATTAAAACTTTTTCAGAAGCGGACGGGAAAAACAAATGTTTTAGCTAGAAAAAACATATTCCGTTATAATTCATAAATATAAAATTCTTGTGAATTAATTTTTTAAAACGAAGTCATTTATGTATAAGTTGACCTAAACAACACCATTTCTACTAGTTCCAAAATTTGAACCTAAATATTGGAAGGAAGCTTTTAGGAAATAAAGTTATAGAATTAAAACACGCATAAATAATGCCTGCATTCAACTCTTAAAGATAAACATAAACGTTAAAGAGACATACATACAATAAATCCATTGCAGTGAAAAATTAGCCAGAGCCTGGAATATACAGGAGCCTGGGTCCACAACTAGCCTGTTGTTTTAACCACTGAGCGATCCCAACAAATACCTGGTCCTGCAATTTCTCACTAATGAACTATGTTACGGAAAGTAAGAAGCTATCTGTCAGACAACCTTGGAGGACGGAATAACAGATTTTACTACTCTATCGATTTACACTATGCATTAAAACGCAAATGCACACATAATTAGCCCTTGAATTCAACTTTTAAAGGTATATACAAATATTAAACAGCCACACATATGTGCATTTTTATTGGTAAAGCTTTCGATTTAAATGTAAATATAATTTATTATTTAAAATATTCATTCAATAAAATTTATACTACGCTATTAAAAATCTGCAGCATTTGCAGCATAATCAGCCCTACGCTTTTATAGAAAATGGCCACTTGATTATATTATGGAACATTCTCTTAAGTCAAAACAGAAATATTCTATAAAAACGGTGGCGTGATTATTCAACTAAGATGAAGATTTTTAACATTATTGTATAATTACTTTATAAATTTACATCAAAATTAGATTTCATTTTTCGCAAGCGAATCGAATGATCTCATGTAATTCAAGAGCAACACAAGTTACTATAATGGAATGTTAACATTCTAATGCTAAATTTAACTTAAGTAAATAAATAAACTTGGTATAAACAACAAACAAAATGTACTTTAATTGCTTGTAGGTGTATACGTACAATATAAAATGATTTAAAATACACTAAACTATCTTAAAAATACTTTAAAAATCAATAAAAATCCCAAAATGTATTTAGCCAAATTCCCCGTATGACGTACAGGCAACGTGTTTTTGCCAATCATGATTTCCCCGTACCACCTACGGGCATCCATACTCCAATCATTATTTATCATTCTGACCAATAAAACTGTATTGTAAATTTTGCTTTATTTAATCCAAGAATTTAATGAAATACAGGTCATAAAATATCAACACTCTTCGATTTCTCATGGCCCTGTATCTTATTCAAATTCCAGTTCAAAAACATATTAAAATACACTATATGATCAAAGATGACCGGTTACTTGCGATTTTAGACATTTTGCAAAACATCTAAAAAAATACATGAGGAATTATCCTGAAACTCCATATGTATACACAGAATATAACAGAAATCATATATTTTCGCTAAGATTTTTTCACGAAAACTCATAGGGGACCGTCAACAAATTGAAAAAAACTAATACCATTTGAATAACCCTGTCAAAACTAATATAGTAAAAGCATTCAAACTATAGATTATGATTAGGTGCTCATTTTTATGAGGATAACATGTATATTCATAGAGAAATTAAGGTTTTGATAAAAACAGTCCCAAATTTTGTCATTTTTTTGCATATAATTTACAGAGATCTTATTATAAAAAAAAATGTTTTTTTTCAAAAACTATTTCAAAGAACATTGTACATAATATCCTTAATCATAATTAAAAATACAATAAAAATTGTATGAAAATTTGAGCAGGTTTACTAAATAATGTTTCTGTGCATGTGCGAGTGCAATCAAAATACGATTTGCCTAATGTGTTAGCTAATTTCGAAAACATAGCTTACAATCTCTAAAAAATAAACTCAAAACCCATTTTTTCCAAACTGAAGCAAAAAGAGGGTGTGGTATACGTATACACATTGTGTTAATATAGCATACTCGATATTGCACGTGTATACTTGGAAACATATCCTCATCTTTTTGCTTGCTTTTGGGAACAGCGAAATTTGAATTTATTCTATGAAGGTAATTTTCAGCGTTTTCAAGCTACGTTTTTAGGACTTTCACAAAAGTTGCTCTATACATATAACTAATGTGTTATGCACATTATATTTTGACTGCATTCACCCATACGCAGCAAAACGTCATTGAGTAAACGTGCTCATTTTTCATACAATTTTTATTATTAATTTTCATTTCAGGGCATTGTGTACAATGTGGTTTGTGATATCTTCTGAAAAGAACATTTCTTTTATCTTAATAACTTTGCATAATTTAATAAAAAAAACTTGTTTTTATGAAAACTTTAATTTCTCTAATCCAGTATACATGCTATCCTAATAACAATGAACTCAGTTTATTGCAAAAAAGCCACTTAATCACAATCTGCAGTTTGAACGCTTTTTCTAAGATTAGTTTTGATAGGATTATCTAAAAGTCTAATCTCTATCTTTCGTTATTTTTCAATTTGTTGACTGTCCCCTATGGGATTTCGGGAGAAAAACCTTCTTGGAAATATATGAACTGTTCTATTGAATTTACACACCTGCTGAATCAGTACAATTTCTCATGCAATTTTCTAAATATTTAATAAAACGTCTAAAATCGCACGTGAAACACCCACAAAAGAAAAAGAAAAAAAAAAGGATCAAAAACTCCAATTCAATTGATATTTGAATAGATAGAGAAATTTTTACATGCTTCCTAGTACTGTTCAAGTCACGATGTTTTTTGAATTACGCGCATTTCAATTTGTATCGAATTCCTTAAAATCTGATGAATTATTTGAACGAATATAACTTTGTGAGTTTTGTAGATATGAAGATATATTTTTTTGTGTTTAATTCAGGGCAGGGTAACATGGCTCGTACGAGTACCGTTATTTTCCATATGATATACCAGTATTTTTAAAATAAAATAAAATATATTTATTCAAACATGCGAAATATCGCCTTTTTTAAAGATAGATTTTTTTTATAAGAAAATACTGGTGCTGAAGAATTTCCTGATCTTGAATTTACAGGATCTGTACAATCCATAGATAAGGAAAGTTTTCCTAATTGAAAATTTTACAGCACGGAAACCATATAAAAAATTTAATTTTCGCATTTTTTCAAATGGACACCCATCCCCCTCCTGTGGACCTGCCTCCTATGGAATTGCAACTTATGCCACCATATTTTGCAGTTAAAAAAAAAAATTAAATTTTGAAATTGGAAGTATGAGTCTAGAGGCAATGTTTACTGAAATAACCTATTGTTTCGATATTCATGAATCCCCCTGTACATGTAAATCCGTTTATAATATAAATGAAAGTGCTCAGAATGGCATTTAATCTATTTGTGCATGCCGCAATCGTAAGAAACGCATTGAAATTTCATTCCTTTTTGGTTGCTTTTAATAATTAATTTTTATGCAAACCCTATATAAAAATGTAATGTATGAAATTATCTGAAGTTCTAAAACTTTTCCGGGATATAAGATATTTACCAAGGAATTTAAAAAGCTCATTTTCCGCTTAAATATCTCGCATAAGTTCTGGAATCCAGAACAGAATTTATATTAACAATAAAAATTTAAATTGATATGATATGTTTCATACTTTGAACTTTAAATTTTTTAAGCCCTTTTTAACCATCATATTTATTTGTAGATGATTTATTACGTTTGCTATCATGACAAAATATTTATATATAAATAACTTTTCATTTTGTTCTATATACAAGTTTTCGCTTTTGACAAGATAGTTTTAATCAGACATGCACTATATCAATAGAAAAATTATAAGTTTTCACATACTATATACTTTCAGTAATTAATTTTATATACGTAAGCCATCTAAAGTTATAATTACATTATGTGAAGCTCATGTACTTTTTTTAAATGCGAAGTTTGCTGAGGAATTCATCAAGCACATTCTTTTCTGCTTGATTTATAATAGATTCCGGTATTTAGAAGGAAATTTTGGTTAAAATTAAATATAAACTAATATTGTATGTCTGAATAGATCAATTACAGAGACAATCAAAAGTTTTCCGTTACATTACAGTCAATGGGGGAAAATGTTTCCAATCCATTTTAATGGTGTACACTCATTCGAGCATAATAAAAATTGATATGCATCTATAAAGTACATAATATATATTTTGCAAATTCTGTGGTGCAAAGAGCATTTGTTATTAATTTACAAGGCCACACAAAAGTATTCCATTACATAATGGTATAGGAAGGTAGGAATATAAATAGATTAACATAGCGACGAGAGTCTTTCACAGAATTTTTAATCGTTTATCGCCTGTTTTTCATTACAGAATTTATCTTATTTTAATAGGGGAAATGCTTGGATTAAAAAAAGGCAAAATTTACAATAAAAAAACTTCCGGTGAGAATAATCAAGGAATCTCAGCAGTTTATGCGGCACACCTATGTGTCACTCGCTCCAAAGAGTTAACGAATATGTCAATGTTTAAAATAAGGAATGTACTTAGTTTGGGTACTATTCAATTCATATTCCTAAGACAATAAACTATGGAAGATTTATTTTGGAGACGTTTGCACTGTAAAAAAAAATCCGTTAAATTACTGCAAAAACTGCACGCAGCATTGTTGCCAGCAGTTTTTGCCGTAAAAATTGCAGTAAAATTAGATGTAATAAAAAAATTGCACCTACTTTTATTGCAATTTTTACAGCAAAACTGCTCGCAGCAAGCTGCTTGCAGTTTTTGCCGTAAATTTAGCAGATTTTTTTTTTTTTTTTTTTTTTTTTTTTTTTTTTTTTTTTTAGAGTGTGGAAATATCGTATTACAACGGGATTTGACTCATATTATGGCATTCTAGTATTTTTTTTTTTCATTACACACGGTGCGTTCAGAAAGCTAATTATTATTATCATTATTATTATTATTACTAAGTTCCGAAGTATGTATGGAGTCATAATAAAAAATGCATAATAACACACCACCGTTTCTATAATACATATCAGTTGTAACAAAAATAATTAATTGTTTGCTGACAATGCTGGCAGCAATGCTGGCAGCAATGTGGCCAGCAGTTTTTGCCGTAAAAATTTCAGTAAAATTAGATGTAAATTTTTTTTTATGACATCCAATTTTATTGCAATTTTTACGGCGAAAACTGGTGCTAACATTGCTGCCAGAAGTTTTTGCCGTAAATTTAACGGATTTTTTTTTTTTTTCAGCGTGATCTTTTATCTTAGGAATTGTTTCAATGAATCAAATGACATTTTCAAAACTTTAGTCCCTAAATATTTTAAGATACTTTAACACAAGAATTTCTTGATGTGGGTTGTAATTATAATGTCATGATTTTTAGTACAAACTACTAAAAATTAAAAAATAAATAAATAAATAAAATTTAAAAATTCATTAAAAAAATAATAAAACTTCACATTGCAATACCCTTGTGTTAAACTATGTACATATGAGATATAAACGCGTTAAAAATTTTTCAAAGGATTATCATGAATTGATTATGCGATAACATGTCATTTAGGCAAATATTTGTAAATTTGCTAGTAATTTGCAGTGAAATTCACAAAATTATTATTACAACTAATTACTAGAAATCGCTGTGCTAAAGTATGCAAAAATATATAGGTATTAAACTTTGAAAATTTCAGTTGATTCCTCTGAACAGTTTATGAGATAAAGGCTCATTAATGTAACAAATTTAACAAGTATACAAACATCGGACCTCTACACCTTAAAATTTGAATGACCGCCATTTAGTCCAAAATATGTTATTTGAAAAAACAACCGATCACTCTCTAGTTCCAAGTGTTCGGAATAAAGACATTATACTCTTTAGAATTTCAGATAACATTTGAAAGAGTACGGTGATCAACGTTGACCTTAACCAGAATGATACGATCTCCGCAGCACAACTCTTCTGGAGCACTCAGCTTTATTACATCATTACAAAAATCCTTTTGTTTATGTAATAAACAAAATATTACTTTTTTTCAATTATCTCGTTTATTTATCTGTAAGAAATTGCCCAAATTATACTTTTTTCTACAATTAGAAAATAGTGTTAGGAGCACAGAACCTTCGAGATTGATCAAAAACATCATTATTTTCAAATTACCGAGATTCAATTAGGCGAAAACATACTATATTTGTGAATAAACAAGTGGTTTTCGACTGTATGATGTACGACAATTTTTCATCGTCTATAAAATAAATTTGTCATACTGATGAAGTTTTATCTAAAGAGCTGTTTCAAGGAATCAGATGGCATTTTCAAAGCTTTTCTCAAAACTTTAAGCCCTAAATATTTCTAGACACACAATAATTTCTTGAAGCGGGCTATAATTATAATTTCATGATTTTTAGTACAAACTACTAAAAAATTTAAAAATTTATCAAAAATAGCAAACATTCACATTACAATAATCTTGTGTTAAACTATGTACATATGAGATAAAAACGCAAAATATAAAAACGCAAAAAAATAGCAAAGAGCTCTACCAGAATGATACGATCTCCGGAGCACAATTCTGCTGGAACACTAAACTTTATTACATTACTGAAAAAATCTTTTTTTTAATGTAATAAACAAAATACATGTTTTTTTTTTTCAAATATCTTGTTTATTTACGAGTAAGAAATTGCCCAAAACATTTTTTTTTTTTCCTTTACAATTAGAAAATAGTCTTAGGGGGTACAGACTATCGAAAATGGTTTAAAGCATCACTATTTTCAAAGTAACAGAGTTCAATTCGAATAAAACACCCTATATTTGTGACTAAATAAGCGGTTTGCTACTGTATAAATAGCAATAATATTTCTGAAGTACGTCCAAACTTGAATATTGTTTTAAAAAATATTAATTTCTGATTATAAAAATCTTTTGCAGTTTTCTTTTTAACAAATTAACATATAAGAAATCAAGTCTTACTCTGAAAAATGTCAAAAACTGAGACTTTTTAAGTCATTTACATTAAAACTTAGTCCTGTCTATAATCTTTCTATTCTATTAAATACTTCTTAAGTTCGATTTTTTATCAGTAGCTTAAAGTGATTTTTTATTCTTTCCACAAAAGTATTATAAGAAAGAAATAAGAAAATTCCCAAGTGTGCACAATACTTGACGTCGTATAAAAACATCTTAAAAGACACTGGTTTCCTTTTAACAGAAATGTTATCGATTGCAATACTAAGATAAATGAAAAGATATTTGAATCTTAGAATACTGATAATATTTTTCCAAAACTGGGATTTTATTCTGCATGTAAGCCTTTTTTTTAATAAAATGAAATCTTTTTTTTAAAATTATGTTTAAAGAAACATATCAGCAAAGAAATTTTTTACTTAACTGTAGGAAATATAATTATTCTTTATCTTTTTCTGCGTATTAAAAAAATTATTTAAACTTATTGTGGCCGATCCAGTGGCGTGGTCGGTAGCGTCAGCTCCTCCCACGCCGCTGGACCCTGGTTCGAATCCAGCTAGCGGTATGGATGTCTGTGTTGTCCCTGCGATGTGTATTAAATGTATGTACTGTATTTCCTGTAATAATAAAGTGTTCTGTATTAGTTTCTGTGTATTATGGATCATTCGAGGTAACAGCCACTGTAGCTACAGACCTCAAAGCATTGTAAACTCAAACTCAAACTTATTGTGAAAATTTATTTCTAAAGTGCAAATATTCAGTGTATGTGATACAGCTAAGAAGGAATCAACCTGAAAACGGGCTGGAAATTGAATCAAAACCGAGTTTTATCTTTGAGCTCAGTCTCAAAGTTAAAATGTTATTTTTTTATGAATTAAGAAACTGAAAATAAGATAATTGTTATTTCAGAAACACGTATGTAAAAATTAATAAGAGGTGTGACTATTAAATAACCGGGTTTAAATCATAAAACTTTTTATTCATCACCAATTACAATGGAAACTTTTTCACCTTCAATAAACTCCCCTTGGTAATACTTGTACTGCTTCATTTAAACTTTTTACGCGCAGTAAGTCGTATTCTGTAAGCTTATTGAAAGTCCTCGTCGCTTTTACTTTAACTGATTTCGCGATCTAATATCTTGTATTTGAATAACATACATCCGACTTGTGTGCTCGACATCAAAGCCTGCTTATATGTCATCGTCAATATACAAGGACGAGATAACACAAGGAAATTTACAATACAAGAGAAATACAACCAGGAGCTCCACACAAAGTATGTGTGCAATGGAGCCAGCGGGAATCGAACCCACAACCTCCAGATTATCAGAGCGGCGTCTTAACCACTCGGCCACGGAGGCCCTAATATCTTGTATTTCTTCAACTCTAGATTGAACTTTGGAAGTAATTAGAAATTACATTGAACAAATAAGGTGGATAATACAACACGTGAAATTGAATACACGTGAAACTGAGCGAAAACTTGTCCAGGCTGGGAATCCAACCCAGAACCTAAGTGTACAATGGCAATGCAATACCGTTTAAACTAACAGGGTGACAGCCGGTGAGCATTTATCGCTCAGATAACGTTATTGGTCATAACATCTGGTTCGTCATTTAGACAGCTCGACACAATAAACCGCAAGTAAAGGAGCTCTATTTAACGATGGATACGTAGATATACTATTATTTTATCACAATCAAACTTATTGGTAGATTTATCGTAAGAAATTGAATATTTCCAACTGAGCGAAAAATTTTGGTTGCCTACCGGTTGTCCCCCAGTTAGCTTAAACAGTAAAGCATTGGTCTTGTAAGCAAAGGATCTCGATTCAAATTCCGGCCTTGGCAATTTTTCGCTCAGTTGGAAATATTTAATTTCGTATGATAAATTTACCAATCAGTTTGATTGTAATAAAATAATAGTAAAACACGTGGTTTCCAAAAATGCCTTCACAGACTAAGCAGAAGTAGGTTGGCTCATTTTCCTGGTGGAGGACCCAAGAACTATTCTTCTTCGTAGTCAGTCTTTATTCTCTTATAGGTCCACAAAGTGCAGTTAGAACCAAAATTAGCAATATGATCGGCAGTTAGATCAAATAATACATTTTTTTAATGTTTATGTCCGTTTCTGAAAGGGTTGCGAAGACGGAGTTGGAATCGCTAAAAAACAAGCCGGCTCCGACTTACTTTGTTAGATAATTTTAAATCCATAAAAGAAAATATTTTTGTTATTTTTGGATTATATCGGACTGCCCAAGTTAGAGATTTCTAATATACTCTCCGGTGCCCGGCATACGTCGTACATGAAAACTGTTTTTAACTTAAAACTCCAAGTAGATCTCCAATTATATCCAAACTTAGTAAATTTTTATCTTTATTTATTTTTTTTTCTTTTCCCATAAATTTTTTCTACTCTGGAGAACACGAATTTACATCAAAATTGGATTGATTTCAACTTTCAAGTCCACAGATCCGAAAAAGTGAAATTTCTGTTTTGTTATCTGCTTTAGATTTCGATAGCTAGCTTTTTCGGATTTATGGGACGTAAAATTGTAAATTTAGTAAAATGGAAAATATTTTGTTTTCCTTTTTTTTTCTTTCAAAGCTCTAATAATTGAACTAATATATAAAGTAAATAGTGAAATAAACGAAATAATGAAATTTTCACCTTATTTTTCTTGCGTTCCCCCATAATTTTAACAAACAACAATACTAGTATAATAACCAGCAGGAGTCAAAGTCGAAGTCGTTAAAATTTTCGGAGTTAGAGGCGGAGTCGGCCTTTTTTCACACCGACCTCGCAGCTCTAGTTTTTGATGTGCACGTGCGTCGGCCGTCGTTTCTCATCCCTCTTTGAGCCTTTTAAACGATTCAAAAACTTGTGTACGCGATACAAATTCATGTACGGACTGAACATTTCTTTTAACGTACCATAAACTTCTGTGGTAGTTTCCCGGAGTTTCACGAGAAACTTGAGGTTAACTCGTTGTTTCATCTGAACACTTGTATTTCGAGAGAGTAACTGGAGCACAGTTTACTCCAGAGAAATGCTATAGTCAAACTAAGAGACTTGTGATCTTGACAATCAAAGCAGGGGTTGGGGGAGATGTTTAGCAAACACATTATAGATTTTCCCTTATTCACAAATTTAATATCATAAGCATCAAAGAAAACGTAAATATATCTCGCTAATATCGTGTATATATACTAAATCGCTCATAGTCCTGGTGGAGAATCTAGGAACTATTCTTTTTCGTATTCTGTCTTTACTCTTTTATAGGTCCACGAAGAGCAGTTGGAACCCATTGTAGGGATGTTGATTGGCAGTTGGATCAAATAAGATTATTTTACAATGCTTTTGCACGTTTTTGACATGCATGCTCTTCCAGAGAGCGCATCGTCGTCCGCCGTTTCTCTTACCTTCTCGAGCCTTTTAAACGAGTCAAAAACTTGACGCGATAGAAATTCATTTATAGTCTGGATACTTCTTTTAACATAGCACAAACTTCTGTGGTAGTTTTCCAGGGTATCAGGAGGAACTTGAATGGAACTCGTTGCTTCACCTGAGTACTTGTCGTTTTTCGAGAAAGTAAATGGAGCACAGCTTACTCCAGAGGTATGTTATAATCAAATTAAAGCTGCTATCAAATTCACAATTTTTTCAAGCAATAAACTTTTAAGCCAACTTTAACCCCAACTTTTCCCCGTTCAAAAGGAGAAAAAGGTTACAATTGTTCCGGCGAAAATCGGAGGAAAACTAGTATTACTAGTATTAGCCGTTAATATTTATCGCCTATTCGTATCAATCGCTTATCTCTGATTGGTTGAAATGTTGAAAGTTGGAGAAAAAAGATAGCGGCTAGCGCAAACTTTTCTGGAACTGTGGAAAAAAAATGGGGGATATTGTTGTTTGCTATCACACTGGGTTTTGAGACAATAGGAAGGAATGGTATAGTATCTATGTTAATTGTAAATTTTGCCTTTTTTTTAATCCAAGCATCTCCCCTATTAAAATAAGATAAATTCTGTAATGAAAAACCGGCGATAAACGATTAAAAATTCTGTGAAAGACTCTCGTCGCTATGTTAATCTATTTGATTAGATACTCTTAACATTGTTAACATAAAAGAAATTTTCTTCTCAAAAATGAAAAAAAAAAAAAAAAATCTGACTCGAAAGGGTTAAAGTGGCATAATTTTCTTAATCTTCTTCCGATGAACTAAAATATATAATTGATCATTTTTCACTATTTATTTCTCACCGGAAGTTTTTTTATTGTAAATTTTGCCTTTTTTTAATCCAAGCATTTCCCCTATTAAAATAAGATAAATTCTGTAATGAAAAACAGGCGATAAACGATTAAAAATTCTGTGAAAGACTCTCGTCGCTATGTTAATCTATTTGATTAGATACTCTTAACATTGTTAACATAAAAGAAATTTTCTTCTCAAAAATGAAAAAAAAAATCTGACTCGAAAGGGTTAAAGTGGCATAATTTTCTTAATCTTCTTCCGATGAACTAAAATATGTAATTGATCATTTTTCACTATTTACATTTTCAGAAAACCTTATTTGGAGGTAGGATTTGAGATTAAGATTTTACCATTTATAAACGACGATGCTTCTTTACAATATTTTGAAAATATCGGAAAATATTTCATAACCTATACTTGAATTATGATTTTTCATTCTTCTTACATTTTTTTGTTTGCTTCTTGACATCAATTTGTGTAATACGGTATTTCTACTGCATTTAGAGGTATTGGAATTATCTATTATAAATCAGAGGTATCTGAATTATTGAGCAGGAAAATTGATCATTCGAAAATTAGAAATATTTCTCATTGTATTTAGAGTGAGAATTCTTTTATATGACTTCGGCTTTTTTTTTTTTTTTTTTTTTTTTATCACCTTTGTCATATTACAAGATAATAATGTTCTTCTTTGCTTTATATTGTGTATCTTTTCTATTTCTTTTGTATTGATTTCTTAACTTGAAAAGGCAAATCATATTGGATTCTTATTGTAGTTCTTATTATATATTTTTATGGTTTTAATAATGATGGGGTATTGAAAATCACAATGGTAAATGAAGCTGTTTCTTTACAGTATTCTAAAAATCTTGAAAAGTATTTGACAATTTATACCTGATTCATAGTTTTTCATTCTTGTTATGCTTTCTGTTTATTTAGTGGCATAAATCTGTGTAACACACTGTAAAAAAATCTGTAAAGTTGCTAAAAATTTTCTAGGAAACTGGGATTCCTAGAACTTTTTATGTAACGGCAACAGTAAAAATTCATGCAACAGATACAGATGCACTCAAAAAATCTGTTAGGTTACTAAAATTTTTTTAGGAAACTGGGATTCCAAGAATGTTTCTTGTACAAGCAACCAAGTTTACAGATAATTTTTTTGTAAGATAATTGTAATTTTAGTAGACTCGTTTGTAAAGTTACAGATTTCTAAAACTTTACAATAATTTGTTTTGTAGATTTACATTTTTTCTTGTACAGTAAACAAATAAAATGTTAGTAACTATACAGATTTTGACAATTTTACATCTGTAGATTTACAGATTTTTTTTTTTACAGTGTACGGTATTTCTACACTCTTAAAACGAAAGAGCTGATTTGGCTTCTAATGAAAGAGCTGTAATTTTTTCGATCATAAAAGAGTTGTTTTTCAAACAATTAAATCTTCTGGAACTAAATTGGTTATTTAAATAGCTCAACTTCATTTAAATTGGCTAAAAATCAAGTTATTTCAACTCTTTTTTGAGAAGCTGCCTTTCAACATTGAGATGAGTGGATTTCAGCTCAACTTGAGCTATTTTGTGGCTGACTTTTTAAGAGAGTACCGCCTGATTAATTCAGAGCTATTGCAATTGCTGAGCAGAAAAGATGTTCATTAGAAAAAAGAAATATTTCTCATTGTATTTAGAGTGATGATTCTTTCGTATGTTATCTGCTTTTGTTTACTTGATCCGCTTTGTTATATTTATAAGGTAATGACGTTCTTTATAGGTTTGTATTCTATACCTTCTCTATTTCTTTTGTATTGATTCGTTTATTTCGAAAGACAAATAAAATTTGTAAATCCGTATTAAATATTTTTGTGGTCATAATAATGAAGGGTTAATGAAAATCACAATGTTAAACAGTGCTAAATGGTGGTGTTTCATTTCAGTACCCTCAAAGTCTTGGAAAATGTTTCAAAAACTATGCATGATTCATGATTTTTCTGCTTTATTATACTTGCAATTTGCTTCGTGACATCATTCTATGTAAATAAATATTTTTGTACTTTTATATTCTCGGTCGATGGCTGTGTTTACAGTTGTAAGTACTGAAGATTAAAAGTAATTTAACATTTTTTAAAATATTTTTTGTCATCTTTAAGTAATTTACCCACAGTGTAGTTTTAAGTTTATCATTTTATGTGATACGCTCTTTCTACGCCTGATTTATTCAGAGCTATCTTAATTGCTGAGCAGAAAAGTTAATCATTAGAAAAAAAGAATTATTTTTTATTGTATTTAGAATAACGCTTCTTTCTTATGTTATGTTTTGTTTACTTGATCAACTTTGTTATATTAAGAGAAAATGATTTTCTTCATTGGTTTGTATTATATTTTTCTATTTCTTTGGTATAGATTCTTTCATTTCGAAAGACAAACAAGATTGGTAAATTCGTATTAAATATTTTTATGTTTTTACAATTGAAGCATTATTGAAAATTACAGTAATAAACAGTGTTAAACTTTGGTGTTTCTTTACAGTACTCTCAAATTTTGGAAAATGTTTCATAACTTATGCTTGATTCATGATTTTTTTCTTGTTTTTTTTTTTCGTCACATAAATCTATGTAATACACTGTAAAAAATTCTGTAAAGGTACTAATCTTTTTCCGGGAAACTGGAATTGATAGAACTTTTCATGTAATGGTAGAGCCAAAACTCATGTATCCGATTCTGTTACACGAGATTTTGCTGTAATCCTTACATAAAAAGTTCTAGGAATCCCAGTTTCCTAGTAAAAGTTTACTACCTTTAACGATTTTTTTTTTTTTTTTTTTTTTTTTTTTTTTTTTTTTTTTTTTTTACAGTGTACGATATTTTTACCGCTTGATTAATTCAGAGCTATCCTAACTGCTGAGCAGGAAAGTTGATCATTAGAAAAGAAGAAATATTTCTCATTGTATTTAGAGCAACGAATCTTTCATATGATATCAGCTTTTGTTTACTTGATCAACTTTGTTAGATTAAGAGATAATGACTTTCTTTATTAGTTTGCATTGTAATTTTCTAAATCTTTTATATAGATTCTTTCATTTCGAAAGACAAATAAGATTGGTAAATTCGTATTAAACATTTTTATGTTTTTACTACTAAGGATTATTGAAAATTACAATATAAACAAGGCTAAACATTGGTATTTCTTTACAGTACTCTCAAAGATTTGGAAAATGTTTTAAAACTTATGCTTGATTCATGATTTTTACTTTCTTCTATCTTCAATAGAAGAAAGTATTGTAATCGAAATTTTTTTCGACTTCCGGTTTTCGACGGATTTGCACGTTTTAGGGGTCAGAGATTCCAAAAAACATGTTTTTACAAAAGTCTGTCTGTCCGTCTGTGTGTGTGTGTGTGTGTGTATGTCGCCATCCTACGATCAAAAAGTGCATGAAGTTATGCATAGAAATGAACCAAATTTTTTGTGAATGTTTCTGGCTGTGGCAAGCAGGTCCTCAAGTTTTGAAATATTCCGCCTGAAGGGGGCGCTGCAATTGCGATTTTTGTGCCATTTTCAATATTGTACCGACTAAAAGTACATGAATTTATGCATCGAATTGAGCGAAATTTTTTATGTAAGTGTATGGCTATGGCTAGTTGGTCCTCCCTCAATCTGAAAAAAATCCGCCAGAAGGGGGCACTGCAATAGCGAATTTTATGCCATTTTCAATATTGCACCACATAAAAGTGTATGGAGTTAGCTCTAGAACTGAACTAAATTTTTTGTACATGAATATTTTTTGGTAAGGCAAGTAGGTGCTTCCTGAATTTGAAAAAAAAAAAATCTGCCTATCATTCTATTGTCCATCGGGTCGTGCAGAGACGGAAATTCGTTTTTACGCCGATTAATTGATTCAAGCAGAAATTTAAGGTGAAAATCAAAGTTGGTATGGTATTGAATTAAAATTATTAAATCATTAAAATGAGTAACGATTTTTTTAAAATATGAAAATGCATGTATGAGATAGAAGAAAGTTTTGGGATTGGCACATCCAACTAGTTTTCTTTTTATGTTTGTTGTTATTTTTCGTTGCATAAATCTGTGTAATACGATATTTCTATTGCCCAATTAATTCAAAGCTATCCTAACTGCTGAGCAGGAAACTTGATCATCAGAAAAGAAGAAATATTTCTCATTGTATTTAGAGTGACGATTCTTTCATATGATATCAGCTTTTGTTTACTTCATCTATTTTGTTAGATTAAAAGATAATGCCGTTCTTTATTGATTTGCATTGTACCTTTTTATTTCTTTTGCATTGAATCTTTCATTTCGAAAGACAAACAAGATTGGTAAATTCGTATTAAATATTTTTATGGTTTTAATAATGAAGGGGTATTGAAAATTTTAATGGTAAACAGTGCTAAATACTAGTGTTTCCTTACAATATTCCGGAAGTTTTGAAAAATGTTTCATAACTTATGCTTGAACCATGATTTTACTTTCTTATTGTCCTTGCTGTTTACTTCGTAATACGGTATTTCTACCGCCTGATTAATTCAAAGTTATGTTAATTACGGAGAAGAAAAGCTGATCATACGAAAAGAATAAATATTTCTCATTGTATTTTGAATGAGGATCCTTTCGTATGATAATGCTTTTGTTTACTTGATCCGCTTTGCTATATTTAAAGATAATGACATTCTTCATTGGTTTGTATTGTACAAATTCTATTTTTCCTTTCTATTTGTTTTTTTATTTCGAAAAACAAACAGGATTTGTACTTTTATATTAAATATTTGTATGGTTATAATACTGAAGGGGTATTCAAAACTACAATGCACTGTAAAAAAAAAAAAAAAAAAAAAAAAAAAAAAAATGTAAGTTTATGGTATTTTACCGTGAATTATCCAGTAAATTTACGGAATATTTCACTTTTTTCACATAAACGGTCAACTTTCGTAATTTTTTGTGTTTTACGGGTAAAACGTTAATGTAAGGGCAAAGTCCATTGATATAAGAATAAAGTCCGTTTTTTTACGGACATTGTCTGGAATCTCTGCTACAGCTTTTTTACAGTGTGGTAAATAATTATGGAAGAAAGAAATTAAATTCTTTATATGTAATTCTTTACATTTCAGTTCATATTTCCTAAGCAGTTTTATTCTCTCAAGTTATCCTATACACACCTACACACGTATATAAAAAGCCTTGTCCATATAGCTTCAGCTCTACTGATTGGAAGGGAAAAAAACATTATTTCAATTTTCAGCAATGCCTTACGTGGTTTATTTCTGTAATAAGAAAGCATTTACATGTTAACCCTGAATTGCATAGCGTAATTAATGAGTTACACATTCCTTTTTGCCATTTTCACATTAAGATTTTTTGATGAACCGTTATGTGTTACCTATGTGTGATAACATGCATTTCAGGTCTTTAGCTTGTGTTTGATCTAATTTGTTATCATGAGGAGGTTATAATATCTTTTATTGATTCTACTTGCAGTGTACTAGATTGGCGTTTTTTTTTCTATCTTTATTAGATAGTCATTATTAAATATAGAAATTACGAGAAGCATTATAAAATTTACTATATCGTTGAATAGTAGTTATTGAGCAGTGTAAACCCTTTGCAGTATATGTATAATTTAAAATTCTTTTTTGAATATTTTTGTTCTAAAAAAGTTATTAAATCTATAAGATTTTTAAATCCCAAGATTTTAAGAACTTCACCTTTTATATAAATGTTTAAATAAACAATTTTATATTGCTTGAAAAAGGTGTAACAAAAAATTAAAAACAAATTTTTTTTTAATAATTATGGTTCTTATTAGATTGGAATCAAAACATGCCAATAATTTTTGTTTTTAATTTTTTGTTACACCTCTCTCAAGCAATATAAAATTGTTTATTCAAATTTTTTGTTATGTAACTCAAGAGTTATTTTACGACATTACGTCCAACGGAAGCATAGATAATATTTTTCACTATTTTTCTAGTAAATAGTGTAAAAAAAAAAAAAAAAAAAAAAAAAAAAAAAAGACACAAGTGTAATGTTTTCCAAACAACAACAACAACAACAAAAATAATAATCATGCATGACATGGATTTTATGTAACTTGACTTTAAAGTGTTCACTAGATAGCGTTAAATTCTCAATAAAGAAAATGTGGTTTGTTATTTCATTATTTGATTTTCATTGATTGAGCATAATGCGACAAACCCGCTAGTGTATTATGCAGTATAGTGTTGTAGGATCCAAAACGCGATTAAAACGGTATAAGAAATGAACAAGGTCTCTCGGAATTACACTTCCCAATTTCAATGTAACAAAATATTTCTAGGAAATTTATGGCTATACAATTAAATATAGATATATGTATGTATGTATATATATATATGCGTGTATGTGTGTATCACTGAAAAGAAAAACTATTGTTTTACTATATTATTTTTATTGTTTTCAATGGAAAGAGCCTTTCATATCATATTAGCTTTGATCCACTTTACAATAAATAAAAGAAAAAGACCTACAAAATTAGTTTTTTTTTAAAGCTACAGAAATATGTATGTTTACCAATATTTTATTTGTACACTGTAAATAAAAATATGTAAATATAAAAAAGTAGTTTTTGTAAAGCTCACAAATATGTATGCTTACTAAAATTTTACCGGAAAAAATACATGACGTCATTTCCTTACAATTACATAAAAAGCTCTAGGCATCCCTCAGTTATCCTAGGAAATAATTAGTAACCTTACAGATATCTTACAGTGTAAACATAAATCTATTACATGAATTATTTTTGTTGAAGTGACATAAAATGTTCTAGGCATTTCAATTTCCTAGAAAATTCTTAGTAACCCTGAAGATTTTTTATTTACAGTATACAATATTGAAAGATAATGACGCTCTTTATTTGTTTGCTTTATACCTTTAATCTGTCTTTAGTATTGAATCTTTTATTTTTGAAGATAAGCAATATTAATTTTTTAATTGAATGACTCACCGGCTCTTATTATTGCGTTTCTTTGATTTATTAATTGTCAAAAAATTTCCGATCATTTTATTAAGTTTTTCTATTTATTTTAATTTAATATATTATACATGCTACTTAAGTATAAAAAATCAGAATATTTTACTGATTAAAAAATACTTATCGTATAAATTTATAGAATTAAATATGTGAAAATTCAAACTTCTTTGTACACATGTTATTTCTTTTGTGAGACATTAATTCGTACAGCATGACATTTCTTGAACTCTAATAGTTGTATAAATGTAATTCGGAACCATCTGGGTCACTTAGAAGGAAAACCGATCATTGACATAGAAGAAATATTTCCCATTGTTATTAGTGTGAAGATTCTTTTATATGTTATCAGTTTTGTTTCCCCATCTTCTTTGTTACATTAAAAGATAATGATATTTTATTTCTGTTTGCATTGTACTTTTTCTCTTTGATATCTATATTGAACCTTTCTTTTCTACAGACAAATAAGATTGGTATGCTCAATTTAATAATTGTTTGGCTGTTGTTATTGCAATTCTAAGACTAGCATTTTTCTACGACTTACAGAGAAAATAATTTTAAAACAATTACGGAAAATAGAGTATTTCCGGGCAATTTTGTTTTACGAATCACAAAAATTTCTTGATTAAAAAAAAAAAAAAATTATTAAAGTGCAGGGCTTTTTAAAGCATAAGCCAGTTTTGACAATATTGCTATAGGAGGGATGAAACAAATTTATTTGTTGCAAAAGTTTTTAATTAAAGTGAGGGAATTTGAAAATCATCGATCAGTTTTGGCCATATTACAACAGAAGGAATGTAACTAATTTAAATAAATTAAAGTAAAAAAAAAACGGCAATATTTAAAGCATCAAAACACTTAATTTCTTATTAAAAACCATTTTTGGTTGTCCAAAGCATACCGTCATCTATGCAAATTATGATTGTTCAGAAAATAAAATTGCCGAAATATATGTCGGATAAGCAAATTCAATGACAAAGTTCATTGATCAATAACATTACAGGAAATTATAAAACACAGCCAATGAAAGAGAAGCGGATTCAACGATAAAGTTTACCAACCAATAGTATCCCGACAGGAAATCTTAGGAAATGGGTCATACAAGCTGATACAATGATCAAGTTTGTTAAGCAATAAAATTTCAGAAAAGTTTAGGGAACAGGCAATAAGATGTGATGAATATAATCTGAAACATGCAACTGGAATTTATGAACAAGAGGTTTCTGCTTGTATGACCAATTTCCTGAGATTTCTTGTCGCGATTCTATTGTCTTATGAACTTTATCTTTTCTTACATTGGCTGTTTCCTAGAATTTCCCGTAATTTAATGCGTTTTGTGATTGAATCCGCTTCTCCAACATATATTTCGGCAATTTTCTTTTCTGGACAATCATAATTTGCATTGATGAAGGTATGATATGACTATTGAAACTGGTTTGCAATAAAAAATAAAGTGTTCTGGTGCTTTAAACGTTGTTTTTTGTTTATTTATATTATAATGTGCCAAGTAACTTCGTATTATAATCCAACAAATTTATTTGCTGAAATTTTGTTTTACTAAAATGAAGAAATTTATAAAGAATTGAATAAATTTGAAGATACTGCTGAAGAAAAAGTACCTTTTAGGAGGAACTTTTAAAAGGGAAGTGACTAGACTTATTGTTCTCATCCAATACCTAAAAATTCTCGCGCAATTACCCACCCAGATCATGTGGGTTTTAAACCCGAGAACAACGTTTAAATCTTCTCATTTTAATATGCGAGCAAAGTTGAAGTCTTACAAAAGAAAATAACGAGCATGAAAATTTGTTAGGTTATTTTAAAATTGTATTCAGAACAATTGGAGTAAGTGCAATTTGTAGCATGGGTAGTTACTAAAAATTTAAGATTGATCTCCAACAGCATTGTGACAAATCACATGCGAGTACAATGCGACTTACATTACACACATGCGACTTACATGAAGTAGAAAATGACCCACATATACGTCACTATTATATCGATATAATGATGATCCATTTGATGAGGAGTCGCAAGTGAGGTTATTTTGTAGTCACTTTTCGACGTATATGTGACTGAAGAATGATCTGTGATAAAAAATGGTCAGACTATCGTCTTATAGTAGATATGTAATCGGGTGAAATGAAAAATAAGTTGCACCAAAGTCACAGTAAAGTTGTCCCTCTTTTAATGACGAATCGCAGTTTATTTTATATTATACACTGTAAAAAAAACCGTTAAACTTACGGCAAAAACTGCTGGCAGCAATGTAGCCAGCAGTTTTTGCCGTAAAAATTGCAGTAAAATTCGATGTGAATTTATTTATTACATCTAATTTTACTGCAATTTTTACGGCAAAAACTGCTGGCAACATTTTTGCCAGCAGTTTTTGCTGTAAATTTAAAGGATTTTTTTACAGTGTAGTTACCCTGAGAATGTGATGTGAATGTAATATAAGTAACACAAACATAACAACATTTCAACGTAACGAAGCTACAGATTTGTTATTCTTTAAACAATATGGTCAAATATATCACTACCCGAGACTTATATACTCATTACATAAAGAAAGAAACGAATCAGACACAAATCAATGTGAGACTGAAAGTACGTTATTATGTGATGTGTCGCAAACTATGTTCACAGATATTAACTTAAGGATTTCTTATTTAGATCGTGTCATACATCATTAATGTCAGTTGTGAGCAACTAAATAAATAACTAAAAATATATAGAAAATGTATGTGTAGAGGAAACGCAGATTCATTTTAAATTAACAATTAAAAACATGAATTAAATAAATATATCTTACTTTTTCGACTGGCACATTTGGCAGATGTATAAGATATTAGATAGATTATAAGTACAGAGTTTCCAAGTCTCTGGATTTTTGCACACCATTGTTGTATCAGAAAAAAATTGTTCTTTTAAATAGACGAGTTGTTTCATTTAAAAAAAGAACATTTTCTGCATTAATCTACTGGTCTGAAAAAACCGGAGACTTGGTAGATCTGTAAGTACTAAAAAATACCCCAAACACTGCGTATTGATGTACATGTTAAAAAAAGTTCTTAAAAGCAATATAAAAAATTGCATAAAAAGTCTAAAATACTATAATATTCTAAAATACTATACTATTTCATAAACCATCATAAACTTAATTGTAAAACTTTTCCTTTTTTGCTTTTGTAATGTTTTTAAGGGATGTTAAATTGTTAAACTACAGTTTTAATGGCACAACCCTGTACGGGAAAGATACAAGTTTCGATTTTGAAATGCTCAGATTTAAAATTTGAGATACCCCTGTATATAATTTTACGTTTTACTGTGTGCTACTTTCATTCTTTTTGATAAAAAAAATATTGTACAATCCCCCAAAAGCACCATAGAACATGATAAATATACAGGGTGGTCATTTTTTATCGAAGAAAACCCTAAGGAGTGTCGAAACAGTACGTGTATCGCAATAAACGGACGCGTTATGCTCGCACAAAAACAACTCTGCAAAGGCCAAAAAAAAAAAAAAAAAAAAAAAAAACCACGACCAGGGCGCACGAAGGAAATTTGCATATGACACAGGCAAAACGCCAATCACGGAACGACGTTCGTTAGATAGTCAGCATAGAAAACGGATAAAAAGTGGGGTGAGAATTTTAGTTCTTCAGTCGGGAGCTCGCACATGCCGACGAAATGACTCTGCCAGCGAAAGTTCATGACGAATTGGTAAATTTCGACTATCAAAATGGGATGAATGCTGCAAAAACCTTGCGTATTAACAGTCAAAACCATCGTCACATACGTGGCTCATGTAACTCGAAAGCTCCTCTAGAGATTTACTAAATAAATTCGAAGAAACTGGCTGCACCTATGACAGACCGCGATCTGGACGACCAACTGTTCCTGAAGATAATGTTATGGAAATGAATCACATAGGAACTACAGGACACATGCAAACTTCAAGAGGCGCATCTAGTGTATGGGATATACCAAAATCAACGGTCCTAAAACTACTCCGCTCTGTAATCCGCATTTTTCCGTATTGGTACCAGCGCATCCAGATGTTAAACGTGGGGGACCATCAACAGCTAAAAGACTTTGCTAATGATCGTCTTATCCGACATGATGGAGATAACGACTGGCCTTATAGTATAGATCTGTAATTTAAAGTATGTTGACAGGTTCTTTTTAAAAATGCATTCGCTAGTTATAGGCTATGATCGCTTAAGACAATAAATGCTCTTTAAGAAAAATTATTTATTTGCAGTAAACTTCAAAATTTAAGGGTTTCATACAGAAAAGTTAGGGATGGTGCCTGAACGCATTTTTTAAGAAAACAGTCTTCACATGACTGAGTTCATGAAGCGAGAGGGAGGCAATTGATTCCTCACTGAAAAATTCGCACATTGGCATCACACGATTGGCGACATTAAGCATATGAAAAATGACTGATATCATCTCCGCAAAATTGTCTGTTACGCTTAAACAATAAAAGGATTTTGAATTTTATAGCAGGGCAACTAGAAAACAGCAGTCCTAAAAAATACGCCAAAAAGGAATCCGACTGCCAATTCGTACGTTAGGAGCATATTTTGGGAAAATGTTCTCAAAAGACATAACAACCATTATGTACATAAAAAGACTCATATGCAACGAATAAGTTATACTTAAAATTACGCAGAGAGGAAAATGAAATTTCACTGACCGCAAACACATTCGAACTTTATTCTTTTTTTATTTGTTTCCAGCAAGGGTGAAATACGCATCTTAATGAATTCTCTTTATCTGACAGCCGTTTTTCAGTAATAAAGCAGATGCTAGGTGTTTTTCTTTCTTTTCTTTTGAACGGAAAGTTATTGTGGAATCGAAAATAAACGTTAAGATAAAATGGACATTTAATTAAAGATTAGTTTTAACGGTAATTTAGAAAAAATGTAAAATTTAAGAAAACTATATGTGATTCTACATCACATATATCACCCCTTTCACAGGCGAAAAAAAAAATCTATAAATGTACATGAAGGGAGAAAAATCAATTTTCACATGCTCTTACAAATAATAATGTGTAAAATGTTCATGAAAACAAACCAAACCTTTACTACATAAAGTAAACAGCAATTGAACTTTTCTCTAAGCAGGCAACCATCCCAAAAGTATATATATCATGATATAATATATTGGTACCATAAATTTTGTCATACAGATGACATCATATACAGGGTTGTTACAATTAAAGTTCGCCTATTCAGAAGGATCTAGAGCCGGTTCTATGGCTCCAAACGAAACGAAATTTCACTAGTACATAGTTGAAGGAATGCGCTCTGCGAAAATCGAAAAAAAAAAAAGTTAAAATTTTTGTCAATAGATGGCGCTGCAGCAATATTTAAGGCAATGTTTGCAGATTCATTACATCAATTTCAGTCAATCCAGACAAAGCGCACAAATTTAAAAGTTTCAACAAACTTCGACGACCTGCGAATTGTTATAATTAAAGTTCACCTAATCAGAGAGCTCTAGAGCCTGACCTGTGACTCCAAACAATACAAAAAAATGAATATCATTTCGTGTGATCTTATCTGCATCAACGAAAACAAAACACGTCGCTCGGCTGCGAAGAAATAACGAAAAATAACATCACGCATGCTCAATGAATCTTCCACCATTTTCAATAACGCATTCCATTCTCAGAATTGTGCTTTCTATAGCATTGTGTAAACTGTCCTGTGAGATTGAGCGAACGCGAAGTCTAATATTGTCTTTCAGATCAGAGATTGTCTGACATCTGTCTTTAGATACAGAATCTTCCAAAAATCCCCACAAACAAAAATCGCATGGTATTGGCGCTTAAATATTGGCGCAGCGCCACCTATTGGCAAAAATTTTAACTAATTTTTTTTCCGATTTTCGCAGAGCGCATCTTTTCAACTACGTACTAGTGAAATTCTGCTTCGTTTGGAGCCATAGAACCGGCTCTAGAGCCTTCTGAATAGGCGAACTTTAATTATAACAACCCTGTATTGTTTCTATTTAGAAACAGCTGCAGCTTCATTAATAAAATTTGTGATCACTCTTCAATTCGTCTTATTTAGACGATGACCTGTATCAGATATGTGCACATACAAAATAAAAATACATTAGGCCTAAGTAAACAAGTCACTTACCAGCTGGCTATAAGTTTCAAAATGTTTTCAATAATAAACATTAAATATATGTATTGATCAATATTATAATATAATAAAATAAGATACTCGATTAATATAATGCAAAAAAAGGTATAATATAACACACAGAGAAACAAAAATATAATATGAATAACTAAAAATCCAGAAATAATGCCCATAATAATGAACGAAAGTATAAGTTGTAAGTTTCTGTCTTTTTAAAAAAAGGTTTTTTTTTTTAATCTCTCAACATGAATATTAAACAAATCTATATTCATGAGATAGATATAAGGTAAAGAAGACAGTAATAAAAACTGTAGAAAATCAGGATATAAAAAATACCTCAAACACTGTCATAAGCCATTTAATTCCATGTGACAACTGTATTCCCCTGTCTTAATATAAATATAGTTTAAATAAAACTGTTATTTAATAAGCATTTACTTGTGTAAAAAAACTGAGTTAATCCATCATGTAATCTTTTAAATGTAAAAATGTATGAGAAAAATGAAATTTTAAGTGAATTGTACAACAGGTAATACTGAAGAGAAAAATTGTGTGTGTGTGTGTGTGAACTCAGCCTCAATTAATATGTGCTAACGAAATAACTGGTATAAACCAGGAGAAGGCTGCATGTCTGTAATAAGAAAAATGAAAACCTGTGCATTACCTGTAAGAGAATTCGTGAACAATAAATATATATATATATTCACGTGAAATGTCTTGGACCACAAGGAATGCCATTGATGAGGGAAAAAAAATAAGAAAGGTGAAATCCCACAAAATTGTTATCCACAGACCACAATAATCATCCGCGAAGCATGCCGCAAAAGTAACATTGTAAAACCTTTGTAAAATAAAACACCATTGTAAATACCATTGCCGAATGCCAAGCAACGCTCTCGCGATTGTGTAGAAAAACAAATTAGGATTTTTTTTTTTTTTTTTTTTTTTTTGCTAACGTAAGAAACAGACAGTATGTGTACAAGAACCCAAAAACACCTACCAATGAGTGACATTCAATTACGTAATTAATGAATTAACAATCATTAAACAACTCAATGAATAAGGGTTAACTTGTCTCAATGAACTACATGTATTATGTAAAAAGAAACTCTGGTTAAACTCTAAACCAGCTACAGTGAACTACGTGTTTTAACTATGATTTATGTGTGAAGTGAAAAAAAAACTGTCGAATACTATGGTTAGCAAAAGGTTAAAAATTAAGTGTATAGGCATAAAATATTACCGGAATATCAAATGTGACAAATATGTACTATTAAAACTGTAAAAGTATTTAACTTCCTCGATTTAAATACTCTTGATGTTTAAGGTATAGCTAAAAGTCATGCCAAAACAATTGTGATTATTGTAAAATAATAAAAATGCTTACAATATTTTTGTGTGTACATGATGATCTAAACAAACTGCAGTAAGTGCATGTATTTCTAAAAGCTTAAATGTGTGAAAATTTAAAGTGTCATTTAAAATAGAGGAAAGTACAAATGATGTAATGATCATACCTGTTCTAGCATATTATACTTTTAAAGATAAAAGTATATCTAACTAGTGACAAGAACCAAAATAATATTGTATCAGAAACATGTCCAGTTTTAAAGATATATTATACTATTTTGAGAAGAATCATTTTGTGAAATGATATAATTAGCATCGAGTCACCATCCGCGTCCAATCAGTCAAATTTTATCAGTAAAGAAAAATGTATGTGGAAAGGCATGTACATATTATAATTTATTTCCTATATTAAAATCCTTAAAGTATGTGCTGGCAGTTTCCTGAGTGTTGTATGGATTTTTAGAAAAAAAATACATTAAAAAAAAACTACTGTTTTATCTAAAAAAAATAAATAAAAAGAGGTTCCAAATTATATCTTAAAGATAATGTACATTAAAATGTGGCTTACTTTCTAAGAAGTAATGTGTTACATATTCTATGAACAAAGATGTGTATTTTCATTGAACTAATGTGTAAACAATCTATGAATAATAATATAAAACTTCAACGAACTAAAGTGTACATCTCTATGAACTACAACGTACGACATGACTGAACACATGTATAAAATCTCTATGAACTAATGTGAAAAACATCGATGAACTAACGTGTAAAATTCTATAAACAAACATGTAAATATTCTATGAACTAATGTGAAAAAACGATGAACTAATGTGTAAAATTTCTATAACTAAACGTGTAAATATTCCATGAACCAAAGTGAAAAAAAAATCGATGAACTACTGTGTAGAATTTCTATAATTAATCATGTAAATATGCTATGAACTAAGTTGTTTATTCGGCGAACTAAAATGACCAGGAAAAAAGCGATTTTTTTGTTTTAGCAAAAATGAATGTAACAAGTTTCCCATGTACAACAAGAATGGAAAGTAAAGCGATGAACTAGTGTAACATCAATGAACAAAGAATGTGCGATGAACTCTTGTGTTTTTTCTATGAACAAAATTCTTATGTGTACCAGGAACTAATACATTATATGACAAAACAAAAAAAAACAAGTGTTTAAAATAATTGAAGATGTAAATAAAGTGTATTTATAACAATTTAAACCTCAAAAGAGGAAAAATGCCTGTTCCTAACAGTAAACCAACCAGCATGAATGAGTGTAAAAATTATGTAAAACAAAATAGTTTTTTTGTCTGCAGAGTAAAATAAAAGGAATGTGATCATAACACAGTATGTAGAAAAAATATTACAGAAGTACATAAAAATTATGACTGAATTCAACCAAGGCGAGTGTTATCTTTGAACCATAACCAAAAATAATTTTGTGAGAATGAAGTGTAAGTATGTGTATGCATGTAAAGCCAGGTTGAATATGAAACCACAACAAATATGTACAAGAGTTGCAAGAAAAAGGAAATCTCTGTGAAATATATTCTAACGAATTAATTTGAAAACCGCGAGGTCGCGCGAGACTACTCTTCAGTAATGTCATGTCTAAACAAATAAAAAATTAAAAAATGCTCTGCACATGAAAAAAACGGTGAGAATTTAGCAAAGTGTCTAATAATAGTAAATTTAAAAAAAAATGAATTAATGAATTTTGTAAATGAAGACAAACATTCTCTCCCTTTTTGTAGGTAAGTGGCCATCTTACCCCCAAAAGGAAAAGAAACCCTTCAGGAAAAAAACATTCTTGGCATTGTGCTACCTCTAGAAAATAACACAATGCAAGAAGAAATCTATCGAAAACAGTCACTAAATATTAGAAATAAAAATAAAAATATTAACTGAATTTTAAAAATACTGAGATTTCACATCTAAAAATGTGTGCTGGTATGCAACAACACGGCATACAATTGATTTAAAATGTATACTGGTACGTTATATGTTTTAATTGCATTAATGAAATAAATAAAATCTCTCTTCCTGTTATTATTAATAATAATATTGATGACTCGAGCAGGCATTAAAATGTTAAGAGGAAAGCTTGTGACAGGTTGAGATAATATAACTAAAGAAAATATGATATTTCACATATGACATCTCCAAATATAAAAGCATATTATATTTGCGAAAATATTTTAAAATATAAATTATGCAATGTCTAATTGCTGTCAATAATTTAAAGTTTAGTAAAAAAACAAGTGAAAATTTACCATAAGCGAAAACAAATTTAAGCTTCTCGCCTCATTCATTATATTTCTAAATTTGTCAACATGACAACACATAAAATATTTTTATAATTGTCTGAGCGAAGCGAAGTCTTTATACTCAGAGATACGTAACGATATTAAAAATCAAAAAAATTCTTTCGTCAAGCAAATCTCAAAAAGTACTTGTCGGATTTTGATTCTGTTTGTACCAGAAGGTACCTATGAAGGTAATCTGGTGAATGCACCTACTTTTAAAAATTAATTCCAAATAGTTTAAAAGTTATATTAAAAAAACTGATAAAAAAACACAATTTATTTGCATACGTCACAGAAATCTGGTGTGCGTGATTTTCATCGGCTGGATATTTTCGTAGTTAACCGAATCAGTACATGGAGTAAATCGTAATCATTTACGCACTCAGAAATATTGGATGCAATAAAACATTTTAAAATTTAACCATGCAGGAAAATAAAACTGTTATTTTTTTTATATTAAAAAAATGTCATAAAAACTTTGATTTTGAGATTTTGTGATAATCTCTTACTAGCATTTTTTGATCGCTAAAAGAATGTTTTATATATTTCGCGTGTGAAAATGAGAAACAATTACGTTTTTAAATAAAAAGTTTGTTTTATGACATCATTTTCCCTTTATATTTATTTTTATTGAATGTTTTCTTTTAACTTATATTTTGTTTGTATGTGGAAGTCAATTCTGGTCTCTAATTTTTAGGCACGGATACCACAAGCGCATCAGATTTGGCGCATTTTTTTTCAAAGCCCGCATTTGGCGAAAACTCCCTTTTCAAATAACGCTTACATACACATTTTTAAATTATTTTCTATTTTCAAAAAGAACTTACAGTAAATAAAAAAATAATAAATAATAATAACTATAAAAAGAAATATTTTATATAATTAAAAAAAGGAAATGAAAGTAAATAAACATTTTATGAGTAAATAAACAAATAATAAATAAATAAAGCCGGGTTACCATCTCAGGTAAAATAATGCCATTTTGAAGCCAATTATGTACCCTGCTGCATGTGTGACATCTTTTTCCATTTTTCATCCATTTCCTGTTGGCATACAACTTTGAAATTTAGAATATGTATGCATACCTGAGAGCAATACTGGAATTAGACATTTTTTTTTTAATTCGATCCAAAAAAGGGGCAACGGGGGCTATTTTTTAAAGATTTATACAATTTATACTGCATAAAGGAGCCACTTACCTATTTTTATATACAAGAAGAAGTAAGTGGTATGTAAAAACAATTATAGTATACATAAATAAAATACTTGAGATAATATACTAGAGATATAAGCACCGGGTTTGGCAAGATTTTTTATGCCAATTAGGCAAAAACATCGTTTTGATTAGCAGATACATATAGCATACTATAATAACACGTTATTTATTTATTTCAAAATGAAAAAAAAAAGGAATAAGCGAAACATTTTCTGTTATTAAAAAAATAGCAATCAATAAATGATAATATTTTTAGAACAAACAATTTATTATGACATTTATATGATAACCAGCGTGTTAGGCAACTGAACGCCATTTTGGCACCAGTTAGGTATCTCGGTGTGTATAGGGCATATATGTGCCATATTTATTTGTAAAACTGAGCATGAACATTTACCAAGTGTGTTTTCATAGTCGCTTATATCTTTTTGCAACATAGCGCATCTTTCGGAGCCAAAACTGCACAAAAGAAAAAAAATCAATATTTGCAGTACTTTTTTTTTTTTTTTTTTTTATGTAATGCACATTTTGTAATCAGTAGGCTCGATAATCAGACCTCGTTTTTTTGCCTTAAAAGATATTTCATATGACGTCTTTTTTGGATTCGTCGTTTTTCCATAGTTGATAGTATGCGTCTACTCGTTTTGTAACTTTCTTCTTTATTAACAGCGACATTAGGATTTCCTATTCAAATAAAAATTCCTCTAAATACAAAGAATTTTGTTAAAATAAATAAATAAATGAAATGCGGACATCTATTGCTCAAAGCACAAAATTTTTCCGATTGAGTTAACAAAAATCCGTAAAAACATAATTTTTATGATAATAAAAAGGTCACTTATGTAATAACAGAGTCATATATTATGTACGTTATGGATTAAGTATGACTATTTCTCCACCATTTATAAATAATACTAATAATAAAATAAAATGCAGACAGACCGAAGTCTATATTTGACTGAAAACAACAAGCATTTTCTAAATGCTTTAAAAAAATGGCCGGTACTTCTAGGTTATCCCGTCGACCAAAAAATTATCGCCAAACTATAAGATTAAATGCCAATAATGGATGATCGTGAATGTCACATTCAATGACATTAAATGCGATTCACGTGTTTAAAATGTCATTAAGTGATTTTTATTTCAACTTTTTATTAATATTTTTATTAATATTTTTCTAATTACTTGTTTTTTCGTTATTTAAAATAAAAATTATGTCAACATGTATAATTTGGCTTTTAGTTTGGCGGTTTGTATAATTTGGCGAAATTGGTCGACGGGATAACCAAATGGCCAATGAAAAGTGATATTTCAAAAGTATTATGAAATATGTTAAAAACCATTTATTTTAAACTAAATGAATAAAAGATTTATATTTTTAATGAAATAAATGGGATATGAAAAATTATTGGAAATTTATCACCATAGATGTATCAATATTACAATCAGTACCTTGTATGCAAAATGGAACAATTAGCAATACTTTTTATACCCGAAAAATGGTCGTTGCTTTTTTTAAGGTTAAAAAGTAGATTACGAAAGATTCCTATACAGAGATGCCAAGCCCCTGCTTTTTGCACAGCAAAATTTTCTTATAGGAAAAGTTATTATTTAAATCCGCAAAATGTTCCAATTTAATAAAACATTTTCTGTATTAAAATACCGGTATCCAAAATGCCGGAGACTTGGCAGCTCTGCCTATAACATTTTAATTAATCAAGGTACTTTTTTAATCGGATTAAAATTTAGTGAAGACAACGTTTTTTTTGGCCAAAAGCAGCTAATAAACTATTCGGACGGATTTCACACCATATAAAATACACTTCATTCTCTTTAAACATAATAGTTCATGTTATTTATAGTTTCTCAAATCGGTGCGAAGCTTCTGTTTATGCTCATGACATCATTTCAAAGAGTTATATTTCCAATATAGGAAAATTTGGTGTTTCATTTTCTGTATTACTTTTAACATTTTGCATATTTCAATTTTATATCCATGCATGGTTTGCTTTTCTTTTATAAAAAAAATGTATGCAGCTTTATATATAAGATTTTGTAATTCTATGATTCAATATGCTTACTTTCATCATATTTTATCACAATGAATGACCAATTAAAGGTAACGTCTCATTTTCTTAACTTATCGCAAGTTATTAAATGTGTATTCTCAGCAATATCGCTCAGACTAATCCCTCTGAGGGAAGTCCTAGTGGTATGACGTGATATACCACATAATGAACTTTATATGTTATGAACATTAAAATAAGATATCTATACACAAATATGTAAAAGGCATATAAAATTAATTACCTATATCTATCTAATAAAACAAACATACACATTGATTATATAAAAATTGTAAGACCATTTGTACCATTTTGTATCAAATAAGTGTCTAAGAAATACTATGATATTTCAAGAAAATTATCTAGATATATTTTTATGAAATAACCTTTAAAATGAAAGTTCTTATAATGTTATAATTACTGATGAAGAATAATCATGCGTATACGCTTAAATATTATATGTTATAAAACCGTCATCTTCTTTATCTACTCAGAATAAAGAAACAAAATTCCTTAATATTTAGTTGCAAGAAATAGCTCTACTTAAATGGATATAATTAATAGAAAATGCTGCTTTAAAGATATTGATTACATGTATTCAATTATGCAATAAAGAAAATGGTAATTACTTTTAAGTACAAATCTAAAAATAATGTATTATCTGTAAATAATGCTCAATAGAAACACAGTAAAACATAACTTACCCTTTGATTATGGAATTTTCAAAGCATAATAAAATATAATTGAAATGATACAATTTTATGTATCTCAAGATGAAGGCAGTGTCAAAAATTTAGAGAGGTGCATACATCTTTATTCATTAAAAGTATTCATATTTATCTTTCATTTTATTTTTTTTAAACTTCCTAACATGCAAAAATAATATTCTGAGACAAAAACATTCTGTCTTATTTACCTGAAAACATGAATATTTTAGATGCACCATTAACTTACCTTTAACTTCTTTTTTTTTTTAATTATATTATAAAATCAGGTAACAAGATATATATAACTGTAAATTTATACATATGAACGTCAGATTGTGTAGTTCAAAAGCACTCGCATTGCACAGTAAATAAAAATGCAATCTTTAAAGAAAATAAGTAAAATAAAAGAAAAATTTTTTTGGCACAATCATCCAAAAAAAAAATACGATTTATGAAGTCAATATTCTGAATTCTTTTTTTTTTTTTAAGATTGTCTTAATACTTTGAATGAAATTTCAGTAAGAGTGCACGGTTGATAGATACTTAGTTATATGAAAAATATCCTTTTATCCTGTTATCATATTTGGCGTCTTATTTCTTAAATAGCATTTGTAAGACTATGAAATATTTCGACGTAATCTAAGAAAACTTCTAACTAATATTATTCACAAAAATAAATATGAGCATGAGAAAACAATGCATAATAAACAATAATTGAAATAAAATCACTCATCATATTATTCTAAAATAATAACAAAAAAGTCATGTAATTAAAATAGAGATTGAGCATTAAAATCATAAAATATAAAATGCATATATTTTCTCGTACTCACATTTTATACCGCAGATGTTTATTTATTTTCTTCACTATCTTTTTTTTAATCACTCCATTGTTTTAATTTGGCAGCATTCTCACGAGTGCGCTAATTTTTTTTACTTCTTTTCATAATAGATTTCGACAATTCCTTTTTTTTTAATTTTTGAAGAAATGCCATATATGCACGTTGGCAATCGAAGACACACAAAATCCAGCGCAAAAACACCTAATCTATGAATGTAGATTAAATTGCAGATCAAACACGAAAATCTGTAGCACTGAGCACACTGCGCACGATCCATCTCTGAAGTAAACAAAAACTACTGAAGTACACAAAGTAGAAATAAAATGCACTATATTGCCGAAAGCAAGGCTGCGAGTTGAACGGAGATGAAGTATGAGTCACCACAATCTACCGCAGATTCTTATGCCTACATCGGGAGGAGCAGGCGTTAACGAGCAGGAGTTCTTTACGCTGAGCCTCATGAAATTTTTTTGATCAGAAAAATCAGCCGCATCCAACATGAAGAATGGTTCGGCGCCGGGACACAATTCCAATGCGATCCATCAGGGAAAAATCCGGCAGCGACAGTCCGCATTCTATAGGCACTCCAAACTATATTCTATGAACTGAGAACACTCGTAGTACCTAATACTCTATATTCCGCAAACGTAATAGATAGCAGCCAATGAATAAGATAATGTCATACTACTCAGGTAGATAAATAGTCCAGATATAGTCCAGATAAGTGCTAATAAATAGTCCAGAAACTAAACTTTCAAGCAAATCGAAGCAGGCAACTAAAAGCAGGCACCATCCCTTGACGTTAAAAAAATTGCGAAATCCTGGTCACGGCACCATAAATTTATATATAGTATAGATCTGTAATTTAAAGTATGTTGACAGGTTCTTTTTAAAAATGCATTCGCTAGTTATAGGCTATGATCGCTTAAGACAATAAATGCTCTTTAAGAAAAATTATTTATTTGCAGTAAACTTCAAAATTTAAGGGTTTCATACAGAAAAGTTAGGGATGGTGCCTGAACGCATTTTTTAAGAAAACAGTCTTCACATGACTGAGTTCATGAAGCGAGAGGGAGGCAATTGATTCCTCACTGAAAAATTCGCACATTGGCATCACACGATTGGCGACATTAAGCATATGAAAAATGACTGATATCATCTCCGCAAAATTGTCTGTTACGCTTAAACAATAAAAGGATTTTGAATTTTATAGCAGGACAACTAGAAAACAGCAGTCCTAAAAAATACGCCAAAAAGGAATCCGACTGCCAATTCGTACGTTAGGAGCATATTTTGGGAAAATGTTCTCAAAAGACATAACAACCATTATGTACATAAAAAGACTCATATGCAACGAATAAGTTATACTTAAAATTACGCAGAGAGGAAAATGAAATTTCACTGACCGCAAACACATTCGAACTTTATTCTTTTTTTATTTGTTTCCAGCAAGGGTGAAATACGCATCTTAATGAATTCTCTTTATCTGACAGCCGTTTTTCAGTAATAAAGCAGATGCTAGGTGTTTTTCTTTCTTTTCTTTTGAACGGAAAGTTATTGTGGAATCGAAAATAAACGTTAAGATAAAATGGACATTTAATTAAAGATTAGTTTTAACGGTAATTTAGAAAAATGTAAAATTTAAGAAAACTATATGTGATTCTACATCACAGGCCTCTTCGCATATTATAGACGGATGAGGCACATTTCCCTATAACTGCCAACGTCAACGCCAAGAATTGTGTGCACTGGGCCGACATGAATCCGCACGCTGTCGCACCAGTACCTTTACACGACGTCAAAAATACTGTGTGGTGCGACATTGCAGGCACAATTATTTTCGAGCCGTACTTCTTTGAAGAAACGACACTAACGGGATTTGTAATGCTCTGTAACAGGCTCCCGCTATACGGCAATGCTGCAAAATTACTTCATACCAGAATTGCTGCAGCGAAATGCACTGAATGACTTCTTTTGGATGCAAGATGGTGCATATACACATATAACGACGTCTATTTGCAGGATCCTGGAGCAGCATTTTGGCAACAGTGTTAACTCACGCCATTTTTTCTTTCAGTGGCCTCCGTGATCCCCTTGACTTCACTCCTATGGGTTTCTGGTTCTAGGGATATCTCAAATCTGGAGTGTACATGTGCAATCTACAAACTTTTACGGATTTGAAAGATTCCATCAAACGTGAGATTGCAAACATCCCTCATGCGATTTACGTTCAGTTGTATTGTCCACAGTCGCCCGCTTGCAATGTTTATTTGCCAATGTGAAAGTTGCCACCTATGTGAAAAATGTGTAATCAAAATAAAAGTTTTCTTTTTTCTGATCTGTGTTGTAATCCGTGATTGGTGTGCTGCTCAGTGTCATACGCAAATTTCCTCTGTGTACCTTGATCGTGTTTTTTTTTTTTTTTTTTTTTTTTTTTTGGGGGGGGGGGCTTTTTTGTGCGTGCATAACGAGTCCGTTTCTTGCGATACACGTACGGTACCAACTCTCTTTGGGGTTTTCGCATGCGCTGAGTGACGAAAAAAATGGGCGTTGTTATTGGAAAATTTCGAGTTTCTGAATCTATAACCGTAACCATGAGCATTACTTTGTTGCCGTTCACAGAATTCCGAGCTCATATCTCTGAATAACTATATCTGAAACTCACCTCGATCGATAGAAAGGACCCGTCGCTAGATTTCCATATATCGGCAAAGTTTTTTTAATGACCACCCTGTACTTTATCACAATAGCTTTAATATTTATTTTTTAAACTAATTGCTTAAATTAGTTAATAATATGTTTTACATTTTAAAAGTCTTCATGAAAAAATATTTATTAAAGTATCAAAATATTTATTGTTTCATAATTTTTTGCATTTCTGGATAAAATATCGATATTTTGCTGTTAAATGAAAATATACAAAGCTATTATTTTATTTTTCTCCTGCATAGCTGTTTTTCAATTGCAGTTACTTACTATATTAACTAAGATTTTCTAAGAGAAATCCCATTTTATTCTTCTTTTGCCTAGAAAAATCATTCTACTCCAGTGACTTATTGAAGTGACGGAGATTTTCTAAAGATTTCTTAGTACACTGTGATGACTGTGTTTTTTCTTTTTAAGGTAAACATATTTAGTCAATAGCGAATTTGAAATGCGTTGTGTAATTAAATGGAGTGTAATAACGACGTGAATAACTGATGGACTGAAATAGTGGAAGTTTTTATTTTTGAATGCTTTTAAATAAGTAATAACAGAAATGTTTGAAAAAAGCTTTTTGTATACCGTGCTTTGCTTTAAACCAATAAAGAAGCTAATAATTCTAAAGGAGGTGGGCTAAAAGGGCCATTTTCGCCCATCAGCACCTAGATGTGACATACATTTTTTTTTCAGTGTACTCCATAACATATAATAAAATAACAATATCTTGAATAAAAGTCTAATAATTGATGGAAAAAATGAAATATGTATTTAAGTAAATACCATGTATATTAATGAACATAAACACTATTGCTATTAGTTTTAATCTAAGAAATCTATAGTAAATACAACACTAAATGCAAAATTACGATGAACGGAGCTTATTAAGGCTTTTATTTCATTATATGAAATATCGGAAATAATCAATAACAGAAAATATAATCATACAGTTTCAGACACTTTTGGCGATATGTTTCAGATTATTTTCCTCCTTGGTTGCTTCACCAGAATCACTACTGGACCATCCAGTGCCTGCGTCTTGTAGTATATAAACATATTCAATACTTGTTTTTTAAATATTGGTGGAGTTATGGCACAAGTAAACCAGAAACCATAGTACGGAAGCAACATGCATCTAGTACTCTCAGACACTTGCGCCCACTTTACATTGACAGTGCCATTGTGTGATGCTGCTTCGCTGTTTTTTTTTACCTAAATATTATAGATATAGTTTTTTACACTTTTGTGTCGAACAATCAAACTTTGGTCACGAGAAGTGTTCCTTAGCATTCTGTGTTGAAAATTGTTGTTGCTATTTAGGAATCTTGGCATGTCATGTTCGATATTCATTTCTTGCAAAAATTTCAAATAATCCCGTAAAAACATATCAGTTCTCTCAACATAGTTTAGCTTCAACAACTCTCTGATATTATGTGAATCTTTCTTTAATGTATGTGTAAGTATGTTAGCGTAATTGTTCTTTGAATCCGCGAAGTAAGGACCGAAAACATCCACAATATAATTTGAAGTAGTGACGAATACCGTACGCTTAACGAAAGGTCTTTGTATAACCAGAATGAATTTCTCTGAAAGGATTAGTTCGCACTTTTCTGGATATAAATGTACATGCTATCAAAAATAATCATTACAGTATTGTCGTAATCCGAAATAAAGGATATTCCTGCTAAAGGCCTCGTATATTTTTCAATAACCTGTGTTCTGGTGATGTGTTCCATTCCAAGGTGTTGTGGGACAAAGTTCTTAATCAATGTCTATTTTGAATATTTAAAGAAGATATTATTATTTTTCTTATATCGAATAATGTGGACAGAACACCATTAGGGAGACCATTTGTAAGTTTTACATGTACTGCAAAAAAAGTACGAAATGACCTCTTTTTTTGAGGAACGTATTTTGAACTTTACTAGTTTAAAGATACAGTTAAAATGGTACACAGATATACCCATGAGAGTATAATAATCGTTTTCAGAAAAGTGTCCAGGTGTATCAAAATCGAGCCCTTCTCCTTTGTACATTTCCGATATTGTTTTAAATACTTTCCATATATATTTCATACATGGAAATACATACATGATGTATACTCACTTACAGAGCGTAAGAAATATGAGTTTTACAGCATCGTTTTCCCGACGAAATATAGATTCTAGTTTCTATAAAGGCTTGAATTTCAACAACTTTTGCTACAATAACGAGGTAGTTTGTACCCTTACATATTATACAACAAGTGATACAGTACTTACAAATGAGATATTGATAAATGTATAATAGGTTTCTTATATGTGGTCTCGTCGTCAGTAATCGTCGACACATAATCTCTTATTTTTACATCACAAGAAGAAATAGTAGTATTTCTAGACAAGATCACGAAATATATACTATATACATTTAGAGCACAACATAGAAGCACTCCGTAGAACGTAGTTTTTCGAACATCTAAGTATCGATATAACTTTTTTGTTAGAACAGATACGAAAATTTTTCCGCCAGGCTTTACAACAATGACACTGACATCCAAGCATTATTTATTTGTAATTTATTTAATAAATATTCGTAAAAACAGTTTCAGAGAACAATATTGACCTCTCAACAACGTAAATATTTTTTGAGTACGGAAAAACAAATCTGAACGCGCTCCGATATCTGTGAATTTGATTCCCCCGGATGATACATTTTTTTAAGGTAGAAGTGCACACTGAACCCAAATAAAATAACGCTCCTATGAAAGCTTATAAAGAGTAGTATCATTGCATGTAAAAACTAATTGGGTTAATCGAGCGCTTCATAAAAAAAAATAACTCATAACGCAAAAACGACAAAAATGTCGAAAAAAGCCTAAACACACTATTTTGGAGCTATAATTTCCATGACTTACCATTTTATTTATCATGTAAAGCTTATACTAAAAAAAATACATATCTTTAATTATGCGAAGCCACTGAACAATTATCGGAATTCGAAACTTTTTTTTTTCGGGTATATGATGGGCGAAAAATAACCCTTATCAGCCCACCTCCTTTAATAATAAAACTGTAAAGAAAATATTTTTGCAGTTACATTACAGTATTTTTATGTTACTAATCTATCTAATGTAAGCAATTTATTTTAAAGTAGAATATATTATATCGTCAGAACTTTAGCACATCTGGAGATGAATGAAAAATAAATTACAAAATATCATCCTCACATACATGAATCAAGTTAAACAAAAGTTTATAAAAATTTCATTATTAATGCTCTAACAGCAGATAAATAAAGACCTTTTAAAGTATAACACTGTCTACAAACGATTACTTCTTACTTTCGTGTTCTTGTGGCAACCATGTATTTTTATCCCTATTAGAGAGGTCAGTTGCCTTGGCATTCATATAAAAAGGATTAATTATCGTGGCATACATATAGACAGGGTTACTTGGCATTATGACCAGGAATGTAGTGGAGAGTATACTGTGGTATACGCCGTATACCTTCTGGATTTTTTTAAGAAACACCGTATATCCTCTGTTTCTCAAGAAAGCTCAGTATATATATAATAGAGTATACTCTCTGCTTAGAGCGTATAATCTCTGCTTAGAACGTATACTCTCTTTGTTTTGATTGCACCACTGTTTATGACATCAATATTAAATGAACTAAGATTTACCAAACGTCTATTTTATTAATGGGTACTTATATATGTATTCACATTTACGAGGAACAATCACGGGCAATTTAAAAAAAAGATCACAATTTCGGATTAGGAGTTTCAAAATACTATGGCCGGTCTTCGGTAAACAAAGTTAGTTTACTAACAGAACTTTAACTAAATCAAGATGAGGTCTTTCTAATGGAGTTATAAATAAAGAGTAGAGACATACAATGTATTGTCCATCATTTGTGAGTGAAACATCGAAGAAAGTTGTCACAAGATGCTATCTATTTCTTTTAATTGTATCAACAGTCTCTGATTAACGATAGTGAAAACTTCCATCAATAATGTTGAATAGAAAATTTTGACTTATTTTAACACCTTATTGATGGGATTTTTTTTCACAAATATGGTAAAGAATTTCTATTTCTCTTTACGGGTGTCATTTTACCCAAACATTATAATACTTTCACTATTACTGAGAGGAGATTGTCTTGGTTGTCACAATGTGGCCAGAACTACAACCACTGAAATAAACTCCAATTTGTAGAAACGAATATCAATTTTTGGCGCTATTTTTGATTGAAATTTTTCATTAATGAGAAGTTTACGCATAGAGAAGTTATCTACTTAAATACTGGAGGGTAGTTTGTCACGGTTACAGAGAACCACTACGAAAGCGGTTACAGTTGAAGCTTCACTTTTTAAAAGATATCTTAGTTCCCCTTCTTAATAGTTTTAGGATCTTTCTTAATGGTTCATTTAGAATCCAACCTTCGGAGTCGGCAAAATCGATGCGACTGCTTCACCTGCGTTTAAACAAGGGCAACGGAATGGAAATCGGCTCTATTATTGAATAAAAGCGTCGAAGTCGCTAAAAATCAAACCGATTCTGACTCTGGTTCTTTTTGTTAGACAGTTTGAAGTAAAATTATACCAGTTATATATAATTTTAAATCTATAAAATGAATTATTATTTTTACTTTTGAATTAAAGCGGACTATCTAAGTTAAAGATTCCCAATATACTGCCCAGCGTAAGTAGTAGATGAAAACCGTTTTTAATTAAAAACTCTAGTAGATTTCAATTTTTTTTTCTTTCTGAATTAGTAATTTTTTTCATCTTTATTTTTTTCCCTTTCCATCGAAATTTTTCTGCTTTGGAACACACGAAATAATAATAAAATTGTAAAAAATTCCCATTTCAAGTCCACGGATGCGAAGTAGTATAATTTCTGTTTTGTATTCTTCTTCAGATTTCGATAGCTGAAAATTTCGGGTTTGAGGAATGCGAAATTAAAAAATTTGTTTAACAGAAAATATTTTTTGTCCTTTTTTCTTTCAAAGCTCTAAGATCTGAATTAATACCAAATTAGCGGAATTTTTGCCTTATTTTTCTTGCGTTTCCTCATAATTTTCAATAACAGCAACACTAGTATATTAGCCAGCCCGGAGTTGGAGACGAAGACGTTAAAATTTCCAGAGTCCGAATGTGCCATTTTTCCTATCAACTCCGCAAGCCTGATTTTAATAGTGGCGTTTCGAGAGATGGTACATCTCGCTAGTTCGAAATCAAGTTATTGAATATTGCCAGTTTAAAGAGATATAAGGAGTCGAATTGATGACCGGGAAGACAACACTATCCACGACTTCTGACAACTTTAAAAATGTGGCCTGAGTCTGTCTTTTATTTTAGGGTTTTTAGGAATTTCATAAGCTTTCCTTGACCTGCTTAGTGAACCTCAATGCTTGTTTTTCTCGTCTTCAATTGATTTTTAGTCTGTGAGTAAAGTGAGAATTTATTGATAACATTAAAATTTAATTAATTTTTTCTACACTTTTTCTTTCCGATTTGAATTAATATTTTTTCCAAGGCAACAAACACCTGTTTCATTGTCTTTCTTATATCGGATCACATTATAGCCGGCAGAAACCAAAGTTTTATTTGAAGTCAACACATAGCGCAGTTACAACCCAAAGCCCAATGCACTTTAACATGAAGGTCGAAATGAAAGAAAATTAATCAATATTGCAATAAAATTATTAAACGTACTTTTTTACTCTATTTCTAACATCAATTTTATTCTTTATATAGAAAAATGCTCACATCTAAATTGATTTATATTGAAATATATGATTTAATGCATTTAAATACTATTGAGAAGGTTTCTTTTGCAGGGATTGTATCACTGACCACCCCCCCCCCCGAAAAAAAAACAACGTTCAAATTAAAATTGCCTGAATCTAATACATTTAAAGTTGATTAGACCCCTCCCGCCCCCCCCCCCAAAAAAAAGCTAACGATGGTCGAATTATATTTGGGTGAAATTCACTTACTACAAGATTTTAATCCCTTTCCTTTTATATCTCACTGTCCAATATTGTTTACTTTTGAAGCATCCCTATAAAAACCTAGACACACAATGGCTTCTATTTTAAAAACACAAAGTTGTACAGTAAATTTTCCGAAAACCAGTTGATTGAAAATAAATTTTGTTTTTATAGATGCTTATTTAACCTTTAGTTGGAGGGGGTTGCGTACAGTACAATTTTGAAGGAGTGGTATATGAAATACGCCAGGTTATTTTTCGATCCCCTTCTTCAAATCTTTTGATACAGTTACTAGTTTATATTATTAAGCTGATCAGGAACCAGAGTAAACAAAAATTGCAGAAAGAAATTATATAAAGATCAGAAAAAAAGAAGAAAAATACTTTAATATTCTCGTCTTTATCAAATTAGAGACCGTTTTATGATCCGAAAGTTCAATGAATTCAGATTCATCTATATCAGATGTATTACCAAAGGACTTTTGATCTGAAAGTTCTTATAAACTACGCAAACAAACTTCAGGAACCATAGAAAATTTTCTTGAAATACTTAAAGGGGAAACATACTGGGTTCACCAACATGAAGTGTTCACAAGAACAGATATAAAGGAGAAATTAGAAGTCAGACTAAACGGATTGGCTAGATGCATTGAACATGAAAGATATTTCTAGGAGGGTACAGGACGGGTAAAGGCTTATGATTGGCTAGTGTGTTGTCTACATGCAGAAAGAACTGATTGGTCTTCTCAGTACGCCAGCCGCGTCAATCGAGGGGTAAAAATAAAAAAATCTGTTTTTGAGGTATCTAAAAAAAGAACGTTGTTTACGCGGATAACTAAAAAGAGGTTATTTACTACACTGCTCAAAACAATTAAAGGATATTGCAGTTTTAGGTGGATTTTGTGTCTGGGAAACTTTTTAGCTGATTGATACATGGTCGACAGACATAGTAGGTTATATGAGAATGATTTACACATGTCTGGCAGAAAAAAATGCATTTTATTGCGCATTTGTGTACAAAAGGAAAAAAACACAATTTGTGCATATGAGAAAAAAAAAATAAGAAAAGGTGTTTTCTTCAAAGAAAATCATTTTGAGTAGGGGGTATGGTTTCCACGGGCGGCCAGCAACGTTGAACACCTTTGAGGCATGGACTCAATGAGGCTATTAATGACGAGTTGAGGTATTCTGCCCCACTCTACCAGAAGAGCTCTTTCCAGTTCTTGGAGAGTTTGTGGGGGCTATTGACGGCCAGGAGCTCGTCTTCCTAGAGCGTCCCAAACGCGCTCGATTGGATTCATGTCTGGAGAACACGCTGGCCATTCCATTCGAACGATTGCTTCCTCGAAAAGGAAATCCTCCACCAGGTTTGCACGATGTGGCCTGCAGTTATCGTCCATTAAAATAAAGTTATCTCCGATTGCTGCAGCGTAAGGGACTACAATAGGTCTGAGGATCTCATCCCTATATCGGCGACCAGTCAGAGCTCCATCTCGAATGATGTAGAGGTCAGTGCGCCCGTCAATGGAGATGCCACCATACACCAACACTCCTCCACCGCCAAATCTGACACTTTCGTGCATGAACGCAGGATTATTCCTACTGCCACGGTTCCTCCAGGTGAAAATACGCCTATTATCCGGATGCACAGAAAAACGGGACTCGTCAGAAAACAGAATATTGCTCCATTCATTTCTCCTCCAGTTGACATGCTCGGTTGCCCACTCCCTGCGGTCGCGACGATGCCTTGATGTTAATCTAACACATACCATTTGTCGGCGAGCATACAGACCTACAGCATGGAGTCGGTTTCGGACAGTCTGAGTTGAAATCGTGGTGCCTGTAGCCGAGCGAAGGTGTTGTTGGAGAAGAGTAGCGTTCATGTTTCGGTGTCTCCGAGCTGTTAACGCTAAATACCGATCTTCATTGGGCGTTGTTGCCCGTCTACGACCTTGCCCTGGTCTTCGGCCTGCACATCCACTCTCCAAAAAACGGTTCCAGATCCTGGAAATGACACTTTGTGACACTCCAATGGCTTGCACTACTTCGGCTTGAGTTTGGCCCCCTTCTAACCTACCAACAATTCTCCAAGCTTCTGAATCTGTCAAATGACTTTGCTGAGACATCGTACTCATAGAAACAAAGCAATCACTGAATGCCGATCATCCTTGTCTTCATTCTCTTTTATCCAGTTGAAATCAAATTTCATTCGCTGCCGCTGAAACGACGTTTTTGACGTCGAACTCAAAATTTGCATACTCCACAGTTTGAAAACCAGAAAAATTTGCATTTGTGATTCTCTTCTTCTTTTATCGGCAAAAAAAATTTCGTTTATATCTTTATTTTATATAAAACTTCAAATATCCTTTAATTGTTTTGAGCAGTGTATAAAATGGGGTGAGCAGGAACGGTGGGGTGTTCGGGAACGAATTACTTCGATCATACAAAGGAATTCAACATAGATATAAGCTATAATGTTTTTAGTTTCAGTTTTATTTAACTAAGATAATATCATGAAAAGTTGAGAAATTACGTTTCGTCAAGTTAGCACCACTACTCGGTTATAAAAATTGCAAATGGGTCCTCAAAAACCTTCTATTCTCAACATCTGCAAAACATTGTATGTAAGTACAGATATTTTCGTATTCTAAACCTAAAAGTGGTGTGTTTTTAAAATTGCTATTCGAGGTAGACCTATAACTGATATGCTGTATTAAATTTATTTATAACACTACATAGTGAAAAATGATTAGTAACCATTATACACGAGTACTATGACGATAGAAAATTTTAAAATAGGCAAGTAGAAATATAAATTTGTTATTTTTAAATATTTGACTGTTAAAATAACAGAAGGATAGTAAAAAAGAGGTTTTCAGCTGCAAAATATTTTTTTTTTTTTTGTGGGGGGGGGGGGGGGGGGGCTATTTGCTAGATTGCCAACAAACTTATGTAAAATGAACAGCTATTGTTTATTAATCGTGTAATTACAGCATTTCACAAATATACTTTTAAAATCAAGTACTTGAAGTAGTTTATATCTATTTAATAGTTAAAATTAACTAAAAATCATTATTTTTTATTATAATTCTAAAGTAAATGCCGTTAATCTGATAAATTACTTTCAAGTCTCTCTTTTCAACTAATTAGTATCTTAAACTAACCTCAAAATAAAATTAACTGCATCTTAAACCAAAATTTTATATAATTATGGTACTTCACTTAATTAAGGGAGATGTTTTTTAGTAGATAGGATAACAAATATATAATAGTCGCAAATTATTTAAAAAGAAAATCTAAAAAAAAATCACAGTTAATTCAATAAATCGTTAAGATCAAATAACTTTTATAAATAAAACAACAGCAGAACTAATCAAAACTAATTTAACAAACGACTTCTGAAAAATTCACTTAACAATTTTCTTATGTATTAATTATTAGAATTTAGGATTTATGTTGCCGTTGTTTAATAAATAATTACCAAGTCTTTAGTTTTAGGAATATATATATATATAACAAAAATATTTCAAAGGTTATCACAAGAAAATTTATTTATGTTCAAATTGTAATAGTTTAAAAACTTACGAAATTAAAATTTTTATACGGCCTCTTGCTTCTATCTGTACCTATATTATAAAGGTACTTATAAAGGTACCTATATATGGTAAAGTTTGTTTCTTTGTTGGGAGAATTACCGAGCTGATTTCAAAAGTAATGGCACTAAAATGATTGTGTTCGCTCCTGTTCAAACATAGGCTATATCTTATGTTGATGCCACTAACTCAAAGGATGTCAGAAGCAAAAAAGTTATAAAAATGCGATTTTGGTGTTACTGAAAGGCTTAAAAATATTAAATTTGGAATAGTAGTTACTTACTACATATAATTTTTGATATGATGAATATTGATACAGTTGGCGAAAAAGTATTTGTACACTTCATTTTTTTAAATTATAATGAAATTAAACAAAAGATTTAAGCAAAAAATACTGTAATACATTAATTTAATGCATTATAATATTATAGAAGCAAAAACAAAATTAAACGGATCGATTTTTTACATTATAATAAACAAATATACAAAAATATAATGCAAAAAAAGTATTTGTACACTGTATTAATGTAATATAATTAATTACATTTTAGTAAAATGATACAAATTAATATTTTGTGTAAATTCATTTAGCTATTATGACTACTTCTAGATGGTGTGACATAGATTCCACCAACTCTTTTGTAGCGGTCTGGTTAATGTTATTCCATGACACAATAAGAGCTTCTTTAAAACTGTTTTTTACTGATACATATTTTTTTTCGGATTTTTGCATCCAATAGCATCCACAAATTTTCTATTGGATTCAAGTCTTGAGATTTTAGAGGAGTTGCCAGTCGTCTTCGAGTATTGTAGTAACCATGTGCCGGTAATCACAACAGTATGCTTTGGTCGTTATCCTGCAGAAAGTGGAAAACTTCCTCTACGCCTAATTTCTTAGCACGGTTTAATAAATTATGCCGCGACACATAAATGTATGTTAAACCTGTCCTTCCATTGTCAATAAATTTTAAATGTCCTGCTCCATTAGAAACTATACACCCCAAAACCATAATATTCCCCCCACCATGCTTGATAGTTTGAAGTATACGTTTTGGATCTAGAACAGTTTTATTTTTATGCCAATTTTTTCGAATGCTTGGTGGTAAGGAAATTCCGAATTTTCCCTCATCAGAAAAAATTATTGTTTTCCAAAAATCCAATGATTTACTTCTGTATACGAAAGCGAATACTATGCGTTTTCACCTATTTGTTTTGCTGATGAATGGATTTTTGCTTGAGGTTCTTCCTTTTAAGTCAGCATTGAGAAGAATATTTCTTATTGTTTCAGGTATTACTCTGATGCGAGAAGATGTTGCAAGGTCTCCAACAAATTTTTGAACCAAACGCATAGGTTTTTTTAAAGCTTTTTCAACAACACTCCCTTTTCCCCTCATTGTTAGTTTGCTGAGAAGTCCTGGCTTTCATTGAATTTCGATGCATCTAATTTATTCATAGTTTCTCACTATGCATCCAATAGTTGTAAATGGTAATTTAATAGCTTTTACAAATTCTTGTTGCGAGTTTCAATTTTTATTATGCTCAATTATAGGATTTCATATATCTAAAGGTACCTCTCTAGTTTTAGGTTCTACTCTCAATTACTTTAAGTGCAAATTAAATTAAATGTCAGACAAATGTTGTATGAAGTTAAAAATTATTAACAGCTTCTGTATAAGTAGTCCTTTGAACCATAAACACTATAAAACACAGTACATATCAAGATGGAGAAATGTACAAATACTTTTTTCGCAAGAAATTTTTAAACTTTTCTTATTAGAAAATTATTTTACATCTTTATCGAAATTTTCTGTTGTGTAATTTAAAACGCGCGGTAAACAGACTGTATTAAAACTATTTTTGCCAAAATATTTGTTTTTATTTAGTTAAAAATTAAACATTTTAAAGTGTACAAATACTTTTTTTTGCCAACTGTATATAAAAGTTTTTTTTGGAGAATTCGAAATTTAAAAGGGGGAGAAAACGCGCGAAAAGCGTTCTAAATGATCTAAACGGCACCTTCAAGCTTATCTCCGGCAATACTGAGCCATAATATTTCATGCCGGTGTCACAACCCCAAAGAAGGTGCAAATGCGAAAAACGTTCTAAAAATGAGATTTTTGTATTACTGAAGGGCCTAGAAACGTGAAATTTAGAATGGTTGTTACTTATTAAATATTAATGGTCTCTCAGAATATTAGAAAAATAGAAATTTAAGAGGGGTGATAAGGCACAAAAAGCGTCCTAAAAAACGTTCTAAATGACGATTTCTAGGAAAAATCAGGAAGTATCAAACCAAAGTAAATAATGGTAAAAATTAAAAGTAATGCTTAAAAATTGATGATGACAGCTCTTGCTCTAACAGAGGCTCTGTTTTATGTCGATGTCACTGTCACTGACTGTTGAGAAAGCAAAAAAGCGTTCTAAATAACGGGTTTTTGTTGCAGAAGGGCCTAGAAACAAGCAATTTGGCACGGTAGTTACTTAGAAGATATACAGATAGTCTCTAAGAAGATTTAAAAAACATCGATATTAAAATTCGATCAAAACAAAAATGATTTCCTGATTGAATCAGAAAAATGCTCAATTTAAAAAAGGCAAAATTTAAAATAAAAATTACAAATGAAAATAATAAATCATGATAGTAACATGGAGGACCGTACGTGGTATGGGCAAAAATACTTTGCTTGTTTGATGTACCGGCAAATCAGGAATGCGGTTATGGAAAATGCATCTGAAGTTTTGATAAAAGGATATCAAAGAAATTCTCCATGATCGCGTTCTTGGAAATATTTGAAACAATTACAGAATATTCTTCTCATGAGAATGTGTATGTTTATAAAAAAAAATCGGCAAAACTTCTATTTAACGTACGTAAAAAGTAATGAAAATTTCGTCTTTTTGCGATTTAACGCTGTTTGGTGACACAATAAACATTTGAATAATGTATGTTAAATACTTCAAGAAAAATATTTTTCTACTCTCCATGTGAAGTTAGTTTAAGTAAGTTTAACTTAAATAAGTACATTTTTTATATATCTACAATTTTGTCATGTATGTGTATAATGAATTTAACCATCTTAAATATGAGATTTTGAACAACATTCGAATTAATTACAATTATCTTAAACTCCAAATTAAGGTCTGATTCTGAACACTATCAATTTGACTTCGACATTGTTAGTGTCAGATATAACAAGAGACAAGTATTGTTGCTATGGAAACATCGACTTAATATCAAAAATTTTAAAGATAGCACTAGCGGCCCGCCCTCGCTTTGCTTCGAGAGCAAGTCGCTCAGGCCCGTGTCATTACTGACACCGCAAACTTTTACTACCACTTCATCCCATTAAATTCAACTACTAAAAGCATTGCCCTCCTTTTAGGTAGTCGGGTAAAAAGTAGCCTATATGTTAATCTAAGGTGTCAGATACCCCCATACAAAATTTCATAAAAATCGATCCATCCGTTCTTGAGTTATATATGGTGTAACTAACACGACTTTGTTTTATGGATATAGATTATAGCAGCCCGACCCGGTTTCGCACGGATATTTAAAAAAAAAAAAAAAAAAAAAAAAAAAAAAAAAAAAAAATCCAAGTTACAAATTTTTACACACATACTCATACTCTCTTCTTTGTGCGTGGAGTTACTAAAAAAGTGTAAAATTATAAAAGAAAATTCGGATATTAGTATTATTTTTCATTTATTTGTAATAATGTTTTTAAAAAGTTTTACACCTACAAAACAAAAGCCATTAAATTTATTGGGTCAGAGTTTCCCTGTAAACGATACTGGATGTTGTTTTATTTTGTGGCAGCAAAATAAATTGATTTACAGGAGCTCCGACCCGCGATAGGTCAACATACAGTTAGCCATGAGTAAAACACTCTTTTCGTAGGTCGATCCCTACTAAATCGAAGGTTTGACTTTGGGACTTATTAATAGTTAACGCGAAAGATGTTTTTACAGGACATTATCTCAATTACCTTTTGTTACATACTTTTATTTACTGCATAATTGTTCTGTGTTTATTTATTTATTTATTTATTTAAATAAACATTGCTGGGTGAGGTTTGTTGAGCTCAAACCAATTATTAAGCCTCCCCTATCTGCCTGAATCTGAATCTGTTTTTAGAGGAAATTAAAACCGTTTAAATGGGATTGGTAGATCAGTTGGGATCATCGGTATCCTCGGTATATGAGCTAGTTGGCCAGCTGCTGGGCCGGTGATTATGGTTGCTACAGTTAAATTGTCCTTCAATTCCTTTATAAGTAGCCTCGTTCCATTGCACATGTTCGGAGGGCTTAAATTTCTCAAAAGCATGATTGGAATTCCAATTTTTAACGTTAATTCATGTGGTGGCAGTCCAGAAAGGTTTAAGGAATTTAAAAATTCATGTGGATAATGGACTGCGTCTTCGGTATTAGTCCCGGTGTCGATTGATTTGAAATTTTTTCTACTTGGCCAGGAACTTTTTGAATAATCAGATTTCTTATTTCGTTGACACTATCATTCCTAGGTGACACTATTGCCCTAGAACACAACCAATGAAAGTCTTTTTCGAGTAAATTCTCGATGTCAGGGTATACTGCATCTATTAAAAATTCTAAACTATGGACTATTTGGCTTAGAGACTCATCCAGAAGTATGTTACAATTTCTGCTTTTTTTTTGAGTGGGGAAAATTTCTTAACATTTATTTTGACAGTATCTTTATTTATATCAGTCTTTTATTATAAATAAAAATTCCGAAGGAATTCTTAGTTATTTGGCCGAATTTATGCTTCTAAAATTGAAATGCGTCAAAACAAAAAATAAAATTTTTGCTTAATAAACATGCAAAAATAATATAAAAATATATTGTTACTTTCAAATATTTATCTTTTGAAATAATGCTTCGCGCATCCAAACAAAGCATGGCTTTTGTTTGTTTATAATGACGTAACAATTAACGATTGTTCATTTCAAGAATGGGTTTTAACAATGTAGAACAAATTTCGTCCAACAATCGACTGAGCTGTTTAGAAGCATAATTTTTGCTGGATTTCATTTCGTCTTTTGACTTTTCGGTTCTTTGTAGGTTGGAGTTTTAACGATGTTTAAATATTTTGTTAAAAAATTTGTCCAATTCCGTAAGTGGATTGTGACAAAGTTCCGCCTTAAAAATTGCGATTGCATGCCTGACGCTTCCATGTTGCATTATCCCGAGTGGGGTTTTTCCATCAAAAAGGATCACATGCAGAATGATTCTACTCGGATTTCTAAGTTAGAGGATTTCAGGTATGTTGAGCCTTGGTGGGAGAGTCCCGCGAGTGCTGATGTGGCATGGATGAATAAATCTGTGTTGAGTTTTTCTGTGTGGGAGGAAGCCATGAAGGGTCAAATGCCGAAGTATCCGACTTGGAAAGATTTCAAGTTGGATGATTTCACGCATCTTGAGCCAGATTGGTAGAATTCCATGCAGGAGGATTTTTCGCAGATGGCGTCACATGCACCCATTTATAAGATCAGTAAAGGGAGGGCACACATACACACACAAGGAAGGGCATGCATACACACACAAGGATGGGGACTCATACACACACAAGGGAGGGAACGCATACACACACAAGGGAGGGCATACATACACACACAAGGGAGGGCATGCATACACACACAAGGGATGGGACTCATACACACACAATGGAAGGCACGCATACACACATAAGAAAGGGCTTACATGCACGCACAGGGAGGGCATGCAATGGGAAGGCATAACAATATACACATGGGAGGGCATACATGCACACACAAGGGAGGGCATGCATACACACACAAGGGAGGACATACATACACACACAAGGGAAGGCATGCATACACACAAAAGGGTGGGGACTCATACACACACAAGGGAGGGCATGCATACACACACAAGGGTGGGCTGATTTTAAACTGGAAATTTAAGCAATTTTAAATTGAACCGTCGTCAAAAGACTTATAAACATGAGATCTAAAAAACTAATAAACTATTAAATTAACTATTAAAAAAAGGAAAAGTTCAAAAAACTGATGCGGAAAAGAAGACTAAAAAAAAAACCCTTTACATCAAACGAGGAGGAAGATGAAAGTGAATCATGTATCTTTTGGGGCGACTTATATGAACAATCTAAACCTAAGGAAAGTTGGATACAGTGACTTCACTGCATAGAGTGAGCACATGAAGCAAGCAGCAATGCAAATGAACAAGATCGAACTTTCATTTATTATTTTTGTGTCTAACACTTTCAACTGTTAAAGCATAACTTAACTTATTGTTATTTTTTGTAGATTTCATATAGATTCACATTCTATAAGTATAATATGTCAATTTTCTTTTAATAAACAGTATTATTGCTAAATTACAATGTGCTTTTAATTATTTTTCCAGTTCCCGGTTTTATCTGACCAGGTCGGACAAAATCGGGAGATTGCACACTTCTAAAAAAAGTGTTGTTATATTGTTATATTGCTATTGTTCGCGATTGAATGAATACTTTTTTCTTCGCAAGGAATCGATTTATCGTTTTAATTCAACTTTTGACTGTTTTGTTCACATAGTGTACAATAATAAAAAGAAAAGCATTAGGGTCCCGGTTTTATCCGACTTTCCACTACTTCAGGACGGAAGAGGTTATTAACCCTTTCCTTTGTATCGCAGTGTTGCATTACATGAAACACCGAACATTATTCCCAAACGCAACAATGAAACCAGAATTCTGGAATAAATATATCTTGTATGTGAAAAATAGCTTTTTATTATTTTCTAATAAATTTGTACGTAAATAACAGAGTCTTTCACTCAGTTACACATTTTCCCAATACAAAGGCTCTTCACCGCAAAAGGTTAAATAGTACCTGACGATTTCTTTTCCAATATTCAGTGGCATATTCTGATTATTTTTATCTACAGTTGTAAGACCAAAAAAAATTATAGCACAGTCAATCAGGATAACTCTGCTCCACCTTTACGAAACTTTGATCCATTCTGCCATGAACTATAACAATTGCTATATTTTAACATCGCTATAGACATAGGCGTAGCGTCGGGGGGGGGGGGGGGCACGTGCCCCCACCAACCTACTGTGCCCTGGGCGCCAGAAGAGAAAGTGTAGGGGGCGCCAAATGAAGATTTTTTTGTCTTTACATACAGAAATGTATATGTATACAGTTTGAATTTGAGTAAAAATGTCTCATGCTTTAAAATTTACTCATATATAAAAAGATTCATCTATAATAAAAGACTGTAAATGAATAAAAAATATAAAAAAGTTGTTCTCTTAGGTATTTTTTTCTCTAATTCTGAGCGTGCCATGTCTATACTTTCTGTCAGTTCTTGAAAAGTAGAATCATTCAATAGCATTTACATTTTCAAAGGTCATTCTCTACTCATCTTATCTGTGGGAAACTGTTTTGCGCAGATAGTTGATAAAAGCCAAAAGATTTCCCTAAAGGATTGCAGAAGAGGGGAAGATGCATCGGACCTACTTATGCAGCGAAAAGCAAGGGGGGGGGGCGCCAAATGAAGGTTTTTTTTACTCCGGTTTTTATCATGAAAACGTTCCAAGAAGGATGTTCTATTTTTATCTCACTCCCTGACCCCTGAGTATCGTTGAGTTTTATTTTTTTTTCTTATTTCTTCATGATGTGGATGTGTAAATTTCTGCCCGGGACAATAAAAACCAACGGGAGAAGGAGTCCCGCCCAAATATCTGAGGGGATAGGGCGCTTGGGCTCTGTGTGGCACGCGAAGGGGGCGTCAAATGAAAATTTCGTTTGCCGTTTTAAACAGCATATGTATGTAAAAACAAACGGGAGAGGGAGTCAGGGCCAAATATAAGAGGGGGGGGGCGCATGTGCCTCATGAGGCACGCGAAGGGCATGTGTCTCGAACGCCAAAACGAAAGGCGAAGGGGGCGCCAAATGAAGATTTTGTTTGTTTTTACATGCAAAAATGTATATGGGTTGCAGAGGGGGCACATGTCTCGGACACCAAAACGAAAGGCGAAGGGGGCGCCAAATGAAGATTTTGTTTGTTTTTACATACAAAAATACATATGTATTGAATTTGCATAAAAATGTCTCACAGGCTGAAACCAAGCGTTTTCCCTAGGGGTTGCAGAGGGGGCACATGTCTCGGACGCCAAAACGAAAGGCGAAGGGGGCGCCAAATGAAGATTTCGTTTGCCGTTTTAAACAGCATATGTATGTAAAAACAAACGGGAGAGGGAGTCAGGGCCAAATATAAGAGGGGGGGCGGGCGCATGTTCCTCATGAGGCACATTTTTTACATACAAAAATGTATATGTATGGATTTTGCATAAAAGTGTCTCACAGCCTGAAACCAAGCGATTTTTGTAGGCGTTGCAGATGGGGCATGTCTCCCGATGCCAAAACGAAAGGCGAAGGGGGCGCCAAATGAAGATTTTGTTTGTCTTTACACACAAAAATGTATATGTATGGAATTTGCATAAAGATGTCTCACAGCCTGAAACCAAGCGATTTCCCTAGTGGTTGCAGAAGGGGCATGTCTCACGAATGCTAAAACGAAAGGCGATGGGGGCGCCAAATGAAGATTTTGTTTGTCTTTACACACAAAAATGTATATGTATGGAATTTGCATAAAAATGTCTCACAGCCTGAAACCTAGCGATTTCCCTAGGGGTTGCAGAGGGGCATATGTCTCAGACGCCAAAACGAAAGGCGAAGGGGGCGTCAAATGAAGATTTTGTTTGTTTTTACATACAAAAATGTATATGTATGGATTTTGCATAAAAATGTCTCACAGCCTGAAACCAAGCGATTTTTGTAGGTGTTGCAGAGGGGGCATGTCTCTCGATGCCAAAACGAAAGGCGAAGGGGGCGCCAAATGAAGATTTTGTTTGTTTTTACATACAAAAATGTATATGTATTGAATTTGCATAAAAATGTCTCACAGGCTGAAACCAAGCGTTTTCCCTAGGGGTTGCAGAGGGGGCACATGTCTCGGACGCCAAAACGAAAGGCGAAGGGGGCGTCAAATGAAGATTTTGTTTGTTTTTACATACAAAAATGTATATGTATGGATTTTGCATAAAAATGTCTCACAGCCTGAAACCAAGCGATTTTTGTAGGGGTTGCAGAGGGGGCATGTCTCTCGATGCCAAAAAGAAAGGCGATGGGGGCGCCAAATGAAGATTTTGTTTGTCTTTACACACAAAAATGTATATGTATGGAACTTGCATAAAAATGTCTCACAGCCTGAAACCAAGCGATTTCCCTAGTGGTTGCAGAAGGGGCATGTCTCACGGATGCTAAAACGAAAGGCGATGGGGGCGCCAAATGAAGATTTTGTTTGTCTTTACACACAAAAATGTATATGTATGGAATTTGCATAAAAATGTCTCACAGCCTGAAACCTAGCGATTTCCCTAGGAGTTGCAGAGGGGGCATATATCTCAGACGCCAAAACGAAAGGCGAAGGGGGCGCGAAATGAAGATTTGTTTCTCTTTACATACAAAAATGTATATGCGTACATACGAATTTGCATAAAAATGGGTTCACAGCCCGAAAATTCAAAAGGATAACTTACCAAATGCATCTGTATGCCCTATTATATTTAAATGGGTTATACGCAACTTAAAAACCCTCTTCTGTGTGAAACTGTACCTCACCGATAATTACCAAAATGCAAGTGATTTCCATATGGGCTGAAGAGGGGGCATGTATCTCGGACGCCAAAACGAAATGCGAAGGGGGTACCAAATGAAGATTTTGTTTGGTTTGACATACAAAAATGTATTTGTATGGAATTTGCACAAGAATGTCTCACAGCCAGAAAATTCGAAAGGGAAACTGTACTAAAGCATCTCTATGCCTTCTGTCATTTAAATGGGTTAGTCTCTGTTCTAAAACCCCTCTTTTATATTAAGCTGTACTTCATCGATGATTGCCAAAAGCCAAGCAACTCCCTGGGGGTTGCAGAGGGGGCATGCGTCTCGGACGCCAAAACGAAAGGCGAAGGGGGCGCCAAATAAAGATTTGGTTTGTCTTAACATACAAAAATATATAAGTATGGAAATGTTAAAAATGTCTCAGCCAGAAAATTGAAAGGGAAAACTAAATCAAATGCTTCTGCCATTTAAACAAATCAGTCTGTACTCAAAACTCTCTTCTATGTGAAACTGTACCTCACCGATAATTTCCAAGTGCCAAACGATTTCCATAGGGGTGCAGAAGGAGCATGTGCCTCGAACGCCAGAACGAAAGGCAAAAGGGGGCGCCAAATGAAAATTTTGTTTGTCTTTACATACAAAAATGCATATATATGTATATTGAGTTTACATAAAAATGGCTCACAACAGGAAAATTCCAAAGGAAAATTGTACCAAATGCACCTCTATGCCTTGTGTCATTTAAATAGGTTAGTTTTTGATTAAAAATCTCTTCAGTGTGAAACTGTACCCTCACCGATAATTGCAAACGGCAACCAATTTCCCTAGGAATTGTTAAGGAGACATGTGCCTCGGACGCCAGAACGAAAGGCAAAGACGGCGTCAATTAAAATTTTGTTTGTTTTATATATACTATAAAAAAGGAATTTGAAACTAAGTGTACGATGTCGACCCGGATCCATATAAATTTAGCTTTTGTAACTATTTACAATTACTAAAGATATAACTTAAACTATAATATTTACAGGATTTCATGCTATCAGTGTAATGAATGAGCGAATAAATTAAGTAAATTGATTTTGTATAGCAATTTGATAAAATCTAAAATAATGATTAAAATCAGTGTATGTTATATTAAGATGTTGAAGCAAAAGTTAGAAAGAAACTATTAAAATGTCAATGTAATCGTTCATGTTGGGGAAGAATAAAATTGCAGCTTATTAAAAAAAAAAAAAAAAAAAAAAAAAAAAAAAAAAAAAAAAAAAAAAAACTTTTGTGTTATTATATGTTACAGTGGCAGTATTAACCATTCAAAATGCATTAGGTCAATGTTTTGAGGATCTAAAAATATGGTTGTTCTATGATTTTCTTGGGGGGAAGGGGGCGCGTAAAATCCGAGAACCCTGTTTCCCACTGGCACAAAATATCATTTTATAATTAGCGCATGGAGCAAAAATATGAAATGATATAAAATACAACTCAAGATTACCTTATTATTTTATAAGAAGCCCAAAAATAACTTTTGTTAAGTTGATAATACTTTATTATTGATCTTATTTTTAAAAAACTTACAAACAAAATTTTTTATCATTGCTAAATATTATAAGAAATTGTTTTTTCAAGGTAACTCTTAGATCCAAATTGCATTTTTTCACACATTTTTTTGATTCGAACAGGTACTTTTATTTTCAATTTTATAATTGAATAGTATTTTTCACTTTTCGATAAACTCAGAAATACTTTTAGAAGATGTTGTCAATTTGGCATTTCGAATTGAATTTCTGGGCTGTGATAGTGCAAGTGAGGCAAAAAAATTACCGCCTTGAGACAGTATCCTGCCTTAAGATTTAATTCGTTTATCAGAAAATAGAAATAAAAAACATTTGATCATAAATCTCTTCAATAATCACGACTGCAATTGTCATGTTTTTACGTTTAAAACTTAGAAAATATGTCAGAAAGTTTTTTGTTGCTATGCAACGAAAAAAATATATATCTTTTCGAGATTCAGTTTAAATGTCTATTTAAATTCTTTTTTTCTGCGTTTGGCAACATATATTTTCTTTATATATTTACAAATTCATTTTCATTAGTATATATAATACAATGAAGATTTGAAGCTAGAAAAGTCCTGAAAATTTTCACCATGATTTTCAATAATATATTCAACTGTCTTTGTGATTTATTATTGTTACTAGCGAGCTTCGCCCGCTAGCGGCCCCTTTCTGAAAAAAATAATCTCTCTAAATTCGCCTATTATATTATTTAAAATACAGGCCTCCCGATTTTTTCAAAAATTCTATGCAAGGTGTAAAACCAGTACCCCAAACACACATATAAAGATCATTGAAGAATACAGGATTTAAGGGCTACTTTTACCTAAAAATATGGCAGAAAAAAAAATCGCCCGTTTTACGCCGTAATTTCGCGGTTTTTACAGATTTAAAAATACTTCTAACCGTTGTATCTTTTTGAAATTTTGACACAACTCAAAACGATGTATTCACTAAGAGGTGTATAAAGATGGAAAAGAAATATTGGAAATTAGGAAATTCATATAAATATGAGCGGAAAAAGTGTCGAAAAAGCAAACAAAATTGTACGATCGGAGACTCTTTTTCTAGATTTTTTTTCAAAGGGTTAATATTAGAATATTTCAAAAATAAACACACCGTTGGAAATTAGACAGAAGCGTCTTTGAGGGGGTATTTTTTTTCTTTGTCGTGCCTTCAAAATTAAAAAGGATGGAATCGTTTTAAAATTCGATAGTTTTCGGTCGAAAATTCTGCGGAAAAAAAATGGAAAATGAAAACTTTCGGGAAAACGTTTTTTTCAAAAGGTTAATGTTCGTATTTCTTGAAACCGAATAGACCGTCAGAAAGGTCATTAAATTTCCTTCAAGAATATGTAATTTGTTTTAAAATCCGTGAATCTGCAGTGCGGATGCGACGTTATATAAAACTCCTTAATTTTCGTATTTTCGACACCTTCGTGGTTCTTCATCTGCGGAAAGCTAGTTTCGACCGGAGAGCTCCGTCAGAGAACCGTCTCGGAACTTGGATTTTTTGTCACGTTTCCCGGGTAGATTTTAATTAATATCTCGGGTAATTACCGGGCGATTTTCTCGAAATTCATTATCACAAAAGGCCGAATCGTCCCGAGTCGATAGACACCCAGAGCGTTACTCCACTCGGCCGTTGAGAAAAGTTTTTAGCGGTACAGACAGACAGACAGACGTTTACTGCGGTTAATAGTATAGATTCTTAATCAAGCAGTAACTTTTAAATTATGCGTAAAATTTATCCAGCCGGTGATAACTTGAGATTGTATTTAACAATCTCAAGTTTCCTTGATGGATGTGAGTTTTTTCCTCTTTAAGAAATTTTTAATGTTTTGTCACCGGTTTTTAAAATCAGAAATTTATACCTTGTTAGACCAAGAAAATACTCCGATTAAATAAGGTAAATTTTACAATAGAATTTTACTGGTGGGTATAAACAACGATTATAGTTGGCTCTTTCTAAGTAGTGGTGACTAGGGGATATTTTAATTTCTGGTAATCATACTGACCATATTTCCCTTTCAAATTTTACTTTAAAGGTCTACTCAAAATGAGTTGCTTCTGAATAGCCCTGATTTTATCTAACGCAGAAGATAAAATAATAGCTAAATGGCGTTATTATCACATTTAGAAAATGCGGTAAGACTTTCCAGATGACGGTTTATATTAATTTATAATTACAAGATTAAATTCATCGTTTTGTTTAATTCAAGATTCATTTGAAAAATGAACCAGCGAAGCGGGCGTAGATTGCTAGTTTATAATACAACTTGGATATTGTACAGCCTATCTACTTTAACTCAATCTAGTTTTAAATGAAAACATTAACCTATACGATTTCGTTTTAAACTGGATTTAGGAAAACAAGGGCTCTAATAAAACAAACTCCTATAATAAAAAAATTAATTTCCATTTGGGAATTTTCATCCTGCGGAAATTAGATATTTCCAAAGCGGGATTGTATCTTTAAATTAAAAAAGGACTTTAAGTAGAAAAAAAAGGAAATAAAAATAACAATAAAAGGATTCTTTGTTATTGAACTTTTAAAAGAGATGTTTTCTTGCTATTCAAGAAGATTTTAAAAAATCGATTCAGATGTTTATTTTTAGTCCTAAAGATGCAAGTTCAAAAATTCTATTTAATCGATGGGAAATAAGATATTTAACTTTTAATATGCGATAAAATTTAGCTACTATAGCTACTATACAATAGCTACTATAATGAGACTGATATTATAATTTAAATAACTGCTCAATAACCCTTAAGGGGATAAACGACCATTAAGCTTCAAATAATCGATTTTTCCCAAAAAACATATGTGAAAGTCTGAACATTTCTGCGTATTTAAAAAAAATCATGAAAATATTCCAATTATTTCTAGAGATATGATACAAAACATACAAGTCACTCCTGTAGTGAATTACTTAATAATTTAACTTTAAAGCCATTTATCTCAAAATGTGCTTTTTTCACCTAGCGCGCAGGATATCTCTGAAACTATTTAATATTTTTTCTTGAAATTTTCACAGATAGTGTGACATATCAGATCCTTCAAACTGAACCTAAATATTTACAACCCCCCCCCCATTTTTCATGCAGGTCACATTTCAGATTTTATTAAAAAATAATTTTTATTTTAAACTTAAAAAAATATATATACATATATTTTTAGCCTAAATTTGAACAAATTTAGGTTCAGATTAAAGAGAAAGTATTGTAATATGTTAATACAGTTGATTTCTTGTATTACAATGGATATTTTGTTTGAAACATGCGCGCAAGTAGTTGTATCAGTTTTTATATAAAAAATGCTAACTGTTTAAACCTTTACAAAAAATAAACTTTTTTTTCTTCATAAGAATATAAAAAATATCTTTTAAATTACAATGCTTTGATTTATAGCCAGTAAAAAAATTATGGTCATAGAGCAAATACATTATGAGAAATTAAATGTTAAACATGATGATTTTTCTTGCCTAATTTTCACTTTTAAAGGTCGTATGTGCCCTTTGATTATTTCAATTGTTCGAAAGTTTATTATTAATTTCTTACTCAACTCAAAATTAAATACGCATCTCTCATTTTAAACAGTCTATTCTCATGAGAAAATTCTTCTCAGTTCTTTCGAACATAGGTAATTTAACAAAACACAACTCCAATAAAAAACCGTAACATTTTTTCACATATACTCATAAAAAACATTCTAATCAAACTCAAAAAACAAAAATAATATTGTTTCACACAGCTTAGGTAAAAACTGAAGAAATAAACAGATAATGTATTTATCACAAATTATCGTTTGCACAGAAAACTTTTTACATTTTGAAATAATTAAACATATCTTGGTTGCTAGATGACACAGCCAGTAGAAATTAAATAGCATTTTATCAAACACCCTTAAGCTATTATATTCATTTTCTAAATGTAATTCCTGAATGCATTCCCATACTGAACATTGATGATTGAAAAAACTTAAATATTTATAACTTGTGATCCCTTAGAGCAGCCACACTCAACCTTCGGTCTACGAGCGGCATGTGGACAGGTGACCTGTTGCAAGAGACTGTTGAAATGTGCATAAAAATATTTAAGTGCTCTATTGTTGTACCACATATTTTCATGGCAGGACAAAATCTCCCGCAACGCTGGTCAGTTTCTCCAAAGATATCTTAAAAACAGAAAAACAAAGGACAGACATCTTTTATTTTTTATGTATAGATACACTAGGGTCAATAAATGTTGGACCACCCATGTATATGTTTAAAATGTATCTTTTACACGAAAGCATTTTTTTGCCATTACTTGAACTTTTTAGATGCTACTATTTTACTGTACACGAGCAATTTCTGAGAAAGTAGTGATTTATCAAAAATAACATTAGACTATATAATAATTGTAGTTGAAAAAAAAGTAACCCTTTGAAATTGAATCTGAGATTAGCTGCACAAAGCACTGGATTAACAAATAAATAAATAATGCATGACTGCACGCCTTTTTCCTACCACTACAGCAGGAAAGACTCTCATTAACTAAACGGAAGTTTATGATTATATTAGATACATTTTACAATTTTGCCTTATTGAAGTAAAAAAAAAAAAAAATAAATAAATAATTAAAAAAAATGTATATAAGGTAAATATACATATGATTATATAAAGTATTTATAGGGGTAGAATAAAGCATAAAAGTTAATAGTTATGAATAATAAACTTTGAGAAAAAGGTTTAAATTAACATTATAGAAACAGACTGAAAAAGCAGAACAGACTGGGCTGCTGTTGGATAATGGACACATAATTTATTGGGTTTTGCGAACGCATTATTTATGTTAAAGATGAATACATTTTATTAAAATTATTTACCTGCATTATTCAGTCATACACTTTTTCCATTATAACACCTTTTCAAATGTACTTACCTTTTTAATAAATTGTGACAGCACTTTGTGCATATTTATGATAATATGACCCTTACCGTTAGCCATTTTTTGCAAATGGAGGCAAGATTGGATTTAATACTCTTTTTAACGTTTTGAATCGTATTTTTATAGTTGCTACAAAATAAATGGTAAGAAATATAGGTACTTACGTATTAACGGCACCGCAGCAGAAGATGCGCTAATGCGCCAATAAAGAGTAGTCTTGTTGTTCGTGCTTTTTTAATGCTTTTTTTTTTTTGCTCATTTTTTGACGCCATTTTTAGAGCTTTTTTGCTTATTTTCGACGCTTTTTTTGTGCGCGTGCGATCAACAAGATTGCTCTTTATTGACGCATTAGGGCAACTTCTGCTGCGGTGGTGTTAATACGTAGATACCGAAATAAAGTGTAAAATGTACTTTAGGAACTTTTTAAAATGCGACAAAAGTATAGCTACGTATATCGCAGAATGATTCTTTCATCCTCTGACTAGAGCAATACAACTATTTGTGGATGCTGTTACTTCTCTTATAATAGTTACGCCCTAGCAGCTCCCCCTCCCCCCCCAAAAATCATTATTACGGTATGTGTTGCTTATTATTGTTCTTTTTATGATATTTAGGAACCTGTATATATTCCAGATTCCTGCATCCTCAGACTAGAGCAGAATAATTACTACTCAAGGTTTAAAGTTTAAACTACTACTCAAGATTTAAACTCAAGGAATAATTACTACTCAGTTTTTGACATAAGACTTTTCCTATAATAGTTAGGTCGTAAGCTGCTTCAAAAAGAAAAAAAAAACATTTCGATATATACGTTGTTTACTATTAATATTTATGAATATACAAGAATCTAAATCTATCGCAGAATGAACCCCTTTTCTTTAGTTGCAGCAGTACAATTACTTGTCAAATCTTCTACTTCTACTATAGTAGCTAGGCCCTTAGTACTTCCAAAATAGAAATATTCAATATTTTGAAATTTTTTGTTTATTATTAATTTCCATGACTATTTAAGAAGCTGTATTGATTGTTGAATGAATCCATCACCTCCAGACTAGTGCAATATAATTACCTGTCAACACTGATAATTTGCTTATAATAGTTAAGGTCCTAGCTTTTGCAGAAAAGAATGATTTCTTAACTTAAAATATATTACTTATTATTTTATGTTATGAAGCATTAAAAAAAATTATAATTTTTTTTAAGCTTTTCTATGCCTAGAGTCGTCTTCAGAGAATATTGTTGGGTGAACATCGCAAAATGTGAGATTTTGATATTATCTAAGATATTAAAGTTATCCATCGAAAACAATTCAAAATTTCAAGAGGTAAATTTATTTTATATTGGAGAATGAAGAATTTTCCTTGTAAAATTGTTAAATTTTGAAGAGCTCAAATAATAAGTTAATTTTTATGTAATTAAATGTCAGTTTTTGACATAAGTATGCAAGGATAACGACATTTTTATTATAAAATAATTTTTACATTCTTGTTACTTTTATTTTTAGCCCTAGCATTTAAATTTTATTTAAAGAAACATGTTTCCGATAAATTAGCTCAAATTGAATGTAATGTTCAGTTTTGTTAATTTAAGGAAGCCAGGAAAATAACATAATAAAAATAAACCCAATTTTTACAAAGAGTCTTAAACACATCAATTTCAAAGAAATATATAAAAGATCGCGCTGATAGCAATGATTTTACTACTTCTGCTTTGAACTATGTCAAAAATAAGAAGAATTACTCTGCAGCGCTATATTTATACCTGATACAGAACTAAAATGAGCAGCTCTGAAAATGACATTGATTTTCAGTGACATACAATCTTATTTTAACTATGGGAAGTTATTTGTAAAATACAGAATTTGTTACTTTCCTCGTATATGTATTTTATATGGTATAAATATCAATTGGAAAATAAAAAACCAACAAAAAGATATTTGTACAGTATAACAGAAGGCCCAGAAGGGTATAACAGAAGGAATTATTTTGCTTAGTTTTTTAATTACTTTATTTGAGTTATTATAAATGTAATGTCACTTGAAAAAACTTTTTTTATACTGTAAAAAATAGTATATTTCTATAGAAATATAGAAATTAATAGAAATTTTATTGTGCAGACTGGAATTTTCCTATTTTGTTACAATCTCCTGTTTTATTTCTACACAGATTTCATTTAAACAGACATTAAAACATGAGTGCTCACATAAATAGTTCAATCGTAAAAGTAAATTTAATCGATGAAAGAAAATCGATTCCCATTTGAGGGAAAAAAAAATCACATTTCTGAAAATGGAATTCAATTTTGAAAGGAAGATAACAACAACAAAAAAAGTAATAAAACATTTTTGAGGTATGATTTTTCTTCTTCTTTCATCTTTTTCATTTGGAGAGATCTAGAATCAAATGAGCAAGTTTAGTTATCAGAGTGTACGTTTATGTGTTTTGAGCATTTAGAGACTAAATATGTTAAAGTAAAAATATGTTAATAATACTGACGACATTTTGACACTCTCAGAGACTTCACCAGTAAGTTTTACTATTTTCTTCTATTTTTACAAAAAAGTATTGGACCGTAAATTTTCAAATTTCGATTTTCGATGGATATACACGTTTTAGGGATCAGAAAACTTCAAATGTCTGTCTCTCACTGTCTGTCACTCTGCCATTCTGTGTGTCTGTATGTGACAAAAATTTTGTAGCGCTCTATTTCAAGTACTAAAACACGAATTTTCACAAACTTCAGATTCAGTTATACCTTGATATAAACGGGAGCTGATTATTTTCTTGTGTTTATCGCCCAACCGCTAGTTCTGCAATGCTGTCTTTTTCACGATTTTCGCATTAGCTATATCGCAAGAACTAATGGATGGATTTTCAAAAAACTTAAGATTCCGTTATTACTTTATGGTGTTGATTAGTTTTTGGTGTAAATCGTCTAACAGGTGGCGCAGTTATGTGGAATTATTCATGATTTTCGCAAAAGCTCTATCTTAGGAATTAATGCACGAATTTTCATCTAACTACCAGATTCAGTTAGACATTATACAAAATTAGTATGTTTTAGTTTTTGGAATAACTCTCGCAACCCATTGCTTTTTTATCCAGATTTTTCTATCATTTAAGGCGATGATTTTAACTTAAAAACTAACTCATGGATTTTCATCAAAGTTCAGATTCAGTTAGAACATGACATAAGTTTTTGGTGAATGGATTTTGGTTTAAATCACCTAACTGGCGATGCTGCTATGCTTAATTTTTCCGAAAGAATTAACATGTATAAGGTACAAGAAAGTCTTGTGATTGCCACATTCGACTAGTTTTTATTGCATTTTTAAAACTTTAAAATATTGCACAAAATTAAATTTTGAACAGGAAAACTAATTTTCTTTCAAATGCTGTTTACTGGGTTATTTTATCTCATATTACGGATTTTTACGTGTGTTCCTGATTACAGAAATGCAGTATTCCACAAAAGTGATGTAAAGGGCGTAGTTTTCGAAAAATATTCAAATTTAGCCATGATGAGTATAAATAAAATTGAATTAAATATCACCATTATTTAATGACAGTTTGTGGTACATAATAAAAGAAATTTCAATAATATTTTTCTTTGAAAAATTTCAAAATAAAAATATTTGCAATACAAGTTCAAAAATGCTACCACAAAAATCACGATATACGTCGCATTTTTTAAAAACTATTAAAGAAAAACTTTTTTTAACATTTAGTTGCACTTCGTTTCATTTTTGGAATAGGCTTGAGTTTTTTCGCATCTATTTTATCAGATTTTCTTTAACATTTTTCTAAATTTTATTCCGTTCTGCAAGGGAAATACTTTTAAAAAATATTTTTTGGTGCGTTTGTAATATGTAAATACATAGCATCTATACTCGTCGTTCAGTCCGTCCGTCTGTCTGTATATGACATCACGAAACTACTCAACTGATTCGTTTGAAATTAGAAATATATAAATTATTGCATAATTTTTTGTCAAGCCATTTTAAGATTTCATGAATCAAAATTATTCCGTTACATTACGACCAATGGATAAATACACTCATTGACATAAAAATTTGCGCACCAAGAAAAAGATGTCCAAATGAAACGAAATTTTGCATGCGTAAATACTACTGTGATATAAGTAAGTGATTAGAAAACCAAAGAAAACGGATCATTTATTCCAGAAAAAAGTACAAATGAACAGAAATTTTAGTACTCTGTTGGACCCCCTCTAGCGCGAATGCACGATGCGATACGAGCGGGCATTGAGGCATACAAGTTCCGTATGATGTCCTGAGACATCTCGTTCCACAGTTGCTGTAAGTATGCCTCGAATTCAACTAAACTCGTAAGGTGTCCAACTTGAAGTCCCAAAAGATCCCAGATATGCTCGATTGGTGACAAATCTGGTGATCGAGAAGGCCAGGGCAGGATGATAATGTGGCGCAGGCAGGCTTGTGACATCCTTGCTGTGTGTGCCCGAGCACTGTCTTGCTGAAAAATGGCTCCTGGGAGCCCTGCCATTACTGGCAACACATGTGTCTGAAGGATGTCTTGGACGTACCGCTGAGCTGTCATAGTGCCACGGATCAATATTAGAGGTGACCGTGTATCATAAGCAATAGCACCCCATACCCTCACTCCAGGTGCAGGAGCGGTGTGTCGCTGTAAAGCGAAGGTAGGATTGAGGCGTTTAACACGGGGCCTCCACACACAAACACGACTGTCATCGCTGCTCAAATTGAATCTAGACTCGTCGCTGAAGACGATCTGGTTCCATTCCGTTGCAGTCCAATCCCATCGTGCCCGACACCACTCCAAACGGAGGCATCGGTGAGTCGGCGTCATTGGCAGCACACGTAATGTACGCCGCGATACCAGATGTCCTTCAGCCAGGCGCCTTGCGATGGTTCGGGAAGACACAGGAGTCTGAAGTGAAGGTGCTGCCTGTGTCTGGATAGCGGCCAATGAGGCAGTTGGTTGTACGCGTGCGTTTCGTATGATGTGAGGGTCTTCTCGAAGACTGGTCTGTCGAGGGCGTACCGAGCCTGGTCGCTGTGTAAATGACATCTCTTCAGTCCACTGGTCCCAACACCTCCTCACAATAAAATCAGAACGGCCTACTTGACGAGCTACTTGCCGAGCTGACCACACAGCTTCCATCATCCCGATGATTCTTCCCCTCTCCAGCTCTAACAGCTGCTGATATTGTCGTCGATTGCTATGTAACGGCATGTCTACCTCAGCGTTTCCTTTGCAAAAGAAAAGGTACACTCAAACAAGTTCAGCTTACCAGTTTTATACACCAAGGAGGACTAAGTTCAATGCCCTCTAGTGGCATTACGCAATGCGCAATCACACTGCATTTCTAATCATTTGCATATCTGCCTGATATGTACCTTCATGCCGAATTACGATCCCACAGTTATTTCTTGGTGCGCAAATTTTTATGGCAATGAGTGTAGTTTCAAATGTGGGAAAAAGTGTGACATCATTGAAAAATGATGTTACACTTTTTCGAACATAATAAAATTGAGATGCATCTATGAAATATACTAAAATATACATTCTGCACAATCTATGGCGCAAAGAATATTTGCATTATTTTACAGAGCCACACAAATGTATTCCTTTACACAATAATATAGGAAGAAAAATTGTTTTAATTATATTAAACTGTGTCACATTTTATGAAATCGATACAAGTTGCTAAGGTTAACCATATGTTACTTTCTGTATAATAGAAAGCAGATAATATTTACAAGGACACACAAAAGATTTCGCCTTCTATACTGTACCGATTTTCGATTATGGCGGGTGCAGAAAAGTGGCCACTGGTGGCACTCAGTTCATACAAAAAATTTGAGATTTTTTGGACATTTCCTTACCTTGCCGCAAACGGCTGTTTTGCAAAAATGTTCATTTTTGAATTTTTTTTGAAAAAAATTTACAAATGTTAAATTAAATTTATTTTGGTTGTATTTACTTGAAAAGGCATATTTAATGTACCAAATGTTTAAATAAGATCTGATCATGCATTATTTAATATCTATGTGTATTATAACTTAGGATAGTTTTATAGCTTTTTCGCGTATAATAGGCAAAAATTGTATTTGTTTGAATCGATCGTTAGTTTTTGTATTATTTATGTCCCTTGGTCTTTTTTATATATTTCCTATGTGTCAAACGTCATATATTTGAGGAAAAGACAGCAGTATACTTCAAAAACAAATCTGGAAGGTGAGAAAGTGGTGAAACAGGACTCTAAGCGCGCGCAATGATTCGTCGTAATACTCAGGGAGTGAAGGACGAAATAGTTGAGAGCCAAAATGCGATAAAGGATTCTTATTATTTATCCTTGCTCAGTTACCTGCGACATTTGTTCAGTGTTAACGTGAAACCCTTTTGTATTGATATGCAGTGCTTTTTGAGTCGTTGAATGTGCTATTATTGTGTTTTGTGCGTTTTATTACAACGAGCTTAGAAATGGCTATTATAAAGGGCCATGACAATGCAAAGACACGCAGTAGCGTGAAAAGTAACTCTTTGGGGGCATCATGCATATTGAAAGAATTGCAATTGCCAACTTATGCTGATAATCATGCGCTACTATTACTGGTTGCTTCACCATGTAGAAGTTGTGACAGCAGAGGATACGAATCTCGTCATCGATAAAAACAAAGTCAGAAGAGAGAAATGGAAACTTGGAAAGAAGATGCAGGCAGAAGAAGATATTCAAAGAAGGAAAATTAAAAGCAAATAATAAGCAGCACCGTCGATAGAAAGACGAGGAACACATCACCGTGTTGTTTGAACCTTGTTAGGAATATTTGTGTCACTTGATACCTCGTTCCGTTACCTTGATACCTCGTCAGTTCAGAAAAGTCCAACTTGTGGTGACTTGGAAGATTGTATAATGATTTTGCTATTTCTTTTCCGTGACCGGAACAAGGTATCAAGTGACCCAAGTATTCCTAACCAGGTTCAAACAACACGGTGATGTGTTCCTCGCCTTTCCTTCGACAGTGCCGCTTGTTCTTTTTTTCCTCTGAATATACTTTTATCCTTTTTACCATCAAAATATATGCTTTTAATTTTCCTTCTTTCAATAACTTCTTCTGCCTGTATCTTCTTTCCAAGTTTCTATTTCTCTCTTCTGACTTTGTTTTTATCGATGACGAGGTTCGTATCCTCTGCTGACACAACTTCTACATGGTAAAGCAACCAGTATTAGTGGCGCATGATTATCAGCATAAGTTGGCAATTGCAATTCTTTCAATATGCAGATGCCCCCAAAGAGTTACTTTTCACGCTATCGCATGTCTTTGCATTGTCATGTCCCTTTATACTAGCCATTTCTAAACTCGTTGTAATAAAACGCACAAAACACTATAATGGCGCATTAAACGACCCCAAAAACGCTGTATATCACCACAAAAGGTTTCATGTAAACACTGAACAAATGTTGCAGGTAACTTAGCAAGAATAAATAATAAGAAACCTTTATCGCATTTTGGCTCTCAACTATTTCGTCCTTCACTCCCTGAGTATTAGACGAGTCATTGCGCTCGTTTAGAGTCCTGCTTCACCACTTTCTCACCTTCCAGATTTGTTTTTGAAGTGTACTGCTGTCTTTTCCCCAAATATATGACGTTTGACACATAGAAAATATATAAAGAAGACCAAGGAACATAAATAATACAGAAACTAACGATCGATTCAAACACATACAACTTTTGTCTATTATACTCGAAAAAGCTATAAAAATAGCCTAAGTTATAGTACACATAGATATTAAATAATGCATGATCAGATCTTATTTAAACATTTGGTACATTAAATATGCCTTTTCAAGTAAATACAGCCAAAATAAATTTAATTTAACATTTTTTAATTTTTTTCGAAAAAAGTTCAAAAATAAACATTTTTGCAAAACTTCAAGCCGTTTGCGGCAGGGTAAGGAAATGTCCAAAAAATCTCAAATTTTTTGTATGAACTGAGTGCCACCATTGGCCACTTTTCCATATCCGTCATAATCGAAAATCGAAAAAAAGTTTTTTTCAGCCACCCTACTGTATACTATTACACCAAGATCTAAATATTTTTAAAAATTTGTTATAGCACATACGCACCTCATTTGCTACATTTGACGCAAAATTTATGTCTTGTTATTTCTGGTTTCATATCTCTTAATTGCTGCTGTAATATATTCGATACATGTTTAATGGGGGTTTTATTCTGGGATTTTTGAAGTTTTGACAAGTGCTTGGGGGCCATTGCAGAACGCCAAAGTGAAACAGTGTTAGCAGTGTGCTTCAGATCATTATGTTATTTGAAGTATTAATCCTGCGTGATGCCTAACTTTAATGCATTGCTGTTCAAATTTCATTTAATATATTTAATTATTAAAATCTGTCCATGATAGTTTTAATGAAATCTAAATCTCGAACTCCTGAAACTGAAATACAGCCCGAAATCGTTACAACTCCTCCAACATGCTTTACAGTTTTTATCGAATACCTGGTATTCTGTTCTATCTTTTCTCCTCCAAACTCCAATTCGTCCATTTTTGGTGAAAATATTAAACTTAGACAAATCTGGAAAAATTAAATCATTTAGAAATGCATGTAAAATTTTTCTAAAAAACTGATCTTGTTTCTTTATTGATAGGAGATATTGATAGGATTCTTCCTTGCAATTCTTGATCTAAATTCAGTATTAATAAGACACCACACTACGGACTGAAAAAGACCCGGATGATAATGGAAAGTCTATAGGGGCGTACTTTTCAAATATCTCACTCAAATTTTAATATTTTGACGTGAATTGTTTTGCATAGGATTGCTGAAGATGAGCTACAACCAGGCTAGTTTTTACTTTTTCGATTTTGGTTTCAGATTAAAAAAAAAAAAAATACTTTAACCTACAGAACCGGTTTGAACTGGTTATGAAATGGAAACCTCCTAATATAAAAATAATATAAAAAAATCGAAAAAGTAAAAACTAGCTTGATTATGGATCGTCCTCAGCTATCTTATGCAAAAAAAAAAAAAAAAAAAAAAAAAAAAAAAAAAAAAAAAAAAAAAATTCTAATTGAGGGAATTTTAGAAATGTAAAGTGTTATTATTTTAGGAATATAAAAGGGAACAGCGTTAAAAGAACCAAATATATTAAGTTACAAGCCAACCGGTTTCGATAGCATATAGCTAAATTTGCTATATGCAGCATAGTAGCGCCATCTGTAAGGATATTTACACCAAAAACAAACAATTCTAATCTATAACAAAAACTAACTGAATCTGTAGTTTGTTGAAAATTCGAGCATAATGCAGTATAGTTGCGCCACCTGATGAGCAATTTGCACCAAAATGTAGTGAGCACAAAATTATATCAAGGGCTAACTAAATCTAAAGTTTTATGATATACCATGCATTATTCTTGAGATAATGCTATTGGAGGAATCGTGAATAATGCAGCGCCACCTGTTGAGCGATAAGCACAAAAACTAATTCAAATTTATATTAAAGGCTATAGCTGAATCTAAAGTTATGTGAAATTCCGTTCATTAGTTCATGAGATAAAATGCCCACAACATTTTTGTGACATACTGACTCGCTAAATGACAGAGTGACAGACAATGACAGAGATTTTGTAAAAATAAGTTTTTTGGGTTCTTTGACCCCTAAAACGTGAAAATCCGTCGAAAGCCGGAATTTGAAATTTGCATGGATCCATTACATTCTTTTTGTAAAATATATAAGAGAGTAAAAAAAAAAAAAAAAAAAAAAAAAAAAAAATATGCAAACGCATTAGATCTTTTCCTTTGAGAAAAAATCTAATTATCTTTCTCTTAATATAATTTCCTTGGCGATTACGAATTACGTCATTGGTGAAAACTTATGTAACTGTTAAATGTGACGGTGAATTCGGATTTAATAATCAATGAGATGAGAATTGCAGGTGGATTTGCCCCTAAGCTATAAAGAGCAAAGGAAGTAAGAGTACATTTCAAAGACAGCTGAGTAAATAACGTATTTCGCAAAAAGCTAAGAAAGGCTGTTGAAAATATTATTTCGCTTTCATTATTACTTTCTTCTATCTTTACAAGAAGAAAGTATTGAATTCATGAAAATTTTCGACTTCCGGTTTTCGACGGATTTATACGTTTTAGAAGGTCCTGAACACGATTTGACTATTTTTAGAAAATGTCTGTCTGTGAGTCTGTCCGTCTGTCTGTCTGTCTGTCTGTATGTGACAAAAAATTTGTGGGCGCTTTATCTCAAGAACTAATGCTCGAAATTTAATAAAATTTTATATTCAGTTAGACCTTGATATGAATTAGTGCCTATTGGTTTTTGGTGAAAATTGGCCTGCAGGTGGCGCTGCTATACTACGTTTTTCATGATTTTCAAGATTGCTATATCTCAAGAACTAATGCAGAGAATTTCACCAAACTTCAGATTCTGTGACCCCTTAATATACATAGACGCTGATTAAGTTTTGGTGAAAATTGGCCTGCAGGTGGCGCTGCTATACTACGTTTTTCATGATTTTGAAGATTGCTATATCTCAAGAACTAATGCAGAGAATTTCCCCAAACTTCAGATTCTGTGACCCCTTGATATACATAGACGCTGATTAAGTTTTGGTGTAAATTGTCCAGCAGGTGACGCTGCTATACCACGTTTTTCATGATTTTCATGATAGCTATATCTCAAGAACTAATGCACAGAATTTCACCAAACTTCAGATTCCGCGATACCTTGAGATACATAGCCGCTGATAAGGTTTTGGTGTGAACTGACCTATAGGTGGCGCTGCTATGCTACATTTTGCACGATTTTTGCGATAGCTATATCTCAAGAACTAATGCTGAGAACTTCATCAAATTTTAGATTATGTTACACTAGAATATATAACATAATTAGACGCTGATTACATTTTGGTATTAACCTTGCAACAGGTGGTGCAGCTATGCTGCATTTTGCACGATTTTTCCTATAGCTATATCTCAACAACCAATGCACAGAATTTCATCAAACTTCAGAATTTGTTACAAAATGACATATAACATAATTATACGATGATTACATTTTGTAATAAATCCTTCAACTGATGGCGCTGCTGTGCTATATTTTACACGGTTTTTTAAAACTAGCTATATCTCAAGAACTAATGCACAGAATTTCATCAAACTTCAGATTCTTTTACACCATAACATAATTAGACGCTTTTTTACGTTTTGGCATAAATTGTCCAAGATATGGTGTTGCTATTCTACGTTTTGCAAATTTTTTGTTATAACTATAACTGAAGAACTAATGGACGAAATTCGATCAAATTTCAGATTCTGTTAGGTCTTGACATAAATAGATGCTTATTAGGTTTTAGTATAAATTATCCAACATGAGGCACTACTAAGATCATTTTTCAGAATATTAATTAAATTTTGCTTTTTAGGCTTTTCGGCTACAGAATCTCATTAGGCTAGGTCAAATGTTCGAGGAAATTCGATAGTGGGTAACTTTGGGGTCACCAAGTTTTTTTTTTAATATTAAAATGTACTTATGAGATAGAAGAAAGTTTTGGGATTGACACATCCAACTAGTTTTTAAATTTGGAACGAAAATTCAGCTTCAGCCTAGAATAAGACAATCCGATGTATTTTTGATTAAAAAAGTGGATTACGAGTCTGAATTCTTGTGCAACAATTTTTTCCTAAGGCGTTTATTATTGATCTCACAATTGCGAAAATTTTCTTGTTACACCTGTAAGACTCTAGAAATGATTATGGACACATGCAAAAAAATTCTCAATAAATTTTATTGTAAAAGTTATAGATGCATTTATGCTATTTTTTAGTGCATTCATAATTATGTAAATACGTAGCACCTATAGTCATCGTTCAATCCGTTTGTTTGTCCGCGTATAACAATCCACAAACTACCCAACCGAATCGTTTGAAATTTAAAAAAATATTATTACATAATTTTGTCCAGTCATTACAAATTTTATTAAAATTGGATGTATAGTTCCATTACAGGGACAATCAAAAGTGCTCTGTTACATTGCAGTCAATGGGAAAAAAATGTTTCAAGTGCATTTTAATGATGTTACACTCTTTCGAACATAATACAATACTTATGCATCTTTAAAGTGTATACAAAAATGTACATTTTGTACTATCTGTGGTGGTTTTATTAATATACAGGGCCCCCAAAATGTCTGCTACATAACGGTATATGGGGAAACATAGTTTTGGGTGCGTTTTAATTATATTAAACTATTTCTCATTTTATGAAATTGATATACGAGACTGAGGTTTACTGCAAGTTAATTCCTGTATAATAGAAAGCATTTAGTATTTACAAGGACTCACAAAAGATTTCGGTTATTTTATTGTATCCGAAGTACAGTATAATTTTAAATTTCGCTTTAGTAGAGTTTGACGTGCAATTTGTTAAACTTACTATATTCTATATTTATTTTTTATACCGTCGAACTCTTTTAATATAAGCACAGATAAAACAAAATATGATAAAACGAGAAATCTGCTCCGTAGAGTACCAGGTTTACCATAAAAACGATAAAATACAACTAACCCTGTTTCACTGCGCATGCACATATGCACTCGAAATATAATGTACATAATGTATTAGCTAAATATACAGAGCAAAGTTTGTGAAAGTTTCAATAATGTAGCTTGAAAATTCTGAAAATTATCGTCAGTAGAATAAGCTCAAAATCTGTTGTTCCCAAAATAAAGCAAACAGATGAGTGGCTGTATCCAAATATAGTAGTACGTGTAATATTGTGTATAACACTAGCAACAGAGTGTAACATATACTATATTTGGATAAAGCCCCTCATCTTTATACTTCCTACGGGGATCAGCAAATTTCAAACGTATTCTACCGACGCTTTCAGAATTTTCAAGCTATATTTTTGAGACTTTCACAAAAGTTGCTCTATACATTGTGATAATACATTATGCACATTATATTTTGATGCATTTGCGCATGCGCAGTGAAGCATCATTTAGTAAATCTGCTCATTTTTCATCACGGTTTTCATAGTTTCTGAAAATATTATTTCTTTTTTACATTAAAAGCTTCGCAAATTAAAAGCAAAAAACTTGATGCAATTTTGGGCTGTTTTGTGTTAAAACCTTAATTTTCCTGCGAGCATACGTTCAATGCTCATAAAAATGAACACAGTGCATTACAATAAGCCTCTAGTTCGTGTTCTACAATTTAAAAGCTTGTCCTGCTTTACTTTTTACAGAGTTATCCAAAATATATTCGTTATTTTTTTCATTTTGTTGACAATCCTCTATGGGGTTTCAGGGTAAAAAAAATCTTCGCGGAAATATATGATCTCCATTATGTTTACTTATCTGGAGTTTTAGGATATTTCCTCATGTATTAAAAAAAATATTTGACAAAACATCTAAGGTGCTGTGTAAATATAACGTTATTAACTTTTTAAATTTTTCGAACCCCTCCCCCCCTTTATCGATTTCATACGTTATCATCGTCGACCCTCTTCCCTCAGCTTGGTAATGATATCGTAGTAAAAATATGAAAATATTTTGATTTATAATTTTTTTCTTCTATTCAAAGTGGTTATACAAAATGGTATTAAAACTGGTTACATTTGTTTTTTGCATACTTTAATGATTCAAACGAAGAGAAATGAATAAAATATGATTTTGTATATGAAAAAACTTTACATTAAATAACACTTAAAAGAAATGCTATGTAAAAGTATTATAGAACTTTTTATTGTTTCATAATGCATTCAAAAGTAATAAAGCCCTGTTGCACTTTCCCCGAATGGATGAGGGGTGGGAGGCAGATAGAAATTATTATCAGCAAAACAATGGGACAACATTCCTTCTATTTTTCTTTTATTTATTACTAAACACAAGCTTCATTTCAAATATACTTTACATATAATTTCGCGAATCATGATCATTAGGGTGGAGCGAAATTTTTTTTTTTTGAAAATCAAAAACGGGTAGGTGCCAAAAGTTGCCTTTATACTAGTACATCAACTGCGTGAAATTTTACCGCTGAAAAAAAATGGCTTGAGTCTGCGCTTTTGCTCCAAAAATCGAAATTTTGGATAAAATTTGTCATTTTTTGATATTTTTTCAAAAAAATTAAAAAATTCCTACAGAGCTGGCTAGTATTTAAAAGTGTTGCTTAGACCTTTATATTTATCTGCTTAACATATTTAAAACAATATGTTTATTCCCTATAGCTGGAGCAAAACAGGAAACTTTTAGTAAGAAAACAGCATTACCTCTCTATTGGGTCATACAACGAATTGTTGTTTTTAATACAGCTTTTGTTTTCAAAACTACCTTGGACATGCGTCGTGGAGGTGGCTATATTTCCTATACCACCCGGCCCAACTATTCAATCATCTTAGTACAGTGTTTTATTTATACATTGATTTGTGATTTTCTTTATAAAAATTCGGCATGTTTTCGATGCTTCCACCTTGTTTATCTGTTCTTTGCATCCACATGCTGCTGTAACTATCTTCTGGTATATTTTTACAGTTTATACAAAAAAATGACAAGCAGAGTAATGCACGGGAATCTATTAAAGGGATCTATTCGGCCATCTATTATATTTATCAAACTTACATTCAGTTGATGAATAGTGATTGGAAGTTCTGTTACCACAACATTTTTTCAGTCAATTGTATTTTTTTTACGTAATGATTTGCTTCAAAGATGATTTCAGATATTTCAACTATAAGTATGCCATCATTTATTCTACTTTTGCATTTTTTATATGTTGAGAAGCGAGCTGTTTAATGTGATGGTGATCGTCAGCGAGAATTGCAATGAAAATTTGTTCTCCATGTGTTCTCCATGTGTTCTCCATTATTCACTTATAGTTTACAACCGCTGTTGTAAATAACTTTTTTTTTGCATTAGTTTTATGCCATTTTCTAAGTGTTTTCGTATCCAGGTAATTTCCTATTAACTTTTAGATCCTCTTTTTATGAGTGGGCAACATTTAATGGTGAAATGTCCTGGGCATAAACATATAATCTATAATGCATAGTACTTTATGAGGGAATGTACGGATTTTAATCGACTATAAGTGCTCATTTAAAATTAGGAGAATTTTATTTGTCACTGTGAATCATTTTGCGTGGGGTAAGCTTAGAATTGTGTATAATATTGAATCATTCGCTACTTCAACTCCAGTGAATTTCCTCTGCGCCATTTATTAGAGAAGTCGATATAAAACGTTCTAAGCTACATGGATTAACTGGATCAATAAGGAAAATCTTTGTCTACGTACTATTAACTTCCAATTATATATATATATATATATATATATATATATATATAGATATTTTTTTTTTTTTTTTTTTTTTTTTTTTTTTTTTTTTAATAAAATAGAGAATAATTTTGAAAAATTATTTTCTCAAATTCAGAAAAAGATACTCAGAACAGACTAGAAATTTCTGTCAGAGATTGCAAAGCTAATTCATAAGGAAAACTATTTCTCAGAAAGAATGGGGAATAGGAGTTTAGAAAACATCTCATACAAAAGACAGCTCATGAAGTTAATAAAATTTTCCGCTTTACATAAGCACAGATTGGCAATCAGCGTCTATATGTTCACTCACAAAATGTATAATCCAAGTTTATACCGCGGGATGTTTTATACCAAATGTACTACACACCTAAATAATAGATCTAAAATCTTATTAGAAATTACTAGACTATGGAACAACACAGGAAACGACATAAAGTAAACTAAAACTTCTTTAGAAATATTGTTGTTTTACACGCAAATTTTGTTTGCAATCCTCTGTGACGATCGTCATAATATTAACCCTTTCGTGGTTATAAGCGCGTATACGCGCCCAGAATACCACTTAATTTGAATTGCAAAATGCCATACTGACACCGGAATTTTTAAATGAAAATTTTAATTTTACAAAGAACGTAAAAAAACATTTATTTATTATGAAATAAATTTGTTTTTAAATTCCGGTGTCATTCAATCATTTTAGTATTTTATGAATAGAAGTGCTTTAACCGCCAAAGGGTTAAGCAGCCAGCTTCTCAAAATATATGCAATGTAATAAGTACAGTAAATGATGACATACTAGAAATTGAATTCATACAATCAATTTTTTGGAAAATCATTATATATAAAATGTAATTGATTGAAAAAATGCTGTGGTAACAGAATTTCCAATCATAATGTATTAATTGCATGAAAATTTAATGAAGATAATAGACTGCTGAATAGGTTCAATTAAGAACATACCCAATACATTACTCAGCTTCTCTTCTTTATGCATGGTATAAAAATATACGTGCAGCAGGTCACACCAGCAATCCAAATCATCCAAAGTCAATGAATACAAAGAAGAGATAAATTACTTTGATATATAGAAAACTTATACTCGTCTTCGGGAAAAAAGTAACAATTCAATACATAAATAAAACACTGGGCCTAGATGATTGGGTGGTTGAGACGGGTGGGATAATGCACCCACCTCTATGAGTTATATACACAGTAGTTTTGAAAGCAGTTAGGTAAGAAATGCATTCAAAAGAACATTTCGTCGTATGCTCCAATAGAGAGGTTAATTCTGATTTTTCACAAAAAATTGTCAGATTTGCTCCAATTATACAGACTACAGATATTGTTTTATAGTTTAAATATGTTAAGCAGATAAATATAAAGGTCTAAGCAACACTTTTAAATACTAACCAGCTCTGTAGGAATTTTTTACTTTTTTTGAAAAAACGTCAAAAAATGACAAATTTTACTCAAAATTTCGATTTTTGGAGCAAAAGCGCAGACTCAAGCCATTTTTTTTCAGCGGTAAAATTTCACGCAGTTAATGTACTAGTATAAAGGCAACTTTTGACACCTACCCGTTTTTGATTTTCAAAAAAGTTTTTTTTTCGCTCCACCCTAATGATCATGTATGCATTTACATATGAAGAACAGAAATGCAAAACGTTTGGGGTTATGTTATATTGTATAATTAAATAATTTTATAAAAATTTAGTCATTTTAATAATAACTTTGTATTTTCATAAAAATAGATAGCTTGCTATTTTGTATCAAAAGATTGTTATAAATAGAAAGAGAAAATTTTGAGTTGATCAAAAATGATATCGATATCCACAGATATCCTACTCCTTGAGATATTTTACAATATCATATGCTAGACCCCCATTCTCCTACTAAAATAAAAAAAAATATTTTCACCCCCCCTAAAATTGCCAGTGACTAGTCACCATTGGCCATATAGTGTAATTGTCCTTTGAAATTTAGTTCTTTAGAAGCCTGATTTGAGTATTGTAATTTCATTGAAAGAGAAAACTCAACTATAGAAAATAGCACTAAAAAAAGTAAACACTGAATATTTCATGTTAACTTTATAATATTCAGTTAATTTTAGATTTGTGATACTTTGAGTAATTAATAGTATAATTAGCATAATTATAAGTACGTTTTTGACATTTTTTGATATCTTCACGACTATTACGAGTAACGGTTAACAGAAATTTTTTTACAATTCCATTCTTTCTTATATTAACCGAGTTTGACTATATTTACTTTCACAAAACAAATGTTTTCTGATTTCTAAGTCAAAAGTAAAGATAAACAAACAAAGACTTCTGATCTTTTTCTTTCAGAAGAGTCTTTAATTATCATTGCACTAATTGCATTTCCTTGACATTTTCGAATTACGTCACAGATTCTGATAAGCTCATATAACTGCTAAATAAAGTGAGGAATTGTGATTTAAGGGCATTTAATCATTAATGAGATGCAATTTCAGTTGGATATGCCCAGAAGCAAGTAAATAGCATCCTGTCAACGGAAAGGGAAGGAAAAATTGATAAATGTATCAATCAATGTGACCTTTCGAGATATTTCAAAAGTAATATTTCCAGTCAAAGAATATTAAAATTAAAAGGATGATTTTTAATGTACGCTCAATCTATGTGAAAAAAAACAAGAACAAAAAATCATACTTTATCCATAGATTATGAAAACTTCTCAAATCATTGAGAATATAGTTAAACGTCTCAGTTTAATAAGTTGAAAGATGATATCTAAATATAATGTTGCCACCCTTCATTTTGCATTAGTATGCCATTGAATAAGGCAAGTTTTATTATTTCAAAACACTGGTGCAAATCAAGAAATCTGGATTTAACAAAGGTAACCCAATGGTAATACTGTCTAATTCGACAATTTAGAAAACACATAATGCAGTTGCAAACACAAATTAAGCAATTACCATCAACAGTCTAAAAAATATCCGAATTCTTTTGTGCAGCCCTGTATATTATGTATTGATTTGTAAATATTTACAACCTAGTAAGTTGTAATTTCCGTTAAGAAAAGAATAGTAAAGTTGAAAGTTCTCCCGCAGGAATTTCTGCCAGTTAATGGAACTGTACTCTGGATCTTTTGTTAAGTTCAATATTACCCAATTCATATACATTCAGCAGGGCTGCTGCATTGGTGACTAATTTGCATTTCGCACCACTTTTTTTTTTTAAAAAAAGGAATCTTTTACTTGCGCTTTGACATTTGCCAGAATAACATACTAAAAAAATGCATTTTAAAATAGTGGTGCAAACAGAATAAAATGTAGTCGGCTGTGGCAATTCCTGATTTTGTTAATTTTAAAAACATATGTTGTCAATTGGGGTAACTTTGGCTAAAGTTTGTCTATTTCATGGCATGTTCTGCACAGTGGCGTAGTCAGGGAGGGGTTTATATGCCCTGGATACAACTACCATTGTGAAGTTTCATTCGTGTTGATTAATAGTAGAAAAAACTTAGATTAGATAAGGTGAACAGAACTTTACAGTATTAATTTAATTCAGGACGTTTTGACCCATACCCTGGTTACGCCACAGTTTCAATCTTCCTACTCTCTTATTTTATTTAAAAATGAATATCATGTTAATTTTTTGTTTGTAAAGAACATATCGAGCCAACCTTTATCAGAAATTTGCCGACAATGATTATTTTAATCAAAACGTGTTTGTGAAAGTTTTGAGTCAATATTACTTTGAACTGCAGTGACCATGTAACAAAATGAATGTTATGATGATGAATGATAAATGAAACGTTGTGTGGATCAACGTTAACCAATTGAAAAAGACCGGGCAGAAGGAATGAGAAGTGTAATCATGTAATAAAGACCCAGTAAATTAGCATATATTTTAATAAAATATTATTACAAAACTCATAAATCCTGAACTTTGATTGCGCAGGTCTGGAACTGAATACAAATTTCTCTTAGACAGAAATATAGGTGGTCTAACTTTTGCAACATTATCAGTGCATTCATACACCACTGAGTCTGGTGTCTGTGGCCAGTGCCAATACTAACTTTTTTTCCATGATGTCAGCAACACAACCCTATTTTGATTTCGAAGCAATCCTTCCGCAATAGATATTCTCATTAAACAGCACAAATACAAAATTACTAACGTCTCAATCATTTTTGTCAATAGATTTCTTGTTTGAAGTATATATATAAAAAAAACACAACCAAAATATTACCTGAAAAATACCAAAAAAAATTTTACCTCAAAAACACCAATGTTTAAATTCAACAAAATAAGAAAAAGCTCCTCTTCAGATGTAAAAATTTAATGCATTGAGAGGCAGTATACAGAAAAATTTAAATGATAAATGGTTGGGACATTGTTACCTTAAATGCCGGGTCAATGTTACCCGACCTTAGAAAAATACATTTCTTTTTTTATCTCAGAAAAGACAACACTTAATTCTGCAAAAAGACTTGGTGTACACTAAATGAGGTTATAATAATAAGCAGTTACAAAGGTCCAAATGAATTAATTTACAGCTTCGCTAACAAAAGTTGCAAGAGCTAAATTTTCAATCTTTACACGTTTTTATTAGGTCATAGGCTATCAAAGGATTAGAGATTATGTGTCCGCCAATTCTGTATGTATGTATGGATGTATGTAACGCAATAACTCACGATAAAAATATCCAATTTAATGGAAATTTTGGAAATAGTTTTATTCTGATAAGGCGCTTCGCTGATTATAGTTTTGGGAGTTCATTTGATAAGTATAAAAGAAGGGGGGGATAATACCCCTACCTTTAATTATATAAATTGGTTTTTCATACAGAATTATAAGGTTTCATTTAAATTTAAGATGTAGGATCATTCTGATGAGACTTTTCTAGGATTAGTTTTGGCAGTTCATTATATAAGTATAAGGAGGGGGTAGCCTTTTCTTAATTAAGATAAATGGGTCTTTTATGCAGAATTATTTAATTTTATTCAAATTTTAGACATAGGATCATTTCTGATGAAGACATCTATATGATTAGTTTTAGGAGTTCATTGGATAAGTATAAGAAGTGGATGGGAGTTAACCTCCACTTAATTTAGATAAATGAGTTTTTTATGCTGAATTATCAGATTTCACTCAAAGTTTTAGATATAAGATCATTCTAATGAGGCGCCCCCGTGATTAGTATTGGGTGTTCATTGCATAAGTATAAAGGAGGGAAAATGGGGGATTTTCTCCCCTTAATTTAGGTTAATAGGTTTTTCACGCAGAATTTACCAATTTGCTTCAAATTCTGGATATAGGTTCATTCTAATAAGGCGATTCCCTGATTTGTTTTTAGAATTCATTGGATAGGTATAAAGGGGAAATCGAAACTATTTTCCTCCTTAATTTGTTTTTCGAAGGACATTATTTCTTGAAAATATAAGCCTGTAACATGCAATTAGTGTTTATAGCCTGTGAGCTCGATGCCACCAGTTTAACTGGGCAATATTCTTTTTATGTGACTGGTACTGTGATGGTGGAAACTTGGTGAATTATTTACAATGGGCTTCCAGCCTTAAGCGAATACTACCGTCTTTACTTTAAGAACAAAACTTCGTTGATAATTCAGATAATTTACAGCAGACTTAACTATTTTTCTCTCTAGGGACAAAGTTACTCTTAAAGGGTCAAAGTTATCCCAAGTTGATGGTACCACAACAGGAAATGCCTTGCTATTAATTACTATTCATAGATCGAACTGTAACCGAAACCTTTTGCGTATCTTTGTAAATAAACGATGAATGTTATGCTCATCATATTCAAAAGTGAGCATTTTATTGAGCGCCACAGAGATGTATTTAAATATGTTTGAAATAAAATAACACCATTAAAATACACAGGAAATGATTTTTCTCTTTCAACAGTATTCGTTTGAGTGTCCTTGTAAATGAAATATAAATTCTATACACTTTTTTAGTTATCAAATATCCCATATCCCTTATTTTCGTTTAAGTATTGCACGTATATGTGATGTGACGTGAAGAATCAGAAAAAAATCGTACCACACGTCGTTTTAGTTAAAGACGAAAGGTTTCCCAGTTTAACACAGTTATCATGGTTAGCGAAAATAAATAAATAAATAATAGACTGTAGACATCACAATAAATTAAACATTGGCAGCTCCAAAATATTTTATTTAATTGCAGTCATACGGAAAATGGAAATGTTCTAATTTGGCCGGCGAAATGTATCTAATTGCAGAAATAAACATTCTATTCCAAATGATTAGCCACTTCGTCTCCCTCTATACCTCTTGTCGATTGCCCGACCATCTACTCCGAATTAACTCATGCCTTCTATGACTAAACTTCCTAGTGGAAAAAGAATTCTCTAAAACATTCTATATCCTCGAACACATTGCTTTTTATGTAGACAGAAACCAACATCTTGTGTCGAGATTAAAGCAGCGGAATCGAAAGTCTCCCGCAAACGATAATCTTATCAAAAAGATTATTACTTAATTTATTTTATAACTGAGAGTAGTTAAAACTCGAATGAATTCCACAGACGATAATTTCATTAAAAAAGGAAAAGAAATGACTTATTGATACGTGATAAATATAAAAAGCGAAAAAAAATAAATAAAAAATTGGTGTTTTTTGAATAAGTATGCTTTTTCGAAATAAATTTAATAAGACTTTAAAAAAAGGGTTGATAGAAACAGGGAACAAGTTTTATTGGAATTTAAGAAATGAGGTTTATTTAAGAATATTTTAATTTAGAGCCATTTTTAGATTTATGCATTTTGGAATAAATGTTTTTTAAGGCGAATTAAGAATTTTTTTAGAGGGCAAATTTATATCGTTTTCTTAAATACTAATAGACTAGCCGCCCTTGGCGACAGGTTTGGTCTCCCTTTAAATGTAATGCTAAGCATTATATCATGTTCCTGTTATACATAATTTAATTTTCCTGTTCAGTTCTTCACTAAATCGGAATATTTTCATAGAGAAATCAAAACTTTATATATTCGTTAGCTGGATGAGAGAGGATAATTTTCCAAACCTTATTCCCGTGGCATTTTTTCGTATATCATTAAATTCATCTGAAAAAAGTTCTTTTCAACTATTTTATTTAAATTGCACAATTTTAATTTAAGTTTGAAACATTTAACATTCATGTCTTTTACTTATTGCTTTTTTTTAAAAAAAAGAAAGAAAGAAGAAAAATAATACATAATGGCAATTAATTTCATCATCAAAGCATCGTTTTAATTCTCCAGGCGATCAATAAAAAATTATAATGGCAAGTTAAAAAATTATATTGGCGAGAATTTAAAAGTACCAAGAATTCTTTGTTATCATGGCAATATTTATGTAGTATTATTTACAAATATAAATTTTTTTTGAAAAATGTCATTTTGTATTTGAAAAACATAATTGCCTGTGACAGTCACATGACTTGAATTATTATATTATAGATGAAATGATGGAAATGGAACAATGTTTGACGATTTATCCCCTGCGCGAAATACCAAAATGGCCAACTAGCATATAAAAAGCGAATTGATCATCCCGTTACTGTTGATGACAGTCACATGAATTAGGCTTTTATTAAATAGATGATTATATCTAATAATATGATTTTAATTTCATAAGCCGGAATACATACGGAATATTGTTAAAAGTTAATTAATATAGTATAAAGTTAATTTTGGCGAAAAAAATAAATTTTGTAATATATATATATATATATAAAATTTCTGGTTCGAAACTCATTAAACAAGGGTCAAATTAACGCACTTATTACGGATAATCCATGTTAGGTTGGCACCAATGTAGAACTGACTTCTTGAAATATTTTATTTCACCATTGATACAGTATGCTAAAATTTAACTAGCAATGGAATTTTTTGAAAGCCTGTCTTCATGTCATATTTCATTAGAAATATGACATGAAGACAGGCTTTCAAAAAATTCCATTGCTAGTTAAATTTTAGCATACTGTATCAATGGTGAAATAAAATATTTCAAGAAGTCAGTTCTATATTGGTGCCAACCTAACATGGATTATCCGTAATAAGTGCGTTAATTTGACCCTAGTTTAATGAGTTTCGAACCAGAAAATTTTCAAAGAAATAAAATTAAGTGCGTTCCACTAACAATCTTGAAATTAAATAAATAAAGATTCATGAACTATATTTTCTGGTTTGAAATGACGTTAACCTGGATCAAACTAATCCAGGTATTACGGAAGATTAGTTGAAAGTTGGCGGCTATGGTTCTGTGTATCATTTAAATCTACTTACGATCTGTGTCAAAAAGTCAATTCGATGCTACATTAAAAATGAAAAAATTCTTATATATTGAATTCTGTTATGCAGAATTATAAAATTGTACATTTCAGTGTTTAATAGTTTTCCGAATTTTTGCTTTCTGGTTGAATTTATTGAATTTCAACATTTCGAGTATGTTTAAAATTCGAGTACGTTATAAATTGATAACCTTCCTGGAGAGTAAGTTTTACAGCTTTAGAGCAAACCCGGGAAAGGTATTTTTAGAAATAGAATTAGTAAAAAATAAATGAATGAATTGGGAACATATTAAACGAATACTTTTGATTTGAAGATGAAATGTCAATACTTTTATTTTAAATTACGGAGTAAATGCAAATTGAATTGAAATACAGCATTTCTAAATTTTAAATATTTATTCGATTTTTATAACACAAAGAAAATGCAATGAAAAGATATTTTATCCTGAATTTAATTTTGTATCGAAATTTAGTTAGCATTGTGTCATTAACTCGCAATCAAAGGTTGTCGGTGTACGGAGTACGCCAGTCAGTTTTTCTGGCTGTAGATAACAGACTTAGAGAATATTAAAATTATTTTTCTTCTTCTTTTTTTTCTATTCTTTATCTAATTTATTTTCTTCTATCTTTGCAAGGAGAAAGTATTGGAATCATGGAAAATTTTGAATTCGGGTTTATGACGATTTTAAAAGTTTTAGGGGTCAGAGATTTGAAAAAACAAATAACCATGTTTTTACTAAATGTTTCTCTGTTAATCTGTGGTTCTGTAAGTCTATGACTCTGTATGTGACATAAATTTTGTGAGCGCTCTATTTCAAGAACTAATATATGAAATTTGACAATTTTTTTTTTATTATGGCAGTCCCTGACATAAATTGACGCTGATTAACTTTTAGTGTGAATCCTCAACAAGTGGCTTTGTTATGTTGCATTTTTTATGATTTACACAGCAGCATCTCAAGAAGTAATATACGAATTTTTCTCAAACTTCAGATTCGATTAGACCTTGATATGAATTGATGCTGTTCAAATTTTGTGTAAATCGCTAAACAGGTGGCACTGCTAGGTTGCATTTTTTTACGATTTTTCACAACTCTATCTCACGAATTAATGCACGGATTTTCATCAAACTGTAGATTCAGTTAATACTTGATATGAATTGATTTTGTTTACGTTCTTGTGTCAATCGAGCAACAGTTGGCTCTGCTATGATAATTTTTTTTCCAATTCCCACAAAAGCTCTATTTCAAATGCACAAATTTTCACCAAACTTCAGATTCAAATATACCTTGATAAATATTATTGTTGATTATGTTTTGATATAAATAACTCAGCAGTTAGGCGCTTTTATGTTGCATTTTTCTCGATATCCCCAATAGTCCTATTTTAAGATACAATACGCGGAATTTCAAGTCTTTAGAATCCCCATGATGGGAACAGATTGTTGCTTAAGTTTGGCTCTGTAGCAAAGAATTTTGAAACACTAACATGTATGAGATAGAAGAAAGTTTTGAGATTATTACATCAAAACAATTTTTAATATGATTTCTGAATCGATTAATAATATAAATTAGGAAATGTATTTATTAAACATTTGAAGCAGAGGATGGAAAAATGATCTGGCGTTCCTCCTTACGCCGCCCTTACAAACTGCACTGTACGCAAGACTGTCCAACTGAGGGTTAATCTAACTGGCAGAATGAACTCTATTATTCCCTTCGGGACAAGGCTATAAAAAGAGAAAAAATACTGTTTGGGGGAAAACTGGATAATCGCTTCATTGGAAATGATTACAGTCTTAATCCATATCAGCAAGATTTTTATCTATTTTTCTGAAAAAAATATTTCAAATCTGACTAATAATGAGATCAACGATCAATAATGAGATGATACCTAAATCAGTCTAATAATGAGAAAAAAGTAAAAAAGAAATAATTTCAAATTTTCTGTTGAATATTGATAATTTATGGTTTTTACCCTGTGTGCATAACTAGGATTTTAAAATATTCTATTGCTATAATTTGTAACTAAATATACTGAAATTAATTGATTTCATTTGTTTAACAATCTGCAACATTTTTTATATTAATATTTGTAAGTATTCGGTAAAAATAATGAAAGTAAATTTTGTCTTAATAGCTTGATCTTTTTTAATTTTTAAAAACAAACTCTATTTTTTCCCCCAAATACAGCCGTTTGATAGGGGCAAAATAAATATTATTGTATTCCTTGAACTGTTTTTGATGAGGAATTAAGATCATATTGGTCAAATTCACGGCATATAATAAGAATTATAGTGCCAGCATGTGCTAGATGTAGTCCATGGAGCAGTGAAGGGTTAAATATTTCGCTTAAATTTTATTTAGCTATTGAAAGTATTGAAATGTATGCAAAAGATTTAAATAGCATAAGGAATATTTGTTTAATTTCAGATTTATTTTGTGTAGATTGTCGTATTTATGAACAATATAACGTTAAAATAAATTAACTTATAACCAATGTCTGTGTAAATAATTCAAATTTCGAGTATTTAAATTGAAGTTTGTTTATAAGTTGCGTAAATTAAAATTATTTTACTTAAATTCCCTTTTACCTAACAAATTCAGTATTAATTTTTACTGTTTAAAAACTTTTCATTTAAATTCTGCAAATCATGATTTTATCATTTTATCATTTTTTAATAATTAAATGATAAAAGAATATGCTTATATTATCATTGGTTGTGTTTATATGCTGATAAATGTAACAATAAAATAACACTGTAAAAAAAAAAAAAAAAAAAAAAAAAAAAAAAAAAATAGAGCGAAAAGAATATACAAACAAACAAACAAGAAAAATCTTGGTGACTACAAAACGTATACAGAAAATTACGCTACCATTTTACATAGTTTGACGTCACAGGAATACTGTTCATATTATTTTGCAACATTTGATAAGAGACTATCTCTAATCTAAAATGTTATGTTTGGGTTTCCACAAAATTATCCCATAAAACAAAAACTATAACTGCCAATCTTATGATTTTTACTAGTGGAATTGACATATTTTAAGCAACAAGATTTTAATAAAATATTTGTCTTTATTTACATGACTTATTTTGTAAGGTAAAATGAATGATTCAAAATAGGTTTATTTGATGTAACAAGGAAAAAAAGGTTGAAATCTGTGAAACAAATATTGTAAAATTTATGACTAAATAATTTTTTATTTGATAATATAAGTTGAATTATCAATAACTTATATTTAACTAAGTATTCTTTCGTAGGATTAAAAACTTATATTTTCTCATTTGTTTCAAACTGTACGGGAAATAAATTATTATGTTGTATGAACTTTTAAATCTTGACCTCAGTTTTAACATGTATGCACCTTGACAAAATAAACCATTAAAATAAGACAAATACGGATTAGCTAACTGACCTATTTCGACGATTTTTTAAGAATTTTTTTTATTATTTAAAGAGAGCAAAAGAACATGCGGGTGCACACTGTTGAAAGTGCTTATCCCAATCTATATTAATTTGGATAAATCTTCATTTAAATCTAGAAAATAAAACAGAAATGAGTGTGTACGCTTCCAAAAGCAGTGCGATGTTCAGCACTAAATTCTTCATGCAGTAAAATAATACAGATGTGCGGCATATTTAAGGTTACTTTCCATGTCCAGGACAACACTGGGTGGGTAAACTAGTGAGAAATAAAGTGGAATTTCTGACTTATAGTAAAATTCTTTAGAAATGTATCAAACATTCACGATAAAAAATTTCAATTATATTTTTTAAAGATATTATAACTGCTGAAAAAATATATAATTCAAGCAGTCAGTTAAATAAATGTATTTATAATTCAAATCTATATATTGTCTTATGAAAAAATCTAATTAGATTAAAAATTGAAAAATACCATGTATCCAAATTCTATTATAGTACATATCCTGTGTTTTATAGATTTCCCATATTTTATTTTCATATTGAATTTATTGAATTTTAAAATGTTGCGTAGTTTTAGAAATAAAATTGCATTACCAAAATTGTCTTGCTAAAAAATCCAATGCGATGTTAAATTAAAAGTTTAACTAGCTTTCACATTTTAAATCCAACTTATAGAATTATGAAAGAGTACATATCGGTTTTATAGATTTCTATATTTTTACTTTTGAAATTTCAAAATGTTGCGTATTTTTAGATATAAAACTTGTATCACCAAACAGACGAGTAAATAAAGAACATATTAAAGCAGACTTTGTTTAATTTATAGGCTCACAAGAAGTATTTGAAAAACTTTTTTATTAATTATTATATAAATGCTCAGTGAAAGTCAAATATCACTTCTATTTTTAAATATTTATTCGATCTTTATAACACAAAGAAAATGCAATGAAAATATATTTTATCTTGTATTTAATTTTGTATCTAATTTTAGATACTATTGAGTTATTTATCTAATGGGCAGAATACATATAAATTTCAACATGTGTAAAAATGACTTTTCTAATCTAAAATATGAATTGGACTTTCGCAAAGTATTGTGCAAAACAAAAACTAAAAAATACATGAACACAGTGACAACATGAATACATGACAACAGTTTTTTTTTCTAAATCAAATAAATATACTTTATTTATTATGTTTTATTAGTTTATTTATTTTATAAAAAGTTGTCAATCTGGTACATTTTTGGTTTTATAAAAAAACCTAGCAAAACCCGCGGTTTTGCTCGCGTAATAGTTGAAATATGCCAAATGATACTTATATATCTGATTTTCATTAGAAGTAATAATGTAATAAGGAATAATTTAAAAACTTTCATTTAAGCCACAGTTTGACTAATTTTCATTATTACATGCATTATTCCGAAATTAAGACATAAAATAATACGAAAAACTAAAGATACTTCTAAATAAACGATAATTAGAAAGTATATTGAAACTTTTATGCTCAATTCATACATTCCATTCAGTATTCAACTGGAGTATTAATTCTTTTTTAGAAACAATATTCGTATGCATTTACATTTTTAAATTAATCATCATGTCACAATCCAAGCTTCTTTTTTAAGGGTCTACCATCTCTCGAGGGGTAATGATATTACCATAAAATGCCAATGTTAGAAAAGGGACGATCATTAATTTACAAATTTTAATTTTGAAATCGGTTCGATATTTTCTAATATACTAAAGAAACGTAATTTAGAAAGTTTTTAAAGGCTTTTATAAAATATTTATTGCTTCTGCTTACCCCATGTGGTAGCGGTACTGGCATAGAACATAGAGGATCATAAGAATATAGGACCATGAGAATGATCTATGTAGAATCAGAGAGTTTCACCGTTGATACAAAACCATCACTTTCATAATCGGTTTATTAATTCCTGAGCTTGCACAGAAATCGTAATTTACAAATTTCTTAGAACGCTTTTCGCACCACTCCTTCGCTTCTCAACTTTTAATTTCACATTTACTCTCGACAGTTCTTAGAAAACATTTATATTTTGTAATTAAACTACCATGCCGAATGTAAAGTTTCTAGACACCTTAGTACAAGAAAAATCTTCATTTTGAATCCATTTGGATCCTGAACCCTCTGTTGATAGTGTCACTACGTAAAATGTAGTGACTTACGTTTGCTATGTTTTAGCAGATTCTATCACCACCAATTTACTTTTGAAATCAGTTTGATACGTGCTCAGATTGCTTACAGATTGCCATTCAGAAAGTTTTTACTTTAATAAAAGTATGCAGCAATTGCTGTATCGAAACTCTTCCTCTTCTATAGACTATCTTTATTCGTATCAATGAAAATGCCTTAATATTTAGTCAAGAAACAGATTTTTGTCAAAGCAGTGGAATGATGGTGAAACAAATCCTGTAGATTTTTAACAGTGTAAATCTCTTTTTCATGTACCCCCTCAACCTTTTAAAATTCGAATTTTTAAAGAAATGCTAGAAATCGTTTTTATTAGCTCACAGGCTATCATAGCCTGAGAGCTTATATGCCCGCCCGTTCTGTATGTTCGTTCGTATGTGCGTAACGCGATAACTCATGATAAAAATATCCGATCCTCTTAAAATTTTGTATGTAGGTATATCCTGACAAGGCGCTTCCCTGATTAGTTTTTGAAGTTCATTCGATATGTATAAGAGGGGGAACGGGGGGCTCATGCCCCCCGTTAGTAGATATAAATGGGATTTTCATGCAGAATTAAGTTTTCAAAATTTAGATTAGGATCATTCTGATGAGACGATTCCGTGACTGTTATTAGGTGTTCATTGAATAAGTATAAATAGGGGGAACAGGGGTTCTAATCCCCCCCCCCGTTAGTTGATATAAATGGGATTTTCATGCAGAATTAAGTTTTCGTTCAAAATTTAGATTAGGATCATTCTGATGAGGCGATTCCGTGACTGTTATTAGGTGTTCATTGAATAAGTATGAATAGGGGGAACAGGGGTTCTAATGCCCCCCCCCCGTTAGTTGATATAAATGGGATTTTCATGCAGAATTAAGTTTTCGTTCAAAATTTAGATTAGGATCATTCTGATGAGGCGATTCCGTGACTGTTATTAGGTGTTCATTAAATAAGTATAAATAGGGGGAACAGGGGTTCTAATGCCCCCCCCCCGTTAGTTGATATAAATGGGATTTTCATGCAGAATTAAGTTTTCGTTCAAAATTTAGATTAGGATCATTCTGATGAGGCGATTCCTTGGCTGTTATTAGGTGTTCATTGAATAAGTATAAATAGGGGAAACAGGGGTTCTAATGCCCCCCCCCCGTTAGTTGATATAAATAGGATTTTCATGCAGAATTAAGTTTTCGTTCAAAATTTAGATTAGGATCATTCTGATGAGGCGATTCCGTGACTGCTATTAGGTGTTCATTGAATAAGTATAAATAGGGGCAACAGGGGTTCTAATGCCTCCCCCCCCCTCTTAATTTATATAAATAGGTTTTTCAAGCAGAATTTTCAGATTTCGTTCAAATCTCTGAATAGTTTTGGAAGTTTAATGGTTAAGTATAAAAAAAGGGGATAACTCCTTTTAAATTATATAAATGCTAAATGGGTTTTTATTAAGAATTATCTAATTTGCTCTGAATTTTGGATATAGATTTTTTATATGATAAAGCATGTCTTTGATAGTATAGGAGGTTCAATGATTAAGTATAAAAAAAGAGGAAAGGGGAGAGCTGTTTCCCCTTCTTAATTTTTTTTTCGAACGGAATTAACCCTTGAAAATATAAGGCTTTAATGTACAATTAGTATTTGTAGCCTGTGAGCTCAATGCCATCAGTTTAACTGGGCAGTATTCTTTATCTTATAAGTAATTAGCATGCTTAATTTTATGCTTCTAGTCCCTTCAGTAACACAAAAAATGCATTTTTATAAAGTTTTTTATTCCTGCACGTCCTTTGGATTTGTGTCATCGGCATAAGATATAGCCTATGTTTAATTCCGGGCGAACACAATAATTTTGGTACCATTACTTTTGAAATCTGTTCGGTAGTTCCGGAGATCAGCCCCTACAATCAAACAAACAAACAAACAAACTTTTCCTCATTTTAATATAGATATAGACGACATAAGATATAGCATATGCTGGATTCTGGCGAACACCATATATTTGGTAAATTACTTTTGAAAAGGGTTCGATAGCCCCTACAAACAGACAAATTTTTCCTCTTTATGATATAGGTATAGACGACGTAAGATACAGTGTATGTTTGATTCCGGGTGAACACCATCTATTTGGCAAAATTACTTTTGAAATCGGTTCAGTAATTCCGGGGATTAACCCCTACAAACAAACAAAATTTTCCTCTTTATAATATACAGTTGGCAAAAAAAATATTTGTACACTCTAAAATGTTTAATTTTTAACTAAATAAAAACAGATATTTTGTCAAAAATAGTTTTAATACAGTCTGTTTACCACGCGTTTTAAATTACACAACAGAAAATTTCGACAAAGATGTAAAATAATTTTCTAGTAGGAAAAGTTTAAAATTTTCTTGCAAAAAAGTATTTGTACATTTCTCCATCCTGATATGTACTGTGTTTTATAGTGTTTACGGTTCAAAGGACTACTTATACCGAAGCTGTTAATAATTTTTAACTTCATATTATATTTGTCTCACATTTAATTTAATTTGCTCTTGAAGTAATTGAGAATAGAACCTAAAACTAGAGAGGTACCTCTAGATATATGAAATCCTATTATTGATCATAATAAAAATTGAAACTCGCAACAAGAATTTGTAAAAGTTATTAAATTACCATCTACAACTATTGGATGCATAGTGAGAAACTATGAATAAATTAGATGCATCGAAATTCAATGAAAACCAGGACTTCTCTGCAAACTAACAATGAGGGAAAAAGGGAGTGTTGTTAAAAAATCTTTAAAAAATCCTGTGCGTTCGGTTCAAAAATTTGCTGGAAACTTTGAAACATAATCCCGCATCAGAGTAATACCTCAAACAATAAGAAATATTTTTCTCAATGTAGATTTAAAAGGAAGAACCTCAAGAAAAAAAACCATTCATCAGCAAAACAAATAGGCGAAAACTCATAGTATTCGCTTTCGCATACAGAAGTAAATCATTAGATTTTTGGAAAACAGTAATTTTTTCTGATGAGAGAAAATTCGGAATTTTCTTACCAGCAAGCATTCGAAAAAACTGGCGTAAAAATAAAACTGTTCTAGATCCAAAACGTATACTTTCAAATTATTAAGCATGGTGGGGGAAACATTATAGTTTTGGGGTGTATAGCTTCTAATGGAGCAGGACATTTAAAATTTATTGACAATGGAAGGACAGGTTTAACATACATTGATGAGTCGCGGCATAATTTATTAAACCGTGCTAAGAAATTATGCGTAGAGGAAGCTTTTCACTTTCTGCAGGATAACAACCAAAGCATACTGCTGTGATCACCAGCACATGGTTACTACAATACTGGAAGACGACTGGTAACTCCTCTAACATCTCTAGACTTGAATCCAATAGAAAATTTGTGGATGCTGTTGGATGCAGAAATCCGAAAAAAAATATGTATCAGTAAAAAACAGTTTTAAAGAAGATTCTATTGTGTCATGGAATAACATTAACCAGACCGCTACAAAAAAGTTGGTGGAATCTATGTCACACCACCTAGAAGTAGTCATAAACGCTAAATGAATTCACACAAAATATTAATTTGTATCATTTTACTAAATTTTTATTAATTATATTACATTAATATAGTGTACAAATACATTTTTGCATTATATTTTTGAATATTTGTTTATTATAATGTAAAAAATAGATTCGTTTAATTTTGTTTTTGCTTCTATAATATTAAAATGCATTAAATTAATGTATTACAGTATTTTTTGCTTAAATCTTTCGTTTAAGTTCATTATAATTTAAAAAAATGAAGTGTACAAATACTTTTTTTGCCAACTGTAGGTATAGATGACATAAGATATGACCTATGTTTGATTCCGGACGAACACCATAATTTTGGTACTACTACTTTTGAAATCGGTTCTGTAGTTCCGAAGTTGTGGCATAGACATAAGATATAGCCTATATTTGATTCCGGGCGATCACCATCATTTTGGATGGTGATCGCCATTACTTTTGAAATCGGTTCGATAGGTCCGGAGATTAGCCCCTACAAACAAACAAACAAATTTTACTTCGTTATAATATAGGTACAGATAATGACATAGATTATTTTGTTCTACATAGTTGTTGTATAAAATATCGTTTATTTATTATTTCCTCTTTTAAATAATAGAAAATAATTTAAAAATGTGTGTGTAACTTTTATTCAAAAATTAAGTTATCGCCGAATTGTTATAAAAATATCGCGCCAAACACAGTGCGTATATGACATCTGTGCCAAATATTTTATTTAAACATGAAACGTTGTTGTTTCTAATTTACATTTTAATAAACATGTATTCTACAATAACTTCAATTGAAATTAATTTGACAACTTACTATCCGACTTCATAAAGAAAAAAAATGCAAGAAATTCATTCGGATGAACAGTAAAAAATATTAAACCACGGAGATAATAATTCGCAACGCACTCCAGCAATGAATGGACATAGACAACAATTCTTATGACGTCATAGCATGTAAATTGGAGGCGCTATCGGCTAAGTTGTTTCGAAGAAATTTTTTGGGATGGGCCACCCTTATCACTTACGGGTATAAAAAATAGATAACAACCTATTCTCAGACCTACTGAATATACATATAAAATTTCATCAAAATCGGTTAAGCCGTTTCCGAGGAGTACGGCAACTAACACTGTGACACGATAATTTTCTATATTATATTATAATTTTTGGATTAAAATATATTTATTGGATGTAGAAAGAAACAAAATATTTACACTTTAACATAATTATTGTGAAATTTAAATTGGAAAGAAGTAAAGTTTCTTAATAGCAACATTATTTTAACTTCCAATAATTAATGTTTCATCAATAATCTAGATGACAAACATTTTTAGCGCCAATGATTTCGGTACATATGATAAGTTCGTTGGTAAGAATAATGAAACTATCTGTCAGCTAACGGATTCCCACTGGATGATTCTATAGCAACTTGCCGCAGCTTGCTACAATTAAAAAAGAATAACAAATAGATTACTGATCTTATTCCAACTCAGCATCATCATCAGCATTCAAGTTGTCTTTCATTTCAGATTGCAGCAGGGTGTGCGATGTTGTTACGGAAACACTCTTTACTTTTGTGCCATCTGATTGGCAGTTTTGTTAATCTACAATCTACTGTACCGTACATATCAATTTCTAAAGTAAACTAAAAACTAAACTTGTTGGAATACTATCCATGAAGAATAGGGGTTATCGGTGCCCAATAGTGTCTACTTGACCCTGGCCCAAAGTTGGTACACAGTGTATGTTAGGGTCAGGTGGTCATGCTTGCTAGACTTTACATGTTTAATTCTAAGCTCGCTTGGTATTCATTTTATCGACTCCGAATGGATGAAATCTTACCTTGAACTTACTGATCACTAACAAGGAAGGTCTCCATTGGGGGCATACTCAGAATTTTTTGAAAAAAATACGAATTAAACTACTCATGTAGGTAATAAAGGATCAGTGAAAATTAGCGGCGGAATTACATTATTAGATGTGTAAAAAAATAAAATAGTTTGGAATAATTGGCGTGAAAAGCTGAAAGCGACGCGGCATTTGGCGAGCAGTGCATTTCCTCGCCAAAGCAGACGATTTTAACGAATCTGAAAATTGATTTAATTGACTTCACTGTTAAATATCTGCAGCATTTAGTGCAACGTCACTCCACTACTTTTATAGAATATCTCTCTTCTGACCAATGAGAATGCTCCATAGCACGGTGAATTGACCATTTTCTATAAAAGTGGTGGAGTGACTCTACAGAAAATGGTACAGATTTTTAGCGGTGTTGTAGCTTGTGCATCAATGTTAAAAATCTGCTGCATTTTGCTGCAACGTACTTCACCGCTTGTATATAATATCTCTATTCCAACCAATGAGAAAGCTCCATTTCACGGCCAAGTAACCGTTTTCTATACAAGCAAGATGGTGCGTTGCAACAAAATGCAGCATATTTTTAACAGTGTATTTTTCAATTTGGAACAATTTTAATCAATTTAAATTGTGTTTTAAATGATAAAATATATCAATTTCATTTTGTTATAAGTACATATAAACGTATATGACAAAATTACACTTAAAGTAAAGTAAAAATGCAAAACTAAAATTACTTAAACTAAACTTATTTAAATAAATTGAACATAGAAAGTTTTTTCTTTAAAAAGTATTCGAAGCGTAAAAGCGTATTTTTCAAAATTTCGTTTTTTCGCCAACCGGAGATAAATCGCCAAATAAACGAAATTTTTATTATTTTTTTACGGACATTATAAGGAGGTTCCGCCGAAATGTTTTTTATAAACATATATAACTATATGAGAAGAACATTCTGTAATTTTTTCAGATTTTTCTGAGTATGCCCGTATGGAGACCTTCCTTGTAAGCTAAATTACCTACGAAAATTATCGACTCTAAAGTTGGTTGCATTGATATGATGCTATATAGCAGACTACATGCATTAGTTCAAAATGATGAAAAAATTCTATTTCCATGGTATTTAGATGCTATACGTCAGTGTGAAATAAAATATATTAAACTTCTAAATGTTAGATTAAATTTTAAGATGTAGATAACACTTTTTGAAAAAATCTATATGTTATAAAAAACAGGCTGCTTTTTTAACACTTTCCAACAAAGGTGAAAAGTACTTATGCATTCGGTTTGTCTGGCTATCTGCGCATATGTCCGTCTGGCTTCCTGGCCGGATGATCGTATGGCCGTCTGTCCGCGCTCTAACTTCCGTAAATATACTCGGATTGCTATGAAATTTTTATATTTTATTAGTGTTTACTGAAGCACGAACCCTATTGAAAATGAAGTTGACCATGTTAGTTTATTTACAGGGATAGCGAAAATTTTTCTGATACACTACGGCCTATGGGAAAAAATCGTTTCAAATGATTTTTAAAGGTGTTACACCCGGTCAAACATACTCAAATTTATATGGATTCGCAAAGTGCACTAAAATATGCATTCTGTAAAATAGGCAGTGAAAATAATAGTTATTATTAATTTACAGGGCCACTCAAAAGAATTCCATTACACAATAACAAAGACGGAATTTGTTTGCGACATATTTTAACTAGGTTAAATGATTTCAAGTATCATAAAATTTATATATGCTGCTGAGACTCAATATTTCACGCATAATATGAAGTGCATAGCATTTACAGGGATACACAAAATATTTCAAATTGTATATTCTATCCAAAATACTGTATATTATCGATGATAGCTGATGGTTGGATGAAATGCATTTTCAATTGTGATATTCGCTTTTAAGTTTTACTAAATGTCTGCATGTTATATGATGTGTATAAATGCTGTAGTTGATATACGTGGTTACACAAAAGAACTCGCAAACCTTACTGAATATAAGGTACTTAAAGGTGATTTTTAAATAAGTGATGCATTTTTGAACTGCTTTCAGTTTACTAAGAAAAGTTTGTAGAATATAAATAAAATGATATACAGGGTCACCCAAAGAATTATCTATATAATCATCCATGGATGATAATTGCTGGAAATGGGATTTAAGTAGTTTTTAAAGTGTGTTTGTTTAAACTAAATTTTAACAAAATACTGGTGAGTAATAAAAATACTAGGTAAACTACAGGGCTGAACAAAAGTATTAAAGTATTTTTCCATTTTTTAGTACAAATTGCTGAAAGAGCAATTTCAACCTGTCAGGCGTTTTCTTGCTAAACAACCGCATTTTATAGTATTGGCAGATAAAACACAGATCTGTTCAAAAGTATCGAAATACATATTTAGCTATGGACAGTAACACCTTATTTATCTAAATAACGAAGTTTTGTTCAAGATTTGAGGAAGTGTTGGAAAGTGTTTCATAATCTATGATTAACACATGATTTTTCTTAGTTGTTAATCAACTAGCATAAGCTTACTACTGAATCGATTTTGATTTTTTTTTTTTTTTTTTTTTTTTAATGAAACTGTTTTATTTATAGGTGTGCTCTCTCTCGCTATTTTTTAAAATAATCTCAATTTTTTATATTTTAATTTTAATTTTTCTTTTAAAAGTTTTATGAAATTTTTCCCCATCGGTGGCAATAGTTACTTTCATCGTTGAAGAGATAAAGGGAAATAATGAGAATCACATTATTCTGACTGATGCCATTATCTATAACTAAGCATACCTATTTAAAATTTTTTGAACACTAAAAAGGACGTCACGATTTTAAATAAGCTGTTACATTTCCTTAATTGTTTTCATCGCGTTAATACTAACATTGAGGCGTTCATCTCAGAGGGCGTCAGTGGATGAAAATGATGCCATAGTAAAACTAAAATGTGTATTACATGCAAAATTTTAAAAGTCAATCGTGACATCAAGTTTGTTAATTATATTATTTAATAATCCATAGCATGTTAAGACATTTTTTTAGATAGTAAATACGAGTGGGAAAAGTATGTACATATATTTTGCAACATTGAAAAATATGTTTTTAGATTTCTGTGTAAATAAGATTATAATTGTGTCTTAATGGTGCAATGTTCACTTGTTCACAATGTTGTTTATTTTTCATTATGGAATTACCAAATATCAAAGTCTCAATAATGAACTTAATAATTTCATTATTTTAATTGCATATTATTGATGGAGTATGGGAATAAAATTTGATTTTTTCAGAAATTTGAAAAGTTGAAATTAAACTTCATCTAATAACAACATTTTTTGAGTTAGGTTTGCCAATATAGCACTGATTAATTATTGCATTTATTTTTGTCATTTTTTTAAAAAATTCAGTCAATCAGTTTTTTAAAACATTCTTAATCGTCGAATTTGGTGGGTTTGAAAATTACGGGTTCGTACAATATTAAATCTACAGAGAATTTTTAATGAAAAAAGCTACTTTTTTGAGCATGTGTTAGAACTATTAAGTAAATCATATAACTGCAGACATTCAATGGTAAAAAGCACTAAAAGCCTTTAAAATGCAAAAGTTTCAAGTATTTTCCGTACTCCTTCGCAGAATACGTAGGCAATGACAAAGCACAGGATAACTTAAAAAAATCAAAACTACAGTAATTAGGACATCCTACTCAGCCAAGACCTGAGTAGCTTCATTAAATTGAAGCAGTCAACTAAACCTCAGAGTAAACATGACTACTGTATAACATAGCAGTAAAATTGTAAGAGAATAAATATACTATCTTCAAATTGGTCAAAATATCGATTTTCTTTTTTAATATTAACTGAAAGATTTTTTAATTGTGAAAATTTTGACATCTCATTTTTACCTATATGATAATTATATCGCGAGATATTGTAAATTTTGTTAATAGATCTAATACAAATAAAAACTGGTTTTTCTTCCTGTTCATATTTTTATAACTTGCTTGACCAATAAATATGAAGATTTTTTTGTTAATTTAGATGGAGGTTTGAAAATTTTTTACTTGTTTTTCATGGTATATCTAATATTTTTTTGCATGGTTTTAACATTCAAGCTCATAGATTTTTTTTTTTAAATATTCAAATTGAGAATTTTTTTGAATGTCCTTTATTTTTTCATATACACGATAGAAAAAAAATCTCATTAAATGTAAAATCCCATACATCTAAATATCTATAGACAACTAAATAATGTATGTTAATGATCTTGAAAAAAAAATGAAGTAAAAATATTCATATTTATTAAAGAAGTACACTGTAAAAAAAAAAATCTGCAAAGGTACTAAACATTTTCTACACTGTAAAAAAAAATTCAAGAGGTTACTAAAAATTTCTTAGTAAATTTGTATTCCACAGAATTTTTTAGTAACCATAACAAACTTTTTTTTTGCAAGTGAAACAAACATTTCTTTTGTAAGCTGAACAAAAGAATTTTTTGTATAACTAACTTAAAAATTTTTAGTATGAGCCACCAAGCAAATTTTAGTAACAGCTCCAAAATTATTTTTAATAACCATTACATGCGCCCGAAGGGCAGGAGCTTCCTTCGAGCTGTATTCAGACTTCTGAAGCGGAAGATTTTTGGCAAAACCGCAATAGATGGCAGCACCAAACACTCCTTCCTGCTCCGACAAGATTTTCACGATCCCTTTATTAACGAGACACTACATACAGTTGGGGCGTATTTGGCGGTGGCAAGTTTAGAACCCGGGACCTTTTAGCCTGGAGTCCGTTACTATAACCACTATGCTATCCAGGCCACACCAACAGAGTTTTAGTAAGAGCTATTAAAAATATAAAACTATTAACTCTATTCGTTGCTAACTTTTTTCAAGTAATTCTTACAGATTTTTTTGTAACCGACTAAGACTTTTTTAGTAATTACAAGGATCACTAAAGTTTTTTTAGTAGATCGACCCTTTTTTTTACAGTGTATGAAACTGGGATTCCAAGAAATTTTCATGTAATGGTAACAGGAAAAATCCATGTAACCGATTCTGAAACTTGAATTTTTGCTGTTACCGTTACATGAAAAGTTCTTGGAATCCCAGTTTCCTAGAAAATGTTTAGTACCTTTACAGATTTTTTTTTTACAGTGTAGGATGTTTTTTTTAAATTAAATTATATTTTTTTATAATTTTACTAAAACAGGCTGCTTTACAAAATTAAAAAATATATATATTTACTGTAATTTTGCGTGTATTCGCTGAGCCTCAGATAAGTCGATTTCCTCCCAGAATTTATTTTAAATAAAATGTGACTTGCTTTTACTTAGTATTTATTTTGCTTTTTTTACGATTATATTTCAGATCTGAAAAAGACTTAACTAATCTGCGGAGTATACACGCGAAATTACGGCAATTTTTAAATTTAAGTATTGTGTGACTACACATTATTACACTGTAAAAAAAAATCTGTAAAGGTACTACACTTTATCTAGGAAACTGGGATTCCAAGAACTTTTCCTGTAACGGTAACAACAAAAACTCAAGTTTTAGAATCGGTTACATGAATTTTTCCTGTTATCGTTACATGAAAAGTTCTTGGAATCCCAGTTTCCTAGAAAATGTTTAGTACCTTTACAGATTTTTTTTAATAGTGTACAGTATTATTCAAAATTGAACAGATGATGTCAATGTTAGTGTGTCCCCTTAAGACTTAAGAATTCATAACATGTGCATTATCAAAATTGAGGAAATGATCATATTGAAATACATATGGATCCAAGCTTGAATTAAAAAGCACCTTTATTAAAAGAATTTTTATGTTCATTAAATGTTGCATTTCGAAACTCCAATTTAACCAATGTAGACCGATATGCAGCTTTTGCAAATGATTTTATACAAAACACATCTAAGACTCAATGTCGGATACTTATATTTATAGTACTAATAAATTATTACTATTATTGAGTGAGATGCTATTAAAAGAGCTGTTAAAGTCTGAGATCCCATTTCAACGTATTATGAATAATTAAAAATTAAACATTATTTGTTGCCATATTTAAAATAATATGACATGAAATACTCGCTTAATTTTTTTTAAATTATAGTTCTGAAATAAATGCCAATTGCAGAAATAAAATATTTAAAGTAAGTCAGTCAATCAAATGCAATTAAATTATCATTCATGTCTCACATTATCTCGGTCACATTATCACATTATCTCGGTCATAAATCTAGTGCGATGTTGAATTTTAATTTATAAAAACCTTCAAAATTTTAATTCCAATACATAAAATCATAAAAAAGTAAATATTCCTGTCTTATAGTTTTGCACATTTTTACTTTCTGCTTTAGTTTTTTGAATTTCAAAACATTTGTTGCGTCTTTTTATAAAATATTTTTGAAATCGTAATATAAATGTAATAAAGGAAGTGTATTGTTAGAATTTTATAGAAAGAATTACTTTCATTTGGAGATATGAGAGCAGAATTTAGATTTTTAAAATTATTCTACAAATACACAGTGAAAGTCAAATAACAGGTCTAAATTTTAAATATTTATTCTACTGTTTAGCACAAAGTAATAGCGATGAAAAGATATTTTATTCTACATTTAAATTATATTAATAGGAATTTCTAAAAATTCCTATTAATATTCAGTCTTGACAAAAACTAGTATTCAATCTTATAAAATCACTAATTTTATAAGATTATTTCCACTAATTTGAGATTAGTATTTTTGAACAATGTAACTTACTTTAAAATAAATAAATAAATATATAAGTATATGAAAGCTACCTCTTCCTCCCGGCATTGCCGGAAGGACTTTTTTACATCGAGCTTTACTTTTCTTCCTGTTTCCATAAGTTCTTTTTTATGTGATATTAATAAATAATTTTGTTGGAAGAATTTCTATTTATAATTTATGGCTACCAAAGTTATCGAGATCAAAATACAGGGATAAAAATATTTAGAATCGTGTATTTGTTTTTTGAAATACATAAAAATTGAATTTATTCATTTTAAATTTACATAGCTACTCAAATTTTTAAATTAACTTTTAAGAAACATTTACCATGTCAATCACTCGCATTCATATTCTTTATAATAAATTCTGAAACAAAAAGATGCCTCAACTTTACATATTCAAATTTTCTTTTGAAGCAACTTTAACTTTATTCAATTATGGTAAAGACAACGTAGAAAAAGTTTACATCATTCTTAATAATAGTATGTCACTCTTGTTTTTTAAGGAAAGCTTCAGAAATTTTATGCAGAAATATTTTCATTATAAGTAAAAATAATACAGTGCCATAATAGTGTATAGTTTGAGTAATAGCATAGTAAGCATATTACATAAAATAATTTCAAAGAAATATTTGAATTGTTTTATTAATACTACGGAAAATACATTTGAGTTTGACGAGAAGAAACTATATAAGAAATAAAACATAAAAAAAATATTTTTTTATAATCTTTACTAGAAAGAAAGAGTATCATACACATAATGAAAAAAATTACAAAATAATTAGCACTTTATTTAGAATCGATACATTAGATTTAATTATAAAGGAGATGTTCCTTTAAATTTTGAGGCTAAATCTCTATACAATTATTTTAACACAATCAAACTGGAGTTCCTTTACTTCCGGTTTATTCTGTTGAGCTGTCTAAACACTGTTAAAAATCTTCTGTATTTTGTTGCAAAGCACTCGCCACTTGTATATAGTATCTCTATTCCGACCAATGAGAATGCCAAATAATACAATCAAGTAGCCGTTTTCTAAACAAGTGGGAGAGTGCGTAGCAAGAAAATACATCAGATTTTTAACAGTGAATGATAGACCAGATTTTTAGAGCGGGAAATGCTTGCCTTTTGTCGGCCGTGTTAGCTTAAATGATAAAAGCATTGGCCTTGTATGCCAAGGATCATGGTTCGTCTCCCGGCTTGGGCAATTTTTCACTCATTTGGAACTATTCAATTTATATAAATCTCCATAATTGTCTTTTGGTGACAAACTTGAAAAACAAGTTGCACAACCTACCCTAAGAAAAATGTGCCCTGGTCTTCGCTATCAGTTGTCCGCTACCTTTTGACTTTTTAAACTAAAGTTTACGACTTGCGAAAAAAACCTAAGGTGACGATTAATAATGAAGATCATTTTCCTATTCATCTCTACAAAATACATAAGAAATCCAGCGCTAAAAAGCATCACACAGCCTCTATTTTGCAGAACAGTGTTACCAACTGAAGCGTTCAAAAGTCAATCCGATTAAAAATTTTCATTTCAAATCTATTTAAAGGTATTTATTTATTATAAAAACTAGTATCTTTTATCATATTTTGATTATACTGTTTTATAACAAACAGTAATTCATAAGTACAGTATAGATATATAGAAAAATCTCAACCCATTTAATGTCATTACCTAAATTAAAAAAAAAAAAAAAAAAAAAAAAGCGTTAGTCGGATTGACTTTGAACGCTACATCTATAAAACAGAAATAATAAGGCAACAATAATTTTTATTATCAAGGTGTTTTTACTGTAAATAACACAATATGTTTCCAGCATAGAAATAAACGTAAAACGATAGCAAAAAACATAATTACATTTTACACACTAAAATGAAAAGTGAGAGCCTCATAATTTAAATGTCCAAAATGCTTTTTGAATTAGTTCATCTAATGAATGTATGCATGAAAAAATACATTATTAAATGAAATTTGTACATTTATGACTCACTTGATACGAATAACTCCTGTATCAGTTAAAGACATAAATCGACTTGAGTAATTCCAGCGGAAAAGAATCCGCGTCATCACAAAGGTAATCGAAATTATTTTCTTTCTTTATTCTTTAAATCTCTGCATTATGTTACCCTTGTAACATTTAAATAATTAATTATGATTTTAAGGATGATTAACCCAATTGTATGTAAATCGGAAAATTCTTTTGATATGATTTAAAGCATTAAATGGGTTTTAAATAGGTTTATCCGATGACATTTATTTCGGATAAAACGCAAAATCAATTATTAGTGATAAATTGCTGAAAAATTGGATTTTTTTTTTTTCACTTCTTATATGTCTATAATTCTTTACTTAATGGTAAAGTGGAGTTTGAAAAAAATGTGATATGAATGTGAATTGTGAATTAGCCTACAAAATATGAATTGTTTTTGTGTTTTTAATGTGAAAATATGAAAAAATAAAATGTAGTATCATATACTTGGCAGAAAGTGACTTTTCAGAATCTTACTTGTTAGTAGGACAATTAACCTATCATAATACTTACAATAATATTTAATAGTAACACATAATGATATTAATACTCTTAAAAATATAATAATAATTATTATTAATTATCATAATATATTTTTATCAAAACAAAGTTTTCATATTTTTTACATCTTTTAAAAATTCCCTGCGATTTAATTTTTAAAATGTTTAAGGGACATTCTCAATTCATACTCCATCAAAAATGATTCAAAATAAAATGGTAATAAGATTATCTGATTAGTCATAAAATCTATGAATATGTAAATTTTTAAGGAAAATTTGGATTTATGTAATTTTTTACGATAATATTAAAGAAAAGGATGCATAACTTGTAAGAGATAAACAGCGAAATTGAATAAAAAATATTTTGAAAATTTGAACTATGGAACATTTTAAATTGTATTTTAAATTAAGGATCGACCAAAACAGGTTTATAACATCAAATTTGGTGATCGTGCTATTTTCGACCGAAAACGAAAATGTATTAGAAGAAAAATTATAAAGTAATTGACACATACATACATTTTTCGAATTATAAATTAGCTATTACATAACTTACGTAAAAAATGGCGTAATGTGAATAATAAATCTCCAAAACAAAGTTTAGATCATGAAGATAGAACATATAGGGGAAGAAATGAAGATAAATTTAATAGCAAATAATATTTCAAGGGAAATTAATTAAATATACGACCAGACTATCCAGTAGCATCCAAATGAGCTTTGAATTCCTTGATGGAGTTCGACACAACATACTCATGTGAATATGCTTTTTGTACTTGGCTGTTTTTGAAAAACAAGTATAGGTCAGAACTGTGTGTTGAAAGTGAATTAGGATTGAAATGAATAAGTTTTAACTCTGATATAGATGCTTTCATCGGTAAGAACCAGCGCCAGAAAACGCACTGATTTTTAAGTTATGTTTTGATAGTAATTAAATGTATTTTTAGTTGTTTTTCTAGTTTGTGTGTTGCTTTAATTATTATTCCACATTGAAATTACGAATTGTCGTTTTCGATGATAGCGTTATCCTTCGTACGAAAATTTGTCTGTTTTGTAGAACACGATAGCCAATTGCTTTTAGATCTCACATAGCAATTTCCATTCTGATATACACCATTATATTAAGTGGGTCGTGGAAATTTTCTTTATTTAGAGGTTGGTCGCGTACCAATAAAGTTTGGGAACTGCTGGTATAAACTATTTTATTGTGACTAATTAAAAATCAGCATTTTAAGGTAGCAGTTTTAATTATTATCACACATTATTTTTATTTATTTAGAATTAGTTATTTGTACATTGAAAGTGGACATTCTGATATATGCCCAGACCTGCATAGCCTTTTCTTGCAGTAATTCAAACGATTCTTTCTCTCGAATCTTATGCTGTGCTGTAAAAACAAATGAATAGCATTTTCCATGTAATCATATAACTTTTTTTTTTCCTCATTATTTTGATTTGTATTATGGATATGATCTTTTCTTTCTTGTTATTTTGATTATCTTATTACTTTGTTAGATCATTATTATTGTTATCATTATCATGAAAGGAGCGCTTTAGTTTTTCGAAGTGTAAAAAATTAATTTAAGTAAATTTAATAAATAAAAAAAAGTTGAATTATCTTTGTATTTTGAGTTTCTTTCGTCATAAAGCTTAAAGTATAAGGAAAAATGTTTGATTGTCAAGTTTTATTTTCACTCCTCAGTGGTTAAAAATAAATAAATAAAAATTAAAAAATGCGGAATTAACCCTTGAAAATGTAAAGCTGTAATGTACAATTAGTATGCGTAGCCTATGAGCTCAATGCCATCAGTTTAACTGGGCAATGTTCTTTTTATTTTTAATGTACTGTGGCCCGCGGCTTTATGCATTAGCATCGTATTTGGCCCGCGTTGGTAATCGTTTGACATGCCTTATCTATACAATAATCCTACTGTTTGTGAACAACCAATAGCTTTTGAGAGATTTTATCACGTGAACTTTTGAGATAGTAAAAGGACAATGATCCCTATGATTGGCTTGCTTGATTAGACCAAAAGGATTTATAATGTTTTAGAATCGTAGATCGACAGTGATGCGTAAAAAGGAAAGTCTCGTAGTTTTCCTTTGTGCGTCGACATTTTTTTTCTTTCTGTCTCAAAAGCGTTTTAATGCTATTGAGTATTTTGTTTTTTGCAGCAATAGAAATTCTTTGTCTTAAAATTCAAATAGATTTATATGTTGGGAAACAGATTTTCTACGATTAAACTTTTATTAATTTATAAATATGTATTTCTAAAATAATTTTAAGCTTTGCTATTAGTTTTTATTTTTTTAAATGCTTATCATATGAGGCGTTCCAAAGTTAACAGGGACTTTTCGTTAATCTGTTATTGAGTAATAAGTTTTTGGTTAATATTACGAATATTTATCTTGTTATGTTAAATAATGCCCATCTCTAATTGGAATACATATTTAGCTATGGACAGTAATACCTTATTTCTCTGGACAATGAAGTTTTGTTAAAAGTTTCTGGAAATGTTGGAAAGTGTTTCATAATCTATACTTAACGGATGATTTTTCTTACTTGTTAGTTAATAAACAATGTCATATATTTACCAGTGTATAACCGTATTACATGTATATTGTATTAAATGTACTTAATATGACAACTTTTTTAGTTAATAAAAAATATATATTTATCAGTGCTTAACCTCAATACCGTATTAAAGGTACCAAATGTAAATATTTTTTATTTATTTCAAAATAAAAAGAAATAGCTTATACAATTTAACAAAAAACAAAACGAAACAGCAACAACAACAACAGCAAAAAATGTACTCAATCAATTTCTTTCTACAAAATTTCAGTATTTTTACTTTTTTTAAAATCCATTAATAAAGATTAAAGTAAATCTTTCTGTTCTTTAAAGCAATTCCATTTACTCTTCTATTTATAACTTTATTTACTAATGCCTTTTAATTTCGATGCGTACTTTTTTTTCTTTTCTTTTTTGCGACATAGAGTTTGACATTTTGGTTCTTATTGTACAATAAATGATATTGCCCAAAAGCTCTTAGGATTAAAAGAATCCTTAATAAATTTTGTTAGAAATCCAAAATAATATCTTTTTAACGTGATTTATATTAAAATAATTGCTAAAAGTATTTTTTATTTCACAAAACAAACACATACAGATATAATAAGAATTCGTTCATAGTTTAAAAAGTCATAAAAAATTGAAAAATTATATATTTGAATGCGGTTTGCGATAAAATTATTGTCATGTGTGGGGGGGGGAGGGGGGATTTTTTTAGTAAAAAGAAAAAAATAGTGAAAATGTTTGTCAATGGAGATTACTAGCCTTTTGAACGCTGAAATACAATCCGATTTTACTAATAATCGTGAAGAATTTATAAAAGACGCTAAAAACAAATTAAAAGTCCAAGAAGAGAGCCGTAAAACTTATAATCTCAGACGAAAAAAGCCTAACAAATTTAATCTTAATGATATAGTTGCTATAAAATGCACACAACAAGGTTCAGGTTTGAAGTTAAAACCAAAAAAGTCTGTAAAAAGTCATTAAAGTAAAAAAAAAAAAAAATGACACCTTCGGTGTAAAAAAAGTTGGATTTAATGAAGGTCCCATGGTCACCAGTAATTGCGCAGAGTACATGAAGCGGTGGACGGACAAAGTTAAACACTTAAAAAAAAAAAAAAAAAAAGAATTTCAATGATTCTGGCACTACCTCAACTATGACACACCATTGGACTGACAACTGAAAGGATTTTGACGAAATTAATCCCGAAGGAACATAAGAAAAAAAAAAGACGAAAAGACGCAAGAGAAAAGAAGACAAAAAGATGTAAGAAAGAAGAAAACGAAAAGATGTAAGGTAAAAGAAGACGAAAAGATGTGAGAAAAAAGAAGACGAAAAGACGTAAGAAAAAAGAAGACGAAGAGACGTAAGAAAAAAGAAGACGAAAAGATGTAAGGTGAAAGAAGACGAAAAGACGTAAGAAAAAAGAAAACGAAACGATGTAAGGAAAAAGGAAAACGAATCAGACGGAAAGACGTACGGTAAAAGACAACGAAAAGATGTAAGGAAAAGGGAAGAAGAATCAGACGAAAAGACGTAAAAAGAAAGAATAAGAAGAATTTTTTTCAAGAAATAATTTAAACTTTGTAAAGATTTTAATAATCATGACTTTTTTCCTCCCCAAATAGAACTTTGGATGCTGCTGTTTTTTTTCTTATCTTTTCAGGTGATCCAGCTGCTGCTTCAGCTAACAGGGATGCATTCGAGACGAATGCCTTGTCAGGATCGCCGAATGTGGGAATGATATTCTTTCTATTACTAACCTGCATATTATATTTTACGCATCGCAAGTCCGATGACAAAGGCACTACGACGAGACGCAGCTGAATAAAATAGGCGTGATTTGAAGCCAGTCGAAGCAAAGAAGTGAAGTGAGTTTAAGACGTATATATTCATCTTGTAAATAATATCGTGTAAATATTTCATTTTTCTAAATAAGTGGTTCTGCATGCGCGTAGCCAGGGGGGGAGAGGTGCCGTGGGTGCCCGGGCACCCCCCCGCTTGCACTGACCCAAGCTAGATTATTTTAAAAAATCGAAATTTATAAAAGAAAAACGAAGAAAATTGAAAGCTAAGTTAGTTCAATTAGTTACTCAAAATTAACAGTCTATGTTCTGAAATGTAATAAAAAAAAAAGACCCACATTCTTTTTTTTTTTTTTTTTTTTATCTTTTTTAAAATTAGAACATTTACTAGAATCTGTATTAGTCACACTAAGTCAAAAAGTTTTTTTTAAATCCCAATTTAATGTCTTTTGTTTATGGAAGTTTTTTTAACGCCGTTCTTTCTCATGCATGTTTTTGCAATTCTTTAAGAAATTAGCACAAATTCTCGACAAGAATAGAAACTATTTATTTCCACCGCGTGATTAGCCTAGGGAACGGAGGGGTCTCACAAATCTGTTTCCTTTGAAAATCAGAAATAATGATACGCAAAATTCAAATTAATATGGAGAATAGAGATAATATGGGCTCAGCCCGGGCCTGATACGGTCTCGGGCTCAATTTTTATTCTAATCTTCGGGCTCGGGCTCATTTTTTCTGAAACCGAAAAATTATATTTATTCATGCGTAAAAAAGATTGAATTTTTTTTTCTAATTAAAATTGCGTACTTATTCCTTTTCAAATAAGTCATTTATATCAAAATGACGGGGAACTGAAGTAGTGTTTATTTTAGCATTTCCTTGCTATTTCAAATGAAAATTTGTGATAATTACAGATTTATATCTGCATAATTTACGACGACGGCCTACTGAATGGCGCCAATCAAAATAAATACAGATATGAATTTGCTTTTTGTTGGCTTTTCGTTAGCATATATTTTTAAATAGGATCGTTTATTTATTTATTTATTATTTAGTTACATAACATGAAGATAGTACTTTCTTCATGTCATCACAAATTGTAATTTCTGAAAATTTCATGCATTTATTCATTAAGTCACAAACATATACATGAAATTTACTTTTTAAATTAGGGAAAAATTTGAGATTAATTTTAAGAGTCAACTGTATTTTTATTTGATACGGATTTTGATAAGATTGTATTTAAATTTTCATTTAGCAATTTTATCTGTGTAGAAATTTTTAATATTATAATAATAAATTTATAATACAATAATAATAAACAAAAATAAATAATTAACATAATAATAAATTTTTAATACCATAAATACCATACAATTTTGTTTTGTATATTTTTGGTATCGGGCTCGAGGTCTGGTAACAAAAAATCTTTCGGGCTCGGATTTAAAACCTTCGATCTCGGGCGGACCCGGGCCTCAGAAAACGAGCCCGAACTTATCTCTAATGGGGAATGGTCTGTTGGTTGGTTAAGTTTCGTTTTTTGCGGCCATATTTTGACATTTTTAAAAAGAACATGTTATAAAGAAGAAACGGGCTTTTTTTTGGGGGGGGGGATTTATTTATTTATGTGTAGAAAGATTGAAAGAACTCTTTTCTACTTTAAATTGTGTACTTATTCCCTTTACAAGTTACTCTATTGCTACTTTGATCAAAATGACGGGAGAAATAAAGCCGTGTTTATTCATTTTAGTATTTCATTGCTGTTTGAAATGAAAATTTGAGATACTTACAGATTTCTGTTTACGAACATCTTTGTTTTATATCTACCATGTTTTATCTGTGCTTATATACCTTTTTCTTATCCATTAGATTTATTTTTGACCAACTTCTCATCCTTCTTCGCGCAATGAAAAATTGCGTTTTGGTCCGTTTAAAAAAAAGTACCATATAATTATACCTTCAGCGAATAAAAACCTGTCTAAAACGGAAACTTGATAGCTTTTAAGGGGTTCCGTTTTATTACATAAGATATTGTTTGTACCCAGCATGTTCAGGTTAAAAAATTTGGGCACCCCCCCCCCCTTGTTCAAAAGGCTGGTTACGCCTATGTTCTGTAATATAAGTTCTAAATTTTTAACGTGTCAGTTTGAATTATGCGTTTGTGTTTACTAATCTTCCCATAAAATTTTTATATGGTCCCGCGATCTTATAAGATATGTTTAGTAAAATTAGCCTATTACCTAAGAAGTAAGCAAAAAATGTTTCATACATCTACGAATAAAACTATCCGAATAATAGCCCATTTAAAGTTGAAGCACCTTTTTTAGCTACGACATACAGGTCATTTATATATTACTAGAAATACAAATAATCGTCAGACAAAAATAGTTAAGAGTAAAATTAACATTAACATATGAATTGAAAATATCTTTTTCATTTTTATATAATAAAGCAAAATATACAACTTGTACTGATATACAAATTGAAAAATAATGTAGAATAGTTGAAAAAAAACCGTTTTTATAACAGGTCGAATTAAAAAGTTTAGAAAACATGTAATAGCACTTTTACGGTTTTCATATGTGTTTCAGTGATTGTCATGAATATTTAGGGCGTCATGTGACTGTAAACTTTTCAAATTGCTTTTAATCCGTTTATCCAGCATTTTTTATTTTGACCCTTTGAAGCGGTGAGTTTTTAAATAGTTGAATTGTCATCGGTTCTCAAAAAGTGTGCAAAGTTTCAACTTAATCTGATGTCTTAAAGTGGGTGACAATAACGTCTAAAGATTCCGTTACATAGATACATACAGGTGAAGCTAATAAAATCATGTTACTAACAGAATTTGTGTTAAATGACATGATACAAAGAGCCAGTCGTATTTCTTTGCAAAATATTATTATTATCTAATCTAAAACTTAATTATTTAAAATGGAAGAAAACCTTAAAACTTGCTCGAAGTGACTTCCTTCGGCTGCAATGCAGACGTGTTTACACACAAGTATGCAGGGATTCTGCAATATACGTGTGTACAAATAAATCCTTCTAATACTTTGAGCTCTGTGTGCACAATCCCTGGAAGCAAAGTACTGGGTTCTGATGCAGAAAACTCGGATAAGCTACACAATTTAAAGTTTTACAAATCGGACAATTTTATTGCAAGATTAATTGAACATTTTTGTATTTTTTTAGTGCAATAAAATTTTTTACTAAATATCACTTATGGAAACGGTAAAACATATAAAAACTTACATTTCTTAACTTTTTAAGAAATGTTTTTATTGTTCTAAACGACTTTTAAAATAATTTTTTACATCATTTAAAACATTTTTGCATTTTGAATAATATTTCTATGAGTAACGGTTTAGAAATTAATCATTGGACATTGTAGAGAGTGGACCCTGTGCACCAGATACCAAGGCGATTAGAATATATTCACACGAATTTGAGTGCAACTAGTCAGCCAGACAACCAGACAACCAAAGCCACTTTTTAGCTATCTTGGAAAATGTTAAAAATTAATTAATCTTTTGATATGTCGTTCATAAATCAAAATAAATCAAACTAAAATTAAACCTTTTTAAGTAAATTATAAACATAGAAATCAATCTTCTTTTATGTGTATCAAGATATAAAGTTTCACACAATTTCATTTAATGCTTCACTTATCTTTTCAGCAACATTGACGAAATTCATTCATTTTGGAGAAATTTATGGTCCATTTCCGTTATCAAAAGCCAGATAGCTATGCTCAGAAGAAAGATAGAGATATGGGGGGGGGGGGGGGAGGGTATAGTTTGTTTTGATAAGTTGATGGATTACTGGTTATAGTTACATCATAAAAAAGTATCACGCCGGGAATTCATAGGGTGATAAAAATGTTATCACATTTTCAATGTTGGTAGAATATTCACGCTTATTTAATAATCATGACTTTGGAATTTATTCTGGTTAAGCATTGCAAGTTTTGACAAAATCAAAACAAATGATATTATCAGTAAAAAAAAAAAAAAAAAAAAAAAAAAAAAAAAAAAACGGACTTATTAGACTTTTAAGTGGCAGTGACAATGTGAGAGATGATAAATTTTAAATAACATTAAGCACACACGAAATATGATTAATGTTTCGATAACCAATTCAGAAAGCAAAGCGAACGCAACTAAAATAGCAAGTCGGAAATTTCCCGTCAAACGTAGAAAATTACATGCGTTCGTACTATACTGATGTTATAAAAATATTAAGATTGGAGTGCAATTATTGAATTCTTCGGAAATAGTATAGTAGCCGAAATCCTTTGTGTGTCCCTGTAATTACAGTCCAATTTCTATTATACAGGAAGTAACTTGTATTTAATCTTATAACAATTTATACAATTCAACAATATAACAATTTTTTAAAATGTGAAATAGTTTAATATAATTAAAGCTCGCCCCAAACATTTTTTTACCCCTATATCATTATAAAATGGAATATTTCTATGTTGTGTGGCTCTGTAAATGAATAACAAATATTCTTTGTTCCACAGACTGTAATAAATGTATGTTTTCATACATACTTCATAGATCATATTAGTTTTCTTATGTTCGAAAGAATGTAACATCATTAAAATGCACTTGAAGCTTTCGTTCTCATTGACCTTAATATTAAAGAATATATTTGATTGCCCCTGTAATTGAACTATGCATCCGATTTTCTTAAAATTCGAAACGAATCGACTAACTTATGTAAAAATTATATATTTTAAATATCAAACCTTTCGATTGGGGATTTTTTGTGGTTATACGCGGACATACGGATGTACTAAACGACGACTGTATGTTCTTCGTATTTCAACAATTACGAATGCATCTAAAAACACCATAACAGCAAATCAAAAATTATAAGATTAATCATATTTTAGGTATATCACTTCTAAAAAAAATCACATATTTTTACTTTATCGTCATTATCTATTAAAAAACATTGATATTTTTTTATTTTTTTGAACACATTATTCTCCATTTATGACATAAAAAAGGGGTATCAACGCTCAGAAAGAAGGGGAGAGGTATTGATTACTTTGTTCTGATAAAAGTAAAGGTAACGCATTGTATTTACATAAAAAAGTTTAAATATGTATTTATGGCACGATAAAATGATTATACCATTTTGATTTTTGATAGAGAATTTATAAGATGCTTTTATTTAATATTTTTTATTTTTGAATTTATTTTTTCTAAGTATTACAAGCTTTGATATAATTTAAAAATAAATGATATTATAAGTAAAATAAACGGATGTACTAGACTTTTAAATAGCAGTGCAAATATGAGAGATATGATAAAGTTTAATTAATCTCAGGTATACACGCAATAATAAAAAACATTAATATTTTATTTCTTGTTCAAAAAGGAATATGAGTCAAATTTTTTAAAAACACATAAAAATAAATAAAAAATTGTATCTTAATCGAACAGTAGAGAACGGATTATCTTGACTGATCGGAACCGAAGCCGATCCGGTTAATGAGAAATCTTAAAAACTTAAAAAAACATTTATCTAAATTAAGGAGGGGGGTTGGTTCCCCTCCCCCCCCCTTATACTTATTCAATGAACTGCCAAAACTAATCATGCGAACGTCTTTTCAGAATGATCCTATGTCTAAAATTATAATGAAATCAGATAATTCTGCATGAAAAACCCACTTATGTAAATTGAGGGGGGTTGACCACCGTTCTCCCTCCGTATACTTATCCAATGAACTCACAAAACGTATCAGGAAAACGCCTCATCAGAATGATCCTGTATCTAAAATACGAATGAAATCTGATAATTCTGCATGAAACACCCATTTATATAAATAAGGGGAGGGGTATTAGCCCCTCGTTCCCCTCCTTACACTTATCGAATGAATTCCGAAAAGTAATCAAAGAAGCACCTCATAAAAATAAACCTATATCCAAAATGTAAAGTAAATCGGATATTTTTATCATGATTTATCGCGTTACATACATACATAAAAAGCGGGTGGGCACGTAAATTCTCAGGCTTTGATAGCCTGCAAGCAAAAAATGACCATGAGAATTTTTTTTAAGGTAACTTCCTTTTGCACATTTTCTAGGCCAAAAGACTGCCAATTGTGGCAGTACACATTTTAGCATATTACAGTTGGCGTGTTTAGAAATTATTTTTTTAACTTTTTAAAAATTTTATTTTTTACAAAGCAGATACAAAGTGATACATAGAAATTATTACATGCATGTATGTATACATATACTTTACAAACATCACGGGTGGAGAGTCTCTCCGTCCGAGAAAACCAGATGACAAAAGGAGCAATTTATTGACCACCTTCAGAGAATCTTAAGATAAAGAGCGATTTTCACGGGGGAAAAATATACGTACATGGGACTATTGCACGTTAGAAGTGAAGCTTCATACACTCTAGAAACAGCAGGTTTTATGATTAATCTCTTTGCATTTGATGGCAGTTTTATTATTTTAGAATTAGGAAATGGTTATTTAACTGTTAACTTTTGTGACATACGGCCGAATTGAAATTATCATGCTTAAAGAAATTTCACTTTAAATTTTTTTTAGAAGGTGGGAAAAATTATACTCTTTTATCGACTTGGTTAATTAGATAATGCGGTTAATCGGCGTCCGGCTAATCGATGCTCTACTGTAATATCATTTCACAAATTTTTACTTTATGCATGATTTATCTTAGAATACCATCTATGAAAGATATTGTTTTTAAATACATTGTGGTGTATTTATAGTATAAAGAAGGTATATCTATGCTCAGAGGAAAGACGTTCTGTAGATCGTTCTGATAAAGTTAGATTGAATAGATTCCATTTATATTATAGAAAAGTTTTTAAATTCTGTATTCATAACGTGATAAATGATTATCATTTTTCGACTTTTTCTACAGAATTTGCTAAAATATTCACAAGATATTTTCATTTAATATTTGTGATCCTTGAATTAATTAAGGTCTAAATATTTCAAGCAATTCAAATTTGGTAGAATGTAGAAATGATATTATTAGTAAAGAAACAAGAACTTACTAGAGGTATAAATGACGGTAAAAACAGAAGAAAAGATAAAATTTAAATAATCTCAGGTACAAACACTTTTTAACAAAAACAACTTTTTGTACAAACATTTTTTGTTGTGATATCTCATTTATAAAGCAAAATAAATGTAACCAAAAGAAAAAAGCTTTTAAAATAAATTAAAAATATAGCCTGTTATGGGTATCAAGACATAAAGTTTTCACACAATTTCCTTTAATGCTTCACTGATCTTTTCATCGACATTGATGAAATCCTTCATTTTGGAGACATTTATGGTCAATTTCTGCTATCAAGACCGGATATCTATGCTCAGAAGAAAGAAATGAGGGATAGTTAGCTTTGTTAAGACATTGAGTTACTATTTAAATTTATATCATTAAAAAAGTATTACATTGGGAATTCATTAAGGTCTAAATATTTCAAGAAATTCAAGTTTGGTAGAATGTAGAAATGATATTATGAGTTAAGAAAAAACAACTCACTAGAGATATAAATAACAGTAAAAATAGGAGAAAAAGTAAAATTTAAATAATCTCAGGTACAAACACTTTTTAACAAAAACAACTTTTTGTACAAACACTTTTTGTTGTGATATCTCATTTATAAAGCAAAATAAATGTAACCAACAGAAAAAAACTTTTTAAATAAATTAAAAATATAGAATTATTCGTCTGTACAGGGTATCAAGACATGAAGTTTTCACACAATTTCCTTTAATACTTCACTAATCTTTTCAGCGACATTGATGAAATTTCTTCATTTTGAAGAAATTTATGGCCAATTTCTGCTATCAAGACCGGATATCTATACTTAGAAGAAAGAAAGGGGGGATAGTTATTTTTGTTAAGTCATTGAGTTACTATTTATATTTATATTATTAAAAAAGTATTACATTGTGAATTCATTCGTAGTGATAATTATTTATCACATTTCAGTTTTTAATAGCGTATTTACGAAATAGTGTAATTTAATACTGTTTTTTTAAGAATTTACTAGCTGCACCCGTCGAAACTCGACGGAAAAGAATATATATTAGGTATGATATATATCAATCTTATAGAGACAGTAAAATACTGAGCGAAATAAACAATTGCTACCTCTTAAAATAGGGATAAGATAGCTTTTTATGATGAAGATGTACAAACTTCAGAAAATAACAAAAAATAAGGAAAACAACTCATAAATTACTATTTTGGATTTAACTTCAGCTACAATTCTTTTTTTAATGCGGTTTCTAAACCTTAAATATTATTTAAATGCCAAATTATTTAGGAATTAATATTATACCCCAGAAGACGAATTCAAAAATATCTGCTTAGTTTATTTTTTCTTCGTTTAAATATCGCTTGATAACTGTACAATAATTATAATATCAATGAAACATTTTAATTGTAATAGAAACAGGGACTTACTAAACTGCTTAACCAACCCACTACACATTTACAGCAATTTCAATAAATTTTATTTATTTATTGGTTTGTATCCTCCATGAACTTGTAAAAATTAATTTTATTGTTATGGCAACAACAAAAAGAAAAAAAAAACGATATCTCTGTTATTAAAAAGAATAAAATTTTTGTATTTGTTGCTGAAATGTAGATTTTTTTTATTTTAAACAATAACGTAATACAATGAAATGATTTTAATTATTTTTTGATATTATGGAAGATAGAAATATAGTAATACCGGCATATCACAGGTTTTATTCTTTTTTTTCTAATATGACATCATTTACACCTTCAGAAATATTCATCTTTTCTTAAATAAAAGCGTGATTTATGCAGTTATTTAAGAATTCTTTAGTTTTTCATAAAATATTCATTATAATTAAATAGAAATGGCGCAGTTTATTCGCGTTTGAAATGAAATAGACGCCCTCTCGCGGACAAAGTCTGAAAAACGAAATAGAACTGATACCGTGAGCATGAAATCAGTGTTTAAAAGGCCGATAAATAAATAAACAGTTCTATAACGCGTGCAACGTTGGGTTCTTTGTATTAAAATTATCTAAAATCAAAATTTTATACACAAAGTTTAGATCTATAATATAAAAAAATACATTTGACTTACTCATGGCAAAATAGCATGACAGCAACACAATGCTTTCATGCTTCAGCTTCTCTAAAGCAATTACTAGATTTTCCAGCATCTACAAATTCTAAAATTGTCGATATTTGTAATTTATCTCCCATAATTAAATAAAAAAGATAAAAAACTGCACTTTAAATAGCTCTTTAAACTGGTTCTATGCTACAGTGCTACAGCATGGAACGTAAACAAACAAACGTAAACAAACGATTATCAGGTCTATTACAACGCCATCTTTCGGTCATTACAAACGCGAATAGAAATATTTTTATTTGAGCACACCATGGACATTCACATTAATAGAAATTCACTTTATTTAGATGCAGGAATTAAAGTCAGTGAATATGACATCATCACTGACACAGCTATAACAATGTATATTATATTCATAAAACAAATTTATCTGGTTTCTGTATGACGACATTTTCTCCATCGACAAAATTTCGCTTTAGATAGTATATTTTATTAAAGTTTATCTTCTGTTATTTTACTTACATAATACTTAATAATATTACTCAGTAAATAATCTGTGTATTGCAGGGAATAACTATGAGCAACCATTTTATTATGATTAAATTTAACAAAAATCTTTATTTATTTTATTATTATTATTATTATTGTTATTATTATTATTATTATTATTTTTTGAAATGCGATTATACATTTACGGATGAGATCAATCTCTGATTAAATTTAACAAAAACCTTTATTTATTATTATTATTATTATTATTATTATTATTATTATTATTATTATTATTATTATTTTTTTTTTTTTTTTTTTTTTTGAAATGCGATTATACATTTACGGATGAGATCAATCTCTTGATTGGTGGAAAGTAATAAAACAAAATAAATTTTGAGAAAAGTTTAACCTGTTGCCACTGTTTTGAAGAAATGTCATGAAAAAGCTTTTAAAATTAAAAATAAAATATAAAAATTGAAATAAATTAAAAATTAGCCAAAATGGGCACATCTACACATAAACAGCTTTCATTAAAAAAAATAATTATCAAAATCGGGACAGTAGAAAGCTCAGGGCTGATGTCCAAAAAAACAGCCAGGTGTTTTAAATATATAGATTCTGGCTAAGTATTGCAACTTTTGATAAAACGTAAAAATAAATGGTATTACCAGTAAAATAAATTCGTTTATTAGATTTTAAAGTTGCAAGGACGATATGAGAAAAGATTCAATTTAAATAATCTAAGGCACAAAAAGATATATGTTTTAATATCTCGTTCAGAAAACAAAATGAATCAATTAAATAAAAAAATCCCTAATATTAATTTGAAAATTTTGAGATTCATCATCTTTTAGGCGCATTATTTCACAAATCATTATATTATGCATCATAAATAAAATTTATTGTCTTTTGAACACATTGCGGTCTATTTAGAACATAAAAAAGTATATCTACTCTCAGACGAAAGTCATTCTGTAGCTCACTCTGATAAAATTACATTGAATGGATTCTATTAACATTATAAAAAAAGTATCAAATTGTGTATTCATGGCGTGATAAATGATTATCCCATTTCGACATTCTCTAGAGAATTCGATAAAATATTCAAGATAAGTTTTCATTTAATACATACGATTTTTGGAATTTATTAAGTTCTAAAAATTTCAAGCAATTCAAGTTTGGTAGAATGTAAAAATGATATTATAAGTAAAGAAAAACTTACTAGATTTTTAAAGGCTGTAAAAATAGTAAAGAAGATAACATTTAAATACACTGTTAAAAATAAAGGTGACAAACCGGTGCCATTTGGGACCCGGAGGTGAAAAGGCGGTGCCATTTGGAACCCTAGGGTGTCATAGGAGCTTGAATATGCGGTTGGGGTGACGACTGATCTGTTACTGGATGATGGGAGCTAAATAAGGTGCCATGCACTTCGTAACCACCTCATCGGGTGAATGGCAACTTGCGCATGCGCTATGGCGCGTGTCTTTCTGCTTTCGGTGTCGGCTAGTAAAGTTTACGGGTGTGAGCAAATCAAAACATGGCAGTGTGTAAATTGGCGATATTAATTGAGGACTAACCACTGAGCTACAATGAAACAACAATGAGGACTTAACGATCCGATTTGCGTGACCAGTGAACCGGGCAAAGTCTGATTAAAGGTAAGATTTAACTTTATTTTATTTTATTTTATTGTTACGTTAATTTATCGTACATCCCTATAAGTAATGTCATTAAAAAACAGTAAATTAGATTTTTTTGTTAGTATGATTGATTGTTAAGTTTATTATGTGAAGCTACAAGCTACACTCTCACCAAAATACCCGCTTGCTAATGTTAAACCTATGAGGTAGTTATTTTACAATTTCTCGTTTACTTGTCAATATTTTTAAATGATTTATCGAGGCCTTAGCTACCGAGGAGCAACTGGATCAAACTGCTCAAGGCGAGGGAATCCTAAGGGCTCACAATTAGAAAGAGCGAAATGAAAGATTGTAAAAATGTTCACGTATTTTTCATTACAAATCAGTTATTATAGACGAATCTTGTTGCAATCGGAATATTCTATGACTATTTTACCTTGTGTTTAAACTCAACTGTTATATTTAACCCTTAACTGCTGTTAGTGGTCTCAGAGACCGTGAGTTTTTCAAGTTTCACAGTTTAACTTGTAATTTTTAGTTTAACTATAGATACTGGTCATATTTTTTTAGATTGGAGTGTTATTACTACCTCTAAATACTTTTGAATAGCTGAACTTGATTTATAATATTCTTGTACATAAAGTTTAATACATAAATAGTATTCTGAGAATTAATGTAACATTTTATTCATCTTCAGATTAAATGGTCTGACAAACAGCTCACAGTAGTTATGTAACAATTTTTGTCAGAGCAGTTAAGGTTAAAATATGTTTTTGCGTCTATATACAGTTAAAAGCAATTAATTTTATTCGCGAAGTTTTAATTTTAACCTTTACACGGGATCTCGGACAGCATCTGGCCGGCTTTGAATATATTGTCGGATAGATGCTATCCGAACCCCTCCTGTAAAGGCTAATTCACACCATATTGCAGCCTCGCGTAACTTCTCTACAATTGTTTCAGTATACCTGATTTGTCTTTATTTGAGAGGGGGGGGGTAACTTTTTCATTTAAGACAATTGAATACTTGCAAATCTTAAAGTAATCAAAACGTATTTACAGCATTTTCATTTTTAATATTTTCCTTATTAACCACCATTATTTGCAAAATAATCTTCATAATAAGATTAGATCGGGAGGCGGTAGCACGGACAATCATTTAGTCTCATTTAAGGATAAAAATCACGGATAAAACCTCGATTTGCAAATTAAAACGTTATTAGTCAGCCAAGTCATACCTTGGTGGGAAATGCCTAAAAACCCGAATTTAGCGGTATCTTGGGTTTACCATTATGTTTCCTTACTCTCAATTCTTCATATTTTCATACGTTTGGTTTCATTTTCTTTCAAAAAGACGAGAAAATGTTAGGGTATTGAATTTAATAAACCTTATGATCTGATTATCGGCTATGCAGATTTACACCCATTTTTTTTTTCGAAAGTATTCTTTCGCATTAAACATTATTTAGTAGCAGAATTTTATGGTTGAATAAAATAAAATATTTTTTTTCAATAATAGTAATTTAAGTTTGATTAGACCGTAATCAGTCCCCCCCCCTTTCTCAATCATCAACATCATCCGATATGACAAATTTGTAGTCATGAACATTTAAATTATAAAAGGAAAACAATCTGTATTTACTCCACTGAACTTTCAGAATAGTTTACAGAAATAGTGTGTGTTCAAAAAATATAACAATGAATAAAAACTTATATCGTAATTTTACACAAATGTGAAAATTTTCCGCAGGTGATGATGATCTCGTGTTTTAAAGGCGATTTTTGCACTGTCATTTATAAATCTTAAACATTTTTCTAATGACATAATTTTTAACAATCTTTCATTCCACTCGTTCTGAAAGAAGACCAATAAACAGGGTTGGCTTTTTACCGGTAAACACCTGGGGAGAAGGTGGTAAAAACCTAAGGATATACAATAAACTGTTAGCCCTTAAACTGTATTTTAATACTATGGATAAAAATTCTATTTTCATGTAATTGGTGTATTAATATATAATATCTATATAGGGGAGAGTGGGGTGGGGTGGGACTTTTTCTTTACAAAAGTTAGAATTTATATATATATATATATATATATACAAAAAGAAAACTTTCAATTTATAGCATGCAAGGTAAAACACTTTTTAATCCCCCTGAACAATATAGAAACATAACGTGCAAATACTATTTTATTTTAAAGAGAACGTAAGTTTCAAAATGTGGTCATGCCTCCTCATTAAGAATTATGGGACGGCAATAATAATAAAAAAAAAAGCTATAAGGCACAAAATAACCTATAGTGTCGGTAATATAAACAATCAAACAAAGGTTGTAAGTTGATAATGTATATGCCACAATATAAAATTCCAGTATCTTCATGACTGGAATGAAAATTCAGGATTCTCTGTCATAGGTGTCATTAAGGCCCCACACTAGGCTCAGAATGTAAAGATGATAATGTAAAATTCTATAGGAGCATTCTTTTGAAATACCTAACTCAAATTTTAATATTTTTACATGATTCTTTTGAGCAAGACAGCTGAGGATGATCCATAACCGGCCTAGTTTTTAATTTTTTCTATTTTGCTTTTCTATTTTTTGTATAACGATAGTTTCAATTTCAGAACCGGTTTAAACCAATTTCGTAAGTTAAAGTAATTAAAAAAAAAAAAATCTGAATCCAAAACTGAAAAAGTAAAAACTACGCCGGTTGCGGATCGCCCTCAGCAATTTTGTGCAAAACAATCACGTAAAATTATTGAAATTTCGGCGAAATATTTGAAAAGAACGCCCCCATAGACTTTGCATTATCATCCGGGTCTTTTTCTGTGCCTAGCGTTGCGCCTTAAATAATCATCAATTTATTTACATTTTGAAGTATGAATGCATATATTATCAATGTTATAATTAATATATTATCTTCTAAGAAATTTGCATGTTAGCAATTCGCATTATTATTAATTAAAAAAAGGAACTGGGCGCGTCCCATTCATCCCTTTTCTGGCATGTCCCATTCCTCGCCACTTCCTTGTTTGTGTTAAACTTCTTGTTCGAACAAAAATGCTGCTTTAGGCTTAGTTTAAATTATGGATAATATACAGTATAATGTTCCATAAATGGGGAAACTATTACATTTATACATAAACAAGCCTTTAATATATTGAGAGCAAATAAATCAAATTTAAATTGGATTTTTGAAATAATTTTTTCTTTCATACATTTGCAAGTCTATGCATATCAATATTTTTTGTAAACTGAAGAACGGATTACCATTGCTTCATGTTGTATGGGATCGATGAAATGTTTAGAATAATGCACATAAAGAAAAAGCTACAGTCCCATTCCACCCGACTTTCCCCCATAAAACAAAAGGGGAATTAAAGAATTAGCCAGTTCCCTAAAGCTCCTGATATATACTATATGGCCAGAGATGACCGTCCACTTGCGATTTTAGACATTTTGTTAAATATCTAGAAAAATGTATGAGGAATTATCCGGAAAATCTTAGTGTATAAATATAATACACTACTTGGCCATTGATTATCGTCCACTTGTGATTTTAGACATTTTGCAAGATATCTAGAAAAATGCATGAAGAATTATCCTGAAACTCTCAGTGTATAAACAATATAGTACAGGTCATCTATTTCCGTGAAGATTTTTTCCTGAAACTTTATAGGGGACCGCCAACAAATTAAAAAATGTATGAATATCTTTTGGATAACCCTGTCAAAACTAATGCATCAAAAGCGCTCAAACTGTAGATTGTGATTAAGTGGCTTATTGTTATAAACTGTGTTCATTTTTATGTCGATAGCATGTATACAGGTAGAAAAAAGAAGGTTTTTATAAAAATACTCCCAAATTTTTCCAAGATTTTTGCTTATAATTTGCAGAGTTCTTAATATAAAATAATATTTTCTGAAAATGTGACAAACAACATTGCACATAATATTAAGAACTAATTTTATATTAAGAACTCTGCAAATTATAAGCAAAAATCTTGGAAAAATTGGGAGTATTTTTATAAAAACCTTAATTTCTCTACGAGTATACGTGCTATCGACATAAAAATGAACACAGTTTATAACAATAAGCCTCTTAATCACAATCTATAGTTTGTGCGCTTCTGCTGCATTAGTTTTGACAGGGTTATCCAAACGATATTCATTATTTTTTAATTTGTTGACGGTCTCCTATAAGGTTTCTGGAAAAAATCTTCACGGAAATATTTATTCCAGTAAGTCTAAAATAAGATGTCTAAAATCGCAAGTGGACGATAATCAATGGCCAGGTAGTGTAGTACAAGTCATATATTTCCCTGAAGGTTTTATTCCGAAACTCCAATAGGGGACCGTCAACAAATGAAAAAAGAATGAATACCTTTTGGATATCTTTTGGATAAACCTGTCAAAACTAATGTAGCAAAAGCGCTCAAACTGTAGATTATGATTAAGTGGCTTATTGTAATAAACTGTGTTCATTTTTATGTCGATAGCATGTATACTCGTAGAAAAATTAAGGTTTTCTACGAATCCGAAAAACAGTCTCAAATTTACCCAAGATTTTTGCTTATAATTTGGAGAGTTCTTAATATAAAGTAACATTCTTTTCAGAAAATGTGACAAACAACATTGCACACAATACCCTGTAATCAGAATTAAAAAATAATAAAATTTGTTCCAATATTGAGTAGGTTTACTAAATTTTTACTGCGCATGCGTCAAAGATATCAAAATTTCATTTGCATATTATGTTAGCCAAATGTATAGAGCAACTTCTGTGAAAGTCTCAAAATCACATCTTGAAAATTTTGAAAATAATTGTCAATAGAATACGTTGAAAATTCGTTATTCCCAAAATGAAGGAAAAACACGAGGGGTTGTATCCATATATTCATTGATTAGTGTCAATATAGGATACATAATAGGGGCGTACTAATAAATTTGAATAAAATTCTTTATTTTTATTATTATTATTACTGGTATGGAATACCTGTACATGTTATGGAAATTCGTTTCTAATCTGGAACAGACACTTTGTTGCAAGATATGTTTTGTAAATATGGTTAATAATGTAAGTGGTTTGTAACTCTTAATGATAATACAGGAAAAGAATATCTGAATTACAAGTATGAGTTGGTCATGTAATTTTCTCGTGCTGTCCGAAAATAGGCAATAAAGAGGAAAGTGCCCAGTTAAACTGATGGCATTGAGCACGCAGGCTATACATACAACTGTATATTATACTCTTATTTCAAAGAATAATGCCCTTCCAAAAATAAAAGAAATCAACTGTAAGTTATTGGACAGTGGATTAACTGCCATCCTTCTTTATACTTAACCAATGAGCCCCTAAAACTAATCAGGGAAGTGCCTTATCAGAGTGAACCTATTAACAAAATTTGAAGAAAATGTGATAATTCTCCATGATTTCTGCATATTTATATAAATTAAGGATGGTAGCACTCTCTTCTCCCCCCCCCCTCCTTCATATTTAACCAATGAACCTCCAATGCTAATAAGTAAAGAACCTTATCAGAATGAACCTACATATAAAATTTGAAGCAAATCTGATATTTATATAAAGAGTTATCACGTTACATACAGAACCTGCGAGCACATTAGCTGTCAGGCTTTGATAGCCTTGTGAGCTATAATTTAAATTTTATTTAAATTTTATTCTTTCTTTTTTGTTAATCTACCATTTTTGCTGTAGTTTGATGATACATTTTAATTGGACTGTCTTGTTGTGTGTTTTCCTTAATGTGTTATTATTATTATTTCAGATAATGAACTTACATTTATAGTACTTACATTACCATACTTGATACAAGAAAAGTTTCCGAATCTTTATCATGAAGAAGGTGCAGGAATTTATGTGTTTCAACCTGTTACAGTGCTCCGCAACTCAAACAACTTGTTAAATTACTCATGCTATGTATTAAATTTATATAAACAGTTAATTACAAAAACTGATAATTTTATAAGCTTAGTTACTTTGTGGTATGCATTATTTTGGTTGTTTAACGTTAACTATAGCAAAAGCCAATTTAAATTTTTATCATTTTTATTAGATGCTTATGTCTTCAAAATTTTCTCAGTGTCATCAGTTCCACATAGTGTTACGTCTTTGTTTAATAATATTTAATACATTCTTGGTGTTTACAATAAAAAGATTATTTGAACTAAAAGGTTGTTTTTTTAATTCAGTGTTTTATTCCTTTCATTATAATTACTCTTTGGATTAAAATTTCAGATGCAATAAGTCAAAACACAAAAAAAAAAAAAAAAAATTGGCAGAAAGTGTTTTGATGTGGATACAGGACTAGAAATCAGCACTCGTTAGTCGTCAAATGAAACTAAATTATAGAAAAATTATTCCTAGTCGTCAAATCTTGATAGCTAGCTTTCTTTAACTTTAATTTTTGTTTAGCAAATGCTTTCATTTGTATTTTAGCATACATCCCCCCCCCCTCTGCACCATGACATCAGCACGTGGTGTCTTAAGAATTTTGAACCTGTCAATAACCTCTAAGTTAACTTCACTTTAACCAATGACTGATAAAACTGGTCCTTGGATATTACACCCCTGTAAACAAGATTTTCTTTTATTATGAGATATTTCTGCATCCTTATATGTTCCTAAAGTAAGAAACTGTATTAAAATTGTTTTAAAATTTTTGTACTCCCTTCCTCAAACAAACAAAAAAATATGTGTGATTTGGAAATGTTTTAAATGCCACACCATAATTGGCAACCAAAGATTTATTTATTTGCTAACTTTTTATTTTCTGATGTACTGTTAGTCTCAGATTTTTTAAAAATTAGCTTATCTCTAGATATATTTAAGCTCCTATTTTCTTTCTGTGGACATATTTTCTTGATTATCTGTTTGTATGCATATTAGCTTTATAAAAAGAATAAGTTTTTCCAGAATCCAAATATTGTAGTTTAATCAGGTTTCATACTTATGGAAAGTCAGTTTTTATTTTGTTTAGTAAGAAAAAGTGTTTAATATATGAAATTTCCTCCCCACTTCCCTTCAATACATTAAAATTAAATATGCAATGCAATATTGTTATTATTAACATGGTTGTGAAAAGAAATAAGATAATATGTAATGCAGTTGGCACATCGAAAAAAAACTGTAGGCATTATTTTGACACCTTACATACAGTTCTTAATTTCTAATCCTGTGTGGATATATGCTATAAAATATGGATTTGCATAAGTTCACTATAAAGGTAAGTACTACATAAATTGTAAAAATGTTTTTTTTTTTTTTTTTTTTTTTTTTTTTTTTTTTTTACTCAATTTCATCTGTGATTTTACCACAACTATAAAATGAACTTATTTTCTATAATTCATTTCATAGCTTGATGGCTAACTTTCTTGAAGAATTTTAAAGAATATGGAATATTCTTACTAATTTAAAAGTTATGCAGCATTTATTATATATTCTTTCCTAATTTGTGTTTTACATTTGTTTTTATTAGATACAGCAGGGTAGCTAAAAAAAATTGGTGCGTTGTTTGACATTGATATTTTACAACTAAAATCTGAGAAATGCTTATTTTAAAATTTTGTAGCATTTCTTCTATTATATGAAAAACTTAATCCTCCGAAAAGTTCACAACAGTCAAAATGATCAACAACTAATATGTTAAACGAAGTGTTGGCCTCATGGAAGCAAAATAATTTTAATGGAACTTCCAGCAGTATTGGGGCCTTCACATGGAGCAAAAACAACATTGACCTTCAACACCCATCTGCGTGGATATTTAATAACAGGTGTATTGCCTTCGAACAATCAGATCTTAACTCACTTGACTTCTGTAGAAAAGTTAGAAATAGAAAACCTACAATTGCATTGTATGTGATGCGAAATTATCAAGGCATAGAATGATTTAAATCAGAATTACCTGCAGCGGACTGTCAATTCTGTGATCTTTCGGTTTCAAACTTGTGTAAAAAAAATATCAAGCCAATGAACAATTTGTTAAAATATTGTTATTTCTTTTATTTTTTTAAATTAAAATATGGCATATATTTTACAGGATATAGCATTTTTCTGTGTCCCCATACTTTTCAGTTGCCCTTTATATAAAATAATGAAAATACATGCCAAGCAATATACTATGTGTCAAAAAAGATGGTTACGAAATACTTCTGAAACTATAAGAAAATTATAAAAATATTCATATGAAGATAGATAATTCGATTTGTACTTTCTCTTATTTTGGAGTTAAAAAACATCAAATTTTTATAATGTTCCTGCATCTAAAAATGTCCAATCACAAAAATAGCTACTGGCCCTTTCTTAAATATACCCAAAAAGTTTGATCCAAACATCTGAGTTAGAGACAGTCAAAAATCATCATTTATTTCATTTTACAAGAAATTCAAAACATAAAATTGAAAATCAGGCTTCAAATTGCATGACAAAGTCACAATATTTGACTCTAACTCAGTGATTTTTAGAGGCAGAAAATAGGTGTAGAGGTTGTGTAAATTTTGCGATTTATTCTAACAAAACCTTTTGGGTATGACTAACAATGCAATAGTGATGACTTATGATTGGTGATTTTGAAATGCAAAGACTGTATAAAAGTTAAAATTTTGAATTTTTCTTAAAATACTCTTCATGTAAATGAAAGTACAATTTGAATTCTCTGCCTTTCTATGATTATTTTTGTAGTTCATATTATCCCTCTCTGAGTTACAAAAATATGCTACAATTTTTCTTTAGACACCTGATAATGAGTTTAAAAATATAATATTCCATCAATCTAAAAGAAAAAAAAAAGACTCAAGATATTGACTGATCATGAAAATTTTCTCTGCAGAATTCAATTTAAAAATGGGTAAACACTTTGTATTTCATGATTCAAACCAATACAATTTCTTGACGAGCGGGGTGGGGGGAGGGGGGTTGCAACTGTGGGCCATAGATTGTGATTGCTATTTCTCGTAGGATGCCACAGGGCACACTGGATTATGTGTGTCATCCGTTCACCCTCTGGGGCATCCTGGATAAGTGGTATCATTATTCTCCCCTGAGATGCCATTCTTTCACCCCTAAAGGTACCTTGGATGAGGGATGCCATTACTCACCCCTAAGATGTGATCCTTTCACCCTCTGGGGCACCCTGGATAAGGGGTACCATTACTCTCCTCTGAGGCGCCATCTTTTCACCCCCTGGGGCACCCTGGTGAAGGGGTGCCATTACTCTCCCCTGAGATGCCATCCTTTCACCTCCTGGGGCACCCTGGATAAGGGGTACCATTATTCTCCCCCGTGGTGCCGTCCTTTCACCCCCTGAAACACCCTGGATTAGGGGTGCCATCCTTTCACCCTAGTAAAGGGTGCCATTTTAGCTCCTCTAGGGGTGTCACCAGTGAGACAAGCTTTTCACCCCTAAAAGGTGCAATGTGTCACCATTAGTTTTAACAGTGTAACCTACACTGTTAAAACTACAGGTGACACATTGCACCTTTTAGGAGTGAAAGGCTTGTCTCGCTGGCGACACCTTTACTGGAACCAGAATGGCACCTTTATTTAGGGTGAAAAGATGGTACCCCTTATCCAGAGTGCCAAATAATGAAAAGAAATTATGAAAACGACTTTGGCTCGCGAGGAATTCGAACCCACAACGTCTGATTGGAAGCTCAGCGCTATAACCGTTCGGCCATCGAGCTCACCTTCAAAGACTCCTTGAAATGTTTAAATTTCCTTCTATTCAAAAGTTGCTTCATATAAAAAGCTCGCTAAAAGTTTAGCTATCCGAAGTTCTAAACGAAATTGGGATAGCGAACGATGGGTGATAGTCTTCGTAGGAAGAAATTATTGTTTTGATCCACCTGTGACGGCGAGTTGAAGGTGAAGGCGTAAATGACTAAGGGGTGAAAATCTTCCAACGGTATGCATTGCTCTGCACCCTAATTAGTGTGAATCACCCTTTGCGGGATCAAACGGCACCCCAAACACATTTTCAAGCCTACAGGTGTCAAATGGTAACTACTTTTCACCCCTAGGCGCCAAATGCAACTGGTTTGTCACCTTTATTTTTAACAGTGTAAGGTACAAAAAAGATATATGTTTTAAATCTTGTTCAGAAAGCAAAATAAATAAAATTAAATAAAAAAACCCTAATATTAAATTGAAAATTTTGAAATTCATCATCTTTTAGGTCGTATTATTTTAAAAATCATTATATTACGTATCATCAATAAAATTTGTTGTCTTATTAACACATTGTGGTCTATTTATAACATAAAAAATATATCTATTCTCAGACGAAAGCCGTTCTGTAGCTCGTTCCGATAAAACTGCATTGAATGGATTCTATTAACATAATAAAAAAAGTATCAAATCGTGTATTCATGGCTTAATAAATGATTATCACATTTCAACTTTCTCAAGAGAATTCGATAAAATATTCACGAGAAGTTTTCCTTTAATATTTATGATTTTTGAATTTATTAAAGTCTAAAAATTTTAAACAATTCAAGTTCGGTAGAATGTAAAAATGATATTATGAGTAAATAAAAAGTGCTTACCAGACTTTTAAAGTGTGTAAAAATAGAAAAGAAGGTAACATTTAAAGAATCTCAGCTAAAAAAGAATATAAATATTGCGATATCTCGTTCATAAAACAACAAAAAATGTAACCAAAATAAAAATATCTTTTAAATAAAATTAAAGCGTAGAGCTTGATCGTGTTTTATGCGTATCAAGACATAATGATTTCACACAATTTCATTTAATGCTTTGCTTATCTTTTCAGCAACATTAACGAAATTCATTCATTTTGGAGAAATTAATGATTCTTTACTATTATCAAGAGAAGATATCTATGATCGGAAGAAAAATGGGGTGGGGGTTGAAGCTATAGTTGATTCTGATATGTCGATTCGTTAGTGATTTTATTTACATCATAAAAAATATCACATCGTGAATTCATAGTGTGATAAAGCATTTTTCAAATTTCAATGCTTGGTAGGGAATAAACGAGATTGTATCATGGTTATTTTAGATTTTATTCTGACTAAGCACGGCAAATTTTGGAATAACGTAAAAATAAATTATATTATCAATAAAATAAACAGACTTATTAATTTTTTTTAGTGGCAATGACAATATGAAAGATGATAAATTAAAATAAAAATCTAAAGCATAAAAAAGATTAATGTTTTGATATCTCGTTCAAAAAGAAAAATGAATGGAATTGAATTAAAAACAACTAACGTTGTAAGATTAATCGCTTTAGAATCATATCATTTCTTAAAATTTTGATTGATTTTTACTATATGTTATATTTATCTTTGAAACAGCGCCATAAAAATTTATTTTGAACAATTATGATTCATTTATGAGATACAGAAAGGGTATTTTTGTTTCAGAAGGAGGGAAAAGGAGAAATTCTGTAGTTGGTTCTGATAAAGTTAAGAGGCAACTGATTATAAATGCAGATTGCCAAAATGTTTAATTAGCCAGTGGCTCCTAAATCCAAATATTCCAATCGCCACCAGAGTTTAATTTCCAAGAATTATATAAGAAACAAGGAAAATTTCTTTAAACAATTGCTGGAGAAAAGCTAATTTTGTCAAAGTACAGCAAAAAACGACGTGACTTTTGTGAAAAAATCGATGAAAAACAAAATTTTCATCGAATTATCAGGGAAAAATGCAATTTGGGTTAGAGGACGCTAAAAACACGAGATTTTAATCAAAGTGCCGCAAAACAACGCAGAATGCTCGTCAGAAGAGTACGGTAAAACGCAAATTTCGTCATATGATCTCGAGAAAAATCGCAAATTTTGCCAAAGGATGGTGACTTAGACATCGAAAATTATTTGCCAAGTCAAAAACTTTAGTTGGCTAGTGGCGACTGGCAATAGTGGATCTGCACCTATAGAACTTATAATATTCATTTAAAAATGATCAGAAAATCGTATGTACAGCATAGATTACGAAGCACGTTCCAACATATTCAAAATGTCATAACGAAACTTCACAGTTTAGTATGGTGAAAGAATTATGTCTAAATAAAGCATTTGAATCATGCATAGCATTGAAAACTAGATTTCTGCACTTATTATGAACTAGCTTTCAGCCCGCGGCTTCGCCCGCGTGGAATTCTGTTATATTGCGGTATAAAGCACAACTATAAGAAAACTTCTCATTTCTACGGAAAAATGTAAGAAGCGCGATGTAACGCTGGATACGATTAGTTGTTAAACCAAAATTGAATGGTACACTATATTATATGTTTTCCCTTGTGGAGCAAAAACATGCAGATTTTGGGCACTGGAAACCCGAGAACACTCTACATAGAGCTGACCATGCGAAAAACAATGTTTTTCCAAGTGTACTCCAGCAACCCTTAGAGTTTGGCCTTGTGCTTTATTAACCCCCTGACTGCCCAGCCAAAGGGTAATATTGTAATGTTGTTTTCTCTGTAATTTATTAAAAATATAAAAAAAAAGATGTTTTTTCCAACCTGATGCAAAATACGTTATTAGTATCGGTGTATAATCTTTGATAGCATCAATCCTATCTTAATTTTTCAGAACTGGGTTTTATTTGTGGAATTATACTAATTTAAATATTGCTTATGTTGCATTGAAACCTGCAGCTTAGTGTGTGAAAAAATCAGCCGGCGGCAGTCAAGAGGTTAATGGTCATTGCAAATGAAACCCTTATAGGAAATTGTAGTCTTTTAAATTGAAATGGGAGGTCTGTTGGAATAATCGGAATCCGAGGAATGAGTACACTTTCACCCTTTGCTGCGCCAGTTAAAATAGTGGCTGTAATAATGTTCCGCCCAAGCTGAGTGACACGCAGCCTGGTACCATTAAACAGTCTAGGGGCATCGAGATTACGCATGAGCATCACCGGAACACCTATTTTTAGTTTTAATTTATGAGAAGGCACCCGAGATAATTCCAAAGAATTTAAGAACTCCACAGGATATGAGGTACTATGTTCTGTTTCTATCACTGTGTCTACAGATAAATATTCAGTATTTTCACCCATAACTTCATTCAAAATATTTTCATTTATTTTAGTGACAGTTTCATTTTTTGGTGCTAATATTGCGCGTTCGCAGAGCCATTGGTCATCATTTATATGATCGTGTAAGTCAGAATAAACTTACGAAGCTACCAACTCCGATTCGCTGCCCACAACATTACAAAACTCTTCCGTTAAAGTTATCATTCCCTCTGCATCTATTGTCATTTTCCCATCACCGATTTTTAACAATGTTTCCGCGTAATGACCCGATTGAATATCGTTGAATAATCGCACTCGCATGTTTGTGGTTAATTGAAACTTCATGACATGGTCCCACAACTTGGACGATTTTAGGCAAGCTTTTATTTCATCTGCTGGAGTCCCCCTTTGTATAACTGGCAGTGTTTGCCGGAAGTCACCTGCTAATAAAACTACCAATCCTCCCATTATGCTTTTGCAGTCCCTTATATTCTGCAAAGTCCTATTGAGAGCTTCAATAGCTCCTTTATGCGACATGGTACACTCATCCCAAACTAACAGCTTACACTGGCGCAGCATCGCGGCCCGACCATTATTTTTACTAAAATTGCAGATTGGGGATTTTTCTTGAGCAAGATTTAGAGGCAGTTTCAAAACGCAGTGCGTAGTTCGTCCTCCAGTGAGCAGCGTGGCAGCAATTCCAGAGGAAGCAACGGCTACTGCAATGTTTTTATCCTTTCTGACATGAGCCAGAAGAAGATTCAGCAAAAAGTTTTTCCGGTGCCCCCCGGAGCATCAAGAAAGAAAAGTGCGCCATTCCCTGATTCTACGTAGCGTGTTACTTCGTCGAATACAGTTTTTTGCTCGGGTAACAATTGTGGGACCATGTCATTTACTTGCTGTTGCAGTATAGTAGCATTATAATCTAGCTCTCTGGCGATGTCAGTTACGCTTTCTTCTGATCGTTGTGGGCTAGGCATTCCAAATTCACCCATTTTTTACCGATTATTTCCATAGTTTTATTTCCTATTTTAGTGAGAGCCTCGTTGTAAATAAAATCATTGTACGTGATGTCCGGATGTGTCATCTGCAATCTTTTTAAAATATCTTCTGCCATATCATTTTTATATTTTTCCCATAGCTGTTGAGGATTAGAAACACCGCAGGTTGAGATCAAGGTTGCAAACAACTCTCTTATTTTTGTAGGTGATCTGCATTGAACTGATTCTATCATGGTTTCCTCCCAATGTTTATCATTCTCCAACAGACCAAGAACTTCACATGCCTCTCTGTATGTTGCGCACTCTTGACCGTTCACAATTTTAAGGTCCCTGTGGCTAGTTGGTCCACAAACATGGTGCAGAAGCATTCTTAAACAAAAACACTCAAAATTGCACACATGAACAGTATATACACGACCAAGAGCATCCCCTGATTTTACCCCTGGCCAGTTTTCTACTGGGGTGCCTTGAATGCGACGTTTCCACTCTTTTCTAGAGGCATTCCATGTATAGTATCGGGGAATCTCTGAATACAAAAGGTTTTTTGCAAATGGGTCGATTTGGCAAAGATGGAAAAATGCGGTCAGTGTTGTCTTTGGCGGAGACGCCATCCTATCATGAAAGTTGCTTTCATTAAAATACACACGTTGTAAAATACACGGCCAAATGAGTGACAGTGGGGTTCCTTTCATGTAATGGGAATCCTAAAAGTCGCCAGGCTGCCTCATTGCTGCTCACATAACGCCCCTGTTGGAAAGCTTGCACTTCATTTATGACAGACGATCCAGCTTCCTGTATAAAATTGAACACGGCTTGATCGGTTCCTTTGTTAATATATTTACAAATATATTTGATAGCGTGCACGGAACCGCAGGCCTCCACATTTATATGGGCATTAAATATTTTACATAAAGTTGGCGAGTACGGTACAATCCAACTATTGTCCATAGTTTCAAAAGCTCCGCTGCGGGTTTTGATAGTAACCGTTCGGCCCCCGTCTTCAGGTGATCTTCTTCTGTATAACGGATAGCCCTGTTCATTGTGGATAGTGTCTTTTATAAATGATCGCGGGTACTTTTTTGTGCATTTCCCCTCCTTCATACACGGTGACGTAGAGTTACGAATGCCACAGGGACCATGAATCTTGTTTTTAACCACAGTGTCGTGCAACTCCTTATCTTCTGTAGGATCAGGCATTTCAGCGCTAATCAGATTGTCAATGTGGGTAGGTCGCAATTTCTCCTTGAGCCAAATTAAAATATGAACATGTGGCAGCCCCCTTTTCTGCCATTCGATGGAGTACATATAACATTGCACGTCGCCAAATACTTTACCTTTGGTAATGACACCCATAAGTTTCTGTACTTTTAATCTGAATACTCTCGCTATCAAGTCGTGTCTGTCAATTGGTTTTTGACCTGGCATTAACTCATCGATTATCTCCTTCCAAGATGGGTTACAGGTGAATGTAACAAAGAGATCGGGACGGCCGTGAACACGTACGTATACAAAAGCATCTTGCGTATATTCGTGAAAGTAGCGCGGGCAATTGATAAAAGTTGATGGGAGAATAACCATCTTTCCTAAATCACTGGGATTTACATTGGCATCATTACTTACTACATCTTGCAGGTGAATGTATTGTTCAGCTCGTAATTTTTTTTGGTTAAGAGTTATATAACGGAGGCGCTCGCTCTCAGTTTTAACCCACATGTCCACTAAAAACTGATGAAAAATTTGCCTGAAACGGGGCAGCAAGTTAAAATCCTTCTCACGTAACATCATGTGATAAGCATAAAACTTCATACAGGATACTTTTTTATTAGGCATGGGTTGATTTGTAGTTGGGTTGATTAATGGCAGCTCAAAATGATAACTGTCTTGGCCTTTGCTGAAAATCAAGGGATACTGAAGGGCGTCATAGAACTTGTGAGTATCGGGTACGCGTGTCAAAGTATTATCATGCGCTCGGAGAACGATGTCGCGTGATGAAGAAAACTCACCACAAACCGCTGCAGCAACATCATTGATTAGAGGCGCATTGAATCGTCTCTCGTGTTCTCCGTGCGGAGTGCGATCTGCGTGAATAACCAATTTGTATTGTTCGTGAGGCATGCGGTCTAACGCCGTTTTAAAAGTATTAATAAGTCGATTGTGCTCATGCAACATTCTTTGGATTTTTAGTACGATTTCCCTCTCAACTCCTTGAATGTACTGACATCGCCGATCTGCTTCATTATCTTCATCTCCCATGAAATATATCTGAAGAAATTTATGTTGTTCATTGGCCGCGGGAAGCATAGAACCGATCCTGTGGTAAACTTGGCCTTGGATAGTAAAAGTTGGTGAAAATCCGGGCATGATTATTTCCCGGTCTACCCCGAAAGATGGCATCTGGAAACAGGAATTATATTTTCGAATCCTATTTAAAAAGCGCCGTGACTCAGCAGAGTCATATAAAAGAAGAGTTTTGGGGGGTTCTTCTGGTGCATCCAATGTAGGAATACGTACTTTCCCATTGACGCAACAGAGACCTGCCGTTTTGTCCTTCCATTTAAGGGCATCACAAAACCTACATTTTTTATTCATTAACCCGATGACGACCAAGGAATGGTTTTTGTAATCGATCAAAGGATCGTATTCAAATACAGTATTATTAAACACAGACCAAGTATTTCTCATAAAAGCTCGACGCCGTTCAGCTTGCATTTCTGCATGCGCGGTTCTTCTCGCCAGAGACTCTTCTGGAGTCTCCGCCATTCTAGAAGCTGCCTGTCGCCCAGCTTGCTCCTCTAAACGTTGTTGCGTTTGAAGAGGCGTCTCATTAGCTCTCAAAATAACTTGTCTTTCTGCTTACTCCTTTAAACGAAGCTGTGTTTCAAGGGGCGTCTCGTTAGCTCTCAAAACAGCTTGTCTTTCTTGCTTGTTCTTCCAAACGTAGCTGCGTTTGAAGAGGTGACTCTAACGCCCTTAGTGCTGTCTGACGTTGAGCCTGTTGCGATAAACGGACTTGAGTACGAATATCATTCTCAGAAGCCCTCAAAGAAGCTTGGTGAGCGGCTTGCTCCTCAAGTCTTTGCTGGCGCTGAGATGGTAGCTCAGCAGCTCTCGAAGGAGCCTGACGCTCTGCTTGTTCGCGCCTTCTTAATTCAGCATGGAGAGGCGATTCTTGAGATCGGGCAATTTTCATTGCCCGAGCTTTAGATGAAGTGCTCGACAAATTAGATTTACGTTTGCGAGGCATTGTGAAAATATGAGTAAACTATAAACCTAAACTAAACTAAAATCCCAAACTAAACTATAACAATCTAAACAACGAACAAAGCGACGTAATTACCTATTGAAAAAACAATAACTACTTTAGATATCTACCTAGAAAAAAAGCACTAAACTAACCTAACCTAACTATTATACAGCTACTGCACTTCGTTACCACGTTTTAAAAACACCCAGCGCCATCTATCGCATTATTTTATCTTGTTTTAAACGACACACAGCGCCATCTCCAATCCATCCATCAAGCAAACTATATTTTTGTTTTCCCTCGGAAATATCAATTTTTTCCGGGATAAAAAGTACCCTATTATTTAATCCGGACTTCTAACTTTACGTCTGCAAAATTTCAAAACAATCGGTTCTATAGTTACGGCGTGAAAGCGGAACAAACAAACAAACAAACAAACAAACTCACTTTCCGATTTATAATATTAGTAAGGATAATTGTTGAAGGTGTGACATTTTTTATGCAGCAATGTCTTACATACGTAGTATACATAAGCTAAAAGTCAGTTTTGCTAACACGTTCACGTCGGTGCGTACCACCGGTGGCCCGCAAAAAGGTTTAAGAATTCCTGTATAAACCCCCAGTAAAATTTTACTAAAAAATTTGCCTTGTTTAATCGGAGCTTTTTCGCGATTATAAGGCACAAATTTCTCTTTTTGATAACCGGTGGCAAAACATTAAAAATTCTGTCAAAGGGTCCTGTCGCGAAGGATTTAAACACGTAGCACAGTTGAAAATTTCCTTTCAGTAATTTCCGCAAATAAACGGAAGTTCATGAGAACGTTTGTGCGACGCTGTATATAATCTATAGACTTTATACATACCAATTAAAATTTTTAAAAAATGGTTAAATTCAAAAATGCATATCACAATTCAAAGCACAGTTTTAGAAAATATTATTCATAGATTTTAGTTGTTCAATTATTGGTAATTTTCTTCCATAGCCAAAGTATTTTGCGTTTCTCTGTAAATGGATGATAAGCTCTATCTATACCACAGTCTATAGTAAGAGCCTTGTAGTGTAACTCAGGAATTAATATCAATTTTAATGCATTTAATACTGTTATATTATTAATATACACAGCGAAAAAAATTTTCTCATACACGTAATGTAACATGATTCTTTTAAGTGCGCCTGTAAATTATTCTAAAATATTATTCATATCATTTTCAATACCGAACATACAAAAGCAAACCCCAACATGCAACGAAACCGATAAGAGAATATTCTTGAATATTGAATTTGAATGAGAATTGCGCCGTATTAGTAAGTTGATGGCAATATGGCTATAGCTAAGTTGCTTTGGCTATAGTTGCCATGGTTACTTATTTTTGGTCACCAAATTTGCCTATAATTTGCCAAGTGTCACCAAGGTTGGCGAGAATTTTTAGCTAATGGTTATTAATATTATTTAAACATTGCGCGGCAATGCACGGTGAAAATGACCGCCATTTTGAAAGAAAATGGCGGATGAAGATGGCCAATGAACTCGGCCGATACATTGATATGTACAAAGCATACAATCAATTTATTTCGTGCAAATTAATTTATAAATACGAGAGTTACAGTATGGCGGAAATTAGACTGTTTCAAAATATCAGCCACCCTAGAAATTCAAACTGCTATATCTCAGTGATTTTTAAGATAAAGACAAAACAAAATATGTTTCAGATTACTTTGCATCAAGGTCAAACTCCTAAGCAAGAAAAATATATTTCAGTTTTGAAATTATTTGCACCTGCTTTTAAATTTTAAAGAAATTTCAAATGGCCGCCATCTCGAAACAAAATAACGGATGAAGCTGGCCAAAAAATTCTGTTGAGACATTAGTATGTATTATGCATTAAATTAATTGAATACATATCGGCTAATAAATACTAGCATGATATAAATCACACACTCATCTATATACACACATATATATGTGTGTACCTAGACATAAGTCAACATTTGGACGGAGGGTGGTTTTGGTGTCTGGGTTGGGGCATGATTGGTGAAAATGTATTAAAAATGCTTTTCACCAGACGGCTGCAATAGGTTGTTTTAGGTAGATTTCGTAAGAAATACTACCTATTGCAATCGCACCAGTTTATCTATCTATCTATCTATCTATCTATATATCTCACTTTTTTATGGACATGATAACTTCTATAATTCTTCACCAATCTCCACCAAACTGGTACATAAAATCTCGGCTAAGTTCGTTAATGGGCAAAATCGGACCAAGGGGGTCGGAATAGGGGGCGTTTTTGTGAAAACCGAAAAAACGTTATAACTTCTTAATTAAAGTAGATATCGGATCGGTTTAAAGTTTATATTACTTCTTAAAAATGGGCCAAAAGTATATGCATAACAGATTTTTGATAAATTTAGAAGTGGGCTCAAGGGGCGAAAAAACAGGGATTTTGAGAGAAAAAAAATTCATAACTTCGTCAATTTTTAAGATATCAAGTCCAACTAAATTTTTTTTAAATGTTCTTAAAATTATCTAAAACTTTTGTATTTACAAGTTTTTGATAGGACCAACTTTTACCGATGAAAAAAATTAAAAACGAAAAGAAAAAGGGCGATGAAAAAAAAAGAAAAATCCATAACTCCGTCAATTTTTAAGGTATCTAATATGATTAAATTTATTTTACATCTTCTCAAAAATACCTATAACTTTTATATTGACAAGTTTTTCATAGGACCAATTCGTATAGCAAAAAGAAATTAAACAAAAATAGGAGTTGAAGAAAAAACTTCAAATCCAAACTGCTTATATTCTGACTCATTTTTAAATTCATTTTTGATTTTAAACGCATCCAAATGGTATATCCTCTTATTTAGAAACTGTATAAAGTGACGCATTGGTCAATTTTCTGATAAAGACAGAATATATTTCAAAAAAGGCTACCAAAAAGGGTATTTTGAACAGAATTTCCGAAAGTCATCGGGACTGAAAATTGAATTTATTCAAATAAGAAATTGCGTTTTTTTCTGACTCGTTTTTAAATAAATTTTTGTTCTCAAACGCATCCAATTTACAGATCCTCTTATTTAAGAACTATATAATGTGATGCATTGGTCAGTTTTTTGATAAAGCCGGAATATATTTCCAAAAAAGACTACCAAAAAGGGTATTTTGAACAGAATTTTCCGAAATCATGGTGACTGAAAATTTAAGGAAGTGTTCAAATAAGAAATTGCGTTTTTTTCTGACTCGTTTTTAAATCCATTTTTGCTCTCAAATGCATCCAATTTACAGATCCTCTTATGTAGGAACTATATAATATAATGCATTGATCGGTTTTTTGATAAAGACAGAATATATTTTGAAAAAGGCTACCAAAAAGGGTATTTTGAACAAAATTTCCCGAAGTCTTCGTGATTTGAAAATTTAAGGAAGTTTTCACATAGCAAATTGCGTTTTTTATGACTCGTTTTAAAATACATTTTCGTTCTCAAACGCATCCAATTTACAGATCCTCTTATTTAGGAACTATATATACTGTGACGCATTGGCCAGTTTTTTGATAAAGATAGAATATATTTTAAAAAAATGCTGTCAAAGTGAGTATTTCGCAAAATTTTCCTAAGCAATCATGATTAAAGAATTAAGGATGTATTCAAACAACAAATCGGTTATTTAATGACTCATTTTTAAATTCAATGTTTTTCTCAATTGCATTCAACTGACAGTTTTCTGTTATTTAGGAACTGTATATAATGTACTGTTTTGGTCGATTTTTTAATAAATTCAGAATCTATTTCAAAATATGTTGTCAAAAAGGGCATTTGAGCTGAATTTTTCTTAAGATGATTCTGATAAAACCAGTTTTTGCAGAAAAATGAAATTAAAAATTTTTCATAAAATGTGGCCAAATGAAGTTATTAAACTGAGTTTATCTCTAATCATATATATATAAATATATATATATATATATTTGTTGTTGTTGTTGAAATGAGCACTTTTTGAAATCTACCTCCGCCTATAGGCCCAGCCGACAGGGTTTTTTTACTTACCCATCATACGTAGTATAGAGTAAGTCTTGCAATCGTTTTGAAAATCGAAAAAAACATTTTGACGAATTTACAAGTTTCAGGCACTGGATATTCCGAAAAACATATTTTTAGAAAAAAAAATTGCCGTCCGTCCGTCTGTGTGTCTGTGTGTCTGTCTGTAACCGCTCTATCTCTTGAAAAAATTGAGATAGAGACTTGAAATTTTGTATGTGCTTAGTATGTAAGAATGGGACGAAGCCTATTTAATATCAGTAACCTCGATTATCCGGAACTATTTTTTTCGGACTCTCGAAAAATTCGTTCTGATGAAAGGTACATAAAAATTTTCGAATTTTTTTATTTTAAAGAGTGGACGTAAAAGGCAATAAATTAACACAAATTTTGCATAAAAAAACGAGGTCGATCGGATTATTAGTTGTCGAGATATTTCTAATCCTGTTTTTCACATTCTTTGATTTTTCATGACCCAGTATTTCATTCAAATTTCAATTCAAAGATATCTTTTAATTGCAAATGAGACACTTAATTCGATGCAAGAAACCGTTAATGAATATGATAATTATTTTTAGAGTTATAAGGATGTTTCTTTTATGCAATTCAGTGCTACTTGAATAGTTTGGCGTTTCATACAATTTATCGAAATTGGTTCATCAGAAAGTCATTAATAGAGCATGATTATGTGTTAAAAATACTTAAATATACGTTTATATTTTGTTTTGGAATTGTAATGCATTTTATAAATTGTTTACATATGTTATGTTTTCATATACACTATATTACCATTGATTATTGGACACTTGCGATTTTAGACATTTTGTTAAATATCTAGAAAAATACATGAGGAATCATCTCGAAACTCTTAGTGTATAAATATAATAGTATAAGTCATACATCTTCGTGAAGATTTTTTCCCGAAACTCCATAGGGAACCGTCAACAAATTAAAAAAGAATGAATGTCTTTTGAATAACCCTGTCAAAACTAATGTAGCAAAAGCGTTCAAACTCTAGATTATGATTGAATGTCTTATTGTAATACGCCTTGTTCATTTTTATGCAAATAGCATGCATACTTGCAGAGTAATTAAGGTTTTTATAAAAATGGTCCCAAATTTTTCCAAGTTTTTTCCTTATAATTTTCAGAGTTCTTAATATAAAATAATATTTTTTTCAGAAAATATGACAAACAACATTTCACACAGTACCCTGTAATCAGAATTAAAAAATAATGAAAATTGTATACAAAATGAGTTGGTTTACTAAATAATTTTTTACTGCGCATGCGTTAACGATATCAAACTTTCATTTGCATATTATGTTAGCTAAATGTATAGAGCAACATTTGTAAAAGTCTCAAAATCATAGCTTGAAAAAGCTGCCATAGACATTCACTAAAAAGAATAGACAAGTTTGCTTGATAACAGAGACAATGTAACTAAAACTAATATTAGTAAAGAAATAGAGCTTAATAAGATTATTTACAATATTTTACAGTACAAACACTAACTATTTACAAAACTCGTAATACTACCCCCTCCTCAAAGACTGCACGTCCCGGGCAGTGCAATCTTTGAGTTAGAGGAAAACACTTAAAATAAATAAATAAATAAATAAATAAATAAATAAATAATAATAATAATAAGATTTACATAAATAAGAACTAATTACTATTTACATATTTACAAAAAGTGACTTTCATGCCCATGGTCTGAAATTCCAGTTTTGAATTTCTAATCACTTTGGCCAAAATAAGGGGCTAGTCGTTTATAGTGTACAACCTTGGGTGTGGCGTGTGGCGATTTTTGTATACGTACGACGGCGTCATTCAGCCTGTTGATGACTGTGTAAGGACCGTCCCAGTTTCTTTGTAATTTTGGCGACAGTCCCTTATGGTATGAGATTCCAGAACCAAACTTTGTCACCTTCGTTGAACTCATGTCCAGTTGCCTTTGTGTCGTACCGTGTCTTCATCTTTTCCGATGCCAGTCCAATTCGGTTCCTCGCTAGACAATGAATCTCCTCAATGCGTGCCTGGAGTTCATCGACATATTCCTCAGGCGATGAAGGAGCATCAGGAGGACGGCCAAACAAAAGATCCGCAGGTAGACGAAGATCACGACCAAAGAGCATTTGAGAAGAGGAGTAACCAGTGGCCTCACGAGTGGCACTCCTGTAGGCAAGCAGGAAAAAAGGCAATTTCTTGTCCCAGTCCTGTTGATCTTTAGACACAAGGAGGGAGAGGCTATTTAGGATGGTACGATTGAACCTCTCCACCATGCCGTCCGATTGAGGATGTAGAGGTGTAGTTCGAGTTTTGTCCATGCCGAGTAGTCCGCACATTTCCTTAAACACAGCCGAATCAAAGTTTCTTCATTGATCGGAATGGATTTGAAGAGGAACTCCGTATCTGGAAACCCAGTTTTGAACCAGTATGTCTGCTACGGTTACCGCCTCTTGATTAGGAATGGCGTAGGCTTCAGGCCACTTGGTGAAGTAATCCATGACAACGAGGATATACTTGTTGCCATCAGATGTTCTAGGGAGAGGACCCAGGATGTCTAGAGCAATTCGTTCGAAAGGAGCTCCTACATTATAACGCTGCAATCGTCCACGGGTGCGCCTCTTTGGACCTTTACGTACTACACAGGTGTCACAAGTTCGACACCACATCTCCACATCACTGCGAACATTTTTCCAGTAGAAACGCTCTCGAACCTTTTGCAGGGTCTTCATTACACCAAAATGACCTCCTGTGGGACTACCATGAAGTTCTTGAAGGACCATAGAAATTCTCGACTTAGGGAGTAGTAGTTGCCATCTACATGTTTTTCCATCGTCAGACTCCCATTTTCGGTACAAAATACCGTTCTTCAAATATAGGGAATCCCAGAGGGCCCAATAACGTTTAGTCGTAGGATGGTAATGGGCCATGTCTTGCCAGCTGGGCTTCCTGTTGGACTTCTCTTTCAGTTCTAGAATTGGCTTAATTTCAGGATCAGCAAGTTGATCTTTACGCAGGCTCTCGTCACTCCACGGATCTTGCGATGATGTAGACTCAGTTGTAACTTGTCTTACTATAGGACCTTTGACATTAAATTTCTTCTCAACCCGGTCGCAGTATCTACAATTCTCTGAGCAGGGTCTTCTTGAGAGAGCATCTGCATTTCCATGTGATGAGCCTTTACGATGGCGTATTTCCATATCGTACTCTTGAAGCTTTTGTATCCACCTGGCTATCTGGCCTTCAGGGTTCTTAAAATTCAATAGCCAAGTTAGAGAAGCATGATCAGTTCGGATCAGGAATTTTCGACCGTAAAGATAGTGATGAAAATGGTCTATGGCTTTCACTACAGCAAGAAGCTCTTTTCTTGTTACGCAGTAGTTTCGCTCTGCCTTCGATAAGCACTTGCTGAAATAGGCGATAACACGCTCCTGGCCGTCAATTTCCTGAGACAGTACAGCGCCAATGCTTTCGTTACTCGCGTCCGTATCAAGTATAAACTGTTTATCGATTTGAGGATATGACAGAATTGGAGTGGATGTTAAGGCTTTCTTAAGCTTTTCGAAAGCAGCGTCACATTCCTGTGTCCACATGAATTTTTGATTGTCTTCTGTTAATTTATGAAGTGGTCTTGCAATCATCAAGAAGCCTTTGACAAATTTTCTGTAATAGGTGCACAATCCTAGAAAACTCCGAAGCTGGTGAACATCTGCTGGACGACTCCAATTTTTCACGGCTGATGTCTTCTCCGGATCAGTCCTGACTCCATCCGCCGAAATGATGTGTCCAAGGTAGGCATTGCGAAACAAACCTCATTTCGAAGAGCTTAACTTCAAATTAGCTTCCTTTAACTTTTGTAGCACCCGCCTGAGGTTATTCAGGTGGTCAACAAAAGATTTTCCTATGATTATGATATCGTCTAAATAAACAAGACATGCCTCATATGACAGCCCCTGGAGAACCGTTTCCGTAAGGCGTTCAAAAGTTGCAGGTGCATTACATAGGCCAAAAGGCATTACCTTGAATTGCCATAATCCTTGTCCCGTTGTGAAGGCAGTCTTCTCGCGGTCGTCGGGATGGATCTCTACCTGCCAGTAACCACTCTTCAGATCCAGAGTCGAGAACCAGGTGTTGCCCGCAAGTGTGTCGAGAGTGTCGTCAATCCTTGGTAGAGGGTAACTATCCTTTTTAGTGACGCCATTCTGTCGGCGGTAGTCTACACAAAATCTTGTAGAACCATCCTTCTTTCTTACTAATACAATGGGAGACGCCCATGGACTTGTCGATGGTTCGATGACGTCATTTTCTTCCATATCCTTAATTAAATTTTGCACCTCTTCTTGCTTGGCAAAAGGTAATCGTCTAGGGTGTTGTTTAATAGGTGAGTGATCTCCCGTGTCAATTCGATGTTTTGCCATTTTAGTTCATCCAAAGTCTTCAGATGTTTGGGAAAATAAACTTTGGAATTCTCTAATTAAACTTTCCGCAGCATCCCTTTGTTTTGGATCTAAGTCTGTATTTTGTAACAAATCTTTGACTAAATTATCTGAAGACTTCTCAGAGTAACTGGAATTTTGACTTATGCACGTCACATGATGCTATCTCCTTTCCTTTCTTGATAGTCCTCGTCTTATCACTGATGTTAGCAATTCTGACTGGAATGGTCTTTTTCAAGAGGTCTACCACAGAAGAAGCCACCAATACTCCTGCTTGTGTACTATTGTCTTCTGGATAATCTATATGGCCAAATCGGTAATTAGTTTTATTTTTAATTACAGCTGGAACTAAAAATTCTGTTCTTGGACCTAGATTGATGTCTTCTTTGGCTATTACTGTTTGTTTATATTCAGTTTCGTTATTTAATCCAAAAAGGCTTATTGTTTCAAATTTAGATAGCATTTCATTATTTTTAAAATCAAGTTTGAAGCCAAACGTCTTCAGAAAATCTAGCCCGATTATGCAAGGATCTGTTATGTCAGCCATATATTCCGTATGATAATATTTGCTTCCTCCACAGTTGATGGTTAAATTGGCCTTTCCATATATGTCTATCTTGTCGCCCGTCACAGTTTGCAGGGTAACGCAGAGTGGAGTCCAGATGAGTTTACATTTCAATTTTCGAGCCAAATCTTCTCTTATTATTGTTACATTGGCTCCTGTATCGACAATCATACGGCACTGAATTCCGTTAATAAAGCCTATCACATATAATTCATTAACACCGCCACTCATTTTTTATATCTGGAGGATCTTCAGGTGGGGCTTTTTATTCTCTGGCAACCTCCGCCCCGCGAGATGGCCAAAATTTAGTTTCCATGCTGACTGTTTGAATTTATCTCACGTTCCTGGATTTTGGGGCAATTTCTTCGGAGATGTCCTGTATCACCGCATCCCCAGAACGTGAGATTCTGTCTCCTTGAGCTTGTTCTTCCATATTTTAAGGCTTCAAGCTCTTGATTTAATTTCCTAATTTCTTTCAAAACGTCGATTTCAGTGTCTGAGCTTTTGTTCACCGTTGCCCCTCGGACTGAATGACGATCTCTTCGGCTGGTTTGTGTAGCTGCTTCCAACTTTAAGGCATATAATAATGCAGCCTTTAAATCCTATACATCTGCCATTCGTACCGCTCTCTGCACTTCTGGATCTTTTATTCCGTCTACAAAGTACTGCAGTGTGAGCATTTCCCGTACATTTGTTGGGCAGTCGATGGATGTTAAATTTGCCAGCCGTTCTATTTCTGAGGCAAACTCTTGAAGGGTTTCACTCGATTTTTGATGGCGGCTCTTCATTTGTATTCTCGTATAATCCTTCAAGAATTTTTCTCCGAATCTCATTTCAAGTGCACAACTTAGAGTCTCAAAATTGAGTTGCGTCATATCGGGCAATGTTTGCAGCACGTCGGCGGCTCCTCCTCTCAAAGATGCTGCCAGTTGACAAGCTTTCACCTCTCACTCCATTTGTTCGCTTTGGCTACAATGGTGAATTGGGTTTTGTAAACTTGCCAAGAACTCTTTCCGTCGTATGTCGGCAGCTTAACTTGCACAGGAGAAGCAGGCGGATTCCTAAATTCTTCATAATTACCACTGGACGCTGAAAGTTTCTTCTGAAGATCTTGTACTTTTTTATTTAGCTTTTCATCTACTTCCGCCATTTTCCTTTCCATTTTCTCTTCAACATTACTAACTTCATTCTGAATTTTCTCTTCTACTTCCTCTATTTTCTCTTCTACCGAGCCTATTCTTCTCTCTACCGACGAGAACTTTTCTTCTAAAGTTTTCTTCATTTCTTCTTGGCCTTTATTAATCTTTTCAGTCACATCTTCTTGGCATTTGTCAATTTTATTTGTCAACTGTTCCATTCTTTCTTCGTTTTTATTCATTTTATCCGCCAACTCTTCTTGGCCTTTATTCATTTTTTACGCCAACTCTTCTTGACCTTTATTCATCTTTTCCGCCAACTCTTCTTGGCCTTTAATCATCTTTTCCGCCAACTCCTCTTGGCCTTTATTCATTTTATCCGCCAACTCTTCTTGGCCTTTATCAATTTTATTTGATAATCCATTAATAGCTTTCAACAACTCACTCAGTTGCTCTTCCGTTGCTCTCGTTTTCGCCATAAGATTCCAAATTCTGACACCAAATGTTGTTGCGTATATAGGGTTCTTTTGATCTTATGGTTAGACAACTTCAAACTCTTGTCAGAAAAATAGAAAATAATTTATTTACAGAACTTCAGAACAACAGAGGCTTCGAAACTCACAAATATTACTAGATATTCAAAAATAATTGTTCAAATCTATCGTATAAGTGCAGATATAGGTTCCAGAGACTCTTTATGCAACGTCTCAACACTAAATCACATTCAAAACAACGTAGATAAACCTCAAGCAAACTTGCTTAAACAATTACAGCTCACTCAATGACTGACTGATAAATAATAACCACAACAGCTCGCATTGCTCTCCTTATGTAGGCTCATAGCATGCTCCGGAAATTTCTACAACCGTCTAGAAAAATCCAGAAACCAAGGAAAAACATTCAATGTATCAGTAGACCGAAGGGGGGTTACCATAGAGAGGGAAGGGTTACCATCGCCAACAATCGCCAAGTTTGTCGCCAACTTGGCGAGATATCGCCAAATTTGGCGACCAAAATTAGTCGCCAAAAGTGACGCCAACTTGGCGATATCTCTAATATTTCGCAAAGCTGCCATAGACATTCACTGAAAATAATAGACAAGTTTGCTTGATAACAGAGACAATGTAACTAAAACTAATATTAGTAAAGAAATAGAGCTTAATAAGATTATTTACATTATTTTACAGTACAAACACTAACTATTTACAAAATTCGTTACAATATGTACTATATGATGGGAAAATTTAGTTTAGCAAGGAAATGTCTAGCATGTTAAAATTTCTCTTTTAGCAATTTATACTAACAGATAGAAACAAACTTGAATACTTTTGTTCAGTCCTACAGTTTATACAGTACCTTTATTACGCGTGAGTATTTAGCTAAAATTTATTTTAAACTGAAACTCTCTTAAGACTACAGAAATCACATTCTCAGAAATTATCATTCATAGGCATCCATTATCAAATATGGTGGCCCTGCATATTACTTTATCTATATTCTACAAACATTTCTAAGTAAATTAAATGTAGTTCAACGTAAAAATGAATAACTTATTTAAAAATCCTTTTAAGTAATCTACGTTAGTATTCAGTAACGTTTCAGTTACTGGTTCATTTCGTTTTTGCGTTGTTATATGCGGCCAGATGGATTGACAAATAGACGGACGGACGGATTGAACGACGACTATAAGTGCTACATATTTACATAATTACGAACCCACCTAACAAACGTTCATATAAGATCTTTAAAAAGATAAATAATTTTACATATTCTCATGTACAAACATTTACTTATCTCTTTCATACAGCAAAACAGATGTGGCCAAAAAATAAAATTTTTAAACTACGAGTAAATGGCAAAAAGGAGAGATTAATCGTTTTCGAGGCACATTACAATATAGCTATTACACCCTTTCATTTTATATGTCACTTATCTCTGCAGCAACCACCATTAAAATTCATTTAATTTGAATATAATTCATCAATTCTGATCTGTTTCTTTTATCAAGATGGGGCCTGCACGCTTAGAAGGAGAACTTTGTGTGGAAAGTCAGGTAGTTGGTTCTGATAAAATCGATTATTGATTGATTATATTTATACTATAAAAAGGAATTTTATGCAGTATTTTACATTTTGGTTTCACTACAATAAACATTAGATACTTGCTATTAATACTGATTATTCTTTAAATTTATTGTATGCGTTCATAATTATGTAAATACGTAGCACTTACAGTCATCGTTCATTCCGTAAATCTGTTCGTCCATCCGCCTGTCTGTCGGTGCATCGGTCCACGTGTAACAACACAAAAAAGGCCTGTCACAAAGCGGTTGAAATTTAAAATATAACAATTTTCTCGGGCCTTTTTAAGTTTTACACACTAAAATTGGATGTATAGTTCAATTACAGGAACAGAACAATCAAAACTATTCCGTTACATTATGACCAATGGATAAATAGTTTTAAGTGCATCTTAAAGATGTTACACTATTTCGAACATAACAAAATTGAGATTCATCTATGAAATGTACTAAAATAAACTTTTTGTTCAATCTATGGAGCAAAGAATATTTATTATTGATTTACAGGGTCACACAAAAGTATTCCGTTATGTTATGGAAGAATGGGAAACATTGTTTCTGGCGCGTATTAGTTTATTAAACTATTTTACATTTTATAAAATTGAAGTTTACTACAAGTTACTTTCTGTATAATAAAAAGCAGATAATATTTACAAGGACACACAGTAGACTTCGGATACTATACTTTACCAGAAGTTCTGTATACTATTACACCAGATTTGAATATTTTTAAAATTTCGTTATAGTACGGACGCATCTCATTTGCTACGTTTGGCGGAAAGTCTCCGACTTGTCCTAGCTAAGCAGCTTAAATCATTTATGAAACTATCAAGCAAAATCAAACAATATTATCAATGAAAATATGCTATTCTCACGCATTCAATTGATGGTAAAAATGACAGATAATAACATTTAAATAGTTTGATTCATAAAAATTGATTAATGTTTTGGTATCTTGTTTAGAGAAGTAAAGAAATTCAAACTAAATAAAAGACACTTTTAAAATAAATTGAAAATAGAGAGATTAATCGCGGTACTTACGTATTAACGCCACCGCAGCTACAGATTTGGCGGTTTTTATATACCGCCAATCTACATGTAATATTTTTGTGACAAATCATAAAATAAAACACTTTATTTAAAACCATAACATTTTCAAAATTCAAAACACTTTATTTTAAAACAAAGCAATCTATCGGATTCCGATGGAAAATGAGACGATATAGAGTTTAACATAGATTCAAAAACAGTCTCTATTTTCTTCCACTAGAACCTGTCGTCAAATGAATTCTGATAAATAAAATTGTAACTGATGCCTCGCTGTCCTCCATTATCTCTTGTTCCTCCATTTAGCACTGCTCCACATTCTCTCAAATGTTTTTGAATGAATTCCCCTATCACCGCTCCTGAATAAACAAAAACTGCATCTTGTTCTGTTTCTGGCAAATTCCGAATACTGATTTTCGTAGCACTAAAAAATGGCGTCAAAAATCAGCAAACAAGGCAATAAGGAATCCAAAAGATAACTGCGTGTGCGTGCGAATAACAAGATTGCTCTTTATTGGTGCATTAGCGCAACTTCTACTGCGGTGGCGTTAATACGTAAGTACCTTAATCGCTTTTAGTAGTATTACTACCCAAAGTTTTCGATACATTTCATTTTATACTTATCCTTGCAATAATAATAATAATAATAAATACAGTTCATTTTGGAATCGTCTATCTGTCAAGAAGGAACATCTATGCATAGAATAAGACAGAGAGCGAGAAAGAAAGATGGTATCGGTAGCTTTGCCCTGATTTATTGACAAGTAATTGATTATTTATACATTAAAAAGGGTACAATAAATTATGAATTTATATGGTGATAAACGATTGTCACACTTCTATTTCATTAGACTATTCTCAGGATACTATCTTCGAAAATTGATGATTTTTGCAATGTATTCAGGATCAGCTGCTTAATTTTTAATGATAATCATAGTAGAAAAAATAAAATAAATAACAATATTTTTTAAAATAAACATGCTATAAACATTTTAAACACAAGCACTGTGAAAGATAACCTTAAACATGAAAAGTAACTGATATCTTGAAATCTCATTGGTAAAGCAAAAGAAATGCATCCACAATAAAAGCACTTTTAAACTAAATTGTAGAAGGAAAAGCTAATCGTATTTTTAGGTGCAATACAACGTAAAATTATGGAACTGTTTGATTTTATGCAGAGTGTCCCAGAATTAATGATAATCATAGTAAAAAAAAATAAATAACAATATCTTTTAAAATAAATATGCTATAAACATTTTAATCACAAGCACTGTGAAAGATAATCTTAAACATGAAAAGTAACTGATATTTTGAAATCTCATTGGTAAAGCAAAAGAAATGCATCCACAATAAAAGCACTTTTAAACTAAATTGTAGAAGGAAAAGCTAATCGTATTTTTAGGTGCAATACTACGTAAAATTATGGAACTGTTTGATTTTATGCAGAGTGTCCAGGAATTAATGATAATCACAGTAAAAAAAATAAATATCAATATCTTTTAAAATAAACATGCTATAAACATTTTAATCACAAGCACTGTGAAAGATAATCTTAAACATGAAAAGTAACTGATATTTTGATATCTCATTGGTAAAGCAAAAGAAATGCATCCACAATAAAAGCACTTTTAAACTAAATTGTAGAAGGAAAAGCTAATCGTATATTTAGGTGCAATACAACATAAAATTATAGAACTGTTTGATTTTATGCAGAGTGTCCCGGAATTAATGATAATCATAGTAAAAAAAATAAATAACGATATCTTTTAAAATAAACATGCTATAAACATTTTAATCACAAGCACTGTGAAAGATAATCTTAAACATGAAAAGTAACTGATATTTTGAAATCTCATTGGTAAAGCAAAATAAATGCATCCACAATAAAAGCATTTTTAAACTAAATTGTAGAAGGAAAAGCTAATCATATTTTTAGGTGCAACACAACGTAAAATTATAGAACTGTTTGATTTTATGCAGAGTGTCCCGGAATTAATGATAATCATAGTAAAAAAAAAATAAATAACAATATCTTTTAAAATAAACATGCTATAAACATTTTAAACACAAGCACTGTGAAAGATAATCTTAAACATGAAAAGTAACTGATATTTTGAAATCTCATTGGTAAAGCAAAAGAAATGCATCCACAATAAAAGCACTTTTAAACTAAATTGTAGAAGGAAAAGCTAATCATATTTTTAGGTGCAATACAACGTAAAATTATGGAACTGTTTGATTTTATGCAGAGTGTCCCGGAATTAATGATAATCATAGTAAAAAAAAATAAATAACAATATCTTTTAAAATAAACATGCTATAAACATTTTAATCACAAGCACTGTGAAAGATAATCTTAAACATGAAAAGTAACTGATATTTTGAAATCTCATTGGTAAAGCAAAAGAAATGCATCCACAATAAAAGCACTTTTAAACTAAATTGTAGAAGGAAAAGCTAATCGTATTTTTAGGTGCAATACAACGTAAAATTATAGAACTGTTTGATTTTATGCAGAGTGTCCCGGAATTAATGATAATCATAGTAAAAAAAAATAAATATCAATATCTTTTAAAATAAACATGCTATAAACATTTTAATCACAAGCACTGTGAAAGATAATCTTAAACATGAAAAGTAACTGATATTTTGAAATCTCATTGGTAAAGCAAAAGAAATGCATCCACAATAAAAGCACTTTTAAACTAAATTGTAGAAGGAAAAGCTAATCGTATTTTTAGGTGCAATACAATGTAAAATTATAGAACTGTTTGATTTTATGCAGAGTGTCCCAGAATTAATGATAATCATAGTAAAAAAAATAAATAACAATATCTTTTAAAATAAACATGCTATAAACATTTTAATCACAAGCACTGTGAAAGACAATCTTAAACTGATATTTTGAAATCTCATTGGTAAAGCAAAAGAAATGCATCCACAATAAAAGCACTTTTAAACTAAATTGTAGAAGGAAAAGCTAATCATATTTTTAGGTGCAATACAACGTAAAATTATGGAACTGTTTGATTTTATACAGAGTGTCCCGGAATTAATGATAATCATAGTAAAAAAAAATAAATAACAATATCTTTTAAAATAAACATGCTATAAACATTTTAATCACAAGCACTGTGAAAGATAATCTTAAACATGAAAAGTAGCTGATATTTTGAAATCTCATTGGTAAAGCAAAAGAAATGCATCCACAATAAAAGCACTTTTAAACTAAATTGTAGAAGGAAAAGCTAATCATATTTTTAGGTGCAATACAACGTAAAATTATGGAACTGTTTGATTTTATGCAGAGTGTCCCGGAATTAATGATAATCATAGTAAAAAAAAATAAATAACAATATCTTTTAAAATAAACATGCTATAAACATTTTAATCACAAGCACTGTGAAAGATAATCTTAAACATGAAAAGTAACTGATATTTTGAAATCTCATTGGTAAAGCAAAAGAAATGCATCCACAATAAAAGGACTTTTAAACTAAATTGTAGAAGGAAAAGCTAATCATATTTTTAGGTGCAATACAACGTAAAATTATAGAACTGTTTGATTTTATGCAGAGTGTCCCGGAATTAATGATAATCATAGTAAAAAAAATAAATAACAATATCTTTTAAAATAAACATGCTATAAACATTTTAATCACAAGCACTGTGAAAGATAATCTTAAACTGATATTTTGAAATCTCATTGGTAAAGCAAAAGAAATGCATCCAGAATAAAAGCACTTTTAAACTAAATTGTAGAAGGAAAAGCTAATCATATTTTTAGGTGCAATACAACGTAGAATTATGGAACTGTTTGATTTTATGCAGAGTGTCCCGGAATTAATGATAATCATAGTAAAAAAAATAAATAACAATATCTTTTAAAATAAACATGCTATAAACATTTTAATCACAAGCACTGTGAAAGATAATCTTAAACATGAAAAGTAACTGATATTTTGAAATCTCATTGGTAAAGCAAAAGAAATGCATCCACAATAAAAGCACTTTTAAACTAAATTGTAGAAGGAAAAGCTAATCGTATTTTTAGGTGCAATACAACGTAAATTTATAGAACTGTTTGATTTTATGCAGAGTGTCCCGGAATTAATGATAATCATAGTAAAAAAAAAATATCAATATCTTTTAAAATAAACATGCTATAAACATTTTAATCACAAGCACTGTGAAAGATAATCTTAAACGTGAAAAGTTACTGATATTTTGAAATCTCATTGGTAAAGCAAAAGAAATGCATCCACAATAAAAGCACTTTTAAACTAAATTGTAGAAGGAAAAGCTAATCGTATTTTTAGGTGCAATACAACGTAAAATTATAGAACTGTTTGATTTTATGAATAGTGTCCCGGAATTAATGATAATCATAGTAAAAAAAATAAATAACAATATCTTTTAAAATAAACATGCTATAAACATTTTAATCACAAGCACTGTGAAAGATAATCTTAATCATGAAAAGTAACAGATATTTTGAAATATCATTGGTAAAGCAAAAGAAATGCATCCACAATAAAAGCACTTTTAAACTAAATTGTAGAAGGAAAAGCTAATCGTATTTTTAAGTGCAATACAACGTAAAATTATAGAACTGTTTGATTTTATGCAGAGTGTCCCGGAATTAATGATAATCATAGTAAAAAAAATAAATAACAATATCTTTTAAAATAAACATGCTATAAACATTTTAATCACAAGCACTGTGAAAGATAATCTTAAACATGAAAAGTAACTGATATTTTGAAATCTCATTGGTAAAGCAAAAGAAATGCATCCACAATAAAAGCACTTTTAAACTAAATTGTAGAAGGAAAAGCTAATCGTATTTTTAGGTGCAATACGTAAAATTATAGAACTGTTTGATTTTATGCAGAGTGTCCCGGAATTAATGATAATCATAGTAAAAAAATAAATAAATAACAATATCTTTTAAAATAAACATGCTATAAACATTTTAATCACAAGCACTGTGAAAGATAATCTTAAACATGAAAAGTAACTGATATTTTGAAATCTCATTGGTAAAGCAAAAGAAATGCATCCACAATAAAAGCACTTTTAAACTAAATTGTAGAAGGAAAAGCTAATCGTATTTTTAGGTGCAATACAACGTAAAATTATAGAACTGTTTGATTTTATGCAGAGTGTCTCGAAATTAATGATAATCATAGTAAAAAAAAAAAAATAAATATCAATATCTTTTAAAATAAACATGCTATAAACATTTTAATCACAAGCACTGTGAAAGATAATCTTAAACATGAAAAGTAACTGATATTTTGAAATCTCATTGGTAAAGCAAAAGAAATGCATCCACAATAAAAGCACTTTTAAACTAAATTGTAGAAGGAAAAGCTAATCGTATTTTTAGGTGCAATACAACGTAAAATTATAGAACTGTTTGATTTTATGCAGAGTGTCCCGGAATTAATGATAATCATAGTAAAAAAAAAATAAATAACAATATCTTTTAAAATAAACATGCTATAAACATTTTAATCACAAGCACTGTGAAAGGTAATCTTAAACATGAAAAGTAACTGATATTTTGAAATCTCATTGGTAAAGCAAAAGAAATGCATCCACAATAAAAGCACTTTTAAACTAAATTGTAGAAGGAAAAGCTAATCGTATTTTTAGGTGCAATACAACGTAAAATTATAGAACTGTTTGATTTTATGCAGAGTGTCCCGGAATTAATGATAATCATAGTAAAAAAAAATAAATATCAATATCTTTTAAAATAAACATGCTATAAACATTTTAATCACAAGCACTGTGAAAGATAATCTTAAACGTGAAAAGTAACTGATATTTTGAAATCTCATTGGTAAAGCAAAAGAAATGCATCCACAATAAAAGCACTTTTAAACTAAATTGTAGAAGGAAAAGCTAATCGTATTTTTAGGTGCAATACAACGTAAAATTATAGAACTGTTTGATTTTATGCAGAGTGTCCCGGAATTAATGATAATCATAGTAAAAAAAAATAACAATATCTTTTAAAATAAACATGCTATAAACATTTTATTCACAAGCACTGTGAAAGATAATCTTAAACATGAAAAGTAACTGATATTTTGAAATCTCATTGGTAAAGCAAAAGAAATGCATCCACAATAAAAGCACTTTTAAACTAAATTGTAGAAGGAAAAGCTAATCATATTTTTAGGTGCAATACAACGTAAAATTATAGAACTGTTTGATTTTATGCAAAATGTCCCGGAATTAATGATAATCATAGTAAAAAAAATAAATAACAATATCTTTTAAAATAAACATGCTATAAACATTTTAATCACAAGCACCGTGAAAGATAATCTTAAACATGAAAAGTAACTGATATTTTGAAATCTCATTGGTAAAGCAAAAGAAATGCATCCACAATAAAAGCACTTTTAAACTAAATTGTAGAAGGAAAAGCTCATCGTATTTTTAGGTGCAATACAACGTAAATTTATAGAACTGTTTGATTTTATGCAGAGTGTCCCGGAATTAATGATAATCATAGTAAAAAAAAAATATCAATATCTTTTAAAATAAACATGCTATAAACATTTTAATCACAAGCACTGTGAAAGATAATCTTAAACGTGAAAAGTTACTGATATTTTGAAATCTCATTGGTAAAGCAAAAGAAATGCATCCACAATAAAAGCACTTTTAAACTAAATTGTAGAAGGAAAAGCTAATCGTATTTTTAGGTGCAATACAACGTAAAATTATAGAACTGTTTGATTTTATGAATAGTGTCCCGGAATTAATGATAATCATAGTAAAAAAAATAAATAACAATATCTTTTAAAATAAACATGCTATAAACATTTTAATCACAAGCACTGTGAAAGATAATCTTAAACATGAAAAGTAACAGATATTTTGAAATATCATTGGTAAAGCAAAAGAAATGCATCCACAATAAAAGCACTTTTAAACTAAATTGTAGAAGGAAAAGCTAATCGTATTTTTAAGTGCAATACAACGTAAAATTATAGAACTGTTTGATTTTATGCAGAGTGTCCCGGAATTAATGATAATCATAGTAAAAAAAATAAATAACAATATCTTTTAAAATAAACATGCTATAAACATTTTAATCACAAGCACTGTGAAAGATAATCTTAAACATGAAAAGTAACTGATATTTTGAAATCTCATTGGTAAAGCAAAAGAAATGCATCCACAATAAAAGCACTTTTAAACTAAATTGTAGAAGGAAAAGCTAATCGTATTTTTAGGTGCAATACGTAAAATTATAGAACTGTTTGATTTTATGCAGAGTGTCCCGGAATTAATGATAATCATAGTAAAAAAATAAATAAATAACAATATCTTTTAAAATAAACATGCTATAAACATTTTAATCACAAGCACTGTGAAAGATAATCTTAAACATGAAAAGTAACTGATATTTTGAAATCTCATTGGTAAAGCAAAAGAAATGCATCCACAATAAAAGCACTTTTAAACTAAATTGTAGAAGGAAAAGCTAATCGTATTTTTAGGTGCAATACAACGTAAAATTATAGAACTGTTTGATTTTATGCAGAGTGTCTCGAAATTAATGATAATCATAGTAAAAAAAAATAAATATCAATATCTTTTAAAATAAACATGCTATAAACATTTTAATCACAAGCACTGTGAAAGATAATCTTAAACATGAAAAGTAACTGATATTTTGAAATCTCATTGGTAAAGCAAAAGAAATGCATCCACAAAAAGCACTTTTAAACTAAATTGTAGAAGGAAAAGCTAATCGTATTTTTAGGTGCAATACAACGTAAAATTATAGAACTGTTTGATTTTATGCAGAGTGTCCCGGAATTAATGATAATCATAGTAAAAAAAAAATAAATAACAATATCTTTTAAAATAAACATGCTATAAACATTTTAATCACAAGCACTGTGAAAGGTAATCTTAAACATGAAAAGTAACTGATATTTTGAAATCTCATTGGTAAAGCAAAAGAAATGCATCCACAATAAAAGCACTTTTAAACTAAATTGTAGAAGGAAAAGCTAATCGTATTTTTAGGGGCAATACAACGTAAAATTATAGAACTGTTTGATTTTATGCAGAGTGTCCCGGAATTAATGATAATCATAGTAAAAAAAATAAATATCAATATCTTTTAAAACAAACATGCTATAAACATTTTAATCACAAGCACTGTGAAAGATAATCTTAAACGTGAAAAGTAACTGATATTTTGAAATCTCATTGGTAAAGCAAAAGAAATGCATCCACAATAAAAGCACTTTTAAACTAAATTGTAGAAGGAAAAGCTAATCGTATTTTTAGGTGCAATACAACCTAAAATTATAGAACTGTTTGATTTTATGCAGAGTGTCCCGGAATTAATGATAATCATAGTAAAAAAAAAATAACAATATCTTTTAAAATAAACATGCTATAAACATTTTATTCACAAGCACTGTGAAAGATAATCTTAAACATGAAAAGTAACTGATATTTTGAAATCTCATTGGTAAAGCAAAAGAAATGCATCCACAATAAAAGCACTTTTAAACTAAATTGTAGAAGGAAAAGCTAATCATATTTTTAGGTGCAATACAACGTAAAATTATGGAACTGTTTGATTTTATGCAGAGTGTCCCGGAATTAGTGGGACAAACTTTAAGAGGAGGTAGAAGGTATCAAAAGGATTCAGATTTGTATTGAAAACCATGGTCGAAAACTTTTTTCTTCCGTGGTAGTGATGACACAAAACACATGAATGACTGGGAACGAATAATAAGTGAAAACATTTTTACTGTCTTTAGTGCAGCAGAAAACTAAGAAAAAGAGAACATTAAAGATACGTGGTCATCAAAGTAAGTGCTCTTAGTTACGTCCCAGGCCGTGATAAATGGAGATTTTAATGTTTTCTAGATAATACGGGGGATGTCTCGGACTTCCACAGCAGCTGCCACGATGTGGGCAACAAGTTTCCAAGCACTTTCCTGTGATGTCCAGGTATTTTTGTAGCGCTAATAAAAATAAACATGTTTTCTCTCCCTGTTCGTGTTTTTTTCTTTTTTGTGTTTTGTTTCATCATTACTGCGCCATGAAACTGTTTCAGTCATGGGTTGTTATGCAAATCGGAATCCTTGAGATATCTTCTACTTTCCCTTAAAGTTTGTCTACATAATTCTGGAACACCCTGTATATCACTTATCTTTGCGCAACACCTACAAAATTCACTCAATTGGAATATATACTTTCTGTTATAAAAGTAGGATATTTACGGTCAAGAGAAGTATGGAGGGAGATGGGCGTGACACATAGAATAGATTCTGATAAATCGTCTGGTGATTATATTGCTTAAATGTATCATTAATTAAGAATTAATGAGTTATTTCACTTTTGAATTTTGAGGGAAAGTTCTCTGGGTTATACATTTAAACATTCATAACTTTTTTAATTTATTCTGGTAAAGAATCTCGAATTTTGATGAAAATGTCGTGAAAAATTAACCAATATTATCAGTGAAAATGTGGTTTTCTCACATTTTTTATTGATAGTAAAAATGACAGACAATAACGTTTAAATAATATCGTGCATGAACTATGATTAACGTTTCCACATCTTGTTTAGAAAGGATAAATAAGTGAAATCAAAACAAAACACTTTTTACCGGGTGTCCCAAAAATGACTGATGGATTTTAAAATTCAATAACTTGCAAACAGTGACAGCTATTTAAAATTTTTTTTTGCAGGAGGGTTATGTTTAATGTCAGGAGATTTTTTTACCGTAATTTTTTATTTTAGTTCGCATCTCAAACAATAGGTGGCGCTGACAGAGACTGAAGACCAGGTGATCAATGCTGAGTGAAGCGTCGACCTGGCCTACAATCGCCGTCAGCGCCACCTATTGTTTGAGATGCGAACTAAAATAAAAAAATACGGTAAAAAAAACTCCTGACATTAAACATAACCCTCATGCAAAACTTTTTTAAATAGCGGTCACCGTTTGCAAGTTATTGAATTTTAAAATCCGTCAGCCATTTTTGGGACACCCGGTAAATAAATTGAAATTATAATGACCTCAACTGTCTTTCAATCAACTCACTACGCTAAGTTTTCCCTGCATGCATTTTATACTTATCCTATTAAAAACTATCATTCATTTTAGAATAGTTTATAACCTATTTCTGCTACGAAGAAAAAATGCACAGAAAAAGATAAAAGGGAGATATCATGGGGGTAATTGGGGGTAATCCTCTTCTGATTAATTTGTAAGTGGTTAATTACTTATCCGTTGAATAGTGTGTAATAAGTTATGATTTCACATGGTGATAAAAGATTATCGCAACTCTTTTTCGTTCAAACGTTCACAGGTTGCTATCATTGAATATTTATGAATTTTGCAATATATTCAGACTAAGCTGCTTAATTGTTTATGAAAATACATTGTAGGAGTAAATAATAATACTCTTGACATATACGTTTTACAAACATTTTAGTCGCAGCTACTGTGAAAGAAGATAAATGTTTATCTTAAATATGAAAACTAAGTGATGTTTTGAATTCTCTTTTGCAAAGCAAAATAAATGCACCCGAAATAATAACACTCGATTGTAAAAAAAAAAGAGATTAATAGTTTTTTAGGCGCGTCACAAGGTAAATTTCTCACACGTTTACACCACAGTTATCACTTTATACACTGTAAAAAAAATTCAAGAGGTTACTAAAATTTTTTTGGAAAATTTGTATTCCACAGAATTTTTTAGTAACCATGACAAACTTTTTTTTTTGCAAGTGAAACAAACATTTCTTTTGTAAACTGAACAAAAGAATTTTTTGTATAACTAACTTAAAACGTTTTAGTATGAGCCACCAAGCAAATTTTAGTAATAGTTCCAAAAATTTTTTGAGCAACCATTACATGTGCCCGAAGGGCAGGAGCTTCCTTTGAGCTGCATCCAGTGGGTAAGAAGACAGACTTCTGAAGCGGAAGATTTTCGGCAAAGCCGCAATAGATTGCAGAACCAAACATTGCTACCTACTCCGACAGGAATTTCATAATCCCTTTACTTAACGAGTGCTTAACTTTACTCTTTAAATGTCCCTTTACTTAACCATTACGTGTTCCCGAAGGGCAGAAGCTTCCTTTGAGCTGCATCCAGTGGATGCTCCGAACATTGCTACCTGTTCCGACAGGAATTTCATAATCCCTTTACTTAACGAGTGCTTAACTTTACTCTTTAAATGTCCCTTTACTGAACCATTACGTGTGCCCGAAGGGCAGGAGCTTCCTTTGAGCTGCATCCAGCGGGTAAGAAGACAGACTTCTGAAGCGGAAGATTTTCGGCAAAGCCACAATAGATTGCAGAACCAAACATTGCTACCTGCTCCGACAGGAATTTCATAATCCCTTTACTTAACGAGTGCTTACACTGCATACATTCGGTGCGTATTTGGTGGTGTCCAGCATCGAACCCGGAACCTTTCAGCCTGCAGTTCGGTGCTATAACCACTAGGCTATCACCGCCACACCAAGTGAGATTTAGTAATAGCTATTAAAATATAAAACTATTAACTCGATTCGTTGCTAGCTTTTTTCTAGTAATTCTTACAAATTTTCTTGTAACCGAGTAAGATTACAAAAAATTTTTTAGTAATTACAAGGATCACTAAATTTTTTTTAGTAGATCGACCCTTTTTTTTACAGTGTACATTATTTATCTTTGCAGCAACTTCGATAAAATTTATTCATTTTTGAAGCAATTTCTGCTATCAAAAAAGAATATTTATTCGCAGAGTAAGAAAGAGAAAAAGGGAGATCATGGGGATGGTTCTGTTCTGATTAATTATTTATCCATTAAATAGTGTATAATAAATTGTGATTTCAGACGGCGATATAAATTATCACAATTTTATTTCTTTCGCGCTTTATCAAGAAGATATCTTTGAAAATTGATGATTTTTGTAGTGTATTTAGGCTAAGCTGCTTCATTGTTTATGAAAATGCACAATAAAAATGAATAATAATACCTTTTGACATAAACGTTTTATAAACATTATACTCGCAGCTACTGTGAAAGAAGACGCATCTTTATCTAAAGTACGACAAGTAACTGATGTTTTGAAATCTCATTCGTAAAGCAAAATAAAAGTGTCCAAAATAAAAACAATTTTAAATTAAATTGCAAAAAGGAGGGATTAATCGTCTTTTCGGTGCGTCACGAAATAAAGTTATCACATCATTTCATTTTATATATTTCTTATCTTTGCAGCAACATCGATAAAATTTATTCATTTTGGAATCGATTCTGCTCTCAAGAAAGAATATGTATGCTCGCAGAATAGAAAAGAGAGAGAAATAGAAAGAAATAGATCATGGGGATAATTCTGTTCTCATTAATTGATGATTAATTATTTATTCCTTAAAATGTGCATCATAAATTACGATTTTATATGGTAATAAAAAATTGTCACAACTTAATTTCATTAACCCATTTATATGATGCTATATTTGAAAATTTATGATTTTTGCAATGCGTTCTGGTCAAGTTGCTTAGTTCTTTATGAAAATGCGCATTAAAAATTAATAATATCTTTGAGATAAAGGTTTTATAAACATTTTAGTCACAGCTACTGTTAAAGAAGACAAACGTTTATCTAGAGTACGAAAATCAACTGATGTTTTGAAATCTCATTCGTAAAGCAAAATAAATGTGTCCTAAATAAAAACAGTTTTAAACAAAGTTGTAAAAAAGAGAGAATAATCGTCTTTTAGGCGCGTCACAAAGTAAAATTATCAGATCATTTCATTTTATATATCACTTATCTTTACAGAATCATCAATGTAATTCCTTATTTTTTGGAATCGATTCTGGTCTCTTTCTGTTATCAAGAATATCTACGCTCATCAGTAGAAAGTGGATGCATGGAGTTGGTTTTGATAAATCATTTGGTGATTGATTATATTTAAACTATAAAATGAATCATAAATTGAATTTGTAGAATCCAGAATTTGCAGGAATTCATTTCATATTGATGTGTTTGGAAATTTATTTTGGCTAAGTAGCTCATATATCGATGAAAATAAACATTACCCAAAAGTAAATAATATTACAAATAAAGTGTACAATCGTGGAAAAAGAAGGAATCCTCCCCCTACTAACTTCTGATAATTATCGTAGAAGAAAGTTACAAGCGCCGAACAATTGAAAATAAAGTCTACTTTTAAAGGATGTATATAAAATTTGATTAGGGGGCCATCCACATATTAAATCATAACCAACTTTTATTTAAAAAAATGTAAATACTCAATTTTAACAAGATATTTCAAAGCTATGGTTTAAATTATGCTTAGACATTAAATTTTAAGTCATTTGAATGGTCGTTTTTGAATTATAATCATTAAAAATTTAGTGCTTCTAAAGTTAAATTACAATTGCATTTTTTATCAATGTCTCCTGAAATTATATTCTGAATGTGCTAATTTTGTCTATAGAAGTAATGCTAAAATACCCCAAAATAAGTACGTTAAATTTGCAATTTTTATAATTTATAGTTTGAAATATGAAATTAATATTAAAAAATTAAGAATTGCAACCTACATTTTTTTGATAAATTTACATTTATTTAATCCTGCTAAGTAAATACAAAATTTAAATTTTTTTCTTTGAAGTAGTTTAAAAACTATGCTTAAAAACGGCAAAATGATGGTTTAAGGAGTCTTCTACGATAGAATTGACGATATATGTTGAAACTTCTTAGGCTATCCTGTAATCTAATTAAATGCGGGTAATGGGTGATGAAGCTGCACGGGCGTGAGAAAAGAAAACTGCGCCCGGAAAAAAACTTCAATTTGGCGCCCCTTCCCCCAACTTTTTCTTGTGACTGGCCAAAAATGACGTTTGTAGGATAAATCTGGCGCCTCCTAAATTTCCGCGCCCGGGGCGACCGCCACCTTCGCCCCCCCCCCTTTCGCACGGCGCTGTGAAGCTGATTCTGGTGTGTTGATATTTTTATAAGATAGAGGGTAATTTTATCAATACTATTATAACTCCTCAAAATTGCAATTAATAAGGTTAATTTAATATTAGAGTTTTTCTGTCGTTAATGTGCAGTTAGAAAAAGTCTTGGATAATACATTTGATTACTGGAGCTTTTTTTTTTTTTTTGCATAATGAATTATTTGGATAATGCGTGAATTATTCCTGGCAGAGAAATAAACAATTTTGATGTTTATTTTGGATAGCATCTACCAGTTTCAGTTGGAAAATAAATTTTAAAACTAAGATTTAAAACTAAGATTTTGAAATTGAACTGACTAAATTTTCTATTTAACCAGTTTTGAAAAACACAGTATTTTTATTTTATTTTATTTATTTATTATTTCTTTTAATAACTTCAAGTGATGAAAATCTAAGAGAATGGACAGCTAAGAATTTTACGATGGGAACCTTTTATCTAAAATCTTTCATGTAAATTATTTTCAGTTTTTTTTTAAAGATTTATGTGTTAAATTTTTATATAAAGCAGGTGGTCGACAGCAATAGTGAATTTACCTTTAATGACCCGTGCCGTCGCTGATTTTTAACCTTTAACAAATTGAATTTTTTCTCTGATTGTAATAAAATAAAATAAAATCTTTTCGAGTAATTTAAAAAAATTAAGTATAAAAAAAAGTGCAACTATAAAATTTCTTCCTTTTTTTTTTTTTTTTTTTTTTTTTTTAAGGAGGGAGGGGCGGGGTAGGGAAATAAAAGAGTGAAAGTTCCGTTTGAAGAGCCGTTGGTATAAAAACTGGCTGCTGGTGCCATCTATTGAGCACTTTAGAAACACCTATATTCATTGACCGAAAAAAAAGTAACGTCGGCGTCGTCGAACTGACGCCGTTTGTTTCGAACTGACGCCGTTGGCGTGGGAGTCCATTTTTCTAACTAAACCACCATAGTATCTTTAGATGCATGTGATTCTAAAAGCATATACCGAATTCTACAGTGTGTTTATATTTTTATAAGATCAATTGTAATTTTATCGATGTTGTTATAATTCATGCAGGTTTTAATTAACGAGACTAATGTATCAGTATGATTTTCTTATGGTTAAGGATTACTTATCACATGGCTTGATTGAATAATTTATAAGGGACTTTTTTTACTCAATGAAGGAATTGAGTATGGTCTGATTAACTTGTTGCTCGGAAAATTGTTGATATCACTAGTTGCAATTCAGCAGCAGGATACAAAACTCTCAAAAGAGCCGGGATTCTTTCATTGAATTTTTTTCATTTCTGTGCAACATGTCAGTTTTATAATTTAAAATATAAATTAAATTTGTTATTTTAATTACATAAATTAAATTTGTGATTGATAACGAAGTATCTCCGTTGTTTTTTTCCATCTTCGTCAATTTCGTTATTTTCAGGAAATCTGATGAAATTTTCTGATTTTTAACGTAAAAGGCACTTTTTCCGTGAAAAGGGACTTTTTCTGAGAAATTTTGGAAAAATATATCCGTGAATTTCAGATTTATTTAAACAGTGAAACGGACGGACGAACTGAACGAGGACCATAAGTGCTACGTATTTATATAATTTCTGAAGGCAAATAAAAAGGTGTAGAAGTTGGCATCTCTAATTCCTTTTAAATGCACTTAACTGATTTGCCCGTATGCCATTCGGGCAAGACGAATTTGCTTAATTGATCCTTTATAGTTTTTTTGAAGCTACCAATTTTTTTTTTAAATGGAATGGCATACTATTCAAAGAAATGTTTATAATAAATATTACATATATTTTAGCTTTAAAAAAGTGGTATAAACCCATATTTTCAATTTATTGTACGTAAAAAAGGAACCAGTTAAAGGGTTAAATGATGTCACTTTTTTCCTCAGTTCTCAAATAAATTCTAAAATCTATGATTAAATTACTACTTTATATGTTGAAAGCTGAAGAATTCAGAGTAAGATTTTAACACAAACGATAAGTCTATTATTTTAGAAGTATTTTGAGAACTAAGAAAAGAGTCAGTAAATGTGGATCGCAGACTGCACAGAGGGTGTTATTTAATATTTATTTCAAAACAATTTATCCTCTATTTAATCAATAAAAATTGTCAATTTATAATTATTAAACTCTTACATAGATGATCGCGGCAATAAGTTTCATTAAAAAACACAAATATAAAAGGAAGTTATTTATTTTCATCAAATTAAAAATGTTCAAATGAAATCATCTATATTATAAAGGCCAAACGTATCTGTGCGTAACGCATACGTCATTTTGTGCATGGCAACACTTTCAAATTTTAAATGAATTTTGATATTGAAATTTTTGTTACTAAAAGTTTTTTAACTTCTTAATGTCAAACATTTTCAATTTTTACACCATCGTGTAGGAAAAAAATGTACTTTTAAATGAAATTTGTTTAAAAGCTGTATCTTAATTTGTTTTTGAAATATTATTTTTTTTTTAGCTTTTAATACCTCTTTTCTAATCGTAGCAACATGAGTACTCCATTTCCTTTAAAGCAAAGGAAAAAATTGAGTGCTGTATCTTTATGTTGCCATTTTTTTCATTAAAAGGAAAAAAAATAGAAATTTAAATATCTTCTGTTATAAAACCCGGTGAATTTTGACTTCATTTACAAAATTTGATTTACACGTAAAAGAATGTCAACAGTTAATATCTATTTCAGCAAATAGCGTTGAAACTTCAAGCTTTGAATCAAAATTATCAAATTAAAATGCCATTTTTTTTTAAACGTGAATGTAGGTGTGAAATGTACATTTGTAAATTTTGATATGGTGAAAATGATGCCGTGTTTAGATTTCACGGGAAAAAAAAAATTCTATGATTGAGTCAAAGTTGAATAAACTTTGCTTTTTATCATTTTGGAATACTAGCATAAGAACCTTAATTGATAACTTTATCATAATAACATATCTTTATTATTTTTTACTGCTTACATATACGATTAAAGTTTAATTTTAAGAATTTCTGCAACTGCGTTTTATAGAAATAGTATTTTGTTAATTTGACGATAAATATCGCTTGTTTAAGAGTTAGAAGTACCAATATAAAATGCATTTTTTACTATAACTAATTTTGTAGGTTTAGTATAAGTTAATGAAACAGTTCTTTCTTAAACATTTTCTTTCGTCAAAATTTGACGGGTTCTACCTTGTTTAAATAAAATCCAAAATTTAATTGTTTTTTTTTTTTTTTTTTTTTTTTTTTTTTTTTTTTTTTTAAATCCGAAATAAAAAGAATTAGCGGAGATATAAATACAATTTTACATTTCTAAAAGTGAAAAAAATTGTTAAAAATTAATTTTAAAATGTTGAATCATTAATGAATTGCAAAAGATTTTAAATAGAAAGAAAACCGAATTAAAAAATTATTATGAATAATAAATTAACAAAACCTAAACCCTCAAATTGGCCAAAATTAAGAAATTTCTTCTCTTTAAATGCATCTTAGGATGAAAATCTCAAGTCCCCGCATCGGGGAATGAATTAAGAATCTTTTTTTATTAGCGAGATGCCACCCCCCCCCCCAATCATGATGTCTACACGTAAAATGTTCAAATAAAACTTCTCTTTTTAAATAGAAACAAGTTGGAAATTGCACGTGAAGCGTAGCAAATGAGGTGCGTTCGTACGATAAGGAAGTTTTTTAAAAATATCCCTCTCATATATCAATCTAATAAAATTGCAAATAATTACAATCAAAATGCGCATCAAACAATGTTCTCCCTATACCATTATACAATGGAATATTTTTGTGTGGCCTTGTAAATCAATAACAAATATTTTTTGCACCACAGATTATGCAAAATGTATATTATAACATGTACTTTATAGATGCATTAATTTTATTACGCTCGAATGAGTATAACACCATTAAAATGCATTTGAAACATTTTCCCCCAATTAACCGTAATGTAACGGAACACTTTTGATCGTCCCTGTAGTTGAACTATGCATCCGATTTTGATAAAATTTGAAATAACTCGACAAAATTATGTAATAATTATGTATTTAAAATTTCAAAAGACAAAAATGCATTTGAAAATTTTTTGCCCATTGACCGTAATGTAATAAAATCCTTTTGATTGTCCCTGTAATTGATCTATGCATCCGATTTTCATAAAATTTGAAATGACTCGACAAAATTATGTAATAATTATACATTTTTAATTTCAAACGATTCAGTTGGGTAGTTTTTGATTTGTTATATGCGGACAGACGGACAGACAGACGGACGGATTGAACGACAACAATAGGTGCTACGTATTTACATTATTACGAACGCACCTAAAAACTTACGGATTAACGAACGGATTATTTTAATTTAATTAAAATAATGCACGTTTTCAAAATTTTATGTTTTATCGTGAGGCACGAAATATTCAGCTCTAAGTACATAAAATTTGAAGACTCTGACAGTTTTTGTGAATGGACTCTATGACGGACAGACAGAGGACAGAGCCGTTTCGTCAGATGAACGGAAAACACTAAAAAAGAGACAACCTTTGAGAAAAGTATCTCCTTATTCTAAATAATATTAATATTAATAATAACAATAATAATACTAACTAATGTGGTCACTGCCGCTGACAATAAAAATTTTTGTGACCTGATATATTTCTTTGTTAACATTAAGACAGCTGTTGCACATAAAAATATGAAAATTAGTGGTAGTATTAAGAATTGTATAATAAACATGTTGGTGCAGATAGATTTTATATCGAATAATTATTTTAAGAGATATTTTATGTTAAAGATGGTCAAAATCATTCAATTAAAAAAGTTTTATTGTAGCAAAAACTATGCATAGGTATCTAATCATTTTTAGATTACTTTATATTCTAGAAGATCCTGGTATGTAATTACTTTTGTAGTTTGAATCGTTTTATGAGGATTTATTTTCATTTTAAACTAAAGTTTTCATGATTTCGAGAGATATTTTTTACATATTTTAGAAAAGAAAATTATTGTAAGTTGTTGCCAACTCAAATTATAAAATTTTCTTCAAATTAAAAATATATTGACACGTGACTTTTATAAACAGAAAAACTTTCAAATTTAAAAAAAAATGGATATTAAGTAGGAAAATATTGAAAATTACGGCATGAAAACTATATTTATACGTGATTCTAAAAGATAAAGAAAATTGTGAAATAATAAATATGCGTTAAACGTCATAAATGGAGAAAAATTACGTCCCATTTAAAAAACAAAATAAGACGGTGCAAATAATACTTCCTTTCTTACGAAAAAAATATTTTCGCGTGAATGTTACAAAAAGAAAAAAAATACGTCAGAATCGAAACGTTACATTTAATAATCACTTATTTAAAACTGTTGCTTTATAGCATAGGTTCCCAACCTTTTCTGGTCAACCGCCCCCTTTACAAGAGAAAAAATGCCAACGCCCCCTCTTCCATAATAGTTAATAATGAAAGATGTTAAAATATTATTCTATATTATCTACATTTTATCTGTCTGTCAATCTATTAATCAAAGTAGAAGTTAATTAAACGACCATTAAATATAGTAAAAAATTATTTAATAAAAATTGAAAAATTAACACAAAACCAATAAGAATTTTTTAAAAATAACGAAATAGTTGAGACTATTGGATTTTTAACAATTTTTTCACATCAGATTCCAGTTTCTTCAATATCAGTCACAAATTGTCAAGTTCAAAGATGCATGCTCTTTTTCTTTGACTGTAAATTAGCTACTGTACTAAACCCACTTTCAGCCAAATCTGATGAAAGGAAAGCAATTAAAATTTTATGTACTCTCCCTCACAATCCAGATTAGAGAGCTGTAGGTTTCTGAAGTTAGAACTCTTGGCATCCATTTCTGAATTTTACTAGCAGTTCTCGTTTGCTGCGATTTCCATGATTTCCTTCTCCAAATATGATGATACTGCCGTAGCTACATTTGCGAAAGGATCTAAAAACTAACTCGGTAAAATCATGTATAAATATCTTGGAATCGCTCTGAGAAAACTTCATGAAGAACGTCCAAGTGTTGACAGTAAGTTAGAAAATATTCTTGCTTTTCCATAGACTGCGAATAATGTGACAATTTGGCTGTATTCTCTTCTACTTAGATTTCCCTTTAGCAAAAGAAGTTTACCCACAGAAGCAGCTGTGAGGTTTTGATTTTAATTAAATTCAACTCATCATCTTGCAATCATCTTATGCATTATTATAAGTATTTAGAATATTTAAATTTATTTAATAAAAGATTCTAAACAGGTCTGTCACATAATCGATTTAATTTTTTAATGAATCAGGTTTTAGCGTATATTTACACTGTGTTTAGTTACCGGGTGTCCCAAAAATGACTGATGGATTTTAAAATTCAATAACTTGCAAAAGGTGACAGTTATTTAAAAAAATTTTCCTGAAGAGTTATGTATAACGTCAGGAGTTTTTTACCGTAATTTTTTATTTTTGTTCGCATATCAAATAATAGGTGGCGCTGACGGCGATTGAAGGCCAGGTCGACGCTTCACTCAGCACTGATCACCTCGCCTTCAATCGCCGTCAGCGCCACCTATTGTTTGATATGCGAACAAAAATAAAGAATTGCGGTAAAAAAAAAAACTCCTGACGTTATACATAACCCTCCTGCAAAATTTTTTTAATAACTGTCACCTTTTACAAGTTATTGGATTTTAAAATCCATCAGTCATTTTTGGGACACCCGATAAATGCAATACTAAATCAAATATATAGAAAAATGATTTAGACCTTTTCAGAGACAGCGAACTTCTGTGTGCAGCAGCAACCGTTAGAATTCATTTGCAAGTCTGATGCAAAGTGATAGTGACAACTTAACTACAAAGTGAAACAATTGTTTCACTTTGCTGTGAAATGATTTTCACTATAAAGTTGACAAAATATCCTGTCCCTTTCATTCAATGAATTGCTTTTATTCTTATTGACTGCTATAATAATGTAATGAAGCGCCATATACAGGTGTTCATTCCAATTTTTGAAACCAAATGTTGATGATGTGTAACGGGATGTACATTTAGTACTGCTTGTTTAAAATGTGTTAAAGAAACCCTCCTGATGCCCCGTCGTTGTTCGAGCAATATCAGTAGCAAGTGACGAAATATTCTGATAAAGAATTTATTTCTCTTGGACTAACTTCGTGGCACTAAATATCGATTCTCCCTTTGTATCAGTTTCTAAACTTTTAGCAAATCAAAACTCTTTAATTTTTTTCTTTTATGAATTTTTGTTATCTGGTAACGCTAATGCATGGAGTTGAATGGAAAATTTGCAATCTTTACATAAAAGCATAATGATTTTTCAAATTTCAATGCTTTTAGCCATCTATTCCTCTTTGAACCGAATTATTACTCAGGATTTTTTCTATTGATATCAGATGGTTTCTTTGATGAAGAACAGTTTTTATTACCGCTCTAACAACAGCCAAGATTAATTTATCGCCGACAGTGTGCAATTTTAATATTTTTGTTATTAAAATTATAATGATATATGAGGCTCATAGTCCGTCATCTTCTTGTTTAGAAGATGACTTAAAAAGGTTTGATATAGTTCACTGTTTTAAATTCTTCTTTTCCAGTCTTTGAACTGGTCAGATGTGGCAATCCCAAAACTTTCTTCTATCTCATACATGTTAATACTTCAAAATTCGCTATCACAGTATCAAAATTAAATGGCAATCTATTTCCAATGTGAGGATTCTAATGGTATGAAATTCCGTGCATTAGTTCTTGATATATGACTACTGCGACTATCAAGAAAAATGCGGAATAAAAGCGCCACTTTTTATGCGATTGGCACTAAAACATAATCAGCAATAATATTTAACAAGGTAAAACTGGATCTGAAGTTTCATGAAAATCCGTGCATTAATTCTTGAGATACAGTTGTTGCAGAAATCATTAAAAATACAGCATAACAGCGCCACCTGTTGCGCAATTTTCAACAAAATGTAACCAGCATCTATTCCTTTCCAGAAATAATCAAATCAGAAGTTTGGTGAAAATCTTTGTAGTAATTCTTGAAATAAAGCCATTGCGGAAATCGTTGAAAAAGAAGCTTAGCAGCGCCACCTGTTGAGTGATTTACGTTAAAAACTAATCAGCATAGATTTGCAACAGATAATACCTGAATTTTTTTTTTTTTACAAAATCCGCGCATTAGTTGTTAAGATAGAGCACCTATAAAATTTATGTCACATACAGACAGACAGACTCACAGACAGACATTTTGAAGGAACATGTTTTTGGAATCTCTGACCCCTAAAACGTGCAAATCCGTCAATACCCGGAACTCGAAAATTTTCACAAATATAACACTTTCTTCTTGTAAAGATAGAATAAAGAAAAATAGGATATATCTTTGTCTTTTCAATCAGCACGTATTTATTCAAATGCTCTTGTAACCTCGAAGGCTTTATGGCTTCATTTGAAAAAACTTCTTGGCAAATTAAGCACATAAATAGCGATTGACTTGTAGGAGGGTGCCAGATCCATATTTCAAATACTCAATATTGTACTGCTGGCATTTCTTCGTTGATAAAGATATTTTATTTAAATAAATTAACTTTTGAACAAATTTATAGATATAACTATTTTTATCACTTTCACAAAGGTTAAACAAAATTTCTTGAACTGATTCAAATCACGGGTTCATTTAAAAATATTTGTTCAAGCATGTGTCATCATACTTAAAAATTTTTCGAAATACAGTTTAATAAAAAGTAATAATTATTATGATTAAAACTTTTAGCCAGCCAATTATCCCGAATTTTTTTCTCTACAGTTTTTGAATTCATAATGATTTTTAAGTCGAGTCATAAGTTCGAGTTCCACGGCTATTTTTTTATATTAATAAATTGAATTCAATTATCCCCCTCTCAGATTTTGGCTCGTCTGTATAGATTTCCATTTAAAGGTGCAGTAACGGTTCTTGTCTCGGACTGGGCAATGTAGAGAAGATAAACTATTTTCATTATATTACTTCCTAAAAATATAAGTATGCCATGACCGCCCCCCTCGACTGTCCTAACGCCCCCCCATTTTTCTCGAGACTCGCTACCGCCCCCCTGGAAGGCTCCAGCGCCCACTGGGGGGCGGTACCGCCCCCGTTGGAAACCTATGCTTTATAGCATTCCTAAAAAATACTAGGAAACTAAGATTGTATTGGCTAAGTTCATTTTATACTAGTTGATTCTAAGATGTTTATTTACAGGGTTATTTTAAATGATAGACTTATTTACAAAAAAAAAAAAAAAAAAAAAAAAAATGTATTTATTAAAGTACAAATCTAAAATGAACAATCTTTATACCAATGAAAAGAGGAAGTTTCAAAGTTTTTTTAAGACTTTATAAATGCTCAATGTTGCTGTACGACAAACATCTGCGCGATAGCCAAACTTGTCCCACATACGAGTAAGTGTATCTATTGTTTCTGAGTGAACGGCTTTAACGGTGTATTCGAAAAAACGCTTTTCCACCTTCAACAGCTCGAAATTTGCTGATACAATTTCAGACATATTTTTAAAAGTAGAAACATGAAACTTGCTGAGGGGATTTTCGAAAAGACGTTTAAGGTGCCGTATGATGTCATTTTACGCTCAATTCATTTGAATTTGATTTATAAACAATTATCTTCCCAGTATGACCCCTTTTTTTCGTTCCCAGATCTCCCGCTTCAGAAAATTCAAATCAAAAGGCTAACTTTGACTGCATTTTTTGCTATATTTTCTGCATTTATCAAAAAGTTGACAGATACGGCAACTTGAGTAGTTTCTAAATAAGAAAATCTGCGAGTTTGATGAGTTTGAGAGCAAAGGTGAATTAAAAAATAAATAGGAAAATAAGCAGTTTGAATCGAAATACACACTTAAAAAAAAAAAAATGCTCGTTCCGGAAGAAGTCGGTAGAGGTCGCGCGGCAATAGGCCGCGATTTCGTTTCATTGTCAGTTGTGTGTGAGTGATATGGCTACTGTGGAGTATAAGTTGTATGGGTTGAGTTTGCCTATCGCGTAGATGTTTGCCGTGCATCAAACTGTGGACACATTGAACATTTATAACGTGTTAAAAAAAAAAAAACTTTGAAACTTCCTCTTTTCATGGTATAAAGATTTTTCATTTTGCATTTGAACTTTAATAAATACATTTTTTTGAAAATGGGTTCATCGTTTAGAATTACCATGTAATCAAAATTTAATGAAACTCGAAAGCAGCAATTAACAGGAGCTCATTCGTCCTTAAAACGGAACAGAATAAATAACCTTTTATAGGGCGATCGCAATTTTATTTTATTTTAATTGTAATTCAATCTTCCGTAATTTTTTTAAAAGCCAATCAATCTAATTGATTTTTAGAAGCATGACAGGAGCTGACGAAAGTAGCTCTTCGGGGGCAGAGCCTATTGGTACAGAAAAAAGAAGTTAAAAATATTAACATTTGTGGAAATATTTAATATAAGAATGCATTAAATCTTCAGTCCTGATGCAAATATCACGTCGGACTACAAAATCTAATCAATTATCAATAAAAACCATGTGTGGGAAACTCAATCATTAAAATACAACGTTGAAACTAACAATAATTTAAAATTCTGAACATACATATATATACGTTTTGCGAGTACTGGGGGGACTCACTTCCTCAGTGTTAAAATTGGTAATAAAATTGGTAAAATGTATAAAATCACCCCCCCCCCCCACCACCCAAATGACAGCAAGTCGGAAACCCAAATGATAGTAAACACAGAACCAAAAATACCATGAAGATTCAGTAACCAATAGAATCAAACCGGAAATGAAGTATCGTGACATAACAAATCTAACCAGAAAGTTGAAATGTACGGCAGCACGCTAGATAAATCATTGACCAAGGAGTCTTTTACTTTGTTGATATGAAGTACTTAAAAAAAGTCTAAATCAAGTGGAGTAGAGCATTTTTGGATAATCGTGGAAGTAAAATTGAAAATTATGACCCTCCTCCCAACAATGAGAAGCAATGTAGGGAATTTTTTTTCTATTTTTAATTATTGTGCGTTTAAATGTTACAAAATCTAGTTTAAAATTTACTATAAAACATATCCAAAGAAGTATCGGTCTATAAATCAATGCTTATGATGTGGACGCATTTATTAAAAAGGTCTAGAAGTAGTTTTAACAATTTGCAAAACATTTACATTATTTTAAAGGATGTTCTTTAATGTCTTCTACAAGCGGCATCAGCACTGAAGAAGTTAAACGCCCGTTACTAAAGTGAATTCGGAGCTGAGTAACTAGAAGTCTATATGAAATTTAAAATGAGATCAAAACGAACTTTTTCGAACGAAAAATTTATACAGAAATCAGGATATCCGTCCAGAATTATGTCTAAAAAATTAAAACAAGTTGTAAATTGTACGTCAAACGTAGCAAATGATATGCGTTCGTAATGCAATAAAGTTTTAAAAATATTCAGGTCTTGGTGTAATACTGTATAATGCGCCGGATACAGTATAATGGCCGAAATCTTTTGAGTGTCTCTGTAAATACTATCTGCTTTCTATTTTACAGGAAATAACTTGTAGTATACCTCAGTAACGTATATGGATTTCATAAAATGTGAAATAGTTTAATGTAATAAAACACGCCTCGAACAATGTTTCCCCTAAACCATTAAGTAATGGAATACTTTTGCGAGGCCCTGTAAATTTAAAGTAAATATTTTTTGCACCACAGATTGTGTAGAATGTATCTTTTAGTATATGCTTCATAGATGCACATCAATTCTATTATGTTCGAAAGATTCACTTGAAACTATTTTTTCCCGTTGACCACAATGTAACGGAATGCTTTTGTCTTGGAGTTTTTGTTTTGTAAATAAATAATATGATAAAAATTTGTTTAAAAGATCTGCTTTTTATTGAATTAAAAGTCACTAAAATGTAGAATAAACCGGGTGTCCCAAAAATGACTGATGGATTTTAAAATTCAATAACTTGCAAACGGTGACAGCTATTTAAAAAAAATTGCAGGAGGGTTATATATAATGTCAGGAGTTTTTTTACCGTAATTTTTTATAATTAAACTCTACACCCCATTTTCATAAAATTTGAAATAATTCGACAAAATTATGCAAAAATTACATACTCTAAATTTCAAAAGATTCGGCTGGGTAGTTTGTGCTTTTTCTATATGCTTAAAGACGTATGGACGGATAGCTGGAAAGATACACGAATGGATGGACTGAATCATGACATTAGGGGCTACTTATTTATATATTTACATCATATTTACATAAAGCATCTAATAACTAACAAAAAAAAATTGTACAAAGGAAACTTATTTAAAATCAGTTTTTAAGAAAAAAGTTTATTAGTATGAAAGAAAATTTTTTGTTATGTAAAAGAAATTTTTTAGAAATTTTTTCAATGCAATTAGCGATAAGAACAAGTTGTTTTATGTCTTCCAACAAAAGCTATTTAGAGATGTTTTAATCCTGAAGGCTTTTAAGCTATAAATATAATATCTTGTAGAAAAGCGACTTAAACGTAAACTCTGTGTTAAAAAAAATAAAACCGGAAAAAGTTTTTTTTCTAATGACTAAGTATTACTGAATAAAGCTATAAATAAAGGAGTAAATGGAATTACTTTAGAGAGTAAAAGAATTTTCTTTTATCTTTATTAATGTAATAAAGAAAAAGTAATAATACAGCTGTATTTTTGTAGAAAAGAAGGAACTCATATTCCTTTTTATAACTTTATTTTCAAAGGGTAAAAGTATCTTTCAGTTTTAGGTAAATAAATAATATGATAAAAATTTGTTTAAAAGATCTGCTTTTTATTGAATTAAAAGTCACTAAAATGTAGAATAAACCGGGTGTCCCAAAAATGACTGATGGATTTTAAAATTCAATAACTTGCAAACGGTGACAGCTATTTAAAAAAAATTGCAGGAGGGTTATATATAATGTCAGGAGTTTTTTTACCGTAATTTTTTATTTTAGTTTGCATCGCAAACAGTAGGTGGCGCTGACGGCGATTAAAGGCCAGGTTGACGCTTCACTCAGCACTGATCACCTGGCCTACAATCGCCATCAGCGCCACCTATTGTTTGAGATGCGAACTAAAATAAAAATTGCGGTAAAAAAACTCCTGACATTAAACATAACCCTCCTGCAAAAAATTTTTAAATAGCTCTCAACGTTTGCAAGTTATTGAATTTTAAAATACATCAGTCATTTTTGGGACACCCGGTATATATGTATATATATATAGCTTGATATAATAATCCGAATGAAAACAAAATCAGTGCACTATGTTGCTGCAATTACTATTCGAGAAGAGGGGAAAAACAATAAAACAATAGTAATAAATAAATAAATAAATAAATAAATAAAAGGAATAACCGCAAACAGATGGCGCTGCGGATCCTGTTAATGCAAACGCTTGTTGCAAACGTCAGAAAAATCAAGAAGCTGTAACTTCTATTAGTAATTTGTACGAGGAACCTCCAAATTTGACAGATCGCGCTTTAGTTACATTACTATTCAACGTAATGAGGAAAATGACTATTTTTTTTTTATTTTGATTGTGATTACAGCGATGTTTGTACCGAAAAATCCCGTAGCGCCATCTGTTTACGATTATTGCTTTTTTTTTTAATGTTCCATTGTTCTCCCCTCTTCGCGAATTGTAAATGCACCGATTTTGGTTTAATTTGAGTTATGACCTTCCTGCGACAGAAAGCTCCAAATAGAAATATTTACATTATAACCGCCCTGTATATAAAATGTTAGCATAAATGAATGACGGGATTTTAAAATTTATATTTTCAAAACTATTACAGATATTGTAATAAATGATATATGAAAAAAAAAAAAAAAAACCCAAAACTTTTTTTTTAAAGTTATAAATGATTGATGTGTGCACCACTTGTAACAGGATAAATATCTAATCTGTAATTAAGTTCGTTCCTTACCTTTGACAGTTTTTGCAGAGTCCACGATTCTTGATGCACCATTGATGCATTAAAACATTAAATAATGGAGCATACATGCACCGTGTTCATATTATGTTGTATCATTGCTCCACTTCAGAGACATTTAAAAGTATTCCATTACATTAATGTCTATAGAGAAATATCGATTTATATAAAGACGTAGCATCTACGGTCGTCACCTGACCTGTCTGTCTGTCCGCCCTTCCGTCGGTCTATACGCCCATCTGTCTGTCCGTCCATCAGTATATAACAGCGCAAGAGCTACTCAAGCGAATTGTTTGACATTTACTATATAGTCGGCTCGCGTTAGTTCTCTTTCAAACTACAAGAAATGTTCGAATTATGGTAAGTATAAAAAGAAAATGTGTTTAAAGGGGTGCTATTACAAAAGAATTAATGTTATAGTTTTTAAAAATTATTTCGGCTATTATCGTTAGAATATGACTTAATATAAAATTAAAAGATTTAAATACGTAATCTAACAAACAGTATAAATGAAACATAAAAATTAACAATCCTTCTATAGTAAAAAAAAACTAGCCTTAAAAGGAATGACTCCTGGAATGATGCTGATGTGGAAGATTTCCGGAACTAACGAATCCGGGTTTTCCACTCCTTCCATGAGTCGAATAGACCAATTAGGAAAGGTTTCGTCTATGCATCGCCATATGGGTTACCATAAAGAGAGGAAAGGTTATCATCGCCAACAATCGCCAAGTTTGTCGCCAACTTGGCGATATATCGCCAAATTTGGCGACCAAAATTAGTTGTCAAAAGTGACGCCAACTTGGCGATAACTGTAATATTTCGCCAAATTTTTTATTTCTTTACAACACCAGTCGTTTGATACATTATTTGAGAGGTTTGCAACTGCTTATTCATATAATGGATGTATTGTGTGTTATCCCCCATTCTGCTCCCCAGGGGGGACACATTTTTATTTTCTTTACAACACCAGTCGTGTTACACAAGATTTGAAAGGTCTGCAACTGCTTATTCATATTATGGATGTCTTGTGTGTCACCCCCACACTCTGCTCTCCCCAGGGGGGGGGAGGGCGGTCACATTTTTAATTTCTTTACAACACCAGTTGAGTGACACATCATTTGAAAGGTCTGCAACTGCTTATTTATATTATGGATGTGTTGTTTGTCATCCCCCACTCTGCCCCCCAGGGGGCATATTTGTAATTTCTTTACAACATCAATTGTGTGACACATCCTTTGAAAGGTCTGCAACTGCTTATTCATACCATGGGTTATTGGCGAGCGCAGCAAGCAGGAGTAGAGAATAATTTGGAATCGCGAAGCGATTACCCGGGGGGTTGGCGAGCATAGCGAGCAGGGGGGCGGGGCCCCCCTAGTATATTATAAAATAACTGCAGTTTAATATTAACTCGACTATAAATTTTATGCGAAATTAAATGATTACTTAAGAAAAAGTTCAAAATTTTTATCATCACTATAAAAAAATATACATCAATTGTTGTTTGATTAGGGTTATTTATTTTTGTACTTTAGCCAGTACTTTGTACTTTTTGTACTTTAGCCAATTGTAACAAACAGTTAAATTCTTTGTCAGATGACGACTGTTTTAGGATAAATGTACGGAAACACTCGATTGTGCAGTTGACTTTTATCTGGATAGGGAAAGTACTTGGGACTTGGGACAGTAGCAGAAACGCCAGAATCTGATTCCATCATCTCATATCATTTTTCGTGAATTGTTCCAACAATTTCTTCCATAGTTAAGGGTTCAGATATTACTAAACTATAGTCAGATGATAAGCCCGTGAGAAAGACGAGAAAAAAAAATGGAATTCTACGAGGGTGGTTCAATAAGTACCCGTGTTTGAAGACAAAGGACGTTTCTCAGGGAAGTTGCTGTTATCATCGTGTGCTGCCATCTATAAAACGACATCTATAAAAATTTCAGACTGATTGATAGGTTAGTTTGGATTTGGCAGCCATTCGAGTAAGACGTGTTTCGTGATTTTCGCTAAGATGGATATCGTTCGGTAATCCGCTTTTTGTTTTTGGATGGGAAAAAATGCGAGGCGATAAAAGCAAAGTTGGATGCTGTTTATGGGGACACGGCGCCATCTATGACCACAGTTAGATATTGGTTCAACGAATTTAAACGTGGGCGAACTTCCGTTTTCGATGATGAGCGACCAGATGTGGTTACCGAGGAAATCATTGAAAAAGTCCATTACATGATTCTCGCTGATCGACGAACGAAGGTGCACGAAGTAGCAGAGGCCGTAGGCGTGTCAACCGGAACGGCAATTCATATTTTGCATGACAAGTTGGGGATGAAAAAATTTTCGGCCCGATGGGTGCCGCGTTCACGATAACGCACCAGCACATTCATCTGGAGTTGTCGCCGCCAAACTGCATGAATTGCTTTATGAATTGCTGCTGCACCCCCTTATTCACCCGATCTGGCACCCTGCGACATTTTCTTGTTCCCTAACATGCAGAAATGGCTCGCGGGAAAAAAATTTAGCTCAAACGAGGAAGTCAGAGGCGTATTTTGCAGAGTTCGACAAATCCTATTTTTTGGAGGGGTTAGAAAAATGGCCGGAACGTTGGGAGAAGTGTATCTTTCTAAAAGGAAACTATGTTGAAAAAAAAAAATTGGAAAAAAACTATGTCTTCATTTCTAACACGGGTACTTATTGAACCGCCCTCGTAGTTAGTTCAAGAAATCAAGATAAAATGAGTTCGAATAACTGAAAACTTTAAAGCCATTAAAATCCATTTTTATACCATTGAAAATTTCGGGACTTCATGTTTAGTTTGAATTAAGAGCAGATTCGATTTATCCGACTTTAAATTAACATTTTTTTTTCAATTAACGAGAGGCGACTGTATATAAGTATTGCAAAATTTCGTCGAGTTATTTCAAATTTTATAAAAATAGAATTAAAACTTAAAAAAAAAAATAAAAAATGATTTTTTTCTATTATTTTACATCCTATAATACATAATTAATTCATTGATTCCCATAATAGGTAACGATTCTAGGTTGCCATGATAGATAATGTCATACTTAAGATGGAGTCATATAACTTCCATTACCTGCATTTAATATATATAATCGTAATGATTTTTATATTCATGCCTTTTTGCATAAGAGTGGAATAGCTATTGCACCAAAATCTCAATTTTATAGAACAAGTTAAACGCACCTTATTTGTCCCGTTTGACAAACAATTTACGACTTTTTAAAAACTAATAAAACACTAAATGAGAATACATTTACAAGAATGTATACCGCTTATTTTCGTGCAAATTTCTGGTAAGAATGGATATAATAAAAATCGCCAGTTTTAATCCGAAATCAAAAAATAATAATTTACCAACTAAATATTAATTAAATTATGAGTGAACGCTGAGAATTAAATTTAGAAAACCTCAATATGTAGTATAAAAAAAGATATCATTCCTTCCTGTTGTCATTTCAGAAAAAAAGAAATATAGGAAGAATTATAATACAGTCGAGTCTCTCTATATCGAAACTCCATACATCGAATTTCTCTATATAACGAATTTTTCTTAGAAGCGATCGCTTTTTCGCATGATTACATTAAAAACAGTCTCTATATAGCGAAATATTTATCTCCATATAACGAATTTTTTCATAAATTGGTCTTAATTTATTCAGTTTTAAAAAAGCTTTGAAATCATATGGAATAAATTTTCCATCATTTATTTTTGATTTATCGTTCTGTGCTGAGTTTTTTTAAATATTGCTTCTCTTCTTGTTCTCTAAATCCAACGAGTTCATCCCCCCCCCCCCACACACACACAAACACATTTTTCAACATCCTTCTCAAAACAGAGTCAATTGGATTGTACACATATAAGAGAGAAATCAATGAGAGGCACATAAGAGAGGCCTTCAAATGGAAGAAAATGTTAACTACATTTTTCCATTCCTTGCTAAAATCTGAGCTTTTTTTTTTTTTTTTTTTTTTTTTTTTTTTTTTTGTTTTGAGAGCGTAACAATTTTAAAATCAAAACAACAAAAAATTACAGATTTCTTCGTCCGAAATCAATGCAAGTCTTCCTCATTTAATTTTCATTAAGCTTTCAAATAAATGTCTGTTCTCTTTTTTAAAACTGCTTAAATAATTAAGAAATAAAATGTTAGGTTAATATTTACTTTTAAACATTTCAAATTCTTAATTAAAAAGATCAGAAATAATATTTGTTCAAAATTTACACATTAAATACGATTTTTAACATCATTCTCTATACATCGAATTTCTCTATATAACGAATTTTTAACTGGAACAATGGGCTTCGTTATATAGAGACTCGACTGTATTTTAAAGCTATTATTAAATAAAAAAAGTCAGCTTTATGACATAAATTTTAATTTACTTTTGTTCAAAAATGCACGAAACTAGCAGGTGTTGTTGTTCAGAAACAATCTAATCTCACTCATTTTCCCGTTATTTTGAACACACAATAGATTTTTCAGAAAATAGTGTCAAGTTGGGCGTTTTATAACGAATTGAGAAGCGAAAGAAGAATAACCATGAAAATGCTTTTGTCACGTGATTGAAATCGCTTATAATTCAATAGGTAATTTATTGATAACAAAATGAAAAATAGAGTTCGATTCTAAATTGTCTGCACAGTCAGGCCTTCCAATTTTATATCTTCCCGTTAAAAAAATTATGTGTAAATATGTAAAAACATTTTGCACTTGTTGAGCAGAGCAGTTAAGTTAGGTATAGTAAAAAAAAATACTTATAATTTTAGTGCAATTTTTACTGCAAAAACTGCTGGCAACATTTCTGCCAGATGTTTTTGCAGTATCATTAACGATTTTTCTTCTTTTTTTCCTTTACGGTGAAGTTTAACTATTATAATGGAACTTTTTTGGAACCGCATTATTCCTTGTCATAAAATCAGATATGATTTTTATGATACCTGTTCAATGCTACAATTGAGAAAGTATGAAACCAAAAAATAATTTTTATGTGCGCTCGTAATTACATAAATTCGTAGTACCTACACTGTAAAAAAAAAAAAAAAAGTGTCGATCTACTAAAAAAACTTTAGTAATCCTTGTAATTACTAAAAATTTTTTAGTAATCTTAGTCGGTTACAAGAAAATCTGTAAGAATTATTAGAAAAAAGTTAGCAACGAATAGAGTTAATAATTTTATATTTTTAATAACTATTACTAAAACTCGCTTGGTGTGGCCTTGATAGCATAGTGGTTATAGTAACGGACTCCAAGCTAAAAGGTCCCGGGTTCGATACTAGCCATTGCCAAATACGCCCCCGAATATATGCAGTGTAAGTACTCGTTAATAAAGGGATTATGAATATACTGTCTAAGCAGTAGCAATGTTTGGTGCTGCCATCTATTGCGGTTTTGCCGAAAATGTTCCGCTTCAGAAGTCTGGATGCAGCTCGAAGGAAACTGCTGCTCTTCGGGCCCACGTAATGGTTATTAAAAATAATTTTGGAGCTATTACTAAAATTTACTTGGTGGCTCATACTAAAAATTTTTAAGTTAGTTATACAAAAAGTTCTTTTGTTTAGTTTACAAAAGAAATGCTTGTTTCGCTTGCAAAAAAAAGTTTGTAATGGTTACTAAAATATTCTGTGGAATACAAATTTACTAAAAAATTTTTAGTAATCTCTTGAATTTTTTTTACAGTGTATAGTCGTCGTTTAGTCTGTCTATCGTCCGTTCTCATATAACAACGCAAAAACTACCCAACCGAATCGCTTGAAATTAAAAAGAAATACCATTGTTGCACAACTTTGTCGACCTGTTTTAAATTTTATTAAAATCAGATGCATAGTTCAATTACAGGAACAATCAAAATCATTTCGTTGCGTTTCGGCCAATTGAAAAAAAAATAGTTTCAAGTGCATTTTTATGATGTTACACTTTTTCAAATATATAATAAAATTGATATACTTTTATAAAGTATGTATATTCTCCACAATCTGTGATGAATGGAATATTTTTTATTTATTTACAAAGTCACACAGAGGTATTCCTTAACATAATGGTATAAGAGAAAACATTGCTTGGGGCAGAATTATATTAAATTATTTCACATTTTATTAAATTGATGTACGTTTTTGAGGTTTATTAAAGGTTACTTCCTGTATTATAAAAATCAGATAGTATTTACAGGAACACCCAAAAGATTTCGGATACTTATACAATCCCAGAAGCACTGTATATTGTTACTCCAAGATCTGTATATTTTTTAAAACTTCTTTATAGTAAGAACGTACCTCATTTGCTACGTTTGACGTGCAATTTCAGACTTATCACTATTATCTTTTATACAAAAGATATTTGTGTTGATGTTTATTATCGTTCTTGGAAGTTTTTTTGTCAGTTTTGAAACACAATGAAAAAAAAAAAAAATCTTATTTTAAGATGTATACAGTACTTTAGAAAATAGTTTTTATTATCAATTTTTATGCTACAAGAAAAGCGTTTTGAACATTTAATGTGCTTTATCTGAAAGATGATTCATTATTGTCCGTAATGAAATTCTGTTGAAAGATTTATTAATTCCTTGAATAAAATCTTCATTTTCTAAAAAACAATTAATCACGAGAGATATTTTTTATTCCTAAAATTAATGAAAATTTTATACTGTGTCCATTTTTGAATTGATGAAATATAATTATCAAGTATTTAAATAACGATTTTTAAATTATATGATGAGTATTCTTATATTTAGGGATCTTCAGAAATCTATATATATAATATATAGATAATTTTTTTTAAGTAAGGCAAGCAAAGCAAAGCAGTATAAAAGATAAATTTTACTCAAAATATAAATTATTTCATTCGGAAGTAAATTATCATGACTTTCAAAAGAATTTTACATGACCCTCAAATGTCCTATAAGTATATGTATTAAAATTCATATGTAATATTGTATTGGTTTCCAATAATAAAAATAAAATAAAACAATAGAAAACAAATTTTACAAAAAGTACAGTTAAGCCTAATAGTTTGAAGTGGCAAACAAATTTATGGCAGCATCACATTAGCTCTTACAAGGAAGGTCTCCATACGGGCATACCCCGAAAAATCTGAAAAAAATTACAGAATGCTCTTCTTGTGTGAATAATTACGTTTATAAAAGAATTTTCGGCGGAACCTCCATTCAGTAGCCGTAAACAAATAATGAAAATTTCGTTATTTAGCGATTTATCGCCAGGTGGCGATGGAATGTAATTTCTAAAAATATTTTATGTCAAATACACTTCAAGAAAAAAAAAAGTTTCATGTTGAACTTGTTTTGATAAATTTAATTTAAATAACATTAGTTTTGTAAATTATAGTTTGTTTTATGTATAATAGTGTTATATCGATATTTATATGGATTTATATTCAAATTTAATCATCAAAATTTGAAATTTAAAACAAAATTCATAATTTAAATTTATTCAATTTGTTTCAAGCTCAAAGTCCAATCGAGAATTGCCGATTAGATTTTGTTGCTATGGAAACGTCTGGCTTTAATTTTTTAATACGCTTAAATGTAGGAAGATAATTTTTCTCCATATGATTTTTTTATCTATGAAAACATTTTTTTCCCAGTGATTAATTAAATAACTACTTCAATAAGTAATATATATGTTACAGGCCAAACCCGATTTTAGGCCAAACTAGATTGGCCTAGGCCAAACTGGTCTATCCTAACGCCCATCGGATAAACTAGTTTTTCCTAGGCCAAACCGGTTTATCCTAACGCCCATCGGATAAACTAGTTTTTCCTAGGCCAAACTAGTCTATCCTAAGGCCCATAGGACAAACTAGATTTTCCTAGGCGAAACTAGTATGGCCTAACTCTTATAGGATAAACTAGTTTAGAATGCTGTTTATTGGTCTGAACTAGTTTATGCTAGGCCGATCTAGTTTATCCTAGGCCATTTCAATTTGGCGTGATTTTATTGAATTCAATGTCCGCCTCAACGCCAACATTCTTGTTTGTCCTAGGCTGATCTAGTTTATCCTAGGCCAATGTAGTTTTACGTGTTTTTAGCTCACAGGCGTCAAAGTCAGAGAAATAATGGGCTGACAGGTTCTGTATGTATGTAGGTAAGTATGTATGTACGTACCGCACGTATGTGCGTAACGCGATAACTCTTGATAGACATAATGTAATTTGATATGTTTTATCTCATCAGGCTACCAAAGCCTGAGAACTAATGTGCCCGTAGGTTCTGCATCTATGTATATACGTAAGTACGTAACGCAATAATTTTTGATAGAAATACTCGATATTCATCAAACTTTTAATATAGGTTTATTCTTATGAGGAGCTTTTCTGATTAATTTTGGAAGGTCATTGGAGAAGAATAAGGGGGGGTGGGAGGGAGAACGAGAGGCTGATTCGCCCCATCCCTTAACTCAAATAAATAGGTTTCCATGGATTATTATCATATTTTATTAAAATTTTAGATATAGGAGCATTCTTTTGAGGCGCCTCCATGATTAATTGTGGGTGTTCATTGTATAAGTATAAAGGGAGGGGGAATAGGGGTAACGCCCCATAATTTATGTAAATGCTTTTTACATGCAGAATTTACTGATTTGCTTCAATTTTAGAAATAAATTCATTCTGGCAAAGCGCTTCCCTAATTAGTTTTGGGGGTTAATTGAATAAGAACGACGGGAAGAAAGGGGGGGATCCCGCCTAATTTTGGCAAATGGGTTTTTCATGCAGAATTAACCGATTTGCTGCAAATCTTGGATGTGTTTATTCAGATAAAGTTCTTCACTGATTAATTTTAGTGCTTCTTCGGTAAAATATAAGGGGGAAACTTACAATTTTTTCCCCTTAAATTAGATAAATTGTTATAATACATAATTATAAAATTTGCTTAAAATTTTGGACATGAATTCATTTGATTAATTAATTTGGGTTTTTTCTTTTGGTTAAATATAATGGGGTAGTGGACGTTTTATCGCCTTCCTTAAATTCGATAAATGGGTTTTTATGCAGATTTATCCGATTTCCGTAAATTTTGAATATAGTATTTTTTTATATAAGGCGAATCCCTAAATTGTTTGGAGGGTTTAATGATTAAGTATAAAGGGAAGGATGGAGAATTGGCCTCCTTAAATCAGATGAATGGTTTTTTGAGCAGAATTATCTGATTTGCTTCAAATTTTGGATAATTGTTTAATTTTATAAAGCGTATCTGTGATTAGTTTTGGGGGTTCAATGGTTAAGTATAATTGGGGGAAATGGGAAAAAGTAATACAACTTACTTTATTTTTCGAGGATGTTATTCTTTAAAAAAAGTAAGGCTGTAATACATAATTAGTGTAAACAACTTGTGAATGCAAAGCCATCAGTTTAATTGGGCAATATTCTTTTTAATATTGAACCCGAATACTGCTCCATAGCTAATCTTGTGCAAAGTGGTTTTGTTATCACCCTTATGTAATGTATTTTATTAGAAGTGTTGTAGAATACTGTCAGAGGTTTGCACGGGCCGGAATTTCGAGGGTCCGGGCTCCGCCCTTCCCGAAAGAAAGTCATTTTGCCGTGCCCCGGTGTAAAAATTAAAAGTTCAGTCCAAACCCTGCCTGTACAAAAGTCAGTGAAAAGAGGCCAGCTCCGGCTCAATCTGGCCCTACTCAATTTTTTCTGAAAATTCGGATTTTACTTAATATACAATTAGATTCCTTTAAAACATACTGCATACATATTAATTGGATAAATTTACAATGTTTTTTTAAATTACGATGGAATGCCACAGAATGGCAAATACACGATGTATTATTGATTATTTAGATTCTTAAACCTTTCAATATTCAAATTTGGATTCATTAAAAAATTAGTGTAGTTCAGAACGAAAGAAAAAAAAAGGAGAGTTATAAATATCATAACTATTGAATCTATTCAATAAAAAGTAGATTTGTGAATATCTTTCTCTGTCATTCCTTAAGACTTTTCTCAAATCCATAAGAGCTGCATCCTAACACATTTAAGAACTAATTCATTTTCGGAAACGCATAAGATTAACAGGCATTCTCATTAAGAAAATTTGTAATCGGATGGCGTTAACTATTTTTACATAAAAGCGATGTACCTTTAAAAAGTACTATTAAACTTACGTTTTGAATCGAATTTCTGCTTACGACTTTACGGAAAAGGAAAACTTGACGCCGTGAGAAGAATAGCTTATATGTCGACGGGTAATTAATTTCTCAAAAATGGAAAACGCTGTTCGATTCCAAATTATGTTCAGCTCCGATCTGGCTCGAATATGCAATAATAATAATAATAATAATAATAATAATAATAATAATAATAATAATAATAATAATAATAATAATAATAATAATAATAATAATAATAATAATAATAAATGCAAGTCTGATCTCAGTTGGCATGAGTCAGCAGAAAAAAAAAAGCAAACACCATGTTCATCAATACATCATGTCTCTACGATGGACACGTTAAATTTCTGTATTGATGTTATAAGCAATGACTCTTTACACACATTTATACTTATTCTTGTGAGAGACATGTTTTTTAGCGACCAAATCCGATTTCGAGCCAAATTAGATTAACCTAGGCCAAACTACTTTATCCTAACGCCAATTGGATAAACGAGTTTTTCCTACGCCGAACTTGTTTATTTAAATGTCCATAAAATAAACTAGTTTTTCCTAGGTAAGCGGGTAATTCTTCATTTTCCCCTTTATACTTAACCATTGAACCCCCAAAACTATTCAGGGAATCACCTTATCAGAAAGAACCTATATCCAAAATTTGAAGCAAATTCGTCATTTCTGTGTCAAAAACCATCTTCTAAAATTATGTTGTGTTACCTACATTCCCCTTTCTTTTAGACTTAAACAATAAGCATCCACAACTAATCACGGAAGCGCCTTGTCACAATGATCCTATATCTAAAATTTTAAATGAAAACTGATAATTATGCATGATAAATCCATTTCTCTAAATTAACGGTGGGGAATTAGCCTCCCGTTCGCCCCCCTTTATTCTTATCCAATGAATTCGCAAAATTAATCAGAAAAGTACCTTATCAGAATGAAGCTACATCCAAAATTTGAAGCAAATCGGATATCTCGATCAAGAGTTATCGCGTTACGTACACACGTACGCACATACGTACATACATGCGTACATGCATATACATAACCTGTGAGCCCATTATTTCTCTGGCTTTCACGCCAGTGAGCTAAAAACACGTAAAACTAGATCAGCCTAGGACAAACAAGAATCTTGGCGTTGAGGCGGTCATTGAATTCAATGAAATCACGCCAAATTGAATTAGCCTAGGATAAACTGGATCGGCCTAGGATAAACTAGTTCAGACCAACAAGCAACAGTCTAAACTAGTTTATCCTATAAGAGTTAGGCCAAACTAGTTTGGCCCAGGAAAATCTAGTTTGTCCTATGGGCTTTAGGATAGACTAGTTTGGCCTAGGAAAAACTAGTTTGTCCGATGGGCGCTAGGATAAACCGGTTTGGCCTAGGAAAAACTAGTTTATCCGATGGGCGTTAGGATAGATCGGTTTGGCCTAGGAAAAACTAGTTTATGCGATAGGCGTTAGGATAGACCGGTTTGTCCTAGGCCAATCTAGTTTGGCCTAAAATCGGGTTTGGCCTGTAACATATATATGTAATACAATATGTATATATATGTATATAATATATTAAAGGCTCTCATTGTCTATGTTTAAATTCATTAAATACCATTTACATGCATTCTAAATATCCAGATTCAGTTAGGTGGGGAGGCCTACCATATGGCTTGAGCTCAATAAGCCCCACCTAACATATTCTAAATATCCAACAGATTTGAGTTGCATTATAATCGTTTGCTTTTGGCGAGGAAAAGGGCTTTTCGCCAAATCAAGTGACTCTTTCGTCTTTTCACGCCAAATATTCAAAAAAGATTTTATTTTTTTACATACTTTCTTCAGTGGTTCCGCCGCTAATTTTGACTGATCCTTTATTACCTACACAAGTACTTTAATTAGTATTATTTTCATAAAATTCTGAGTATGCCCAGTATGGAGACCTTCCTTGTTAGTCTTGATGTCGTCTGGATTCGAATTTAGAAGATAGCCTTTAAATTTATTGAAATACTTCTTGAATTGTTAAAATTACATATGGACCATTCTAAAAATATGTGCATATTAGAAGCACCGATATATAGACTGATGCATCTTTATAGAGGTTTTATAATAATTCTAAACTGGATTTTGTAGTTGTGTGAAATATTTGTCTTAGGACTGAGGAGTTTAACAACTACTAGGATGTGGCAATCGTAAAACTTTTTTCTATCTCATACATGTTAAAGCTTTAACATTTGCCATAATAGTGACATCATTAGAAAGGACAATCCCTGCCCATCGTGCGGATTTCCGTTCACTAGTTCTTGCAACAGGAGTATTGTTCATATCATGTAAATCATACAAAATGCAGCATAGCAGCGTCTTTGTTAGGTATTTTTCATCGAAAGCTAATCTGCTTGACCAATAGATTGGGTCAACATCTAACTTAATTTGAAGTTTATTGAAAATTTATACATAAGTTCTTAAGATAGAACTATTAGGGAAATCGCGAAAAATGCAGCATAGCAGCGCCATCTTTTTGGTGATTTCCCCCAAAATGTAAACACCAAGTCATATTAAGTGCTGACTGAATCTGAAGTTTAATGAAAATCCGTGAGTTAATTCATCAGATATACTTAGTGCAGAAATCGCAAAATAATCGCAGCATAACAGTGCCAAGTGTTCAGCGATTTACACCCGAAACTAAAAAACTTCAATCCATGTCAAGGTCAGACTGAATCTGAAGTTTGATAGAAATCTGTGGATTAGTTATTCATATAGAACTGTTGCGTAATCTTAAAAAATGCAACATAGCAGCGGCACCTTTTAAGAGATTTACAGCAAAAATTAGTCAGCTTCCTTTTATACCAGTGATTAATTGGATATAAATTTTTATTAAATTTCACGCGGTAGTTCTTGAGATAGAGCACCCACAAAATTTGTGTCACATACATACAGACGGACAGCGCCACTGACTCACAGACAATCATTTCGTGAAAACATGTTTTTTGAAATATGCGACCTATAAAACGAGTAAATCTGTCGAAATGTGGAACTCGGAAATTTTTACGAATCCAATGCTAACTTCTTGTAAAAATAGAAAAAAGAAAAAAAAAAATTAAACTTTCGAAATTGTACAAATTTGAATTCAACAATTTGTTATCTTTAATAGTTAGTGAGAAAAAACAGGTCCAGATGTGGCATTCCTAAAACAATCTTCTACCTTATGCATGCTAATATTTCTTGAAAAATGCAGCATAGCAACATCATTGTTTAGATGGTTTACACCAAAATTTAGTCAGCGACAATTTACGTCTAACTGAATCTGCAATTTGATGAAAATTCGGGCATTAGCTTCTGAGATAGAGCTATTACATTTAAAAAAAAAAAAAAAAAAAAAAAAAAAAAAAAAAAAAATTGCATAACAGCGCATTTTGTTGTGCACCAAAAACTTATCACGATAATTTTTATCAGGTACCAACGTAATCTGAAGTTTGATAAAAATTAGTGCTCACGATAGGATACGTATAGCAGCTATAAGTTTAAACGTTATACGTATATCCGTATAATACGTTTTTCTGCTATGCTGATACCTTAAAATATACGTTTAAATGTATCCGGATACGTATAAGGCATATCAGTTAAACGTATATTTTAGAATACGTATATTTAATGCATTCGTATATTCCACGTATCGTATCTAATTTAAATATTGGACTTATCAGTCTTATGTCACTGAATGAAGAATAATTTGGAAATCTGTGGCGTTACGACAAGAATCCGTATTGTATGTCTTATATATACAACATCAAGCAATGAAAAGCGTATATTTTTTAAAATAGTTTGCAAAAATTTTACAAAATATCAGACTCCTGATTGGTCATTCTCGTTTCACTAACAGTGAAATATCTATTTTCAAAATAGCGAGTTATTACCGTGAATTGCAAAAGTATTTTGCAACATTGTATTTTGAATTTATATAGATTTTTTTATTCATCTCAAGGTAATGAGCTCAGATAGCCCGTTATTTTACATTTTGTGTAGGTAATGTATACAAATTGTATCCATTGTAAATAACCAGCAAAATTAAACACTTTTTGAGAAAAGAATGAGAGTATAAATGTTTCAGATTTATTGTGAATTCTTGTTAAATTTAGTTTTTTCTTTTTAATTATTTAAAAATTCTTTATTCACTTATCGTTTTACACCCAAGATTGCACCCGGCGTAAATGCTATTCTTTTCATGGAACTAATATTTTCTAACTCTGTTAATGTATAATGAAATTTCATTTTTTAAATCTTGACATTCTCAGCAAAACATACATAGAATCACTTCATATCAAGCATTAACTGAATCTGTAGTTTGATGAAAATCCGTACATTAATTCTAGAGATAGAGCTATTCCAGAAATCGTAAATAAAATGCAGCAAAGTAGAGCCACCTGTTGAACGATTTACATACAAAACTAGTCAGCAACAATTTCTATCGGGGACTACTTGAATATATAGGGGAGACTGGGATGCATGTGAACAGTTCACATAAACATACCTTTTTGTCATAACTGGGTTAATTTCTATAAGCAAAACTGCTCTATATAGTAAACAGAACTTTTTTTTACGCATGGTATTTTTTTAAAATTAACTTTACAGTTTTTCTTACTTTTCTTAATAGTTTATAAAAAAAAAAGATGTTTATATGTGCTCTAACGAAAGAGCAGTTGTAAACACATAAGGGAAACATATGAACACAAGGAAAAAAAAATTCGACATGTTTTTATTATCTTTTTCATACGTTACCTTAATCATTAGTTGTATTATTTATTAAATTCACCATAAAAAAATATATGTATATTTATTTAGTTTCTGAGTTATATGTTTAAGCAAAATATTATAAAATAAAAATAAGTAGATTTAGGAAGGGGGGGGGGGGTGGGGGCTTAGATAATTGATAAAATATTGTTGCAATATAACAAAAAAATAAAGAAGTAAACTTCAGAAAATAATTAAAGAATTTAAATTTTGCTTAGGGCTTTTTGATTGAGGGAGATTTTAGGGAGGGAGCATTTGGATAATATTTATAGAAAAAATACCAAAAGGAGAAAGATTCTCATTCCTATATTTGCCTTATTTGCCTGTAAATTAAGGATAAAAAATTGTTCTACATTTATAAGCTTCCTCCAAATTTAATTTCTTTTGCTTTTAAAAGAAGGGGGGGGGGGACAATAATGGAGATTTCACAATAGTTATAAGTTTAAATATTTTATTTTCTTAATATATATATATATCTATTTTCAAAACACTAAATAAAATAGCTGTTTTAGAAATGGAAGTAAAATAATACTACAAGTTTGCAACAAATGAAACAGAAAAATTTGCGAAGTTGTTAAACGTAGTATTTTTTGCATTAATGATGCATAAAAAATAGTATTGGAAACTGTTAAATAAAATAATGTATGGCATTTATTGCAATTTAGAAAACATGAAATTTATTTAAATTACAATTGAACGTAACGAGTTTGTTGCTTTTTATGTATTTGCTGACAGTTGTGTTGGTAGAAGTTTCTATTACACAAAATCAATTTTATATGATAGAAATGTCCTCTATTTCTATAAAAAATAGATAATGCATCTGTCATTATTTTCACGAAGTTAACTAAAAGGAATAGAATCACTGAATGATTATTGGGCAATTTAATGACATATTCAGATCTGCCCCAAGTAGACTCTTCATAAGTGTCCCACTATGTGACAAATCATTAGCATTTCTCAATTTAAAAAAAAATATCATAAATATTTATTAGTATCCATAGTATATGTTAAATAAAGAAAAAAAAAGAATAAATAAATAAAATTATTCTTTTATCAAGCTGGCGATTTTATTTTTAAGTACAGTAAACAGTATTTTGGCTCCTGGGGACAAACAAAATGTCGAAGAGTTTCAAAATTTTTTTCCATATGTCTATAGGTGCTCCCATCTTTGATAATTTTTGAAATAAAAAAACATATAATAACTAGTGAAAAATGGCAATGTTCTCATATGCCCCATTTTCACATGTGCCCTAGTCTCCCCCCTATATGTTACTTAATTCTGTGTATTAGGTCTTGAGATAGAAAACCTACAAAATCCATGTCACATACAGACAGACAAAGTCACAGATTCATAAAGTGATAGGCAGATATTTTGTAAAAACATGTTTTTCGGACTCTCTTACCCTTAAAACGTGTAAAGCCGTCGAAAGTATTCCCGAATCCAATACTTTCTTCTTCTAAAGATACAAGAAAATATAAAAAACTAAGTACTGCGTCGCAGATTTTCCAAAGATTAGTTTGATTCTACCCACAACTAATATGAGACATTTTATAATAAATAACTTAGTTTTTTGGAAAAAAACAAACAAACAAACAAACAAACAAAAAAAAAAACAAAAAAAAAAAAATCTAAACTGAGGAAGTATTCAGATTTTTTTAAGTACCTGCATAACAAGTAGTAGTTAAGTAAACACATCGTAGTTCTTTGAACAAAGAATCGCGATGGGGATACTCTACCGGATATTTCTCAATGTCTCTAATCCGCAAAAAAAAAAAAAATATTGAAACATCAAATTTCATACATTGAATGAAAAACGTTTAAACGTTTATGCGTTTAATCGCTTGGGTAAAATCCGTACATACGATGTACCGTATATGCTGTTTCGTGTAATACGTATAACTGCCGATGCCGAATTATACGTATAGCAAATACATATTTCGTACTATAGGTATTGTACGTATACTCGTATAAACGTATAATCGGGAGCTCTAATAAAAATCCATGGATTATTTTCTAAGATACAGCTATTGCGAAATAGAAGTAGCAATGCAAATGAAATACAGATATAGCAGTATATCTGAAGGGGGATTTCCATCAAAAAACAAACAACACCAATCTATATCACGGACTAACAGAATCTGAATTTTGATAAAAATTCGTAGGTTTGTTTTTGATATAGAGCTATTGGGCAAATTGTGAATAATGCAACATAGCAGTATTCCCTGTTGAGCGATATACACCAAAACTGATCACTTTCAATTGTCTCACAATCTAACTGAATCTAAAGTTTTGTGAAATTCTATGCATTAGTTCTTGAGATACAGCGTCTGGAAGATTTTTGTCACATACAGATTCACAGATTGCAGAGTGACGGTTAGATTCAAAAAATCATTAAATCATATTCAAGGCCTCCTAAAACGAATGAATCCATCGAAAACCGAAATTTTTCACAAATACAATTCTAATTTTTTTATTTTTGTGAAGGTAGAAGAATGTAAAAATCTGATTTACTAATTTTTGACATTTTTCTTCCGAAAAAGAGGCCAGTTCTAATCTTTGCTTCTTTGGATTAATTAAAATTTATCAAAAAGTATATTTAAGATTGAGAACTAATGTACTTTTATTTATGATAAAATTTTAGATCGACTACCTATAGTTGACACACAAATTTTAATATTTTCAGTCCTTAAAGTAAAATAACACTACGGATATGTATTTATGAATTTTGTATAAATTAAAAGGCACCATAAAAAATAGAAAGATTTTTTTATTGTTACCTTAAGGTGCTGGTAAATTAGCTTCATAAAGAACAATCTTTCAGTACTAACATCCTTAAAATATTAAATTAATTAAATCATTAATTAACCTAAATTTATGCAGAAAAATTTGAAGTCTTTAGTTAATAGAATAAAATACAAATTTTCAAAAAAAAAAAAAAAATATTGTAATTTTACTTATATAACTATGAAAGTTTCTTACATTTTTGGACATACTTTCTGGAATACATTTTGCAAATTCCTATAAAATTAACAGTTTTCTTATGAGGGAATAATCACAATTTATTGATTTTGATTCGAAGTAAAAAACATTCCACTATGTAGAAATAAAGCAAAAATAGGATAAAATAAAATATTTAGTTTATAACCCCCTTGGTTCAAATGGAAGTATCACTCGTGATAGTTCCGAAACGAGCAGGCTGAAATTTCATCACGGAAAAAAAAAATTAATCAAACATTCGAAATTCTACACAATATCGTCAATTCGACCTTTAGTTAAATTAAGCATTAAAGCAAAAAATGCTGATTTTTATCCAAAATTTAAAATCGACATATTTTTTACTTGTTTTGAGGTGTTACAAACTTTTGGAAGATTGTTAATAAAAAAAATTTCATCAAAAAATGCTCGTTTGGACTTATCACCTATGGGTGACGCATGCATTTAAGATTGCATCACAACAACAAAAATTAATATAACACTCAAAATCCTACGAATAAGAGTTCAGTATTTACTTAACTTTCACATCCTGGCAAACACTATCAGATTTACTGATTTTGCTTATACTTTTATCCATTTATCACACTATTATATTAGCAGAAACAAAATCACAACGCTTAAAACAAGATGGAGCTTGCGCATGGGGTGCGTTCGACCTGTAAGGAAGTTTAAAAATATTCAGACTTTGGTGTAATAGAATACAGTATTTCGGTTGCACTATAGTACCCGAAATATTTTGCCCATCCCAGTTAATACTAAATGATTTCTATTGTGCAGGAAGTAACTCGTAATGAACCTCAGAAACCGATGCCATTTTAAAAATGCATGAAATAGTTTAATATTGGATTACTTTTGTGTAGCCCTGTAAATTAATAACAAATATTCTTTGCACCACAAATTGTACAGAATGCATATTTTAGCACATACTCCATTAGATGCATATCAATTTTACTGTGTTCGAAAGTGTAGTATGAATTCAACTGCACTTGAAACTATTTTTTCATATTGGTCGTAGTGATATAACGAAATACTTTTGATTGTCTCTGTAACTAAACTATGCATCCGATTTTCATAAAATTTGAAATGACTGGACAATATTATACAGCAATTATATTTTTTTAATTTCAAATGATTCGTTTTTGCTCTGCTATATGAGGACAGACGGATGGACTGAACGACTATTATAGGTACTACTTATTTACTTAATTACGAATGCTTAAAAAATAGAAAACATTTCTGCGCAAATGATGTTTAAATAATACTTCTGATCTATTTTTTACGTTTTTCAATCAATTATTACTAATCTATCATAAAAAAGACATCGTAGCAGTTTTATTTAAGGAACATAATGCGTTAAATTAAAAAAAATTTATGCTACTTGAAAAAATTAGATTATTATCTGAATAATTAATCGGAATCAATAATTGGATAACGCTTTCTTCAATTAAAAAAATTCCATTTCAAAAGTACTTTAAATACTTTTAATTAAAAATGATTTATGCATGTTTGAAAAATAATCAAGTTGTTCATTGCTGATATATTCCTTTTAAATAAAAAAAAATATATAAACGAGATTTTTTTTTTCTTGTAATAATCTCTTGTATAAAAAGAGAAAAATATTTTTAATAAAAGAGAAAATGTTATACCTTAAAAAAGAAAAATATTTTTGTTCTTAAAAATGGAACAGTTATTAATTATAAAAAGAGGAACATATTAATATCTCGAAGATAATTAAACACTGATTTGTACACCTTTTTAGCTCACAGGCTATCATAGCCTGAGAGCTTATGTGCCCGCCCATTCTGTATGTATGTTCGTATGTTCGTGCGTAACGCGATAACTCATGATAAAAATATCGGATCCACTTGAAATTTTGTATATAGGTATATCCTGATAAGGCGCTTCCCTAATTAGTTTTTGGAGTTCATTCGATATGTATAAGTGGGGGAACGGGGGGCTCATGCCCCCCCCTTAATTCATATAAACGGGATTTTCATGCAGAATTAACAGTTTTCGTTCAAAATTTAGATATAGGATCATTCTGATGAGGCGATTCCGTGACTGTCATTAGGTGTTCATTGAATAAGTATAAACAGGGGGAACGGGGGGCTCATCCCCTCCCCTTAATTGATATAAACGGGATTTTCATGCAGAATTAACAGTTTTCGTTCAAAATTTAGATATAGGATCATTCTGATGAGGCGATACCGTGGCTGTTATTAGGTGTTCATAGAATAAGTATAAACAGGGGGAACCGGGGGGCTCATGCCCCTCCCCTTAATTGATATAAACGGGATTTTCATGCAGAATTAACAGTTTTCGTTCAAAATTAAATATAAGATCATTCTGATGAGGCGAGTCCGTGGCTGTTATTAGGTGTTCATTGAATAAGTATAAACAGGGGGAACGCGGGTTCTAATGCCCCTCCCCTTAACTTGTATAAATGGATTTTTCAATCAGAATTGTCAGATTTCGTTCAAATCTCTGAATAGTTTTGGAAGTTTAATGGATAAGTATAAAAGAGGAGAATAAGTCCTCTTAAATTATATAAATGCTAAATGGGTTTTTATTAAGAATTATCCGATTTGCTCTGAATTTTGGATATAGATTTATTAATATGATAAAGCATGCACTTGATAGTTTAGGAGGTTCAATGATTAAGTATAAAAAACGAGAAAGGGGAGAGCTGTTATCCCTTTTTAATTTTTTTTCGAACGGAATTAACGAAAATACAAGACTGTAATGTGCCATTAGTATGCGTAGCCTGTGAGCTCAATGCCATCAGTTTAACTGGGCAATATTCTTTTTTATTGATATTTTTATTTACATTACTGGAAAGATTTTTTGTCATAAATAAAATGCGTAAAAATATTACAACACAAATTAATATATTTAAAAAATATATTTTTCCATATTTAAATAAGCAGTTTCGATTAGGATTGTGAAAATTTGAATGAAAAATCTATTAAAAAACAGTTAAACACCTATTTCCAGCAATTTTAGATGTTCCACACTGAACAGGATGAAACATATGTCTAACGTTTCAGGTCATTTTGTCATATCTACATAAAATTTTATGTAAAAGTGTAAAATTCATTATAACAAATCTATTAAAAATTTATTTAAAATGTATTTCAACTATTTTAAAAATACTCTCCATCCTAGGCGGTTTAAAGAATAAAGCATAAAGTGCAATTGATTGTCATTATTTGTGTCATACTGAAGGACAATGTAAGAAATGTAATGATGATAAGAACTGCTTTAAAGGAACACTGTATAGTCCAAATAAATACATAAATACTATTATAATGTGGAATGTTTATTGCATTGTAATTTTACAAAACATCATATGTTTGATGCACTTGCAATATGAAACTTCTAGATATTGCTTTAAATGTTGAAATCTTGTCGTGTCCCATTACTTTCTTCTATCTCTACAAGAAGAAAGTATTGGATTCGTGAAAATTTTCGACTCCCGGTTTATGACGGATTTACATGTTTTAGGGGTCAGAGAATCTAAAAAACATGTTTCTACAAAATGTCTACGAGTCTGTTTGTATGTGACACAAATTTTGTGGGCGCTCTATCTCAAGAACTAATGTACGGAATTTATTAAAAAATTATATTCGTTAGTCTCTTAAATTGGCGTTGATTAGTTTTGTTAAAAATCGCTCCACAGGTTCTGCTGTTATGTAGCATTTATCATGATTTTCGCAATAGTTCTATCTCAAAAATGAATTTTCATCAAACTTCGGATTCAGTTAGTCTTTGACATGAATTGACATTTTTTACATTTTTGTGTAAATTGCTCAAAAATTGGTGTTAGTATTCCGTATTCATCACGATTTTTGCAATAACTCTATTTTAAGAACGTATTTTTATTAAACTTCAGATTCAGTTATTCCATGACATGAATTAATATTTTCTATTTTGATTTGGCTATTTTGAAATAAATCGCTCAACAGGTGGCACTGCTGCAGCTTTTTTTCACGAATTCTGCAATAGCGTAATATCCAGAACTGATGCACAGATTTTCGGAAAACTTCAGTTTCAGTTAGTCCTTGGCATGAATTGATGTTTTCCAGCTTTTGGTGTATCTAGATTAACCAATGACGCTGCTGCGTTGCATTTTTGTGTTTTTGCAATAACTCTATCTCTGATAATAATGCACGGATTTGCATAAAAATTCAGATTCAGTTATTTCTTATTATGACTTGGTGTTGTTTACATTTTGGTGTAAATCGCCCAACAGGTCACACTACTATGCTGCATTTTCCACGACTTCCGCCGTAGCTCTATCGCACAAACTAATGCACGGATTTTCATAAAACTTCAGATTCAGTTAGATATTGACTTAACTTGTTGCAAATCAGGTTTCCGTGTAAGTAATCCAACAGGTGGTGTTTTCTATGCTGCTTTTTGCAATTTATGTTATTTTAGCGAAAACATATCTCAAGAGCTGGTGCACGAATTTCATATCATTAGAATTCCCATGATGAGCATAGGTTGACATTTAACTTTGGCACTGGGATAAAGAATTTTGAAATATTAACATGGTAAGATTGAAGAAAGTTCTGGAATTGCTACATCCGGTCATTTTGTTGATTAGGCCAGTTCAAACTATCATAAATAGATGCGAAAATTCTGCTAGAAGATTTTATGTTTTTGAACTGTTTACGGGAATGATAGTAACAAGAATTAATGGTTTTCCAACAAAATATCTTGAGGCTAAACTTTGTGAAGCCAAAAAAGCACAAAATTTTCGGACTTTTATCTGTTTTTTGCCTATAACTCAAAAATTATAAAATTTTTGTGTACTATATTTAGTTATAAAAAGCAGGAGCATTAAATTCTCTACAAAGTTCATGCTAAAATTATTTTTCTAAACCCATTTTTAAGCGTGTTACAGCTTTCTGAAAGTGACTATTTTTTTCTAACTTTGTGAAAAAATCGCAAAAATGAAAATTTGACATCATTTTTTATTACGTTATCCTCTTTAATGTAACTTATTTATATTACAAATATTTGCATGAAAACAATCATGATTAATTGCAACAGTAACATTGTAAAAAAATTAAGAACATTATAACTTTTTTGTATTTAGAGCTTAAGTGGAGAACATTAATATTAGGAGATTAACTGATTGGAAATAAAAAAAAATACTTATGGTGACATTTTTACATCCTCTTCTTCTGGATAAATAATGTCGCCCATATTTTCACAGCTGATCCGTTAAAGTTTTTACAATTTGCTGGGCATCTGAGTTCTAAATTTTTGAGAAGAACATGCTTTGCAGAACTACACCTTTTTTTAAAGTTACATAACAATACATGGAGCTAGGATTCAAGTCCTGGATCTTGGTACACTTCAACTGGTTGAAAAAGACCTTGCATCTTGCAAATCCACACCTATTCTTCAGAAGGGATGTTGTTTTCTAGCCAAGCTTGTACCTGATGATAACATTGGAGAAAATGATGCTGCGCAGCCTCTTGCGTTGGTGGTAATCTTGCAAGATGAACTTTACTTTTTGTAACAGATTTAGCAAATAACTGTAAGCTCAATATGTTCAATTTATGTGTGGTATCTATACATTCACTGTATAGTGCAATAATGAACTTTTCTCCAGCCTTGATGATTTCTTGACTGGTAGAATACGGTTTATTGAACACGCAAGCTATTTCTTCAAGCTAATCATGTTTTCTCAAAGTGTTACAAAACTTTGATTAATTTTGCCCAAAAAGAGTGGATGGTGTATCGCATTCACTAATTGCATGAGTGAAAAGAGCATTTTTGTAATTGTGTTTGTATGACATGGTTAAAAACTACTAGGTTTGGATATTACCTCTTCCTGGCTTTTAGAAAAAAAGATTTTGTGCTGATTTTTTGTGCTCGTCATGATCACGAGAAAGTCAATGTCTTTTCCCGATAATTATGATACTTTCAAAAGAATCAGCTCTTGAAATGTTTGAGGTAACTATTATGAGATCAGCTTTTTCTTCTGCCTGGCCAACTTGAATTCTGTTATTTTGAAATTCTGCTTTAAGTAATGAAATGAAGCGACTATTGTTTCTGTCATTGGTTTCCTCAACGGTTGTTGTTGGTCGACGCTTTTTTTTCTCTCCACCTGTTACGTATTGATTGATAGTTTTACGCGTCAAAAACTATGATACCATACACCTGCAGCTATCAAGTCAGGTTCAAGTTGAATGCGTTCTATTTCTTTCTGGGGTAATTCACCCCCATGTTTTTCAGCAGCTTTCAAAGATGTGATCTTCGTTTCTAATTTCATTACTTTGTGAATGAAATTCTCTTTGCGTAAGGATTTTTTAATTTTGTTTTTCGTTGAAAACGTCGGGATTATTTTCTCCACATAAGAAGCAATTATTTTGAAACTTCAATGAAGTGCTCGATCGGAAAGACAAACTAGTCTGTCTAGAACCTTTTTCTCGACGAACATATGCTGTTATCATTCTCTCATATGTTTTTGGGCAATCATCATATTCTCTAACTTCCTTGCTACTTTTTTAAAAATGCTAATGAATATTATTTTGACGTTAAACGTTGAACGCTATTTACAAAACTTGGCAAGTCCTTTCTGGCTCACAAGGCGAGTATTATGACTATTTGAAGCCGTTTGGCAAATGAAACACAATTTTGGGTCGAGCTTACTCATTTTTAGCACTTTCCAACAAAGTTGAAAAATGATTATGCATTCGGTTTGTCTGTCCGTCTATCCGTCTGTCCGCGCTCTAACTCTCGTAAATATACTCGGATTGCCATGATTTTTTGGACGTTATTTGGGTTTACCCTAGCACCAACCCTATTGAAAATGAAGTTTCTACCATGATTAATTTACTTATAGGGACCGTCAAAAGTTTTCCATTACATTACGGCCTATGGGGAAAAATCGTTTCAAATGAATTTTAACGTTTATAAAACTTTCCAAAAGTTTGAAAAGTGCTTATGCATTCGATTTGTCAGTCCGTCTGTCCGCGCTCTAACACCTGTAAATAACTCGAATTGCCTTGAATTTTTTTTATGTTATTAACATTTACCCTAGCACGAAGCCTATTGAAAATGAAGTTTCTACCATGATTAGTTTATTTACAGGGAAAGTCAAAAATTTCGTTTCAAATGAATTTTAACGTTTATAAAACTTTCCAAAAGTTTGAAAAGTGCTTATGCATTCGATTTGTCTGTCCGTCTGTCCGCGCTCTAACACCTGTAAATAACTCGAATTGCCTTGAATTTTTTTTATGTTATTAACATTTACCCTAGCACGAAGCCTATTGAAAATGAAGTTTCTACCATGATTAGTTTATTTACAGGGAAAGTCAAAAATTTTCCATTACATTATGGCCTATGGGGAAAAATCGTTTCAAAGTTTTTTTAAAGATGTTAAACCCTGTCAAACATATTAAAATTTACATGCATTTAAGAGGTGCACTAAAATATGCATTCTATAAAATATGCGGTGAAAATATAGCTATTATTCCTTTACAGGGCCACACAAAAGAATTCCAATGGATAATGGTAACGGGGGAGTAGTGCGTGACATTTTAAAAATATATTACACTGTTTCATGTATAACAAAATTGATATATTCACTGAGGCTAATATCATAGAAGGCGGCAGCCTTCAAGTGACGCAGCTTTAAACCTACCATCGTCAAAACCTACCATCGTCATAAGGGTAGATGCGGAACTTCATATATACAGCTAACTCAACTTCAAAGGAAATCGGAAAAGCCGCCTTCTAATAACTCAGCAAATATTGGTCAGAATGGTCCAATTTTTTTAATATAGTCTTATATTCCCAGTCTAATCCTATCCTATAATTTTTACATTTCTACGTGCCGTATATTTTTAGATCTCGATAACCATTTTTAAACTGAAAACGATGGTGTTTGTTCCTGATAATGAGATCTAGAAAACGGGCTGGGAGATTTTATTAAAACTTATATATAATATGAATCTCTTTAAGATAGAGGGAATAAGACTTGCCTTGTTTCTAGGAAAACTCTTGTTTGTTATATATTGATCTTGGAAAATTGGACTATATTAGCTCGCGGATTACATGTTATTCTATGGGTTAGCAGACGGAGACACTGCAAAAAGGTAAATGTAGTAATGGTCACAGTTAAAACACCCGCATCGAAGCAATAAATGTTTTTGAAACTACAAAAACATCTTATCATGCGCTTTAAAACATTCAATAAATATATACTAAATCAAATTTCTATTTATTTTGCCTTTATTTTTCGTAAGAAGAAAATATTACGTTTCTTACATTGGATATTTTTGCATTTTGTGGAAAAAATATTTTGAATCCTTTTTTAAAATAGGAAAATATTTTTTAATTATACATATTCAATATACTTTCCACTTATGATTTTCTTTTAAAGTTTACAAACAAAAATTATTTTTAATAAATTTGCTTTAGAATTCCATGTATTCATACGCCGTTTAGATAGTTTTGTTTTGAATCGTAATCGAATTCGCTGGCGGTAAGCTTTGTACGGCACTTGTTGTTTTTAGCATGTATGTTGTGTAATTTGCGAAATAATGGTTATTATGGTAATATAGGTATTGTGTTATTTGGAGAAACTGAAAGGCCCCCCCTTTTTTGGATAAAATAATATGGTGAATCCAAGTACACGAATCAAAACAAATTGATTCGTGCTGTATGTTGGCATAAAATATTCAATTTCAGGAGACGAACGTGAAGCTAAACCATCTATAATGAAAAAGAAAGGTAAATAAATATTTTTTGGCACTCATTATTAAAGTATTATTTAAAAAGTGTAAGTGATGTATACATTAGTTAGCATGTTGATTTGATTTCAAACCAACATAAACTATCACAGAATGTGTAAACTATTGCTAAATTTTGGTAAACAAACAATATTTATAATTGACCAACAGTTTAACCAAGTGCTTGTGAATTCTAAAATTCTCAAAATAGATTGTTTTTAAGTTTATAGATGTCCTTATTATATGAATTAATTGACAATAATTATATGAATTAATTAACAATACTAAGTTTTAAAGTGTTGTAAAAATTGTGCTTTTTTATTTCATTTATTAATTTCTGTGATTAATAACCCAGGATGTTAATTTTTAGATTAAAATTGCTTGAATATGTTATTCAAAATGCATTTATTACTTTTTCTTATGCATTTTTGTCTCTATTAATTTTCATTTAAAAACTGTGCCTTTTTAGCTTAGCTTAATGGCCAGTAAATCCAGGTTTTAAACAATTTTTAAAATAAGTAAGTGCACTTATTATTGGAAATTGTGAACAAACTAGTATTTATCAACAAATTACAGCAGTATTTTGATAATTCAAAAGAAAGTAATGAAGTTAAGTTGTTCTTACATGCATTAGTGACTGTGGCTATAAAGATTTCAGAGATTTAAAAACAAATTAGTTGCACTCATTGTTTTTTTTCTTCATGTACACACAGTGCTTGTACAACATGCATTAGTGATTGCATTTTTAATTAATTTTGTGTATTTTACGGATTGTTGCACAGCAATTTTGCTGCAGCCTGAGTGTTTTGTTTTTGTTTTGTTTTCATGTGCTCTAAGTGCTATACATGCAGTAGTTGGACTGCTTTAACAAGTTTTATTTTAGCGAATGAGAGTTTTAGGCCCTTTTTTTTCTAGTATAAACGTTATTGTTTTAATGTATTTGTTTCACAATATTGTCACTGGATTTTTTTAGTTCAGATATCACTCATTTCTTCCAGATATTGGGAATCTGCATGTTACCGCATAGTTTGCTGCATCTGTTAATTTTTGTTGTTTGTTTTCATATGGGCATAGTGCTCATACATTTGTTATTGACTGCGGCTTTGAGAAATTTCATGTGTTTTAGAGACCATTGCATAAGTTTGCTGCATCCAGTAATTTGACATGCACCCAGCTCTCATTATCCATTAGTGACTGTAGCTTTAACATGTTTCATGCATCCTATTATTTCATTAATAATTTCGAAATTCCATGTTTATATTTTAAAATGTTATTTAGCAGTTGCCACGGAGGTACTACAGCGCATCATTGTAGTCAGCATTAGATGCTGTTCAAAATAGAATTTTCTTTTTTTCTTCCTAAGAGTCTGATGATTTAAATCCAAGCGTGAAAATTTTTTTCTCAGATCACAAACCAAATACAAAAGTATTGTAATAGTTAATATTACGTTATAGAAATCAATAATCAAAATATAAAAGCATTAGCTTTACAGCTTAGAACATAGCGTTATTAATAAACTGCATTTATAAATTGGACATCTAAAATGGAAAATCTTAATATATTTTTATAATGTTAGAATTTACAAGCACTAAAAGTTGGGTAAGCAAATAATTCTTAACCAAATATTAATGATAACATTGGTTTAAAAAGAAATAACTTATACTTCTATGCTTTAATAATGAGTTTCATAAAATATAAATTTACCCCCCTTTTTTTCTATAGATGTTTTAATTTCATATTCATTGTCTCGAAATTGAAGTATTTCTTTCTAACATTCTTTTACAAAAATGTTTGATAATTAACGCTTTTTTTATTTAAAAAAAAAGGCTTTGTTTCTACTAATGAACACAAAATCCTCAAATAACTTTGAATCCATTATTTAAATAAATTGCATAACATACCTAAGAAGAAAACATATTTAAGATTAAATTTAATACAAGAAATTAAAAATTTTTAATTCAAATAATGTAAAGTTACTAACACACTAACAAATAAATATTTTAAAATACTAACAGCTAATAATGGGCGATAAATAATTACATTTTTTAGTTTTGTCATTTCTAAAATGTAATTGTTTAAATTCTATTTGAGTTGAACCTCATCCAAATCCTAAGAAATATTCTATCGAACCTTAATTTAATCTGAAAAAAAAAAAAAAAAAAAAAAAAAAAAAAAAAAAAATCTGACAATACACACTGACAAGCATAGTTGTATAATATAGACGCACACCATGTGCAGAAAATTTTATGAAGAAACAATTTTTATTTATTTATTTCAACAAAGAATTGCATTAAAAAAAAAGTGTATCTCAACAAAGAATCATGTAAAAAACCCCAACATTTCGAGAAAATACCACACGAAAAACATGAATTTCGTCCAAAGACCGCAAAAAAAAAAAAAAAAAAAAAAAAAAAACGTTAATTCAATCCATGAATCGCATAAAAAATACAAATTCCATGAATCGCTAAAAAAAGAAAGCAAATTGCATAAAAAATGGGAATTATGTCCGCAAATTGCTTAAAATGTGAATTACGTCCATGAATCATGTAAAAAAGTGAGAATTATATTCATAAATTGTATGAAAAATGCAAATTACGTCTATGAATCGTGTAGTAAAACATGAATTATGTTCATAAATCGCTCAAAAAACACGAATTTTGGTGGCAGAAATCTGAAACGGAAATTACCTCTATAAAACGCATAAAAATAGCGACTTGCATTCATGAATTGCATAAAAAATGCAAATTACATCCATGAATTGCATAAAAACGTGAATTACATTCATAAATCACTCAAAAAATGTGAATCACTTCCATGAAGTGTGCAAAAAAACACGAATAACGTTCAGAAATTGCAAAAAATGCGAATTATGTCCAAGAATTGGTAAAAAAAAGCGAATTACATTCATAAATCCTATAAAAACACAAATAACGTCAATAAATTGATCAAAAAACACAAATTTTGTCGATAGAAAGCTCAAAAGATGCAAATTATGTCTATGAATCGCATAAGTATAGCAAATTACGTCCATAAATCATGTAAAATGTAAATTACATTCATTAATCGCATAAAAATTGCAAATTATGTCCATGAATCGCTCAAAAAAAGCGAATTGCATAAAAAACATGAATTGTGTTCACAAATCGCTCAAAACGTGAATTACGTCCATGAATTGTTTAAAAAAGTGAGAATTACGTTCAGAAATTGTATGAAAAACACAAATTATGTCTATGAATCGTGTAGTAAAACGGGAATTATGTTCATAAATCGCTCAAAAAACACAAATTTTGGCAACAGAAAGCTGAAACGCAAATTACGTTCATAAATCACTCAAAAAATGCAACTCGCTTCCATGAATCGAGCAAAAAAATACTAATAACATTCATAAATTACAAATGCGAATTAGGTCCAGCAATTGGTAAAAAAAGCGAATTACATTCATAAATCCTATAAAAACACAAATAACGTCAATAAATCGATCAAAAAACGCAAATTTCGTCGAGAGAAAGCTTAAATGAAAATTATGTCTACAAATCGCATAAATATAGCAAATTACACCCATAAATCATGTAAAATGTAAATTACATTCATTAATCGCATAAAAATCGCAAATTATGTCCATGAATCTCATAAAAAACGCGAATTGGGTCCACAAATCGCTCAAAACGTGAATTACGTCCATGAATTGTTTAAAAAACTGAGAATTACGTTCAGAAATTGTATGGAAAACACAAATTATGCCTATGAATTGTGTAGTAAAATGGGAAGCTGAAACCCAAATTACGTCTATAAATCGCATAAAAATAGCGAAGAGTGTTTTGCATTCATGAATCGCTCAAAAAACACAAATTACGTCCATGAAACGCATAAAAACGTGAATTACATTCATAAATCACTCAAAAAATTCTAATCACTTCCATGAATCGTGCAAAAAAACACTAAGAACGTTCATAAATTACAAAAAATGCGAATTACGTCCAAGAATTGGTAAAAAAAGCAAATTACATTCATAAATCCTATAAAAACACAAATAACGTCAATAAATCGATCAAAAAACGCAAATTTCGTCGATAGAAAGCTCAAAAGATGCAAATTATGTCTATGAATCGCATAAGTATAGCAAATTATGTCCATAAATCATGTAAATTGTAAATTACATTCATTAATCGCATAAAAATCATGAAATATGTCCATGAATCGCTCAAAAAAAAAGCGAATCGCATAAAAACATGAATTGGGTCCACAAATTGCTCAAAACGTGAATTACGTCCATGAATTGTTTAAAAAAGTGAGAATTACGTTCAGAAATTGTATGAAAAACACAAATTATGTCTATGAATCGTGTAGTAAAACGGGAATTATGTTCATAAATCGCTCAAAAAACACGAATTTTAGCAGCAGAAAGCAAACGCAAATTACGTTCATAAATCACTCAAAAAAAGAAAATCATTCCATGAATCGTGCAAAAAATTACTAATAACATTCATAAATTACAAAAAATGCAAATTAGGTCCAACAATTGGTAAAAAAAGCGAATTACATTCATAAATCCTATAAAAACACAAATAACGTCTATAAATCGATCAAAAAACGCAAATTTCGTCGACAGAAAGCTCAAAAAATGCTAATTATGTCTACGAATCTCATAAATATAGCAAATTACATCCATAAATCATGTAAAATGTAAATTACATTCATTAATCGCATAAAAATCGCGAATTATGTCCATGAATCGCTCAAAAAAAGCGAATTGCATAGAAAATGTGAATTATATCCACAAAACGTGAATTACATCCATGAATTGTCTAAAAAAGTGAGAATTATGTTCATAAATTGTATGAAAAATGCAAATTACGTCTATTATTTGTGTTGTAAAATGGGAATTATGTTCATAAATCGCTCAAAAAATACGAATTTTAGCAGCAGAAAGCTAAAATGCAAATCACGTCTATAAATCGCATAAAAATAGGGAATAGCATTTTGCATTCATGATTTGCATAAAAAACGCGAATTACATCCATGAATCGCTCAAAAAATGCAAATTACATCCATGAATTGCATAAAAATGTGAATTATGTTCATAAATCACTCAAAAAATGTGAATCACTTCCATGCATCGTGCAAAAAAACACGAATAACATTCATAAATTGCAAAAAGTTGTGTAAAAGTGTTACGTCCAAGAGTTGTGTGAAAAAAGCGAATTACATTCATAAATCCTATAAAAACACAAATAACGTCAATAAATTGATCAAAAAACACAAATTTCGTCGACAGAAAGCTGAAAAAACATAAATTATGTCTATGAATTGCATAAAAATAGCAAATTACGTCCATAAATCATGTAAAATGTAAATTACATTCATTAATCGCATAAAAATTGCGAATTATGTCCATAAATTGCTCAAAAATGCAAATTACATTCATAAATCGCATAAAAAACACTAATGATGACCATGAATTGCACAAAAAATGCGAATTACACCCAACATTAAATTAATTTGCGGAAAGTTTTTGGTTTTATACAAGTCTGCCAACAAGAACCTACAAGTTATCCTGAAACCCATTCTAAACCAACAAAAATTTAATGGAAAGATAAATTTGTCCAAGATAGACAAAATAATTTCCATTGACATACATTGACCAGAATCGAAAAATTCCTATTGAAATCTATCCCATACACTCCAAAACCAGAAAGAAAAAAATCCCTCCAAGAGTAACTCAATCTATCTGCTGCAAAATAAAATACATTGAAATGCAACTGAACAAGAACCTGAAAATTACATTTGAAATCAAACCGAAACCAGATTCAACCCCCTCCCCCCCAAAAAAAAAAAAAAAAATCCAACCATATCTCGATTTGGGAAAGATAACTTAATTTCCATAGATACGCGTGGTCAGAAATCTGGAAATTCCAATTAACCTATGGGTTAGCAAACCTTAATTCAATCTGAAAAAAAAAAAAAAAAAAAAAAAAAAAAAAAAAAAAAAAAAATCTGACAAGCAGAGTTGTATAATATAGACGCACGCCATGTGCAGAAAATTTTATGAAGAAACAATTTTTATTTATTTCTTTCGACAAATTGCGTAAAAAAAAAAGTATCTCAACAAAGAATCATGTAAAAAAAACCAACATTTCGACAAAATACCACGTGAAAAACGTGAATTTCGTCCAAAGACCACAATAAAAACATTAATTAAATCCATGAACCGCATAAAAAATACAAATTCCATGCATGAATCGCATAAAAAATGTGAATTAAATGCATGAATCGCATAAAAAATGTGAACTACATTCATGAATCGCAAAAAAAAAAAGAAAATTGCATAAAAAATGGGAATTACGTCCACAAATTGTTTAAAATGTGAATTACGTCCATGAATCATGTAAAAAAGCAAGCATTATATTCATAAATTGTATAAAAAATGCAAATTACGTCTATGAATCGTGTAGTAAAACATGAATTATGTTCATAAATTGCTCAAAAAACACGAATTTTGGCAGCAGAAATCTGAAACGGAAATTACCTCTATAAAATGCATAAAAATACCGAATTGCATAAAAAATGTGAATTACGTTCATGAATCGCCCAAAAAATGCAAATTACATCCATGAATTGCATAAAAACGTGAATTACGTTCATAAATCACTCAAAAAATGCGAATAACTTCCATGAATTGTGCAAAAAACTCGAATAAAGTTCATAAATTGCAAAAAATGCCAATTCCGTCCCAGAATTGGTAAAAAAAAGCGAATTACATTCATAAATCCTATAAAAACACAAATAATGTCAATAAATCGATCAAAAAACACAAATAGAAAGCTCAAAAAATGCAAATTAGGTCTATGAATCGCATAAGTATAGCAAATTACGTCCATAAATCATGTAAAATGTAAATTACATTCATTAATCGCATAAAAATCTCGAATTATGTCCATGAATCACTCAAAAAAAGGCGAATTGCATAAAAAACGTAAATTGGGTCCACAAATTGCTCAAAACGGGAATTACGTCCATGAATTGTTTAAAAAAGTGAGAATTACGTTCAGAAATTGTATGAAAAACACAAATTATGTCTATGAATCGTGTAGTAAATCGGGAATTATGTTCATAAATCGCTCAATAAGCACGAATTTTGGCAGCAGAAAGCTGAAACGCAAATTACGTTCATAAATCACTCATAAAATGCAAATCACTTCCATGAATCATGCAAAAAAATACTAATAACATTCAGAAATTACAAAAAATGCGAATTAAGTCCAACAATTGGTAAAAAAAGCGAATTACATTCATAAATCCTATAAAAACATAAATAACATCAATAAATCGATCAAAAACACAAATTTCGTTGACAGAAAGCTCAAAAAATGCAAATTATGTCTACGAATTGCATAAATATAGCAAATTACATCCATGAATCATGTAAAATGTAAATTACATTCATTAATCGCATAAAAATCGTGAATTATGTCCATGAATCGCATAGAAAACGCGAATTGGGTCCACAAATCGTCAAAACGTGAATTACGTCCATGAATTGTTTTAAAAAATGAGAATTACGTTCAGAAATTGTATGAGAAACACAAATTATGTCAATGAATCGTGTAGTAAAACGGAAATTATGTTCATAAATCGCTCAAAAAACACTAATTTTGGCAGCAGAAAGCTGAAACGCAAATTACGTCTATAAATCGCATAAAAATAGCAAATAGTGTTTTGCATTCATGAATTGCATAAAAAACGCAAATTACATTCATGAATCGCTCAAAAAACACAAATTACATCCATGAAACGCATAAAAACGTGAATTACATTCATAAATCACTCAAAAAATGCAAATCACTTCCATGAATCATGCAAAAAAACACTAATAACGTTCATAAATTACAAAAAATGCAAATTACGTCCAAGAATTGGTAAAAAAAGCAAATTACATTCATAAATCCTATAAAAACATAAATAACGTCAATAAATCGATTAAAAAAACACAAATTTCATCAACAGAAAGCTGAAAAAACACAAATTATGTCTATGAATTGCATAAAAATAGCAAATTACGTCCATAAATCATGTAAAATGTAAATTACATTCATTAATCGCATAAAAATTGCGAATTATGTCTATAAATTGCTCAAAAATGCAAATTACATTCATAAATCGCATAAAAAACACGAATGATGACCATGAATTGCGCAAAAAATGCAAATTACACCCAATATTAAATTAATTTGCAGAAAGTTTTTGGTTTTATACAAGTATGCCAACAAGAACCTACAAGTTATCCTGAAACCCATTCTAAACCAACAAAAATTTAATGGAAAGATAAATTTGTCCAAGAAAGACAAAATAATTTCCATTGACATACACTGACCAGAATCGAAAAATTCCTATTGAAATCTATCCTATACAATCCAAAACCAGAAAGAAAAAAATCCCTCCAAGAGTAACTCAATCTATCTGCTGCAAAATAAAATACATTGAAATGCGACTGAACAAGAACCTGAAAATTACATTTGAAGTCAAACCGAAACCAGATTCAACCCCCCCCCACCCCCCCCCCCAAAAAAAAAAAAAAAAAAAAAAAAAAAATTATCTGACCATATCTCGATTTGGGAAAGAAAACTTAATTTCCATAGATATGCGTGATCAGAAATCTGGAAATTCCAATTAGTCTATCTTAAACCTAATCTGAACCTGAAAAAGGAAATTCCATATAACCGGAGCCCAGTATCTATACAGGACAAAATATTTTCCATTAAAGCACAACCTGAACAGAACTTGAAAATTCCATTTGAATTGAACCTGATTGAAACCTGAAAAAAATTTCCATCGAACCTTAACCTAATCCGAAAAAGAGAAAATTATTTCTGCCGATACACATTGACAAGAGTCTGAAAGTTAACATGAAACCTAATCCAAACCCGAAAAGGAAAAAACAATGGAAACACAAGTCTGTCCAAGAAAGACCAAATAAATTCTGTCCACATACACCGACAAGAATTTCAATTGAAATCTATCCTAAACCCAGTTCAAACACTACCCCCCCCCCCAAAAAAAAAAAAAAAAAATCCAATTGTAACCCAATTTATCTGCGACAAAATAATATACTTGAAATGCAACTCAACAAGAACCTGAAAATTCCATTTGAAGTCAATCTGAAACCAGATTCAATCCCCCCCCCCCCAAAAAAAAAAAAATTAATCAAATCAAGATTTTAGAAAAAAAAGGAACAATTTATGTCGATATGTATTGACCAGATCATGGAAATTCCAATAGAAGTCTATCTCAAACCCGATCCGAATAACCTGAAACTCAATCCAATCCCCCCCCCCCCCCCCACCCAAAAAAAAAGTAAAATAAAAAAATTAGGAAATAAAAATCTGTTCAAGAAAGACAAAATAATTTCCGTCCCCATCCACTGACCAGAATTGAAAACTAGTACTTGAAATGCAACTCGACAAGAACCTGAAAATTCCAATTCAAGTCAAACTGAATCAAGATTCAAACCCGAAAAAAAAAAAAAAAAAAAAACAATTATCTAATCAAATCAAGATTTTTAGAAAAAAAAATTATGTAAATAGGTACAGACTAGAGCATGGAAATTTTAATAAAATCTTAAACCCGATACAAACTCCCCCCCCCCCTTACATAACTAACAAGAAGCCTTGATGACCCCACAAAACATAACTAACAGGAACGAAGAGTCATGCATACTGCATCGATTATGATGCATTTTCTGACTCATTCTGAATATTGTAAACTTATTGTCATTCATGTACAATAATTTTACCATTCTGTGCAAAAAAACAAAGCATAATTAACGAGAGTAAAAATTTTTCCATTAAACATGTTTATATACTTTCCATTTTATTCTGAATGCTTTAAACCTATCAGTTTCATCTTTGTACAGTAATCTTCCCATCCAAATCCCCCCCCCCCCTGTTAGTTTATATATGTTTTGTGCAAACAGCAAAACATAAATAAACTATTAAAATAAAATAAAATTTAATTCATTAAGGTTTTATCAATTACATCTTTCATAAATTCAAAATATGAATCCTAAAAGATATGATATCAAAATTTAAGTGACGCCTTGACGAGGCTTTAAACAATGTTTTAAAATTCCATTTATTTATTTATTGTCTAAATACATTTTCATATCTAAACAATACTTTTCATTTTCCAATAAGAATGAAAAGTTACACATACAGTATAGATTATGAAACACTTTCCAACACATTTTCATTATTGTAAGCCTATCATTTTAATCCATTTGCAGTAATTTTACCACTCTATATAAAGAACAAATCATAATTAACAAGAAAGAAAAACCTGTGTGCAACATAGATTATGAAACACTTTCCAGCATATTCTGAATATTGTAACGGATATAGTCTTAATCAATCTGCAATATTACCAACCTATATAAAGGTTGAAACATAATTAACAAGAATCATGCATGCAGCATAGATTATGAAATACTTTCCAGCACATTCTGAATATTGTATTACTGATCATTTTAATCCATCTGCAGTATATGTATCATCATGTGTAAAGATTAAACATAGTTAACTAGAATGAGAAATGATACATACAGCATAGATTATGAAATCCTTTCTTAGAAATACAGTGCTGAATGTACATTACTTTCTTATCTTATACTAACGTACTTTACTACAGAGTTGTTTTTAACGAAATCAAGTAGCACAGCATATATTAATAATAAAATATGAAATATCTTTTTTTAAGTGGGTGGGGGAGGGGTAATTAAAGGTGATCAGAAATCACGAATATGAATTCTTTGCATTAGTCTTTAATTTTTTGTTTTTATCTTTTTATTATTAACCTTAAAAAAGCACTGATATCAGTACAAAAAACCCTGAACGGGTTAAAAGCTTGTGACGCAGCACTTTATCTTATATATCTAAGAATTTTAAATTTGGGACTTAAAACTAATGATATCAAAATTTATGTGACGCTATGCTATTAATTAATATATACATATTAAAATTTAATTCATTAAGGTTTTATCAATTACATCTTTCATAAATTCAAAATATGAATCTTAAAAGATATGATATCAAAATTTAAGTGACGCCTTGACGAGGCTTTAAACAATGTTTTAAAATTCCATTTATTTATTTATTGTCTAAATACATTTTCATATCTAAACAATACTTTTCATTTTCCAATACACTGTTAAATACATCACTTTCACTGAATATATATAATGCACTGAAATGTATTTATTTGAATAAATAGATTTATCTTTTGGGCTACGCTATCCAAAATCAAAAATAACGTTTGAATAAATATTTTTTGCGTCATTGTATCCAAAGTAAGTTAAATAGATGCAAATAGATACAATGACGCAAAAAATATGTATTCCAATGTTATTTTTGATTTTGGATAGCGTAGTCCAAAAGATAAATCTATTTATTCAAATAAATACATTTCAGTGCATTATATATATTCAGTGCAAGTGATGTATTTAACAGTGTATTGGAAAATGAAAAGTATTGTTTAGATATGAAAATGTATTTAGACAATAAATAAATAAATGGAATTTTAAAACATTGTTTAAAGCCTCGTCAAGGCGTCACTTAAATTTTGATATCATATCTTTTAAGATTCATATTTTGAATTTATGAAAGATGTAATTGATAAAACCTTAATGAATTAAATTTTAATATGTATATATTAACTAATAGCATAGTGTCACATAAATTTTGATATCATTAGTTTTAAGTCCCAAATTTAAAATTCTTAGATATATAAGATAAAGTGCTGCGTCACAAGCTTTTAACCCGTTCAGGGTTTTTTGTACTGATAAATCATACGATACTGTGTTGCCTAATTTGAAGTGCATGGCATTTACAGCGGGATACAAAAGACTTCAAATAGTATATTCCTTCCGAAGGACTGTATATGTCTCCAATGATGGCTGATGGATGGATGTAATGCATTTTAATTATGATATACGCATTTAAGTTTCACTAAATTTTGGTTCATTATAAGGGTGTGCATAAATGTTATAGTTGATATACAGGGCTATCCAAAAGAGCTCGCCAACGTTAGTGAGTATGTGCGTAAATTATTTAAAGGTGGTTCTTAAATAAAATATACATTTTTACGCTGAACTGCGTTCAATTTACAAAGAAATGTTAATAGAATATAGATAAAATGATATACAGGGCCACGCAAAGAATTGTGTACATGGACACCTATGAATGATAATTTATAACACTGTGATTTCAGTTGTTTTAAGAGTGTTTTAGTTTAAAATGAATTTTAGCTTCTTACTGACGTGTAATAAAGATACAAGGTAAACTACAGGGCTGAACAAAAGTTATCAAGTATGTTTCCCATTTATTAGTACAAAGTGCTCAAAAAGAAATTTTAAGCTTTTTTTCTTGCTAAACTAAATTTTCCCATTTTATAATATGTATATCAAATGATAGATCAAATACAGGGCCGTTCAAAAGTATTGGAATACATATTTGGCTATATACCCTTATTTCTCTAATTAACGAAGTTTTGTTTAAGATTTCATGAAGTGTTGGAAAGTGCTTCATAATCTATGCTTAACGCATGATTTTTCTTAGTTGTTTATTACTGCACGAGAAGAAAACACGCAATTAAGTGAATAGCAACATATTAAAAGAGTGTGTCTTAAAAAAAAAAGAACACCACGTCACGTGGCCGCTATGTTCAAACTGCATTCTTTTTTTTATCCCCCGCCTTCCCTCCCTCCGTAAATGTTTTTCTTATAGGGTTTCCAGAATTTGTGCTTCTTCTACATACTTGTCTTAAAACTCGGATTTCTTATCCATCAATAAGTATATTTAACCCTCTCACTGACAAGCCCGTCTATAGACGTTCCCTAAGCTCCAGGTTTCACTGCAATGCAAGCAATAATTAAAATGATAGTTGATTTAATGGATTTTTAATACATTGTGCAATGATTAACACACTCAAGGATAACATTCATATTCGTAAATAAGACTTTTCTATAATTTTGAAAGAATAATATTTTTTTAGCAATAAAAAAAAAATGCTGAGAAAACAACATTACAATTTTGCCCTTTTGCAAGACTGTCAGAGGGTTTTTCACTGTTAGCGTTGGAAGAAAGTTTTTTGGGATAGAAAGCGAAAAATGGGTAACTTTCTGTAAAGCTAAAAACAAGTGATATTTTCAAAAAGCCATAGCGCGCTTAGTAAAAGGTTTAGAAAAACGTTTTTGTAAGAAAATTTGAAGAGAATTTAACGCTCTTTTTTTTTTTTTGTAACTAAGTATGGTACACAAAAAGTTTATAATTTTCGAGTTACAGGCAAAAAACTGAAAAAAGTCCGAAAATTTCTTGGGTTTTTGGCTTCACAAAGTTTATTCTCGAGATATTTTGTTGGAAAACCATTAATTCTTGTTACTAGTACCCCTTCAAACACTTTAAAAATAGAAAATCTTCTAGCAGAATTTTTGCATCTATCGGCCCTTTTTTTGACAATTTGACTGGCCTAAATGTCGCGCGGTACCATTTCTTTTGGATATTATTACTACGATAGAATGGATTTGTATTTAAAATTTTCAAAAATAAAGTGTTACAAAATTAAATCGAAGTTATTATTATTATTATTTATTAATGAAATATGGGAAATGAACCATATTTATGTAATTTTTTTACAAGTAATGTTAAGAACTTTCTACCAAACAAATAACTATAATAAGACATTTTAACTGGCATGCATATTTTTGTTATGCAGCGACAGTAAATATTGGGAATTTATATAAACTAGTGGCTTAAATTACAAAGAAGGCTTTATTGGAGTGATGATTGTCCATAATTTGAAGAGGCTGTTCATATTCAACTATTGGTTTCATTCATAAAACGTGAGTAAAGATACTACTCCACCCACTCAGAACAATAATTGTTGACTAAAATATATTGAATATAATCAAATGTTTTCCAGGTTCAATTCCATGCTTCTCTACAGCATGGAATATTTTTGTTTTCCAGTTTGTGTAATTTTCATATAAAAGTATTTAAAAAAAGTAATATTTCTTGGACTATTTTTAAGGGAATATTAAACTCTAATTTATTTTAACCCAAAAGTATTAATTATGCATTCACATTATATACACCAAAGTGTACCAGTTATTGTCATCAAAGGCAATTTTTTTTTATATTCACCCAACACTATTTCTGATCAATAATCTTCATTATAAATTGCTTTTAAAATTTATTACAAAGATTATTTTATGTAAATTTTGTAAGGAAAAATAATCACAAAAATAAATCTATTGTATGAAGATCTAATGTGATAACTTGTGTGAAAAATTCGTATCCTAAAGGTGAGTGCGAAAAAAATGAAAGTTCATTATTTTTTTTAACAAAAGAAGTTGATAAATAAGCTTGGTTAATATGTTTTGGTAACAATCAAATCAACCATTTCCTTATTAAAGCAAATTTTTCAGAAAATACTGTCAAAATTATTATTTTGTCCCGAATTTCCGGGTGTGTTATTGTGGAAAATGGATATAATAGATGACTCGAGACATTAATAGTTTATAATACAAGCCGCAGTTAACTTATCTAAAAGTTAAAAAAAAAAGTTTGAATACAAACTTTTTAGTTATCACGTCAGCTAGTGTCAAGCTCTTGCATTTAAAAACGAGTCAGAAAACATGCTACAAAATTTCACGTATTTTAGCGGATAAAATATTCTTTTGAGAATTGATTGAATATATATCCGTTAGTTTTTAATTTTTTTACATAATTAGAATTTAAATAAAACGTGATGCCTTGACAGAAAATGAAAGAAGGAAACGGTGTCTTTAAAAATGCAATTTTTCAAAGCATTGAAAGAAATTAATTATTTTTTTAAAAAGATTTTGATTCGTGAGATGAAAAGAAATGTTCTTTTATTAAGGATTTTTCTTCTATATTAATAATTAAAATGTTTTATTTAAATCCAATTTTGCTGATTCTGTACTATTTTGCAGAAAGAGGTGAATTAATAATGGTAATCAATAGAACTTTTAATGAGAGTTAAAAAAGTACTTTTTTGTATAATTTGAAAAAAGTTTCCATTGATGGGATCAAAAGAAATATTTTCCTAATGAGGGATTCTTCTTTTGTATTAATAATTGCAATGGTTTATTTAAATCTAATTTTGCTGAATCTGTATTATCTTAGAGGCAGAAGTCAATCAATAATGGTAATCAATATAACTTTTAACGAGAGTAAAAAAAAAAAGTATTTCCTAAGTTACATTTAAAAAATACCTTTTAGTAGTTTCAAGTGTAGAACATATAAGTACGAATAATACGGTTCAATGTTACTCAATTTGTGTAAAGTTTCATTTTATTATGAAAAAGAAAGGTAGATAAAATTAAATAAAAAGGTTTCAAAAACTTCTATAAAAATGTTTTGTTTTATAAGAAATAAAATTTTATTGCTTAAAATTTTCGAAAATATAATTTGTTTTGAATAGATTTGTTCAGAATAAACATTACTGATAGCAAAATTTGTTGACCCATTAGGGGGAAGACTCGTATGAAATTCTGTTTTTTTCAAGATTTTTAAATATGAAAACGAGAACATATAACATCAGAAACAATAATAGTGAACAATAATAATAACAATAATAGTCAGAAACAGCAAAGTAATATTGATGTTTAAATCTAGAAGAATATTTTTATTGTTGAAAAAACATTGGCTATGATTTAGATGTTAAAATTTTTATCCTACGATTTGCGCCGATCTAGTTCATTTATTCAAGCCCTTGCAGTTTACTAAAATCAATAAACCAAAATATTTTAATTAAAAAAATTTCTTATGCTCAGCAAAAATCTAAACATTTAATTCATTAACAATCATATGCATCTTTTTTTTTTCAATTTAATTATAAAAATTGATTTTACTTTAAAGACGTACTCAATTTTTCAATGTTTTGTACTTATTTATATATTTTGGTTTATGCTGAGCTGAAGAACTTACTTTAATCAAAATATTTTTGTTTATTGATTTTAGTTAACTATAAGGACTTCTATAAAAATATGTATAGACATAACTGTAAGGGCGTTAACTGACGCAAATCGTAGGATCCAAGTTTGAACAGCTGCAACACCACCATTTTGTTTTTCAACAATAAAAAAGAAATTTGGTAGTTTTAAAGACTAATATTATTTTGTACTTCACGGTGGTTGAATAAATATTCTTGTTTTCAATTCAAAAAATCTAAAAAAAAGGGGGGTTTTACAACGTAAGGCGTGAGGTGAAAAATTTGGGATTTGTTGGAAGAGAGTAAAATTAATTGAAAAACGAATAATTTCACGCTAAGTATTATTTTATATTTTTCTTTTTCAATATATATATTATAAATCCTAAATCTTCTCAAATCTAAAATTTTACATTTTAAGATTGATGAATAATATAATATTGATTCATTTCAACACATTTTTCTAGAACCTGATTTAGAATTTTTTCTTGTTTATTTAAAAATTTTACAAATTATTAAAGAAAACTCATAGCAGCTTAATTAAAGATAAGAATTTATTTTTACCGACAGAAATACATCAGCAAAATAAAATATCACGATGCTTCCCGTTTTATTTATAATTCGAAATAGCTATAAACAGTGTCATACATTTTTCTCAGGATGATTCATAAAGATTTAGGAGTATTTTAAAGTAGATAATAAAATAATAGCTCATTAAAAGTGTAAGATATAATAAAAGTAAAAAAAGGATTTCATAAACTGAAAAAAAAAGATATCCTGCTTAGAAAAATTTCACACATCTTTAACGATAGCTGAATCGTAAGCAAAGTAGTTTTTACAATGTTTATTCAAAACATGAAGATTAAAGTGCACGTGTAACTACATACATGCTCATTTGTTATAACCATTTTAAATAAGTAAAACAATCTTAGTTTTTAATCTTTAAAAAAATCATCACAGGTATAAATTTTTTGTAAACTTTCATTATAAAGGTACAGTTTAATCATCCCTCAAGTCTCAGAAATCGGATAGAGTTTTGTGATTAAGATTTATATTTGAATATATATATATATATATATATAGATAGATAGATATATCCTTATTTTTAAATCAATCATACTTTTAAATTTATTATAAAATCAGCATTTTTCAGAATATAAATATTATTATATTATCAAAAGGCAATAAATTAGAATACTGATGGTTTTTCTTACTGAAATCATTGCAATGTGGAATACCACCGTTCTGCCGTTTAATATATTTTACCTCTTTCCCTCTTTCTGAATAATTTTAAATTTTATAGTAAATTTAAAATTATGCCATGTAATATGTTTTACTTTTTTATCAGATAGAACATGGAGTTATTCTAAACTTTTAATTTAAATTCAAGCTATATTTTACTGAAAGTTACTTTAATAAAATTAGAAAAATAATTTAAAAATATTTTTAAAATTCTGATGTGTGTAGTACACTTAAATAAAACATTACTTTTAAAAATCATGTTAAATTTGCCTAATCTGAAATATTAAAATTTAAAACAAATCAAACAAAAATTGCCTTGTTTTATTTGATTTATTTAATTGCTGCAATTTAAAATTGTAAAAATAAACACCGATTTTTAGTTGAAATTATTTGAGTTTTTATTTATTTTTTGTAGTACATTTTTACAATATACAACATAAAGTCGAGATGCACAATATGGCCAAAGGTGACCGTCCACTTGCGATTTTAGACATTTTGTTAAATATCTAGAAAAATACATTAGGAATTTTCCTGAAATTCTGAGTTTGTAAACATAATAGTACAGGTCATACATTTCTGTGAAGATTTTCCCCCCAAAAGTCTATAGGTCAACAAGTTGAAAAAGAACGAATATATTTTGGATAACCCTGTCAAAACAAATGTAGCAAAAGCGTTCAAGCGTTTAGTAAATCTACTCATTTTTAATAAAATTTTTATTATTTTTTAATTCTGATTACGGGGTGTTGTGTTCAATGTTGTTTGTCATATTTTCGGAAAAGAGCATTATTTTATATTAAGAACTCTGCGAATAATAAAAAAACTTGGAAAAAACTGGGACTGTTTTTATAAAAATCTTAATTTTTCTACGAGTAACAATAAGCTCTTAATCATAATCTACAATTTGAAAGTCTTTGCTACGTTAGTTTTGACAGGGTTATCCAAAAGATATTCGTTTTTTTCAATTTATTGACGGTTCCTCATGGAGTTTCGGGAAAAAATCTTTCCCGAAATGTATGACCTATACTATTATGTTTCGCACCTAGAGTTGCAGGATCATTCCTCATGTGTTTTTCTGAATATTTAACAAAATATCTAAAATGCAAGTGGCCGGTCACTGTTGGCCACATAGTGTATACTTTCAATTAAAATTCATGTTTTAGTTTATTATACATTATTAACTCCTGTTAATCAAAAAATATTTCAAGAATTTATATGTAGAGTGTATTGTTATAACGCAGTATTTTTAGATGACCAATTCGATTAATACGAACTATTTCAATCCAAAATTATTTTAAAAAAGATTACATTTCATTTCTTTTCTTGTATATATGTATCTTATGCTCTTCATTGCAATTTAAAATTGCATAAATAAAAAATAAATAGCGATAAAAGCTTATAAAAAAGCAAAAAAAGAATACTTGCGTAATAAAGAACGCTTATAAAGAAAGTGTAAAAATTCCGTACTTGCATCAGTCATATTTTTTTAGCATAAGTCGATTATACGTCATCGATTACTACGAAAAATGTTCAACTGTATTAATACCAAAAATCACTTTTTTGAATGTTTTAGTACAATAGTGAATAAAATTATTCTTCATTATCAAAATATCAAACATCGTTTATGATATTTTTTTTTCTTTTCTATACGCCATATAAATCAGATAATCAATTATTTATCAATCAATCAGTCAAAATCGATTTCAATAGACCCTCCTCTTTCTCGGTTTCAGTTATGTCATTTTGAAAGCAGAAATGGATCATTACTGAGTCCAAAATGAACGAATTTCGTTGAAGCTGCAGTAAAGGTCATTGAAGTGTGAAATGAAATGATGTGAAAAATTTCAGTGATGATAGGTCTAAAAGACGATTTATATCTTCATTTTATATTAAATTTCAGGGTGTTTTTATTTTAGTTTGGATAATTTTAACTTATCCCAATGATGTGACTACATTAATTTTTCAAAATATATTTCACTGACATTAGTAATTAATGTTCTTTCAAACAATTATTTAATTCTCATATGACATAAAAAGTTTTGTGGTAATAAATTTAAAAGATGATTTATGTCTTCATTTTGTATTAAGTTTGAGGTCGTTTGGTTTTAGATAATAAACATTAATAATTAATGTTTCTGTTTTAATTGCAAGGAATTATATATTTATTACGTACAAGATGTGTTCAAAGTTACTTTATACTTGCACAATTAAAATTTTTTACATAAGTCTATTATATGCCATTCATTACTATGGAAAAATTGATATCCAACCGTATTAATACCAGAATTTTTTTTTCTGAATGTTGCAGTGCAATACTGAATGAAATGATTCTTTATTATCAAAATATCAAACATCGTTTATGATATATTTCTTTCTCTTCTATGCGAAATATAGATCAAATAATCAATTATTTACTAGTCAATCACTCAAAATCGATTTCAATAAAAAGTCCTCTTTCTCGATCTTAGTTATTTCATCCAGAGAGCAGAAATGGATCATTACTAAGTCCAGAATAAACGAATTTTATCAAAGCTGTAGTAAAGACCAGTGTAGTGTAAAATGAAATGATGTGAAAAGTTTCAGTGATAAAAGGTCTAATAGAGAATTTATGTCTTCATTTTATATTAAGTTTGATGTTCCTTTTACTTTGGTTGCATAATTTTAATTTATCCTAATTATATGACTGTTAGTTTTTGAAAATATGTAAGATTGACATTAGTAAATAATGTTCTTGCAAGCAGTTATTGATTATCATATACAAAATGATGTGAAAATTTTCAGTGGTGATAGGTCTAAAACAAGATTTATATCTTTATTTTAAAATAAGCTTAAAGTCCTTTTATTTAAGTTAAATAATTGTAATGGTATGTATGCGTTAAAATAATGTAGGATTGGCATTTATAATTAATGTTCCTTTTTTACCTGCAAGCAATTACCGTATTTACTCGTGTATAAGGCGCACGTTTTTTCCAAAAAATTAGGACAAAACTCCTAGATGCGCCTTATACACGGAATATTTTTTTACTGTTGGATGCAGTCGAACGATGTACATATGAAACAAGAAATTATACAAAGAAGATATTATAACTTGTAAAATGTTACTTAACTGAAGTATTACTGCATATTTATCTCATTCCTTGCAGTTTTTTATACAACAGAGCTAATGACATTATCTAAACGCTAGTTAGCAATTCTCTTTACCGTCACTCATTCCTAATTCCCATCATTCTCTTACAACCCGAAGTCTAAAAATGCATTTTCGTCTTGTTTTCTGGTCTAGTGTAATGTTTTTTTCGACTTTTTTTTTTTTTGCTGAAATTCATTTGGCCATTCTTCATTAGCGTATCAACTGTATGGTGGCGTTATATAAGAGATTTTAAGAAATCGCCATTTTTACTTGTAAAGCAGGGGTGCGCCTTATACACGCGTGCGCCCTATACACGAGTAAATACGGTATTTAATTATCATACATAAGGTGTGCTCGAAAAGTAAATTTATAATTGCATAATTTAATTTTTTTGCATTATAACATACACCATACATTATAACCGAAAAATGGACGACCCACTATATTAATACCAAAAATATCTTTTCTTGAATGCTTTACTGCAGTACTGAATGAAGTCCTTCTGCATTATCAAATTATCAAACATCATTTACGATATGTTTCTATCTTTTTTATACGACCTATAAATCAGATAATCAATAATTTATCAATCAATGAGTCAAAATCGATTTCAATGGACTTTGCTCTTTTTCGGTCTTAGTTACCTTATTCTGACAGCAAAAATGGTTCATAAATAGTCCAAAATGAAGGAATTCTATCGAGGTTGCAGTAAAAGTCAGTGAAGTGTAAAATATATAAAACTTTCAGTGATGATAGGTCTAAAAGAAGATTTATGTGTTTATTTTATTTTAGGTTCAAGTTTTTTTTTTAATTTTTGTTAAATAACATTTATTTATCATAATGAAATGAATTTGGCAGTTTCTGAAAATATGTAGGATTGAAATTTATAATTAACTTTCCTGTTCTACCTGCAAACTATAAGTTAATTAACATCTACAATGTGTGTTTGAACAGTTTTGTCAATAGTCTCATACAACAAAGGAAACAAAAATTACAAACAAAATACTTTTATTAGCATGAAAAAATAACCATAATTAGCGCTAAAACGCCTTTGATATCGATCGTACAACTAAAGACATCCATCAGCAATTACTTCTTTCTGAATGGCTTGAAGCATCATTTTAAAACTTTGATGGATTGTCGGAATGTCTGGAAAGCGTAGCCTTTCAGGAATTCTCTCAGATGGGAAAACAAAAAAGTATACAAGTTCTAGATCTGAAGAATATTGTGGGTTTTCACGAACTGTCTTTGTGCGTTTAGATAGAAACTTTGTCTTTTACAGAAGTTCGTCATGTTGCAGTAGCATCACAAAATTCCCTCACTTTCGGTGTTATCCATGTAACAAATTCATGATGAATCAAGCTACTGCTGTCAAAAAAGGCGATCAACATTTCGCAGTGACAGGAGTTCTCATATTGACTGAATTCGACTATTGGTAGTGAGCAACTTTACTCTATACGAGACGAGGGGGAGTCTAGTTAACGTATCTCAATAGGAAGACATGGCGAAACCCATTATCCAGCAACGTTTTTAAAATATGGAGGTATTCATCGAAGTTTTAGAATGCACAGTGTCAAAACGTCTAAGGAAAGCGTTATTTCTTTTAAGCATTTGTTATTAGAACTAAAAAATTATTTGGTAAATAATATAGTACAAGACCGATTAAAAGTGTTCTACTTTATAAAAATATGAAACGCATTTGAGGGGCTTTCAATTTTTTTATTAGTCAATCACTTATCAATTAATTAAAATATATCACTCTAACTTCTCTTTCTAGGCTTCCTTTATAACATCAGTATAGAAGATATGACACAACTCGTTCCAGAATCAATGAATTTTATCGATGCTGCAATGAAAATACTTCAGTCTAAAATAAAATCATGCAAAATGTTTTGTTGTGATTAGCTCTAAAATACTACAAGTGTCTAATTTTCAATAAAATTTGAGCATTTTGTTTTGGCTCACATAATTTTTACATATACATATAAGAAAAGGGTAGTTATTAAAAAAAAAAAAAAAAAAAAAAAAAAAAAAAAAAAAAGATGTTTGTTTTTATCTTTTATTTTTGTTGTTGCACTCAGTTAAAAAAACCCCTTATGAATTGTTTAAGAAAAGCTTATTTGAAACATTGTTGTACTACACTAATAAACTACTTATATTGTGGTGGTGGTTACAGAGAGAGATTTAATACAATTATTCTACTTTAAAAAATATCCAACAAACGTTATTATACATTACAATATATTTTATAAGGAATATAAAGCATATCAAAAATCGATTATCAATCAATCAAAATCTATTATATTGGCTCCTCTTTGTTTTTGGAGTCAGATATCTCATAAGAAGAAGTGGATAGTAATTGAATTCAGAATGGAACAATTTTATCGACATTGCGATATGGATTAGTAAAATGAAAAATGAAATGCAGGAAGCATTTTCATAGTGATAGGCTTGAAAGACAATTAATGTATCTATTTTCAAGAAAGCATGAGCAATTTTAATTGCAGTTGGCTAACTTTTATTTATCAAATTATTACAGAATTTTGCATTTTGAAAATATGAAAGGTCGACATGTATAATTATCTTTCTTGTTTGAAGCCTAGCAAATAGTAAGCATCTCATACAGAAAAAGTCACAGGCATACCAAAATTACCTGAAAAGACATTAAGTGTCAAAATACAAGCAATATTTATAATCATTAATCATATCCGGGATTACATTTTCAAAATATCGATAACCAGGTTTTATCACTTTATTATATGAATAAAGTATTTGCAAAGATGATGCAACACAAGATTCAACGAAGCTTTTTCATTATCATAAATAAATGATTTTGAAAGACTATTAGCAATAAACTGCTATTCAAGAACATGCAATGTATAATAAATTACACATAAGACTAAATTAACGACCCTAAAACTGTTATATTTTATTTCACTTACTCTCAAATATGTAATAATCAAAAATACACATAGCAAATAACGCTGGTTTAAGTAAAGCTTGACATGTAACTCTTCTTAAACTTAAATAATGTTTAATATATAAGTTTAATTCAAGACATGGATAGTCGTTATTAATTAGATATTTTTACGCTTTAATTTAAATCTTATTTTACTATAAAGCAAGATAAATTTATATCGACTTTAGATTTTAGATATTCCAACAGAATCAACTATAAACAGACTATACATGGATTTATTTGATCACCGGTGGGAGAACTGATAATATCAGATAAGAAAATTTTAGGTACCTATGTATTTGATGATACTATTTATTAAAGATAGTTTATTGTACTGCCACCGACTTTTTCGGAGTATTTCGCCATAAGCACCAACATGATACCAGATAAATGAACCAGTTATTTAAAGTCAGTTATATAAGGAAACAAGAGTCAGAACCAGTTATATAAGGAAATAATTAAGTTAAGGAGTCCGTGGTCATTTATTTGTACAAAAGTTGATCCCAAAATCGATATTCCTTTTTCTGTGCATTATTAATCTGCCATTAGTACTACGTTATTCTTGGAAAATGCAGATACGATTATATTAAGAAAAGCGACGTGTGTATTATTTATGTTCACAAACAACTATTCGGTCTTTTAATAGACTTTAAACCTGCTTTTCTCGATATTGATGTATGAAGCTTTTTTTTCACTTTTTAAAAGGCTCCTTGGTATTTAATTTTAGATAAAATTTATTAAAATAATTAGAAAGAATATTGATATTAATTAAAAAAATTGTGTATGCATTTTAAAAATCTACTTCATTAAGATAATTAAATTTTATTTTTAAACTTGTATAAGGTAGAATTTGGATTAAAATCAATATAGAATTCAGCAAAATATCTCTAAAAAATTAATTATTTAAAAGATTAAAATAGTTATACAGAAATGTGTCTGGAATACAATTTTAGACAATTAAAATTTAAAATCAAAGAAATATCTAAAAAAGTAAGATACAAGGAGCATTTTAAAATTTCGTTTTAAAATTAAATTTTTTGAAAAAAATCTTAGTCTGTAATAAAACTGTAATTTTTTAAAAGTGATCTATATAATTATGGTGAAATGTATAGCTACCAAAATTGCAAATCTCTATTATGAAAATTAAAAGATTTTTTTAAACGTTCACCGTCCCTTAAAGCTATTGATATTAAAAGACTTATTCTGGTGAAAGCCATACTGAACGATGAAATAATTAAAAAAAATATATACCTATCAATTATTTGATCATTCAAAATCAATTACACGAGAACCTCCTCTTATCAGTTTCAGATATCTCATTCTGACGGCAGAACTGGATCATACAGTTGGCAAAAAAAGTATTTGTACACACTAAAATTTTTAATTTTTAACTAAATAAAAACAGATATTTTGTCAAAAATAGTTTTAATACAGTCTTCTTACCGTGCGTTTTAAATTACACAACATAAAATTTCGATAAAGATGTAAAATAATTTTCTAATAGGAAAAGTTTAAAAATTTCTTGCAAAAAAAGTATTTGTACATTTCTCCATCCTGATATGTACTGTGTTTTATAGTGTTTATGGTTCAAAGTACTACTTTTACAGAAGCTGTTAATAATTTTTGAATTCATATTATATTTGTCTGACATTTAATCTAATTTTCTCTTGAAAGAATTGAGTATAGAACCTAATACTAGAGAGGCACCTCTAGATATATGAAATCCTATGATTGAGCATAATAAAAATTTAAATTCGCAACAAGAATTTGTAAAAGCTATTAAATTACCATTTACAACTATTGGATGTATAGTGAGAAACTATGAATAAATTAAAAGCATCGAAATTCAATAAAAACCAGGACTTCTTAGCAAACTAACAATGAGGGAAAAAAGGAGCGTTGTTAAAAAAGCTTTAAAAAATCCTATGCGTTCGGTTCAAAAATTTGCTGGAGACCTTGCGACATCTTCTCGCATCAGAGTAATACCTCAAACAATAAAAAATATTCTTCTCAATGCAGATTTAAAAGGAAGAACCTCAAGGAAAAATCCATTCATCAGCGAAACAAATAGGCGAAAACGCATAGTATTCGCTTTCGCATACAGAAGTAAATCATTGGATTTTTGGAAAACAGTAATTTTTTCTGATGAGGGAAAATTCGGAATTTTCTTACCATCAAGCATTCGAAAAAATTGGCGTAAAAATAAAACTGTTCTAGATCCAAAACGTATATTTCAAACTATCAAGCATGTTGGGGGGAATATTATACTTTTGGGGTGCATAGCTTCTAATGGAGCAGGGCATTTAAAATTTATTGACAATGGAAAGACAGGTTTAACATACATTGATGTGTCGCGCCATAATTTGTTAAACTGTGTCAAGAAATGATGCACAGAGGAAGCTTTTCACTTTCTGCAGGATAACGACCAAAGCATACTGCTGTGATCACCAGCACATGCTTACGACAATACTCTAAGACGACTGGTAACTCTTCTAAAATCTCTAGACTTGAATCCAACAGAAAATTTGCAGATGCTATTGGATGCAAAAATCCGAAAAAAAATATGTATTGGTAAAAAACAGTTTTAAAGAAGCTCTTATTGTGTCATGCAATAACATTAACCAGACCGATACAAAAAAGTTGGTGGAATCAATGTCACACCATCTAGAAGTAATCATAAAAGCTAAATGAATTCGCACATAATATTAATTTGTATCATTTTACTAAATTTTCATTAATTATATTACATTAATATAGTGTACAAATACTTTTTTTGCATTATATTTTTGTATATTTATTTATTATAATGTAAAAAATCGATTCGTTTAATTTTGTTTTTGCTTCTATAATATTATAATGCATTAAATTAATGTATTACAGTATTTTTTGCTTAAATCTTTTGTTTAATTTCATTATAATTTAAAAAAAATGAAGTGTACAAATACTTTTTTTGCCAACTGTAGCTTATTTTAAATTGAATAAGTTTTATCCACGCTGCAGTAAAGATCACTAAAGTGTAAAAAGAAATGGAGTGAAAAGTTCCAGTGATGATATAGGTATAAACGGAGATTTATGTCTTCATTTTTAAATTAAATTTGCAATTCTTTTTATTTTGGATAACACAATTTAACCTATCACCATTTTAGGAAAATGTTGTCATATAATGTACTGTATATATGGCGGTATATACAGACATATTCCATTTCTGTTATATCTATTAATATTAAACGACTCATTCTGGCGATAGTTGCATTGAACGATGAAAAAAAAAATGATACTCACCAAAAATTCAATACTTCAAAATCGATTACACCAGAACCTCCCATTCTCGGTCTCATTTGTCTCATTCTGACAGAAGATCTCGATCATAACTGATTGCAAAATGAATAAGTTTTATCCACGTTGCAGTAAAGATCAGTAAAGTGTAAAACAAAATGATACGAAAAGTTTCAGTGATGATAGGTTTAAAGAGCAATTTATGTCTTCATTTTTAAATTAAGTTTAAATTTCTTCATATTTTGGATAACATAGTTTAACATATCACCATTTTAGGAATATGTTGTATTTTCATGTGTTGTACATATGTTTGTATATACAGAGATATTCGAATTCTGTTATATCTATTAATATTAAAAGACTTATTGTTGTAAAAGTTATATTGAACGATGAAAAAAAAAATTATACTAACCAATCATTCGATGGTTATAAATTGATTACACTAGAACCTCCCATTTTCGGTATTAGATGTCTCATTCTGACCGAAGATCTGCATCATAACTAATTGCAAAATGAATAAATTTTATCCACGCTGCAGTAAACATCAGTAAAGTTTAAAAAGTTTAAAGTTTTTAAAGTTTAAAGTGTAAAACGAAATGATGCGAAAAATTTCAATGATGACAGGTCTAAACGGCGATTTATGTCTTCATTCATAAGTTAAGTTTGACGTTCTTTTTATTTTGATTATTAAGTTTAACATATGACAATGACAGGAACGTGTTTTTTATTTTATACTGCTATTACTTTCTATTATACTGCCACTGAGTGTTTTGGAGTAATTTGCCATAACCATCAACATGATACTGCGGCCAGTTATTTAAATAACAAATAGAAATATATAAGAAAATATTTCTGTTAAAGCTATTAATACTAAAAGACTTATTCATGTGAAAGCTATACAGAGCAATAAAATAAAAAAATGATACTCACCAATCATTCGATGGTTCAAAATCGATTACACTAGAACCATCTCTTCTCGGTCTCAGATGTCTCATACTGACAGCAGATCTGGATCATAACGGATTGCAAGATGAATAAATTTTATCCACGCTGCAGTAAAGACCAGTAAAGTGTAAAAGGAAATGATGCGAAAAGTTTCAGTGATGACAGGTCTAAAAGGAGATTTATGTCTTGATTTATAAGTTAAATTTGAGGTTCTTTTTATTTTGATTATTAAGTTAGCCATATCAGAATAACAAGAACGTGTTTTTTTTATTTTATACTGCTATTACTTTCTATTATACTGCCACTGAGTGTTTTGGAGTAATTTGCCATAACCATCAACATGATACTACGGCCAGTTATTTAAATAACAAATGGAAATAAAAGAAAGTAATTCTGTTAAAGCTATTAAAAATTAATATTAAAGCTATTAAGCTATTAATATTAAAAGACTTATTCATGTGAGAGCTATACAGATCAATAATAAAAAAAGGATACTCATGAATCATTAGATGGTTCCAAATCAATTACACTAGAACCACCCCTTCTCGGTCTCATTTGTCTCATTCTTACAGCAGATCTGGATCGTAACTGATTGCAAAATGAATAAATTTTATCCACGCTGCAGTAAAGATCAGTAAAGTGTAAAACGAAACAATGCGAAAAATTTCAGTGATGACAGGTCTAAACGGCGATTTATGTCTTCATTCTTAAGTTAAAGTTCTTTTTATTTTGATTATTAAGTTTAACATATCACAATGACAGTTTTTTCATTTGTTTATTTTTGTCGTCCGATTATCTACGCTAGGGATATAGGACCAGGGAGGAGTGCCCTTCGTGGGGGTCTTTCTAAGGGAACCTAACCCGTATTTACGCAAGGTTGGAAGAAAACCACGAAAACTCCGAACGGTTAGGCCGACAGCCGCGATAGGGTTCGAACCCAGCACCTGCCGTCTACCAGTTGAGAGGTCCGTACCTTTTGGCCACTGGTGGGGCATCACAATGACAGGAACGTGTTTTTTTACTTTATACTGCTATTACTTTTTATTATACTGCCACTGAGTTTTTTTGGAGTAATTTGCCGTAAATAAACATGAAAAAAATAATATAATAAGTAGATAAGTAAGTAATAAACATGATACTGTGGCCAGTTATTTACATAACAAACAGAAATATATAAGAAAGTAATTCTGTTAAAGCTATTAATATTAAAAGACTTATTTTAGTGAAAGCTAAACAGAGCAATAAAAAAAAATTATACTAACCAATCATTCGATTATTCAAAATCGATTATATTAGAACCTTCTATTCACGGTCTTAGATGTCTCATTTCGACAGCAGATCTGGATCATAACTGATAACAAAATGAATACATTTTTTTCACGCTGCAGTAAAGATCAGTAAAGTGTAAAACGAAATGATTCGAAAAGTTTCAGTGATGAGAGGTCTAAAGGACGATTTATGCCTTCATTTATAAGTTATGTTTGAGGTTCTTTTTATTTTGGTTATTAAGTTTAGCTTATCACCCCGATAGGAATATGTTGTTTTTTAAAATAGTAGGGCTGAAATTTATAATTATTGTCCTTGTTTTTCTATAAAGAATTATTTAAATAATATTATTCTGTATAATCTATGATTTTGATACATATTCTTCTTATTAGAGTTTATGTTATTATGTTATCCTTCTTCCTATTTTTAAGGCATATATACCACGTAATTTATGAGCTATAAATTAATTAAAATCTTTTCAGCTATTTCCTTCCTTTTGGTTTGAGCACAAATATCATATATTCACAGCAGAAATGATCCATAAATGAGTCTAGAATAAATGAATATTATCGAAAATGCTTTATGAATTACTGTAGTATAAAATGGAATTCTGTGAAAAGTTAAAGTGGAGATCAGTTCTAAAAGACGATAATTCTTCTTTTTTTATTGAAGTTTAAGTTTTAAAAGTTTTTTTAAATAAGTTTTCGTATTGAAGTTAAAATTAAAGTTTTTTGCTTCGTTTAGATAAACTTTACTTATTTAAGGTACCTGCCAACTTTTAAAATGCAATTTTCGGTCCAAAATCCGATTTTCTATATTTGGTTTAATATTAAACCCTGATATTTTAGCTTTCTAAATCAGTTTGAATTGTGTTTCTGTCTTGTTTAGAACTTGAGTTACAGGCATTTTAATATTAGTCATTTAATAGGTAAAATCTGGTTTTAAATTATATTTTGTGCTTTTTCTCAAAATTTATTTTGCGATTATTTTATGCCAAATTATTTTGCGATAAAGCAAAACGTGCAAAATCTCATAACTAGAAAAATCATGATTGTAACATTATGAAACTTTGCAAAAATACTCTTAAGGAGTTTATTTAGGTTTTGTACCTCTACCATTATGATAGTTAATTTTTTTTCATATTTTAGTTGATACAAGTTATGAATTGTCATATATTTTCTTGATTTTTCTGTGTGTAAAAACTTCAACTTCTATAATTTTTTAAATAACATAGTTATAGTTATGAAAATGCTTCAGTATCTCAAGAAAGTTTCATTAATCATAATAAAATTTAAAGAATGAAAATATCTTCATTTAAACTTTAGTTTTGATGTTTTGCAAAAGTGCCATTTTATAGCAATTTTTATGTATTTTTTGAGCCTAAAAATCAAAATATTTAATAATATAAATAATTTTTACATGTTATTTAGAATTTTTAACTATATTCTATAATATAATGCACAGAAGTAGGTATTTTTTCAAATATAAAAAAAAATCCCTTCTGTAGGTAGGCAGGCACCTTAAATAAAACGATATTTCTCTTTTTTACAAAATGGAAGATTGACGTGCATACGGTTACTGCTTACTGTTTTCCAAAGTTGTTTTAATTACACATATAAACGTAAAATGAATGCTTTCTATTTAATATTTCTTGTGTTGCCAGAACAAACTGTCAATATTAATATAAATATTAAAAGATATATTCTGATTAATGTCACTGTGAAACATAAAATAAAAAAAAATTACTTTTATCAAAATATCTGAGTAACTTAGTCCAATTTTTAAGGCATTTAAATCGCATGATAAATTCTTAATAAATCAATTAAAGTTGTTTGAACTAGTTCATACTCTTTTTAGAGCTCAAAAATCCTGTAATATCGGAAGAAATTATCTATAATTGAGACTAGAAGGGATGAACATTATCGAAAATTCTTTAAAGGTTACTGAAATACAGAATAAAATGCTATGAAATGTTTGGGTAGTGACCAAATATAAATAACAACTTTAACTTTTTTCTTCAATAAACTTTAAGTGACTTTTTATTTCGGTTGCTTAATTTTTACATTTTTAAGTAATACGAATATATTCGTTTTAATACTTTCGGTCCTGAATTTTTTTTCAATTTCGGGCTAAGGTTATTTTTAAGATAAAAAAAATTAAAAACAGCTATTGAAATCACAAAAATTGCGGTTTGCTGAAATTTAAAGAATGTGTTCTTTATAGAAACCCAACGAATGTAATTATTTTGCGCGTTTTTCACGTAACAATAGTCTGAGGAAGAATTTTTAAAACTTTTTGAAAATGTCGTATTACAACCAGATTAAACAAACATAAAAAATTAGTAGTATTTTTTTATGTTTTTTCACAAATTACTAATTCGGAAAATTAGTCTTTAATTTAAATTTAAAGAACAAAACATATATTTGAGTTAAAAGAAATGCCGACGGTTTGCTAATAACTAAGAAAATTTTTAATTATTATTTTAAATATTGCTTAATACTGAAACATAAGTGATAATACAAAACTGATTCTGATTACACGTAAACATGATTATGAGGTTTTTAAGTATCTGAAAGGCATTATTTATAGTTTAAAGCATTTTAGAAGTAAGGAATATATTTGTGACTGAAAGGGTTAATAAAATAAAATATTGACGTGTATAGTAACCATTCTAATAGCTTATAATCCGAGCTATTAAAAAAAGTGTTAAAATGTATAATGAATGCATTCTGTTTAAACATTATTGTGCAATAAAAAAAAAGCTATTTATTTTGTGTAAAGAAAAGTGTTCGTACGAAACTTTAACGTCATTTTGACAGTGATAATATCAAACGATTAAATGTAACTTTTATTTCAATTTATTAATATTCTAAACATCGGACATTTTAAATTGTTACAAAATTGTCGAATAGAAAAAAAATGTATTTTGAAATGAAGTCTGTTTAAAAAATGTATGACTATTTAATGAATTTTTATTGTTTTTTAAAAATAATTTTGAGGACAGATTTTTCTATATCATTATTTGTTGCTTGCAGACGATTAAATAAAATAAATTCATTTACACCTAAATTAAAATAAATAGCTCAGTGTTTGTTTTATGATATAACGAAATTACAACATTCATGAATTAATAAATAAAACAATAAAAACTGAATAAGATACAAATTTATGATACATCATATAACGAAATTTCAATATCCACGATTCAATAAATAAAGCAATAAAATATAAATATAATACAGATTTAAAACATGTGAAAAAACTACGCATTTAAACCACTCAAATGATAAAAATAAAAAAGGATGATTTAGAATAGCTATCTTTAGCAATTTCTTCGGCGCGAGGCCAATTGAAAACTATCTACTATTTTAATAAATTTTAGGACTTTATTTAAACTAATTGCTATTTTTCATATAGATATGGTTCTTTCAGTAAGAATTTTTCTATTGTTAGTGTGCATCCTAAAAAATATATATAAAAAGTAATAAATCATATGTAATTATCATTTAATTAAATGATTCTCATCTATACTCTGTAACCCCGGAAACCGGGTATATCTTCTTGTCAATATTAAAAGCTATATTCTGGTTAATGCTATAGGGAAGGAGGAAATAAAGAATTTTACTTTATGAAAACATTAGAGTTTTTCATAAGTTTTTATCTTTTTTTATAAGGCAAATAAATCACATGATCAATCATTTATCAGTTGGAATCGTTTACGCAAGTTCCCGCTCCTCCTCGGCCTAAAATATCTTATCGGAACAGAAATGAACCATAAATGTGTACAGAATGGATGAATTTTATGGACTCTGCTGTAAAGATTACCGAAGGATAGAATGAAATGATGTGAAAAGTTTAAGTGGTGATAAGTCTAAAAGGCGATTTATGTCTTTATTTTCAATAAAGTTTAAACAATTATTATTTCGGTTGGATATCTTTTTATTTATCACAACGGAACGGAATCACAAGGTTTTAAAAGAACATGCTATGAAAAATTGCGATTATCGTTTTTTTTTCCTACTGTATTTAGTAATTTCACGGCTTTCTAATAAGAATGTGTAGGGATTTTTTCTGTTTAGGGACAAGTAACTCATTTAAAGTGAAAAAAGATATTACGTCTATTCATAATACATTACAAACAATTTAAAAAATACATACAAGTTGAGTTAATATTTAGAAAGCGCATAAAAATTATTTTTAAAATAAATCGTTGCACGTTTTGAATCTATAAAAATTTCTCATCAATAATACATTATATATGATTAAAGATGACCGGCCACTTGCAATTTTAGACATTTTGTTAAATATCTAGAAAAATACATGTGGAATTATCCTGAAATTTCTAAGTGTGTAAATACAATAATACAGATCATACATTTCCATGAAGAATTTTTCCCACAACTCCATAGGGGGCCGTCAACAAATTGAAAAAGAGCGAATATCTTTTGGATAGCCCTGTCAAAATTATTGTAGCAAAAACGTTCAAGCTGTAGATTATAATTAAGTGGTTTATTGTAATAAACTGTGTTCATTTTTATTTCGATAGTACGTATACACGTAGAGAAATTAAGGTTTTTTATAAAAACAGTCCCTAATTTTTCAGAGTTTTTTGCTTATAATTTTCAGAGAGCTTAATATAGAATTGCGTTCTTTTCGGAAAATGTGACAAAGAACATTGTTAACAATATCCTGTAATTAGAATTTAAAAAAATAAAATTTGTATGAAAAATAAACAGGTTTACTAAATAATTTTTCATTGCGCATGGCTTAAAACTATCAAAATTTCATTTGCACATTGCGTTAGCTAAATAGAGAGAGCAACTTATGTGAAAGTCTAAAAAAAATAGCTTGAAAATTCTGAAAGTGATTGTCTATTGCATAAGCTCAAAATCCGTTAATCCCAAAATAAATCAAAGAAAAAAAAAAAAAAAAAAAAAAAAAAGAAAAAAAAAATGGTTGTATCTAATATTTGCTATAATAATATCTGATCTTGCCATATTGGGAGTTCTATATTGACACTAATTAATGGCTAAATGATTACAGCCCCTCATCTTTTTGCTTCATTTTGGGAATAACGGATTTTGAACTTATTCTATGTAACACTTTGAGAGGTTTCAAGCTACGTTTTTGAGACTTTCACAAAAGTTTTTCTATCCACTTAGCTAACACAATATGCAAATAAAATTTTGATAGTTTTAACGGATGCGCAATGAAAAATTATTTAGTAAACCTGCTCATTTTTAATGCAAATTCTATTATTTTTAAATTTTAATTACAGGATTGTTTTTGGGACTGTTTTTTAAAAAAAACCTTAATTTCTCTACGAGTATACATGCTATCCGCACAAAAATGAATATTTTTTTTGCAATAAGCCTCTTAATTATAATCTACAGTTTGAAAGTTTTTGCTACATTACTTTTGAAAGGGTTATCCAAAAGATATTTGTTCCTTTTTATTTTCTTGACGGTCTTCTTGGAATTTCGTGAAAAAATCTTCACGAAAATGTATGACCTGTACTAATATGTTTATACACTTAAAGTTTCAGGATAATCCCTCATGTACTTTTCTATATATTAAATAAAATGTTTAATATTGCAAGTGGCCGGTCCTCTTTGGCCATATAGTGTATAAACAAAACCAAATCATGAGATCAATGAATCCAATCATTTAGTAGCAGTAAATTTTGTGCATAATATTTTTTGCAGAAAAAGTGCAGGTTTTGTTCATGACAACAGCATTTCACATTTTGTGTAATGTAACTATCTTCCTAAACTCACCTGCACGTTGTGACGCATGTGTACTGTATGTGCGCAGTTGTGAATGAATCATGCTAGAGCTGAGGGAATTCCAACATGGTCAAATTTGGGTCTGATTGTGGGAAGTGCTTCTATAAGCAAGTTATTAGAAGTTTGATGTATTACGGGACACAGTGTCCACAATTATTACTGATTTCTGGAAAACCTCAGAAATTGAGTCTCACGCATACCAGCAAAGACAAAAATGCATATTATCTGATAGAGAGAGACGAATAGTGTATAGGATTGCAATATAGGAACACTATAAATTAAAGTTATTACTGAATTGAATGCCATGCTCAAAAATCCTGTTAGTACCTGCAAAATGTAACTCCAAAAACAAGAGAATTATGGACGAATTGCTATTTCAAAATTACTCATTTTGAAAAATTCTGCCATACTTTTGTTCATCCATGTATTTTTTCATATAATGTCAATGGTGCATAAAAAAGAATTATTTAAACATTTTCATGCTTGTGAAATCAATAGTCTTTTTTAAAATGCATTAAAATTTATATTTTAGAATTTCTTTCAAATTGCTAAAAAGGTGCAAGGAAAATTTTAAAAACAGAAAAAAAGTTTTATTTAACCGTTATCGCTTTTCAGTTCAATGGACCATGGAGCGTGAAATTTTGGAATATCATTTTAAATTTATTTTGAAAATGAATCGGTGATGAGTTGTAGCATATGTCAATAGTTAAATAAAAATGTTTTTCTGTTTTAAAATTTTCCCTACACCAATTTAGCTATTAGAAAGAATATTTTAATACAAGGTGTTATTTTGTATTATATATTTAAACATTTCTTACAAAAAAAACTTGTCTTTTAAGTGTGTTTTAATAATATAGTTTACTTTTAATGTTAAAGGTCTATTGTACCTTATGTCTGAAATAAAATGCTACGTATTTTAAAGATTTAATATTTTCTGTTTAACAAGTTAGTAAGGTTTAACAAGCAAGTAAGTTTGAGAAAAGTACCAACTGAAGACCAAAAAAGGAGGTGGAACTAAAATGCGTTCAAGAATCTATTAATTTAAATTGTTCTCTAAATTTCAGAAAAAAAAAAAAGAAAAGCTTCAAAATTTCTCCTTTGTGGTTCATCTTTTCTAACTATTTCTTTTTAAAAAAATCAATATAGCATTTATATTTACATAATAGAGGGTGTCCTTAATACACACACAGACACATACAAAAAAGTTTGAGATTCAATAATTCATTGATTAGAAGATATTGCAACACGTGACACGTTTATTGGAAGTTTGTGTACTAAGAAATTCGGAAATGCATTAAATTACAAACAATCAATATCGTATTGAAAATATTTTCAACATCTTATTATTTTTGTACTTATGTATAAACTTACTTTATATTTGAATTCTATATTTTATGTACAATTTTTACACGTTAGATACAGTTTATAGTACGCTGCATTAGGAAAATGCTCAAAATAGTCGTCTTTGAAATTGGCATAAAGCTGTGCTAAATAATTACAGTATATAATGTATATTCTGTACCAATGTAATGCATATTATGATTAAACTTATTATAAGTTTAGTTTTCAATAAACTATTGTTGGATTCAAACAGATATAAGTGATTTTTTTTTTCCGGAAAACTTTGAATATTGCGCACAACTTTTGAAAATAATTTCAGTGTTAAGTATTTGGAATGCATTAAGATATTCGTTTTCGTTACTAACAAACTCTAAAATCAGTTAATGAAGTAAATATGTCTGATATTCACAAATTAAGCGAAAGTTACGTAATTACATGAGAAAATATATCTATTTAAATAGTTGATGTGTATAATTTTGTACCGCAAAGTAAAATGAGATTTATCTTTCCAATTTGCAATTGCAAATGAATCGACACAGACAGAATTTGAAGTTCTGAAGTTATTAATTTATATTCTTCAATAATTAAACATTTTACTGACAACAGTGAGCTGTAATTGAGCTAGAAAATGGTCTATTAATTTACCTGCAAGATTAGTTCGTTTGTATGTAATTATATCATGCACACTAGATCTAATAAATAAAGAGTTGATAATTTTATATATTTTTCTAAGTTTTGAATTGACTTTATAAAAGTTATTTTAAAGGTTAATTTGGAATAAAACCTTCTTTTTAAAAAGATTGAATGCAAGGATTCTAAAGATAGACATCTGCTATTCAAAAACTGACATTCAAATTATAAATTAGGAATATTTTTCAGCATTTGAAAATTCATTAACAAATTCCATAACTGGTTTTCAAATTATAAATTAGAAATACATTTCAGCATTTGAAAATTCATTAACAAATTTCATAACTGATTTTCAAGTGCATAACTACATAATTAGAAGTATTATTTTGCCTTAAGTTTAAGTTTATCAGGATTTGAAAACTGTTGAATTACAGAAATTAAATATTTTGTATTAAAAAATACATTCTTGTAAATGCCACAGAAAAACGCCAAAAAATTAATTTTACTTTATCAAACAGTGTTAAAAGGGTAAATATGGGTTAGATGTCCTGTTGTGTTAGTTACCCCACACACAGTATTTCAGCTATCAGACATATGACGGGGCCAGTGAAGCTTTTCTACTCTCATCTGTTATTAAGGCCCCACACTAGTCACTGAAAAAGTCCCGGATAATAATGTAAAATCTATGGGGGCGTTCTTTTCAAATATCTCGCTGAAATTTTAATATTTTTACATGATTGTTTTGCATAGGATAGTTGAGGATGATGTACAACCGGCCTAATTTTTACTTTTTCAATTTTTGCTTCAGATTTAAAAAAAATTACTGTAACTTTCAAAACCGGTTAGAATCCGTTCTGAAATTGAAACTATCATAATATAAAAAGTATGCAAGCAAAATCGAAAAGGTAAAAACAAGCCTGGTTGTAAAATATCCTCAGAAATTCTACACAAAAATATTGTGTAAATATATTAAAATTTGAGAGAGATATTTGAAAAGAACTCCCCCATAGACTTAGCATTATTATCCGGGTCTTTTTCAGTGACTAGTGTTGCGTCTAAAAAAAGCATAGTTGACGAAGTCACAAAGATTTATTTCTTCAAATATAAGTTATTTTCCGCGAAAAAAGTAAGCTTAGTTTTCAGCTATTAACTAGGAACTGAACACTGTATATTATGTTTTTAACTATTCAAATTTATTAATAGAATGTACAGGGTGTCCAGCAAATAACACCCTGATTTCAAAATTAAATTTCTCAAAAACAAAGATCGATAGTAATATACGGTAAACGGTTTTTTCATTAGGTAAGCTGTAAAAATCTTATACAGAAATTTCAAACAGTGAATATTTTGAAAAAAAAAAATGCGTTCTGACTGCATAGAATGCTTTGATTTGACATTTTCTTGTTTTAGATTGCCTGCAGAGAAATAATTTTTCAGCTTACAGTGCAATATTTTAAAGATTTTTCGAAGTAAATTTTTAGAATTTTGAAATTTCAAAAAACTATGAAATATGGCACAAGCCGAAAAATACATTCTCTGGCAGCAATCTAAACAAGAAAAATGTCAAATCAAAGCATTCTTTGCAATCAGAACACAATCTTTTCAAAATATTTACCGTTCGAAACTTTTGTATAAGATTTTTGCAGCTTACTTGTTAAATAAACCGTTTACTGCATAATTCTATAGATCTTTGTTTTTGACAAATTTAATTTTGAAATCAGGGTGTTATTTGCTAGACACCCTGTACTTTTCTATTTTCATAAAACATATTTATGCATTTTAAATGCTTTTTTCCATTCAAACGAAATAATAATTAAAAAAAACCATTTTTATGCACAGGATGATAGACTCAACATTTTGATACTCCGATTATGATATTCGATTTTGGCACATCTGTAGTTTCTCCGAAAATAATCCTCGTGAGTTTTAAAAGATTATTGTACTGGGTTTTATGATATTGCGTTCTAACTGCATTTTTTGTATAGAAGTTGTCTATTGTAACTTTTCACATTAAATGTACGGTTTTGATTAGTTTGAAAATATTTCGGGAATAAGTATACCTGTAACTCTCCTTCTTCCTCAAGCCTAAATATTTGCTCTTTGCAACAAAACGAACCATAGCTGAATCGATAATGAATGTATTACATCAATGCTTAAGTAAAAATTCATGTAGTATACAATGAAATATCGTAAGAAAATGAGTAGCAAACGGCTTAAATTGCAATTAGTATTTCAATTCAATTTTAAAATATTTTACTTTGATTAAATTTATTTTCCTTTAGGTGAAAATGAGATAATGAGCTATCCAAATATTATTTTCTGCTCATACTTTAGAATTATCTAATTTTTTTTTAATTTTTGATTCTAATTATTTTATTTTATGAACAAGTTATCAGAACATTATTCTTTATACTTATACTTCAGAAATATTTTGTTGTAATTTATGATTACGTTTTAAAATATTATCTATGGGCGTGTTCAGCGCAACTTACCAAATTAACCAATGTTACCGACCGATTGTAGGGCAGTACGAAAGCGAATTGTGGCGCCAATGAAAATTATCCTGTTGAATTGTAGCTGACGTCACACTTCGCCTTGATTTTTATTTCGGACTTGTCTACAATCGGTAAGTCACCGGTAAGTGACCGGTAAGTTGTGCTGAACACGCCCATTGTTAATTTTAAAAGTACATAATATTTTTGTCGTGTAGGTCTTTGTCATAAGAGTAGCAATATGGCAGGATCATTAACTAAAATACTCATTGCTCACTTACAAGAAAAGTGGCACATCTCGACAAAAGTAAATATTATAGGAGAGGCAGATAAAATTTGCATGATTTGATTGTAAAATGATATTATAGCACTGAACTCTAGGACTTAATGATACTATAGCATGCAGCAGTTAAAAAGTGCATAAAGGTGTAAAGCCCTTAAGAATGAAGATATACGATGTGGTTAAGAGGGTTGGATAAATTTATCTCCCGCACAATCCACGTCTCTTCTGTGGTCATGAATAGACAATGAATAGTAGCATGATAAAGTGATTTTTAGTTTAACTATACTTATGAAATTTTTTTGCAGCAAGATATACCTGTGACAGACCTATTAGTGGAATAAAACGCAAATGAAATTTTGAGAGATGTTTCACTTTTCTTGCGGGTGGGTAATATATATATTAGCTCCAATTGTTTATAAAGCACAAATATCTACTTTTGATAGAAGAAACGAACAATAATTGAATCGATAATAAAAGGATTTTAAGGACGTTTTAATAAAAATTAATGAAGTATAAAATGAAATGCTATGAGAAAATGCTTGGCAATAAATCCCAAATGCATTTAGTATGCCTGCTTTCAATTCAAACAATTCATCTAACGTCTGTTCTCGATAAAAATATTTTCACTTTGACCGTATTTATTTTCATTTATATACAAACGAACTGTCAAAAAATTAATATTTTGCTTATACTTCATATGTCACTTAAAATATTTAATTTCGGAAAATTATGGATGAAAATCACTTAAAATTTTCTAACTAAATTAATACGCACTAAAAGTTATATAACTACCACTTACAAGCTAAAAAAAGAGTTGTCAAACATTTGGAAAGAGATGCTCTGCAGAATAAGAAACAATAGCATAAAACAATCCACGTTCACATACTGCATTTGATTTCTTTATATGTGAGATATCGTGATTTTTGTTTACCAATTTTCAATTTGGAATTTTTTTTCTAAATATATTTCTATCGTTATAGATCTTAAGAATGTCCCCGTCAGAGCGATGAAACATGTCGATCTAAATAAGGGTGAGAAATTGCGGAAATTGCAGACTCAGGCATCGTCCTGAATAGATCACTGATTAGTACTGGAATGTTGTGGTCCAGGGTTTGATTCCTGGCTCTGGCTATTTTTTCACTCCAGTTCGGTTGATTGTATCTATTGTTTGCATGTCTGTATATTATTTTTATATATCTTTTTTATTTGAATGCAAAGTTTTTTTATGTGTTTATGCATGTTATAATGCATATTATTAGTTTTCAATTGTTATTTTAAAAGTATAAAATATTTCCCTTAAGCTGAAGTCTAAATTTAGCAAAATAACATTGCCGTTAAAAGGCAATATCTCATTGCTGTCATAATGAAACACTGGATATGAGAATATGATTGCTTGAAATTATCAAAACATGAATTACAGAATCTATTTTATGTATCCAGTTTATTTAGTACGGAGAATTATTCTTATAAACAATCATTTACTAATTAATTAAATCCTATTATAAAGGTTCCATCGATTTCTCAGATGTAGCTCTCTTCTCTTGACGATAGAAATATCAATTAATTGAATCATAAATGAATGAATTCTATCAATATTTCTGCAATTAGTGAAGTATAAATTTGGATGATGTACAAAGTTGCATATTTGGTCTAAAGTGCATTAATTAGCTATCTATAACTTATTATTAAAATATATATTATTCACCTTTTGTTTTAAATTTTACAAACGAGATGTAGAAGCATTATTGTTTGCTTTTACTTTAAAATTAAGCATATAATTTTATTTTGTTTGTATGTTGTTCTTATTAGGTATATAAGTATGTATGTATTATTGAAGAAATAGAAAAAAAATCACAAAAGTCTGTTTTTCAAATCTATTACCGTAATGTCTCAAATAGAGTTGCTCGTTCATAGTTTCATTTGAAAAATACAAGTTTTGAATGAAGTAATTTTATCAAGGATGGAATAGCTATATATTTTATGTTCACATAACATTGTTTCCAGAAATTATAGGAAAATCCAATTTAGAAGTTTCCAGAATGTATTAAGTTTTAATTCAGGCTTTGTATTATAAATGTAAAAAATTATAATTTGGGCTCTTTTTTTAGTAGAAGGTTATTTTTTAAATTGAAAAAAAATGAATGTAATGTGTAATTTAACTTCAAATTTAATATGTTTTATTTACAAAAATTAAAACGTAATAATGTAATTAATGTAATAAAGAACGTTTTAATTTTTTAAAAGACATATTTTGCATCCCATGCATGGTATTGTGCAGACACATTTCGAGTGCCATATTAGGCTGCAATTTTTAACATGGAAGTATATCATATTGAGCTTCCCGTTATTTTAATCAGAAATAACTAGCTGGTTAGCATTTTTTCATGTATCAAATATTATTTTCTCCTACGAGGAAATGGGAAAGGTTATAAATGGAATTTAATTATACTTTTGCATTGCCTTTCGTAAGCAACATATTGTCTTTTTAGGGGAATAATGGAAAATAAGTAAGCAAATATTTATTGATTAAACAAATATTACTTTTAGATATGCTTTGTCATTAAACATCGATTACATTAACAATGAACTGGTTTAAAGAATATCATGCTCAAGTAATATATTAGAGCATAAATTCAATACCGTTTACAACCACGCCTTTGTTTGCTGTGCAATTTAACTACGACACTGTTTGTTCAAGTTTTGAATGATAACAATAAACTCATTTTTGTTATGTAATTATATATGCCACCTTGTGAACAAACATACATTTTGCAATGAGAATTGAAGATACATTGTTAGAAATGCTTTGTCATTGATTATTTATTTATTGGTATTATGTGAAGATTATTACGCTGCTATCACTTGAAATAATATAATTATATAAAAGTGACACACGTGATGAAAGTGAACAGAGTGTTTAGGATATAATATGCAATGACCAAATTCAATTAGAATTCCTGGGGTATTTTTTATAATTACAGAGTATGCGGATGTGGTTATTTTCGGGAATCATTATTTGTTGTTGCCACTCTCCTCTTATTTAATCCCAGAACTGTATAATTAAATAAAGAAATCATTATTTAAAAATAGTAATGTTTTTAAAATGTGGTTACCTTTATGCACGCATGTTTCAAACAATTTAAGATTGTGTGGTTTTTTACTGTTGCCATTTCCGTAAGCGTAAAAATTGCAAATGTTGTTGAATCGTCCAACAAATATTTTATCTTTTGTGATAAGAGCATGAAAATATCCCAAACAAACAGAACTTTAGTGGAAGGAAAATTCAATTTATCTAGTAAAGTTTTTCTTGGATAATTCGAAGTTATGAAGGGACTAGAGAAAAGCTCGGAATATTAAAATATTCGAATTACACATATTCTCCCAAAAGAAACGATAAATAAAAACGATTAACTCCACGATAAATGATTTAACACAAACTTTACCAAAGAATAGCTGCTATATTTTTTTTTCCATTAAAAGAAACATTTTTACTATCAACATCTTATTTATCTAACAACTTTTAAGAACAAAGTCAGATTTTTTAACTTTTTCTTTGAATGTAATCTTTGAGTATTAATTGATACAAAAATAGAATTTTCTACATTGGACTTATCGTCAAAAAGCATCAAAATTTATATGTACACACAATAATTACTTACGAACTATGGGTAGGTGCTTCTCTTGTTTTTCATTGTTCGCTTTATCGCCAGATAATCTGTACTCACTGGATTGTTCTTTGTCAGTTGAGAAATAATGTTCTCATCAGTTGCTTGCTCCATTTTGGTCCAAGTTGACATGCCTTCATACAAGATTGACGGATCAGATTTTATATCTCGTAAGTGTGGCCAAGTGTTGGGATTTTGCTGGATGAGAAAATTCTTTGGAAATATTCACTTAATCTTCCAAAACATCGACTCTCTTTCCCTTAGAAAGACCGTTAAAATAAACTGTTAAATTGTTTTGAACCTTAGACAAAAAAGTCCCAGGATCTTTTTTTACAGCAAAATGTTATGAGAAATCATACGAAAAATCCGAATTATCCAAAATAAAATTCAAAATATTCACGTTTTTTTTTTTTCATTATTTTAATAAAGAATTTTAGTGCACTGTGTAAAAAATTAGAATTATCCAGAATTTGCAATTATCCAACTTCCGTTGAATATGTAATGAAAACCAATAACTTACATATTTACAGTTTGTATATACTTTACAGAATATAACTTACAATACAACTTCTGCCGAACGGATTTGAAATATACTTGATCTGTCAATTAGGTTACTCTATAATCTCCTCCTTCTTGTGTCGCCTTGGAGAAGACACTAAATTTAAAAGCTTTTAGAACTATTAAAAATATTTTTTAACTTTTTAAATAAATACTTACATATCAGAAGCATTGATTTATAGAGAGATACATATTCAAAAGTTTTTACACTTATTTTAAACAGGATTTAGTTGTCTCACGTAAAATTTGTATCAGGAATGAGGAGGATAGAGAAAATGACAGAATGTTGAATTTTTTATGTAGTATTTGGTTAAGGCAATATTACGGTATTTGAAAAGTCAACCCCAGACAAATTACATAACTATTCTATCAGCAACTCACAAGGAGATATATATATTAATATTTAACATCAAATGCTGATAACACAGTAATAAACTTTAAAATATCGGTGCCTTTTTTAACATAGGTACCCCAAAGAGAACGACTTTGAAGGATACCAACATAATTCTTCTTAGCCACAGTATCCTGTATGTAAAATTTAAAAAGAAAACAATATATTTTTTTTATTTTAGTTTTATTTACATAAGGTATTTTATTAAATAATCAACTCCAAACAATACTTTTTTCCCCTAAAAATTTAAATATCTATAAGAAAACATACTTTTTCGAAAAAAAAAAATATGATTTTCTCTATAAGTCTTGTAAAGAAATCCAATATTGAAAGAGTAATAACAGTAGGCTTACTCAATCCTGCAAACTCTATTTTGGATCAGAATAGATGCAGAAAAGAAAACAACAGTATACTAAGAGAATCTTAATTTTTTTTCTTTTTCTTTTTTCCTTTTCCTTATTTATTTTTTTTTATTTTTAAGCTTGGTAGCAGAACTTGGATCAATACTTCAAAATAAATATTTGGTAGTTGAGTTGTTTGGGGCAAGTCTATTTTGTGAATAAATTTAGTTAAAGCAAATTTTTTTGCAAATTAACATTTAATTAACAAATTGAAATTTATACACTATATTGCCATTGATTATGGGACACTTGCGATTTTAGACATTTTACTAAATATCTAGAAAAATACATGAGGAATCATCTCTAAACTGTTAGTGTATAAATATAATAGTATAAGTCATACATCTCCGTGAAGATTTTTTCCCGAAACTCCAAAGGGGACCGTCAACAAATTAAAAAAGAATGAATATCTTTTGAATAACCCTGTAAAACTAATGTAGCAAAAGCGCTCAAACTCTAGATTGGGATTGAATGCCTTATTGTAATAAGCCTTGTTCATTTTTATGCAAATAGCATGCATACTCGCAGAGTAATTAAGGTTTTTATAAAAATGATCCCAAATTTTTCCAAGTTTTTTCCTTATAATTTTCAGAGTTCTTAATATAAAATATTATTTTTTTCAGAAAATATGACAAACAACATTGCACACAGTACCCTGTAATCAGAATTAAAAAATAATGAAAATTGTATAAAAAATGAGTTGGTTTACTAAATAATTTTTTACTGCGCATGCGTCAACGATATCAAAATTTCATTTGCATATTATGTTAGCTAAATGTATAGAGCAACTTTTGTGAAAGTCACAAAATCATAACTTAAAAATTCTGACAATAATCGTGAATTGAATAACTCGAAAATCCGTTATTCTCAAAATGAAGCAAAAACAAGAGGGGCAATCCATATAGTCATTGATTAGTGTCAATATAGAACACACAATATGGGATGTACTACTGCATTTGGAAAAAATCCCTGATTTTTTTGCTTCATTTTGGAAACAACGGATTTTGCCCTTTTTCTATAGACGATTACTTTCAGAATTTTCAAGCTATGATTTGGAGACTTTTACAAAAGTTGCTCTATACATTTAGCTAACATAATATGCAAATGAAATTTTGATATCTTTGACGCATGCGCAGTAAAAAATTATGTAGTAAACCTACTCATTTTTCATACAATTTTTATTATTTTTTAATTCTGATTACAGGGTACTGTGTGCAATGTTGTTTGTCATATTTTCTGAAAAAAATATTATTTTATATTAAGAACTCTGAAAATTATAATGGAAAAACTTGGAAAAATTTGGGACCATTTTTATAAGAACCTTAATTACTCCGCGAGTGTGCATGCTATTTGCATAAAAATGAACACAGTGTATTACAATAAGTCATTCAATCATAATCTAGAGTTTGAGCGCTTTTGCTACATTAGTTTTGACAGGGTTATTCAAAAGATATTCATTATTTTTTAATTTGTTGACGGTCCCCTATGGCGTTTCGGTAAAAAATCTTCACGGAGATGTATGACGTATACTATTATATTTATACACAAAGAGTTTCGAGATGATTCCTCATGTATTTTTCTAGATATTTAGTAAAATGTCTAAAATCGCAAGTGTCCCATAATCAATGGCAATATAGTGTATTTTAATAAATTCACTATAATTTATTTTGTAAGGATTTGGGACAGTTTCTTTTCATGATTACTTTTGTTCAACGATCAAATCACGTTTTTGCAGTTTAAAATCTGTTCTGGAACTTTAACTCAATTTCAAATATCGATCGAGATTAAATTTTATATACTGACGTAAATGAGATTACAATCTTATATTATTATGATCTTCTCTGGTTACTATACTTATTTTACAGGATATACACTGCAACTTGTTAATTTAGTAGGTCAAATGTTTTTTAACCTCTTAATTGATTTTTTTTACGTACAATACATTGGAAATATGGGACAAACAACACTTTTTTAAAGCTAAAATATTCGCAATGTTTAGTTTAACATTTCTGCCATTAAATATTATGGAAATGTATTTAAAAAACTTAGTTGTGTTAAAAAGCTTTATTTGATTAATCAAACAAGCTCTTCTTGCCTGGACGACGTACGGACAAATAAGTTAAGTGCTTAAATGCTTTCATTTTCAAGGTAATGCAAATCCACTTTGAATAGAATTATTTTTTATGTTGTTTAATATTAACAAGCAAAATCCGAATTTCAACGTGAATACTTTAAAAATTTTCACTATCTAAATTAAGAGACATAATTATATGCATACAAATAATGACTAAGTAAAATTTTCAAAATTTTAAATTCAAATGATTTTTATTGAATCTTCTAATCCAGTTTCAATAATTTTAGCTTCGTATGCCATATTTAAAAAAGCGAGAAATATGAAAGCGATCTTTTCCTCTTGGTACATGCTGAAATGACTTTTTTTCTTGAAACTTTTCTGAAAAAGAATGAAATATGGAAATAAAATAAATTAATTGAGTAAAACATTATTATTATTATTATTTTTTTTTTTTTTTTTGCTACTGTGCCATTTCGTTCAAAAGTGAAAATGAGGTGTGGCTGACGCGTCACAGATTTTAATAAAAGTCTAATTTAATGTTCATTTACAAGTAAATGTAAAGTTATAGATTTCAAACTTATTTACTTCAGTATAAAAATTTACATTAAATATTGATGCAAAATCGAGGTTTTGTGTACATGCTTGAAATTTCAAGTTTGATTATTAGCCTTAGGAATGGAAACACTGCATTAAAAATTATTTACAATTAAGAATGAATAATAGGCAGTCGATTAGAGTAATTTAGTAATTGTGTTTTTATTCTGTAATTTAAAAATAAATAAATAATAATAAATTTTGTGGTTGCCTTTTTATTCCTTAATAAGAAAAAAACCCAGTAAAATCTATTGATGGAAAATTTTCATATTTTTAATTACTTGTTTGGACACAAAGAAGAGTTTTCATAACCTTTAAATTCATTGATAGTATAAATGAAAGTGTAAATTTTAAAAATATAAATTTTTATTCTTGTTATTAGTTTATTTTTGTCTCAAGAATATTTTAAATTTTAAAATTAAAGATTTATTTTAACAAACAAATATATATTGTTCCTTAAACCTAATAGCAACAGTAGATGGAAGCATACATCTTTTTAGGTGCGTTCGTAATTATGTAAATACGTAGCACCTATAGTTGTCGTTCAGTCCGTCTGTCCGTCTGTCTGTCCGCATATAACAGCGCAAAAACTACTCAACCGAATCGTTTGAAATTTAAAATATGTAATTATTACATAATTTTGTCGAGTCATTTCAAATATTATGAAAATCGGATGCATAGATCAATTACAGGGTCAATCAAAAGGATTCAGTTACATTACGGTCAATGAGTAAAAAAGTTTCAAATGCATTTTAATCGTTTGAAAATTAAAATACAAAATTATTACATAATTTTGTCGTGTCATTTCAAATTTTATGAAAATCGGATGCATAGATCAATTACAGGGACAATCAAAAGTATTACGTTACATTACGGTCAATGCGAAAAAGTGTTTCAAATGTATTTTAATGGTGCTACACTCATTCGAACATAATAAAATGGGTATGCATCTATAAAGTACATATAATCACATACATTTTGCATACTCTGTGGAGCACAGAACATTTGTTATTGATTTACGAGGCCACACAAAAGTGTTCATTACATAATGGTTTAGGGAGAACATTGTTTGGTGCGCATTTTAATTGTATTTAACTATTTACAATTTTATGAGATTGATATATGAGAGTCATATTTTTAAAACTTCGTTATCGTAGGAACGCACCTCATTTGCTACGCTTCACTAGCAATTTGCAACTTGCTTCGTTTAGAAATCCTGCAATATTAAAAAAAAAACGTGCGTGCTTTCAAAGAGAGATAGTCCATAAAATGTCACGAATATTATTTTTTTAACCCATTTTTGTTATATTAGGGATCAAAAGGCATTTTTGAATTTTTTTGAGTATATCATGGACTTATTGATCCTTATGATTGTGAAATATTGTTAATGTCGAACTTTTCCTGTGTTTATTTTTCACGAATACATAAGAAAAAACATTGTGATTTTGTAATTTTTTTTAAGTTTGTCAGTTTTTTTTAAGATGAAAGAAATCAATGACAACTTTCAAACTTGGAGACTTCGATCGTCATATGTTATATTACATGAGGCATCAATTTCAAAGATGTTTATTAATTCCTTTAATTTTTTATGGTGTTTCTTCTTTTTTTAAAATATTTTTTTAAATATTTAAAACCAATTTAAGATTAATCATGGTATTGCCAGATTATTATTACTCAATAAATATAAATATATATTTTTAACGATTACATTGTTATAAAAGAAATTTATTTTTCTAAAAAAAAAATAAATAAAAATAAATAAATAAATAAATAAAATACAGAACTTCAAACTTGCAACTTCTGATGATTGCCCGCATGCCATTCTATATCATACATTTTTAAATGTCCAAAACAGCTAAAATAATTTATTTTTCGTCACGATATTTTGCAGAACTACATTTGAATATAAATTGAACATGTGTAAAAAATTTTGTTAAAATCTTTTTTACATTTTTGCTGATTTTACGTGGAATTGACCCTACTATAATTCTATTGCAATGCAAGAAAATGAACAATTTCAACAAAGTATTCTTTTCAAAGTGAAATAAGTTCAATGACACATACCAAAACCATGCCTGTTTTCTGTTCACAAGGATAATCATTATTGCCTACTAGTGAAAAATGCTCCAAGGAGCAGTGCAAAAGCAGAATATAATTTTAATTGAGCATTAAAAAGTAATGGACAAGTGCTTCTGTTAATTACTGAGCATGAGGAAGGATAAGGGATCCCTTCTTGGCTACAACTCACTTCAATGCCAACTTTGAAAAAATCATATTTGCGCTTTTTCCATATAAAAGAAATTTGAGGTTCTTTAGTAGAATTTTCCACCGTGCTTTAGATGTTAACCAGGGGTGTAGTCATAAAAATAACATAAGATATATGCTCTAAACAGAGGGATATTCTAGAATGTGTATACTATAAGCTTTCTTGAAAAACAGAGAGTATATGGTGTTCTATTAAAAAGTCCAGAAGGTGTGCGGCGTATAGCCTGTACTACATCTCTGATGTTAACTGCACTGTTCACTCTGCACTATACTACAAATCAATTTTCTGTGCAATTATACACTTAGGATATGCTTGGTGGCAGTGCATGAATGTGATACCTGCAGGAACTAGGTATCTGGCATTATGTCGCCTTCCTTTACATTTATGTCTAATTAAGCTGCATCTTTAATGGTTACGTCTTTACACTATACATTTTTATAGTAACTGCGACTTGTTTTCATGAAAAAAGCGCAAATATGATTTTTTCAAAGTTGGCATTGAAGTGAGTTGTAGCCAAGAAGGGATCCCTTATCCTTCCTCATGCTCAGTAATTAACAAAAGCACTTGTCCATTACTTTTTAACGCTCAATTAAAATCATATTCTGCTTTTGCACTGCTCCTTGGAGCATTTTTCACTAGTCCTTCTATTTTTCCATATTCCATAGGGATACTGCACAACTTGTTTTGTATTTTATATATAGAAAACAAAATCTTATTTGTATTGAAATTAAAAAATGCTACATACTCTAATACTCTGGTGTTACAAATTAAAAAAAAAATTTAAACAGGTTTTTCTATACCAAAATTCTACGGTGGTTTTCAAAAAAAAAAAAAAAAAAAAAAAAAAAAAAAAAAAAAAAAAAAAAAATCAGTTTTTTACTAAAGTGAATAAAATAATAAATCCTTTCAAAGAATAGATTTTTCATTCAAATATCCATTATTTTTGCCAAAAACAGGAACTTTTTTTATGCAAGAGTAAAGTTTGATACAAAAACCATGCTTCTTTGTTTTCTTAATCCGTATTTATTACGGACTTATTAAAAACGTACTCCACCGCTTTTATAGGAAACGATTGCTTTACTGTGTTATGGAGCATTCTCATTGGCCATAAAGAGACATTCTATAAAAGCTGTGGAGTGACTCTGCAACAAATGGGTCAAATTTTTAACAGTGCACTGTTAAAAATCTGCTGCATTTTGCTGCAACGCCCTCCACCACTTGTATATAATATTTCTATTCCAACTAATGAGAAAGCGCCATTTCACGGCCAAGTAACCGTTTTCTACACAGGCAGGGGAGTGCGTTGCAGCAAAATGCAGCAGATTTTTAACAGTGTGCATATCCTTGGCGCTATAGTTTACAGGAGTGGTACATTGTTCAAAATTTGAAACTTTTGCTGCATCGCCACTCCATCGCTTTGATAGAATATCTCTATTTTGATCGATGAGAATCCTCGATAATGCATTTAAGTAATCGTTTTCTACTTATCTACTATATCGTTTCCGTATATTTATTTTTTCAATCAGCACCATGGTGCGCACTTTATTAGAAGACGCGCTCTATTAGAGGGCGCATTCTATTAAAATAAATAGGTATATACTTATAGTAAATACACTTTGTTAAAGTACAGGGCCCCAATATTTGACAGGTATGCCAGGCATTTTTGCCATTGATGCCATTGTGCTAAAAACAAAATATAAATAAATGAAAAAAATGGATAAAATATAAATTTGGTATGGTGCAAAAAATTGCCTAATTTAAAATTAAAAATCAAATTTAACAGCCACCAGGGCTAGACACCGTGCATAATTATTCAGTAAATGATTCATTAAAAAATGACAAAAATCAGCATGTCAAAAATTTAAAAAAAATTCATAATTTGTTAAAAAATTAAGTTAAAAATAAAAGAAAAAAAAGCATTCTGTATTTTTTTTATGCTTAATCGAATGGTGTAACTGGTTTTTCTCTCCGATGATCACAAGTACCTTAGATTGATGACTGCCATTCTTTTATTTCATCTTGTAAAAAAACTGTTTAACGTAAAGCTATGAATTTTTGCAGGATTAATTAGCATCGCAAAATCTTTAAAATAAACTTTACCGCAACATTCTATCTGCAATAGAACGTTAGATATACCCATTTATGACCAAGTTTGGAAAATACGCAATTTCAGAAAAACCGCCCAGCGAAATAACGTTTTCTCGATGACTACCCCGGGATAAAAAGTTTGTCTTTTGTTTAAAAAAAAAATTAAGTTTTTATCTTTAGTAGTTTTCGAGAAAAGTGCTGTGACACAAAATTTTTGTCCCATTTTCAGAATACTCTACAGTACACCTACAGTATGCCATAAAAAAAAAAAAAAAATAATTTTTGTGCTATGTTGTGCTTCTTGGTCAGACGAACATTTAAAAAAAATCATCAAAATTGGATAAGTATTTAGTTAGTTATTGCAAAAAGAAAAATTGAAAAATCCGTGTGCACCATTGCTCAATCATATTATTGTAGCGCGCTGCCGCGCGCACAATGATTAAATTTATATGAAATAACAACAAAACAGATTTAAAATAAATCTATTAATAATTAAAATAGTTTTAAACCCATTCAAATGCAAATTATTAAACATCCGGTAATGCATAAAATTAACTTTTTCCACTTTAAAAATAAAAGGCCCACTTTTTTCAGAATAAAATAATAATATAAAAAAATTGTTAAATTTATCTGTGAGTTAAAATAGAATAATACGAAAAACCATATTAGAAATGCGGATAGGTAAACTGTAATTTAAATAGTTTAGTAAATTAATTTGAAAAATTTTTAAAATATTTCGAATGTTTTTATATTTATATTATTTGCTTCAATGTTTTATTTAGTTGAATATGGAATTACAAAATTGTTTTTTTAATTTTTCATGTTTGTTCTCCAAATATATATAAATCTACTAAAAACAGTGATAAATAACAAAGATATCACGTTTGACAAACATAGAAAAGGTTAATTAAATTATTAACTTTATATGCGCACTATTACATTCCCCGTACACACAAAAGCCAAGACATTATGACCCCCTCCGCATTTTACAATGAACTCGCCTGGATGAGGAAAGTACATAATGGCCGTGTTCAAAAGCGGCTTATTTGTGCGCGCGCGCTCAGAAGATTCTGCTTGGAGTAGGTCCTATCGAAGAAGAGAATTTTAAACTTATTCAATTATTGTATTATTTTTATGGTTCAGAATTGGTAAATACAAATACCATATCTCTTTATCCTTTCAAAATATGATTTTCGTAACAGAAATACATACCTGTGACCACTCAAATAAAATTAAAAGTATTCCGGAAAAGTAACACGTGACCTATTTCATGTAATTAAGCCCGATTATCATTTAAAAAATGACAATCAACCCTGCTCAAACCTTGACGCGCGCGACGCAAAAAAAATGATGGGCAATTTGATCACGTGATTGTGCGTTTTGTGCTTATCTCTTATTGGTTGCACGTTGTTTGTTGTCAAAGTTGGTAGGTTGACTGATACAATTTAACAATTGGTGATTTAATTTTTTTAATAATTTAATTTTTATTTATTTAAAAATCATTTATCAGTTGCTTTATACTTTTCGAATTAAATAATGGAATACTGTTGATTCTATTGTTGTAATTAATAGAATGCTGTTGATAAACCAAGGTTGAGATATCCACACGGGGGACTAGCTAAGGGGTGGGGGTACCCTCCCAAAACATTGACAAATGTTGTTACACTTTGCAAATTTAAAACTTTTATGTCAAATTTAATTAAAATTTTAATAAAAACTGCAATACATTTTCTATTTTTGATAGAATTTGCAAAAGTTACAACTCTAATTGGGAATATTATTAATTTTTTTACAAATAAGAATTGTATTGCATTTTCAAAGTGCGTTAACTTGGCAAAATTATAAAACGAGTTGGCGAATATAAAAATTTCACTTGAAAATATTAAGGTTTTCTCCCCCATCAATAAAAAGTCTTAGCGATGGCCCTGTATCCACATATTACAAGATTGATTTGTAATCTACAATACTGGATTGATTTCAATGGAATTTGCATTGTTAGTTAGATAATTTTTCAGAAGAAGTTTTAGTATGTATATATTTCTTATTTAATGATTGTATATTTTAATACCGTGTGGATAACAGGCCAAAATATGTCATAAAATATGAAAAACAAACGACATCCGAAATTATGTTAGTATAAGCAAAACACTTATTTATACTTTTAATAGAAAAATTATAAACATTCTAATCATACTTTATTCATTATAAAACTAGAAGCCAAACTCCAATATTTCACTTCTTTAAAATATATGTATGCAGATATTCTTAATTTTAAAAAATGTATATCTTTTACATTTTGCTTTTATAATATTTTCCATTTTGATTTTAACACCGTAAAATATCCACGCATGCATTATATTTGCATCCTAATCTCAATAAAAAATTACTTCTAAAATTTTCAAAAAAAAAAAAAAAAAAAAAAAAAAAGAACATTAATAATTATTTTATGCGTATACGGATATTTTCGCAGAAAACTTTTTTTTTTCATTTTCTTAATATATATATAAATCACTTTGGAACGATATTAATATCGTTCTAATTATCCTTTTAATATTCTAAATTTGGAATATTAAAACTTTCTCCGCAAAAATCTCATTTTCTCATATTTAAATAAGTATTTTATTATTATAATAGAAATACATGTGCTTCTATATTATTAATATAAATTTTACCTTTAATAAAAATGTCTTATTTATTAATAAAAAGCAACCAAAAAAAAAAAAAAAAACACAAACCAACTTTTGGCCCGCGCAGGTTTCGAACCCGGATCGTCTGGGTTCAAGCTCAGCACTCTGACCATTCGACCAGCCAGCTCACTTTCATTTGTAACAGATTATCTTTATAATTGGCACTACAAGTAATTACATCCTTGATCTGTTCTCCATCTGTTACTGAGCGAACAGTTACAGTAACTGGTGGCACAGTAGCAAGGACTGAACGCACATCCCACCAAGTATAAGTATCCACTCCATGTCCGTGGCTCCTAGCGTGCGCGTGCAGCGCGCGTAACAGCTGAACACGGCCAATGAAATAAAAATGGTATTTAAATGCTGATAAAACTCTCGGGAATCATTTTTGCACTTATGTATGCTTGTGAATGTAAAGGTTGTTGATCTAAGCTACTTTGATAAAGTGCTTAATTCAGACGCCCGACTATTCAGAACGCGTAATTTTGAAACTGCACTTTCCATGGATTCATTAACACATATTGCTGTAAAAAGTGGATAAATGACGGCGAAACGATAAGTAGAAGCCAAGGCGTTGGTCGTCCAGGCATTATCAAATAAAAAGAATTTCGGATCCCTCCCTTCTCAGATAAAGCAAAAACGGCACCAGAGACTGGATCGGTTTACATCCCAAGTCAATACAAGTGGGTTTCTTCCAAGTGTAATTCTTTCGAAACATTCAATTGAGGACATTATTGAATATGAGACTACGGCTCCCCCTCATGTGTCTCTGTTGGATAAGCATCATCGCCAAATACTCCTATACTAGGCCCTGGAACATAACAGCTGGACTGTGGAACATAAGGCTCTCCTTATGTTGACTCGACGGATGAAACACGATTTATCTTTCAACACGTCGATAGCCTTGTTTGTGTATGCCGTATTCTATGCCAGCCTTTATGTAACTCCTCTTCCTTATGCAACATGTCATATACAGTTCAGTTGTGGCGATAGGCTTTGAGGAGCATTCTCATGGGTGTCTGTTACCTGTGGTTGCTATAGAACAGACCAAGAAAGCCACGCTGATCACACTAACACGTTCTATCTTAATCCCACAGAGCAAATATTTCGGGAGAAATTCAAGGACAGCTTAGAACTAAAAAAAAATCCATTTTAGAATATACCGAATATGATGGCCTCTGCTTGAAACACTAAAGCAATTTACCCCCTGTCATGTACCACAAAATTCTGGCATCCATGCCAATGCATTTTGCCGCTGTTTTGCGGGTTTAAGATAGGCCAACACATTATTACGTAGGTAGTCATAATGTTTCAGTTCTGGAGCGTAGATTACGTCGAGGTTTGGCGTTATATTTAGTTAATGTTTTTTAAACGAAAGCCTTGTAATATGGGACACAATTTGCTTCTAAACTTTTAAGTACACCTTTTAAAAAATAGTACATACTTTAAGAAATAGAATCTATATTTCAATTTATTTTTAAAAAGAGATGTAATGTTATGTATAAAAGTAAATACTGCAGGTTTTTTATTTTCTATTAACTATATTTTAAAATACTATCATGTAAAATCTTTCTAGTCTTACAAAACCATTTTTGAAATATAATACAAGAGAAAAGGTAAAACTAAACTATTCCAAAGAAAATCTTAAAATTGTATATTGTGGTAGTGGAACTCAGATGAACATTTTAAAAGAATTTTGAATTTTATGCCAAATAAAAAGATGTATGTTCTTCTGTTATATTTGGTTGTGTTTAAATAGTATAAATAAGAGAAATATAAGAATATAACTGAACTATAGTGAGTGAACAGAATGTTTATAATGTGATATGTGATATGTGATAGTGAAAAAATACTTCTGAATTTATATTATTTAAATATTTTTATATACTTATGATTATCTTGTATTTTATTTTTTGTACTTTATAATACGTTATCAAAATTAACTCACTTTAGTATTTATTTGTTTACTTATTTACAATTTTACATATTATTTGTATTGTCAACATCATTATTTCGCAACAAATAGGCATCATGAAACGATAAATGAGGTATGACTGGAAATATTTTTTGCCAACACATGGCATCGCATACAGAATTAAACTATTAAATAGGTTACAATGGTGAAAGAGGTACTAATGAATAGGATTATTTTACCCTCATTTGACAACATTCTGAAATAAACTAATATGTAGGGTACAAGAAGGAATGACATATAACTGGATAGATTTTTTGCCAATACATGACATTGCATATTGAATTAAACAAACAAGTTGGCTATAATGCCAAATGAGATACTAATGGATACAACTTTTTGTCCACATCTGACATCACATACTGATTTAAACTATATTGAGGATACAATGTTGAATGACGTATTGTTGGATAGTTTTTTGCCAACACATGACATAGCATACTAAATTACACTAATTGGTAGCTTGCAGTGATGAATGAGATACTAATGAATCTGATTTATCGCTCACATCTGACATCACATTTTGAAATAAACTAATATGCAGGGTACAATGATGAATGACGTATCACTGTATATATTTTTTGCGAACACCTGACATTGTATACTGGATTAAACTAATAGGTAATTTGCAATTATGAATGAGATACTTATGGATACGATTCCCCCCCCCCCACATCTGCATCACATATGAAACTAAACTAATATGCAGGGCACAAGGATGAACGACGTCTCACTAGATAGATGTTTTGCGAATACATGACTTTGCGTACTGAATTAAACTAATAAATAGCTGATAATGACGAAAGAGATATTAATGAATGTAATTTGTTGACCACATATGACACCACATACTGAAATAAACTACATTTAAAGTACAATGATGAATGAATGACGTAGCACTGTATGTATTTTTCGTCAACATATGACATCGCATACTGAATTAAACTAACATGTACATTAGAATGATGAATGGGGTATTAATGGATATGATTTTCAACCCACATATGACATCGCATACTGAACTAAACGAAAGTGCAGGGTACGATGATGAATAACGTATTACTGAGCATAGATTTTGTACTAACACAGGGTACATCAAATAAATTACACTAACATGTAGGTTACAATGATGAAGGAGGTACTAATGGATGCGCTTTTTTGCCTACATCTGGCATCGCATACTGAACTAAACTAATATGCAGGTACAATAATGAATGACGCGTCACTGAGTAAATCTTTTGCCAAGCTGGACATCGCATACTGTATTAAACTAATAGATAAGTTAGAATTATGAATGAGGTACTAATGAATACGTTTTTGCGCACATCTAACATTGCATACTGAATGAAATTAATATTTAGGAGACAATGATGAATGACGTGTCACTGGATAGATTTTTGCAAACGCATGACATCGCATATTAAATTAAACTAACAGGTAGATTAGAATGATGAATGGGGTACTTATGGATACGCTTTTTTACCCACATGTGGCATCACATACTGAACTAAACTAATAAGCAGGGTACAACGATGTATGAAGCATCATTGGATAGATTTTTTGCCAACACATGACATCGCATACTAAATTAATCTAATAGGTAGTTTACAATGATGAATAAAGTACGAATGGATACGATTATTTTATCCCATTTGACATCACATACCGAACTAAACTAATATGTAGGAAATAATGATGAATGGGGTGCCATTGAATAAGGTTTTTTGCTCCCATAAGACATCGCAAACGGAAAATAATAAGCAGGGAACAATCATGAATAAGATACCACTGCATAGATTTTTGCCCACACGTAACATCGTATAATATAGGGGAAGATGGGGATACTTGAGCCATTTTTTGAATTTTATTTTTTTTTAATTTTTTATATTTTTTTAGAATAAAATAAAAAATTGAAAATGAAAATTTGATATTTTTCCTTCAACTAAAAACCACTTTCAATAAATTTTGAACTATTTTTCTATGCATAATAAATGTTTATTTTTTGTTTTACATCATGGCTCAAGTATCCCCATGGCGGGGATACTTGAGCCATAGTGAAGGGATACTTGAGCCACTACGGAAAAATACCTACAAAAGTAATTTTTTTCGCTTTATTTTTGCACAAATATTTTACAGAATGATAAATTATGAAACGTAAAGTGTTTCAAAACCAATTAAGAAAACAAAGCTAGTAATACGATCATTTTTTGTCGTTAAAACTGGTTGTCGAAGGATAATTTGAACCTCAGTTATAACGACGGTAGAAACATCCTCAGTTAAGAGCCATTTAAATTTGGAATCTGCAATTCTTCTTGCAAATTTCATTTTCAAAATATTAAGCACTTATCCAACAAATATTTTTACAGTTTTCTTTCTGGCATATTTTATTAGTAAGCAACCATCAATAGAAGGTTTTCTTTCACATCATCACCATCATTGACAGAATTTTCCTCTAATGATATTGTCGAACTCATGCTTTTAGATTAGTAGCTGTCGGAATTTAAGCCAGATGTATCATTCTACTATTTCAAACACTTTTTTGATTTCACAGGAAAAGATTTTGTCTTCCTCTTTGGCTCCATGTAGGTAAGTTTGAACTGGGATTTTTGTTGCTTTTCTTGTTTTTGTGCGCTCTTTTTACCAATTTTTCTTCAATTTTCTTAGTTAAAAAAAAAGTTACAGCAACAGAGGTTACGATTTCATTATAAAATACTAATCTTAATATGTTATATTAAAAAATAAATATTTTATTATGTTGGACCTAACTAATTAAAGTATTAGAGATTATAGCCTGTAAAACCGTTTTAAAAGTTATTTTCATTTAATGAAAATTAAATTGAAAACGATGTTTACATTTATCTAGACAGACTATTTTGTTCGAATTTCGGTCGTTTGTCAAATCGAACAAATCGAAAAATAAAATAGACATTTTCATTTAAAAAATATGCATTTTTAAACATTTTTAGGTCTTTATTTTTTTAAGAAAAAAAAAATAAAATGAAAAATTATTCTCCCTTTTCTCCAGAAAAATATCTATTAGTGAATATAAGGATGGAATTTTATTTTTTGTTTGTTTCACCCATTGTTAATTACTAGTGAGGATGGTTAAGACATGGCTCAAGTATCCCCACTCTCATTGGCTCAAGTATCCCCACTATCACTATTTTTGTTTCCCAGAGTTTTACTAAATAAAGCATGCAGCAATTAGAACTATTTTAGACTCAAAATATAATTGAAATTATGCTTATTGAATGTATGTATATAGTTGCAACTTTAAACAAAACTTTGATTACAAAAAAACAAAAAAACCATGCACCCAAATATTTTTTTCAGATAGGGAAAAGACAACTATTAATCACTATACTTTCAAAATGGTACCAAGATGTGTGATTTCTTTTTTACATGTTCAGAACTATAAATATGTTATCATATTGGCAGTTTTAGAAAGAAAAATTAATCAACTGTAGAGATAATAGGGGTGGCTCAAGTATCCCCTATGCTCAAGTATCCCCACTCTCCCCTATTTAATTAATATGTAGCGTGCAATGATGAACGAGTCATCATTAGATATAATTTTGTTTCTTCATCTGAGATTGTATGCAGAATGATTGCTATACTTTTAGTTAAGTAACATAACACAATTTATTTCTGATTCCACAATTTTTTCTTTAGCACTTACAAAAAGCGCAAAGATGAAAGAGGCATAAATATGAAAGTTTTTTTGAAAAGACTTTTGACATAGTACACACATATGTCGCGAAAACAAGTTGTTGTATTAAAAAAAATTAAATTAAATGAAAATTAATGAAAAATGTATCACAAAATAAATTCAAAGATTGAAATGCGAAAACTTTGCACGGGTATACTATTTTTAAATATATTTTAAAGAAAGAACACGCGAAAAATCTGAGGAACGGATTCCGTTTTCTGAATCAAATCCTTAAAGTAATTTGATATTTTGCAAAAAGTAATTACTGTAGATTTTCTGAACCTTACAAATATTATTCTAAAACACAACACAGGAAAAAGGGAAAACTAAATGATTCAAAGAAATATCTTAAATTTGTCTACCTTGATAGAAAGGAAATATATCAATAACTTCAAAAGAAATTCGGTAGTTTATTCTAAATAAAAGAATAGAAGTTCTTCTGTAATAGTTATCTATGTGAGTTGAAAATCCCAAATTAAAAATTCTGCGATAAAAATTGATTTGGATAAGAGGGAATTTTAAACATGTCATAAAATTAATTTGAAGTGTTATTAACATATTAAGCACATGTATAACAAATAAACACCTTTGAGTACTATAAAAATTTTAAACGCTCAAAGCCTTTTAGGAATTAACATTAGTATGTTAATAATAATTGCATTTAAAAGTTTTGCTAAATTGGTTTGATTTCACTGCTTACGCAATGATTCATTTTGTGTTTTTCCGAATTTTAGTTTTTTTTATTTATATATTTTTTTTAGCTGTAATGTTTTTTAGCTGTGTAATTTTAAAATGTAATAAAAAGAAATTTAAAAATCAAAGTACTGTTTATGAAAGATAGACATATTTTTAATTCAATTTTATTTTTAAAAATTGATTTAAAAATTGATTTTTGAATTACTATTATGCTTTGCATTAAGCAAACTTATACGTATTTTAGTAATTTTAAAATATAACTTTAACATCTTATATTTGAACTGATTTCTATGTTGAAAAGATGTTAAAAAACCTACAGCATACGATGAAGAATACAGTGCTCAGCAAAAGTTTAGATACTGGAGTTTTTTAACCTTTAAATAAAAAATAAGAGCTCTTGAGTTACACAAATGGCTAAAAATATTTTCGAATGTATTTTAAACATTTTAGGAGGAAAATAATGGTTTTAATACTGGATAATATTTAATTTAATTGAAAAAAGTTAATTTGCAAATTGCAAAAGTTTAGACACTTTTTTGATTTTCTGGCAACTGTTCATGCAAGAATGCAAATTTCAATAACGCATGTCTGAAGTATTTAAGTATACCTTGCTATAGCATCGTTTAGTGAAGATGCCACACGCTAGCAATATTCAATCAGTTGAGCTAATTGAAGTAGTAAAGCTGAAATGGAAAAGGAAGAATGTTGCAGAAATTTCAGTTACATTGAGTAGTTCAAAGAGTTCTGTCTATGAAGTACAGTCTAAGGGTGACTCCTTCAAAACAAAATATAAATCTGGAAGACCTTGTGAGACAAGAAAATGAGATGACAGAAGGATCCAAAAACTGGTATTTACACAAATGATGGTTGCTAATCACATTAAAAGTATGCTAAGACTTTCTGTATCGACGGATATGTTTCGCAGATGAATTAAATAAAGGGGTAAATCAATTTACATGAAAATGGTAAAACAACTAGCTTTTAAATCTCACTACAAATTGGCTAGAATGCAATGTATTTATAAACATGTGTCATATAAACCCAAGTGATACACTATGATATAAATTAATGAAAAAAGTGGAATTTGAATGGTAGAAATGGGTAGGCATACTAATGGCATGGCTTACGTAAAAAAACCTGGGATTTGCTTTAGTCAACAAGAAGGAGATGACTATTTAATGATTTGGTCCTCAATTTGCTTTAATGCTCGAGCATCTTTGGAGTTATTAAATGGCTGCCAAGCAGCGCAAGACTACACACATACGTTGGAGAACAATTTACTGTTATTTGGGAAACTGTTAGCTGGTCCAAAGAAGTATGTATTTTAGCAAGATAATGCGCATATTCATATTGCATGCAAAACAAAAACTTAGTTTAACTCTCAAAATACTTCTGATTTCAACTTGCAGGCGTGTAGTCCTGATCTGGGCCCAATTGAAAATCTTTGTGACATCATATCTTGTAAGGTTTATTTATGCAAAATATTGCTATACTTTTATGTTAATGAGCTTTGAGCTGCTGCTGAATGTGTCTGATTCAAAATAAAACCCCAAGTGATGCAGGATTTAGTTTCTTCGATGGAAAATCCCATTCTTTCACTAAATGCAGACAATGTGGGTGCAACGCCATTTTAATTTATGGTTATTTTTCTGTAAATATACAGATTGTCTATACTTTTGCCACAATGTTAATTTCGTTTTTTTGTCATAATATATTATGTCAAGGTGTAATTTAAAATTTATTGCTTGTGTAAAAAGGATAAGTCACAAGTAATGTATGACAGATGAATTACAAAAATTCGCTGCGTATTTCTGAATATAGGAGCGTAATCGGTCATTATATAAACTTTTGCTGAGCACTGTAAATTTTATTTTCCAAGAAAGCATTCGATGAAATCTATCATTTTGCAAAAAAAATAAATGCTATAATCTACTTCATTACTACACACTCTATTTAGATATATAGTGAAAAAGAACGGAGGGGAGTTGGGTAAAAATAAATGGATGACGGAGAAGACCTAAACTTTTATGACTTAATAAAAGTAGAAAATAGAGGAATATACTGTGAAAGAAATTCGCCATTTTATGCTGAATAAAAGAACAGGAATTCTTCTGTTTTATTTATCCATGCTCAAGTAGAAAAATAGAAAATTAAGCATGTAATTACAGAAAAAAGAGTCAGTGTGATGTAAGAGAGTAGACTGTTTGTAATGTGATACGTGACGAGAAAATGCAATTACAATTTTCATCACATAAATATTTATAAGCACTTATGATTCTCTTTTAGAAGCTCTTTAAGCATTATACCTTATAATATATAATTATTATAAACAATACAACTTCTAAGTATGTTCAAGAAAAAAACCCCACCAACCCCCCCCCCCCCCTTATCCTCCCCCCAAAAAACAGTATATTGTTATGAATAAACTACATTTCCCAATATAACTTTTATTGAAATCTATCATTTTGCTAAAGATTAATGCCTTAAGATTACTGAATACTACAAAATCGGTTTAAAAGTTTAAAAAAAAGTTGGGGCAGGGGATGGAGGACAAAAGGTGGGTAGTAAAACGAAAAGGTACAAGAAAAATATTAAACCTTTAGTAGTAGGATTTAGATTAATACTGCGAAAGAAATTCAGTATTTTATGTTGAAAAAAAAAAAAAAAAAGAATGGAAGTTCTTCTGTTACGTTTATTCGTTGTTTAGGTAGAATAATAATAAGTAAGAATTTAATTACGAAAAAACATGTAGCGTGATGCAAGTGAATAGTGTGTTTGAAATAAAAAGATGCATGACATTTAAATATTTGTGAGTGCCTATCATAATATTATTTGCATTCTATCTTATAATATAGCATAGCCTCTTAACAATGCTATTTTCTTCTAAACTTTTATATTAATATTTTTAAAAAGAATACAGCATATTATTAGAAATCTATGATTAAAAAAAATAATTATCGTAGAATTTACTCTTCTACAAACTTTATTTAAAAGTACACTAAGAAATTACGGTGAGGAGGGAGTGCAGGTAAAACTGAAAGGATGCCGGAAAATTCTTAAACTTTTAAGTCTGAATAATAGTAGAAAACAGAGAAATATTTCGATAAAAATTCAGTACTTTACACAAAATAAAAGAAAAAGAGTAGTCTTGTCACATTCATTAGTGCTTAAAATGAATAAACTATGTAAAAATTTAACTACGGAAAAACTGTTAGTGGGATGCAAATGAACAGAGTGTTTGAAATGAAATATGTGATGACAAAAGTCAGTTTGAATTTAGAAGATTTTAATATTCTTGAGTAGCTATGATTATTTTTGAACGTTTTATTTGTGTTGTATCTTATGTTATATAGTTAACGCTAAATAATACAATTTCCGTCTAAACTTTTAAATATGATTTTAAAAGGAACACAGATTATTCTTAGGAATAAAGACCTTTTTCCCGTAAAACTTATAAAGAAATAAATCAATTTTGTAAAAATAATTACTATAATCCGTTCTCTGTATTACAAACTCTATTTTAAAGTACAATAAAAAGACGAAAGTGCGTATGTGTGTGCGGGAAAGGGGGAGAAAAGCCGGATGCCAGAAAAATCTTAAACTTTTATCCATTCATAATAGTAGAACTTAAAGAATTACTTCTAGAGAAATTCAGTATTTTGCACTAAATAAAAGAATGGCACATTGTTTATAATTTTGTGTTAGTTTTCATCAAATTTTGGTGGTGCAGTGGATTCAACAATAAGGTAGCGAAATCTTGTTTGAGCATGTTGTGCTATGGTTCAACAGGAACTCGAAATATTCGAAGCAGATTTCATTATTTTATGTTTGCAGTTACTGGAGCACCAAAAGTTGATTCAAACAAGCTCAATTTTCTCATGCTCTCATGTTCTCATGTTAACCACCTGGGGAAGAAGGACACATGTACGTACCACAAAAAGCCTTAAGAATCTTTTTTTATCCTCACCACTAAAATTTTACCATAAAATTTGCCTTAATTAATCGTAGCTTTTTCTCTATTTAACTAGGCACAAATTTCTATTTTTAAAAACTGGAAACAAAACACTAAAAATTTTGTAAAAGGATCCTGTCGCGAAGAGGTTAAGGGAAGCTGCAGTAACTGGATGCTTCATAGGCTATTTCATAAAAAACGTGTATGATTTTTAATTTTTAGATTTTATCATAATTGCATCCTCATTTCTACACTGTAAAAAAGCTGCAGCAGAGATTTACTCTAGCAGAGATTCCAGACAATGTCCATAAAAAAGGACTTTATTCCTATATCAACTTGCTTTGCCATTACATTAAAGGTTTGTGGCCGTAAAACACAAAAAAAATAACGAAAGTTGACCATTTATGTAAAAAAGTGACATTCTGTGAATTTACTGGATAATTCATGGTAAAATACCGTAAGTTAACAATTTTTTTACAGTGTACTTCTTAAAACAATGCGTGTGAACTCAATCAAAAATTTGTCTTTTCTACTTTAGGTTATCGGAAATGCAGATTTCTTTTTTTAAGTAAACAACGTCAATTTGGTAGAGCTTCCTCGGCTTTTTATTAAAATATGATAAATACCTTTATTAAACAATCACCTTTTTTAAAGATTAGGCATATACAGGGTGTCCAGCAAATAACACCCTGATTTCAAAATTAAATTTCTCAAAAACAAATATCGATAGAATTATGCGGTAAACGGTTTGATTATTAGGAAAGCTGTAAAAATGTTATACAGAAGTTTCGAAGGGTGGATATTTTGGAATGATTATGTTCTGATTGCAAAGAATGCTTGACTTAACATTTTTCTTGCTTTAAATTGCTTGGTTTGAATGAGATTTTGGGCGGACAACGCCATATTTTAAAGTTTTTGGGAACAAAATTTTTGGAATTTCAGAAATTTCAAAAATTTAGTTCTAAAAATATGGCTAAGTACCCGAAAAAACTCGTTCTCTACAAGCAATCTAAAGCAAGAAAAAAGTCAAGTCGAGCATTCTTTGTAACCAGAACGCAATCTTTTCAAAATATTCACCGTTCGAAACTTTAGTATAACATTTTTACAGCTAACCTAACAGAAACCGTTTACCGCATATTTCTACCGATTTTTGTTTTTGAGAAATTTAAATTTGAAATCAGGGTGTTATTTGCTGGACACCCTGTAAATGTATTAATATTACTAGGTGTCCATATGCATATTAGCTTCTGATATCAAATGTAACGCTGGTGTTCCAGTTACCCCATGAATTTTTCAAAAATGGGATGACTGGCACATGTATCAGGAGTAGCAGGACCATGTAGGATCCAGTTACAGTCAAAGTTATATATATATATATATATATATATATAAATGGAGCTTCAATAGCTACAGAAAATTGATTCCTCCATTATTTTTTGCTTTTAATAAAATTAATTATATAATATTTTATTAAAATTATACAATATATTTTTTAAAGCATGTTGTAGGCGTGTATAAAACCAAATTGTTTAAGTGAGATAGCTAAACCTCGAAATTTTACGAAGCAGATGAAGAGGGGAAACATAAGACAAAGTGACAATATCAGAAAATTTTGAAGTCAACTGAGAACAGTTCTGTTTCATATAAAACTATGATTACATTCTTTAAAGATTTGTTGGAATTTTTAAACTTTCACTGAGGTAAATAAAAAAAATAAAGGGAGTGGGATATTTAAGTATTTACATACCATACTCATGTTCATAGATTTCTCTTGTTTATTTTTTTCTGAAATATTTATGCAAAGTTTATATTTATTACCTATATAAAAGTATATATGTACTTAATTCTTATAAATTTCTATAAAAAATTCTAACAATTTTATATTTGTTGCTTTTTTAAACACTTTGACCACAAAGGTTTCCCTTTCAACACTGTTTAGCTTATATATAATTTACATGATCTGCCTGGCTTAAAATTTGTAAAGTTATTTTATTTTTTTTCAGCCAGAGCCTGACACCCCATATTAAAAAAAAAAGCGTGTTGAAGATTGACTTGCCTAGTTGAGTTGTTTCATTTTTGTGGGAAATTTGGACCCATGAAAAAAGAACGATGAAATATAGATATTTCTGATTTTTTGAATTTAACCCTTTATCTACCGCATTATGAATTCATGAAAATTTTACAATGAAAAACATTTTACGCAAATTGTTTAAACTAAATTAAAAGATATACATAATCATTTAATAAATATTTAAAGGATTTCAGAAGGATTGAATGATTTAGAAGGATTAATTAAATTTGAATTTACAGGGATTTTGTGCAATTTTTATAACCCACTCAAAACTTTTATTTCTCATTATTTTGTTAGTATTTTATAGAATTATAAAATGTACAAATATGATGTTCTTACAATATAAATAGAGAAATATTTCCGCATTAAAAAATCCTCATCCATCTCCCTCAGCGCTAAAAAAAGCTAAAAAGATTCAAAGGCAAAAGAAATCACCCTTTTAAAAATATTTTTGTTTTGTATAACCAATAATGCTTTTGGAACAAGATAAAGTAATGTATCTGTAACTCATTCTAAACAGTATTACAATTAACTGACTCATTAAAAAATTTTTATAGTAAGTTATTTTAATGATACTTATAAGTACCGTCGGTAGATAAAGGGTTAAAGTGTAATTTTCAAAATTCCTGTATGATATCCTGTACTAGAGTGAACCTAACTGAACACATTTAAAAAGGTTTATATATTAATTCAAGTGAACATTAACTTTTAGAAGCTCAATTGTCTGAATCTGCAAAGTCACATTGTAAAATCATGGCCCAGTTACCCCACGTACCTTACATTTAGTCTTGCTTAAGTTGAGAAAAAAAAAAAAAAAAAAAAAAAAAAATGTAATTATGGAAAAACAGTTAGTAGAAATGGAATAGGTGATGATGAACAACAATTAGAATTTATGCCATTGAAACATTTGTTGGTTCCTATGATTACTTTTAGATAATTATATTTGTGCTGAATCAGATACAGATCATTATATATCATCATCTGTATACTATGTAACTCGATTTTAAACTTTAAAATGTGTCTTTAAAAAAGAAGATTAAATGTTTTTAAATAAGAAGAATATTATTTAAAATAAGATCCATATTCTAATAAAACATTTGAGAAAGTCTGTTATTTTGTGGAAAAAAATATGTCGGTTTCTTCAGTCCTACAAATTCTGCTTAAAAGTACAATACAAATGTTATGGAATGGGTAACATAAAACCTAGTGATTCAAAAAAAAAAAAACTTAAACTTTTATGCCTTAATAGTAAAACGTAGATAAATATATCGAAGGAAATTCGATATTTTATACCGAATAAAAGAATGGGATTTCCCCTATTATATTTATCTGTTCAAGTAGAATAAAATAAAAGTATGACTGTAATTACGGAAAAACAGTGAGTATGATGCACATAAAGAGACATTTTGAAATGAAATCTGTCAACAACATAACTATAATCGAAATATAATTTATGTATTTTGGTATTTGATGACGAAAAAGAAGTAAGATGTACGCAATTTAAATATTTATAAGTGCTTATAATTTCTTTTGCGTTAGTCCTATTAATAGAGAATTAACCCAAAACAATGTAAATTTAAAATTACATTTAAAAATTTTAATTGAAAATTTTTCTAAATTTATAAATATCTTTGAAAAAGAAAACCAAGGAAATTCTTAGGAATAAATTTCATTTTGCAAAATAATGATAATAATAATAATAATAATTCGCGTAATCTTAATAACTCTATTAAAAGCATAATAGAAAAAGAACAGGGGTGAGGCCTGCTGTAAAACTAAATGTTTTCAGGTGAAATAATAAATTTTACGTCTTAAGGGCTGTGCATATATAACGCTATCATTTAAGGGGTGGGAGGAATGATATATGATATCGCAAGATGTCTCTAGCAGAAGGGGGTATTTTTGATATCGATAACATTTTTGATAGACTCAAAACTTTCTCTTTTTATTTGTAACTTGTTTTTTTTTTCCTACAAAATAGCATGTTATTATTTTTTAGATTGTTATCTATTTTTATGAAAATAGAAAATTATTATTAAAATCACTTAATTATTATAAAATTATTTAATTTCAAAATATGGGGTAACCAACGTGTGATATTCCTATTCTTCTTCATATGTGTATGTATATATAATAATGGTTCAAGAAATCATAGGTGAAATATATTTGAATTGAAATTTGTGTTTACCAATAAATAAATTAAAAAAAGAGAGATGGAAACTTGTCCATTTGTTTTACTAATAAGAAATTCAATCTGCCTCCCCCCTACCCCTCCTCCGTTCGGAGAACTTTATTACTGTTGAATGAATTGTGTAACTAAAAGCTATTATAAAATACTTTTAAATAGTAACTATTTCGTTTAATTGTTATTTTATACAGGGTGAGTCATAAATATCGAAACAATAGGCTATCTCTTTAAAAATTGCCCCTAGACCCATACTTCCAATTGCAAAAATTCATAAAAAAAGATGAAATTTTTGATAATATAAGTTGCAACTCCATGGGGGGGGGGGTCTATTTGAAAAATTACGAAAATTAAATTTTTATACGGCCTCCGTAGGATAAAAATTCCAATTAAGAAAACTTTTTTTATCCAGTCCTGAATAAGACACAAAAGGTTGCATCTTCTGTCGAAAATGTGTGTAAATTAAAATAAAATATAGATGTCGCTCCAAGTTTTGGCACTTCCCATTTGTGAAGTGAAGTGAAATCACTTATATATATATTTTGTGTGAACCATCGTATGTGTATGAAAATGTAAGCTTAAAGAATATATATATATTTTGTGTGAACCATCGTATGTGTATGAAAATGTAAGCTTAAAGAATGAAGCTTAAAAATTTTATGTTCTATCTATAAAATGTAGGAGAGATCCTTAAAATATCTTGGAATGTGAGGTCAAAAATAAGAATAAAAAGTGTTCGCCATTTGATTGCAGCTTACTGGAAATAAAATATCATCAGAAGATTTAATGTATCGGGCATGGAGCTAATCCAGAAGGATTACGAAATCTTCATATGTTTAAAATTCGCAGAGTCATAGCCGTTTGAATTATTCATCAGGTTTTAAGGGATTAGACACAAATTGAAATGCACACAATTCAAAAGACAATATTACTTTAGCAGTTCTAGGAAACGTGTAAAAAATCTATCTTTTGAGTTAGATTTCTGATTTTTTTCTTTTTTGTGATGGTTAGCCATATAAGTTACTAAGGAAATCACATCCTAAAATTTATCGTAAAATTTATAAAAATTTCATATGGTTAGTACTAGTTTAAATGGGATAGCTAAAAATCGTTATAACTCGAAACATTATTTATCGGATTTCAGTTTCTTTCCATTTAATTAAAGATGAAAATCTTATTTTAGTTTTGTTTTTCACTATTAATTTTAAAACTATTAAAAATATTTATTAAAAAATTAATAACTTTTTAAAAAATCATATTTTCAAAAGTAAATATTTTTCCAATTTTGCCCGAAATAAAACTAATGTAAAATAATTAAAAATAACATGTTTCAAATTTGTACTTTTATTCTTTAACAATTGTTAACTTTTAATAATAAAGACAATAAATAGTCGGGAAAAATTTCATTATGCAGAAAAACGAAATGTACTGTTTTACTGCCCGTCAGTTATAAAAGAATGCTTTTCTAAGTTGCACATTAAGTCTTTTTTAGAAATTTACCTCTCACAACTTCAGGCATTTTATCGTACTGGAAAGGCTGTCAAAAAATCTGTATTCTGGCCCCAGGCCGAATCAGGACCACGTTACTTTTTTCTGAACACTCGCCTATCCGGGTCTAATGTATTTTTCATACCGAAGGGGACTGCTTTCTAGGTCTGAGCTAGACGAAGTTTTCAATCCGTATTAAAATCATTGTATCTGATACCTAATAAGGGCCTGAAATAAGGAAAATTTGGATCAATTAAAATTTTTACAAAAACCACATAGATTTTAAAATCGCTTTTATTTTACAAAAAAAAGAATACATATATATATATATATATATATTTAATTTTTTTATGAATAGTATATTCAAATGCTAGAAAATTAAACAGAATAAAAACAGATAAAAAACTGCCTATTTCGAAATTCTGTCTTAAACGGAAAATGTACTGATCCATACAAAATACATACAATGATGCCTGAGAAAAAAATAAACTCCATTCAACCCTCCTAGGAAGGGCATTTGTCTGTAAAGTATTTTTTCTTTCCTATGGGATTCCGTCTTAAAGAGTTTTACTGTATAACATTTTTCAAAGTCTCCAACGCACGGGATATGGATTAGCGATATTAATATTTAAGTGAAACATTTACATATAAACAGACATTCATTGATAAAATAAATATATCACAGGCTTTGGTGCTTCTTTAATAATAAAACGTATAAATATAAAAAACGGAGCTATAATAAGTATTTTTGGTCAGAACTCCTCCATACGAAAGAATTTTTAACCACACTGGAGTAAAAAACTGTAGAAATTCACGGCTGTGCAATGATTAAACCTTTTTTTCTAGGCCGGTCTGGGTTATGATTTTAATATTTATAATGCCGGCAGAATTTTTTTCCCTATGGGTCGGTTTGGGACCTGACCTAGGTATTTCAATCCATACAGATTTCCCGTGCTGACGATCAACATAATTTGAAGACAAGTTTTGATTTAAATCAATACGCTGCTTTATTATGTCCAAATAAGAGGCACTGTCTTAAATCGACATTTAATAACAGATAATTTGTGGATGATCCCTCAATTGTTTTGAAAATCGGACAAAAACACTTCGTTTACAAGCATGGTAAAGTGGTGTAAGTCACGAATTTTGGAGAATTTTGGATTTTAATACCTCTGTCAGGTTTTTAGATAAGGAGGTGAAATTTTTTTTGTTCAATTTAGGAGTAGATAAGGAATAATTTCCTAATTGGGAATTTTGCTCTACGGGGGTTGTATAAAAATTTAATTTTCGTATTTTTTTTTCAAATAGACCCCCCCCCCCCATGGAGTTGCAACTTATCTTATCTGAAATTTCACTTTTTTAAATGAATTTTTGCAATTGGAAGTATGAATCTAGAGGCAATATTTAAGGAGATAGCCTATTGTTTCGATATTTATGACTCACCCTGTAGAGTTTTGTCACACGCAAAATGATATTTTATTGACTTTTCTTCATTTGAATCACAAAAGTAAGCGAGAACTAAATGTAACCAGTTTTGTATATCACTTCAAATAAAAGAAATAAATTTTATAAATTAAAATTGTTTTGCACTTTGATAACGATATCATTACCAGAAGGGCGGGTGGTCGACAGTTGCTAAATATGAAATCGTAAGGGGGGGGGGAGGTGGTCCAAAATTACCGAAAAATGGATAACATTATATTTGCAAAACTCCTTAGTTGTAGAATTTTGAGGAGTGTTCCTTTATAAATTTGGGAATTCTGCGGAATAAACGGATGGGAGTTCTATTGTTTCATTTATCTGTGTAGAAATAGATTGTATAAAAAAGAAGTAAGAATGATTTGGCGGACATTTAGTGTGAATAGTGCATTAGAGTTTCAAATAAAAAACAAACTGAATGAATCATTTAAAATCACCTATGTTCTGTTCACCCCTCAGAAGATGGTGCATTTAATTCTATTTCAATTTAATTCTATTTTTCTCACTAAATAAAAAATTTATGTAAGATTCACATAACGATAAATACAAAATAAAGAGTTAGCATAACTGAATGACCGAATTTAAAAAATTCAAAATTATTTTCAAAACATATTTTAATAAGTGATGCATGAAAATGAAAAAACATTCCGATTTTTTTTTCAGTTACAGACTGCAAATGATGGATGTGCGAACTTTTCGTAACACGACAAACATCTAATTTGTAATCAAATTCGTACTAGACTTTTTTCAGTTGTCTGCAATATTGATCCTTTCTTTAAGTTCTTTGAGTGTTTCCGCCAATGATGGTTCATAAACAACATTAATTAATTTATTTATAGAACAACATACATCTGACTTCTGTGCTCAACATAAAGCCTTTTTATAAGTCATTGTCAATATATACGGGACGAGATTACACAAGGCAAAACAGATCCACACAAAAAGCACGTACAATGGAGCCAGGGTTAACCAAGCCAGGAGGCCTACCAAATGTCTTAAACACTCACTATCCCCGCCTTGCAATGGAACCAGCGGGTATCGAACCTAAGCAATCTCCTACGCTCGCAAGTGATTAGAGGCGTGGTATCTTAAGAACTACACGAGTCATTGAAAAAGACCTGGATGATAATGTTAAGTCTTTGGAAGTGTTGTTTTCAAATATCTCGCCCAAATTTTAATATTTTTTAATGATTTTTTTTGCATAGTATAGTTGAGGATGGCTAGTTTTAAAGCTAGTTTTTAGTTCCTTGATTTTCATTATGTTTGTTTTATACTAGGATTGTTTTAATTTCAGAACCGGTTCAAACCGGCTCCGAAAGGTAAAGTATATTTTTAAATCTCAAACCAAAATCAAAATCGTAAAAACTAGCCTTAAAATTAGCCGACCTCAGCTATTCTATGCAAAAAATATCATTCAGAAATATTAAAATTTGATCGAGATATTTGAGGATAACGCATCCATAGACTTAACTTTATTATCCGGGTTTTTTTCAGTGACTCGTGTAAGCTCTTAACCTCTCAGCCAAGGAGGCCCCTCATAAACAAGATATCTGACGCAAAATTACATGTGTAAGATCCGTGGGTTTTGGTTGCAATTTGAATAAAGATAAACCATCGTTAACCGCTCAGTGAATACAGTGTTAAAGCGAAGGCAAATATATATATATATATACATAAATTAATGGAATGTTGGATTTTTTTTTCCATAGATGTGTATTAGTTTTGAAAATATAAATTCTTCAAAATCAGGTAATTTTTAAGATTATTTTTCAGGTCATTTAGGCTAACTTATATTTTTTTGTGAAAATTCAACAATGTGTTAATTTGAATTATTTTAAGGACTATTTTTCAATTATTTGTTATACTTTATAACAAAACAGTGGTTTTTCTAGTAATATTTAAAATAGTTCTTAAGCAGTTTTTTTTAAAAAAACGGTTACATTTTTTTAAATATATTTAAAAAATAATACGGTAGAGATAAATTTACAATTGTAAAAAAATTCCATTATCTCGGGAAACTGATTAAGGAAATATAATATTTTTAAAGAAGGTGATTACTGAAGACTTTCTCAGTACTACAAAAGTTATTTTGAAAACCAATGTAGTAAGAAAAAGAAACTCAACTATTCCATGAAAAATCTTATATTTGCATATTTCAGTAGTACATCTTGGATCATTACTTTGTAAGAAATTCGATATTTTATATAGAAAAAAAGAACAGATATTTTCAAGTAAAATTTGTCTGTGTTGAGGAAAAAAAAATGATAAGCATATTGTTGTATCTGTTACAGGCCAAACCCGATTTTAGGCCAAACTAGATTGGCCTAGGCCAAACCGGTCTATCCTAACGCCCATCGGATAAACTAGTTTTTCCTAGGCCAAACCGGTCTATCCTAACGCCTATCGGATAAACTAGTTTTTCCTAGGCCAAACCGGTTTATCCTAACGCCCATCGGACAAACTAGTTTTTCCTAGGCCAAACTAGTCTATCCTAAGGCCCATAGGACAAACTAGTTTTTCCTAGGCCAAACTAGTTTGGCCTAACTCTTATAGGATAAACTAGTTTAGCCTGCTGTTTATTGGTCTGAACTAGTTTATCCTAGGCCGATCTAGATTATCCTAGGCCAATTCAATTTGGCGTGATTTTATTGAATTCAATGACCGCCTCAGCGCCAACATTCTAGTTTGTCCTAGGCTGATCTAGTTCATCCTAGGCCAATGTATTTTACATGTTTTTAGCTCACAGGCGTCAAAGCCTGAGAAATAATGGGCTCGCAAGTTCTGTATGTACGCATGTATGTACACATGTATGTACGTACGTATGTACGTAACACGATAACTCTTGATAGAAATAATGTAATTTGACGTGTTATTATCTCATCAGACTACCAAAGCCTGAGAAGTAATGTGCCCGTGGATTCTGTATCTATGTATGTACGTAAGAACGTAACGCAAAAATTCTTGACAGAAATACCCGATTTGCATCAAACTTTCAATATAGGTTTATTCTTATGAGAAGTTTTTCTGTTTAATTTTGGGAGGTCATTGGAGAATAATAAGGGGGAGGAAGATCGAAAGGCTGATTCGCCCCTTCCCTTAAATCAAATAAATGGGTTTCCATGCATTATTAGCATATTTTATAATAAAAAAATTAGATATAGAAGCATTCTGATGAGGCGCCTCCATGATTAGTTGTGGTTGTTCATTGTTTAAGTATAAAGAGAGGGGGAAATATAGGTAACGCCCCTTAATTTATGTAAATGCTTTTTTCAAGCAGAATTTGCTGATTTGCTTAAATTTTTGAAATACATTCATTCTGGTAAGGTGCTTCCCTAATTAGTTTTGGAAGTTAATTGGTTAAGAACAAATGGAAGAAAGGGGGACTCCCGCCTAATTTTGCTAAATGGGTTTTTCATGCACAATTAACCGATTTGCTGCAAATCTTTGAATTGTTCATTCTGATGAAGCGCTTCATTGATTAATTTTGGTGGTTCTTTGGTTAAGTATAAAGGGGAAGCGTACAATTTATTTCCTTATATTAGATAAATTAGTTATAATACAGAATTATGCAATTTGCTTAAAATTTTAGACAGGAATTCATTTTGATCAGATGCTTCTTTAATTAATTTTTCTTTTGGTTAAGTATAATGGGGTAGTGGACGATTTATTGCCTTCCTTAAATTAAATAAATGGGTTTTTAAGTAGATTTATTTGATTTGCCGATTAAATTTTGAACATAGTTTTTTCATAAGGCGAAATCCTGAATAGTTTTGAGGGTTTAATGAAGGAGGAAGGTAGGATTACCTTCCTTAAATCAGATGAATGGTTTTTGAGCAGAATTATCTGATTTGCTTCAAGTTTTAGATAATTGTTCAATTTTATAAAGCGTATCTGTGATTAGTTTTGGGGTTCAATGGTTAAGTATAATTAGGGGAAATGGGAAAAAGTATTCTCCCTTACTTGTTTTTTCGAGGGTGATATTTAAAAAAAAAGTCTGTAATACACAATTAGTGTAAACAGCCAGTGAATGCAAAGGCATTACTTTAACAGGGCAATATTCTTTTTAATATTAATTCCGACTACTGCTTGCTAACCTTGCAAAGTGGTTTTGCTATCATCCCTGTATAATGTATTTTATTTGAAGGGTAGTAGAATACTGTTACAGGTTTGCACGGGCCGGAATTTCGAAGCCCGGTATAAAAATTAAAAGTTCAGCCCGAGCCCTGTAAAAAAATTAGTGAAAAGGGACTCTGGCCCTACTCAATTTCTGCTAAAAAATTCAGATTTTAATTCACATACATTTAAGATTCCTTTAAAAAATACTGCATACATATTTATGGATAAATTTACAATGTATTTTTAAATTACGATGTGCTCATTAAATGGAAAATACACAATGTATTGTTGATTATTTAGATTTTTAGTCCTTCAATATTCAAATAGGAATTCATTAAATAGTTAGAACAAAAAAAAAGGAGTGTTATAAACATCATAACTTTTGAATATGTTTAGTAAAAAGTAGATTTGTAAATATATTTTTCTGTCATTCCTTAAGGGTTTTCTCAAATCCAAAAGAGCTACATCCTAACACATTTATTAATTAATTCCTTTTCGGAAATGCATAAGATTAACAGGCATTCTCACTCAGAAAATATGTAATCGAATGGCGTTAACCATTTTTTCATAAAAGCGATGTATCTTTGAGAAAATACTATTAAAGCTACGTTTTGAATCGAATTTCCAGGGCTTTACGGAAAAGAAAAACTTGACGCCGTGACAAAAATAGCTATATGTCGACAGGTAATTAATTTCTCAAAAGTGGAAAACGCTGTTCGATTCCAAATTATGTTCAGCTGCGATCTGGCTCGAATAATAATAATAATAATAATAAAAGCAAGCTTATCACAGCATGGCCTGAGTCTGCAGAAAGAAAAATAAAAAAATGCAAACACCATGTCCAATGTATCATGTCTCTACGATGGACATGTTAAATTTCTGTATTGATGTTACAAGCAACGACTCTTGAGACACATTTATGCTTATTCTAGTGAAATATATGTTTTTACCGACCAAACCCAATTTTGAGCCAAATTATATGAGCCTAGACTAAACTGTTTTAACCTAACGTAAATTGGATAAACTAGTTTTCCTATGCCAAACTTATTTCTCTAAATGTCCATAGGATAAACTAGTTTTTCCTATGAAAGTTGGTAATCCTTCACTTTTTCTTTCATACTTAACCATTAAACCCCCCAAAACTATTCAGGGAATCGCTTATCAGAAAGAGCATACATTTAAATTTGACGCAAATCCGTAAATTCTGCATCAAAACCATTTATCTAGATTATTGGGGGGTTACCTACATTGCCCTTTGTTTTACACTTAAACGATAAACATCCACAACTAATCACGGAGGCATCTTGTCAGAATGATCCTATACCTAAAATTTTAAACGAAAACTGATAATTCTGCATGAAAAATCCATTTCTCTGAATTAACAATGGGGTATTAGCCTCCCGTTCACCTCGTCTTAATCTTATTCAATGAATTCCCAAAACTAATCAGAAAAGTACCTTATCAAAATGAAACTACTTCCAAAATTTTAAGCAAATCGAATATTTCTATCAAGAGTTATCGCATTACGTACATATGTACGTACATACGTACAAGCATGCGTACATACATGAATACAGAACCTGCGAGCTCATTATTTCTCGGGCTTTGATGCCTGTGAGCTAAAAACACGTAAAATTACATTGGCCTAGGATAAACTAGGTCAGCCTAGGACAAACTAGATCAGCCTAGGACAAACTAGAAAGTTGGCGCTGAGGCGGTCATTGAATTCAATAAAATCACGCCAAATGGAATTGGCCTAGGATAATCTAGATTGGCCTAGGATAAACTAGTTCAGACCAATAAACAGCAGGCTAAACTAGTTTATCCTATAAGAGTTAGGCCAAACTAGTTTGGCCTAGGAAAAACTAGTTTGTCCTATGGGCCTTAGGATAGACTAGTTTGGCCTAGGAAAAACTAGTTTGTCCGATGGGCGTTAGGATAAACCGGTTTGGCCTAGGAAAAACTAGTTTATCCGATGGGCGTTAGGATAGACCGGTTTGGCCTAGGAAAAACTAGTTTATCCGATGGGCGTTAGGATAGACCGGTTTGGCCTAGGCCATTCTAGTTTGGCCTAAAATCGAGTTTGGCCTGTAACATATCTAAGTTAAAATTATAAACAATTTACGGATTTAATTAGAAGTTATCTTTTGGTATTAAATTTTTAATGTTTTAAATTTCTTGCTGAAATGTTTCAATTGAATTAAGATAGAATAAAAAAAAAGTATTTTCCAATTTTAAATCTTTGTAATTTTTCATCGCGAGTATCAAACTTATCATGCAGCAAAATCATATTTGTTGAGTAATGCTTATATCATATTGACGGTGGAAAAAAATGACCAAAATGATTCACTTTTGCTGGAATTGTCATAATATTTAGAAATTAAAAAAATTGAATTTTTGCACCAATTAATAAAAATTTATATGTTCTTCCAATGAATAAAAATTTATATGTTCTTTCAAATGTAATTTGGATGAACACTTTATCTCAATGTGCTGATTTTTTATGGTTTTAAAAACAATTTTCAAACATAAATTGCTTTCGAACCTATGTCTATCACGTGCAGCAAGATTACAAAGATTTAAACCTTTTGTACTTAAAACGATAAAAAGAATTCAACCTTCGTTCTCGGCAAATATTATAAAGGATTTATATAATTCAACAAGTTTCAAAATATTTTTTTAAGTACAAATGTTTGATATACAAAGACGGACGATACATGAATAAATATAGACACAAAAACTTTCTGTATAGGGGACAGTGGGGATACTTGAGCATAGGGGATACTTGAGCCACCCCTATTATCTCTACAGTTGGTTAATTTTTCTTTCTAAAACTGCCAATATGATAACATATTTATAGTTCTGAACATGTAAAAAAGAAATCACACATCTTGGTACCATTTTGAAAGTATAGGGATTAATAGTTGTCTTTTCCCTATCTGAAGTAAATATTTGGGTGCATGGTTTTTTTGTTTTTTTGTAATCAAAGTTTTGTTTAAAGTTGCAACTATATACATACATTCAATAAGCATAATTTCAATTGTATTTTGAGTCTAAAATAGTTCTAATTGCTGCATGCTTTATTTAGTAAAACTCTGGGAAACAAAAATAGTGATAGTGGGGATACTTGAGCCAATGAGAGCGGGGATACTTGAGCCATGTCTTAACCATCCCCACTAGAAATAAAACATGGGTGAAACAAACAAAAAATAAAATTACATCCTTATATTCACTAATAGATATTTTTCTGGAGAAAAGGGAGAATAATTTTTCATTTTATTTTTTTTTTCTTAAAAAAATAACGACCTAAAAATGTTTAAAAATGTCTATTTTTTAAATGAAAATGTCTATTTTATTTTTCGATTTGACTAACAAAATAGCCTGTCTAGATAAATGTAAACATAGTTTTCAATTTAACTTTCATTAAATGAAAATAACTTTTTAAAACGGTTTTACAGGCTATAATCTCCAATACTTTAATTAGTTAGGTCCAACATATTAAAATATTTATTTTTTAACATAACATATTAAGATTAGTATTTTATATTGAAATCGTAACCTCTGTTGCTGTAACTTTTTTTTAACTAAGAAAATTGTAGAAAAATTGGTAAAAAGAGCGCACAAAAACAAGAAAAGCAACAAAAATCCCAGTTCAAACTTACCTACATGGAGCCAAAGAGGAAGACAAAATCTTTTCCTGTGATTTCAAAAAAGTGTTTGAAATAGTAGAATGATACATCTGGCTTAAATTCCGACAGCTACTAAACTAAAAGCATGAGTTCGACAATATCATTAGAGGAAAATTCTGTCAATGATGGTGATGATGTGAAAGAAAACCTTCTATTGATGGTTGGTTACTAATAAAATATGCCAGAAAGAAAACTGTAAAAATATTTGTTGGATAAGTGCTTAATATTTTGAAAATTAAATTTGCCCGAAGAATTGCAGATTCCAAATTTAAATGGCTCTGAACTGAGGATGTTTCTACCGTCGTTATAACTCAAGTTCAAATTTTCCTTCCACAACCAGTTTTAACGACAAAAAATGATCGTATTACTAGCTTTGTTTTCTCAATTGGTTTTGAAAGACTTTACGTTTCATAATTTATCATTCTGTAAAATGTTTGTGCAAAAATAAAGCGAAAAAAATTACTTTTGTAGGTATTTTTCCGTAGTGGCTCAAGTATCCCTTCACTATGGCTCAAGTATCCCCGCCTTGGGGATACTTGAGCCATGATATACATAAAAATTTTATACATAAAAAAATAGTTCAAAATTTATTGAAAGTGGTTTTTAGTTGAAGGAAAAATATCAAATTTTCATTTTCAATATTTTATTTTTTTCTAGAAAAATATAAAAAATTAAAAAAAATTAAAATTCAAAATATGGCTCAAGTATCCCCATCTTCCCCTATACAATAAATGTTCAATGTGCGCTCCATTAGCCGACCAGCGTACATCACAACGGTAATCCAGTTTTACCCATACGTGCAATAACATGTTTCTGTCAATTACAGCAGCAGTGATGCATTCCTGCACGCAAGTCAAAAGGTGGCCTGTTAAACTTAGAGAGTATATTTAGCTTGACATGTTTCATTTGTCTTTGTAGACCGTATACACTGTAAAAAAAATTCAAGAGGTTACTAAAAATATCTTAGTAAATTAGTATTCCACAGAATTTTTTAGTAACCATTACAAACTTTTTTTTGCAAGTGAAACAAGCATTTCTTTTGTAAGCTGGACAAAAGAATTTTTTGTATAACTTAAAAATTTTTAGTATGAGCCACCAAGCAAATTTTAGTAATAGCTCCAAAATTAATTTTAATAACCATTACGTGCGTCCGAAGGGCAGGAGCTTCCTTCGAGCTGCATCCAGACTTCTGAAGCGGAAGATTTTCGGCAAAACCGCAACAGATGGCAGCACCAAACATTCCTACCAGCTCCGAAAAGATTTTCATAGTCCCTTTATTAACGAGACACTACATACATTCGGGGCGTATTTGGCGGCGGCAAGTTTCGAACCCGGGACCTTTTAGCCTGGAGTCCGTTACTATAACCACTATGCTATCAAGGCCACACCAACTGAGTTTTAGTAAGAGCAATTAAAAATATAAAACTATTAAATCTATTGGTTGCTAATTTTTTTCTAATAATTCTTACAGATTTTTTTGTAACCGACTAAGATTACTAAAATTTTTTTAGTAATTACAAGGATCACTAAAGTTTTTTTAGTAGATCGACCTTTTTTTTACAGTGTACTTCTCAGAATGCACTGTTTTGAAACCCGATGAATCATGTATGATAACCCTGTATAATGAGATTGATGATGAGATGTGTAATGAAATCCAGTGGCGTAATCAAGTTGGGTGCCCGAAACCAGTAATATTCTAAGATCTTCTTCTTATTGATTCATAACAGATTTTTTTTTAAATATGGCGCAATAAGGCAAAATATAGAACTTAAAAAAATTACGAATATTCAAAGCACTTGGGCACCCACCATGGTTACGCCACTGAAATGTAATTTAACCAATAAATGAATAAAATAATGTGAATGGAATACAAATTTAGCAGACTTGTTAATGGACAACGCGCTTAAACCGATGCAATTAGCAGAATCAGAAAGGCTACTGTAAGCACACTGTAAAAAAAAATCTGTGAAGGCACTAAAATATTTTCTAGGAAACTGGGATTCCAATAACTTTTCATGTAGCGATAACAGTAAAAATTCATGTAATCGATTCTGAAACTTGAATTTTTGCTGTTACCGTTACAGGAAAAGTTCTTGGAATCCCAGTTTTCTAGAAAAGGTTTAGTACCTTTGCAGTTTTTTTTTAAAGTGCAGCGAAATCTTTTGCGATTTTTTCAGCTAATAATTTCTGGAATGTATTTAATGAGAAAGTAACGCTTTTACTGGGTTTGAAATCTTTATTTGAATACAAAACTGATACTTTTCAAAGAAAAATTCTTTTTTGGCATTCTTTTTTTTCTTAGAAAAGATGGATTACTTAATTAATATTAGGAAAATTAAAAAGTACGTACGATAATTAATTTCGCGATTTCTCTTACACTGACTAAAATAAATCACTAGCATAATGACAAAGGTATCAACTTTCCTGCTTTTACTTTATTTAATCGAAGATTTCTAAAATTAAAAAAAGTCAAAACTTATATTTTTAAAACAAAGGTAGAAAAGAAGCTCAAATACTGGCGGCCGTGATATAAACAAGGACTAAAATAGTAATTTTTATGTAATTGAGACACTTAGTTTCAAAATTAGTTTTATGTTTAGTACTCTCATTATCAAAATTTAGTTTTTTGTGTTACACGGACTTCTTTGATTATATAAAGAAGACTAACATCCAACTCTTATCCTTGGGTTCTTACACGGATTAATTCCAATTCGTCCTACGTCTCTTTTCAAGTGATACTGTGACATCACTAACACCAATTGTACTTATTTGGCACCAATTTCTTTTTTTAAGAAACAATTTTGCTTGTATTTTGACAACGTGTGCACTGAAAATATTTTTTTTTAAATCTTGAGGTAAAAATGGAATGTATAAGAAAATTACCTATAAAAAGTTAATGGCTGATAAGGGTTTAGTAAGCTCTGTTTAAATATAAAAAAGGAAATCTAAGAAGTAATAAAACTTAAACACACAAAATATTTGTCTTTATTGGTACATTTTATTTAAGATCAGGAGTAAACATAAGAAACTGACATAAAATTAATAAGGTATTTTTAATTTTTAGACAACAACTTACAACATATATAGCTTACAATGCATTATATATCATAGCAAAAAAGTAACCCAAAATGTGATTACTACTGCAGTGTAAAAAAATAATAGTAATTGTAAAGTCACAACAGTACCAATGCACGGTAACAACAAAAATTCAAGTAACAGAATCGGTTGCATGAGTTCTCGCTCCCGTTACATAAAATTTCTGGGAATCTCAGTTTCCTAGAAAATGTTTAGAAACACTACAGATTTTTTTTTACAGTGTATTTACTACTTTATTTTTTTATCACAAATATGAAGTATTTAAGAAAGCAAATATTTATATTCGGATATTGTGGTACTCAATATCTAGGATACTTCGCAGCTACAATATACTATATAAAAAAGTTTTTTTTCACAAATAAAAGTAATAGCGGAAACTTTATTGCGAAATAGGAATTTTCCATAATTCCGATTAAGGTAAAATTCAATAAATATAAATTCAATATGTAGAATCTACCGTAATCATAATATTATATTTTTTCTTACAATAAATAATAAACAGCAAGTTGTATTTTTTCTGCATAACTAAGCACAAATGAAAAAAAAAATCTTATTCAGTAATGGTTATTCGTAATAAAATTATTCTATCATCTGTCGCGGTGCGTTAATGAAATATTCATGAATGAACCTTTCACTTTATTGGTTACACATTATCACAGTAAATAAAAATCGATGCCGTTAAATTGCAACAATTGCCGGGTGATAAAACATTACTATTGCATAAATTAATAATCTTATAAGAATGAGACATTTGCTAATAGAATTGAAGATTTTCTAAGCGCGTATTTTCATTTTTAATAGAGAGTATATACGGGGTGTCCATTCTCAAAGGTGTCTATTGGCTTATCCCTGAACTGTTAGTCATAGACATATGCACTATATGGTCATTAATGACCGAACCCTTGGAATTTCAGATATTTTGTAAAATATCTATAAAAATACATGAGGAATTATTTTAGAATTTCAGGGGAATAAAAAAATAAGCACAAGTATGCATATATTTTCCTTAAATCTCATCTGTAAAGGTACTAAACATTTTCTAGGAAACTGGGATTCCAAGAACTTTTCAGGTAACGATAACAGGAAAAATCCATGTAACCGATTCTAAAAATTGAGTTTTTGTTGTTACCGTTACAGGAAAAGTTCTTGGAATCCCAGTTTCCTAGATAAAATGTAGTACCTTTACAGATTTTTTTTTAAATGTAGGAGACTATCAGACTAAAGAATAGAATAAGAATAAACAGAAAAAGAATGAAGATCTTTTGCACAACCCTCTTAAAACTATTTTTGCAAAGGCTTTCAATTTACAGGATTAAGTGTCTTATTGTAATGCAATGTGCACTGTAAAAAAAAATCTGTAAAGGTACTACATTTTATCTAAGAAACTGGGATTCCAAGAACTTTTCCTGCAACGGTAACAACAAAAACTTAAGTTTTAGAATCGGTTACATGGATTTTACCTGTTATCGTTACATGAAAAGCTCTTGGAATCCCAGTTTCTTAGAAAATGTTTAGTACCTTTACAGATTTTTTTTACATTGTGTTCATTTTTATGAGGATAGCATTTACAGTTGCAGAGAAATTAAGATTTTATAAAAATAGTCCCAAATTTTGCCAAGGTTTTTTGCTAATAATTTCCAGAGTTATTATTATAAAAAATGTTCTTTTCAGAAAATGGGACAAACAACATTGTACATAACAATCTATAAACAGAATTAAAATATAATAAAAATTGTATGAAAAATGAGCAGGTTTACTAAATAATGCTTCATTGTCTATACCTGAATAGAATCAAAATATAATTTGCATAAAGCATCAGCTAAATGTCTGGAGCAACAAATAAAAGTAATTATGAAAACTTTACTACGAAACAGGAATTTTTCAAAATTCTGATTATGTTAAAATTCAATAAATATATATTTAATATATAGAATCTACCGTAATCGCAATGTCATATTTTTTTTTCTTGTAGTAAATAATAGAAAACAAGTAATAATTTTTCTGCATACCTAAACACAATTAAAAAAAACCCATTCAGTAATGGTTGTGATAAAGTTTTCCTGGCATCTGTCGCGGTGCATTAATGAAATAAATATTCAGGGTTGAAACTTTAACTTTTATTGATTACACATTAACATAGTAAACAAATTTCGATGCCGTTAAATTGCAGTAATAGCCGAGTGATAAAACATAATTATTGCATGAATAAATAATCTTATTAAAAACGAGACATTTGTTAATAGAAGTGAAGATTTTCTAACTCGTGTTTTTATTTTTAACAGAGAATGTATAGAGGGTGTCCCATTTCAAAGGTGTCCAATGGCTTATTCCTAAATGTTTAGTCTCAGACATATAGTATCAATTACAAAAATGTTTTAAATGTAATTCAGAAATATATTTAAGAAATATGGGTTAATAAAAAAAATTCTTAAAGAATTACAAAATTTATTATTTTATAGGGCTCTTCTCTTAGCAAAAAGGGCATAGAATTACCATTAAAAAGTCATAAGTGAAATCATAATTTTTTTCTTTGCCTATGGTAAAAATACCCTGTGAAAAACATATAAACATTAAGGGAATGGTAATTTTTAAGGGAATGTACAATAAAGAAAATAAAAAAGTTGGTGGCACCATCTACAAAGTATATTGGAACTTATATATTAATATATTTCGATCTAGGGTTCCCAGGTTTGACAGGTTTATGCTCTAACCAGTCAGCTATAAAAACTTCTTGAAGCGGGGATTATAAGGACTCATATGGTTTAAACATTTCGGTGAGCCATCGTTATTTGTCGTTTCTTTTCCAACAAATAAAAATAATAGTGGAAACATTACTTCCAAGCTTCCATAATTTCGATTAATTGAAAATTCAATTAAAATAAATTCAATATGTAGAATCTACCGTAATCTTAATACCATATTTTTCTTTAAAATAATGGAAAACAAGTAGTAATTCTTCTGCGTAATTAAACACAATAGGAAAAAGAAATCCCATTAAGCAATGGTTGTTCGAAGTATAATTCTCCTGGCATCTGTCGCGAAATATTCATGAACATAACGAAATATTCATGATTAAACGTTTCACTTTTATTGATTACACATTATCACAGTAAATAAAAATCGATGCCGTTAAATTGCAACAATAGCGGGGTGATAAAACATTATTACTGCATGAATAAATAATCTCATACGAGACATTTATTAATAGAATTGAAGATTTTGTAAGTGCCAGTTTTATTTTTAGAGAGTGTATACGGGGTATCCATTCTAAAAGATTTCAATGGCTTATACTTAATTCATTAGTCACATATACCAGATGATCCAAAAGTCAGGGCGAAATTTAAAAATGAATAATTCGAAAACGAACCAAGATACAAAGATACGGTTTGCGCCAAACGGATGGAAAAGAAACCGGGCTTTGTGTGGCAACGAAAAAAAATAGTTCTGTTGGCAACCAACGGCATCACTAGCAGCACTGAAAGATGCAATCCGCCAAAATGTGTCTGCCCTACAGCAAGAAATGCTACTAAATGCTGAGAATGGTGTGGTGCCTAGACTCACAGTTGCACTTATGAATGATAGTCAGTACATTGAAATTTATTATAATACTAATTAACTTTAATTAAGCTGATTTGTAAGTTATCAAAATTTTTTTCATTTGTAAATCATCTTTTTGTGTAATAAAGCGCTATAGCGCCTTTTGTTTGTCGCCAACAAAACTATTTTTTTTTCGTTGTTACACAAAAACCGGTTTCTTCTCCATCCGTTCGGTGCATACTGTATCTTTGTATCTTGATTCGTTTTCGAATTATTCATTTTTAAAGTTCGTCCTGACTTTTGGATCACCCTGTACATAGCTTCAACTATGAAAATGTTTTAAATGAGGTAAACAAGTACATTTAAAGTAATTTGGGTCAATGAGAACAATTCCTAAAGAATAACGAAATTTAATATTTTGTACGTCTTTTCTGCCTATAAATTATATTTATTAAAAATACCGTATAGCACAAGAAGATGGAACATAATAAAACAAACAAAGAACAAAAACAGCACAAAATATCGCATTCTTTTGCTGTTAAAACTGATTGAGTAATAAATATTCATAATTGAAACATTTTTTTTTATGCGATATCGCCGTGGTTTACAAATTTTCCAGAAACATGAACAATGTTCAGTTAAAAAAAAATAGTGAAAGTAAAACTAACATTACAATATAAATTTGCAATCTATTTTCATTCTTAATATTCAAATAAAATATACAACTTGTACTAAAAATATAAATGAAAAAATACCAAGGTTTTTATTAAAGGAAATAATGAAAAGAAACAGCCTCGTTCCCTTTTAGAATAAAGCAAATAAAAAAATATTTTTTAAATCAATATGAACTTAATAATAGTATCATAATATACTTACAATATGACTGTTTCAGCTCTGCTTTACTTGGTTGTCTTTAGATAAAGATAATTCGTATAAGCCCATGCAATTCAAAGTTTCATAACTCTATCAATTTCAGTTATGGATGAATTTGCTTTTTAAAAATCATATTAGTTAGTGTTATAAGTAATATTTACTAAATATCATTTCTAGGATGAGAAACAACATGAAAAGTTTAATTTTATAACTTTAAGCAATTTTTTTTTTTATCCAAACGATTTTTTAAAATATTTTTTTCTTAATTTAAAACTCTTTAGAAATCGGAACTTTATGTGTATGACTAATGAATTTTAGGTATTAGACATCGGACACTGTTGAAAATAGACTTTTGTGTAAACAGCGTGTTAAGAATTTATGCAATCACTCTTGAGTATCTTACATGTTATAGACGAAAAAAGCTTACCCGAATACATAAAAGTATTGACAAAATCATTAATTTAAAAGCTTAATTTTATTTACATAAAATTTCTCAACATAATATGTATATAGTACTTATAAAACAATGTTATATCTGAACATGATTTTCATTATATTTGTTATGTGGAAATTTACCAGTGATTTTACAAATAATTGCTATGACACTCTCAAAAATCCTTTCTTCATATCATAGAAATTATCCTGTCAGCAATGCAGCTGGAACATTTTCGTACTTTGAGGAAAGTCCATACTTTTTTCCTCTGTTAGATGAGAGAAAGTATTGACAAATTGAAGATAAACTTTTCTAACAAAAATTGAACCGACTTCAAAAATTACTGGAAAGTGAAAAATTATTTTTTTACATAATAGTAATAAGAAATTAAATTAAGAGCGTAGTATTTACTATGCGTATTATTATATTTATGTACATTAATTTAATTTTTTTGAGTCGGTGCCAGCCAAGCCAAGTACATGTAACTTTCCAATAGACACACATCCAAGTATCTACGAGTTTTTTTACGATTTAATATTTAGTTTAAAAAATCAACGTAATTCTTTTATGATTAGCATTGGATAATTAATTTTATTTTTGAAGTTGGCCTGGCTGGCACCGACTCCAAAAAATCAAATTAATGTACCTAAATATAATAATACGCATAGTAAATACTACGCTCTTAATTTAATTTCCTATTACTATTATGTAAAAAAAAAAAAAATCACTTTGCAGTAATTTCGGTTCAATTTTTGTTAGAAAAGTTTATTTTACTCGTTTTAGTTTAAAGTTAACGATTTTTTGAAGTCGATTAATTAAAATTACAATACGGAAAAAAGTAATTACAAATTATACGCGTTAGTCAGAAGGGGGATCGAACGCACGCTCTCTTTAGAGAACCAGAGCTTAAATCTGGCGCCTTAGACCGCTCCGCCATCCTGACTACACTTCATTTGGCGAGCTTATTCACCGTTTATATTACTTTAAATTTGCGAGAAATCACTAATTTTATTAGTTTTTGCTTGATTACAAAAAAAGTACTGAATCAATTTCGATGAAACGGAAGTAGTACCAATTCGAGTATAACCTCTTTCATTTAACACACACACACACACAGAAAAAAATTAATCTGTTGGATAGTTTCGGATTAATTGGTGAACATACATAAAAAAAAATAAAAATACATACGCCTCGATTTGATAACTTCCTCCTCCTTTTTTTGAAGTCGGTTAATAAAAATTATAATACGGAAAAAATATTGTAAATTAAACACATATGCCAGGTGTGGGGTTCGAACCTACGCTCTCTTTCGAGAATCAGAGCTTAAATCAGGCGATTTAGACTACTCGGCCATCCCGACTGCACTCCATTCGGCGAGCTTATTCAACTTTCATGTTACTTTTAATTTGCGAGAAATCATTAATTTTATTAGTTTTTGCTTAATTACTAAAAAAGTACTGAACTAATTTCGATGAAGTGGAAGTGGTATCAATTCGAAAATAACCTCTTTCATTTAACACAAATACTATTTTAATTGGGTGGATAATTTCGTTGTAATCGGTGAACATACATAAAAATATGCATACGCGTCGAATTGGTGATAACCTGCTCTCTCTTTTTTAAGACGTTAAAAAAAAAATTTTATACGAAAAAAAAAAATACTGTATTTTATACACGTATGGGATTTGAACCCACGCTCTCTTTCGAGAACTAGAGATTAAAGCAGGCGCCTTAGACCACTCGGCCATTCTGTTTCGACTCCATTCAGTGAACGTATTCAACACTTTTTATTACAGAAAAATCACCAATTTTATTAGTTTTTACTTAATTACTAAAAAAGTACTGAACCAATTTCGATGAAACGGAAGGGTACCAATTCGAGACTCTCCTCTCCTATTTAAAACAAAAATAACAGAAATCGGTTGCATAGTTTCGGAGTAATTGATGAACATACATAAAATATACATACGCGTTGAATTGATAATCTCCTGTCCTTTTTTGAAGTCGGTTAAAAATGGTGACCTGGTGATACTGCTGGAGAAATCACGAATTGTTCTTTGGTATGCTGAAAAGAAATCCACAATCACAAGAAAAGAATGTTCACAACTGTGTACAAAAGAAATCTACCCGATACTATAACTATTAAGGCAACAGTGGGCTCTCAAAACTAATTTTTTTAATTTTCAATGATTTTTTTTTTAATTTCTGGAAATAATCATAATATATATATCTCTTATTTCACAATTTTTTTTTTTTAAATATATTCAATAGTTTTTGAGATTCAGATTTTTCTTTTTTTAAATTAACAAAAAATGGCAATATTTCAAAATGCTCCATGAGAAATTCTTTATGTCCAAATTTTCTGATTTTTTGCTTAAAATGCTCTCTATGTATGTGTTAACAAATGTTACTAAGCATTTTTAGCATATTACTTGTAAAATATTAAAAAAAAATGATTTTAACTTAATTCTTTTGTATTTTCCGTTAAAAAATCATTAAAAATTTCATATAACTGAAATTTAAAAAATTTACATGCGTCTAAAAAAAATTATTTTTAGTAACATTTGTTAAAACATACATAAAGAGCATTTTAAACAAAAAAACAGAAAAATTGGGCATAAAGAATTTTGCATGGAACATTTTGAAATCATGAAAACGACGAAAATATTCATTCTGAGGAAAACAGGTTTTAGTAACTACAGTGGTTATAATTGCTTAATATTTTCCTACTGACACAGTTTCAGCTATTAAGGCATATAATATCATTTCTAGCTTATATGTAAGTGTTTTATTTTTTATGGTAAATTCACATAAAATATGTGGCTTCGACAATAATTCATGCAAAGGACGTGAAGTATCTGAGTTTAAAAAAATCTTCTCAAAAGTAACATTTTGTATTTTCTAATGAAATTTTTTCAAATTTTACTAGAAATATTCATGGTAAAAATACCTATTATTGTACAAATTTTTGTTAAATATATTAAATATTTTTAATATTTTAAATATATTAAATTTTTTAATTTACGCTAAAAAGATTGGGGACAAAAAGCAATTCCTCTAAATACAATGTAAACAAACGGTTAAAGAAACAGTTAAAAGTTACAGTTAAAGTATTGTTCTGCGAAATCACAAAATTAATAATTTCAGTGCAAAATAATAACATTTTGTATGGTAAAAATAAAAACTAGGTTAAATTTTATGGATGTGAATCGGCAAAAAAGTAAACAAAGAGGCGTGGCACAATCAGCTGATTGGACAAAAAATGCTTCTAACTCCAGTAAAAATAGTCGACATTGAAAAATTCTTTTTGTGTTCGATAGCAGGGAGTTCATATAATGTTATTATGCTAAAAATGAAAATTCGACAATTTGATGATTTTTTGCGATTTTGAAAGTCCACTGTAGCCTTAAGAAATGAACTAAAATGTCACTTGGAATTGGAAGTGTACTGAAAAGAGATGGAAGCATTCAAAATGCAATTTGGACACTCTGCGGGCATCTGAAGAAGCAAACGTAGAGTTGAACTGACTTTTATTAAAAAAAATGTGTACAGTTTTGTGTTTTCACATTTTTCTCTATCTTTTTATCAACTTCATAAATTTCTCAAAATCACGAATATTCCGATTTCGACACCCTGTAAGGTCAAGTGGGTTCATTTTAACAATCTCCGTATTAGAGAAAACTGTGTACAGTTAAATTTGTTTCATGCTTATATATTGACCTCATAATGTATTTTTTATTTTAGATATTCTTTATTACTAGTCTGAAGAATTTCTGATATTCGAATAGCAATTTGAAACAAAATCTACCAAAATTTTTGTCTAATGGATTTGCCAGTTTAGAGTTTCAATGGTCACAAGTACCCAAAACAAATATACACAGGGAAGTATAAAGAGGAAGTACAGGGACATAATTCCCCCATTAGTGGTCTTAACTACCCCAAACTTTTGTGAGTGTGAGATAAACATGGTTTACTAAAAAGTACCTTTTAAATTTAACACTAGAACCGCCATTATGGGTCAAATTGACCCCTGCCAGATTGATAATAGTCGATTCGAGCCAGAATTTTCTTCATAATATATGTTAAATATATGCAGCAGAAAAATAGATTAATTAAATAAGTTAAATAGGGTACTTCTAGGTTATCCCGACGACCGAATTCGCCAAATTATACATGTTGACATAATTTTTATTTTAAATAACGAAAAAACAAATAATTAGTAGAATATTAATAAAAATATTAATAAAAAGTCGAAATAAAAATCACTTAATGACATTTTAAACACGTGAATCGCATTTAATGTCATTGAATGTGACATTCACGATCATCCATTATTGACATTTAATCTTATACTTTGGCGATAATTTTTTGGTCGACAGGATAACCTAGAAGTACCTTAAATATTTTAAAATTAAAATTCTGATGAGAAACAATTTCTTTAAAACTTGAGTAGAATACCCGGCAGTTCTAGTGTTAAAAAAAATGCAGCTATAATAATTTAAACTTTAAAGAGGTGCTCAAAAAGGGGCCAAATTTACTTCCTATGTACTAAAAGTATCGCTTTTCCAAATAGAAAAAAGTAAAAAATAATAATAAAAATTTTGAAAATGCACAAAATATTTATAGTTACCAATTTTGACCTTATATTGCTACCCATATCATTATTAAATGTGAAATAATTAAAAGAACCATAAAATTTTAACCTTTATAATAACGTAACTCTACATACAATTGAATATAACATATAAAACTCCAACAAATTCATATTTATATAAAATATAAAATTCTAACTATTTTTGATAATTTAACTGTATATCGGAATGAATATAGTACTAGACTTTATTACAATTGGTAGAGAAATAAATAGAATAAAATAAGAAGACTTCTATATATAAAAAGAAGTCTGAAATTCAAATTATTGTGACAACCTTGAAATAAATAGGATACTTCAGAAGCAGCAAACAATCGATATAAAAAAGTACATTATGACGAACAAAAGTAATTTCGATATTCATGGTTGAAGTAATTTACGAAAACTTTATTTTTGAAGTAAACAAGTAAATACCTAAAAAAGGAAATAGAGAGCTAGAATGATTTGAAATGACATAAAATAAATAAAATGTAGTATGTAATAAAGTATAGAATGTGACTTTCTATTAGCATTTATAATATTTAGGCATATAAAAATAAGGAACTGTTGTTTCAGTTGATGATTTCTACTCTTTTATTAACTGTATAAATTTTTCAAAACCACGGACATTTTGATATGGACACCTATATATTGTTTCACATATCATTATTAAATATAAAATAATTAAAGGAAGATTAAAGTTTAACCATTTTTAATAATGCAATTATGCATACGAATGAATATAACATGTAAAATTTATATAAAATCATATTCATATAACATGAAATTTTAACCATTTTTCGTAATTTAATTGTGTATCAGAATGAATATAATACTAAACTTTATTACAATTGGTAGATAAATAAATAGAATAAAATAAGAAGACCTTTAAATACAAAAAAAGTCTCATATTCAGAACGTCATGACAGCCGTGAAATAAATAGAATGGATACTTTAGAAAGCAGCTAACAACAGATATAAAAAAGTACATTATGACGAACAAAAGTAATTTCGATATTCACGGTTGAAGAAATTTACGAAAACTTTTTTTTGAAATAAACAAGCAAATACCTAAAAAGGGATTTAGAGAGCCAGAATGGTTTCAAATGACATAAAATAAATAAAATGCAGTATCTAGTAAGGCACTAATGTGATTTTATATTAGCTTTTATAAGGTTTAGGTGTATAAAAATAATGAACTGTTGCTTCAATTGATGTTTGCTAAATTTACTGTCTACGATGCATAAACGCATAGTTACGCAGTATCACGAAATCCGTAAAAGGCAAAACTTTATCCCCTTCACGAGGCAGCCTTTGACGAAATTTTTAATCTATTGTCATAGATTTTTAAATACATAATTTTTTTACATTATTAAATCGAAAAAATTCTTTGATTAAATAAGGCGAATTTTATAGTAAAATTTTACTGTTGAGAATGAACAAGGATTCTGGACATTTTATGCGGGACGTATATCAGTCGCTGGTCCCCAAGAGATTAAAAACATTTAGAACAAAATCCCCAGTAGCAGGTTTCAAAATGTATAATAATTTACCGGTTGCCAGATCTAATCTTGCCGATATCGGGTCGTAGCCCTACTTTTTTTTACGTTAATTTTGAGTGTCTACCTATGTACCATTTTTTAAATCTTTTTTCTTTGATAGAACTTACAGATTAAATTAGAAAGAGGGTGATTTTTTAATATTTTGAACGCAAAACGTCACTTTTAAAACTTACCTTTGGTTATTTTTAAATATTAATTATAGCATGAGATGAAATTTAAAATGCCAATTAATTTCGAAACTGATGATTACAGGTAAATCAGAATACTTTGATCTCATATAATTGCTATTTCTATGACAACAATTTTTTAAACAATTATCGTCTGTGTATTTTTTTTAATTCTTTTATATTTATGAAATCAGATGGCAATTATTTATATTTCTATTAGGATTTTTTGGCGATGTAATCAAAATTTTCTAATTTGTTCATTTCATTTCATAATTTTTTAAAGAAATATGAAATGCTATTTTGTTTGTGGAAAAACAGATGATATTGATTTTATTGATGCAAATTTTAAAAAATGTCTTCAAATGTTATAGTTTTGGAAAGGTAGAGTTAGTAACCTCAATAACATATACATTCAAAAGTATAAAAATATAAATTTCGGCAGACAAAATTTTGTAATTAAAATAACATTATGGTTTCACTTTATATTTTCCTCAACCACATTTATGAATTAAAAAAATCGTTATCTTGCTAAAGAAAAATTCATAACCGTAAAGAATAAAATTTTTATTAAGCTGCATAAGAAGTATTAATTATTTTAAATACATTGAAGTGCTTCCTTTTCTTAATTTAATTTTCTACAGTTTACGCAATACTGATTTATAATAATGCTAACACTTGAAATTCCCCAATTTAATCTTATTAATTAACTACTCAGTTTTTTTTATAAATATTAAAAAGGTTCAAGATAAATATGAATTTTTCGAATCATGTTTTAATTGAAGACGTTATTGAAAGTTCATAAAGTTCTTAAGGAGATTATAGACTCAAGGTGCGAAAAAAAGTGCTCCGTCTACTTTTTTACTAGTTTTTTTAAAATTAATTAAATTTAAAATCATTCTTATAAACCTTTATCTTAATAATACAAATAATTTTAAAATGTTATGTAATAAACTGTCAAAATAAAATATTACTACGTATCGTTTTGAGCATAGGAAACGCGACTTTTAGCGACATATGAGTTGTAATATTCCAACTTGGCAAAACATATGCTGATTAAGATTCAAACAAGGGATCTTTTGGCTAAAATTGATAGTGGCAGGATGAATTCAGAAGACAAAATCCACATAGCTAACCGCATTGAACACAGTATTTATTTACCAATTAGGTAAATAAGTGTTAAAATTAATCTAGTGTAATTGGGCATCCAGAGTGTACTGGAGTTCCTTGCCAATAACTTATTATGATGAACTGCTTATCATTAACAATATCTGTCAAGACATTATATGAAATAGGATTAGCTGGGTTAATTAGGGTTTCCAGATTCGTCTGAGAATGTTCAATTCGCATAGCATTACCGGCATCAGACAAGAGACATCCGGATTTTACTATGTTGTATACCTATTGATAATACTTTTAAAACCTAGAATATAAGCTATATAGGCCAACAACCTGCGGGCATATTTCGTTCAGACAGCTTTATTGATAATAGAATGTGGTATGTCATGTAGATTGTTTAAAATAAAAAACCGAAGATAATGGAACTCCATCACAAAATGGGTATGTAGCTACACAATTATATTTTTAACTCTGTGATAGTAAAGATATCATACAAATTGGAAATTTCATATTAAATAGAAAGTGAATGTTAGAGATAACCTAGAACTGAGCGATCTGAATGGAAAACCCCATTCAGATATAGCCTTACAAACGTAAGAAATGTAAATTTCCAAAATAAAATAAAAGATAAAGCATAACATAATGTACTTTCACATTTTTAATTCAATCATACTGTTTGATAAAGATGTCAGACAAACTGATTTTCTACTACAAAGTAAATAATAAGGATACCTCAAAACTGAGTTTCCTCGATAGCAATACTATCCAGGTGCAACCTTACTGACGTAAGAAATGACAGTTGCCAATGGTAAAAAACGGTAAAATGAAAAAATGTATGTTAATATCTCCAATCCAATCATACCGATTGAAAAATAATTATATCTAACCTATTCAAAGTTGCCGAAAATATTCTCAAGCTGAGATCCGAATCCAGGATCTTTGACTTACTTTGTCAATGTTCTATTTATTGAGTTAAATGGATCGACAAATGGCGGGAATATTTCGATCAGATAATCTTATTGGCAATAGAATCAGGTCTACCTTTAGACAGACAACAGAAGAAACCGCATGTCATGGAACTCTATTAAACGATGAGCACCTAGATACACGATTATTAATATTATTATTTAAATTCGATCATAATGATGGGTAAAGTTATCAGACGATTTGAATTTTTCAAACTAACCGAAATAATGACGATTTGGTGGTTCCAACCCAGAGCCTTTGACTTAAATTGTCATTGCTTTACCTATTGAGCTGAATGGGCTCACAAGTTTGATTAGGAGGGGAGGCTAACTAATAAACTTAAGTTTAACAAGCTCTGCCCATACATGAGTGGACAACTGGTAGGTTATCTGCTCGAATTATTGAGTGTAATTAAATCTTTATAACAAAAATCCAATTTCATGATAATACTCTATTGTACACTGACATATTATCCTAATTTATTATGTGATTGTGGTGTTTTGATTATGTGGCACATTTTAATTTTAAAACAAAGAATGGAATTTTTTTTTTGTATAAAAATAATTTTGCTAAATTTTGCTCGTACAATTTTTTTGACAGTGATTTCATGAAAACTGCAGACAAAGACTTCTCACATTTCTCGGTATATCATTAGTATCTCTCGTTACATGGCCTTGAATTTGCCTAGCATTATTTGGCATTACTATTAAAACTTTGGGTAATCCACTGTATTTACCTGATTTTGCCTTTGCAGACTTTTCTGTTCCCCTTTTTTAAATGGAAAAAAGGAGAGGGATTTTTGATACCAGACGTTTAAAGCTGTGCCAAAAGAGTTCTCCGTGCAATACCGAAAGAGGACTACATATTTTATGAACTGCATAGTTGTTGGCAAAAGTACATAACAATAAAACAGTCAATTCAAGCATTGAATATTAAATATTTTTGGTAGGAATCTTTTGTTTATGATCATATTCACCAAAACTTAATATCATACCTTATAGCCTGTAGAATTTCAGTGTTTTTTAAATTGTAATACTTTTTTCTACTTTCAAATCACATTTTAAACAAAGCCATTCAGAAGAAAATGATTAGTTCATTAAGTTTTTTTTATTTTTTTGTAAATATTTTTTGAAAATTCGAAGAGACATTTATGTTTCAAACTGTGTAATCTTCATTCATATTTTTTTAATTTCCAACAGGTTTATAAAAATAAGATTGTGGGATTACAGTTACTTAAAACCTTTCAGATTAATACTTTTTATTCAGTGGGAATTAGAAAGGTCTTCAAAAAATAAGTCTTTTACCGAAGAAAAAATATTTCAAGATAAAAAAGGAATGAAATAAATTGATACTATGAAAAATGACTTTTTTTTCTCCAAGACGAAAATAAGGAAATCGATAGGGTGTATTTTGTATTCCTATAAAAATATATCAATGTTTTGGATTTGATAAGAAATCTTGTATATTGTGGCTAGTGTTACCAGGTGCCGAAAAAATTAGGGCTCCAAATGCTCTATACACCACTAATTTCTTATAGTTTATTTCACCAGCTTTATTTGTAGATAAATCTGCTATTAGATAAGGCGAAGAAAAATTGCTTTAAAATACTGGTGCCCATAACTTCTTGAGTCCTGATTTAAGTTGGACATTTTGAAACACTAGTTGTGGCCATCATAAAATTTTCTTTTTAAGGCAATTCCCGATGTGATGGAATGGCATTTTGAATCAACGTGAAGAGTAGGTCTGAGTGCTGTACAAGATAGCTGCTGTCGAAGGCGGATTTCTTTTTTTTAATGTATATACAGTCTTTTAAATTTTGACACCAGTATTTTATAAAATCTAGCTTTCCTTTGTATAATCCGCCAAAAAATGTGGAAAAAGTTTTTAAATATTATTGGTACGAATATTAAAGAAACCGTACACATTGTTAAAAAAACCCGCTTTCGACTTCCGTCATTTTTGTGTAAGCTCTGAAGCCTACACTTCAGGGGGCGGTGTTTGAGATTTAGAATAATGCTAAAGCAATTAATCTGAAGTTGTTTTCAAAGAAAAGTTGATTTTTCTATTTACCAGGATTAAAGGATTAAACAAAATATCTCACGCATTTTTTTTTTTTTTACACATTTTATTCTTTAATTTTTGAGTAATATCTTATTGTGTGACAGAATGACATTTTGTAAACCATGACTCTAATCTTGTAATTAAAACTGGAAACGTTTGTGAAGGAACCCATTCAAACTAATACGTATCATGATATATACGCAGTGCAAAATTATAATTTAGAAAAACTTATCTGTATTGAAATTGAAATTATTAACTGTCATTTGATATGACGGAATGGCTGAAAGTTTCTCAAACATTTATTTATAAATAACTAAACTAATAAATTTAAAAATTGTTTTATTGTAAATGATGACTGTAATTATGTAACTATTCACATTTGATAGCCTTTTCAAAACATATCGAGCGCGATTACACGCTATTTGAAATGTCGGTTGAATACAACACAAGACTTTATTTTACCTGCTTTATTATCAAGAAAATGGCTTTAAGGTTATTGTAAACCATTAAAAGTTATACTGCATGCATTCATTTATTAAAAAAAATTCAAAATCTGTAAAAATTATCTCTTTTTTTAAAAAAAAATCTTCTTTGAATATACTATTTGCACACAAATGTAATAATTTTACTTTTCAGCCATTTTATTTTTATTTCGACTGTTGTCAGGTGCAAATAAAATAAAATTTTTGAATCTAAAACATTATTATGAAAACTTGTCACTTACTTGGAAACTTAACTTATATAATTTACGAAAAAATCGGTTTTGATCTTTGACTTTTGTACGGAAATGCTCTTTAGCATTTTCCAACACAGCTGAAAAGTGTTTATGACTTCGGTTTGTCTGTTCGTGCTCTAACTCTCGTAAATTTACTTGGATTGATCTAAAATTTTAGGATGTTATTCTGTTCACCTTAGCACAATCCTTATTTAAAATGAAGTTTGCAGCATGTTTAATTCATTTAAAAGAAAGTCAATACTATTCCTCTATATTATGGCTAAAGTGAAAAAATAATTTTAAATGCCTTAAATGAAATTACAAGCTTTCAAACATAATTAATTGAAATGCATTCTTTAGAGAATATGCATTGATATGCACTCTTTAAGTGGGGGAAATTAAAAGTTATTATTCATTTACAGGACATCACAAAATATATCCGCTGTAAAATGATACAAAGCGGGGGATTGCTTGCGGGGTGTTTTAATGTTAAACTACTTCATACATAATGAAACTGATATATGTCGCTGAGATTTATTTTAACTTACTTCATGTAAAATATGAAATGTATAGCATTTACAGGGACACACAAAAGGTTTGAAGTACTTATTGTATTTAAAATACTGTACGTCGGTGAGAATTGCTTGAAATGTATTTTTCATTAACATAACCGCTTTTATGTCTTGCAATATTTTTGCATATTATAAATGCTGTAGCTCATATACTGGGACAGACAACAGAAGTCTCATCGGTTACTGAATATCAGCGTAAATTGCTTAAAGGTGGTTTTTAAATGAGTTGTGCACTTTTACTCTAAACAACATTCAGTTTACTAAGAAATATTTGTAGAATATAGATAAAATGACATACAGGATCACGTACAGAATTGTTAACGTAGGGATCTATATATGATAATTTCTGGATACGTGATTTCAGTATTTTTAAAAGTGCTTTACTTTGAATTAATCTTTAGATTAATAGTGGTGTGAAATAAAGATATTAGATATACTACAGGCTGCACTTAAATTTTGAAATATTTTTCCACTACTAGTATAAATTGCATAAAGAGAAAGTTCAACCTGATTTGCATTTTCTTGCTAAACTAAATTATATATATATATATATATATATATATATATATATATATATATATATATATATATATATATATATATATACTCTTTTATGAAAAAAATATATGAAAAATGATGAAAAGATGAAAAAAATGTAAAAATGGGTGAAACAACAATGAACCACAAAAGAGCAACACCAAAAAAACATAACAAAATAAACTCCCTGCTCTTCAGAAGGTGGGAGGAGCACAGGTATCAAAAAATTGTAAAAAAGTGTATCCTCACAGGTTTCGCAAGGCATCACAAAGCTGCATACTCCAATTATATAAAAAATAACTGAGAAAATTAAGAAAATTTTTTTTTTTTTTTTTTTTTTTTAATATACCAAAACAGTAAAATAAATTAACATTAAAAAATAAATTTAATAAATATCCAACAGCAAAATCATAAAGTAAATCAACTCGTAACATAACATAACTCAAAAATATTTTATTTAGAAATTTCCAAAGTAACATGAAGAACATCAAAAACTAAACAATAAACTAAACTAAATAGACAAACTAAATAGACATGCAGCAATGCGATGCCCCCACCTTTACCTATGAGGAAAAAGAAAAAAGATACCTGTTAGAAAATTTCCATTACAAACCTCCATACTTGATTGAGCGGGGGAAACTGTTAGGCCTAAGATGACAGCAGGCCAGCTTCAAAGTTTTAAACTCCTTCGAATTGTCTTTCCGTTGTTCACTACTGTCCATTTTCAAGCTTGGAAATTGCTGCATGTCTATTTAGTTTAGTTTATTGTTTAGTTTTTGATGTTCTTCATGTTACTTTGGAAATTTCTAAATAAAATATTTTTGAGTTATGTTATGTTACGAGTTGATTTACTTTATGATTTTGCTGTTGGATATTTATTAAATTTATTTTTTAATGTTAATTTATTTTACTGTTTTGGTATATTAAAAAAAAAAAAAAAAAAAAAAAAAAAATTTCTTAATTTTCTCAGTTATTTTTTATATAATTGGAGTATGCAGCTTTGTGATGCCTTGCGAAACCTGTGAGGATACACTTTTTTACAATTTTTTGATACCTGTGCTCCTCCCACCTTCTGAAGAGCAGGGAGTTTATTTTGTTATGTTTTTTTGGTGTTGCTCTTTTGTGGTTCATTGTTGTTTCACCCATTTTTACATTTTTTTCATCTTTTCATCATTTTTCATATTTTTTTCATAAAAGAGTATATAAACTTTGTGCAAAGACAGAGCTGCTATGCGCCGGTTGCATAAAGATAGTGATATTTTTTTCACTTTGTCAAGATATATATATATATATATATATATTACAGATCAAATACAGTGATGTTCAAAAGAATTGGAATATACATTTGGCTATGAACGGTGACTGTTGAAATCAGTTTTTAAAATGTCCTATTCGGTTTTAACATGTTTATTTAGCACTCTAAGCGTTTGGCCCGTAATATTCCGTACACTAAGCTGCAGGTTTCACTGCTATATAAGCAATGTTTAAGATATTATAATTCTATAAATTTAATGAATTTTCAAAGCATTGAAAAATGATTAAGACTCTTAAGGATTACATTTATGCTCCTAAATAAGATTTTTTATGTAATATTGAAAGAATTATATTTTATTAGCAATTAAGACAAAATGCAGAGAAAACAACATTACAAATTTACCCATTTGCAAGACGCTTGGAGGGTTAGATATCTCATTTACCTCATTCCTTCAAATAATGAGGTTTTGTTAAAGTGTAAGTGATTCATATTCTATGCTTTACGCATGATTTTTCATAAATCAAATAGTATTCAATTAAATGATATATTTAAGATACAATCTAGTTGCTATATAAATAGAAATTACGAAAATTGGGAAAAATAGACTGTATCGTTCAACTGTAGGTATACAAACCTAATAAGGATATTTTTATTTAAAGATCTAACAGAGTATATTAATTGATGAAATTTCGTGTTTAAATTTTTAAAGTATAGTTACCGTGCAAACTGTCAAAATAAACTCTGCACAGAATTAACTCTTGCTGTGCGATTTAGACCCAAACTAATAAGCGTCCATTTATTTCAAATTCTAAAAACTTTAAAATTGGATGAAATTGAATCATTTGTTCTTGAGATATAGCTATCACGAAAATCGAATGCTGGACAGCAGCACCAACTATTAGATGATATACACTCAAACATTAACAAAAGCAAGTTAGGCATAGGTTAAGGGATAATGCTCGTATTAAAACCTAGAAAATTTCTGTCGAACGCTCAAATGAAATCATAATAACATGGTCTTTACAATGAGATGTTCAATCAGGAGTAAAGATGAATACCGTTTGAGCATTCAGCTGAGGTTTTCGGTATGACTGGGGGTAAAAGTAGTTAGTGAACACGATCGTAATTGAATCTGAAGTTTGAATCAGATCCATGCATTAGTTCTTTAGATGAAACGTTCAAAATATTGTGTCAGATACTGACTGACATATAATCAAATAAAGAAATCGATATCTTTCGAAAATACTTTTTTTAAAAGTCAAATCATATTCAGGACCATTTTAAACGTATCAATCCGTCGAAAACTGGAAGTTGAAAAGTTCTAGGATCCATTATTTTCATCTAGTAAAGATAGAGGTAAGTACCGCATAAAAATAATCGTAGACAGTGAAACCTAAAAATAAAATGCACAAATGCAAATTTATAGTTTTACATTTGCACATAATTTAAGAAATTCTAAAATCAAGTAATTACATTTTGATGCATTTTTTCCTTTTAAAAACTATATAAATTAAATGTGACTCATTATTAACAATATATTAAGTACATAAAAATTTAATTTTACATTACTGTTTCAAAAAATATTGTTTGATTTATTTTTTAAATCCCGCCTTGATGAGTAATAAACATACTTTTTTTTTTTTTTTTTTTTTTGCAAATTCAAGTTTAACATAAAGCTGTTAACATAACTACGACGTCATACAAAAGCTTAGTTTTAGTTTAAAGTTTTTTATACTGCGGAAATTAGTAAGGCTTCAAAAAATAATATTTATTTTTAGGAAACAAATATTAAGAAGAAAAGAGAAATAAAACCAACAGTTGTTTTAAAATAACATGATTAGGAAATCGTTGAGGAGCATTTTCTAGTTCTGGAAAAAGTAACAACATATTGAATTTGACAAGGGAACATTAATTTCATGATTTTATGTGAAAAAAATTCTAATAATTTGAATGACTGGAAAAGTAAGATTTATCAACTTGTCTGATTTTTTACAATGCGATATGCACAGGATTATACCACGTACAAGCAATTTTGGAATTAAAATTACCGTAATTTCGGGTGTATAAGCCGCAGATCAAACAATTCTTTTTCGACCCAGAATTTCTTAAGAAACAAACATAACTACTTAGATCACCATAAATATTTGTCTTCAATCACTAAATAAGATTTCTGGGTCCAAAAAGATTTGTTTGATCCGCGGCTTATACACCCGAAATTACGGTAATATATTTCATTTCAAAAGAAGATACACATATGAAAATAAAATTTTACATTTTGATCTATTTTACAAAGTTTTAAAAAACAGCTATTACTTTTTAATGTCTTTAAATTCATGATTTTTGAGAAAAGAAAGAAAAGAAAAGAAAAGAAATTAAAGACAGCACAAATAAAAATAAATCATTAAACTGCGGACAATAGTTTTTTTTTCTAAGTCAATATGTGTTCAGTTCATTGATATCTTCGTCATCCAAGATACATTTATAAAAAAAACGTAGTAAATATAATTACAAATATAAAAAAAGCTTTATTTTAAAAATATCCTGCGTAAATTATATAATTTAAAAATATTTTGTCCTTTATGAAATAAGTGTATCAAGGAAAAAAAAATAAATAAGACCACACTGCGAATATAAATAAATACATTTTAGAACACTTTTTGTCGCCAAATTTACAACACATTAATGTGTTGTGGATTAGAAAACTTACACATAGTTATATATACAAAACTTTTTTTTTGTGATTATGTTTTTAATATGTTGTAATAGTGTTATTATCTAAAAATGTAGTCTTTAAAATGTTGCAAAAGTCTATTATTTGTTATGCTATCTAAAATTATAGTCTAAAATTAGCGTTGTTTATTGTTTTGAAATGGTGTTGTAAAAAGCGTTGTAAAAAATATTTTCTTGTCTGCACATCACTTTGTCACCAAATTAATACACATTTTAAACATCACATAACTTACTGCACTATAAAAAAGCACATGTAAAACACTTAGAACATGGTACCTTTAAATTAAACAATTTAAAAAAGGAAATAAAATACAGTTTGCTTTATAGAAAAAAAAAATATTGCAGGAGATTGATGAGTGAGTTGACTAATTTTGCCAATAAATATCAGTAGTTGCATTTCTGGAAAAATCATGAAAATTTTAACAACACTTTCTGCATAGCCTTTTTCCTGCATTAGCACCTTCGCAACACATTCACAAGACAATACAAAACGATTCTAGTTAGAAGTGTTAATTATTATGTTTAGTTAGTGTTACGAAAGTGCTTCATGAATTTGTGGTGCAATCAATACTTTAACAGATGCATTTACAAAAAAAAAAAAAAAAAAAAAAAAAAAAAAAAAACAACAACAACAACAACAACAACAACAACAACAACAACAACAAAAAATGCATTTTTGATAACCGATGTAATTTTTCCATGTGGGTGAAAAAAGTCCGGATTTGAACCAGGGATGTATTGGCTGAAGCCGCCAATGCTCGTCTAACTGAGTCATTCCGGACGGACACTGGAGGTCTCTTTCCCGAAATCACCTCAACAATCTGTTGAGGTCATTTAATTGCTGAGATCATTTGGGTGAAAGATTCCTCCAGTGTTCGTCCGGGTTGGCTCAGTTGGAAGAGCATTGGCGGCTTCAGTCAATACATCCCTGGTTCGAATCCTAGCCCGGACTTTTTTCACCCACATGGAAAATTTACATCTGTTATAATTAGTTTACCGATTGAATAATCGTGTTTAAAATTAATCTAATGCATTTTTGAGCTTAAAAAATATAGCCAATCGATTAGATTTCAAGAGAAGCATAAATTAAACAAGCCAATCGTACACAAATAGTAAGTAGATTACGTTTTTAATTTTACTGTGTTGGTTTTAAAAACTACCATTTCATTTTTTAAAGATGTTTAATTTTGTTTAATTTTCATAAATTCGAGCGAGGCTTAAACTAGATGTGGCAATACCAAAACTTTCTTCTATCTTAGGCAAGTTAATACTTCCAGAAAAATTCAGCATAGTAGCGCCACCAGTCAGGTGATTTGTACTGAAATCTAGTCAACAACAATTTATGCCAACTTATAACTGAATCTGAAATTTTATGAAAATCGTGCATTATTTTTTGAGATAGAGCTATTGCAAAACCTTAAAAAACTGCATAATGGCGCCAGATGTTGTGTGATGCACATCTAAAACTAATCAGGATCAATTTTTTATCGGCTACTTACTCAATCTGAAGTTTGATGAAAATCCATGCTTTAGTTCTTGAGATACATTTATAGCGAAATCGAAAAAAAGCAGCATAGTAGCGCCATCTATAGAAGGATTTACCTAAAAAATAAACAGCATGAGTTTTTGAGATAGAACTGTTGCTATAATCTCGAATAATGCACAATGGCAGCACCATTTATTGCGCGATTTGCACCAAAACTTTATCAGTACCGTGCTATATCAAGTACTAACTAAATCTAAAGTTTTACAAAAATCAGTCTATTAGTTCTTGAGATATGGCTATTGTGGAAATGGTAATAATGCAGCATAGCAGCTCCGCCTTTTGCGCGATAATACCAAAAACTAATCAGATTTATTTTAGATTGAGATCTAGCAGAATGGAAAGTTTTGTGAAATTCTGTGCATTAGTTCTTGAGATAGAGCACTTACAAAATTTTTGTCACATACAATTTTGTGTATATTTAATGATGATAATTTACAGTCTTTTCCAAATTTACCGAAAAATTTCCCTGTTATTTAACATAATCTCGGTTTTTTTTTTAATCTCTTCAATTTTACACAAGATTTACAATAATGGATTACCTAAATTCTCTGTAATATCACAAAAACATATTTAATGGGTATGTTATCTCCCTCACACGGGTCATAGACACATCTCTCTCTCTTGTTCCTTTATCCCATTTGCCAATTATTTACTTATAAGAATCCTTAATTAAGCGAAAAAAGTAAATGAATGATTATGAAATAAACGCTTTACATTTATTTTATAATACCAGAATTTCACAATATTTCGTCTTTTTAACTTTTTTTATATTAACGATTAGCAAAAAATCCGGACATGATTGCGAAAAATGAAGGTCATTTACGAAATCAGCTCCAAAATATACGCAAGAGTCAGTAATCAGAAATTAAAAAGTCAGTCATCGCTAGTTTTGGCTGTATTATTATGTTACATCTAACCTTTTTCTATTACTCGTCAATGTCCTTAAAGTAAAAAAAGTTGAAGGCACACTGTTAAAAAATTTTCGGTAAAATTACAGAAAATCTATGGTTAATTCAATCGAATGTATTTAATCTTCTACAGGCCAATGTTCCCAATTGGGAATATAAATTTTAAAATTTTGTAAAAAATAAATTTCACCAAAATTGGCTTGAAAAAATAAGCAGAAATAGTAAAAATTTTAATTTTTGAAACAGAAGTAGCATTCCTATCATTAATGGAGAAATGTACAGAAAATTATAAAAATGACCACCGGAAAATAACCAATTACAAAAATGATTTCTTAAATCGATTTTTTATTAAATAACTTACTTCTTTGAAATTGGATTTACATTCCTATCATTAATAGAAAAATGTACAAAAAGAAAAAAAAAAACCCATAACAGAGACCAAAGACCACCGGAGAATGACCAAACATTCTGAAAATTATGTATGAAAAAAATTTCTCACCCTGTTAATGAGTAGTATCCTTTAACTAAAGCATTAAAAGGAATAATGTGCAAAAACTAATTTGAAATATACCTGGATCTGAAATCGGCCTGTAAAAGATTCATAGAACTAGTATAAATTTACAGAGAACTTTGCCTTTTTTTGGTGTGTTTTTACAGAAAATTTTGACAGTGTGCTTATAATTGAAAGAAAAGCATATGTTGAACTATATGCTCAGGACATCGCTTGTCAGTGACAGTAACAATTTTTCCTCATTATTGTAAAATTTCACATTTATATCATATAGTCCCTTCTATCAGACACCCAAAAAGGCATAAAATTTTAAAAGCCAACAAAAACATTTTAACGATTTTTATCTCTCAATAGACAATAGGTGATGAATGAAATAATGTAAGAATTAAGCTATTTTCAAGTGCATCGGGCAAAATTTGGACTATTAAGAAACAGCTGTGTTAATTGATAATTTAATGTCCGGTTTTAAACGAACGATAGGACCATATGCAATACTCTAAAGCCATTTCTAACACATTATTTAACTAATAATTCAAGATACATTAAAATACGTCCAATATAACTTTATAAAAAAGGTTAAATCTCCTATACCACATTCAATAATAATTTCATATAACTCTATAACTAAATAACGAAAAAAAAAATAAATATACCAAAACCATTCCTGAAAAGTTATCTAATTGCATTCTTCCTCAAAATCCGCCTAATAAATCTCGTGAAGATTCATTTTTAACAGTATGATGCATTAAAGTATAGAATTCTTTTACAGTTTTACTACAATTAAGCCCACCTAAGGCTTTATATTAACACTTTTATTGAAAAATTATTTGATTAAAAGTGTAAGTTCTTCTGAAATCTGTTTAGTGAAATTAATTTAAAAACGCTAATCTTTCATAATCGAACTAACATGATGAACAACTTTTCCATAATTCTATAACTAAGCAACATAGAATAATTTATTATATGCTAAATTCATGACTGATAATTTCATGAAAAAATATAAATAACAATGAAAATTTCTTCAAAATCCATTCAGCAGAAATCAATTATAAGCAGCCAGAACGGAATTTCCAGTTTAATTTTATATGGATAACATATGAGTATTAAAAATTGCAATATCATAACCTTTTTTATCTGTTTAAGATTATAATCTTAATTTATATACTTTTAACTCAAAACAGGTTTATAAAAATAAAGCAACGAATAGTATTATGATGACATAGAATGTTTTTTAAAGCTTTTTATCCTGCTGATATCTCAAAGGGAGATATCTGCTCCGAAATAGAATTCCTTTTTTTTTTCAGAAATAAGAGTTTCAAGAAGGTAAAAGAAAAAAAGGTGATACTTTCAAAGATATTTTCTTAAATTCAGCAAAAAAAAAAAAAAAAAAAAAAAAAAAAAAAAAAACGATAAGGTGTACTTTTTTATTCGAATAGGAAATAGCCAATTTATTGGCTATTTCCTATCTTTAGTTAATTTTCTATCTTTAGTTAATTAAATAAAACAAATCATATGTAATAATAATTAAAAAAATAGAAAATGAATTAAATTTAACTGCTATTTATTAAACAAATTTAAGCATGAATGATATAGCAAGTACATGATGCTTTTAATTTTACTGTATGATTAAAAAATAAAGTGAGATGATTTTTATCAAGTCAAAATGAATAATTAATTCAAAGCTTTTTAATGCTCTCTAACAAAGTTTAAAAGTGTTTACGTACTACGTTTGTCTGTCTGTTTGTCTACGCTCTGACTCCCGTAAATACATTTGGATTTTAATGCAATTGATAAAGGTTATTTAAGTTTTTAAGTTTTTTTCTTTAATTACTATAATGGGCTTAGGATTAATAGTTCATACACAGAGGCACTCAAACAAATTCCATTCCATTCTGTTATACGGAAAAATATCTTTTGAAGAGTATTTTTATGACATTACATTATTTAAAATGTATTGAAACTAATATAAATCATTGCATTTATCTACAATTACCTTTGAACAAGGCAGTTATGTCATTTTTTATTCATTTACAGCGGCGCTGAAAAAAATTCTATTCCATTGTGATATATGGACAAAAATCTTTAAAGAGTATTTTAATGAGATTGTGCTATTTCAAATGTACTGAAACTGATATAAATCACTGAGCTGCACTGCAATAATGTTATAACAGGGAATTAATAGCATTTTATAGTCATTTACAAGGAACCACAAAATATATAGTTTACAGTACTCTTTTTCAATATTAAATGGTGAAATCTGCTGTTTAAAATTCGGTATACGCTTTTAAATTTCTTTTGCATGTTATTTGTTATACATAAATTCCACACTTCATGTACAGAGCTGCATGAAAGTATTCACGTACAACTCTACTTATTACAGTAAATTACTAAAGTGGAGTTTTCCAGTGAGGCATTAAGGTACATATGCATCTTTGGACAACTAACTAAATTTTAGCATGCATGTAGTTAACAGATGCAAATCTACATATCATATACAGGGCTACTGAAAAAGAAAAACCCAAATAATCTTTCGATTGGAGATGGGAACAGTTGAAATTGGGTTTTCGAATGTGTTATGCGTTTCCATATGCTAGTTTCAGACAAAATGTTTTAATTGCCGAAACGTCAGTGAAGGCTTACTTTGGAGACTCGAAATTTTTTGGTTTCTGTCCGTCTGTCTGTTCAACGATAACTGACGCAAAATTCATCCGATGGGCTTGAAATTAAGTGGGTATGTTAGTGAGGCACTGGGATTAAACTGTATAGTATTTTGTTAGATTTGATTCATTCGTTCGGAAAATATAGGATATTTTTTTTGAGCAATAATGCTTTTCTATGGCAAATCCAATGATTTTCATTTTTTTTCTTGAGAGAAGATGACACATTTCATTAATGGAATTCAACTATAAATGGATACTAAAATTTACCAGTTACATTATTCTTATTGTTTTGAAATTTTGTCTACGCATTTGTCAGATTTTTAAAATTATTACTGTAAATTTTGGAGATTTTTTATAAATGTGTTAAAATAATATAAACTAATTTGCTTTAGAGATTTACTTATTTCAAATGTATTTATTTCACTTTCTTTATTTACTCTTAATGGTTGCTAAGCAACCATTCATCCTAATCTTTATTTTTATAATGTTATAAATTTGAATGCATTTACAAAAATTTAAATGAAGTCAACGTCAAAACTGATGAATTAATTAATGTCTTTGTATCTTTGTGTATAAATATAACATAGCCCAGAAAAGAATATAGGGTATGTTTTATTAATTTTATTCAAATATTTTCCTTAATAATTCAAAATTTCTTTCTTTTTCATACAGAATCAATAGCGATTTTTTGGATAAAATTTAATCAATTTCCTTTATCGTTGCCGAAAAAAGATCAAAATCTGGAATAATTTTTCAAGGGCAATGATTTTCAATTGAGCAATTTCCATTCGAAAAATTAAACTAAGAAAAAATAAAAATGACGTCAGAATTAAAATAAAAATAAATAAAGTACTTTGTTAAATATTAAACATGGAAATTTCTTTCGTTAATAAGAATTTTTCTGACAAAAATGGGGTCATAATTAGAAGTAAAAGAAATGAAAAAGAATAAAATGTAAAAAAAAAAAAAATTCCTTTGGTAAAATTTGACGTCATAATTGAAATAAAACAGGTATTTTTTAGTAGTCTTTAAAAATACAAGAAACATGGACAGCAATAACTCATGAATAATGACGTCATTGCCGAAACTTCAGTGAAGGCTTATTTTGGCGAAGCAAAATTTATTGTTTTCCATCTGTCAGTCTGTTCTTCTGTCTGTCTGTCAGCGATAACTGCCACAAAATGCAATCAAAACTTCTCTTTTTTTCGGAAACAAAATTGTAAAACCCTAGATTACTGAGTTTACACTTTCAAAAGTTCCTGATACATCAGATTTAGGTGTTTTTGGTGGGCAGGTATCTAGAAGTATGAGGATAATGAAAAATGCTTATTAAAACTGTCACTTATCCTTATAAATGAAAATGTATAAAGAAATACAAGATATACGATAATCATTAGCAGATTGATAGAAAGTTAGAAATTTAAATTTAATGAGACTACGGGGGGTTCAGGGGGCGAAGCCCCCTTTAAGAAATCTACTGTGGTACAATAAAAAAACAAAAATAATAGATCATGAAAATTTCAGAATATCCTAACATAACTAAATCTTTAATTTAACGCTTTTGATGGCTGAAAATTTCTTATTCTTATTTCATTCCTATAAATAATTATGCAATTCGAAAATTTTAAATTACAGTTTCCAGGAAGTTGAATATTAAGCTAAATGTGTTTTTAAAAAAAATATGTGAAAAGCTGACGTTGAGGCTCCTGATCTGCAGATTTACTAGTTTTTAAAACGCTACAGTTTTGTAACATTATTCTGAATTTGTTGAAAAGTGTTTCATAATCTATGGTTGTCGCATGATTTTTACTTTCTTGATTATATTAAAAAACGTGCATAAAACAAGGTAGATGATAGATTTGAACCGATATAAAAGAAGACTTAGTAAAACATATTTTTTTAGCACTTTCCAACAAAGTTGAAAATGTTTATGCAGTCAGTTTGTCTATCCGTCTTGCCGCGCTTAACTCCCGTAAATATGATTGGATTTTCACGCCATTGATAAAGCTAATTTAGGGTCACAAAGGCATTTTTGGTACTGTATATGAAGTATGAACGATTAATAGTTCATTTACAAGGACACTCAAAAGTAATCGATTACATTATAGTATATGGGGGGGGGGGAAGCGTTTGGAGAGTATTTAATGACATTACGCTATTTTAAATTATTTGAAACTGATATAAATCACTGATTTGACTACGATCACATTAAAAGAGAACATTCGTGGTATTTTTGTTAATTTACAGGGACACACAAAAAAATACTCTGTTACAGTACCACCTTTCAGCAACAATTGTTTGAAAGTACATTTTAAAATTCGGCATGTGCTTTTAAATTTAATTAGTTTTTTGAATAATGCTATTTATCTGTAAATTCTATACTTTATATATAGGACTGCACAAAAAAGTTCGCATACCATTTTTAATATTAGAGGAAATTGTTGAAGAGAATTTTCAACTGAAATATATTTATCTTTTAAATGAACTAAATTTTGGAATGCATGTTGTTAATTGATACAAACCTCTAAATCATATACAGCGGTGTTAAAAAACTCGGATAATTTTCCAATTGTTGATGGAAATAGCTGAAATTCAGGTTTTTAAATGCATTATACATTTTCATAAGGTGAAAGGAGATGTACTATGTGTACCATTTTTTTAAAGGTTGAAGTTTTGATATATTATTCTGAATGTGTTGGAAAGTGCTTCATAATCTATGCATGACACACAATTTTTTCTTTCTTGTTTCTTTCATTGCAAAAATTGGAAATTCTGTAAAAGAAGAACATTACGTTCACATTTTTTTTCTTACAAAATAAGTATTTCATGATTTAAAACGAATAAAACTAATTCAAATTTCAAAAGTTTATCTTCTAGAATAAAAAAGAAGATAATAAAATCGATAGGATGTCTTTTTTATAACGATTAAATAATTCCAACATATTAATTTTGATTGCATTAACTAAGCAAAACTGAGCATAAATAATTAATTAGTGCTGTAACATCTTTACTGTAATGTTAAAAAAATATCTAACCATTTTTATTAACTTACGATGTGTCATTCAAAGCTTTTTGAATTCAAATAAAGTCGGTATATTTAATAATGTAGATAATGAATTTCTGAAAATATAATAAGCATTAGTTAAAACCATTTCTATGCCGCAAAAACTAGAAATTCTATTAAAAAATCTGAAAAATATCAAAAGTATTAAAAGTATCAAAAGTATTAAAAGTATCAAAAGTATCAAAAGTCTTCGGGAAACACTTTTTTTTCAAAATAAATTATACTTTTTAAGATTTTTTAAAAATTCAGTAAGAAAATTATAAAATCGATAAAGTGTATCTTTTAGCATCACATAAATGGTCAAAACTTTAATTTGATTAAAAAAAAAACTAATTGGATGTGCTAATCCTAAAACCTTATTCTATCTCTTGAATCTTACTATTTTAAAAAATAGTTACAGATATTAATACTTCAATATTATTAGTTCAATACTATACCAGATTTAATATTCATCTTAAATTTATGTTTCAGTAAAAAAATCGGAGAAGAAATAAGTTGCTGCTGTGTATCAGCTGTTTGAAAACAATCGTCATAGCAGGACACAAGTTGCCATCTGTGCTCAAGCCACCAATAGACAACAAAACTACGAAAAATCAAAATAAATGTACAAAAATAGCAATCACAGTTCCCCTTCCAGGGCGACAGAACTTACTCTCCATAGTCAAAAACATACATAGAATATTTGGTTGCATCATAAATTTTGCGATGTTATAAAAAATTGCTTATAAACTATTACAGCAATTACAGTGTTCCTTTTCGGCGGAATATTTCAAAATTGAAGTAATATCTACTAGCCAAAATTAAAAACATATGGGACGCGCAACTTTATAAACTTTTCGATGTTACAGTCCTGAAAATCCACAGTCTACAAAAATCAATATCACAGTACCCCTTTTGGCAGAAAATTTTCTAATTCAAGCAGAACCTGGTTGCCACAGCTAAAAACATATACAAAAATATTTATGATATTAATCAATTTCTCAATTAATTGAGAAATTGATTAATATCATAAATATATATGTGATTTACCGATGCTGGGTCTCTAGTGTCTCATGTTACGCCACATAATTGTGTGTCTCATGAAGACGGATCTAGTGCTGCGATTTGCAGCTTAACCAACATATGAAGTGAAAAATGCTGGGTTGGGCATCGTCCGCGTAGCTTAAATGGTAGAGCACTTGGAGCGCTATTCCAAGGGTTCCGGGTTCGATCCCCGGCTTGGACATTTTTCACTAAAAGTTGGTCTTACGCTTAGTAGAAATATGAATATTCACGTATTATATAGAAAAAGTTTGGTTCAGTTATAGACATAATTTCATACATTTTTCAATGGTACAATAATGAAAATACCCCAGGCATCACTTTTTCGTGGAATCTTTCGAAGTTGAGGGAGGATCTGATTGTTAAAACCAAACGCACAAAAAAGTTTGGTTAATTTTAAGCTTCACTTCATACACTTTTTGATGGTACAATTATGATCCAACTATTCGAATAACTTGGAAACGGATTCCATTCGGATAATCAAAAAATATAATAATTGGATTTTTTAAAAAAGGGTCTATTTTAATTCACTACTATATCTATGCTGAAAATGGCAGGAAAAATTACTTTTTAAGAAAAATAATTTTTAATCAATTAAAATAGGACTTTTACATGTTACGGGTACTTACAAGCTTTGTACATTAGTATAGTATATACATATCGTACTATAAATGAAAGTCATTGGTTTCTAAACATTTAGGTGAAAGTAAGCTGTTTGGTAGTCTTCATCCGTTTTCGGGCTGTCAAGTTGCGCATTCTTTTGCCACTGAGAAGTTGTATGTGGTTACAATCGGGCTAACGCTCCATCCACTTCAACGTAGTTTCTAGACCAGCAAATGCTTCACAAGCTGATGGTCCCGTGTCTGCTTAAACTTTGATATTAGTGTAATCGTCTTCCTCGACACTTCTTCCTCTCATACGTTCTATAAGCTCAACACCATTTAGAATTATCTGACGAATCACATACCATCCACTTTCCTATAACTTCTACACTAATTCTGAACATTCAGGAATTTTCAAAAAAATCTTTCTGAATTCCTCAAGTGGCATGACATCTTCATCTTCTGCTGCCTCTTCCCTTTTCTTTTCTTGATCTTTTTCTCACTTTTTCACCTTTTCTCCTTTTCTTCAGTTGATATGCCTTTCAACTTGTTTTAAGCAGGTCCTAACTTGATCTAATTAACCAAGCTCCAAATTTCCGACACCATGTAAGTTCAATCTTTCAAATTTATTTATTTATTTTTGTGGTTAGTAAACACATCTTCTGCATCTTCTCCTTCTACAACAATTTCCTTTAAAAATTGCCTTCTGTAAAGGCGTTTCATGATTTCAATAACAGACTGGTCCATTGGATGCAATAATCTTGTGGCGTTTGGTGGGGAAAATATTGTTTTAAACTGGCCCATTTCTCTTTCCAACAGTTCTCAGGTGGGATGATTCAGTGCATTATTAACAAACCAAAGCACTTTACTTCTTTTTTTTTCAAGAAACTTTCTGTGTTTTTTTACTTGAGGGATAAGAATTCCGTTCTACCACTTGGTAAACAGTGCTGCAGTCATCCAAACGCTGATTTAGTTTTTGTAAAAGATAAAAGCTTTTTCATATTTTTAAATTACTCTTGGGATTTTTGACTTCCTTATGAACTGAAGGAATATTTTATGGCTGTCTGTAAAATTCACGCAGTTAAACATCGTAACACTTTCTTTACTTACTTTATGTCCTGGAGCACTATACTGCTTTTCCGATGTTTTAGGTTTTTTAAATAAAAGTTTCCAAACAAGACCGGTTTCATAACCATTGTACAAAAGTTAAGGATCGTTGGAGTCCGAAACATTTTTAATTTTTTCAATAAAATCTTCTGCAGTTTTGGAGTCTGCCGATAATTTCTCGCCACTTAGGTCTAATTCAGGGGTATTGTGTCTGGACTTAAAATTTCTTAGTCAGCCGTTACTTGTTTTAAAGGATGAACCCCCAAGCTTCTGAGATAAGATCTTAACTTTTTCACAAAGAATTTCTGGCAAAATGGGATTTCCCACTAAACGTTACAGCAAAATCTACATGAAAACAGAATCTTCTAAATCTTTGTTTGTTGCTGTGCCTTCATTGATTTTATTGAAGAACTTTCATCTTCCTTTTCTAGCATTGACACGAAATTTAAGTTTGCTCCTTTTAATGTCTGAAATCGTTCATTGTCCAATACCGTGACTTTCAGAACAGTATTTATCCTTAATTTTTTTCTGACTGCTCTATAATGTTTAGTTTATTAGCTAAAGATAATCGAACACATTTTCTTTTAGAAGCCATGGTAAACGACGAAACGCACTCATAAACAAAACAATGCACCGATGCTAAAGAGTACCTTCACAGCAGGTCAAAAATAGCAGGTCAAGTAATCATGTCTGAAATCGTTCATTGTCCAACACCGTTAATTTCAGAATAGTATTTATCCCTAATTTTTTTTCTGACTGCTCTATAATGTTTAGTTTATTAGCTAACGATAATAGAACACATTTTCTTTTAGAAGCCATGGTAAACGACGAAACGCACTCACAAACAAAACAATGCACCGACGCTAAAGAGTACCTTCACAGCAGGTCAAAAATAGCAGGTCAAGTAATCAACTAGTAGGTCACGTCAGACTGACTGGATAATCAAAATGAATAGTGGGAATGACAGGAGAACAGGGGCGTGCTGCATACTTCAGACGTGTATGTCGCTGAGATGATTACAGATTCTAAAACAATAAGCGATCGTTACCGATATCTACACGATCACTGAGTTGCTCCGTCCACTGTCAAATAGAAGCGTCTTCTTTTGGTTTCACAACAAAAAAATTCTGTCAAAGCTTCAGTCTCTTTTTGTTTGGTTGTTTTAAATTGTAAAAAATGCAAAATTGGGTGTTATTCTTGAATAGAGCAATTTTTTCCACATCGATTCCCGTTTAAAGTAGTAACATGTAGTTTTGTTTCTGTTGATAATTTTAAAGTGTAACTAAGAGAAGAAAAATAATATAATGCCCAGGAAAAAGTAAAAGAAGTGCACTAATTGTACATTTTATGATGTCATGTTGTAACTTTCAAAGTACTAACTCAATAAAATTAAAGCGTTCATGCTTTATAGGACTTTAAACATGTCAAACATTGAAAAAATGTTCATTTTTCTAAATTTCTTTATTCAGCAAATAAATCGTAAAGAAATTATTTAAAGCTTTCTGTTTACGACTTTTTTCCCTGCCAGATTTAATCACAAGATTATGATTCGGATATCTTAAAAGGACTATCCATCAGCCTAAAAAATTTTAATTACAAAGTTCAACATAAGTATAATTACAAATTTAAGTAAATAAAATCCAATTTCATTCAAAAAAAAAAAAAAAAAAAAAAAATCCTATATTTTTAATGCAACCAACGGAAATAATAAACACACCCGATTGACCGCTCACGGTTTCACTGTCAATCAAACTGTTTGGGCATGTATATGAAAATGATAATGAGGCTCACCGATTGGCTTAAAAGCTGCACCCCTCTTACCGATATACATGTCTGAAATGGCCGGTCGCCCATAAATACATGGCCGGCAACCTGACGATGGACAACAGCAAATAACTGCACTATCAGACCGTTACTCATCATCCCAATAATACTTGCGATGCGCCTACACAACCGCATACACGAGAAGGACAACCATGTGCGTAGACAGAATCATTATTTTGTGAATCGCAGTACATTTCTGTTTAATTTTTTTCTAAAAGTCTGAAAGTGATTTGGATAATCAGCTATTCGGATAATCAGAGTTCGGATAATTAGGGGATCGACTGCATCATTTTTAGACAGATATGAAACATTTCACACGTATAAAATTACTACATCGTACATCAAGCCCTTATATACTCAAGACAATTAAGGTTTTACATCTTAGATATATTATATAGATATTTATTATTTAGTCATTATTTAATTAATATTTTATAGCATTCCATACTTTTAAAATGTTATGAATTAAGCAAAAGGAAGGACAAGTAAATTAATCATTACATTAATCAGTTAAGTTGACCCTAATTTTTTTTTTTAAAATACCGTATGATCATTTTTTTTTTTCATCATACAAGAATTGTGATGTTCATTGAAATCTCTTTTTACTTAAAACACGTTTATAAAAATAAAGCTGTGAAAAGAACTACGTCAATATCAAAAGCTTTATTTTAAAACTTTTATCCTGCGGAAATTGGAAAGTCTTCAGAAAAGATCTTTTCTTTACTTTTTGTTTAATTTTTGTAAGGTAAAAAGGAAGAAAGACAAGAGATAAACTGAATGGAGGTGTCAATCAATGAAGTTTATATTTTATGTGATCCACCGATAATTAATTAAAAGGAAAAATATTTTCATAGGTCAGATAGATTAGAATTTAATACAATACCTATAATGAGCATGTAATTCACGCTGTGATTAATTTAGAAAATAGACAGATTTAATATACATGGTATTAGAAAATAAAAGAAAGTATTTTAACAAATTAAAGTGACTATTTGGAAAATGATATTTTCAAAGACTCAAATCTTAAAGTCTTATAAATAAATTCTATGTTTATTTAAATAATAATAATAAACATCATTTTTAGGATGATTATAACGAGTCATTTATTACATACGCCTTGCATTAAACATCAATATTCCTAGACGAATGATTTAAAAAAAAAAAAAAAAAAAAACAGTAATTTATAGACAGACAACTTTAACTGTTTAATATGTGCATTCTTATTGGATGGAGTTAATAAGACTGACTTCTGAACGCCTCCTATTACATACGACATGGATTAAACATTCATTTTCCTGGACCTATCACAAACAAATTTTAAATGAAATTTCGGTTTTACAATTTTAGAAATTGCAAATTTTAAAGCTTTTAAACATCGAACATTTTAAATTTTTACACCGCTGCGTAGAGAAGAATATGCACTTTTTAATAAATTTTTCTGAAATCTTTATGACATTTTGTTTTCAAATTATTATTTTAAGATTTTTATTACTTCTTTTGTCATTGTGGCAACAGAAGTATTCAGTTTTTTTTACATTAAACATAGACCAATCAGAAAACGAATAAATTAGAAAACAGAAGTATTCTATATTCGGATATTAAACTTGAACCAATCAGAAAACGAAGAAAATAAAATAAGTTGCGGAATTCAACCAATAAAAAGATTCAGATATACTTCAGATTTCCTAATTCTCTACCGAGGACAACAACTATTTTTCCAAATTGTTAAAAAATAGAGTTATGTTTCTAAAAAGACTGAGACATCGTTTTGCAATCTATTATGGAAAAAAGAACATATTATGTAAAATATGGTGGTTGTTTTCCATCATTTCGATGTACTTATCCCCTTCATTTATTAGATCATATTTTAAAATATCTAGAACCCAATATGATAATCTGTGATCAAATGTCTTGTTTAAACGAAACGCAGATATTGGAAGACACTTTAATATATAATGTGAAGAATTTAATATACACCACATGTTCAAAGTCAAGTAATGGTTCTATTAAATTTGAAGTATATATTAAACTTGAAATGGGCCTCGAATTAATTTCAAACAAATGCAAATGCCTTTTGTGAAATAGCGTTTTCAAGAAAGTTTTGATAATAAATAAGAAGTATATCCCCCAGTAAAAACAATATTCTATTTATGTTCTCATTTCTCTAGAGTATATTATTTTAGCTGTTTTTTCTAAACAAATTGGGCGGAAAGAAATTTCCGTAGAGATGTACCTACAGTTTACTGTAGCTTCTTTTGCAAAAGTATCTGCTATTTCATTTCAAAAAATAATCATTATCTTATATATTAAAAGAATAGCCGAAAAAAGTCAGCATGCTTTTAAATTGGTCTCTACGCATCGATACTTGCGCCGATATCTGAGAGTCTCCTCCTATTGGTTAATCGGAGGAGAGTGTAGTTACTGTCTGTAAAAGCATTTGCAAAGCGTGTTTGTAAATATGGGATAAGAATAAGACTGCATTTCGCTGCCACTGTTTAATGCAATGCTATAATAATTAATTATTTTTATTTACTCATCTTATAATGATCGAAATACACTGTTTTTTTCACTTTACGTAAGTTATTTTATTTCCATCTGTATTCTTTTTTTGCAATGTTATTGCCGGCAATCTTAGGCTTAATTGTAGAGATGTTTCATATGAAACTGAAACATTCAATAGTTAATGATTAAAGTGTTTATTTATGTTCTTGACCGATAAATCATTTTCTATATTGTAATTTTCAAATTTATACTAAGTATGTATAAAAAAAAGGCTGGAAATCACATTGTTTTTTGTTTTATGTTTTGATGGTGCGATTTTCGACGGGTATTTTGACTTCAGGGATGTAAACAGATTCGCAAATCACTATTTATTTTTTGCTTCAGTTTCTTATACTCATGTCAAAAAACGGTGATATTTTCCCCCCTTATAATTTCATTTTTGAGCAAATTCATAACGTTTAGGAAGTATTCACATTACATTGTTTTCACCGAAGAAAGGAGAATTGCATATGAAATGAAAATATGCCCAGTTATAAACAGAAACCGCTTTGTAAATCATTAATATTTAATTGATGTTTCACTTTCTTTGTGTTGACTCGAAGCTCCCTTTTTAAAAAAGTACCCTTTTTAAAAAAAGTGTTCCCGTGACAAAATTTGCTGAGTTTTTTTGGGGAGAAGGGGGAGGGAATATTTTTATGAAATTCGCTATTTTTTTTTCAATCGCTTGATCTTGATCTCTCAACAATGTTTTTTCAAAAATATGAAGATCATTATAATCAACAAAGAAAAATAAAATTATCAGAAGAGATCCCTCTTTTTGCAAAGCTTTCAATCATGATAAAGCAGTCTTTATATACCATATTCATCGCTTGCTGTTTGTTGTTTGCTGTGCAGAATACTAATGGAAGTAAAATAACTTATGTAAAATGAAAAAACCATTGTATTTCGATCATTATAAGATAAGTAAAAAAAAAAATATATAATTATCATAGCATTGCATTAAACAGTGATAGCAAAAATGCAGTCTCTCAACAATGTTTTTCCAAAAATATGAAGATCATTATAATCAACAAAGAAAAATAATTGTAATCGATGTAATTTACCGTTTTATCGAATTTATCCTTTTTCCGTGATTTTTTTTGTGAAATTTTTTTTTTTTTTTTTTTTTTTTGTTATTTTCTAAAATTTGTCATTTTCGCTTTTTTTTCTTTGCAAAAATTACCTGTTTTGCGATCTTTTGATGAAATGTGCCTCCTTTTTCATCTTTTGACAAAATATGTTGTTTTCTCACAATCTGGTTCTTTCTCACACCAATATTTGCGTTTTTTTGAAGTACCTAGACAAATTTAAAGTATTTTCATGATCTTTTGATGAAATTCACATTTTTTATGGTACCAGGACAAAATTATTTGTTTTCTCAGGGATTTTCGGTGAAATTTGTCGTTTTTTCTTGCTATCTTTCGATGTAATTTGCCATCAAATTACATCGAATCAGAGGGATCGAATTTTATCCCTCTTTTAATGAAATGTGCCTCTTTTTTTCATCTTTTGACAAAATGTGTTGTTTTCTCACAATCTGTTTACCAATATTTGCGTTTTTTGAAGTACCTAGACAAATTTAAAGTATTTTCACGATCTTTTGACGAAATTCACATCTTTTATGGTACCAGGACAAAATTATTTGTTTTCTCAGGGATTTTTGGTGAAATTTGTCGTTTTTTTCCCGCTATCTTTCGATGTAATTTGCCGTTTTATCGAATTTATCCTTTTTCCGTGATTTTTTTTTTGTGAAATTTGTCGTTTTTTTCGTTATTTTCAGAAATTTATCATATTTTCGCTTTTTTTTCTTTGCAAAAATGACCTGCTTTGCGATCTTTTGATGAAATGTGCCTCTTTTTTTCATCTTTTGACAAAATGTGTTGTTTTCTTCCAATCTGTTTACCAATATTTGCGTTTTTTGAAGTACCTAGACAAATTTAAAGTATTTTCACGATCTTTTGACGAAATTCACATCATTTATGGTACCAGGACAAAATTATTTGTTTTCTCAGGGATTTTCTTTGAAATTTGTCATTTTTTTTCTCGCTATCTTTCGATATAATTTGCCGTTTTATCGAATTTATGCTTTTTTGTGATTTTTCTTTGCGAAATTGTTGTTTTTTGTTATTTTTTTTAGAAATTTGTCGTTTTTTTCACTATTTTTAGCTAAATTTACCTTTTTTTGAGATTACCTGGATAAATTTTATGTGCTTTTTGAGATCTTTGGGTGAAATTCACGTCTTTTATGATAACTGGACAAAATTCATCATCTTGAGGTCTTTCGGTAAAGTTTATCGTTTTTCTCGATTTCTTTTGATGAAATTTGTTGTTCTGTTACGATTTTTCGATGTAATTTGCCGTTTTTCGAAGATCTTTTTGCAAAATTTGTTGTTTTTTTGCGAAATTTATCTTTTTTGTGATTATTTGATGAAATTTGCTTTTTTTTCAATCCTTTGAGGAAATTTGTTGTTTACTCACAATCATTTGTCGAAATTTGTTGTTTTCTCACAATATTTTGAATTTTTTTTCATAATATGCTTACAAATTTGCCATTTTTTAGGGATTTTTTTTGTCAAAATTTGACTTTTTTTCGAAATTTTTTTCATGAAAATTGCCATTTTTTAGACGTTTTGGCAAAATTTTGGTTGTTTGGAATACTTTTGCGAAATTTGTTTTAGTTGGGATACCTAGACATTTTTTTTTTTTTTGCAGTTTTTTGACAATTTTTTTAGAGATCTTTTGAAGAAATTTGGTGTTTTTTGCAATCTGTTAACGAAATTTGCTGTTTTTTTTTCACATCAATTTATGAAATTTTCGGGAAAATTCCGGGAAATTGAAATTTCCGGGTGGTGTTTTTTTTTGGGGGGGGGGTATTTTGACGAAATTTGCTATTTTTTGTGATTATTTGCCAAAATTTGCATTTTTTATGGTACCTAGAAAAACTTTGGTACATAGCAAATGATTTCTAGCATTTTTTTAACAGTTTTTTTTTTTTGTACTTTTTTTTCTTTGGTTCTTTCATATTGTTGCCGTCAAGTTTTGACGGGTTTCACCTAGCCAGAATAAATATTATCATTAATTTTTTTAATATGTGAAATTTACATGTATTTTTGATTTATGAAAAGGTAATAGAAAAGTAGTTGAAAATACAAATGTTTATTTGTTGAATGGGGTGGGTAATGTAACAACAAATTAACCACTGAGAGGATCACTGTTATAGTTGTTGCTAAATGGCAAACTATAAATTCAGTCTTATTTTGCTGCGAAGTAAGTGAAGTATGTATATTTTGTATGAAATGAGTAATGACAGTAATTTATGATTTATTCATGTCATGTACAATTTATTGGTGTTGTATTTGTAAATGGAAAATTATCAAATGAGAGAGATTCTAATTCTATGACAGCATGTATGAATGTAACTCGGCCAATTGCGGGTCATTTGCCTGGATGTAAAATGCAAGTTTTTCTTTTATTTATAGAAATTTTTGCTGAAGATTAGTCGTTAAAAAACCCTTTAATACAGTGCGCGAAAAAATTATAAGGACACGCGAAAAATCGCCAAATCTAGAAGCCTTGTTATCAAAATCGTATGCAAATTTTTGCAGCAAAAATAGATGTAAAACTAAAATATTTCATGCGTAAAGTAATTAAAATTTTCCATTTTAAATCTTTTAAAATTTAAATTTTGATTTTTGAACTAAAATGAAAACGGAAAAAAGTATAAGGACATTGCTTTTTCTCCAGTAATTATTTAAAAATTTGCATATTTGAAAGCAACAAATGACATTTCCGAGTTAAAAGATTCCTTTGCGAAAAAAATTTCCTACTCGGCGACTTTCAGTGTAAATTTGTAACGATGCCCAAAGGAACTCAACTTTCTGACTCTGAAAAAGGAAAAATTGTTGCTTTTCGAGAATGTGGATTAAGTGGATGGGAAATTTCAAAAAGAATCAAGAGATCTAAAACGGTAGTTTATAATTTTCTAAAAAATCCTGGGATGTATGGTATGAAAAAGCGAACTGGGAGACCCGACATTCTCTCTCGTCGACAAAAAAGAATGATTGTAAGAAGAGCTTGCGAGAAAAAAGAAACCGCAAATGAAGTTAGACAATATTTGAGTTTACCATGCTCAACGAGGACTGTTCAAAATGTTTTGAGTAAACATCCTCAAGTTTCTTATGGGAAATTAGTGTCACGTCCCCCTCTTACAAATCATCATAAGAAAAGAAGAGTTGACTTTGCCAAAAAATACATTTCTCTTGGTCAAAAGTGGGCTGATGTAGTTTTTTCGGACGAAAAAAAGTTCAATCTTGATGGACCTGATGGTTTTCGTTATTTTTGGTATGATTTGCGAAAGACCAAGGAAGTGTTTTCCAGGCGTCAATTTGGTGGTGGCTCAGTTATGGTATGGGGCGGTTTTGCGGCAAATGGAACCACTCCAATTGTATTTATCAATCATAAAATGAATTCGGACAGGTATGTTGATATGTTAGGAGAAAATTTGTTACCTGAAGCGCCACTAATTACTTCAGGGGACTATATTTTTCAGCAAGATAATGCTTCGATACACGTTTCTAAGAGCACAAAACTTTGGTTTGAAGCTAATTCTGTAAAGTTACTTGATTGGCCGGCGAGAAGTCCCGATCTTAATCCAATCGAAAACTTATGGGGACTTCTAGCCCGAGAAGTTTATAAAAATGGCACACAGTATCAATGTAAACAAGATCTTGTCGTCGCTATCAAAGACGCTTGGGAAAAAATATCTGTGGACATTTTAAAAGATCTGTCAGGATCTCTGACCTCTCGGCTTATTCAAGTGATTGAAAAAAAAGGTAATTTTCTTGATTATTGAAATATTTTCAAAGTATTTTGGAACATGTCCTTATAATTTTTTCCGTATTTCCTTTAATGTTAAATTTTGTAAAATCAGTATTTTGAAGCTGTATTATGTTTTTTATCGGGTATAAATGTTATCACAAAATTATGTAGCAGAAGTAAGATGTATAAAAATTTCATTTAGGTGAAATGAAAATAAAGCATATTTTCATGCAATTAAATGTTGTCCTTATACTTTTTTCGCGCACTGTAGCTGGAAAATACCTTTTTCTTTCTTCGGTGCCGTCAAGTTTTGACGGGTTCCATCTAGTGTTATTTTAACTAATTAAATCACACTTTTCTGTCTGAGCTCAACAGGAGATTGAGTATTTGTATTATAAAATAGTTTGAGTCAGAGCTTTCTAAGTCTTGGATTTCAGAAAGCTTATCCGTGAAAATCATAAATTCTCTATGTAGTGAATTATGGGCCTAGTAGACTGATTTTCCAAAAGCTAATAACATTGCTTAATAATATTTAGAAATATTTTGATGCCTTACTGTCACTTTCTGTGAAAAGTAAACATTTAATTCAAGAAATACAAAAGACACAATCGTTCATTTTCTTATCTGTGATCGAGAAATCTGTATAAAGTTTTATAGCCAGGCGTAAGTCTCTTTCGCCATATATGTGTAGAACAATTTTATATCAAGAAATCTGTAATTTTGATTATCTTGCAAAAAATAAAGAGTGTAGATAGTGAGTGCAGTCTCAGAAAGTCAAAATCTAGCGCGTAGGCAACTATTTTCTTCAAAATCTTTTAACATCAGATTTCTAATGATGTTTTCTAGAGACTCTGCATTAAAAAGAAGCTATTTTAAGTAAATTTTGTGTTATCCATTCTATTTTCTCACGTTTCCATTTAGCATGTTGCACCGAGTTGAGGTATCTATATACACAAGGCTACCTCCAAATAAGTAAATTCGATACATTTTTGAAAAACATTTCATTTGATTTTAAATAAAGAGACAGTTTACTATTTTTGTTTCATATTCATATCTCTATGTCATTTGAAGTTCAGCAAGTGTTTACCACAAGGAATTCTTGACTCATTTATTTTCGAAACTGATTTTTGAATTAATTATCGTTATTATTTTTAGATATTCAGAATAGGTGGGATATCGTTTTTTTCAATTTTCTCAATAAATTGAATGTAAAATTCCCCCAGAAAAAAGGAGCCTAATAATGAATCTTAAGGATACTCTCTATTAAGCTAGTGCATCATGTTAGGAAAAAAATACTGATAATTTCTTTTAAGGAAAGAAACGATCAAATAAATTCAAGTTATCTTTATATGACATTTAAGTTCTTGAAGCCTGGCTATTAATGGTAAGAGGATGAACGCATTTTTGAAATGGATATATAGTAGATGTGTCTAAAAATACCTTGTATTTTCAGAACTCATCAGTCAATGCTTCCTTGGTAGACTATTGCGTAGACTGTTCAGAATAAATACATAGAATTAAACACATTTGTAAAAGATAAATGAAAGTTTAATCTTTTCAACATTTTTTAGAAATCTTTCCAAAATTTGGAAGTCATGTAATTAGTCCATTAATCTCATGTGTTTTAATAATGCTTGAAAGAATTCGTGTCTCCAATCTTCCGTGATTAGAAAAAAAATTATGCTGAGTAATGTATATACATTTGGACATGTCTGTGCTCGTCTTTTTATTACTTTTTTTTAAGTTCTGCCATTTTTATATGATCAAGTTCATCTTGACCTAAGGCTTTGTACGGTTTAACCGAAAAAGTCCTGTTCTTAATTTCATTGTATGTAATAGATTCTTCTGAGTTGCTTCGATTCGTAACTGATGAATCTGTTTACCATGTAAGCCAAACATTGCCAGTATTATTTCTTTAAGGATAGTCTAATTTTTCCAAATTGAAAATTCATTCAAAATGGAAGAAATTGTATCTAATTCTTGTTTATAAACATATTTGAAAATTACTCTCTTAATTTTTTTGCCAGATTATTCGAATAATTGCAGAAGACATTCAAATATGACTATGAGAGTTAAATTTTGTTTGCTCTAATAAATTTGTATTTTCTTTATTCTTCGGTTTTGCTGAGCTTAATTCAGATCTTCTTTCTTTAACTTTCAGTAGATGATATAATTTTGTATTTTCCTAACATCTAATTTTGTAATTAAAAATATAACAGAGCACTGGCATATATTAAAAATGTCTTTAAGAAAATCAATAAAAATAGCTTTTTTAAACAACATATAACTGACAAATATGTATTTGAAAATTATAAATTTATATGTATCATAATGATCATAGAGCATACATCTCATAAATAATAAAGCACCGATTTAATGCAAATATATAAAATATAAGTTGTGTCAAATAGTAGAATGCATGATACCATTAGTTTTTAATGATAATCTTTGACTTTTTAATCCTAGAAATAGTTTATTTAAAAGAAATATTTAAAGGAATATTAATTATTATTAATTACTATTTATTATTATTATATTTATTACTTATTATTATTTAAAGGAATATTTAAAGGTTCTTTAAGAGTAACATAATTATGATACTGAATTCAATTATTTCAAAGCAAGTATTTAAATAGAAAATAAATAACGAATTCAAATAATTGCTTCTCAACTTTGCGTTTTATAGTATAACCCAGTAGTCGTCATCCACATTGCTGTCCTACGTATTATAAAATCCCGAAACGAAATTTCGATTTGAAGTCTACACGAATCATGACACCGATCACTACTGATATCATGTACAATTAATGCAGCAAGTTTCATGGTTGAGATACAAATTCGAATTAAACTGTGTATTGATGTCATATATTTTTATGGAATGTTTTTAAGTAAACAACATCTAGAGTTATATTTGTCTTTGCACCATTTACCATAGACACTAAATTTCAAACTGGAAATCTTTCAGTAGTTTGCTTTTTGTCTTTTTTTTTAATTATTTAATTAGTACTATTTTTTTAAGCAATAAAGACAATTTATCTTTTCAGATATAAGTTTTTTTTCAGAAAAAGAATTAGATTATTTTTTATTTTATAAAAATGAATAGTAAATTTGATAAGAATTATAAATTTTAAAAAATGTAGAATGAAAAAGCAAAAATTACATTGCGTGTTTAATTTTATTGTAAAATCTTTGACTAATTTCATTAATTTTAAACTATAAGCAATATTATAATCGGGTTTTATTTCACATTTTGTTCTACAGATATCTATTTTTAGATATGCTTTTGGATGTCTGCTATTAGTTAGGTAACCAGGAATGACTGTGTTTTCAAGTTTTTGTAACCCTTATTATTTTGTAGAAGTATTTGATTTTTGAAAATATATATTTTTTAATTACTTCTTAGAATTTCTATGGGAATAAATTTATACAAAATATATGCATTGGAAAATTCAGAAACATAAATACCTCTGGATACACGCTAATAAAATAAACATCGTACTTAAAAATATGATTAGTATATAAGAATGTATTAGAATTTATGGAATTTTAAAAGTCAGAAGTTACATAGAACCACATTTTATCCTTTTACAAAATCATGAAAAACAAACAAATGCATAGCCTAATAAAAAAGTAAATATATTAAGCATTTTGCTTTGTGGTAACAAGTTTTCAAAAAATAGAATATAAAATTTTCTCCAATCACGTTGCGTAATCTTCTTATATATCTGCGTTAATAAAAAAAAAGATTTTTTTTTTAAATAAGAGAGATAATAGAACTATGATGACATCAAAAATTTTAGTTTAAAACTCTTTATCTTGCGGAAATTACAAAATCTTCAAAATAAAATACTATTCTTAGAGAAATAGTGTTTCAATGGGATCAAACGAATAAAACCAATTGATACTTGCAAAGCTGTTTTTTTTTCAATTTGACAATAAATTTAGGAAATCAAAAAAGTATATTTTCAGTGGTTTTAAAGGCAACCAATAAAATCGGTTTTATAAAAAAATGTTCATGATTTTGTTTGTAATAAAATGTTTTGAAATAATTTTAGGAATTGTGAAATTGTAAATGAGAATTTTGTTGTATTTTATACCATGATATGTGATTAATATATAATCTCTGCTTACGAAATTGACAATTGTTTTACCTGAAAGAAAGTACTACATCGCAATTTCTTGATAATATGCTAACATTAGAAAATTTCAATTTTACATCTTTGTAATATTTTATAGTTTTAATTTCAAAAGACGAAAAATGCCCTTTTAATAACTTTTTGCTTTAAAATAATAATAAATTCAACAAAAATAAGCACTGGAATGGCACAATAAATTCTTTTATTATAATGTTTTTGAAGGTGAAATCTGATAATTTTTAATGAACTTAAGATAGGTAATGTTTATTTGTCATATTTATTTTATTCAAAACTGACTGCTATAAGAAAGAGAATGATGAAAAGAAGTAAGATGAAACAATTGCATAGTCTAATAAAATAGTAAGTACATTACGTATTTTGTTGTAAGGCAACATTTCGAAAAATAGAGCATAAATTTTTCTCCAATCAAGTTGTGTAATCTTCTTATATATCTGTGTAATTAAAAAGAGGTTTAAAAATAAGAGAGATAATAGAACTATGATGACACCAAAAACTTTAGTTGAAAACTCTTTATCTTACGGAAATTACAAAATCTTCAAAAAAGAATGTTATTCTTTGAGAAATACGTGTTTCAATGGGATAAAACGAATAATACGAATTGATACTTTCAAAGCTGTTCTTTTTTCAATTCGATAATACATTTAGGAAATCAGTAAGGTATAATTTTCGTGGTATTACAAGCAACAATATATTGGATCTGATAAAATAAAAAATATACTCGTAATTTTATATGTAATAAAATTATTCGATTTTTTTTAGGAATTGTGAAAATGTAAACCACAATTTTGTTGTATTTTTATATACTATGATTAGCAACTTGTGCCTGTTACGATGGTCGGTTTCTCAGACGAAAACTTGAATCAAACGAAATACATATAGTAAAAAAAAATATATCTAATCATAAGTCATAATTCTTGTCTTATTTGTATAATCTTCTATTATCCGTTTCAAAGTCGATGTTCATGGCATAATAGACAAAATAGCTCTAAAATTACTGAATTATCTATCTTTAACTATTTTTAGTAGTTGTGTTAGCTTCTGAATTTTCTGCTTCTGCCTAAGTTTGCCTCAGAGACAGCGCAAAATATCCTACATTTGCGACTAACCCATTAAACTCACTTAGGTGAGCAGTTCTAAAATAGATAAAATGCATGTTAAAGTTTGTTTTATCAGATTAGGTAAACTGAAATGCATGCCTCTATCTACAATTGTTTTTGAAGTATGGATGAATAACTAAATTTTCGTACTTTCTGTTAATACTTTTGGATGTGTAGGGGGGAATATTTTTGAAATCACTGAAATAAATGTTTTATCTCAATGCAGACTTGTTACCTGGAATTTCACTCTTCTACCTAAAATTGCTGCTACGTTATAGATAGTGATGGGCGGTTCTCAAAAATTTACCAATGAAAAAAATCGTCAGCACAAAAGAAAAGAAAATCAATAAATTTATCGATTACTCTCGAAAATCTACAATAAAGATGTTCTACAATCGATCATTAAAATAATTATTTTTACATGCTTATTTGGAAAGATTTGAGGAAATACATGGTAATAGAAAAAGGATAGTATTAGAAACCAACATAAGAAGAGCTAAAACAGAGCCACAACAGTGGAAAAATCATGTGATGGCATTCCAAGGTTGCAAAAAAGATGCAAAGGCGCGAATAAGTATAAAAATATAAGGGAGTTTAAGTATAAAAAAATAAGTATTTCTAGGTAATTAGCAGCAAAATAGCCAAAGAAATAAGAATTAAAGGCACTCCTGGTAGCAAAAACAGGAACTAAATGAATGGGAGATACGATCAACATTTTTTATTGATTTTTCTACGTTATTGAGATCAGTTCTATGATTTTCTGATTTTTAAAAGACCTTCTGATGGAATAGATATCCATACTCTCCAAGAGGGGTAAAGGGGGAGAAGAGCACGGAAACGATGTAATATGAATAACTGGTCACAGTACTCTTCAACGATGTATCACATGATAGGTGTCGTCCAAATTTAGAAAAGTGTCTCTCCCACGGTTGGCAAGGTAGGGGAGAGGCGCGGGAGTCGTATAATATGGAACAGCGGTTAGAGAGATTTCCAATGATATATCCTATGAGGGGTGAAGGTCAAGTTTACTCAATTGCCTTCCAAAGTTCCAACTATCACGCACTCCGGAATAGACTTTTCCCCTCTCTTTGTTATTTTCATACGTTATAAATAATATTTATCAGAGGTCACCATGAAAAAATTTGATCTAAAATGTTACAACGCAACGATTCTAAAACAGTGCAAAAATTGTCCTCCTGAAAGGGCAAATTGAGGGGCGGGAAGAAAGGTTCATAATGTGAATGAGTGGTCCGAGGGTTTACTTATGATATGTCACATGACGGGTCAAAAAAAGTTTGCAATTTTTCCACCCCTACTTACCCCTTCACGTGTGGAAATTTTGAAATCGCTGAAACATGTGTTTAATTATATATTTAATAGATTTATTTATTGCCATTTCATGTTCCCTTTACAACCACAGCGTCCTTTGGATGCCCTACAAGGATCCTAAAGATCCTGTAGTTGTCATATCCTATAAATCTATCCTGTGAACATCCGGATAACACTAACGGACGGACTGTCTGCTTCAATTGTGTTCAAAATGACTCACAGATGTACCGAAAGTGATGTCCCATTCCTTGGCTCTTTTCCTTGTACTCAAGGATGCAACCTACCAACCTTCTAACCAGTCACAAGAAACTTTATTTTGATTCAGCACACTGCATGGTTGATGGTTTGTGTCAAATTTGAAAGAGAAAAAGAATGTGGACATAAGGTAAGAGTTTTTTCTTTTTTATTTGTTTTATAATGCATTTCTTTATTATAAGTCTGCCTTTGTATTTTTAGTACTATGAAAAATCATATTAAAATGAAATGGCAAAGTATTATGCCTAGTCATCACTTCAGTAGTGAACCACTACTGCCTACAGGACGATTTCACCCATCCATAGGGCATCAACATATTCTAAATATGACATTATTTGGATGCTTTAAGGATTTTATTAGGACCATCCCCAGAGTATAATGAAAATGTCCTGTAACCGTCTAAAGGCGTCATGAAATAATATGCATAGGAAGTTGACAGGTGTGACATTTCGAAATACTTGGGATGTCCTGTAACTGTCTAAAGGATCATTTCATCGGTCCTCAGAATATCAGATTGGCCTAAATATGACATATTTGAATGGTTTTAGAATGTGTTTGTGTTGTCTGGTTCCTATTTAAAACGACTGCTGAGATGCGCCAAATAATTTATTTTTTTTATCTCTTTTTAACCCCCCTTCTAGAATCGGTGAAATGATTGTATTTTTTAGTAGATTTATTTTCTAGAATCTCACTCTTACTTTAAACGGTTGCTGAAATACAGTAAGATGTTTCAGAATTTTCGAATCCCCATTGTTTCCCGCTCTTAGGGGATAAATTTTCAAAAATCTCGTCTAGTGCACGCTTACATTATAAGAAGTATATTCTCCCCAATTTTCATGCTTCTAGTTTCAGTAGTTTGGACTGTGCATTAATTATCGGTTAGCTAGAATAAACTATTTTATATGTGTATAGGTTATTTTGTAAACAATCAAAACTTATTTGGGTTCAAAAATCTTCTAAATATTCTTGAATTTTCTTTTTAAAAATTTTATTACATACTTAGAATTATAGAATAAAGAAATATTGAATTCAAATTATTTACATACTATGTACAAAATGTATAATATGTACAAAATATAAATGCTTTTACCTTGATAATTTTTGATCATCATACTAAAAACTGGAAAGATGATCCTTTATGCATTTCTGCGTGCCTTTTCATAAAATTAACATAATTCTTCAATAAAACTCAAGACACGCACGACAAACAAAAAATATAAACATTCTCTCTCTCAAAAAATTCTTTTTCATTCCATCAAAAATTGATGCCAACTTTTTTATCTAAACTTTTAACTCATCTCGTAAGATAAAAAATATAAAAAGCAAAGCAGACGAAAAAACAGCTTCGCTTCCATAGCAACGAGTCGCGTCTTATAAATAAATTAAATATCACAATTGCAAATATGCAAACGATTTTCTGTGAATAAACTGGGATAACTTAATTTATCAATTCCTAACATACTCCCACCTTTAATTTAGGCGGAAGCCAAATTAAACTTAAGATCACTTTTGATCAAATTAAGCCCTAATTCAAAATAAAAAATATGCAAATAAATAAAGATAATAACTAAACAATAATAAAATAATTATGAAACATTTAGAGTTCTAGAAAAGTCAATTCAGGGTTTTAGAAAAGTCATTTCAGAGTTCTAGAAAAAGTCATTTCAGAAGTCTCTGTACTACTCTACCACTTCTAGTTTTACTGTTACTCACAGTCTGGATTACAGGGTCATCAGGACTTGATATCTCTAATGAGTACAGCTTACGAAGTGGACGCACCAAGGTCCCTGAACTTGTTTTAACTTCAGCCACTCTAGCTGCTCCATCTCGACTTGGGAAAATCTTTACAATTTTTCCTATAGGCCAATAAAGTCTCTTTTGGTTTAGTTCTATCAAGACTACTTCACCTAGTCTGACAGCTTGTCCTTTCTGTTTTGATTTTTGGACCAATTCAGCTAAATATTCTTTTCTAAATCTATTTCTAAGTTGTTGCCGAATATTTTGACAGTGTTTATATCTAGATTGAAGTTTCTTTGAATCTATTGCATCTAAATCAGGAACACCTATTTCTTCAATGTCTTGCAAAAATGATGATGGAGTCAAAGGTATAAATTTATCTGTTCCTTCAAAAATATAGGTTAGAGGCCTTTTATTTACTGTTGCTTCGACATCACATAGAACAGTCATGAGTTCTTCAAAAGTTAAAGTTGAAGTGCCGAGTGTTCTGATCAAGGGAATTTTAACACATCTAATCAGACGCTCCCACCATCCACCCCACCAAGCTGCTGCTGGAGGGATGAACTTCCATTTAATAGGAGACAGTTCTTTTGAAGAAACTATTGCATTCCAATCCAATGATTTTAAAAGGTTATTGGTTCCTCTAAAATTTGAGCCATTATCAGAGTATATAGTAGTCGGCCTTCCTCTCCTGCATATAAACCTTCGAAGTGACTGAATGAATCCTTCCGCTGAGAGACTGGATACAAGTTCCAAATGTATTGCCCTATATACTGCACATGTAAAAAGTACAACCCAAACTTTGGATCTTTGCTTTACGAAAAGAGGGCCAAAAAGATCAGCTCCAACAACTTCAAAAACTTTGGAATCTCTGACTCGATCTAGAGGTAGGTGGATTGGAGGTGTAGTATATGGCTTTGTAGAGTATCTTTTGCATCTGTAACACTTAGACAATTGACTTCTAATGATGCGTCTAGAAGAAATTATCCAATATTTTTCTCTCAAAATGGATCCAACTGTTTGAAGTCCAGCATGACAATTCTTTAAATGACATTCTTGAATCAGACAATTCACTACATGATGTTTCGATGGTAATAAAATTGGATATCTGAAAGAAAACTCGTCATCTCGCTCTAATATCTTTGTTTTTACTCTTAACAAACCTTCTTGATCTTTCATAACCTTTAATCCTTTTATTGCATCAGTAGTATTACCAAAACTTTCAGATTGTATTATTGACCAGAGCGACCTTTCCGCATCTTCTTTTTCTTCAATTGACAATTCTGATGGAAAACATATATTTCTGTTTCTGCACTTCATTATGAATCTCTTCACCCAACATACGACATTAATAAATCTACCAAATTTTGAAATTCTACTATATATCATAAATTCATGTGAATTAGAACATAAAAGAGTAGGTACTGAAGTTTTCTTCTTTTCCATCATTACTAATTCTTCGTTGGGGCTTGTTTCTGAATGTGGCCAATTTTCTTCTGATAACTTCAACCATTCTGGTCCCTCCCACCATCTCATCTTCAGCAGCTGTTTAGGACTACATCCGCGAGAAGGTAGATCAGCAGGGTTGAGATGACCAGGTACGAAGTTCCATTGTTGAGATTCGGAAAATTTACAAATTTCTCTAACTCTATTGCCTACAAACGTTCCCCATTGATCATTTCTTCGAATCCAAGCGAGAACAGTCGAAGAGTCGGTCCAATACTTTACTGGTATGGAAATACAATTAAAGGCTTTCAAAACAAATTTAGTCAACCTTATTCCTAAAATACAAGCAAGAAGCTCTAAACGTGGTATGGTTACATTTTTCTTTGGTGCAAGACGAGACTTAGCTCCTAAAAGTTGTACAAAGACTGCGTCTTTATCTTCACAACGTAAGAAAACTGCTGTTGCATAAGCTCTGGTACTTGCATCACAAAATGTATGAATAGACCATTTTTCTTTACAACCATATCCTACACATCTATTTATCTTCACGTCATTTAAATACTTGAGTTCGCTATACCATTTTTGAAAATTATTCCGGATTTCTTCTGGAAGTGGAGCATCCCAATCTAATTTCGTCGACCAGGCGTCTTGAATTATCAGTTTGACTGGCAACAATGCTGGGGCTAAAAATCCTATTGGATCGAAGATCCCTTGGGTTACAGCTAATATCTTTCTTTTCGACAGATTTTCTATCTCATCACTAAATTTATAAGCGATCTTCAAACTATCTTCCATTGTGTCCCACTTCAACCCTAAAACCGGAACTATCGTTGTTACATTTTTGCTGAGCACCTTCTTTTCGTTAAGGAAACTGCTGTCTTCACTTTTAATTGGTCCGAATTCCCACATTCTTAATTCCATTTTCGCATCAGCCATGATTTCTGTAGATTTTGAAATACAATTTTCTAGTTCAGGCACATTGTCGACTGAAGTAACGCAGTTATCTATATAGTATGATTTCATAAGCTTCTCAGCTATCTGTTTGTTTTCTTCATCAACATTACTCAAATGATATCTTATAACTGCACCTAGCAAAAATGGGCTACAAGTTGCTCCAAAAACTACTCTATTGTGTTGATAAACTTGAAATTCGTCAGGACTCTTCCACCATAAAAATCGCAAGAAATGCCGATCTGATTCTTTGACTTCAATTTGAAGAAATGCTCTTCTTATATCGGCTACTACCCCAATAGCTTTCTCACGAAATCTTATTAACACTGCAGGAATTTGTTCGATGAGGTTTGGTCCTTTAAAGAGGCAATCATTTAAAGAAGGAGACCTCCCTACCTTACACGATGCATCAAAAACTGGTCGAACACTTGTAGTAAGACTATCTGGTTTGATGACGGGATGATGAGGTAAAAAATGTCCTGGAATCTTGAGTGCTTCATCTGGTACTTTACTTATAACGCCTTCTTCTTCCCATTCATAGAAAACTTTAGCATATTCTTCAAACATTTTCATTGATTTTAATTTCTTTGTTGAATTTATCAATCTTCGTTCAGCTATGTGTCTATTTGAGGGAATCTCACGTTTGCCGTTAATCCAAGGAAGACCTACAATATAGCGACCTTCTATATTTCTATCAACTTCTTTTATAAAATTATCATGAGCGAGTTCTTCTTCTTCTGCTTTAGACAAAGTTTGACAGGGATCTGTTATACCAATTGTCTCTAACTTCCATAATTCTGGAATCTTCATATCTTTTAAAGCTAGGTTCGTGATAAACATATTTCCATAATTTAGGCAAGACTGTGATGTACTTTCTAAACGACCACAAAGTGTCCATCCAAACTTTGTCTCTATTGCTGTAAGACCGCTCTTTAACTGTTTTACTCGACCTGTAAGAAGTTGTCCGTAGTAATCGCTTCCAATCAAAATTTCAATTTTTGGACTTCCTGCTCCTAAATCTGTGATCCATAGTTTATTTTGTTTAAGCTCTTTAATTACTGATTCTTTTGGTATCCGAGGAATATAGTTACAAATTATATCTTGATCCAAAAGTTCTAAGACTTCTTTCGTTTGTTTCTGTCTATCAGAAGAACTTAACTCAACTTGGAATTTATTGTGAGATTTAGCTTCTGTTTGCGTACCACCAAACAAAGTGTGTACAATAGCTTCAGAAGAAATGGGATGTAAACCTAACTCTTCAGCTGTACCTTTTAAAATATAGCTCTTTTGCGACCCACAATCAAGTAACGCTCGTACTTTCTTTGTTATTCGACCTTTAATAACTATTTCTAAAGTCATAAGGGCTACTTCAGCAGAACACTGCTTACTTGCTATGGTGCTTTGAATAACTTCTGGGGTCTTAACTGTATTTCCTGGTTCTTTACACATTGAAATTTCAGGGCATAATAACTCGGTATGGGGTTTAGAACAAACGTGGCAACGAATAAAAACTTTGCAAACTTTAGCGTGGTGACCAAAACGAAGACATTTTAAACAGCAATTTTTATTCTTAATTTTGGCCTTCCGTTCATTAAAGGAAAGAGATCTAGCCCTAACACAGTCCTTGCTTTCATGAGATTTACTGCAAAATAAACAAAGGCGTTCTTTTGCGCTAAATAGCCCTGCCGCAGTAGGTATTTTACTTTCTGCTTTTCTTAACTTTTCTTTAGGTTTGTCTTTAAAGCCCAGCTCTATAAAACTCGATTTGGCTAATTTGAATCTTTCCTCGTTTGCAACTTCTTGTTTCAGAAATTCCATCAAACTTACTATATTTGCTTTTGTTGACAATGCATTATTATTACTAACAGTGTTTGATGTGATTGAAATATTATATCGCTGCCATGCTTTTAATACATCTTCCGATAAGCTAGATTCTATCATGGGATAGAGCCACGCCGAATTGCTTTCTAAACTTAAACCCATTGATTCTAACGATCTTAAATATGCCTCGACTTTCGTGAATAAATCTGATAAGGGAAGTTTATCTTTGCCGTGCGCCTGTACATTAGCTACAATCAATTTTAGGAATTCTCTAACGTACACTTCTATTAGTAAATCTTTATTTCCAAAACGCTCTTGAAATGCCTCGACAGCTTTGGGGTAATTAACTGCGGTCATTGGATAGCTCTCTAACAAGCGCCTGGCACTGGTTCCAGGTTCTACCGATTGGATAAGATACTGAAATTTGTCACTATTATCCAAATCTATGTCTTCATGAATTTTCTGAAACTCGGACCAAAATGAAAGATAATTTATTAACTGCGAATCGAATGGCTTAATATTTAGTTTAAGTAATTTATAATGCTTTGATTTGGAATAACCGTGATCTGTGCTTTTTTCACTATCATCTTGATTACGTTTATTTGTACCCAGTGCTTCGCTAACTTTACGCTTAATGGTAATAAATTGATCTGAATAACTTTCATTTTCCACTACTTCATTTTCAATAGCCTCTTCATCGCATTTATCATCATCTAACATGAGTTCAATTATAGCTTCATCAATAGATTTAATTTCAAGAATCAAATTTTCTAATTTACTAAAATCGTCTGAAATTTTACCCTTATCTAATGACTCGCTGTTAATTTCTTCATTCAAAACATTTAAAGTTCTGGTAAATGACGAACGTAGCGGCGTACGCTTTTTCTTTAGCTTATTCATCTTAGAAAAATTAAATAGTAATGCACAGCTTATGAAAACACTATACGCTATAAAAACAATTCAATATCTCAACATTATTATTCAAATGTCCGTGCTCGGGGCGCCAGATGTTTTTTGTAAACAATCAAAACTTATTTGGGCTCAAAAATCTTCTAAATATTCTTGAATTTTCTTTTTAAAAATTTTATTACATACTTAGAATTATAGAATAAAGAAATATTGAATTCAAATTATTTACATACTATGTACAAAATGTATAATATGTACAAAATATAAATGCTTTTACCTTGATAATTTTTGATCATCATACTAAAAACTGGAAAGATGATCCTTTATGCATTTCTGCGTGCCTTTTCATAAAATTAACATAATTCTTCAATAAAACTCAAGACACGCACGACAAACAAAAAATATAAACATTCTCTCTCTCAAAAAATTCTTTTTCATTCCATCAAAAATTGATGCCAACTTTTTTATCTAAACTTTTAACTCATCTCGTAAGATAAAAAATATAAAAAGCAAAGCAGACGAAAAAACAGCTTCGCTTCCATAGCAACGAGTCGCGTCTTATAAATAAATTAAATATCACAATTGCAAATATGCAAACGATTTTCTGTGAATAAACTGGGATAACTTAATTTATCAATTCCTAACATAGGTATCTAATTAAGATATAATAACTATTTATAATAATCGTTTTACATGCAAGAAAGTACTATATTATACTTTCTTGATAATATGACAGCATATGAAATTACAGTTTCACATCATTATAATATTTTGTAAATGTTATTTTAAAAGTTAAAAAATGGCCTTTTAATGGCTTTTTACTTTAAAACAATAATGAATTATGAAAAGAAGAACGATTTTAATAAATTTAAGTGTAAAATTTTCTGGTTTAAACAACATGCTTTCATTAAGATTCACAAAAATGTAGAAAATTTATATATTAAATCCAATAAAAAATACAAAAGTCTTGAAAAAAAAGGTTAAATACGCTTCCTTGATATAAGTTAGTATTCAGTAATTTTTGGAGTTAATTTCTCAACTGGTGGCGCTTCTGTGCGACATTGTTCATGATTATCGCAATAACTCTATCTCAGGACTAAAGCGCGAATTTTCATAAAACTTAAGATTTGGTTAGTCCCTGATATAAATTATTATTATTATTATTATTTTTTGAGTAACGTTGTTTAAAATAATAGACAACCACATTTTTCATCTTAAAATTTTAAATAATTAAAGTATTCGACTACGTTCGGAGACATTTTTTAAAAATTCTATTTTAGACTTATTTTTTGGTATTTTTTAGTGTAATCTAACACAAAATAATGAAAATTATATGCAAAAAAAGTATAATATCTGTGCAACTTTTTTAAAATTTTGAAGAATTTTGAATCATATCTTAACATTTTTTATAAAAACAGCCCTGTCTCAAAAAAAAAAAAAGAGTACATAATCGCAATTTTTATTTTCAATATATGCAAATTAGACGCGCTTGAGTATAATGAACTAAACATTGGTCAATATCCTTAAATGTAAAAGAGATGCAGTTCATTATATACAATTACATGGAAAATTTCAGTAATTTTTATGTAATGCTTCATAAAAACAGCTATGTGTCACTTAGAGCTGATTGTTTAGTTCATTACGCTCTATATATTATCTAAATATTTTCTCACTTCTCTCATTTCTCCCTAACTTCTAATTATAAAGGAAAAAACAAAACACTATCATTGCTGCTCTGCAAGATACAATAAAAAAATTCTCATTTATACGTTATGTATACTGTATGACCATATTCGTATACTACAAAAAAAAAAAAAAAAAAAAAAAAAAAAAAAAAAAGAAGAAGAAGAAGAAGAAAGCATAACATTTTAAGTTAGATCAATAGTCGTTTACCTTTTCCGATAAAAATCTACTTTTCAGAAAAAGCATTTAAATTTCTCAACTTCTGTTTAAATTAACATAGTCTGCCTATTTTTAAAGAGCTCTAATTTAATTTCTAATAGACATACAGGAAAATAAAAACAGATTTAGACATTAATGTCAAGGGAATGCCTTGATATATGAAAATTATAACGCAATATCAAAATAATTACACTACGTATTATCTAAAAATTTAATTTTAGTCATGGTAAACTGATTTTGGCCATTTTGTACATTAATATGCATGTATTGTATAATGTATGTTCAAGAGTATTTTCCTTAAATTTTATTTCCTAAAAAATGATATAAAAAGAATACACACTGATATAAAAAAATTACAACGTAAAAAAATAGTCACACAAATTTTTATTTATGAAAAATCCAAATTCTGAGATACGTATTTCAATATCAATTTTAAAACAGCTGAATGCCGCCGCAAAAATAACATCTTTTTTGCAAAACAAAAATGTTTTGTTTATATATTGAATATATTTGTGTGGTTGATAATAGGTTAGCCGTTTAGATTCTACATTGAAATATCGCATTGGTTAGCAGTATAAGAAAAATATATTGCTTAAAATCTGAAAGAATATTGATGCAGGTAATGTAAAAAGTCAATCTTTTTTGTATAATATTATATTTTTTTGAAGAATTGAAACAGATAAAATACGAATATGTTCATACAGTATACATAACGTATAAATGAGAATTTTTTTTTAAATTGTATCTTGCAGAGCAGCCGTGATAGTGTTTTGTTTTTTTCCTTCATAATTAGAAGTTAAGGAGAAATGAGAGAAGTGAGGAAATATTTTGTATTATCCGCCCTTGGCGACCAATTCGGTCTGCCTTCAATGTATACTAAGCATTAAATCATATTGTTTTTATTCATAATTTATTTTAATTGCTCATTTTTTGCCAAATTTGAAGATTCTGCTTGAGAAATAGACACAGATGTCATATATGCACCAGATTGGCGCGATTGCAACAAAATAGCAATTATATGTGCTTCACATGGTAACCCAGCAATTATTATTTATTTATTAATAAACTGTTTGTTTACTTTTATTTTTTTTATAGAATGATATAAATTGTTTTATTCTATAATAATTAATTCAACTTTTTTTATTTATTATAATTTACTTTTTAAAATAATAGAAATTAGTTAAAAAATATATATGTAACTAGTATTTGACAACGAAATTTTCGTCAAATTGGCGTCAGAAAAATAACGCGCCAATGTGATACATATATTTGTTCATTTTATAAATCTACAAAATGCTAAGAAATCAATTTAATATAAAAGGATTGAGTGGAGTTATAAATATTGCAAAAAATTCCTGTAAATTCAAATTTAATTAATCCTTGTAAATCCTTCAAAAATTTATTAATTAATTGTAAATCTTTTAATTTAGTTTAAACAATTTACGTAAAATTCTTTAGAATGTAAAATTTTCATGAATTCATAATTCGGTAGACAATGAGTTAAAGTGAATATGAGACAGTAGCAGTATTTAAATACGTTCATAAGAACCATTTAAGTACAAAGAAAAATCGATATCTTTTCGAAGAAATAAGACATTTCTTGAAATGGATTTTGATTTTTTAAGAAAGAATGAAGCATGACAAGAAGCGAGTGAAAACCACAAAAGATTTTCGGGTGAGTTTTTTTTTTTTTTTTTCGCTTTTTTTCTTCAGTTCACGAAATTGAAAAATCAATATAATGTCTGGGCTTAGAGTAAAAATATGAATTAAATGTTTCAGTGTAAACTTTTGAAGTTTTGAATCTGAAAAATATAATAACTATAAGATCGACAGAAATAGATTTTTAAGGCTGAAATAAACACGGTAACAAAATTTCTATGATAGTTCATTGAAAAAATAAACAGGCATTTTTAAATTCCATTGAAAATATTTACAATATTTTCAAGCATCAGAATCTTACAAGATTTTTTTCAGAATCAAGTCGCAGAAATGTAATTCAAAAAAGAATAAATTGAAAGCAATGAAATTATTTATATATATTTTTTAATTTAACTATTTGTGTTTATTTGCGTGCATTCATAACCATATCACGGAAAAAGTAAATATAAAATTATATATTTACGTTTTATTTCAAAATTAGATAATATGATGGATCTCCAATTTTCTTTAAAAATCCTTTACATTTAGTATCTCCATTTAAAGTGAATATGAAACAATAACAGTATTTAAGTATATTCATAAGAACCGTTTAAGTAGAAAGAAAAATCGATTTCTTTTCGACGAATAAAGACATTTCTTGAAATGGATTTGGATTTTAGAAGATAGAATGAAGCATGAGAAGAAGCGAGTGAAAACCACAAAAGATTTTTCGGGTGATATATATATATATAGTATTTTATTTTATTTTATTTTATTTTGTTTCGCTTCTTTTCTTCAGTTCACGAAACTGTAAAATTAATATAATGTATGGGATTAGAATAAAAATATGAATTAAATGCTTAAATGTAAACTTTTGAAGTTTTGATTCTGAAAAATATAATAACTAAGGATCGACCGAAATAGATCATGGAAAAAGTAAATATAAATTTATATATTCACGTTTTATTAGATAATAGACACGGTAACAAAATTTCTATGATAGTTCATTGAAAATATAAACATGCATTTTTAAATTTACAGTATTTTCAAGCATCAGAATCTTACAAGATTCTTTTCAGAATCATGTCACAGAAATATAATTCAGAAAATAATAACTTGAAATCAATAAAATTATCTATCTATTTTTTAATTTAACTATTTGTGTTTATTTGCGTACATTCATAATCATATCACGGAAAAAATAAATATAAAATCATATTTAACGTTTTATTTGAGAATTAGATGCTGTGATAGATCTCCCTTTTCTTTAAAAATTCTTACAAATTCCTTTACATTTAGTGTCTCCATTTAAAGTGAATATGAAACAATAGCAGTATTTAAATATGTTCATAAGAACCGTTTAAGTAGAAGGAAAAATCGATTTCCTTTCGAAGAAATAAGACATTTCTTGAAATGGAAATTTGATTTTAAAAAAATGAAGCATGAAAAGAAGCGATTGAAAACCGCATAATAGATTTTCGGGTGAGATTTTTTTTTCTTGCTCCTTGTCTTCAGTTCACGAAATTGAAAAATCCATATAATGTATGGGCTTAGAATAAAAATATGAATTAAATGTTTAAAAGTAAATTTTTGAAGTTTCGATTCTGAAAAATATAATAACTAAGAATCGACCTAAATAGATTTTTAAGGCTGAAATCTATTTGGAAATAAAATTTCTATGTTAGTCCTATATTCGGCCGAAAAGAGGGAAATGTCCGGAAAATTTTAAAGTAATTAATAAATACATAAATAGACATAATTAATAAATAATTATGTGTACGTATTAAATGTGCATAATTATTAATTAATTATACGTATTTATTAACTATACATAATTATTAATTACACTGGTTTCCATAGTTTAAATATTTTCGCCGAAATGTGCTTTTTTTGAAAGATTCTAGTACATTGAATGCGGGAAAATTGTTGTAAAGAATCTGTCTCATCTAGTTTTTAAACTAGCAAAAGCCATGCTTTGTTTGGATTCGCGAAGCATTATTTTATAAAACAGATATTTGAAAGTAAAAATATTTTTTAATATTATTTTTGCATCTTTATTAAACAAAAACGTTATTTTATGTTTTGGCGCATTTTAATTTTTTATCTATGATGTAAGACTCTCATAATAAAATATTTTCGAAGCAAACTTTTACAAAATATTTTTAAATTTTCAACTAAAAGCTCTTTTAAAGATATTTTTACAATTTCCAGTAACCACTTGTGTTTTTTAAAGTTGTTTGAAATATGCATGTTTCCAATCTTTGTAATTAACATCAAATGATCTTTGATAGCTATTTTAGAATAATATATTTGAAGAGAGCTTGAAGAAAGTTACTTCGTCAAAATCCTATTTTCTGGAAAAACATTTGAAATCTGCCCTCGTTGATACTATGAATTTTTAACTGTAAAACTTTTTTTTTCTAATTTCTTCGTTTTTATACATGTTAGCGTATCAGAATTTTTTATATTGTAGAATTTTTCGTAAGGAAAATTTCCTATTGAATGCTTAATTTTGAAGGATTTTCACTCTCGACAACGTTACGTACGTTTTTAAGCCAACTGGTGTCTATATATCCTCAATATCTATAACTGCTTCATCTAATGTTAGACCTTGGGAATTATGAATTGTAACAGCAAAAGCTAACTGCAGAAGAAATTCTTTTCTTGAGCAATTTATGCTTCCATTTTTCCAGAATTTAATTATTGGGGGAATTGGAACGCACCAATTCTTATAAGTTAAATTATTGTAGTATTCAAATTTATCCATGAATATTCGCGATATCTGGTCTGATGGCTTGTTATTTTCTTTATTACGTGCAACAAAGTCTAAAGTCCCGTTCACTAAATCTTTTTCGGTCCACAAATAAGAACGTAACATTACTTTAGATCCAAATGATAAAGTAAGAAATGGTTTAAGTCAATTTGTCGTTTCTGAATCGGCCAACTTTGCTTTAGTACATTTATAAAGAGCTTGAATCGAGGCAACAACTTCACGCTTCAATTCTTTTCATTTTTTATTTATATAACAAATTTAACAATTAATTTTATTTGTTTACAATTCTTTTGTTGCCACTTTACAAAAAAAAATTACAATACAATTTTTTTAAAATGTTTAAGTGTCATCTGTGCAAACGATTTTGCTGAATAATGGAAACATATTTTATTTATTAAATTAGTCATGATTCTATCTATTATTACTTACTCCATGATTTATATTTTTCTTTCTGAAAATATACGCGTTTCATTTTTTTATTTATTTGCTAAAATGCGTCCGTATTGCAAATGCATGTAAAATAAATTAATTAAAATAATAAATTTTTTAACGTTTTATTGTAAAAAAAATTATATTCTGCAAATCTACAGATCATAATTTATTTTTGTGTTTAATTTGAAGTTAAAATATTGAATAGTTTTTTTGTAAAGTGTACGACAAAGTGTAATTTGAGTGGCCTAGTAGAGGATTCGCTTCGCTCATCCTAATCATTTATTAAATACTTAAAAGAATAATAGCATAAAATATAAAACGAAAAAAAAATAGAAATAATTAATTTTATTCTTCTTTTTATATATTTCTCGATTTGTTTCACTTAAATTAGACCAGCAGGGGTCCCCTAACATACTTTCGTCCCTAAAACCGTAGTATCTGTCTTTTAAAAAGTTTAAGGTCTTGGTGAAAATGCTCGCCTTGTTTGTCATTCACGGCACCCAAGTTTGCAGAAAAAAAAAAAACAAAAAAAAAACAGTGTAAATTGAAAAGATGTATCTTCAGAGATATGTTCAAATCCATTACATGATAGTTTTTTTTTATATAAAACAGCAATACTTTTTTCGAAATTTCAATTTTATAATTTTCTAAGAATTCATGAACATTTCCAATCATGGATATTGTGAGACAGAGTTTTTGACCTAATCCGCCCCGTGTCCCAACGTGCCCCCTTCTCCCGTGGCAAATTTTCACTGTTTATTATTTTTTAACTTTAAAATTTACGATTTGCAAAAAATCTTTACATGTTAGTAAAAAATGAAAGTCAATTTCGGATTCAGAGGTACAAAATATATAAGAATCAATTATCAAAAACTAAAAAACACGACATAACACAACTTTTGCAGGATAGCGTATTTTTATAACATTTTAAATTATGTATAATTTACTAAAGAATTGAAGCTGATAGTTTTCATCATTTTATTCAACAAAAATTCTACTTTTTTTCTTCTTATATGTTTAATGCAAATTGTACATTCTGCATTAATATGTCAAAATGATTAAAGATTTCAAATTTGTATTGCAACATTAATTTTACTCTAATTTTTTTAATCTATCTGACAAAATTACATTTCTACTAAATTTGTGAATGACCCCTAATTTGCAGCAAAAAATAATCTCCAACTTTAAACAGCTGTTATTCGGTCAATTTTAATCGTAGAATAAGGGGACTTTCTTTGTCTCACTTGTCAGTGTAACAGGAAAATATTACTAAATACAAGTTATTGAAACGTTAACCGTAGAAAAATTTAAATTTCGTTTTTTTTTTAAATTAAATGTTTTCATTTGCCCAAATCGCTTGTAAAATGTTTCTTGACTTATTTAAAACATTTTTGTAATTGGAACTATGACTAACGGCTTAGGAATTAACCATTGAATACCGTTAAGAGTGAACGCGCTGTATAGAGGAAAGTAAAACTTGCGACGTGGCAGTTTTTTTTTCAAATACCGTTTTTCATTAGTAAGAGACATCTGCTATAATAGAAAATAGCTGTTTCATCAAATGTATATATATATATATTTCTAAACCAGTGTTACTTACACTATATAGCCAAAGATGACCGGCAGCTTGCGATTTTAGACATTTTCTTAAATATATAGGAACATACATGAGGAATTATCCTAAAACTCTAAATGTGTAAAGATAATAGTACAGGTTATACATTTCTGTGAAGAATTTTTTTGTTAACTTCATAGAACCGCAAACAAATTGAAAAAGAAAGAAACTCTTTTGGGTAATCCTTTCAAAACTAATGTAGCAAATGCACTCAAACTATTGATTACGATTAAGTGGTTTATTGTTATAAACTGTGTTCATTTTTATGCGGATAGCATGTATACTCGTAGAGAAATTAAGGTTTTTATAAAAACAGTCCCAATTTTTTCCATGTTTTTTGCTTCTAATTTACAGAATTCTTAATATGAAATAAATTTCTTTTCTTTAAATATGACAAACAATATTCTTCACAATACCCTGTAATCAGAATTAAAAAATAATATAATTTGTATGAAAAATAAGTTGGCTCTTTGTGCTTTAGTTAGGCTCAAAGCTTTTTATTTTCAAATAAAATAAAGCATAATTAAAGAACGACACAGATTTTCTTTTGATTATACGAATTTTTATTTATTAAAAAATATTTTAGTTTTATTTATATACACCTCGATTTATTTTTTAGTATGATTTTTGTAAATATATAATCTGTGTTACTAGAACTTTCTAAAATAGTTTTTTTTAAATCTCTCCCTTTTCAAAGAAAATATTTTTTATTGCTGTTAAGTCTACGCATTTAATGAGCACGTGAAAAAGTTTAGTCAAATATGCATTCCTTGCATTATAATTTGCATTCCCGTCTTAAGTCAGTCATGATTGATAATTATAAACAATGAAGTTGTTAGCAATGAATGGTTTCATTTGAGCCAATACAGCTGAAATTTATGCATAATGTCGGAGATTTCTTATGAAAAAAACGAGATTATCGGAATATAGATAGTTTCGGTGAGGCCAAATTTTTAGCCGCTCTTTTGTCGAACATTCATTTTCAGCTAAACTCAGATTTCAGGCTGAAAACGAAAACGATTCCGAATTTGCTTATGATTTCTAACAATAAGATTTAATTGAGCAAAATTTGCATTATGGAACAATTATGCAAAAAATATTTAATCGAAAATGCGTAGGCAAAGGTCAAAAATGCATTTATTGTGTAGCGAATTGCCACTACTTTATCGAAATGTAGATAAGTACAACTAAAATAACTTTAAAAAAATCAACTATGAACCACTAATGAAATGTAGATGCTACTTCGCTACATTTTATTTTCGCTAAGGAATTCAATATACACACGAAATTCAGGGCATAGAATAAGTAATACAGTAGGGCTCGTTATATCACGGCTGTCGCTATACAACTATTTAAGACCATTAAAGTATTATTTAAGATAACATAAAAAAGATATATTTTGTTAATCTCTAAAATATTCAGGAAAAATGAAATTCTTTCTGTGAATTTTAATACACAAGTTAAAACTTGAAACTGGCTAGTGTACTTTAAGGGTACAGTGAACTCTCAAAACTATTTTTTTGAAATTTTCTATGAATTTTTTAAAAAATTTCTGGAAATAGTCATAGTATATATATCTCTTATTTCTCAATTTTTTTAAAAAATATATTCAATAGTTTTTGAGATACAGATTTTTATTTTTTTAAATTGACGAAATATGGTAATATTTCAAAATGCTCCAGGCGCAACCAGTTTTCACATACTTGTTCAAAAATGTTCCATAATAACCCTTTCATACATGCAAATAAATGTTACTAAGCATTTTTAGCATATTATTTGTAAAACATTAAAATAATTATTTTAACTCCATTTTTTTGTATATTTCGTTATAAAATCATTAAAAATTCCATATAACTGAAATTTAAAAAAATTAAATGCGTCTAAACAAGTTTATCTCTAGTAACACTTGTTAACACATACAAAAAGAGCATTTAAAAAAAGTCAGAAAAATTGGGCATAAAGAATTTCGCATGGAACATTTTGAAATCATAAAAACGACGAAAATATTCATTCTGAGAAAAACAGGTTTCTGAGAAAAACAGGTCTGAGAAAAACAGGTCAGGTAACTACAATGGTTATACTTGCATAATATTTTCCTACTGACGCAGTTTCAGTTACATATAAGGGATATAATATCATTTCTAGCTTATATGTAATTGTTTTATGTTTTTATGGTAAATTCACATAAAATGTTTGGCCTTGACAGTAATTCATGCAAAGGACGTAAAGTATCTGAATTTTAAAAAATGTTCTGAAAACTAACTTTTTTTATTTTCTGATGATTTTTAAAAATTTATCTGGATATATTCATGGTATAAATATCTCTTATATTGTATAAATTTTTGTTAAATATATTAAATGGCTGTTGGGATTTTTTTTTTTTTTTTTTTTTACGCTAGAAAGTTTGGGGACAAAAAGCAATCAGCAGTTTGATCATCCTTTAAATACATTGTAAACAAACGCGAAAAGAAACAGTTAATGTATTATTTTGCGAAATCACAAAATTAATAAGTAATCGGTGCATAATAATATTGAATAAGGTAAAACGAAAAACTAGGCTAAATTTTACGGCTGCGAATCGACAAAAAAGTAAACTAAAGGACATGGCAGAATCAGCTGACTGGACAAAAATGCTTGCAACTCCAGTAAAAATAGTCAAAATTGAAAAATTCGTTTTGCGTTCAATAGCAGGGAGATCATATAATGTTATTGAGCTAAAAATGAAAATTCGACAGTTTGATTAAATTTTGCGATTTTGAAAGTCCACTGTACCTTTGAAACAATTGTGTAACATTACTGCATAAAATTGGTGGCAGAAACTGCCTTCAATTTTATGCAGTACTTTAACCGATATAACCAGTGAATGTCACACGAGTAATACGAGGGTTGTAAATTAAATAGTGGTAACTTAACTTTGAAACTCACAGAACGACGGGCATCCGCAAATATGATATGGGAGCGGTGAGATGGGACTGTTGTCGATGTGTAGAGTGGCAAAAAAATAAAATAATAATAATAATAATAAAACGGTCGATTTTCTTAGATGGATACTTGTTGTTTGGCGTTAAAGTGAGGAGTTTCGTTTCCATTGCTCTAAAGCATGTTTTTAAAAGGTGACCAGCGGTCGTGGCTTAAAATCGAAGTTGTCCGTGGTAAAAATGCAACAGAATGCCATCGAGGATTAGTGGAAACCTGTCCACTAATCCTCGGACAGGTAATACGGTATCCTCGGACAGGTAATACGGTAATCACAAATTGCTTTACCGTATAGGACAGTAGCAGGATGGGTTCAATCATTTCGTTCGGGTCAAACTGAGACTGCAGATTTCCACCGCACATGTCAGCCCACCATTCCTTAAGAGCAGATTGATATCCCTAGCGGCTTCCTTACCATAGACCACCGATGGACTGTCCGAGAATTATCCTTAGAGGTTGGTCTGAATCATGAAGTTTCATCTGTACTCCACGCAGTAGGGCGTTCGGTCGCTCACATCAACAATCAACACCTTGCGACTGATCTACAAAGACTTCCCGACATTTGACAAAGGTTATAAGTTTTGCTGGTGATTAAATAAAAGGAATGCAATGCAATTTTACTTGCAAGCTCATTAAAAATTGATTTATACCTATGTTGCCATTACTTAATTTACAGCCCTCGTATATCTTTAAATTACACCATTACACATGTGAAAACAATTACTGCATAAAATTGGAGGCAGCTTCAGCCACGAATTTAATGAAATAATGTTACATAAATGTTTTACAGTGTGAAAATATTATTGCTATTAGTACTGATTATTTTTACTAGCCAATATTTGGGACTATATACGAGTGGATTATTTAACCCATGTCATTATTTATTTATTTATTTATTCATTTTTTCATGTTTGGTTGTTTTTCATAGAAGAAGTGGATTGAGGCATCCTTGAAAAGGCTCTATGGGATTTTTTGGGGTTTTTTATCTACTTGATTTGTGCGTTATAATATTTTTCGAAGTTTTTAACTTGTATAATCTAAAATGTTAGTTTATACAATTATTTCCATTTTCTAGCGTAGTTACATAAGGAAAAAGGGGGGGGGGCGGGGGCTCTCAACCAGTAGTGGCTCATCAGGGGATACTGCATCAATTTATTCACACCACTAAAATTGTATAGAAATTTCAGTTTTTTTTAATCAGCAAAATTTGCCGAATAAATAATATAAAAGATATAAATAAATAAGATATATATAACATAAATTTTAGTGGTGAGAAACATCTGATGCAGCACTCCCTGACGAGCTGCTACTGCTCTCAACCCTAGTATACTTAGTCCATTCTGAAAACAAAATCTATTTTATATAATGAAGCAATGAATCAAGTCCGTCTTTGCGTATTTTCTCATATATGACATCAGTTTATAGATTTAGTTCACCGTGGAAGTGAATAAAACATATTTTATGTCCGTTCTAAGTGGACTACAGTGGGTGATCGGTTAACGAATTTAACCAGTTCTTGAAATAGCGTTCGCTCACCGAATTGCTCGTTAATGAGCCGTAGATTTTGTATTCATTTATATGGTAATTTAATTATTCGTTTTAAAAAGTTAAATAGTCTATAAAAATACTATAGATCTTCTTTTTATAATAAGATTATAATATGACCTAGTTTAATATGGACAGATCGTTTTTTGATGGATTTGTCCATGTAGTGATGTATTAAATAAATAAATTTCTATCAATTTAAACTCAATATATTTATGTTTATGTTTTTTAGTATTATAGCAACACAAAAAACTTTTCTTATTAGGATAATAATTTCAGTAGATATTAATAAAATATTAAAATGTAAATTAACATCAGAAGCTCAAAATTTTGAATATTTGTAATTCAAAAACTCATTACTAAAATAGCATAAAAATTCGTTTCTAGGTATCAATTGAAACGAAGATTTAAAATACTTTGTCATACTTAAGCGTTGCTAATGCAAAACACTGTTTGGCCCGTTTTGATTTGTAGATAACCGGATGAGCAAATTTTATATACATTATTTAAAAGTAGACCTAATTTCTAATTGTTTGGTACTGGTAACTTTCTTCTATAATTATTTGTTGCTGGGTTGGGAGTTACTTCTTTTCATGACAGCATATTTTTACATTTGTACATTGAGAAATTCCGCTGTCTCAATGTGTTTGCTATGCAGAGTTTTTAATGTAGTAGGAAGATAATCTATTTTAGTTCGATGAAATATTCCTAGAAATGGATATTGATTCTTGAAAAAAAGAATGAAAATTGAGAAGAAGAAAAAAGAAAACCACCTAATAATAGTTGGTTGAGAATTTTTTCTTGTTTATTTTTACTTTATTCATCTGAAAATTAATATGATAAATATTCATTGTAAGAAAACAATCCATATGAATGCATAAAACAATATTATAGAAAACGTAAATCAAAAACATTTACAATATTTTTAAAGTGTATCAAAACGTATCAATGTTTTTTTTTTCTCAAAAGTTCTGAAAATTGTTATGTTATACATGCTTGTTTTAACTTAAAAGAGCATAAACCACGGTTGAGTAAGTAAATAGAATCTTCATTATAGGTGTGATAGTGGAAAAGAAAATCAATTCTCACTTTATGTTATAAGACAGATTTGGTAAAATATTTTGATTTTAGAAAAAAACAATAAAGGAGTTTATACAGGAAAGCGTATGATAACTTGGAGTTTAGTTTGATTTTGAATGGTAGAATCACGTATCTAGGCTCCTCTTGGGAATTTCTAGAAAATTCTTTCAAATCCTGAAACCCAATGTTCCTTCAAATATTGCAATGTATGGAAGATCAAGTTTGTGTTTTGGCATTGGTAGTCATGAAAATCGATTTTCCCGCCAAATCTTCACAATGTGCACCAAATGTTACAAAATTTGTCGAAATGTTTCAATTTTGAGAATTCTAAAAGTGCTGATTGTTTAAAAAATTATTAACTGTTTCAATGTTCCTTTTCTCTCAAATGTATTGACCCGTAGTGACCACAAACTGACCTTTTCTTTTATTTACTCGAACAAAGGACGTAGGATAACCGGAAGAATTATACATATTTTAGATTTATATTCTTATTCCTTTATAAATTCTATACACGTTTTTAATATCAATACAAAAATTTATCCAATATAATAAGTAAATCTTTTCATATTTTTAATATATGTTGCTTTTAATCTAAAGGGGAAAAGCAATTCATTCCTAGCTAAAATTAAATATTTAAAGATAAATGTTAAATAAATAATATCTAGAATAAAGAAGAATTCGCAGCTAAGAATGCTATTAATTCAGATAAAATCAATATCCGAGCGACATGAAAAAATATTTTTGTTACAATATCCATTAGGAAAATGAAAAAAATGTAATGAGTGATAAGAAAATATATATCTTGAGAAAATAATATACACGGATAAATTATCCACTACTGTTATTATAAATAGATGAAGCTGAAGTTAATATTATAAAATAAAATTGTAGTAGTATATTTATCAAATTCTTGTTTACATCTAATTTTTTATGATTTATTTTAGTTGATTTCTATAACAAAAGTAATTATTCGAATGTGTATGAACACTTTTTGGGGAAATGATTCCAGCACAAATAATAGTACGGAAGTTAAACTGGTACCATCCAATTGAGAATAACATCCATGTTTACTCAAAATTCGTTTTGTATACTTACTTCTAACTAAAGTAAAACTACTTCTAATTAAAAAAAAAATCTGTGATTTTATTTTTTAATAATAACACCCAAATCCGACAAAGTAAAAATCCTCTACATATCTGACTTGGCCTAATTAGATGGTTTCAAGCGATTTTTATGATTAGATCTCAATAATTAATTAGATTAATAATTGATATTTTAAGATAAATTTTAAATAATTAACATCTAGAATAAAAAAAATCGCAGCTGAGAATGCAATTAATTTAGGTAAAGTAAATATCCGAGCGACATGAACAAGTATTTTTGTTGCAATATCCATTAAGAAAATAAAAAAAATGTAAGAAAACAAATCTGCTGAGAAAATAATATACACGTATAAATTGCGTAACTACTGTTATTATAAATAGATAAAACTTATGTAAATACTATATAATAATTTAGTAGTAGTTAGTGTATTTACCAAATTCTTGGTTACAGATAAATTTTTATGATTGGTTTTAATAAATTTCTGTAAGAAGAGTAATTATTCGAATGTGTATTATAAATACTTTCTTCAAAAATGATTTCAGCACGAATAATCGTACGAAAGTTAAACTGGTACCATCCAATTGAGAATAACATGTATCTTTATTCAAAATTCGTCTTGTATATTTACTTCTAACTAAAGTAAAACTACTTCTCATAAAAAAAACCTCTCTAATTTTATTTTTTTAATAATAACACCCAAATTTGACAAAGTAGAAATCTTCTACATACTTGACTTGGCCTAATTAGATGTTTTCAAGCAATTTCTTTGATTAGATCAAATGTACGCAATAATTAATTAGATTAATAATTGATATTTAAAGATAAATGTTAAATAATTAACATCTAAAATATAAAAAATTAGAAATTTTGTGCATTTCTGGCACAGCGCTCGTATCTCTGAGTTAATATTATAGAATAATCTAGAAATAATTAATATATTTACTCAATTCTGAATCATAGCTACATTTTTATGATTGTTTTAAATTAATTTCTGTAACAAAAATAAATATTCGAATGTGTATGAATACTTTTTTGAAAACAGAATACAGCACAAATAATGATACGAATTTTAAACTGGTATCATACAGTTGGGAATGACGTCTATGTTAATTCAAAAATTTTCTTATATACTTTCATCTAACTGAAAAAACTAAAATTTTATTTTTTTAATAGTAAAACCCAAATTTGGAACAGTAAAAATGTTCTACATACACTGTTAAAAATAAATCTGTGAATTCCAGGTGAAACTACCGGCAGCAATGTAGCCGAACTTTCACCGTTCCGTTAGTAGATTTTCCGTTTGGAAAATAAAAGAAAGGAAAACTTCCGCATGGAAAAGCGGTAACTTTCCGTTACAAAGTTTGATTTTGTAATGATAATAATTTAATTTAAATTTTAAAATTAGTGAACCGGACATTCGTCAAAGAATTCGAAATTTCCGAGTGATCATATACTTAATTTAAGTCATTTTTAATCGTTATTTCAAGCCATCCTGAGGATCGAACTAGGGACGTTTGCGTAGAGGATCAAGTCCTTACTGATTCAGCCAAAGCTGCTGATGCCTGTCGGTACAAAGTATGTCTTTTATGAGTTACTGGGAAAATATGTTGTGCTTTTCAAAGATTGCCTTTCAAATATATTCGTTAGAATATTCGTAAGCGGTTTATTTTATTTTATTTTAGAATGATGCATAATACTTATTATTTTTAAAACAAATTTTAATTTTTTAACTAGCGCAAATAAAATAAAAAATCATTGTTTAAAATCACAATTTTTTTTTTGAATGAATGAATGTATGAAAAAATATTTTTTATTCATTTTTTACAAAAATTAGATAATTTTTTGAAATTATCGCGCGCAATTTATTTACTTATTGGGAGGCTAATTAGTTAAAAGATTTTTTTAATAAGAAATAAGAGAAAAATAAACAGAAAAAAATAATTAAAAGGGACTTTTCGTGTTTTCATTATTTTATGGGGACAGTGGGATACGAACCCACAATCTATGCTCCCAAACGTTTAATGGCGTGGTGCTTTAACCACTCGGCCACGGAGATCCCCGGGTAACAGACTGTCTCCATTTTTTGTTTTTATTTCCATCCTTTTCGTTAGTTTCAGGAAATATCGTGGAGTTTTCAGATTTGTAACGGAAAAAGCCCTTTTGGTGCGAAAAAGGATTTTTTCTGTGAAATTCAGAAAAAAAATATCCGTGAATTTCAGATTTTTTTTAACAGTGTACTTGACTCGGCTTCATCACTCACATATTACACTAACTAGATGTTTTCAAGCAATGTCTGTGGATTAAATCATATATGCTCATCAAATAATTCGATCAATATTTAATATTTAAAGGTAAATGTAAAAACTAGTTGGATGTGCCAATCCCAAAACTTTCTTCTATCTCATACGTACATTCTAATATTTAAAAAAAGTTACTTATTTTAATGCTTTAATAATTTTAATCCAATACCACACCAAATTTGGTTTTCATCTTAAATTTCTGCTTCAGTCAATTAATAGGAGATTTATTTACAATAAATTTCCGTCTCTGCACGAGTCGATGGATAACAGAATGATAGGCCGACTTTTTTTCATATTCCGAGAGGATCCACTTGACATACCAAAAAATAATAATACACAAAATTTTAGTTCAGTTCTAGGTTTAACTTCATGCACTTTTAGGTGGTGCAATATTAATAATAGCACAAAAATCCTGATTGCAACGCCCCCTTGCAGCGCCGCGAGTTTTTTAAAATCCAGGGAGGACCAACTAGCTATAGCCATACACTTACACAAAAAATTTGGTTCAATTCAATGCATAATTTCATATACTTTTGGTCGGTACAATAATGAAAATGACACAAAAAACGCGATTGCAGCGCCACCTTCCGGCGGAACGTTTCAAAATTGAACGGGCATTTGCTTGCAACAGCCAAGCACATTCACAAAAAATTTGGCTCAATTCTACGCATAACTTCATACGCTTTTTGATGGTAGAATGGCGACACATGGACACTCAGAGATATACACATACAGACACAAGGACAGACAGACATTTTGTAAAAAACATGTTTTTTGGAATCTCCGACCCCTAAAAAATCTCCGACCTGTTGAAAACCGGCAGTCGAAAAAATTTCGATTAGAATACTTTTTTTTTCTATTGAAGATAGAAGAAAGTAAAAATAACATTTAGAATAAAAACGAATTCTCAGCTAAGAATACTAATTCAGGTGAAATCTATATCCGAGTGACATGAAAAAGAATTTTTGTTGCGACATCCATTAGGAAAAATGAAAATAATGTAATAAAGGTTACGAAAATAAATCTCCCGAGAAAAAAATATACACGGATAAATTTCACTACTACTGTTATTATAAATCGATGAAGATGAATTTAATATCATATATTATTTAGTAGTAGTTAGTATACGCCCAATCCAAAGTTGCGGGTGTGACATTTACACAACTTAATTTAGTCACCAGCGAAAACATTTTTGAGCATTGGTTTCAATTTGTATGAATTTCAATGTAGACCACTTACACATACATTTATCCAAATCTGAAAATTGTCCGAAGTATCATTTATTTATAAAAAAAAAATAATTTCCGCCTGTTGCGGGTGTGACATAAAAAGGACATGCATTTTCATCTTTCAGTGCAAAAATGCAAAACTCTGTGAATTATGACAACTGAGTGAATTGATATTTTTATATATTAGACAGTAATACTTAAACTAGTAAATCTGCAGATCAGGAGCCTCAACGTCAGCTTTGCACATCATTTTTTTTTAAACACACTTTGGGTAATATTCAACTTCCTGCAAACTCTAATTTAAAATTTTCAAATTACGTAATTATTTATAAGAATAAAATAAGAATAAGAAGTTTTCAGCCATCAAAAGCGTTAAATTAAAGATTTAGTTATGTTAGGATATTCTGAGATTTTCATGATCTATTATTTTTGTTTTTTATTATAACATTGTAGATTTCTTCAGGGGGGCTCCGCCCCCGTAATCTCATTAAACTTAAATTTGTAACTTTCTATCAATTTGCTAATTAAGGATTATGATGAATGGTTGCTTAGCAACCATTAAGAGAAAATAAAGAAAATGAAATAAATACATTTGAAATAAGTAAATCTCTAAAACAAATTAGTTTATATTATTGGAACACATATATAAAAAATTTCCAAAATTTACAGTAATAATTCAAAAAATCTGACAAATTTGTAGACAAAATTTCAAAACAATACGAATAAATTAACCGGCAAATTTCAGTATCCATTTATCATTGAATTCCATTAATGAAATGTGACATTTTCTCTCAAGAAAAAAAGAAATTAAAAATCATTGGATTTGCCATAGAAAAGCATTATTGCGCAAAATAAAATATTCTATATTTTTCGAACGAATGAATCAAATCTTACAAAAAACTATACAGCTTAATCCCAGTGCCTCATTAACATACCCACTTAATTTAAAGCCAATCGGGTGTTTTTTGCGTTAGTTATCGCGGAACAGACAGACTGACAAACTGACAGACATCCAGACAGACAGACAGAATCCAAAAAATTTCGTGTCTCCAAAGTAAGCCTTCACTGACGTTTCGGCAATAATTAAGCAAACACAACTATTTTGTTTATATAAGTAATGTGTACTAGAATACATATTTGGGTATATTTGGCTATACACTATTATTTCCCAAAATAACAAACTTTTGTAAAAGATTTCATGAAGTGTTTAAAGTGCTTCGTAATCTATGCTTAACGCATGATTTTTCTTACTTGTTGTGAATTCTGCCCACTTATGTATTATGTTTTTTGCCCGCTTTGACAAAATGTGTGCTCGTTTAGAGACTTTGTGACTTACTTGTTTAAATTTTTTAGCAGAGAAATGTAATCATAATACTTTAAATGCATCTGCTAGTGCAATACAAATTGTTTAAAAAAAGAATTGAGCTATCAAAAATATAAAAATTACGTACTTTCTATTTCGAAAGAAATTTCCCCTTTATATTAAACAAGTAAGAAAAATCATGCGTTAATCATAGATTATGAAGCACTTTCCAACACTTCATGAAATCTTTAACAATACTTCTTTAATTAGGGAAATAAGGGGTATATAGCCAAATATGTATTCCAATGTTTTTGAACAACCCTGTATTTGATCTGTCAGTTGATATACATATTATATAATGGGAAAATTTAGTTTAGCTAGAAAAAAGCTTAAAATTCTTTTTGAGCAATTTGCACTAATAAATGGAAAACATACTTGAAAACTTTTTTTCAGCCCTGTAGTTTAACTTGTACCTTTATTACACGTTAGTAAGAAGCTAAAATTAATTTTAAAATAAAACATTCTTAAAACAACTGAAATCACATTGTTATAAATTACCATTCATAGGTGCATACGATTTTCATAAAATTTGAAATGACTCGACATCTAATAATTATATATATTTTATGTTTCAAACTATTCGGTTGGATAGTTTTTGAGTTGCTACATGCGAACAGAGGGACGGACGGACAGAGAGACGAATGCGCAACTCGGGAACCCGGGATTCTTTTCCCTTCAATTCAAAACAAAAGCGACTTTTCTAAGTATCCGGGATCGGAGGAGATAGCGTTACATACATACATACATACGGTCGGATTTTAATAGTGTAGATTCTTGGTTGTAAATTTTAATTTGCTGACAGATGATTTTCGCTTCTGTTGAAAAAGTTCATTAATGAAACGTCAATGTTTGAAAATATATTTTTAGTTTTAGAAAATTTATTTTAATTTTTATACCATCTGCACAAATTGAAACTTAATTCTTTTTAACTTTAAAGAAAAAAATAGCTTCAAAAATACATTAATCAGTTTTATTTTCCCCTTTTTTCCGACAAAAAAAGCCTTCCACTGCTAATTTTTAGTTTTTAATGAAGTTTTTTATCTGTATGTAACTTATAATTTAGTATTCGTAAAAAATATTTCTTATCCATTTTAAATATGACGTCATTATTTTTCTAACTCCATGAATTACTGCTATTCATGTCCCGTTTATTTTTAACGACTACTATAAAATACCTCTTTTATTTCAATTATGACGTCATAGTTTACCAAATAAATATTTTATTTAAAATATTTTTATTCCTTTTATTTTTAATTATGTCGCCATATTGACAAAAAAATTCATGTTAACGAAACAAATATCAGTGTTTAATATTTAACAAAAAATAGTATATTTATTTTTATTGCAAATACGACGTCATATTTATTTTTTTTCTTTTAAATTTTCCTTAGTTTCAGTTTTCGCATGGAAATTGCTCAATTGAAAATTTATCGTCGCTGAAAAATTAATATTCGAAATTTTGATTTTCTTGGCAACGGAAAGAAAATTGATTAAATTTTATCTAAAAAATGCCGATTGGTTATGCATGAAAAATAATGAAATTCAGAATTATTAACGAAAATATTCGAATAAAATAAATAATACATAGCCTTTGTTCTTTTCTGGCTATAATTATCTATACGCAAAGATACAAAGTTAAAGTTATGCTATTGAAGCATTGAAGTTATGTTATTCAAACTTCCGTACACATTTTAAAATTTATAATATTATAAGAATAAGAATTAGGATAAATGGTTGCTTAGCGACTATTAAAAGAAATGAAGAAAACGAAATAAATACATTTGAAATAAGTAAATCTCTAAAACAAATTAGCTTATATTATTGGAACACATTTATAAAAAATGGCCAAGATTTACAGCAATAATTTAAAAAATCTGACATATGCATAGATAAAATTTCAAAACAATATGAATAATTTAAGCCCCGTACTGGCAAATTTCAGTATCCATTTATCGTTGAATTCCATTAATCAAATGAGTCATTTTCTCTCAACAAATAAAAATTTGAAAATCGTTGGATTTGCCATAGAAAAACATTATTGCGCAAAATAAAATATTCTATATTTTACGAACGAATTAATAAAATATAACAAAAAACTATACAGCTAAATCCGAGTGCCTTACCAATATACACACTTAATTTCAAGTCTTTCGGATGTTTTTTGCGGTAGTTATCGCGGAACAGACAGACTGACGAACTGACAGACAGACAGACAGACAGAAACCAAAAAATTTCGTGTCTCCACAGTAAGCCTTCACTGACGTTTCGGCAATAATTATTCTATGAAAAAATTAAATTACTTACTCAATTCTTGCTTTTGTGGAAAATATTCAAAATTTTCGTTGCGGGTGTGACTTGTATGGCCAATAAAATAATGACATACACCAAAATTATAAAAGCAGATTTTTTTAATTAAAGAATTAATCAATATTACAATTATAATATCTTGAGAGGAAAATATAAAAAAAATTTCATTTCCAATCTTAATTTTATAATTTCTGGTGGTGGTAGCTTTTTTTACAAAAATGCTCTTTTTTTTTTTTTCTAGGATGCATCTGACTGACTGGGCCAAATATGTACGTTTTCTTAAATTTTTTTCAAACATTCTAATTCTATATCGTCACTATCCATTTGTCTTATTTGTCCATCAAAGTTTTCACTTTTTTAATGTCGAGAATAAAACAACTTCTACAAAATCTCCAACAGCACATTCACCGTTGGATATTACATCCTTGTCAAAGTATGGATACATCTAACTGACTGAGCCAAATATACACATTTTCTTGATTTTTATTACGATACTCTTATTCTATAATATCCCTATTTATTTGTCTTATTTGTCCATCAAAGTTTTCACTTTTTTTTTTTTTTTTTTTAAATGTGGAGAATAAAACAACTTCTACAAAATCTCCAACTGCACTCTTATCATTGGATATTATTTTTTTTGACAAAATATGGTGACAAACAAATTCTCTTGTGATCACTTTCTGAAGTTATTGCTACATTAATTGTTCCTACGTCAATAAAAACAACATGATGTATCAATTGAATGTTGAGCTCCGATTGTGCTTGGTGCCAGCATTCATGAAGCATTTTCACAATATCTTCTGAAATTTCGCATTCAGCAAAGTTCTTATATATTTCTTAGGTCTTTTTCTACACACATGGCAAAATCGGAAGCTGAATTTATAGTTGCAGAGCGTTGCTAGTGTTACCATTTTCTTAGAAACTGCACCAACCCCATCGACAACTCCTTTACTATGAGATGAAATGCAAAAGGATTGCCATCCTTTACCATGATTTTTTAAAATAGTCTCTTCTTTTCTTTCCTTGCTTTGTCTCTTTCCTTCTCTTGTTGTAGATATTCTTCATATTTAAAAGGGTTTTCCTTAATCTTTTTTCAATGATATTGTGATCTTTCTGTACTCTTCATTCTCTGCAAAAGAGAAGAAATTAATTTGTAAACTGAATAAATATAGCACTTCCAGTCCAAAAATATAAGCTTAACAAATTTTTAATAGTTATCCCTTGAAATTTCTAATCTTACATAAAGTTAATTATATTAAATTTTGGTTAATTTCAAACTGACTATATACATTTTATGCTAGCTTAATAAACATTTTAACAGTTTCTATTATTCTTACTTCTACTTTTTATTTAATTTGAATTAAAAGAGAAAAAAAAAATCTTCCCCTAATATTGATTTACTTATTTTAAAAAACTAAAAAAATAAATATTAAATAAATACTATCAAATAACAAAATTAAAAAAAAATGTATATAAAAAACAAAACAAAATTAACAATTTTAAAGAAAATTGCTACAATATTGTTTCGTAATCTTTTTTTTTTAATTTCTATAAAAATCTTATCTTTTAAATTAATTTTTTAATCATATATCACTAATAAAATTATTTTCTTGCAGTAAAGCAACAATTTTATCAATCCAAACTGAATAAATCAACTGCACACAGTGTCACATGCTCAGATGATGCAAATTTTTATTTATTAACTGGAATTCCCTCTATTAAATCAAAAGGTATAGTTAAAGCTGCCAAGTACATGTTTTCCAGCATATTATTCTTTTATAAATTTACATATAATTTGTTCAAATATGCATTTGTAATCAATTTTAAAAGATGTTGCGGGTGTGACTTTAATTAAATGTCACAACCGCAACAGGGACATGTCACACCCGCAACGCTCAATAATTATAATTAAAATATTAATTAATTTCTTTTGTGTCTGTAATTCAAAGTATCTTAATAAACTATTTTTGAATATAAAGTTTCATAACTTTAAATCAAATATATTTTTCTGCAGAGATATAAATGTAAGTTTTTGTTGCGGGTGTGACACAATAATTAAGAGTAATTAAATATGCTTACCTTTTGTAATGAAGATTAATGAACACTTCTCTGCAGACAAAAACTCTCAATAATAGCTGTCAGATCATATATATCCAAGTTTGGAGATTTTCAGAATGTTTGTTCAGCTGTGCGAGATCATGGAATGTAAAGATTTTTGCCGCAGTCTATTTTACAAAGTCATAGTGTCACTTTATTAATTAAAATAAGTATGTTAATGACAAAAATTTAATTCTTTTTTGATAAAATATGAAATAGTACACTCTTAACAGTTAATATGCAAAATTTCAATCATATTTAAAGAAATTTAAATTTTCATCCTCATGTCCATTTTTTCGTGGATTGGGCATATATTTTCTAAATTCTGGATTACAGCTACATTTTTATGATTGAATTTAATTTATTTCTATAAACAAAATAATTTTTCAAATGTGTATAAATACTTCCTGCAAAAAAGATTGCAGCACAATTAATGGTACGAAAGTTAAAATAGTGCCATTCAAATGAGAATAAAGTCTATGTTTATTCGAAATTCTTCTTATAAACTTATTTCTAACTAAAGTAAGCTTATTTCTAAATAAAAAATAATCTCCTGAGAAAAAAATATGTACGCATAAATTGCGCTACTACTGTTATTATAAACAGATGAAGTTTAAGTAAATATTATAAAATAATTTAGTAATTTTTAGAATATTTGCCAATTTTTTTATTACAGCTGAATTTTTATGATAGATTTTAATTAATTTCTATAGCAAAAAAAAAAAAAAATGTTTGAATGTTTATGGATAGTTTTTGTGAATAAAAGACAGCCTTTTGCAAATTCTAGTTCAAATAATGGTAGGAAAATAAACCACTTATCTAATCAATATTTTTGAAAAAAAAAAAAAAAAAAAACTTTCAAATAATGTCTTTTTTTATGTTTTTTGCAGAATTTTAATGTTTTACCACGGGTTTTTCAAAACAGAAATTTTGCCCATCAGAATCAGAAAAATGCTCCGATTAAGAAAATGCAAAATTTACAACACAATTTTACTGGTGAAAATAATAAAAAATGATTGAAATATGGAGGCAAAACACGTTACCCGTAAAACAGAGTAGCGGTTAAACTGGTATTATTCAATTGAGAAAAACGCAATGTTTATTCAAAATTCTTCTTATATACATACTTCTAACTAAAAAAACTTAATAATAACACCCACATTTGACAAAGTAAAATTTTTTACATATTTTACTTGACCTAATTAGATGTTTTCAAGCAATGTCTATGATTAGATCGTATATACTCAATAATTAATGAGTTTAATAATTTACAATTAAATATAAATGTTAAAGAAATATTATCTAGGATAAATAAGAATTTTATTAATTCAGCGATAATCAATATTCGAGCGACATGAAAAAGAATTTTTGTTGCGATATCCATTAGGAAAATGAAAAAATATAATATAAGAATGTATCTCCTGAGAAAGAAAATGTACGCGCATAAATTGCATTACTACTATTATTATAAATAGATGAAGCTGAAGTTATTATTCCATAATAATTTAGTAGTAGTTAGTGTATTTATCAAATTCTTGTTTACGGCTATAGTTTCATGGATTGATTTTAATTAACTTCTATAATGAAAATAAATATTTGTGTAAGTGTACTTTCTGGGACAAAAGATTAGTCTTTTTGCAAAATGAAGCACAAATAATATTACGTAAGTTAATCCAGTATTATCCAGTAAGAATAACGTCTGTATTTATTTTATATTTTAAAACTCTTCTTAGTATACTTATTTCTAAATAATAAAAATAATAAAAAAGCCAACTCTATTTTTTTATAACAATACTTAAATTTGAGAAAACAAAAAGTTTCTATATACTTTAATTACCCCAATTAGATATTTTCAAGAAATTTCTATGATTAGATCGTGTATAATCAATAATTAAGTAGATCTAAGCAAATTATTAAAAAGAATGTTAAAAGTGATCTTTAAAAGCTTATTTTTTTAAAATTACATATAATGTACGCTATTATTTAATAGATGGCAAAAAGTAAAATGATCTTAAACTACATGAACATCTTTCAATATAGTTGTTAATATAAGTTACTGTAAAATAAAATAAGTTACATAAATTGTTGCATAAACTACACTGGTGTCCAAAAGTTAAGCATAATTGGTAATTAAGTAATTATTTTTAAGTAATGAAAGAAATATGAATCGGAATGTGCTGAAACTCCAGGTGTGTAAACAAAATAGTACGCGTCACATATTTTCGCGAAGAGTTTTCCCCGAAATCGAACAGGGGACCGTGAACAAATTGAAAAAGAACGAAGATCTTTTGGATAACCCTGTCAAAACTAATGTAGCAAAAGCGTTGAAACTGCACACTATGATTAATTGGCTTATTGTAATGTACTGTGTTAATTTTTACAAGGATAGCATGTATACTCGTAGAGAAATTAAGGTTTTTATAAAAACAGTCCTAAATTTTTCCAAGTTTTTTGCTTATAATTTGCAAAGTTCTTATTATAAAATAATGTTCTTTTCTGAAAATATGACAAACATCATTGTACACAATACCCTGTCATCAGAATTTAAAAATAATAATAATTGTATGAAAAATGAGTATGTTTAGTAAATAATTTTTCATTGCGCATGCGTCAACGATATCAAAATGTCATTTGCATATTGTGTAAGCTAAATGTATAGAGCAACTTCTGTAAAAGTTTCAAAAACATAGCTTGAAAATTCTGAAAATGGGAGCCTATAGAATCAACTCAAAATCCGTTATTCCTAAAGGAAGCAAAAAAATCAGGGGTTTTACCTAAATATAGTTGTACGTGCAATATTGTGTAGGCACTAAACAATGGAATATGGATACAGCCCCTCATCTTTTTGCTTCATTTAGGGAATAAAGGATTTTGAGTTGATTCTATATGCTCCCATTTTCAGAATTTTCAAGTTATGTTTTTGAAACTTTTACAGAAGTTGCTCTATACATTTAGCTTACACAATATGCAAATGACATTTTGATATCGTTGACGCATGCGCAATGAAAAATTATTTACTAAACATACTCATTTTTCATACAATTATTATTATTTTTAAATTCTGATGACAGGGTATTGTGTACAATGATGTTTGTCATATTTTCAGAAAAGAACATTATTTTATAATAAGAACTTTGCAAATTATAAGCAAAAAACTTGGAAAAATTTAGGACTGTTTTTATAAAAACCTTAATTTCTCTACGAGTATACATGCTATCCTTGTAAAAATTAACACAGTACATTACAATAAGCCAATTAATCATAATGTGCAGTTTGAACGCTTTTGCTACATTAGTTTTGACAGGGTTATCCAAAAGATCTTCGTTCTTTTTCAATTTGTTGACGGTCCCCTGTTCGATTTCGGGGAAAACTCTTCGCGAAAATATGTGACGCGTATTATTTTGTTTACACACCTGGAGTTTTAGCACATTCCGATTCATATTTCTTTCATTACTTAAAAATAATTACTTAATTACCAATTATGCTTAACTTTTGGACACCAGTGTACATTAACAGGAATTAACTGAAACTGAATAATGCACATGCATTTTAACATCTTATTATGTTTATATAATTTTTTATATAATAATTCAGTTTATATATTATTTAAATTTTTATTATACCTAATTCTGTGATACGTCTAAAAAATGAAATGTATTAATGTTCTGTTTAATTACAAATATCACTAATACTTTCCAGCAGGAAATAAAAATATACCTAGTGTTAGAAGAGTGCTAAATAGATCAATTAAATCTAAGCTAATATTTCAAAAAAGTAAAGTTTTTTTCTTTTGTAAAAAGTTGTCTTTGGAACTACCTAATCGATTTTAAAAGTAATGATATCAAAATATAATATCAAAATATAATTTTAAAATATAATATCAAAACATAATTTTAAAATATAATATCAAATTATGGTGTTATTCCTGTCTCAACTTACGCTATATTTTATTTTCATGCAATTTTCCCATACAGATGTTGGAAAAAGTTATACAATGTGATTTTTGTGCTACTTTAGAGCACAGAAACAAGAAATTTGGCATGGTACATAGACGTAAATACTTTTAAGAAATCTCTAAGACTATTTCTTAAAAGTTCTAAATATAAAAGTGGTAAAAATGCGAAAAAAAGCCCAACTGAATGGCAATTTCTACGCAATCCAGGAAATATCCAATTAATTTCAAAAATAGAAATGTCAAAATGATGGTGACAGCCCTTTTTTTAACATTGGCTCTATTTCATATCAGTATCACTACCACCTGGGGGATTCAAGAGCAAAAAACGTTTTAAATTGTGTTTTTCATGAAGCTGCAGGGACGAGTAACTTGAAATTTGGCATGGTAATTGCTTATAAGATGCAAATGCTTTTTAAGAGCAGTTTTTTAAAAATTAAAAATTAAAAAAACGCTCAATAGTTAGCGAAAAGCATTTTAGAAAAGTTCTAAATTGCAATTTATACGCAATCTCAAGAAATACTAAACCAATTAAAAAATAATGGTAGTAAATTGAAGTTGTAGGAACAAAAATATTCTAGATTTTGTATTTTATAATAATAATGGGTATAATATTTTGAAATTTGGCCTGGTAGTTATATAAACGATTCAAATACTTTCATAGAACTACCTAATGAAAATTCAAAATATTTGAAAGGATGAACTAAATCAAAAGTTATCTAAATTACAAATTTATGCATTGTTATGTAATATCAAACCGATTTCAAAAATAATGGTTGCTAACTGTTAGTCATAGAACCTGTCAAACAATTGTGTCGATGCCACTTACACTACAGCAAAAATAAAAATCCTCAAAAAAAAAAAAAAAAAAAAAAAAAAAAACTATACATTAAGATTTTTATGAATCTGAAAGGCGTAAAACATTGAATATGGCATGGTACACTGTAAAAAAAATGTGTAAAGTTGCTGAAAGTTTTCTAGGAAACTGAGATTCTTAGAACTTTTTATGTAACGACAATAGAAAAAATTCATATAACATATACAAATTTACACTGAAAATCAAAAAATTTGAAAGGAATCTTTTAGGAAACAGATATTTCTATAATTTTTTATGTAACTGTAACCCAAGTTACAGATAAAATTTTAGTAAGGTAAATGTAATTTCAGTAGATTCCTTTGTAAAGTGACAGATTTCTGTAGCTTTACAAGAATTAGTTTTATAGACTTATATCTTTTCTTTTACAGTCCACAGATAAAATGTTAGTAAGCATCCAAATTTCGGGTATGATTACATTTTTTTGGCAGTGTTAGCAACACTGTAAAAAAAATCTGTAAAGTTACTGAAACTTTCTAGTAAACTTGTATTCCAAGAGCTTTTCATATAATAATAACAGCAAAATTTCATGTAACTGAGGAATGTTACATCCGTTTTTGTTGTTACCGTCATATGGAAAGTTCTTGGAACACAAGCTTACTAGAAAAATCTTAGTAACTTTATAGATTTTTTTTACAGTTTACTTAAATATAAATGCTCCCAAAAATTTCTATAATACGATTTTTATGCAATCTCAGGAAATAATAAACCGATTTCAAAAGTAATGGTTCCGAATCAATGTTGATAGACCCTGAAATTACACAAGCTATATTTTTTGCCTGTTGCGCTACTATCTTGGGTTGACAGGAACAGCAAACGATATAAGAAAGCCTTTAAAATCTTTTGAAGTTACGTTTTCTATGGAATACCAAGAAATACCTAACCAATTTCAAAAGTAATCTTGGCCAATAAATAAAAACAGTCTTTGTTTCAACATAGACATTTTATGTTCGTGTTACTAGCAGCAGAGAGTTGGTAGACTGCAAGAAAAAAAAGCTTTAAATTTGACATGTTATTTTTAAGATGTGAATTCGTACTAAGGATGGTTTTTCTAGGAAATTCCAAACTTCAAATGATTACTGAAATGCGAGTATGGGATAAACATAAAATCTTCAAGATACTTTATAAATTTTTATTTATTTAGAATTAGATTCAGTCCTACTCATTAGTTTAAGTCTTATTTCTGTATGTAATTCAATGTAACATTATGCTTAGTCAAACGTAGCTTAATTAGCAATTTTTAAAATTTTCAAAAAGTGTAATTTTCTCTAAAGAAAAATCGATATACAAATATAACTTAGCATATTTCACTTATTATATAAGCAAAATTGTCGGTTTTGCTCACATTGTATAAAGAAACTGAAATTCCGGTTATGTTTATTAAAACTCTTTTGAGAATAGCCATTTTCAATTGATATATCATGTTTTTTCAACATTAAGTAGGGTAACATCCCCAGTAATTGGCACATTAAGAATTTGTCTTTAAACTTGCTTCAATTTTCATTACAAAGAAATAAGATATTTACTTGGAAATATTTTTAAATCAAAGAATGCATATCTGTGCATCTATTTTGCCCACTAAAAGCAAAAAAAAAAATTGAAAAAGTATTTTTATAAAAATATATTTATAAAAAGTTGCTGAAATCACCTGTAATTGGCACCTAGAGCACCAATGTATGACACCTTGTGATCCAGTAATTGGCACAAGTTTATATTAAAAAAAAAACTTTACATTTTGCATTGGGTTTAATCGCTTTAAATGAATTTACTGTAGATGAAGATGCCATATTCCAGGTTTTTGAGAGTAAGAAATCAGCATATTAGTCTGAAATGTGAACACTTTAAAACAATACAATATACTTATATTAATACCCAGTAATTGTCATGCTGTCCCCAGTAATTGTCATATGAAGCTTTGGTGGATTCAAATTATTGATAACATTTCATATTTTCAAATAAAAACAAATGATAAACAAAATTAGTCTATAACTTTAAAAGTACTTCCAAAATAAGTGGTTTAATCTCAAATTCCTTGCGAATTCCTTGTAATTGGAATAGGTGCCAATTACTTGGAACTAGCAAAATTGAAGCACCATTAATTGGCATCTATCATTAATTCAGAAATCCAAATATTTGTGCCGAAAATACTTTTACACAATTAAAGTAACCCTTTTTAACTAAACAAAACTGTTGTGAATTAAAATTTAAAATATATTATAAATCAGTTAATAATGAATTGAAAAGCATTCATTCTTTAAGCCAAAGAATAAGTATTTGCAACAAAAATGGCTAATTCATACAAGCCATACTTGTTCCTCTTTCCTAGGCACTATTGTCATCTAGTAGCATAAATCAAAGTTATAATCTTTAACGTAAATGAACATATAACTGGTATATGGTCTTGCATTTTTAAAAGACTGGATATAAATCTTATTTTAGGACATGTTTGTAGGATGTGCCAATCACTGGTGCATGCCAATTACTGGGGATGTTACCCTACTCATGACTTTTTCTGAACTTGACCGAATGAACTGAAATTCTGCTTATGCTTATCACAAATCTCTAAAAATTGCATTTAAATATTTTACCAAACCATAAGACTGTGTGAAAATAAAGAAAATAAATATTGCTTCATTCATTGGTTAAGATACTACATTTTTTCGCAGTGCTATAAATGCGGTTATTTTCTGGCTGCTCAATGCGATCTGTGTCCTTAAATAATCCTTACAGTATGTATCGTAAGAAAGTTTGGAAAACTTTAAGTAATAATAGAATGCAGCTAGATCAGTAAATTTCGTCATAGAATGTATAGTCCAAACGCAAGCGGTGAGAAGCTAAACATAACACTAGTTTACACGGTTTTTATACCCCAGCTGAAAGTTGTTAATTTATTGTTAATTTAGATAAAGTTATCTAGAAAAAATTATTAAAAAATTCTGTCACGTTTGGTTTAAGAAATATTGATTTACTTAACTGGATTACATAATTTTGGCATTAATATTTAAAAAAAAAAACAAAAATGGGTAATTTTTGCCTTCTTTTTATAGTTGTTTGGATCGGTTTCTCTTATAATGGACCAACAGTAACCCCCTAACATGTTTTCATCCCAAAATCCCTGATGTCGGTCTTCAAAAACCTTTAAATCTTAGTGACAACATTCCCCTTGTTCGTCACTTATACTTCCTAAGTTTTCAGGGAAAAAACTCAGATGCGAATGCAGGAAATGAATCTTTAATGACATGTTTACTCCCATCTGTTGAAAATTTTTCAATAAATCTGCAACAATTTCTTTGTAATTTTCACTTTTTTTATTTCCCAAAGATTCTTCCACAACCATTTTGAATGACTTCCAACCAGATTTTTCATTAACAGATAAAAGTTACTTTAAAATTAAGAATCTTTCATAATTTTATGGATCTGTGGGCCAACAAATGTCCCTTCTTTCAGTTTTGCCCCTGTAATAATTGGAAAGATTTTTTTTAAATACCGGAAGGCATTACTGTTTTTGTCAAAATCCTTCACAAAGTTTTTCATGAGTCCCAATTTGATGTGTAAAGGGGGTAGAGTAATGTTATTTGGATCTACCAATAGCTCGTGTTTGATGTTCATTTTTTTCCAGAATATACTCGTTACGAATTGGCCATTCTTTTCTTACATAATGATGTTATTTTGCTCAACTGTCCCACAAACAAAGGAAACAAGAGTATTTTGTGTAACCACCCTGCAATCCCAATAAGAAACCGATGGCTTTGAGTTTGCCCCACACTTTCCATTGGTGTTCTATATACTTTATGAAATTAAAAGTACACATCATTTCATAGTTTTTTTTTACAATTCACTGCGTGTCCTATTGGTATAGACGGCTTCTTATTTCCATTATGTAATAAAACAGCTTTTAGACTTTATTTCAAAGAGTCTAAGAATAAGCTCCACTCTGTTTTATCATAGTTTTGATTCATTGCTTCCAAAAGTCCCGGGATATTCAGTACAATAACAATAGTCACCTTTTTTTTTGTTGAAAAATTCTGAGTAAACTTTGCTTCTGTTTCTAGACAATGTAACTTTTGTGTTTGATGTTAATAAGTTCCATTGTTGTAGGTGAGAACCAAGAAGCTTTGCTTTAGATTTTGATAATTGTAAATCTCTTATAAGATCATTTAATTCGGCTTGGTTAATTAAATGTGGAGTCTTTTCTTGAAGAGAGAACTCGCCAGAATCACTAGAAACCGATTTGAATTCAACATCACTTTCATTGTCATCTCCTAGTATATTTACACTCGAATTGCCGGAACAAACTGGACCTGGTAGATCTTTCGAGTGTAAAATGGGCTTAGTAACAGACGGAACTCCGTCATATATAATACTCGCCTTTTTTTTGCATTATATCCCACTCTCTTCGTACACAAAAGTAACAATCATTTTCATGATTACTAGGTTCTCTCCATAGCATTGGTGAACCAAATGGAAGGTGCACGTTTTCTCCTGATGAAAACTGTAGTAAAGCGATTCTACAGCTTTCGCAAAACACATGAGGCACCCGCTTTTTATCTATAGACAGGAAATCCAAAATAATGAAGATATTCACTTTTTAACAAATATACAATGAGTCTTTTTTTTTTGAAAATATAAAGTGTCCACATACATAGCAAAAACGATCAGAACTTTGTTTACACTTTCTACTCGACATTTTAATTCAATCCGAAACAAAATATTTGTTGTTTGAAGCGAACGAATGAACATTAAACTGTCGTCATCACGTTCAGTGAAAAAAAATGACTGCAGAAAGAAAATTGTGACGAGATAGAATATTTTTATCGACACTTTTAGGTTTGAGGAAGATAGACTAATACATTTATATACATTTTTTAGGGGTATAAAAAAAAGTTGAAATTTGTAAACTAGTGTAATTTTTCATTGTCGAAGGGCGATGGATTGGTCGAGATGGTCCCATAGCTTCGCCATCATGATCGCTGGATTTTTCGTTCTTGGACTTTTCCTGTGGGTCCGTATTGAAAAGATAAATCTACGAGTACCTCATTGAAACCTAGTCGCCAGTATTGTCGTTGTTGCCCGTGTTATTTGGGACATGCTTAATGTCTTTGCAAATATACGTCAGTCCCTATCCCACAGATGTGAATATTGAATTACAGCTGGCGAAAGACTTTTTGAGCAATTTTTTTGAGCATTTTCATTAATTACATTTTTATTAGGATGAGCGAAGCGAATCCTCTACTAGGCCACTCAAATTACAATTTGTCGTACACTTTACAAAAAAACTATTCAATATTTTGGCTTCTAATTAAACACAAAAATAAAATATGATCTGTAGATTTGCAGAATATAATTTTTTTTTTACAGTAAAACGTTAAAAAAATATTATTTTAATTAATTTATTTTACATGCATTTCCAATAAGGACGCATTTTAGCAAATAAATAAAAAAATGAAACGCGTATATTTTCAGAAAAAAAAAATTATAAATCATTGAGTAAGTAATTATAGATTAGCGATTAATTTAATAAATATGTTTTCATTATTCAGCAAAATCGTTTGCACAGATGACACTTAAAATTTTAAAAGTATTTTACTATGGATTTTTTTTTTTTTTTTTTTTTGTGTGTTAAGTGGCAACAAAAGAATTGTAAACAAATAAAATTAATTGTTAAATTTGTTATATAAATGAAAAATTAAAAGAATTGCGTGAACGTGTTGTCTCGATTCAAGCTCTTTATAAATGTACTAAAGGAAAAGTTATCCGATTCAGAAATGACAAATGGACTTCAACCATTTCTTACTTTATCATTTGTATCGAAAGTAATGTTACATTCTTATTTGTGGACCGAAAAGTGTTTAGTGAACGCGACTTTAGACTTTGTTGCACGTATTAAAGAAAATCACAAGCCACCAGACCAGATATCGCGAATAATCATGGATAAATTTGAATACTACAGTAATTTAACTTATAAGAATTGGTGCGTACCAATTCCCCCAATAATTGAATTCTGGAAAAATGGAAGCATAAATTGCTCAAGGAAAGAGTTTCTTCTGCAGTTAGCTTTTGCTGTTACAATTCAGAAATCCCAAGGTTTAACATTAGATGAAGCAGTTGTAGATATTGAGGATATACAAGCACCAGTTGGCTTAAAAACGTATGTAACGTTGTCAAGAGTGAAAATCCTTCAAAATTAAGCATTCAATAGAAATTTTCCTTACGAAAAATTCTACAATATCAAAAATTCTCATGCACTAACATGTATAAAAACGAAGAAATTAGAATAAAAAGTTTTACAGTTAAAAATTCATAGTATCGACGAGAGCAGATTTCAAATGTTTTTCCAGAAAATAGGATTTTGAAGAAGTAACTTTCTTCAAGCTCTCTTCAAATATATTATTCTAAAATAGCTATCAAAGATTATTTGATGTTAATTACAAAGATTGGAAACATGCCTATTTCAAACAACTTTAAAAAACACCAGTGGCTACTAGAAATTGTAAAAAAATCTTTAAAAGAATTTTAAGTTGAAAATTTAAAGATATTTTGTAAAAGTTTGCTTTGAAAATATTTTTTAATGCCAGTCTTACATCATAAATAAAAAAGTCCTAGGAAATTGATAGTTATTTGGCTGAACTTACATTTGTAGAATTAAAATGCGCCAAAACATAAAATAACGTTTTTGTTTAATAAAGATGCAAAAATAATATTAAAAATATTGTTACTTTCAAATATATGCTTTATAAAATAAAGCTTCGCGAATCCAAACAAAGCATGGCTTTTGCTAGTTAATAAAATGTTTTCTGAAGTATACATAGCAAAAACGATCAGAACTTTGTTTACATTTTCTACTCGATATTTTAATTCAATCCGAAACAAAATATTTGTTGTTTGAAGCGAACGAATGAACATTAAACTGTCGTCACCACGTTCAGTGAAAAAAAAAAATGACTGCAGAAAGAAAATTATGACGAGATAGAATATTTTTATTGACACTTTTAGGTTTAAGGAAGATAGACTAATACATTTATATACATTTTTTAGGGGTATAAAAAAAAATTGAAATTTGTAAACTAGTGTAATTTTTCATTGTCGAAGGGCGATGGATTGGTCGAGATGGTCCCATAGCTTCGCCAACATGATCGCTGGATTTTTCGTTCTTGGACTTTTCCTGTGGGTCCGTATTGAAAAGATAAATCTACGAGTACCTCATTGAAACCTAGTCGCCAGTATTGTCGTTGTTGCCCGTGTTATTTGGGACATGCTTAATGTCTTCGCAAATATACGTCAGTCCCTATCCCACAGATGTAAATATTGAATTACAGCTGGCGAAAGACTTTTTGAGCAATTTCTTTGAGCATTTTCATTAATTACATTTTTATTAATAAAATGTTTTCTGAAGTATCTTCTCTCATTCTTATGTTATTATTTAACAGAGACAGTAGAAAACTACTTTTTAACTTCTCAACGATTGCACTCCGACAATACATACTACGAAGAAATTTGCTCGGATACCTGTGTCATAAAACCCATAAAGTTTTATCCCTCTTTAGCACTTTCGAACAAAGTAGAAATGTGCTTATGCATTCGGTTTGTTTATCCGTCTGTCCACGCTTTAATTTGCGTAAATTAACTCGAAATTTCCTGCAAATGGAAAAGCTTAATTAGGGTCACCAAAGCATGAAGTGTGTACGATTAATGATTCAGTTACAGGGACATTCAAAAGAATCCTATTACATTATTGTATGTGGTGAAAAATCATCTGGAGAGTATTTCAGTGACATTACACTACCTCAAACGAATTGAAACTGGTATAAATCACAGAATTTTACTAGGATCACGTTAAAACAGAGCATTCATAGAATTTTTTATTAATTTACAGGGGATACACAAAAGAAATCGGTTTCAGTGCTGTACTTGCGTAATAACTGCTTGGGAGTAACATTTAAAATTCGGTATACTCTTTTAAATTTAATTAGTTCTTTGCATATTACTCTTTATATATAAATTCTGTGCCTCATATACAGGCTGCAAATATGTATTCGAGTATCATTCTCCTCATTAGAAGAAATTCTGAAAGGGAATTTTCAATTGAAATATATATATCTCTTAAGTGAACTATATTTTTAAATACATGCTGTTAATAGACACAAATTTCTATATCATATACAGAGCTGCTAAAAAATTTGGTTAATATTCTAATTGTAAATGGTAACAGCTGAAATTTGGCTTTGAAATACGTTATCCATTACCACATGTGTTAAAATGAGGCGTAATATTTTAATTTTTAAAACGGCGCTTTGTTACATTATTAATAATGTGCTGGAATGTGCTTCATAATCTATGCCCGGCTCGAGTTTTTGTCTTCCTTGTTTAGATATATCCTGTATATATATATATACTATCTGATAGCAGAGATTTTTTCAAATCAAAAGGTAGCAATATAGTGTTTTATACAATACTTTGGGCAGAATTATTGGAGTGTATCTTTTTCCGCTACTGTGCGAAAAGAAATAGCTAGAAGGAAAAGAATCATTGCGTAAGAACGATATTAATTCAGGAGAAATCAATAATAGAGCGAAAGGAAAAATAACATTTCCATTCTAACATCCATTAAGAGAATAAATAAAAAAGAGAAATAATAAGTAATGTGAAAATTAATTACAAGCGAAAAAAAAAAGGAGAAAAAAAAATTGAGACTATATTTTTCTGTAACTATAAATAGACGAAGAAGTAGAAATATTTATTGCTATAAAAATGAACTGAAAGTGTAACTTGACAATTGCGGTGACATAATGATGTTCTACAAGGATGTATAGATTGATGTATAGAATAAATAGAAAACTCACACATGCAGATAAAGTTTAATAATCCAATGTGCTAAATAAAGTAGAATTTCTCTTTAACGAAATCTCTGTTTAACGAAGTTTTATACTTATGGGGTGTTAAGAGTCTTACTTTTTATCTGGTGGTGCAATTTAGCAACATATCAGATTTAATTTTTTTTCTCTCCCCCTATAAAACATAAATGCATAAAATTTTTAATATACACAACTTAAAAACTCTTCTGTTTTTAAAATATTTTTTTTAATTTTCTACATTGAAATTTTATTTTATTTTTTTAGCGTTTAGTTTTCATAAAAGCTTGAAAATTGTTTTTTGACTTGCATCTACTGCGCGCAACATTTTTCAAAAACTATTAAAACAATTTACATGAAACATGATAAATATCTTTTTTTCAGTATATTTAGTATATTATATATATATTTATATGTATATATATTTAGTATATTAGGTAAAGAATAACTTATGCCCCAAATTTAGTATTATAATTGCATTGATTATTTAAAATTGTCAATTTTTCAATAAAAAATGATCTTTTTCAATAAACAAATAAATTGCTTTCAAATGCAGTTTAAGTTCAAGATACATACATTTTACATCATTATCAATGTTTTGGGGGCTCTTGAACTAATAATTTTGCTACAGTTTTGTGCGCAATAGTTTTGTTGTGCGCAACAGTTTTGTATTTATGTCGACCAATTATCTACACTATGGGATATAGGCCCTATGGGGTGGTATGCCCTCCGTGGGGATCTTTTTAAGGGAACCTAACCCGTATTTACGCAAGGTTCGAAGAAAACCACGGAAAACTACGAACAGTTACGCCGACGGTCGCGATTGGGTTCGAACCCAGCACCTACCGTCTACCAGTTTGGAGGTCAGAACCTCGCGGCCACTGGTGGGGCTGCAACAGTTTGTTGCAATCAAAAAAAAATTTTTTTTTCAAAATCAAACATGAAAAATTAACATAAAATTTCAATCTCGTTTTGGACCTCCGATCTTAAGACTAAGCGTAATCACCTCACGGCACTGAGGAGGAAACTAAAAAGACTCAGACTAACAGAAGATGTTAACACGGATTACTATCGCAATTTCATCACCAATTATCGTCTTCTCTCCGCTAAATATAAGCGCAGTGTACTGGATGCGAGAAATGCTGCCTGACAAAAGTTCTGCACAAATCAAACAGACCCTTTCGGAACAGCTCAAAAATTTTTCATAGGAAAGTTTTTCACTCCTGATGAAATTAAGCTCGAACTGCCACCCAGCCGATCATCTAGGCAGGAAAACATGGAGAACCTCACCAAACATCTTTTTGGCCCCTCCTCATATCCACCAAGAGATAATTCTGACATTACTTTTGATGCACCCCCCGACAAACCCTTTTCAAAAGCTGAGGTAGCAACCGCGCTACGTACGTTTAATGACAAAAAAGCTCCAGGTCCGGACTGTATAGTAGGGTGGATAGAAATTTTTTTTTTTCACTGTGTCAAAACCTACCTATGCGGAAAAGATGTTCTCTTGGATGGAGATTAAAGGAAAAATAATTAAAAAAATTAATTTTAAATTTTAATACTGCCACAATGAGGTTGAATTTCGAAAAAAAGTGAAAAAAGACCTAATTTTGGCTAGAATATTTTTTATTCAAAATAATAGTTTAAAAAGTTATCCAAAACCTACCTATGCGTAAAAGATGTTATATTATAAGCTGAGTATGAGAAAAATAATTTAAAAAATTAATTTCAAAATTTAAATCTACCGCAATGTGGCTCAAATTTATGTATTTGAACGTTTTTACGGTAAAAAATCAACTTTTGTTTTGTAAAATAAAATATGAATTTTAGACTTTTTAACATTTATTACAATGGGAGGATATTTAATTGATTACAAGATAAAAACTTTAGTTTCTTATTTAACAGCTTCATTAGTATTAAATCAAGAAAAATCGTCAACATTGCAATTGGCGATAATGACGTTCGGTATTGAAAATCGACATGAGATTTTGTAATTCAATTCAATTTTTATAAAACTGTTACTTATGTATGGTCCATACACAGCAGAAATACTTCCGTGACTCTTTTGAATATTAGTTTTGTAGAATGAGAGTTGCGCGATTAGATATTATTGATAGTAGATGTTATTGCCACTGAAATGATTGCTGGATTTACATATTGCTTCTGAAATCATGTCGTTACTACATCCGTCAGTTAGTGGAGGTTCGACACATTTTCCCATTTAATTAAATCTATGAAATCCGTCGCAAAAGGTCAAAAAGCTGGTAAATGGAAAATATAGATAGTTTTTATGTAATGATTAGGATTACAGCAGCGCATTTTTAGAATTCATATACTGACATAAATGAAAATACAAAAAGCTTCTAACATGCTGCGAATAATCTTTCTATTTCACCAGTGAAACATTTATGCCCAGCCGCGGTTCCATCCACGCTGCAAAAAGATGACATAGTGAAACTTCATTGGTGTGTAACTAGCACAAAAAACATTGTAGTGGACGCTTGAAGATCAGTCCCATATTTCGAATAACACATCCTTTAACATCTATATTAACAGATATTACGTCACAACCGATAGCAACCAACTTTGTTACATGTATATTATTGTTAACAACTGACAATAAATGTACGTCTTGTTTTCAAATTGTTTGGTACTCTCCCGGAATTTATATATATGTGGCCGATGTATTCGGAACCCAGTTCTTTTTTCAAGCTCAAGTCTGCTTCTATTATCATTTTTCTTCTGTTGTTTTCTAGTGATGCAGTCAGTCTTTAGACCCATAAAAGTTTAAAGAAAATGGCCATGGTCATAATCGTTTACAAATGACTAAAGAGAATGACTAAAACGATGGAGTGGTCTTTGGTTTGTTTTGTCATGCCGATTTTTTTCTGTCAGTAGCATTCGATTCATAGTTTTGTGAGATAATGCCCACGTCTTGAAGTGCACCAGACACGATGGCAGCACCTGCTTGGTCGGAAGTGCCCAAACTCTCCAATATTCTGATGATGTGACACCTAGCTTGGCAGCATTTTGGCTTTTCAATGATAGCTGATGATGTAGAAAAGTGAGTTTGCTCTCAATACATCGGTTTAGTTTACACTCAACATTCATATTCATATTCAAATCTATTGAACTGAAAAAAATAGGCGGTATTTTCGGAAAGGTCCAGAAGACTGTAGTAGCTTTCAGTATCTTATTTTGTTTTACAGGAATTAAGAAGAGCGCAATATTTGTCGTTAAACAGTTTAATTTTTCTTAAAAGGCTGCTATGGTAAGTTATTGAGATTGAATCTCATTTACAGGCCACTAGTAACTTATTAGCAACTCCTTCTCACTGGTAGGAAATAAATAGATGTTGACCGATTTCTTTCTTCGGTTATTCTTTAAATACCAATATGTAAATTTTATAACTTTTTGTATTAGGGAGCATATTTACTGGCATATCAAAGCTAGACCCAAATAGGGTGTAATTCATATCTCTCTCTTTTTTAATTTTATTTTAACAACGCCATGGTACAGTAATATTCAAGGTACACTAAGCTACACAATACACAAGCAGACAAATTCTAACTGAAAAAACTGGAACTGCCAGTTTTTCGAAACTTTAAATTACTTGCAGGAGTATTAAATTTCGAAATTAGTTTTATTTATTTATTTATTTATTTATTTATTTTTACTTAATATCCATGCAATATAATATTTCTTACGCAAAGGTAGGTTTTGATTGATATTAAAATGTTTATTTTGCGTCAAAATTAAATCTAACCAAATTTAGATCTTTTTCCGTTTTTTCAATATTTTATCGAATTTTCAACTTTTTTGTGGCAGTATTAAATTTTGAATTTATTACTTATTATTGTTTTTTACTTAACCTCCATACGATATAGCATCTTTTCCAAACTGTTGGATTAAAAAAAATATTAAAGTAATTAGTTTTTGACAAAAATAACCTAACCAAAATTCGGTCTTTTTTCAAATTTTTTCGAAATTTCAACCCTTTTGTGGCAGTATTAAATTTTAAAATTAATTTTTTTTATTATTTTTTCCTTAATCTCCATACAATACAACATCTTTTCCGCATAGGTAGATTTTGATTAATGGTAATTTTTTTTTCGCCATAAACAATCGATCCACCCTACTGTATAGGCTTTAAAATTCTGAAATTAACTTTCCATGTAATTCCCAAAATTTTTACGCGTTGGGCTAATCTCTGTCTCACTCACCATTACTTCCCGCTCACTCTGAGACAAGGGGAAGTAGTATATTTCCTGAAGCAAGGGAAAGACTCCTCAGAACCTTCTTCTTACCACCCAATCTGTCTTCTACCATCCTTAGGCAAATTATTAGAAAAATTACTCGTATTTCGGTTTAATCACTTTCTTGAATCTAATAACTTACTTCATCACAGACAATACGGATTTAGAGAAGGCAGATCATGTGAAAAGGCTTTGTTTGCAATTCTTACCTCCTGTGCACATAGTATAGCTGAAGTAAATTACACAACTCTTGTCTCCTTAGATATTAAAGGTGCTTTCGACAATGTAGAGTGGCGGGACATCTTATTACAATTACGTGAAATCGGCTGCTCGAGAAACATAGCTGGAACCATTGCAACATATCTTAAATTTCGTAGCATTCTTATCAACTGGGGTTCAGGAACTTCATTTCACCCATTAGAAAAGGGTTGCCCCCAAGGTTCGTGCTTGGGCCCAATCCTTTGGCTGCTTATTGCCAATGTCTTGCTAAAAGAATTGGAAGAATTAGGCTTCAATCTTTACTCCTTCGCAGATGACTTCAACTTTGTTTTCTCGGGCCGTCGTCGTCTGGATCTCGAACTGCAAGCGGCAAGAGCTTTCCCTGCTTTTTGCCAGTTGTTGGCTCGCCTTCATATCCAGCTCTCACCCGGAAAATCCCAAGCTTTAACCTTCATTAAACCAAGAGAACTCAAACGCAAGCCCGTGATGCGAGTCAATGGGGTTAGCGTCCACCACGTTCATACTCTTAAATTATTAGGTTTAATTATTGATAAACACCAGAGCTGGATTCCACATATCAAAGCACTAAAAATTAAACTTTTAAATTACTACCATAATTCCTGTAAATTAACATAAAAAACATGGGGCATCAAGTCCAATATGTTAAAAACTTGGTACCACATAATCATTGAACGCATCAACTTTTACTGTGTGGGCGTTTGGGGAGGTTCGCTAACCAAACTGGCTAAGCAAAAACTTGCCTCTATCCAGCGCATATTAATTCTGCAAATGGTTAGAGGTTATAGAATATCTCAACGGATGCACTCACAGTACTTACTGGTATTCCACCCATACACTTAACACTTGCTTACGAACTTCAGAAAAACAGAATACTACACTTAGAACACGAACCAACACAGTCAACACTCTTCCCTAACTTGCTTTTACAAAGAAAAGTCCACAGCTGGACTATGCATCCGGCGGATGAGACATCCTATCTTCAAGTTAATATTAATAAGCATTCTTACAGCCCCTCGAAAAATCCAGCCATTTTCACCGATAGTTCACACACGGAGACGGGAGTAGCATCATCCTTCTGTGTTTTCAAAGACAGTGTTGTTATTCATCAGTGGGCTTGCAGGATTGGAGATAACAATTCGGTGTTCCAAACGGAACACTTCGCAATCCTACGGGCTTTGGAATGGATTGTTTTCTATCCTCATACTACTTTTTTTCATATTTATAGTGACAGCCTTTCAAGCCTACAAGAAATATTCGCCCATAGAACTAAACACCCTTTGGTGCTTAAGATAAAAGTTATTTTCAAAACTCTCATCCATAGGGTCTCTCTCGGCCATGTCACCGCTCACATCGGCATAGCTGGCAATGAGCTAGCTGACGCACTGTCCAAGGAGGCCACCTCACGTCCAAACATAGATATCCCCCTTCCTGTTCCCCCGTCTCATGTTCGCCACTTCCTCAAAAGAAACATTCTTTCAGACTGGCAACTCTACTGGGATGCCTCAAGCAAAGGCAGGCACACCTATTCTCTTATTCCAAAAATCTCATACAATCTCTTAGCTTTCTCCCCTCCCACATCAGCATTCCTCTCCGGCCATGGTTCATTCAGGACATACCTAAATTATTTTAAACACTCAGATACGGACCTCTGCGAGTGTGGGGCCATAGGGTCCCCAAACCACTACTATTTCTTCTGCACACTCACAAAGGTCTGGCACCTTAAAAACCCATATTCCCGCCCAGATACCTGGCTCACAAATATCTTAACCCGCCCAAAACTACTCCGTCAATTGGCACAAATTTATCACTTCCTTATGGACCTGGCCAATCTTACCACTTAACCGTTCTCTCCTAAGATTGCCCGCTGTCGCGTTAGAGCCTTTGCTGAGCTTTTGGCAGTCGTAACGCCACTTGTCGCGATGGAGCAGGTCTTAGGCGCGCATACCACTGTGGTGATGTTGTATACAGCCTGTATATTATGTATTTTATGTATTTTTCTGAAGTTATTGTAATGAATCCCCACATGCCGGGGAACATTCCGGGTGGGACAAATAGGGTATACACCGGATCCTAGCGATCTGGTGATCTTGTCCCACTTAGGCATAAATAAATAAATAAATAAATGTAGAATATTAAAAAAATAAACAGAAAAAATATTGGCTTGTATACACTAAAAATTTTATGCATTATGTTTTATACTGAAAAAAAAAAAAAATGTGGCACGTTGCTAAATTTTAAAAGTAAGTAAAAAGTAAGACTCCTGAAATTTTAATTTTACTAACCATTTATTTAACTAACCATTTGAACTGTAATTAACTTGCAGATAGCCATATTATAAAAAATATGCTTCAAACAACTAAGTTTTTTCCACGTAACATGACTAAATATCTTGCCAGGGTTCATACGGGTAATGTTATTTTCAAGGTGAAGTACCAGTGTTTTTTTTAAATAAATAAATACACATACTTCAAACGCGCGATATTTCGTATTATTTAAAGTAAAATTTTGTGTAAAAAAAATGGTATCTGAAATTCTACGACCTCTACAAGCCCTTCTTACTAATTAGGAAATAGTATTAAAAAATGTGATAAAATATAGTCAAGAATCTACATTGAGTGATGAATATGATAATGAAAAGAATGATATAAATGAAATGAGTGATAATAAGAAATTGAAAGGTCGAAAAAAATCAAAGCAAAAATATTCATATTTATAAAAGTAATGCAAATTTTATATATTTTTTTAATTAAAATTTTTGAAAAATTTACTGTTCTACAAGATATTTTTCTATTTTAAGTCTATTTATTTTTAGGTAGATTTCGTATGAAATACTACTTATTGCATTCTCTCCCATGTTGGAATTTCTGAAAAAATTTTGCGGATCTACACGAATCATGACTCCTAGACCCTAAAACTACCATCAGTAAAACAGTTTATCTATCTATCTATCTATCTATCTATCTATCGGTGTATATAACTTTCTTCTGGACACGATAACTTCCAAAATTATGCTCAGATCTTCTTCAAACTTTTACATAAAATCAAGAAGCTTAAAATCTCGGTCGAGTTCGTTAATGGGCAAAATCGGACCAAGGGGGTGGAAATAGGGAGGGTTTTTGTGAAAACCGAAAAAAGCGATAACTTCTTAATTAAAATAGATATCAAATCAGTTTGAAGTTTATATTACTTCTAAGAAATGGGCAAAAAGTTTATGCATGACAGTTTTTTGATAAAGTTAAAAATGGGCTCAAGGGACGAAAAAAACATGGTTTTTGGGAGAAAAAAATTCTTAACTTCGTCAATTCTCAAGATATCAAATCCAAGCAAATTTTATATAAATGTACTTAATATTATCTAAAACTTTTGTATTTACAAGTTTTTGATAGGACTAACTTTTACCGATGAAAAAAATTAAAAACGAAAAGAAAAAGGGGGGGGGGGGGATTAAAAAGAAAAAAAATCCATAACATACTCAACTCTTAAGCAATCAAATCTCATTAAATTTGTTTTACATCTTCACAATAATACCTACACTTTTATATTAACAAGTTTTTCATAGAACCAATTCTTAAAGCAAAAAAAAAAAAAAAAAAAAAAAAAAAAAAAAAAAAAAAAAAATAGGAGTTGGAGAAAGAAACCTCAAATCCAATCTGCTTATATTCTGACTCATTTTTAAATTCATTTTTCATTTTAAATGCACCCAAATGACAGATCCTCTTATTTAGGAACTATATAACTTGACGTATTGGCCAGTGTTTTGATAAAGGCAGAATATATTTTAAAAAGGCTGCCAAAAAGGGCATTTTGAACAGATTTCCCGAAGTTATTATCATTAAAAAATTGATTAAGTATAACAAATTGCGTTTTTTCTGAGTCATTTTTAAATCCATTTTTGTTCTCAAACCCATCGAATTTACAGGTCCTCTTATTTAGGAAATATATAACTTGACGTATTGGCCAGTTTTTTGATAAAGGCAGAACATATTTTTAAAAAGGCTGCCAAAAAGGGTATTTTGAACAGAATTTCCCGAAGTTATCATCATTAAAAAATTGAGGAAGTATAACAAATTGCGTTTTTTCTGAGTCATTTTTAAATTCATTTTTGTTCTCAAACCCTTTCAATTTACAGGTCCTCTTATTTATGAACTATGTAATGTGACGGATTGGCCAGTTTTTTGATAAAGGCAGAATATATTTCAAAAAAAGCTGCCAAAATGGGCACTTCGCACAAAATTTCCCAAAGCGATCTTGATTAATGAACTGTGGGTATTCAAATAACAAATTGGTTATTTTATGACTCATTTTTAAATCCAATTTTGCTCTGAAACGCATTCAATTGACAGTGTTTTATTACTTAGAAACTATATAATGTGCGTATTCGTCAATTTTTTTTTTTTATAAAGGGTGAATATATATTTTTAAAAAGCTGTCAAAGTAAGCACTTTGCAAAAAAACTTCCCAAGATCATGATAAAAGAATTGAGGTTGTATTCAAATAACAAATTGTTTATTTTATGACTCATTTTTAAATTCAATTTTGCTCTCAAACGCATTCATTTGACAGTTATTTGCTGTTTAGGAACTGTGTAATGTGCCGTATTGGTCAGATTTTTGATAAAGGCTAAATATATATTTAAAAAAAGCTGTCAAAATGGGCACTTCGCACAAAATTTTCCAAAGCGATCTTGATGAAAGAATTGTGGATGTATTAAAATAATAAATTGGTTATTTTATGACTCTTTTTTAAATTCAATTTTGCTGTCAAACGAATTTAATTAACAGTTTTTTGTTATTTAGGATTTATATAATGAGCATATTGGTCAATTTTTTAAATAAAGTAAGAATATAATTCAAAATATGTTGCCAAAATGGGCATTTGAGTAGAATTTCGTTTAAGATGATTTTGATAAAACCAGTTCTTACAGAAAAATGAAATTAAAAATTTTTTAAAAGCGGCTGAATAAAGTAGGCAAACTGCGTTTATCGCTAATCTTTTTTTTTTTTTTTTTTTTTTTTTGAGATGAAAATTTTTCGAAATCTACCTCCGCCTATAGGCCATGCCGACAGGGATTTTTTGTATTAAGTATTGTGCCATCACATATTTTAGAGTGTTATTCAAAATTGAAGAGTTGGTTTCAGAGGTATTGTGCACCCTTAATTTAAAAGAAAATCGAGGTTTTAAAATAGCACATATTACATATGCTTATGTATGTTAAGAACACAAGTAAAAAATAATTTAGCAAAATAAGTGTGAAAGAACTTGTTTTGTTTACCAATTTCGTGCGAAAATGACTAACAATAAATAATGCAGTCACCAGTTTTGCCTATTTATCTACACTTTAAAAAAAAGAGTGAATATGGATTATAAGAAAGGAATAAAAATAACTATTCCGCAAGGTAGATGAAATTCCCTACTACCGACATAACACAGATTCGTCCAATTTACGCGTAAAGTACGTAATTTGGATCAATGGACGTGTCCAATTGAAGTCTAAAAGTTCTCCGAACTTCGTCAGTATTTAGTCAAAATTACGTCCAAATGTCACCTCTCTTTACGTAAAAAGTACGTCTTTTGGGTCGCAAAATGAGCATAGTATGAACATAAATTTAACGTAAAATGGACGTTTAAATTTTGTTCTTATTACGTCGAAAATTACGTCCATACTACGTACAAAATCTGTCTATATTACATCAAGAATTTATTCTTATTACATCGAAAAATTTGTTCGTATTACGTTCAAAATTTGTTCATATTACACCCAAAAACATCGACATCCGGATAAAATATAGACATCTTTTTGCCGTAATATGAGTGCTTATAGATCGGAAAGACGTAGAAAAAAAAAAAAAAAAAGATGACATTACATTAAAAAGCAAATAAAGTAAGTCAGTCAAACATTTTAACTATTTAAAATATCTAGAAAAGAGAAATGCATTTTTCCCATTTCATATTAGAAAAAAAATAGTTCACTAAAATGTTAAAATTTTTATATTCACATTCATTAATTTTAGATAAATAAAACAATTTTTTAATTCAATAACATAACAAAGAAGTTTTTTTTCTTAAATAATAACAAATTATTTAAAGGATTGTAAATTTTCTTGTGGCCTTTCAAAGCATTTATACCGAAAAATATTATTGCTAATAAAACTTATTTTTAGCATTTTAAAACTTTCAATTCTGTAAGATCTTTAAAGAAAGTACTTTAATTACTGCCCCTCATCTCTACACAAAATAGGAAATAAGAAATACAAGATACTTACTAGCGTACCAGATTTTGTTTCGTGCATTTCTAGATATCTATGCATTTTTGCAAATCTTCACATTTTTATTTTGTATACAGTCAATCAGGGTAACATTGCTCCACCTTTACGGAACTTTAATCCATTCTGCCATGGTGGAATCTTAAAAAATTATTTCCAATGAATTGCCAAATTCAAACTAGTGCAAGTATCTATAGTTTGAGACTAAAACTTTGCCATTAACTCAAGTAATATAGAACATTTAATTTTTCTTTCTTCTCTTGGCCAAAGTTACTCTGATTGACTGTACTATTTCTCCTGAAAAAAAAGAAAAAAATCTTCATTTTCATTTATATTATCATTGATGATAATAATTCATCTAAAAATCTAATTCAATCAATCTAATTTAATATTGAAAAGTGAAAAAAACGCTCAAATTGTGTTAACCCTGTCACTGAAAAGCCCATGTTATTACATTCACTATACTCTAAGATTCATTGCAATAAGAACTTTATTTAAAGTAATATAATTTTATTGATTTAATGTATTTTTAAGACGCTAAATAAGGATTAAGACTCTCAAGGATTACATTTATATTAGTAATGCAGTTTTTTTTACATAGCATTCAATAGTCATCTTTTTTAGCCTTTAAAGCAAAATATAGAGAAAAAAAATTACAATTTTGTCTTTTTTGCAAGATTGTGTGAGGGTATAGCCGCTTTTTTTCTTTTAACAAAGTAAAAAAATAAACTGCTAGATAAAAACAACATAACTCAGTAAATTCAAAAGTCGTTGAAAAAAGTAGAAATTTTAATTAGTTTCAAAGAAAAAAAAAAACTAAATGTTATACGAATTGTTACAAATAATTACAAAGCGTTACCATGTAATTTCCCAATTTTCAGCTTTTAAACTTTTCTTTTCTTGCCGACTTTTAAACAGAAAACTAAATTAAATATTGCCGACAGTTTATGCTTAAATATGACAACTTTTTCTTTTCTAAAATATTAGTAGTTAGAAAAAGCGCAAAAGTTGGCAAACATATAATTTTTCATGATGATATATTTTTAATAAACTCAAGCTTGAATTATTATTTTTAATGCAAGTTTATAAATTAATAGTAGTATTATATACATAGATGCTATCTTTTCTGGGTTTTTTTAAGGCGAAATAAAAGTAATTTGATTCAGAATTTTTGTAAAATGTTTCTTATTTGTATCTAATATTAATGTGATTTTAATATTAAATAAACCATCTGGTCGAAAAATGCATATTTGAATGAAAAAAATGGCAGCTGTGTATATAAGTATGCCATATGTAATCGTTTAAATTTTTCATTTAAATATATTTACCGCGTAAAGATGAAAATAAAAATGGTGAATACTTCATTTTAGATTAATATTTCTTAAATAAATATTTAAACATAAATATATTGCAGAGCGTCTAGAAGAAACTGAATTTATAGTTAAGAACGATATTAATTAAGAAAAATGGATAATGGAGCAAAAGAAAAACGATGTTTTTTACGTAATACCAATTATAGAAATAAATGCAATACAATAAATAATTCGAAAATAAATTTCTAACGAATTACTTTTTCCATTAGATTTTTTCCATGATCATTACTGTCGGACGAAGAAGTAAGAATATTATATAATAAAAAGTACTGATTTTTTACAAATTTTAAATGTGTGATATTTTTTTAAATTCCATTTTGGAAACAAAAGTAAATCTTTCATTTTCGGCTGCATATTAAATAAATGTTTATACATAAAATAATAAAAAAAAAATTTTAAAGAAATTATTCGCTAAAAACGATATTTTTCAGAAAAAAGCAGAAATCGTTCAAAAAATTAAAACTTTTATGTGAGTGCCTAAAAAAGAAAAAAAAAAAGCTTTGAGTAAAGTAGTATAAAGTAGTAAACGTACAAATTAAGAGGGGTAATAGTACCAATCTAGTTCTATTACTGTATTTGTGACAGCCAGTTATCAGCACATGAGATATTGGCCCTAAGAGGGTCAATGCAGGATCTTTCTAAGGGAGCATAACCCGTATTTACCTAAGGAAATCAAAAGGTTAAAAAAACCACATGGAACACTCCGAACGATTAGGCCAGAGGTCGCGAATGGGTTCGAAACCAGCAATTGCCGTCTACTAGTTTCAAGAACAGAAGCTCTCAATCACTGGTGGGCTACTACACTCTAATAAATAAAAGTGTAAATTAGACAAATTTACATATATATGTGTGTAAACTCCTAAAATTACACACCTGACATGAAAATTACCCACTTTTTGAAAAGTTTTACCTGTTTTTATGTGCATTTTAGCTTAGCAAACTAAGTGTGTATTTTGTTATCACTTGAAAAACATAAATAATGTGTAAATGCTGAAAAATGTCTGAATTTACACAAATTGGTACGTTATTGTAATTTACACATAATGATATACACATAGGTAAAAGTGTAAATTTCTAAAGTCACCCACTTGTCATAAAAAATACCTATTTTAATGTGTGTTTAGTTTGTGGCATTAAGTTTGTAAGTTTGTCATCAGTGCATAAACTCATAAAAATGTGTAAATGTACATTACTCCTGAAATTACACTAATTATGTGTTAAAAAAATTATAAATGCGTGAAATTTAAAGTAGACGTTACGAAAGGGATAGGAGGCTTACATATTATTCAGAGCTACACTTTTTATTTTAGTAAACCCATTCCATAAATAACATGGTGTCATTGCATTGCTGTAACAGTATTTTTAAGTAATAAATTAATATATTTATTTATTTTTATAAGATACTCTGACCACCTTTCTTACTCTCCCCGTTTCAGCAGCACGTGAACATTTAAAAGAAGTTAAAAAAATTTAATCTCGACACATGTAACAAATGTAACAAATATTTTGTTACATGTAACGTAAAATTTTATCCATTTAATTAGTAAATTTTAATTTCGTTTTCCGAATTCCCTTTTAAAATTTGTACGTCAAATATAAGAATGCTTGGTTGTATAACTATAGGTTTTGATTAAATCGTAATTTCTTTCAGCCATCGCACAGACTGCCCTTTTTCACAATTTTACTTGTAATTTTCAGTAATAGTGTTAGATTTCACTCTTAAAGCGACATTAGGAAGACTTCATAACGAGGCATTATAATAGAGATATAATCCCACTTTATGCTTATTCATAAAATTAAATTATATTTTTTGTACTGTTGGTATTCTTTTTTGCTGCCCCTCCCCTTAATTAAAAGGATAGTAGTTTAATCTTCAGTAGAATCTAAAAACTATTTCGAATTCATTTAATATGTAATATAAAATATAATTCATGTAATTAAGATAATTCTAAATTCGTATCCTGAGTTATTTATACATTTTGCACATCAAATATAAGTATGCTTGATTTAACCCTAAATTATTTGAGCTTTCTGGTAGCTTGTAAAATTTTATCCATTTCAAAGTTTAACTTGTAATTTTAGTTTAACTTCAGTTCGCAGTGCAATTGATGGTTGTATTCAGGAACTACTTCAACCCCGAGTTAGACGCGAATCTAGCATAGAAAACTAAAATCGTAATCTTCGTTGACTTGGCTTCACCATGTTTATGTTGAAAACTAATGGTGTGTCCAGCTGATTGCAAGCGCTCTCGTTCAGAAAAATATAGTATATAATAAGTTATTCTCTTACAAAATATAAGGTATATAATGTCATACGTCCGTATTACCTCCAATTCTTTTTATCTGATTTGTTTATATTTATGTATAAATATATATGATACATGTTTTATTGTTTTTTACGTATAAGAATTTTTAACACGTATAATTTACTTGCCCTAAAAAATGTCATCATTACATAACTCCTGATAAATGTCTATTAAAATAACAACTGTTGTATCTAAAGTCATTTATTTCTTGAAAAATTTTCATCTTAAAAAGAATTTATGAATATATGTTTACAGTAGCAAAATAAACATTAACATCATTTTTTTTTGGGGGGGGGGGGTTGAGATGTTATATTTTGGTTCGGTTGTGTGAAAGATATTATAGTTTATTTATAAACTATTATACAAATGTATACCATATCTATAAAATATATATTCTGATTTATATGTTAAACAACTCATCTGAGTTTTATTTATTTATTCAATTTTTTTTTAATTATGAAACTTATAATGTTAACTAAGTTTTTCATCGATTAAAACTATAGCATTGCTTTTGAGTTTCTACGTTACATTTCCTAATTTTGAGAAATAAATTTTTTTTAATTTTTTATCTTAATTACATTAAATTTTCAGCTGTGTTTTAATTTGAAAATATTACATCGGAAGAACTATGTTCCACTAAAATAGTCATAGTAAAGAACACATAATTTTTTCTTGTTAATTATAGAATTAATAAAAAAAAAACAGAAGTAAATTGCAAAAGGGCGCAAATACGTTGATTTAAAATAACACCAGATCAAAAATTCTGAAGAAAATTTATATTAAAGTAATGGCTTTTTCTTCAAATATGCATTTTTCCATTCCAATTTTGCATATTATTACAGAACTTATATGACATAAAACATGATTGTATGTATATAAAAAAATATAACAGTTGTGTCATTATGAATATTCAAAATCGAACTTATCATTCTCTCCCTCCCCCTCTACATAAATATCCGGGTGAGTTTTATACGCTTTTAGACACAAATGTAATTATCAAATAAATGCTACGAGCTTTAATTTCGAAAATTTATAAGAGTCAATTGATAATTGGATATAGACACAGTATTTCTCGTTTTATTTTTCACTATAGCTGATAAATAAAAATACACATTAGTTTGATATCTAAAATTTTAATTAGAATATCTGAAATTTTCATTTATGAAGATAGGATTAATTTCATTAATGTTAAAATATATTTGTATTTTTTTTCTTTTTTTAAGACACAAATTTCTAAATATAAATTTAATGCAAAAGATGTTACTTTAACGATTCAACAGCTTTTTTGATAGTCCTTGATAGTATTTTATATGGCAAATTCTTTGTAATGATGAATATTTATGAAAAGAAAACAATTCAACATGCAATATAAGTGATTTATGTATATATAAACAAATCAGCTAAAATATTTGCAGGTAATATATGTGTGTGTGTGTGAGATGAAGTTTACATACCTTTTTTCTATTTTTCCTTTATAGTATTTTAAATTTTACTTTTATAACTGTATGTAACACAGTACTTTCAATATAATTGACTTTGTATCTTGAGTCTGAAAAATAAAAAATGAAAAATTGAGTCTGAACTCTGAAAATAAAAAAGTGTGGAAATTGCAAGTTTACCAATTATGATTATTCCATCTGATTAGTCTAAAATCTATAATTAATTAATTATTTATTTTTCTTTATCTCAATTTTTAATTGCATGTTCTGAATAATATATAAATGAGGGGTTAATGATAAAATTAAAAAGCAAAGAAGAATATAGAAAATAAAATAGCAGTTTTTATGTGTATATTTAGAGGAGAGTGGGATACTTTTTACAAAAATAATAAATCAACTTTACTTGACACAAATACAAAAACTTTGATTTATAGAATACAAAATGAAACACTTTCTAATGTCCTTGGGCAATATAGAAACATAATTTGAAGAATCAATTTTATAATTAAAGAAATTGAAAATGTCACAATGTGTCCCATACTTCCCCACTAACAGAGAAGTAATATTTGTACTATGATGGTTGATGAGGAATAACAAAAACTAATGTCTTAAATGGCTATATGCTGAATTTTAGATTAGAATTAAACAACACTATTTTATCGCATCCACTGTCACAAATCTAGCCCCATAAGCTAATAATCAGACTTTCAACTACTCCCCCCCCATTTTACTCCTCCATACAAAACTACACTGGTGTCCAAAAGTTAAGCATAATTGGTAATTAATTATTTTTAAATAATAAAAGAAATATAAATCGAAATGTGGTGAAACTCCAGGTGTGTAAAAAAAAAATAGTACGCGTCATATATTTTCACGAAGAGTTTTCCCGAAATCAAACAGGGGACCGTCAACAAATTGAAAAAGAACGAAGATCTTTTGGATAACCCTTTCAAAACTAATATAGCAAAAGTGTTCAAACTGCACATTATGATTAATTGGCTTATTGTAATGTACTGTGTTTATTTTTATAAGGATAGCATGTATACTCGTAGAGAAATTATGGTTTTTATAAAAATAGTCCTAAATATTTTTTCAAGTTTTTTGCTTATAATTTGCAGAGTTCTTATTATGAAATAATGTTCTTTTCTGAAAATATGACAAACATCATGGTACACAATATCCTGTCATCAGAATTTAAAAATAATAAAAATTGTATGAAAAATGAGTATGTTTAGTAAATAATTTTTCATTGCGTATGCGTCAACGATATCAAAATGTCATTTGCATATTGTGTTAGCTAAATGTATAGAGCAACTTCTGTAAAAGTTTCAAAAACATAGCTTGAAAATTCTGAAAATGGTCGCCTATAGAATCAACTCAAAATCCGTTATTCCTAAAGAAAGCAAAAAAATCAGGGGTTTTACCTAATATAATTGTACGTGCAATATTGTATAGGCACTAAACAATGGAATATGGATACAGCCCCTCATCTTTTTGCTTCATTTAGGGAATAAAGGATTTTGATCTCATTCTATCAACGATAATTTTCAGAATTTTTAAGCTATGTTTTTGAGACTTTCACAAAAGTTGCTCTATACATTTAACTAACATAATATGCAAATCAAATTTTAATAGCGTTCACGCATGCGCAGTAAAAAATTATTTAGTAAATTTGCTCATTTGTCATACAATTTTTATTATTTTTTAATTCTATTGACAGGGTATTGTGTACAATGATGTTTGTCATTTTTTCAAAAAAGAACATTATTTTATATTAAGAACTCTGCAAATTATATGCAAAAAACTTAGGACTGTTTTTATAAAAACCTTAATTTCTCTACGAGTATACATGCTATCCTTGTAAAAATTAATTTTACACTTTTGCGTTACACTTTTACATTACGCTTTTGCTACATTAGTTTTGACAGGGTTATCCAAAAGATCTTCGTTCGTTTTCAATTTGTTGACGGTCCCCTGTTCGATTTCGGGGAAAACCCTTCACGAAAATATGTGACGTGTACTATTTTGTTTACACACCTGGAGTTTCAGCACATTTCGATTAATATTTCTTTCATTACTTAAAAATAATTACTTAATTACCAATTATGCTTAACTTTTGGACACCAGTGTATATGAATATTGCAGCTACGGTTCTGAAACTAAGCATATATATATCGATATTCTTCATCAACCCGTTGCAGTACAGATATTTCATATACACTAGACACAATAGTTATTGAACCTCCATCGAATATGCGTATTTTGCATATTACGCAAAGAACTGTGTAAATTACAATAACACAATAATATGTGTTTTTTGCGTAATACATATTTATCAGTGTAATCACAGAAGATTACACAGATAAATGAGCAAGAATATAACACAGATATATGTGTATTCTTGCGCAATTTACACATTAATGTGGGTATTTCATGAGTGATCACCATAACTTTTATACACTTAGTGTTATCATCAAATTACACACTGAAATGTGTATTTTGAAATTTACACATTAGGCGTGTATTTAGGCAATTTATACACAAATTTACACATATAAACAAATCGTTTTTGTATCATCGATTTACACATTTTTGTGTGTAAATTTGCACTTTTATTTTTTAGAGTGTACCATTCTAGACGACCAATAATTGCATACGACTATAGGGTTGCATTCTATTCTGAAAGGCAGAAAAGAGGGAAATAAAAACGAGTCTTGTGAGATGAAGCAATAAATGTCACGGCCTTTCATGTTATTTTGTCATTATCTATGTACCATACGCAAATTTCCATTGAGAAGAAGCAGTATTTTTCTCTAAGTTGGTAACAAAGGATGCCAATCAGAGCAAACGTTGTATTTTAAAAACCGCACAACACCATCGCTTCAAGTAGTATCTTGATAACATCATCCGAAACTTTTCGTAATTGGTAAGTCGAAGTAAATGTACGAGGAATTGGCAGATATTTATCTCACGTACGGTAAAACAGAATGGAATGGACTCGAAGCACGAAAATTGCATGAACAGCAGTTTCCAATTCATTGTATTCAAGTCATCCTACCTTTCCCAGTGTTAATCGATGACTACAAGGAACCGGTTCGTTTGCCATCACAAACAAGAATGTAGGACGTTCGCGCAATGCAAGAACAGCAGAAATGGTAAAATGGTAGAGCGAGTTTTGACTAGATTTAAAGCAGCTCCTTCCACAAACACACAAGCGGTGACATTCGAAATGAGTATTTTTAAGCCAGTGGTGTGGCGTATTATATATGAGGAACGCTTGTACTCCTACCACGCGCAGAAAGAGCAATCTTAGCAGACGGAGGATTATCTCTGTCGGGCAGACTTTGCGCAATCGATGCTGAGGATGAAGGTTAACGATCCACGATGTCTTGGATTAGTATTATTCAGCAATGAGATGACATTTGGCGGCGAAGGCATTTTCAATAGGGACAATCAACACTTTGATCTGTCGACAATCCCCGCTGCACTACTCCTTATTTTCATCAGCATAAATTTTCCTTGAACGTCTGAGCAGGTATACTTAGTGATTGTCTGGTAGGTCCTTACATCTTTCCAGACTGTTTGACCGGCAACAGCATACCGCATCATCTTGGAACCAATGTTTTTCAGTTTATTGCAGGTTGTTTCGCTCCTCATACAGAAATACATGTATGGTTTATGCAAGATGAAGCCCCACGACACTTTTACATCAGGGTCCGTAACTTCTTGAATGCCACATATCCTGCACGATACATCGGTCTTGTCGGGCATGTGGCTTATTGGCCTCCCCGGTCACCGGAACTTAATCCACTAGAATTGTCCACTGGGGATATATAAAATCATTAGTGTACAATACACTTGTGGCCTCAGCTGAATATATCGTGATGAGAATCGATGTTGCCGCGGACAAAATTCAGATCACACCAGGGATCCTCGAGAGAGTGCGCGTTCCTATACCGGCGTCAACAGTGAAGGACACGCTTGGTCGGCATGTGTGCTGTGTGTTTTCACTAAATAATAAACCTGATTGTGCAACTTTTGATATGGTTCATTCGTTTTCCCAACACTGTTTTAGTTCAGGCTGGAATTCTAATATTCCTTTTTTCTGTCTTTCAGAATCGAATGTGATGCAATATTCCTAAGTAATTATTAGAGTTATTTGGATAAGTATTATCACCTCTTAATTTTTAAAAACAATTTAGAATCGCCCTTGAACTGTAAAGATCAAACCATTCCGTGCGCGACGCTGATGTCATGTTGACGATGGCAACAGATGACGATTAAACTTAACTTTTGTTGTATTTTTTTTATATTTCTAAATACCGCAAGTTTTCAATTAGTACACTGTGAAATAGGAAGGATAAACTACTTTCAATGAATTTCTTTGATAACTCCATTGCAAGTTTTTTGGGAACTGCATCACAAATTACACAACTTTTATTGCTTTTTACATATTTTTTTTAGTATATATAAATTTTTTCAAGCCTTTCGCTATCGTGCGTAGACCACAACGAAAGACATATCCCTTTGTACTTAAGTAAGTTAAATATCTCGTCATTTGTTTCCAGTTTATATTCCTTAACAAAATTAAAACATTCGTAAATCAAGAGATGGAAATATAATTTAAATAAACACACATTTAAGACATGCAGTCAAATTTCGTGCTTTATACACTAAAATGAATAGAATAAAACAGAATGATTGTACATAGCAATCTTTGCTGATTTCTTTGCTTGTTAACTCAGGACGAAGGTCATTATCTTATTTTCGCTTTTAAAGCATTCAAAACTTCATTTAAATGCATATCAGCTATAACTTTGCATTATTGCTTTTTCATATAAATATGATATTTTCATTGTCAGTGACCATTCCAAATAATATACACTGGCGGAAAAAAAAATCCCAACACCAATAAAGACTTGTGTTAGCTAAACGAAATTTTGTAGGCGTGTTTATACATCTGAAAGATGACATTGATTTAAATTTCATGCTTCGCACATAAGTGTGGCGCTAGTAGCGCCACTCACAACTTTAAAATCAGGTTTGCTTTAAATGAGTGCTATAAAGTTCGCGAGCATTATTTATCTTCAAAATTTGACGAATTGAGTTGAGGTTGATCATGAATGCCTTTAAGAAGACGAAGAAGCTATTATCACCAGCTCCCGAGTTGAAAAGAGGTCGTAAAGTAGGGCTACGAGAAAGTGGATTTTCTTTCCGCGATTTTGCAGAAAGACTTGGACGGAATGTATCCACTGTGCATGATTGTTGGGAGCAGTGGTCAAGGGATGGTACTGCCACAAGAAGATCAGGTTCCGGGTGAACACGTGGCACTACTGAGAGGGAAAACCGTCGTATTCGGCGTACGGCTGTGGCGCATCGTACTGCGTCTGCGACAGAAATTCGAGCTGCAGTTGTTACCACAGTGACACAACGAACTGTTAGAAATCGGTTACTTCAAGGACAGCTCGATGCAAGGCATGCATTCCACTGACTCTAAGTCATTGCCGTTTGCAACGTTAATGGTGTCAAGCCAGAGCTCAATGGAGGATGGAGTAGCGATTTTTTGTGTTTTCTGATGAAAGCAGGTTCTGCTTTGGTACCAATGATGGCCATGTTCTGGTCAGAAGCAGGCAAGGGGAACGTCTGCAAACAAACTGTCTGCGGCCTAAACACACTGGACTTACAATCTGGGGTCATGGTCTAGGGAGCAATTTCCTATGACAGCACAAGCACTCTCGGGGTTTTCCAAAGCACACTGACATCAAATGTGTACGTCAGTCTCGTAATGCAGCCTGTAATACTGCCATTCAAGAGAAGCATTCAAGGGGAGTTTTTAGCAGGATAACGCTCGCCCTCATGCCGCTGTTGTTACGCAACACGCACTACAGAGTGCCGAAATGTTACCTTGGCCAGCGAGATCACCAGATCTGTCTCCCATTGAGCACGTATGGGATATCATTGGATGAGAACTCCAGTGTCATCCCCAGCCAGAATTGAACATCACGTATTGACACAGCTTGTACAACAAGCATGGAACTCCATACCGCAAAGTGACATTCGACACGTGCATGACACAATGCATGCACGTGTGCAGACTTGCGTTCGAAATTCTGGAGGTTATAGCGACTGTTAATGTAACGGCATTTCACATTTGAGACGCATTTTATTGACCTTAAATTAACCTGTGATCTCGAAAATCTAATCAATTAAACATGTTAACTAGACAAATGCACTGTCCAAATTTCATTACTCTACAATACGTTTTTCTAGGTGTTGGGATTTTTTTTTCCGTCAGTGTATATATATACTCTTTCTGGCACAGTCGTTCCACTCCGGGCCCAATAAACTTTAATTCCAAACTTCAAAGGGCACCAAGAATATTTTAATAAAATTTTGCTTTTACACTGAAATCTTAAATTAAGAAATTGTATTATGTAATGCAAAACTGAAATTTGAACAAAAAATTTTTTGAGAAATAATTACATTATTATTGTTACTACTTGTAGAAAATATGTAATACTAGTATTATATAATAGAATGATTTCTATTTTAAGCTTTACAATTTTGGTATTATTTCATTTCATTTGAAAAATAGAAATGAATATGACATTTTAGATTCAATATTACGTAAATTTTCAAACATAAAAATTAAAGAGAAAAAAGTAGAAGAAAAGTATTTATAAGGTGAATGTGGTATTAGTTCAGGAAAAATCAACAATGGAGCAAAAAGGAAATAGAATCCTTAGATCAATTTCTATTAAGAAGATGAATGCATGAAATAAGTAATACAAAAATGAATTTTGGGCAAAGAAATATTTCGAAAGAAAGCGTTATACAGGTATTATTACTATTATTAAAATACAGCAAACAGCAGTGGTAATATAGAATAAATTTTATTTTAAGTTTACTTTTGTTTAGGATGTCAAAAAATAGCTATTGAAGAGTACAACGACACAATATCGTTGATACTAATCGCAGTTTACAGATATCCTCAGAAGAAATTAAGCAATAGATAATTTCAATTAAAAAAATTATTTTCAAAAAGCCTACGGTCTGCACAAATTAATCTATAGTGACACGATTGGAAATTAATTATAGTTTTCTGAAAAATATTTTTATGCAAATTGTAGACCTTGGAATAATAAAACCCAAAATTTTCAACATGGTGAAGATGCCGCATCTGGCTATTTTCTTTTTATTCTGAAATTCTAAGTTCGCCTTATAAAAATGTTAAGAGTATTTTGTTTTGTTTTTCAATTTAATATATTTCACAGAAAAGCATCTTCATCTTCTTAATACCTCTGTAAGTCACTTAGATGTCGCTTGGATTTGAAGTTATCGATAATGAAAATATGCTATATCCCGCCTATTTCACACCTCCCCCCTCCAAAAAAAAATATATATAGATATGTATGCAATAAAAAAAAAATTGCGCCATTTGTCCTCTCTGAGCTTTTAATTCTAACTTTATGGAACATACTTTTAATCTTAGTTTCGTAATGTTTTAATATTTTAACATCTAAAGTTCTTTTTTCTTATTTTATTGATTGTTTCTCAAAAAGAGCGGGAGACGATTTCAAAATCTTCTTTCAATGTAGAGTCTATTTTTCCTTTTTAGAATAATTATCGAGATTTTAATTTTATTTTTTATTTGATCGTCTGCCAGTGTGTTCCTGCGCATATGTGAACAGGTTATTCTGTTCCGCTTCAGTATTAAGATCTTACGGGAGGTCACGCACCCGTCTGCCAATAGGAGATGGTGATAACTGACGTCATAGCCTTGAAGTCAATCCTAATTGGATTTTTAATTTACTAACGCAGACCGAGGAGGGGCTAGTTTTTTCGTGGAGTCTCGGAAATTCATTCTAGGTTTGAAGAGCGTTAGAATTCACCTGGCTTTTAAACTGTTAAGACGCCTGTTTCATTTTTCGGATAAATTGTAATATCGAATGATGTAGCTCGAATCACGAAGGTCGTAGTAGTCGATGTGTGCAAGGCTGACTGTTGAAATAACTTCACTTCTTTAATGAGTTCTAATAAATATGAATTCAAAGACTGAGTGACTTAATTTTTTTTTTTTTTTTTTTTTTTACCGTGAAATACCCAAAGACCCCAATCCATTACTTGTTAACTTACACTTACGGCTGCTTAACCTGCTGTTAGTTCTTAAGGAAATGAACGTGTTGTACCGCTGAGATGGTGTTCAACGAAAATTGATGCCTTTAGATGGAATACTGCCATTTTTCGTCACACATATATATTGGGTTGGGGAAAAAGTAAATTCGTTTTTTCCCAATAGATAGCTTTAAAGTCCCATATCTTAAGTAATACATACTAAATTAAGTCATACTGTACAGCGTTTGAAAGGTAACAGTTTCTAGAAAATTCTAGATATAAAGGTAGCATCATCTGTTTATATAGTCAAAAATTATTGCGTTTTAAAAATAGAGATTTCAGAAGATCATTTTCGTCACATTTTAATTTTTTACTTCCAAAAAGGGAAAAATTGGCGCAGCTCATCGAAACTTGTGTGGCATTTATGGTGATCAGTGCTTAAGTAAACGCCAAAGTCAGAATCGGTTTCCTCTTTTTCCTTTCGAAAATTTCGATGTTAAAGATGAACCTTTCCCTAGTCGGCCAATCCTTGAAAAATTCGATGAAAATTTAAAAACAATCCAGGTAGACTGACATATTTCTTCCCACGACATTGCTACGAAACTAAACATTAACGATAAACCACTTTTGAACCATTTACATAAAATTGGATACCAAAAGAAACTCGATACTTAGGTTCCCCTAAAACTTACAGTGAAAAATTTAATGGACAGAGTTTTCATTTGTAAATTGGTACTGAAACGGTATGAAATTGAGCCATTTTTGAAAAAAATCATTACGGGTGATGAAAAGGGAATCACGTATAACAACAATGTGCTAAAAAGATCGTGATCGAAGCTTCACATATGGTGGCAAAGTCCAGATTGATGCCTACGAAAGTGATTCTGAGTGTTTGGTGGGATTGGAAAGGAATTTTCCATCATGAGCTGCTCAAACCTGGCCAAACCATCAATTCAACTATCTTCTGTAAACAACTATGCGATTGAAGCAGGCAATTAAAAAACCCGGTCAAAATTGATCGAAAGGAAAGGACCCCTATTTTCATCACGACAACGCTAAAACACATGCATCTTTAGTCACTCGGCAAAAACTGAAAGAGCTTTGTCGGGAAGTTTTGATGAACCATCATATAGTCCGGACCTGGATCCGACGCCGGGATAAAACCCATTTGTTCCGCCCTATGCGATACTCTCTTGAAGGTGTTAAGCTGGTTTCAAAAAAGGCTTGTGCAAATCACCTTATTCAGTTTTTTGCCCAGAACTCTCAGAAATTCTACAATGACGGAATTATTGTTTTACCAGAAAAATGGCAAAAGGTCATCGAACAAAATGGCACATAAATTTTGATTAGTTTTGTTTTATTTATGTAAATAAATTCACTTTGAAAAACACGAAAAAAAGCGAACTTACTTTTTCCCCAACACAATATATTACCACACATACTTGTCTGTAAGTTAACCCCGTAATTTTTAAGCAAAATTTTGAAAAAAAAATATTTTCTTGTAAAGGTTGAACCACATTTCTTGTAGTTGTTGAAAAATCATTTTTAATCGAGGATAAAGAAAATAATAATAACTCTTCCTTAAATTAGTCAACTTGTTTATTTATTTATTTGTTTTTATGCTGTTAATCAGCTTTTTTTAAATTCGACCTTTTAAAACTATAAAATTATGTAAAACCCAAGAAATTTAAATTATTTTGAAACCTACTCGCATTATTTTAATCATACTTAAAAAGAAATTTTTTCCAAAATATACTCAAGACTATTTTTTACAACAATAATAGACCAGGCTGTGGTAGCACAATCACCTCATCGAGTTCACGGATGAAAATCTACGATAAGTTAAATTTCGATTCGGATATTAAACACAATCGTTCTGTTAAGTCGAATCTTGGTGGAAAACACCCAAAAACCCGATTTTAGCGGTTGACTCGTATATTTACCACTGTACTTTTCTGCAACCAAAAGTATGAAACGTGGAAGATTTGAGTAGGAAAACATAGTGGCAACCTATGCTTCAACCGTTAAAATCGGGTTTTTGGGTGTTTTTCACCAAGATTCGACTTAACAGACCGATTGTGTTTTAACATACGTATCGAGATTTAACTAATTCTAGATTTTAATCCATGAACTGGACGAGGTGATTGTCTGTACTGACGCCTTCCAGCATAGAAAAAATCCTATTAGAATGCTAAAATATAGTATTTCTTTGTATTGTAGGATTCTTTATGGTACAATTTTTTTTAAAAAGAACTAAAATTTTGAAATCAATGCCCCTGTGTTGAATGAAATTCTATCGCAAGAGAAAATGGGTACAGAACAATTACTGAAAACATTGTTGAGAATTTTTTTTTTACTACAATCATTGGAAAATTATCATTGTTTGCTTTTATTTCATTCTCCAACCTAAACTCATATGTAATGATTTAACAAACTTGCTTATTAGCCGATTATCTGCGGTTTTTTTTCTACTTTGTGTTTCAGTTGATCTCCTATTTTCAACTCCAAATTTTGTCTAAAATTCCTAGGCTAATTAACGAGTATATACGGTACTTAAAAATTGTTCTAAATGTAATACCCTACAGTTCTTACATGGAAATAATTATTAATCCCTATTGCATAATTAACTTTATAAAATTTGCACCAAAACTAATAAAAAATATAATATCACATAAAAATGAGCTTTTTTAAGAAGATTCTTACATTTTCTACGACAACAAGCAAATGTGATGATATATTAAAGAAATTCGTTAAATGAGCAAATGAATGAAATTTGTAGAAATTACTAATTATATAAAGAATAATCGAACAACGTTTTTCTGTTTCCTATAGATTCATTCTTCAAAATAATCTTAAGTAATTCTCCTGTCCTTGAGAAGTAGGTTAAATTAAAGAAAATTGTCAAAATTGTGCCAAAAATTGATATTTCCGCGAAATGTGATAAATCAAAAATAAAGCAATGTATTGACATTTTGTAAATTGCATAATAAATGGAGTAACTTTATAAAGGACTTAGACTATACACAATATATTCGTATCTCTATCTCAGATGACATGGCTGTTAAAGTTTTCATGTAAAGAAAAATTTGCAAAATTTGGTGCATAGGGTAACATCCCCAGTAATTGGCAGGCACCAGTGATTGGCACATCGTACAAAAATGTCCTAAAATAAGATTTATACCCAATCTTTTAAAAATGCAAGACCATATACCAATTATATGCTTATTTACTTTACAGATCATAACTTTGATTTATGCTACTAAATGACAATAGTGCCTAGGAAAGAGAAACAATTATGGCTTGTATCAAATTAGCCATTTTTGTTGAAAATGTTTCTTCTCTGGCTTAAGAAAGGCATGCATTTCAATTTATTACTATATGATTTATAGTATATTTTAAATTTTAAATTGACAACAGTTTTGTTTAGTTGAAAAGGGTTATTTTAATTGTGTAAAAGTCTAAGTGCCAATTACTGGTGATTACAGCAACTTTTTATAAATATATTTTTATAAAAATACTTTTTCAAGTATTTTTGCTTTTAGTGGACAAAATAGATGCACCGATATGCACTCTTCGATTGAAAAATATTTGCAAGTAAATATTTTATTTCTTGGTAATGAAAATAGAAGTAAGTTTAAAGACAAATCCTTAATGTGCCAATTACTGGGGATGTTACCCTATTTCTCATTTGAACCTGTATAAATATAAAACTATTTAATATAGTATCATGAGTGTAGTCTATTCCCTCAAAAGACGTTTTTAAAAAAAGTACAGAAAATTTCGTGTTATTTCATGCATAATTTTTTGTTTTAGGTTGTTTTGCATATAGTTAAAATCTAAGAAACTTAATTTTGAGAAAAAACCAAAAATTAACTTCAAAACACAGTTTAGAAGATGTAATAGAAGTAATTGTAAATGGCTGTAAATCAAGCTTTTTTTTAAAAGGTAGACAAAATTTAAGCAGATTTCGATAGATAAAAGATTTAATTTTAATATTATTGCAAAAATGAAAAATCGATACTTTGATCAAAAATTACGTTTTAAAAGTTGTCTTAAAATAAGTAAACGTCGCGGACGCTATGGATTGTCTTCATTACAAACTCCATGAAAAATACTATTTACATAATTTCTAAAATAAGCTACTATTTTATATTATAAAGTTAAACATATCAGATAAATCATCCTTCATTTTTATTATAAGTTTCGCGTACCATCCATTATAATGTTGTCACATAATAAAACACAGAATCGACAAAAGCAGCGTATGATGTCAAAAATTTTAAAAAATACGTTTCAAAAGTTTGGGAAATTGACAGCAAATAATAAAGGATTGCATTACGGTTTTCTATAAAAAAATTATAAGGTACCCTGGGGTAATAACGCCAGGCGGGGTAATAACGCCAAATGCTTATATTTTGCATAATTATGAAATAATCCGGTAAATGACACCCATGTGCTCTGCACAGAAGGGTTTTGAGTCATATAAATCGCAAAAAACAGCTTCAGGTTAATTTGTTTCATTTTTAGGTCTTATTGTTTTTACAAACAACTAAAATTAACGCTTGATCTAAAATTTGCGAGATACGTTTTGTGATGTGAAGACGATCTTTTTATTCGGAAATACTTTGTTAATTACATAAATTTGTAGTGCATTTCATGTACTTTTAAAATGTTGTTGAAGATTTTGGATATCTTCTAGAGATAATTTGTAATTTAAAATGTACTGCGCAATAACTATACCGGGGTAATAACGCCAATCCTTGACATTAATACCCCGGTTGATACCCTACAGTAGCCAAGCTACATTCTAAATACTGATTCAAAAATAAACACAGTTAAAACTGTGCAATGTTTCTCATATTTCTATTTAAGCGGTCTTTTTTAAGCAAAAAGAAGCTCACGGTCTGATATTCTTTCGCCTCATCCCCCCCCTCCCACACCACACCTTTATTTTTATTACACTTTCACAAAAAATTGAACATTTTCAATAGCTTAGAATGCAATTTGTCAATTTCTAAGTTTGTAGAGTTTGTATTTTTAGAATTGGGCTATCTACATGCAATTATTCCATCTTATTTCATAGTTTTGTTTGCATGGCGTTATTACCCATATAGGTGGGTAATAACGCCAAATAGCATTGGTCAAGAAAAAACGCCATTACATTTTATGAATACATATCTGTTAAATTATTTTATTTTATATAGATAGTCAATGAGTTACTGTACCAGATCCTATATTTGTTTGAAAAATACAATCTAAAACTAAGCCGTGAAAATTGGTAGAACCTTAACGTGGCGTTATTATTCCAGGGTACCTTACTATTTTGTGGTTTGAAGAAAAAAATTTTTTCTTGAAAATCAATTTTCCTGTGAAAACTTTCTTTCTTAAAGAAAATTATTCTGTTTTCAAACCTTCTGAACAACTAAATATGACGAATTTCCATCTTGCTTTTTATGATAAATTTTATTAGTAAAATCACGTGACCTTCTGCCATATAAGGTGGTCTGGTGTAATAACACCAGGTGGGGTAATAACGCCAAGTGCTCATATTTTGCATAATTATGAAATAATCTGGTAAATGACACCAATGTGCTTTGCGCAGAAGGGTTTTGAGTCATATAAATTGTAAAAAACAGCTTCAACTTAATTTGTTTCATTTTTAGGTCTTATAGTTTTTACAAGCAACTAAAATTAACGCTTGATCTAAAATTTGCGAGATACGTTTTGTGATATGAAGACTATTATTTTTATCCGGAAATACTTTGCTAATTACATAAATTTGTAGTACATTTCATGGACTTTCAAAATATTGTTGAAGATTTTGGATATCTTCTCGAGATAATTTGTAATTTAAAATGTACAGCGCAATAACTATAACGGGGTATTAACGCCAATCCTTGGCATTAATATCCCGGTTCATTCCTTACAGTGGCCGAGCTACATCCTAAATACTGATTCAAATAAACACAGTTAAAACTGTGCAATGTTTCTAATAATTCTATTTAAGCGGTCCTTTTTAAGCAAAAAGAAGCTCACGGTCTGATATTCTTTTGCCTCATCCTCCCCCTACACCACACCTTTATTTTTCTTACACTTTCACAAAAAAATTGAACATTTTCAATAGTTTAGAATGCAATTTGTCAATTTCTAAGTTTGTAGAGTTTGTATTTTTAGAATTGGGCAATCTACATGCAATTATTCCATATTATTTCATAGTTTTGTTTGCATGGCGTTATTATTCATATAGGTGGGTAATAACGCCAAATAGCATTGGTCAAGAAATTACGCCATTGCATTTTATGAATACATATCTGTTAAATTATTTTTTTTATATAGATAGTCAATGCGTTGCTGTATCAAATCATATATTTATTTGAAAAATACAAATTAAAACTGAGCCGTGAAAATTGGTAGAACGTTAACGTGGCGTTATTACCCCAGGGTACCTTACTATATGATTATTGATGACCGGATACTTGCAATTTTAGACGTTTTCATAAATATCTAGAAAAATACACGAGGTATTATACTGAAACAACATAGAACATGTGTAAACAAAATAGAACAGGTTACATATTTTCGAACAGATTTTTTTCCCCTAAATTCCATAGGGGACCATAGACAAATTGAAAAGAAATATCTTTTGGATAACCCTTCAAACTGATGTAGGAAAAGCGTTCAAACTGTAGATTATTATTGAGTGGCTCATTGTAATGAACTGCGTTCATGTTTATGAAAATAGCATGTATACGTGTAGAGAAATGAAGATTTTTATAAAAACACTTCCAAACTTTACTATGTTTTTTGCTTATAATTTGCAGATTTCTTGTTAAAAAAATGCTATTTTCAAAAAATATGACAAACAACATTTACATATTTTCTTGTAATTAGAATTTAAAAATAATAAAAATTGTGTTGAAAATGAGCTGGTTTGCAAAACAATATTTTATTGCGCATGTGTGAACGCAATCAAAAAATAATATGCATATAGTGTATTAGCTTAAATGTATAGAGCAACTTTTGTGAAAGTCACAGAAACAAAGCTTAAAAATCCTGATAATTATAGTCAGTAGAATAAGTTTAAAATCTGTTATTCTGTTATCAAAATCTGTTTAATTGCTCTATTGCATCCGAGTTTTTGTCACTAGCACCCATTAACACAAATCACGATGTTTCGCGCACTCTAGCCAATAGCAAATTAAAGGCATATATGATGCTTATGTCACATCCAGGGGGAGTAAACGTATGAAGAATTCTGTCAATTTGGAACCGGAATGATTTTTAAGTAAAAAATATTCCAGCGTGCAAAGAATTCTCAGCAAAAAAAAAAAAAAAAAAAAAAAAAAAAAGGTAAAAAAAGAGAGAGAGAGAGAGAGTGAGAGAAATTGAAAGAAAAACGGGAACAAAAAGAAAAGAAATGACTTTTTTCAAAACATTCGAACGCACACTAAACAGTAGAAACATGTAAAAAATGACGATACAAATTAGAAACAAACTAAAAGCTTCATATTTAAGTAAATTGAACATGATAATAATTCATTTAAGGATAATTTAATAGGACTGACGAAAGATATTATTAAAGAATAGGACGTTAGTGAATATGACGCTAATTTAGCATAATAAAAGGAAATATCACGAAGGAAAAACTAATAGTATAGCATTACATGCATTAAAACTCAATAAAATACGCAAACATAACAGTCATTCCGGATTTCCTGCATTATAAACTCTCTTGAAAATATTCTTTATAAAATTTCACAAATAACTGCTGTTTTTTATAATAAAGTGAAACATCTAGTCACATAATCCTTCATTTTAATTATATTTTTCTCGTATCATTCTTTACATCGTAGTTACATAATGTAACAGAGAAACGACAGTAAATAAACATTTTCGTAAACTGCATTTTAAAGATTTAAGAAATTGACAGCCAGAAAAAAAAATATATAAAAGATTGGCTTGCAGTTTTCTATCAAAATTTTGATACAAGTGATCCTGTAGGTTGAAGAAAATGTATTTTTTTTCAAAATCAATTTTATTATGGAATTTTTTCTTCATTAACAGATTTTGCTCTTTTTCATTACCTTCATAATGCCTAATCTACTTAAGCGGACAAGGGTCATTATTATTATTTTTTTAATTTTCATCATATAGACATGAAATTTTATGGAAATATATATTTCAACAAATGTATATAGAGAATAATAAAAGACGTTTCTTATCTTATTATAATTTTAGGATCTTTAAAAAAATAATAAATTTTAAAAGGAAATTTTAAAATTCTTCAAGCAATTTAATACTGGAGATATTTGCTCGATTTTATATTTCAATCACTCAAATTTCTATTACAGAAAAAAACTGTGAATCAATTTTCTATTCACTGAACAATTTTTTAATTTTTTAAATTAGATTTTTTAGAGATACATTTCTGAATTCCATATTTGATTCCATAATCATATAATTTGATTGACATCAAAATTTTGCCTTTAAATGAGCAAAAAAATTGTCGAATTTTAAAATGCATGCACCTTTTTTTGTGAGTAATAACAAAATATTTCCTCATCATCTTTTAAATTTTTACCAAAAAGTATCACGCATGGGGCATTTCACAAATTTTGAAAGTAACAGATCTATAATATATTAAAAGGTACAAGTGAAGATTCCCAAAATTTTTTAAGGAGCTAGTGAATCCTAAATCTAAACATTCCACTCGCCATTAGAGCTTAATTTCTAAGAAAAATTAAGATGTAACGCAAAACAACGGAGAAACAGGATGAATGTCGCTAAAAAATCACAGAAGAAAGCTAATTTTATTAAAGAGTTGCAAAAATTTCCAAGACTTTCGGCAAAGAATCGCTTAACAACGAGATTTTCATCAAATGGTCGGGGAAAAAGCGCGATTTTGGTTAGAGAATTGCTAAAAAACACGCAATTTTTGCCAGAAGATCGCAAAAAAGAAAAAAAAACGTGATATTCTCGTCAGAAGATTGTAAAAAAAAAGTTATATTATTTTTTTAAATGATCACGATAAAAACGCAAATTCCGCCAAAGAATGTGAACTTAGACGCAGGATATCAGTCGCCATTTCAAACGATTTAGTCTCCAAGTATCGGTTGACGAACGTGAATCTGCATTTATATTAAAGGAACGAAAAATTAGTTGTGTAGAAAATTGATGTACTTGTAATTTGTCAAAAAATAATCGTATCTGCATGCAGTTTGCCACTGGGAAGAATTGAACAGAAGAATAATAATACGCACAAAAATAGTTTTAAAATTTTGGGTCGATTTTAATTGAAATAACGATCCACGTTCTTGTAAATGTAATGACTTCCGTTTCATATATTATGATAGATTTTACTCATAAAACCAAATAAAACATCATTTATTTTCTTGGTGCCATTTTGTGGTAGGTTATTTCCTTGTTCATGCATTAAACTCAATGAAATAAACAAAAGTCATAGACACTGCACAACGTCAGTAACCGTCAGTAAAATATAACAAATAATCTAGGAGAAAGGGGGGCTAATTGGACATTTTTTTTTATTTTATGCTAATATAAAAGCAAAAATGCACATTTTATTATTTTTTTAATTCCAATTTCTTTTACAGTTAAATAAATAAAAACATTCTAAGAAAGTAAAAAACTTTACCTGAAAATGCGTGTTAGACCTATTGCCATGCAGTGGCATATAAATCTTCACTAAAATATTTGTCGTGTAAAAGAAATGCATTTGTCCCATTAGCCCCTACTTTCCCCTAATATATACACCCTTTGAAAGTTTAGAAAATTGACAGCCAGAAAAAATAAAATATGAAAGACTACCTTGAAGTTTCCATCAAAAGTTCTACAGAACTTATTTTGTTGCTTTAAAAAATCTATTTTCTTGAAAATCAAATTTTACTATGGAAGTTCTCTTTCTTTAAGATATCCGCCTACTTTTGAAACGTCAATTTTGATAAAAATTTGCAATATATTGTTTTTATTTGATTTTCTTATAGAATGAACATTTCTGTTTCTAAATCTGCTTTTATTTTTCCTGTATGCCTATTAAAAATAGAAATAATTTGTATCATTTAAGCAATCTAATTTTATTAAAAATTAAATTGAAGCTCTTTAAATAAAGTAGACGACGTTATCTAAACCGAAAATTGAAAACTTTAAATGCGTTTTCTGAAGAATTAGATTTTTATCGGAAAAAATAAACGACTATTGCTCTAACTCAAAATTTTATAATTCTATAATCATAATTTTTTGTGTGTAACTTTTCAATAATGTCTAGAGTATAATGCACTAAAATATTAGCTCTAAGTGACTTATTTGTTGCTATATAGGCTATTTCCATGAGTACTTGTAGTGTAACTCAGAGGCTACGATTTTTGGCTATCAGTATTTTAGTACGAAAAAATGTGATTTATTTTATCAGCACATTTTCATTAATTGAATAAGGCCAAGCAGACTTTTCAAAAATAACGGTGGCAAACAAGCATAGCAATTATAAGGTACTGTGACTTATACTACAAAACCCATGGAACTAGCCTATAGCTATTTTTATGAAGAATTACATGTAAAATTACTGAAATTTTCTATGTAATTGTACACACTGAGCTGTATCTCTTTTAGATTTCCGTATATTGACTAGTGTTTAGCTCACAGGCTATCATAGCCTGAGAGCTTATGTGCCCGCCCGTTCTGTATGTATGTACGTTTGTATGTATGTACGTACGTGCGTAATGCGATAACTTATGATAAAAATATCCGATCCACTTGAAATTTTGTATATAGGTATATCCCGATAAGGCGCTTCCCTGATTAGATTTTGGAGTTCATTCGATAAGTATAACAGGGGGAACGGGGGGCCCATGTCCCTCCCCTTAATTGATATAAAAGGGTTTTTCATGCAGAATTATCAGTTTTTGTTCAAAATTTAGATATAGGATCATTTTGATGAGGTGCCTCCGTGATTGGTATTAGGTGTTCATTGGATAAGTATAAACAGAGAGAACGGGGGGCTCTTATGCCCCTCCCCTTAATTTATATAAATGGGTTTTTCATTCAGAATTATCAGATTTCGTTCAAATCTCTGAATAGTTTTGGAAGTTTAATGGTTAAGTATAAAAGAGGGGATAACTTCTCTTAAAATATATAAATGGGTTTTTATTAAGAATTTTGCGATTTGCTCTGAATTTCGGATATAGACTTTTTGTATGATAAAACATGTCTCTGATTAGTTTAGGGGGTTTTGTGATTAAGCATAAAAAGGGGAAAGGGGGGAGCTGTTTCCCCTCCTTTAATATTTTTTAATGGAATCAACCTTTGAAAACATAAGGCTGTAATGTACAATTAGTATGCGTACCCTGTGAGCTCAATGCAATCAGTTTAACTGGACAGTATTCTTTTTATTAATTCATTACATTCCAGAGGGCCTAATATGCATAAATAAAAAAAAAAAAAAAAAAAAAAAAAAAAAGGGTTTGTGTTATATGCATTTTTTTGATTTTTTTTTTTTTATTATTATTATTCGGGGCCCTTTTCATAAAAAATGCTAAAAAATGACCTAAATTCTTTAAAATTTTAGAAGGTTGCATAGATATTAGATATATTTTTTTATAATTATCTTTATTCTGTATTATATTGCACTGGAAAATATAAAATAAAATGTCAATAGTAGACTCGCCGAACAAACTCGGATACCTTAAGAAATTGTTATTCTTTTGTCATACCTTCATATTTCCTAAACAACCGAATGATTTCTGTACCTTAGAGTAAATTTTACTAATAAAGTCAAATATAATGCCCAAATTAGGTATTCACATGTAAATTTTACAGTTCGGAAGAATTACAGTATAAAAACGATTGCAAACAGAGTTTTTGCACCCTCAAGAAATTAAGGGGATTTTAATACAGAAAATTTTATACAGTAATGGCCACCATATTTTAACTCAGAATTACTTCTGATAAATAAATCAAATATTACTTTCTACAACATGAAGTAGCATACTTCGGACGTGTGCGAACCTTATCGAAGCTTTTTTTAAACATAAAATGAAAGATAACGTAAGTGTTAGTCAATTCACAATTTTTTTTTCTTGGTAAATTTAATGATTAATGTGGATGGTATATTTCTCTTTTTTAGCCAACTGTAGCAATGCTGTCAAAAGGATTTCTTGATATTACGTTTTTGCTATAGGCGGATATCTCATACGCTTTTCAGAATCGGGATATTGCACGTTTTTTTACACCGTTCTTCTCCTGTAGGTAAATTTAATTTAATTTTCATTCTTAGAAATTCGGCTATGACAAAATCTAGAATTTATTGTTGTTTTATTTTTTATTAATAATTTCATTAATGTTATTAGCATTTAACATTATTTAGAAGAATAATGGCAAATAATAATATAAGTAACATAACAAAACTCCCAAGCAAACGTCAGTAAAAGATAACAAGTTATGTAAAATATACTTGTAAAATGCATTTCGAAAGTTTAGAAAACTAATTGTCAGAACAAAAAAAATATATATAAGAGGTTGCCTTTATGTTTCCCATAGAAAATTATATGCAACTGATTTTATAGCCAGCAAAAAATCTATTTTCTTTGAAAATCCACTTTTGCTATGGGGGTTTGCTTTATTAAAAAAAATTTCGTTCTTTTCTCAAACCTTCATATTTCCTAAACAAGCAAGTGTCTTCTTTTTCATATTTTACAAGGGAACTGCTTTTAGTGTTAGCCTAGCATCGAGACCTGTTGCATTTTATAGCATAAAAGTTAGAGAACCGATAAAACTTTCTCTGTGAAAATCATATTTTATGTATAATTTTATACTTTAAACTTTTCTTAATTGCATTTTTTTTTTAAATTTTTACATCAAAAGTGAGTTAATCCGCCAAATATGGCGCTACGAATTTTTCGCTTACCTTGTTTTGGATATTCGGCTAGGGTTGCCGGAAAATTCTACTTTTTGAAAGTACGCCGAATTTTTCTCCGCCAAAAATGTTAATGTCGTAGTTTTTCAAAACTGAACTTGTAGGTTTTTGAAGGAATTCTTCAACTTTTTTCGATATTTTATATATATTATTAACTAGTTTATAATTTTAACTGCTTTTCTTAAAAAAAAAAAAAAAAAAAAAAAACATTTAATATTTTAACAGTTAAAATCTTAATAGTCCGATAAGTTGCCTCGAAAATAGCATTTTTTGAAAGTTATGTTGCTGAAAAAAAATGTATAGTTTTAACCGAAAAAACTTTCGATTTTTAAACAGAATTTAAAATGCACCGAGTCTCAATGCTAGATGAAAGCAACAGTAAAAGAGGTTCGTTAGTATAGATTTTACCAGTGAATTCAAATATAATGTCTAAACTAGGTATTCGCGTGTAAATTTTACAATTCTGTGGAATTATAGCATAACAAGTTTTAAATAACACGTGAAGCGTAGCAAACGAGGTGCGTTCGTACGATAGCGAAGTTTTAAAAATATTCAGATCTTGCTGCTATAGTAGAAAGTTCTTCGGATACAATGTAGTGGTTGAAATCTTTGTTGTGTTCCTGTAAATATACAGGAAGTAATTTTTATTACACCTCAGTAAAGTATACTATATTCATAAATGCGAAATAGTTTAATATAATTAAAACACGTCCCAAACAATATTTCCCCGTATAGCGTTATGCAGTGGAATACTTTTATGTGGCCCTGTAATTAAATAATAAATATTCTTTGCATCACATATTGAATGTATATTTTAGTATATATATACTTCATAGGTTCATGTCAATTCCACTGTATTCTAAGGTTTTAGTTTAACGGTATAACACCATACTTGACCCTATAATGGCACTGATGTAAAATAAAGCCTGAGTATGAGCAGGGACAGTAATTATCAATTTAAACTCTCAACTTTTGAAATCCATTTGATAGTTTGAGAAATTTTCTCGTTGAAACAGCCAAATATTACATCTTAATAATCTTAGTATAGATTGGTAAAAATTTAAATAATGATTGTTTGGACTTTTTTGAAAAAAATCTGATAAGAATGGTATTTTTCACTGGTAGCATACGCATAATACATAGTATACCTTGCACGGGTATGGCTTTTACATTTGCCCCTACTGTTTTACAATATTTAATTTTGAATTTTCCATAAAAATGATAGTTTAAAATTTTATTAAATGTTACCTCATATTTTACGTTTTAAAATTTTAATGTTTTAAAAGACTGTTATTAGGAGCGTTTGCCTTTTATAAGCACCTAGCATGCCAGATTTTAAATTTGTGTCTATAATAATGCAGTGGAAATCTTAATCTGGATTTTTTTAAGAACGCTTTTCAACTCTTTCACAGTTTTAAATTTCGATTTTTTCAACTCTTCTTAGTTAAAATTTACATGTTATATATAACTATTTCTCCAAATATCAAGTTCCTACTTTTATTAATTCCTTACAAAATAAAATTTAGACAAATTTTAAAATGCTTTTTGCTCATTTCACAGTTTTAAATTTTGATTTTTTTTTCTTTTTTTTTTAGAAACTGCGATCACAGATCATTTTTTCATTTATTCTCAGCTTTTAGAGATCACTGAAATTAGGTTTTGCTTTTAAATCTAAATCGCAGAAACTATCCGATATCATTAAATTAATTTATTTGATTAATATTTTCTATTTATTCTCTGCTTTTAGAGATCACTGAAATTAGGTTTTGTTTTTAAATCTAAATCGCAGAAACTATCTGATATCATTAAACTAATTTATTTGATTAATATTTTCTATAAGTTTTTCAAAATTTTATTACTTGTCATATGATCCAAGGTATTTAGTTGTAAATATGAAAGATTTCAAGTACCTAACTTATACAGAATAAACACTTTGGCTAACAGATAGGCAGATGAATGAGACGAATAAGGTTTGGTCAAATGAAAGAAATACTAACTAAAATGTATTGTCAGTTTAATGAATATTTTACTAGTTAATACTAGTTTCTAATAGAATTATTTTTCCTATTTAACAACATAATTAATAAGGCGAATATTATTATTTTGAAATAGACGAAAACTTTTGAATACAGAAATTACCCTCATTAGAACCATTCCTGTTACATTAATCTTTTGCTTTTTTTTTTTTGTTCTTTGTTAAGGCGAAACTTGGGCAAAATGATAAATAATAATAGCCACGTCAGGACCAGCTCGAATTTTATCGTGGTAGCTCGACCTATCTTTGCGACTCTCTTATATAATGCTGGTATGTTATTTATACTTAATTTTAATCCTCAACCGCCAAAATTAGTTCTAGAATTTTTTTAGTATAACATTACTTTAATATATGTTACAAGAACATTTTTTTAATTTCCATGTGAACTCTTTTGTAAATTCTAGTGGTATTTCATCATTACAGCCAAGGAATTATTTTTCTGATTATGGAGATAACTTTTAGTAAAATTAAGAAAAAATAAAGTTTAAATGCATTACATCCCCTTACTATAACTTTTTTTTAAAATTCTAGTGGTATTTCATTATTATTACAAAGGAATTATTTTTCTGATAATGAAGATAACTTGTGGTAAAAGTCAGAAAAAATAAAGCTTAAATGTATTATATTCCCTTACTATAACTCTTTTGTAAATTCTAGTGGTATTTCCTTATTACAGCCAAGGAATTATTTTTCTGATAATGGAGATAACTTTTGGTAAAAGTCACAAAAAATAAAACTTAAATGCATTATATTCCCTTACTATAAATCTTTTGTAAATTCTACTGATATTTCATTATTACAGCCAAGGAATTATTTTTCTGATAATGGAAATAACTTTTGGTAAAAGTCACAAAAAATAAAGCTTAAATGCATTATATTCCCTTACTATAGCTGTTTTGTAAATTCTAGTGGTATTTCATTATTACAGCCAAGGAATTATTTTTCTGATAATGGAGATAACTTTTGGTAAAAGTCAGAAAAAATAAAGCTTAAATGCATTATATTCCCTTACTATAACTCTTTTGTAAATTCTAGTGGTATTTCAATATTACAGCCAAGGAATTTTTTTTTGATAAAAGTCAGAAAAAATAAAGCTTAAATGCATTATATTCCCTTACTATAGCTGCTTTGTAAATTCTAGTGGTATTTCATTAGTACAGCCAAGGAATTCTTTTACTGATAATGGAGGTAACTTTTGGTAAAATTCAGAAAAAATAAAGCTTAAATGCATTATATTCCCTTACTATAACTCTTTTTTTAAAATTATAGTGGTATTTCATTATTACAGCCAAGGAATTACTTTTCTGATAATAGAGATACCTTTTGGTTAAAGTCAGAAAAAATAAATCTTAAATGCATTGCATTCCCTTACTGTAGCTCTTTTGTAAATTCTAGTGGTATTTCATCATTACAGCCAAGGAATTATTTTTCTGATAATGGAGATAACTTTTGGTAAAAGTCAGAAAAAAATAAATCTTAAATGCATTATATTCCCTTACTATAACATAAGCTCTCATATTTTGAAATTGAAATGATTGCAAGTACTATGCAATATGAGTATTGCCAATGAGCTACTTTAAAAAAACAGATGTTATGATTGGCACCACTATTTTTAAATGGTGATATTCTCTTTGTTTCTAACTGAAGAATTATTGCATTGACCAAGACAAATTACACAACTTTATAGAAGGGGTGCGAATGAAGTAAGATCAATTTTTAAAAGTATTCCACTGCCAACATTGTTCAGTTCTTGGAAAAAAAATTCTGTAACATTGGTGTAGTTGAATGTCCGATTTATAAATACCCCTTTTCTTGAATTACTATTCTAATATAGCTTGTAAAGTTTTCTGTACATCAGCGAAGGCTGAAAGGGAACATTTATGAGATTTGTACTTACTGTTTCTGAAGCAGACACGAATATCGTTGAAATTCATGACACAAAAAAAATGTTGCGCGTAAATATTTTTACAGCGTTTATCCTGCTAAGCTAATTTTTTTTCTGGATTTTAACAATTTTTCTGAAGAGAACAAAAATATCGTTGATGTTTATGGCCACTTTAAATTCTTCTCATAAATTTATTATCTGTATTTTTTTAAACTTATGATTCAATCGACCACATTTGAATTCAATTTTAAAAGAAAGAAAAAGATTTTTATAAATTGTAAAGAAACCCTGTAGCTAATGAAAATGTGTTGCCAAAGTAGCGATTTTTTTAAAATTAAAATTTAAGCTTAATTTTCAAATAGAAATATTCGCATTTTTTAATTACAGATTAAGTAAGGTCAATATTACTCGTATTATTATAGCATGTTGGTACAAAATTTAATATAAAAATGCACAAAACAGGCAGTTTTATCCTTTGAGAAATGTTTTTGAAGTTTTCTTAACTTTTTAAATGGCACCCGTGTTTTATTTATTCCCGTTTGTAATTTAAAACATTGGCGATTTTTTAAAATATCTTAATTATTATTTTATGTTTTACGTGAAAAGATTTATATTTTACGTGAATTTATATTTTATATTTTATGTGAAAAGATATGTATTTGCAGATGGAGTCGATTGTAAATAACGAACTTTCATAATTAAAGTCCCATAATTATTTTGCTTCTGATAGAATTGAATTAAAATAAAAGACAGAAAACAATGAAATAGGAATGGACCTTATTCACATAATATAATTTTACTCTCATAGATTGAAAATGACACATGGAAATCCGACAAATAGCCCTCTGGAAAATTTGACTTACGAAGGTATTTTCCACATGAAAAAAGTTTCAGAAAGGCTGTTACAGCAGATATCCAATATTCAACCCTTTTTTTAAAAATTTATTTCCAACATTCTGTATAGATATTTTTGAACATAAGAGCAGATTTAAATAAAACAGTTAGAAGACTTTTCTTGGTCAATTTTTGATTTATCACAAATATCATTTATATTTGTGATTCATATAAATCTTGTCCATAAATATTTACAACATTTATCCTGAATATTTAAAAATTTTATAGATTTTGCCAAAATTTTTGAAGAGAACAAAACTATCGTAGACGTTTATGATGACTAGTATTTTTTTATCCATAAATTTATTATGTTTGTTTTGCTAAATTGGAGATTCAATTTGCCATTCTTAAGCTCAATTTTAAAGAAACAGAGATGTTTTTGAGTTTTATAAATCTTTGATTTGTGAAGAAGTTTGAAAAATATTAAATGGTGTTAAAATATCGAGATTTTTTTTTTTTTTTTACTTAGATATCTGTAAAGGTGTTAGTTCATAGGCCCAGGTGATTTACCAAGAGAAGCACACACAAAAAAAACTCCGAAAGGCGAGTTACATTTTAGGACACATTTATTTAACTTGCGGTACGACAAAGCAAACTCCCCATAAGGGGAGGTGATTCTGAGAGAGCTCAGTGCCCTACATGTAGTCGATACGATGGCAATCAGTGGAGTGATGATACAATGTCATAGCCCTTATCGCCAAAAGGCATCAGAAGTCTTTCATACAAAGAATTTTGGCGATATTTGATAAACTACACGTTCAGTATCAGTGACTACATTTGCGTTCTGGGAACCCAAGGATTATTTTTACATCTGCGAATATTTTATAGGGTTAAAGAAATATTTTAAGCTTGGGAAGTATCTGAGATAAGCAAATCATTACATACATTTGCCTTTTGCAGACAAAACTTTAAGTTATCCAGATGCGCAATTGAATAGAAAGAAAGCACAGTCAGGATAAACAGAGATAAAAGTATTTCTAGGTTTAAGCATTAATTGTGAGAATGAAAACAGGGTGTGTAAGGCAGATGTTAATAAAAATGTAACGGATAAGAGATTATGATGAACTACGCCCAGAGCTTTCTTTATTTTGTTAATAAGTGCGGTTACTATGGGCAGATGTTTTTTCACCGACACAACAGAAAATTTGTGAGAAAGGAAGTTCTATTATTATTATATACAGAGAGCTCCAAAAGATGAAAAGTTTTACTTCTATTAGAGGGAATATGAAAGTTAGAACTTAACTATTAAATGTAGGATTCATTTAACTAATGGGTTTATTAGTGAAAAGGGAAACTAAAATAAACCAAAGAATTTATTAAAGGGAAATAATTATTGCATTTATGAAGAGGAAAAGATATGTAGCGATAATCTCCGCTACATAACTCACCCCAGCCACCACAAAAAAAAACTTTATACTTGTATTAAAGTTTTTTTTTTTTTTTATTTTACTATTGTTGTCATAATTTTGAGGATACTGAATGTGTCGTCTACCAAAATATATATAAAAACACATATCAAAAACATACAAGTATATATATAAGTACTACAAAAATGATTAAATATCTATTTGCTTGCAGCATATGTAAATAAAAAAACAATGGCCATATATATCTTTATAATTATCATGACAGGGAGCTCCTTAAAAGTTCAAAAATTGCCACAAAATATTTGATTACTATTGGATCCTTTATTCAATTTTTTTTGTTGTGGCGCTGGTACCAGCTGTTTATTTATTTTATTTTTGTCATGGGCAAAAATTGAGAGAAGTATATTATTTATTTATTTGTGATCACCTTTTAGCTTAGTATTTGATAACTTCTCTTTAAATTGATCCTTTTTGAGATCAAAATGGCATAATTGCAAGCAAAAATATATTTTTATAAAACACAAAACACAAATAGTATATATTTAAAAAAAATAAAAGAAAACTAACTAAACTAATATGTTCTAAAAATAGTGTATGTTGTTAAACATTGAAAATGAAAATTTGTGCATAAGGCACAGGACTACTAAAAGAAAAGAGATGCCACTGGCATGCCCATAAAAAGGTTGTAGCCCTTATTCTTGTACAAACAGTACAAGTATTATGGCTTCGGTTTAAGACGTCGGCCCTAGGGGGGAAGGGAGTAGTGGACGAACCCACATTGCGTACAATATAAGTCCGCCCCGCTCCTCAGTAAAATCGCACTGATCTACGAAAGGAGCGCGCTTGGAAGTCACTTAAAAATTAACATAAAGGAATTGGCAGGCCAATTCAAGGTAAAAATGTTTCGCAAGACAGGTGTGGCGTGAAACCTTGGGGCATAATTTTGAACGGTTCACGACTTTTGGGGGATAAATTAGAAAAATAAAATAAAAGTATAAGATGAAATGTAATCCATCTCATAAATTGAAACAGTCTGTCCGGGTAAAAGTAAAACAAAATAGTCAAGTTTAGGTGCTACTACAACTGGAATACTTCAAAAATAAGAATGATACAAGGTTTTTTTGTGTTTTTTTTTTTTTGCATGGTACTATTCCACTGTCCAAAATAATTTGTAATTATTGTGGAACTACAATGTTGTGATAAAATGCATGTAATGAAAATTAATTATTAGTGAAGTAAGTGACCTTCTTTTCATGTACTGCCACTACATAAAAAGAGGTAAGTGTAACAAGGGAATTTACATGTAGTGTGAAAAAAATAAATAACCCTATAATGTAGATGTGACAAACAAAAAAAACTAAGTGTCGTTTGAAGCACTGTAATATGTAAAGGGGATAAATCTAACCTTGAACAATTAAGATGAAATGGTTAAGTGTGAGCATGACAAACTGTAAAAAAATGTGAACTGTTTTTTTTTTAGAATGAGCCATTTAACAAAAACAAAATAAAAAAATGAACCGAAGAGAATTTAACGGTAAGTGTGTTAAAAGAAAAAAAAATATTCAAGATATTTGTGTGAATGAGGTTTTCAACTACCTAATTACAAAGTAATTTTATATTTAATGAGGGAAGGATTTATATCACATGATAAAAGTGTAAAAAAAAATGTAAACACATGACAAGACTGTGTTGTGTGTTATCATGAACGAGTTTTGAGAAAACAAGTGAAATTGGTGTACAATCCTCAACCCGAGAAATAGGAGAAAAAATGTAAGAACCACATGACCTGATATGTTTCACATGACCTAAAGTGTATTCGCATGACCTTGTGTATTGCACATGACTGAGTGTATATAGAAAAAAAACACAATGTGATAGTGTAAGAAATCGCATGATCTTGTGCAAAAACACATGAAAAAAAAATAGTGTGTAAAAGAAATCACATGACCGGGTATCTAATATACCTTGACCTAGAGAAAAACACATGACCTTGTGTAAAAACACATGAAAGAAAAAAAGTGTAAAAGAAATCACATGACCTGGTATCTAATATACCTTGACCTAGAGAAATGCACATGACCTTGTGTAAAAAACACATGAAGGAAAAATTGAGTGTAAAAGAAATCACATGACCTGGTATCTAATATACCTTGACCGAGAGAGAAATGCACATGACCTTGTGTAAAAACACATGAAGGAAAAAATGAGTGTAAAAGAAATCACATGACCTGGTATCTAATATACCTTGACCGAGAGAGAAATGCACATGACCTTGTGTAAAAACACATGAAGGAAAAATGTGTGTAAAAGAAAAAAAATATATAACTCAAAGTTGAGGAAAGTAAAAAATGTAATTGTACTGTCAAAAATCCTTTTAAAGTTAAAATTTAATTGAGAACGCAAAAAAAATATATATACCATGAAAAATGTATTAAATGTGGAAAATGTAGCCTGTATAACAATAGAGTTGAAATATTGTTACTGTTAACTGCATTCCTGTTACTGCATCCACAAAAAAATTAAAAGGGGAAAGAAAAGTGTGCATATATGTGCTTGAATGTGTAAATATGTATAAGCTGATTGTGTACACCAACGCGAAACAACCAAAACCAAGTGAAAAAACAAAATTGACGACCCGCATCAAAATTTTCACTCTTACATGCCTTCTTTCTATTACTCAACCATCTGGCGCCTGATAGCCGAATAAGAAAAAGAAATAAACTGCATTTGTACACAACATTAATGTGAAGAAACATTGTTAAAATTTAAAGTGTAACAGGAAATGTGAGGGAAACAAAATACTAAATGTTTTATAAAAATAAAAGCAAATCTGTCAAAATGTATGAAGAATGCATAAAAACGTAGTGAATTCATCCTTTAATATGTAATGTGTGACCAGGAAAATTAAATTAAAGAAAAAACATCATTTCTCATTTGAAATAGACTCAGTTGTATGAAGCGATTGTCTTTGTATGTTTATATATCTCTTGACAGCTGGGCAGTTATGAGAAAAAGCTGTATGTTGAATGTCAAAATGGGTATTACTTGATTCATTGCACCTCATGCAATTAATGCATTTTGGTGTGTTTACACAATTAGGATCTTTATGTGACATAGCACAGACAGGGCATATTATGTCATTAGGGTAGAATTTACTTAAATGAAAAAGACTCTGACATCTAAAACATCTTTTATATCTATGTACCTTTTAAGAGTAAACTTTGTGGCCTGAATAATAATATGTTTATGTACAAGCAAAATTTCAGCAAAGTGGGATGGCATTAGAAAAATCCAGTTAAATAAATTACAATGCTTTATTTTTATTTTGCTTTGAAATTGAATGGGAGGCGAAGAATTATGAGTTAGCTTTGAAATAGCCAAAATAATGTCAGGTATGCCAAAATTTTCAGGCAAACGCATGATTACAACAGGGATAAAATTGGTACTATCTTTCTTAGGGGTACTGAAAATACTGGGATAAAATTGTTACTGTCACATAAATCATTAACCTGTTGACTACTAGAGAAAGAGGGATTTGTATTGCCACTTTCATGTATTGTAGTGTGTGGAGATTTGATAATGAATTTGTTATCTGTCTGTGTGGACATATTCTGAACAGATTTTAAACAAGCAGTATTAACCGAAGGAGTGCTATCTTTTTGAGTATTTGATATATGAGGTTTAGTTTTACTTTCAAGTTCCTGAGACAAGTCACGTACTCGTTCTAACAATTTATTATTTACCAAAAATAAATTTTCCTTATCATGTTTTACTTTAGTGTATTCATCTTTGAGTCCCTGAAAGGTCTCTTTCAAAATATTAAGATCCCATTCAATTGTGAATTTGAGTTCCTTAAAATTAGAGGCAAGTGTATCAGTGTTATTTTGACTTTGTATTTGATTTTGAAATGCTGTGGCTTCAGCAACAATTGTGTCTGAAAACTTTGTTAAATTTTCCTCATAAAAATCAAGTAAAGGGGATATTGAAACTTGTGATTGTCCAAAAGTAGACCCAAATTCATTATCTCTCTCTGACATTGTTTGGGAAGTAGCTGAAGCTTGGTTTAGCTCAATATCAGCCATAGATGTTTACCAAAAGGACAAACACAAATATAAATCAAAAGAAAGATGTATAACTAAACTAGGTGCACAAAAAAAAATGTGACTGTTAACCAGTATTAAAATTAATAATTTGGTGGAAATAACATGAAAATGCAAGGCAAAACCAAAAATTAAATTTTGCATTAGTCAGAAAGTAAACCCTGGTAAGTTACGAGTGAATCAAGACACATTTAATGAGGGGGGGGGGGGAGGTAAACAAAATGTGAGCCTAGCTAACTAAAACAATGAAAATGCAGACACTAAATAAAACGCTTTTTTTTTAAAAAAAAAGCAAACACAAATTTTTTTTTTTTTTTTTTTTTTTTTTTCAAAAAAAAAAAACTTGTATTGCCTTCAAAATAAACTAATTAACCATTCAAAAATACCAATGCCAAAATTCCTTTTTTTTTTTTTTTTTTTTTTTTTTTTTTTTTTTTACATGACAACCGAAAGTGAAAAAAAATCAAAAAGGCTTGTTTAACAAGGTACTGGCATAGTTAATGGCAAAAAAAATTTGTAAAAACGAGAATGCGAAACACAAACTGCAATTAATTAAGGACAAGTAATGTCAGCAAAAATTAATGCGCGAACACATAAAATAATAAAAATCTGTGATATTTAAGTATGCAACCCATAAATACAAAAACAACATGCACTGAAAATAATAATAACTTTTGAAAAATGAGCATGAAAAGAGAAGAATGCATTTAAATGTGCAAATGAAATACTAGAATTTAAAAATGAACATTGTTAATTTAATAAGATCTTCTCTGTTCACACTGACATACATGAATAAAATAAAAAAAGAAGGAATGATAATAACTTGGGCATTTTTTTTATGAAATACTAAAGCATGAAAAGGGAATCTATCAAAATTTCAGTATATAAAGCTAAGGATAATTACTGTCAATATGAGAAACGTCTAAATTAAAATTTCTATTCATAATTTTTTATGTGTGGATAAAAATTTTATCTGTATTTCTCCTTTTTTTTTTGTGTTTAACATTCTGTATCAGAATACTAAATTTTTTCTACTTTCAGTATTTAACACGACACTTTTTCTTGCTGTGATGTTTAAAAGGAAACTGTACGTGCAAAACTGGGTGCGACGACCCCTTATTGCACTCAAATCGTAACTTCACTGCTTTTGTGTGATTTATTGATGACCTACATAAACTTACACACAATTTTATTCTCATTTCACTAATTATGTATGGGTACGACGACCCGTTACGCATAAAATTTCTTCTTAATCTTTTTTTTTTTAATCACAAATCTTTTTTTTTACTTTAGCATTCTCGAATGTTGACACACATAACGATGATTCCGAGCTACACTATGTTGCATATAGACAATTCTGTTGCACACCTCACTGGAACATAGATGATGAAAAAAAACTAGGCATATCATAACGCAGGGTAACACGAAACACAGAATGCAGAGGTCCGGAGCTGAAAGGACTTGACCCAGTTACCGACACTTCGAAAACGAAAGTGCCACTTTTGAGTCTTGAAAAGGTCGAACGCAGCAGCTTATTCCGGTTGGTGCAACCAGCTGAAAAATCGTGACCTTCGTAGATATTGCAGAACCAGACGGGGAAAAACGGAGATATGCAATCTTTCTTGAGTGCAGGAGAAAACATAATTGATTACTATAGACTGTAGCAGGTTTCGGTTTGGGTGTAGGAGAATACGTCACACTATGAAGTACAAACAGCCTTGGAATTTCGGGGAATGTTGCTTTAACAGTGCATCGATGTTTGATAGTCTTTTCTGTCGAAGATTTTAAGTATGATTTTTTTAAAGTCTCTGTGTGTGTGTGCGTTTTTTTTTTTTTGACCGGAGAAAAAAAAGGCGAGATGCACCAGATATTATATGTAAAGGTGTTAGTTCATAGGCCCAGGTGATTTACCAAGAGAAGCACACACAAAAAAAACTCCGAAAGGCGAGTTACATTTTAGGACACATTTATTTAACTTGCGGTACGACAAAGCAAACTCCCCATAAGGGGAGGTGATTCTGAGAGAGCTCAGTGCCCTACATGTAGTCGATACGATGGCAATCAGTGGAGTGATGATACAATGTCATAGCCCTTATCGCCAAAAGGCATCAGAAGTCTTTCATACAAAGAATTTTGGCGATATTTGATAAACTACACGTTCAGTATCAGTGACTACATTTGCGTTCTGGGAACCCAAGGATTATTTTTACATCTGCGAATATTTTATAGGGTTAAAGAAATATTTTAAGCTTGGGAAGTATCTGAGATAAGCAAATCATTACATACATTTGCCTTTTGCAGACAAAACTTTAAGTTATCCAGATGCGCAATTGAATAGAAAGAAAGCACAGTCAGGATAAACAGAGATAAAAGTATTTCTAGGTTTAAGCATTAATTGTGAGAATGAAAACAGGGTGTGTAAGGCAGATGTTAATAAAAATGTAACGGATAAGAGATTATGATGAACTACGCCCAGAGCTTTCTTTATTTTGTTAATAAGTGCGGTTACTATGGGCAGATGTTTTTTCACCGACACAACAGAAAATTTGTGAGAAAGGAAGTTCTATTATTATTATATACAGAGAGCTCCAAAAGATGAAAAGTTTTACTTCTATTAGAGGGAATATGAAAGTTAGAACTTAACTATTAAATGTAGGATTCATTTAACTAATGGGTTTATTAGTGAAAAGGGAAACTAAAATAAACCAAAGAATTTATTAAAGGGAAATAATTATTGCATTTATGAAGAGGAAAAGATATGTAGCGATAATCTCCGCTACAATATCTACCACTAGTTGCTAATATTAACATACTACTTGTGATCCTATAAATCTTGTCCATAAAAACATATAGCATTTATCCTGAAGATCTAGTAATTTTATAGATTCTGTCAAACTTTCTGAAAAGAAGAAAAATAAAAGCATTGACGTTTATGGCCTCTGAAATTTTTTATCCATAAATTTATTGCGTATCTTTTGCTAAGCTAGTGATTCAATATGTCATTCTTAAGCTCAATTTTAAAGAAAGAAAGATGTTTTTAAGTTTTATTTTCCTTCTAGCTGTAAAATAATTGAAAAAAGAAAAAAAAATGTCGTTTAAATATAGAGACTTTTTTTTTCTCAGACATCTACCACTGGTTGCTAATATTAATATACTGCTAACAGTAGTGACGAATCCATGCTCGGTCAAAATTAACTTGGTGTTCAACTTGATATAGTATTTTTACTGTACGAATCTCTCTATATTATTACTATTTATTTTCTCATGGCCAAAAATGTTGTATGCAAATTGCGTTAAAATCGATCCACCCGTTCCTCAGATATAGATTGACAATGACCAATAATGACCCACATGACCCACAAATGACCCTTATAATCGAAATATCTTGAGCATGCAACTAAGTCAATTAGTTTATTAAAAACTGTTACATACAATTTTTCGATAAAGACGAACCTGCCGTTCTTTAAATATAAAAAGCTTGAACCAGACTCTTATGACTCAAAATGACCTATTAATCTAAATTTCCCGAACATGTGACCTATCCAAATAGTTTTCTCGTCCCAAAAAATGTTGGATACAAAATTTTGCTAAAATCGACTCCACCCTCTCTCCCCCTGTTCTTTAGATGTAGCTTGACCATCCCCATTAAAAATAACCTTAAGATTATCTTAAGAAATCTCCACTTTCTTCAGAAATTTTACAGAAATCTAAAGAAATTTTGCAGATTTAGCTTTACCTTAAAAATACCTTCAGAAGTTTTAAAGATATTCTTTAAAATATCTGCAAAATGGGTCAATTACTTACAGTGTGGTCCGGTGGACGTTAGGATAAATTAGTTTGGCCTAAGTCAATCTAGTTTGGCGTAAAATCGGGTTTGGCTGGTATGATATCAATATATCATATATCATTGAATATGACGATGTTAGGTAACAAATTGATAAACTTATTTTGTCCTCCATTAAAAAAAAAGAAAAAAAATCCTTTCTTTTAAAGTAACTAAAAATCATGATCACAACAGGATCTACATTACAGTTGAAGTTATAAATATATCGCCCCTTTTCTCATTTTAGTAATACTTAAACGACTCCCTTAATATAACGGTCACCAAAATCCCAGCACATGTATTTCACTCTTTCCATACCTTATATGGTCATAAAAAACCGAATGTGGTTTTCTTTAAGCCAGCTGCTCTATAACAAAAATGCTGCATAAGATGTTTTACGCGTCGTACATATTCGAATATATCTCCTGTCTCATGCTACCGTTCCTTATATGGTATCCATTCGCGAATTTTAGACCGCTTCATGAGACCCAAGGCCTATATCCCACAAAATTCCTTTGCCTTTTCAAATTCCAATATCAAAGTTTAAACTCTTTTATCGCCAATTAGCGATTACCTAGTTAATATGCTAAGTACAAAATCTCTCTCTCAGAAGAAAAAATATTGCACGTATATTTTGGCCAAATATCATATACATGCCAAACATTGTAACCTTTGGCGATATCTGACAACTGAGGTTATCTTGGTTCTGACTAAAAGAACGGTCACTTTTTGACTTGGCCTGGCTCTGCTGTAATTGCCAATAATCACGCTGAGCGCCCGACTCTCTCGAAAGGGCAAAAATAAAACCTTACTTTAAAGAACCTGGCTGCATACTTGTCTTTTTGTCGATCCCCTTTTCACGGCATTGATGGTAATTCGTAATAGACAATATTAAATCTACAAGATACAGTAATCATCCAAAATTTCCATCACAAACTTTGGTGCTATAAGACCGTACTTAGCCCGATTAGAGGAGTATGGGCGCTCATAAAATCCGGAGAAATCGCTGCTGTCTCTAGCGGTTTCGCATCTTCTCTTCACGGACTCCGGTGTTTTCGGCAACAAAGGATTGTCGCTCCTTCGATGCAGGCCGACATCTGGAACGTGTCACGGTGTCTTCTCTATCGGCCCAAGGTGTTGCAAACGGAAAAAAAAGGGCGCACCGCATCCCGGTAACTCCCTGATTAAGCCCATCATCGCTTCATCCGCTGTTCAACATTCATCATTGTGCGGTAAACTCAGTGTCTCAAGGTTGTTTCTTCGGTTGTAGTGTTCATCATGTGTGAAATACGCTCCGGTCATCTCCGTGTGTTCAGTGGCGTGTATCAGCTGCAATGCGGGTCATAAGTGTGTGTGAAGATATCCAAAAAATGTGATATCAACGAAAGTTTTTGTTTTCTTTTCTCATCAGAATTTTCAACATACACAAAAAAAATAACAAATCCAAAAAATTAGTGGCGATTAATGAGGCAACAAGTCGAGCACAAAAAGAATTAGTGAAATATGCAGGTGAAATGTTTGTGAGAAATAGGTCATCAATCTCACATACAGAATTTTTCATTGAGAAATACGCAAAAATATTTAAAAAAAAAAGTGTGTGCCAATTATCTTTATTCCTTGAGTGCTTTCCGAAATGATTATCAATGGTACGCACACAAGTTTTGAATGTGAAATATGCTTGTGATCCCTGTTGACAGGGGTGCTAAAACAACAACATACACACACACACACAAAAAAAATTAATTAAATTTGTGCTCAAGCGAAATTTTATTACATCAATAATGCCACAATACTTAGATTTATGTTTTGCTATTATTATTGTTATTGTTTTATTTGGATACATGATTATTTAAATAACACTTTCTTGTTCAGAGCATTTCAAAAAAAAATATAGTAATAATGCTTTTTAAATATTTATTTGATTAAACTTTGTCTTATGGTATTGAAACATATCAATTATAATCCTGTATCCAAGCATTAATAAGATACCCTTTATATTTTTATTATGCATACATACATTTTCTTACTCTTTAATCTAAAAAAAAAAGGGATTTTTTCATAAAAAATTTTTTTGATACAAAGTAAGTAATTTTCAAAGTGATATTTTGTTGAGAGTCATGAGAGAACAAATAGATGTTTTCAGTAATAGATAAAAAAAATATAAGAGTAAGACATTTATAATACTATCTCATTTACGAGCTAGATATTTTTAACTAAGTGCTTTAACAATTTTTATTATGGTATCTATTTTTATTATTTAAGTGATATTTTGTGTTTTTATTATTATTTTATTTGACTTTAAATGATTGTGAGTGCCTTTGAAATCTTTAGAATTTAGTCAAAAGAATACGTGTGCAATTAAATAGTAGCCCTACACCTACCAATTATCATTTACAAATAGTTTTAAACCTTTCTTTAGTATTTGTTTCATTAGATCAGTTACATATTTAACTGATATGGCTAATTCTAAGATTACTTTCAAAACCATCACTTTTGATGGCGATGCTAATTTGGTTGACTTTTTCTTCAACCAAATCAAAACATTATCCAAAGCGCACGGATGGAAGGATCAGGACACTATCCAATTTCTAGGTAGTAAGTTATCCGGACCTGCGCTTACTTTCTTCACTCAGAACCCATCCATTTATAAAGCTGACAAATTAAAATTTGTAGAAAAAGAATTCAAAAAATTCTTTGCCCCCCCCCCTAGTAAAACGACTGCGCTTGTGGAATTTAACAATTTAATAATGCTACCTCAAGAAACGATTAGAAACCTTACACACCGAATAAATATTCTAACTACTCGAGTACATGATAACATAAAAGATAAAGAAGCCTTAGACAATATTAAATACACAAAACTAATCTCGTGCATCCCACCCCCATTGAGAATTAAATTGCAAGAGGAAAACATTCTCGATTATGACACTGCTGTTGATAGGGCACAAATGTTGCAGGATATAATGCAAAATGAGAATGTGCTACAAACATGTAACACAACAAATCCTGTAGCAGACTCTATTGCTAATCAGTTAAAAATTTTAACTGAAAGAGTCAATGCATTAACACTAACAAGCATTCCAAATGAACAAAACATAGACGCAATTCACAGTATAACCCCACAAAATTCAAAACAGCGTGAACAGTATGCGAACAAGGACTTTAAAAGGAAGCATACTGTTTCGCCTAAACATAACACACGTAAAAATAAATCTACATCACCACCCGCTTGCCAGCTATGTGCGAAGCGTGGCCACACAGCAAAACATTGTTTTAAATGGCGTAGAGCAAATTCAAATAGAAATAAACATAATTATAAATACGACAATAACTATAGAAGAAATGATAACAGAAATGGTAATTTAAACTACTAATGAGATGTACTTCAGCTGATGGCTTTACATCTCAAAAGAAGTATAACACATCAGCAACTTCAGACGAATTTCCATGGACTCATGACCCAACACTGCCTACACTCTGTCCAGACAGAAGGGTTAAATCCGTTGCTTCGCAAACAAAATGTGAAGTTAAATTGTCCAAAAATTCTGCATCACAGACAGTCGAAAACAATAATGAAATAGCTTCACAAACTGTTAACATATGTGATGACAAAGTTGCAGTTATTTGCAATGTAAATAATTCATCCCCAACACTCCCCCTCATAAAGACCTCCATTGCAAGACATAAAACTAACTTTTTGCTCGATACTGGTTCATCCATTTCAATTATATCACAAGATTTGTTTGAAAAAATTAAAGACAAACTCAAATATAAAAGATTAGGAACAGGCGTCACTATTAAAACAGTTAATTCAGATGTTCAGTTCACTGCATGCATTAAAACTTCTATTCGCATACACCAAAAGTCATTCTCGCATACTTTCTACATTGTTGACATATCGAATTCCGCTAACTTCCAGGGAATTTTAGGCTTTGATTTTATTCACAAAAACAGAATTGTGATAGATATTCATAAGAATAAAATGTCAACAAATGAATTTAGCATACCATTACTTGATTCTGCCTTCTGTGAGAATGAAACACATCATCTTGAAACACATGAAATACATCAATCGGAAAAATTCCCAAAAGAAATTCGATTGGAGAATAAACTTAAACTAGAACCGCAGGAAAAGAGGTGGATCTCAATAAAAACTGATTCAATTGACCCAAGAAAACATTACTATTTTCAATGTGAAACAAAAAAGAATATAATTTCTTACGATAGTACTGTAGGTGGTCAGAGTTATGAATCAGATAAGGAAGGAACTGAAAACACAACTAGATATCCACAAAAATTCCAGTTTTATGTTTTTATAAAAAATTCATCTACTAAACCTGTACACATAAACAAAAATGCCCGAATAGGAACTTTATTTGAAACAATGGACATTATGGACCCGTCACAAAACACAAATTTTCATCAAATTATGAATTCATGTGAAAATGTTTCGAATTTTAATCTTAAATCTCAGGATAACTTAAAGGATTACATTTGTAATTATATTCAGGCATCAAATGAAACATTAAATCAACGTAAAGAAGAACTAAAAATTAGTGACTTTAATTTAAATCATTTACAGGAAGAGAATGCAAAAAGGTTAGGAAAATTATTGCTTGATAATTGTGCATCATTTTCCAAGTCCATAAAGACACTAGGCCACACAGACAAGGTAGTCCCAAATTTAAAGTTTATAAATGACTATCCCATAAAAACATTACCATTTCCCCTCCCACAATCATTACATAACAAAATGAAAGAGCAAATTCATCAACTTCTTGAAGCAGATATTATAGAACGAAATTGTTCTGAGTGGGCATGTCCCATTTTGCTTGTAAAAAAGAAGACTGATCAGTCTGGAAAACAGAAATACAGACTCGCTCTAGACTTACGTATGTTAAATTCCGTGTTACAAGGCTCATCATACCCCCTACCAAAAATACAAACCATAATTTCAAATTTATCCGCATACAAATTTTTCACTTCACTAGACTTCAAAATGACGTATCATCAAATAGACCTTCCGGAACAATTTCAAGACCCACTAACCTTTACATGTATCTATGGGACTTTTAAATATAAACGCCTAGTATTTGGTCTAAAGTCATCAAGTGGATTCTTTCAACATTTAATGGATTCTTTAATTGATGAATTGCAAATTGATGGAGTATATTCATATCAAGATGATCTAATATTTGGGTCAAACTCATTTGAGGAAACTTGTTCAAAGTTAGATAAAATACTTAAAATCTTAACTAAATATAATTTAACATTGACTCCAAACAAATGTACATTTCATACATCAGCAGTTGACTACTTAGGGTTCCATATTGAAAACCACTCTATTGCACCTATTCATGCAAACATTGTTAAAATTAACTCGTTTCCCACACCAAAAACTAAGAGACAATTAAAAAAATTTATTGGTTTAGTAGCATTTTATAAATCATTGGTGCCATCATTTTCGGAAATTATTCAACCTCTCATTGATTTGACCACTCCTAAAGCTACATTTAAATGGACACAAAAACACCAAGAATTATTTTAAAAAAATGCAACAAGTGTTCTTTAGTTCCCCTATGGTTCGCTTACCAGATTGGTCAAAAACCTTTTACGTTAACACTGACGCATCTAAGGTAGCGATAGCTAGTGCATTATTACAGGAACATGAAGGACAATTACTTCCTATTGCATATTTTTTTAAATCTCTTAAACACGCAGAAAAAGTTACCCGGCTTTAAAACTTGAATTAATGGCCATTTATAAATCAGTAATCGCATTTAAATACTATTTATACAACAGGAAATTTGTAATTTTGTCGGATAGTGCTCCCTTAAAAAAATACAAGAACACATGTAACCCTGCGGATTTAACTGCACGTTGGTTAACTGAACTTTCTGAATACACCTTTTCCTTCGAACATGTACCGGGATCATCTAATGTACTTGCTGATTATCTATCAAGATGTACATTTGAAAACAATACCCAAGATCTTAAATCAAATCCTGAACTCCTTAATGACCCTCATGCTTTACCAATTGTTGATAATGACACTTCGGACAATATCGAAGAATCCAATAACAACAAACCCAACTCAGTAAATTATTTAATTTCAGGCAGAGATACAAACAAGGATCCATTACTTGAAATATCAAACGACACATTTGTCAGTGAGCAAAGAAAGGACCCAAAATTGGCCGAAGTTTACAATGATATTTTAAGAAATGGATCATCTAAAAAATTTCCGATGCACTTCATCCATCCTGACAGTAAGGTTCTCATGACAAAAAAAGAAAACGTATATAATAACACATTTTCGTACCATATTATTGTACCTGACTCACTTAAGGCTAAAGTTTTAACAATTTGTCATCTGTCACACTTTGGGTTAACTAAAACGTATGCATTTGTATAGCTAGATATTTTTGGAAAGGAATGTATACCGACACGTTAAACTTCGTGGCATCTTGTACTAAGTGTATTCAAACAAACATCACATAACACCACCTGCTCCGCTTCAGCCCACTTACACACCAACCCACCCAGGACATACCATTGGGATTGACTTACTAGGACCATTTAAAAACGGACAATCAGTTTTAACGGTAACAGATAATTTTTCCCGGCACCTCGAACTATTTGCTTTGCATACAACAACAACTGACAAAATTGCTAAATGTTTATTTGATTACATAACTACCTTTGGCAGACCTGCCACTATTCTCAGCGATTTAGGTAAGCAACTGACTTCTGACATGTACAACAGATTCAACGATACATTGGGCATAAAAATACTCCATTCCTCAGTATGTCACCCCCAAAGTAATGCAATTTCAGAGAGAGTAAATAAATCAATAAAATATTCAATTACCACTTTACTTGAAGAAGGCCATTCTTTTGAAAATGCATTACGTATACATAAATCACTATACAACGGTTCCACACATTCTTCCACTAAATATTCCCCCAACTTATTACACTTTGGAAGAGAACTATCTTTATTATTTGATACTTTTGATCAAACTATTAATCAGCCAATCCTTGATAAGGGCATAGAAACTTACCAGTTGCTAAATGATTTGAATTCAATTTACAAAAAAAGCATACAGTAACATCAAAAATTCACAAGAAAAGAGAAATCAACACTTCCAGAAACGAGCGAAACTAAGAGTAATCTTAGAAAAGGATATAGTGTACCTCAAATCCGTGGATAAATTTAAACCAAAATACACCGGACCTTTCATTGTGGTACATAAATATTCGCCAGTTTCTGTTTCCATTAAGCGTTTACACTCGCCCGATGAATCGGCATTCAGAGTACACATTGACAGGCTAATTATAGCCCCCCCCCCCTAGAAATGATCATTTATTTGTGCGTCATGAGGAAAATATAAGTCACCCAGGAAACACCTCCATAAAATATCGTTTTTAACACAGCCCATCACAATATTAGGTTAACATAGATTTACAGTAAATGCAGTACATCACAATGATACGCATGTTGTGTTGGAGTTTCCTTTGAGGGAGTTCATGGCTGGTCCAGGTTCTCCATCACAGGGGGCTTCCACATAACAGATATGTCTCTTAATTGCTGGGTTGTCGCCAATATTGTTACTTTTCCCTTTCAGTAGTTTTATTGTTCATACGTAATAATAATAATAATAATAGTAATAATAAAAATAACATATCACATTGCACATACATTAAATTTTAGTCATATCAAACATAATCATGATGCACAATAAATCTCGAACCGATTATGACAAAGCTGTTTCTCACTACTCTAGGATTGACATTCCCTTTCAGATATATATAAATACCATATGTATCAGATTTTTATTTCTTTTTATTTTTAATTATGCCCCTTCGAAGTGAAGGCCCGTTCAAAAGTCGCCCAAAGGACCTGTAACTTCATTGTGGTGAGAAACAAATTTCGGATTGGTGCAGTTCACACCAATTTTACCTAAACTCCCTGTTTTTTTTATATAATGCGACGTACGCTCCTCTGAGAAAGCAAAAGATTTCGGGAGGAGCAGAGGGTCCATGTAATGTGGGCTCTCGCCAATATTCCCACTTCCCATAGGGCTAGGCCATAAGCCGATGCCATCACCTTGTCATTTGACAAGATTAAGGGCAGCATCTTTTATGGATCGCGTGTCGCTTTCCTTTTTTTTGCTTGTCCTGTGTGGATACACGATTTTTTTTTCATTTTTTTTTAAACATACTTATTAGTCACAAAATACACTTCATCCATAACATTTCATTAATTTTTCACATCATTATGTTACACTTACATGGTTGCAACCTCCATTTCATATTTTTACTCTACATTTCATATTTTTACTATCCATTTCGTATTTTTAGTAGATATTTTCATGTCTGTACCACATAATTCATATTTTTATGCGATACTTCATATTTATTCTTCATATTTTATTCGAGATTTCATTTTATCCATAACCTATCTTTTTATATTATTCGTGACCTATAGCTAACATTCTTCATAAACATATATATTATAAACAATTGATGGTACGAACTTCATGACTATTTTACATATTAAACATCTTCCTTGCATTTGGCGCCTTATCTTTGATTAGAAAAAAAGATAACCTTTGTAAAGGAACAATATATGGTATACCTAGAAAAAAAAAAAAAAAAAAAAAAAAAACAGGAAGAATGTCTTGTTGTGTGCAAAGTGCTACAAAAAGCACAAATAAGGCCTGAACTCTAAGCAATAAAAGGCCAATCTGTTCCGGAACAACATCAAAATAAATGAGCATTAAAAAAAAAAAGAGAGAGACTCTGAAGATGTATAATCATATGTCGACATAGTGTATAACTGTATAAATTCAAATATATATATCTAATCAATTCATAATATTTAACTAGCATAATCTTACACTTTCGTATGTAATTCTGAGAGAGACATTTTCGTACCTGGTCCAAAATTTTTCAAACCCAAACCAGCGGGGGAGATATATGATATCAATATATCATATATCATTGAATATGACGATGTTAGGTAACAAATTGATAAACTTATCTTGTCCTCCATTAAAAAAAAGAAAAAAAATCCTTTCTTTTAAAGTAACTAAAAATCATGATCACAACAGGATCTACATTACAGTTGAAGTTATAAATATATCGCCCCTTTTCTCATTTTAGTAATACTTAAACGACTCCCTTAATATAATGGTCACCGAAATCCCAGCACATGTATTTCACTCTTTCCATACCTTATATGGTCATAAAAAACCGAATGTGGTTTTCTTTAAGCCAGCTGCTCTATAACAAAAATGCTGCATAAGATGTTTTACGCGTCGTACATATTCGAATATATCTCCTGTCTCATGCTACCGTTCCTTATATGGTATCCATTCGCGAATTTTAGACCGCTTCATGAGCCCCAAGGCCTATCCCACAAAATTCCTTTGCCTTTTCAAATTCCAATATCAAAGTTTAAACTCTTTTATCGCCAATTAGCGATTACCTAGTTAATATGCTAAGTACAAAATCTCTCTCTCAGAAGAAAAAATATTGCACGTATATTTTGGCCAAATATCATATACATGCCAAACATTGTAACCTTTGGCGATATCTGACAACTGAGGTCATCTTGGTTCTGACTAAAAGAACGGTCACTTTTTGACTTGGCCTGGCTCTGCTGTAATTGCCAATAATCACGCTGAGCGCCCGACTCTCTCGAAAGGGCAAAAATAAAACCTTACTTTAAAGAACCTGGCTGCATACTTGTCTTTTTGTCGATCCCCTTTTCACGGCATTGATGGTAATTCGTAATAGACAATATTAAATCTACAAGGTACAGTAATCATCCAAAATTTCCATCACAGCTGGTAACATATATATATAAAATAATCAGAAAAAATAAACTTAAATAAATTTCTTTGCACACTATAATTTTAATTACGTCATTTTTTTCTCTCTATATCTTTTATTATGAACTATTGATCTGATTTTGATTTCTGCACATAAGCGGATACTTATATAAAACTTTTATGAGATTTTTATTTGCAGCTTTTCGAAATAAATAAGAATATCATTGATATTTATGACATATATATTTTATCCGTAAATATTTATATCGCTTGGCCTGCTGAGATAATAATTTACTAGATTTTGTGAAACTTTCTTAAGAAAACAAAAATAATCTACACTTTTATGGCCACTACAAATTTATCTCCTATAAATATATAATATGTATCTTGCTAAACCGGTGATTCTATTTGTCACTTCTTAGGATAGATTTTAAAGAAAGAGAAATGTTATTCATTTTTATAACACGGAAGCTGAAAAAGAAAACATTCATGCATTTCATCTTTCCGTATTAAAAAATTTGATTATGTAACATAAAAAATATTTGAAAATACAGAAAATATATACATTAAAAAATGATAGCATTACTGACACAAAAAAAATAATTTTTAATGAAACGTTAAATAGATTTTTGATTTTAAGTGTAACTTAATAAAATAAATAAATATAAAAATAGATTTTTAAACAAAAATACTTTATAAGCTGTCATGACTGGATTTATGAAGAGGCAGTAAAAACTTTTGAAGATTTGACAGGCAAACAATAATTATTTAAGATGCGGACACAATATTTATAAATACATTAAAAATAGTATGACTTCGAACAAATTTATTTAATTAGTCGAATAAGCATTATCGTCTGTTTCTTTTTGTTTTTCATCGTAATGTTGCCACGTACATTAAACAATTTTTCTTTGTCAGATACTGCATAAGAATTTAATGTTTATCTGAAAAATCGTGGCAAATTTCATTAATGAAATTCATATACAGTGAACTTTCGTTAAGATGGATTTCTCGTTATTACGCACAAAAACAAAATCTATGGAAATCTATGGGAGGTGCAAGTAACAAGAATTCATTCGTTAAGATGGATAAATATTCGACAGGACAATGGAATTCCAAACTTTTCTTTATTCTATTTTTAAGAGACAGGAGTAGAAATATAGTCTTTGACGTCACGATGCTTAGTGATGTAGCATTTGTGAGATTGGATATTCCAACAGAAACAGACACTGACTGTTTTGAAAGTTTTGATAATGATGTAAGAATTATTGAAGAACTGACCGATCAGGGACTAACTAATAAATTAAAAGAACACCCAGGAACACATACCAATAGTGAAGATTACTTTTTTTTTCTTTGGTAGCTTATTATGCTCTCTCCACTTTTTTTTTCATGCGCTGTCATTTTGCACCTTCAAGTAACAAAGTAAGTAGGTGTCAATGTAAATTAGTATTTCAAACATAGATATGTTTTTTTTTTCATTTTTAAATGATTCTCGTGTATTTTTTATAATTGTTGTTGTTCCTGTTGGAAAGAAATGGGCATAAACTATTAAATGAGCAAAGTATAATTTAAATTACCTTTTCTTTGATCAATTAGACCTAAAAAAATAATATCTCCACTAAAGATTGTGATTATTAATTAGTAAGCTGTGATCGATTCTCTGGGAAAAGGTGGGAAATTTAATTACTTTTTATCAAAAATAATTGCGTTGTGTTTATTTAAAGAACCTTCTCCTTATTAGACTCTTAGCGATTAGGCTATTATCAGAAAGTAAAATGAAATAATCATTAAATTAAAAGTAATTGATCTTAAAATTGAAATAAAATAAAACACACATATTTTCTTCTAAATAAAATGATTCTCTTACACTAATTAACAGTTAACATAAAGGTTTATTTACAGCTATATACAAACTTCGCTCACACAAAAAATCATACATTTTGGGCAAATATCACCCGAACAAATTTACAAATTACTTTTTATCTAGAAATAAATTATTGGGAAAAAATCATAAATGCAGACTCTCTATTGATCTGACACATTATGATCATGCATACTGGGGAAAATATATATATATATAGTGAAAATAAAGTTACTTTCCAGAATTTTGTATTTAATTCGACGCGTTCGGGCCTTTCATAGATTCACCAGCAGCACTCACAAAACATATCCTTTCCGTCTTTTTCATCGCCGCACCGTCACATTTTACATCGTCATAGGCAACTGACTGACTAAACTATATTTTTCTCGGTTCCAACCTATAGGAGGTACAAAACTTTTTTTATTGGAGCATAAGGTTACCGTTGGTTCTTTCTAGTCTTCCTTATTATTGGGCGAGGGATGAAATCATACCTCCCACTGTAAACCCCGTGAGAGCCACTGGCCCCCCTTTGTCTGTAAACTTGAGTAAATTTCTTTTACTGCATGTTGTAAATTTTCTTGAGATTGAATGTCGCTTACAATGATGTTTGTTGTTCATTTCAAGGACTCTTATTGTAAACTTTTATTACCAAGAAGGTTAGAAGACCACCTAATTTAGGCCACCCAGATGTCTATATTGTAGTGGATATCGATTTAAGTAAAATTGTTCCATTAATTTAATTATATCCTTCTGTGATGGATGTATGAGAAAAATGTGTCCATCAGTTTCAGTTTTAGTATTTTTAGTAAAGTAGCATAAAAAGGTCTGAGAAAACAATTTTTAGTGATATTACTGGGCATAATAAGTACTTTTTATGTTATGTAAAATGTCATATTTATAAACTTTTGTTATAATAGACTCTCGTTAATAAGGACAAAAAAAGTTTGCTCTCGATAATCCGTCTTAACGAGAATTGCTCGTAGTTCAAAAATTCTTCTTTTATAAAACGTTAACTTGCCTACATACCTTCCTAAAATGTTTTGTTCAGTGTTACGTTCTTTTGCAGAAGTATGAACACTGAAATTTCTTAAGCCGGATGCTTCATGCTTTCTAGTCTTTTCCTTTCTAGTCTTTTTCTAGTCTTTCGTGTCCTTTCTAATCCTTCGAAATCATGCTTTCTTTTCTTTATATTTATCTACTTTAGGTACGATTTAAATGAAATAAAAGTTCCTGTCAACATTCTCTTTACATCTTTCTTTGATCAATTTAATACATTTTCCTTTCTATTACTCAATTTCGCTTTATTTTTGCTGAATCAATTTATATGATTTAGAAATGAAACTATTAAACCATTATTATTTACAGTGTTTAAAATAATGATTTCCCCAACACTTAATTATGGGAGCGTTTACCATCTTGTCAAGCATTCCTTACATTCATTAGGTCAAGGCTCCCAACATAGCTATTTTTTAAAGTATAGCACAATTTTATATTTAGACTAATTCACGCTCAATCTTTATGCCTGGAATAAAAGTTCAATATTTATGTTTTATTTAAAATCTACTTGTTTAAATATCTATGATATATTTTATCTGAAAAAGTCTTTCAAAATGGTTTTTAAAATACATTTTTTAAGCTGAAACCTCTTAACAGTTGACTTTTCCACCTTTATTTCAATTATCTGTATGAAACAAAGATTATTGTTTGAGTATTTCAATAATTTTAGTTTCTACCTTTTGACAAAACTCTGAAATTCTTTGAATGTGGGTTGAACCTTCCATATTGTCAACTTTCAATAATTTTCCCTAAACATAAATACACATATATATCTATATAAAGTTTCCCACAAAGATTTAAATTTTTTTAACTATTTGGAAAACAGTTGTATTCCTCAGTAGAGAATTTTGAAATCTGAAATATATCTGAATCTTTTTAATCGTTGAATTCTACAACTTATTTTATTTTATTCGTTTTCTCATTAGTCCATGTTTAATGTCCAAAAATTAAATACTTCTGTTTTTTATTTTATTCGTTTTCTGATTGGTTGATGTTAAAGGTTGGTGATAAAGATTTCAAACAAATTTCATTTAAAAGTGCATTTTTTTTTCTTTACCCAATCGTACACAAATTTAAAATGTCGATGTTTAGAAGTTTAAAAATTTGCAGTTCTAAAAATTGTAAAACTGAAATGTCATTTAAAATTTGTATGTAATGGGTCCAGGAATATTAATGTTTAATCCCTGTCGTACGTAATAGAAGGGGTTCAGAAGTCAGTCTGATAAACTCCATTCAGTAAAAATGCACATATTAAACAGTTAAAGGTGTATATCTATAAACTGTTTTTTTTTTTCAATTATTATTGGTCTAGGAATACGAATGTTTAATGCATGGCGTACGTAATATATGACTCGTTATGATCATCATAAAAATGAAGTTTATTGTTACTATTAATTTAAATATAGAATTTATTTATAAGTCTTTAAAAATATCATTTTCTAAATAGTCGTTGTATTTTGTTAAATTACAATTTTTATTTATTATTTCTTTTGCTATCTCTTGAAGATATGTAGGTAATATGAATTTCAAAAACATATAAAATGAGAAAGGAAATAAAATATGATATTGCATTTCCTTCCTTCCCAAATTTTCCATTATTTCTCAGAGAGTAACTTTGTAAACTTTTATACGATTTCAGGACATAATCATTTAACTAGACTATTTCTCCTTTTGCTCTAACACAGATTATTACAAGTAAATTGCATATTGGATCTTTAAAATAAAATGAATTATGATAAAGCGAAAAATCTTAAATTATACAATGTTTTTGCATTATTTAAAATGATGTTTCATCAGTACAAAAATGCACTATTTATTAGGTGGTGCTTTATTTTAGATTAAAAAAATTAAAAGGTATGAAAATTACACTATCAATATAATCTGAATAAAGCATTACACAGGCAGATATAAAATTGTAAAGAGAGAAATACAGTTTGTTATTCTAGGAATTTAGTAAAAATAATTAAAATAATAATAATAACAATAACAACAACAACAACAACAACAACAACAACAACAACAACAACAACAACAACAATAATAATAATAATAATAATAATAATAATAATAATAATAATAATAATAATAATAATAATAAATTAAAAAGCATTTTAAAATTATTTTCAATTATCGCAAATATATAACAGGGTTTTGTTAATACTGCGCGTTCAGTCGAGTTTATCAATTATAGTTCTTTGCGTTTACCAATTATACTTTATATAAAACTATATCTGTATACTTTTTCGTGCAATATATTTCAAAATTATTTTTTTAATTTGATATATGAATGGCTCACAACTATTATAGAACAAGACCATTTTAAAAAACAAAACTGATAGCCTATTTGGAAAAAGCATTGAATCTGTTTTATCCACTTCGACATACAACAAAGTCTGTTTATAAATATTTTCTCATATATGAAATCCATTTACAGACTCACACATTTTTTACAGATTTCTTATTTATAGCTACAGATTTTTTTTACAGTAAATTATGATTATTAAAAAAATAATAATAAAATGAAAGAGATTTTTCATAGAAAATTGATTTTCAAATTGATGAAATACATTTTGCTCAACCAATGAAATCAACTGTATAAAAAAATAATGGAAAACTGCAAGGCAATTCTTTAGATTTTATTTTTTCCCTGTCAATTGTCTGAAATTTTAATATGCATTTTATAAAAATAGTTAAGATTATTTATAGGCTTTACACATATGTCTGTGTTTTATTATGTGTCTACTATGTAATGAGTGATATTTCAAAGAAGATGTTTTTATAAAGCTTCAAATCTCTGTAGCTTTATAAAAAAAATTTTTTTTTAGATTAACACCTTTTATTGTACAGTACACAGATAACATTTTAGTAATCAAACGGATTTCGGTAACTTTGCATACGTAGAATTACAGGTTTATTTTTTTCTTTACAATGCACACAAACACATGCTGGAAACGACATTCTTTAAATGGTTACCCAAAGATTTTCACAAACTTTCCATAATTTTTATATAACATACGTTCCGATAATGATTTTTTCAGACAAAAGAAAAATTCTTAGCAAGCGAGAGCATACTGATAATTGTGTGTTGATATTGTATCCGTCGTTGGGATATCCGTCATAACGGAAATTGTGTGCCCGTAGGCTAAAGTTCTGTGTCAGTTTATATCCGACCTGAGCTCGAAAACTCAATTTGAAGTAACCTCGCAACCCAACCCAAACCCGACAAAAATAATTTCCTCGACTTTCAATCCCACCCGAATCAGAAAAAAATAATTTTAGAAGACCCACAACCTGACCCAAATTCGATATGAAAAGAAATTAAAAAATAATTTAATGAGATTATTAAAATAATCTTAAAATGCACCTGTAATATCATTTTTATATTTTACATAGCATAAAAAGCAAATCTATATTCTTTAATATTCACATATAGTAAAATCTTTGAATTTCGAACATTTCGAATCGTTTACAATAGTGTGAAAAAAAATCTTTTAAGTTGCTAAATTTTTTCTAGGAAACTAGAATTTTTCATAAAATGGTAACAGCAACAACTCGTGTAACTGATTCTGTTACATGAATTTTTGCTGTTACTGTTACACAAAAAGTTCTAGGAACTCAGTACACTGATAAAAATCTGCTGCATTTTGCTGCAACGCACTCCCCTGCTTGTATAGAAAACGGTTACTTGGCCGTGAAATGGAGCTTTCTCATTGGTTGGAATAGAGATGTTATATACAAGCGGTGGAGTGCGTTGCAGCAAAATGCAGCAGATTTCTATCAGTGTACTCTAGAAAAAATTTAGCAACTTTAAAATTTTTTTACATAAAAACTCTATATTAAATATGTATTTTCTTACAAAAATTACTAAAAAATATTTTTTTTACGATATCACACGTTATCATTCTTTAAACTCCCCTACCCTTCCCCGTAGTGATATCGTTATCAATGTTTGAAATGAAATTTTCATTTTTTAATTCTTTTCTTTTGTTTGGAATGACATACATATATTGTTGTACATTTATTTTTCGCAAACATTGTTGATTCAAATCAAGAGAAATGAATAAAATATCACTCTGTATATAAATGCCATGTATAAATTTATATTAAGACTTAAAAGAAGTGGTTTCTATTTAAGTGTGTTCAACCTTTTGTAACATAACATAATCAATAGTAATAATGCCTTCCTGTGCCCCTTATTGGGGATGGGGGGGGGAGCAGCATTTCATAACAACAAACACATGCGGACAACTTTCTTTCTCATATATTTATTAATAGACAAAACAAGTATCAATAAAAAAGCGTTATAATTCTATAATCATTTACAGATTTAATGATTTAACAATAGAATTGTATTTACATAGAAATAAATAAAAACTAAAAAATATATAATAGAAATTTTTGATGTAAAGGACAAGTTTCAAATAAAAAAAGAAAAAAAAACCTGCATAACAGCTCAACATGTTCGATTGTATTCGAAAAGCTACTCAGGATCTAACTGAATCAGGCAGTAACTGAATCTGAAGTTAGACGAAAATCCATGTATTAGTTCTTGAGATACATTTATTGCCAAATCGTAAAAAAGGCAGCATAGCTGCGCCATCTGTTGTGCAATCTACATCTAAATATGATCCGCACTAATCTCTGAGACAGAAGAAAGGTTTCTAATTGGATCATTCATTTGGTTATCGGTGGAGAAAAATTGTTTAATGTGTATCTTAATATTGTTGAACTAATTCAAACTTACTGAAATTCATACATATTTGAGGTGCACTATAAGATGTTCATTATATATTAGGGCTGCATAACACTTATCGTTCATTCACAAGTACACATAAAAGAATTCGGTTAGAATATTTCCTATGAGTGGGAAATTCTACACGTGCATTTTTAATTGTGGTATGCGGTTTAAAATTTAACTTTTTTTGCACAATAATTTAAGTAAATAAATTCTGTAGATCACATTTTATTGTCGGAAATCGTTTAAGAGGAATTTTAAAATATTTGTTTGCTTCCCAGGCCTCTTAATAGCTTACACTAATCGCGAAAAGAAACGCTTAAGCTAATTTTAATCTTATGGGAGCATTATATAGATTTTGCACTCGCATTTATATATTTTAAATGGTTTATTTTTCATAGGGTACCTAAGGAAGAGTATTTTATTGTGTACTTGTATGTTTTAGATTAAAAAAATATATATATACAGTACAACCTCGATATCTCGAATCTGTCGGGAACATTAAAAAATTCGAGATATAGAGGTTTTGAGTTATCTAGGTTTTGACAAAATTAAAAAATTCTAATCTCACCAACTGCACTTTGCTGTAAAAAAAAATTAGATTCATCAAAAATTACATGTAATCTACTAATAATTAACAAATTACATTTTTCAATTTTAATAATTTGAAAATTGAGTTACATATACTTGTTTTGATTAAATACTATCCAATTTGTCATCAAGAAATGCATTCAGTTGTTTAGGAAGAAAAATCCCTTAATTGAAGCCTACCGTCTCGCAGGCTCTTTGCATATTTACAGAGTATCCTTGTAACATAGAATTTCTTAGCGTTGGAAGATTAGACAATTATTTATATGAAGAGGAGAATGCGTATTTTACTTTTAGCAATTGTTTTACCGATTCTTGTCAGCCAATCCACAAAAATTACACCTGTCATCCAAGCCTTTATATTTGACCTGTAAAGGTTTAAAAATTACTTAATTTTAGCAAAGCACATAGGCTTATTTAGATTGTCAGAGGATCTAGATGTGTAAGAGGAAGAAGCTTTTCTTTACTACTTTGATTTGCTTTCAAAAGTACAGTTACACAATTTATTATTCTGTTTGTCACATCGGAGTTTTTTTAATCTTTAAATGCAGGCAATATGTAGGTAAAACGTCGGTAGAATAATCCAGTTTCATCTGCATTAAACACATTTGCTTTATAGTCCTTTAAAAGAGAAAGAAATTCTGAAAGCAAATTTTCACAGTTGGCTGCATCACTCGATGTTCGTTCACCTCAAAGTTTCAAAAAAAAAAAAAAAAAAAAAAAAAAAAAAACTCTGTTCTGTTTTTTATTTTCGCTTAAAAAGAATTCCATTCATACTTTTTAAGTTCTTTATATCAATAAAAGAATAAAAGAACGTGAAAACAGCATCGAGATGAGATTGTTTCAACAACTAACAATAGCAAAAAGTAAAAAGTGAAACATTTGGGAAAAATATTTAAACATATCGAGGGTTTTGGAAAATTAATTTCGAGATAAATATCGAAAATACATAAGAGTTTTGATGGAAATGTAGGGAAATTTTTTTTTCGAGATATTAAGGATTTCGAGATAAGGAGGTTCGAGATATCGAGGTCTGACTGTATAATGTGAACATTTTCTGAACCGTTTCTTAAAGTAAAATTATCTTTATGTAAAAAATGCATTTTAAATTATAGTGTAGGTTCTGAACCGCTGGATGTTGCTATTTTTTCTCAACCGTTGGTTGTCAATACTAGGGAGCTTCTTCATATAAGTCAGAGCATATGCTCGGACTGAATTTAAACACATTTATTTGTTATACCACTCAACTCCACAATATTTCAAAGGTTTCTAAACTGATGAATTGAAACTAGCGTTCCGCCTATTAACATAATGCGAAACCTTTAAATCGTTGTACGACATTATTTCTCAACATTTGGATACTGTTACTTTTTAGTCTGTAGATGTTATTGCTTTACAATAACTGGATGTCAAAGTCTTCCTTCAACATATGAGAATATTGTGTTGTCAGTTTTTACCGAGTTCATTTAAATTACAATGTCTATTACATGACTCTACATCTAAATAAGGAATGAGGGAATCAAAACATATGTTGAGTATTTTTTAATTATTTATTTTAAAATTTACTATCGGAGTTTTTATTCCATACATGAATAGTAAATAAGTGTGCTATTTTCTCATTGTAGATGACATTTTATCTTCCCGAAAAAGGAAATTCAAGACTTGTTTTTGGTCTGAAACGATCGTAGTGGTTTTTTAATTATCATCATTTTATTATACAAATTACTTAAAATTTTTAATTTTGTTTTATTTTTTATTTTATTCTTAAATTTAACTCTAAAAATTGCTTATAGCTTTTAAATTTCTGCAATGATATACTGCTGTTTAAAAATAGTTTTTTTTTTTTTTTTTTTTTTTTGCAATAATAATATCAATAAAAAATGTTAAATCTATTTATACAAGCAAAGCATAATACATTTATAGAAAATTACAAGGGAAAAAATCCCGTTATCCCTGTATTTAATGACTTCGTGACTTCATAAATTTTTATTTCAGCCATTAATTTATTAAATATATCATTGCTGTAAAAATGCCAGAAAATCCTTTTGTTAATCGGTGGGATTTTCCGTTAATCTTTATTATTTGGAAGAAAAAGTACCACGCCTCATAATCGATATCATTGTAAATGAGGTAGTAATGTGGAGAATAAAAATAATAAAGGACATTTTCTAAAGTGTAAAATTACGCTAGTGAAAAATCATTTAAGTACCCCTGAAACTTACAGGGATTCCCTGGAACGAATTATTGTTAATTTCTTTAAATATAATAAAACTTAAATGGCGTTGTAAAGAATTTAAAAAAATCATTTTGATGAAGGCGATTTGCAGATATTTGTTTGCTCCATTTTTGGTTTTTGTTCCAGGTATTTCTGTTAGATGGCGTTTAGCTGATTCAGACTATTAGAATGCCGAGTCTAACGAATGAAAATTCATCAAACTTCAGGATCCTCCATGGCTGAGAGGCCAAGGCAACACGTGGCTAATCGAATGAGATTGCAGGAGGTCTGTGGGTTCGACTCCCGCTGGCTCCGTTGCACTCCCTTTGTGGATCTTCCGGCTGTAATTCTCTAGTGTTGTAAATTTCCGTGTGCTATTCGTCCTTATATATTGAACTAGGTTCCATATCAAACACACAAGTCAGTTGTATGTATTAAATAAATAATCAAATTTCACACATATCTTGATCTTACTTCTGATTAGCTGTTGAAACGTCTCAAATATAATTTAAATTAAAAGGATTTTTAGATAATGCATAGAGTTTGAGACAGAGTATCTTGGATAGAGTTTGAGACAGAGCAAACGATCTACTGGTGATGTTTGAAATTCCACTGTAAATTTCCGTGTGCTATTCGTCCTTATATATTGAACTAGGTTTTATATCAAACACACAAGTCAGTTGTATGTATTAAATTAATAATCAAATTTCACACATATCTTGATCTTACTTCTGATTAGCTGTTGAAACGTCTCAAATATAATTTAAATTAAAAGGATTCTTAGATAATGCATAGAGTTTGAGACAGAGCAAACGATCTACTGGTGATGTTTGAAATTCCACTATTTATTCCGCAGTTTAAAGCTTCATATCTATTGGTTAAAATTTTGCGCCAATATTGCACTTATCGGTATTAGTTCCGATGATATAAAAAAATAAAACCTTTACAGAGAAAAAAAAGCAGAATTCTTCAAACTTTCACAGCTTGGTAGCAGAGGTTCTGTGAATTTTAGATTTTTTCGGATGTCTGGTCATTACATTGTTTACATTTTTTGAACAGTAATTTTAATGTAGTAATGCAATAAAATTTATAATAAAAACATGCAGTATAGAATCAAAATTTTTTGACCGATAAAGCTTGGACAGCAAATCTACAATAATCTAAAAAAGAAAAAACAGCGAGCTTCTAAAATATAACTTCCATTCATAATATAATAAGCGAAATCATCCTTTTCTCCACGTCTATATTTTTGACGTAATCGTACTAATAGAGCTTTCTGAACCCCCCCCCCCTCCCCATACTGCCATACATTGGACGTTTATCAAGTAATTATTTTTGCTACAGTTTTAAGAAAGTAAAATAAAACACAACCCACTGAGTATCTTGCAAATGGGTAAAATTGTAATGTCCTTCATTCATCATTGTATTTCCTTTGCATTTTGTTTTAAAGGCTCGGAAAATATAATTCTTACAACATTATAAAAATTCAATTACAAATACAGTGAAACCTCCAAATAAGGGACACCCATGGGACCGCAACTTTCGTCCCTTAAATAGAGGTGTCCCTTATTCGGAGTTCCTTACATAGTGAAACCTCTAAATAAGGGACATCTTTGGGACCGCAACTTTTGTCCCTTAAATAGAGGTGTCCCTTATTCGGAGTGTCCCTTATTTGGAGGTTTCACTGTATAATCCTTGAAAATGTAAATCATTCTAAAATGTACTGAAAATTCATTAAATCCATAGAATTATATTATCTTAAATATTGCTTATATGATATTATATTACAGTGAAACCTGGAGCTTAATGAAAACAATATTGCGTTCCAAATAATTACCGGACGATTCTCCATCAACCTTCAATTCCCGGTTCAACTATCTGTTGAGAAACCTTAGGTTAACAAATATAACCGCTGGTTAATATTTCAAATTCATCACTAACTTCAAAGCTCAGATCAATTAACCTTGGGTTAATGAACATCAGGTTGAAATGCGTATATCTGATTGGCCAAAAGAGTCACATGATGAACTAATCGCGTTGTTAAGTTCTGCTCTCGCGTATCACTAGTATTCAATATTGGTGAAGAAAAAACAAGATTTAAACTACATACTTGTGTTTAATTTTTAGATAAACAAATTGTGAATCACCGTTGTGTTTTGGTGGCTTTGTTCGTTCACAAAATTAGACTCAAAGATTAGAAATGCTAATACAGTTATAATTTTTTTTTTTTTTTACAAGATTTTGCTTTATAGTAAAATTCTTTCATAAAAATTACTTGATTTAAAAGAAGTGTATTTTTTTTCTTTAATCATTAAATTTAAGAAACAATTTTCTGCCCGAGCTAGCAATAGTAATTTGAAGAAAAGAAAATAACGAGCTAGTTTTTTTTTTGTTGTTTTTTTTTGACGAATATTAAAATATTGAAAATACATCTTTTTTTTCATATATTCATTCTAATGTTTTTCTAACGTAAATATAATATTTTAATTAATTTAACTAAAATAATTGATGCGAAAATTTTCAAGATAAATCTTCTGAAAAGACTTCTTCTAAACAAAAGTAATTATTTAAAACTAGAGGGAAAATTAGTTATTATAGTGTATTATACTTTAACGGCTTATTATTTTGCTGTCACAAAATTCCTTCTTCTACGATTGCATGCGAGAACAAATATAAAAAGGCTGAAACGCAAATGTTAGAGAAAACTGCTTTCCTTTATTATTATTATTATTATTATCATTATTAACAAAAATCTTAGTTATATAATTAAAATTTTTCATAGCAGAACATTATTTCTATCCACATTCGATAGATGACGCTACCTGATATCAAAATTGCTAGTATTGAAAGCTTCGTTTTCGACACACAATTTTCTAAAATTTTACGTTCATAAAGCAAAAATATAAAAAAAGGAAGAAAAATAACTGAGACATTCTTTTATAATAGCATCTTTTATAATAAACGTTTTGTTTTATTAATAAATCATAAACAGTTTTGTTAAAAAAAAAGAACCACCAACGCACTGTTTAAAACGACGGCCATTTTTATTTTTACTGGTCATGCGCTAGTTCACTAACCTAGCATCTGAGCTTGGATGCGTTTGTCAACTCAAGGTTAGGATTCACCTCGAATTTCGGCAGGTTGGGTAGACGGCGAATCTGATTTCGTATTCAACTGAGAGTTTAGCTCGAAATGCGAAGTTGAGGTTGACGGTGAATTGCCGGGCTAGAGAGTTACAGAAGTCTAAAGTCATGACGATTATTCGATGCTTTCTTCTGTGTGGTTATTTGAAATTTATTTATGTTTGTTTTTATCGGTTTGATTGTTTGTATATCGCATGGTAAAATAATTTCAAAAGCAGAAAAAAATATTTATGTATTGACCTTGTCAATTTTTGTTTTCACATGTCAAAGCAAAAGGTAGAAAAATTTTGGATAAAAAAAATACAGTTTATTTGAAACTAAATACGAATTCCTGGTTGCGTTTAAGTTATTTAAATCTACTAGATAAAAGTTTCAAAAATGAAAAACCTAACAATGTTTCAGAAATGTTTTTATAATCCTACAGTAACATTAACTCTGTAAAAAAAAATCGGTAAAATATCAACATTTGCATTTAATCACTAAATAAGCAGTCTTGATAACAGTTTTATAAGTATCAACTAGGAAATTAACTGTTTTATAAGTAACAAAACTCTTAGTGTCGAACTCCAGACTGAAAGGTCCCGGGTTCGATGCTCGACATTACCAAAGACCCACCGAATGATGCAGTGTACGTGCTCGTAAAATAAAAGAGTTCGGAAAGTCCTGTGGACGGTTGTAGCAGTTACCGTGGGTAATGACACCTGGAGAAATTATCCCTCCCTTTCAGAGACATGTAAAAGTTGAGGAGGTGGCGATGTTTGGTGCTACCATCTATTGAGGCTTTGCCGAACATCTTCCGCTGCAGAAGTTTGTCTTCCTACCCCCTGGGTGCAGTTCAAAAGTAGCTCCAGCAACTCTCCTGCCCTACGGGCACACTTGAATAACATAAGTAACAGAAATAATTTAAATCTTTAACTAAATGAACAGTAATAGCAATGAAACCTGATTCAAAAATTAAATCTAATCTTATAGCATCCATCACTGTGGTTCAAGATATTGGAAGAACTCATCAGAGATGCTAACGACACACCTAAATTGAATAAGGGTGTCTGTGACACAAAATTCTTCAAATTTTCTAAAAAAATAAATGAATCATTGCATTAAAAATTACTCTGTTTTTTTTTTCTGCTTAGAATGAAGTTGAAATCATATATCTATTTTAAGTACAACAGGAAATATTAATATTTTTCATTTTTTTTTTCAAAATTTATCTTTGAAACAACGGATGTCACGGAAACGGCTGTTTGTAAAAACGCGTTTTTGATAATGATGAGGTTTTTTTTAATCATTTCTTGCATTTAAAGTGTTATAAGTGAAGAACCGCAAAAGATAAATAGATGAAACTTGTAAAATGTCTATTTTGATTATTTTTCTTTAATTTTTATTTGGCATTTTTTTTTTTTAATATTTACTTTTGAAAGTTAGATTTTTTTTTATTTGCATCTTTTTTTAAATTTTCAATTGAAACATTTTTAATTTTGATTAAAATTAATATTTTTTTAAAATGCTGAATCAAAATTAAAACTTACACATTTTTGTTTATTTACATGAAAAAAAATGAAATTTTACAAATAATACTTTATAACGAATTTAAATTACACTTAATTAATTTTTTTTTTAATTAAGTGTAAAAATTTTGAATAAAAAAAAAATCATAGAAGTTTTATCACGCGATTTTATTTATAAGTGATATGGGTAAACATCACAAAAATGTAAGAATTTTAACTCGATAATTAAAAATTATTTTAAAATGTGCCCCGCCCTCCCCCACCCCCCCACCCCTTAATGTTGGTTTATAGAAAATTCATTGTAAGAAGTCTCTAAAAATAAGTTTAGTATATTTTTTCGCAATAAAAAAACCATTCATCGAAGCAAAAAGGGTTTTCGAAAAAAAAAAAATTATAATAATGTATATTATTTAGACTGTAATTTAATAACATTTCATTCACAACACATCAAAGTTACATTTTACAATAAAACTAGCCATTCTTCGTATACCCACCATTTCAAAACATGTCAACTTCGTAAATCTTTTGTATGATTTGCTCACAAAGTTCTTTGAAATAACCCCTAAACATTTGTATAAACACAGACAGTTAAATCTCTCTAGAATAAAATAAATTACGCATAGAAAAATGAAAGTGTTTTTAAAAAAAATAAAAAGAACTGAAAAATGTCTTAATTAAACTAAAATTTAATAACAATTCATTCATAATACGTACTTCAAAGTTACAATTTTCAATAAACAATCATTTAAAAAATTTCGTACATCTACTGTCGTAAACCATCTCAAATTTGTAAATCTATTGCACGATATCCGAAAAATATATATATTGAAAGTCACCCTTAAATATTTGCATAAATATAGTCGGTTATGTCTGTCTCAATCAGAATATGATATACACCTAATATTGAAAGCCCTATAAAAAGAATAATAAGGACTAACAAATGCATTAGTTAAAAAGGTCCAAAACACAAAAATCTTAAAATTTTCTAAAAAACATTATGGCATTTTTTCTGATTAAAATGACGTTCTAATCTTGTTTTTTCTTATTAGGGAACGTTCTCAGGTCTAAGTTGTGGATTTGGACGAGTGTGGTATCAAAAGAAAGATCTCTCCATGTAGGGGAGAGGGGGCACCTTTGAACAATCTAAATATTTTTCTACAAATAAATTATTTAAAAAAAATGTATATGGCAATAAATTACTATTGCTACAAGGGAATAATTATACAAAGCTATATTATTTTGTATGAACAGTATTGTCTGAACAAGATATGTATTTTTCTCCCTTTAGAATCTAAACTTAAGAAAATAAAGTTGTAAGATTTTTGTGTACAAACCTCTATCCCTAAAATTTAATTTTATTGTTCAATGCTTAAACAAAGATGTTGGCTTTAGTTCATAAGCTTTGTTTTATTCAAATTCTTCAACCGAATTGAGTAAACCGTTGTAATGTTGAACTCCATGTGATGGGGCACCATTGAACAAAAAAGTTGGAGCACCTTTGAACAGCGAAAAAACACCGAATAAACTGGTGATAAATAATAATTGAAATAATTTAAATAGAACACTTAAAACTATGAAGTAAAGAGTTGTTAATGTATCTAAATATTATTATTTCTGGGTTTTTTATGTGAAAAGAGGTTAATTAAGAATTTCAAAGAACATGGACTTATACTGCTAACAATTCCCTTTACAGCACACATAGGTTCCAACCTCTGCATGTATCAGTGTCGGGAAGTTTCAAATCTAAATTGAATCAAATCTAAATTCATTTATTGGATAATTACACATCCTGGATACAAAATAATGATTCATGATTTAACAGGTTTCCAAACATTATTTTTGTTTTCCGTCGCGGATAAAATAAAATTTTGTATCAGGTATAAAGAATAGCAAATGAAAAATTTTAATTTCCCAGAAGCATCAGATGTCATATTGGTGTATTACAAGGATATTGTAAAACAGTTTTCACAACCAAACGCAACTCGAGGGACACTTTGCGTTTTATCATCAATGAGTTTTGACATGAACTTTGATGGATTTAAGTTTGGTTAAATAACAAAAAAATTAGTAGTTTCAACAAAGCGAATTTTATTAATTTTATTCATATTACTTTATACTTCTGTAACATATGCAACTTTTTATGAAAACTCTCAATATTTTCATATTTTATTCATTCTACTTATTCAAAGGCGCCCCTTGCTTGTTCAAAGGTACCCCTACATGGGGCAGGTTTGAACAAAAAATTTTCAAGTTTTTAAATTCTCACAAATTATTTAATTTCTTTCAAAAATGTTTAATTTATGAATCATATGATGAAGAAATGCGTTGTTTTTATTATGTAATATTTAAAACTCATTAAATATAACTCAAGTAAAAATATATTGATTTTCTGAAAAAATGTTCAAAGGTGCTCCCTCTGCCCTACGTTAAAAAATGCAATGAAACTACCCATTCGAATCCAACCATTTTCGAGATATGAGCACTTGAAGTGTGAATGAATAAACAAATAAATAGACAGGTAAGTACATAAATTGTTCGCAAGTTAAAATTTTCTTGCATTGTTTTTAATACTGTTTATCCATTACGTCACACAACACATTTACGAAAACATTTGCGTAAAACAAGATACTGAAAATAACAAAAACTGATGGAAAAACTCTCCGAATGCAGCCGTACGCGAAAACTTTATAGAATGCAAAGTGCCTGTCTAAAAGAGGGGAAATAACTGGGAATGTGTGGGTGTAAACTATTTTTCTCGTAGTTCTCGTAGCTCGTAGCTCACTTTTAATTTACGAACAATTTATATACCTACCTGTTAATTTATTTATTTATTCACACTTCATGTGCTCATATCTCGAAAACGGTTGGATTCGGGCGACATGACGAGATCTTTCTTTTGATACTACACTCGTCCAAATCCACTACTTATATTTGGGAATGTTCCCTATTTAGTTGGAACAAGAAATATTAATTTTTTCATTCTCGTTTATTTTCAAAATCTAGCTTCCAAGCAATGATTGGTGTCGGAAATGACTCCATTTGAAAATGCATTTTTCTTTATCATGATTTTTTCAATATTTCTCTTTTTTAAATTGTTATAAGTCAAAAACAGTTCAAGGTAAATGGTTCAAACTTGAAACGTGCTTTTTTTAACTTTGATTCAGCAAATTTGAAAAAAATATATATATTTACTTTTGAAAATAAGATTTTTTGTTTTAAAAAACTTTACATCCTTTTTTTTAAAAAAGTTTTTACTTTAAATATTTCTAATTTTTAGTTAAATTAATAGCCTTTAAAATGGCAAGTCAAAACTAAAGCATATATATTTATGTTTATTTAAACGAAGTAAAATAATAATCTACAAATAATAGTTCGAGTTATAACGATTTTAATCAACCCTACTTTTTTCTCAATAAATTTTAAATTTTAAATTTTTATATGCAATATGAAACATCACTTTAAAATACCAAATTACTTATGTTATACTACAAGTGACACATTAAGGTATTTTTGACATTTTCATTTTAATGTATCATTTGTAGCATAACATAAATAATTTGATATTTCAAATTTTTTAAAGAAAATTTTAAAAGTTTTATCGCGTGTATTATTATTTACAAATGATGTGGTTAACCTTGAAAAAAATAAAAATTTTAATTCAATAAATAAAAATTATTTTAAAGTGTCCAGGGTTCCCTTAAATTAAAATTTAATAACATTTCACTTACAAAATATAAAATATTACTGCTTTCTTTAACATTAGGTATTTAAAAACGTTATATGTCGACTGTCAAATATCATCTCTAGCTTCGCAAATACGCACCGAGAATTCTTAAGAGCCCACACTACTGATTGAAAAAGACCCGGATGATAATGTTAAGTCTATGGTGGCATTCTTTTCAAATATCTCGCTCAAATTTTAATATTTTAATATTTTTTTTTTTTCATGGGATAGAAGAGGATGATCTACAACCGGCCTAGTTTTTACTTTTTCAATTTTAGTTGTAGATTAAAAAAAAAAAAAAAATCTTTAACTTTCGAAACCGGTTTCATCCGGTTTTGAAATTGAAACTATCATAATATAAAAAAAAATATATAAAAAATTGAAAAAGTAAAAACTAGCCCGGTTGAAGATTGTCCTTAGCTATTCTATGCAAAAAAAAAAAAAAAAAAACTTGTAAAAATATTAAAATTTGAGTGAGTTATTTAAAAAGAACACCCCCATAGACTTAACATTATCATCCGTGTCTTTTTCACTCAGTAATGTGGATTCTTAATGCAGCAATCAGATTTTGTGGCTGAATTATAACCCAACATATATTTCCACATCTGCTCTAGCCAGAAAATCTATTATTAATCTGTTGAAGAGAAAAGTGACAGAGAATAGATAGCACATAAAATATACGCTTATCTATTCTTAATAAAGCAATAAAGAAGTAAAGTTATCTTGTTATGGCTGCCTACATTTTTTGTCAATTGATATAAATCGAATCTTTTACACCACGGTGATTAATGATATCATGATCATATTAGGCGATTCCATGATTTTTTAGGGTTTCGTTCATCTGACAAAACTCTATTCGTCTCTGTCCCCTATTTGTACGTGACAAAGTCTGTGTACAAAAACTATATAAATCAGAGAGTTTAAATTTTGTGTACTTACAGCTGAATACCTCTTGTCACATAACAATTCACACATTTTTAAAAAAGGCTATTATTTTAATTAAAAAATTATTTTTAATATCATCTGTTCAATTTTTTTTTATTATTCCTAATTGTTGCACGGAAGTTTAAATAGATATAACAATTATTTCTTTTTTTTACTCTTTACTTTTAAAGAAATGGAGTACTTCTGTTGCCACAATTACAAAATTGGTAATAAAAACCACAAAAAAAATAATATCTCAAAAAGAAATTGACATAGAGCTTTTAAAGAAATTGCATTTAAAAGTACATTTTATTTCCTATACGGTGGTGTAAAAATTCAAAATATGCGACGTTTAGAAGTTTAAAAATTTCCAATAGCGTAAATTTCAAAATTGAAATTTCACTTTTTCTAATTGTTACACGCAAGCATAAATAAAATTATTATGTATATAACATAAAATTGGATTAAATAAATCACATGAAAAATGTGCTTATTTGTTTTCATTTCATCATATTTCACCAATATTTTACTTTTATTTATAATTTTATTTACTTGTGTATCTTAACTAAATTTGCAGATTCTGATAGAGAAATTAACAATCTATCGATCAAGGTAGTACTTAGGGAAAGAATTCAATATTCTGTTGTGATTGGTGCGATTGCCGAAGAAATCCGAAATAGCGCAGGAAAACCGTCTTTCGTTTGTTAATTTAATATTAAAGTATTTTGAAGATGAAATTAAACGAAACCCTCTGTGCGACCTGCGAACACACTTACCCACTTGCTTTTTATGATATTTTGAACGTTCATTAAACAACAATAACTTAAGCTTCCTTATTGATATTTAGAAATCATAATAATGAATTTGTCTATCTTAATAAAACTACCAACAAATTATTTGAATATATTAATTTATACAGGGTGTCCCCTCTCAACGGTGGCCAATGGCTAATTTCTAAACCGTTGGTCATAGACATATAGTTCCAATTGCAAAAATGCTTTTAAAAAGGTAAAGAATTATTTTTTAAGCGATTTACGTCAAAAAAATGTTTTACTAAAAAATTACGAAAATTAAATTTTTATACGGTCCCCCGGTCCTATAAGTGATATTTAGAAAATTTTTACCACTACTCTAACAAGTAAGACAAAAAAATTCCCATTCCTCTGCGATCAAAATTGACCGAGTTATAGCTGTTCAAAGTTGAAGCATATTTTTTGCTGCAAAATAGGGGTCAGTTGTTTCTGAATTTATGTTGACATTTACATGTTAAAATAAAATATGCAATTTGTGCTAAAAATATAAGTAAAAAATAACAAAAATTTTGTTAAATTAAACTATGAAAAGCAACAGTCACAAATCGTTACAAAATGATATATATTTAAAGCTCTGTTAGATTACTCAACCTAATAGAATTTGATGTAGTCCTATAAAATAAATAAATGGAACGCACCTAAAATCGTATAAATATTACATTGTTATCGGGTTTAAATAAGTATGGGAATTGAACCTCAATCAGATATTTGGAAGTGAGTTAAAAAAATTTGAATATAAGTTTTGAACTAGGAAAATTTACATACGAAAACTATGTATAAAATAAATTCTTATCAAAATAACATACTTTTTTAAAATAAAATCACGAAAAGAATCACCTTCATTTGCTTACAAAATAAAACATACGTAAAAATACAATTGAGGATATGAATTTCAAAACTCGACTTATCGCTTTTTGATTTCTCTATCAGTCTATACAAACCTCCACTAGAGTAACAATGCAATCTCAAAATTTATAATGAAAACCAATAGATGCATTTAAAGTTTTTTCGCCATTTCCCAAAATTTGATTTTTTCGATAAAGATAATTTTGAAATTCATGTCTTCAGTTATTTTAATAACCAATCTAGAAGTTGATTAATTAAAATTAACACTGCCGTAAAACTTATACGGTGACAGCGCCTTCAGTTAAATCGCTCATTTAACACTGGAACCGCGGGACTTTTTGTATACCTAGAACCGCGGAGCGGGTCAATTTGACCCGAGATGAATAAGGATATATAAAGGTGTCCCAATACTTAATTTGATTAATTAAAAGATTATGTTTTATTATAATAATTAATATTTCTGAGTATTCACATTATATTTTACAAATAAAATGAGCAGAAATTACACAAATTTCAGTAAATGTTATCATTCAAAATTATATTTCTTTAAGTATAATGAAAATATATTGAAAAAATATTGAATATATATTTAAAGATAAATAAACTTGGACATAATAAACATTAATAAAAAGTCGATTATCCCATTGAAATAAATTTAAAAATATAAAAACATAATTTTTAAAAATATAAAAATCACAAGTTACGTACTAGTTTTACTGATTTATCTAAACCAATTTATTGTATGCATTGCTTAAAAAACGTGGTTAAAGATTTTGTACATTTACCAGAAACGTGTGGGTGCATTATATTTTGAACAATTATCTTTAGTATTATTATTTTTTTTAATTGTGATAATAAACACTTTTATGCTTAGTTTGTGTTTTTCATCGTTCTTAGTGTTTGTTCGTGACCAAATAACATTTTATTTATTTATTTATTTATTTATTTTGGCTGAGAAATAAGAAATTATTCTTGTACGTCTTCAACTAAGTCTTGAATAAATTAACATATACTAATAGATAATAGACGTTTACAAATATACGTATACTACCTATATTTCCTGTTGCATAAAATCGAAAAGCATTGATCGTAGCAAAATACAATATATTATAAATTGCATTCAGTGGCCTTCTATTAGTAGCATACTTGACATATCCAGTCTTCCTGTGATCCGAAAAATCAGACAGCTACACTGAATTTAGTTACATTACCGTAAACAAATGTATTTAGTATTTTATATAATCATCGAAAATTTCAACAGGTGGATGTAAATTGCTAAGCAACAAAACATTTTACCCTTTTCTCCTCGGTAAGCAGTCACGCTGCAGCCTAAATATGTTAGAAGAATAGCCGCATGCCATTCCGATTTTGACATTTTTACTGAGAGCAGTTCTCATCTAGGGCATTTCACAATTTCTAAAAGGCCAGTTTCTTTATCAACGTCTGTTAGCAACTAGAAAGTGATTCGATACTGAATGTATCTGGTTTTGGAGACATATAGTGTGAAAACCTACTCACAGATTTCGAAAGAAGTAAATGCTCATTTACATTTATGTTAGGCGCTTTTAAATAATTAATCATGCAGTTTTCTTGTCATTTTCTTTATTTCCAGGTGTGAATGCACAAGTTATTGCTTATTTATTTGTCAGATTTTTATACCTGTAAAGTTAAAAAATTTTCACTTTTGTTTAATTTTTTTCTTTTTTTATCTTATAAATATCATAAAATTTCGTTAAATACTGATAAATTTTCATCTATATTCTAGAAAAAAAGTTCAACAGTGTTAAGGCAGAGTCGTTATCACTTTCAATTATCATCATTAGAATTTAATTTTCTCCATTTAGAGGCGGATAATTTTCCTCAGCCTATCCATTCTCAATCATTTTCAGATAATAGTTGCTAACACTCAAAGCTTCTTTCACTGTAATACTAAGATCTTGGAAATCTAATCAATACTTTCAATAAATGCAGAATGACAGCAACTTCAATACTACTTCTAAATATTTATTGTAATTTTCAACTGCAACTTGACTGAAAATTTTTACTATTCTCTCTTCCAATAATGCCTGTAAGAGGAATTAGGAGTGAGGCAGATACACTTTTTCATTACTTCCGAAAAATGCATCTTTATTTTGTCATTTATGCGCAAAAACTTATTACGGGTCGAATTGACCCGCTTCGCGGTTCTAGGTATAAGTAGTTATAACTGAAAAAAAATATTTATATTATTCGCCATTACATACTAAAATTTGTTGTTTACCTCAAAATATTAAAAGTCAGAAAAGGAATTTTTTTTTCAATGAATACTTTTCGCGCGGCGAGAAATTAAACATCAATTTGGGTCAAATTGACCCGCTCCGCGGTTCTAGTGTTAAAACATTTTGTAATTGGAACTATATGTCTGTGACAAATAGTTTAGGAAGTAGCCTTTGAACAGCGTTGGAAATCGACTCCCTTTATAATACCTTAAGCACTTAGTGTACGTTCCCTTAAAGCTCAGTGGAACTCATCCGTTTTCAGCTATAGAAAACTGGTTTAACTCATGAAACTTAAAGTTTCATAACCCGGTCAATTTTAATGTTACATGAATGGGACTTTTTCTGTATTATTTGCTAGAGTGTTGAAAAAATTTTACTAAATATCACTTATAGGACCGGGGGACCGTATAAAAATTTAATTTTCGTAAATTTTTAGTAAAACATTTTTTTGACAAAAATCGCTTAAAAAACAATTCTTTGCCTTTTTTAAAGCATTTTTGCAATTGGAACTGCATGTCTATGACCAACGGTTTAGAAATTAGCCATTGGCCACCGTTGAGAGCGGACACCCTGTATGCTTAATTGTAGCGTTAATCTTCTATATAGCAAAAGTTGTACAATAAATGTAAATATATTATATATATAGGGAGACGGCAGTACATACGATAATCTCATCGAGTTCACGGATGAAAATCTAAGACTAGTTAAGTCTTGATTTGCATATTAAAATGCATTTGGCCTGCCAAGTCATATCTTGGTGGAAAAAACCTAAAAACCCGATTAAGCGATTGACTCGTAGGTTTTTTATTGCACTATCTAGCGCCAAAATTATGAAAATATGGAGAATGGGAGGACAATAACATAATACTCCCATGAGGCAACTGTTAAAATCGGGTTTTTGGGTGATTTCTAAGATATGGCACGGCAGACAGATTGCGTTTTAATATCTGAATCGAGATTTAACTAAACTTAGATTTTCTTTCTTGAATTCGGTGAGAGCGTTGTCCAATTAGAAATACAACTACGAAGGGCACCCCCAGCCTCTGTCTCTCGTGCTGATACTTGGCCGTCACAAAAACAATCAAACTACAGTGAGGTGATTGTCTGTGCTGCCGACTCCCGGTCTAATAGTTATCTTTATCATAATTTGAAAATCTATAATAATCTGTTGCAAATAAGCCTGTGAAAGAATGACACAGTACATAAAGTATTCTTTTATCTAATATTAATAAAATAATGATGAAATAAAATTTTCTCTTTATGTCTGACTATCTGTATAGCAGATTTGTATTAATGGAGTTTTCTTTCTCTTTCTTCATTTCCATCATGGATTCAGCATATCATCTACCGTTATTTTTAAAAATCAATAATCTTTTGCAATATCACGAATTTTTCTGTCATATCTTGGAGATTTAGGAAATTCAGGATTTTCTGTGGAATGAAATTTTTCAAGTAATACACGGTGTTTTTAAAGTCGGGACCCATTTTGATGTTTAATAACTCATATAATAAAGATAGATTAAAATTAATAACATAAAGGGTTAGATCGAGTCAAAAAGTTTCACGACCCTTGTCAATAAACTTCCACATGTGTCCCCTTCGTCGCACGGAGAATAGTCCATAGTCAATTTCACTCCAGGTAGCGGAGAGCATGTCGGCATACACAGAGGCTATTGCGTCTGTAATTCTGGCTTTTAAATCATCAGTGTTCGACACTCTTCTCCTGTAAACATTGTCCTTTACAAATACCCAAAGGAAAAAATCCATTGGCGTTATATCAGTTGATCTGACTGGCCAAGGAATTGGACCTCCTCGCCCAATCCATCTTCCTAGAAAATGGTCATCGAAAGAAGTACGAACGATAGTACCCCAATGGCACAAAGCACCGTCTTGTTGCAAAAAGACATGTGGCTGAAGCTCTTCTAGTTGTGGAAATACGACGTTTTCCAACATGTTTAAGTATACGACTGATGAGACCGTCTTTTCTGTAAAAGAGAAAGGCCCAATGACTCGGTCGTGCATTAGTCCACACTACACATTAATCTTTGGGGAATCCCTTTCTGCTTCACGGTATTCATGGGGGTTTTTAGATCTCCATATGCGCACATTAAAACATGAAAGGTTGCTTCGTTGGAGAACACTACGCACTTCAGAAAATCAGCATCATCTTCTATTCTCCTTAGGACATTTGTTGCAAAGGCCATCCTCCTAGACCTATCGTCCGATTCCAAAACTTGAACAATTTGAACTTTGTATGTATGCTGTCTTATTTTTTTCTTAATAACCTTGTACACCGTCGAAATTGGCATATCCAATTCTCTTGCCGCTGATCTTACAGATTTTCTAGGATTGTGTAAAAATGTGTCTCTGGCACGCTCAACATCAAAATCACTTGTGCAGGGACGTCCGGAAGGTTTCTTATCTGAGATACTTCCAGTTTCTAAAAAATTCTTTTTCCACCGCAAGATGCTGTTTTTGGATTGAGGATTTTTGGTAAATTCTAATGCAATTTTTCTGTGCTAGCACTATCGACTTTGTTTCTATGAACCACCATAAAACCTGTGCTTTCTCTTGTCGTGTATGCATTCTCCTTAACATCCGTTCAAATAAAACATCACATACAAAAGTAACATAGAACAAACACATCAAAAGTAAACATAACATTGCAATAGTTGCCAAAAACAAAAGAAAGAAAAATGCAATTAATAAGAAGACGATATTTACAAAAGTAAAGATATTCAAACCTGAAAAGGAAACTATATGAGTTATTACATCAATAAATGCCATAAGTTTGTTTATATCGTCATTCTTTTATGAGTTATTAAACATCAAAATAGGTCGGGGACTTTATAAACATTCTGTATTATGAATTTTTTTCAGAATTTGTAAGTAGTTTTACAGGGTGATACATAAATACTCTGACACAAATAAATGACCATAATTTTTAAGTGAACGGAGAAAACTACTCATTTTATTTAAAATTAGAAGAAAAAAAATTCTATACAAGAGAAAATGAAGATCATCAGTAATGGCATCTTCCTGCGACGATGTAGGGGTCTAGGTACTTTTAAAATTCTTCAAGACGGCCGCGACAGATTATTTCCGGCATGATTTTGGCCCATGGGTTTTCAAGGACGCTTTTCTGGGGATCTAGGGACTTGTGCTTATTTACACAGATTTTTTGCTGCAAGATTCCCAAGCAGCGAAACATTTTTGAGGGGGAAGTCTTGTTGTTGGGGGAACGCAGGATTAGCCTTTGCACACCATGTTTTCGTATAAAACATCGAATTAATATCAAGCGGGAAAAGCAATTCTACAGCAACAAAACATTGAATATGCATAAAGCAGTACTATAACTCGAAAGCATGAAAAAAACATGAAACAAAATTAATATCTTTATCACTTCATACAATTTATGTGTCACGCTATACACTTGGTGTTAAATGGTTTCACGATTCTCAAAATTGAAACTAATGGTAAAGCCAGACTTTTTTCAACATTTAATATGTTAAAAGGTACATGAATTTAAAACACAATGTTTAGAATGATGAAAGATAGATTATGGTTTTTCTTTATATACATTTAAAAAAAATTTGGAAATGCAGAATTAATTTATATAGGGGACTTCAAATTGTAATACATTTTTAGAGTAGGAAATTGGTATGACAGATTACGCGCAAGATTACAAAATAAATTATGGAGCTGGAACGAAATTTTTGTCTTCTAAATACACCCCAGATCGTAATAATTACCCAGAACATAAATCAATCTGTATTTGTAACATATTTATATTTTAATACAAAATTGTTTTTAAGCTATTGCATAGCTTTTATCGCGGGCTTTGAGCGCGGCGACCGAATCCAAAAATTCCGTAACGAGAAATATCCTAACACATCCGTAACAAAAAAAACCTAACACTCGGCTACCGTCGTTTCAATTCAGAAGACTTCGGCATGGTATCCTTCGGTAGACTTCGGCAGATATTGACGCGGTATTTTTCAGATATTTAGAGGATATCCAAGTCTCAAACTTATATATCTTATTGCAGTTACTATAAATCTATAGTTTCAATAATATAAATTCCTGATAGAATGTGTATAGAAAAGAATCGTCTTAAGATAAAACAAGGTAGGATAATGTAGCTTTTGGTGAGTGGAGACCCGCCCAATGGTGAGGATCGAAAAATTTAAATGCTTATAACTCGCGATCTAATTTTCGTATTGTTTGGTAATTTATTATGAGACAGTGTTAATTTTTGGTGACAGGAGACCCCCACGTTGAGGGTCGAAAAAGTTAAAATGCTTATAACTCGCGGTCTAATTTTCGTAGCGCGGCCAAATTTTGTTTGGTAATTTATTATGAGGCAGTGTTAATTACTGGTGAAAGGAGACCCCCCCACGGTGAGGGTCGAAAAATTTAAAATGCTTATAACTCGCGATCTAATTTTCGTAGCGCGGCCAAATTTTGTTTGGTAATTTATTATGAGAGAGTGTTAATTTTTGGCGACAGGAGACCCCCCCCACGGTGAGGGTCGAAAAATTTAAAATGTTTATAACTCGCGATCAATTTTCGTAGCGCGGCCAAATTTTGTTTGGTAATTTATTATGAGACAGTGTTACTTTTGGTGACAGGAGACCCCCACGGTGAGGGTCGAAAAAGTTAAAATTCTTATAACTCGCGGTCTAATTTTCGTATCGCGGCCAAAATTTGTTTGGTAATTTATTATGAGACAGTGTTAATTTCTGGTGAAAGGAGACACCCCCCCCCCCCATGGCGAGGGTCGAAAATTTTAAAATGCTTATAAATCGCGATCGAATTTTCGTAGCGCGGCCAAATTTTATTTTGGTAATTTACTATGAGGCCGTGTTACTTTTGGTGACAGGAGACCAACCCCACGGTGAGGGTCAAAAATTTAAAATGCTTATAACTCGCGATCTAATTTTCGTAGCACGGCCAAATTTTGTTTGATAATTTATTATCAGACAGTGTTACTTTTGGTGACAGGAGATCCCCCATGGTGAGGGTCGAAAAATTTAAAATGCTTATAACTCGCGATCTAATTTTTGTAGTGCGGCCAAATTTTGTTTGGTATTTTATTATGAGACAGTGTTACTTTTGGTGACAGGAGACCCCCAACGGTGAGGGTCGAAAAATTTAAAATGCTTATAACTCGCGATCTAATTTTCGTAGCGCGGCCAAATTTTGTTTGGTAATTTATTATGAGACTGTGTTAATATTTAGTGACAGGAGATCCCCCATGGAGAGGGTCGAAAATTTTAAAATGCTTATAACTTGCGATCTAATTTTCGTAGCGCGGCCAAATTTTGTTTGGTTATTTATTATGAAACAGTGCTACTTTTGGTGACAGGAGACCCCCCACGGTGAGGGTCGAAACATTTAAAATGCTTATAACTCGCGATCTAATTTTCGCAGCGCGGCCAAATTTTGTTTGGTAATTTATTATGAGAGAGTGTTAATTTTTGGTGACAGGAGATCACCCCCCACGGTGAGGATCGAAAAATTTAAAATGTTTATAACTCGCGATCAATTTTCGTAGCGCGGCCAAATTTTGTTTGGTAATTTATTATGAGACAGTGTTACTTTTGGTGACAGGCGATCCCCCATGGTGAGGGTCGAAAAATTTAAAATGCTTATAACTCGCGATCTAATTTTTGTAGTGCGGCCAAATTTTGTTTGGTATTTTATTATGAGACAGTGTTACTTTTGGTGACAGGAGACCCCCAACGGTGAGGGTCGAAAAATTTAAAATGCTTATAACTCGCGATCTAATTTTCGTAGCGCGGCCAAATTTTGTTTGGTAATTTATTATGAGACAGTGTTACTTTTGGTGACAGGATCTCCCATGGTTAGAGTCGAAAAATTTAAGGTGCTTATAACTCGCGATCTAATTTTCGTAGCGCGGCCAAATTTTGTTTGGTAATTTATTATTAGACTGTGTTAATATTTAGTGACAGGAGATCCCCCATGGAGAGGGTCGAAAATTTTAAAATGCTTATAACTTGCGATCTAATTTTCGGAGCGCGGCCAAATTTTGTTTGGTTATTTATTATGAAACAGTGCTACTTTTGGTGACAGGAGACCCCCCACGGTGAGGGTCGAAACATTTAAAATGCTTATAACTCGCGATCTAATTTTCGCAGCGCGGCCAAATTTTGTTTGGTAATTTATTATGAGAGAGTGTTAATTTTTGGTGACAGGAGATCACCCCCCACAGTGAGGATCGAAAAATTTAAAATGTTTATAACTCGCGATCAATTTTCGTAGCGCGGCCAAATTTTGTTTGGTAATTTATTATGAGACAGTGTTACTTTTGGTGACAGGAGACCCCCACGGTGAGGTTCGGAAAATTTAAAATGCTTATAACTCGCGATCTAATTTTCGTAGCGAGGCCAAATTTTGTTTGCAGTTTATTAAGGTATTGTATAGCGTTTATCGAGGCTTTGAGCGCGGCGAAAGAATCTAGAAATTCTGTAACAAGAAAAAAAACCTAACACTCCGGCTAACGTTGCTTCCGTTTGTCAGACTTCGGCACGGTATCCTACCGTAGACTTCGGCAGACTTGCGGTATTTTTCAGATATTTTGAGAATATCAAGTTTTAAACTTATGTTTTTTATTTCAGCTACCATAAACGTACAGTTTCAATGATAAAAATTCCTGATGAACCTACATGTATTGTAAGATAATAAAAATATTTTAAACGATATTAACTTCTCATTTTTTCAATAGAAGAAAAAAAATGTTATCGGTCATCACGCTCAAAATGTTTAACTTGAATTAATATCAAAGACAAAAAAATAACTGCATAAATAAAAAATAAGTAAATAATTATAATTGCATAAGTTGATAAAAACCGCTATGCAATAGCTTTACCGCGGCAGTCCCCGAGTGCCACATGTATTTTTTTTATTTTGTGTCGGTCGATTATCTACTCTACGGATATAGGCTCTGTGGGGAGTAACCCACGTGGGGGTCTTTCTAAGGGAACCTAACCCGTATTTACACAAGATTAAAAGAAAACCACGAAAGCTCCGAACGATTAGGGCAACGGCTGCGATTGGTAGACAGCATCTGCTGTCTACCAGTTAAGAGGTCACAACCTCTCGGCCACTGGTGGGGCTTATACAAAATTGCATTTAACTAATACAAAATTTTGGAAATTTTAACCATAAAAACACAGTAAAAATAATTTTTCAGCAATAAAAGGAAAATTTTAGGTTCAGTGTATGCTGGATAACATTAAACATCTTTTTTTTTATTTTATCTAATAATATTGAGAAGTTTTTGAGATATCATGCGCGTTATGCCCCAAAAACATTAGTTTCAGTAAAATGACATCAAAGATTCGAAAACGCCACGCCGGTCGATTCAGCTACTGATGAGGTACACTTCTTAAATCCCTAACTTCTGTTATAATAGTAATTTAAAGAAAATAATTTTATCAAAATGTAGAGAAAAGATAGAAGTTAAACATATAATAATAATAATAATAATAATTCGAAATTTTTGAAAGTTTAAAAGGCCTGATATCCCTTAAATATTTTGATATTAGAATTAATGTTATGGATAGTCGAGCTGAAATCACCAATACTACGATGATAATAAGATTATAATGATCACATTAACTAATTTATAACCTGCAATAAAAAAGGAATTGAAGAAAGTTCGACTTTTAAAACACACACTTAGATGTTTTTAACATATAAGAGTGACTACAAATCTTTTTTTCTCTCTGTCTTTAAAAAAAAAACCTTTTTACACTATATTAATGGATCGTGGCTGCTAATTATACATTATCATTTAAAAATAAATCACCATACTGAATTGCACAACATTTTCTATCATTTTTTGAAAACTCATTAAATTGTTAACTTTTGGTTACGTGATAAATTAAAATAAGCAAATAAATATTTCGTATTTTGAATAATAAATTATTTGTGTGTGTATTAATGATATATAATTTCAAGAGTTAATGTAATGAAATATAATATAGTTAAAATATTTAATAAAATATTTAATAAAATATAATAATAAAATATAAAAAAAATATGAAATGTCAGTATGATGGCAAAATAGTACTGAGGTGGCGAAGTTTTTGGAAATAAAGGGCCACCTTTTTTTGTGCTATAGTTCTATGGTAGCTAAATATGAAAATTAGGACACATTTCGTATGTGTGTGTCCGAGATCGCCGGAAAAGATGAAATAAAAGGCACGTTTTTTTTGCTAGGCCGAGATCGTAGTACAAATGTAGTGATGAAGACCAGGTCCAGATTTTACTTTTGTTTCTGAAATTAAAAAATGAAGACATTTTCATTAAGGAAAATCAGTTCTCAGAGATCATCTTGACTATTTTTTTTATTTTTCAAAAGCACAAGAAGTTGAATATCCATAAACGTTAAGTATGCAGCACGGTAATATAAAATGCAATTGAACATTATACAGAAAACATTAGTCTGTAGGCAGCACGATAATATGAAATGTCTTCGAACATAATATAGAAAACATTAGACATCGCTGACGACAGAGAGCGTGCATCTTCTCTTAGCAGTGACAAACGTAAAACTGACAAAAATTTCAGATTTCACAAACGCCAAAAAAGTCTTTTGGCATAGAATAGATTCCCAATCTGAGCAAAACAATGTACAGGTAAAAAAGACCGTTACATGATAAACAAAGGGGAAATTTTAAAAAAAGAGCGTTGCCAAGAATATAGTATTTATCGCTCGTGGCGAGAACGTGCAGCAGCCGGCAACCCTAAACGGAATTTCACAACAGGTAACAAATTAAGTTCTTTATACAAGACAAAATGAAATGATTGGGAAATAAAAAATAGCAGTTACATAAAACAGTCGTTTGATATTTAATCAACTGAAGAACAAGAAAGAAAAACCTAGAAATGGAATGATATTTTAAAACTAATTTATTATTTGTTCTTTTTATTTATTAATATTATTTTATATGCACTTGGAGACGAACACACAATAACACTAACTATTAAAAATGCTTTTCTTTTAAAATTAAATTTTAAAAGAGGGGGGGGGACTCATAATTGAAAAAATAATAGAAATATATGTAATAGAATATGTGTTACATCACAGTCAGGCTGAAACTTACAATGTTACAACAGTTCCAAAAATACTCTTATTGCATTTGCCCTGTAACATCCATTTATATTTTGTTACAGAAAAAAAAACAGTGAGATCCAGTGACATTACATAAAGTACCCATTTATCTATTTTTAATAAGGTAATGGCGAAGTAAAATTATTCCATTTTTCTAGCCAAACGTTTTGGCGGATTGCACATAATGTGGGTTTTTTTTTCAACTACCTAAATTGATGATGTTGTTCGACCGGATATCACTTTATCTTTGACAGTCAATTATAGCTTTAGATATCACAACGTTTTCTGCTATATTATCAAAAGATGCTTTTTCCTTTGCAAAGAATTTTGTAAAGCAAATTTATTAGCATCTTTTTAACTTTTCTCTGTTTAATGCTATATTCATAGTTATAATTTCTATAAAGTATGCAAGAGGTGCTATGCATATTGATAGTTTTATATCCGTAAACAATGGATTCATATTATGGGGAAGCACGAAAGCCTTGCAGCAAACCATTGATATTAATGCATATTTTGCAGGATTTGAAGTAATTTTTTTAAAAATTTTAGCAGTGTGTGATTATATTATATTGGATCATTAGGGGGAAAAACTTAATAAAAGCGTAGCTGTAGCCGGATTTTGCTAACTCAAAATTCCAATTTTTTTCTCTTTTTAAATTACTTATCTCTACAAGAAGACTGTATTACTCTGATGAAAGTTTTCGAATTTCTCTTTTTGACGGATTTACTCGTTCTAGGGTCAGAAGACCGGCAAAATATACTTTTACAAAATGTCTGTCTGTGAGTTTGTGAGTCTGTCAGTCAGTCTGCCTATTTGTCTGTCGATCTGTAAATGACAAAAGGTTTGTGGGCGGTCTGCCTGAAAAACTAATGCACGGAATTTCACAAAACTTAAGATTCTGATAGACTTTGATAAAATCTGGATCTGATTCGTTTTCACTGTATATCGCTCAACAGGTGGCAGTGTTATGCTGCATTGTTCACAATTTACGCAATAGCCATACCTCAAGAACTAATACATGGATTTTCATAAAACTTGAGATTTAATTAGGAATTGAAATAATATGGTGCTGATTGCATTTTGGTGCAAATCACTGAAAAGATGGCGCTGCCATGGTGCATTATTCGTGATTATTACAATAGTTCAATCTCAAGACTAATGCACAGAATCTCACAAAACTTTAGATTCTGAGAGATCTTATGAAAATTAGATTTGATCAACTTTTGCTGTATGTCATTCAACATGTGGCGCTGCTATGCTGCATTATTTACAATTTCTTTAATAGCCATATCTCAAGAACTAGTCCATGGACTTTCATAAAACTTGGTATTTAGTTAGTACTTGACATAACACGCTACTGATTACGTTTTGGCGCAAATCGCTCAACAGGTGGCCTTGCCATGGTGCATTATTTGTGATTATTGCAATAGCTTTATCTCAAGAACTAATGTACGGAATTTTTTAAAACTTCAGCTTAAGTTAATCCCTATATAGATTAGCGTTGTTTAGTTTTTTGTGTAAATTGCCCTACATTTGGCGCAGCTATGCTTCATTTTTCACGAGTTCGCAATAAAGGTATCTCAAGAACAAATGCATGAATTTTTATCAAACTTCAGATTCAGTTAGAATCTGATAAAAATTTTATCCTGATTAGTTTTTTGGTTTGCATTACCCAACATTTGGTGCCATTTTGCAATACCCTATATCAAAAACTAATTCAAGGATTTTCATCAAACTTCAGAATTTTATAAGTTGACAGAAGTTGACTGACTAGATTTTGGTTTATATCCCCTAACCGGTGGCGCTGCTGTGCTGTATTTTTCAGGAAATATTAACGTGCGTAAGACAGAAGAAAGTTTTGGGGTTGTCACATGTGACTAGTTTGAATTTCGTCAGTAGAAAAAAATAAATTTTGCTTAAAAAAAAAAAAAAAAAAAAAAAAAAAAAAAAAATCAACTATTAAAAGATAAATGTATAATGAATGAATTTATAGTGAAACAACTTTAGCATTGATCGATAAAAGATACATCAATATTAGTCATTTTCAATAGAGTTTTGCAACAAATTTTAGTCTTTTAATATAAAAGGAAAGGGACGTTTCCCTTGTTACGCTTAGTTTTGCTTTTATTTGGAATAAATCCTTACTTTCCCCTGCATATACTTCCGCAAAAATATCTGGTATGTTGATATTAAGTTGTAAGTTCAGTTTATACTGAATATTATTAGGTAGCTTTCATTACAAAAAGTAAAAAGCTACCTGTTGCAGCCGTCCGGAGGAAAGCACTTCCAGAAAATTTTGGTATATTTTCACCGTTCATGACCCCCAGACCCCAAAACCACCCTCCGTTCAAATGTTGACATATATATATATATATATATATCTGATTTTTGTCATGCGATAACTAACGTATTTATGAACCGATTTGAATGAAACTTGGTATGTACATAGTACATACAAATATCTCGACCGAGTTCGTTGGCCAGCATCATCCGTCATCTTGTTTCAAAATGGCGGCCATTTAAAAAAAAATAAAAATAAAAAAAATTTAAAATTAAATGCGAAAAAATTAAAAGTTGAAAATTATTTTTATTTTATGTGTTAGATCTTAAAACACCGATTCCAGAACATATTTTGTCTATATCTTAAAAAATGATTGAGTTATAGCACTTTGAATTTTTCTTATGGCTGACATTTTGAAACGATCTGATTTTTGCCATGCAATAACTAACGTATTTATGAACCGATTTGAATGAAACTTGGTACGTACATAGTACATACAAATATCTCGACCGAGTTCGTTGGCCAGCATCATCCGCCATCTTGTTTCAAAATGGCGGCAATTTAAATTAAAAAAAAATTTAAAATGTAAAATTTAATGTGAAAAAATTAAAAGTTGAAAAATATTTTTATTTTATGAATTAGATCTTAAAACACCGATTCCAAAACAGTTTTTATTTTGTCTATATCTTAAAAAATGATTAAGTTATAGCACTTTGAATTTTTCTTATGGCTGACATTGTGAAACGATCTGAATTTTGTCGCGTATTTATAAATCGATTTGGATGTAACTTGGTGTGTACATAGTACATAATGAAGCCTGGACCGAGTTCGTCAGACAGTTCCATCCGCCATTTTGTTTCAAAATGGCGGCCATTTAAATTTTTTTTAATTTAAAATTTAAAATTAGGTACAAAAAAGTGAGAAATTGTAAACGATTTTTCTTTTATGCATTTGACCTTGATACAAAGATTCCAAAGCATTTTTTATTTCTTTTGTATCTTAAAAATGTCTGAGTTATAGCACTTTTAATTTCTAGCGTTGTTCACATTTTGAAATGATCTGGTTTTCGTCACATGATAACATGCGTATTTATATACCGATTTAGATGAAACTTGGTACATAGATAGTACATACCGATGCCTGGACCGAGTTCGTTGGCCAGTTCAAACCTCCGTCTTGTTTCAAAATGGCAGAATATTATTTTTTTTAATTTAAATTTTAAAATTAGGTGCAAAAAGGTAAGAAATTGAAAAAAAATCTTTTGTATTTTGGCCTTGATACAAAGATTCCAGAGCCTTTTTTGTTTCATCTATATCTTGAAAAATGGCTGAGTTTTAGCACTTTCAATTTCCAGTGTGATTGACATTTTGAAACGGTCTGAAATTTGTCACGCGATAATATGCATATTTATAATCTGATTTCGATATAACTCCGTGTGTACATGGTACATACCAATGTCTTGACCGAGTTCACGAGCCAACTTTATCCTTCATCTTGTTTAAAAATGGCGGCCATTTAAGATTGTGAAAAATCTTTTAAATGTATAATGATGTACAAACAAAAAATTAGAAATTGAATAAAGGTTCTTTCTAAATTATTTATCTTAATAATGAATTCCGGAGTATTTTTTGCTTAGTCTTTATCTTAAAAAATGCCTGAGATATAGCAATTTGAATTTCTAATGTGGGTGACACAAAAAAAAAAAATCAATTTGCCCGCAACATCACTTGTATATATTAATCGATTTCGATGTGAGTGTGCATGTTCACATGAATTAAGATTTCGACCAAGCTTATTGGTTTGTTTTACCATGATTTTGCTTTAAAATGGATATCATGGAATTTAGCGACCCTATAAATCGCTTAAAATACAACCAGGTTGAACAAAAGATGACTAATTTCTAAAAATTCCTATTAATATTCAGTATTAACAAAAACTAGTATTCAATCTTATATAATCGTGTTCCACTAATTTGAGCTTCGTATATTTGAATAATATAACTTAATTTAAAATAAATAAATAAGTATATGAAAGCTACCTCTTCCTCCCGGCATTGCCGGAAGGACTTTTAAATATCTATTTTGAAATTTTTCATGAAAAACAATCGAGAAGTTTTTGAGGTATACTGCACGTTATGCCCCCCAAAAATCATTTTTAGTAAAACGATTTCAAAGATTCGAAAAGTCATACTGGCTATTTCAGCTAATGAGAAGGTACAATTCTGAAATCCATCACTTCTATTTTAATAAAAATTTCAAGAAAATAATTTTATCAAAATGTTCCGAAAAGATAGAAGTTAAGAATATAAAAAATTAAATTTTCGAGGTTATTGAAGCTTCAAAAGCCCTGAGAGCCATTAAAGTTTTGTAATTAAAATTAATGTTACTGACCGTCGAGCTGAAATTACCAGTATTACAATGATAACAAAAATATAATGGTCCCATCAACTATTTTAAAACATGCTATAAAAAAGAAATTGAAGAAAGGTCGACATGTTAAGACACACATTTAGCTTTTTTTAACATATAAATGTGGATAAAATTAGTTTTTCTCTCTGTCTTTTTTTAGATATTTTTACGCTATAATAATGGTTCGTGGTAGCCAATTACATGTTATCATAAAAAAATGAATCACTTTATTCAATTGCACAAAGTTGTCCATCATTGTTTTTGGAAATTCCTCAAATGGCTAATTTTGATTAAGTAATAAATTAAAATAAACAAATAAATATTTCTTATTTTCGATAATAAACTAGTTTTATGCGTATTGGTGATATATTATTTCAAGAATTAAATTATTATGGAATGTCAGGATGAAATTTACAGTGTCACAACAGTTCGAAAAATATACTTATTCCTATCGTCCTGGAACATCCATTTGTAATCTGTTACAGAAAAAACCCAGTAAAATTCAGAGGTATTACATAAAATATCCATTTATTTATTTTTAATAATGTAATGGAGAAGTAAAATTGTTTCATCATACCAGCCAAAATTGTTGGCGAAATGAATATAATGCGTTTTTTACACCGCCTAGATTGATGACGTCGTTCGATCATGCATCATTTTATCTTTGACAATCAATGGTAGGTTTAGATAGCATAATGTTTTCTGCGATATCTTTAAATTTATCAAAAAATGATTTTTCCTGCATAAAGAGTTCTTTAAAGCAAAGTTATAAAGATTTACTTAATTTTTTAGTCTTTAATACTATATTTCTAGTTATATAGTAGTTATCTAGTAAGTATACACAGATAATATGTGTTGTGCAGTGACACTTTTATGTACATAAACAATAGATTTATCTTAAGCGGCAACATGGAAATCACGCGGTAAAAGGTTAATTAATATGTTGATATTTTTCCAAGGAGCAAGTGAAGAAATTAAAATAATGTTTTACATAAGTTTGGCAGTAGCTATACTATACTTGATCCTTAGAAAAAAAATAATAAAAGTGCTGCAGTAGCAGGATTCTGGCAACATAAAATTTTAGGATTTTTAGGTAGATTTCGCATGAAACACTTGTAGCAAACGAATATTGGTCCAACGTTGCGCCAATATTTCATTTAATGGAAATATTGCAAATAAAACATTATTATTGCCCCAATATTGGGATCTTTACATTTTGGCCTTATTTAGCCAATATTTGCAGCCAATATTATGCCAATATTGGGGTTTAATTGGAATTATTGCTAATAAAACGCCAATATTGTACAAATGTTGGCGTTATATCGGAAATATTTCCAATGAAATTCCAATTTTTTAACCAATATTGGCGTTTTATTGGCAATATTTCCAATAAAACGACAATATTGGCATAATATTGGCTGCGAATATTGGTTAAATAAGGGCAAAATGTAAACAACCCAATACTGGAACAATATTTCATGCCAATATTGCTCCAACATGTAGCCAATATTACCCCAAAATTGTTTGGCTACTGAGGATTACTATCTATTACATTCTCTCCCATGTTGGAATTTCTGAAATTTTTTTGCAGATTTACACCGATCATGACCCCTAGACCCCAAAACTGCCACCAGTAAAAAAAAATTATCTATCTATCTATGTATCTATTTATGTATATACAGGGTGTCCACTCTCAACTGTGGCCAATGGCTAATTTCTAAACCATTAGTCATAGACATATAGTTCCAATTGCAAAAATGTTTTTAAAAAGATAAAGAATTGTTTTTCAAGCGATTTAGGCAAAAACAAATTATTAAAAAAATACGAAAATTAAATTTTTATACTGTCCCTTGGTCCTATAAGTGATATTTAGTAAATTTTGACCAATACTCTAACAAGTAATACAAAAAAAAAGTCCCATTCCTCTACGATTAAAACTGAACGAGTAATAGCTGTTTAAAGTTGAAGCATCTTTTTTACTGCAAATTAGGGGTCAGTCACAAATTTACTGGAAATAAAAATAAACGCAAGATATAAAATTTCACATTTAACATTGAGAGTAAAATAATTTTTGCAATATTATTTTAAAATTTATGCTGATGATTACATATTAAAGAAAAATTTTTACTAAAATTATAAGTAAAAAAATAATAGAAAGTTTGTTAATTTAAGTTATGAAAAGCAACAGTCACAAATCGTTACAAAATGACATATATTTAAATTTCGATTAGATTACTTCACAGAATTTGGTGTAGTCTTATAAAATAAATAAATGGTACAAACCATAAATTGTATTAATATTATATTGTCATTCGATATAAATAAGAGTGCAAATTGAACCTCGATCGGATATGTGGAAGCGAGTTCAAATTTGAATAGAAATTTGGAGCTAGGGGAAAATTCGCACGAACGTTTTAAACAAAACAAAACAAAAAAAAATAAATAAATAAAAAAAAATAAATAAGCTTATCAAAATAACACACCTTTTAAAATAAAATCGTGATTTCCTAAAATTTGATTTTCTCGATAAAGAGAATTTTAAAACTCACGTCTTCAACTATTTTAACCAAGCTAGAAGTTGCATATTAAAAATTAACACTACCATGAAACTTATACGGTGGTAGCACCTTCAGTTAAATCGCTTAAAAATATATTTCTTTATCTCATTTAAAACCTTTTTTGTAATTGAAACTATATGTTTGTGGCAAATGGTTTAGGAATTAGCTATTGGATAGCGTTGAAATTAGACGCCCTTTGTAATACTTTAAGCACTTAGTGTACATTCCCTTAAAGCTCAGTCCAATTCATCCGTATTCAGCTACAGAAAAGTGGCTTAAGTCATGAAATTTAAAGCTTCTTAACTCGATCAATTTTAATGTTAGATGAATGGGACTTTTTTTCTCTTACTTGTTAGAGTAGTGGGAAAAATTTACTAAATATCACTTATAGGGCCGGGAAACCGTATAAAAAGTTAATTTTCGTAATTTTTTAAAAACATTTCATTTTGATCTAAAACACATGAAAAACAATTACTTACCTTTTTTAAAGCATTTTTGCAATTGGAACTATATGTCTATGACTAACGGTTTAGAAATTAGCCAATGGCCACCAATGAGAGTGGACACCCTGTATATATATATATATATATATATATATCACTATCTTCTAGACACGATAACTTCCATAATTATACTCAGATCTCCTGTAAAATTTTACATAAAATCAAGGGGCATAAAATCTCGCTCAAGTTTGTTAATGGGCAAAATCGGATCAAAAGGGTGGAAATAGGGAAGTTTTTGTGAAAAAAAAAAAAAAAAAAAAAAAAAAAAAAACATACTTCTTAACGAAAATAGGTATTGAATCAGTTTAAAGATTATATTACTTCTAAGTCATGGGCAAAACGTTTATGCATGACAGTTAAATGACCAAACTTAAAATGGGCTCAAAGGGCGAAAAAAAACGGGGTTTTCGGGAGAAAAAAAAATTATAACTTCGTAAATGCTCATGATATCATATCCAAATAATTTTTTTTTTATAAATGTCCTTAATTTTATCTAAAACTTTTGTACTGATAAGTTTTTGATAGCATTAATTCTTACAGGAAAAAAAAATTAAAAACGAATACCAAAAGGAGTGTGAAAAAAGAAAAAAATCCATAATGTCGCCAATTCTTAAAATATCGAATCCGATTAAATTTATTTCACAAATTCTCAATAATATCTGTTAATTATTAAATGCACACACAACACAATTCTTCATAGGCACTGGTTATATTAAAAAACTCTTTATTAAAGAAATAACACTCACTCGCAGCTCACTGCTGCATTATCGTCTGCATTTATCTCAAAAACAACTTTAGAATAAAAACAGAAAAAACATTTCACTTCTCTTCAGTTTCTCAACACTGACATTTTAATTTAGGTAGCACGGTATCGTCTGCCTACATGGAACATACCGGCCCCCATTGACATGTTTCACATTCAATAATAACTCTTTTTTTACTAAGTACACTAATTACACAAATAAATACAAAAGTTCACTATATGTGTTACTTAAATATAAAATTGAAAGAAAAAAAACAATATAACTCTCACACACACATATATATATATACACTTTTTTTTTTAAGTACTATGGGTTTCAGGCATAGGTAAAATACATATTTTACTAATCGATCTTTTAAAAATTCCATTCTGAGTTTTTACCTGAACTACGCGAATTTTCTCATCATTACCATAATATACTTCAATAATTCTGCCTAAAGGCCACTTATTGCTGGATATATTTTCCTCTACTAACAACACTAGATCTCCTATTTTTACATTATCCTTTTCAAATCTCCACTTACCCAATCTTACAACAGAGGGGTCTATGTTGTAATTCACTTAAATAATTATTATGCCATTTGCGCCAAAAAAGTTGTACAATTTTAGTTATTCTTTGCCATTTTTTGAGGCGATTTTCTTTTATATTGGTTAAATCAGGCTCAATAATGACATTTAATGGTCTGTTTATAAGAAAATGAGCTGGAGTTAGGACTCCAAAATCATCTGCGTCATCTGATAACGGACTCAAAGGCCTCGAATTTAATATTCCCTCTATTTGTATCACTACTGTAAGAAATTCCTCATAAGTGAGATTAGCACCTCCCACAATTCTCTTAAAATGAAATTTAAAGGATTTTATTGCGGCCTCCCAAAGACCCCCGAAATTGGGTGATCTGGGGGGAATAAATTTCCACTCAATGCCTTCACTAGACAAATATGCTGCTAATTTCTCATCAGGTTTTCTTACTAATTCATAAAAGACCCTAAGTGTTTTATCTGCCCCAATAAAATTTTTTGCATTATCAGAATACAATTTGGCACATTTACCTCTGCGTGCTATGAATCTTTTCAGTGCCGCAATAAATGATTCGGAAGTTTAATCTGAAACAATTTCTATGTGTATAGCCTTAAATACAAAACAAACAAAAATACAGACATAAATTTTTTGTAAGATGGTCCTACGTGCATAACCAATTTTGATCATAAATGGCCCACACAGATCAACACCCGAAATATTAAAGCAATAGTCTAATTGGACTCTATCCCTGGGCAAATCGCCCATCAATTGATTTGCAATAACTGGTTTAGCTTTAAAACATGGAATGCACTGATGAACCACCTTTCGACACATTGCACGACCATTTATTGGCCAAAATTTATTTCTTACTAAGGATAGTAAAGTTGACGCACCAACATGCAAATATTTCTTATGATAATAATTTATAACAATTACAGTAAATTTATTACTCTTTGGTAAAATAGCTGGGTGCTTTTTTGAAAAATTTAAATTACTATTATTTAACCTGCCACCAACCCTTAAAATTCCAAATTCATCTAAGTAAGGGTTGAGGCCTTTTAACTTGCTACTCTGACTTACCGATCCTTTAGTCTGAAGACTATGTATGTCGGTACTGAAGGCTTCATTTTGCACTAATTTAATTAAATATTTCTCTGCCAATTCCAGTTCTGACGTACTCAAGGGTCCATTACACTTATAAAGAGGGTTTCTTGTATTCATCACAAATCTGAAAATATAACTAAGAATACGCACAATCGTTAAATAATTATTACTAAGATTAATCAAGTTATATACAAAACAATTCTCGGTGATATTAAAACTTATAACATTAAATTCATTCGAGGATTTAACATTAAATTTGAGCTCTTTATTGAACTCATCATTTGTTTCTGGCATGGTTATTGTACGTTGAGGATAATCACTGTTTTGAAGAAATGAAGGTCCCTTCCACCACAATTCACAGTTTGCAAGTTTGTCAGGATCCATACCTCTGGAAAGTTTGTCAGCAGGATTTTCTTCTGAGCAAATATGATGCCACTGTTCAGCACTAGAGTTTTCTTGTATGTTAGCCACTCGATTTTGAACAAATTGCTTTAGGTCGATAGGTTCCTTTTGAATCCATGCTAACACAATCATTGAATCTGACCAAAGAAAAACATTAGTCACTATTACTTTCATGGATGATAATACTCTGTTTACCAGTTTGGTTAGCAACACTGCTGCACATAACTCCAATCTTGGAATAGTTAGACTCTTTATCGGTGTAACTCGCGACTTGCTAGCGATTAAATTCACCATCACATTTCCTAAGGAATCACTGGATTTGCAATAAACTGCTGCCCCATAGCAACGTTCTGAGGCGTCAGCAAACCCGTGTATTTCTATGATTTCTGGGTTTTCAATTATAATACGCCTACAAATTTTTATATTATTTACACATTTAAATGACGTAAGAAATTGATGCCACTCATGAAACTCTGATTCAGGAAGCTCGTCATCCCAGTCAATATTGATTCTCCACAATTTTTGCATTAGTATTTTGGCTTTAGATATAACTGGACCAAGAAGTCCCAATGGATCAAAGAGTCTCGCGATTGTTGACAATACTTCTCGCTTTGTGTAGGAATTGTTCAGTTCCACCTTAACTCGAAAAGTGAAACAATCATCTCTTGGGTTCCACGAAACCCCTAATGTTTTAGTTTCAATTTCATTTTCAAATTTGTACCCTTCTTCATATGTCAGCGAAAGATTTTTATCACTTGTACACCACTTATGGAGTCTCATACCTGCTTTATGCATAATTGCTATGAGCTGCCGCTGCAACTCTTTGGCTTCTTCAAGCGTAGGTGCACCGCATAAAATATCATCCATGTAAATATTTTCTCGAAGAACCGATGCTGCCATCGGATAATTATCTCCTTCATCAATCGATAGCTGGTTGAGAGTTTTCATTGCTAAATAAGGCGCACTAACCGTACCGTATGTAACGGTCTGTAGTTCAAAAATTTTAGGCTCTTCTTCGAAATTATCGTTCCACAAAATTCTCTGCAATGCGTGCTGACTAGGATCAATATTGATCATTCGATACATCATTTGAATATCCGCAGTCAGTGCATAAATATGCTCTCGAAAACTAACCATAATTGTGAATAAATCATTCTGAATAACACCGCCATTATATTGCAATGAATTAAGTGATGTGCCATTTGTTGTTGTGGCAGAACAGTTAAATACAACTCTCAGTTTTGTGGTGGACTTTTCTGGTCTAAAAATGCCATGATGTGGAGCATAATACACGACGTCAGGTTCTTTCACTTCTTTAACCTGTTTCATATGCCCCAACATTTCATATTCATTTAAAAAATCTTTATACAATTTGAAGTATTTCTTATCTTTTGATAAGCGAGTCCACAGCGATTTGAGTTTTTTAAGAGCAAGCTCCCTTGATTGGCCTAAACACGAAGGATTTTCCTTTAAAGGCATTTTCACCACGTATCTCCCTTCCTCATTTCTCCAATGCGTACGCGCAAAATGCTGCTCACATATCTCAAATTCCTTACTTTTTGATAACTCTACTTCGACGTTTTCAACTTCCCAAAACTTTTTTAATGTTTGGTTTAAATCTTCCTCCCGAATCAGCCCACAATGAACTTTTACATCACTTTCCTGCTCTATGCATCCACTAGCCACATACCCAAATACGGTATTTTGCAAAAGTAAATTTGAACTCTGAGAATATATTTGTCCCGGTCTTAATAACTCATAAAATATTTCTGCACCCAACAACATATCAATTTTATCAGGGAAATTAAATCTATAATCTGCTAATATAGTTAATTCTGGTACTTCAACATTTATGTTAACCACTTGTTGCGGAATTAAATCTGTAATTTTCCTTACTACTAGCATAGTCAATTCTCTTTCAAAACTTTTATCTCTATTCGCGATTTTTGTATTTACGCAGCCTTTTATTGTCATAGAAGTGTCATCCAAACATGAAATTAAAGTATTCGTTTTATTAATTCTAAGCTGCAATCGATTAGCACACTGCGAAGTAATCAAACATGCTTGTGAACCGACATCTAGTAAGCATCTAACTTCCTGCCATTTCGAGAACTTATCTTTAATGAGGATACGCGCCGTACTTAATAAAACGGATTTTGTTTTATTTTTCACAAAACTAGAGGCGACAGTCTGACTCGGAGGGTAGGAAAGGATTTCCTCGGGTTGTGAATTTTTTATTCCTGCAGCCGATTGAAACACATGACCAACATTTTTATTTTTATTATTTAATTCCTTTTCTTCTCTAGAAAAATGTATTAGCTCAGAATGCGGTAGGTTACATCTAGCACAATTTTTAGACTTACATTTCTGTACGCAGCAATTATAATTTAAACATTTGAAACATGCTTTATTTAATTTCACAACTTCTACTCTATCTTTAATGGACAGTTTTTTGAATTGCGGACAAGAATGTAAACCGTGATACTCATTAGATTTACACAAGACACATTTTACATTTTTTGTTTCCGAAAAAAATATATTTGAAGTGCTCTTTTGAGGCCGATTTTGAAATTTATTTGTCGCTATACGTTTATTTTCATTTATCGTGTTTCTCGAATACACATTTGATTCACCTTTAGATTTATTTTTAATCGACAAAAAAATATCGCATTCTCTTCCTAGTTGCTGTGGTTTAAAATATGACTCTGATTGTTTAATTGCGATATGATTCATTAATTCGCGATCTAAAGAACTGAAAATTTTATCTGAAACAATCAGATCGCATAATGATTTAAAATCATTTACCTCACGCAAATTACAGTAATACTGAAAAATTGAACTCAGCCTAGCTGCAAATTGAACGTAACTTTCCGACGGTAATTTTTGCGCACTCTTGAAATTGTTTAAACATTCTTGTGCAGTAGGTTGAAATTCCCTTAACACTATATTTTTCAATTTATCATAACTAATCAACTCTTCCTCTGATAAATAGATCATTAAATTGCTCGCTTTTTCGCCGAGAATATTTAACAGAATTTCGGCCTTAAACTCTTCAGGTACATTTTTAGTTCGAAACGCTTTCTCAAGAGATTGAAAAAAAAGATTAAATGACTCAGCTCTCGTTGGTAAAGGAATAGTTAAAGTTTTAATACTTTTAATAAAACTTTCCAAGTTATTGTTCCCTATTTCCGTTTCCGATTTTTCTGTTACGGACGGCAAATTTTCCCGAGATTCTTTACGCAATTTGGCTATTTCTAATTCTTTCTCTAACTGAGCTAGTTTAATTTTTTCAAATTCCGAATTTTGGGATGGTTCTTTACGAATATTTGCTAATTCTAACTCTTTTTCTAACTGCGCTAATTTAATTTTTTCTAATTCTAATTTTGTTTTCTCAGTTTCTGTCCGTGATTTATACTCCTCAACAACCGAATTAACGATGCTTTTTAATAACTGCTCATTTGAGTAATATTCACTATTCTCTATAATATTTCTTAAATCAATAATTTTACTACTTTCAGGAGCAGTTAAACCCAATTCCTCAACTACAAGCTTAAGCTCGTGTTTATTTAGATTATCAATAACAGACATAATTAAATCAAAATAAACTAAAAAATTGCTCTTACCTCACTCAAATCGCTGCGAAATTCCGAGGAAGACTCATTATAATTCTTAAATTGATCATCTTAAACACAATATTTCACTTGTTGAGCTCGATATTATTCGAAGATTCTCATGTTAAACGTTGACAGATCTATAATAGAACTCTTAATATCACATCAGCAAATCGTTCAAATTCCATGATTTTTCACTCTCATAAATAATTATTTTCACCTCACGGCTCGGCGGTCCATGTTAATTATTAAATGCACACACAACACAATTCTTCATAGGCACTGGTTATATTAAAAAACTCTTTATTAAAGAAATAACACTCACTCGCAGCTCACTGCTGCATTATCGTCTGCATTTATCTCAAAAACAACTTTAGAATAAAAACAGAAAAAACATTTCACTTCTCTTCAGTTTCTCAACACTGACATTTTAATTTAGGTAGCACGGTATCGTCTGCCTACATGGAACAATATCTATAACTTTTACTCGAAAAGTTTTTTATAGGACCAATCCTTATAGCTAAAATAAAATAATCAAAAATAGTTGAAGAAAAAATCTCAAATCAAAACTGCTTATATAATGATTCGTTTTTAAATTAATTTTTGATTTAAAATGCATCCAAATGACAAGTTCTCTTATTTGGGAATTATATAATGTGAAGTATTGGCCTGTTTTTTGATAAAGATAGAATATATTTCCAAAAATGCTTTGAAAATAACTTTTTTTTAACAGAATTTCCTGAAGCGATCGTGATTGAAAATCGAGGAAGAATTCAAAAACAAACTACTTACTTTCTGACTCATTTTTACACCCATTTTTGCCTTTAAATGCTTGTTATAGACAGGTTCCCTTATTTATAATAAATCCTTACTTTCTCTACCTACACTTCTGTACAAATATCTGGTATCCTTATACTACTATAAATATGAATGTGTATTCGAAAGTTCGAAGTAAACATAAAAACGAATAAATTAATGTTTTTGTATTTTTGCATATAGATAGATTATAGGTCTGAAATGAACATAGACTAATTTTTATTTAATTTATTCAAATATTATTATTTTATATACAGAATTAAATGACAATTTTCCATGATATTTAATCAGATTTAATTATCCATCTTTTTTCGTTTCTAAAAAATGAAAAATCGGAATAATAATTTCTCTTCCGTAATTAGCTTTCAACAAAGATTTTCACGTGATAAAACAAAATAAAATAAATGCGTTAATAACTTTAAAAAATCATTATGGCGTCATATTGGAAACAAAACATTAGTTTAGTATTCATTTCTAATACATTACAAAGTGCATAAATTTTAAGTAATTGCTAAAAGGAGACGAATGTGACGTTACATATAAGTTGAAAATAAAATGAATGTGCTTTGATGTTGAAATAGAATAAAATTGAGTTATGATATCAAATGTTATTATTTAAAGAAATTTATGTTTATCGTCTGCGCACGGTAAATATAGCGATTTAATATTTAATTTTAAAATGAAATAATAAAAAAGGAATGGTTAAGAAGAAAATGAAAAGACAAGTTGAATGTAGACTCTGCCATTGCAGAATTCAATTTTGTCTCCGATTAGGGGGAAAAAATCGATAAAGGTCTTTTAGAAGGGCGACCCTGTTTAGATTGCAATGATCTAACTTCCTTTTTCTTGTGTTTATCAATATAATAGCAAACAGAACGGCGTGAAATACCCAAATGAATAGCAATTTCTCTCTGAGACATTGGAATTGCGGAGTAATAAAATATACAATTTGATGTGCTACTTCTTCATTGACTAGATTCATCAAAAACGGATTTTTTCTTTAGTTTAAACGCTTTTTTATAGACTCTGAGTAAAAGGAAATACAATTTAACAATAGAAAGAGTGGAATTCCGTCGAATTCGACGAATGAAATGTTTAAAAGACCCGATCTATTTGGTTTTAAAAAAAGCAAAAGTAATTACATTATTGAATCAATATATAATAAATATATTTACAAACTAAATGTCAAATTTGCCAGTTACAATTTTGCATGCAAATATTCGCACATCTTCAGTTAAAATTATAATCTGAGTGCCGGCGAAATCCAGAAATTTTATTTTATATGCACTCACAGAAAAATAGTTTTATTTAAAAAAAAAAAAAAAAAAAAAAAAAAAAAAAAAAAAAAAAAAAAAAAAACTAATTTCATTTTTACTGTGACATTATTTTCACTAACTGAAGTCATCTGAAAGTAAAATCTCAATCTCAGTGTCCATAATGAAAAGAAATATTGAAATGTAATATCGGGTACTACCAAATTATCCCGTCGACCAAAAAATTATCGCCAAACTATAAGATTAAATGCCAATAATGTATGATCGTGAATGTCACATTCAATGACATTAAAACGATTCATGTGTTTAAAATGTCATTAAGTGATTTTTATTTCGACTTTTTATTAATATTTTTATTAATATTCTACTAATTATTTGTTTGTTCGTTCTTTAAAGTAAAAATTATGTCAGTGTATATAATTTGGCTATTAGTTTGGCGATTTGTATAATTTGGCGAAATTGGTCGACGGGATAACAGAGTAGTACCTAATACCGTTATGAGTAAAAATGCGATGTTTTAAATAGTGACGTCATTTTCTCTTCAAATGTTTTTTAAAAGTTACTGTTATTAGTAATATGAAAAAGGCATCCGTAATAATATTGTAATTCCAATTAACTGGTTGCTGAATGACATCATTTTCCTCTTTTGAAATTTTTCTTATATTGCTTTAGACATTAATTTTTATCACAAATTATTTTCTGTTATTTTATTTACATTATTAATATTATTTCTCAGTAAATATATTTTTTTTACCTCAATTAGTGCATAATTAATTATACGCAATCATTTTGGAAAATAAATTTTTATTATCGAGAGAAAAGCTAAACTGAGTTGCCACCATTTTGAAGAAATATCGTAAAAAGCATTTAAAATTAAAATATAAAAATGGAAATAAATTAAAAAATAACTAAAATGGGCACAACTAAAAAAAAATAGCTTTCGTTAAAAAAATAATTATCAAAATCGGTTGTGTAGAAAATTCAGGGCTGATGACACGACATTTTTTAGCTTGTCTAAAAGAAATAGCATCGGAGGCTAAAAATGTCCACAATATATGCCAGAAAGTTGTCCATGTCGTACATGACAAAATGATTAACGAAAACTAGTTTTTATCATTCTTAAAAAGTAAAAAAATAGCTCAACTAAAAAAAAAAAAAAAAAAAAAAAAAAAAAAAAAAACAGATTGTTGACAAGTTTAAATTTATAAATCTGTTTAGTTCAGAAAATATGAATAAAAATTGCTTTAAAAATGCACGTTCGGGATTAAAACCTGAAGATTTAATATTATTGCGGAAAAATAATTTTATTTCCCTCTTTCAAAATCGAAATTAATCTTTGGTAGTTCGAAGAGCATTGGGAGCAAATTTCTTAACGTTGATTTGCAACCGGATTTTAATTCTACATTTCTTTTAGCTTTCAAAGAATAAAAATATGTTGTCACTTTAAAAAATATTTCTTCATAATAAATTTCTATAACGCTGTATAGTATGCAAAATATACATATAAATTTTTTACAGAAATACCTAAAACATAGTTTTGTAATAGGATTTTCCTAATATTCTTTTCTCGTTTTACGAAGATAAATTTGTCGATTTTCATGATTTTACTAGACTCTCCTCTTTCACACTTTCTAACATGGTTGAAAAACTTTGGGACTTCCACATGTCTGTATGCCGGATGCCGGGTTTCAGCAGTCTGTCTGTCCTTGTTTTGAGTCCAGTAAATATATTCTTCGCCTCGAGACTAATAGATGTTATTGAGATATTTCATAGTATGTTCTTCATTGAAAACGAAGCATGTAACTATCGCAGCTCAATCACATGAGCATTCAAAAGGAGTATTTACATTATAGTTTAAGAGAAAAAATCATTCGCGATGTATTTCAATAGTTTTAAATAATTTTAAATTGAATGACATTTATATACATTGTTAAGATATACAAGAGCATGGCTACTATCCAATATGTTAAGCATAGTACTCATAGTATGCATACACGAACTAAAAAGTATTTCGTTATATTATGAACTATGAAAAAAATCATTTGCGGCGTATTTTAATCATGCTACTCTGTCACACAAATAATTAGATTGATATCAATTTCTGACATGCACTAAAATGGGATTTCCGCAAAAAATGAGGTGCAAAGCGTTTGACATTCAGTTACTTGGACACAGAAAAGAGGTCGGTAGTATAATAGTCTACGGGGAAGAAACATTCCCAGCGTTGTGATGTAACACATATTCTATTTTATATATATCTATATTTTATATATCTATTAATATTTCAAATGTTGGTCCCCCCCCCCCTCTTTTAAAATTTAATTTTAAAAGTAAAGCATTTTCAATCGGTATTTTCATTGAGTGTTCGTCTCCGAATTGCACATAAAATAATAATAATAAATAAAAAACATATAGTAAATTAGTTTTAAAATATCATTCCATTTCTAGATTTTTCTTTCTTGCTTTTCAGTTGATTAAATATCAAACGAATTAAATATTTTTTCTGTTTTAAATAACTGCTATTTTTATTTCCCAATCATCTCATTTTGTCTTGTATAAAAAATTTAATTTTTATCGATTGTGTCATTTTGTTGTAGGGTTACTGTGCGTTGCGCGGTTTTTCGCCGCGGGCGATAACTGTTGGTTTCTTGACAACACTCATTTTAAATTTTTCCCATTGCTTATTATATAACGGTCCTTTTTACCTGTACGTTTTTTAGATCGGATTGGGAATCTATTGTATGCGAAGACATTTTCTCTTGGCGTTTGTGAAATGTGAAAATTTATTCAGATTACGTTTTGTCTTGGTGAAGTGAACACACACGCTCGCAGTTGTAAAAAATGAAAAATATTTCTCTATTCTGTTCTAAAGCGCTTATTTTAGCGTGATGCATTCCTGTTGTTTATAAATGCGCAGTTTCTTGTGTTTTGGAGAATAAAGAATTAGTCAAGAATATTTCTAAGAACTGATTTATTTGATGAAATGTCTCATTGTTTTATTCCAGAAGAAAATGTAAAATAGGACCTGGTGTACTTCACAATATAGAACTGCGATCTCGGCCAATCACATAAAGGTGGCTTTTATTATAATTTTTGCCATAATAAGCGTATTTTAACTGTGTCACACGTATTAAAACATGATGAAATCGATATATATTACTAAGATTTACTACAATACATTATAAGTAGTTGCAGTTTCATTTTCACGATTGTTCATCTTATCTGGCACAGTATTTCCCTTTTATTTAAAGTCCTCTATAAATAAGAACTACTATATTTCCTCCAGTAAAATGTGATAAAATGTGTGTTAATTATATATGTTTTACGTTAAAGTATATGAAAGGTTTTGTGTAGTTAAAGCATTTATATATATTTTTTAAGTTACGTGAGCTATGTCACGGGTAACCGCTAGTGTCAGTATAAACACTTGGCGACAAGTAAATGTGCGGACAAGATAAAAATTGCAGTACATTAAAAAAAGTCCGCTAGTAATAAATAAAACTAGTAGTTTGGGGTCTCCGTAAAACTTATCTATCATGGATATGCATAAAATATGAAAATAAGACACGTGTGAACTATTTATAAAGTGCAGTGCCATTCAAAGTAAAATTTAAGCGTATATTTCAATATTTTAAATACATAGTAATGGTCTATTATTGAATTACGTTACTACTTGATTATCCCGTCGACCCATTCTGACAAATTATACAAATCTCCAAACTACTCGTAATTACACAAATTGGCATAATTTTTATTTTCAGTAACGAAAGAACAATTAATTTAAAAAGATTAAAAAAGGAGAGATATATGAAACATCGAATTAAAGATCACTTGATCACATATAATCACATGTTAAATGTTTAATATCAGGTGAATGTGACATTTATGAAAATACATTATTGACATTTAATCTTATGGTTTGGCGATAGTTTTTTGGTTGACGTAATAATCAAGTTGAAAAAAAATAGTATTCTTATAACTCCAAAAACCAGAAACCATTAACTAACAGTTTATTGCGTCGGATGAATTGTTTAATTACCAATTAAAATACATACTTGAATGGATATTTGAATGAAATACAGAGTCATGGAAAAACGAAGAGTGTGGAAAATAGGATTACAAATATCTCGGCAACTAATTATTTGATTGACTTCATTTCTTAAGCAAAATTTGTTTTCTATTGTTTTTTACAGCCACTCCATAAAATAAAAAAATTGAAATTTGTTGTGTACCTTTCATTAGAAAGAATATTTGGAGAGTCCGAAAAATATAGTTCTTTATAATCACATTACTGATATGAAATAGGCTTCTTTCGATTATTACGTACTAAGTACTCTCCAAATTTCAAACTTCTATCTTAGTTTGTTAGACAGAACTTTTTTAAAGACAGATAGAAGGGCAGAAAGATTCACAGATAAACGGACGGCAATTTCGTTTTCTTAAAACATTTTCTGACTCTTTAGTATATGAAACGTGTAAATTCGAAAAAAATCAATTTTCAAAACGATTGCAAGATTTATCCTATACTACTTATGATTGGTAAATAAAAACAGTTTCATAACTGCCTGTCTGAGTGAGTATTCATCATATTTCATTTATATCAGTGGATGTACGTATCCTCTATCCTATTATATATATAAAACTCCTCCGTGTATAACGATACCGGGGTCAACCCATCCATGAGAAAAAGAAACTTATTGCAACTGCGTCCACGTTAGGCTTCGAGCCGTTCACAGATATTGTAATTGTTCAACTTATGGAAATATACATGTAAAAGATTTATTCATTATTCATTTTCTTTAAAACCTACAAAAACTATTTAAATATAATGTTAAAGTTCTAAATAAAACAACCAGCAATTACGGAAAAAACAAACGTTCAATTACGAGAAAAACAAACAATGTAAACAAATTAATACTGTTGCCATTCAAGAATGACAAACTTCGTGAGCTGCGCGCGCGCTCAGAAGAAGGTACATGGAGTGGATCATGCAGCGGATATAGTACTCGGTACTGTGCGCTCATTAACAGATTAAGAACAGACCATGGATTCGATTAATGACGGTGCTAATTATAATGATAATTATAAGGATAATCTGTTACAAACAACGGTGAGCTTCATGGCTGAATGGATAGAGCGTCGAACTCGAAACCAGAGATTGTAAGATCGAATCCTTCGCGTCTAAACACACTCCAAGCAAAAACTCCAGTGCTCGCGCGCGTGGTGCGTGTGTCTCCCGAATACACCCATTGTTTATTCTTTATTATTGACATTAGTTTTCGATCTTATAAAGTGTTTTCATTTAAGTATTAGCTAAAAAATGGGCCAAAATAGGAATTTTTTTTTATGCATTTTAGATATTTTTATTATTTTTTCTCAGTATTTTTATATATTTTTTGGCTGTAGTTTCACAATATAAACTTTTATAATTGATTTTTTGCCTTACTTTATTCTTTTAAAATTTATGTATTTACGATTTCTTCATTACAATCCCCCCATCCCACAGACAGTTTTATTATAGTTCTAAATGCAAATTTCTGTTAAATTTTCTTTTTTTTATATAGTTTTTTTCCCCATGTTTAATCGCTGTATATTTAAATATTGTTTAAGCCTAAAGTGGCTGATTGACAACAGTTGTAATTTTTTATCATCATTTTAAAAATACAAACACGTCATTTTGACAGGCTGTCTTCTAGTCATTATATAATGTTCCCCCCTTTTTTTTAAATCTTTTGTGTGTAAATACAGCGGCGCATTGATTTTCGTAATTACAAGTTTAATGTAGTCTGTGTGATTTCCTCCCCATCTGGGATTAAAAGTAAATATTTGAATGTTAATTAAGATTGATTAATTATTTAAGAAAACTAGAAAAAAATATTAGGATGATACCCAAATCCAATATTTTTATGACAAGAACATTTTTTGCAAGCACTTTCAAATTATTACACAATACAGTGAATAATTTAATGTTTATAATAACAGGCATCTTTTATGCCGCCATTATGCAAAGTAACTAATATAGAGTACAAAATTATCATTTGTTTGGATTTTATAATATATGATGTTTCAAAGTTGAAAATCAAAATGTTCATTTTTTATCCAAACATACTCAATTCAATATGAGTACATTGATTTATCATTTTCATTTATTTATCATTTATTATCATTGATTTAGTACTTCATTTTTTTTCAGTGTACTTGCCGCTACCTATATTTTCGAGAAAATATCTGGTATGTTCATATTGAACACTCTACAACAAATGTATTTTCTAATAGGCAGGATTGAAATTGTACTACATTAGAAAATACCGATTGTAAAAAAATATTAGAAGTTCCATAATTGCCAGTTGCATTTATCCAGCATTTATTATATTTCATTTATGTCTGCGGATGACAGTGTCTTCTATCCCATAATTAGGTACTAATTAGGTAGTGATACCTATTTTTTATCTCCTTGAAAGTAAATACAGCAGCTTATTTATTTTCGCAATTACAAGTTTAATGGAGTCTGAGTAATTTCCTCCCCACCTCGGTTTAAAAGTAAATATTTGATGGAAGAACCCCGACACGTGAAAAAAAAAACAGATCAATAGAAGAAAGTCAAGTCCTTAAAACTATGCTAAAATATGTATTTCTAGCTTATTTGGAGAGTATTTCGATAATGATGATGCATGTTTCGTAATTGCGTTCTATAATTGTGTTTTATTGATCTATGCTTGATTATTATTAATAAATAAATAAATCAATAAAAAATGCAGCAGTAGTGAGATTTCGGTAACATAAAATTCTAGTACTTTTTATGTTCTCGTCAGCAAAAAATAACTGATTTTGCAAAAAAAAAAAAAAAAAAAAAAAAAAAAAGGTGTTATTAAACTATAATTATAAAATGAATAAATAAATGTTGACATCGCTTTAGCAGTTCTCTGTAAAGGATACGTCAATATTAGTTATTTTCCATAGAATTTTGCAGTAAACCCCGGTGTTTAAAATAAAAAAATGGGAATTTACCGTGTTACGCTTAACTTTACTGTCAAACAAATTAAATCTTACTTTCCACTACCTACATTTCCGCAAAAATATCTGGTATGTTGATATTAAACACTTGATAGAAAGTATATTTTCTAATGTTCAAGACATGAATTGTAGTACATTGACAAAAGCCGGATAATAATAAATAAAACTAGTCGTTGAGGACCACCGCAATACTTACCCATCGTAGATAAGCATAATATAAAATATGAAAATAAAACATCTGTAAAAGATGCATAAAATGCATTGCAATTCGAAAATAAAAATTTAACTCATATTTAAATGCTTTTAAAGCATTGTAATGCTCTATTACTGAATTGAGTATACTACTACGTTATCCCGTCGACCCTTTTCGACAGATTATATAAATCGCCATATTACTCGTGATTTATGGAAATTGGCATAATTTTTATTTTAAGTAACGAAAGAACGAATAAAGTTGTAAAAAAATTAAATACAAATAAAACGGCAAATTAAAAATCACTTGATGGCATGTAAACACATGTAACATGTTTAATGTCAAGTGAATATGGTCTCAATAAGCCATTATTTGCATTTAATTTTATAGCCCCTTATAGATTTTGGTTAACGGAATAACCAAATAGTAAAAAAAAAAATCTATACTAGTAAATCTGCAGATCAGGAGCCTCAACGTCAGCTCTTCAAATAACTGCTTTTTACCACAATTTGCGTATAATTTAATTTTATACAAACAGCAATCGAAAGTTTTCAAATTACATAAACGAGGTGGAACCCGTCGAAATTCGACGAAAGAAAATGTTTAAGAAGAACCTGCTTCATTGATTCTGATAAATCTACAAAATTACTTACAGTAAAAAAATGCATCTTATGCTGATCAGTCTAACTCCCAAACAAATATTATTTTAAGCTAAGATTAACAAAATACTATAAAACTCAGTTGTCTAAATTTTTAAAACTAAACTTTAAAATCAAACTTAATTAGGAAAATATAATATAGATCAGCTATTTATCAATTGAGTCTCTTATATTTGGTATAAATGCGAATGAAAAAAACAAAATTTATTCCGAATTGACACAATCATAGAATTTGACGCGAAATTAAAACCCGTCATCATTTTCATCTTCTCAAAATTTTAAGACGTACTTCTCATATCCGTATTCACCATGTTTGAAAAAACGGTGTTTTAATTTGATCATTTTCAAATCACTTTAACTAAAAACTTAAATTATTTAACTGACGAATAAAAACGAAATAAAACCGAAATCACGGAATTTTATAACAGACGATATTTTTTGCAAAGTATAACCATTTTAATTTATATATATATATATATATATATTTTTTTTTTTTTTTTTTTTTTAAGAAAAAATGGAGTGATTATGTTGCCACAATTAAAAAATTGAACTAAAAACTATACAAAAATTAGTATCTCAAAAACAAATTGAGATACAGCTTTCAAACAAATTGCATTTAAAAGTAGATTTTTTTTCTCTATACAACGGCGTAAAAATCGGAAATATGTAATGTTTAGAAGCATAAAATTTGCAGTAGCGAAAAATGCAAAACTAAAATTGCATGGGAAAGTGTTGCCATTCGCAAAATGACGTATGCGTTACGCGCAGATACGTTTGGCCTTTATTATATAGATTTATATATGAATAAACAAATGAAAAATTGCACGTCAAACCGATCTAATGAGATGCGTTCTTACTATAACGAAATTTCAAATATATTCAGATCTAGGTTTAAGAGTTACTGCACTCCTATGCAAAATTGAATGGATACAAAATTTATAACGATTTTATGTATTAAATTCAGTTATACAGATACAATATAACTACCTCTTAAATGGAGTATAATCACCATGGCAACCTAGAATCAATATCTATCATAGGATATGGTTGAATTATTTAAAAATGATTGGATTTGATAGATTGGAGAAAACTTTTATTAAAGTTGTGACTGGATTTTCATAAAATTTGAAATGATGCAACAAAATTTTGCAACGATTTTATGTATCTAATTTCAAATCATTCAACTTGGTAGTTTTTGCGCTATTATATGTGAATAGACCGACAAACAGATAGACAGACCAAACGACGACTATAGGTGCTACAAAGTGATAAACTTATGAAATTTTCCCATGAACGATAATGAAATAAAATTGCTTTAAATGTCTCTGCAAAAAAACTACCAGCTTTACGTGCTTTCAATAAAGAACAGGGCATAGTGAATCTTAATAAAATATATCAATTACAGATCAATCCAACGATATTAAAGCAAGTTAGAGTTCGGGAAGACAGACAGATGACCAGATGGACAGACAAACATAATTCACAAACTAATTATAACTATTTTGTAATGCTTTAAAAACGCATGATAGATTTAAATTTCACTTTCAGCAAATTATACCAATAAATGGAATAACAGTTGAATACTCTTATACAACCCTGTATTTTACCCATCCTTTTTATTTACACGCTACTAATTGGCTGTTATTTAATTATAAGCTGTAATTTAATTAAGACTTATACACGCTTAAATCTACTAAGATCAATCACTCTTCCAGAGATTATCACCCATAGAAGGTCTTGTATCCAATTCTTTGCGTGGCCTTGTATATTATTTTATCTACATTGTACAAAGATATCTTAGTGCATTAAATGTAGTTCAACTCAAAAATGTATAATTAAAAAAAAACTTTTAAGTTATTTTAATTTATACTCAATATCCCTTAGAAATTCTTTTGTATAACCCTGTATATGAATTATAACATTTATACAAATAACGTTACATGCAAAAATTTAGTTAAAAGCTCATATCAGAATGAAAATGAACTACCCGCAATCATGTATTATATACACTCCTTCTGATGCAGCATCGCATCTGAAATCTTTTGAGTGTCCCTGTAAACACTATGCGTTTTCTGTTATATAGGAAGTAACTTGTAGTAGCCCACATCAATTTATATCAGTTTAATACAATGTTAAATAATTCAATAAAATTAAAATACTCCTCAAACAATGTTTCCTCGTACATCATTATGTAATGGAATACTTTTGCTTGACCATGTAATTTAATCACAGCCTTTGTACCGCATATTGTACAGAATATTTATTTTAATGTACGCCATAAATGCATATCAATTTCAAAACAAAGTGTAACATCTTTAAAATGCATTTGAAGGTATTCTTTCCATTGATGTTATGTAACGGAATATTTTTGGTTATTCTTACAATTAAACTATATATCCGATGCTCATAAAATTTGAAATGACACGACAAAATTATGCAAAAAATATATATTTTAAATATCAAACCATTTGGTGGGTTCTTTTTTCATAGTTATGTGGGGACAGACAGATAGGCGGATAGACAGACATACGAACAGACCAGATACGATTATTAGTACTACATATTTATGTAATTACGTACCCACCTAAAAATACGTAGAAGGTTTCAGATATTTCATGCGTTAAATTGGTCCCGTTTTCAAGCAACACGATATTCTAAAATTCTATGACCTGCATATTATTATAATTTTTTAGACAATAAAGTACATTTCTTCAGGGGGGGCTCTGCCCCACTGAACCCCCCGTTGACCCATTAAATTTACATTCGTAATTTTGAATTAAATGTACAACAATATTGTTTTTTTCTACCTACTAACCACAAAAACCTGTATTTGATATATAAGTAATTTATAGAAAAGGGGATATAAAAGTTTAGGTAAAGGAGTTACGTGATTTAGAATTCTAATGATTTTACAATTTTTGTTTCTCATAGATTTCTCTTTTATCATGTTTCTATAATATTTAGATTTTATCTAAATACAAATGCAAATCTTTTTGATAACTTTACTTCACTAAATTCACCCAATACAGATACCTATTTCCCGGTAATCTTGACGTCATTTTGACATCGATATGTATGCGATGCAAATAGATAGCATCGATATTTATGTGGGACATATTATTGACGTTTACTACCCAATCACTTGTTTAACAACAAGTTAATTACTATAATTATTTTTATGGGAAGATTTTTTGGCGAATTATCACCTGTTTCCGGCCAGTATAAATATACCGAGTTTTTGAATTTTCTAGCAGAATTTTCTGATTTCGCACAAAATTTACCAGATAAAATTAATTTACGACTAACGTATTATGATGCAATGTTTAGTATAAATTAAAAGGAGACCAAACTGATGGCCAAGGGCGGCTAGTTTATGATATTTCATTTACACCAGCAAAATGAAAGTATCCTCCATCGTATCATTAGGTAGTGATACCTACATTTTATCGTCTGAAAGTAAATACAGCGGCGAATTTTTTTCGTAATTACAAGCTTAATGGGGTGTGAGTGAATTTCCTCCCCACTTGGGATTAAAAGTAAATATTTGTTAAAAGACAACGACTTGTGGAAAAATATAGATCAGTGAAAGAAAAGAAGGTTTTTAAAACTAAGATTGAAATATGTATTTCTAGATTATTTGGGATGTATTTCGATAATGATGATGTATGTTTGTAATTGTGTTCCATAATTGTGTTTTATTATACTATGCTTGATTATTATGGGAAAAAATAATAACTAGTGCAGCAGTAGCGAGATTTTGCTAACATAAAATTCTCCTATTTTTTATATTCTCCTCAGTAGAAAATAACTAATTTTGAAAAAAAAATTCTAAATGTAAAATTAATAAATTAATGATGAAATCATTTTAGCAATTCTCGGTAAAAAGATATGTCAATATTAGTTATTTCCTATAGAATTTTGCAGTAAACTCCAGGCTTTTAAAATAAAAGAAAGTGAAATTTTCTTTGCTACGCTTAACTTTGCTCTTATTCAGAATAAATCCCTACTTTCCGCTACCTACACATCCGCAAAAATATCTGCTATGTGGATATTCATGTATTTCAAGTTCCGTTACATTCATCCTTCAAGTATATTTTTTAATATACAAAATAGGAATTATAGTACATTGAAAGAAGCCGACTAATAATAAATAAAATTAGTCGTTGGGGGCCCACCGCAATTCTTTCAAATTGAAGATATGGATAATATAAAATATGTAAATAATGCATCTGTAAACAATGTATAAAATGAATTGCAATTCGAAAATAAAATATAAATGCATATTTAAATGCTTTCAATATATTGTAATGCTCTATTACTGAATTGAGGGTAGTACTTAATTATCACGACGTCCCTTTTCGACATACATTATAAATCGCCAAACTACAGCTCATATTCAAATTATTAGAATAATTGAGAAAAAGTAATAAGAAAAAATTATTTGTCATTTATTTATTTTTTATACTAAGTAAATGCAATTAAATTTCTTATAAATTAAATCTGGAATGTTTAGATAAGATTTTAACATTTATAAAATATAAAATACAGCACAATAAATTAGGTATACAGCTTCCTTAAACACACCAGAATATTAGAACAAAATTTAGATTGGTTCAAAATATTAGAATATTTTATTTTACGCAACAATATTACCTTATGAATATGAAGTAAATGGTAGTTAATATTTTGTAGCATCCCCTTTAGCTTTCATAACAGCGTACAATCGATCTTGCATACTATATACAAGGTGTTTACAAACATTTCTATCAATATTAGCCCAAATAGACTTTATACGTACCACTAACTTAGTTTTACTTGAAGGAGGATTTTCTTGAAGTTTTTTCTTCATTATACACCATAAGTTTTCGATGGGATTAAGATCTGGTGAATTTGGTGGCCAAGGAAGTACCTTAATGTTGCGTTGGCGGAACCAATTCTTAGTTGACACCGAGGTATGCGGGGACGCTAAACCTTGTTGAAAGATGAAATCATCTTCAAATAAATCTTCTGATGATGGAATCATGTAATATTCTAAAATTTCTTGATATATCAGAGAATTAACCTTTTCGTAGACGATGCATAACTTTCCAGGTCCTTCTGCACTCATACAACCCCAAACCATGACACTAGCAGCAAATTTTACGGAACGTTTAATGCATTCTTTATCAAATGCTTCTTGCTTCATTCTCCAAACTCGAATACCTTGATTACCATATGAAACACAAAACATACTTTCATCACTAAATAATATATTTTTCCAATCTTCATTGCTCCATAAACGTCTTGATTTACACCAATTCAATCTTATACGCTTTTGTCTTGCAATCATGAGAGGTTTTGTTTTCGGTACACGAGATTCAAATTTAAATTTATGGAGACGTCTTAATGTTGTCGATGTAGAAACTTCAACTCCTTCTTCTTTCCATTTTCGGTGCAAGAATCGCACACTTTTAAAACGGTTTTTCTTAACTATACACTTCAGTTTCCTGTCATCTCTAGCAGATGTTTTTGATATTCGGCCACCATTTCGGCGATTATTTTGAAATTTTCCAATTTTTGAATATTATGTTAGTATTTTACTAACGCTCGATTGCGAACAATGTAAATAATTCGCTATAAAACATTGATTTTTACCGTGCCGATACAAATCAACCATACGAAGTTTAGTAGATTCAGGAATATCACTCACACGGCCCATTTTAAGACGAAAAAGAAACAAACTGCAAAAAAGAATACTGATTTTAAATAAAATAGTCTGAATTTAATCAATGATGCCACCAGTTAAGAATTGGTAATAATTAAAGGAGAATTAATGTGAAATATTCTAATATTTTGAACCACTTGAATAAATATTCTAATATTTTGACTTTTCAAAATAATTTTTTTTGCAATTAATCTTTTCAAAAATGATATTAAATTTAAGATAACAAGTAAGTTTAATCAACAATAAGTTCTTAATAAAAATATCGTTTGCATATTTTCATTAAAAGACATTTAATTACCAAACGATATTTTCAATTTCTAAAAAAAAGGTAATTATTCTAATATTTTGAATATGAGCTGTACTCTTCTGTTACAAAAATTGGTATACATATATTTTTTTAAATAATGAAAGAAGAAATAAATTCGTAGAAGATTTAAATACAAATAAAACGTAAAATTAAAAATCACTTGATGACATGCAAACACTTGTTACGTATTTAATGTCCAGTGAATGTGACATTTACGCTAAGCCATTATTTGTATTTAATCTTATAGTTGTGCAATAGTTTTTTGGTTGACAAATTAATCAAGTAGTAAAAAAACCCTTCCTTATAACTCCAAACATGATTAACCTATTAACTAACAGTTTACTGCGTCGGATGAAGTGTCTCATTTCCAATTAAAATATACATTTGAATTGAAATTCTAATGAACCCAGGGTCATGAAAAATGGAAGAGCGTGAAAAATATGATTAAAAATATCTCGATAACTAATTAAGAGATCAAATTTTTTTAAATGTAAAATTTAAGTTTTTTTATTTCTTTTATAGCCATTTCTAAAAAATAATGAAATTTTTTATATGCCTTTTATCAGAATGAAGATTTCGAGTGTCCGAAAAATTGTTTCCAAATAATCGAGATTACTGATATTAGATATTTTTCTTTCCGTTATTATATATTAAGTACATACCAAATTTCAAGTCTCTATCTCAATTTGTTCAGCTGATAGAGCGTTTATAGACAGGCAGCCAGACAGATAGATAGGTATATGAACAGACAGACTGATACACACACAAACAGTCGGACGGCATTTTTTCTAAAAATAAGTTTTCCGTGATCTGCAGTGTCTGAAACGTGTAAATCCGTCAAAAAAATTTTCGATTTTCAAAACAATTGCAAGATTTACCCTATACTACGTTATATGATAAATAAGTAAAAAGAGATTCATAATTGCCAGTCTGAGTGAGTATTAATTATACTTAATTTATATCAGCGGATGAAAGTATCCTCTATCCTATAATTACGTAGTGATACCAATTTTTCCTCTTCTGTATGTATATACAGCAGCATTTTGGTTTTCATAATTACAAGCTTAATGCAGTCTCATTGATTTCCTTCCCACCTGGGATTAAAAATAAATATTTGATAAAAGAATCATGTCGTGTAAAAAAATATAGATTAGTGGGTAAGGTCCTTAAAACTAAGTTGAAATATGCATTTTTAGATTATTTGGAGAGTATTTAAATAATGATGATGTATGTTTCATAACTGCGTTTTATGTACAGGGTGGTCATTAAAAAACTTTGCCGATACATGGAGCTCTAGCGGCCAGTCCATTCAACCGATCGAGGTGAAATTTTAGGTATAGCTATTCAGAGGTATGAGCACGAGATTCTGTGAACGGCGACAAAATAGTCCTTACGGTTACGGTTATACTAACAGAAAATCAAAATTTTCCAATGGCAACGTCTATTTTTTTCATCGCAAAATGCTCAGCGCATGAGAAAACCCTAAAGAACTTTGGGACCGTACGTGTAAAAACGGACGCGTTATACGCACACAAAAAAAAAAAAGCTGTGTGAATCCCTTTCCCCCATTAAAAAACACGATCGGGGCACACGGAGGAATTTTGTATTTGACACAGAGTTTGTGCACCAAACACTGATTACAACACAGATCGGAAAAAAGAAAACTTTAATTTTGATTACACATTTTCCTCATGGGCGCCATCACAGGCAATTACACATTCCAATGGGCGACTGTGGATAATACAGCCGAACGTTACATAGCATGAGGGATGTTTGCGATCTCACGTTTGATAGATTCTTTAAAATCCGGCAATGTTTGCGGATTGCACATGTACACTTAAAGTTTTAGATACCCCCAGAATCAGAAATCCATAGGAGTGAGGTCGTGCGATCGCGGAGGCCACTAAACTGGAAAATGGCATGAGTGACACGGTCGCCAAAATGCTGTTCCAGGACTCTGCTAACAGACTTCACTATATATGGTAGTGCACCATCTTTCATCCAAACGAAGTCATTCAATGCATTTCGCTGCAACAATTCTCGTATGCCGTAATTTTGCAGCATTGCCGCATAGCGGAAGCCTGTTACAAATCAAGCTACAAATCCCGTTGGTGTCGCTTTCTCAAAGAAGTACGGCCCGAGAATACGGGTGGTGCGACGTACAATGCCGCACCACACAGTAACTTTGACGCCTAGTAAAGGTGCTACAGTGTTCGGATTTATGCGCAGTTCACACAATTTTGGGTGTTGACGTTGACGTTACTAGTTAAGGTGAAATGTGACTCGTGCATCCATAATATGCGAAGAGGCCAGTCGTTATCTCCATCATATTGTATAAGAAATTCATTAATAAAGTCTATACGTTGTTGATGGTCTCTCACTTACAACATATGGGCGCGCTGGTACCGGTAAAGAAACATGCGGATTACAGAACGCAGTAACTTTAGGACCATTGATTTCGGTATATCAAATACACGAGATGTACCTCTTGTAGTTAGCATGTGACCTGTGGTTACTATGTCATGCACTTCCATAACAGTATTTTCAGGTCGTCCGGATCGCGGTCTATCACAGGTGCAGCCAGTTTCTTCAAATTTCATTACTAATTCACGAAGAACTTGTAGGCTGCATGGGCCACGTATTTAGCGATAATTTTGACGGTAAACACGCCAGGTTTTTGCACCATTCATCCCATTTTGAGTTTAACCAATTCACCATGAACGCAGTCATTTTGTCAGCATCAGCCGAGCCCCCGACCGAAGAACTAACATTCTCACCCTATTTCTTATCCGTTTTCTACGCTGACTATCTGGCAAACGGTGTTCCATGATTGGTGTTTTATCTCTGTCATATTAAATTTTTCTTCTTGCGCTCTGGTCGTGTTTTTTGGGGGGTCGTTCGCAGAGCTGTTTTTGTGCAAGCATAACGCGTCCGTTTATTGCATACCGTTCCAACGCTCTTTATGAGTTTCGCATGGTTTGAGAATTTTGCAATGAAAAAAAATAGATGTTGCTATTTGAAAATTTCGAGTTTCTGTAGCTATAACCGTAACCGTGAGCGCCAATTTGTTGCCGTTCACAGAATACGAGCTCATATCTGTGAGTAACTATATCTGAAATCTAATCTCGATCGGTTGAAGAGACCGGCTGCGAGAGTTCGATACATCGGCAAAGTTTTTTTATGACCACCCTGTATTTATTAGTATTTTTAAACAATAACATAGCTCCAAAATATAATCAAATTTGAGGATCCCAGAAGCCAAGGAGTATAAGTGACTAAACTGAAAAAAATGAATTAAGTGCACTGATGACCTGGAAATATATTTTTTTTCTTTTCCGTTGAGTAATTATAAGTGATTTTCTAATTATGCGATAAGTTCTAGAGATTAATCACTTTTGCTGGATCATAATCAATATTGATTAATTTTAAATTTAGATGAAAATGTACTCTATTTTCCTACAGTTGTTGAATTAAGTGTTCACAGATCACAATGAAAACAGCGACAGTTTCCTGTTTCAAATGCAGTCAATTATTATTGATTTTCAAATTTAAGTCTATTATCTTTATACTCAGTCTACTCCAAATTTTTGTCCAAAGCCCTTGTTTTCTAAGATCGTCATAAATCATCTCATAATTATGTGATACATTTTACTATAATTTCATTGGGAAAAATAGTAAATTAAAATATCTATTTTTAAATTATTTGGAGACAATTTTGGTAGTGATGATGTGTTTCATAATTGACGTATCAGTATTACTTTAGAATTTTTAATCAATAATATGTATGTTATTATATTTGTATTGGAAAAAATGATTAAATAAAAATATTCACAGTAAAAAAAAATCCGTTAAATTTACGACAAAAAACTGCTGGCAGCAATGTTGATAGCAGTTTTTGCCGTAAAAATTGCAGCAAAATTAGATGTAATTAAAAAATTACATCTAATATTACTGCAATTAATACGGTAAAAACTGCTGGCAACATTGTTTGCAGCAATTTTTGCCGTTAATTTAATTTTTTTTTTTTTTTTTTTTTTTTACAGTGTGCATTTTTAAATTATTTGCTGAGTATTTCGATAACGGTTTATGTTTAATATTTACGTTTTAGGTGTTTATTGAGTAACAATAATATAGTTTCAAAATATAATGAAATATATCATCCCATAACTCTCATATCTCATTTTACTTATGTCAAACATTATACAGTAATTTCACTGGAAAAAAAATACAAAATTGAAATGTCTGTTTCTAGATTATTTACAAAGTATTTTGGTAATGATGATGTATGTTTCATAATTGGCGTAACTGCGTTATTTTAGAATTATTAAACAATAACATAGCTCCAAAAAATATTAAATGTATCATTATATAAAATCCTCACTCATTTTAATACTTAAGTCATACATTATACTGTATTTTGATTGAGAAGAATAACTAAGATGAAAGATCTATTTCTAGATTATTTGTAGAATATTTCGGTAATGATTATGTATGTTTCATAGTTAGCGTATTGGTGTTATTTTAGAAATTTTAAACAATAAAAAGCCTTCAGAAAATTATCATATCTGTCATCCCATAAATTTTCATAGTTCTTTATATATATGTCAAACATTATACTGTAATTTCATTGGGAAAAAGTACTAAATTGAAATATTTATTTTTGAGATTTTTTGAAGAGTATTTCATTAATGATAAAGCATATTTCAGAATCGTGCTTTCGGCGTTATTTTAGTATTTTATAACAATAATTTAGCAAAAAATATAATCAAATATACTATCCCATAATTCTGATATCTCTTCATACTTTTGTCAAACATTATACTGTAATCTCATTAGGAAAAAATACTAAATTGAAATATCTATGTCTAGATATTAGACGAATATTTCAGTAATGATGATATTTCATAATTGACGTATTGGCATTATTTTACAACTTTCAAACTATAATATTTCTCCAAAAAATTATTATATGTATCAAAAAATTATTATATGTACCATAAATTCTCATAATTCTTCATACTTATGTGAAACATGTTACTGTTACATTACCAGGGTAAAAATTAAGGCGTTAAAAACTGAATTGTGTAGTATTAAACCACTTTAATGCCAAAATACATACACATAAATTATGCAAATTTGTAAAAGAATGAAATTAAATATTCGGAGCTACTTTATGCCATGAAAATATCATTAAAAGAAAATATATCTAATTTGCTTTTGTTTTTATTAGAATAAGATATTATTATTTTGCCCGTCGCACGCGAAATAATAAAAATTTAGATAATGTAATATTCATTCGTTTTTCAGATTCGACGTAGTGAAAAAAATTCAGGGAATGAAAAATGCATAAATTTAGATCATATAAAATTCCGTGAAGCATTCTGACAGCATAAAAGTTTTACACTTGCTTTAGTTCATAAATAGAATAAAGCGTTCGAAGATATATTGGTTTTAAAAAAAAACAAATGTTCTGTAAATGGTTTCTTGCTTACACTGAATGAAATAAATTCACGTATCCCATGCTTTTAGAATAAATATGCATGTAATTGTAAAATATGCTATGGAATAAGCGCGAAAATTTTTACTTCGCATTGGCTGCACTATTATAAATAGAAAGAAAATATGGCATTAGGGAATACCATTTTATTCTTACTTGTAAGTCAACATAAAAAAATTGAGTTATATTAAAAGTTTGTAAAGAAGTTGTTGTTGTATGTATGTCGGACAATTATCTACACTATGGGATATAGGCCCTAAGGGGTGGGATGCCCTCCGTGGGGGTCTTTCTAAGGGAACCTAACCCGTATTTACGCAAGCTTCGAAGAAAACCACGGAAAACTCCGAACGGTTAGGCCGACGGTCGCGATTGGGTTCGAACCCAACACCTACCGTCTACCAGTTTGAGGTGTTTGTAAAGAACGAAATTTAACTAGTTCTTAAAACTTTTTTAGGGCGTATTAAATGGGAGAACATAATACACATCAACTTCTAATTTTTGAAAAACAATCATACTCTTAATTTTTGCAGTTTTTGCAAGTAAATTTTTAAATATTAGTATTAATTCTAAAATCAAATTGTCAGTGATGTTAATCATGTTTATTATAAATTGAGCAGATATAGAGGGAGTCCCAGCTAAGATGTTATAAACTACCAGGGGAGGTCGGGTACATCCAGACGACTCGGAATTATATAGGGATGCGGGGTTAGAATGCATTTTTTAAGAATAATTTTACCAAATGATTTGTAAAACGAAGTAATGATTGAATGAAAGAAGAAATTTCAATCGAACTTCGACAAAAGTAAAAAATAGTTGACTTGGACGAGATCAACTCCTTACCTCTAGTAGAGAAATGATACATAGAGCAATTTACGCCATATCCAAAGTCTGACGAACAAAACGACAGAAACACGGGGGGAGGGGGGAGAAGACGGGTTCCCCCAAACAACCAAAGAGCATTTGTTAGATTTAATTGTAAAATCAAAATTATATTAAAATATTCTTAGTGTCGCTTTAAATTATGAATAAAAAACAAGTGTTTCTGCCGTACGATTACTGTGCTTGAAAGGATTTGCAATCTTGCGAGAAAATTTTTGCCTGGAACACTTGATGAGTTATGAGCTGACACCAATAGTAGAACAGCGGGATCCAGAGTTGGCCCTGTGTTGACACCCTAGGGGCCCAGGGCCACTTATTACTTCAAATTTCTTGATTGGCACCACTTTTTGAATCGATAAAATTCGCTGTATTCAAAGGCCTATTAATCAAAGTGAAAATAACGCAATTTTTATCATTCCAAAAAAGTGGTGTCAATCAAGAAATCTCAATTAATAAAAATTGTCCATTGGCAATACTGCCAGAGCGAACCATCAGCTAGATATGATCCATCTTTTTCAATGTTTTTACTGTCTCAGGAAGGCGTTTCCTACACGGCATCCTTATCTTATTTCGAGTCGACTAGGTGTACCGTATCTCCCCTCGATGTTTCTAATACCTTAGCTGAGGCACCCTGTGTTGGGATTTGGAAATGCATTTCGTATTTCTTCATCCGACCACCTGTCAGCTAAAATAGTTGCGCAATGAGAAGCGAAAATCTTAGTTTTCTTTGAGAAACAGTTGCGACGCATGCGCGGAACATTCTGTTATAAAAGAACATTTTTGTTTATTGACTTTTTTTTTTTCTTTTCTTTTTAAGAACTGCTTGAAGTTTTATGATAGTATGTGTTAAGATGTAGATTTGAAATCGTCTGCAGAACAATAGGTAAATAATATTAATGTATGTGTGTATTTGTTTTGTGAATCATGATGTTGTTAAAACAAGAAAAACTAACCAAGAACTATTTTTTTTTTTGAGTTAAAGTAGTTTCTTGATACTGATACTGCCAATGAAGCTTTAGGACATCCGGAGCACCCGATAGTCCGATTTTCTCAAGAAATTGAAGTTTTGAAAGTAAGCCTTTTTATATCTTGCCTAATTTTTGTTTTGTGAAATTATTAGAATCAATGGACATATTGATATTTCTTTCTGTAGCAGCTCTGGCTGTGATTATTTAATTTAGGCAATCGGAGTTGTCACACCTTGTATTTATTTCTGTATTTGTTATTTTTTTCTCTGTGGCAAATTTTGGATGCATTATCAGCTAATCAAAGTTTTTTTGGCGTGTCAAGTGAAGATGAACACTCATTGCATTCTGACGTATCATTCTGGGGACTTTTACTATGTCATAAAACGGATGAAGAAGATGCAGTGTGCCTATTTTGTAATGGAAAATATTCAGAATATGAAAGATGGGAGAAGAGAAAAAAGATAGAATGCATGATGTGGGCTGATGTGGAATGTATTGTGCCCTGAACAATAAACTAATCCTTTACGTTTTTTTTTTTTTTTTTTTTTTTTTTTTTTTTTTTGTAAAAATTGAAACATTCTTTCAATTAATTTCTCATTTATGGCTTATTTACTAATATTTACTTATTAAATATTTTTTGCTATATTTGTAAATCAAGTTTTTTTTTTTTTTTTTGAAATTCTATTTTATTTACCTGACAAGTTGTCGTTACCCAAAAAAGTGTAAAATTTTTTTAAGGCTAGATATTTTTATACGTTTTTCTTTCATTTTAAACCTTAAAAAGTTGTTAAGAAAAATAGTTAAAATTTTTTCTTTACTAACTTTTAATCTGTTGATTTTTTTTAATGCTGACTCTAAAATAAAAATTTAAACTTTATTCTATAAAGTTCAAACTTTATCTTTATCAACGAAAAGTTTAGCATGATTTATTTGAGGAATAACTCAATACATCAGTTTTTCGTATTCTAGGTATATGAAAAAAATATATATATAAGGAAATTTAAAAGTTAATATAGGTAAATAATATAGCTAAATACAGGTTAATAAAGCTAAATAAAGTAGGGGAGAGTGGGGATACTTGAGCATAGGGGATACTTGAGCCACCCCTATTATCTCTACAGTTGGTTAATTTTTCTTTCTAAAACTGCCAATATGTTAACACATTTATAGTTCTGAACATGTAAAAAAGAAATCACACATCTTGGTACCATTTTGAAAGTATAGTGATCAATAGTTGTCTTTTCCCTATCTGAAGTAAATTTTTGGGTACATGGTTTTTTTGTTTTTTTGTAATCAAAGTTTTGTTTAAAGTTGCAACTACATACATAAATTTAATAAGCATAACTTCAATTGTATTTTGAATCTAAAATAGTTCTAATAGCTGCATGCTTTATTTAGTAAAACTCTGGGAAACAAAACTAGTGGTAGTGGGGATACTTGAGCCAGTGAGAGTGGGGATACTTGAGCCATGTCTCAACCCTCCCCACTAGAAATTAAACATAGGAGAAACAAACAAAAAATAAAATTCCTTCCTTATATTCACTAATAGATTTTTTTCTGGATAAAAAAGAAAAAAAAATTTCATTTTATTTTATTTTTCTTAAAAAAATAACGACTTAAAAATGTTTAAAAATGTATATTTTTTAAATGAAAATATCCATTTTAATTTTCATTTTGACTAGCAAAATAGCCTGTCTAGATAAATGTAAACATAGTTTTCAATTTAACTTTTATTAAATTAAAATAACTTTTTAAAACTGTTTTACAGGCTATAATCTCTAATACTTTAATTAGTTAGGTCCAACATATTAAAATATTTATTTTTTAATATAACATATTAAGATTAATATCTTATATTGAAATCGTAACCTCTGTTGCTGTAATTTTTTTTAACTAAGAAAATTGAAGAAAAATTGGTAAAAAGAGCGCACAAAAAACAAGAAAAGCAACAAAAATCCCAGTTCAAACTTACCTGCATGAAGCCAAAGAATAAGACAAAATCTTTTCCTGTGAAATCAAAAAAGTGTTTGAAATAGTAGAATGATACATCTGGCTTAAATTCCGACAGCTACTAAATTAAAAGCATGAGTTCGACATTATCATAAGAGGAAAATTCTGCCAATGATGGTGATGATGTGAAAAGAAAACCTTCTATTGATGGTTGGTTACTAATAAAATATGCCAGAAAGAAAACTAAAAATATTTGTTGGATAAGCACTTAATATTTTGAAAATGAAATTTGCCCGAAGAATAGCAGATTCCAAATTTAAATGGCTCTGAACTGAGGTAGTTTCTACCGTCGTTATAACTCAAGTTGAAATTATCATTTGACAACCAGTTCTAACGACAAAAAGTGATCGTATTACTAACTTTGTTTTCTCAATTGGTTTGGAAGGACTTTATGTTTCATAATTTATCATTCTGTAAAATGTTTGTGCAAAAATAAAGCGAAAAAAATTACTTTTGTAGGTATTTTTCCGTAGTGGCTCAAGTATCCCTTCACCATGGCTCAAGTATCCCTCCCATGGGGATACTTGAGCCACCATGTAAAACAAAAAATAAACATTTTTTTATACATAGAAAAATAGTTCAAAATTCATTGAAAGTGGTTTTCAGTTGAAGAAAAAACATCAAATTTTCATTTTCAATATTTTATTTTATTATAAGAAATTATAAAAAAATTAAAAAAAATAAAATTCAAAAAATGGCTCAAGTATCCCCATCTTCCCCTATACCGGAAATATTTTGCGTATGTAATTTAAATAAATATTAAATAGAAAAAAGGAGCTTTTTGTCATTCAGTTGTTTCAAACTAAGTTTTTAAAAATTATTTTTACACGTTACAAGGCGATTGTGAGGTATTTCTTGTACTGAGATATACTGCGCCGTATTTACTAATAAGGTGTTTAGAATTCAAGTGAATTATGTCCATTTGAATAAAATGTACTACTGCCATTTGTCGGTAACCATCACAACTATGAACTTGATAGGAATTATTGCCGTCGAAACCCTCAAGATCTGACGACAGGAATCATGACGTCATCATTAATGGACCGAGTCTAACGCGAAAGACAGGCTACCGCGATCTATTCCACATATCTTTTTTTATAGACTGCTGGAGTCACGTGAGGCTCGAATACACCAATGCGGATTCACGAATAGAGCACTACGTCATTTTTGCGGTATTAAAAAAAAGATACTTGGGATGCACCGCGGTAGCCTGTCTTTTTCGTTAGCCTCGTAATGGATCTAGTTCTCACTAGTATTAGGAATTACACCGGAAAATATTTAGTGGCAGTTTTCGTTTATTTTATTTGTGGAATAATTAATAATATAATATGAACTATATGATCTGAAATATATAATATGGACTTTAAAATGTTTAGTTTGACTTAAAAGGTGATTAAAATAATCAAAAAGTTATCAATAGCTAATTTTATGTAAAATGTATTAGTACTATCACTCCTTACCAGGCTCTTCCACAGGGAATATTTACATAACAAATTTTTGTTTGTTTATATACATACAGGATTTCGTTTTGAAAATGATCAAGCCAGTAATTATTACTGTTTGAAGTAGAAGCACTTTCTTAGATTAAACATAATGAGAGAAGATATACCGGGTGATCCAAAAGTCAGGATGAACTTTAAAAATGAATAATTTGAAAACGAATCAAAATACAAAGGTACCGTTTGCACCAAACGGATGGAAAGGAAACTGAGTTTTGTGTAGCAACGAAAAATTTTTTTCTTGTTGGAATTTCTTGAGGAACCCTAGCAACATATAAAAGTGACAGTCTGGTGTGGCTTCACTGCGTATTTCATAATTGGTCCATTTTTTTCTAGGAAGTCACACAGGCAAGGTTTCACACTCTGTGACTTTTGGCAGTGGAGATTTTTGTAGTCAAAAATGTACCGCGACCGACCGACATGACCAGCAGCACTAAAAGATGCCATCCGCCAAAATGTGTCTGCCATAACGTAAGAAATACTACTAAATGAAGTGAACGGTGTGGTACAACGTCTCACATGTGTACGTCTGATTTATGAACATCACATTGAACTTTTAATGCAGTACTAATTAACTATAATTAAGCTAACTTGTAAGTTGTCAACATTTTTTTATCTGTAAATCATCTTTTGATTGCCCACAGAACTATTTTTTTCGTTACCACACAAAAACCGGTTTCTTTTGCATCCATTTGATGTAAACCGTATTTCTTTTTTATCTTGATTCATTTTCAAATTATGCATTTTTAAAGTTCGTCCTGAGTTTTGGATCACCCGGTATATTATTATTAATTCCTGTCCATTTATTTTATTATTTCATTCTGTGCTCATTCGTTACTTATCATTTATAAATGTGTGATTTGAAGATCGAAATAATTGTGTTTGAGATAAAAATTTGGTAAAAAAGAAAATTTTTAACTGCTATAATTAATTTTACTACGTGATTTTGCTCAAATTACCAGGATTTATTTTTATGTTAATAATTTATAAACTCGGTATATTATTGATAGAGTGCCGTAAAATACTTGATCGTTTTTGCATAGGATTTCTATGGATTCTCTGATAATGGATACATAATAGTTGGATGCTGGGAATATGATTTTTGCATGATCAAAATCTATTGTGATATCCTGATTGAGATACAAGCGAGAGATCTGTAGATTAACGACAAAATAATCTATCTGTCTTATGTTATTTTATTCTTTGTTTTCTAATGGTCTGAATTTAATAACAATATACATTTTCTCTCATTAAGTTTAATCTAAAAGCTACTTATGCTTAAATTATTGGCTCAATTTCAAAACGAGTCATGTATTTGTATGAATAAACAAAAATTAGTTACAAAAAAATTCTCTGGTGAACAGTCAGTTTAAAGCTTGAAAGTACTAAGATGTTTTAAATAAAATTAAGTAATATTTAATTATATTAATCGTCTTTTAAATAAAACTGAATTTATAAATGTTCATATTGCATATTTGTATTTAAAACAAAGCGAAAATTGCATTCAGCCAAAAGTTTCTATTTACTTATGATTCACTCTTTAAAATAAAGGTACATCAAAGAAAAAGAAAAAGGAATAAAAAACTTAAAATGCATATTTTTGAGGTAGCCCGCATTTACCAAGAATAAATATTAAATGTTCTGGAATCTTGCCAAAAACATCGAACTCCAAGATATGTAGTGAACTATAAAAGTTTCAGCGTAATTTATTTGATGAATATGCTTTTGTTCTACATGTCAGTTTTCAATATTTCAGATATATTAAAGAGAATATTAAAAAAATATATTCTTCAAAAAATCATAAATGATTTAAGAAATATATTGTACATAAATATTCTGAATAAATGTTAAATCATTTTAAAAATTCCGTTTTACAGTTATTGAAAAGTTAAATCTACTAAAAATTTCTTTTATGAAATGTAAATATTCTTGATAAAGCCAGTTGATAAAAGACATTTTTACTTTTTATTTATCTCCAGTCCCCCACACAATTTTTTTTAAGTAGAAAGATTTTAAATAAAAACCTCATTTTTAGATTTTTCTTACAATATTTGTATAAAGTTATCTGCAAAATATTTTTTATGTCGTAAAAATACAGCACGAAACATTTTTTACGGAAATAGTGGTACTAAAAAGCGGGGTACGGGGGGCACTCATACATTGTGCCTGACTAATGCAAGAGTAGGGGGGGGGGGTTGTTGCTCCGGACATTTCTCCTCCCCTTTTGAAAATATTTTAATTTCATTAAAATTTATAAATATTAAAACTTTTAAAATAGGTTAAAGTTCTTTATTTTTTGCAACGGAATCATTTTTAAAAATTTAGAAAGGAGGAAGGTTTTCTTTACCTCTTTAATTAAAAAAACCAATGATTAAAATTTTATTATTAGGATAACAGTCAAAACCCTTTATTAATTTAATTGAAAGCGTTTTTCTTTTAAACATCTTATGATAAACGCAGATAAACAAAGGAAAAGTTTGCAAACAGTTATGTAAAATTGTAAACCAGTCTATCATTTTTATATTAATTTCCCAGTAATTTTCCTACTATTATTTTCTTTAAAGTTGTGATAATTTTTGTGATATCCTGCATACACAGGGTTAATACGGATTCCGCGATTTACCAGATAATATAATATAAATAATCTATTACAAAGCACGAAATTCCGCATTATTTAATCAGCGTTTTTCTAGAAGAAAACAGTGATCAGAAGGAAGTCCTGTTTAGAACTTTTAGGACCTGTAGAAATACTCAAACAGATATAAATAGTACCTGATATAAATCTATGTATGTGCAAATTATGTGAAATTTATTGCTAATCGCGTAAGAATAATTCAAGAAAAATTTCTATGTACATGTAGAAGTGGGGAGTGGGCTAGAAATATAAGTCTGGCAAAGATCTTACTGGAGAATTGTTCCATCTATTATATAAATTTTCAGTTTCATGTTGTGAAAAGATTTTTTTAATGAAAAGAAAAAATATACTAACTAATAACGCCCAAATTCATAGACACGTGCGCATAATGAAAGGTAATATTCCGTGTAAGAATTTACTCAATAGACCGTAATGTCAAAAAAAAAAAAAAAAAAAAAAAAAAAAAAAAAAGCACACAAAAAGTAAATATTACGCACTTTCTTTTCTATACCAAGCATGTTGCAGTAAACATCATTGCTGCGGAAAATTGCGTGTCAATAATAGTATATTTAAACGAGTTAGAGAAGCTGACGATTGCAGAACTATCGACTTATATGCGGTACTTTATAGTATTATATTATGGTAATAAATTTATGATATGTGAAAACTTCGTTTCGTGGTAGTGTTCTAATGCATGTTTTTGTATCATTTATTCTGTGACTATTATTTAAATACAAAGAACACTCCTTGCAATGGCTTTAAACTGATCAGTGACCTTCCAATAAGATTACCTTAAATAAGTCTAATTCAGTCACATAAATTAATACTGATGCAATATTTTACACCGAATGAATATTAACTAAAATAGCAATATAATATTATCCAATTCAAAAGTTTGCATTAAGGTACAGATTCAATATTTGTTTCACATTTTCTTAGCTGACTAAAGTAAAAAAAGAAAGAAACAAGAAAAAATAAATTCATTATATTTTCGACGGATTTTTTTTTTCATTTTTTATGAATGAGCGAGATACTAAAAAATCAAGAATAATATATAGATACATAAAATTTATCCAGAGCCTCTACACGAAAAAAGACCTTAATGATTAATTTCTACATTTTTCAAGACCACGCCTTCATTAAAAGAACACCATTTCCCATTAAATAGAGTTTACAGAGATACAATGACCTTTTATCTTAATTCCATTAAGAAATTCTCTTTTGAGTGCAGGTGAATAAACAGATATTTCGCTATGGCAATTAAGACCGCATGCATTGTTAGCAGTCAACGTTTACCTTTTGGAAGAGCGTTAAGGGATATCATTAAGAAACAATTACTTTGTCATTTAAAATGAAGCAATCGTGGGGAAATTTATTGTGAAAGCAAACTCAAAGAGCATTCAGAATGTATTGTAGAGGGGGATGAACTCAGAATAAAGATATGTTTTGTGAATATATTGACTCTTGCCTGCAAAATTTGGGTGGTGTCATGTTTTTAATGTTTTGTTGATTGATTCTTGTTGCTTTGTTGGTTGTATTTTGTATCTATGAATCCAATAATTACTTTCATTTCTGTTATCACGCATGATTTTTTTTTCTAAATCGTAAATTTCAATGTTAATCATTTGAGAGGCAAGCAATTGTGCTTCAATAATATCTAATTTCTAACGGAAATTTAGATTTTTATTTCTCAAAATACAGAAAGCAAATTTTTGGTTTCATTTGACCAAATGTATAAAACTAAAACTCAATTAAAAGTTTCTAATTGAAATATTTTTAAAAATAAGATGGGATATAATGTATGCACTGGTCTTTAAAAGGTTAAAAAGGGAAAAAATAGCAAAAACCTGGTACTAGAAAACGAATGCGATCATTATGCTTTTTAGCTTTTGACAATTGATTTTTTATATATTTTTTAGTACTGAATCAGAAAAATGATCTTCATTATTCTTATCATCATACCAGCATATTTCTCAAATGACAATTGAAAATATTAATTTGAAATAGTAGAAAAATATGATACTATGAAAAAATGAGAATTTTTTTCATAATTTATATATCTTTTGGTTTATGCTATACATTTTTACAGCTCTAAAGGAGCAAGATACAGACAAATCAAGAAGAATATCCACATATATAAAATTTATCCAGAACTTCTACACGAAAAAGGGCTTTGATGATTAATTTCTATTTTTATTACAACCACGCCTTCATTAAAAGAACACTATTTCCCATTAAACAGAGTTTACAGAGATACAATGACCTTTTATCTTAATTCCATTAACAAATTCTCCGCAGAGCGCAGGTGAATAAACAGATATTTCGCTATGGCAATTAAGACGCATCCATTGTTAGCAGCTACCGTTTACTTTTGGAATAGCGTTAAAGGATATCATTAAGAAACAATTACTTTGTCATTTAAAATGAAGTAATTACGGGGAAGTTTATTGTGAAAGCAAACTCAAAGAGCATTCAGAATGTAATGTAGGAGAAAGAACTCAGAATAAAGATATTTTTTATGCGTATATTGACACTAGCCTGAAAAATTTGGGTGGTGTCTTGTTTTTAGGTTTTGTTGATTGATTCTTATGTCATTTTGTAGTTATGAATCCGAGAACTGTCTTCATCTCTAATTATGATGTACTCTTTTTGGTTGTTATCGTTTTTTTTTAAATCGTAAATGTCAATGTTAACCATATGGTGGGCAAACAATTGTTTTTCAGCAATGGTAAATTCAGGCCGGAAAATACTTTTAGAAATTTTTTATTTCAAAATGCAAAAAAAGAAATATTTAGGCTTTATTCCACCAAAGTTATAAAAGTAACATTCAATTAAAAGTATTTTCTAATTGAAATCTTATTTAAAATAAGGTGAGGTGTAAAATATGCGATTGGTCCTCAAAGTGTTAAAAAAATCTGATACTATGAAACGGATGCAATGATTATGTTTTTTAGTTTTTAGTAATTGATCTTGATATATTTTGTAGCACTCAATTGGAAAAAAACCTTTAGTTTTTACCATCATGTCAAGATATTTGGCAAATGGCTATGTTTGAATTTCTTTAAAAAACGAAATATTGTGAAAGTCTGATACTATGCGATAGATGGGACTTTTTTTCCATACGAATTTAGTTATCTTATGGCTTATGCTATACATTTTTGCAGCTATATGTGTAAAATTTTGAAAATCAAAAATTCTTACTATTTATCCCAAAATTAAAAAATTCATACAATTTATTCTTACAATTTACATTTTATTTATTTATTATGTGTAGAAGTTCCTTTGAACCGTTAATAAACCGACAGCAGCAGTACAGACATTCACCGAATCGAGTTCACGGATGAAAATCTAGGATTAGTTAAATATCGACCCGCATATTAAAAAGCAGTCGGTCTGTCAAGTCATATCTGGTGGAAAACACATAAAAACTCAATTTTAGCGGTTGACTCTTAGGTTTGTCCATGGTTTTTATCTTCAACCAAAAGTATAAAAACATGGAGGAATGGAAGCAAGAAAACGTAATGATAAACCAATGAGTTAACCACTAAAATCGGGTTTTTATGCGTTTTCCAGTAAGAAATGATATAAGTAGGCCGATTGCGCTTTACTAAGCGAATTAAGATTCAACTAATCCTAGATTTTCATCTATGAACTCGATGACGTCATTGTCTCTGCTGCCGCCTCCCGGTCTATAATGTTCTGCCTCGTACGTTTACTTTTACATTCTCTGTAGTGTTCATCTCGGTATCTTCATTTATGTTGGCGGTTGATAAGGCCTGGAATTTTTTTACAGACGTATTTAAAGCATTTATCTTCTTTTAGTAAAGATTTGAAAATTTTTCTAAGCAGATTTTGACTATTTCTTTTCTTTTCTTTCTTTTTTTTTTTTTTTTTACTTTGAAATTTAAATATTGCAAAACATCCTGACATGACGTATAAAATGAAGTTTTTTTTAGGATTTAGTTCTAAAAATTCACAAAAATCAGTTATTAAAAGTTAAAAAACACAACCACCATTTCTATTTTATAGTATAAGATTTTCGCTTTTTGTATTTCTTTAAATATTACGATTTGGTAAAATTTATGTCTTGATTGTTAAAAATGAAGGTCAGTTTCGGAATCAGAGCTAAAAAATACATAAATATCAATTAACAAAAGTTAAAAAACACATCTCAGGATTCTGTTATTTTAGTGAAATGTCAGCTAAGGTACTTCGTGAGTTATTTAAATACGAATTCACAATACATAAATTACAAAAATGAAGCCGAGAACTATGATTTAATAGACAGGCTGTATTACACTTGAGTCTTAAAAAGGTAAAGTAATATAACCAAAAGAAATAAGAATCACTTTGAAAAAAATGTAATATTGATAGTAGGTTGTTGGTAGTTGGTGAAGCTTTGGAACAATGTAACATTTAGATTTCCGTGAGGAAAAGTATACAATCAAACAAATAAACAAAAAAAATGTAGGAAACCGAAAAGGTTCATATAAGGAATAAATAAGGAAATGTCAGTGGAAAATGCTTGCTTCTAGACACTTTAGTATTGGCCAGTGGAAACGTATAAACCAGGAGCCCACTATTATACTGACTATCACTTCATGGAGTTACCGGGTATAATTTTAGGAATAGACAGAAGTCGAATGGCATATTAAAATGCATTTAGTCTGCTAATTCATAGCTTGGTGGGCAGTGTCTGTAAACTAGATTTTAATGATTGAGCGATAGATTAGTTGTGTTTTCCTGAACTCAAATATATGACAACATGGAGGACTGGGATTAGGAAAATACAATAGTAAACTTACCAGTCAATCACTAATATTGGGTTTGCTAGTTCTCCACCGAAATAAGAGTAGGCAGACATGTGGCATTTTGTTATGAGAATGTGAATTTTAACTAAGCCAACAATTTCACCTGTCAACGCGATGAAGTGATTTTTTTTCTGTAGCAGCTACGGTGTCTAGTAGGACAGGTGCCTCACACTTCCCTCGCTGTTTTTGCTTATAAGGTGATTTCGAAGAAATTTCTTGGATTGTTCGTGCAATTTAAGAAAGACTAGGAGCTTTCTATTGATATTTTTCTAATTTTTTTATTACAGTACCGGTTTGTTATACACTTATTTAAAAGAGATTAGTCGTGGTGGGGGGTTTTAATTCATGCTGGAAACTATTCAACATATGGAAACGTTCTTATTGTTTTATTTTTGTTTCTTTTTCCTTTTCCTTGAGTGTTCACGTGTTTAGAAGCTCTGATATAGGCGCCTCTGTGTTTTATTAATGTAAGGAGTGAACTCGTAAGGAATTAAATTGATTTTTTTCTTTTACTTTAGAATATGAAAATCACGAAAATGTTGTTATCATATAACTATCGAATATAATTAAACTTTCATCTCAGTTGTCGGATTGAACAAATTTTTTTTCGATTGTCAGACATTCAAATGAGGATTACTAGAAAATGCAGTATTATAAATTTAAAACTAACTTCAAAATATGTTGAGACAGACCATCTTATCATGCGTAGAAGATAAAATCATAATTTAGATTTAAAGGTACTATATTATCCCGTCGACCAAAATACTATCGCCAAATTATAAGACTAATTGTCAATAATGTATGATCGTGAATGTCAATTCAATGACTTTAAATACGATACACGTGTTTAAAACGTCATTAAGTGATTTTTATTTTGACTTTTTATTTGTATTTTTATTAATATTCTACTAATTATTTGTTTTTTTTTTATTTAAAATAAAAATTAGGTCAATATGTATAATTTGGCTATTAGTTTGGCGATTTGTATAATTTGGCGAAATCGGTCGACGGGATAATAGAGTAGTACCGATTTAAATAGCATCCTTAAGTATTAATATCTATGAACAAATGGTTAACATAATTTAAAACATTTGGATGTCTTTAATTTTATTGCACTCTAGGAAATACATGTGTGAATTCACACATCAAAACCGGTATATCGATGATACAAAAACGATTTATAGATATGTGTAAAATGGCATGTAAATTGACAAAAAAAAAAAAAAAAAAAAAAAAACCCCACAGAAAACGTAAATTTCGAAATACACATTCAATGTGTAATTTAATAATAACAATAAGAGTGTGGAAATACCTGACCACTCTTGAAATACACACAATACACATATATCTGTGTAATATTCTTACATATTTATATGTGTAATATTCTGTGTTACACAGATAAATATGTATTATGAAATAAACACATATTTTGTGTTGTATGTAATTTACACAGTTCTTCGTGGAATACGTAAAATATGCATATATTTGAATAATATGCATAATACATATATTTTTATGTGATATTCAGTTCTTACACATTCTTCTGCATCCTATGCAAAACACAGATTTCTATAACATTCAAAATACATAGAATTTTATGTAATATCCCACATAGACACAGTTGTTGTGGTTACTCATAACCACTGCCATATTTTTATTCAATTTAATTTATCTAGTATTTTATTAATCTTTATTCATTTAATATTAAAATTCGCATTTTAAAATTATTTTAATTTTTGCCTTTCGAAGCTTAAGCTTTTCTTTCTTACGTAACCTTTCGTTTATTTCAAAATGATAAAATGATTTTGAATTCGTTACTTCTGGCAAAAGATATTTCTAGAACAATCTACGATATTATAAAAGTTATGTCATTTCCTATTTCTGACTCCTCCTCCTGCCAATCAGATTTAAATCAGCAGATACGTAATTTAAAGCAAGTGAATACTTGTCTGTTTTATTGGCGTCGTATCTTTAAACTGCTATAAAATTTTAATCTTAAAAGTTCAACTTTCCTACCGCATCTATTTGCCCGTTTGGCATCCCTCATTTCTCGCTCCTTTTCTAATTCTTAAAATTGGCGAGTTATGGTATTATGGCAACCCTCTCCCTATCTACGCAGGTGTGTGGGTTTTCCTCTAAGAGAGTCAGCGGTGTTCAGAGCGAGCGAAGTTGTTCTTTTCGAAGACGGGTGTTATCCTGAATAATATGGAATGAATTGCGTGTTTCCAACGAAAATAAATATAAAATTAAAAGTGAAATTCTTAAAATTGTAATGATTTGATGGACTCCATATGTTCTGCTTCCGACAATAAAAGGGTGCGCCATTTTACTTCCGTTTACGACAAGGGTGATAACATTGTCACTAAGAAGGGGGGAGGATTGTATTTTGTGCTTATATATAACTAAATAAATAAACAACGTAATATATTCCACTCCTCGTAATATATTCCTATAATTTCACTCCCCCTCCCCCCCTCCTGTTCTCTTTGATTTGGACTCGTTCCAGTAAGATGTGACAGATGATTGGTCTCTTCTGGGTGCGCGTGCCAGCATGTTTTTACTGTCGCTTTGCGACGTTTCCTAGTCAGTTCGCCTCAGCGGCGAGCTCAGTTACACGAGTTATTTTGCCATGTGACTTTCTTTTACATTTTACACTTTTAGCACTGATGATGGGACTTAAGAAGTCCCGAAACATGTATGCTTTTAACATCTTTTAACATCTTTTATTTTATAGTATTTGTGCTCTTGAACGTTGTTTATTTATTTAGTTAACATTGTCACTGATGTAACGACCATTGATATTAATGCTAAGTGGGTAGAAACTGCTAATGCGAGATATTCAATATGTTCACGTTATATAGCCTCATTCATTGTGATTATGCTATTTCGTTGTATTAAAAAATTACGTCCTTATTGCTGACATGTTACTCCTCATCCTCCAAGGGAAATCTCATTTTAAGTGTGTTTGTCATCAAATTATATATTAAAGGAGATGCTGTTAAAGGCAGGGTTCTAAAAAAAATGAGAGTTCCTGAAAGTAAAATATCTTTATTCTTCAAAAAAAAAAAATAAATAAATAAAAAAAAAAAAACAAATAAAAAATAAAAAAATAAATAAAGATTTTATCACCAAAATAAAATTCTTTTGAAGAAGAAATTCTGTGCATCCTTTTATTTGTGTGTTTAATTCTATTTTCAAGTTCCTCTAGGTAATCGATTTTATTATTATTTTATTTTTCCTTTAATTTGATTTTACTTCTGTGCATATGTTGGTGAATAATGACTGTCATGTCCAAGGGTCTTTTGTGGCCAAAACAACGCAAATGCACGCAAGTCAATGTTCCTTTTGGAATTATTAGTATTAGTTTCTCGAAACGAAAAAAAAAAAAACGTTCCAAGCAGACACCACAACAGTTTTTACAATTTTATTCTTTACCTTTATAGTCTGGTATGTTTAAATTGTAAACTAAATATTTTTGAACTGCACATTTAATTCTTATTTCTAGCAACTTTATTTTACGAGCAGAAAACTGAGTACCCACAATATTTTTTTTGTAATTTGCTTTGAATATAAAAACAAAACATTCATTATGATCGATATACCTATTTTTACGTAAAAGTGGATCAATTGAAAATATATTTAATGCAAATCATCCTGAGGCGGAATAGACGCTCTATTCATAAAAGAATATCAACCATAAGTAATTAACTATTAAAATTCAAAAACCACATTTGCATTTGACTTAATATCCTATTCATATCAAATTTGGGAACTTAAAAAATATATTAAAAAATCTTGAACAAAAACATTTTATTTTTCACTTACACTTTTCTACCGTTTCATTTTTTCACGGATGTAATGCAACACATTTTATTAATTGTGAGGTCTGCAATGTATCACCGTAAAGTGCAGTGTAGTCATTAAAAAAAAAAAAACGCGTTTCTTTAATAAACCTTTTAAGCAAATCGTACAGTTCAAATGAAGGAATTCGAACTTGTTTAATTCATAATTGATGTAGCAGAAATTATTGCATAACTACAGTGAGCTGTCTGTTAGACCGTTTATCGAAAGAGAAATAAAATACTCACATGATATTGCTTTTGAACTAAATTTTTTACACAATTACTACTATAATTAATTTTCAGCAATTCAAAGGTCTATTAACGCTAGTACTAGGGAAATTATCAAAACGTGGGATCATTAAACGTTAACTACTAATGATTTTTTTAACTTTCAAATTTAAGGCTAATTTTTTTTACAATCAGTATATAAGTCTGTAAACTTATATACAAAGATTAAAAGACAGCAACTATTCTGGAAAATTAATTATTAAAACATTTAATTAGTCAATCTGTAGGTTGCAGATTTTGAACATTGCTGACATGTAGATTAGAGAGTTTGGACATTGTTGACATGTAAATTATATATTTTTGATCTTACCATAATTAAGTTGTGCTGAGTATTTAAAAAAACTCTTAACACTAAGAATTCAGTAAATTTGTTATATAATTGTATATGTACGAATATATATGTAGTTAACTTTTTTATTCAGTAATAACAATAAAAAAACCAATTGTTAAACTTTGATATTAAGATATTTGCTACTTTTTTAGAATTAATATCTTAATTTTACAAGAATTGTACAGTATGCAAAAAACATACCTTTAGACAATTTCAGAAATATACAACATATAATTTGTTTTTTTATTTGCACAAAAAAAAAACAAGTTAGACTGCAATTTTTTATACACTTATTTACAATTTCTTTCTCAAAAAAAAAGTCTCCCCTTGTATTCACAGGGTGAGTTGGAGATGGTGACTTCATTAAAATGTCTTCATATTTCAAGTTACTGCTGTCATTTTTAGACGGATAAAGAAATCTTTTAGAATCAATATCACCTTGATCTGTCAAAAAATTTATAGAATAAATTTTTTCATCATTAACAGTGATGATCTTTTTAATAGTGCCTGTTCATAAATTTTCATTATACATTACAAAGAACCAGTCACCAATGTTATAATCTGTTTTTAACTGTGAGGAGTCAATTATAGAAACAAAATTTGTTTACTAGCTTCACTGGTAATGCATTCTTGATTGTTTTTACAGAGAATGCAAAAACAAGATCTATTTCTTATTTGAATAATTCTAAATTTCTTTGTTGTTTGAATATCGTATAAAAAAATCGGCATTTCAATCGCTATACAATTTTGACATTCCAGTTTATTATCCAGTTTATTTTAATCGCTATTATTTTTATATTGCGTTAATTTTATTTTTCTTCCATCTCTTAGCTTCCTGGGTTTGACAGTTTTATTCCAAAATTTAACTTTTCTAAGTTATTAGATTTCTGTTGTCTGAACTTGTAGTTTTATTTAACTATCAATTTCATACAAAGTTTTGGAGAGGGGGGATAATATTACAAATTTATTTATTTTTCTTCGCCAAAATTAACCTTATACTATATTAATTTCCTTTTAACAATATTCCGTACTTAGTTCAATTTATTAAATTAAAATCCTGTTACTAGATTTAATCTATTAATCTTTATGGAAACGATATAAATTCTTAATTCGCCTTAAAAGACATTTATTTCAATTTGCGTAAATTTAAAAGATGGCTCTAAATTAAAAATATTCTTAGTTAAAATTTATTTCTTAATACTCCAAATAAAATCCATTTTTCCCTGTTTTATCAAGCCTTTTTAAGAAAGTCTTATTAAATTTATTCCCACGCCATACCTTTAAAAAATATCATTATTTTTATTTTTATTTTTATTTATTTTTTATTTTTTTCCGCGTCAACGTTTGATATTTGTGCGTATCAATAAATTCATTTCTTTCTTTTTTTGTTTCAAAAGATCGTGTGCAGGATTTCGAATTCAGCGTTCGATTATAAATTAGTTAAATAATAATTTTTTTAATTAAAAATTATCGTCTGAATGAAATTAATCTCGACGATGGACATGAATTCTGTTTACATGTGAAAATCATGGTTAGAGATTATAGAAAGTTCTAGAAGCTTTTTATTTTTGACTTGAGTGAAGAGCCTCAGAGATGGATGGAATATTTTATTCGATGTTTCGGGTTTGAGTGATTTACAAGCTGGGCGAATGTTTTTTTTTATGGAATGTTGCTTCGGAAGGAAAGAACATTTTCCCTCAGCATATGATTGCATTTAAATAAATCTTTTGGAGCAGCAATTGTATAAATTAATGAAGTTTTTACGTTTATTATTTTACTTAATTTTTATCTCGCCTCGACTCCTGTGACATAACATGGGGAAACTTGCAAATAATATTTATGGCTCCTATCTCAAAATGTCACATATATATGTAAAATTAATTTATTTGTACATTTGTTTTTAGGGTATATTATTTGGCAAATAAAGGCGATTGGCAGAATGAAGTAAATATACTTTTCTCTAATTTGTCAGAATGATAGTTTTACATAACCACATTTTAGTATATGGAGAAGAATATACAAATACAAGAACAATATCACAAATTCTTTACAAGGAAAAAAATTTTAATTATTAATTTCCATTTTATGCTCGGCCCCATCTTCATCAAATGCATGCACGACAATCTCGGAACTTTATCTTTCAGAAATTTAATAGATTATTATCTTAATTGCATTAATCATTTTTATGTAGAATGTGGAGATATTTGTCTATGGCAATTAAGATTCATTTTTAATAGCCAAGTTTTACTTCTCCAATTAAATTAAGAGACACCATTAAAAAACAATTTATTCATCGTTTAAATGAAAGCAATTATGGAGGAATAGTGAAATGTAATAGAAACAAAATTACTAATGTAATTCTGGATAAAAAGTAAGAATGATATGTATTATTTCTGTTGTCAGCGTTTGTTTTTCTATGCGCGTACAAAACACAGAAAAACGAATGTGGTGTTATTTGAAAATTTTGAACCGGTTTCTAACATAGTTTAATATATTCACATTTCATTAAAAACAAGTTCTGAATTAAAAATGGTAGTAAATCAATTAATAAATTTGCATTATTTTCGTAAATGAAATGCAATATCTTTGTCTCAAATCAATGCTGTTATAATTAAAATACCCCATTCTATTAATCTTAGAAATGATTAAAAGAAACTAAATCAAGAAAAAAAGAAAGTACAACAAAGAAAAAATATGACGTCTCCGCATGGGTTTATTTGGTATTGATTGCAAAATTGAAATGTTTTCAAGAATAGGCAATCTGCGAAAGTATCAGAATTTCACGTGTAGATTTCAACCTTCGTTTTGTTATATCAGATTAAAATAGCCTTCGCGTGATCATATCTGTGCAAAGGGAGAAAATTTCCGCAACTCTGCTATGATCTAAAACGTTTCCTCCACTTTCACCCTTTGCGGCAAAAAATACCGTTCCTCATTATAGATTCGTCAACCCTGCCGACTCTTATCCATATATAAAAGGGTTACCAGAACTTAGAACCGGGAGGTGAAGTACAGTTATACCATATTGAATTCTATTTTAAATATCTTAATTTTTTTTAATTTTTTTAAATTTGTACTTTGTTTCATTATAAACTGGTGATACCTCCTTTGATGCAATTTAAAAAGGATTTTTTATTTTTTTGTCGCTAGTGCGCCTTTTGTTATCTTCGAACATACTTTATTGTGATTATGAATGAATAAATGAGATGATATTCTGGTTTGACTAATTTTACTTGCATATTAGGGTGAAGTAAAAATGTCCAAAATTTTTTTTTATATTTTTTTATACGTTTAAAAAGTTGCCTTTTAACACACTGAATGTAAGGTTAAATTTTCATTTCATTTGGAATTCATCTTTAGGACACCTACCAACTCTTAAAGATTATGCCCTTTATACGTAAAAACCAAGATTTCACTATGTAGCGTAATTTATTCAACTTTTTTTTTTCTTTTTTCGTTAAATTTTTGATTTCAATAAAACAACATACAAAAAATGACTATTTAAATTTTTCTTATGAATAATCCACGTATCATTGTGCTTTAAATCTTTAAATAGTAAATACAGTTGGCAAAAAAAGTATTTGTACACTCTAAAATTTTTAATTTTTAACTAAATAAAAACAGATATTTTGTCAAAAATGGTTTTAATACAGTCTGTTTACCGTGTGTTTTAAATTACACAACAGAAAATTTCGATAAAGATGCAAAATAATTTTCTAATAGGAAAAGTTTAAAAATTTCTTGCAAAAAAAGTATTTGTACATTTCTCCATCCTGATATGTACTGTGTTTTATAGTGTTTATGGTTCAAAGGACTACTTATACAGAAGCTGTTAATAATTTTTAACTTCATACTATATTTGTCTGACATTTAATTTAATTTGCACTTGAAGAAATTGAGAATAGAACCTAAAACTAGAGAGGTACCTCTAGATATATGAAATCCTATAATTGAGCATAATAAAAATTTAAATTCGCAACAAGAATTTGTAAAAGCTAATAAATTACCATTTACAACTATTGGATGTATAGTGAGAAACTATGAATAAATTAAAAGCATCGAAATTCAATGAAAACCAGGACTTCTTAGCAAACTAACAATGAGGGAAAAAAGGAGTGTTGTTAAAAAAGCTTTAAAAAATCCTATGCGTTCGGTTCAAAAATTTGCTGGAGACCTTGCGACATCTTCTCGCATCAGATTAATACCTCAAACAATAAAAAATATTCTTCTCAATGCAGATTTAAAAGGAAAAACCTCAAGGAAAAATCCATTCATCAGCGAAACAAACAGGCGAAAACGCATAGTATTCGCTTTCGCATACAGAAGTAAATCATTGGATTTTTGGAAAGCAGTAATTTTTTCTGATGAGGGAAAATTCGGAATTATCTTACCATCAAGCATTCGAAAAAATTGGCGTAAAAATAAAACTGTTCTAGATCCAAAACGTATACTTCAAATTATCAAGCATGTTGGGGGGAATATTATACTTTTGGGGTGCATAGCTTCTAATGGAGCAGGACATTTAAAATTTATTGACAATGGAAAGACAGGTTTAACATACATTGATGTGTCGCGCCATATTTTATTAAACTGTGCCAAGAAATTATGCATAGAGGAAGCTTTTCACTTTCTGCAGGATAACGACTAAAGCATACTGCTGTGATCACCAGCACATGCTTACGACAATACTCCAAGACGACTGGTAACTCTTCTAAAATCTCTAGACTTGAATCCAATAGAAAATTTGCAGATGCTATTGGATGCAAAAATCCGAAAAAAAAATATGTATTGGTAAAAAACAGTTTTAAAGAAGCTCTTATTGTGTCATGGAATAACATTAACCAGACCGATACAAAAAAGTTGGTGGAATCAATGTCACACCATCTAGAAGTAGTCATAAACGCTAAATGAATTCGCACAAAATATTAATTTGTATAATTTTACTAAATTTTCATTAATTATATTACATAAATATAGTGTACAAATACTTTTTTTGCATTATATTTTTGTATATTTATTTATTATAATGTAAAAAATCGATTCGTTTAATTTTGTTTTTGCTTCTATAATATTATAATGCATTAAATTAATGTATTACAGTATTTTTTGCTTAAATCTTTTGTTTAATTTCATTATAATTTAAAAAAATGAAGTGTACAAATACTTTTTTTGCCAACTGTATAATCATAAAAGTTGTACCGTATTGTCGATAAGAAGATTTAAATAAAACATAATAATTAGATATACAGTAACTTTTATGTTTCGAATATACATGAAATATAGGTCTCTAAATATAAAGGAAATGCAGTTTTCTACATATTTAATAATATAATAAAAATAATGTATACGACGTATTGCAAAACGATCTTTTATTTCACTCTAATTTATATTGATCTTTGTAATCCAAATTAGGCATTACATTTCGTGATCCAATTTTTGCTAATGTGTATATGTGTTTTTTGCTTCTACTACTACAGACGCTTCTGTAAATAATTTTACGCATCTTTCAAATACTTGAATATAACAGAGAAACTTAAGCATAAAAAAGATGGGACTTTCAAACTATTTCTGAGAATGTCTAACTCCTTTCTTGATATTCACATTCGTGCTAGTAAATAATGTTAATATAGTCTGTAACACTGAAGTTCAATACAGGAATGTGAAACTGTTTTATTGTTGAACATACCATATCATTTGCCTTCAATATTCTTCTGAATCCAAATTCTCAAATTTGATTTTTTTCATCTGATATCATTCTTGTACTTTTTTTTCGCAATGACAGATATATGAGTTTTGTTGAATAAAGAGATGGACAATTGTCTTTAAATCATTCCCCAAATAACAAGACAACATGATTGTTTTATAAAAACATTTTGAGCTCCAGTTTTACAAGTAGAATATTTTTTTGAAGGGAAACAACATAGGCGACTGTACTTTCATTACAAACTTAGCCACAATCTTCAGATTTTGGGATGGTTTTTGACATTCAATCTACAAACTAAGTAGTTAATTTGCAGTTATCAACCATTTAGGCTGAATCATTTTTGCTAGGTTACGATTTACTAGGTTTGAGGACCATTGGCCAGATGCAAATGTTTGAATCATGTCATAAAAATAAATTTGGTCTATACTTAACACTCCAAAGATCATTTCTCGTAGAAAAGAGCAGATATTTTTAATTCCACAACTGTCTATTTTTCAAATTGATCCAAAGATTTTCCAGCTGGAACAGGAAAATCTCAGGAGCCTGTATTTAGTTCATGCACTGCAATGATGCAGCAGTAATTCGTTGATCAAAGCAACGAACAAAGCAATATTAACAACTACAAGGGGGACTAAATCTTTTTTTCAATAATCTAATAGCACGGTTTTTTATCCTACTGTTTACAGTTGCTCCCTTACAACCTATTGTCATATATTTATCAAGGGATTAGTTGTTTTCAGAGTAATATTTTGAAATATTATCTGCAATATTCTTTCCGTTTCAAAAGAATGTGTAATGTTTCCCAAATATAGTGAATTTGACTCTTCAATCAGATATATGTGATTTTCACTATAGTTCTTCGATGTAATCTATTTCGAATATTTCATTATTTCTTTTGGATTTGGGTAATCCAGTAAGATTCTGACATTCAGAAAAATTGTTGCCTATTACTTCATCAATACGTTTCCGGGAAACTACAATAATTGATGCTTTCTTCGACATTCCTCTTAGTATTTATTCCTCTCTGATTTTGGTGGATCTTTATAATTCCTGTTTTGTTTTAATTATTGTTTTGTATAAAATATTATTTTATAGCATTCTACTATTGTTGGTGAAACAGATTTATATAGTTTTGAAGAAGAATCAAATATAGGATATTCCACTGCACTTTTACTAATGGCAAACTTCGATTTGCTTTCGTACGTAATCATTTTGACTCTAAAAATGAGGTCATACAATTTAAAAAACTCAATAAACCATTTCAAATATTTTAAAAAGTAAGATTTAAAGCTTGAAATGATAAAAGGAATTACACTTAACATTTTAAATAAAAAATGTTAAACGGGATAACCAAAACATCCTGTTAATTATCAATTTATGGTAAGAATCTACTCTGTGAATCAATGAAAATATAAATGTCCTGGTAGGGTCCTAAAGAAGTTTTTCAAAATTCATGAAATTTTGCGCACATATTAGAGGTAGTAAAAGGCAACTTTTGGCTGCTATCCAAAATCAAAATTCCAACTTTCGTTTATCTTACTTCTCCTTATTGCCGATACATTTAACCTTAATTTTTCTTTCGATGTTTAAACCTGCATTTAAAAAATACAGTGAACCTCGCTAATTTGAACTAATTGGAATCGGTTTTTGTTCGGAGTACAAAAAATTCCGATTACTCGAAATTCCGAAAAAATAGAAAAGAAAAAATTCGTGTTAAAAAAATAATAATTACATGTACTCAATAGCATAGTAAACATCCTCTAATCCGAAATATTAAGATCCGGCATGATGGATAATCCTGCATGACTAACTACAAAAAAAGTAATACACTTGTTTAATTCCTCCTGATGTTTATAACAATGCAATGGAATTTCAGAACAATAAATTATATAACAACTCAATACCAATCGTTGGGAGCCATCATAATACTTCATCGATATGCATACTATAAAATATAAAAATAAAATGCGAGTGTAAACTGTATGTAAAATGCATTGCAATTTAAAAATGAAATTTAAAAGGATATATAAATGTTTTAAATAAATTTAAAGTTTTAAAACGGATTTGTGGGTACTACTTGATTATACCATCTAACCATTTTGAAAAATTATATAAATCGCCAGTCCATTCGTAAATTATACAGATTGCCATAATTTTTATTTTAAATAGCGAAAAAGCAAATAAATTAGTGAAATGTTATTAAAAATATAAGTAAAACGTCAAATTAAAAATCAGTTATGATATGCAAACACATGTAACATACATAATTTAAGCTATTATTGGCATCTAATCTTATAGTTTGTCGATAATTTTTGATCAACGTAAAAATCAAGTTGCCAAAGAATCATTCTTATAACTCCAAAAATTATAAACCTATTAAATAAAAGTTTATTGACTCAGATAAAGTGTTTCATCTATATATTTAAAAGACCTGGCTGTTTTTTTAGTCATCAGCCCTGAGTTTGCTACTGGCCCGATTTTGACAATTATTTTTTTAAATGAGAAAGCTGTTTATTTGTAGATGTGCCCATTCTATCAAACTTTTAATTTACTTCCATTTTTATATGTATATTTTTAATTTTAAAAGCTTTTACGTGACATTTCTTCAAAACAGTTGCAACAGGTTAAGCTTTTCTCAGTATAATAAAAACTTATTTTATTTTGTTACTTTCCTCAAATCAGGAGCTTGATCTTATCGGTGAATGTGTTATCACGTTTCGAAGAAAAAAAATAATATGGCTTTCATAAAATTTAATCCTAATAAAATGATTGCACATAATTATTTATTAATCGCGGTACAATACATTGATTATTTACTGAGTAATATTATTAAGTATTATGTAAATAAAATAACAGAAAATAAAACTTAATAAAATATAATATCTAAAGCGAAATTTTGTCGATACGGATTTTGTCGACGGAGATAATGTCGTCATTCAGAAACCAAATAAATTTGTTCCATGAATATAAAATACATTGTTATAGCTGTGTCAATGATGATATCATATTCACTGACTTTTATTCTTGCATCTAAATAAACTGAACTTCTATTTATTTAAAGGTCCGTGGTGTGCACAAATGAAAATATTTCTGTAAATTGCGCCATTTCTATTTAATTACAATAAATATGTAATAAAACTAAAAAAATTTTAAATAACTGCACAAATCCCTGCTTTTATTTCGGAAAAGATGAGTGTTTCTGAAGTTGTACACGATGTCATATTAGAAAAAAAAAATAATAAAAAAAGGAATAAAACCTGTGATATGCCGGTATTACGATATTTCTATTTTACATAATATTAAAAATTAAATAAAATCAATTCGTTTTAAGTTATTATTTAAAATAAAAATAAATAAAATGTTTTCTGCATATCAGCAACTAACACAAAAATTGTATTCTTTTTAATAACAAAGATATGGTTTTTCTTTTCTTTGCCATAACAATAAAATTAATTTTGACAGGTTCATGGAGGCTACAAACCAATAAATTAATTAAATTTATTGCATGTGCTGTAAATGTGTAGCGGGTTGGTTATGCAGTGTAGAAACTCCCTGTTTCTATTATAATTAAAATGTTTTATTCATATTATAATTATTGTACAGTTACCAAGTGATATTTAAAACGGAGAAAAAATAAACTATGCAGATATTTCTGAATTCGTCTTCTGAGGAATTATATTTACTTCCTAAATAATTTGGCATTTAAATAATGTTTAAGGTTTAGAAACCGCATTAAAAAGATTTGAAGCTGAAGTTAAGTCCAATATAATAATTTATGAGTTGTTTTCCTTATTTTTTTTATTTTCTGAAGTTTGTGTATCTTCAGAGTAAAAAGTTATGTTATCTTTATTTTAAGAGGTGGCAATTGTTTATTTCGCGCAGTACCTTATTGTGTATATATGACTGATAGATATCATATCTAATATCTATTCTTTTCCGCCGAATTTCTACGGGTGCAACTAGTTTCCAATTAAAATATATATTTGAATTCAAATTTGACTAAAATATAAGGTCATAAAAAATTGAAGAGTGTGGGAAATAAGATTATAAATATTTCGACAACTAATTATCCGATAGATTTCATTCTTTATGATTTATATTTTTTTATTGTTGTTTATAGCTGTTACTTAAAATTAGAAAAATTGAAAGTTTTTATATATCTTTCGACAGAACGAATATTTAACGAGTTTGAATAAAATAATTCCAGAAAATCAAAGTTATTGATATTCAATAGGTTTCTTTCTATTATTACACACTAAATAAACACCAAATTTTAAGTACACTGTAAAAAAAAAATCTGTAAAGGTACTAAAAATTTTCTAAGAAACTGGGATTCCAAGAACTTTTCATGTAACGTTAACAAGAAAAATCTATGTAACCGATTCTAAAACTTGAGTTTTTGTTGTTACCGTTACAGGAAAAGTTCTTGGAATCCCAGTTTCCTAGATAAAATGTAGTACCTTTACAGATTTTTTTTTTTACAGTGTAGCTATCTCAATTTGTTTATTCGAGGTAGAGCCGTTTGCAGACACACGAACAGACAGACACACAGATACACAGACAGATGGACAAGAATTTTTATCTAAAAATGTGTTTTTTGTAATTTACAGTGTCTGAAATTTTTTTTACAATTTTAAAACGATGGCAAGATTTGCCCTATACTACGTATGATGGGTAGGTAATAAACGGTACAAAATTGCGAATCTATAATGGCTTAGTCACCACGTCGAAGAGAGAGCGGAAAAAAGCGATAATTTGCTAAATCAAACCGTTGAAAGAAAAAAATTGTCATCTGAGTTAAATAATTTTCAGGTGCATTACGTAATTATGTAAATACGTAGCAACTATAGTTGTCGTTCAGTCCGTCCGTCCGCATGAGACAACGCAAAAACTACCCACCCGAATCGTTTGAAATTTAAATTATAATTATTACATAATTTTGTTGAGTTATTTCAAGTTTTATGAAAATCGGATGCATAGATCAATTACAGGGACAATCAAAAGAATTCCGTTACATTACGGTCAATGGGGAAAAAAGTTTCAAATGCATTTTAATGGTGTTACAGTCATCTGAACATAATAAAATGTATATGCATCTATGAAGTACATATTATAATATACATTCTGCATAATCTGTGGTGCAAAGAACATTTGTTATTGATTTACAAGGCCACACAAAAATATTCCATTACATAATGGTATTGCGAGAACATTGTTTGGGGCGCGTTTTATTTGTAATTTTAATTACAACTGAAAACAATTAAAATTAAAATTAATTTAATTATTGCAATTAAAATAGTTAAAACTATTTAATATTTTATGAGATTAATATGCTTTGCTGAGGTGTAATAAAAGTTACTTCCTGTATATTTACAGGAACACAAAAAGGATTTCGATCACTATACTATATCCGAAGTACTGTCTACTATAACAGCAAGATCTGAATATTTTAAAACCTTCTTTATCGTACGAACGCACCTCATTTGCTACGCTTCAAGTGCAATTTCCAACTTGTTGAATCTTAGAAAATGATCGTATAGTGACTGTCAAACAATTTGATATTCTACATATTTTTTACTTGGCTTCTACGTGTAAACCTACAATGTACGTTTACATTTTACATTGAGATACATATGTTGTACATTTACATTATTGAAATATTATTTTTATTTTGTTCAAGCTGTTCAAGGAATCAACAGTTTTGTTTTTTATCTGGTATACTGTAAAAAAAAAACTGTAAAGGTACTAAAAGTTTTCCTGGAAACTGGGATTCCTAGAATTTTTTATGTAACGGCAACAATAAAAAGGTATGTAACAGATACAAATTTGCACCAAAAATCATAAGATCTGTAAGGTTACTAAGAATTTTTTTGAAAACTGGGATTCCAAGAATTTTTCATGTATCTACAACCCAGGTTACAGATAAAATTTTAGTAAGATAACTATAATTTTACTAGATTTGTTTGTAAAGTTACAGATATTTTTAGCTTTACAAAAACAGGTTTTGTAGATTTACAGTTTTTCTTGTACAATTTACAGATAAAATATTAGTAAGCAACCAGATATTGTTTTTTGATATAAATCCATTGCGCTCAAAACTATCAAAATTATTAGTTAAAGAGGCTCCAAAAATATTGATTATGATATAAAACTAATGTATTTTAGACTTATGTTTCATTTGAAAGTTATTTATTTATTTATTTGTTTTAAATTTTAAATTTAGATTTTAAAATTGTAAAAAATATTTTTTTTTAAAAATTGCTAATGTTCAATAATCAATGCAATTATAATACTAAATTTGAAGTATAAGTTATTCTTTAATTTAAATTGTAAATGTTTACCTTGTCTAATGCAAATAGCTTGATCAGTTTTTGAGAAATATTCCGCGCATTCAAAGGACAATTATTTTTTTTTATCAAATTAAACACAAAAGAAAAATAATAAAATTTCAATAGAGAATATATATATATAATTAAACAGAAGAGCTATTAAATTGTCTATATTACAAGTTTTAAGCGCTTATGCTTCACAGGGACGAGGAAAAAAGATAAAACGTCACACGTTTCTAATTGCATTCGCAGTAAAAAGTAAGACCCCTGAGGCGCCTTAAAGAATAAAAACATGCTTTAATACAATTTGTTTTTGTTTAACTATAACTTCTAATCGTTTTACTCTAGATTCATCCTGTAATCCGGCATGCTTAAATTTTTGTAAATAAAATTTATTCGAATTAACCAATAGTTTAGAATAGCCAGGTTTTATTGTATGAAGTCTTTCTATACAAATATTAGAATGAAGTACAAAGCTTTAACAAGATCCACTGATAAATGCATTAATATGACCAATGTGACCCCCATGCTTTATGCCCACAATGATAAAATATAGAGCGAGAGGAGGTAGCACATACAATCAACTCATCAAGTTAACAGATGCGAATTTAAGATTAGTTAAATTTTGATTAGCATATTAAAACGCAAACGGCTACCAAGTCTAAACATAGTTGAAAACATTTGAAAACCCGATTTTAGAGACAGTCTCGGAGATTTGCCGTTGTGCTTTCATGCATCTGAAAGTATAAAAAAAACGTGGAGAATATGGAACAAGAAAACATAATGGTAAATCTATCAGTCAACTGTTAAAATCTTATTTTTAGGTGTTTTCCATCAAGATATGATTGGGCAGATCGATTTGGTTTTAATATGAGAATCAAGATTTAACAAAATACAGATTTTCATCCGTGAACTCGATGAGGTGATTTTCTGAGCTGCCACCTTCCGGTCTATTAGATATCATATGGTAAACATTTGTTTTATAACATTCGACGCTGAAAATGCCTTAAAACATATTGCTTGATAAAAGTAAACTATTTAGGAAATTTTAATGAAAACGTATCTACAAAAATATTGAAAGCTAACTATGCGAAAGTTGCACACAGATCGAACGGTAAATGATCATAACACTTTAATATCATAATTTAAAAACACGAAGAAATACTGAAGAAAATCTAATAAATTTTATTCAATCATTACTTAAGTTTATTTAATTATTACTCAAGATACGTCTACTTTTTTTTTTTTTTTGTTAAATACATTGTATTTTTAGCTAGCGTCAGGTGGATTAATTATGACGAGGGGGCAATTACGATCACTCCCTATAATGGAGAAAATTGCATATGGTAAAATTTTGTTTCACGCTTAGATGTTAACCTCATAATTTCTTGTGATTACAGTGCTCAGTATTTTACAGTCTGGGCACTGTAAAATACTCAAACTGTATTTTACAATGTAAAATACAGTTTGAGTTTTATATTTTACAGTGTTATACAGAACTCAGACAGGCAGTCAGCAGAAAAAAAATCTTTATACACACACACACACACATATATATATATATATATATATATATATATATATATAATTTCAAATTTATCGATTTAGCAAGAACCAGCACACCCCCCTCACAAAACAAAAATCCCTTAAAATTAAAAATTCAACAATCAAAATACAAAAACAATAGGCTGCCAGCCTCGTCAGCGATGGGTTTTATTAGACAAAAGCAGCCGGACACTCGAGTTTACAAAAACAAAATATATTTAAGTGGCAGTGGGTTTCGGCCAGAGCGGTGAATAGCAAAAAAACCCGATGGCTATAATTCACTCGCTCCCCCACCGGACCCTACGCCACATTAATAAACGAATGTCTCACCTGGAACATTGTAAACGATGCAAAAATATGTTCTCTGAATAAAAACCACATCCCCAACTTAGCTGCCATGCCACAACTCCAAACAAATTAAACAGAACAAAGTAGAAACCGTATTCCAAACCAATCCTAAAACAATCCAGGTCTGTTGCCACTCAATGCAGCTCATCATCATAAAACCGTCCTTTAGCAGGCTTTAGGTAGTACAAGTCATTTAGCTGTCACCGAGTAGCAAACGTTCAAAAATGTAGAGAATCTGCAAACTCAGAGTACCTTTTTATGAACTTGAGAGGAATATTGTTTTTATAATGAAGTTTACTTTTAAATTGGAAAAGCTCATTATGAAATAGATATTTTTCTGAACAGATTCTATAAAATCGGAAAATTTGGCTGATTATAATATTAATGTAGATTCGTTTTGAAATATTGGAGGACCAGTGTACGAGCTGATTAACTGTAAAAGAAAAGCTTTTACGCTTATCATAAATAGAAATTTGCATTTTATTATCCATTAAAATTTTAATTTTTAAATCTAGATAATCAGCCTCCGAGCTATTTTCATTAGTTTTTTTCAACGTTAAGGAGTCGGGATAAATTTCTTGAGAAATTTCATTAAAATCAGAATTAATATTTAAAACAATCAAATCATCAATGTATCGGTAAGCAAAAAATTTTAGATCGGCTTTATTTATACTATATTGAAATTCATAAAAAAATAAAAATAAGTTAGCTGCAGTGGATGAGTAACTAGTACCCATGCCAATCCCATTAATTTGTAGGTATATTTTAGAACCAGTATAAACATAATTATTATAAAGGCAAAACCGGCATAATTTATAAAACAAGTTTGAATTAAAATCAGCACCATCCAAAACCAATTCAGCTGTTTTCAAAAGTGCATCCTTTAAACTACTAATAGGAATGGTTGTAAATAAATTTTCGAAATCATATGTATGGATAGAATGTATTTTATTGTTTTTTAATTTTTCGACAATTTCAAAACTATTAGAAACAATCCAAAAACAGTTACTGTCTTTATATTTATATTTCAGCATGTTCAAAATTTTTTTAAGTAAATCCTCAAATTTTCTATTAAAACTATTACCTATACTATTAACATTACTGCAAATGAACCTGTATTTGGTCGGTACTTTATGGAATTTTGGAGTAAGAAATAAAAACGGAAATGACGGATTTTTAATACGAGGGAATGGAATATTGGTTTGTTTAGAGAAAGCCAGATGTTTATTGATAATTTCTTGTACAGAAGATTTACAAATTTTATAGGTTATACTATTATTTAATTCTGCATTAAGCATTTCCGCATAAAACTTTTTTCAAATTACTGCAAAGTTACCGGCGGCCTTATCCACTTGACAAAAAACAAATTCTTGTTTTAATTTAGCTATTTCGTTTCTAAAATCCCTATTGAAATAATGATAAGTATAAGATGAATTATTTAAAAAACAATTCTGGAAAGATTTAAAATTCACATGAATTTGAATTTGTATTGTTTATTGTTGATTGTTTTATATGTTGGATATATATATATATATATATATATATATATATATATATATAAAGATAGATAGATAGATAGATAGATATTCATTTACTTTTCATTAAAAAAAGAAAAAAATTGTTTCAAAAATCTAGAATTTCCTAACTCTAAGCTCAATTTTCCCAAGTTTACGTACATTGGAGGGGGTTGCTCGCCACCGTAAACCTCCATCGCGACATATCTGACAGGAGTTTCAATGTTTGAATCCAGTTGATTCAATTGCCAAATAGTGTTGGCATTGCGTAGATTTAAAACTTCTGATTAGCATTTAGTTTAATAGCAAACTAATGCAGTCTCAGGAAGAATATACAGTAGAAAGTTTGATCGTCTACCTTTCAAATATCTTCCAATAAAATTACAATAACAAAATACAGTCCAGTCTCTATATAGCGAAATCCATTGTTCAGGCAAAAAATTCGTTATATAGAAAAATTCGTTGAATAGAGAACGGCAAAAAATTTGTCATTTAACGTTTAAATTTTTAAATAGAATTGTTTTTGAGGTGTTTAAATAAGTTTTCGAAATATTTAATTGAATTTTTCCAGAATCTTAAACATTTTCGCCACTTCCTTTTTTTCCACTGTCTTATTGTTTATTTCCAAAATCATATTTTTTATCAGAAAGAGTTATACTTATCCTAAAAGCGATTTTATACAGATGCAGTAGAAGATAACACCAGCATAGATGACATTTAGTAACAATTCTTCGTTCAAATGATCTTTCACAACAAAAATTGCTCCGAGTCACCACAAACAATAAATATCTACTCTAGAGTCTAAAAGTAATGACAGTTAGTTTAGGCAGATGAAAACCTGCTGAAAAAACAGCCTCTTGTGCCCCCTCATCCCTTCCTTATTCCTGCCTTATTATCCAAACTAAGAAACAAGCAACATTTTCAAGACGACAATGAAATAGTTTTATATTTTAGGATGCTTTGTTATTATTGCAAATCTCAAAGTAAATGTTTCAATCTTTTCCAAGAACGTATGCTCACCTTGGCTAAAACAAAGTCAAGTGTAACCATGCAAAGAGGATGATTGTTTTTTGGAGAGGAGTTTGAATGCCTTCTTTTGGACATAAGGAATAAGGTAGAGAAATGTAGCTATGAAATATAAACCAGAAATCAACGAAAAAAATTTATTTTACAAATAATTTGAAGCGTTTTCTCAACATATGAGAGAACATTTTTGAAAAAATTCGTTAAATGGAGATATATATTTCGCTATATAAAGATTATTTTTAATGTAACCATGAAAAAAATTGACCGTTCCTACAAAAAATTCGATTAATAGAGAAATTTGCAGGATAGAGTTTCGTTATAAAGAGACTCGACTGTACTTTTTTTTCTTTAGAAATGGCTATGATTATTTGCTATTCGCAGATTATACATTCATATATTAATAAAGAAAAATATTTTAAAAAAGTGAAGAAAATTTTTAAAAATACATTTAAGGAGATTCAATGGAATACTCAATAAAATAAAGTAGAATATTCCTATTAAATATAAATTTATGAAAACATAGTTGTCCACGAAATATAAAAAGGAATATATGATCGAAATATATATTAGAAAAATATATTTAAAAAAATTACCCAGAATTTAATCATTACGCTTTGTTTTTAAATGTAACAAATTTACAGGATTACACATCGAATTACACAGTTTTTATTTACGTTAACTGTTTTGTTTTGTCACAATACATTGTTTCAACAAATGTTTCTAACTCTGACAATGTTCCAAATGAAAACAACTAATTTTTCTCCCTGTTTTAACCTATGCATATGGGGTAATTGAATAACTAAAAATTATTTGACCCAGAAAAGGCTTAAATTGATTACGCTGGTTTCAAAACTACCAGAAAGTTTAATTATACAAAGTATTTAAATAAATAACAATCCAATTGTTAGAAATTAAATTAACACAATTAGAAATAAAATTATGCTCAATTTACAAGAAAAGCAAAACAAGTATTTATATACGCTGATCAAAATGACATTTTGGATTGTAAACATTGTATAGAAAAGTTAAAGAAATATTTAAGTTAAAGAAATAGTAAAGGTCTTGAAATTTTGGCAAGTGAAAAATCCGTTCCAACAAACAATATTTACAATTTTTGCTCTCTTACACGAGATAAACTTATAAAAATCGCAATTAAAATGTTATTAAATCTTTCAGATTTTTAAATCACAAGATTTAAGATTTTCACATACAGCTTTTACATTTAAACATTTGAATAAGCAATTTTATTTTACTTGAGAGAGGTGTTACAAAATATTCAAAACAAATAACATTGACATGTTTCGATTCCATCTAATAAGAACCCATTAGAACGTAAGACGAAGGGTTCTTATTAAATGGAATCGAAACATGTTGTATAATATTACTAATTAAACCACACTAAACACAGTTATAAATAATTAATGTTAGGACTGTATCTTTAGAATTTCAATCACACACAATAACCAGCGAACACTCTGGTCGCCATTCTATTTCACAAACTATAAGCAGCGAACACTCTGCTCGCTATTCTTTTCACACACTCTGAACAAACATTTTTTTCTCTACTTACAAGGAAGATCTCCATACGGGCATATTCAGAAAAATCTGAAAAAATTACAGAATGTTCTTCTCATATACTTATATATGTTTATAAAAAAATTTCGGCGGAACCTCCTTATAACGTCCGTAAAAAAATAATAAAAATTTCGTTTATTTGGCGATTTATCTCCGATTGGCGAAAAAACGAAATTTTGAAAAATACGCTTCGAATACTTTTTAAAGAAAAAACTTTCTATGTTCAATTTATTTAAATAAGTTTAGTTTAAGTAATTTTAGTTTTGCATTTTTACTTTACTTTACGTGTAATTTTGTCATATACGTTTATATGTACTTATAACAAAATGAAATTAATATATTTTATCGTTTAAAACACAATTTAAATTGATTAAAATTGTTCCAAATTGAAAAATACACTGTTAAAAATCTGCTGCATTTTGTTGCAACGCACTCTCTTGCTTGTATAGAAAACGGTTACTTGGCCATGAAATGGAGCTTTCTCATTGATTGGAATAGAGACATTATATACAAGCGGTGGAGTGCGTTGCAACAAAATGCAGCAGATTTTTAACAGTGTGTGACACGGTCAATTCACTGTACTATGGAGCATTCTCATTGGTCAGAGGAGAGATATTCTATAAAAGTAGAGGAGTGACGTTGCAGTAAATGCTGCAGATTTTTAACAGTGAAGTCAATTAAAATCAATTTTCAGATTCGTTAAAATCGTCTGCTTTTGGCGAGGAAATGCACTGCTCGCCAAATTCCCCGTCGCTTTCAGCTTTTCACGCCAATTATTCCAAACTATTTTATTTTTTTACATATCTAATAATGTAATTCCGCCGCTAATTTTAACTGATCCTTTATTACCTACATGAGTAGTTTAATTCGTATTTTTTTCAAAAAATTCTGAGTATGCCCCCATTGGAGACTTTCCTTGTTAGTTCACTTCACATTTTGACCAAAGGGAGTTCACGACGCCCTCTTACGGGACTTATAAATTCTGAAATTTCAACAATAAACACATGTCAATTATATTTGTTTTTAATTTTTCATTACAACTAGCTCCCCCAAGTAAAATAAAATTGCTTATTCAAATGTTTATGAAAATCGCATCATTAAAAATTCACATAACTATTAAATAATGCGTCGTCAGAGTTTATTTAAAGACTTCGTTCACTAAGCATGACATTTCAAATAAATTTAGCTAAAATAAATACTTTTTAAAGTTTTTAAATTTTCTGCTAAAAATTTCAAAATTCAGCCTTTAAGCTAAATTTCAAACCATTTGCGACAGGATAAATAATTTTCCAAAAAAAATTCATTTTTTTTCTTTGAACTAGCTTTTAGTGGCAAATTCTTCGCACTACCTGTTATCAAAAATCGAAAGAAAAAATGTTCTTGCCCCACCAGTGGCCGAGAGGGTCTGACCTCTCAACTGGTAGACGGCAGGTGCTTAGTTCGAACCCAATCGCGGCCGTCGGCCTAACCGTTCGGAGTTTTCGTGGTTTTCTTCGAACCTTGCGTAAATACGGGTTAGGTTCCCTTAGAAAGACCCCCACGAAGGGCATCCCTCCCCCTGGGCCTATATCCCTAGCGTAGATAATCGGCCGACACAAAATACACACACACAAAAATGTTCTTCCATCCAACCAACTAAATATGGGCGTAGATTACTTAAAGGTGGTTTTTAAACAAGTTATGTATTTTTGCACTGAACTGCATTCAGTTTTCCAAGGAATGTTTGTAGAATATAGATAAAATGGTGTGAAAGAATACGTAAATAATTGGATATATAGTCGCCTATGGATGATAATTTCTGCAAATGTGATTTCAGTGTGTTTTAATTTGAATTAATTTTAGCTATATTCTGGCGTGTAATAAAGTTTACTAGATAAACGGCAGATCTAGACAAAAATAATCAAGTATGTTTTCATCTATAAGTATAAATTTCTGAAAGAGAAATTTCAACCTGTTAGGCGTTTTCTTGTTTAACGCATGATTTTTCTTACTTGTTTTTTTTAGTCAATGGAGTTAAGGTGTTGCACATTTACTTACACACAGTGCTTATTGGATTTAAATACGAACTGTTAGAAGGAAGTAATATTAATCACAGAGTTACAAGAGGTGATTAAAAAATGCACATAAATATTAAAAATATGATTGATAATTACGGTGATGCCCATCAAACGTTTAATTTCACACTAAAATTTTAAATTCATTTATCGCAGTCGGCGTATTGAAAAAGGCATTTTTGTCTAGAAATACTGGCTCTCGAACTCCATGGAAATGTTCGGGTGTGGTGGATTATGAGCGAAAAGAGTTAGATCACCATAATTCCTTGTATCGGCCTTTTTCAGCCTATATTAATCACATGTCTGTTCATTGAGGGGAAAAAATAGCACCTTCACCTAAAATGAATAGGTTGTCATTTTCTGAGTCCTTAAACTAGAAATATAAATAACTGTGTGACGTGACGTTGGGCGGCATTTGTGACGTGTCGATCAAATGAGGACATAGTCTAAGTAAAGTTAAAATGCAACACTTTTATTTACTGTAGTTGGGAAAATGGGGAGTGGAGCAAAATTCAGTGTTTCTGACAATTAATCACACTACTATGAGATTAAACTGCTCATACTCACATTTACGACTAAGTCCGGCTCAAAGCACTAACCCGGTTCTTCTATTCAGGTCATGGTCTATTTTTACTCTAACCTGTAAATAAACAGCCCATGGCTGCACAAATATCTGTATTCTCAAACAATCACAGTGCTGAACTAACTCTTACCCAACTCGATTGCGGAGGCTCTCTACCTTCACACGGCAGCTCTGCTATTCCTTGCTGGAGGCTCATCACACTATACACCACACACCAACCGACAATTTACAGATTTTATACTTTGAAAACTGAAGAAGGAGCTAGAAATTTGCATAAAACTTATAACCGCAGTTAAGTGTAGATCGAGGGCGCCACCCACACTCCGGAAAATTAGAGTTGCATAAAGGACAGATGTCGCTTTTGCGCCATACATGTTAGAGCCTTGACGTCACGATCTCACTCAAAACACCAGAGTGTCTTTATTACAAAGGGACACTCCCTCACAACTGAGTTATGCAAATAAAATAAACAACTAATATGAATAGACGAAATGATCTAGAATTTCTAATCTCGTTTCCCAAGTGACGAAACGATAGTCAGTCATTTCAGTAGCGAGAAATTATTGTTTGATTTTTGGAATGGTTTCATAAGCTAGTATTATAGTTATTAAAACCAAACTCTTGTGTTCACATCTATTTGCAGAGATTTACAAACAAGTTGTAAATATCACGTCATGCATAACAAATGATGCGCGTTCGTCCTATAATAAAGTTTTAAAAATATTCAGTTTTAGGTGTAATATTATAAAGCACTTCGGATAGAGTATAGTGGCCAAAATCGTTTGTATGTCCCTGCAAATACTCTCTGCTTTCTATTATACAGGAAGTAAATTGTGGTAAACCTCAACAACGTATAACAATTTCATAAAATGTAAAATAGTTTAATATTTTTAAAACGCACACCAAACATTGTTTTCTCCTATACCATTATGCAGTAGGCTTTTGTGTAAATTAATGATAAATGTTCTTTGAACTACAAATTGTACAGAATGTACTTTTTGACTTCATAGACGCATATCAATTCTTTTATGTTGCAAAGAGTATAACACCACTAAAATGCATTTGAAGCTATTTTTTCCCATTGGCTGTAATGCAACGGAATGCTTTTGATTGTTCCTGTAATTAAACTATACATGCGATTTTCATAAAATTTTAAATGACTGGACAAAATTATGCAAAAATTATATATTTTAAATTTCAAAGGACTTGGTCGGCTAGTTTTTGCTCTCTTATATGCGAGCAGAACGACGACTATACATGGTACGTATTTATATAATTACGAACGCACCATACAAGTTCCTAATAAAAAAGTGGGATAAAATAAAATCATTATAACTTGTAATATTTCTTGTAAAATTTATTTTATTATATAAATAAACAGAAATATATAAGCTATTATTTTAATTCAGCATTTTTAAAAATATTTATTTCAATAAAAATTAAAAATATTAAAAATAAAAAAAATAATAATTTGACTTTAAAAAAATTCATATTTTTAACAGAAAACATATTTTTTTCAAATTTGCTGCATCAAAATTAAAGTAAAACATTTGAAAAAAAAAAAAAACGTGTTTCAAGTTTGAACAATTTATCTTAAGCTGATTTAAACAGCAGAAATGTTGAAAAACCCCATCATAAAGAAAAATGCATTTTCAAAAGAAGTCGTTTCTATAACAACCATTGCTTGAAAACTAAATTTTAAAAACAAACCAAAACATAAATAATTATTATTATCTGTTCTAATTAAGATATAAACATGATTTAAACATCATTTTGAGTAGAAAGAAGTAAGAAATTTTTAACGCAGTTTTTTTTAAAATATTTTTAAGATCTTTGTATCCCGGATTCCATTTTAATATTCTCGAGTGTTTAATGAATACTTAAAGGAAGTTGGAATCCCAATACCTGCCATGTTAAATTAATGTATCTTTTTTCATAAATTACTTAAGATAGAAACTTGAAATTTTTTTATGCATAAAATAAACAATTCTTAAAAATCTAAAGTTAAATTTATAATTAAATACAGCTTAGATATATATATTTTTTAAAAATCTGAAGTAGAAACCACCTTCATATTAAAAAAAAAAAAAACATGTAATTTTTTTCAAAGAGAATAATAATAATAATAAAAAAAAAAACTTTTTATGAATTTAAAAAATTAAACTCAGATCAAACAGGGATATATATAGAATGTTCAAGCAAAATTTCAAAGCATAATGAATAAGGGTCAATCCATTTCAGGTGGTCCAGAAAATATTTTTTTGGTCACTCGACCATTTTTAAAAAATCTGAAAATTTTTTTACGACAACCCTAACATGATGGAAGTTCAAAATGACCGTTATTTTAATTTTGCTATTTTTGGTTTGTGCATGGCGGCCATCTTTGTTTCATCGTGTGCAGCGATTTTCTCAGATACTAGGATACACAAAGTTGTAAATATCTCGTCTTTTATTTTACCAATTGAAATGGAGTTTGCAGCATTTTGTTCAGAATAAAATAGGCTAAATGTACAGTGGTAGAATAATTTTGAAAAATAACTTTTTACCGGTGAAAATTTAGCACAAATTTTAAGATTTTTTCCGAAATCTATCCATTTGCAAGAGGAAATTTTTTATGCAAGGAAAACTGTCAACCTTACACAATTTTTTCTACAATTAGTTCAAAAGTGTGTATACTCATACAACAAGTCCCAGATCTGGGAGTTGATTTTTCTTTGCGAAAAAAATTCCGAAATTCGTCAAAAATTTCAAAAATCGCACTTTTTAGGCTTTGATATCTCTGATGGAGCACAAGATAAAAATTTGAAACTCTGGCCTTTGATAGAATTGTGTAGTAGTGTTATGTACAAAAAATTTCAAGAAGGAGATTTGACTACAAGCTGAGATATGGCATGGACAATTTGTGAAAAATAATATTGTCAAATTATTGTAACGTACTATGTAATTGTTCCAAAAGACTATCTACCTTGCACAAATTTTTCTACAAATAGGTCAAAAGTGCGTGTACTCATACACCAAGTCCCAGATCTGGGAGTTGATTTCTCTTTGCGAAAAAAATTCCGAAATTCGTCAAAAATTTCAAAAATCGCACTTTTTAGGCTTTGATATCTCTGGTGGAGCACGAGATAAAAATCTGAAATTCTGGCCATTGATAGTATTGTGTAGTTGTGATATGTACAAAAAAATTCAAGGAGGATATTTGACTACAAGCTGAGATATGACATTGACAATATGTGAAAACAATACTGCCAAACTATTGTAACCTTCTATGTAATTGTTCATACCTCCAAAATTTTAAATTAATTATTTATGGTACAGAGTTAAATGTTAATTACAAATATCTTCTTCAAATGCGTCTGTGTGATTTAAACAAGTCAGAATGTATGCTAAGCCAATACACTATTTGTCCAGAGGACCAAACCTACTACAAATGCTATTGCAACAATTTTACTCGGTACACATTTCAGGAAAAGTAAATTTCAGACAATGGATTGCAACTGATCGAGTTGACATGGTTTCAGTTATTAAACCTAGAGAATTTTATTCAAAATAACAAGGGATGACAAGACTTGGGTGGCTTCAAATAAAATTTTGAGAAAGAACAGCCTGATGGATTGATAACAGTAACTGGTCGAACTCATAACATCTCTCGTAAATAGTGTTAAATTCTTTGTTGAGCATATATAGCACCTTTGTAAATTAAACATTTATTATTAAACTGTTTTCAACAAACGATATTTTCTGTGTAAATATTGTAATAAATGAGGCTAATCTCATTTCTCCTAACGTACTCATAATAGCATTTCTTAATTTTTTTTATCACCGTATCTCAGCTTATAATCAAATCTCCTTCTTGAAATTTTTTGTACATAACACTACTACACAATACTATCAAAGGTCAGAATTTCAGATTTTTATCTCGTGCTCCACCAGAGATATCAAAGCCTAAAAAGTGCGATTTTTGAAATTTTTGACGAATTTCGGAATTTTTTTCGCAAAGAGAAATCAACTCCCAGATCTGGGACTTGTTGTATGAGTACACGCTCTTTTGACCTATTTGTAGAAAAAAATTGTGTAAGGTTGACAGTCTTGTTGAACAATTACGTATTAGGTTAGCATAGTTTGGCAGTATTGTTTTCACATATTGTCCATGTCATATCTCCGCTTGTAGTCAAATCTCCTTCTTTAAATTTTTTGTACATAACATTACTACATAATACTATCAAAGGCCAGAATTTCAGATTTTTATCTCGTGCCCCACCAGAGATATCAAAGCCTAAAAAGTGCGATTTTCGAAATTTTTGAAGAATTTCGGAATTTTTTTCGCAAATAGCAATTAACTCCTAGATCTGGGACTTGATGTATGAGTACACGCACTTTTGACCTATTTGTAGAAAAAATTGTGTAAGTGTGACAGTTTTTCTTGAATAAAAAATTTCCTCTTGAAAACGGATAGATTTTGGAAAAAATCCTAAATTTTATGCTAAAATTTCACTTGTAAAATTTTATTTTCCAAAATTATTCTACCACCATATATTTAGCCTATTTTATTCTGAACAAAATGCTGCAAACACCATTTCAATTGGGAAAATAAAAGACGAGATATTTACAATTTTGTGTATCCTAGTATCTGAGAAAATCGCTGCACACGATGAAACAAAGATGGCCGCCATGCACAAACAAAAAATAGTAAAATTAAAATAACGGTAATTTTGAACTTCCATCATGTTAGGGTTGTTGTACAAAAAATTTCAGATTTTTAAAAAATGGTCGAGCGACCGGTGTTGGACCACTTGAAATGGATTGACCCATAATAGTTTTTTCAAAAAAGTACATCGAAGTTAAAAAACAACAACATTTTGAGAAAATCAAGTTTAAAGTAATTAAATGCACTTACTTAAAACATTTCTGCTCCATAAAGTTTATTTTTTTACATCTTTTTTTTTTCGCACTTCCCTTGGTGTTTCTTTTTCAATCCTATTAAACACATTTTTTTCTTTAGTTTGCTGCAAATACTCATATTTTGCTCTTAGTATTCGCCCGCGATAAAGAGTTTTTAAGGTGTTTTTGCAATATATCTAATGAGAAGATAAACAAACATAATTAGTAAACATTTTCCAACTTCTGGTTGCCGTAGAAACAAAATAGACCGGGCGACGGCGACACGAATGACTACGTCATCGAGTTACGGGATGAAATCATGATATAGGACAAGATTATAAGGTGTAGATTAAGGAATAACTGGTCTGCCTCGGCATTTCTTGGTACGATATGAGTAACAGCGGGCGCCAAATCGCCATTTAGGCATCACTATCACGTCATCGAGTTACGAGATGAAATTGGTGCCAAATTAAAGGCAAAATAAAGTATTTTAAGAATATTTTGGTCTGCCTGCATATATACTGGTACAAACACTCGGCAGACTGAAATTTATAATGAAAAAATGACGCTATAATGTAAAAACACAATGACTACGTCATCGAGTTAAGGGATGAAACCATGATGTAGGACAAGATTATTAGGTGTAGATTAAGGGATGACTGTTCATGATTGCATCCCGTAATTCGATGACGTAGTCATTGAGTTGTTACATTATAACGTCATTTTTTTTGCTATAAATTTCAGTCTGCCCAGGGTTTGTACCAGGATATGCGCAGACAGACCAAAATTTTCTTAAAATAATTTATTTTACCTTCAATTTGACACCAGTTTCATCTCGTAACTCGATGACGTGATAGTGACGCCAAAATGGCGAGTTGGCGTCCGCTGTTACTCATATTGTACCAAGAAATACCGAAGCAGATCAATCATTCCTTAACCCTTTGCGGGGCAAGTAATGAAATAAATGACTGACACCGAAATTTTAAAACAACTTTATTTGTAAATAAGAAAACGCTATTTTTCGCGTATTCAATAAACCGTAATTTACTTTAACGAAAATCTGGTGCCAATGTGGCGTTTGGGAATTAAAATTAAGTGGTATATCTATGAAACCAGCGCTCCACAAAGGATTAATCTACACCTAATAATCTTGTTCTACATCATGATTTCATCCCGTAACTACACTGCTCAAAACAATTAAAGGATATTGCAGTTTTAGGTGGATTTTGTATCTGGGAAACTTTTTAGCTTATTGATACATGGTCGACAGACATAGTAGGTTATATGAGAAATTATTACACATGTTTAGCAGAAAAAAATGCATTTTATTGCGCATTTGTGTACAAAAGGAAAAAAAACACAATTTGTGTATATGAGAAAAAAAGAAAAAGAAAAGGTGTTTTCTTCAAAGAAAATCATTTTCAGTAGGGGATATGGTTTCCACGGGCGGCCAGCAACGTTGAACACCTTTGAGGCATGGACTCAATGAGGCTATTAATGACGAGTTGAGGTATTCTGCCCCACTCTTCCAGAAGAGCTCTTTCCAGTTCTTGGAGAGTTTGTGTTGTCGGCCAGAAACTCGTCTTCCTAGAGCGTCCCAAACGTGCTCGATTGGATTCATGTCTGGAGAACACGCTGGTCATTCCATTCGAACGATTCCTTCCTCGAAAAGGAAATCCTCCACCAGGTTTGCACGATGTGGACTGCAGTTATCGTCCATTAAAATGAAGTTATCTCCGATTGCTGCAGCTTGAGGGACTACAATAGGTCTGAGGATCTCATTCCTATATCGGCGACCAGTCAGAGCTCCATCTCGAATGATGTAGAGGTCAGTGCGTCCGTCAATGGAGATGCCACCATACACCAACACTTTTCCACCGCCAAATCTGACACTTTCGTGCACGAACGCAGGATTATTCCTACTGCCACGGTCCCTCCAGATGAAAATACGCCTATTATCCGGATGCACAGAAAAAGGGATTCGTCAGAAAACAGAATATTGCTCCATTAATTTCTCCTTCTGTTGACATGCTCGGTTAACCACTCCCTGCGGTCGCGACGATGCCTTGATGTTAATATAACACATACCATCGGTTGGCGAGCATACAAACCTACAGCATGGAGCCAGTTTCGGACAGTCTGAGTTGAAATCGTGGTGCCTGTAGCCGAACGAAGGTGTTGTTGGAGAAGAGTAGCGTTCATGTTTCGGTGTCTCCGAGCTGTTAACGCTAAATACCGATTTTCATTAGGCGTTGTTGCCCGTTACAACCTTGCCCTGGTCTTGGCCTGCACATCCACTCTCCAAAAAACGGTTTCAGATCCTGGAAATGACACTTTGTGACACTCCAATGGCTTGCGCTACTTCGGCTTGGGTTTGGCCCCCTTCTAACCTACCAACAATTATCCAAGCTTCTGAATCTGTCAAATGATTTCGCTGAGACATCGTACTCATCAAAACAAAGCAATCACTGAATGCCGATCATCCTTGTCTTCATTGTCTTTTATCCAGTTGAAAGTCAAACTTCATTCGCTGCCGCTGAAGCGACGTTTTTGACGTCGAACTCAAAATTTGCATACTCCACAGTTTGAAAACCAGAAAAATTTGCATTTGTGATTCCCTTCTTCTATTTTTGGCAAAAAAATTTTGTATATCTTTATTTTATATAAAACTTCAAATATCCTTTAATTGTTTTGAGCAGAGTAGATGACGTATTCATTCAGTTATTACATTATAATGTCATTTTTTGTTATAAATTTCAGTCTACCGAGTAGTTTGTACCAGGATATGCACAGACAGACCAAAATATTCCTAAAATACTATATTTTACCTTTAATTTGGAAAAAAATTATTCTCGTAACTCGATGACGTGATAGTGGCGCCAAAATGGTGAGTTGGCGCCCGCTGTTACTCATATCGTACCAAGAAATGCCGAGGCAGACCAGTCATTCCGTAATCTACACCTAATAATCTTGTCCTACATCATGATTTTATCCCGTAACTCGATGACGTAGTCATTTATGTCGCCGCCGCCCGCTGTAAAAGTAATATGTTGGTAGTAAGATAAAAAATGGTAGATTCCAAATACATAATAAAAAATCGAAAAATCGATATATTTTAGGTTTTGACCTTCCAAATGCCTTTAAGGGTAATTATCAAGATGTATTTGACCATGCCTGTGACAAATTATGTTATGCTATATCACAGTAAATGCATGCATGGCTTTTTAAAAAGTGAAATTGTCATCAGTTTTTTAATTCTTTCTGATGTCTTACGTTTAGATTTCCACATGGACAAAAGTGCCTAAATTTTGTATCATCTGATAATATGCCGTGAGACCAATCGCTTACTGTGCAATAATTAAAATTTCTTAAAATTTTTGGCCGATTTCAGTCTATTTTTATCAATTTTTTGTATTTATTTATTTATTTATTGCTTTCTTTTGTTTTTACAAGAAGATAGTATTAGATTTTTGAAATTTTTCGAAATCCAGTTTTTGAAGGATTTCCACATTTTTTTTACAAAATGTCTGTCTGTGAGTCTGCCCTTCTGTCCTTATGTATGTCACATAAATTTTGCGAGCACACTATCTCAAGAACTAATGCACGGAATTCAATAAAATTTCATATTCAGATAGGCTTTGATATGAATTGATATCAATTAGTTTTTGCTGTAAGCAGTTCATCAGGTGGCACTGCTATCCTGCATTTTTTACGATTTCCATGTCAACTCTGTCTTAAGAACTAACGCATAGACTATCTTAAGACTATCTTAAGAACTGTCTTAAGAACTAATTTTCATCAAACTGCTGATTTCTTTAGTCATTGATAAAAATTGATGCTGTTTGCATTTTCGTATTAATCACTCAATATATTGCATGGCTGTGCTGTCTTTTTCACGATTTCTGTAATAGCTTTATCTCATAAATTAATGCAAGGATTTTCACCAAACTTCAGATTCAGATGTTTCTTAATTAGAAGTGATTCTATTTACGTTTTGTTGTCAATAGTCCAACAGTAGACGCAATCCTGAATTTCATAATAACGCTATCTCAAGAACTATTGCACAAATGTTTATCAAACTTCAGATTTTGGTATATCTTGAAAAATATCATTGCTGATTATGTTTTGGTATAAATTACACAACAAGTGTTTCTTTTATGTTGCATTTTTCCTTATATGAGCAATAATTCTATTTCAAGAGCTAATGCAAAGAATTTTGTACCTTTGGAACCGTCACGCTGAGCATAGATTGTCATTTAATTTTGGCACTGTAATAGCGGATTTTCAAGAACTACCGTGTATAAGATAGAAGATTGTTTTGACATTGCCGCATCTGATTAGTTTTAATATGTTCTTAAGCCATTAATCCTGTTTTTTTCATCGCTATATTGTTTTTTGCAGAAAAATACTACGCACTAAATATATTAGAAGTCTCTATTTTGTTAAGAACTTGTTCCAAATCGAAATCCTTAAACGCAACTTCTTAACATAATACAATATTCTGATTTGGAGGAAAAATAGAATCGTCCTGAACCATAATCCCTGTCTGTTTTGCAAATTTTAAATTTTGCCAAAGTCGTCTGACTAAAGACATATTTAGATTATTCCTCAACTTTGCTGTAACCAAAATGTCTTTTTCTTTTTTTTTCAAATCAAGAAAGAAAGATATTTTTCACAAATCCCCAGTTTCGTTTTTCAATCATATTTACTTATTTTTTTAATATAAAATTTTGAAAACTCTCTTTTTCCCCAACGAAAATTTTAAAATGTTTCAAATTGCTTATAGCAAGAACTCGAATGACACATTTTCATCGTAAATAAACGGCATTTTTAAACGGTAGAAATTTTATGACAAATCGAAAATTTTCAAGAGCCACTTTATTTTATTTTATTTACCTCAGATTGTAGATCACGTATCAATATATATATATTTTTACATTTTTTGAGACATAGTAAAAAACCTCGAGTGAAATTTTTTTAAGTTAAAAAAAAATAATAATTCTAGAGAGGTTTTTAATGCCACGCCAAGAAGTAAATGAAGCATAGGCATAAATGCTATGGACTATTGTCTACAAACTTTCAAACCGGGAAACTGTACGTGAATTTGATATCCAATGAAGAATTTTTATGTGATATAATTTATTTTTTATTAAAATGAAATAAAAATATTCTTATTTAGGACGATTACTGACCATGACTAGCAATTATTAGAATTTGTAGATTACACTGCCATTCAAACTTCATGTTTTTGACATGCATATAATACAATTAAGCTAATTCTGCTTCAGATCTCTCGTTTCTTAAAAAAATGATTGTAAAGATTTTTTTTATCATGTTTCTCTCTTTCAGGTGTTTGTGGGAGTGGTTAACTAATTCATTTATCTTATTATTTTCTATATTGAGCTTTTATTTTTTTTTTATAAAATGTGTTTCTTAATGTTTTACAACATAATTGAAAAGTTTTTCTGAAAACATTTTGTTTGTCTGTCTGCTGGGCTTCATTTATCTCTTTTTCCGTGCTTTAACATATGGAAAACCATGCATGCAGTTAATATACGTTATAAAGGTTAACTATGTCACATTCGGCAGTGCAAACTAAGTGTGCAGCATTTCTGTTTGATTTACAGGTACACTCAAGGGTATTATGAAATATTATGCTCTATGCGGAAAATTCCTTTGTTTTTTAGGTGCGCTCATAATTATTAAAATACATAGCACATGTAGTCGTCGCACAATCCTTCTGTTCGTCTGTAGTAAGTCTGTCTGTTATAACAGAGCAAAAACTACATAGCTAAAGCAATTAAAATTTAAAATATATACTTCTTGCATAATTTTTTTCGAGTCATTTCAAATTTTATGAAAATCGGATGTATAGTTTAATTACAGGGACAATCAGAAGTATTCCATTACATTACGACCAATAGGAAAAAATAGTTTCAAATGAATTTTAATGATGTTACACATTTTCGAGCATAATAAAATGTATGTATGAAGTATATTCTTATATATACATTTTGTACATTCCGTAGAGCAAAGAATATTTCTTATTAATTTACACGGCCACATAAAAGTATTCCACTACATAATGGTGTAGGGAGAATCATTGTTTAGTGCGCTTTTTATTCTTATTAAATTGCTATTTTATTTTTATTAAAATATTTCGCATTTTATTGAATTGACATACGTTGCTGAGGTTTACTATGAGTTCTTTCCGGTATAATAGAATGCAGATATTATTTACAGGAACACACAAAAGGTTTCGGCTACTGTACTGTATCCAAAGAACTGTATACTATTACACCAAAATTTAAATATGTTTAAAAGTTTCATATAGTACGTACGTGTATCATTTGTTACGCTTGACGTGCAATTTACTATTTATTTATTTTAACTAGCTTACCTATTTCACACATGTTGTAATTTATATACGTATCACTAACTTGCACTGCACGATGCTTACTTATACAATGTGGTTTGCACAGCATTTATCGTTCATTTATAAAAACACACAAAATAATTCTAATGGGGGAAGGAGAACATATCTTTTCACTACATTTTCTACGATGTCAGTATAAACATAACACCTAAAATTAAAAGAATTCATTTTTGAATTCCGCGTTACAAAAACTTTCACACAATATACAAAGATATTTTTTTTTTCCAAATAGATTTACTTGTCCCTTTATATTTTTCTTAAATATATCTGTGAATGTTTAATAAATTGTAAATATGTGGGTCAATAGTCTTCATCGCTTCCCCCAATTTAAACGTTCATTGTTCCATAGTTTACGAGTAAAATGGCTGTAGTGGAAAGACACAGGAGTGATCTTATAATGGTACCATTTTTACTTTTTAAGTACGGAACTCTAAAAATTGTAGTATTTTCAATTTATCATGTCACGTTTACCTGGTCCCAGGTGTAGTTGGAGCCGGCTGCGGTACGGTGTGGCGTCTCAGATGTCTAATTCAATTCCATCAAAATTTATCTGAACCCAGAATATTACATCAAGTCGAGTGAAATCAATAAAGAATTTTAAATTTCCTAGTCTAGAATAATTTTTTTTTATATTGCAATATTTATTCAATATGTTTGATATTTTAAAATCTTAAAAGTAAAATTTCAAAATTTCAAGAGTGTTTTTATTTGTTGTCTCTTTTGAACCAATCCTAGTTTGTTTTGAGAAATTCAGATGAACAAATAACAAAAGACTATTTCTTTATGACAACTTAAAGCACATTCCAGTGCCTTGTTGCTTGAAGGTATTTAAATAGAAATAGAGCTGAAATAGAAATAGAGATTTATCCTTTTTCATTCAAATAAGAATATTTGATCATTTCATGAAAAATGTTTGAGTTTATGCACGACGATCATTACTTTTAACAAAAAATGGTAATTCAAATTCCCTAGGGTGTAGGAATTCAGCATTTTTAAAAACTGCCGTTTCCTTTTCAAATTTAATTCCAAGGATATCATTAAAAACAATTACTTCAGACTAGACTAATTTAAGACACGATTTTACAATCGGTAAATTAATTATAAGTGATGTAAATTTTCCATGTGGGTGAAAAAAGTCCGGGCCAGGATTCGAACCAGGGATGTAAAATAATACGCATGGAAAACTTACATCACTTATAATTAATTTACCGATTGTAAAATCGTGTCTTAAATTAATCTAGTATAATTTCGTATGCAGCGTTTTCTGCAGTTTCCATATATTGACCTCCGATTTATTCTGTTGAGCTGATCCATAGTATCATACCAAATTAAATGAGGTTATTTGGGTGAAACAGTCCTCCAGTGTTCGTGTCCGGGATGGCTCAGTTTGAAGAGCATTGGCCGCTTCAGGCCAATGCTCTTCATATGGCCATCATCAGGCCAATGCATTCAAATGCTCAATATCCCTGGTTCGAATCCTGGCCCGGACATTTTTCACTCACATGGAAAATTTACATCATTTATAATTGCTTCATAATTTAAAAGAAATTAATTATGGAGATTTATAGAGTGAAAGGAAACTATATTTCAAATGAGAGTGACATGATTTTAAATACTTTAAGAATTAGGAATAAAAAAAGCGAAATTAAATATTTGATAATTAAACATATTAATATGTTGAGTTTTAATGCTTACAATTTATATTTCTTGTAAAATACAAATTCCCTTCAAATAAAATATATATTTCTTTGGAACATTAAGTAAAAGCTGCGATTTGTGTTTGATTATAGAGATATTGTGTCTAAATTTACACATAGCTGCTTTTCTAATATTTAATTTCATAAAATTCATGCTGGCCCAACATTTAATGGAATAATAAGCACATACGATTCATTCTCAAGAAAAGTGACAGAACTCTAAACAAGAAAGAAAAAAACGTGCATTAAACATATATTAGGGGACATGCAAATATAACGTTATAAAAGCTTTGGTAGTTTTGAATCCTTCCCCCCTTTCTTTATCATACGTTATCATCTTTCGATCCCCCCCTCCCCCCCCCGCTAATGATATCGCGAGATCGTAATTAAAGTGTATTTTTTTTTCAAATTATTTATTTTGTTTAGAGTGATATACTAAACTGCTTACATTTTTATTTCAGATACTTCATTGAATAAAATGAAGAAAAGTGAATAAAATATCTTTTTATATCAACTAACACCAAAAATAAATAGTTACTATTTAAAAGTATTTTATAATATCTTTTTGTTTACAATAGCTTAATGCACTAAATAATAATGAAATGTTTTTGCACTTGCCCCAAACGGGAAAGGAGTGGGGGCAGACGGAAACTCTTATAAAAAAAGCAACGTGGACAACATTCTTTAAGTTTCTCTTTTATTTACTAGTAAATACAAGATTCATTTCAAATATACTTCACACATGTTTTCTCAAACCTTGATTATATGCATACACACATGAAGAAAAGAAGAGATATCGAATGTTTGAGTATCCCATATTTTTGAACTAGATAATTTTATAATAATTTCGCGATTTTAATAAAAATTTTATTTTTATAAAAATAAATAACAAATTTAAAAAATATATAACATACAATTTTGAACGAAAGATCATGTTACAAATAAAAAGAGAAAATTTTGATTGTATCAAAAATGATACCGATATCAAAAGACAAAAACGCCTTTCACCCTTGAAATATCATACGATATCATAAACTAGACCCTCCCCCCTCCACCCTTAAATGAAAATATTATGTATGCAGAGCCCCTTATCAAATGTTTTCTAACTCATTTAAAATAATGTAATAAAACTTAACCGTTTACCTGAAAAATTATGCTTAATTGAGCCATTTTTAAAATGCATGACACTTGCAAAAATCGAATTTCAATGATTCCCCTTAATCGGAAAAATATTCAAATAATTTGAACGGCCCTGTATATAATATATATAGTTTTATCTATAAATTACATGCATACAATTATTCAGTTCAGTTAGGAAATACATATCACTGTTGAAAATTCCTTTTCAGTAATTTCCGCTAATAAGGAGAAAGATACATGAATACTTTTATGCAACACTGTACACGAAGTATATTATTTATACACAACTAATAACATGTTTAGTTAACTTTAGATTTGTAGATTAGTTAACTTTAAACCCACATATTGAATTTGAAAACATATTTTCAGAAATTATTGCTCAAAAACAGCACAGTAACCAAATTCTTTTGTATGTCCCTGTAAAGCCACGATAAATGCTATGAATACCATATTCTATAGAATCATCTTGTCGTGAAATTGAGAAATTAATATCAATTTCAACACATTTGAAATAGCGTATTTTTTTTAATAAACTGATTTTTTTCGCATGTACCATAATATAACGGAATTTGGTTGAGTGCTCCTGTAAATGAACGATTAATGCTATATACCCAATATTCTATATTAAACGTACCACGGTAAACGCCATTAATATACAGGGTCCGCATAAATTATTGAGCGGATTTCAAAATTTTCTAAAACAAAAACAAATTATTGTATTAACTTGTTTAATGTTTTATTTACCAGCATATTTCAAACAGTTTTATTTCACCTATTCAAGAATTTGTACATGAGCTCCAGCAGTCTGCATTCAATTTCATGCTAGACGTTGCGGAGCATTTCAGCCGTTATTCCCCCGGTGATTCGCTGTTTTTTTCATCAATATCGCCAACATTTGTTGCTTACAACCGATCTTTGACAACCTTCCTCCTCCGCTTAAAAAAGGGATGTTATGCCAGGTGATTGTGGAGGCCAAGGAATTTGTCCCTCTCTACCAATTCATCATCTTGGAAATGTTTACTGAAGGTAATTTTTAACACTTTAACAATGGATCCTAATGTAGTAGTGCACCATGTTGCGTGAAATAAACTTGTGTCTGTTAAACCAATTATTTAACTAACTTTCGCATTTGAACAACACTAGTGTTTGTTACATTCATTTGTTTTGATTTTATAGAAATTTGAAATGCGCTCAGTAATTCATGCTCATCCTATATGTAAACTGCACAAAAATCAGAGAATATTTATGCGACTTAAAGCGTGGTCAGACAGACGGCCAGACAAACTAAATTCATAACATTTTTCGCCTATGTTGGAGAGTGTAACAAATCCATTTTGCATTTTTGGTGTGCAAAATTTAAGGACGAGTCACAAAATGTCAATTTTCAAGGGATTTTCAAGCGATAATATTCACGCGAATATTCAAAAGGAAGTAATATTATTCGAATAATTATTATCCCTGCATAACAACTAGTTCATATAACATCTCATTCAGGTCATACATAGTCATAAGAGTCACAGTCATTACGGCGAAACAAAAAATAGGAAATTCCATACGTCTCTTTTATGAGTCTCAAATGACTTCTATATGTGACTCTACTGACAGGTCACTGTGACTGTTGCCTTTTGGCAAGTCATCACGTGACTTTGTAATGTCGTTTCATTGAGACTCTCCTGTGACTTCTCATCTGGAGACTCAATTTCAAAGTCATTGTGAACGTTGTATTATCATAAATCACCAAATAATGTCACATTAAAGTCACATGGTGACTTTCTGTCACAAGACTTTGTCAAATGGTGACAAAGACCCTTCTGTAAAGTAACCACTGAGAAAAATGGTGAAAAGTCACCATATGACTAGAATGGGACATTATTTGGTAATTTATCATAATGCAACGTTTACAATGACTTTGAAATTGAGTCTCCAGAAGAAAGGTCACACGAGAGTCTCAATGAAACGACATTGCAAAGTCACGTGGTGACTTGCCACAAAGCAACAGTCACAATGACCTGTCAGTAGAGTTACATATAGTAATCATTTGAGACTCATAAAAGAGACGTATGGAATTTCCTATTTTTTGTTTCGCCATAGTGACTGTGACGAAAAACAGCTTTAATTTTTCGAATTATCTATTTTTTTAAATATTCAAGTAAAAGAAACAATTATATATTTCTATACAGTTTCTTAAAAATGGACGACGATTTGAGATCTTTTTAAATCATTGAATTATTTAACTGTTATTATTAAGGAAATTACTATAACTGTTATTTGTTTTGATTGATATATCTTAAAATATATTGATAATTATAGTTTTCTAAATGATGTAAATTACAGTTCAACGTCAGTTTCTCAGTTTTTAGTTTAATATCGTTATTGATTTTTTAAATATATTTTCAGTTGATAAATTCAACTCAGTATTAACTTACATTCAGCTAAAATAATAGAAGGACTTATTACGTTTCGATTGTTTGATTTAGACTCATGCAGAAACAATAACGATATATGATAAGTTTATGAAATGAATAAACTGATTTGATAAATGGCATTATTGGATTTCAGAGAATGGTCATAGAAAATGATTTGCACGCTGATACTATTAAATTTGTATTTAATGTCGAATATTTGTTACGTTATATGAATGTGTGAATATCGATATTACATGCTTTACCAAGGGGTGGGGGTGGTTTTCCAGGCATTTTTTATTTGATATCGCCTGGGCGTTTAACGCGATGGCTTTTACTGATGGTTTCGCCATCATTCATCCACTTTGTACAAGTACTAGCAACTATATGTCCCAAAGAACCCATGAGATGTGTAGTTCCGAAGTTAATCGTTTTGAATCGTCTGGCGACTGAATTCTTTCTATCAAAGTAGATTAAAACAGCAACCTTTACCCTCACAAGCAGAAATACCTGCAAAAATGATTCCTGAGACTTCCTATCAGTATTTAAGTATTATTCCAAACGAATTTTATGTCTTCCGTGTCATCCAAAATTCATTAGAAAATGTGTGCGTGAGTATGTGTGTGTGTGTGTGTGTGGGGGGGGGAAATAGTGTTTTGGTACTTTAGTGTACACCAATTGCACAAACATCAGAGAACATTTATGCGAGTTAGATCGTAGTTAAACAGGCTACAAGACAAAGTGAATATCATTTTTCGCATGTGTTGGAGAGTGTAACAAATCCATTTTGCATTTCCTTCTACTACATAAGTTTGATTTAAGAACATGTTGCTACAGGAATAGCGATGTTGCGGCCAAAACCCGAAATTGGCCAATTCTAGAACTGGCCGGCCAATTCCCGAATTGGCCAGCAACGTTAAAGAATGACTGGCCAATTCTAGAATTGGCCGGCCAATTCGCGAACTGGCTAGATGCAATTGGACAATTCGCGAACTGGCCAGACGCGATTGGCCAATTCGCGAAATAGATATAGGAACTCGGCTTAATCTTTTCTAACATAGTTGAAAGTGTCTATGAATTCAAATAGTCTAGCCGTCAGCCTGTCCGTGCTCTAACTCGAGTAAAGGTTCCGGTTAACTTGTAATTGTCATCTTATTTGGTTTATCAATTAATTTCGATATTAAAAGGGAATTGCGTACTATTTTTGGTTAATTTAGTTGGGTACACAAAAATATTTCGTTTCAATATAATCAATGGGAATCTTTTTTACTGTGCATTTTAATGTTACATTATCTTAATTACAAAAAAATTGGTACCTATGCATCATAGTTCGGGTGTTGGCCAAGGTTTCCCGACCAGTTCGCGAATTGGCCGGCTAAAACCCGAAATGCGCTATTCATTTCGTGTAATTCTGGTTTTGGCCAGGAAGCTTGGCCAGTTCGGGTATTGGCCGGCCAGTTCTAGAATTGGCCAGGCTCCGGGTATTGGCTGCAACAGCGACATGTGGAATACAGGAATAGATAATAGAACACAATAACGGTGAATGATAATTTTATGAAACGAATAAACTGGCGTTACTGGATTTCAGATAATAGTCATAAAAAATGGTGGAATCGCTGAAATTATTACATTTTAACGCAATGCTGAATATTTGCTATGTTATATGAATGGTTGAATATTGATAGCGCATGCGCTTCTAAAGAAATTTTATAGATTTAGAGAGGTATTATGTGTAGTACATGCAGCAATAAAAATGTTTCAGTGCGACGAATATTAAGGGCGTGATCGGAACTTAATATGACAGTAAATCAGTGCGAAATGATGTGATTCAAGCAGTTCGTATCAATAATGATTCCAACACTGTAAAAAAGGACAATTTTATGGAGATTGTACTGTTAGTTGGTATCGCCAATACAATTCACTGTTTTTTTAAAGGAAAAATTTCCCTAAATACCAGGAAACTATCCGTGTTTTCCCGACAAACGAAATTTTTTCTGGAGCTTATTGAAATTTTTCCATTAAAAAGAAGTGAATTGCACTAGCGTCGCGATTGCCAGCACAATCTCAGTAAAATAGTCCCTTTTATACAGTGAAACATTCGGTTTGTATCATGATTACTTTTTAATTATCTCAGTACCACCGAAACCCATTTACAGAAACTGAATACAACAGTCAAGAACGATGGTGGTGGTTATTGGTTTTTTAATTTTTCATGTTAGAAATGTTCAATTTAATCTTCTTTACTAATGCATAGCTCAAATCAAACTTTAAATATTAATTTATGTTTGAATTTTCTTCTTCTTACTCTGGGGCAGCATATGTAAGCGAAATTTGAAAATGGCCCATATACGGTATCTTAGTTTTCATTATTGCAATTCGTATAGTAAATTCGTGGGCACATTTGTAGTTTTTCAAAAATTAGATACGATACAGCAACACATACGTAAATTATTATATCTTAAATTAATTACTGTAATCACAGAGTTTAACCTTCAGTAATAATAACAAACAAGTTATTCCAGTTAAGTAACGGTTATTACAGTTCAATGATTTCGATAAATTATTTGTTTGATGATGTCAGCAGTTTAACAAAGCTTAATAATTTATCTTTGTATTAGTTTACAGTGAAGTGTATTTTACGTACATTTAATGTTAGCTTTCATGCAGAAACAGTGACGGAATATGATAAATGATGATAACTCAAGCAGATTTGACAAATAGTGTTATCGGATTTCATATGCCAATAAAGTGGAATGACTGGTAGATACAATATGATAATTTTAATTGCGATGTTGAATTTATTCTCTATTCTTGGAAATACAAAATAATAATAACTGATCCCTTAAATTATTGGTACAATACAATTAAAATGCATTAAGATTTAAATAAATAAGAAAGTTTTATAACGAAAGAGGCATCTTTTAATACATTGTATGATACTGGTTATAATTTTATTGGTACACTATTTTATTTATTTTGAAAAAAAAAAGATTAAAAATTGTACAATTTTTAAAGTCTAAGAAAATCGTTAAAGCGGCATGGGAACATTTTAAAATAATTTTTAATATTGAGTTAAAATTTTGAAGTTAAAATTTTTGTGATGGGTGACCATATCATTTGTAAACAAAATCACATGCTAAAACTTTTTAAATATTTTTTTTAATTTAATTTAAAATTTACTAAAAAATGGGGTAATTTAAAATTGTTATAACTTAAAATATTATTTGTAGAATTTTAGTTGTTTTAGATTTAAATAAACAGAATTATATACTCTTTAATTTTGATTCAGCATTTTAAAAATATCAATTTAAATAAAATTGAAAAATATTTTAAAGAAAAATTTAAGAAAAAAATTATGTAACTTAAAAAAACTATATTTATTTTTTTTTTCAAATTTTCTGAAAAAAAAAATTAAAGTAAAGAAATAAAAAAAATACATGTTCCAAGTTTGAAGCATTTGTCTTTAACGGTTCTTCAGGCATAACAATTTAAATCTGAGATTTGAAAAAACCCAACATGAAGAAAAACACATTTTCACAAGAAGTTATTTCATGACAACCATTGTTTGAACATTAGATTCTGAAAACAAACCAGAATGAAAAAAAATAATGTTTAATTTTTTAAGATACAAATGTGCTTTAAACGTCATTTTAAATATTAAAAAACAGAGAACATTTTAATAAAATAAATTCTTTTTTAGAAAATTGGAAAAAGTTTGTGTCCCAGACTCATTAAAAGAGTTAGTGTACAGAAAAAAATAATACAAATTTGACAAAAATACACAAAAATCTAAAATTTTGCAAGATATATATTTTTATTTTTATAAAATGGAATACATTAATTTTATTAAAGTTCAAAGATTCATATGATAAGGTCATAAATGTAAATGGAACCAAAAATCCTGCTTCCAGCATAGACTTTGAAACACTTTCCCAGACTTTCAGAGTACTATAATGAAATTTTACATCTTATTAAGGTGAAAAGAATCTAAACAAATAAATTAGAAATTACATAAAGTTATTGGAAAACCCATGACAACAATTATCCTCAATAATCTATATAGTTAGACAAATATCCGATTTTTTGCGCATACATAAAGAATAATATGCAAAAAACTAAGTAAATTTAAAAACGCATACCGAATTTTAAAACGTTCTCTCCAGCAATTATTACGCAAAAACCTCGCTGTAAATTATAGAAAAAAATTCTATGAATGCTGTGTTTTAACGGGATCATAGTAAAAATCAATGATCAATTTCGATACATTTGATAAAACATAATGTCATTAAAATATTATCTCTAAAGGATTTTTCTCTATATACCATATTGGTAATCGTATTCTTTAGGGTGTCCCTATAAATGAACCATTTATCGTACACACTTCATATTCAATAACAAACATGCTTTGGTGACCTTTAAATAAACTTTATCAAACGCATAAAATTCGAGTATATTTACATGAGTTAGTGAATGGACAGAAGGAAAGACAGACGAAATGAATGCATAAGAACCTTTGAACTTTATTGGGAACTGTTGATAAAACAAGCATGAAAAAAAAACGATTATAAAAAATGACTTTTAATTCCACTACAATGAATATTTCAAGAACTCTTTTAAATGTTTTAAAATAACACTGTCACACAAACAGTCTTGTAGTAGCTGAGTGAAAAATTTTGTAACTCCTACGTATAAACGTATAAAATACATTTGAAAAATCTTCCTCATTGACTATAGTGTAATTGAATACTTTTGACTGCCCCTGTAATTGATCTATGCACCCGATTATCAAAAAATTTGAAATAACTCGACAAAATTATGTAATAATTATGTATTTTAAATTTCAAACGATTAAAATGCATTTGAAACTTTTTTCCCCATTGGCCGTAATGTAATGGAATATTTTTGATTGCCCCTGTAATTGATCTATGCATCCGATTTTCATAAAATTTGAAATGACTCGACAAAATTATGTAATAATTATGTATTTTAAATTTCAAACGATTCGGTTGGGTAATTTTTACGTTGTTATATGCGGACAGATGGACGGACCGAACGACCACTATAGGTACTATGTATTTATATAATTACAAACGCACCTAATAAAACGAAAGAATAAAGTGAGTGGGGAAGCAAAACGTATTTATCCAGCTACAGTAAACGCTTCAAAATCTCTCTCTCTCTTTTTTCTTTTAACTTTTGAATAAAATCTCTGCCTGCTTCGGTAAAAACTGTTACAGTAACAGCATGGAGATTTTTGCAATTGTAATAAAGAAAATATACAAAAGTAGCCAAAGTGCGCGTATAATTTCTCACTTAACTTGCATTCCAGTCTGAGCAACAGAAAACTCGGTTCTACGTAAACCACTTTGCAGCGTAAGAGCTTAATTAGAAAAGCATGAACTTAAACATTCTTTTGAAAAAAGCTCCCGATCTTGTGGAAACATTTTGGAATTTCTGCTTTGATTTAGAAAATAGCGTAAGGCGATTCATAAGCATAGTTGCAAATCATGTGAAATTAAGCACATGTAGTGAAAAAAGAAACATGATTTTGCGTACGTTACATAGCTATATATGGTATTCTTTTAAATGACTTTACACTCGTAAAAGAGGCATTAATTGGGAACAGAATGTCAGGGAGAATACTAACTTTTAAATACACTGATGGTCTGTTTTAGATTAAAAACTCGAATTGTGTACTGTAAGCCTAAACACTTTAACCTTTAATTGATGATTATTTATTTTGTTTAATATATATATATATATATATATATATATGTGTGTGTGTGTGTGCGTGTAAAAAAAAAAAAAAAAAAAAAAAGGTAAAACACAGGAGTGGGAAATGTGAATTTGAATTTTGATTAATAACAATAAATACTTTCAAAAATTCTCTTTTAATAACTTTAAGCAACACTGTCATCCATTTCTCTAAAATTGTTCTAAAAACTGTTTCGTAAATGTTGTGACTGTAATAGAGTAAATATACGACACTAAAAAAAAATTCAAAGAGCAGAAAAACAGAGTAGAAAAACAAACAGTAGAAAAGAAGACTTTAAATACAATTACAATGAATAATTTTAAGAATTCTTTTTTATATACATTTAAATAACTCAGTCGAGGACTTTTCTAAAACTGTTCTTGGAAATGAATTAGAGATTTTGTAACTGTAATAGAGTAAGTATACAAAATTAATTAAAAGATTAAAATTAAACATACAAACAAAGAAAGGTTAACACAACGAGTAGAAAATACGACTTTTAATCCAATTACGATGAGTACTTTCAAGAATTCTTTTAAATGTTTACAAATAACACTGTCAAACATTTTTCAAACATTCTTCTAAAAGCTAAATGGGAAATTTTGTGACTATAATAGGAGCCACTAATGTAACTAAATAGTAAAAACAAACAAAGGGGGGGAGATGAACAAAGACGAGGAAAAAAGCCTTTTTATTCAGTCGCAATAAATACTTCAAGATATCTCTGTCTCTCCCTCTTTCTCTCTCTTTTCTTTTCTCTTCTTTTTTTTTTATTTTTTTAATAACACACTTCTACAAATTTGTTGCAGTAACAGAATGAGGAATTTTTGAACCGTAATAAAGTAAATATACAAAAGTCGCCAAAGTGCGCGTCTAATTTATCGTTTAGCGTAAATCTACATTCCAATCTGAGCAACAGGATTTTCTGTTCTGCGTAAATCACTTGGAAGCATAAGAGCTTAATTAGAAAAGCATGCACTCAAACATTCTTTCGCAGAGCTCCCGTTCATGCGGAAACATTTTGGAATTTCTGACAATTTGTATTGTGTTTGAAAATAGCGTTAGGCGGTTATTAATGGAAGTCATATGAAATTAAGCACACATAGTGAAGAAAAAACAACATGTTTCAGAATGCGAAAGTTACATCGCTGTTTATGACAATATTTAAAGGATTTTAAATTCGTAAAAAAGAATCATTAATTGGGAGCAAAATGGTAGGGAGAACGTTCATTTTTAATAAATTTAAAATAATTATTTTAAAACTGCAGGTCAAGCGTAGCAAATGAGGTGCGTTCGTACTATAACGAAGTTTTAGAAACATTCACATCTTGGGAAAATATGATATAGTTCTTCGGATACAATATAGTAGCCGAAATTTTGAAAATGTTATCTGAATTTTATTACACAGAAAATAACTCGAAGTAAATCTCAGCGACGTATATTAATTTCGGAAAATGTGAAATTGATTAATTTAATTAAAGCGCGCCCCAAACAATGTTTTCCCCTACACCATTATGCAATGCAACATTTTTATGTGACCCTGTAAATTAATAACAAATATTCTTTGAACTACACATTGTCAAAATGTATATTTTAATATATATTTCTTGAATGCATATCAATTTTATTATGTTCGAAAGACTGTAACTTGAAACTGTTTTACCCCATGACTGTAATGTAACGGAACTATTTTGATTGTGCCTGTAATCAGACTATACATCCGATTTTCATAAAATTTGAAATGACTCGACAAAATTTTGGAACAATTATGTATTTTAAGTTTCAAACGATTCGGTTGGTTAGATTTTGCTCTGTTTTACGAGGACAGACAATCAGACAGACGGACGGACTGAACGACGACTATAGGTGCTACGTATTTACATATTTACGAATGAAGCAAACATCACTGATGGTCTATTTCAGAATAAAAATTCGAATGGCGTACTGTATACCTAAAGCATTTTAATCCTTTAACAGAAGTTTTTTTTTTTTTTTGTCCGAAAAAAAATATATATTTAAATCTATTTTTATAATTATCCACTGTTTTATAATTGACCATTAACAACTACACTATATGGCCAAAGGTGACCAGCCACTTGCGATTTTAGATACTTTGTTAAGTATCTAGAAAACACAAGAATATTTATCCCGAAACTTTAAGTGTGTAATCATAATAGTATAGGTCATAGATTTCCGCGAAGATTTTTTTTTTCTCGAAACTCCATAGGGGGCCGTCAACAAGCTAAAACAGAACGAATATATTTTAAATAAACCTGTCAAAACTGATGAAGGAAAAGCGTTCAAACTGTAGATTTTGATTTAGTGGCTTATTTTATTTAACTGCGTTCGTTTTTATACGAATAGCATGTATACTCGTAGAGAAATTAAGATTTTTATAAAAACAGGCCCCAAGTTTTTTGCTGATAATTTGAAGCGTTCTTAATATAAATTAATATTATTTTCCGAAAATACGACAAACAACATTAACTTTACCCACCAACAACAATACCCAACCTGTACCAAACAAGAATACCCTGTAATCAGAATAAAAAGTAATAAAAATTGTATGAAAAATGAGCAAGTTTACAAAATGATTTTTCATTCCGCATGCGTGAATTCTTAAAGTTTTCGTCTATAGAATAAGCTCAAATTCCGTTATTCCCAAAACGAAGCACAAAAAATGAGGGCTGTATCCATTTATCCATCTAATCGTGTGAATACAGAATACACAATACGGTACATACACTGTATTTGGATACAATCACTTATTTGTTTTGTTTCATTTAGGGAATAACGGATTTTGAGCTTATTCTATCGACGAACACTTTGAGAATTTTCAAACTATTTTTTTTGAGACTTTCACAAAAGTTGCTCTATACATTTTGCTAACATAATATGCAAATAAAATTTCCATAGTGTCCACGCATGCGCAAGGAAAAATTATTCAGTAATCCTGTTTTTTTTTTCATACAATTTTTATTATTTTTTAATTTTGATTACCAGGTACTGTGTACAATATTATTTGTTATATTTTCGGAAAAGACCATCAATTTATATTAAGAACTCTAGAAATTATAAACAAAAAACTTGAAAATTTTGGAACTTTTTTAATAAAAATCTTGATTTATATAAGAGTATACATGCTACCCACATAAAAAAGAGAATAGTTAATTACCATAAGCCTTTAATTATAATCTACAGTTTGAATGTTTTTGCTTCATTAGTTTTGACTGGGTTATCCAAAAGATATTCGTTATTTTCAGTTTATTGACGGTCCCCTATGGAGATTCGGGAAAACAATTCACGGAAATGTATGACCTTTGTACTATTATGTTTACACACTTAGAGTTTCAGGATAATTTCTCAAGTGTTTTTCTAGATATTTAACAAAATTTCTAAAATCGAAAGTGGCCGCTCATATAGTGTATTCACCAGAAAGGTAATTCTTAAAATGTGTCTATTAGTTTAGTAAATTAATAATTACTACCTTATAAAGATAAAACTTTAATCGAGCTCATTGCAAGTAGTATCATTAAAAGATTTTATAACCTTCCTGTGATAACAAATTAAAACAATAAAAAGAATATTGTCCAGTTAAACTGATGGTACACAGGCTACACATACTAACTATATATTGCAGCCTTATATTTTCAAGGGTTAATGCCGTTCGAAGAACAAATTCCCCTTTTTATATTTAATCAACGAACCCTCTAAATTAATGGGGATATGCTTTGTGATGTAAAAACCTATATCTAAAATTCAAAGCAAATCAGATGATTCTTCATTAAAACGCAATTTTACAATTTAAGAGGAGTTATCCCCCTCCTTTATACTTAACCATTAAACTTCTAAAACTGTTCAGAGATTCCCCTTATCAGAAAGAACTTACATCCCAAATTAAGCCAAATCGGATAATTCTGCATAAAAACTTATTGAACAAATTTAAGGGGGGGTATCATCCGTAGACCCTTCATACTTAACAAACGAACCCCACAGCTAATTAACGAAGCATCATACCACTATGGACCTGTATTAAAAAATTTAAGCAAATCTGTTATTTCTGCAAGAAAATCCATTTACCTAAATTAAGAGGGGTAGTCCAACCGAATCCCTATTGATACTTATCCAATGAATTCCCAAACAAATCAGGCAAGCGCCTTATCAGAATGAACCTATATTCAAAATTTGAAGCAAATAGGTAAATTGTCCGTGAAATCCCCATTGACCTAAAATAAAGGGGTTACCTCTCATTCCCCCCCCTCTAAGATATATCCAATGAATTCGCAAAATTAATCATGGAGTTACACTCATCAGAATGATCCTATATCGAAAATTTGAAATCCGATAAATATGCCTGAAAAACCCATTTATTCTGAACTACTAAATATTCTGTCCTACACGTAATGAGCTTACGGTATTAGAACTCAGTTTGAAAAGCATGTGCTTAAGCATTCCTTGAAAGCTTCTCTTCTGGCTAAGATATTTTGGAATTTGCATTAAATCTGCATATAAGTATAGCATTAAGAGGTATATGTATGTATGATGTCCGAAATCTTAAGATATAATAGATAAGTACATCTAAATATTTGAAAAAAATTTCTTATTATTGCAAATTTTCTAAGTTTAATACTATTATTTTAACAATAGTATTAAACGTATATTATATATTAAAATATCTTAAGATAGAATATCTTAAGATATCTATAAAAATAATCAAAATACGAGTCTAATTCATCCTTTTTATTTCGTTTCATTCTGTGCAACTAAATCTTCTGTCTTACGTAATGGGCTTACGTTAGAATACAATTTGAAAAGCATGTGCTTAAGCATTCTTTCCAAGTTTCTCCTCTGTGGGAGGCATTTTGGAATTTGTGATAAGCTGCTTGTAAGTTTAGCCTTAGTACGTATATATATGTATGATATCTGAAATTTTTAACATGTAATAGAAGATGCATCTGTATACTTGAGCCTTTTCTTATCGTTACAAATTTTCTATGTTTAATACAATTACATTAAATGAGAATACTTTGTAATGCAAAGGACAAGAAATTCTACTTGTGGCATTTTATATTTAATTACGCTAAGTTATATAAAAATAGTGTAATTCTAATTATAACAGAAAATTGCAAACTTGTGTAATATCTTTTTAGAGAGAACTTCATCACACATGTCTCTAAAAATTACATTGAAATATGACTAGAAATTACGTAACATTAAAAGAGAAATTTTATAAAAATAGCCGAAGTACCACTTTTATACCACTTTATTTTCCCCTTTACATTTTGTGTTATTCTGAGCTACTAAATCTTATGTTCTATGTAATAAACTTACAACATTAGAACTCAATTTAAAAAGCATGTGATTGAGCATTCCTTGCAACCTTCTCTTCACTCGGAGACATTTTGGAAATTGTGATAAGCTGCTTTTCAAGCAGTTTAGGAATATTTAAATTAGTGTGTATAGATGTACATATATGGAATTCTTAGCATATAATAGACCAATATATCTAAATATTTCAGAATTTTCTTATTGTTACAAATTTTTTATGCTTAATACTGTTATATTCAATGAAATAATTTTGTAATACAAAGGACAGGAAATTCTACTTATGACATTTTAAATTTAATTACGTTAAGATACGCGAAAAATAGCATACTTCTATATATAACAGATACTTGCAAGAATCTAGTGTAATATCCTTTTTATACAGAACTTGATTACATATATAATTAAAAATTGCACCGAAAGATGACTTGAAATTTCGTAACATTAAGATAAAAAATCTGTAAAAAGAACTAAAATACGAGTCTAATTCCCCTTTTAACATTTCGTTTCATTCTGAGGTACTCGATAATTTGTCCTACGTAATGAGCTTACAGCAACAGAACTCAGTTTGAAAAGCATGTGCTTGAGCATTCCTTGAAAACTTCTCTTCTCTCGGAGACATTTTGGAGTTTCTGATAATCTTCATTTAAGTTTAGCGTTAGGACGCGTATATATCTATGATACCTGAAATTTTAAATATATAATAGATAAGTACATCTAAATGTTTGAGAATTTTCTTATCGTTGCAAATTTTCGAAGTTTAATACTATTATTTTAATGATAGTATTAAACTTATATATTGAAATATCTTAAGATAGAATACCTTAAGATTCTATAAAAATAATCAAAATACAAGTCTAATTCACCCTTTTTATTTCGTTTCATTCTGTGAAATTAAATCTTCTGCCTTACGTAATGGGCTTACATTAGAATACAATTTGAAAAGGAAGTGCTTAAGCATTCTTTCCAAGTTTCTCTTCTATGGGAGACATTTTGGAATTTGTGATAAGCTGCTTGTATGTTTAGCCTTAGTACGTACATATATATATGATATCTGAAATTTTTAACATGTAATAGAAGATGCATCTATATACTTGAGCCTTTTCTTATCGTTACAAATTTTCTATGTTTAATACAATTACATCAAATGAGAATATTTTGTAATGCAAAGGATAAGAAATTCTACTTATGCTACTTATTCTACGCATTTTATATTTAATTACGCTAAATTACACAAAAATAGTGTAATTTACTTGTAATATACATATCTCTAAAAATTGTATACATTGAAATATGACTAGAAATTAGGTAATTTCAAAAAAGAGGATCTATAAAAATAACCGAAGTACCACTTTTATACCACTTTATTTCCCCCCTTTGTATTTTGTTTTACTCTGAGCTACTAAATCTTCTGTCCTACGTAATGAGCTTACAGCATTAGAAATCAATTTGAAAAGCATGTTCTTAAGCATTCGTTGCAAGCTTCTCTTCTCTTGAACACATTTTAAAATTTGTGATACTCTGCTTTTAAATATAGGAAAATTTAAATTAGTGTGTATATATATATCCAAAATGTTTAGCATATAATAGAAAAATACATCTAATTATATGAGAATTTTCTTCTCGTTACATATTTTGTTTTTATTAAGCGTGTGACTTATATTAAATATATTTAAAGATGAAATATTTAATTTTCATATTTTGTAAAAGCCCTTTTAGTTCTTATTACTTCGTTACAAATCTTTTATGCTTAATACTGTTATATTCTATGAAATATTTTTGTAATACAAAGAACAAGAAATATGACTTTTTTGTATTTAATTACGTTACACTACACAAAAAAATAGTATACTTCTATTTACAATATATACTTGCAAGAATCTTGTGCAATACCCCTTTTTATACTGAACTTTATCACGCATGTCTCTAAAAATTGCTCAAAAAGCTGACTAGAGAAATTCATAACATAAAGATAAACAATCTTTAAAAAAGACCAAAATAAGCGTCTATTTTCCCCTCTAATATTTCGTTTCATTCTGAGTTACTAAATCTTCTGTACTATGCAATGAGCTTACAGAATTAGAAGTCAATCTGAAAAACATGTGCTTAAGCATTCCTTGCAAGTTTCTGTTCTCTCGGAGACAGTTTGATAATCTGCATTTAAGTTTAGCAAAATTTAAGTCTGTATGTGTATAAATGTGTATCTGAAATTCTAAGCATGTATTAGAAAAATAGGTACTATTTGGTTATCCCGTCGACCGATTTCGCCAAATTATAGAAATCTCCAAGATATTAGCCAAGTTATACAAATTGGCATAAATTTTATTTTAAATAATGAAATAAAAAATCAATTAGTAAAACATTAATACAAATACAAATAAAAAAGTCACATTTAAAATCACTTGATGACGTAACAAACAGGTGTTTCGTGTTTAATATCAGGTGAATGTGACATATACGTTAATCCATTATTGACAGTTAATCTTAAAAGTTTGATTATATTTTTTTGGTCGACGGGATGACCCAGTAGTACTGAAAAATACATCTAATTATTTGAAACATTTATTATCTCAACAAATTTTCTATGTTTATTACTATTCTATGAAACAAAAATATTTTGCAATGCAAAGGACTGTAAATTCTACTTATGACATTTTAATTACATTAATGTACACAAAAATAGCACAATATTTTTATATCGGGTACTTGCAGGAATTTTGTTTTAGTATCTTTTTGTAGAGAACTTTATCACACATGACTCTAAAATTGCACCTAAAGCTGATTAGAAGTTTCATAATATTAAGATAGAAATTCTATTAAAATAATCAAAACACGAGTCTAATTCACCTTTTAAAATTTTCGTTTCATTCTGAGCTACTAAATCTGCTGTCGGGTGTAATGAGCTTACAGCATAAGAACACAATTTGAAAAGCACATGTTTAAGCATTTCTGGTAAGCTTATCTTCTCTCGTAGACAATTTGGAATTTTTGATAATCTGCATTTAAATTTAGCATTAGTTTGTATATGTATGTTCATATGAAATTCCAAATATATAGTAGAAAAGTACATATGGTTATTGGATAATATAATTACCGTTACAAATTTTGTATTTTTACTACAATTATACACTGCTCAGCGAAAGTTTAGACAATGATCAATTACTCATCTATATGGATAAATATGCAACGAATCTTTTTAACTCAACTGTCACATATTACTCGAGACTGATCTTTTAATCATAAACAATAAATTTGAAATTATACCCGTTACATATAATATAACATAACAAAAAATAACATTATTGCAAAAGTTTACACAATCTGTATATTAAAAGTTAAAATAGCCATTAATTAAAACAGAACTGAAACCACATTGTCTGCAATTAGTGAAAAAATGTGACTTTTCATTGAAGAAACTTAATTCTGCATCACTTAAGTGTCTATTTGCTACCAAATACGCTCGAAGCTGAATAACAGAAAAGTCAGAATAATATTGTGAAAATTAGCATAAACCTTAATAGATATGATGCCACAAATATTTTTGAATGGGTTTAGATCAAGGATACATGCCTGCTAATCAAAAACAGTAATATTGTGAGAATTAAACCAAGTTTTTGTTTTGTTTTTATATGAATTACCGTATTTTCTTGCTCAAATACATACATTGGGCCAGCTAAAAGTTCACGAAATAGTTTAAAAATTTTCTCTAATGTATGTATGTAATCTTGCTCTGTTTGGAAACATCGAGGGATTCCATAGATTCTTGAGCATTAAAGTAAAATGAAGCCTAAAGTTACCTCTTTGTTGATGAGTAAATGAAGTGGAAGGTTCTTTATACAAGTCGTAACAATAGCATTAGAATCCATCTGAGCCTTCCGGATTACGCATTGTTTACCTCGCAGAGTATCATACTACACCTCTTGTGTCCATATAATATATGTTTGCGAGCCCACTGTATTTTCATGAATTTGTAGTGAAATTTCAAAGCTGTTGTTTTATCATTTCAGTATAAACTAATTCTTTTCTTTCTTTAATTCATCTACGAATCATTTCCGTTGACACAGAAAGTCTTGACACATTTTTAATGTGACTAGAAATCACCATTTGCGTAGTTGTCAGTTTATGAATCCTTCTACCATCTCGTTTTCTGGTCACACGAGGCCTTTCACATTTATGTTTTGCTTTGAAACAGTCACCCTTAAACAATACTTGATAGTCAGACTTTTTTGGATGATTCAAATTAGCTGAAACTTCTGCAATAGTCTTCCCATTTGATTTCAACTTCCGTACTTCAATTACTTCATTTGACTGAATATTTCTAGCTCGCTGCATCTTCACAAACCGATTCTATTGCAAGACAAACTCTTAGATATTTCATGCATGTGACGTGTTAAGTTTGAAATTTGCATTTTTCTTACAGTTGCCAAAAATAAAGAATGTGTCTAAACTTTTGCAATGTACGAATTTCACTTTTTTAGTTAAATTAAACATTATCTTATATTAAAACCATTATTTTCATCTTAAAATATTTGAACTATATTTAATAACAAATATAGCCATTTTTATAACCCAACAGTTCGTATGTTGTATTTAAAGGTTAAACATCACCAGTGTCTAAACTTTTGATGAGCACTGTACTAAATAAAATAATTTTGTAATTCAAAGGTCTGAAAATTCTACTTATGAAATTTTATTTTTAATTACGTTAATATACACAAAAATAGCATATTACATAACATTATGAGAGAAAATTTATAAAAAGAACCATAATACGAGTTTATTTCCCACTTTAACATCTCGTTTCATTATGAGCTACTAAATCTTCTGTCCTACATGATGAGCTCACAGCATTAGAATACAATTTTAAAAGCATGTGCTTAATCATTTCTTCTAATTTCTCTTCTCTGGGAGACATTTTGGAATTTGAGATAAGCTGCTTTTAAGTTTAGCCTTAGTACGTGTATATATGTATGATATCTGAAATTTTAAGCATATAATAGAAAAATGTATCTATATACTTAAGCTTTTTCTTATCGTTACAAATTTTCTACGTTTAATACTATTACATTAAATGAAAATATTTTGTAATGCAAAGGACTGGAAATTCTACTTATGACATTTAATATTAACTTTCGTTACACTGCATCAAAAATTGTATAATTATATTTATAATAGGTACTTGCAAGAATTTTATGTACTATCTTTTTTATACAGAACTTAATAACACATGTCTTTAAAAATGGCTCAGAAAACTAATTGGAAATTTGATAATATTATGAGAGAAAATCCATGAAACTAACTAAAATACGAGTCTTCCCCCTTTAACATTTCGTTTCATTCTGAGCTACATAATCGTCTGTCCTACGTGATGAACGTACAGCATTAGAATTAAATTTGACAGGCATGTGCTTAAGCATTCCTTGCAATCTTCTCTTCTCTCAGATACATTTTGGAATTTGTTATAATCTGCTTTTAAGTTTACCATTAGTACTGATACATCTGTATGACATCTGAAATTTTAAGCATATAAAAGGAAATACGTCTAACTATTTGAGAATTGTTTTTATCGTTACAAATTTTATATGATTAAATGAACGATAATATTTAATGAAAATATTTCGAAATGCGTTGGACCGGAAAATCTGCTTATGACATATTATATTTAATTATGTTAACTTGAACAAAAAAGGTATAATTCTACTTATAAGAGATATTTACAAGAATCGCGTGTAACATCTTTTTTATATAGAACTTTCTCATACATGTCTCTAAAAATTGCACCGAAAGCTGACTAGGGAATTTCGTAACATTAAGAGAGGAAATCTATAAAAATAGCCAAAACATGTGTCTAATTCATCCTTTAACATTTCATTTCATTCAGAGCTACTAAATCTTCTGTCCTACGTAATGAGCTTACAGCATTAGAACTCAATTTGAAAAGTATCTGCTTGAGCATTCCTTGCAAGCTTCTCTTCTCTCGGAGACATTTCGGAATTTGTGATAATCTGCTTTTGTGTTTAGCATAGTACATTACATATATATGTAAGATATGTGATGTTTGAAGCATGGAATAGAAAATACATCTAATTATTTGAGAATTTTCTTAATGTGACAAATTTCGCTATTATTAAGAGTGTGACTAATAATAAATAAATAAATAAAATTTAAATTAAATAAATTTTAAATAAATTTTAATTTTAAATAAATTTTAAATAAATTTTAAATTTTAAATAAATTTTAAATTTTAAATAAATTTTAAATTTTAAATAAATTTTAAATTTTAAATAAATTTTAAATTTTAAATAAATTTAAAAATGAAATATTTATTTTTCATATTTTGTAAAAGCCCTTTAAGTTTTTTTGAATTATATATTTCATTTCTTTAATATGTCAGGGCTTGAAATTCATTTTTTCGAAGGAGGGGAGTCTCCCTACCAACATTTATAAATGGAGGGGAGTTTGGCTGTTTGGGAGGGAGAAAAAATGTTTAAAACCCGCCATTATTTTATGTGCTATTTAAAGAATTACCAGAATACAGACATAAAAAAATATCACTGAAGCAATTTTTATCAACAATTCAGAATAATTATGCGAAATGTGTAAAAAAAACTTTTATATTGTCTAGTTTTTACTGATGGTAAATTCCCTCCCGGTGCTAATTATTTTTGTCACAGGTCTAATTATTGTTTTAATAATAATTAATAAAACTTCTAATTAATTTAATAAATTTATATTTAAAATTTATAATTGTTATTATTTGAGTGTAGAAACTAAGAAGTATTACTAGGGGGAACTGGGGTACATTGATACAGTTTTTTTCTAAGATTTTTTTTGGTGTCAAGAAAGGAGAAAATTCAAGTTTTTTTTCCATGAGGTGATAGCAAAACTTGTGTAGTATGTTATAAAAATGTACAATCATTGTTTTATATAGTATTTTTGCATGTAATTTTAAAAAAATCAAAAAAAGTCATTTGTATCAATGTGCCCCATCCCCGGGGCAGATTGATACGTTTAAGAAAAATGACGACAAAATAATACCAATGCATATTTTTCATAAAAAATGAGTTAGAAAACCATTTTATATTTATTTATAAAAATTCAAATCACCCACAATTTATTTTTAAGCAATATTAAAGCAATCAAAATTAAATATATTATGACCTGATATTCTGGCTGTTTCTTGTCTGATTGTTAGCTGTGGTAACTTTGTCATATCTAGCACTTCAACCCCAGCATTATCTTCTTTCTTATGAAAGACGAAAAAATTACCAGTTTTTCTGTTTATAAATAGGTTCATAAACAGAAAATAAAGGATAATTATATTAAAAATTCTGTTTATAATATAAGTATCATTTTCTGTTCTGCAGTTTGTTTCTCTTACTTAACATTTCTCATGTCGAAAATACTTTTTTCTCTGGAGAATCGATATAAATTCGAGATTTGCCAGAATGCCGTTCTTTTCTTTTATTAGTTTTACTAGCACTAGATGCTGGGTAAGTTCCTACGTCTTCTGTTTTCAGAAATACTATAAAATGTTCTAATATAAAGAAATTAGAGCTATTTCACTTCAATAAAAACTAATATTAGAAATTTTTCGTGAAAAAAAGGTTGGATTAAAGAGTGTATGGTAAAAAAAAAAATAAAAGATAATGAAAATATGAACTATTAAAGGATTTAGGCTGTATCAATGTGCCCCGTCATAAACTGTATCAATGTGCCCCATACAGCGATTTTGAATAAAAAGAGTCTCAAATCCAACACTTCACAATATATCTAACAATAAATAATGAGGAACTGATAAAGAGTAGCTGTACTTACCAGGGAGGGTATTCATTTTGGTTGAAAATACTGGAACAGTTGTATAATAGCATTTCAATTGTACAACTCAAATTTACTTTTGAACAACAAAAACAATAAATCACCCGTCCCATTTCATCAAACTGCTGAATCATTCCAAGATTTTCTGTATGTAGTTGAATACACTAGCATCACCTTTTGGAGCTGTTGTGAAACTTCCTGTAATGACCCTGTGAGCGGTAGAGGGGGTGTATCAATGTGCCCCATGTATCAATGTACCCCAGTTCCCCCTACTGTTTGCATTTCTTTAAAAAAGGGGCAAGTCAAATTCATCGAAAGAGATTTTCTTAAAAAATGAGTACTTTGTTGAGTAAAGGGATACTTTTTGTCTAATGAATGGCTGCTTTCAGGAATTGCACTCACTCAGAAAGATTTGGAGCTGTCAGAAACTGATTTTAGAACAGCAAAGAAAAAAAGATATATTGAAGCAGGAAAATTAGTTTGTTGAACAGAAAAATGAACTCCCCGTAATATTATTTTTGGGGGGAGAAAGGGAAGAGAGGTTCCCTTTGACGGAAGTTGCATTTTTTCGCTATTTTTTGGTGAAATCTCTCTTTTTTTTTACGATCTTTTCACGAAATCTGCCGGTTTTTTTTCGGGATTTTTTTGACGAAATTTGCCGTTTTTTCGTGAATTTTATGAGAAAATTTGCCGTTTTTTCGCGATCTTTTGATGAAATCTGATGTATTTGTTATTTATAGTGAATCTTTTGTCGAAATTTGTCGTTTTTCGCGATTCTTGGACGAAATTTGACGTTTTTTTCGTGAATTTTCTGAGGAAATTAGCCGTTTTTTCGCGATCTTTTTATGAAATCTGATGTTTTATCGCGATTTTTTTTTACGAAAATTGCCGTTTTTCGTGATATTTTGGGGGAAATTGTCATTTATAGTGAATCTTTTGTCAAAATTTGTCGTTTTTCGCGATTTTTGGACGAAATTTGACGTTTTTTCGTGAATTTTTTGAGGAAATTTGCCGTTTTTTCGCGATTTTTTGACGAAATTTGACGTTTTTTCGCAATTTTTTGACGAAAACTGCCGTTTTACAGAATTCTGTCACGAAATTAGGCATTGTTTCGAGAATCTTTTGACGAAATTTGCCGGAAATTAATCGTTTTTTCGCGATCTTTTAACAATATTTGCTGTTTTTTAGCAAACTTTTACGAAATCACGCGTCTTGTGAAACGTGTAATAGCTGTTTCTTTTGTGTGTCATCTCCGATTTTTTGCGTAATTTACGCGCAATAGCGCGTCCGCGACATCAATGTTTCATATTTTTTGGAATTAAATGCTTTTTTTTTTTTTTTTTTTTTCTTTTTTTGGGGGGGGGGAGGGAAATTCCGAACAGAATCACCTCTATTTCGCCGCGGAAAAATAGAATGAAACTCGTCAATCGATTGCAGGGAAAAAATTGCGAAATTTGTCAATCAGTCGCGGAAAAAATCGTGATTTTAAATTATTTTTCGCTGTAAAAAAACTCGCAAAATGTGTCGATTACTCGCAGGAAAATATCGCAAAACGGTCGTGGGAGTTGATCATAGTTTCAAAATGCAAAATTGTTTCGGCGGGAGCCTCCCGTCCACGTTATTTTTTTGGGCGGGATTTCAAAATTTTGGGCGCGAATCCCGCCATCCCGCCCTGAAATTCAAGCCCTGTATGTGAAGCTTGAATCACGAAAATTTAGCTACACAAATCAGTTTGATGTATTTCCAGATAAAAAAATATGATCACATAAATTAAATACATCACATATTAAATATATCACACTTATTTCAAATATATCACAGATTTTCAAGAAAATTTTTTATTGTAAGACAAATAATTTAAGTTAAGCATTTTTTTTAAATTATTATTGGAAATATTTTGAATAATACTTTTTATTACTTTTGTTGACAACATCTATACCACAAATCATGCTGATTGGACCCTGATGTATTAATTGAATTAAAAAAAAAAATCCGCCCTAGATCTGCAATATTGAGTTGATACAGAACTGATTGACTACTTTTGAATTATTAGTTTCATGAGTCATGAATATTCTACATGCAATATCATTAACTAGTAATTTAATATACTCAGACAGATTTCGTCAGCAACAACACAGACATTAATTGATGCCTAGTAGCTTTTAAAATAGAAACGGAGTCGATCTTTGAGACCAAAATAATCATTTGTATTGACTATTAATCTGAGCATTAATAAAAGAGTGAAAATTATTACTGAAATACATCAGATGTTCAAAAATGTCTTTTTTATTTATTCATTAACGGAAGAACGGTATGCAATAGTATTGTTGGGGATTTTAGCATGAGAGATATAATTTGCTTTTGATTGATTTTATTAACAGCTGGAGTGTACCTTAGCGTGTTAAATTGAATCTTATTTATTAAGCAAAAAAAGAGAAAAACAAATTACATTATTAATTCTTCCTTCGCTATATTTCCTTTATTATGCTAAATTCTCAGCATATTCACTACTTTTCTATTCTTTAATAAAGTTTCCCATTGATTCTGTTAAATTCTTCTTAAGTTATTATCTAACTCACTGAACTTAAATATAAAACTTTCAGTTTATTTATAATTGTATTATTATATCATTATTTCAGGCTATTTCTGTTATTTAGTGTGAATTCAAATGTTTTTAGAACAGCCATTTCACATTCATTTATTTTATTCCGAAAATCTTTTGCGCGCTGGAGTATTTTTTTTATTTCAAAATACATTTGCTATTACATAGAGAGAACTCTTTACAAAATCCCTTCCATTTAGATAAAAAAAATTTCTTATCCCAAATAATTAAATTAAATATCTTATAATATTTATCCTATTTTAAATTTAATTGCATAATTCATAAAAGTAATATAAATTAAGTTACTTGAATCACTGCTGGTATAAAATTTCTACAAATGTAAATTTTCATTAAAATAGGTTTTTTTAGCACTAGAGAAAATGAAGAAATTTAAAAAAGTATTTCAAGCTAAATGCAGGAATTACAGATAGCTGCTTTAAATCTCATCACTTGTTGTGTTACTTATTTTGTGACTTAAGAAAAAAAAAATCCGTAAATTTTCAGAATACGATATATAACAAATCGAAAGACATTTACCTCATTCGAGCTACAACTTATTTTACTATGAAAGTTTACATATTAAAAAAAAGGTCCGACAAGTTCTTTTCCTATTTCATTGAATAAGTTTGACAACTTTAAAAAATAAATGATAATTCAATTTGATTAAATTGCAGAATTCTAAAAATAAAATGAGTCTATATTGCATTGATCTGATTCTTGATAAAAAGTTTATTTTATACAAAAAACACTGTATTTCATTCAAATTTCAATTCAAATAATATTTTAATGGAAAATGAGACGCTTAATCTGACGCAATAAACTGTTAGTTAATATTATGATCATTTTGGAGTTATATTTCTTTTAAGCAATTCTTTACTACTTGATTACCCCATCGAACATAAAATTATAACATAAAATGCCAATGATGGATTACACGAATGTCTCATTTGGCTTTAAACATGTTACACATGTTTCTTACGTCATCAAGTGATTTTAATTAGATATTTTATTTGTATTTTTATTAATCTTTTACTAATTCATTTGCTTTTTTGTTATTCAAAAAAAAAAAAAAAGTCATTTTATATAATTTACGAGTAGTTTGGCGATTTACACAATTTGTTGAAAATGGTTTACGGAATAATCAATTAGGGGGAAATATGGCGCATTGATACACCCCCTCTACTTCTCACATGGTCATTACAGGAAGTTCCACAACAGCTGAAAAAGTTGATGATAGTGCACTCAACTATATACAGAAAGTCTTGGAATGATTCAGTAGTTTGATGAAATGGGACAGGTGATTTATTATTTTTGTAGGTCAAAAGTAAATTTTAGTTGTACAATTGAAATGGTATTATACAACTGTTCCAGTATTTTCAACCGAAAAGAAGACTCTCCCTCGCAAGTAAAGCTTCTCTTTATCAGTTTCTCATTTTTTATTGTTAGATAAATTATGAAGTGTTGGATTTGAGACTCATTTTGTTCAAAATGGCTGTATGGGGCACATTGATACAACCTAAATCCTATTCTAGTTCATTTTTTCTGTACTTTTTATAATTTTTTTTTCCATACGCTCCTTAATCCAGCCATTTTCCGCCAAACATCTCTAATATTAGTTTTTATTGAAGAGAAATAGCTCTAATTTCATTACATTAGAACATTTTATAGTTGTTTTGCAAACAGAAGCCGTACGAAATTATCCAACATCTAGTGGTAGTAGAACTAACAAAAGAAAAGGACGGCAGCCTGGAAAATCTCAAATTTATATCGATTCTCCAGAGGAAAAAAGCATTTTTGACATAAGAAATGTTAAATAAGAGAAACAAGCTGCAGAACAGCACAGGATAATTATATTATAAACTGAATTTTTAATATAATTATCCTTTATTTTCTGTTTATAAACCGATTTATAAACAGAAAACAGGGTAATTTTTTCATATTTCCTAAGAAAGAAGATAATGCTGGGGTTGAAGTGCCAGATATGACAAAGTTACCACGGCCAACAATCAGACAAGGAACAGCCAGAACATCAGGCCATTGTATATTTCATTTTGATTGCTTTAATATTGCTTACAAATAAATTGTGGGTGATTTGAATTTCTCTAAATAAATACAAAATGCTTTGCTAACTATTTTTCTATGAAAAATATATATTGGTGTTATTTTTTCTCCATTTTCCCAGACGTATCAAAGTGCCCCATGAGGTGCATCAATCTCCATCATGAGGTGTATCAGTCTGCCCCAAGGATGGGGCACATTGATACAAATGACTTTTTTTTTTAATTACATGCAAAAGTAATATATAAAAAAAACGATTGTTCATTTTTATAACACACTGCACAAGTTTTTCTGACACCACAGGGAAAAATACCTTGGAATTTCTGCTTTCTGGATACCAAAAAAATTGTTAGAAAAAAGCTGCATCGATGTGCCCCAGTTCCCCCCAATACCAGCAATTTTAAACAATAGAGCAATATTATGCATAAAAATATTTAAATATAATTTTATTTTAGAATTAGCAAAGCATTTTATGAATATTTTACAAATGTTTTATTTTCATACTATGCTTATCTATTGTGGATAATATTATATCTATGCACTGTAAAAAAAAATCTGTAAAGGTACTAAACATTTTCTAGGAAACTGGAATTCCAAGAACTTTTCATGTAACGATAACAGGAAAAATCCATGTAACCGATTCTAAAACTTGAGTTTTTGTTGTTACCGTTACAGGAAAAGTTCTTAGAATCCCAGTTTCCTAGATAAAGTGTAGTACCTTTACAGATTTTTTTTTTACAGTGTGGTTATATCTATTACGATGACCCCCATCGACTAGTTTTGAATTACTCATAGCAGTATAAGTTATTCTAATAAATGTAGGCATTCAAATAACACTACCAATTTTCAACTATTGCACAAGCAAAACCGCAGGATTTGCTAGTATTCGCTAGTATTTGCTAGTATTTGTTAGTATATTATTTTAGTTTCGTGTACATTCAAAACAAATTAAATCAATCTCATTCTATATGTTGTAAATCAAATTTTTTAAATGAACAAAATTAAAAGATATTCCAAACAGAAAGATATAAAATAATTTTTGAAAGCTTTCTTAATTAAACTATATACTTGTAAAGTCCAATAAGAGTCAATAGTAATTGTTTAAATTTTATCTTAAATTTTATAAGAGAAGTTAAAATAAATTGAAAATATTGAAGTACATATGCATTGCAGCATTAATTAATTCCATGTAAATACTTGAAACAACACCATTTGGGTTTTTTAAGTATGTACACAAAACTTAAAACAAAATGTTTTTTACGTTATGAAATATAGTGCTTGTTTTTTATATATACACTAATTTTAAAACAACATGCAGGAAAACACTTTACATTATGAAATATATTACTTGACCATGCAAAATACAAATAAATGGTGTAAATATTACGTGATAATGTACAAAAATAGAGACATCTATTATTCATGAAAAAAAAAAAAACATAGAGTGGTCAAGAGAAAAAAACAGCAGATATGTGGCACATAATGGTCAACATCAGCGCGAGTAAATAATGTCTGTGTAGTTGAAACATGTCCGGAAATTATATTTCTAATAATGTAGCTACATTTGGAAGAAATTCTTTTATTTATTTTGCTTATTTTGTGAAATATTTTTTACCTTAAATACTAATTCTTTTGTTGGAAGTTGGCTAGGGAGAAAATACAAATTATAGGAAATCCCTTATTCTTTTTTACAATAGTACTAGAATCCTAGGTACTATAATTCGATCAGAAATTTTATAAGATTTGCTTTATATAGTTGACTACTAACAGTAGAAAATAATCTGATTGTTTGCGGGCACTTAATTTAAATTATTTTACACAAATGCGCATGTTGCATCAAATATTTGATATATTTGTAAAAATTTCTTATGTAAACATGAACTGTTTGAATTCACTGTAATCGATTTTTTTGGTAATTTTGGAAGCTTAACGCATATTTTCCAGTTTCTCTATTTAAGTTGGCATGCTAAAAAAAAATTTCTCGTATTAATTTTCGTTCCTCGCATTTTATGCAGTGTGTATGATATGAAAAATAGCCACATATTTAAATAATAATAATACGCAGCATTATAAACAAATTTCATAAGAAAACAAATTTAAATTAACGCATTTATATTAATATTTGTTATGTACAGTACATGCATTTTGAGGGATATGTTATGAAGAGTGTTGCCGAATTTCCCCCAACAAATTCAGAATAGTCATATTTGGCTTTAAGAGAATGAAAAACTGTCATAGAAATGGGGTCGCAAACTACTTGCGTATTCACAAATACGTAGTATTTCATCCTAACTGAAATTGGGTTTACAGTAATAATTTTTAGAAAATAGAAACATTGAAATGAAAATGCAAAGGGAAAGGTCTTGTGTGAAGTGTTATAATATTCCAAAAAGTTCTGCAAAAACAGGTTACTCAAACACTCGTTGATACCGTATGAATTGTTAATAGTCAAAAATGTTGAGCGTTTATTCTATACTACTAGTGTGTACGGAGGAGTGCGTTGAGTTAGAGAAGAATACGCTGTATTTTTGATTAAATGCGTAGATTACGACCCATGTTTTACGGTAATTTTTTCCTTCTCGTGATTCTTACTATCACTCCTTTGAATTTCATGGGAGAACTCGGAAACACGTTGTATAAATCACGAAAACATATGCAAAAATAGAGTTCTTAAACAATCGATGATACTGTATGAACTGTTAATACAGTCCAAAATGTGGAGCATCAAATATATCGTCAATGTGCGTTACCGTCAATCCAAATTGAGTTAAGGAAAAACACCCTATATTTTTGATTAAATACATAAATTACAATCTATATGTTCTATGTAGTTTTTCCTTCTCTTGATTCCTATTGTCATTTCTTTGAACTTGAAGTCGAATTCGAAATCACCTTCTATCAATTACAAAAACTTCTGCAAGAACGGGGTTCTCAAGCAATCGATGATGCCGTATGAAAATATTAGCCAATAAAGCCCAAAATGTGGACAGCCAAATGCCCATTGTCAAGTATAAGAGAAACTTCCACCAATTTGTTGATGTTATCATACTGATAGCCAAGATTAGAATGTCTATTAACAATTTTATACAAATGTACTTCGATTTTCTGATATTCCACCGTCAACCTAAATTGTGTTCAGATAGAAAACCATTTTTTATTAAATATGTGGTGTGTGAAAACAGGATCTATTGTAATTTTTCATCTCCTTAATGTCTAGTACCGTTCCTTTGAGTTTGACGGCAAAATTTGGCAACACTATGTATATATATATGTGGCATTTTGAGATTGGAAGCCAGTGGTATCATCGCAGCGTAATTATGTTTGTCAAAAAAATGTGGCCTTCCCGTTTAACCACTCAGGAGTCATGGCAAAATTCGGAAAAGAAAACAACTTCACACATCTGTACACATCTTCAAATAAAAAAATTTATTTCTGCAGTCAAATCGTATGAGTAAAAGCTCACTAATTCCGGCGAATTGAATCCTGCTAAACAGAATAAACGTAACATAAAAAAAAGGCAGCATTCGTCATAGCTTCTCAAAAGATCACTCAAAAACGAATAATCATCTCTTTTGCGGGCATCTTAGCATATGTAAAAAAAAAGTTTCTAGAAACTTCGATAATTTCCAACATGATATTTTCATGTAAACTGAAATTAGCGTCAAACGCCGAGATTAAAGTGGCAGAATCGAAATGTCTCCCGTGAACGATAAATTTATTTTAAAATATCATTAGTTAAATTATTTATAATCGAAAGTAATTAAAATTCGAATGTATTCCAAAGACGATAATTTCACAAAAAAATAAAAGAAATGAATTTATTGATGATAAAGTTAAAATGCGAAGAAAAAAAATTAAAAGAATGATGTTTTGAACAAGTATGTTTTCGGAATTATTTAATAAGATTTTTTAAAACGGTTTATAAAAAAAGGGAAAAAATGATTTTTACTAGGATTTTTAGGAATAAAGTTTAATTAAAGATATTTTTAATTTAGAGCCATTTTTTAGATTTATGCGTATTGGAATAAATGATTTTTAAGGAGAATTAAAAATTTATATTGTTTCTGTATAGATTAATAGATTAGATCTAATAACAGGATTTTATTTTAATAATCTGGAATAAATACGGGATATTGTTAAAAAGGAAATTAGTATAGTATAAAGTTAATTTAAGCGGAAAAAATGAAATTTTGTGTTATATATATAATGCCACGCTCAGTTATATTAATCGATTATTACAAATAATAACCGGTTATTATTAATAATTATCAAATGTTACTGAAATAAACAGATTAATATGATTAATTTATGAGAATTTCTCAAGCTAGTAGGTTATTATTAATAAATACCACTTACGTTCGGTCAATTTAATAAATTTCAACTCGTTTAGCTTTAAATTTTTCTTACAAATGCGTTTATTTATTCTGTACCACCGCCTCACCATTGTTCAAACGTACAACAGAAATTGTGGTCGCACAAGTTAGTTTGAGTCTGTTGGCAATAACTAAACAATACCAATTGCTTATTTTCGATGCTGGAGTTCGTAATTTTCGGGGTATTCACTGTTATTTATTTCGTGTCAGTTTCATTCGTTATTCATGCCAAATAGTATCAAAATGATGTTATTTTTGTTGAGAGTTCAAATCGTATTCAATTAACAGCATTCAAAATAAGATTCCAATACCAAGAAATTTAAACTTAGATGTTTAAGGATTTGAGTTTTTAAAAATGTAGAGGTAAATGCAATTAAAATTACTGCAAATGTAAAAAAAAAAAAAAAAAAAAAAAAAAAAAAAAAAAAAAAAAAAATTAACTTTTGTAACTTTAAATGTCAAATTAAAATCTTTGTTCGAAACGCAAAAATGTTTTTTTTTTAATAATTTAATTTGTTTGCTTTTTTTGTATAAATAGAATAATATTGTATATGAAATCTTCAGTCCATCTTTTCTACTGATAAGATGTACTTTCTTCAACTCTTCAATGGACTTCAAATTCGGCACTTCTGATCCTGTAAGAGACACCGACCTTCCCCTTTTCTCCTTATTAAATTGGTGCAAGAGTTGTCTCATTCCGACTGCAACTTCTCTAAATATATTTGTTACGTGTTAAAAATGATTTAATAGAAAACTAAATTTCGAATTTCCACTTGTTTAACATCTTTATTAACACTCACTGAAAAAAGTATGTATTTAAAAAATAAGTTACCGAAAAGAACCAAACATAACCCTCTGATGTATCTAAACTTTCTCTTTTTAGAAAATGTACCATATATAAGCCTTTCCCTTCAAAGGACGTTTTCAAGATCCGTTTCAAGTTCGTTTCTTTTATGACGTTTTCAACAAATCTGTTGCTTCAGAAAATTCAAACAAAATTCAACAAAATTAAGTCAGTTTTTTGTGTCTATATCTTCTAAATGAATGCATCTTTTTATTATTTTTTTTTATCTCCTTACATATCATTGTATCACGATGATATACTTCTCCATGCGCGCTACTAAACCTTTGAAACGAATGTTCCTTTTGTACAATACTATTAATGTTTTGTCCGAATTAATGCACCAAAATTGACAGATTTTTATATAAATTTAATTATGTTCCCCTTTTTTACATATAATATAATTATTTTAAGTATATTTGTTTCATTAACATTTTATAGTTATTAATGCTTATTAACTTACTTAAAGTAATTTTAAATATTTTTATTAAATATAATCTGATTTTATTTCGCAAATTGTGAAAATCCCATGATTTTTTTTATATTTCTAAATATACCTCCCTTTTCGAATCCTTCCATTTTTTCTGTCTTTTACACAAAAGTTCTATTTAAAAACCTTCTTAAAATGATCAGAATTTACTTTCTACTAAAGGAACCTAATTTACGTTACTTTATGGTATTCATTATTTTATTTTTTCAGTGTTTAAAATTTTTAACTAATTGATTCAATAATTACAAAAATAATTATCTTTAATCCTAGAATCCTTGGTATCGTATTAATAGCACACTTCTTTTGATTATGCATAATTGTTCCTTATGATAATTATTTTTTATTATTAGCTACATATAATTATGATAGTATGCATTCCAGTAAAGGTCTTTTTCGTTACTAAAAGCTAAATTTATCATACTGATCGAACTTTATGGGTATTTATTTATAAAAACTGGTAATTAAAATACAATATTTATCATATTCATCAAAATATAATAACCGGTTATTATTAATTATTACAGAATTTATTGAACTAACCGTAACATGTATACATATATAAGATATGGTATATGTTTATTTTTATGTGCTTCTTTAAGTTAAAGAACTCAAGTTAATTTTATGTGCTTATTACAGTAATTTTTTATTTAATCATTTCGAAATCCTATCTTCATAATAAATGTTGGTAGTCATTGAACATAATCGTATTATAATAGCTCCAGTTTAACTAACAATCATTTGTTAGAATTATTGTTTGAAATCCAATCATGCTCATCTAATGTCATTTCTAATCCGTTGACATCGTTTGTCAAATAAATTAATTAATATCATAAAGTTATCATAGGCTGGTCATTGTGTATGCGTAATTCAAGTACATAATCAAGCCTCATTATATAAATGTTCACTGTCATCCGGATGTAAGCTAATGCAGTGATAAATTCATTTACTAGAGATGCTTTAGTGACGCTAGAGAATTAAGCAAATATTTGAGAAAAGTCTTTAACCATTGTTAATGTCATTTAAATAAGATTAAGTTAATTGATATTAATTATGTGATTTATATATTTCTAGATGTATGAACATTGTTTTAGATTATTTCTTTGTATAATGTACTTTACGCTATATCTGAATATGATGTTTGAGAAATTATAAAAATAACTGCTTAAGTTATTCATTTACAGTATTTAAGGTTCTAAAGATACACTAATTAACATATAACTAATTAAAGAAAACATTTAATATTTTCTCACATATTAAAATATATCTTTTCTTTATGGATAGATGTGTCAAAGTTGCAGATTATAGTTAGATGTTAAAGCATTCATAAATTCTATCTGATTTCAGTTTTAAAAAGGTACATATGCTAAGTAACTTTTAAACCCAAGTAATACAATAACTAACAGCAGTGAAATATTAGCCGGGAACAGGACTCAAATCTGAGTTTACAGCATACCGTTTTGTGGCTTTTAACAAGTTTTGTTGTTTATTTAAAATATTTACCACAGAGTGCTAAAATTAAGTAAGTTAGATGAATTTTTATCAGTGGCAATTTCCAGAAACTAATTATTATTTGTAAAACATACACACATACACCTTGAGTTTCCTTGATTTTAGTAATGTATATTACTTTTATTCAACGAAATTAACATTCTGTGGCTCATCTTTTCCGGTTGGAAAAATATTGACTCGGATGTTAGAATACATTAATTTAAGCATATAAATAATAATAAAAAATTGTTGGACATAAAACTAAAATAATCATTGACTAAAAGGTACTTTTTTCATATCTAGAATAAACAGAAACTGACATATTTTTAATAAATGCAAAATTTTAAAATATGTACAATTACCTTTAAAAACATCTACTTCTGCAGTTTTATTAATTTGAGAAAATTTGCTAACATATTTTTTTCAATATCGACTTGAAGCTTCTCAAATGATAAACAAATATTTGGTATAAGAAATTAACTCATTATCATCGTCTGTTGAGAATTCCAATGATCAATTTGTATTAACTGGCATGTTGGGAAATAGGAACAACAAATAAAACCGTGTTTTAAAGTTTACTGAGTAAGTGCTATTGACTTTTGGGTATGTTGCAGATCTGCAAGAAGGTGATACAAAGGGTTAATGCCATAATCAATTGCAACATTTCCATAAAGACCCATAAGAAAGAATGTTTTGTTCAATATATATAAAGTGAATATTAATGCAAAAAACTGCGCAAAAAGAGAAAAGGAATTATAATCTTCTGAATTATAATCTAGTACTAGTTCCCTCAAATTTGGAGGAAGGCATTAAATTTTCAAATCAAAAGATTCAATTTGAATCGAGTTTTTGAACGGCTACAAACTGAGCCGAGCGCAAAGATTGCATCTGTAAGTTAACAAATTCATCCAAATCCCATAAACGGTTTCTGTTTGATGACATAAAACTATTATATTCTTTTTAGAGAGATGACATTCCTCTATTCTAAATCCAAATGTTGGTAAGCATCGCAACTACTCTCTTTTCCAGATTATCTATTTCTATGTGAGTATTGCTTGTGCAGATGTTATGTACTTTCCCTTTAAATTTAATTATAGACTTTGTATATAAATGATTTTAAAACAAAGTACTAAAGACCACAAAGATAAAACAATTGTGCAAAAGCTTTGATAAATTGTCATTTCACATAAATGTGTATTTACTAAATCTTTTAAAACTAATTTTTACTGTATAACGCGGATTTTTGAAAAAGAATTACATAAGGTCAATTTTGCATATGTTGTATACTATTTTAACAATATATTCTAAATATGCATTTTTTGATTTCATTATAATTTTGTTGACTTTGTGTACCGTCCAAAAATTTTACCCTTGGATATTAAATAAATAAAAGATTGGAATATTGATATGTTTTTGCCAGTTTTACTTACCACCGTCGATAAGTATTTAAATTTATTCCTCATGTTTGTATCATACATTTGTACTCCTTACTGTTATTTTATTTTTATTAATCTTTTTAACTTATTTGTTTAATTCAAAAGAGATTGCTCCATTGTTTATAAATTTGCATTCTTCAACATAATTGTAAAACTATAAAATCGTAGTTTCCAAAATTATATGAAGTATAACTTATATTCATTTAATTTTTGTAGCATATTTTGAAAAAGAATGATATGAGATAAGACAAATAATACAGATTTTTTTTTTTACCAAATGCAAAATAATTACCTAAAGAAAACTCTTTAAAGAATGAACACGTACACCACTCAAACTTTACCCACAATTTAACCTTGAAATTTATATAGTTATTAAAGCAATACAAACTGAAACATTCCTATCTCTTAGCAACTGATAAAAAAGACCCTGTTAGTATATTCTAGTGTAGCACATACATACCAATTCTTAGACAGAGTATTCTGTATAGTTTTCAGATACACATAAATAAAATATTGTAAAGTTAGCCTAATATATACAATAACACAATAATTAACATTAACACATTAACATATAAACATTAACACAAATATTATCAAGGACATTTTGACTCTTTGGTGAATATAACTAAAAGACAGTTATTACAAAAAGACACTTACTATGAAAATGAAGCAAATAAATTGAATCATTTATAATATTTGGGATAAACATATAAACAAAAAATATTGGTATGTTATAAGAAGATTTAAAACAGAATTTAAAATTAATCTTTTGTAAATAAATGTTTAAACCTATTTTTAAGACAGGTTCGTATACATAATAATAATAAATAGAGGAAAAGAATATTGAAAATTTATGCGCGAAGTTTATATTAATGATATACTTAGTATAATAAGCAAACAAGCAAAAAATAATAATAATAATAATTAAAAATAAAATATAGAAAAATGTTTCACAAATGCAATAGTTATTCGAAACCATAGTTATTTTTCTCACCTTTAAATGTTTTATATTTCAATACATCCTTAAAATTACCTTACACGCTTTATACATGGGAAAAAATCCTTAAAAGAAATTTACTGAGACGTTGAACTTCAAAGATGATATCTTTAAACATTAAATTTCACTTGGGGCAAAATTATATCAGCATTTCATTTTTCAGTTAATGGCAAAAGATTTTTTATATTTTTAGTTAAATGAGATTTTCTTTGAATATGCATAAGCATATTTTTTTATTTCCATACCATCAATAAATATTTAAAACACTAAAAAAAATCGCATCAAGGATTGTTTTGAAAGAAATAATTTAATCGCATAATTCTACCAAAAATATTTTTTTTTAATGTAATAGAGCAAGAAATATTCAGTATAAATTGTGTAAAAGATGATATTTTAAAACAGTTTTTTTTAAACCAAATATTATCGATTTGTCTCTTTTGTAGGAAAAATTTTGAGAAATGAGAGAATTCTGAGAAAAAATTAAAGTTATAAAAACTTAAAATGTTATAAATTAAATCGGATAAAATTTTAATGTCGAAATTTTTATTCCGTAATATTTTATATTTAAAGTATTTTTTTTTTAATATTTAAATTCTGGTGATGGGGCTCTTATTATTCAAAAGAGATACTTGTATATAGCGGGTTAGTCAAAAGTTTAATAACACATTAAAAATTAATGATAAGGGAAGAAATCACAATAAAGAACAGCGGTTTGCAAGAAAGGCCTGTCAAGATAGTATGAGATTTTTATAACAAAAAAAGTTTTTATTTAAAAGATTCACATGTAGAGGGAGCTGTCAATCTGAAACACAATGAACAGGGTACCAGAACATTCATTTATTCTGGCAATAAGAAATATCCAACATGACCTACTGAATAGTCTTCGACACAGCTAAAGCAAATTGTAAAACGTGATACAACTAAATACAGCGTCTCAGAATGAATTGCAAAAACCGCACGACACATGGAATCTTTGAGTTCAAGTAATTTTGAAGGGAATGAAGGGTACACATGTGATTTCAAATTGCCCCATATCCGTAAATCAATTGGAGTGAGGTAGGGTGATCGTAGAATCCTATGCAGTCTTATAATGAGTCTTGATCACAGGTAGAGGTTCTCAATAGGAATTGATTTACTGGATTGGATTAGTGTGGTGGTGCTTCATCTTGCAGTAAAGTTTATTACAGATAACACATCTCTTTGATTTAATGCTAGCTCGACTTAATACTCAAAAGAATAAGATAACGCTCAGTGGTTGCTGTGCACGACATTCAGCCAAATTTGAGATACGGTTAATCTAGAACAGGCATGTCAAACACGTGGCCCTCCGGCAATTTATTTGTGGCCCGCCAAGGAATTTCGACATTTTCCCTATGCTTGATTTATTTCATGATTGATGCAGAAGAAACACTTTGTATAAACACACTTTCGCTAGTCGTGGTTGCAATGTTGCCAACTTGACATTTTTTTCAAAATCTGTACATTTAACACAGAATAGTAATATACACTTCATATTGTTAGCACAATGAACATAATTTGTATTTGTTTATTTGATTCTGAAAAGCTTTACCGAATAAAGTTTGACTTTTAAAAAATAGATCTACAATGCAAATAATTGTTTTCCTACAACGATTGACTTTTATAAAATGAAGCAATCACAGAATTAAAAGAAGAAAAGTTAAAATCAATGTAATAAACTTAGTATTGCATTTTTGTACAATTATGATTTTAAATATTAAGTATTATATTTAAATTTTTACGGTGACTTATTTAAATTTTTCCAGTTTTTTACTTTATTATTTATATATTTATTTATTTTACAAGATTGTATTTTATTTGTATGTTTAGTTTCATTCGGCGTGAAAAAAATAAAATTCATTACCACTTTTTTAATGTGGCTCACGACTCTGTATACAATGCTAAATTTGGCCTGCGATGATCAACGAGTTTGACATGCCTGATCTAGAAGAATGGTCCGATAATGAAAGATGAGATGAAACCACAGCAGACTGTCAATGTATAAACGAGGATTAGATGTTGCCAATATATCAGTGTTCTCAGTGTTGACGTCCCCATTTAGTATCAAAAATGTCTCATCTGTCCAACAAATCTTGAACAAACATTGAGGATCATTTTCAAATCTTGCCACAGCCCGCTCGGCTATGCCTTCCGGTTGCAGTTGCTGCAGTGACTGCAGTTTCTAAGGATGTAGATGCTTTATCATGTGAAGGATAATCAAATCAATGAGTGAGGCTCATCTAATATTCTTAAAGCTTTGCGAAAAAGATATTGGAAAGATTTCATAAAGAAATGAAGTCCATAAACAAATACTTTATGTTAATTTTCATATACTCATAAATGAAAGCATGTAAATTTAGACTAGTGTATAAAATTATAAACGTGAAGATTAATATTACCAGTGGTAATTTTGATTCGTTGATGTATTTAGGCATTGTAAGAAGTTCAAAATTTATAATCAAAATTTATTTCAAAAATATGTTTTTAATAAAAAAAAGTGGATATTCCTGTTAAATTTACATATTGGTGCATGTAGTATTAATAATAGGAGGAAAATTATATTGAGAATTTCTGTGAAATTTTTACATTGATATATCTATTATAAAAAAGAAGTAAACAAGAAAAACAAAAATTAGAAAAAAAAATCTTTCATAAATGTTATAGTTATTGGAAAACATATTTATCTTCTTTTCCCTTTTGTACTGTCAATTTTAATAGATCCTTAAAGTTAGCTTATACTCTACATATATGAGAAAAACTCCTGTAGAAAGAAATTCACTGAGATGTGGAACTCCAAAGATGATAGCTTCAAACATGCAATTTGACCTAGAGCAAAATTTTATCAACATTTCATTTGTAAAGAAAATAGCAAGAGATTTTGTCTTTTAAGTCAAATAAGATTTTCTTTAAAATGCATAAACATTTTTTTTTACTTTCATATTATAAAGAAATATTTAAAATTGTTAAATATTAGGATAAAGAATTGTGCATACTTCTAATAAATAATATTAATAACATATTTCTAGTAAAAGTATATAAAAAATGTTAATTGAGCAGGGAATTAGAACTGATAAATATGTTACTGATATACTGTGCTACTACCTATAAATGATATGTAATCATGATATAATATATAACTCAGTTTATAACTGATAAATATGTAAACTCTAATATTTTTTAAAAAAAGATTTTTTTTTTTTTTACAAAATTTTTGGCATTTTTTTGTAGGAAATATTTAAGAATTTTAAAATTTAAAAAGAATACATTTTTAAATTTATATATTTTTTAAAAACAGGAACATATTGTATGTACGGTAAATATTTTAATTTAATAATGGGAAGTTATTTTTGTTAGAAATAAATTATTTGTACATATTTAAATTTATATTTTAGGAGTGTTATAATCATCAGACATTATTTGTATAAATTTCTGTGAAAAAGTAAGGGAAAACAGTTCTAGTGTGAAATTAGTTTTTCTCAGATATTATAAAGGTGCCGTAATATGATTAATATTGCTTTCTTTAACCATATGTGCTTTTACTATATTCTGTCATTATTATTGCTTATGCTTATAAATTACTGTGCTTTTAAGGAAACAAAAAGTATTCATAAAATGTAAAATTTTCTATACAATGTAAGGTTGTAAAATTCTGTAAGAAACCTTTCTTTATGATCTGTTTAAGAGGACACAAAGCCTTTAAAACGACCCCTTTAGTTTTTAAAATTGCTATAATGTATGTGGTTGCACAATACTTAATACTAACAATTAAATAAAAAAATATTTATAGAACAGCCTATTTTATTAACTTTTTTTCAAAGACTTTTTTAATTTATACTACAATTTTAAATATAAATACTTTTGCTTCAAATTTTTGCCACATTCATTAGAATATACTATTTAAAACTGTGTATGGAGTTTTAGATTTATGTACTTTTACGTTTAATATGATTTTTTGGTACTACTAGGTTATGCCGTCGACCAAAAAATTATCGCCAAACTATAAGATTAAATGCCAATAATAGATTATCGTGAATATCAACTTCAATGACATTAAATACGATTCACGTGTTTAAAATGTCATTAAGTGACTTTTATTTGAACTTTTTATTTGTATTTTTATTAATATTCTACTATTTATTTGTTATTTAGATCCATAAACAAAATATACAATATCTCTCTTTACAATTGTCGTATAGGTAAAATTGACGTGTCAAAATATTCAAAATTAAAGAAGCTTTCAATTAATGTTTTATACAAATCGATATTTTGACCAATTTTAAGGTTCTGTGTCCCTTGAAAACAGTATACGGTGATAGGAAAGATACGCGGCAGAAAACGAAGTGCCATCACAGATTTTGATATTCTTATTTATTTTATTAAATGACAGAATTTCTTTTATTTAATAACGATAATAATTAAATTAAAATTTACTGGTGATAATCAACCCATTTCTGCTTATGTTTTTTATCATTGTCGTATATCCTGTTTTACCCAATGTTTTTAGTAGACAGGATGTTAATAAGAATAAAAATTCAAGAAGGAAAAAAAATCATAATTTCATAACTTATAGTAATGTATGTTTATTTCGAGACCGGCTGTATTCAACGAAGATTTCGGAAGAGAAGTATTGTGTAGGATGAAGTTATTGATTTTAGGTGCTAAATTTTAAAGATGAAATTAATAATTATGCCTAAATTTTTCACTAGTAAAGAATTTTTTTTTTAAATGCATTTTTTATGCAAATGCAATTTACATAATATGATAAAAATACAATTTTTATTTCTCTTATTTTTTTGTGTCTCATTAAATCAAAAAAGCAATCTCAAAAGCTATTTATTATTGTTACTGAAATTTATAAAATAGAAGTTTATAATCGTCTTCAATATTGTAAGTTTTTCTAATTATTTTAAGCATTAATATTAATTTGATTTCCCTCTGAACAAAATTTCGTAACATTATTTACATAGTTAAATTTCTTTAAAAACTTTCAAAAAAAAAAAAAAATCTCAGAGCGGATCAATCAATGATTGAGTCATGGAATGGTGACTACAACATTTCGAGTAATTTTGATGTTATCCAAAATTGCACAGAAAATCTTCAAATATTTCATTGAAGGATTTTGTAATATGAGTTAAGAATAAAAAATTGTTTTTATATCTCTAAAGTGAATGATTAATGAGATACGTCGTTTACCGAGAAACTGTTTTTCCTTCAAAGCATAAGATGGATTATAAGTTTAAATCCGAATTGTATAAAACGTTTAACATTCCCGATATAATCTAATTTTATTAACATTCCTTAATGAATGAATTTTTCTCTAAGGGCAAGAAATCAGTCAATTTAGAGATTAATCGTTAAAGACTCTGCATTAAGGGATTCTTCTATTAACTTGAAATGTTTAAGGACACTTCAAATGAGAAAATGAAGCTTATATTAGATATCTAAGAAAACTAATTTTTTTTCCATATTCTAAAACGTAACATTTTCACTCGCACATTAGTATAATTGTGTTTAATCCTTTATTATTGTCAAATTATTAATCTAAATACCATATTTCCATCAGAATCTCTTAATATTTCTCAGACGATGTGAAGCAAGTAACAAACATTGATAAATTAAATAACAATTAAAATATCCAATATAGCGTTAGAACTTTCGATTGGCTGCAAGAATACATGCATAAGTTCCCAAGTTATCTTGAAGTATTTAAAAAACAGAGATAATAAAACAATTGTAGTTTTATTACATTTAATTTTGTGACTTTTTTTTTAATTAAAAAAATCCTAAACCTTTATATTTATCTGCTTAACATATTTTAACTATAAAACAATATCTTTATTCCATATAGCTGGAGCAAAACAGACAACTTTTGGTAAGAAAACGGCATTACCACTCTATTAAAACATACAATGAATTGTTGTTTTTAATACAGCTCTTCTTTTCAAAACTACTTGGACATACGTCATGGAGATGACTGTGGAGGTGATAGTCATCGGCCCAGGTGATTTACCAAAAAAAAGGGAGCACACAAAAAAAAAACTCCGAAAAGAGAGACACATATATTTACCAATACATTTATTAGTGAGCGTTAAGAGACTGCACGTCCCCCACGTAAGGGGGAGGGAATTCTCAGAGCTCTACTGAGCTACATCTTAACAATCTGATGGCAATCAGTGAATTGACGACACAACGTCATATTGCTTATCGCCAAGAGGCGTAAGAAGTTTTTCATACAAAGATTTTGGCGATATAACTTTGGTAGACCACACCTTCAGGATCGGCTAAATTTTGCGGTTTATGAACCCAAGGATTATTTTTACAGCTGTGACTATCTTTTAGGGTTATAGAAATATTTTAAGCCTGGGAAGTAGACAAGGGATAAGCAGGCCGTTACATACATTGAAGTTTTGCTGACCAAAATTATATTATCCAGATGCGCAATTGAACAGATAACAAGGGACAGTCAGGATAAACAGAAATAAAAGTATTTCTAGGTCTAAGCATTAATTGTGAGATTGAAAACGGGGTGTGGAAGGCAGATGTTAGTAAAAATGTAACGGATAAAAGATTATGATGAACCAAGCCCAGAATGTTCTTTATTTTGTTAATAAGTGCGGTATCTGTCGCACAGATATTTTTCGAAGACACACCAGAGATTCGTGAGAAAGGAAATTCTATTATTGTTTACTACAAAGAGTTCCAAAAGTTAATAAGTTTTAACTTCTATTAGTGGGAGTATGAAAGCTAAAATTAACTATTAAATGTAGAATTAATTTAAACTAATGGGTTTATTAGTGAAAAGGGAATCTAAAATAAAACTAAGAATTCATTAAAGGGAAATAATTATTGCATTTATGAACGGGAAAAGATATGTAGCGATAATCTTCGCTACAATGTTGATATTTCATATGCCATCCGTCCCAACTTTTCGATTATCTTAGTACAGTGTTTTATTTATATATTGATTTGTGATTTTCTTTATCAAAATGTGGCATGTTTTCGATGCATCTACCTAGTTTATCTGTTCTTTGTGTCCACATGCTGCTGTGACTATCTTAATGTATGTTTTTACAGCTTGTACAAAAAAAATGACAAGCAGAGTAATGTACGGAAATATTATTAAAGTGATCTATTCGGCCATCTATTATTTTTTCAAACTTACATCCAACTGATGAAAGTGATTGGAAGTTCTGTTACCACAATTTTTTCAGTCAATTACATGTTTTTACGTAATGACCTGCTTCAAAGATGATTTCAGGTATTTCAACTATAAGTATGCCATCATTTATTCTGCTTTTGCATTTTTTATATGTTGAGAAGCGAGCTGTTTAATGTGATTTTCGGTGATTGTCAGAGAGAACTGCAATGGAAATTTGTCCTGCATGTGCAGAGCAACCGTTGTTGTAAATAACTTTTTTGCCGTTTTCTAAGTGTTTTCGTAGCCAGGTAATTTCCCATTAACTTTTAGATCCCCATTTTATAAATGAACACTATTTGATGATGAACTGTCTTGGGCATAAACTTATAATACATAGTGCTTTTTGAGAGAATGTACAGACTCTAATCGACTATAAGTATTCATTTAAATTTAGGAGAATTCTATTTGTCGCTGTGAACTCTTCTGCATTGGGTAAGATTAGAATTGTGTATAATAATGGATCATATGCTATTTCAACTCCAGTGAATTTTCTCTGCGTCAATTATCAGAGAAGTCGATGTAAAACGTTATAATCTGCATCGATTCACTGGGTCAATAAGAAAATCTTTGTCTACGTACTATTCACTTCCTATTGCATTTTTTTATAAAATAGATAATAATTTTGAAAAATTACTTTCTCAAATTAAGTAAAAAATACTCAGAACAGATTAGAAATTTCTGTCGGAGATTGCAAAGCTAATTCATAAAGAAAGCTATTTCTCAGAAGAAATGGGAAATAGAATTTTGGAAACATCTCGCACAAAAAAAAACAGCTCTTAAAGCGAATAAAATTTTCCGCTTTATATAAGCACAGATTGGTAATCAGAGTCTATAGATTCACTCACAAAATATATAATCAAAGTTTATACCGCGGGATATTTTATACTAAATGTAATACACATCTAAAGAATAGGTCTTAAAACTTATTAGAAATTACTCGACTACGAAACAACATAAGAAACGACATAAAACATATACTAAAACTTCTTTCGAAATATTGTTGCTTTACAGGCAAATTTTGTTTGCAATCCTCTGTGACGATCGTTATAATATTAAACAGCTAGATTTTCAAAATATATTCAATGTAATAGGTACAGAGAATGATGACGTACTAGAAATTTAATTCATACAATCAATTTTTAGGCATATCATTATATGTATAATCTAACTGATTGAATAAATGTTGTGATAACAGAACTCCCAATTATAATGTATTAATTGTATGAAAATTTAATGAAGATAATAGACTGCTGAATAGGTTCAATTAACAACATACCTAATACATTACTTAGCTTCCTCTTCTGTTATACAAGGTTTAAAAATATATGCGTAGCAGGTCACACCAGTAGCATCCTAAGTCAGTGAAATCAAAGAAGAGATAAATTACTTTGATACATAGAAAATTTATGCCCTTCTTCGGGAAAAAAATGACAATTCAAATACATAAATAAAACACTGGGCCTAGATTGTTGGGTGGCTGAGACGGGTGGGATATGAAATGCAGCCACATCTACGAATTATATACAGAATAGTTTTGAAAGCAGATAGGTAAAAAATGCATTCAAAACAACATTTCATTGTATGCTCCAATCGAGAGGTAACGCTGGTTTTTACCAAAAGTTTTCAGATTTGCTCCAATCATACAGACTATAGATATTGTTTTATAGTTTAAATATGTTAAGTCGATAAATATAAAAGTTTAAGTAACACTTTTAAATTATAACCAGCTCTGTAGGAATTTTTTAATTTTTTTGAAAAAATGTAAAAAAATGACAAATTTTACCGATAATTTTGATTTTTGGAGCAAAAGCGCAGACTCAAGCAATTTTTTTCAGCAATAAAACTTCGCGCAGTTGATGTACTAGTATAAAGGCAACTTTTGGCACCTACCTAGTTTTTGATTTAAAAAAAATAATTTTTTTCGATCCACCCTAATACACATTCTTGGTATAGAAATAGTAAATACTGCGTCTATTGGTAAATTTCGTAAAGTATTAAATATTACAAGATTTAATTGTATAGTCGTGGAAAAAAATAAATACCCCCTACTCTTTAACAAATTATTGTAGAAAAAAATTACTAAAACCAAAAGAGTGGAAATAAATTCTACTTTTAAATGATATATATAAAATTTATTTAGCAGGCCATCTACATATTAAAAAGGACCCAAACTTTATTTTTATTTCAATAGTAATACCCAATTTTAACAATATATTTAAAATCCTCGTTTCAAACTATGCCAAGACATGAAATTTTAAGTTTTGTTTGAATGATAAGTTTTCGAATTATAACTATTCATAATTTGGTACTTCTAATATTAATTTAAATTTTCATATTTTTATTAGTATATCCTGAAATTATACTCCTAACGCGCTACTTTTTATGTAGCAATAATACAAAAATACCCAATCATAAATACGTTGAATTTGAAATTTTTATAATTTTACGATATTAATTATGAATATGAAATTAATGTTAAAAAATTATGAATTTCAACGTACAGTTTTTATGACGGGTTTAGATTTTTATGTTCTGTTTTACGAAAACCCGAAATTTCAAATTTTTCTTCCAAGTAGTTTTAAATTGTGGTTAAAAATGGCAAAATTATGATTTTAGTGACCGTCTGCGATAGAAGTAACTGAATATTTTGAAACTTCTTATGCTATCCCGTAAGCTAGCAGTCTTTAATGACTGTTTGAGTGGCACTTAAGATTGCTTGATGAAGCAGAGGGATCAGTCGGACAACAATACTGTACCACACTTCAATATCTATCGATACACCCCCCAAAATATCCTCATTTTAAAATAACTAAATTTATCATTTATCATTATTTTATCATTATATATAATTATTTTATCATTATTTATCATTATTTATCATTATTTATAATTATTTTATAATCATATATCATTATTTTTTAATAAAATAGGATTTCACGAAAATGTTTGTACGAATTGCATAAAAATTAGTTTTTTCGGCTAGTTGAAGGGTGTACAGTTTATTTATGCAGTTAGAACTCAGCAAACAAAACTGATGAAAATTTAAAAAAAAATTCTGTAGAAAATCTGTAAGGAATTGGCCCATTTAAAAAAATCTGCAGATATTTCTAACGATATCTTAATAAAATCTGCAGATAATTTTGAGATAAAATTACATCTTCAAAATGTCTTTAAATTTCTATAGAATTTCTGAAGAAAGTGGCTATTTCTTTATATAATCTTAAGATTATTTTAGTGGGGTTGGATACTGCTATTGAAAAATACAAGATTAGGGCTTCTTTTAATATGTAGATGGTCTTTACAAGCAAATTACATAGATATTTTTTTAATGTAGACTTTATTCCCAATAGTTTGGTTCCAGTAAGTTCTTTCTTCTAAGATAGTTTTGCATAGTTAATAGAGGGTGTTTATTTTTTTTTTTCAGGACTGTACCAGTTCAAACATATTTTTGTATGAACTTGTATATTGATATATCTTTATTTTTCTAATCACCTTCTTCAATAAATGAATTAATCCGTAATAATGAGCAATCAATCAATTAAAACATAGGTGAAGACTTTTCTTTAATCAGTGAGGACACTGCATAAAGCGGTTCTGTTATTATCATGAGCTATTTAAGGATGCATTAAAAAATAAAGTTAATGAGAACTTTATTAAAAGCAAAAATTTTTATCTATTCAAAATATGCATATCCTTGATATAAGAATAGTAAAAATTGCGTTTCTTGCTAAGTATTGCTAAAACTGTTAAGTATAAGTGTTTTAATGTTCAACTTCATACATATATGTGTATGAATTTGTGTATTGTTGTAGGTATATTTGTATTCATATTACCTTTTTCAATAAATGAATTAATCCCTAAAGATGAACAATCAATTAAGACATCGGTGAAGATTCTTTTTTGATGGGCATAAAGTGGCTCACTTATTATTATGAGCTATTTAATGATGCATTAAAAAATAAAATCCTATGTCAACTTTATCAGGAGCAAAAAAAATTATTAATTCTAAAACATGCACATTCCTATGATAAAAAGTTAATTAAATCGAATTGATTTTTTTAAATCATCAGATTTTAAAATATTCACCTTTTAGATAAACATTTTAATAACAATTTTAATTTTTCTTAAGAAAGGTGTTATAGTAAAAATAAAATACATTGACATGTTTCGGAACCGTCAAATAAGTTCCATAGTCATAATATAAATAAAACAAAATTTCAAAATATTTCTCGGACAATACAAATGACACGCGACAATGAGATATAAATAAAATACATAAATAAATAAAAATATAAATAAATATATTGAAATTTATACGCGTAATAATCTGGTTTGCAATGATACCGTTTCTTTTATTATTCCTAAGTTATGGTTAGAATTAATGAATAAATTCCTCATGAGGTCTTGAATGGGATGAACCAAGTTGGAATTTCCTTTGATCATGGCCAATTTTTATTTTAATTTAATTTTTTACAATAGCGCGCGTGTTTTTTGGTGTTTTTATATCTCTTTGTCGCGTGTCATTTGTATTGACCGTGATATAGTTTGAAATTTTTATTTTTAGTTAAGTTTAGATCATGATCTATATTTTAATTTAATTTTTTGCAATAGAGCGCGTGTTTTTTGTTATTTATATCTCATTGTCGCGTGTCATTTGTATTGTCCGAGAAATATTTTGAAATTTTGTTTTATTTATATTATGACTATGGAACTTATTTGATGGTTCCGAGACATGTCAATGTATTTTATTTTTACTATAACACCTTTCTTAAGAAAAATTAAAATTGTTATTAAAATGCACATTCCTGACATAAAAACACAAAAATTGTATTTGTTGCTAAATGTTGCTCAAAAATTTTAAATGGAACACTGTTTTAATGTAGAAGTTTATACGTATGAACTTGTGCATTAAAATAGTGTTACATTTATAGGTTTTTACAACATTTAATTAGAAATATAATTTTTGCCATTCATATATCAGGAATATATATGTTTTAGAGTAAATAATTTTTTTTGCTGATGAATTTATATTGCTGCTGCTGATGATTGCTGCTGTTGCTAATTCATATATATATTTGTGTATGAACTTTTGTTTGAATTTGTGTACTGGTGTATGTATATTTGTATTCCCCTCACTTTCTTCAATAAATGAATTAGTCCCTAAGGATGCGCAGTCAATAAATTAAGACATCGGTGAATACTCTTCTTTGAACAGTTAAGACAGTGCATTAAGTGGTTCGCTTAATATCTTGAGCTTTTTAAGAATGCATTGAAAATATCATGCTTATGTGAATTTTATCAAGAGCAAAAAATTTTTATTTCTTCTAAAACAAAAGCATTCCTGATATAGAAATAACAAAGAAAGAAGCGTTTCCGAAAGAGCAAAAAGTTGTAAAAGCTCTGAAATTTAACACAATTTTAATGTACAAGTTCAAGCATATTTTTTAAATCAACTTTCTTAATAAATAAAATAATTCCGCAAAAAGCTTAACGAATTTTTTACGTCAGCAATTTGTATAAAGAACGAATAAAGAATTTCACAAACTATCGTGAACTATTTAAAGACACTTGAAAAGAGAACATAAGGTTAATATTTTACCTTTGTTAAAAGACTAAATTGATAAAACACATGTCTTCTTGACATGCGACCGTTACATTATTTCCTAAAAATTATTAATAACATTAAATTAAATGAGATTTCAGAGCAGTATTACATTATCGTTCATAAAATCCACAATTATTAGCTTCCTCTCGACGAATATAACATTCAGGAAAAGAGGTTATTCAACCATTTGATTATCGAAAAAAAAAATTATTCTCGACTTATCGTGAAACACCTCGAAGACGCTTCAAGTAAGTCTTAAGAGCCCACAATAGTCACAGAAAAATTACTCAAAAAGACCCGGATGACCATGTAAAGTCAATGGGAGCGTTCTTTTCTAATATCTCGCTCAAATTTTAATATTTTTGCATGATGTTTTTGCACAAGATAGCTGAGGGCAATCCACAACCGGGCTAGTTTTTACTTTTTCGATTTTGGTTATATATTTTTTATATTACGAGAGTTTCAGTTTCAGAACCGGTTTAAACCGGTTTCGAAAGTTAAAGTAATTTTTTAAAGAAAATCTGAAACAAAAATTGAAAAAGTAAAAACTAGCCCGATTGTGGATTGCCCTCAACTATCGTGTGCAAAAAAATCATGCAAAAATATTAAAATTTGAGCGAGATATTAGAAAAGAACGCTCCCATAGACTTTACATGGTCATCCGTGTCTTTTTGTGTACTTTTTCTGTGACTATTGTGGGCTCTTAAGGCTTGCATATTCATTTCAAGAACCCTAAACTGTTTCAACCTCGGAAAATATTCATTATTCTTTAAAATGCTGCTCTTAATTTTATACATTGTTACACAGAATAATAAAAAAAAATCTGAAAAAAAAACTCAGTTCTTTAGGAATATTTTTTGTAGATTATTAACCCTGAATATTTATAATAGAAGTATCATAAAATGTAATGATAAAGAAATAATACTCACAGAATGAAACATTCATACATATCCTTAGTACATAATACATGTTTATTTCTTTCATTACGTACTAGCAGGGGTGACCGAGCTAAACTCGGTCAAAATTAACTTGTGTTCAACTCGATATAGTGTTTTTACTGCATCATTCACTCTGTATTATTACTGTAAAAATGTTATTTATAATAGCATTATTTACAAAAACAATTAATAAGGAAACTATGTTTGTATGCACAAGTTCATAAATTTTACTTTATTTTAAAATTTACAACGAAAGGACATCGATCCAAATCACTTTGTTAGCTCGACTTTGAGGTTTCACCATGCATCTCGAATCCTATTAAGATTGTATAAAAAATTTCTTCACATTCTGAAATACAATGTTTTTGCCAGATACAGCCAAATTAGAAGACATTATTTCATTTGGCACCAAATACGTGTTTTGGCATTTTGAAATCTTAATAATCGATTTTTCGGCCAAATGTCGCCAATATTTTGTCAAATATCGCCAACTTATTGTTTGTTGCCATATTCTCGTGACTCCGACTCGTGTTATCCAAAATGACACACTAATCAAATTTGATCAAACATGTGACTTAGCTCAATGGTCTTCAGATAATCAAAAACAGTAGAACATAAAATTGAATCAAAATCGTTTAAGCCATTTCTTAGATGAAATTAGCTTGACAGCATTCAGCAATGAAGCGAAGTGACCCACTAATATAATTTTGTTTAGCATGCGAATGAGCCCAACAGTCTTCTCGTGACATTTCATTACAAAATTTAGGTAAAATTGATTGAGTCGTTATATATAATTAGAATGACCCTAGTCCATTATGACCCAAAATTACTCACTAATTGATTTTTCACGAGCATATGTCCTATTCCAATGGTTTTCTTTTGCCCGAAAACGATATAATACAAAGTATATATTCAAAATGGTAAGAGCCATTATCTACATAAAATTAGCACGACCCATCATGACCCACAAATAACCCCTTATAATCGAAATCTTTCGAACATGCGACCCAGTTCGTTAGTTTTTGCGTGCCAAAAAACATTAAATACAAAATTTAGATAAAATCGATTGAGCCTTTTTAATTATAATTAATTCGACCCTGACCTATTATGACCCAAAATGACCCACTAATCTAATTTTCTCAAACATCTGATCTAACCCAATGCTTTTCTTGTGCCCGAAAACGAATAGAATACAAAATTTAGTCAAAATTGCGCGAAACATTGTCTAGATAAAATTAGAATGATCCAGAAGTGACCCACTAATCGCAATTTCTCGAACGTGTGACCTAACCCAATAATTTTCTCGTGCCAAAAATATGCTGAATACAAAATTTCGTTAAAATCATCCACTCGATCTTTAGAGATAACTTGACCATGACCCATTATGACTCAAAAATGACAATCGAAATCTCTCAAACATGTGACTAATTGATCAGATTCTGACCCAAAATGACCCATTAATCGAAATTTCTCGAACATGTGACCTAGCCAAATGATTTTTTCGTGTCAAAAAATTTTTTTAAACAAATTTTCGTTAAAATAGATTCATCTGTTCTTTAGATATAGCTTGACATGACCCATTAAGACCCATCATAACCCACAAATGATTCTTAAAATGGAAATCCCCCAAACATGTGACTTAGCCCATCAGTTTTCTTATCTCAAGAACTTGTTAAAGGATTGGATGCAAAATTTCCTTAAAATCCATTAAGCCGTTCTCTTTATAAAAATAGCTTGAATAGCTCCCATTAATTTTCTCGTGTAAAATTGTTAGAAATAAATTTTAGTTAAAATCGATCCTACCGTTCTTTAAATATAAATAGCCTGATCCAGACTTTTTATGACCCAAAATGACCCATTAATCGAAATTTCTCGAACATGTGACCTAGCCAAATGATTTTTTCGTGTCAAAAAATGTTGTATACAAAATTTCGTTAAAATAGATTCATCTGTTCTTTAGATAAGCTTGACATGACCCATTAGGACCCATCATAACGCACAAATGATTCTCAAAATCGAAATCCCCCAAACATGTGACTTAGCCCATTAGTTTTTTTATGTCAAGAACTTGTTACATACAAAATTTCGTTAAAATCAATCATACCGTTCTTCAAATATAAATATTTTGACCCAGACCCTTTATGACCCAAAATGACACATTATTCGAATTTTCTCGAACATGTGATCTAGCCCAATGTTTTTCTCGTGCCCGAAAACCATAGAATGCAATTTTTAGTCAAAATTGCGTGAGAAAATCTCTAGATAAAAACAGCATGACCCACAATGACCCCAAAAATGACCCACTAACCGAATTTTCTCGAACATGGTACCTAACCCAATGGTCTTCTTGTAATCCAAAACGATAAAATTTAAAATTTGGTCGAAATCGTTAGAGCCGTTTTTTAAATAAAAATGGCTTGACCCACAATGACCCAAAAATGACCCACTAATCAAAATTTTCCGAACATGTGACCCAGCTCAATTGTTTTCTCGTGCCAAAAAACGATTGGATACAAAATTTCCTTAAATCGTTCCAGCCGTTCTCTAGATATAAATAGCTTGATCCTGACCCATTATGACCCAAAATGACCCAATAATCGAATTTTCTCGAACATGTGACCTAGCCCAATGGTCTTCTCGTGCCTGAAAATGGTAAAATCCAAATTTTTGCGAAAATCGTTAGAGCCGTTTTTGAGATAAAATTTACACACACAGGCACACACACACACAATTTTTGCTCGCATTATAGTATAAGATATATAGCTTGACCCAGACCCTTTATGATCCAAAATGACCCATTAATCGAAATTTTTCGAACATGTAACCTAGTCCAATGATTTTATTGTGCCAAAAAAATGTTGCATACAAAATTTCATTAAAATCGATGCACCTGTTCTTTAGATATAGCTTGACCATGACCCATTATGACCCATCATGACCCACAAATGATCCTCATAGTCAAAATATCTCAAACACGTGATTTAGCCCATTAGTTTTCTCATGTCAAAAAACTGTTACATACAAAATTTTGTTATAATCCATCACGCCGTTCTTTAAATATAAATAGCTTGACCCAGACTCTTAATGACCCAAAATGACCCATTAATCGAAATTTTTCGAACATGTAACCTAGTCCAATGATTGTATCGTGCCAAAAAAATGTTGCATACAAAATTTCGTTAAAATCGATCCACCTGTTCTTTAGATATAGCTTGACCATGACCCATTATGACCCATCATGACCCACAAATGACCCTCATAGTCGAAATCTCTCAAACATGTGATTTAGCCCATTATTTTTCTCATGTCAAAAAACTGTTACATACAAAATTTCATCATAAACCATCACGCCGTTCTTTAAATATAAATAGCTTGACCCAGACTCTTAATGACCCAATATGACCCATTAAAATTTTTTCTCGAACATATAACCTAGCCCAATGTTTTTCTCGTGCCCGAAAACCATAGAATGCAATTTTTAGTCAAAATTGCATGAGAAAATCTCTAGATAAAAATAGCATGACCCACAATGACCCCAAAAATGACCCACTAATCGAATTTTCTCGAACATGTTACCTAACCCAATGGTCTTCTTGTAATCCAAAACGATACAATATAAAATTTGGTCAAAATCGTTTGAGCCGTTTTTTAGATAAAAATGACTTGACCCATAATGACCCCAAAATGACCCACTAATCGAAATTTTTCGAACATATGACCCAGCCCAATAGTTTTCTCGTGCCAAAAAACGGTTGGATACAAAATTGCCTTAAAATCCATCCAGCCGTTCTCTAGATATAAATAGCTTGATCCTGACCCATTATGACCCAAAATGACCCAGTAATCGAATTTTCCCGAACATGGGACCTAGCCCAATGGTCTTCTCGTGCCCGAAAATGGTAAAATCCAAATTTTTGCGAAAATCGTTAGAGCCGTTTTTGAGATAAAATTTACCCACACACACACACAATTTTTGCTCGCATTATAATATAAGATATTATTAAAAAGAAATTGAGTATGATTATTTCATTACAATAATTGTTTTGTTTTTAATTTCTTTATAGACTGGTAGTTAATATGGCAATAATAAAGAAAATTATAAAGAATATACTCTAGAAAGTGGATAGGATTATGTCTTAGTTATTTTTGTGAAAAAAAGATTAGCATTGATGTAATTAAAGCGAAAGCCATACTTGAAATGTCAAAATTTCAGCTTTGAAACTTATTATTTTATGCAGATTTAACCTTTTATGTCCCGATGGTACAAAAGTACCATTAAAACATCTTGTTATAAAATTTATTTGATGCACTAATTAGTAGTAATGTATATTAAATTGAGTTATAAATATTTTAACATATTCTTCAATAAATAAAACAATTCCTTAAAAAAAATAACGAATCGTTTGTATCAGCAATTTTTAGAAGGAACGATAAAGAGTTTCTCGAACTATAGCGAGCTATTTAAAGACACTTGAAAAGAGAACAGAAGGTTAATACTTTACTTCTGTTAAAAGTCTAAATTGTTAAAACACATGTCTTCTTGATAGCGGCCTTTACATTATGTTCTAAACATTGTTAAAACCGTTAAATCAAATGTGATTTCAGAGCAGTATTACATTATCGTTAAAAAATCGACAATTACTAGCTACCTCTCGAAGAATATAACATTCAACAAAAGAGATTATTCAGCCATTTGATTATCGATTGAAAAAAAAAAGAATGTTATCCTCGAATTATCGTGAATGAACTTAAAGATGCTTCAAGTACATCTTAAGGCTTACATAATGATTTCAAGGACCTATAATTTTTTATTCTTGGCTAATATTCGTATTTCTTTACAATGCGATACTTCTAAAATAACTTTAAATATTGCTACACATAATATAAAAAGTAAAAATACTACAATTTTCTGGAAATAAAGTTTTTAGATTAGGAAACCTGGATATGTATAATGGAAGTTTCATAAAATGTAACCCTGAAGTAAAAAAAAATCATAGGATGAAACTTTCATATGCCTTATCACACAATACATACCTATTTCATATGTAATGTATCTTTTTAATATATGATATGGGATATGGAATTAATAAAGAAAGTTATCAAGAGTAAACTTGTTAAAGTGAATGAGTTTACTAACATACTATTGGTAGAATATTAAAGAATAAAGGATTATTTTGTATCTATATATTTACGGATTATGCAAGGTATTAGATCATTTAATATTGGAGTCATTTATACATGAAATGAATATTTCCAACTGCGTGAAAAGTTATTCCAGTTTGCTTAAACGGTAAATCACTGGTCTTGTAAGCCAAGAATATGGGTTCGACTCCCAATCCAAGCATTATTCAGCTCAATTGCAAATATTCATTTCGTGTAATAACTTTATCAACCAGTTTGATTGTGTTAATATAACAGTTAATTTATACATTCCTGTTTTCACTGATATCTTTTAATAGTCTTAAAGTGTTTTTTAAATGTTTCAATTTAGCGGATAAAAAAACCTCTATAATATTCTTTAAAACCTATCAATGAAAAATACAGGTATAAATGATGCCAATTTCAAATGATATAATAACTAGAATAATCTGTAAATCTACAGATATACAGTTGTTATTACAGGTAATGTCTAAAAAAAGAAAAATCTTTTGGTTTTATATTTATACTGAAAAATAATTATATCTTGGATATTTTTTGTAAATAAAAGATAAACATTAATGTAATTAAAACAAAACAGTCTTTAAAATGACGTAATGACAGTTTTAAATCTTATTATTTTATGCAGCGTTAACCCTTTATATTCCGACGGTACTAAAGTATCATTAAAATATCTTATTATAAAATTTATTTGATACATGAATTTGTAGTAATACATAATAAAATAAGTTATAAATACTTTAGATTATCCAATTCAAAAATCATTATTAGTTGAACAAAATAAAAAATATTCTAAAGCAATAATACCTTTTTCATTCATTTGCAGCTTTTCTGATTTCTCGTAGTTGAAAGACTTTGGGTACATGTTAGATTTTTATGAATAAATAATAAGCATTAAAGTAATTAAAGCTTAAAAAAATCTTAGAAATGTTGAAATGAAAAAACTTTAAAAGTTTAAAACTTGTTTTTTTATGCAACTTTAACTTTTATGCCTCAAAGGAACTAAAATAGCATTAAAAAACGTGTTATAGAATTTATTTAATGCATGAATTGGAAATGATATATTTTAAGATGAGCATAAATACTTTACAGTATCTCGAAAATAATCATTGGTCGAACAAAATAAAAATATTTTTTAAATGATAATTCCTTTTTCATTTGCAACTCTTCTGCTTACTTGACTTTGAGACACTTTGGGTACATCTTCATGTTTTTGTGAATAAATAATAAGCATTAGTGAAATTAAAACAAAATCAATCTTTGAACTGTGGAAATGACAGCTTTAAATTTTGTTATTTTATGCAGCTTTAACCCTTTATTCCTCAATGGAACTAGAATACCATTAAAACATCTTGTTATAAAATTCCTTCGATACATGTGTTACAAATAATATACAATGGACTCCCTCTATTCTGAACATTCATGGGACCGTCCAAAAATTTTCAGATTATGGGGGTGTTCAGTATAAAGGGAAATTGGAAATGCATTACTACTACTACTATGTACGGTGACCGAACCGGTAGTTAATCAAATAAGGTCGGTTCTATGGTGTTTTTACTATATTTACATTCTTTTAAGTTTTAAAAGTAAAAGTAACATGATTTCTACAATATTTAACCCTTAAAGCGTTCTGCAGAATTTTACATGCAAGTTTAACAATTCATAAAATAAAAGCTACGGAAAGTATTGATATGGAGATTTGTATTTTATAATCTTAGATATTTATTTATCATGTGCAGTTCAAAAAATAGCATTAATAAGAGACTTTGAGTTAAATAAATCTTTGAAACAGAAACTATGCGACAGAAAACCCCAGTTAAGTCACTTAAAGGGTTAATGAATGTCCTATCACCGGCAAAAATGAAATCTGCTGAAATTAAATAGCGACAAAATTATAAGCAAATAATTTCTTTAATTGCCATTTTCTCAGCAGTTGAACAATCGAAGAAATGAGTCCAAAATTCCGATTTCAGTCTAAAATTCAAAATTTTATCTTTGAAATATCCTACTCAAACTGTTATTACAAATATTTCATATAGAACTATTATTTGAAATAAGGACGGTGGAAATGGATTATTTTAACTTACCGCAATTATCTCCAACTAATCAAAAACTAAATTTTTACATTTTCTAATAAAAAAAAGTTATAAAATGGCTTCTGTTACAGCAGGCGGCTGACAAGAATGTGACAACAGAATGCTCGAACATTTAATTGAAGTTTCTATCTAACAAATTAAAGTATTCAAACAAATTGCAATTTCAAGTATGTACTTACAATCTAGCAGTGATTTCGTTCATTTATATTTTAATCAAGTTTATTAAACTTTTTATTCATCTATAAAAGTTTCTTTAAATTTCCATGATCAGAATTCGAATTCAGATTGCAAACATGTGTTCAATTTACAGACAGATGGTGTAGAAATGGGGACCGAAAATAGCGTTCATAATAGTGGGGTGTTCGGATTAGTGGGTGTTCAAAATATAGAGAGTTCATCTTTTGTTAAGTCTATGGAATTTCGCCGGGACCGTCAGAATGTATTTATAATACCGGGGTGTTCACATTAGAGAGTGCTAAGATAGAGAGAGTTCACTGTATTTTAAAATGAGTTATAAATGCTTTACAGTAACTTATTCGGAAATTATTATTGGTCGAACAAAATAAAATTATTTTTTGAAGGATAATTCCTTTTTCATTTGAGCACGTCTGCTGTCTTGACGCTGAAAGACTTTGGGTGAAAAAATTTAGTTCGGTGTTATTTATATATTTGTACATTGTGTTGATCATTGTATCTGTACATTTCCAATTATCTCTGAGCCCCTGTACATGATTATTATTCCTGTACTAACAAATCGCTAGAGAAGTGGTTTACTAAACCATCCTTTTCAGTCTGTTATATAAGCAATCTAACCTATTATAATACTATGAAAGAAAAATAACCAGAGTTAAATTCTTGAAAGAAAAAAGAAACAATCTAAACAATTATAATTAGAAAATATATTTTATTTTTTGTACTCCACAGACCTAATGTATCCTATAGAATAAACATTTTTAATATTTTTTTTCACATGTATAAATGAATTTAAAAAAATTGATGTGAATGGAGCCTAAGCAATAGCAGAACTAAACAAAGTAGAAATTTGTTTCTTATAGCTCTTTTTAGAGAGCTACGTGTTATACAGAAATGGCTTGCTGCATAAACGTAAATAATTTTACTTTGCGTTAAGGTACCATTAAGAGAGTACAGTAAGAGTCCATTAATAACAAAAAATAATTGAATGTACATTTATTTTTGTTTTCAATGTTTTTGCAATAAAAAGGGAAAATAAAATAAAATATACTTATGAAATTGTAAAAAAGATGTACTTTTTGAGCACTTTTATCGTCAAATTTTAACTTTATTTTACAAAAAAAAAGTTTGATTTCTTTTTGCCGTTTAATCTTTCATAGTCATCAGTTTTTAAAGTAAATTCATAATCGATATTTTAAAAAGCAAATAAATAAACCGTGGGGGTCTGAAAAAGTTAAGCAAATAAAATAAATTTAGAATTGCCAAATTTATAAATTTGTATTAATTAAATTTTGCATTTTATTTTACTTAATAATTAATGTGTGAAATATTATCACAATTTTCTTTTTTTAAGATAAAGTGCGCCGCCATTAAATTTTTATGTAAAAGTTTAAAAAAAATGCTTTACTTAGAACAAATGCTTTCAAAGTTTCTTTTTTTGATATTTTTTTAATTAAAAATAAACTACACCCTGCCTTTTGATTACGCTGGAAACACAGTGAGAAATTTTAAAGCAGTAATTCAACAAAAATTTCCAAAATGCTCCCCTAATTTGTCTTTAGCTTTAATCTACAATCCCTTCTAAGTTACGAAATCTTCTACTTTCCATAATCAACTTAGAATTGTATTAGAATTAGAAGTCAAACAGTAAACTATGCGCTTAAGCCTTCCTCTCTTCTTGTAGAAATATTTCGGAATTTTACATTCTTTGCTCCAAAGTTAACATTAGAAAGTCAACGTTAGGGCATCTATTAATAAAATGTATTTCAACACACCACTTTCGGGTTTTTAATGTTGTGAATTTTGTGCAGTAATAATACTAAATAAAAATTAGTTTGGAATGTAAAGTTTATAAATGGAACACTGCTTTAAACATAGCAATATTCAAAAAAGTTTTTTTTCTTTTTGTAAAATTAATATCGGTACTATAAAGCAAGAACATATTCGTAATTATTACCGACGTGATATTGTCGGTCTTGAACTAGACCTATAATATTTGCTTTAATGCATTTTTTTTAAACCTTTAAACATTGCATAATTTAAATTTTCACATCGTCAAATAAGGAAAATAAACACTTTAAAAAGATATTTATTTGAAAATTGCACTTGCACTTAGTGATATTTTATGGGCTTTAAGTATTTTCATATCTATTTTTCACAATCTATCATTATCGTACGCCCTCCGATAAATAAAGATTAAATTTTTTGAAAGTAAAAAATATAAATTGTTTAGAACTTGCGTTCAGCTAATACATCCAAAAGAAATTTTTTCAATAAAAGTTAAATAAATAATTTAATGTAAATATAACATAAAATTAACAGACATATAATGCAACTAGACGCATAGCTTTTTCAGTTCCGAAGCTAAAATAGTAATAAAAATACATATTCATTGTTTTTTTCCAAACAAAATTATATTGTAAATGACAGAAAGAATCATCTTTTCTGAAATTGATCCTTTAGGCGTTTGTAACCGAGATTTTAAATTATGGATCGAAAACTACAAAACCTCTTAAAACATCAATTTAATAATCCTTATTAACGCAAACTCAAATTAACGCAATAACAAATTTAAGAGCTTTAAACAAAAAAAAAAAAATAAAAAAAAATCTACAAATCCTGGCAAAAAAAAAATATTGAAAAAGATTTAAGTTAAATACATATGAAAATTTATCACTTTTTTGCCCATACTGTCTTTTGGATATTTTTAGATAACATTTATTTATATGAAGGATTAAGCTTAGATGCAGGCATTAATTTGCGTGCTTTCAACACACACACACACACAAAAAGAAAAAAAACATGCAGTTATTAAGAAGTGATGCAAAAATATAAAAAAATCAGACATCTTAGTTTTTATAAGTAAAAGAACACAGGTTCCCAAATGGGGAGCCAAGGACAGATGAGTTAAACTGCTGAAATTATCAGAGTTAAAATAGTTGCTGTAAGTGATTATTTTTGGCGATGTTTTTGGCTGTTAATCATTGGTATTCGAATAATAAAAAAGTATAAACTTTGTTAAATTTTAAAAGTTTGTTTAAGAAGCTATTGATATTTTTTATATAAAAATCTTTTTGATGGTGTTAGTGGACAATATCTAAACATACATATTGAATGTAAGAAAGCCATAAAAGTGTTATAAACACAAAGTTATTTTCACTTGTGTTTTGTAGTCCAAGAGGATCAGACTGGTTGGTGTTTTAGTTTTGGTTGGGGGGGGGGGGGGGTAATAGTGTCATTTTTTAATACACAGTATAATTTACTATGTGACTGAACCTGCACATCAGAAAATGGTACTAAGAGGGCAGATGACGGTGCGGAGCGAGAAAATGACTGTATTTAAAGCAGTAAGAACAATTCTGTAGTTTTTTAACCAATGAATAAAACGCAACAACTTTTTTGTATATCTTATCCTGTATATAAGAGTTTTGTTTTTTAAGTGATATTTAATATGCAGTGATATTAGGTATATTAAATAGCAGATACATTAATTTGGCGATACTGACTTTTGTACTAAGGCAGATTCAAAATACCTTTTCGGAACAACTTTGTTGTAAACAAAAATATCACTTATTGACTCGTGAATGCTCTCAAAAAGCTGAGTTTAACATAAAAATATCTCTGCAATATATCAATGGACAACAAAATGCACTCCCCATTTATTTTTACTCAAATCTATGTTTCATTTTGAAGTACTGAAAATGTCGGTTTACTTGAAATTACTTTAAAATTCAATGAGAAAAGTATGTGATAAGAGTTTATTTTCTCACAGCCTTCGTAGAATTTAGGATAATTTGTTTAATGTTAGTAATTAGGAAATATTTATGTAAGATATAATGTATTTATAACATAATAGAGAGAGTAAACTCTCGAATATTTGAGACCTCTCTTACATTTGCTTTATATTTAAAATCTTATTAACCAGTTACATCTGATATAGCTTGGGTATTTAATTGAATTTCAAATTTTGAAAAGTAAATCGAATAAAATTATTTTATTTAATATATTCATAACAACATATATAAAATTATCAATGCATTAAAAAGAATTATTTCTAAAAAACAATAAATAAAGCAAAGCATACAAATTGATAGTATTACGTTCTAATTAGAACCAATATTTTCCAGAATTCTTCAAAATATCCTTTTTATAGCAACGTTAACTTTCTATAAATATATTCTAGAAAAAGATAAAAAGATTTTGTAAATTCCTATTACAAAATTACTCGTATATCACGTATAATTTGCTATCTAAGTCGACAGCCACTCTCTGTTATTAGTTACATCTTTTGTTGAACATAATAAGCTTTTGGCATTATCCTTACTAATATTATAAATCGGAAAGTGAGTTTGTTTGTTTGTTTGTTTGTTCCGCTTTCACGTCGTAACTACTGAACCGATTGCTTTGAAATTTTGCAGACATAAAGTTAGAAGTCCGGATTAAATAATAGGGTAATTTTTATTTATTTTATTCAAATATTTTCCTTAATAATTCAAAATTTAATTATTTTTCATACAAAATCAATAGGCATTTTTCAGATAAAATTTAAACATTTTCCTTTCCTGTTGCCAAGAAAATAAAAAATTGGAATAATAATTTTTCAGCGGCAATGAATTTTTAATAGAAAACTTCCACGCGAAAAACTATAATAAAATAATTTAAAAGAAAATAAATATGACGACATGTTTGAAATAAAAATAAAAGGTTATTTTTTATAATACATTTAATAAGGATATTTGTTTAGTTAATGGGAATTTTTGTGTAAAATATGGTGACATAAATTAGAAGTAAAAAGAATGAAAAAGAATTATATTTTTAATAAAATGGTTCACTCATGAAAATGTGACGTCATAATTGATATAAAACAGGTACTTTATAGCAGTCGTTAAAAATACAAGGGGTATGAATATCAGTAGCTAAAGGAGCGAGATAAAAATGACGTCATATTTAAAATGAATCAGAAATATTTTTTTACTTATCATATATATTATAAAGCAGAAGTTCTGAAACTTCCAAACGAGTGTTTTCAAAAACTACCCGATGGATCTTTTTGCAGATTATATCATTCGATAGGAAATATTTTTGCGGAGGTTTATGATACAAATATACAGGGATAACTCTGACTTTTCATACTAAATTTCGTATTTTTCGGTTATTTTTGACGGAAAGGTTGCAACAACTAATTTTTTGGCGATAATTATATTTCAAAAAAGAAATGAAATGCTTATCGCTTAATTAGTTTTCTAATGGAAACTAATATAAACATTTCGAAAAAAACCTGTTAATTCATTGATTTAAAATAAATAATGATAAAAAGAAAAAAATCCGCTTAATGCAAAATAATATTATGAAAGGAAAATATTTATCTTTAACGAAAAAAAAAAGAATATTTATAATATTTAAAAAGTAACTCAGTGTGAAAGAAAGTTTTGAAGTGACACAATATTTGGCTATTTATTTCTTTCGAGCCAGATTAAAAGAAAACAACATCTCACAAATTTCATTACGTAAAACATAAGTATTTTTTTCTTTCTCTTTTAAAATTTTTTTTTAAATCTAATTTTCCCGTTATGTGTTTTACAGAAGAAACTCGCAGAATTATTTTTTTAAAAAAGGCTCTAATTGTTATTTGTATGTTGTTTGTTCAATTGGGTGTTTCAATCTACTTTTGTCGCCAATCAATGCGATTCTAAACAAAAAAAAAAAAAAAAAAAAAAAAAAAAAAAAAAAAACACAAGACGGAGCGATGTTCGCAAGAACTATTTTTTTCTCTCTCTCTTTTAATGAGTGAGAGCATTTTTAGGAAAAAAATTACATTTAACTTAAAAACATACATAGCAGTTAATACCACAAAAATGAATAATATTTAAATTTTAGGGTAAATGTCTTTCCACACATAGATATTGTAAAATAATTTAACTGCAACTTTTAATTTTTTTTTCTCACAGATATCTCATATGCACTACATTGGTGCTATTTGTCTCTTACGCCAATACCATATATACATCTGGGTAATTAACTGACGCCAAAGTGTCATTATTTTGCTTGATATGGCAACCCGGATGTTATTGTCTATTTATTAATAAATTGTCTATTTACAATTTTTTTCTTTTTTTTCCAATTATATAAACTATTTTAATCTAGGCGCATTTGTCATACATGCGCCACATTTGCGCGACTGCAATAAAATGGCGATTTTATGCCTCACCTAGTAACCTGGCTGTTGTTTATTTATTAATAAATTTTTATTTTATTTTATTTTTTAAAGGATATAAATAGTTTTGTTTTATAATCATTAACTAAACTTTTTAAAATTTATTGGGTTTTTCTATTTAAAATAACAGAAAATAATTGTAAACTATATATGTAACTGGTATTTGAAAACAAAATTTTCTCCGAATCGGCATCCGAAGAAAAAAAAAACGCGCTAATGTGGTGCGTATATGTCATGTATACATTTTTTTCACTATACTACAGTATTTAAACATGCTGTATAAATAACGATTATTGTTTTTCCAAACATGTTTGGCACGGATATTATATACATTCTGAGGTATCTGACTATCGCCAAAACGGTGTTATTTTGCCTGATATGGTAACCCAGCAATAGTTGTTTCTGTATTAATAAATTGTTTATTTACTTTCAATTTCTTTTTAGAAATTCTATAAATTGTTTTGTGCTATAGTAACTTTTTTTATTTATTAATATTTTCGTTTTAAAATAACGAAAATAATTTTTAAAAATGCACATTTCTTCGCTATTCTAAAACGAGGATTTTGCCGCATTGGTATTGGAAGGAAATCTTGCAAATCTGGGTTTGTGCCAGAGTTTTTTGTGAAATAGGATATTTTCAAATGTAAATTGAGTGCTACTTGATTACAAGCTAAAAAAATACGTGTATCACGTGTAATATCAATTTCTATCATACTTACGATCATCGGTTATTGACATTTATTCCTATAATCTGCTATTAATTTTTTTCTCGACAGAATAATCTAGTAGTACCGTACATTGTACAAACCCCAGTTAATATTACAAAAATAGACCTAATTAACTAAATTTAGGTGCAAATTCACACACCCATGTTGTAAGAAAGAGGCACAAATGTGATATATGCACCACGTTGTTGTGATATATTTCTGGCGCCACTTTAACGGAAACTTCGTTTTCAAATGACAGATATATTTCTATTTTCTATTTTACTTTTCTATGTATAGAGCATAACATTTTGTATCATTTGAAAATGCAAATGAAAGTAAATAAATAGTTCATTAATAAATTAAAAACAAAGCTGGATTTCCATAAGAGGCATAAAATGTTCATTTTGTTTCAATCACGCCAACGTGATGCGCATATGGCATCTGTATCAAAAAATGAATTTCACACATTCAAAAAACATCCACCTTATGTTTCTAAGGAAAACCTTATTTAACATTATTTATTCTGCTGCATTCCAAAAATGGAACACTGTAATAGATTTGTCAAGAGCAGATGTACGTTGCGAAATATAATATAATATTGATAGAGGATGTATTAAGGTTTCCACAGATACCCATATCCTCAAGTTGAGAGGTTTAGAGTTAAAAAACTATCTAATGAAAATGAATCACTTGAAAATTGTTTAAATTCAATGGTCAATCTGTGCGATCATAATGCTCGCTATTTTAGAAGTATGGTGAATAGACAATATTTAAATTGCTCTTTTCATAATTGCCTCATTTATCTATCAAACTCTACAATAAAGGTCAACTGAAATATTTTTTTCTTAAAAGCCCGAATTTTATCGAATGCATAAGCTGATACAACAACATAATATTTTATTATTATTTTAATATATTTTGGCGTCAACGGGCCTTGATTCCATTGTTGTTGTTTTTATTTTTGGCTCAGTTTTGTTTTTTCTAGCTCGCTAGGTTTTGCACTGATGAAGAATCTCGACAATAGATTCGAAATAGCTGTTTGCTAACTTTTACTGCATTTTTGGTGCATTTATAATCGTTGGTTTTCTATCTTTAAATACAGTGGCGTTTTGTATGATTTTCAGAAATGTGAAAGAGCATTCGAGGTGAAGTTGCTTTAAAAAACACAATCATATTCGATATTTTGTTTGATTCATGTTTTGTTTTGAAAAATAGACCAGCGCAGCGGGCTGAGCCTGCTAGTTAGAAATAATTCAGAAAAGCATGCTTTTAGAAATTCCTTGGAAAAGCTTTTATTCCCCCCAAAAGAAATATTTGGAATTTCATATGTTGCATTAATGTTTGGTATTGGAAATATTGTAACAGGGAGACTCGGTAGTTAGAGCATATTACAGAAAATTAGATTTTATTACTTGCGTAATTTTTTGCTAATTTGTAATTCGTACGTTTATTGCCATATTAAATGATATTATTTTGGAATGAGACGAAGTGAGAATTAATATTAAAATTTATAATTTTTGTAGTGCAAGTTATTATCTTATAAAACACATAATAAAATAGAACGTAAAAAAAGGAAGAATAGCGTGAACGTGATAAATGAATCAAATGTTGCTATAACGAAATATAAACGGATTTGCTGATTTTTTTTAATTAAGAAAAGCGATTAAGGAAAATCTCCAATTATCAGTTTTCGATTTTCATGAGAGTAGTTTCGATCAGAAGCTTATCCTCCTCAGTAGTAATGTCGCCTAGAGGAGACACTATATAATAACCATTAATTTAATTTAAATGCTTTTAGAATTTGTAAATCTACTTCTAGCCCTTTTTATTAAATGCGTACACATCATATGTGTTATGGTGTTATGATGACGACACGAGACCATTATCTGCACGAGGGTTATAGGCTCTAGAAGGAGTGCCTTCCGTAGGGCTTCTTTCTAAAGGAGCCTAAACCGTATTTACGCAAGGAATTCCAAATTCGAAGAAAACTACTCTGAACTCCGAACAGTTATGTCGACATGTTCGGTTGGGTTCGAACTGAGCACCTCCCTGTCTATCAGCTAAGTTTTGGTTTTATTTTTGAAGGCCAATTATCTACGCTAGGGATATAGGCCCGGGGGGGTGCCCTTCGTGGGGGTATTTCTAAGGGAACCTAACCCGTATTTACGCAAAGTTCGAAGAAAACCACGAAAACTCCGAACGGTTAGGCCGACAGCCGCGATTGGGTTCGAACCCAGCACCTGCCGTGTACCAGTTGAGAGGTCAGAACCACTCGGCCACTGGTGGGGCCCCGTCTATCAGCTAAGGGAGCACAACTTCTGCATGTTATAAGAATCGATATGTAGTTTGATACATCTTTGGAGAGACTGTATAATAATTTATATTAATATTAATATTTATAATATTTTGTGTGTAAGTTGTTATTTTATAAAACACTAACCGAACTTGAACGTAAAAAAAGTGAATAACGTGAACGTGATAAAATATAAATATCATGTATGAATTGTTGCTATAACGAAACATAAACAAATTTGCGGATTTATCTTTAGGAAAATTGATTGGGGAAAATCTCCGACTATCAGTTTTTGATTTTGAAGAGAGTAATATCGTCCGAAACTTATCCTCCTAAATTACGATGTAGCTAGACGAGACGCTAAATATCAGCCTTTAAAATAATTTAAATGATTTATTAATGTTGTTAAAACGTTATGGAATTCAGTCAGAACTGAAACCACCAGAATCGTGCCAGTGGGCGGCATTATATATATATATATATATATATATATATATATATATATATAGAGAGAGAGAGAGAGAGAGAGAGAGAGAGAGAGAGAGAGAGAGAGGAGAGGGGGAACGTTTGAACTGGAGGCACCTTTGAACACTTTAAATATTTTTCTTCAAATAAATTATTTTAAAAAAATGAATATGACTGTACATTAAGGCCACTTCAAGGGTATAATTATACAAAGGTGTATGAACAGTTTAAACAAGATATGTATTTTTCTCCCTCTTGAATCTAAACTTAAGAAAATAAAGTTGTAAGATTTTTGTTCCCAAACGTCTATCTCTAAAATGTTAATTTATTCTACAATGCTTAAACAAAGATGTTAGCCTTACTTTATAAGCTTTGTTTATTCAAATTCTTCGGTCGAATTGAGTAAACTGTTGTAATGTTGAACTTCATGTGATGGTCACCAGTAAACAAAAAAGTTGGGACACTATTGAACAGCGGAAAAACATAGTTTTATAAAATATATCTTCAAAATTGAGTATTGCCATTAAAAAAAATCAAGTTTGGACTTTTTATTCAGCTTTATACATAATTTAAAGGTAGACTTTATTTCAAATCGTTAGGTGCCAGTCACTTTCTTCTATTACTGTTAATTCCGTAGTTAGTAATGGGTCTTTACTTTTTTCCACAACTGCACATGTAAAATGATAAATACTAAAATTTTTTATGAAAACAACTTGTTTTAAAATCTGAACAGTGTAATTAATTTCAATAAATCAAATCTTCAAAGTACAGACAACATGACACATTGATTTTTTTAAAATGAAAATGTTACACTTTACTTTTAACCATGCAAAATTATTGAGAGGATTACAGGGTTTTTGCCAAAGTGTTAATGAACATAGATTAGTTGCAAATATTACTTTACAGATATCTTGCTACTTCTGTAAAATATTGGTTCTTAAAAATGAAAGGATTTTTTACAAATGTGTTTTTAGTTAAAATTTTCTAAATTTCTAAGGAACTTCTTTGTTAAAGAATACTATTCTACAATGAAAAATTGGGCTTACACATTTCTAAAATATAGTAAGATAAACAAAAATAACAAACAACAAGAAAGGAAAATTATGCGTCAAGCAAAAATTATAAAACACTTTTTAACACTTTGAGAATACGTTAACAAAACTTCAGCTTTAAAGAGAGAATTAAGCTTATTTAATGGATTTACTCAAGCAAATCCTTTAAAAACATACAACACATTTGAAAACTGAATTTGAACAGTTACCGCCTATAGCCTTAAAAGTATTCAAATACTTTTCTGCAGATCTGTATATGAATTATACATTTGTATATGCTAAAACTTAGTTTAGTAAGAAAACACATAACGTAGTTAAAAATTCCCCTTCGGCAATGTTTGCCTATAGAGAGATACGGATTCTTTTGTGCAGTCCAAAGTATATTATATACGTATTTTTATACACACTATGTACAATACTGAAATAAAATTCAGACATAAACAATGTTTAGTACTTTTAAAAGTACATTTACATAAATTATTATTCTTAAGTGGCCTTATATCCAGTTCTTTGCATAGATCTGTGTATGATTTTTTAAAATTTATATACTACAAACATCTCTTAGTATAATTCTAAATGTAGTTGAGCTCAAAAATAAACTTGAAGTAGCATAACTCCAATTAAGCTCATTTTTAAAGTAATTCATGCTCATTCTCAATAATAGTTACGCATTATTTTGTATAGCTCTGTATATGTTTTATCGAAATTATGCATATCATGTAGTGTGCAAAAATATAGCTACACTTAAAAACGTATACCATAAATGAAAACTAATTTATGCAAAACATCTCTAATAGACGATGTTTCGGATACTACGATCTCTGGGAACTGTTTTATAAGTTTCTAAAAATGAACAATAAATGTAGCGCACGTCATTGCAAGCAACTTAAATATTCTCCCGAGTAATATACATGAATTTCATCGTGTTCGAAATAATGCAACATTAGAGAATTACGCTACAAGCTGCTTTTCTCTCGTAGTCCATTGTATAATCGAACTCTTTTGCATGACCCTTTGCACTAATGATGAAAGCTTTTTTCACTAGATCCTACAGAAAGCATGTAGTATTGCACCTCAGAAATTCTTATCGATATTTTATATGTAAAACAGAGTAACAAATTTTAAATATGTTGCAAACGATTTTTCTTGTTAGAATTTAATATAATTACTTTCGAGTTCTCTTATATGCATATTGTATATTCTGCACATAATGCATATTCTATGGTAACCCGTTTCTAGTGATTGCAATAAAATATTAAAACACGAATGAAATGCAACGCAAATGATCGACCATAGTGTAACGCAATACTTTTGAGTTACCTCTTTAAAAACATGTGAAAGGTATATGCTCATTTTCAATGTCAAACATGCCACTGTTAACGTCTAAAACATATTATAAGATATGTGACTACCCAAGTATATGCATGAGTTAAAGCCTTAAAGCAGCGGATAAATTGCGAGACAAACGAAAAGGTAAATGTTATTCATAAACAGTTTTCTACGTTGAACAGTATTAAAAACAAAGCATCCATATATTTTAGACATAAATTGTTCGAGAAAAAAAGAATTTTTATATAAGTGATTTCTTTTTTCAATTTGCATTAAAAAAAAAAGGCCTAGGCGTTACCTTTACACCTGCATTATGCCAAACGCTACTAAATAGGAACATCTAATATTGACATCAAGATAGGATTTTTCGGTAAATTCTCCCTAAGGATACCAAGCAGAAAGTCATTCAACCCCGTATTTTGAGAATTGTATAGGTTAAAAATATGGAAAAGCTCCTTTGCAAGCGTTCCAAAACCGATTATAACGTGGGACGTATTCTAAGCATAAAATAAAAATGAGCTGCAATGAAATCAAATCCAAAAAAAATAATTGTGGATTTACATTATTTGAAGTAAAAAAATCAATAATAAAAAAATCAATAACTAAAAAACAATTTCTGTAAGATAAGAATTGCGGAGGTACATTTAATGCTTTTACGAAAATCAATTTAAAAACATTTTTTCAAGTAAATTTTCTATAAAATTATGCATTGTAAATCATTAAATGTTTATAACAGAAATTTAACCGCATTAATTTCAAATATAAAATCGCAAAATTATATTTGGCGTTTGGTAACTGAAGGTTATATGTTCAATTAAAGCGAAGTATGAAACAAAGTGTTTGTATTGAAGATTTCAGAGTTTGTTTCCATTTTAGTATGTAAATGACTCCCAAGCTTATTTAATAACAACAATACTAATAATAAGAGTACTACTACTAATAATAGTAATAAAAGAAATTTTCTGTTATTCGTCTGTTTTTATTTTTATTTTTTTCGTCAGGTAATTTGTTAATTATAATGTAAGGATCATAACTTTTATCTTTGGCCAACATTGCATGATTTCCTATTATTATATATTTAGTTTTAGTAGTTTTCATTAAAGTAATAATAACACTTACATTCTTCTGATTATATCTATAACATAATGTAATATTTCCATAACATAAAAGATTAATGTAAATATACCTTTAATGACTTTAATATTTTGTACGAACATTATATGCTGTACGTATATAAAAGGTAGCAACCATTAAGAAATATCTTTAGCTGAAAATCTGTTTCTTTCATTTCATGGTTGACATAACAAATTAAACATCTATCAGTTTCGGATATAATGTCATTGAGTTAATTCTACTGTTGCATTTTTTTTTTTATCTATTAGATAAAATAAAGTAATGTGATAGAAAAGGAAATTGTACTAGAATCTATTTCTTTTTTTGTTAAATTTACGATCAAAACATACAGAATTGTGCATGAATAATCAGGAACAACCATTTTAACCATGGATGCCTAGCAAGTAAAATAATAATAAAAAAGTAAGAAAAATCATGCGTTAAGTCTAAATTATGAAACACTTTCCGGCACTTACTGAAATATTTAACAAACTTAGTAATCCAGGAAAAGAAGGCATTATTGTACATAGTCAAATATATATTCCAATACTTTTGAACAGCCCTGTATTTGATCTGTCGGTTGATATATATACTATATAATGAGCAAAATTAGTTTAGCTAAAAAACGCCTAACTAATTGAAATTTTCCTTCCAGCAAGTTATACTAATTGATGGAAGCATACTTGAATGCTTTTGATCATCACTGAAGTTTGCCTATTACCTTTAATGCTCGAAAGTATTTTGCTAAAATTTAGTTCAAACAAAAATGTTCTTTAAACTACTTAAATCAAATTTTCCAGACATTATCATCCAAAGGTAACCATGTATCCAGTTCACTGTAAAAACAAAAGACCCAAATTGGGTTGTAAGATTTTTGGGTACATTAGTGTTCCAAATTGGAAAGTTCATTTTGTAGCCCAAATTGGTTTTAAAATACTGCAGATCCTTAATAACATTAAAACAATTAAAATAGTTTACATAATAGGCATATTATAGCTAAGAAATTTTGATTGTTTTAATGTTATTAAGGATCTGCTGTGTTTTGAACCATTTTGGGTTAACTACTTTGGAAACACTAATGAACCATTTTGGGGACACCACTGTACCATTTTAGGAAAGCTACTATACCCAAAAATCTTTCAACCCAATTTGAGTCTTTAATTTTTACAGTGTTCTTTTTATGACCTTATGTATCAATTTATCTATATTCTACAAACATTTCTTAATAAACTGAATGCAGTTCAACGTAAAAATGCGTAACTTATTTAAAAACCACCTTTAAGTAAATTACGCTCATCTTCAGTAATCTTTATGAAATCAGTTGTGTAACCTGTCTATCTAAATTGTGCAACTATTAGCATTCATACATACAATATGATGTGCATACATTTATTGAAACTTAAACAGTCATCATCCATAATGAACAGTACTTTGGATAGAATATATTTTTTGAAATATTTTGTGTGCCCTGTAAATGCTATGCACTTCTTATTATGAATGAAATGACTCATATTAAACCTCAGCAGCGTATATCAATTTGATTATATTTGAAATAGTTTACCATAATTAAAATATGTTGTGAACAATTCCCCCTTTTATTCTTATGTAATGGAATTCTTTTGTTTGGTCCTGTAATTAATAATAATTATTCTTTTCAATGTGACATTTTACAGAATGCATATTTTAGAACAGCTCGTAGATGCACATAAATTTGAATATGATGACAGGGTGTAATATCTTTAAAATTCATTTGAAACGATTTTTTCCCATAGACCGTAATGTAATGGAAAAATTTGACAATCTCTGTGAATAAACTAATCCTGGTAGAAACTTAATTTTAAATAGGGTCCGTGCTACGGTAAATCTCAGTAACGTACAAAAATTTCATGACAATCGAAGTATGTATATGAGAGTTAGAGCGCGGCCAAGCACCAGACAAACGGAAAGCATAAACTCTTTTCAACTACAGTCGACTCTCGTTAATTCAAACTCGTCGGAACCATTAGAAATGTTCGAATTATGGAAAATATGAAATTGAAACATGCTTAATATGGAAATAATGGTGTAGTGTTTCTTAAATTAATTTCGTCTGTTATCATTAGAATATGACTTAATATTAAATTAGAATGTATAAATACATAAACTAATTAAAAGATTAGAAACAAGCACAATTGAAGAAAGATTTAAAGCATCACTGATGGACAGATGGGGCACTAAGAAAGTGGATATCAAATGCATTGGATTATATGTATACTCGTTCGGAGCAATTTTCATAAAAATCAAAGAAAGAAAGTTATTCAAAGGCTCTGAAATCCATGAGAAAGAAAATAAAAATAAAAAATCGGAATTCTCGTTAATTCGAATTAAACGAAGTCAAGAGAAAATGAGTTCGAATTAATGAAAATTTTTAACGTTATTCTGCCATTGAAAATTTCGGGACTTCATGTTTTGTTCGAATTAAGCGAAGATTCAAATTATCCAATTTCGAATTAACGAGAGTCGACTGTATTTGTAAAAAATGATAAGAAAATGACGGTCACAAACAGAAAGCTTGTTGTATTCACGCCAATAAGCAGTTAAAAAAAAGTCTTTTTAAAAGTTGTCTTTTTGAAAAATACTACTTTGACACAATCATAGTAAACCTCTCTAGCTGCATTTATATATAAAAGTCAAAGTCATGTGACTGTCATCAATAATTCCGAAACAGCCACTTCACTTTTTATATGCCAGATGATTAATTTTAATTAAGTCTGTGAGGCGTAGGTGATAAATTGCCAAATATTGCTATATCGCCATTATTTCATCCATATTATAATAGTCCAAGTCACATGACTGTCATACACGAATACGAGATGATTCCACCGCTTTTTCGTATGCAAAACTGTCATTTTGATTAAAAAAATACAAAAATTACATTTTCGAATAAAACTACAGAAAAGTTGCCATGATCATAAAGCATTTTTGATACTTTTATGCTAGCCGGGTGCAAATCTTGTCAATAGTTTTTTTTAATTACCCAGTTAGAATTGTTTTTTTATTTTCCCCGTGGTAAATTCAGACAACGCGTTGAAGTTAAAATAAAATATCATGGTTTGTGGTATTATTTAACATTTTTCTTTTCTTTTCGTTAAAAAAAAGGAAAGAAAGATATAAAATGTGTGAATTTGAAATACTTCAGTTCTAAATGAATGTTTTGTATTTTTAAATGAAATAAGTGAAAGGAATATATTTTTAATGAAATGCAAAAAGATAGTAGTGGAAACAATATCTGGTGATTTATCAGCACTTCGATAACATAAAAATAAAGAGTTCTCGAATTCTTGATCAGAATCTTCCGACTTGGTGGAAAATTAAGCGGGTAAAATGAATTATGAAAAAAGTAACATGATATATTGCTTAGCATACATATAAGGGAGAACAAACTGGTCCTCAAGGATGGCTAGTTAAATAATATTGTAGATATTCTTTGTTGCGTATAATAGAAATATATTCCCTTACAACAATGCAAAAAATTCAACCGAATGGCGTAGAATTTATTTATATTTTATTTCCTACATTTTTAAATGAAAATTTAAATTTCTTCTTATGAAAATTAAGTCTATAAATATTAATTGAAAGCAATATATTTTAAATGCCTTTCAGTTGTGAGTTTTATTTCTGATAATTTTAAATGAAAATTTAAATTTTTATTCATACAAGTTAAATCTATAAACATTGAAAATACACTTTTCAAACGTCTTTCAATCGTAAATTCTATTTCTTATATTTTTAAATGAAAATTTAAGTTTTTAATTGTAAAAGTTAAAGCTTTAGACATTCACTGAAAATCATTTTATTAAAATGCCTTTCAGATGTGAATTTTGTTTGAAAAAAAGAAATAACGGACTAAAAAAGGTTGCTATGTTTCATTTCCTATTTAATACAAAGGTAAGAAAAATACAAAAGTTTAAAAACTACAACGTTATAACGCACTAATTTCATAAAAACTCAATCCCCCCTTCCCCCCCCCCAAAAAAAAAAAATATCAAACGATGTTTCAAGTATGCCTTAATCCCCTAAAAAAAAAAAAAAAAAAGGGTTCAACAAACCCGGCTCTGTTATAGCTCCGAGTATTGGCTGTGGAAGGATTGAAAATATGACAGTAAAGGGTTTAAATACAATAAAAAGGAATGACGTAACAGTCCGGAAATAGCTAGAAGTCAGAGCTATTACACATTCGAATCGTAGGAAACCAGACTTAGAACATTAATCAAGATTTTGTTTTCTTACTTTGTTTCGTTGAATTGGCCAAGCCTCAAATTCTGCGGCCTGTGGTCTTCATACATCTACCCTTTTTCGAACAGTAAGAACTATTATTTGAACTTTGTATCGCCTTGACTCATCACATTTGTAATACGCATTTTTCTCTCTGACTCTTCCCTTTTTTGTGAAATATGCAACCAGAGAGACATGTTCTTTTTCTCTCTCCCTTAAAATTGTCACTCTTTAATATTTTAATCAAGAAATTATTACGTGTTTTTATTTTTATTAAACACATACTTAAACAATGAAATCCATCATCAATGAGTGCAGTGTAATTATTAAAACAAATTACTAATAACATGAACTAAGTTTTTTGCAGCGGCAAGCCGAAAGTTGTGGTTAAAAGGATATATCGTGGATTGAATTTATCGGGATTCTGGGATGACTATAAATGAGGTAAGTGAACGATTTCCTTATCTCTTTATTAGATCATGTTGTTTTAAATAAAATAAAACAAAATAGAGGATCCTCCGCACCAGTATTTGAAATATAATATATAACAGATATATTTTATATGAGATTATGCGACCGATTCTGTCGCAACGCTACCGATAAGTGAAATCATTTTATTACTGGTTTATTATTTTGTATTTTGTGCTTACATGATATATATATATATACTGAAATAAAAATAAGTGACAATGTTTTTCTTTTCTGCTATGTTTTGAAAAAAAAAAAAACGTAAGCAATTTCGAATTTGAAGCACAAAAATTTACACAAATAAAATAAAAATATATAAGACAGTTACGTCTATATATCGTTACAATATGAGTGTGATAAATAATACTGTGATTGAAAAACTTAATTCAAACAACTATCACATTTGGAAGTTCAGGATGGAGATGTATCTCCAAAAGGAGGACCTCTATAGTGTAATTATTAATGAACCCCCAGATCCCGTGACAGATTCGTTTAAAAATAAAAACAGAAAAGCACGTGCAATCATAAATTTGTCAATAGAAGATGATCAAGTCATCCATGTTAAAAATTTGGAGAGCGCGCGCGACATCTGGACCGCCTTGAAAAATATTCATGAACGAACCAATTTAAGCAGTAAACTATTCCTTTTGCGGAAGTTATATTCGTCGAAACTAAATGAAGGTGGCAACCTCATCAACCACCTGAATAACATATATGAAATTCGCGATCGACTTGCTGCCATTGGTGAAAACATTAACGATCAACATCTTGCAGCATTAATGCTGTGTTCCCTGCCTCCCAGCTACGATGTTCTCATAACTGCGCTGGAGGCTAGAGAAGAACGAGATCTTAGTGCCGCGTTTATACGCAGCAAACTTTGCGATGAATATTTAAAAAGAACTGACAATAAAATTGAGAATGAACCATCTCACACAGTGTACAAAGTTAAAGGTACTAAACCGAAAATAAATAAATTTTGCAGGTATTGCAAAAAGAATTCACATAATATTGAAGAATGTTGGCACTTAAAAAATAAAAACAAAAGTGGTTCAAAAACACCACAATTCAACAATAGATTTTTAAACCAGTCACAAAAATCGGTTATATGCTCTCAAGGCAGTGCAGGTGCGAGTACAAACAAAAATATCGAAAAGGAAACACCCAATAATAAATATGTTACATTTTTTGTTGGGGATAATGTAAAAAAACTTATGGGTAATTGATTCTGGGTCCTCAACTCATATTTGCAATGATAGAAATAAATTTAATGATTTTCATGACAATATTTCTAGTGTAACAATTGCGAATGGTCAAGAGTTATACTCTGAGGGTTACGGGACTATAAAATTAGATACAGTAATGTCGGATAACACTCACAGCACGATAACATTAAAAAACGTATTGTATGTTCCAGAAATAGAAACGAACTTGATTTCTATAAAAAGGGCCACAGAAAACGGTTGTAAAGCCATATTTGAAAAACAATCTTGCAAAATAACTCACGAAGGTGTCACATACCTCGAGGGCTACGTAAACAACAATTTGTATGAATGTAAAATAAAACAAAATACATCTCACAGTATAAATATCATAAATGAATGTGAAAATAAAAATTGTTTGCACAAATGGCATAGAAGATTAGGCCACAGAAACGTTAACCATATTAAGGAATTAGTAAACAATGACATGGCGTTAGGGATTGAAATTGACAAATGTAAACACGGCGATACATGCGAAACTTGCATCATCTCTAAACTCACTAGTGATCCATACCCCAAAGCCGCTAGCTTTCGAGCTACAGAGCCCACAGAATTAGTGCATTCTGATCTGTGCGGGCCCATGCAAACAGCGACGGTTGGGGGAAAATACTATTTTCTGACATTCATAGACGATTTTAGCCGTTTTACTGTCACGTATTTATTGAGAAATAAAGATGAAGTTTTTCCGAAATTTAAGGAATATGTAGCAATGACTACAAATAAATTTGGTAGGAAAATAAAAGCTATCCGCTCCGATAACGGAGGTGAATATTTAGGAAAGGAAATTGATAGTTATTTAAAAAATGAGGGAATCGATCACCAGCTTACAGTTCCATACTCTGCGCCTCAAAACGGGGTTGCGGAGCTTAAAAACCGTACCTTGACGGAAATGGCTCGCTGCCTACTAAAAGATAGTGGTTTACCTAACTCATTCTGGGGCGAAGCTGTCTGCACCGCAACGTACTTACAGAATCGACTCCCAACCTCATCCAATGACCGTACACCCTACGAAAAATGGACTGGTCGTAAACCAGACCTTTCGAACATAAAAACTTTTGGGTGTCGCGCATTCGCCTACATACAAAAACCCCTTAGAAGAAAATTGGATAGTACCGCGATCGAGGGAATATTCGTAGGTTACGACAATAGGAGTAAGGGCTACAGAATTTGTACGGGTGGCAGAAAAATAATAATAAGTAGAACTGTAAAATTTCTAGAGAATGAAAGTCGAAACACAACCCAAAATAACATGTCGAATAAAACTATTGAAACGCCTAGTAATGATAATCTGCAACCAAAATTGCAATTGATCGAAGATAATGCATGTACCGAAGAAACAGAGCAAAATCAGATTGCAAATTTAGACACCACGCAGATCGTCCCACGTAGATCAAACAGATCGAACAGGGGGGTTCCTCCTGATAGGTTTGCTTTCCTAACAAATAATGTTAAGGTAGAAGACCCGAAAAGTTGGGACGATATAAAAAATATGCAAAACCCGATTGAAAAGGAAAAATGGATAGAAGCGACTTTAGAAGAAATGAACTCTCTTCGCGAGAATGATACGTGGGAATTAGTCGAAGCCCCGCCAGGGACTAAAGTAATCGGTTGTAAGTGGGCGTTTAAATCTAAATACAATAGCCAGGGTGTGTTGGAGAAATTTAAGGCTAGACTAGTTGCAAAGGGTTTTTCCCAGAAATATGGGGTCGATTATGACGAGACCTTTGCACCAGTCGCATCTCATACGACAATTAGAAGTTTTTTAGCAATGGCATTGTATAAAAATTTGAGTTTAAGACATATTGACATTAAGACTGCTTTCCTACACGGGGAATTACAAGAAGACGTGTTTATGCATCAGCCTGAGGGTTATGTGGTTCCGGGAGAGGAACATAAGGTATGCAGACTTAAAAAGGCCATTTATGGTTTAAAACAGGCAGCCAGGGCGTGGAACCTGACATTGCACAAATCACTAACAAAATTAGGTTTTCACCAAAGTGAGGTTGATAAATGTCTATACAAACAAACAATCAATGACTCAACGACCTACCTAATTGTTTATGTTGACGATCTCCTCATAGCTGGGGAAGATGAAAATATTAACGAACTCATAAACAAATTAAATAAAGAATTCCCGGTTACTGATTTGGGTGAGGCGAAATACTATTTGGGGATAAACATAAATAGACCCGACAAGAACACGATGACACTCGACCAAATAAATAAAATCAATGAATTGGCAAATAAATTTAACTTAGAAAATGCGAAACCAACCAACATACCGATGGAACCCGGATATGTAAAACTAGAAGATAATGAAAATCTTCTTCCAAATAACACAAATTACCGACAGGCCGTAGGGGCTCTACTTTATATTGCGACTGTGTCTAGACCAGACATTTCCGCAGCAGTAAACATTTTAAGCCGCAGAAACGAAAATCCAAGAGTTAAAGACTGGGAAGCGGTTAAAAGAACAATTAAATACCTTAAGACAACAGTAGACTTAAAATTAACTTACACTAATTTAGAGGAACCTGTCTTGAGAGTGTATTCCGATTCGGACTGGGCAAATGACAAATCGGACAGAAAGTCAGTGTCTGGAAATCTCTTCAAATTAGGAAAAAATACCATCTTGTGGACTTCGAAAAAGCAGAGCTGCATTGCTCTATCATCGGCAGAATCAGAGTATGTTGCAGCTGCATGTGCAGCTCAAGAAACAGTCTACATTCTCCAACTACTCAAGGAACTCGATCTTAATCAGAAACTGCCTATAATATTGTTCGAGGATAATCAGTCATGCATCAAGTTGGCTGAGTCCGAAAAAGGTCACGCCAGGACCAAGCATATTTCAATACGATTTCATCTAATCAGAAATTTAGTAGAAGAGGGAATAATAAAGCTACGGTATCTGCAGTCTGCTGCGATGACAGCAGATATTCTCACCAAGCCTCTCCCCAAACCTCAGTTTCAATTACATGTTAAAAAACTGTTCAACATATGAACTTACACTTGTTCCTCCGATTCAGGGGGGATATTACACATTCGAATCGTAGGAAACCAGACTTAGAACATTAATCAAGATTTTGTTTTCTTACTTTGTTTCGTTGAATTGGCCAAGCCTCAAATTCTGCGGCCTGTGGTCTTCATACATCTACCCTTTTTCGAACAGTAAGAACTATTATTTGAACTTTGTATCGCCTTGACTCATCACATTTGTAATACGCATTTTTCTCTCTGACTCTTCCCTTTTTTGTGAAATATGCAATTAGAGAGACATGTTCTTTTTCTCTCTCCCTTAAAATTGTCACTCTTTAATATTTTAATCAAGAAATTATTACGTGTTTTTATTTTTATTAAACACATACTTAAACAATGAAATCCATCATCAATGAGTGCAGTGTAATTATTAAAACAAATTACTAATAACATGAACTAAGTTTTTTGCAGCGGCAAGCCGAAAGTTGTGGTTAAAAGGATATATCGTGGATTGAATTTATCGGGATTCTGGGATGACTATAAATGAGGTAAGTGAACGATTTCCTTATCTCTTTATTAGATCATGTTGTTTTAAATAAAATAAAACAAAATAGAGGATCCTCCGCACCAGTATTTGAAATATAATATATAACAGATATATTTTATATGAAGAGCCACTAAGCAGGATCTCTCCATAATTCTGAAAGAAAAGGGATTCTAGTCATGTCGTTTACTAAAGTAGAAGTATTTTTATGAATATTATAAGCTTCGTAAAAGTTTAAATCTAAGATTGAAATGCATTTTTGAATTAATTTTGCATCTTTATAATTAAAGTGATCGTTAAATTTCCAGAAATGTTTAGCTATTGTAGATCTTTGAAATTCCTGCTTTAAGACAAAATGTTCTTTAAGTCTAATTCTTAGTGCACGCTTCGTTTGCCTAATGTATGAGAGACCACACTGACAAAAAACTCTGTAAATACCCCAGTAGTCATGATCGGCAATTGGGTCTTTGAGATTAGAAAAAGTAACTTTATCAGTTGGAGAGAAAACAACGTTGAAACTAAATCTATTGAGGATCTGAGAAATTTGTCTGCTGATTTTAAGAAAATAAGGTAATACAACGACATTTTCAAAATCTTTATATATTAAAGTAGAATCAGAGGCAATCGGAGGCTTGGATAAATTACGGTTACTGATATTTAAATTAAATTCGCGAACAATCCGCGATCAATTGATAGGCCGACTTATTTCAACAATATTTTCATTCTTAAATTAACGAAATATTGCAACGACATTTTTATGGGGATCATCAATTGTTTTTCCTCTGATATTCCCCTCCACAAGAATAGTCATTTTCTGGGGCCTCCCGGACGTCAAAAAGTCCTGAGGATTTTGTCCCTTCTTTATATAATTTTTGCTTATCCTTTATAGTCAGTTTACCGATCGTAGCTTTTCCAAAATATCTCGAGACGATTGGCCCATTAGCGACAAACTTATCACTCATCTACAAACAATAATTGTTAAACTTTTCATTTTTTGTATTTAAACTATGTTATTCACTTTAATTCATTCACAAACACGACCATAAAACACTTTACCAATAGTAAAAAACTAAGGAATGATGAATGGCTGGAAACGTTTGCACACATTCGAATTCTGTCCCTTTCCATGAATTGTCTTTGGCATCCAATCAAAATGATAATGTGGTCAGAGGACATACATATATTCTTAAATTTTGAAGCAATTGTGCTTCTTTTTCACTGAAACCTTCTGGTAAATAAAGAAACTAACTGGCCAGAAACTTTTGACCGCCACTGTATATCACTAAAATTTCTATCATGATCCCATTGTACAAAAGTAGGGGAATTATTCGACTGTAAATAATTAAGATGAAAAATCTTCACAATTTCTTAAGTTTCAAATAATATTAAAACAGCAAGTTCTCTAGTGTAATTGCATAAAATATTCATCGTATAATTTATTTTACATCTGCTGAACGTTATTGGTAATTTAAAGTTAATAACCCGTGTAAAGCAAGAATAAATTAAACATGAAGAATTAATTCACTACGCTTCATTTCTTCATGGACTAAAAGCGTATGGTTATGTATTAGCATTCCTTTTTTTATTATTAAATATTGATTCGTATTTAAATAAGTCATTTATCTTTTAGCAATTTTTTTTCTAAGAATTACATGCGGTAGAATAAATATGTAACTAGTATATTGACTACTTACAAACACAATTTCTTAAGATTATGTTCTAACTTTTTTTTATTTAACTTTAATTCATAAAATTAATTAACTTTAATCATTTTTCTTTTAATAAAATTGTTCTAAAATTATACGATGCAAACTATATGTAGAGAACGCAGTGACCTATTACCAACATAATTTACTGTAGATTTAAAACTTCTTGAAGGTAAGCTATTATTTTTTCAATCCTCATCGTTTCCACTTATTGTATTGAAACTAATTTACCGTTTATCTTGATATGATACGATGATAAAAAAAAAGATTCTCAAAATTCATTTTTAAAAAATTATGGCAAATTAAGCTTTGCTCACTGGAATTATTTGAATCCTACTTGCACAAAGTGAAAAGTTACTTTTATTACAAAAACTTATAGCTTAAAACTTTAATTTTCTGATATTTGATTTTTGAAATATTTCATTGTTGCAGTTTTACAGACACTTGGCGCATTTTTGGCGAGAGTGGTTTGGCGCATTTTTAACAATGTCGTTTTTAACTGGAATACAGTTATAACCCAAAAAATATATTTGACGATTTCTGTATTAATGAAAAAAACGCACTAAAATTAAATTATTTATTTATACTTATGTTCTGAAAATTATACATTCCGGTGATAAAACCCCCAGCAAAATCGATTAAATTTCTTTAAAATAAAAAATTTACTAAATCGGTTGATTAATTCGGAAGAAAAATGATCGCTTAGTATAAGTTTAAAGTTTTCTAAAAGCTTTATGTTCAAAGAGAATCATTATGTTCAAGAAGGGAAAATTTCTGCAATGAATTACAATATCACGAAACCGCTTTGAAGTAAGAAAGTTCATACTTGATGAATGTAAAAAAAAAAGTTACTTAAAGAAATAGAATCTCTCTTTAAGAACCATATGAGGCTTGAAACATACACTAAATCAAAAAAAAATATCTTGTTCATTACTTCGTTTACAGTAATGTTCTACATGAACATTTGCGTATAATATACTTTTATTCAGAATTAGAGTGACTTTATATGAATTAATTTTTCCTTATATGCACAGTGTTAATTTTAAAGACAACCTGGCTGTAGCTTAACCAAAAGGTTCATCGAGCATTAATCCTTTCCTTAAAATTGTTGCAGAAAATATATAAACAACCCAAAACTCACCAAGCTCTGAAAGACACTGAAAATAAAAGATATTGTAATTGTAAGAGAATTAACACAGAAAAAGTAATTACGTAATATTACTAGTGATGACTGGTCTCTTGCGATTTTAGGCGTTTTGTTATATATCTAGAAAAAAAAGGTAGGAATTAATCTGGAACGTAAGGTTTGTATACAGAATAGTATAGGTGTTATATTTCTACGGAGATTCCCCGCCCCCGAAACTCCATAAACAAATCGGAGAAAAATAAATATCTTTTGAAAATTCACTCTAAAAACTAATATCGCAAAAGTGTTAAAACTACTACATGACTGGGAGGAATTTCTAAATAAATCATGTTCATTTGTAGGATTCCGTTTGAAAAAAATAAAAATGGTACCATCATAAGATCTCTCCTGTATTCGTACGTCGTTCACAGTAATTTTATTGGAACGCAGACAGTTCAAATTGAAGGAAGTAATAAATACTATTGATGTACTAATTTTCAGGTTAACAACGATTTGCAAATGTGTTTAAGAAAAATGTAGAGGGTGATGTAGAAATTTAGAAAAAACCGCTCAATTTAATTTCAAATTTGCTGAAACTAAAATTATGAGAATAAAGAGATAGTAGATGTTAATTTAATGCTTGCAAGAAAACTAAAGCGAATATCCTAGGTACATAGGTATCACATAGAAAATCTTTGAGCAAAGCGCAATTTTCCGTTGTAAAAAAAATCCATTTGAGGGCATTCAGCTCAAGATCTGAATAGCGCTGGAGGTACAGATCGTAGTAGAAATGTAAAAGCATTGTTGATAATGAATTTCGAAAAAAAAAATCGCCTGTAATTAGTTGAGATATTAAGCTTTAAAGACACTGACGGTTTGGGAAAACATAAATACAGGAACGGCGTACTATGTACTTATGTACAATCGGCTTTCAAACATCTTTTAATTATATAGTAGTGTAAAACAATGTCCAATAGCAATAAAAAAGCAAAAACTGTTAAAAACAGACTAATTTAATTAGAATTCATTATATCATTCATAAGTGTAGGATTCTTGTTTGCATTGAGTGGATCTCTCTCAAAAAAAAAAAAAAAAAAAAAAAAACTTCTAGTGCTTTTAAAAATTAATTAAAAATCTAGCTAAATAAATGCATTTTTGCAACCTTCTTTCGAATCGCGCTTAGCACAATGCCAAGTTCAAGTTTTAAACAAGGGTTTTGTTTTAGCTGCACTGTAAAAAGAAATACGCTGAATTTATTTTTATAAAATGCCAAATAAACTTTAAATATGTACTATTTTTATTGTAAATACTGAATTAAGTTCATCATGAACATATTAGGATACATTCCAAAAAAGACTTATACAGAATACCAATCGAACTATAGGTTTAATAGAACACCTTCTATTTTTGATTAAATGCAGAATGTGCAAGCCCTTGTTCAATGATATTTTCCCCTCATCTTTTCGCCCTCTGAATTTGTAGGTTGAATTCAGCAATAGTTTTTTTAAACGCTGTATTTATGAAAATTTCCTTTTGAATAAGGCAAAAATTTCGGTTCTTCTTTACTGGTAGAAGTTTGCACCTTGCATAATCTGACCTATTGTCATCAGACTTTTTATGCATATTGACTCAATTACTACGCTACAATATGCAATTTTCAACTCTCTGAACCATACAAGGCTCATATGAGGACAGAAAAATATTATCCTTTAAAGCAAAAAGAAAAAAAAAATCAGCATGTATTTATGGAGATCTGATTTGTGGACAAAGAATAGCTAGCACGCTTCACAACAATAACAATGTCTCTTATTCACACAAAAAAAGGTTTTTTGTGAATAATGGAAAATAATTTATGCATGAGAGGGTTAAATATAATAATAAAAAGATTAATAATAGTAGTGAAGATGATGATAATTGCAAATGTTGTGTAGCAAAAAGACACGGGACTTTTCGAATTTCAGGGAAATTATGAATTCCAAATGAAATATTGCGCAAAATAATTATTAACATAGGTCATGTGAACTTACTATTTTCATTATTCAGGAATGCCTTTAGGGAATTATGACAAATTGAATAAAAAAGTAACTTTTTGGACTTTGAACTTTGAATGGACAGTGCTTTGAAGCCTAAAGCTACAACGGCTGTCGCTTCGATCCAGAATACGCAGAAACAAATACAGAACACTTTATTATTAGAGAAAATCCATTACATACATTTATTACACATCAAAGGGACAACACATACACCCATGCCGCTAGCCGGACTCGAACGGGGAGCCAGCGGTGTGGGAGCAGCTGCCGTTACCAACCACGCCACTGGGTCGGCAAACTTTTTGGATTTAACTATTTATATTATGGGAAATCTCCTCCACTATTAGATCTGCATATTATTTTCTACGCATCGCAATTCTGATGAACAGGCTCTCAGTGAGGCAGACGATTTTGAAGAAACTATTAATTCCTAAGAAGCCAGACGATTTAAGCGGTAGAAAAAAGAACTGAACGGAAGGAAGGAGAATGGAATGTTTTTAGTTTTAAGTTGGTGTAAAAAGAACGTAAGATGAAGACGAGTTCCCGTATAAGATGTAATTGATTAATTAGAGTTATGATTGTTTGCTTTGTAAATAGTCTTATGTAAATATCCTTTTTGTAAATATTAACGTTTAATATAAGTCATTTAAAAGTTTAAAAACGGTGTCAGAATTTAATTTACCTCCGAGTTTATTTACTTATGTGTTCAAAAGAACTTTTTAAAGAAGAATCTCCATAATATTTGAAAATAAACATCTGTATGTTTATACAGGATGCCCCATAAATAGCGTTTAAACTCTGAACAACCAGATTCTTCATTGGAAGTGCATTGGAAATGCCAAAGTTTGCCACCTGTACGATCTATAGTTGATGAGATAATGCGAAAAACAAAATATGACATTACAGCCGGTGAAGGGGAAAAAAAACTCTTTTTTGGCATATCAACAGCAATATTTGCATATCTTTATAGACGGTAACGCTCAAAACGTTAACTGTCCATATCGCGTCTGGCTTGCGTGTACCGTGGAATGACGTTGAAATCATTTTAAAATGAAAACATCTTTCAGCTACCTTTTATTCTTTTTAATATCAAGTATTCCTCCGCTACGTATTTCCACACGAGTGCATGCATGGCGCGATAGATATGCAAATACTGCTCTTGATGTGTCTAATATACTGTTTTTTTCCTTACACTAGCTCTGCGGCACTTGTACAGACTGTATTTTAATTCATCATCACCAATTTAGACAAACTTCATTGGGGAAACACCTCATAGGCACTCTTCACTTTTTAAAAACATACTGGATTATATTTTGATATATAATTTTTACCCCTGACCAGTTTTATAACTCGACGTGTCTTGCTTTTTTAGAGTAGTACTTAAATCTTTTTATTTTTCTACATTTGCCTGACTGTATCTGTATGGGATACCCCATCCAGAAAGGTTTCATTTTGTCTCATTTTTTTGTATTAATACTCTTTATTTTGGCGCAGCATGTCCCTCAAGGGATTTTGTGCCACTAAAACTCATACAACCAACCAATCCTTACACTAACTCTGACGTCATACTTTGTTTTTCGTAATTTTCTCGCAAACTATAAATTGTACAGATACAGTTCTTTAGGAATTTTCTACGTACTTCTAACGAGGAATCGAGCAGTGCAGAGTTTGGACGGTATTTTCATGGCACACTGTACATAATATAATAATTTACATTTGATAAAAAAAAATGCTGAAAATGATCTGTAACTTTTAAAAATTACTTTATTTTTGTGCCCGAGTTTGTATGCATTTGAGAAATATTTTTACGCAGCTATATATATTTCATTTTTTAAATTCGAATAATTTTCGCAAATCTATTACATATAAGATGTAGAGTTTTCAACAATTTTTCACGAAATCAACGTCATTTTCACGTTCCTGACAACGTACAAGAGAAAAATTTCACTAAAAGTTAAACCGAAACTTGAAGCATTTCAGGTGTAGGAAAATTTACATAGAATAACTTTTAAATGTCCATGCTTCAATGAGTAACTTTTTTTTTAATATTTGCGCAGTCAACAACATAAATAAAAATTTGAGTAATAAAAAAATGTTATAAAATATATATTAACAGTTTTCTATCATAAATGTTTTATGTTTAAAAGTGTAATATAGTCATAACAGAAAAAGATGTAATTTAACAAATTACAACAACAATAAGGAAAATGTTGTTTTCAAACTAAATTTTTAAACTTATAAATAAATTTGATATTTAAACAAATAATAATAATGTCAGTTTTACGATGATTACAGCACGGCTTATGTAGTAAGAAAGTCATATATTAAACACGCCATCAATTAAACATAAACAGATATGAAATTATACGAATATTATTCCAACAATACATTGTTTTCTAACTTACATATTTTTTTAACTTAAAACAGGTATTGTAAATTAAATATAAGAAATTCAGTATATATTTTGATTTACAACATAAAATTAATTATAATATATTTTTAAAAATTTTCTTTGATAGAGGAGAACAGTTTATTAATTAACAACAACCAATTAGAATTGTTAAATAAACACAATAAAAAATAATTAAATAAAAAACAACAACAACATAAAAAAATTTTCCTAGAATTTAAATATTCATTATTAAAATGAATTCACTGCATTATGCTGCCATAAATAAATTTAGCGAAACTCTCGCTTTTCTTTCATCTGATTTATGATAAGAAAACTTTATTTATATTTTACTTTTTATTCAATATTGACTAAAAGAAGTAGTAATTTTGCATTTGAATTTCAACATAATTTTGCGAAAATTTTGAAAGTTTCAAGATTTTTTGCCGGAGATAAAAGTGTTTGAAAATAAAATCTCATTCAGTCCTGATTATCATAAAATAACGATCATAAAAATCAAGAAAATTCTGTAAAATCATCTTTTTTTATCTTTTACATTTTTATCGCAATGTAAAATCGATGAAAGAATTTTTCTATACCAAGCTTGTTTAGATAATACTCGTGTTGTAAAATTGACTTGTTGTCTGCAGTGAAGCTTTATTAAAATGCATTATGTTTAATGTTTTGAAAATTACTTTTTTTTCACCGGATAATAAAAGTAATTGCTAGTAATGAGTGTATTATGCATGCTGGCGGGAAAAATAATAAAAACATTAAAAAAAAAAACATTTTACTTGAAACATTTTGAAGCTAAACTTGCACAAAAAGGTTATTTTTGTATAACTGAACAATTTTCGAATTTTTGAATTTTAAATTTTTGAAAATAAACTAATAAATTATTTAATAATAACAAACTTTATATAGTGAAAAGCCGGTAAAGCAATATAATAATTTTTATATCTTTTAAGAGATACGTAAACCTTTTCTAAAAGTGCAGACGCCTTAGAATGCGCGGTATTTTATGGGTTTAAACTTAATGAAAGATTTCGTTATTATTATTATTGTACTACATATGCATGTTGTTTGTTGCTGTAGCTATTTAGTTTTAATGAATTTAAATTTGATAAATGAAAAATTTCATAATGATTATTGTATTAAGTATACATGTTGCTTCTTGCTGTACTTATTTAATTTTAATGAATTTAAACTTAATAAATGAGGGATTTCATAATGAATATTGCATTACATATATATGTTGTTTGTTGCTGCAGTTATTTAATTTTAACGTATATAAATATAATCAATGAACGGATTCATAATTACTATTTTATTACATATATATATATTGCTTGTCGCTGTAGTTATTTATTTATAATTATTTTAAGCATAATCAATGAAAAGTTTCATAAATATTATTGTATTACGCATAGATGTGGCCTGTTGCAATAGTTATCTAATTTTAATGAATTTAAACTTACTTAATGAAAGGTTTCGTAATCTGTATTGTATTTTATATACAAGTTTCTTGTTAAAACTACTTGGAAAAATATTTTCTATGTTTTAGCAGTTGCGAACATTTATTTTAAATTATAGTGAGTTGATATTTAATTTTTTAATTTTTAATCATTTAATTTGTTTTTATTTTGTTTTTTTTATTTTTCCAGTTTTAAATGTTTACTTTTGAATATTATTACATTTGCACTAATGTTAATTTATAATTTTCTATAAAGTAATACATAATTAACAATTTTTTTCTTTGTGTTACCAATTTGAATGAAATTTTGAAAGACCGATTTAAATGAAATTAATCATCCAATCCAAAATTTCTGAATTTAAACGGCTATTAAAAGAATCTACATCGACAATTCTACCATTAGCTGTTGTGTACAATTGATATCAAAGAAGCTTGTGTTTCCATAGCTACAAAATGAAATCTGCAGTACTCAGACTTATTTTGGAGCTTTAAAAAATTTTAATCCATTTCAATGTTGCTTTCAATCTTAAATATGATAGTTAAATTCCATTATCAATACATATAAATATGTAGAACAAAATTTTAGTTGAAAAAGACTAAAACTGACAAAACTATGTTGAAAAATAAACAATAGTTACTTAAATAAAACTTATTTAGACAAATTAAACATAAAAAGCTATTCCTTAAAGAGTATTTGACATAAATGCGTATTTTATTAAATTTTATTTTATCGCCAACAGGTAATAAATCGCCAAAGAAACCAAATCATTTATCAATGTGTTTTCACGAGTTAAATCTGAAAATATTTTTCCGTGATGTTTTTTCATAGTTTTTACATAGTGCATGATGGCAAGAAATATTTAACACTAATATTCATCTGAGAATTATAGTTTCATAATACCGTTTAGCAGTTTTCTCCTTAATCACCAAATGAAGATACATTATACAGTAGGGCTGAGTGACAAATCGAAAGTTGGAATTTTAATTTTGGATAGCAGCCAAAAGTTGCCTTTCAGTACCTCTATGACACATGCAAAATTTCATGAATTTTGAAACTTTTCTTGAGTCTCCTACCAGGGTATTTATATTTTCTTTAATTTATACGATATATTCTTACCATACATTGTACATTAACAAGACTTTTTGGTAATCTCGTTTTATATTTTTATATTTAAAATGTTTAGTGTAATTCCTTTTATCATTTTCAAAATTTAAGTCTTTATTTTTAAATATTTGAAACGGTTTATCAAGTTTTAAAAATTGTATATTATCATTTTTAGAGTCAAAATGAGTACGTGTGTAAGCAAATCGAAGTTTACCATTACTAGAAGTTGGTGATTCTTCAAAACTAAATAAAGATATTTTTCCAACAATAGCAGAATGCTATAAAATATTATTATCATACAAAACAGTAAATAAAACACAGCAGTAATTGTAAAGTTTCGCCAAAATCAGAGGTAAAAAAAATCTTGAGAAAAAATATCGAAGGCATCAATTATTGTAGTTTCCCAAAGACGTATTGATCAAATGATAGACACAAATTTTTCTGAATATCAGAAGCTTATTAAATTCCCCAAAATCAAAGGAAATTATGGAAAATTGGAGATATATCGAAGAACTATAAGTGAAAAACGTAATCTCTGATTTTAAGAGTCGAATGAATTGTATTTGGGACACATTACACCATCATTTGGACCAGGAAAGATCATTGCAGGAAGTATTGAATTATTGCACTGAAAAACATTTAAACCTTGATAAATTTATGGCAATAGGTTGTGACAGAACAACTGTAAACAGTAAGATAAAAAATCAAACTAATAGATTTTTGAAACTAAGATTTAGTCGTCCGTTGTAGTGGTTAATAGTCAGGTTTCTACAAACGAATTGCCACTAAGTCATTGAACTTGATAAAAAAAAAAATACTCTCGAGCTTTTCCTGTTCTGATTGGAAAGCAATTGTCTCAATGCAAACAATAGCCAGTTCTGGAAATTAAAAAAATATCTGCTCTTGTCACCGAGAAATGAACTCTGGAGAACTAACCAAAATTATTTTTATGAGATGTGTCAAACATTTCCATCTGGTTAATGCTCCCCAAATCTGGTGAATCTTAATTCAGCAAGAATGTCGCACTCTAAATGATTGACAACTGCCAATTGATTACTTGGTTTGCAGATTGGAAGTCAGAATTCATCCCAAAATCGGACGAATACGGCTGAATTTGTAATGAAAGTACATTCGTCTATGTTGTTTCACTTCAAGAAAGATTCTTCTTGCAAATATAGAGCTCAAAATGTTTTTTAATAAACAATTAAGTTGTTTCGTAATTTGAGGGAATATTTAAAGAAAATTCTCAATCCCGTTATTTAACAAAACATATACCTCTGTCATTGAGATGAAAATTTACAGAAACGATAACTGATAAAAAAAATTATGTTGGAGAATTTGGATTCTGAAGAATATTGAAGATGAAGGACCCTATATGTTCTATAATAAGACAGTTTCATATTACAATATTGAAATTCAGTGTTACAAACTATATAAACATTATTAACTGGCAAGAATGTGAAATCACCCAACATTCTTAATTGACTACCAAGAGAGAAACTGAAAACGCTCAGAAAAAAATCGAAAGTTCCATCTTTTCAATTGAAAAATTTCCTTGTTAGATTCAAGTATTTGAAAGATGGGTAAACTTAGCTGTTGAAGCGCCATTAGCGGCTGCAGTAGTAGAAGTAAGAACCGGATATATATTAGCAAAAATCAAATCACGAAATGTAATACCTAATTTTGATAACAAAGACCAATATAAATTAGAGTAAAATGAAAGATCGTTTTAGAACTCATCGTATATATTCTTTTCAGCTTATTACTATATATTCAGAAAACTGTATTTCCTTTATATTTTGAGAACTATCCTTCATGTGCATTCGAAAAATAAAAGTGAAATGCATGTCTAATTATTGTGTTTTCCCTTGTCTGCGACAATACGATTCACATTTTTGGGTTTTATTCGCGATTCAAAGGGTTAAAATCCAACGATACTTCGATCGTTCACAAGTATTACTTTAAGAAGTCATTTTTGTGGGTTGTTTTACTGAAATCAGAAATTTAGTTTAAAAAGTTGATTAATTTACACTACACTGTGAAATCCTGATTTTCACATAAAAAAAAGCATAATCTTTAATAGCTGGTAGGGAACTAAAATGAATTCCAAATAAAATGAAATTTTAACCATATATTCAGTGTGCCGAAAAGCAACATTTTAGACCTATTCAAAGAAAAATTTCCCAAAAAAAAAAGTTTTTTTGGTCATTTACACTACATAGTGAAATGTTGATTTTCACATATAAAGAGCATAATCTTTAAGAGCTGGTAGGGGACTAAAGATGATTTCCAAATGAAATGGAATTTTAACCTTATATTCCATGTGCTAAAAGGCAACTTTTTAGACCTATCCAAAGAAAAAATTCCGAAAAAAAAATTTTTCTTGGTCTTTTTCACTCCACCCTATTATACAGTTTTATTTTCTATTTGTTTCCTTCAATTTGAGTCTTGGATTTTCGTTGTGCTAGTACATACATGATCATCAATTTGTTCGGACAGTAACACAATTCAATAATTTCGTTTTATTTCAGGTGTTTATTAACATTATATTTAATATCTTTATGCTTGATTTTGTTAGAATTTTGTTTTATTATTCTGTCATTTTCATACATGACTTATTATCCTCACAAATGATTAAAGACAATAATGTAGTAAATTGAGATCTTCAAATAATTTTAAAGACCGCGTTAATTATTGCATAACACTGCTACAAATTCAGCTTCTGCTGATTATTATATTATGCATGTCTGGCGTTTCGTATTTTTTTGCACTGAGTTATTTTCGCAAAAGTAATAGATTGCCTGTCATTGATCTTCTTGTTCACACGTCACTGGTCCAATCAGCATCTATGTATATTCCAAAATAGATGAGTCTTGTGTACTAATTATTAAATTTAATCCTATTGTAGAATTTAAATACCTTGTTAATTTTTTATAGCCTCCCAGTCTTTTTTGGAGGGTGTTCATTCTTTGAATTCAAGATATCGATCCCCACTAATATATCTTGTTATTTTACCAAAGTATACAATAATGCTTATCGGTATTACGTACTGTTTGACAATCTCGCTGTCATATCGCTGAAAATTCTTTTTCCGTTGGAAAAATGTATGGGAGTGCCTTTCGAGATGTAGTCTGATTCAAAGTATCTGACTACGTTCGAAGATTTTTTTAACTCTACTTTTGACACATTTTTTGGATTATTTTGTGTAATCTAGCACATAATAATGAAAATTATAAAAAAATATATAAATAATATCAATGCAATGTTTTTAAATTTTGAAGAACTTCGGTCATTTTTTAGCATTTTTTATGAAAACGGCTCCGGCTCTAAAAAATGAAAAATGCATATAATACAAATCTATTTTTTCAACCTATTCATATTAGACACTCTTGAGTATAATGAACTAAAAACTAGGAAATATATGGACATATAAAACAGATATAGCTGATTATAGAAATATAAATGACTGACATAGAAAATGTCAGTCATTTTACTTAACTAAATAAATAAACAACGTTCAAGAGCGCAAATATTATAAAATAAAAGATGTTAAAAGATGTTAAAAGCTTACATGTTTCGGGACTTCTTAAGTCCCATCATCAGTGCTAAAAGTGTAAAATGTAAAAGAATTTTACTTGTAATTCTTCATAAAAATAGCTATATATTTACAAATAAATCATTTACAGCTAATTCATCAGTTCATTGCATTCTAGATATTATCGGAAAGCTACACAAAAAATTTATAATTATAAGATGATAAAATTTTGAGTTAGAGTAATAGTCGTTTACCTTTTCCGATGAAAATCTAATTTTTCTGAAAACACATTCTAAATTTTCAACTTGAGCTTTAATTAACGTAGTCTGTTTTTTTTTTTTTTTTTTTAAAGAGCTCTAATTTCATTTCTTATTGGCTTACAGGAAAAATAGAAACAGACTTACAAACATAAAGGTTCATTATATAAGAAAATCAAATTAAAACAAAATTGCAAATTTTGATCGAAATTGACGTTTTAAGGGTAGGTGGATACCTTAATACAAAACAAGTTACATTTCGTTAGTTTGTTATTGCAATATTTTTATATTTTGCTAAATTATTAACGACAAGACGACGTCAGTCATAGTGAAGTACCCCGTATTTGTACTTAATTTAGTAACTTGTGACCCTATGTTCTATACACTGTAAAAAAAAAAATCTGTAAAGGTACTAAACATTTTCTAGGAAACTGGGATTTCAAGAACTTTCCATGTAACGATAACAAGAAAAATTCATGTAACCGATTCTGAAACTTGAATTTTTGTTGTTACCGTTACAGGAGAAGTTCTTGGAATCCCAGTTTTCTAGAAAATGTTTAGTACCTTTACAGATTTTTTTACAGTGTAGGGAATACTTATTTTCTTGATCTCTAATATCAGAATTCTGAATTTTTCAGTTGAAATGGGCAACATCATATTACGCAAATATTTTAACACATTTATCCCCCCTATTACATATGACCATTAATATTTTATACGGATGACAAAATATTTTTTTTTCAACGAAGTAAGAAATTTACTCTTTAATTATTTTAAACACAATCCACTATGAATTATCTTTAAGAGAAAGATATTGCAATTTTGTGTTGTAAAACACAATCCAAAGTTGGTTTAGTAATTATTCCAAATACATTGTAATTTTTCCATTTCAGCACTATTTTGTTCAGGCAGGGTATCAAACCGAGAACCTTTCGCTTTAATTGCCAATGCTCTTCCATTTGAACTATTTGGACAATGCCTCAGCCAAACAACTTTCGCGATAAATAACATTTTATCCAGTCATTTGGACAGTTATTTTAAAACAGACCAATGGAATAAACAATATATAAATTAATTTCAACAAATGTGGATGAGTAGCATATAACTAAGCATACATAAGCGTATATTAAAGATCGTATAACTAACAAAAAATGCGTATATAGATTATGTTGCCTGAAAATATGTCACGAAAGTTTCTTCTCTCACCAAAGCCATTTTCTTCATATCGCCAAGTTATTATACTGAAAAAATAGTAATAATACTTTTAAAAAAGTCAGACATTGTACCTTAAATGTGGCAAATGAGGTGCGTGTATACTATAACTTATTCTATAAATATGTTGATATTGCCTGATAATCTTGATATTGCCTGATGTTGCCTGAAAATATGTTATGAAAATTTCTTCTCCCGCCAAAGCCATTTTCTTCATATCGCCAAGTTCCTGTACTGAAATAATAGTAATAATACCTTTTAAAAAGTCAAATATTGTACCTTAAATGTGACAAATGAGGTGCGTGTATACTATAACTTATTCCATAAATATTTAAATCTTGAATCTGTTGCACTCTTATGCAAAAAAACGCGTGAAAACTAAATTTATTACAATTATATGTAATAAATTCAGTAACACGGAAATAATAATACTCCAACTTGAGTGATAGTCCATAAAATCATGGAAGAAATCACCATGGAAACCTAGAATCATTACTTGTCATGAGATACCATTGAATCAGTTACGTATGGTATAATTTCATAGAATGAATAAACAATTTTATTTATATATTTTAAAGTTTTGATTCGATTTTCATAAAATTTGAATTCACTCGAGAAAATTCTGGAATGACTATATATATTATAAAGGCCAAACATATCTGAAGCGTATCGCATACGTCATTTTGTGAATGGTAACACTTTCAAATTTTAAATAAGATTTTGGTATTGCAATTTTTGGTACTACAAATTTTTAAACTTCTAAATATAGAACATTTTAAATTTTTATACTAACGTGTAGAGAAAAAAATGTAATTTTAAATAAATTTGTTTTAAGCTGTATCTTAATTTGTTTTTGAAATATTATTATTATTATTATTATTATTTTTTGCAATTTTTAATACCGCTTTTCTGATCATGGCAACAGGAGTACTCCATTTCTATTAAAAACAAAGGAAAAAAGAAAAAAAATGATTACTGTATCTTTATGTTGCCATTTTCTCGTTAAAAGGGAAAAGAATGAAATTCAAATATCTTCTGTTATGAATCCAGTGAATTTTGATTTCATTTACATAATTTGATTTAAACGTAAAAGAATGTCAACAGTTTAATATCTGTTTACGTTAATAGTTTGAGACTTCAATTTTTGAATCAAAATTATCAAATTACAAAGCCATTTTTTTAAAAGGTGAATACAGATACGAAATGTGCATTTGTAAATTTTGATATGGTGAAAATGATGCGAGGCTTAGATTTCACGGAAAAAAAATTCTATGACTAAGTCAAAGTTGAAAAAATTTTGTTTTTTTCATTGTGGAATACTAGCATAAAAACTTTATTTGATAACTTTATCATAATAACAGATCTTTATTATTTTTTACTGCTTACATATACGATTAAAGTTTAATTTTAACAATTTCTAGTTTTATAGAAATAATTATTTTTTAATTTGTTAATTTGACGTTAATTATCTTTTATTTAAAAGTTAGACTTACCAATATAAATTGCATTTTTTACTTTAACTAATTTTGTAGGTTTATTAAAATTCAATGAAACAGTCCCTTCTTAATCATTTCCTTTCGTCAAAATTCAATGGGTTCTACCTTGTAAATTGTAATTTTCAAACGATTTGGTTGGGAAACGATTCGATTTTGCACTATTATATGCTGGCAGACGGACAGACGAACGGGTGAACCAGACGACTACAACTGGTGCTACGTATTTATGTAAATACGAACGCACCTAAAAACACAATCTTATATCGTTTAATTACTGCTGCGAAATCCTCTGCATCGTTTTAATTTTAAGTAAAAAAAAAAAATCTTTCAGTTTTTTTCTTAAATTCCTGAAAAAGTACTTTTATTAAATTTTCGTTTATCCCTTACATCGAAAAAAACAAGCAGCAATTTTGTATTTTCAATTTTAAATCTAATTTTACGAAAAGGTGGCGAGTTTTCAAATTTATCTCCGGTGATAAAAACCTTCGAAAATAAAATCTCATTCAGCAAGTATTATTGTAAAATAACAGTCATAAGAAAGAAGAACAATTTGTAATGTCATCATTCTTTCCTCTTTTTTCTTTTGTATCGCATTGAAAAATCGATTAAACTATATTTTTTTGTCGAAAGTATGTCTAGACAATTCTCACTGTAAAATTGAGTGGATGCGGATAAGGTGGTTTTTTGAAGTGATTTTTTATAAAGTTTTAAAACTTGTGCATTTTTCGTAAAATAAATTTATAATTATGAACAAAACAGACTTCAGAGCAGTTTTATGATAGTTGTTGATGTACAATTTTGTTAGCTCTTTCCAACAAAGTTGAAAAGTGCTTATGTTTTCTATTTGTCTGTCCGTCTGTCTGCGCTCTAACTCTCGTAAATATTTTCGGATCGTCATGAAATTTTTAGACGTTATTGACGTTTGTCCTAGCACGATTTCTATCGGAAATGAAGTTTGTATCATGATTAGTTTATTTATAGGGTCAGTCAAAATTTTTCTGTTACATTACGGTCTATGGGGAAAATCGTTTCAAATGAATTTTAAAGATGTGACACCCGATCAAACATATTCAAATTTTAATGCATCAAAAAATTGCACGAAAATATGTATTCTGTAAAATATGCAGTGAAAATAATTGTTATTATTCATTTACAGGGCCACACAAAAAATTTCATAGCATAATAATAAATGGGGGAAATTGTTTGCGAAATTTTTTTAATTATGATAAACGATTTCATGTGTAATCAAATTGATATACGTCGTTAAGGTTTAATATGAGATATTTCACGCATAGTACAAAGTGCATACTATTTACAGGGACAGACAAAATATTTTTGACAGTGTATTCTATCCGAAGTACTGCATATTATAGCTGTTGGCTGTTGGATGGATAAAATGCATTTTCAATCCTGATATGTGCTTTTAAGTTTTACTAAGTATATGTACATTATATGGTGTGTATAAATGCAAATAGTTACACAATTTAGATATACAGGGTTGCACATAAGAGATCGGAAATATTATTGAATATAAGCGTAATTTACTTAAATGTGGTTTTTAAATAAGTGATGCATTTTTATGTTGAAATGCATACAGTTTACTAAGAAATGTTTGTAGAATATAGATAAAATGATATACAGGTCACGCAAAGAAATGTATACAGAGTCACCTATGGGTGGTAATTTCTGAAAATGTGATTTAAGTAGATTAAAAAGTATTTTTATATGGAGTAAATTTTAGCAAAACAATTTCATGTAATAAAAGTATTAGGTAAACTACAGGGCAGAACAAAAGTATTCAAGTATGTTTCCATCTATTAATATAAATTGCTGAAAGAAATTTTTCAACTAGATAGGCGTTTCCTTGCAAGATTAAATTTACTCATTATATTGTATATATATATTAACCAACATATAAAATATATGTCTGTTCAAAAGTATTGGGATATATATTTGGCTATGGACAATAACACCTTATTTCTCTAGATAACGAAGTTTTGTTAATGATTTCAGGATAGGTTGAAAAGTGCTTCATAATCTATGCTTAAGGCATGATTTTTCTTACTTGTTTTATAAAATTTATACAAAAATAAATAAATAAACCAGAAAAACTAGTTTAATTTTAAATACATACTAAGCTGATTACAATTAATAAAATCATGATTTGCATGTAGACTTTGTCTTGATTAATATGATAATTTCATATGTAATCTTGTTTCTAATATGCTTATATACAGACAACATACGTCCTTACATGCATCCTATGTCTAAAATACATCTAACAAGGGAAACTCTTCTGGTGTTGCTCGCACTTACCATCGAAACCTGTTGCACTTTGTAAACCTATATATAGGGCCTATACAGGGTGAGTCATACAAATCGAAACAATAGGCTATCACCTTAAATATTGCCTCTAGATCCATACTTCTGACTGCAAAAATTCATAAAAAAAGGTGAAATTTGTGATAAGCTGCAACTCCATGGGGGTCTATTTGAAAAAATACGAAAATTAAATTTTTATACGGCCCCCGTAGAGCAAAATTCCCAGTTAGGAAATTATTCCTTATCCATTCCTAAATTGAAAAAAAAAAAATTCATCTCCGTATCGGAAAATCTGACAGAGATATTAAAATCCAAAATTCTCCGAAATTCGTGACTTACACCACTTTACCATGCCTGTAAACGAAGAATTTTTAACTGATTTTCAAAGCAAATAAGGGATCGTCCACAAATTGCCTGTATTAAATATCGATTCAAGACCATGCTTCTTATTTGGACTTAATAAAGCAGCATATTGATTTAAATCAAACTTGTTTTCAAAATATGTTGATCGTTAGCACTGGAGGTCTACATGGATCGAAATATCTAGGTCCGGTCCCAAACCTACCTACAGGGAAAAAAATTCTGTCCGGCATGGGAAAATGTTAAAATCATAATCCGGACCAGCCTGGAAAAAAGTTTAAATCATAGCCCGGCTCAGCCGTGAATTTTTACATAGTTTTTTTTAATTCTGTGTAGTTAAAAATTGTTTTGCGAGGAGGATTTTTGGCCAAAAATACTTATTATAGCTTTTCGTTTTTTATATTTATACTTTCTATTATTAAAAAAGCGCCAAAGGCTGTGATATATTTATTTTATCAATGAATCTCTGTTTATATCTAAATGTTTCACTTATATTTTAGTATCGCTAATCCATATCCCGTGCGTTGGAGACTTTGAAAAATGTTATACAGTAAAACCTTTTAAGACGGAATCACATATGAAAGAAAAAATACGTAACAGACAAATTCACTTTGCAAGGATCAACACATTTTCTGTCTAAGACAGAGTTCTGTCATAGGCAGATATTTTTTTTCTAGTTTTATTGTGTTTAACTTTTTAGCATTTAAATATACTATTCTTAGAAAAAAAAAAAAAAAAAAAAGTTTTGTTTTATTTTATTTTATTTTTTTGTAAAATAAAAGCGATTTCAAAATCTATATGGTTTTCGTAAAAATTTTGATTGAACCAAATTTTACTTATTTCATGCACGTATTAGGTCAGTCAGAGACAGTGGTTTTAATACGGATTGTTCGAGACCGGAATTGAAAATTTCGTCCAGTGCAGACCTTATTAAAAGTTGATAATTGTTAAAGAAAATAAGTACAAACTTGAAACATGTCATTTAAAATTATTTTACATTAGTTTTGTTTCGGTCAAAATTAAAAAATATTTACTTTTAATTTTTTTTTAAGTTATATAATTTTTTTGATAAATATTTTTAATAGTTCTAAAATTAATATTGAAAAACAAAAACCCCGAAACAAAACTAAAATCAGATTTTCATCTTTAATTAAATGGAAAGAAATTGAAATCCGATAAATAATGTTTTGAGTTATCACGATTTTTAACCATCCCATTTACACCAGTACTAATCGTATGAAATTTTTATAAAATTTATGATAAATTTTAGGATGTGATTTTCTTAGCAAATTATATGGCTAACCATCACAAAAAAAGAAAAAAAATTCAAAATTCTAACTTCAAAGATAGATTTTTGACACGTTTCCTAGAACCGTTAAAGTAACATTGTCTTTTGAATTGCGCGCATTTCTATTTGTGTCTAATCCCTTAGAACCTGATGAATTATTCAAACGGCGAGTTTGAATCAAACTCTTTGAGTTTTGAAGATATGAAGATGCAACTTTTTGTGTATTATTCAGGATTGGATAAGGAAAGTTTTTCTGATTGGAATTTTGTCGTGACTTCGTGATCATCTTAAAATTAAGGATCTTGAATTACAAGAAAATATAGATAATAATACTTTTTAAAAAGGTTCTTTGATAGTCGCGAAATAGATACTTTAATAAAGAAGAGCAACCAATTATACTGTTATTAAATAAAGTGATTAAGTAACTAAAATTTGCAGCATAAAAGCATTTTCCGAAATTATTAATATTAACTATTTAAAAGGAATTCAATGCATTATGCAACCGTAAACAAATTGTTCGACATTCTGTCCTTATCTGCATCTCATTTAGGATAACAAATGACACTTTATTTTCTTTTCTTAACGTATATGGGCGCAACAATGTATAAATTTTTCATTTTCAATTTAAACCTAATTTTTGAAAGCATTGAAAATTTTCAAATTTTTTCTAGGAGATAAAATAATTCGAAAATAAAACGATATACCACCAGAATTATCATAAACTAATAGTAAAAACGAAAAAAAAATCAAGGAATATTTGTAAAATTATCATATTTCCCCCTTCAATGCTTTTTTATCCTCCAATAGAAAATTAATGAAAGGTTTTTTTTTTTTTTTTTTTTTTGGAAAGCTTGTTTAGTAGTTTTCAAGGTGTAAAATCAACTTAATGTATCTAGTGAAGTTTTTAAAATCTCAGTTAAGTTTCTTAAATTCTCGTATCTTTCAACTTTTTGCTTTTTTATCGCTTTACAAAATGAATAACAGTGTGTTTTAGGTGGAAAGCTTATTTAGCTTATTCTCACGATATAAATTACCTAAAAGTATATGCGACTTTATATTAAAAAAAGAAAAAATTGCACCTTTGGATCAGGCGTCATATTAATAAAATACATTTTCATTAATAATTATAAAATTGTTTTAAAAGTTATTTTTCTTATTATCTGCATCTACTAATGATATTATATGTCTGTACATATATAATTATCACTTAATTTTTATTTTAGCATTTAGTATTAACCCATCCCTTCTCTCTAAAAACGTCGTGTCGCTAAAAATTAAATATGTACCAATTGCGATCATTTTATTTCAAATATATTTTTCATGTTTTAAATTTAAAATATGACTGTTTTCCAGAATGAAATTCAATGGAAATTATGTCATATGTTTAGAAAAATGTGTTAATTTATTGAATAATAGTACATATTTTTAACATAATATGAGGTCACTTTCATCAGTAGCAATATTTCAAAATTGCAAAATGAAGACTCTATGTTTTTAACTATTTATCTATTACTATTTATCTGAACGCATCTTATTTCATTAGTTATACAAAAAACTGAATGGAGATTCTTCAGATATTTTCTTTTTTTAATCACTTTTGAGTATGATAATTTGAAAATGTAGAAAAATTTCAAATTTATCTCCAGATACAAAAATATTTTAAAAATAAAATATTCAGTCAAGATTATCATAAAACAACATTCCAAAAAAAAAAAAAAAAATCAAGATATTTTTGTATCGTGATCAAAATTTTGTGAAGTTGTCTATTTTTTGCTTTTGTGCTATTGTGAAAAATTGAAGAAAAACGTTCTGCTAATGGTGCGAAAGTAACACCGTATAAAGATAAGTTTAATCAAAATGTCTTTTGTTAGAACAATTTGAAAAATAGTTTTTGCATTCTTAATCCAGAAAATAAGTGCAATACGAATGATAAAAGAATAAAAGAAAAACATGAAACTTTTGACACAACTGTGAAATCTTAAAAATTTAGAACATCCGTTTGCAAGAATAAGTTACTAAAAATGTTTTTAGAAAAGTTCTTTAATTTTCAACAAGTAAACTACTGAATAACAACAACCAATTAGTATAATACAATAACAAGTAATGAGATGCAAATATAATATACAAACACTTTCTGAGATTAATGATATTCAATATTTAAATTGAATTCCCCACATTATGTCTTCATAAATAAACTGTGCAGAATCTTCCTTTTCAAATTTTGGATAAAAAAGTATTTATCTTGTTTCCCTTCCTATATAACTTCGGCTAAAAGCTGCAGTAATTTAATAATTCCAATTTATATCTAATACATGAAAATATGGAAACTATTTAAACTTCTTGCAGTAGACAAAAGTATTCGAAATTATAATTTTTTTGAGCGGAGATTACAGGTCATAAAATTAAAAAAATATATACACAAAGACGAATTATCTTTTTATTTGTTATCGCATTGGGAAATCCACGAAAGAAATTTTTTGGTTGAAAGCTTTTTTAGATAATTTATGCAGTGTAAATTTCACTTTGAGTACACTGTAAAAAAAAAAAAAAAAAAAAAAAAAAAAAAAAATTAAGAGGTTATTAAAATTTTTTTAGTAAATTTGTATTCCACAGAATTTTTTAGTAACCATTACAAACTTTTTTTTTGCAAGGAAACAAGCATTTCTTTTGTAAACTGAACAAAAGAATTTTTTGTATAAGTAACTTAAAAATTTTTAGTATGAGCCACCAAGCAAATTTTAGTAATAGCTCAAAAATTATTTTTAATAACCATTACGTGCGCCCGAAGGGCAAGAGGTTCCTTCGATCTGCATCCAGACTTCTGAAGCGGAAGATTTTCGGCAAAACTGCAACAGATGGCAGCTGCAAACATTGCTAACTGTTCCGACAGAATTTTCATAATCCCTTTACTAGCGAGTACTTACACTACATACATTCGGGGCGTATTTGGCGGCGGCCAGTATCGAACACGGGACCTTTTAGTCTGGAGTCCGTTACTATAACCACTATGCTATCAAGGCCACACCAAGTGAGTTTTAGTAATAGTTATTAAAAATATAAAACTATTAACTGTCTTCGTTGCTAACTTTTTTCTAGTAATTCTTACAGATTTTCTTGTAACCGACTAAGATTACTAAAATTTTTTTAGTAATTACAAGTATCACTAAAGTTTTTTTAGTAGATCGACCTTTTTTTTTACAGTGTATGTAACAAAGTTTTATTAAAACTGTAACTCTATTAAAACAGAATATAGAATTGCCTGTTACAAGAAATTATTAATATGGATGCATTTTTAAATTGTTATTTAATACTCAAAAGATTGCTTTTAAATAAATATGGTGACTAAGTAGTAAAAAACAAACATAGTTTTAAAAACACTTTCTGAGATACTTAATGTTTAAACTGAATTAACATGATAAAATTACTGTGTGGTATATTCTCTTTTAGTGCGTTTCATATGAGATAATCGTTTTTCATATTCTACTTCTTATCATATATCGACTAAAAGATGTACCGGATTCGTAGTTTCAATTAAAATCTAATGTATAAAAACATGGGAAGTTTTCAAATTTCTCGCAGGAGATATAAAGTATTCAAAATTATAATCTGATTCAGTTGAGATTATTGTAAATACAGGTCATAAAAATCAAGAAAATTTTAGAAAGATGTCATTTTTTAAACTTTTATGTATGTTACTGCATTGGGAAATCAGTGAATGAATTTTTTTTTTTGATTGAAGGTACATATAGATAGTGCACGCAATGAGAATTTCACTTTGTGTATAGGACGAAGTTTCATTAAAACTTCAGTTTATTTTGTTAAGCCGTCGTATTTTCTCCTTTTTATTTTTTGTAAAAATAGAAAATAGAAAAAAGTGAATAAAATCATAAGACGAAACGAAATACCAGTAAAATTTCACTGTAAAAATTTTGGGAGCTTTTTCTGGATTTAGAAAGGCAAAAATTTACGTTTTTAAAAACAGGTGAGAAAACATAAATTTCGTAAGAGACTCACGTTGTGAAGGGGTTAAATATAGCTTCTTTGGAAGATCTGGCCTGCATTGTTGTAGAAGGATTACATCCTTTCAGTGATTTGTTTGAGGGTTAGGGGACAATGTTTTATTCACGACAGTTTGAAAATTTTAAGGATAATTGTTGCTTTTAGGATTTCGAATGGCAGGAGCTGGTCTGTCAGAAAATTAAGATGATATATCAAGTCTCTAACAATTTCAGGATTCAGTTGAAAAATTCGTGAATGTTCAAAAACCACAATAATATTGACTGGTATCAGCGCAAGTGGAGTAGCTCTAAGCATTATTAATTTGCTTTTTGAGGACTTCATGCACACTGTGATTTCAGTGTTGTAGCTTATGACAATAAAACATAATTAACATAAAATGGAATAATTGAATGAACCCATTTAAAAAATTAATTGAAATTTTATTATATTTTAAAATTTGCTTTGCCTTTTACATTAAAAATGTTATTGAAACGACTAAATAGCCTAACTGGTACGTGACATATATGGCTATTTGGCCGATTTTATCACACAATAAATACATTTTTTTATACAGGGATTGTAGGGAGGACCACCCCGAGAACACAGCTTTCACTTTAGGGAAAAAATGCAAACCCGGGGAGAAGGCATTTTTTATATAATAAGATTAGCTGATTTAGAAAGGAGTACGTTTTCCAACGAGGAATATGAGGAAAATATTCCGCGTATGCTGTTACTAAGTCTGTCCCATCGCTATATTTGAAGTTTTACATTTCCTGGACGAATAATTATATAAGTTATTTGCGAAAAAACGCTTAGTTACATGCAAAGAAAAAAAAACTTTTCTTAGTACATGCGATGTCAGAACAATATATTAAATTCTGGTATTTTTTAACGTTTTAATAATAAAAATTTTAGTCAGCATTGATAAAAAATCTTCTGAATAAGATACTGCAGCTTCTAAACTATAACTTTTGTAGATGATACAATGTTGTCACTTCAGACAGTTCACCCATTGCCATCATCTAGCGGCTCATTTAAAAAATGCGAGTTGGAAAACCTACCCCTGTGGAAAATGTACCTCGGTTTGATTAACTGCGTTTTATTGCAATGCGTAAACAAATATTTTGCATATTTTTAATCAGATGATAAATATAATACTGACGATAATGACCAAAATATCTAAACATGCAAGAAAACTGCAAAAATAAATTATTTTTATGTATACATACAAGGTCCAATAAATGACAGACCCATTTTGAATGTAAATAAATAAATAAATAAATAACCGGGTTGAAATAAAAATGCGCGGTTAGCTGTATTGACTACTATTTTTTTAGATATAATTTCATACTATTTAATGGAAGAAATGTTTAGATTAAATATTAACGAATTTTTTACAGCAAAAAAGCAGTGTTTATCCCATATTTTCAATTTATTGCACTTATAAAGAGAATTAGTTAACAAAACATTTTTTGAATACAATTTATTTATGGTAAATATGTGAAAATCAATGCTTTTTTAAAAATATTTTTTGCTGGTTTTTATTAAGTATAATAGACATTATTCAGTAATAAATATAATTTTAAATCTTTTTAAGTCCAAGAAATTCCATTTCTGCTGGTGTGTGGACAGTCGATTCGGCATGTCGACTGGCATTCGACTCTGCAAAACGAGCCGAAAAGCTCATGAGTGTGAAAACTTGAGTAATGTCTGAATTTCGACAGCCTGTTGCTGCCAGAGCTATCTGTTGACTGAAATTCGAACTATTTTAAGAAATTGCATTATTAAAAATTTGTTGTTTTTCTAATAACAATGCAGCAAAACGCGCAATTTTATCTCATACCTTTTTTTTTATTTATTTACGTTTAAAACGGGTCAGTCATTTACTGGACACCCTGTATGTATATATAATAATCCATGATTCCTAAAGGTTCCGTTATTTTTAGGTGGAATGCCAGTATTATTTTATAAAAAATAACCCAGTTCAAGCGAACGAAATTTCACCTTGTTCAAGAAATAATTTTCTGTAACAAAATTCTGATACCAAATAACTTCCTGCTTTCGAAATTCCACGACCCATACGAACCATGTAATTGTTACTAAAGAATGAAACTTACACAAAATCTTCATTTCTGATATATCTTAAAAAATTAGAATATCTTTGTTACAAGAATAAATTAAAATGAATATTTCTTATAAATGGCCTTTAATAGTCAGAAGATAAACTACTAAACAAAAGCATCCGATGTAAGTGTTAAAGAAATAAAGTGGCAAAGTAATAAAAATCAAAGATAATATAAAAACATTTTCAGGTGTTATTAATATTCAATATTTAAAATGAATTCACTGCATTATACTATCATAAATATAATATACTATATTTTTATTTTTCTGCATCTCATTTAGGGAAAATATTTTTCATAGTTTCCTTCTTATCGTACATTGGCTAAAAGATAAAGCAATTTTGTACTTTCGATTTAAATCTAATTTATGAAAACAGGGAAAGTTTTCTCTCAGGAAATAAAAGTATTAAAAATTCTAATCTGCTTCAGCTGGGATTTTCGTAGAATAACGAAAAAAACGTAAAGTCAAAAACATTTTGTAAAGACGTCATTTTTTAATACCTGTTACTTTGTTATCGCATTGGGAAAGTCATGAAAGAGGTTTTTCGGTCGAAAGAATATTTAGATAATTCACATGGCGTAAGTATTAATTTGTGTATGGAGTAAAGTTTAGTTAAAACTTCAGTTAAGTTGAAAAAGCCATTATATTTACTATTTTTAGATTTTTTTATTGAAAAGTATTCAGATAACATTAATGGTATGAACATTCCAAATCAAAACCTGTCAGGTTACTAAGCATTTTCTAGGACACTGAGATTATACACTGTAAAAAATGCCCTATGTTTCTGAATTTATAAAAATGTACTGTAATCAAAAACGTAAATATAGAGTGACTTCTTCTAATTCACCTAAGGTTTAGAAAACCGTTCCTTTACCTTTTAAAATCCCAGAAAACTATTTGTTTTTAAAATTTAAAGAAGAATTTTGAAAAATTAATTTTTATTAGCTGTTCGTTATTTTCGGAAACGTTTCTAAGTAGCTTTTAGTACAATAATCACTTTTCTCAAATCAAAATATCACTTTTTCGGATTCTACCCATTCATACAAAAATAGTTTGATATTCAGAGAACATGTTTAATAGACAAACATACAATATTAACAGTACTAACATTAATATGAAAATTAACCTAATTTTGACCCAATTGCATGTACAAAATCCGTTATGCAGCTGAAAATGTTTACTTGAGAATTCATAGAATCCGAAAAAGTGATATTTTGATTTGAGAAAAAAGATTATTGTACTGTAAAAGCTACTTAGAAACGTTTCCGAAAAGAACGGGCAGCTAATAAAAATTAATTTTTATTAATTCTTCTTTAAATTTCTAAAACAAATAGTTTTGTGTTATTTTTAAAGGTAAAGGAACGGTTTTCTAAACATTCGGTGAGTTAGAAGAGGTCACTGTATATTTTCGTTTTTGATTACAGTACATTTTTATATATTCAGAAACATCTGACATTTTTTACAGTGTAGGAAATACTGATGTAACTAGAATAAAAAATATCTAAGTAACAGATATAAGTTTGCGTTGTAAATAAAAAGCAAAATAAAAAATGTATATGATTACTTAGGATTTTCTAGGAAATTCAGATTTTCATAACTTTTTATAAAACTGCAACAACAATAAAAATCACAGTCCAGTCACATTAATGCGATCACCTTGAGTTTTTAGTTATTTCGCTAAATATATAGACAAATACATGAGTAATTATTCTGAAACTTCAGGTGTGTAAGCAGATTAGTATAGGATATCTATTTTTTGAAAGACTTCCCCCCCACAAACCCATAGGGGACCCCCCAAAATGGAAAAATAATGAATAACTTTTTGGATAACCCTGTCAAAACTAATGTAGCAAAAGTGTTCAAACTGTAGATTATGATTAAGTGGCTTATTTTAAAAACTGTGGAGAATAGCATGTATATTCGCAGAGAAAATAAGGTTTTCATGAAAGTAGTCCCAAATTTTGCCAAGTTTTTTTGCTCATAATTTAAGGAATTCTTAATATAAAAAAATCTTCTTTTCAGAAAACATGACAAATAACATTGTACACAATGCCTTGTAATTAAAATTAATGAATAATAAAAATTGTAGGAATATTCAGCAGGTTTGCTGAATAATGTTTCATTACGCATTCATGAAAGCAATGAAAATATAACTTGCATAATGTGTTAGCTAAATGTACAGAACAACTTTTGTGAAAGTCTCAAAAACGTATTTTTAAAATTTCTAAAATTTTGATCGATAGAATAAGCTAAATATCCATTGTTTCCAAAGAAAAGCAAAAAGATTAGGAGATATATCCAAACATAGCCGTACGTGCATTATTACCTATGCTTTATTGGCTCTAATAAATGGATATATGGATACAGTCCCCCATTCTTTTGCTGCGTTTTGGGAACAACGGATTTCGATCTTATTCAATCGATGATAATTTTCAGAATTTTAAAGCTATGTTTTGACTTTTATAAAAGCTACTCTATATATTTAGCTAACGCTATGTAAATTACATTTTGATTGCTTTTACGCATGCGCAATGAAAAATTATTGAGTAAACCTGCTAGCGTTGCAAAGGTTAGAAAAAACCCGGTTTAAACCCGGGAATAAACCGGGTTTTTAGGAATAAACCTGGAAAAAACCCGGCATTTTTTGGAATAATTCGGTTTTTTGGGAATAAACCTGAGAATAAACCTGGTCTATCGGAAATAAACCCGGGAATAAACCGACTTTTTGCAACTCTAAAACCTGCTCATACATTTCATACATTTTTTATTATTTTTTAATTCTAATTGCAGGGCATTACACACAATGTTGTTTGTCATTTTTTGGGGAAAGAATATTATTTTTTATATTAAGAATTCTGTAGATTATAAGCAAAATACTTTATTATAAAAACCTTAATATTTGCAGGAGTGTACATGCTATCCAAATAAAAATGAACACAGTTTATTTCAATAAGCTACTTAATCATAATCTTCAGTTTGATCGCTTTTACTATATTTGTTTTTACAGGATTGTCCAAAAGATATTCGTTTTTTTTTTCATTTGTTGGCGTTCTCTTATGGGGTTTTGAAGAAAAAATCTTTGAAAAAATATGCAACCTGTACTAATCTGCTTACACACCTGGAGTTTAGATATTTAACAAAACGACTAAAATCGCAAGATCGTCGTATTAATATGACAGGACTGTGTATAATGAGTTACCGGTAAAATTTTAAAATTTTGTAGAATTTTGTAAGAATTCCGTAGAGTTATAAAACTAGTTTTGTAGATTTGCATGTTTTTCTGCACAGTATACAAACAAAATTTTAGTAAACATATAGGTTTCTGAAACTTAAAAAAACTAGTTTAGTAGTTTTTAATTTTTATTTTTTTAATTTAATTTTAACAATGAAATTTATCTATGTGACATTGACTGTTTAAAATAATGATAGTTAAGTTTTATAAACATCGATTAATTGGAGTTCTTGCAAAAATATTTTACGCATTTTTAACCAGATGATAAATATGATATTGACAGTAATGGCCGAATTACCTACATAGTTAAGAAAAATGTGATACGTATATATATATATTTACATATGTAGTAATCAATGTAACTTGAAATCAATTTGCTACTAAAAGCACAAAACAAACATAAAATCTTTATTTTATCACGATTGGTACATCTTAAAAATTTGCAAATTCTTTGTTACAAGAAAAAGGATTTTTTAGAAACGTACTTTAATAATCAGAAGGTAACCTACTAAACAGGAACAACCAATTTAAATGTTAAATACATAAAATGGCCAAGTAATTAAAAAAAATAATGTAAAAATACTTTCAGGTATTATTAATATTTACTAAATAGAATTCACTGCATTATATCGTCATAAATACAATGCGCGTGATTTTAATTGGCTAAAAGATACAACAATTCTGTACTTTCAATTTAAATCTAATTTAAGAAAACAGGGCAAGTTTTTAAATTTCTCGCAGGAGATAAAAGTATTTCCAATTATAATCTGATTTAGCTGGGATTATCTTAAAAAAAAACGGTCACAAAAAATTAAGAAAATAAAAAAATAAAGAAGATTTTTTAAAATTTTTTATTGTTTGGTAAGAACGCTTAAAAAAGTGTCATTGAATTGGAAAATCGATGAAGGAGATTTTTAGGTAAAAAGGCATATTTTAATTATTCACACCGTGCCAATTTCACGTTGTGCATGTTCAGCTGTAAATTCATTGCATCTTTTTATTTTTTGCTTTTTAATCGAATTAGTAAATTGATAAAAGTGTTTTTTTAGGTTGAAACTTTATTTAGATAATTATATCTGTGTAATAGTTATTTATTTCATATAGTTAACTTTTATTAAAATTGGTTAAAATACTTGGAAAAATGTTTTTTAAATTTTTAATTAATTAATTTTTTCTTAGTCTTACATCGAATAAAAGACGTAGCAATATTGCATTTACAACTTAAATCAAATTTATAAAAGTATGGAAATTTTTTAATTTCTATCAGGAGATAAAATTACACGAAAATATAATCTCATTCAAGTGGGATTGTCGTAGAATAATGTCATAAAAAGAAAGAAAATTTAGTAAAGACGTTATTTTTAAAATCTTTTTCTTTGTTGCCGCATTGGAAAATCAATAAAAAACATAAAATGCGATAAAGGAGATGAAAGCATATTTGACACCGTGCATGTTTAGTTAAGTTTTGTAAAAACAACCTATTTTTTTATTTATTTTTATTTTTATCGAGTTAGAAAATCGATAAAAGTAATTCTTAGATTAAATTTTATTTAGATAATTTTCACAGCATAAAAATTATTATTACAATGTGTAAAAGTGACTATATGGTTAACTTTTATTAAAATTTGTTTTATCATTACGCTTGAAGAAATATTTTGTGTATTTTTAACTGACTAATACATCTGACACTGACTGTAATTATAGAATTTTCAACTCTGATAAGAAAATTTAAAAGAATAAAATACAATTTGAATCATTTTGTAGCTAAAACCACAAAACTTGTACAAAACATTGATTTTGTTACTATTGGTATATGATAAAAAATTAAAACAGTCTGTTAAAAGAATAAATTATAATGAATGTTTTTTTAGAAATGTTCTTTACTTTTCATGTGTAAACTGAAATAACAATAAACAATTAGAATTTTTAATAAATACAACGACACAGTATAAGTAATGAAAAAGAAATGTAAAAACTTTTTCTGAAATTATTAATACTGAATATTTAAATTGAATTCAATACATTATGCCGTGATAATTAAATAGTGCAGTATTACATCTTTTCCCACACCTATTTTCGGTTCAAACCATATGTTTTATCTTCTCCTTTTTGTCCCACATTAGATAGAAGGCGTATGAATTTTGTATTGACAACTTTAATCTAATTTATGAAAACATGGAAAGTTTTCAAATTTCTAACAGGAAATAAAAGTATTATTCGAATTTATAATCTGATTCAACTAGGATTATTGGTCATAAAAATAAAGAAAATTTTGTAAAGATTTTTTTTCTTTATCTTTTACTTTGTTACCGCATTGGGAAATCGATGACAAAAATTTTTCGGTCGAAAGCATATTTAGATAATTTACACCGTGTCAAATTGATATTATGCATGTTAAATTAAGTTTTGTAAAAAATCTTTTAAACTTTTTGCTTTTTTATCGAGTTAGAAAAGCGATGAAAGTGCTTGTTAGTTTGAAACCATTTTTAGATAATTTTCTCTGTGTACAAGTGATTTATTCAAAATAGCTAACTTTTATTAAAATGGTTTTATTATTACGCTTTTAAAAATGCTTTGTGTATTTTTAACTCAAAGATATATATGATGCTGACTATAATTATGAGATTTTCTACCTTTGTAAGAAAATTTAACGAAACAAATTTCATAACCAATTTCACTTGAATTACTTTGCAGCTAAAAACACGAAACTTGCACACAACATGTATTTTATATCGACTGATATATATATTAAAGTCTGACTGATATATATTAAATTTTTGAATTTTTTATTGCAAGAATAAATTAAAACTAATGTTTTATAGAAATGTCCTTTACTTCTCAGATACAAACTGTTAAATAACAACACCCAGTTGGAATTTATATTAAATACAATGACACAGTATAAGTAATGAAACAAAAATATAAAAATCACTTTCCGAGATTATTAATATTCGATATTTAAAATAAATTCACTACATTATGCCTTGATAAATAAATTGGGCAGTATTTAATCTTTTTCCACACCCAATTTCGTAACAAACATATTTTTTATTTTCTTCTTTTTGTTCTACATCGGATGAAAGACGTAGAAATATTGTATCTACAATTTAAATCTAATTTATAAAAGCAAGGAAAGTTTTTTAATTTCTAGCAGGAGATAAAAGTATACGAAAATATAATCTCATTCAGTTGGGGTTATCGTAAAATAACTGTAATAAAAATAAGAAAATAATTTTGTAAAGACATCATTTTTTTCTATTTTTTCATTTGTTATCTCATTTAATTATTATCTCACTATTTATCTATTATCTCATTTATTCATTTATTGAAGAAATTTTTCGGTCAAAAAATCCGGAATTATTAATATTCAATATTTAAATTGAATTCACTGAATTATACCGTCATAAATATAATGTAATATATATTTTTCTTTTTCTACATTACATTGAGAGTAAATATTTTTCATAGTTTCCTTCTTATCGTACATTGGCTAAAAGATACAGCAATTTTCTACTTTCAATTTAAATCTAATTTATGAAAACATGGAATGTTTTCAAATTTCTCGCAGGAGATAAAAATACTTGAAATTATAGTCTTATTCAGCTGGGATTTTCGTAAAATAACTGTCATAAAAATAAAGAAAATTTTGTAAAGACGTTGTTTTTTAATTTTTTTTCTTTATTACCATATTGAAAAATCGATGAAAGAGATTTTTCGGTCGAAAGCATATTGAGATAATTTACACAGTGCCAATTTCATGCTGAGCATGTCCAGTTAATTGTTATAACGTCATCATATATTTTAATTTTAGCTTTTTTACCGAGTTGAAAATCGATGAAAGTGCTTCTTAGTTTCAAAACCATTTTAAAGAATTTTCTCGGTGTAAAAGTTAATTATTCAACGTTGTTAACTTTTATCAAAAATGATTTTATTATTACGCTTGGAAAAAAATGTTTTGTATTTTTTTAACTAAAATAACACTGACAATAATTAGGGAATTTTTTACTCTAGCAAGAAAATTTAAAGAAATAAATTTAATAATCATTGTTACTTGAATCACTTTGTAGCTAAAAACATGAAACATACGAAAAAAATATTTTGTCTCGACTGATGTATATTAAAAATTTAGTTTATTCTGCTATTAATATAAATACTAATGAATAAATTAAAATGAATGTTTTTTAGAAATGTGCTTTACTATTCACATTTAAAGTGTGAAATAACAACAACAAAATTATAATTTTTAATAAACGCAATGACACAATATAAGTAATGAAAAAGAAATATAAAAACTCTTTCTGAGATTATTAATATTGAATGTCTAAATTGAATTCACTAATTTATGCACACATTATTTATGCCGTGATAAATAAACTAAACAGTATTTAAACTTTTCTCACACCTAATTTCGGATCAAAGCGTACTTTTTATTTTCTTCTTCTTGTCCTACATTGAATAAAAGACGTAGAAATTTTTTACTTAGAACTTAAACCTAATTTATGAAAGCATGAAAAGTTTTAAAATTTTTAGTAAGAGATAGAGGTATGTGAAAATATAATCTCATTCAGCTGGGATTTTCGTAAAATAACTGCAATAAAAATAAGAAAATTTTCTAAAGGCATCATTTCTTTTATTTTTTATCTTTTATCTCATTGGAAATTCGATAAAAGAGATTTTTCGGTCGAAAGCCTGTATAAATAATTCACACGTTATGAATTTTACTTTGTACATGGAATGAAGTTACAAATGAAATACCTTTATAAATTTTGCTTTTTTATCAAAAAATATTTAAATTTCACTAATAGTGTGAAATTGACTCTGTGAAAGAGTATAAAATTTTATTAAAACATATTTTATTTGACAGATTCAAAAATATTTTGTGTATTTTTAATCAGTTGATAAATATAATACTGACAATATTTATAGAATTATCGACATTAGTAAGAAAAATTAACAAAACAGATATAATAGTCGATATAAGTTAAATCACTCTGTAGCTAAAAACACGAAACTTAAAAGGAGTTTAAAGGAGTATAAAATGTCCCGTTTGCGTTTAGATCGGCAATGGTTAGATATTGTATTTTTGCGTTCATGCAAACGTTTAAATGTTATTCCCAAATTTTTAAAGTTCAAGGGTAACAATGTGATTAGACAGCTTGGTGACACCAAAAGGAAATTTGAAAGGACTTGTCTTAACCTCTACATTCGTAAGAAGTTTTCCGGATTATTGTTCTAACAAGACATATGAACTTTATTTTAAATTGGCTAGTATACGTTCTCCAGATCAATTCGATAAATTCTTGTATTCATTAGAAGGATTCAGGTTTAAACAAAAGGAAGTAATTTCGATGCGGCTTGAAAAGAAACTCCAGCTCTTAGTAAAGCAATTAAATAAAAATTACCCTCCCCCCAAGTTAAACCTGTACATTTTGTGAACATTTTAAATAGAACTTTTTCAAGAGATGAAGAGGAAGTTTTATCATTAGGTGGTAAATATAATTTTCAGCATTACATTAATCCGAAATATATTTGTACAGACTGTGATTCAAAGCATTCTTACTAGTGATCAAGAAACAGTGAGATTAAATGTTTGTACTTTGAGTAAAAAATATATTAAACAGCAAGTAAAAGTGAGAAATAAACAAATTGACATAGTCTCCAGATTAAGAAAAGATAAAAATTTAGTTTTTATGAAGACGGATAAATCTGGAAAATTGGCAGTGTTAAATCAAGATACCTATATAAATAAAATGGAATGTTGCATTGAGCAATTGTCATGCCATGTCTTTAATAAAGACCCCAACACTTCGATCCGCAATAAAACCCAAGAGCTTATTAAGAATAGTAGTTGGCCTGATAGTATGAAGAGTAAAATAAAGTTTAACCATACTGGTGTTACGCCTAGGATTACAGCAAGAGTTAAAGATCACTAGCCAGACTTCCCATTTAGACCAATAGTTCCAAGATGCCAAGGTCCGTTATATTATGTTGAAAATGCTTATGCTAGTTTTCTTAAAACAATTATTCCGCCATCACAGTTTTCTATCTCCTCTACGGAAGAATTTTTTCAGCGAATTGCTGATTTGGAAATTAATGAAAATACAATTTTAGCCAGTTTTGATATTGTCTCACTTTTCCCCTCCATAAATATTTCTGAAGTTATAAATAATACTAATCTTTCTATAGATAATTTAGATAATTTGAATCAAGAAATTAAAACTTCATTAAAATCAGGATTAAATTTAATTAATCAGAGTAACTTTTTTTACTTCAATGGTAAATATTATAAACAAGATAATGGTGCACCTATGGGATCTCCAGTTTCAAATATTTTTGCAGAGTTTATGCTTCGACCTTTGGAAGATTTTATTTTTAATATCTTTAATCATAAACCTAGACTGTGGTTAAGATATGTTATGATGTATTTGTACTTTGAGAGGATGGAAAACCAGCTTTGTTGGAATTTTTTGAAAAGTTAAATCAACTTGATGACAACATTAAATTTACTATGGAAAAAGAAGTTAATAATTCACTCCCTTTTCTGGATGTTTTAATTATTAAATCAGATTCTTCACTTAAAATGTAAATTTTTAGAAAGCCAATGAAAATTGATAGTATTATTCCAGTTACAGCTTCCATTCCTTGAAGTTATAAAATGTCAGCATTTAATTCCTTTATTAAAAGAGAGCACATTGTTTGTTTAGATGAATTTTTTAAAGACGAACTTGACCACATCATTAAAATTGGAATTGATCATGGTTATTGTCCAAAAATTATACATAATTTAATCAGCAAGTACAACAGTTATCCTCAAGATGCCCAGTTAACACGCAAATCTTATAGAAAATTTCATATATTCCTATAATGTTTGAAAGATTAAAGAGAATTTTCAATAAATTTGATATTCATCTTGTAGCATCCCCTACGAAAAATTTGTTTGCAGCTATAATCAAAAAACAAGATCCCGTTCAATTTTTATTCCAGTCAGGCGTGTATGAAATACCTATAGAACTGAATAATGGTACAGTGACGTCAGATGTAGGCAAAACTATGAGGTGGTTATTTGAGAGGATCAAGGAGCATAAAGCCGATTTAAAATTTAATAGACCATCAACAGCTCTGTCCAGGTTATCGATGAAGGGGTCTTTAAGAAATGTTTGTTTTGATAAAATAAAGATTATTTCTCATTGTTCAAATCCGCAAAAAGCACTCATAAGGGAATCTATAGAAATTGGTTTCAGGAAGAAAGAAGTCTGCAATGACAATATGTCCTTTCAAATACCTAATATCTGGTTTAATATTTTAAAAGAAATACTTTTGTAAGTTTCCTCCATGTTTTTGTCATTGTTGTATTGTCTACTGAGTGATGGCAACTGGTACATGTTTTTATTTTTGAATCTTGGCCTTTAATGTTTATTTAGTATAATTTTTGTCAATTATAGTATGCCAATCTGTTTTTAATGTAAATTATTTCTCCTTTAAAAATATACCTCTGAATATGACTCATTAGATTGAGTTCGAAACGTTAGGGATTTTTAATCTTTAATAAATTGTTTTTTACGCTGATAAGTAATAATTTTTGCTTTTAACTTATAATGTTTACAGCGTAAGTCCAAGATTTCATTTAAGAAAGCACTATTTATATTTTCTTTTTTATCGTACATTGGCTAAAGTTTGGATCACTTTTGTGCTTTCAATTTAAATATAATTTATGTAAACATGGACAATTTTGAAATTTGTGTTTTTTAAATTTTGCAGAATATAAAAATATTAGAAAATATAATCTAGTTCAGCTGGATTATCGTAAGATAACTTTTAAAAAATGAAGGCATATTTCTAAAAATAATTTTTTTACATAAATTTGTGTCTGATATCACCATCAGGGATGTAGTGTAAGGGTATACGGAGGTGTATGCTTTGTACCTTCTGGATTATTTTAAGGAGCTCCATATAGCTTTTGTTTCTTAAATAAAGTATAAGCGTATACCCTGTCTATAATTTTTTATGATATTAGCGTATATCTTTTGTCTATATCGAATATTCTCTGCTTTTTTTACGACTACAACACTGATCTTTCTTGCGATATCGATAAAAGAGAATTTCAGTCGAAAGTTTATTTATATAATTCACATGGTTTGATACTTTGTTTATAGAGTGAAGCTTTATTAAAACTCCAGTTAAATTTAAAAAGTCTACGTATCTTTCTACATTTTGCATTTTTATTGAAATGTACTTAGCAGCTGTGCAAATATAACGTTATCATTTTAGGGGGAAAAGAGGGGAAGGGGTCTTGTATATGATATCATAAGACATCTTTAGGGTGAGGAAGGATGTGTTTTTGATATCGTTATCATTTCTGATTCACTAAATTTTTTTTCTTTTTATTTGTAACATAGTTTTTGATACAAAATACCATGCTATCTTTTGTATCTTGAATCCTTTTTTTTTTTTTTTTTTTTAACGCCTCACCAGTGGCCGCGGGGTTCTGACCTCCAAACTGGTAGACGGTAGGTGCTGGGTTCGAACCCAATCGCGACCGTCGGCCTAACCGTTCGGAGTTTTCCGTGGTTTTCTTCGAACCTTGCGTAAATACGGGTTAGGTTCCCTTAGAAAGACCCCCACCGAGGGCATACCACCCCCCTAGGGCCTATATCCCATAGCGTAGATAGTCGGCCGACATGCATATAACTACAACTACAACTACAACTTTTTTTTTTAACTGTTATCTATTTTTGTGAAAATTGACAGCTATTATTAAAATCAGTAAATTATTATAAAATTATTTAATTCTAAAATATGCATATGCATAATCAGGGTTTGAAAAACCATAAGTGAAGTATATTTGAAATGAAGCTAGCGTTGCGTTTATAAGTTTAAAAAATGAGAAGGAATGTTGTCCACTTGGTTTTTTTTATAAGGATTTCTATCTGCCCCTTACAGTACAAAACGAACAGAAGTTTATTGCAATTGAATGCTTTATGTAAAATAAAAAGCTAAAGAATAATTTTTGTGTATCACTTAAAATACAAATAAATAAATAAATAAATAAAATGACGATATTATTTCCGAGGATAGGAATCGGGGGGTCTAGTAATGATAACGTATGATACTGGAAGGGGCCGGGAGAGGGTACAAAATTACCAAAAATTTTATAACGTTATATTTGCAAAGCGCCTTAGTAACACTAATGGTGTAAGATTTACTTATTTGAAATGGAATTTAAAATAGAATCTAATCAGATTTCATTGAAATGTGCTTCATTGGTACGCTTGCATTAGTATTTCATGAATTTTAACGAAACAATAAATATAATACAGATAATGATACATAATAACCGATGTAGCTTCAATCATTTTACAGCTAAAAACACAAAATTTGCACACACTGTAAAACAAATCTGTTAAACTTACAGCAAAATCTTCTGGGAACAATGTTACCAGCAGTTTTTTACGTAAAATTTACAGTAAAATTAGATGTAATTTTTTTATTACATGTAATTTTACTGCAATTTTTATGGCAAAAACGGCTGGCAACATTGCTGCATTGTAAATTTAACTTATTTTGTTTTTTTCTTTTTTACAGAGCGAAACCTATTTTTTGTCACGATGAACAAAAATGATGTTTTAACTATAGAATATCCTGTTACAAGAACAAAATAACTGCTACCCTAATTTACCTGTACGTCGTACGGGAAAGAAGAGCTTGCTTGATCCATCATTTAAAACTGTTTAATACCACTTTTTTCACAATTTAACACTGTTTAATACCACTTATTTCACAATTAAAAACTGTTTAATACCACTCTTTTTAAATAATTTAAAACTGTTTAATGCCACTTCTTTTAAACAATTTAAAACTGTGGTATTTATTATTCAGAAATTGTTTTAATACCACTTTTTTTAAAACAATTTAAAACTGCATTAGATTAATTTTGAAGCACGATTATTCAATCGCTAAATTAATTATAACAGATGTAATTTATCCATTTTTCATTTTTGGGTGAAAAAAGTCCGGGCCAGGATTCGAACCAGGGATATATTGGCTGAAGCCGCCAATGCTCTACGAACTGAGCTATCCCGGACACGAACACTGGAGGTCTATTTCACCCAATTAACCTCAACGATTACTTTATCTGGTCTGATACTCTGGATCAGCTCAACAGAATAAATCGAAGGTCAATATATGGAACTGCAGAAAATCGCTGCATACGAAATTACATTAGATTAATTTTGAAACACGATTATTCAATCGGTAAATTAATTATAACAGATGTAATTTTACACAGATGAAATTACATGTGTTATAATTTAAAATTGTTTAATACCAATTTTTTTCTTAAAATTTTATACTAGTATTTAATAGCAGAAATCTTTGGGCTAAATATTACACATATTTTAGCTTAACATCCTGACCGCCGAGCCAAAAGGCAAAATTTTGTTGATTTTTTCTCTGCAATTTATTTTATATGTTTATAAAAGAGGGATTTTCTATCATGGTATAATTTTTTTATTACGTGTATGCTTATAAACCCTGAGAGTATCAATCATAACTTAATTTCTTAAAACTGGATTATATTTGTAGAATTATATTAATTTAAATAAAGTTTCAACTGCAGTGAAAACTGCAGCCTAGTGAACGTATATATCCGGTCGCGGCAATGGGAATAAGTCGTGCTTATCCCATATTTTCAATTTATTACACGTAAAAAAAGAAGCAGTTAGATGGTTAATATGAATACTTTGTAGAAAAGTCCTTTAATATTCAGAAGTTAAACTATCAAATCAATAGAATAAGTAATAAGAACCAAAGATAATTTAAAAAACATTTTCTGAGATATTTAATATTTAAATTGAATTCAAATGAATTATGCCACCATACAATTATACTGTGATTATTTCCCTTTTTTCTACGTTTCAAGCAATCGTTTTTTTATTTTCTACTTCATCGGCCAAATGGTGTATACCGATTTCGTATTTTCAATTTAAATCTAATTTATAAAAACATGGAAAGTTTTAAAATTTTTCGCAAGAGATAAAGGTATTCGAAATTATAATCTCACTCAGCTGGGATTATTGTAAAATAACTGTCATAAAAATTAAGAAAATTTTGTAAAGATGTCCTTTTTCTAACTTTTTTCTTTGTTACTGTATTGGGAAATCGTTGAAAGAAAGTTTTTCGTTGAATGTATGTTTAGATAATGCACACTGTGTAAATTTTACATTATGTATGTAATGAAGTTTTATTAAAACTTTTGTTTAGTTTTTTAAGTCGTCGTATTTTTCCCCTTTTTGCTTTTTTTTCTTTAAGTTGAAAATAGAAGAAAGTTAATAAAGTCAAAAGGTAAAACGCAATATTTTACTTTGATTAAAAAACAATATATTATTAATGTATATATATATATATGTAAATACATATCTCTACAAAACTCACTATTTTACTAGAAAGGTGACTAAGATAATAAAAGTTGTGTTACAAGGTAAAAATATATAATTTATTTAAAACTTCTTAGTAATTTTCGGCTTTTCCAAGCCCATCATCAGAAATTTTTTTAATAATTGTTGTTTTTTTATACAAATCCCTCACTTCGTTTTGAAATGAGAACGTCAATAAAAATTACAATTATAAAAATTATATAGATTAGAAATGAATATTTATGTGTTTATTTATGTTATTTATTTTTATTTATTTATTTATTTTTGTATTACTATTTGTTTTAAATCATAGAATTCTACAAATTGAAAACAAAACTAAATGGAGTTTATCTAGATCAGCGGTTCCCAAACTTTTAGACCGAGTCACCATTAAACCGCAAATCATACTTCTATGGAACAACAAAAGAAGAATCTCAAATCTAATCTAGAAAGACCTAAATAAAGTATCATTTTTGGGTCACAAATATATATGCACATAAATAGAGAACATAAGTACTCTTTGTTAAACAAGTCAAAAAAGGTACAAATTTCATGTTTTCTTTTTCGTCATATTTTTTCTTGTATGAATATCATTTTTAAATGAATAAAAAATACATAAAAAAATTAATAAATGAATAACTTACATAAATTCCATACATTCTGAAAATGTACTGCTTATAAATGCGAGATCAAAGATCTTGAAGTAATATACACACATGCATAAAACTTTTCAGGAAGGTTTGAAGGTCAATTCAACATCAATCGAAGCATTAGTTCCATTTGTCTAAAATCTCTAATCGAAATTATATTAAAAAAAAATAAATAAAAGGAAGCAAAATGATGTCAAAGTTTTAATAACATATGTGCTTGTGAGCGGACAAATCAAGAAAGAGGAGTCGGTGATTGAGCTTTTTTTAAATTTCATGTTGTATTTTTAGGTACGTTCGTAATTATGTAAATACGTAGCACCTACCTACGTTCAGTCCGTCCGTCTGTCCATCTGTCTGTCCGTCCGTCCACATATAACAACGCAAAAACTACTCAACTGAATCGCTTGAAATTTAAAATACATAATTAGTTGTCGAGTCATTTCAAATTTTATAAAAATCGGATGCATAGATCAATTACAGGGACAATTAAAAGGATTCCGTTACATTACGGTCAATGGGGAAAAAAGTTTCAAATGCATTCAAATCGTTTGGAATTTTAAATACATAATTATTACATAATTTTAGTCGAATTATTTCAAATTTTATTAAAATAGGATGCATAGTTCAACTACAGGGACAATCAAAAGTGTTTCGTTTCATTACAGTTGATGGGGGAAAATGTTTTAAATGCATTTTAATGGTGTTACACTCATTCGAACATAATAAAATTGATATGCATCTATAAAGTACATATTATAATATACATTTTGCATAATGTGTGATGTAAAGAATATTTGTTATTGATTTACAAGGCCACACAAAAGTATTCCATTGCATAATGGTATAGGGAGAACATTGTTTGGTGTGCATTTTAATTGTAATTATTTACAATTTTATGAGATTGATTGATATGAGAGTGATATTTTTAAAACTTCGTTATCGTACGAACGCACCTCATTTGCTACGCTTCACGTGCAATTTCCAACTTGTTTTTTTCATGTACCAGTATCACACTTTTGCGTACCAGTAAACAGAAATTCACGTACCAGTACTAGTACGTGTACCATAGTTTTAGAACCCCTGATCTAGATATTTTCATTTTTATCATATTTAAATCTAATATTTTGAAAATGCGAAGTTATTTCAAATTTAACTTCTTGTATAAAAATACAAAATAAAATCTAGTTTAACAAATATTATCTCAAAATATTATGAATGGAAAATCAAGAAATATTTGTAAACCTCTCCTGTTTTTCTATTTCTTGCTTTTTTAGTAAATTGAAAACCAATAAAAGATATTTTTCGGTCAAAAGCTTATTTAGATGCTTCTCACAATGTGAAATTGTATTAGTATGTCTAGTGAATTTTGATTAAATCATGCAGTTAAATTTGAATTATGCCTTACATTAGGAACCATTGGGCTAAACTAATACGTGGAGATCTTTGATAACAAATGGTATGGAAACACTAGATAATTTTTCTTTTACATAGTGAAGCATTATATATATTTTTTTACATTGGATATACTAAACCACATTTTACTTCATTGATTTTTTTTACAGTTTTATTTATTTATTTTACAATTACCATCATTTTTAGGATATTTTCACTTTCAAAATCGGTTGAGAGAACAATAATGTTCTTCTAAAAAAATAAACAAAAAGAAAAAAAAAAGCAAAATTTCTAGAGTGAAAAAAAATTTCGCTTGTAAAGATCGATCGAAACTATTTAATACCAAAATAAAATATTTTAAAATATCGAATGTAAGCGATATAACTTAAAAGAATCCAAAATTTTTCATATCAGCTTGTGAGTGTCTTCCCGTGATTGTATAATCTCCTTATAATACAATTTCATGTTTCATTTTTTATTAACAAATAATAAAAGGCATAAAATAAAACAATATTTTGTAAATATATAATTTTTATCAGTAAAAATAGTTTTTGCATCATATCTGTCACATTTTTATGAAAAATTAAGTTTTAATTTTTGTGTCATTTAAATGACAAAAGAAATAGATCAATATTTTGAATTCTAAACACTTTTTTTTACAGCGCACTGATAAAAGGTAATAACTTTTTTTGGTTCTGCTGTTAAAAGCAAAGATAAAAAATCGAATGAAAACTAGATATTTAAAAGAAACCTGACGTAGGTTTAATATTAGCTTAGTAGAGTTATCGCGTTCCCGAAATAACCTTTTATTGGTGCGATTTCTTGCTTAATTTTAATTAAAAATACTCAAAGATTGAAAGCAAAACAACTTTAGATAAGCATATGTTCTTTTAATAGTGAAATGGACATTGTATCCCATGTGTCACATAATAATAAATTTTAATTTGTGCATCATTAAGAATGAAAATTTAAATTTTAAGCAAAATTATGTTTTTAAAAAAATACAGTTTTTGATTTTGCAGAATTCAGTTAAAATCAAATACATTTTCCATTCCTTCTATCTAATGCATAGAAAAAAAATCGAATGCAAACTAGATATCTTGAAGGAATTCTACAATATGTTTAATATTAGCTTACCGGTATTTTCACAAGAAAATAACCCTTTTGTAATAAAATTTCCTATTTCATTTTTACAATTAATACACAAAGATAAAAAGTAAAATGATATTAGGTAAATATGTAATTTTTTATTAATTAGAATGGCCCACGCATCATATCTGAAACATATCTTTGAAGAAATAAGTTGAAATTTGTCAGCCCCTTAAATAATGCATAATTCGAATGAATTTCGTTTTTTTTTTTAATTCCACGTTCACTTTTTAAATTCTCGAATAAAAAGCAATACTTTTTAAACACTTTTGTCACACTGGTATGAAAAAAGAAAATTACAATTTTTGTTTCAATTAAATGACGAAAGAAATGATTCAATATTTTGAATTTTAATTTAAATTTTTTATACACATTTTTTTTTTTTTTTTTTTTTTTTTTCACAGGATTCTCATTAAAAAAAAAATATTCGGTTCTGTTGTAAAAGCAAGATAAAAATCGAATGAAAATTAAATTCTTCAAAAGAAACCTCATAGGTTTAATATTAGCTTATTAGTATTATCGCGGTGGTGCTAAAGTAACATTTTATTGGCACGATTTCATGTTTTATTTTAATAAAAAATACTCCAAGATTAACTCAAGCAAAATATCGTTAGATAAATATATGATCTTTTAATAGTGGAATAGTCACTGTATCTCATGTATCACACTATAATAAATTTTAATTTGTCGGTCACATATTTGTGCTTTACTAAGGCAAAAATTCAAAATTTTGGATGAAATTATGAATTTCTTTTTTAAACATTTTTTTCTTTTACAAAACTCGGTTAAAAAAGTACATTTTTCAGCCCTTGATTCCAGTGCAGGAAGAAAAATACAAATTAGATATTTTGAAAGAGCTCTACGATAGCTTAATATTAGCTTAACAGTGTTTTTGTAAGAAAGTAGGCCCGTAATAGTAATTAATAGAAAGACTTCATATTTCATATTTACTACCGAAAATTCAAAGATAGAAAGTAAAGTAATATTAGGTAAATATGTGATCTTTTATTAATTAGAATAGTCTTTGTATAATATAAGTCGCACTTAAAAAAAAATAAATTACAATTTGTCTTTCACTTAAATCACGAAGCAACTAATTTATAATTTTGAATAAAAATTTTAATTTATTTTTAAATATCACTTTCTCTTTTACAATCCTCCAATAAACAGAAATAATTTTACGTAAAGATAAAAAAAAGAAATAGAAATAAATTTGCAATACAAAAAATGTTACTTACAGAAAAAGGTTAAATTTAACATCAGTATGTAAAACATTTTGTATCAAAATTTATTCAGACAAACACACATGTTACAAAATCGATTTATAGCTGAATAATGAACATGAATAAATCATTACTGGTATAATGCACATTTGTAAAATTTTTCAAAGCATTTTGTCATTCTAATGTATATCAAAGAACTTTTAAACTGAACGAAATTCAATAACAACAATAAAATAATTATTTAAGTGAGTCCAGAGCACAAAAATCTTTAAACTTTCGAAAAAAATGTTTATTTAAATTTAAAAAATATAAATTACTACTTATAATATTTAGAGTTATCACGATTTTAATTTACCCCATTTAAAAAAATAATAATTTAAATTACAAAAAATTCTTTTTATCCTGTGATTTTGCTTACAAATGATATGATTAACCATAACAAAAAATTAAAATTTTAACTCAATAAGTAAATTTTTCAAAAAATGTATCCCGCACCCTTTTAAGTCTGAATTTAAAAAAGAAAATTATGACTAAATCATTCTAGAAAGTTCAAATGAGAGGTGTGTTCATCGCGTGCATTAATTTACAATGCTTGTCTCTCATTGTTTTAAGATTCAGGTGGTAAATATGTAGAGTTATATTAATTATTAATGAGTAAAATGCATTAGCCGTGAAATATTCCTTTTGTCCAAAGTTCCAAGATTCAGTTATGATAATTATAACATTTCTTTGTTAAAGGTTAATAACATCAAAGTGCAATACTTTTGGTCAATATTATTCAAAGATCCATATGAAAAGAAAAGTATTTCAAGAAGTAAAGTTGAGTGAATCATGTTTCTTATATTTCCTCGAAATCCAGTGCATAGGTCATGTACCTATGAAATATGAAACGTTAGTAGATATTATGAAGCATGTCAACTTCATTATCATCAGTAGTAAAAAACTTTAATGTGAAGAGTTTTATGCACGGAAAATGGGACATATGCCAGGACTATTATTCTTGTTCATTCAATTGATTTTAAAAACATACAAATTCTTATTTTTCATTTATTTAAATATCGTGTTTTGAAAGTAAAACAGCTCAAAAACTAATTTTTCTTCATAAAATCATTGTTTTGCAAGAATAATTGGTAGAGAAAGAAGGTTTCTAAAAAGCCACGATGAGCATGTTGTTGATGCGAGCAATTTTTATAGATTTAGATAGGATCTTTCGACACAAGATTTTTAACTTCTAAAAAAATCTTAAGAATTTTACAAAAATAATTTCTGGGATTATTTCTTTAATGAAATTTATAAGAAAGTCTAATTTCGATTTTAAGAAATAAAATGAGATTTTATTAATTTAAAATTGCACATAGATAATTAACTGAATAATTATAAATGGAATATTAATCGAGTAGCTATAAATAGAATATTAACATAATAGAATTTTAGAAAGATTAACTGTATAATCAAACTTTTAGGCCATTTCAATACCGGGTGTTTATACTCTCAACTGTGTGTGTGAACAATATCCAATTCCTAAACTGTTAGTCATAAAGGTTTACATCCAGTGACAAAAACGTTTTAATGAAGTAACACTTAAAATAAATAGCTTTTACTATCTAATTTTATTCCACCGGTTTAAAATGTTGTTTTTTCTTTTAAAAGTTTGCCATTTTCAAACTAGGTAGTGCATGAAGCTGGATAATGAGTTTGGCTGAAACTTTCATATGCCTTCTGAACATAATAAGTCACATTAAAATTAATTGTTAAATACCCGCGCTATTTTATGGCAAAAATTAGATTGTTTCGAAATGTCAACCACCCTAGAATTTTAAACTGCTATATCTCAGCCATTATATTGATAAAGGGGGAAAAAATGCTGCGGAACATTTGTATTAAGGTAAAGTATTTTTTTAAAGTCTTTTTTAATTTTTTTTTCTTTTTCGATTTTTAAATTACAAAAAAGGCTAAATGACCATTATCTTCAACATAGATGGCGGATGAAGCTGGAAAATAAAATATACCGAAGGTGAAAAAAATAGGACAAGTGTTCGGAATTGCCTTCCTCCAGATAGCTAAAATAGGTAGCTTTTAAGTTTTATAATGAAATTTACAAAGAGACGTTTCTGAAAAGGAAAAGAAAGCATACATATTGAATCGAATACATACATATTACGTTCAAACACTATACAAAATTTTATATCGTAGTCTGTTACAAATCATATCATCATTAAGAATACAAGCAAAATTTTATATTTCAAACTACAGGTTAGAAGGAATTCGTAAAAATGTTTTAGACCGTTCTCAAAAATTCGGGGAAGAAAAACCATGCTTCAAGCACAGATTATAAAACACTTTCCAACACGTTCAAGATGATGTAACAAAACTTCATAGTTTAATAAGAAAGGTTTATAATGTATGAAAAACACATAAAACATTTAAAAAATTAATTTCAGTAATTATCATTTATAGTCTGTGAAATGTCCCGATTGCTTTGTGGAGCCTTGTATGTGATTTTTACAATTGCATGTATAGCATGCAAAAATTCAGTTTAGTTTAGAAACACAACGCGCACATAAAAATTTACTTTTAAAAATGTCTTTCAATAAAGAAAGTTTTTTGGAAATATATTATATAGTCTACAAATTCAGATTCTCAAAATTTTGGAAGCCGGCGACTCCTAAACCCAAATATTTCAATCGCCACCAAGGCAAAGGTCTGCAAAATTTTATTTAGGCTCAATGCTAACATAAATATATCTGAAAACAAATTTCTGCCTACAATAAAATTTGTTTCAGAAGATTACTTCCTGAGATTTCTTTCTTTCTTTCTGTTTCTTTTACTTTACTTTTCTTTTCTTTTATTTTTTTTATATAACTTTCTTTAACAAAAAAATTTCGATCTTAATGTAAACGCGAGTGAAGATAAATTTTATTTTGTTTGTAGCATCACAACTTGAACATCTTTTTCAAGACACAAAACTTTGAAGAACGTAATAAAATGTGTGAAAAAATATTGGGAAATGGAGCAAAAGTATTTTTTACAAAGAGCATTTGTTCGATAAACGACTCTTGCTTTTATAAAACTTTATAAAAAGATTTCATTTTTATCAGTGAAAAAGAAATATTAATTTTTTATTCGTCATCCGTTAAAATAATGGCTAATGCGGAAGAAAAAGTATATATCTCATTTGTCTCATATTGCTCTTTATTAAAGAGATGTTCTACATTTTTGGGTCATAATTTTCTAGTTTTTATTTAAAAATTTTTTGCAGTCCTTTAGTACTTAGATCATTAATATTCAATGTGAGTCTTGAACATAACGCTATTGTAAAAATTTAAACTTGTTTAACTCGAAAGCCTGCTTTTGTAGTTCAGCAGCCATGTTTCTCGAGAATGATTAAACCGATTATCTTCGTTTTTCATATGAAATGCGATAATAAAAGAAAAGTTTACTTGTCATTTCCAGTATATTTACGGCGATTATAGAACAATCAAACGGACAGACAAAATGAAGTCTTAAACATATTTCAATTATGTTACGAAATAGCAAATAAAATAACAAAATGCATTAAAAAGAAAATGCATTGCAATTTCTGATCTTGTTATTTTAAATTCAATAAAACATTTAGATCTATTTGGGTGCGATATTAACCTAAATATACCTCAACACAAAACCGACGTAGAATGAAGCTTTATTTAATGCAAAAGTATTCCTGTCTACTGAAAATTTATTTCAGAAGATGAACGCTTTGCTTTCGTAACTTTTTCAGATAATTTTTTTGACAAGTGAAACTTTGATATTAATATAAAAGAGAATGAACGTAGTACTTTATTTTGTAAATAGCACCGCTATTTGAATTTCCTTTTCAAGATACTATACGTCGAAGAATCTAATAAAATGTGCGAAAACAAGATTGTGAAATAGAATGAAAGTATTTTTTTTTTCGATCCAGATCATTTGCGCTATAAAAGACTCTTTCTTTATATCATTTAATAAAAAGATTACATCTTTATTTGTGAAAAAGAAATATTAATTTTTTTTGTTTTTTGGTTATCTTTTAAAATAATGGTTTGTGTAGAAGGATCAGGATAATTTTCATTTGTTTCATATCACTTTTATTTAAGGGGGTGTTAAATATATGAATCATTTTCTATTTCTTCGTCTTCTTTTTATTTCTTTTTCATTTTCTCGTTTAATTGTTTGTTTCTGTTTGTTTTAGTTTTTGTTGCGCACATCTAATACAATGTTATTTAAAATTATTTGAATATACACAGAACGAATGCTGACATAAATATATATTTTTTAAAGAAAAAAAATACTGAGGTATAATAAAACTTTGTGGTTTAGAAAAGTATTTCTGCCTACTAAAAAATTTATTTCAGAAGATGGCTTGTTTAGTTTCAATTTTTTAGTTGTTTGATATAATTTTCGTCCAAAGAGAAACTTTGATCTTAATATACCAGTAAACAGTTCCAGTACTTTATTTTCTTAGTGACGTCGCACAGTCAAACATCCTTTTTAAGAAACAATACGTTGAAAAATCTAATAAAATGATTGAAACAATATTGTAAAATACAGTAATTTTTTTTAATACTTAGAGCAATTGTTCGAGCTCTTTCTAAAAAAATCATATATATATATATATATATATATAATTATATATATAACCAAAGTAATTCAGGTATTACCATTCAATAAACCAATGAAACCAGTATTTTTACAATCATCTTATTGAAAACAGTTGAAGTTTGAAGTGGAATAAAGCCCCTATGTTTAAAATATATATATTTATATATATATATATATATGTGTGTGTGTGTCATGATACGACGGTGGCAAACATTCTTCTATTCACTAAAAGTCAACAGTGGAATGAGTTGAGCAGTCGCTCCGGCAGTTTGACCAGCTGTGGATGAGTTTATTGGGGTATTTCCCCATAAGAAAATTCAATCAAGCAGTCTTTAAATTAATTTGATTAGTGTTTGATAAAATGCTATTTAATTTTCTACTGGCTTTGTCACCTAGCAACCAAGATATACCTAATTATTTCAAAATGTAAAAAGTTTTCTGTGCAAACGATAATTTGTGATAAATACATTATCTGTTTTATTCCTTCAGCTTTTACCTAAGCTGTGTGAAACAATATTCTTTTTGTTTTTGAGTTTGATTAGAATGTTTTTTATGAGAATATGTGTAAAAATGTTACGGTTTTTATTGGAGTTGTGTTTTGTTAAATTATTAATGTTCGAAAGAACCTGAGTTGAGTTTACTCATCAGAATAAACTGTTTAAAATGAGAGATGCGTATTCAATTTTGAGTTGAGTAAAATATTAATAAAATAAACTTTCGAATAATTGAAATATTCATATGGTCCGTCTTATACGGAGAAAAATCAGCGAGTTGTTATTCTACGTCAATGACTGAAGCATAACTGGTGAATATTTTGTGCTGTTTTCCTATTTCTTCGATGTTAGAGATAATATTATAAAGAGTCAAGAGGGGTAAGTGCACCCATTTAATTTTTATTCGTTAAAAATGAGTATGAAAGTATTAAAAGCAAAAAAGAAAATTTTCAAAACCAATTTAACAAAACTAAAAGAAAAATTATCGAATTCTGAGCTAGAATTAAATGAATTAATTCTCATAAAGGAGAAACGGAATAAATTAGAGCAAAACTTTGCTGAGTTATTTGAGTCGATTTATAAGATAAGTAAAGAAGATGAAATTGAGGATTTTATTAAGGAAAACGAAGAAATTAATGAAATTTTAGAAATAATGGAATTTGAACTTACAAAAAAGTTATCAAAAATGAAAGTGCAAACTGTTAATTTAGAAAACGCCACAAAGGCTGATAATAACATTAAATTGCCAAAGTTAACTCTTCCTGTATTTACGGGTAATTTGCATGAGTGGCTTTCCTTTAAGGATATATTTAAGGCTACTGTACATGAAAATTCAAATTTGTCAGGGGCAATGAAATTACAATATTTGAAGTCTTCATTGAGAGGAGATGCCTTTCGTATAATCCAATCTATTTCAATCGTGGATTCTAATTATGAAGTTGCATGGTCGCTTTTGGAAGAACGGTTTTCAAATTCGAGAGAACAAGTTTACGCGCATTTAAAACGTTTTTTAAATATTCCTGTTATTCAGAATGAGTCCGCAGCAGCATTATTAAATCTAATAGATATAACAAATGAATGTATTAGGTCGTTAGAGATTTTAGAACAAAAGGTTGAGGGGTTTTCTACTACTATGTTTGCTTATATTTTGGCTCAAAAATTAGATGTAAATACAAAAATGTGGTGGGAAAGACATCTTAAGCGGGATAATTTACCGAGTTTAACTGAATTGCTAGAATTCTTGAGAGACCACGCACGTACACTAAGTGCGTCCAAACAAGTAAATACAAAGCGAAATTTTCAAAACAAAAGCCAAACAAATCATAGCTTTTCAAAGGTAACATCCATGGTTGCGAGTTTAAATGAGAAAAATATGCGCAAATGTGTTGTATGTAACCAGGAAAATCAAAGTGTTTTTAAATGTCCCAAATTTCAAAAATTTAATGTACAGGAAAGAGTAGAATTTGTTTAAAAAAACAATATGTGCTTTAACTGTCTTTCAGAATTCCACTGCGTCAAAAAATGTAACTCAACATTCTCGTGTTCAAAATGCCATAAACGCCACGATATACTTCTTTGTTTTGATAGGCACGGGAGAATTTCCAATGCGGTGGGAAACACATAAAATTATAATGATAAAGAAGTGCCAAATGCATTGTCAACGAATGAAAGTAAACCAACATTAAATGCTGAAGCCATACCATTTGAGTTAAATAACCAAATTCAAAATTTCACTGGTACTTCAAATGTGAGATCGAATAATGTTAAAACAGTTCTTCTTTCCACTGCTATTGTTTATATGAGAGATAAATTCGGAAATAAAGTTCCGGTGCGTGCTTTATTGGACAATGGTTCAATGAGCAATTTTTTAACATTGCAGTTAGTTGAACGATTAGGAATTCGAAAAGAAAAAAGTAATATTTCGGTATCGTGTTTAAGTGGATCCTCTGTAGCGGTAAAAAATAAAACTACTGCCTTGATCAGTAATAATTCGGGAGATTATAGTCGGGATTTAGATTTCCTTATCATACCAAAGATTTCGCAAATTATGCCCTCGAAATATATTAATATTTCAGAGCTAGGAATTCCAGAGTCTATTATTCTTGCTGATCCTGAATTTAATAGACCAGGGAAAATAGATCTTTTGCTAGGAGCTGAAGTATTTCTAGAATTGATAAAGGTGGGTCGTATGAAGCTACCAAATTCTAAATTAATACTGCAAAATACGGTGTTCGGTTGCATAGTAAGTGGGAGTGTTTACGATTGTAACGATCAGGAACAAATACATTGTGGGTTAATTACTGAAACAGATTTAAATTTCGAAATGAAAAAATTTTGGGAAATTGAAAGAGTAGAAGAAAGTACACCATTGAGAAATACAGAAGAATTAGCATGCGACACCCACTTTATAAACACACATCAGAGAGATATAACGGGCAAATTCATAGTACAAATGCCGTTGAAAAAAGATCCTAGTTCTTTGGGAGAATCAAAGCAATTTGCGGAAAATAGATTAAATTCACTTTGGAATAGGCTAGTCAAAAATCCAAATCTTTTAGAGTTATATTGCGCATTTATGGCAGAGTATAGAGAGTTAGGCCATATGGAGGAAGTAGAAAAAACAGATGAGCCAATACATGCGAATTATCTACCTCATCATGCTGTTTATCGCCCAGATAAAAGTTCTACAAAATTGAGAGTTGTCTTTAATGGTTCACATGCAACTTCATCAGGAGAATTCCTAAATTCCATACAGCTGAATGGAGGTGTCATTCAAGATGATTTGTTTAGCATAATACTTAGATTTCGTACACACCGCTATGCTTTTACAGCAGATGTAAAAATGATGTATCGCATGATACTTATCGATAAAAGTCAACGTGATTTACAGCGCACAGTTTGGAAAGATTTTGTAAATGGTGAGATGAAATATTACAGACTATGTACAGTCACATATGGCACAACTAGTGGCCCGTATTTAGCCATGCGCTGCCTTAAACAGCTTGGTATGGATTGTGAATCTCAATTTCCGTATGCTTCTGGTGTGGTACAATCAGACTTTTATATGGACGATGTCCTGACTGGAGCAGCTGACCTAAAATTGGCTAAGAGACTGCAAATTGAGTTTATTCAACTATTAAATACGTGCGGCATGAACTTACATAAATGGTTTAGTAACCATCCAGAATTAATTGAGCCAGCCTTTAAAAATGAGATTTACACTTTTGAAAATATGAGTGAAACTAAGGCACTAGGACTTTGCTGGAATGCCAATGATGATACTTTTACTTTTAGTGTATCATTCAGTGAGCAAATCAAGGTAACTAAAAGAAGTGTGCTGTCAAATATTGCTCGCATTTTCGACCCCTTGGGTCTACTTGGACCAGTTGTGACGAAAGCAAAAATTTTCCTACAAAGACTGTGGAGACTACAAATTGATTGGGATGAAAATCTCCCTACAGCTGAGCTTGATGATTGGTTGCAGTTTTTAGAATCATTAAGAGCCATCAATAATATAAGGTCTGTTAGATACATTTATACAAATAATCCAGTGCAAATTAAAATTTGTGGCTTTTCAGATGCTTCGGAGAAAGCCTACGGTGTGGCATTGTATGCTGTGTCTTCAAATTCTTCAGGAGAGTAAATTTCTCAGTTGCTTTGCTGTAAAAGTCGAGTTGCACCAATCAAAACAATCACTATTCCTCGCTTGGAGCTCTGTGGTGCAGTTTTATTAGCCAAATTGATGAATAAGGTTGCCAAAACCTTAAAAGTTCCTAAAGAATCTGTTCACTATTATTCAGATAGTACTATTGTATTATGTTGGATTCGAAAACAGCTGTGTGACTTAAAAACCTTTGTGTCATCACTTGTGGCTACGATTCAGAATCTTTCTGATATCAGTCATTGGGGACATGTGGCTTCTTCTGATAATACTGCTGATCTTGTGTCACGAGGTGTAGATCCAGACAAACTTCTCCAGAGTAACTTATGGTGGAAGGGTCCACTATTCCTAACACAACAAACTGAACCTTCTTTAAATGCTGTCGAACTTGAGCAAAATGATAAGGATCTATACAGAAGTGAACTTAAAAAGACTTTTTCAGAGACTTCACTTTTAATATCAGACTGTTCATTTTTTATTGACTATTTTTTGCAATTGAGTAATAATTATGCTAAATTAATAAGAATTCTTAGCTATGTTTTCAGAATGTCAAGAAGCCAAAAGAAAGGTATACAGGTAAGTTAACATCTGCTGAATTGAAGAAGGCTGAGCAGTTTATCATAAAATCTGTTCAAGAAAAAGAGTTTAGTTCTGAATTCACAGTGTTATCTAAGGGTAAGGATTTACCAAAAAATAGTAGATTACTTTCATTAAATCCTTTCTTGGATAAAAATAATTTAATCAGAGTTGGAGGTCGTCTCCAAAATAGCACGGTAAATTATGCCCAAAAACACCCAATTGTACTGCCCTCTAAACACAAATTAACAGAATTAATTATTGAGTTTTATCACAAAAAATACCTACATATAGGACCACAAAATTTACTTTATTGTGTTCGAAGAGAATTTTGGCCTTTAAACGGTAGGGCTCTTTGCAGAAAAATTGTACATAAATGTATTACATGCTTTAGGGCCAAACCTAAATTGTTAGAGCAAATTATGGGCGAGCTCCCGAAAGAAAGAATAAATGTAGACTTTGTTTTTAATTGCACAGGAACTGATTTCTGTGGTCCATTTTTGATTAGATATAAAGGTCAACGTAAAGGTATTTTTCATAAAGTTTATGTTTGTATTTTTATTTGTATGGTAACAAAGGCAGTGCATTTGGAATTGGTTACTGATTTAACGTCTGAGGCTTTTATTGCCACATTAAAGAGGTTTTTTGCCAGACGAGGCAAACCTCGAAAAATTTTCAGTGATAATGCAGGCAATTTTGTGAAGACTAATGTAGAGCTTAAAAGGTTGCATGAATTGGTAAACAAACCAGACCAGAACCTTACTAATTACTTGATATCTGAAGGTATTGCTTGGGAATTTATTCCCCCTAAAGCTCCAAATTTTGGAGGTTTATGGGAATCGGGAGTCAAGTCCTTCAAGTATCACTTTAAACGTGTTGTGGGAAATTCTAAATTAACTTATGAAGAAATGTTAACTATAATTGTCCAAATTGAAGGTATCTTAAATTCGCGCCCGCTTACTCCCTTGACTACAGATACTGATGACTAGGAGGTCTTGACGCCGCGACATTTTCAAATTGGTCGCCCACTTAATGCCATTATTGAATCTGACCTGAGTAATATTGAAGATAATAGACTTAACTTAAGGCAAAAGACCACTAAAATGGTTCAGACCATCTGGAAAAAGTGGAAAAATAGTTATTTAAGTACATTGCAGCAAAGGCATAAGTGGATGATATCAAAAAACAACCTCAAAATAGGAGATATGGTTGTAATAAAGGAAGATGATCTTCCAGTGTCTAAATGGTTATTAGGGAGAATTGTAGAAGTATTTTTTGGTAATGATAATAGAATAAGAGTTGTAAATATAAAAACCCCAAATGGAATATATAAAAGAGCAGTATCCAAAATTGCTGTATTACCTCTTAATAAGTAATTCAGTTTTTATAAGAAAGTGTACATTATTGTAAAATTTCTTTATTTATTATGTATTATGTAAAATTGTATAAATATTTGCTTGAATTTAACTTAACTGTGACTCATTTATATTGTATTTAATTGTATTGTTCTTTATATTTTTTACAATGGTTGTAATTGCAGTGTTTTAGTTTGAAACCCCCCTCGGAGGTTTCAAGAGGGGCGGTATGTTTGATAAAATGCTATTTAATTTTCTACTGGCTTTGTCACCTAGCAACCAAGATATGCCTAATTATTTCAAAATGTAAAAAGTTTTCTGTGCAAACGATAATTTGTAATAAATACATTATCTGTTTCATTTCTTCAGCTTTTACCTAAGCTGTGTGAAACAATATTCTTTTTGTTTTTGAGTTTGATTAGAATGTTTTTTATGAGAATATGTGTAAAAATGTTACGGTTTTTATTGGAGTTGTGTTTTGTTAAATTATTAATGTTCGAAAGAACCTGAGTTGAGTTTACTCATCAGAATAAACTGTTTAAAATGAGAGATGCGTATTCAATTTTGAGTTGAGTAAAATATTAATAAAATAAACTTTCGAAAAATTGAAATCTTCAATTAGAACTCATAAATAAGTTAAGTTCTTACCAGCAATCACTTTGGCACTCTCATCGAATAACTTGCACTTCACCAACTTCGTGACTAAGTTACGTCACCCATCTTACAATTTATCGGGAAAAAATTATCGGGCGTCCAAGCAGTTGAAAGGAAAGATGCATTCTAAGCTCCTAAAAACCCAAATGAGTAAGCCACATTTGCATGACAAACTAGCCCCTCATCACTCCGCGTCAATCATTTTAAAAATCCGACCAGGATTAACCCTTTCGTGGTAATAAGCCCGTATACGCGCCCAGAATACCACTTAATTAGAATTGCGAAATGCCATACTGACACTGGAATTTTTAAAGAAAAATTTTAATTTTACAAAGAACGTAAAAAAAATTATATATTATGAAATAAATTTGTTTTTAAATTCCGGTGTCATTCAATCATTTTAGTATTTTATGAATAGAAGTGCTTTAACCGTCAAAGGGTTAATCTGTGTCTACGCAATAAAAATGATCACCTCTGATTGGCCTAGGAGGCGTGGACCTGGGGTAAGGATTACATCTTGTCTCGCAAGTAGACAAGCCCTTAACATCCGCGCATTAACACAGATCACGTGATGTTAAATAAAAAATAAAATTAAAATCCCTAGAATATTCTAAAAAGGAAAGATTACGAAATAATGTCCCGCCTTTTTGAGAAACATACAATACATTATTAATAAGTTAAATAAAAAAAGAAATGGGACTTTAGCTGTTAAAAGATTAATATATTACGGAACTAAGATTAAAAATATGTTCCACAATTTTAGAATTAAAAGCTCAGAGAGAGTAAAATGGCGCAAAATTTTTTTATTTTATTACAAATCCCTCCTCCCAGAAAGACAGGTGAAAATGTAGGTCTGAGACCTGCAAGTTCACAGAAAGGGACATGATGCAGACTTAGATCACGAAGTTGTTGATATAAGTAATAATAATTAGATACTAAATAGAAGAAAATTTAAATTATTTTTTTATATAAATATAGAATTCAAATTTAGGGACACTAAGGTGATGCGTAGAATAATTTTAAATTAGAATACAATAAAATAGACATCAATAAAAATACGAGATATGATCTTGTTTAAAGTACACATCATAAAGTAATTTGAAAATATAAGCAATTACTCATGGTATATTTTTAACATAAAAATGAAAAACAATAACGCCGAATCCTCTTTGACAAAAATAAATCCAGACAGGATGGAGAGATTTAGTATATATTTCATGAAATCAAATCCAAAAGTTTGGCCCACAATGTTCGTCCAAAAAGTCTCATTTGGAATTGAATAGTTCACTACCTCCTTTAAAGGAGGTCTAATTATATCATTATAAACCATCCAATTTTTACCATCTAACATCAGGATATTAATTCAGTTTGTTTTTGTAAGAAAGTCCTAGAACAATTACAATAGTTACATTGTTGGAACTTTTGTGAAAATATTTTTTATAATCATATTTTTAGATAATGACACATTTTATAATATATTAATAATAAATTTTAACAATGTAATAAACAAACATTATAATAAAGAAACATAATAAAGAAAATTACTAGTATAAGTAAATATCATAAGTATAAGTAAATGTCATAATGGGTATAAGTAAATCTCTTAATAAGTAATAATAAATATCACAAAAGACACTCTTTAAATTCTAATTCGTATACTTAATCTCGTTTATATCATCTCAGGTATTTTTGGGATAAAATATAGAGAGAAGTGAAATAGAATAAAGAATATAATCGATTGTGTAATCATTTACCTAATCTTGTAATTCGAGTACAGGATTAAGTAGGAATATGTACAAAAAAAATTAAAATATAATATAATAAAATAAAATAAATAAAAATTTTGTTCATGTTTGAAAATGCACGTGACTTTACAACTACTAAGATTCTTTAAAAGAAATATTAATAAATAACAAATATTAAAGACAAGATTTATTCATGTCAAATAATTACGCAATAAATATTTTCTCGGTGTGATAAAAACATTGTAAGATGCAAGAAGGAAAGAGAAAAAGAAACAAAATTAGATTCTAATTGACATGTACTTGGACTGGAATGCAGAAGTTAAGAGAGCGAGAAAAAAAATTTAAATAAAGTGATAAAAATTTTGTTACTTGGCAAATAATTAATTTAATAATTGATAGATTAAATTTTAATATTACAAATAGGTTCAGTTGAAAAAAAATTGATCTAAAATTTAATTGTTATTATATAATTCTAAGTTATAGCTAGAGTAATTCAATACAGAATAAGAAATTTTCACTTTGTCCGTTCACGCCGGCATAAACAAACAAATATAAAAATTTCCAGACAAGTGACACTCTCACTGCAGTCAAGAGATATCATTGCCACTCTTGTAAGTTACAGGATTGAATTGTCTGAATTAAAATATGGAAATAAATTTACTGTTTAAGAAAAAAAAATTAAATTTTCTTCTATTTAGTATCTAATTATTATTACTTATATCAACAACTTCGTGATCTAAGTCTTCATCATCTCCCTTTCTGTAAACTTGCAGGTCTCAGACCTACATTTTCAACCGACTTTCTGGGAGGGGGGATGTGTAATAAAATAAAAAACATTTCTAGCATACCTCACAACTGAACGTTTTTTCGTTCGAAAGTGACGCATATTTCAGAAGTGAAAGATCTGTAGATGTAGATGCCAAACATAATTACACACAAAACTTCATAAGACGATCCTTTTCACAGTAGAAAGGTTTCTCATTATATGCACAGGAAGATGTTGTTCTCAGATTACCTTTTTGAGAAAAAATTTCTTTCTCGATTTCTTTCAACACCAGTGGCATAACTTTTATGACTCATATTTGTTTAAGGTGAGAAAAAACAAAGGCAGAAGTTCCAGCAATTAGTTTCAAGCTCGGCGAAACGGCGCATGCACAATCATCGCTGTGAAGCAATTCTCAGACAAAGGGTCAGTTTGTATCTGTTAAGCCACGATAAATTCCTTTTCTCAAAAGTCGTACGCCGGTTCATTTTTCATCCTGCCGGCTAATCAATGTCATGATACGACGATGGCGAACATTCTTCTATTCACTAAAAGTCAACAGTGGAATGAGCTGAGCAGTCGCTCCGGCAGTTTGACCAGCAGTGGATGAGTTTATTGGGGTATTTCCCCATAAGAAAGTTCAATCAAGGAGTCTTTAAATTAATTTTATTAGAACTCATAAATAAGTTAAGTTCTTTCCCGCAATCACCTTGGCACTCTCATCGAATAACTTCCACTTCACCAACTTCGTGACTAAGTTACGTCATCCCATCTTACAATTTATTAGGAAAAATTATCAGGCTTCCAAGCAGTTGAAAGGAAAGATGCATTCTGAGTTCCTAAAAACACAAATGAGAAAGCCATATTTGCACGACAAACTAGCCCCTCCTCACTCCGCGTCAATCATTTTAAAAATCCAACCAAGATTAATCTGAGTCTACGCAATAAAAATGATCACCTCTGATTGGCCTAGGAGGCGTGGACCTCGGGTAAGAATTATATCTTGTCTCACAAATAGACAAGCCTTTTAACATCCACTCATTAACGCAGATCACGTGATGTTAAATAAAAAATAAAATAAAATCCCTAGAATTTTCTAAAAAGGAAAGATTACTAAATAATTTCCCGCCTTTTTGAGAAAAAAGCAATACATTATTAATAAGTTAAATAAAAAAAGAAAAAGGACTTTAGCTGTTAAAATATTAGTATATTACGAAACTAAGATTAAAAATATGTTCCACAATTTTAGAATTAAAAGCTCAGAGAGAGCAAAAGGCGCAAAAAATGTTTATTTTATTACACACACACACACACACACACACACACACACACACATATATATATATATATATATATATATATATATTTGCGAAACACATATAGTGGTTTTTTATTTGTTTTTAGATTACGCGTTTAAACAATGGCTAGAGCATAAGAATAACTTTCATGTGTTTCATATCACTTTTATTTAAAGGGATCTTAAATTTTTGGGTCATTTTTCCTATTTAGCATTAGTTACATACATCTAAAGAGAAGAATGAATGTAGTGTTCTATTTTGTAAGAAGGTTCACTATTTAAACTTATTTTTTAAGACACAATACACTATATTGCCATTGATTATGGGACACTTGCGATTTTAGACATTTTACTAAATATCTAGAAAAATACATGAGGAATCATCTCGAAACTCTTAGTGTATAAATATAATAGTATACGTCATACATCTCCGTGAAGACTTTTTATCGAAACTCCATAGGGGACCGTCAACAAATTAAAAAAGAATTAATATCTTTTGAATAACCCTGTCATAACTAATGTAGCAAAAGCGCTCAAACTCTAGATTACGATTGAATGCCTTATTGTAATACACTGTGTTCATTTTTATGCAAATAGCATGCATACTCGCAGAGTAATTAAGGTTTTTATAAAAATGGTCCCAAATTTTTCCAAGGTTTTTCCTTATAATTTTCAGAGTTCTTAATATAAAATAATATTTTTTTCAGAAAATATGACAAACAACATTGCAAACAGTACCCTGTAATCAGAATTAAAAAATAATGAAAATTGTATACAAAATGAGTTGGTTTACTAAATAATTTTTTACTGCGCATGCGTCAACGATATCAAAATTTCATTTGCATATCATGTTAGCTAAATGTATAGAGCAACTTTTGTGAAAGTCAAAAAATCATAACTTGAAAATTCTGAAAATAATCGTCAATTGAATAAGTTGGAAATCCGTTATTCTCAAAATGAAGCAAAAACAAGAGGGGTTGTATCCATATATTCATTGATTAGTGTCAATATAAAATACACAATACGGGATGTTACGACTACTTTTGGATAAAATCCCTCATTTTTTTGCTTCATTTTGGAAACAACGGATTTTGTCCTTTTTCTATAGACGATTACTTTCAGAATTTTCAAGCTATAATTTTGAGACTTTTACAAAAGTTGCTCTATGCATTTAGCTAACATAATATGCAAATGAAATTTTGATATCTTTGACACATGCGCAGTAAAAAATTATTTAGTAAACCTACTCATTTTTCATACAATTTTTAATATTTTTTAATTCTGATTACAGGGTACTGTGTGCAATGTTGTTTGTCATATTTTCTGAAAAAAATATTATTTTATATTAAGAACTCTGAAAATTATAAGGAAAAAACTTGAAAAATTTGGGACCATTTTTATAAAAACTTTAATTATTCTGCGAGTATGCATGCTATTTGCATAAAAATGAACACAGTGTATTACAATAAGGCATTCAATCATAATCTAGAGTTTGAGCGCTTTTGCTACATTAGTTTTGACAGGGTTATTCAAAAGATATTCATTTTTTTAATTTGTTGACGGTCCCCTATGGAGTTTCGGTAAAAAGTCTTCACGGAGGTGTATGACTTATACTATTATATTTATACACTAAGAGTTTTGAGATGATTCCTCATGTATTTTTCTAGATATTTAGTAAAATGTCTAAAATCGCAAGTGTCCCATAATCAATGGCAATATAGTGTACTTCGGAGAATCGAATTAATCTGCTAATCGGGACTGTGAAATAAAGTGAAAGTATTTAGTAATTTGTTATTATTATTTGTACGATAAAAAACTCTTTTTTTTTTCTATTGAAAAAATGTTTTTTATTTGCGAAAAAGAAATATTGATATTTTAAATGTTTTTCGGTTATACTTTAAAACAATGGTTCATGCAAAAGAAGAAAAATAAATTTAATATGTTTTATTTCACTCTTATTTAAGGAGATGTTACATATTTGAATCATTTTTTTGTTCTTTTTATTTATTTATTTATTGTATTTGTTACAAAACGTTGTTTGTGACAGGCGGACAGACAAACCGAAATCATAAGCACTTTCTAATGTGTTGGAACGTTGTAAATAGTAAAAAAATAATACAAGCAAAAAGTAATCTCTAAACTATTTGGGTGTATTTAGGTCCATTCTGACGTAAGTGCATCTCAAAAGAAAATTGAGTTACAATAAAGCTTTGTTTTGTTGAAAAGTACTTCTGCCTACTACAAAATTTATTTCAGAAGATGGCATGCTCTTTTCTGTTTTTCGATTTTTTTAAATAATATTCTTCAAAAGAAAAACTTTGTTTTTAATATAAATTCGAACGCACTCAGTATTATATTTTGTCAGTAGCGTCACTTTATTAACTTTTTTCTCAAGACACAATACTTTCAAAAATCTAATAAAATGTGCGAAACAAAATTGTGAAATGGAGTAAAAGTATTTTTCTTCTGTACACGTATCATTTCTACGATTCACGAATCTTTTAAAATATATATATAAAAAGATTATATTTTATTTTCGAAGAAAGAAAAAAAACATTGATTTTTTATTTGTTTTTCGATTATCCTTTAAAACAATGGTTAGTGCCGAAGAAGAAAAAGTATTTTCATTTATTTTATGTCACTCATATTTAAGGGAATGTTACATATTTATTTTATTTATTTATTTATTTATTTTTGGTTACACACACCAGACCAAAATCAAAAATACTTATATGTTGGAAAGTGGTGTATAGTAATAATAATAATACAAGCGAAAATGCAATATAACATTTAAATTATTTAGATATATTTATGCCTGATGCTGACATAAATATATCTCAAAACAAAACTGAAGTATGATAAAACTTTGTTTTGTAGAAAAGAATTTCTGCTTACTGCAATATTTATTTCGGAAAATGACTTGCTTAGTTTCTTGTTTTTCTATTTTTTGAGATAATTCTCTGCAAAAAAGAAACTTTTTTCTTAATATAAAAGCGAACGCATTCAGAACTTTATTTTTTAAGTATTGTCACTTAGACTTCTTAGACTTCTTTTTCAAGTCACAATACTTTGAAAAATCTAATAATATGTGCAAAACAAGATTGTGAAATGGAGTAAAATTATTTGTTTTACTCAGAACATATTTTTTATTGAAACAGAACTATTGATTTTTTATTTGTTTTTAGATTATATGTTTCAATAATGGCTAAAGCCGAAGAAGGACTTCATTAACTTTATAACTTCCCACTTATTTTTAAGGAAATGTTACACCTGTGGATCTTTTTTACTTCCTTCTATCTTTACAAGAAGAAAGTATTGGATTCATGAAAATTTTCGACTTCCGGTTTTCGACGGATTTATACGTTTTAGAAGGTCCTGAACACGTTTTGACTATTTTTAGAAAATGTCTGTCTGTGAGTCTGTCCGTCTGTCTGTCTGTCTGTCTGTCTGTCTGTGTGTCTGTCTGTATGTGACAAAAAATTTGTGGGCGCTCTATCTCAAGAACTAATGCTCGAAATTTCATAAAATTTCATATTCAGTTAGACCTTGATATGAATTAGTGCCTATTGGTTTTTGGTGAAAATTGGCCTGCAGGTGGCGCTGCTATACTACGTTTTCCATGATTTTCAAGATTGCTATATCTCAAGAATTAATGCACAGAATTTCACCAAACTTTAGATTCTGTACCCCCTTGATATACATAGACGCTGATTAAGTTTTGGTGTAAATTGGCCAGCAGGTGGCGCTGCTATGCTACGTTTTTCATGATTTTCATGATAGCTATATCTCAAGAACTAATGCACGGAATTTCACCAAACTTCAGATTCCGCAATACCTTGAGATACATAGCCGCTGATAAGGTTTTGGTGTAAACTGCCTTATAGGTGGCGCTGCTATGCTACATTTTGCACGATTTTTGCGATAGCTATATCTCAAGAACTAATGCAGAGAACTTCATCAAATTTTAGATTCTGTTACACTAGAATATATAACATAATTAGACGCTGATTACATTTTGGTATTAACCTTGCAACAGGTTGTGCAGCTATGCTGCATTTTGCACGATTTTTCCGATAGCTATATCTCAACAACCAACGCACAGAATTTCATCAAACTTCAGATTTTGTTACAAAATGACATGTAACATTACACGATGATTACGTTTTGTTATAAATCCTTCAACTGATGGTGCTGCTGTGCTATATTTTACACGGTTTTTTTTTAAAACTAGCTATATCTCAAGAATTAATGCACAGAATTTCATCAAACTTCAGATTCTTTTACACCATAACATAATTAGACGCTTTTTTACGTTTTGGCATAAATTGTCCAAGATATGGTGTTGCTGTGATACGTTTTGCAAATTTCTTGCTATAACTATATCTCAAGAACTAATGGACGAAATTCCATCAAATTTCAGATTCTGTTAGGTCTTGACAAAAATAGATGCTTATTAGGTTTTAGTATAAATTATCCAACATGAGGCACTACTAAGCTCATTTTCTCAGAATATTATTTAAATTTTGCGTTTTAGGCTTTTCGGATACCAGAATCTCATTAGGCTATGTCAAATGTTCGAGGAAATTCGATAGTGGGTAACTTTGGGGTCACCACGTTTTTTTTTAATATTAAAATATACTTATGAGATAGAAGAAAGTTTTGGGATTGACACATCCAACTAGTTTTTTTTTTTTTGTATTTAGCATTTGTTATATCCATCTAATGCGTAACAGAGGGACAAACAAAACAAAGTTATAAACACTTTTCAATTTCTTTAGAAAAAGGTAGATATAGTAACAATATTAATCCAAGCCAAAATGGAATGTAATTTCTCAACTATATGAAAACCTTATTCGATAAAAGACTCTTTCTTTTATAGAGTTTTATTAAAAGATTACATTTTTATCAGCAGAAAAGAAACATTAATTTTTATTTGTTTTTTGATTGACGATTAAAACAATGGTTAATGCAGAAGTAGAAATATTTTTTCATTGGTTTCATATCGTTCTTTTTTAAGATATCTGTCTACATTTGAGGCAATTTACTTTAAAATAAAGTATACAATATTGATTAAATACACATATTTATAGTTCAATTGTAATATAAAATAAAATAAAATAAATATAAAATTTTTGCAGAATCTATTTAAAAATTTTTAAAAAAATCACCATATCTTTTAGTAAAATTTCTTGCTTACGCAAACAATCTACACTTAATTCAACTAAATATATTGGGAGTTTAAAAAGTTCGGTGAGAAAAAAAGGCAATTAAAAAAAGTAGGTGGTGTACAGACACATATTCAACTTCATAATATATTTTTATGACACTATGAAAAAAATCTATATTGCTTAACCCAAAGCAAGATTTGGGTACGAAGGCATTAGAGTATATGAACATATTTTTTTATCGAAATATTGCGTTGAGTGAGATATGTGTATGTTGTCATATTTTTACTATGGATATTTCCGCTTATAATGACTTTTAGACTTTCTTTTGCGATAATGCTCCGATTCTCTCTGTTTTTGTGAGCGAATATATAGCTAAATTGCGATAAATTAAGCTATGCTTTTGTTTCGTTTAGAACAATAAATGCATTTTGTGAAATTCTACTACATTTTGATGCAGAACCTGAATCTATTTTTGGTTAAAAATAATATATAGCATGACGCTTACGTAACGCGTCATAGCTTTCCCCATCCCTGCTCTAGGTAGATTGCAGACCTGAAGCGGTTGTGTGATACACCAATTTCTTGAACCATTATTGTTTCATTGAATAGAATGTCTCTAACTTATTTATCTTATTTATCACGAAACTCTGTTTTTCCAATTGATCTTCCATTTTCGTAAGAAATACTTGACGGACTTTGTTCATTTTTAATTTAAAACAAAATTAATATTTTTGTTTCAACTTGTAACACAGAAAAGTATAAATTTAATTGAGTTTTATTTCATCAGTTCTTTAATCCTTTACGGCGCAGACCACTTTCATTGCTTAAGTTTATGACACTTGAAGTTATGACACTTAAATTTGAAAAGAATATTTTTTGTAAATATGAAAGAAACTATATTTCACATATATGATAAACCAAATATTTTTTCACCAAAGTTTGAGTGCTATTGTGGCATTTGGAAAATAAAATTAAGTGGTTTCATAAAAATACCATCGCGCCTCGTACGGTTAAATGTCGCAAAATGCTAAAAAAATACATTTTTTTGTTCAAATGGCCATCAAATTTCCAAAAATAAAAAATTTTAAAATAAAATTTTGGTGTATGCTACAAAGAATTCATAGGGTTCGTACGGATGCCTTTAGTTTTCTGGGGTTTCCAGATCAAACACCAGTATTTTCTTTATATAAAAAAGTAATTATTGTTCAAACATGCAAAATTTTGCCTTATTTAAAGAAAAATTTTCTGTAAGAAAATACTGTACCAAAGGATTTCCTAGTCTTAAAATTCCAGGTCACATACAAATGTTATTTACATGTTAAAAATGTGTATTCCATTTGCTTGAGATTCTTGTAGCTAGAGAAACAAACACAGTTACAACAACTGTGACCTGGCAAGAGTAGTTTGGAAACCGCCATTTCTTCAATTACGTGGTAGGGGGGGGGAGATGACTTATGCATAACGGAAAGTAACTTGCAAACACTTAGGAACAAAGAATTGCCAGATTGGCTCCAGTATTACTCAGGAATTTCGAGTCAACACCAGAAATAAAAAAAAGCAGTTTTTCGTGTTTTATTTAATTAGAGACATTGAAATGCTTAAAAAATTATTGTTTCAAAATTTCTGGTGGTAATTGAAAGTTTGGATTAAAACTGGTAGCCAAACTAGCAACTCTCATTCCACCTGTCTCAATCTTGTCTTTTTTCTAACGATTCTAAATCGTGTAGGTGGATCTGTTTGAATTTCTTTCCTAAACTTGATCTGTACTTTATGTGTATTTTCGAGCTTTCAGTAACTCGGATATATTTCATTTGTTCAAAACTAATTCTGGCTTCAGCCATTTTTTCTAGCGATTCTAAATCTTGTACGAGGATCTGTTTGAATTTCTTTCCTAAATTTGGTCAGTACCTTGAGTGTATTTTCGGGCTGTCAGTAGCTCGGATAAATTCCCTTTGTTTAAAACTAATTCTGGCTTCAGCCATTTTTTCTAGCGATTCTAAATCTTGTACGAGGATCTGTTTTAATTTCTTTCTTAAATTTGGTCAGTACCTTGAGTGTATTTTCGGGCTGTCAGTAGCTCGGATAAATTCCCTTTGTTCAAAACTAATTCTGGCTTCAGCCATTTTTTCTAGCGATTCTAAATCTTGTATGAGGATCTGTTTGAATTTCTTTCCTAAATTTGGTCAGTACCTTGTATTTATTTTTGGGCTGTCAGTAGCTCGGATAAATTCCCTTTGTTCAAAACTAATTTTGGCTTCAGCCATTTTTTCTAGCGATTCTAAATCTTGTACAAGAATCTGTTTGAATTTCTTCCCTAAATTTGGTCAGTACCGTATGTTTATTTTCAGGCTGTCAGTAGCTCGGATAAATTCCTTTTGTTCCAAACTATTTCTGGCTTCAGCCATTTTTTCTAGCGATTCTATACCTTGTACGAGGATCTGTTTGATTTTTTTCCCTAAATTTGGTCAGTACCTTAAGTGTATTTTCGAGCTGTCAGTAGCTCGGATAAATTCCCTTTGTTCAAAAGTAATTCTGACTTCAGCCATTTTTTCTAGCAATTCTAAATCTTGAACGAAGATCTGTTTGAATTTCTTTCCTAAATTTGGTCAGTACCTTGAGTGTATTTTCGGGCTGTCAGTAGCTCGGATAAATTCCCTTTGTTCAAAACTAATTCTAGCTTCAGCCATTTTTTCTAACGATTCTAAATTGTGTACGGGGATCTTTTTGAATTTCTTTTATAAACGTGGTCTTATCTTGTGTGTATTTTCTAGCTTTCAGTAATCCGAGTAAATTTCCTTTGTTCAAAACTAATTCTGGTTTCAGAAATTATTTTAGTTATTTAAAAATATAAGCAATAGACGAACATGTTAGTTATTTGCTAACAGATTGTGTACACACTCTTTTGAAATACCCGGTATATACGTTGAAAAAATATTCGATAACTGATATTCTGTTTTCATTTTTTATTTTCTGTACATTTTTTTTAGAATAAAACAATTGAAAAAAAAATCTTTTACATAAATATTTTCGCATATTAACAAAAAGTATTTCTATTTATATATTTACTTATTTCTGTATCTTATTCCTTTTCTTCTCCTCTGCAAGATAGTGTACTTTTCACGACAGGAAAAATCGAGGTCAGTAGATGTCCGCAAATAACTTATTATCAGTATACCTTTGTTACAAGATCTTACGAAATACAACTATTGCGCGAAATCACTGTTTCCCTTTTGTATATTGTTGGACAATGAGCTTTAGTTACACTTTCTGATCTGCAGAAAGAATATACAAATCGAATTTCATTGTTAAGAAAAATAGTCGTTGGGGGCTAACGTAATACTTACTCATCATGTATATGCATGCTATAAATATGAAAATAAAAACGTGTAAACTATTTATATAATGCATTGCAATTCCAAAATAAAATTCAAACGCTTATTTAAATATTTTTAATACATAATAATGCTAAATTACGGAACTGCGGGTACAACTTGATTATCGCATCGACATATTTCGGCAAATTATGTAAATCACCAAACTACCTGTAAATTGTACAAATGGCCTAATTTTTATTTTAAATAACGAAAGAACAAACAAATTAGCAAAAGATTAATACAATTAGAAATGAAACGTCAAATTAAAAATCAGTTATTGTATTTCAACCAGTATAACGTATTTAATGTCAAGTGCATGTGACATTTATAATATGGCATTGTTGGCGTTTAATCTTATAGTTTGGCGATAGTTTTTTGGTCAATGTAATAATCAAGTAATGAAAGAACATTCTTATAGCTCCGAAAATGATAAAACTATTAACTAAAAGTTTATTGACTCGGATGAAGTGTATTGCATCCAATTAAAATACATATTTGAATTGAAATTTTAATGAAATACAGGGTCGTGAAAAAATCGAAGAGAGTGAAAAATAGGATTATAAATATTTTAACAACTAATTATCCGATCGATTTCATTCTTGATAAAAAAAAAAACTTTCATTGTTTTTTTATTGTCTTTTACAATCGCTACTTAAAAAAAAACTTTTTTTAACCTTTTATCAGAAAGTATATTTCGAGAGTCCAAAAAAATATTTCCGGACAATCGATATTACTGATATTCAATATGCTTCTACCTATTAGTACATATTAAGTACACACCAAATATTAAGTCTCTATCTCAATTTTTTCGGGGAATAGATCGTTTAAACATATACAGACAGACAAACGGCAATTTTTTTTCTAAAAATATGTTTTTCGGAATCTCCAGTATCACAAATGTATAAATCCGCCAAAAAATGTTTTTACATTTTCAAAATCATTGCATGACTTATCTTATACTAGGTATGATGGGTAAGTAAAATTCATGTATTGTTCATTAGAATCTGAAAGAAAATGCCATGTTTACACCTATATAATAAGCGTGCTCTATTATTTAAAAAAATAACAAAAACTAGCAATGTATAGTTTTATATTATAAATAATGCACAAAGTATTAATTTGAAATTAGTCAATTAAAAAAATATCTGTATAACTAAAGTTATTTGATCTAAACCAAGAGATATTATCTCCCATTTTCTTATATTCGATGTACAAACTCTAAAAACTAGTTCGGGAAAAAAATCTGAAACTCTCAAATTAAGTATATTAGACCTTACGTTTCTTAACAAATTTGCCCAAAGTAGTTTTTTAATGTTCTATGAAGTTTAAACTTATTTAATTTATAAGTCTCCATAGGGGGATGGAAGGGGCAAGAAAAATTGACAACAATACAAGAAAAGTTATTTAAAAGCAATTTAAATAAAAGTTCTTCTGGCTATATTTCAATGTAAAGAGAGGAAACATTCGGAACGTGTGCTTTGAAATTTTTTGAGTATGACTATTATTGCAAAACATTTAATATTTTTTGCTTAAATCAAGAATTCATTGCTACTAACTCCTCTTTCTAATTTGCTTTGAAATTATCCCCCCCCCCCGGAAGTGCCATGATAAAAAAATCAAATTCTTTAATTTATAATCCTGAAGATAACAAAAAATGATTTCATGCATGAAAGTTATTTTATAATTACAAATAGTCTTATCCCGAATTCAAATGCGGCATATATTCTGTAAGCAAAAGGGGATAGTTACACTTTTATTCCTGGCTATTCCTAGTCAGTAACTCCTTGATTAAGATAAAAAATATGGCTGCAGTCGTAACTAACATGTTACTTGATATCTGTATGAACAATGTTTACTAATACTTGATAAAGAAAAAAGTTTCAAATTTGGATAAGAAACTTGAATTTACCCTAATTAAAATTCATTGCTTGAAGGAAAGCGCAAAATAGTGAATTAATTAGGAAGCCTTTTTTTTCAAATTTTGTTAAAAATATGGCAATAATCAAGAAAGAAAAGCATTATTTAAAATATCTATTTCGAGTTTTTAAACCTTTTCTCAGCATATAATTGGAGATTATATAACATTCTAACTATTAACACGTTAAATGCCAAGTGAATTTTGTCTGTTTTTGGGCTGTGAAATAAGATTCTCATTACGCAATTTATAAGTATCAGTCACCGGTGCTTTATGCAACCTAAACGGAAAGTTCAGTGACAGTCATCGGTGGCGGCTGTGGTACTGAACGTGTTAAATAATAAGAGTTTTTTCTTTTTTTAATCTTTATTTTATTGTTTTTTGGAAATATCACACAATTAATATTTCATTTATATTTTCTTCTTTAAAGAATTTAAATTACTTTGTTTTTGCAGTTTAATAGCTGTTTGTAATATCTTCTCAAGAGTGGTTTGGAGTATAAAAAATATTTCATTGTTTTTGTAACTCGTAAGCAGTTGTAACGAACATTTTTCAATTTATCACTAGAGGCAGGATCATGGAAAATGCCTTCAAGTTAAATTATTAATTTATAATTAAGCCTAAAATATTTAAAATTCTCTATTGTCACCGAAACACACTTGTACATAATTGTTTGTAATTCTACCTTATAAAGAATGAGAGAAAAAAATTATTAAAATACTTGATTTTTAATTATATAAATCTAGTTAAGTTAAATAAAAAAATGTAATAATAAGAAACAGATTGATAATAATAAATAATAAATCGAATAATAAATATGTTCTGTAGATCTTTTAACTGATGTTTCTTTTTTTAAGACTTTGTATGGTAAATTATTTTGATATTTTTTTATATTGTTTTATGTAATTATTTCATTTTTAAATTTAAGGACCGCTTATAAAGAAAATACATGATCCTTTGAAAGGAAAAAAAATTATTAGAAAATTGCATTTTCACTGAAATAAATACAATTAAGTTCAATAAAAGAGTATGAAATGATTTAAAGACTGGTAATAACAACGAATAATAATAAAAAATGGAATTTACATAGCCTATATATTGTTTAACAGATGCTTCAACCTTTCTGACTCTGTACGTAAATTATTTTGAAATGTTATATTTAATAACCACTTACAAATGAAATACATTATACTTTAATTGAAACAAATCTACAAAATTTCATATTTATTTACATAAAATAAATAAAATAAAATAAAATAATAATAACGATTATATTACTAATAAATAATAACAAATTATAAAATCGATATATTTTGTCGATTGATAACCGTATGTTTCGTTCTCTAAGACTCTGTATGTTTATTTATTTTGAATTATTGTATTTAAAATCTGTTTACAAACTAGATACATTATAATTTGAGTGAAATCGGTTATAAAATTCTATCTTAAATTACATATATCAAACTAAGATAAATAAAAGTATGTAAAATAATAATAATAATGTTAATGTTAATAATAATAATAATAATGTTAAATAATCATAAATCATTGATTAAATATATTCTATAGATTGTTTAACAGAGAATGTATTCCCTAAAATTTAGTTTGAACTATACATTTAAAAGCTACATAGAAATAAATTCCTTATACATTTCCGTAATAAATGTCAATTCTTCATACTCATTAAATCATCTAATTGAATATCATATTATCAGATAACTAAATAGAAAAGCGATTAAAAGACATTTAAAGCGTGAGACATATTTCAAGACAAATTTGCGTGTGTAATTAAATCATCTGACCGCCAAGTGTTTGCTTAACATATTCATCGCGTGTGAAAAGCTCAAACGGAGTAGTTTCAAATTTATATATTCAAGATCAAGGAGATCAAGGTTTTGAATAATTAGATTCAACACACAGAACAACTTAAATATTTATTTAAAGGAGTTAAGTTGTAATGAAAAGAGATGTTTATTTGTAAAATATCTCATGGAAGCATGCATAAGTTCGTTTTCCGCATAGAAGGTCATTCACATCGTGTAAAATGATTTGTAATGGAAATCTTGGATGATTACGGTATCTTGCAGATTTAATACTGTCTATTACGGATTATCATCAATGCCGTGAAAAGGAGATCGACAAAAAGACAAGTATGCAGCCAGGTTCTTTAAAGTAAAGTTTTATTTTAGCCCTTTCGAGAGAGTAGGACGCTCAGCGTGAATTATTGGTGGTTACAGCAGGGCCAGGCCAAGAAAAAAGTGACCGTTCTTTTAGTCAGAACCAAGATAACATCAGTTGTCAGATATCGCCAAAGGTTACAATGTTTGGCATGTATATGATATTTGGCCAAAATATGCGTGCAATATTTTTTCTTCTGAGAGAGAGATTTTGTACTTAGCATATTAACAAGATAATCGCTAATTGGCGACAAAAGAGTTTAAACTTTGATATTGGAATTTGAAAAAGGAAAGGAATTTTTGTGGGATAGGCTTTGGGGCTCATGAAGCGATCTAAACTTCGCGAATGGATACCATATAAGGAACGGTAGCATGAGAAGGAGATATATTGGAATATGTAGGACGCGCAAAACATCTTATGCAGCATTTTTATTGTAGAGCAGCTGGTATAAGAAAACCACATTCGGTTTTCATGACCATATAAGGTATGGAACGAGTGAAATACATGTGCTGGGATTTCGGTAACCGTTATATTAAGGGATTGGTTTAAGTATTACTAAAATGAGAAAAGGGGCGATTTATTTATAACTTCAACTGTAATGTAGATCCTGTTGTGATCATGATTTTTTAATTACTTTAAAAGAAAGGATTTTTTTTTTTTTTTTATGGAGGAAAAAATAAGTTTATCAATTTGTTACCTAACATCGTCATATTCAATGATATATGATATATTGATATCATATATCTCCCCCGCTGGTTTGGGTTTGAAAAATTTTGGACCCGGTACGAAAATGTCTCTCAGAATTACATACAAAAGTGTAGGATTATGCTGGTTAAATATTATGAATTGATTACATATATATATTTGAATTTATGCAGTTATACATTATGTCGACATATGCTTATACCTCTTCAGAGTCTCTCTCTTTTTTTTAATGTTCATTTATTTTGATGTTGTTGTCGTTCCGGAACACATTGGCCTTTTATTGCTTAGAGTTCAGGCCTTATTTGTGCTTTTTCTAGCACTTTGCACACAACAAGACATTCTTCCTGTTTTTTTTTTTTTTTTTTTTTTTTTTTTTTTTTTTTTTTTCTCTAGGTATACCATATATTGTTCCTTTATAAAGGTTATCTTTTTTTTCTAATCAAAGATAAGGCGCCGAATGCAAGGAAGCATGTTTAATATGTAAAATAGTCATGAAGTTCGTACCATCAATTGTTTATAATATATATGTTTATGAAGAATGTTAGCTATAGGTCACGAATAATATAAAAACATACGTTATGGATAAAATGAAATCTCGAATAAAATATGAAGAATATGAAGTATCTAATAAAAGTATGAATTATGTGGTACAAATATGAAAATCTATACTAAAAGAATACAAAATAGATAGTAAAAATATGAAATGTAGGTTAAAAATATGAAATGGAGATTAAAAATATGAAATGGAGGTTAAAATATGAAATGGAGGTTGCAACCATGTAAGTGTATCATAATAATATGAAAAATAATGAAATGTTATGGATGAAGTGTATTTTGCGACAAATGAGTATGTTTAAAAAAAAAAAATAAGAAAAAAAACAAAAATTCGTGTATCCACACAGGACAAGCAAAAAAAAGGAAAGCGACACGCGATCCATAAAAAAAAGTGCTGCCCTAAATCTTGTCAAATGACAAGGTGATGGCATCGGCTTATGGCCTAGCCCTATGGGAAGTGGGAATATTGGCGAGAGCCCACATTACATGGACCCTCTGCTCCTCCCGAAATCTTTTGCTTTCTCAGAAGAGCGCACGTCGTATTACATAGAAAAACAGGGAGTTTAGGTAAAATTGGTGTGAACTGCACCAATCCGAAATTTTGTTTCTCACCACAATGAAGTTACAGGTCCTTTGGGCGACTTTTGAACGGGCCTTCACTTCGAAGGGGCATAATTAAAAATAAAAAAAATAAAATCTGATACATATCGTATTTATATATACCTGAAAGGGAATGTCAATCCTAGAGTAGTGAGAAACGGCTTTGTCATAATCGGTTAGAGATTTATTGTGCATCATGATTATGTTTGATATGACTAAAATTTAATGTATGTGCAATGTGATATGTTATTTTATTATTACTATTATGTATGAAGAAAAAAAACTACTGAAAGGGAAAAGTAACAATATTGGCGACAACCCAGCAATTAAGAGACATATCTGTTATGTGGAAGCCCCCTGTGATGGAGAACCTGGACCAGCCATGAACTCCCTCAAAGGAAACTCCAACACAACATGTGTATCAGTGTGATGTACTGCATTTACTGTAAATCTATGTTAACCTAATATTGTGATGGGCTGTGTTAAAAACGAGATCTTAGGTTGTATTTTATGGAGCTGTTTCCTGGGTGACTTATATTTTCCTCATGACGCACAAATAAATGATCATTTCTAGGGGGGGGCTATAATTAGCCTGTCAATGTGTACTCTGAATGCCGATTCATCGGGCGAGTGTAAACGCTTAATAGAAACAGAAACTGGCGAATATTTATGTACCACAATAAAAGGTCCGGTGTATTTTGGTTTAAATTTATCCACGGATTTGAGGTACACTATATCCTTTTCTAAGATTACTCTTAGTTTCGCTCGTTTCTGGAAGTGTTGATTTCTCTTTTCTTGTGAATTTTTGATGTTAGTGTATGCTTTTTTGTAAATTGAGTTCAAATCATTTAGCAACTGGTAAGTTTCTATGCCCTTATCAAGGATTGGCTGATTAATAGTTTGATCAAAAGTATCAAATAATAAAGATAGTTCTTTTCCAAAGTGTAATAAGTTGGGGGAATATTTAATGGAAGAATGTGTGGAACCGTTGTATAGTGATTTATGTATACGTAATGCATTTTCAAAAGAATGGCCTTCTTCAAGTAAAGTGGTAATTGAATATTTTATTGATTTATTTACTCTCTCTGAAATTGCATTACTTTGGGGGTGACCTACTGAGGAATGGAGTATTTTTATGCCCAATGTATCGTTGAATCTGTTGTACATGTCAGAAGTCAGTTGCTTACCTAAATCGCTGAGAATAGTGGCAGGTCTGCCAAAGGTAGTTATGTAATCAAATAAACATTTAGCAATTTTGTCAGTTGTTGTTGTATGCAAAGCAAAGAGTTCAAGGTGCCGTGAAAAATGATCTGTTACCGTTAAAACTGATTGTCCGTTTTTAAATGGTCCTAGTAAGTCAATCCCAATGGTATGTCCTGGATGGGTTGGTGTGTAAGTGGGCTGAAGTAGAGCAGGTGGTGTTATGTGATGTTTTGTTTGAATACACTTAGTACAAGATGCTACAAAATTTAACGTGTCGGTATACATTCCTTTCCAAAAATATCTAGCTATTACAAATGCATATGTTTTAGTTAACCCAAAGTGTGACAGATGACAAATTGTTAAAACTTTAGCCTTAAGTGAGTCTGGTACAATAATATGGTACGAAAATGTGTTATTATATACGTTTTCTTTTTTTGTCATGAGAACCTTACTGTCAGGATAGATGAAGTACATCGGAAATTTTTTTGATGATCCATTTCTTAAAATATCACTGTAAACTTCGGCCAATTTTGGGTCCTTTCTTTGCTCACTGACAAATGTGTCGTTTGATATTTCAAGTAATGGATCCTTGTTTGTATCTCTGCCTGAAATTAAATAATTTACTGAGTTGGGTTTGTTGTTATTGGATTCTTCGATATTGTCCGAAGTATCATTATCTACAATTGGTAAAGCATGAGGGTCATTAAGGAGTTCAGGATTTGATTTAAGATCTTGGGTATTGTTTTCAAATGTACATCTTGATAGATAATCAGCAAGTACATTAGATGATCCCGGTACATGTTCGAAGGAAAAGGTGTATTCAGAAAGTTCAGTTAACCAACGTGTAGTTAAATCCGCAGGGTTACATGTATTCTTGTATTTTTTTAAGGGAGCACTATCTGACAAAATTACAAATTTCCTGTTGTATAAATAGTACTTAAATGAGATTACTGATTTATAAATGGCCATTAATTCAAGTTTTAAAGCTGGGTAACGTTTTTCTGCATGTTTAAGAGATTTAGAAAAATATGCAATAGGAAGTAATTGTCCTTCATGTTCCTGTAATAATGCACCAGCTATCGCTACCTTAGATGCGTCCGTGTTAACGAAAAAGGTTTTTGACCAATCTGGTAAGCGAACCATAGGGGAACTAAAGAACACTTGTTGCATTTTTTTGAATAATTCTTGGTGTTTTTGTGTCCATTTAAATGTAGCTTTAGGAGTGGTTAAATCAATGAGAGGTTGAATAATTTCTGAAAATGATGGCACCAATGATTTATAAAATGTTACTAAACCAATAAATTTTTTTAATTGTCTCTTAGTTTTTGGTGTGGGAAACGAGTTAATTTTAACAATGTTTGCATGAATAGGTGCAATAGAGTGGTTTTCAATATGGAACCCTAAGTAGTCAACTGCTGATGTATGAAATGTACATTTATTTGGAGTCAATGTTAAATTATACTTAGTTAAGATTTTAAGTATTTTATCTAACTTTGAACAAGTTTCCTCAAATGAGTTTGATCCAAATATTAGATCATCTTGATATGAATATACTCCATCAATTTGCAATTCATCAATTAAAGAATCCATTAAATGTTGGAAGAATCCACTTGATGACTTTAGACCAAATACTAGGCGTTTATATTTAAAAGTCCCATAGATACATGTAAAGGTTAGTGGGTCTTGAAATTGTTCCGGAAGGTCTATTTGATGATACGCCATTTTGAAGTCTAGTGAAGTGAAAAATTTGTATGCGGATAAATTTGAAATTATGGTTTGTATTTTTGGTAGGGGGTATGATGAGCCTTGTAACACGGAATTTAACATACGTAAGTCTAGAGCGAGTCTGTAATTCTGTTTTCCAGACTGATCAGTCTTCTTTTTTACAAGCAAAATGGGACATGCCCACTCAGAACAATTTCGTTCTATAATATCTGCTTCAAGAAGTTGATGAATTTGCTCTTTCATTTCGTTATGTAATGATTGTGGGAGGGGAAATGGTAATGTTTTTATGGGATAGTCATTTATAAACTTTAAATTTGGAACTACCTTGTCTGTGTGGCCTAGTGTTTTTATGGATTTGGAAAATGATGCATAATTATCAAGCAATAATTTTCCTAACCTTTTTGCATTCTCTTCCTGTAAATGATTTAAATTAAAGTCACTAATTTTTAGTTCATCTTTACGTTGATTTAATGTTTCATTTGATGCCTGAATATAATTACAAATGTAATCCTTTAAGTTATCCTGAGATTTAAGATTAAAATTCGAAACATTTTCACATGAATTCATAATTTGATGAAAATTTGTGTTTTGTGACGGGTCCATAATGTCCATTGTTTCAAATAAAGTTCCTACTCGTGCATTTTTGTTTATGTGTACAGGTTTAGTAGATGAATTTTGTATAAAAACATAAAACTGGAATTTTTGTGGGGATCTAGTTGTGTTTTGAGTTCCTTCCTTGTCTGATTCATAACTTTGACCACCTACAATACTATCGTAAGAAATTATATTCTTTTTTGTTTCACATTGAAAATAGTAATGTTTTCTTGGGTCAATTGAATCAGTTTTTATGGAGATCCACCTCTTTTCCTGTGGTTCTAGTTTAAGTTTATTCTCCAATCGAATTTCTTTTGGGAATTTTTCAGATTGATGTATTTCATGTGTTTCAAGATGATGTGTTTCATTCTCACATAAGGCAGAATCAAGTAATGGTATGCTAAATTCATTTGTTGACATTTTATTCTTATGAATATCTATCACAATTCTGTTTTTGTGAATAAAATCAAAGCCTAAAATTCCCTGAAAGTTAGCGGAATTCGATATGTCAACAATGTAGAAATTATGCGAGAATGACTTTTGGTGTATGCGAATAGAAGTTTTAATGCATGCAGTGAACTGAACATCTGAATTAACTGTTTTAATAGTGACGCCTGTTCTTAATCTTTTATATTTTAGTTTGTCTTTAATTTTTTCAAACAAATCTTGTGATATAATTGAAATGGATGAACCAGTATCGAGCAAAAAGTTAGTTTTATGTCTTGCAATGGAGGCCTTTATGAGGGGGAGTGTTGGGGATGAATTATTTACATTGCAAATAACTGCAACCTTGTCATCACATATGTTAACAGTTTGTGAAGCTACTTCATTATTGTTTTCGACTGTTTGTGATGCAGAATTTTTGGACAATTTAACTTCACATTTTGTTTGCGAAGCAACGGATTTAACCCTTCTGTCTGGACAGAGTGTAGGCAGTGTTGGGTCATGAGTCCATGGAAATTCGTCTGAAGTTGCTGATGTGTTAGACTTCTTTTGAGATGTAAAGCCATCAGCTGAAGTACATCTCATTAGTAGTTTAAATTACCATTTCTGTTATCATTTCTTCTATAGTTATTGTCGTATTTATAACTATGTTTATTTCTATTCGAATTTGCTCTACGCCATTTAAAACAATGTTTTGCTGTGTGGCCACGCTTCGCACATAGCTGGCAAGCGGGTGGTGATGTAGATTTATTTTTACGTGTGTTATGTTTAGGTGAAACAGTATGCTTCCTTTTAAAATCCTTGTTCGCATACTGTTCACGCTGTTTTGAATTTTGTGGGGTTATACTGTGAATTGCGTCTATGTTTTGTTCATTTGGAATGGTTGTTAGTGTTAATGCATTGACTCTTTCAGTTAAAATTTTTAACTGATTAGCAATAGAGTCTGCTACAGGATTTGTTGTGTTACATGTTTGTAGCACATTCTCATTTTGCATTATATCCTGCAACATTTGTGCCCTATCAACAGCAGTGTCATAATCGAGAATGTTTTCCTCTTGCAATTTAATTCTCAGTGGGGGTGGGATGCACGAGATTAGTTTTGTGTATTTAATATTGTCTAAGGCTTCTTTATCTTTTATGTTATCATGTACTCGAGTAGTTAGAATATTTATTCGGTGTGCAAGGTTTCTAATCGTTTCTTGCGGCAGCATTATTAAATTGTTAAATTCCACGAGCGCTGTTGTTTTACTGGGGGGGGGGGGGCAAAGAATTTTTTGAATTCTTTTTCTACAAATTTTAATTTGTCAGCTTTATAAATAGATGGGTTCTGAGTAAAGAAAGTAAGTGCAGGTCCGGATAACTTACTACCTAGAAACTGGATGGTGTCCTGATCCTTCCATCCGTGTGCTTTGGCTAATGTTTTGATTTGGTTGAAGAAAAAGTCAACCAAATTAGCATCGCCATCAAAAGTGATGGTTTTGAAAGTAATCTTAGAATTAGCCATATCAGTTAAATATGTAGCTGATCTAATGCAACAAATGCAAAAAAAAAGTTTAAAACTATTTGTAAATGTTAATTGGTAGGTGTAGGGCTACTATTTAATTGCACACGTATTCCTTTGACTAAATTCTAAAGATTTCAAAGGTACACACAATCATTTAAAGTCAACTAAAATAATAATAAAAACACAAAATATCACTTAAATAATAAAAATAGATACCATAATAAAAATTGTTAAAGTACTTAGTTAAAAATATCTAGCTCGTAAATGAGATAGTATTATAAATGTCTTACTCTTATATTTTTTTAATCTATTACTGAAAACATCTATTTGTTCTCTCATGACTCTCAACAAAATATCACTTTGAAAATTACTTACCTTGTATCAAAAAAAAATTTTATGAAAAAGATCACCTTTTTTTTAGATTAAAGAGTAAGAAAATGTATGTATGCATAATAAAAATATAAAGGGTATCATATTAATGCTTGGATACAGGATTATAATTGAGATGTTTTAATACCATAAGACAAAGTTTAATCAAATAAGTATTAAAAAAGCATTATTACTATTTTTTTTTTTTGAAATGCTCTGAACAAGAAAGTGTTATTTAAATAATCATGTATCCAAATAAAACAATAACAATAATAATTGCACAATTAAAATCACGGTGTCGTGGCATTATGTTGTTCTAGAAGATTTTCACTATTTTTCATATCTTATATTGCTTCTGCGTATGGTGCTCAAAGAGCACTAAATTACTATTTTTTTTGGTTGTTATCTACTACCGTCAACAGGGATCATATGCATATTTTACATTAAAAATTGTGTGCGTACCCTTGATAATTCATTTCGGAAAGCACTCAAGGAATAAAGATAATTGGCACAATTTTTTTTTAATATTTCACTGATTCTTTTTGTGCTCGACTTGTTGCCACATTAATCGCCATTAATTTTTTTGGATTTATTGTTTTATGTGTAGTGGAAAATTCTGCTGAGACAATAACAATAAAAATAACTTTCGTTTGTATCACTTTTTCTGGATATCTTCACACACATTTATAACACGCATTGCAGCTGATACACGCAAATGACAACATTGAGATGACCGAAGCATATTTCACACATGAAGAATTCTGTATGTACGATTGATAATTTCACACAAAAATTTCACCTGCATTTTCACAAACATCTATGTGCACTGCCGCCGATAACGCTGCGTCACACCGAATTCTTCAGCACGGCGAGATAACGAAACTACTGCTTCATGTTGAACAGCGGACGGAGCGATCAGGGTCGAAAAAAAACCTTTTGATTTTGACATCACTTTTCCAGCTGGCTAAGGCTTGAGTAACTGTCATACTGGGAGCGACGAGCCCCTTTTGCCGCATCCAACACCCTGCGACCCACAGAAGAAGGAATAAGTCTCGAATCCTGCGATGCACAGACGGAGCAATAAATCTTGAGTTGTTCGAAAACACCGCATGCCATGCAGAGAAGATGCGAAACCGCTATAGACAGCAGCGATTTCTCCGGATTTTATGAGCGCCCATACTCCTATAGTCGGGCTAAGTACGGTCTTATAGCACCAAAGTTTGTAATGGAAATCTTGGATGATTACGGTATCTTGCAGATTTAATACTGTCTATTACGGATTATCATCAATGCCGTGAAAAGGAGATCGACAAAAAGACAAGTATGCAGCCAGGTTCTTTAAAGTAAAGTTTTATTTTAGCCCTTTCGAGAGAGTAGGACGCTCAGCGTGAATTATTGGTGGTTACAGCAGGGCCAGGCCAAGAAAAAAGTGACCGTTCTTTTAGTTAGAACCAAGATAACATCAGTTGTCAGATATCGCCAAAGGTTACAATGTTTGGCATGTATATGATATTTGGCCAAAATATGCGTGCAATATTTTTTCTTCTGAGAGAGAGATTTTGTACTTAGCATATTAACAAGATAATCGCTAATTGGCGACAAAAGAGTTTAAACTTTGATATTGGAATTTGAAAAAGGAAAGGAATTTTTGTGGGATAGGCTTTGGGGCTCATGAAGCGATCTAAACTTCGCGAATGGATACCATATAAGGAACGGTAGCATGAGAAGGAGATATATTGGAATATCTAGGACGCGCAAAACATCTTATGCAGCATTTTTATTGTAGAGCAGCTGGTATAAGAAAACCACATTCGGTTTTCATGACCATATAAGGTATGGAACGAGTGAAATACATGTGCTGGGATTTCGGTAACCGTTATATTAAGGGATTGGTTTAAGTATTACTAAAATGAGAAAAGGGGCGATATATTTATAACTTCAACTGTAATGTAGATCCTGTTGTGATCATGATTTTTTAATTACTTTAAAAAAAAGGATTTTTTTTTTTTTTTTTTTTTTTTTTTTTTTTTTATGGAGGAAAAGATAAGTTTATCAATTTGTTACCTAACATCGTCATATTCAATGATATATGATATATTGATATCATACGATTCATTCAATGTAGTTTGCAGCCATATAAATATTAAATTAGTTGCAGCGAGAATTAAATGCTTTTAAACCACAATGAACTGAATATTAATTTCTCTTCTGCGAAAACATTAACAGAACAGCCGTGACTTGTATTTACCCTCTTCGGTCTTTAAATACTCATGCGGTTGCCTCTGATCTTTTACTTATAAAAACTAAAAAATGCAAGGGTCTTTTTTTTAACGCCACTTTTTAGTAGCTAAAAATCTTTTGCATTGAAAGCAAACAAATAAATACTTGCATCTGGGCTGAATCTCTCATAAAAAAATGTTATTTTCATCTTATTTACAAAATGCCTAAAAATGGCCAAAAGACAATGTGATCAAGAAAATTATAAACATTCATCAGCATTTGACTTAAATCTTTTTCATTAAATTTTTTTAAAGACTTATAGATTATATACTTGTTTAAAGCTCTTAAATTGTAATTGCGTTAATTTATATTAAATTTATGTTTTAAAGGGTTTTGTAGTTTTAGTTCTATATATTTGAAACTAAATTACTATGCTCCTAAAGGATCAATTTCAGAACAAATGTTTTTATTGTCATTTAGAATGTCATTTTGTTTGTAAAAACCAATGAAAAATAATTATATTATCATTTTAGCTTCTGAACTGAAGAAACTAAAATAAGCTAAAAATTTTATTAACATTCTTAATAAATTCGCATTAACATTCTTAAAGCAATATTTTATGTCCAGGAGAAAAATATACATGCATATATTTGGTATCGATGTTAAATTCATTTTTACATCGATTGACATTTACATTGATATTTTTCTATTCTTTGTTTAAAAATACAAGACATTGTAATGAATCATACATAAAAATTATTAAAATATTTTATTTATAAATTTTATATTCATTTATGGGTGTTTAAGGTGATTCTCTAATTCCTAGTCCTATAACGTGAAACTTTCTACCACATTTTTAAAAGACATGAAATGTAAATATTACATGAATTTTAATATTAAAATAAAATTAATAATTAATTAAATTAGAATAAAATTACATGAATATTGAGTAGATAAAATCTCTTTATTGATTAAGAAAACAAACAAAATTCTGGAAGATCAAAGTTACAATACACAATGTGCCTGTCTTTTTGTAACCCAAGTATTACAATTTATTGCCTACATTTTTAAACTGAATGACGTGTTGCTTGCGTAGCTTTAAAAATTCGTTGATGTGAACCTCGTGAGTGGAAGGTTTTGAAGACCCCTATTCTAAATAACGTCATAGGAATGAATGAATTTTTACGAATATTACTTAAAATAAACGCAAAGGCCGGGAAAAATAACTTAGTCGATAGTTAAAACAATAACAGCATTTTATTTACATGTTGGGTTTAGAAAAGTCTTGAGACAACTGACTGCACTGACGTCGGCTTTCTATGACGTAACAAATTGCACTCCTCCTTCTCTGAAGGGTACCATACAAGCGCATGGTTTAGAGTGTCCTTGAATTTAATTCACTTTTCCTACTAGAATTGCAGAAAGTAATTTCCAAACTGAAAAAAAAATATTATATCGAAAGAAAAGTCATTCTGAAAATGTAAAATTTTGATGTTTATAAATAAAAATACATTTATGTGATTCAAATTTTCATTTAAAAAAAGAGCAATTAATAACCATCGAAATATTTGAATTTAAGTATTTAAAGTCTTAAAATGAAATAGCATTATTTGTGACAACTAAACATTTAAAATAAAAAACTGGTATCCTGTCATAAGTTTCAAGCAATTTTCTTTCAAAATAATATAAATAAAATGAATTTTAAAGGACCGGAAGCAGAATTTGTGTTCTTGGTGCACAACAAAATAGAATAATATAAAAAACATTGTATAATTACATAATAAACAAATTTCCGTCACATATTTATTTTTATTACATCAGCCTTTTAAAATATATGAGCCACGAAACTGCTTTTAACGACATAGAAAACTTTTACAAGTCAAGTATATTCGTGATGTTCTCTAATGAGCCGAAAATCCTTATGCATAACTTTTTGAAAAAGGATCATTATCTCAGTATAAATCTGTCATATCCGCTTGTAAATGTCCTTACTTTTTAGTCTATAAATAGGAAGTAGAAGCTGATGTAAATGGATTTTGAAAATGTAACAAGGCTGAAATATTTTCTCAAAATGAACTAACTGTATGACTGCGAATTCGACTTCATTTACTAGTGAGTTACTGTTGTCGAAATGAGGCTTGTTTTGTGTCTTATGTTTACATATAAGGATGTATTTTACAACTAATATCTTAAAACTGTTTAGTTTCTGGTGAGTAAATTTCTACCCTCATAAATAAATAAATAAATAAATAAATTAGGAAACCGAATAATGTATTTCTAAACTGAATTTCTACCAATACTATGAATTGTCGTTAAAGTATGCAATTTTTTGCACCCTTGTATATAAGCCTTGTATATTTTATATGTGTATGCATACTACTTGGTATGCTCAATTTAATTTCAATTAAACGGATAGCGCTGTTGGAAATTTCCACTAAACAATTTATTCCAGTAAATGGATGTTGTTGATAACTTTTGTGCGATTTTTTGCATGATCCACAGAAATTATACACACCAAGTAACATTTTAAAATTAAATTTAAATACGCTTACCGCAGCTGAAAATGCATTTCAGCACTTATTGTTATTAGGTTTTAATAATTCAATTAAAGACATTTTCTTCTACAGCCAAATTCTTTTGTGTGCGCCTGTAAATAAACAGTCAGATCTAGTCACACCATATTTACAGTAAGAATTTTAGTTCCCCTGAGTGATGTATATCATTTTTCAGTATGCTTAAAATATTGTAATATCATTAAAATACAGGCAAAGGATTTTTTACCAAAGTAATGTTACGGCATTATCTTGAGAAGCTCTGTAAATGAACTGAAAATGCTAATGGTTTCATTTTTATTACCGAACAAGACACAGATCCTCAAAAACATGCAACAATTTCATGGGAATCTGACTATTAGAGCAATTACAAACCGCCTTAGCATGGATGCCACAAGCTCTTGGTAAATGGTCGGACATAAGTTGCATTAATTATTCACGTAGCGGTCTCTCATATCCGAGAATTTCAAAAATGGTTATTTTTGAGCTCTATACTGCAGCTGAATGACACACGAAATACATTCTATCCGATTAAGGTCCGTCTAGTTAGACGTGCAGGACATTAAAGGGAACGCAGTATTATGTTCCAATGTTCTTGGAACCAATCGAGCACATTTCAAGTCGTGTGACATGAAGCGTTGTCTTGCACAAAGAGTCCATTTCCATTTCGTAAAAGATGTAAAATGTGATGGTGCGAATGATCTGCAACAATGTTCAGATAGCCCGTGGCATTCATGGTCTGTTCTACAACAGCCGCAGGAAATCCATGAGAGCGTTCTTCAAAGCTTAATACCGCCACAAATGGCGTGTATGTTATCTGTTGCATGAGGGAAAGGAACAGTTCGTATAGAAGACGGCCTACCCAAACACGGCCATCGAAGTGTTCAAGGATGAATCGGGTTTCATCCGACGAGGCAACTCTCTCCATATGTTCTATAGTCGAGTCATGATGTTCCCGAGCCTAGTGTAGAAATATTTGACGATGAAGCTTGGTCACAGAGGCACATGAGTGGGACCTTAGCCCCGTAGTCTCACATTGAAAGCATCAGTTGAGCTGCATTCTCCGAAAGTATTGCAGTTGGGCCTGGCTCAATTTACATTCCAAGATAATAATCTTGGAATGTAAATTGAGTCGGTCTCTGGTGCCGATTTTGATTTACAGGGGTGTAGAGAGGGGGAGGGGGCGACATTCTTTTTATTTGGCAACAGCTGGACGTCCAACGCAATAACTTCTACAAATGGTTTAATTGTCATTTTTCTATTTTGTACAAGTATTAACAACGATGTGCCCCGAACGCGTATATCACATATGCACATTCATCTAGCGACCAGTCGAAATACTGCCCTGTGATTGGTCGAAACAGAGAGGGTAAAAGAGATTATATATCTAGATTTGGGTTGAAATTTCGCTACTGCGGTCAAACGACTCTTCGTGTTTTCTTTATGTTTGCGTTATGACAGAAATGAGAAATGATTTCATAAATCACGGTAGTGATATAATAAATCTTTTGCCACCAATTTCCGACTTTAAAGTTACTGAAAGTGCGTTTGTTTTCGAAGAAAAATTCTCTTGTTTATTGAGAATAAAATTAGCTGGTGAACAGAAGCACATAAAAAGGCTTTAAATTTTATACTTTATTAAAATAAAAAAATAAAAATAAATAAAAATAAAAAAAACTAGCATGTTATCAGTTAAGATTTTACTCAGTAGATATCAGAATTGCTAGATAAATTAAACTATCTGACAAAATAAGTTCAATATATAAATTCAATAATATTTTATTTTATTTATTTATACATTTATTTTTATTGACCTACTTTTGATTAATAAGCAATATTTCTGAATAAATTTCTGTTACTGAAACTAATTTTTATTTTATTTACTTAAACGACCTTTTTTATTAATTTACTAAGAGCTAATAAAATATGATTCTTAAATAAATTCTTGTTAATGAAACTAATTTTTGATATTTAATTTTATTTACTTATAAAATTATTTTTATTAATTTACTATCAATTAATAAAATATAATTTCTTTCATCAATTCTTGTTAATGAAACTTATTTTTAAGACTAAATTTTATTTATTTATACAATTGTATTTATTGATTTATTATTTAATTAATTTTTAATATTTGTCATACTTACCTATATATTTATTCTTATTGATTTAACATCGTTAATAGAATATATTTTTTCAATCAATTTTTGTTAATGAAACTAAATTTTAATATTTATTTTTACAGTAAGTAATTTTTATTAATTTACTATCCATTAATAAAATATTTTTTTAATCAATTATTCATGAAATTAAGTTTAATATCTCCTCAGGGTTATGTTTTAAAAATCAAAATGAAAGATAATTTAAATCAATAATTAGGGGAGAGTGGGGATTAGGGTGGAGCGAAAAAAAATTTTTTTTGAAAATCAAAAACGGGTAGGTGCCAAAAGTTGCCTTTATACTAGTACATCAACTGCGTGAAATTTTACCGCTGAAAAAAAATGGCTTGAGTCTGCGCTTTTGCTCCAAAAATCGAAATTTTCGGTAAAATTTGTCATTTTTTGACATTTTTTCAAAAAAATTGAAAAAATCCCACAGAGCTGGTTAGTATTTAAAAGTGTTGCTTAGACCTTTATATTTATCTGCTTAACATATTTAAACTATAAAACAATATGTTTATTCCCTATAGCTGGAGCAAAACAGACAACTTTTAGTAAGAAAACAGCATTACCACTCTATTGGGTCATACAACGAATTGTTGTTTTTAAAACAGCTCTAGCTTTCAAAACTACCTTGGACATGCGTCGTGGAGGTGGCTGTATTTCCTATACCAACCGGCCCAACTATTCGATCATCTTAGTACAGTGTTTTAATTATACATTGATTTGTGATTTTCTTTATAAAAATTTGGCATGTTTTCGATGCTTCCACCTTGTTTATCTCTTCTTTGCATCCACGGGCTGCTGTAACTATCTTCATGTATATTTTTACAATTTATACAAAAAAATGACAAGCAGAGTAATGTACGGGAATATTATTAAAGGGATCTATTCAGCCATCTATTATATTTATCAAACTTACATTCAGTTGATGAATAGTGATTGGAAGTTCTGTTACCACAACATTTTTTCAGTCAATTGTATTTTTTTTACGTAATGATTTGCTTCAAAGATGATTTCAGATATTTCAACTATAAGTATGCCATCATTTATTCTACTTTTGCATTTTTTATATGTTGAGAAGCGAGCTGTTTAATGTGATGGTGATCGTCAGAGAGAATTGCAATGAAAATTTGTTCTCCATGTGTAAAGCAACCGCTGTTGTAAATAACCTTTTTTTGCATTAGTTTTATGCCGTTTTCTAAGTGTTTTCGTATCCAGGTAATTTCCTATTAACTTTTAGATCCCCTTTTTATGAATGAACAACATTTGATGGTGAAATGTCCTAGGCATAAACTTATAATGCATAGTACTTTATGAGGGAATGTACGGATTCTAATCGACTATAAGTGCTCATTTAAAATTAGGAGAATTTTATTTGTCACTGTGAACCATTTTGCATGGGGTAAGCTTAGAATTATGTATAATATTGAATCATTCGCTACTTCAACTCCAGTGAATTTCCTCTGAGTCAATTATTAGAGAAGTCGATATAAAATGTTCTAAACTACATGGATTCACTGGATCAATAAGAAAAATCTTTGTCTACGTACTATTCACTACGCACTATTTTTATATAAAATAGAGAATAATTTTGAAAAATTATTTTCTCAAATTGAGAAAAAGATACTCAGGACAGACTAAAAATTTCTGTCGGAGATTGCAAAGCTAATTAATAAGGAAAGCTATTTCCCAGAAAGAATGGGGAATAGGAATTTAGAAAACATCTCACACTAAAGACAGCTCATAAAGTTAATAAAATTTTCCGCTTTATATAAGCACAGATTGGCAATCAGCGTCTATATGTTCACTCACAAAATGTATAATCCAAGTTTAACCGCGGGATGTTTTATACCAAATGTACAACACACCTGAAAAATAGATCTAAAATCTTATTAGAAATTACTAGACTACGGAACAACACAGGAAACGACATAAAGCATGCTAAAACTTCTTTAGAAATATTGTTGTTTTACACGCAAATTTTGTTTGCAATCCTCTGTGACGGTCGTCATAATATTAAACAGCTAACTTCTCAGCATATATTGAATGTAATAGGTTCAATAAATGATGACAAACTAGAAACTGAATTCATACAATCAATTATATTAGGCAAATCATTGCATATAAAATGTAATTGATTGAAAGAATGTTGTGATAACTGAACTTCTAATCATAATGTACTAATTGCATGAAATTTTAATGAAGATAATAGACTGCTGAATAGGTTCAATTAAGAACATACCCAATACATTACTCAGCTTCTCTTCTGTTATACATGGTATAAAAATATACGTGCAGCAGGTCACACCAGCATGATCCAAATCATCCAAAGTCAGTGAATACAAAGAAGAGATAAATTACTTTGATATATAGAAAACTTATACTCGTCTTCGGGAAAAAAATAACAATTCAATACATAAATAAAACTCTGGGCCTAGATGATTGGGTGGTTGAGACGGGTGGGATAATGCAACCACCTCTATGAGTTATATACACAGTAGTTTTGAAAGCAGCTAGGTAAGAAATGCATTCAAAACAACATTTCGTTGTATGCTCCAATAGAGAGGTTAACGCTGATTTTTAACAAAAAGGTGTCAGATTTGCTCCAATTATACAGACTACAGATATTGTTTTATAGTTTAAATATATTAAGCAGATAAATATAAAGGTCTAAGCAACACTTTTAAATACTAACCAGCTCTGTAGGAAGTTTTTAATTTTTTTGAAAAAAATGTCAAAAAATGACAAATTTTACACAAAATTTCGATTTTTGGAGCAAAAGCGCAGACTCAAGCCATTTTTTTTCAGCGGTAAAATTTCACGCAGTTGATGTACTACTATAAAGGCAACTTTTGGCACCTACCCGTTTTTATTTTCAAAAAAAAATTTTTTTTCGCTCCACCCTAGTGGGGATACTTGAGCATAGGGGATACTTGAGCCACCCCTATTATCTCTACAGTTGGTTAATTTTTCTTTCTAAAACTGCCAATATGGTAATATATTTATAGTTCTGAACATGTAAAAAAGAAATCACACATCTTGGTACCATTTTGAAAGTATAGTGATTAATAGTTGTCTTTTAACTATCTGAAGTAAATATTTGGGTGCATGGTTTTTTTGTTTTTTTGTAATTAAAGTTTTGTTTAAAGTTGCAACTATATACATAAATTTAATAAGCATAATTTCAATTATATTTTGAATCTAAAATAGTTCTAATAGCTGCATGCTTTATTTAGTAAAACTCTAGGAAACAAAAATAGTGGTAGTGGGGATACTTGAGCCAGTGAGAGTGGGGATGCTTGAGCCATGTCTCAACCACCCCTACTAGAAATTAAACATGGGTGAAACAAAGAAAAAATAAAATTCCATCCTTATATTCACTAATAGATTTTTTTCTGGATAAAAGGGAGAATAATTTTTCATTTTATATTTTTTTTTCTTAAAAAAATAACGACCTAAAAATGTTTCAAAATGTATATTTTTTAAATGAAAATATCCATTTTATTTTTCATTTTGACTAACAAAATAGCCTGTCTAGATAAATGTAAACATAGTTTTCAATTTAACTTTTATTAAATTAAAATAACTTTTTAAAACTGTTTTACAGGCTGTAATCTCTAATACTTTAATTAGTTAAGTCCAACATATTAAAATATTTATTTTTTAATATAACATATTAAGATTAATATTTTATATTGAAATCGTAACCTCTATTGCTGTAACTTTTTTTTTTAATTTAACTAAGAAAATTGAAGAAAACTTGGTAAAAAAAAGCGCACAAAAAACAAGAAAAGCAACAAAAATCCCAGTTCAAACTTACCTGCATGGAGCCAAAGAGGAAGACAAAATCTTTTCCTGTGAAATCAAAAAAGTGCTTGAAATAGTAGAATGATACATCTGGCTTAAATTCCGACAGCTACTAAATTAAAAACATGAGTTCGACAGTATCATCAAAGGAAAATTCTGTCAATGATGGTGATGATGTGAAAAGAAAACCTTCTATTGATGGTTGGTTACTAATAAAATATGCCAGAAAGAAAACTGTAAAAATATTTGTTGGATAAGTGCTTAATATTTTGAAAATGAAATTTGCCCGATGAATTGCAGATTCCAAATTTAAATGGCTCTGAACTGAGGAGGCTTCTACCGTCGTTATAAGTCAAGTTGAAATTATCCTTCGACAGCCAGTTCTAACGACAAAAAATGATCTTATTACTAGCTTTGTTTTTTCAATTGGTTTTGAAGGACTTTATGTTTCATAATTTATCATTCTGTAAAATGTTTGTGCAAAAATAAAGCGAAAAAAATTACTTTTGTAGGTATTTTTCCGTCGTGGCTCAAGTATCCCTCCACCATGGCTCAAGTATCCCCCCCATGGGGATACTTGAGCCACGATGTAAAACAAAAAATAAACACTTATTATACATAGAAAAATAGTTCAAAATTAATTGAAAGTGGTTTTCAGTTGAAGAAAAAATATCAAATTTTCATTTTCAATATTTTATTTTATTCTAAGAAATTATAAAAAATTTAAAAAAATTAAAATTCAAAAAATGGCTCAAGTATCCCCATCTTCCCCTACATCATTTAAAATTATAGAAAAATGTTTTTAAATTGTAATTTTACAAAAAAATTATTTTTTTTATTTTACTTTCACATAACATATTAACATCATTTTTTAGATCTATTCTTTATGACGAAACTAAATTTTAATGTTTAATATTACCTAAAAGCCACATTTTAATAATAATAAAAATGAAAAAAAAATAGTTAATATAATAATTGCAAAATAAAAAATTTTCTTTTTAATTATTAAAATATAGACTTAGGTGACATTAAATATTAAAATTTAGTTTAATTAAGAAGAACTGATTAAAAAAATTATTTTATTAATTGGAAGTAAATTAAAAAAAAGAATTAAAAATATTTAAAAATTAGCTTCATTAAAAAGAATCACTTTATTAAATAATATTTTGTTAACTGACAACAAATCAATAAAAATAATTGTATAAATAAATAAAATTAAATATAAAAAATTAGTTTTATTAACAATAATTGATTTAAAAAAAATATGTTTTATTAATTGATAGTAAATTAATAAAAATAATTGTATATCTAAATGAAATTAAATATCAAAAATTCGTTTCATGTACAAGTATTTCTTAAAAAAATAATTTATTATTAGCTGTTAGTAAATCAATAAAAAAGTTGTTAAAATAAATAAAATTAAAATCTAATTTCAGTAACAGAAATTGATTTAAAAACATATTTTATAACCGATAGTAGATCAATAAAAATAAATGCATAAACAAGTAAAATAAAATATTAAGAAGACTCGATTTCAAGAAACTTTTAGAATAATTGAAAATAAATCAATAAAGATAAAAATATAATAAAAATAATTGTATAAATAAATAAAATTAAGTATAAAAAATAAATTTTATTAACAAGAATTGATTAACACATTCGCTGCCGATCACGCGCCAGTGTGTGATATGGCGCCAACGTTAATGGGCCACTCACGCGCTAGCGCGTGATGTGGGGTGATGTCTCAATAGCCAGTCACGCGCTGGCGTGGGAAAATCTTTTACTGATTCTTTGTTATAAAAAGCAAATTGGCACACTTCTACAGTGCGGCTAAAAACCCACTTCTATAGTGCGGCATTAGATACCATCACATCTTCACGTAAGCGGCGGCGAGCATGTGTTAAAGAGATTATAAAATAAAATTCAAAATTGATTTTTAAAATTCTTTAAATTAACCCTGTCATGCATAAATTATTTTGCATTATTTTGCATTATTGACTAAAAATCATTTTTTGAGATAAATGAAAACCCATTATAAAATAATTTTATTATTGCACAATATGCTAAGCTATTATCTATCAACAAAACGGATCTCTATACATGAATGCTCAAAAGTTTTTTGCTTAATAATGCAATAATTATCTGTCCTCATATGAGGCCCGTATGCATGAGAGGGTTAAAATCAAATTCTCAAAAAGCCTAAAGCGGGGATAAAACCCCAATCTCGGGTTCACTAGAAAGATGCGCTAACCATTACACCGTAAGATCCATGTTATTCTTACCAAATGGCTCTGTTACAGTCATTTGTCTTATAGCAAATATCAACACGCCTTCATATAGAATGATAATTTTTCTGAAATTGTAGCCAAAGTTCAGGGGCTAGAAGCCTGTAAAATAAAATTTATATCTTAATTAGAAATTAAGTCTTTGCATAACTATCTTTTACATTTATTTAGTCCAGATATTGGTATATTTAAAGGCAGTAGAAATTCTCCACGGAAGACTAAAGTAAACAACAAATCAAGAATCAGAATTGGCGCTGGTCGCTAAATGGATGTTCATATGTGAATTTACTTGCCCGAAACAATTCGTGAGACCAGCAGCTTCATAGTTACTCGTCCCTATCAAAATAGCTTAGGTCAGCAGCTTATACCCTCACAAACAGACCTAAGCACAAGAATAATTTTTGAGACTTCTTAGCAGCTTTTTCAATACCTTTCCCACCGAATTGTGTGCCTTCCATGTCATCCAGATGAGTTCTTAGCAAATTATAAGAGTGGTCATAATGTTCTGGCTCTTAAGTGCACATTCTACGTTGAAAAACATTTTTACTACACTGTAGAAAATGTTTGTAAAAAAAAATTCTAAAAATCATATTAGGAAAAAATCATATTTTTTATAAATACGCCTTTAAATATTCAAAATAATTTCGCTTTTGATGTTTCGGAAAGATAAAGAATGCTTTTTAGAATCGTGGGGAAATTCCCAAGTTATTATTATGTATATTTGTTTATAGCATGTCAATTTTTCCTACGTTATATTATTTCCTACATTAAATAAATATTTTTTTTCGATGTACATTAAAATAGCTACGGACTTATTAAATTAAACATGAAATTTTGAATTATCTTTGGTATTACAAATGTTTTCTGTAAATAAATATTTGATTTTTTCTCCGTATATTACTTGTAAGGCTGTATTTTAACCGTTTTTAAGAAATTGTCTTAATTAAAAAAGAACTCTTCTTATAATTAGATATATAGGTATTGCGTTTCATATTAATACGAAAAAAAATTCTTATTAATTTTACTTCATAATATAAAGATATAGAATTAGAATTTTACTCTTCATTATTTGGATTAAATTAAAAAAAAACTTTAATTTTAGGTATATATTTCAGATTAAAATGCGAAATTCAGGAATATCTAAAAATTAAGTCGAAAGATCTTAATGAAAAAATACATTAAAATACATTAGCTTGTCATTCCTATATTTGTGATAAAAATCGCAATTATTTTTCCTCTGTCACTTTGAAAGTGAGTGCGTTTATAGAGGTAATTAGCACACCCGAAAGAATAAAGAAAAAGCCCACTTTTCTGAAACGTTGACAAAAAGTAGCACACTATGGTAGGAGTTATTGGATCTTTTCCTTATTCATTTCTTTCTGTGTCCATAATCGTCGTAAAGCATTGATCTTCGATTCCTGGCTAAGGTAAAACAGCTTTACAAATAATACCCTATGGTACTACTTCATTATTTCGTCGACAAACTATACAAATCACAAAAAGTATGCCAAATTATACATATCGACACATTTTTTTTTTTGAATAACGAAAAAACAAATGTACTAATAAAACACTAATAAAAATACAAATAAAAAGTTGAAGTTGAATTGAAGCGCACTTGATGAGCAACAAATACGTTGAGTGTGTTTAATATTGACCTTTTCCGGCGCACTACTCTTTAAAGTTGGAATTTAAAGAAAGAAAAATTTAGGCAATCTATTTAGGCCTAGAGGAGTACACATGTATTATTTTGTAAAGATTGCACTACCCATTTTAATTATACAGCTGTTTTCGAAGTGGTAAACTCCCATTAGTAAAGCATTGATAATCGCAGTGAGAAGAGCATTGCCGTGAAGCGCGTATTACAGTAAAACATTTTACTTATTATTTAAAAACAGTAAGTTTGACCTCTGTGGCGCTGTCATCTAGAACTCATAAGAAACATTTAAAGTAGCCATTAGAGTAGTTTTTGAAATATTCACGGAGTTTTTGTGTTTCTAAACAGGGGGAACTTTAGGTGTTTCCGACCCGGCAACACTGCGCGTTAAGGGGTTAATTGAATCTGAGATTTAGGATCCTTCATTATAGGCAGTTAGTCTTTTAGTTTCACGATAGATTTTGAAGTTGACAGGAGAGTCAAAAAGTCCCTACGTTATTCACTAACCTAATATCCCATGGGAATATATGCATCTACTCCAGTAACAGGAAAACTTGAAATTCAGCTAATAAATTTGCATTTTTTATTTTATAAGAATGTGCTTTGCATATTTACTATAGTTGAAATTCACGAGGCTCTTTTTTTTAATACAATTTTCAAAATCTCTGCAGGAGCATAACTTTGTCGCAAGCCACATTTATATAATGTAATGTCTTTGCTTTTTATACATTTTTGTATGCTACAAATTTGTGGTACACTGGTATTATTGTTAGAATACAAAATGTTACCTTGAACGCAAGAACTAATAGACATTTAATTGCAAATTTTATTACGCGACATTTAAAGTTTGATTTTGATTTTTTTTTAAATTCTGCAACTAGATATTGATGAGATTTCGATAAAATTACACACGAAACTATATCAATATTATAAGTCCATTTACCTGCTAAAACATGCATGCAAACTATACACAAACAACTAGAACTTTAAAAAGCGATCTAAACATTTGAGGAGTAATTATTGACGTATAAAACTGATAAATTTAACATTAAAGAAATAAGGAACTTACAAATAATAAACATGGTATTTTAAAATCCTTCTAAAAAAAGCTTGTGTTCTAAGTGCTGAATAATTGCAATAGATCCATGTCTAACAAAAATACGTTATGTTACACATAATATAAACGTAGCATATATGCAATTCTTTTTCGTTAAATAGCATTAAAATTGATTGAATAATGTCATTGTTTGTTTATGCACGGATTCTCAATGAAGAATCATAATGCTGAAAACAGGTTTACTTTGGTAAACATGCGCAAATCAATTTTTACCTAATTTATCTGAAAATAAACATAGCAGAAAAAATTACTGATTAAACAAATAAATATCATTTTTCAGTATGCTTTGTCATCCGTGAAATTAAAGGAAAATTTACTGTCAGAATGAAAGAAGGAAAATGAGAAAATAAATATGCATAGTAATAAATAACTTCAGATTTACAAATTTCTGCACAACATGAAAATATGTTACACTGAAACGAAATAAAAATGTAAATAATGAAATGATCAGTAATGCAATTTTATAATAGAATTTGAAATAAAGTTTTTCAAATATTAAAAATATTACCTGCATTTTGGAAAAGATTTTTTCAGTATAAAATGCAATTTTTCAAACAATAGTATGTATGTATGTTAAATATTTTTATGATACGTATTAAAATGCTATTGAAAGTTCTGAAAAAAATTTTTTGACACGGCGAACGTTTTAAAAATGTCTCTCACCCGATTTCTTTAAACTAAAATACAATTCAAATACAACAATCTTTCCGTTTTTAGAACTATTTAATTTATAATATTTTTTTCAGAAATTGTATTAATTTTGGAAATATAAATGCTGAATATTTTAAATAGTAGTATTTTGAATGTATTGAAAAAATCAAATACATTTTATGGTAAATATGGTAACATGGTAAATATGGTAAGCTTTTTTGACTGGTGCATGAAAAAACACATTTAAAAATACACAAAAGTACACAATTAAAATGCAGCTCATAGATCGTGAATTTGGTTTTTAATAAAAACTAAAATGAAATTTAAATTTTTATATAAAATTTTAGTGCTATAAGTTAAATTTAGAAAATATATTTCCGTGTTCTAAAGGTGAAAACAGTAAAACAAAAATCCTTTTCGTACCAGCAAAATTTATGAAACTATGATACTTTGCAGTGAATGAAAATTTGAAGATTTTCGGCACTTAATGATGCAAAAAATTATGTCCATTTTTTGTATGGCCGGGATGCGCAGAAATTTCATAAAGATCAAGTTATCATCAGATGGTAAATTTTATTTGTAGAAGACTGAATGTTTTACCACTTTACCTTAGATTTTGTCCTTTTTTCTGTATGAAAAAAAAGTTTCCAACCGTTTGGAATTTTCAATAACTCTCTTGAGAAAAAAAAATTCAGTTCATTTAACAGACAATTTTCCGCAATAAAATATAATTATAATTAAAAATACTATTATTAACTCCAGAGTGTTACAAACGTACGAATGGGAGTCAATATTGCATATTAATATGATTCATCGCCAAATAAATGCGATATGTAAAAAATAGGCCTATTTTGTATAGTTTTTGTGTGTAGAAACATGTTTCTATAAATAGCGGCGAAAGGAATATAAAACATAACCTTCATTTTGAATTATCCAGTACAGTGTAAGAGAATAACTCTTTTAGTTTACAATAAAATTTCAAAATCTGTAATATGAAGGTTTTAAAAAGTAAATGAATATTTTTAATGTAAGGGATACTGAAAAACGTTTTTTTTATGCACAAACATGTCTCTCTTGTTAGTAAAATTTTTGTCGGAGAAACAATCACTGCCGCTTGGTATCATCTAATATTTTTTAACCTTCAGCATACAAGTAGATTGCATAAAGTATGTTTAAAATTACATTAATTCAGTTACATAAACAGCTTAGTAAGGAAATAAATATTTCTAACGCAAAATACAATGAAGCAATGTAAAAAAAAAGTTTTTATTCAATTTTTAATCGCTTTATTTTTCTTCTTGCGTAAAAATGCCACAGTTAACAGTTCTTTTTCGTTGTAATCACATTCCATTTGATAAACGGAAAATAAAATCTTCAAAAATTTTACAGAATTTTCAAAAATTTTGCTACGAAATATCATACGAATTGAATATTTTCCAGCTGAGCGAAAAATTGCCCAGGCCGGGAATCGAACCCAGATACTTGGCTTACAAGGCCAATGCTTTACCTGTTAAGCTATCTGGGCGATTGCCGGCTAGGACTCAGATTCGCTCAGATTCGGACTTTTTTCGCTCAGATAACCTTATTGGTCGTAACATCTGGTCTGTCATTTGATACAGCTCGCAGAATAAACCGCAGGTAATGGAACTCCATACAACGATGGATACGTAGATATACTATTACTTTTAACACAATTAAACTGATTGGTAAAGTTATCATACGAATTGAATATTTCCAGCCGAGCGAAAAATTGCCCAGGCCGGGAATCGAACCCAGATACTTGGCTGACAAGGCCAATGCTTTACCTGTTAAGCTATCTTGGCGATAGACGGCTGGGATTTTTTTTTTTTTTCGCTCAGATAGCCTTATTGGTCTGTCATTTGAAACAGCTCGCAGAATAAACCGTAGGTAATGGAACTCCATATAACGATGGATACGTAGATATACTATTATTTTTAACACAATCAAACTGATTGGTAAAGTTATCATACGAATTGAATATTTCCAGCTGAGCGAAAAATTGCCCAGGCCGGGAATCGAACCCAGATACTTGGCTTACAAGGCCAATGCTTTACCTGTTAAGCTATCTGGGCGATAGACGGCTGGGATTTTTTTTTTCGCTCAGATAGCCTTATTGGTCTGTCATTTGAAACAGCTCGCAGAATAAACCGTAGGTAATGGAACTCCATATAACGATGGATACGTAGATATACTATTATTTTTAACACAATCAAACTGATTGGTAAAGTTATCATACGAATTGAATATTTCCAGCTGAGCGAAAAATTGCCCAGGCCGGGAATCGAACCCAGATACTTGGCTTACAAGGCCAATGCTTTACCTGTTAAGCTATCTGGGCGATAGCCGGCTGGGATTTTTTTTCGCTCAGATAGCCTTATTAGTCGTAACATCTGGTCTGTCATTTGAAACAGCTCGCAGAATAAACCGCAGGTAATGGAACTCCATATAACGATGGATACGTAGATATACTATTATTTTTAACACAATCAAACTGATAGGTAAAGTTATCATACGAATTGAATATTTCCAGCTGAGCGAAAAATTGCCCAGGCCGGGAATCGAACCCAGATACTTGGCTTACAAGGCCAATGCTTTACCTGTTAAGCTATCTGGGCGATAGCCGGCTGGGATTTTTTCGATCAGATAACCTTATTGGTCGTAACATCTGGTCTGTCATTTGAAACAGCTCGCAGAATAAACCGTAGGTAATGGAACTCCATATAACGATGGATACGTAGATATACTATTATTTTTAACACAATTAAACTGATTGGTAAAGTTATCATACGAATTGAATATTTCCAGCCGAGCGAAAAATTGCCCAGGCCGGGAATCGAACCCAGATACTTGGCTGACAAGGCCAATGCTTTACCTGTTAAGCTATCTGGGCGATAGACGGCTGGGATTTTTTTTTTCGCTCAGATAGCCTTATTGGTCTGTCATTTGAAACAGCTCGCAGAATAAACCGTAGGTAATGGAACTCCATATAACGATGGATACGTAGATATACTATTATTTTTAACACAATCAAACTGATTGGTAAAGTTATCATACGAATTGAATATTTCCAGCTGAGCGAAAAATTGCCCAGGCCGGGAATCGAACCCAGATACTTGGCTTACAAGGCCAATGCTTTACCTGTTAAGCTATCTGGGCGATAGACGGCTGGGATTTTTTTTTTCGCTCAGATAGCCTTATTGGTCTGTCATTTGAAACAGCTCGCAGAATAAACCGTAGGTAATGGAACTCCATATAACGATGGATACGTAGATATACTATTATTTTTAACACAATCAAACTGATTGGTAAAGTTATCATACGAATTGAATATTTCCAGCTGAGCGAAAAATTGCCCAGGCCGGGAATCGAACCCAGATACTTGGCTTACAAGGCCAATGCTTTACCTGTTAAGCTATCTGGGCGATAGCCGGCTGGGATTTTTTTTCGCTCAGATAGCCTTATTAGTCGTAACATCTGGTCTGTCATTTGAAACAGCTCGCAGAATAAACCGCAGGTAATGGAACTCCATATAACGATGGATACGTAGATATACTATTATTTTTAACACAATCAAACTGATTGGTAAAGTTATCATACGAATTGAATATTTCCAGCTGAGCGAAAAATTGCCCAGGCCGGGAATCGAACCCAGATACTTGGCTTACAAGGCCAATGCTTTACCTGTTAAGCTATCTGGGGGATAGCCGGCTGGGATTTTTTCGATCAGATAACCTTATTGGTCGTAACATCTGGTCTGTCATTTGAAACAGCTCAGAGAATAAACCGCAGGTAATGGAACTCCATATAACGATGGATACGTAGATATACTATTATTTTTAACACAATCAAACTGATTGGTAAAGTTATCATACGAATTGAATATTTCCAGCTGAGCGAAAAATTGCCCAGGCCGGGAATCGAGCCCAGATACTTGGCTTACTAGGCCAATGCTTTACCTGTTAAGCTATCTGGGCGATAGCAGGCTGGGAGCTGTTTCAAATGATAGACCAAATGTTACGACCAATAAGGTTATCTGAGCGAAAAAATCCCAGCCGGCTATCGCCCAGATAGCTTAACCTTTACAGAGGGGCTGTAACAGCATCTGTCCGGGAATACATGTATTCTCAGGTAGACACTGAACGAGCCCCTGCGTGAAGGTTAATAGGTAAAGCATTGGCCTTGTAAGCCAAGTATCTGGGTTCGATTCCCGTCCTGGGCAATTTTTCGCTCAGCTGGAAATATTCAATTCTTATGTTAATTTTACCAGTCAGTTTGATTGTGTTAAAAATAATAGTATATCTACGTATTCATCGTTATATGGGGTTCCATTGCCTGCGGTTTATTCTGCGAGCTGTTTCAAATGACAGACCAGATGTTACGACCAATAAGGTTATCTAAGCGAAAAAATCCCAGCCGGCTATCACCCAGATAGCTTAACAGGTAAAGTATTGGCCTTGTAAGCCAAGTATCTGCGTTCGATTCCCAGCCTGGGCAATTTTTCGCTCAGCTGGAAATATTCAATTCTTATGATAACTTTACCAATCAGTTTGATTGTGTTAAAATAATAGTACGAAATATCAGTTTTTGCGAGATGTTTTCTTTAATTTATAATTTTCAAAAGCAAAATTTACTCTTTTGAACCCATTCTATCCATGTGTAGAGAAGAATTTCAAAAATTGCTGTAATTTGTGTTTAATTATTTTTTACTACATTTGTTATCCGAAATTCCATGCTCTAACCTGAAATCTACGGCTGCGAAATGACAAAATGGCCTAAAACTTACGGTCGGCGCCTCTTAACACACACATGTGGTTTATTTTGTAAAAATGGTGAATATATATTTAAAGGTTTATCAACTCAATAATGCGTGTAGCTTAAATTATGTCAAAATTTCCATCATAAAAGGTAATGAAGCAGTAATACGCAAGAAAGAGGAAGTTAGAAATTCCAGATAACATTGCAACTTAATGTAAGCATGTTGCAAACGTCTACATTTGCGATTTGGTCTGGTGTGAATTTGCACTCATGTGCAGTTCAGGGGTTAAATAACACCAATGAAATCAGTTTATAAATACAGGATTATTACAAATGAATCATTGGGTTTTAATACGTTACAACGTGAGAACTAGGAAACGTATACGTTTCTATGACGACTCAAACAATAGGGCATTAACTACAGTTTTGCACTACGTATGTGTCAAGCTCATGTGGTTGCCATATTTGCTGCGCGAATGTCATAAAGACGTCTGGACAGAAGAAACCGCTTTGTGCACCAGAATTTTCATCAAAGAATATTTCGGAAGATATCAAAAGCAAACCAGCAACCCAACAAAGCATTATTCACTGGTATCGACAGTTTAAAAAAATCGGCCGGAACTTTTGCCTTTACAGTTACAGCTAAATGGGGAGGCCTACCAAATGGCTTCAGCACAACAAGCCCGCACTTTTGCCTTTACATAAATAACCGGTTTCTTTTTGAACTATCGATACCAGCGCAGAATGATTTGTTGAGTTGGTGGTTTGCATTTATATGCCTTCCAGAATGTTTTGAATGCACACTTTGAAAACTCTTGTATCGAAAACGATTTCTGCTGTCCAGTCGCCATTTTGAATATGAATGATTTTGTAATGAAAACATACACGTTTCAGAGTTCACACGTAGCAACTATTCAAAACCCGATGATTTTTTTTGTAAAAACCCTGTATTATATTTCAAAATTCAATGCATCATAATTAATTATAGGATCGCTTAATAAATTTCATTAATAGAAAATAAGGGGTCGTGCAACTATTTCTTTTAAACAACGTCTTTTTAAGCTGTAATTAAGAGATAAATCCGCTTATATCGTGAAACAACGTCTACATGTTTCGATTTAGTAGATTGTATTTAGAATAGTCATAAAAATGCAGAAGTAAATTGTAAGGAAAAGAAATATAATTATGCGTAACACAGCTACTCTTTTAGTTAGTCATGAAATTCCGGAAATATGCTTTAATACTACATTAACTTCCTAGTCAGAAAATTTTAGAAAGTAAATAGATATTTACTTTTGTCGTAATGCATAATAAAGCAACGCGAAATACAGGTGACCATTTCGTTTCACTGTAAATGAAATAGTTAAAGTTCCACCTCTTTTACATTTCACGAACAGAGAGTAGAATTGTTGAAAATGGTTCGTACGATTTTGATATGTAGATAATAAAGGAAATTGTTTAAAATATGCGTTTTAAAAAATCTATAACTGTAGATTTTAAAACTTAACGACGGCTCGATTAACGAAATAGCACAATGGTTTTTTAAAATATAGTTTTAAGTTTAGTTTGTAAATAAAACGTGAAAATAGTCTTTAATCGTCTAATATTAATAAGAATAAAAATTTAGAATTAATTTATGTTATTGTAATGATATGTATTTTTAAAAAAAGCCTAAAATAGTCAAAAATATTTTGAAATGTTGATAAAATACTGAAATAAATTATTTTTATTTTAAGTAAATATGTTTAACTACATTAGAATAACTGTATTTAATGCGAAAAACCACATTTTAATTTATTTTATGTTTTGCGTAATATTTTATTATATTCTATTTTATGAGATCCGTAATTATTTAATTTGCATGAAACTTTTAAATAAATTTGCACAATAACTATTTTAGCTTGTCATGAAATTTCGGAAATAGGTTTTAACGCAACATTAACTTCCTAACTTGTAAAATTTATAAAGTAAATAGGTATTACTTATGGACGAAAATGATAAGAATGACCATTTTGTTTCACTGGAAATGAAATAGTTAAAGTTCCACCTTTTTTACATTTTAAGAACAGGCGGTAAAATTTAAAACAAAAATTTCGTACGTTTCTAATATACAGGGTGTTTTAGTTAAACGTTTCAGAACTCCTAAGAGGGGTAGAGTGCATCCTGACGACTCGAAATCATATAACATTGTAGGGTCAGAAATGCTTTCCCGACGCGCTAGATGGCGTTGTGCAAAAGTTCCGAGCTTTCATGCAGGGAATCGTCACCCGACCTATCATGTCTCCATTTTTATTTCTGGGGTCATATGAAAACATTGGTTTATGACACCCTTGTTGACAATACTCAAGAGCTGTTACAAGAATCGCAGTAGCTGCCGGAGAAATTCGAGATATGCCTTGAGAATTCGAGTATGTTCGGATTTCCATGCGCCGGAGATGTGAGGTGTGCATTGTACTCAGTGACAGAAATTTCGAACACTTTGTTTGATCTATGTACCTTTTTCTTTTTTACATGTATTAATAAAACGGTGTCACTTACGGTGTCTTTTCTTTATGTTGCTTTTGTGTATATCACCGCTTCAGGAAATCATTTCCGACCCTACATTGCTATTTGATTTCGAGTCGTCAGGATGCACCCTACCTCTCTTAGGAGTTCTGAAACGTTTAACTGAAACACCCTATACAGAAAAAAAGGAAATTGTTTAAAACATTCCTATACACGAATTTTAGTAATTCTATAACAATAGATTTTAAAATTTAAAGACATTTCCACTACTGAAATAACACAATGGTTTTAAAAATATTGTTTTAAATCATTTTTTGCAAATAAAACATAAAACGTATTCTTTAACCATTTAATATTAAAAAAAAAAAAAAAAAAAAAAAAAAAAAAAAAAAAAGAATTATTTTATGTTATTCGAATGATATACATTTAAAAAAAATCTCCCCCTCCAAAAAAAGAAGAAGAAGAAGCAGAAAAATTTGAAATAAATGAAGTTTCGTAATAAGTCAGCGCATTTAACTATATTATAAAATAACTTTATTTAATGCAAAAAAATCACATTATAATTTAATTTATATTTTCCGTAATATTTTATTTTATTCAATCTGTTGAGATCCGTCTATTTGCATAAAAACTTCTAAATAAATTTGCATAATAACTCTTTTAGCCTGTCATGAAGTTCCAGAAATATGTTTTAACACTACATAAACTCCCTAACTTGAAAACTTTATAAAATAAATAGATATTTTCCTCGTAACGGATAATAAAGCAACCTTTATTAAGGACGGAAATGAGGCACATGACCATTTCGTTTCATTGTTAATGAAATTCTTGAAGTTCCAATTCTTTTAAAATTCAGGAGCAGGCAGTAGAATTGTTGTAAATGATTCGTACCTTTTTAATATATAGAAAACAGAGAAAATTGTTTAAGATATTTTTATACACAAATTTTATAAAATCTTGTATATTTTAAAAATTATAAACAACACTGTTATCGAAATAACATAGCAGTTTTTAAAAATATTGTTTTAAATTCGTTTTGTAAATAAAATATAAAAATATTCTTTAACCATTTAATATCAAAAGGAATAGAAAAATATTAGGTTTTTCGGAAAATTCTGTGTTATTTTAATAAAGTTTGAATCTACAAAGGCCATACTTTCAGCGAAATTTTCGGTATAAAAAATTATTTTTATGATGTGCGTATAAGAAAGCCAATATGCATAGGGTAAGTATTACGGTGGTCTCCAACGACTATTTTAAGTATGATATGCGCTTGATTTACTATATTTATGCATACTATATGGTGTTTATACAGGCTGTAGTAAATATTTAGGGCTACCCATAAGAATTCGTAAATGTAACTAAGTATGAGCTAAAATTCCTTAAAGGTTGATTTAATATAAGTTATGCATTTTTTCGCTGAACTGCAATTAGTTTACCAAGAAATGTTTTTAATAAGTAGATAAATAAATATACATGGCCGTGAAAAGTATTGGATATATAGCGTATATGCATGCTAACTTCTAGAGATGTGATTTTAATAGTTTTAAGAGTGTCTTAGTTTGAATTGAATTTTATCTAAATAATGCCGAGTAATAAAGCTACTAAATGAACTACAAATCTCAACGAAACCAGCCTTTTTCCATGCATTAGTGTTTAACCTCCTCAGTCCTGATGTCGCCTGATGTTTAAAAAAAAACATTTTTAAAACTCCTTTAAATGCTTTTAGAATTGTTAAATTTATTTATAGACTTTTTTAATAAGTGCATACATATGACATGCATCGATATACAGAATGGTATATTTTTCGATATGTTGTACGGCAATTTTAAACAAGTTTTGGGGTCCCTCGAAATATTTTTTTCAGGACTGAAAAGGATAAATTGCTGAAAGAAGAATTAAAACCTATAAGTGTTTTTTTTTTTTTTTTTTTTGCTAAACATTTTATTATAAATATTTAAGTAAAACAACAGATTAAATAGAGGACTATTCAAAGCAGTTGAATGGATATTTAGCTATGGATTGTAATTGTTGAAATCAGTTTTTAAATGCTTTATCTTTTTTCACAAATTTCTTTTTAGTTATTTTATCTAACTTACTTCCTTAAATAGCAAAGTATTTTGAAATATTTCAAGGAATGCATGGTGTTTCATAATCTATGCTTAACACATGATTTTTAATTCTTGTTTAGAAAATGTAGAATGTATTGGATTTGCACATAAAATTACAATATATATATATAAGAATTTCTCGGAAGGGGTGTGTCACAATGAGTAATAAAATAACTGTTGTAGTATGCCATTTAATTTCGAAAATAAACGTGAACTTAGTCAGTAATGTGAAAAGTTCAGAAGGTAAACGTATATTTTCATCGTAATAGCTAAAGTTGCTGTGTTTGTTATTTATGAAAATGTCGCAAATTAGCACTTTGTTGGACTTCGAAATTTCATCCCATTTTCATTTTGTGTGCAGGCAGTAAAACGGATACAAATAAATCCCACGTTCATAAATGAAGGAAATAGCTAAAGTATTCATAAAATGACTTTGGAAATTTTTTTCAATAATGCGTTTTAACAACGGAAACCATTTTAAATTGAAATTATATAAATTTTTATAAAAGAAATGTTTTTCATTCTTTCACTTATTTGTTATCTTTAAAAAAACAAAAAAGAACAAATCAGTGTGCGTGGGGCATATGTTAGCAATACTTTTCAATAATAACACAATGTTATGAAAAAATATCTTTAGTTTTTCTTAGAATTAATTGAGATATTTAAATAATAAATTTAGAAAATACATAAATTGGTAATATAAACTTTAAGAAACTGTTGTCCATATTTTCTAACTGCATGAATTCTGAAGTATAGAAAAATACAGGGTTAGCTAAAATCATTCATCAGGAATTAAAATTCGCTGTATTAAGATGCAGACGACGCAGAAAGACGATGATATATAGAAGATACATACTTTCACCAAGTTTAATATACCACTTCGTGTGGCGCGCGTGCAGGAGCGAATTTCTGCTGCGATGACGGACAATGACAGAAACATGCAATTGAACATATGGATAAAACTGGATTACCGTTGGGATGTGACTCGGATGACAATGAGCCCACGTATTAGACATTTATAGTGGGTACAAAAAACGTCGTGAGAGTATTTGTCTTTCCATGTGCCACCCCTATCTGTATGTCGTATATTCGTAAATAAACAGTATTTTGAAAACCGGTGAATCATAAAGGCTAATCCTGCATATGATGTGTACTATTTACACTATAGATACAAAACCTTCCAAATTAGATAAGTTTAAAGGTACTACTCTGTTAACCCATCGACCAAAATACTATCGCCAAATTATAAAATTAAATGTCAATAATGGATGATCGTGAATGTCAATTCAATGATATTAAATACGATAAGAAGGGGGGAGGATTGTACTTTGTGATTATGTATAAATAAATAAATAAACAACGTTAAAGAGCACAAATATTATAAAGTAATAGATGTTAAAAGCATACAACTGTTTCGGGACTTCTAAAGTCCCATCATCAGTTCTAAAAATGTGTAAAATGTAAAAGATAAGACTTATCTTTTACATTTCACACATTTTTAGCACTGATGATGGGACTTTAGAAGTCCCGAAACAGCTGTATGCTTTTAACATCCATTACATTATAATATTTGTGCTCTTTAACGTTGTTCATTTATTTATTTATTAAATACGATACGCGTGTTTAAAACGTCATTAAGTGATTTTTATTTCGACTTTTTATTTGTATTTTTATTAATATTCTACTAATTATTTGTTTTTTTTTTATTATTTAAAATAAAAATTACGTCAATATGTATAATTTGTCTATTAGTTTGGCGATTTGTATAGTTTGGTGAAATCGGTCGACGGGATAACAGTTTAAAAATCCATGTAATAGCCTAAAATCCAGCAATTATGGATCACATTCAATCTTGTAGCGGAATTCTTTTGTGGGCTCCTATAAAAGAACGACAATTTTTTTGCCAACTCTATTTAATAGTGGACATCTTGGAGAGTATATCAGTAATGAATATCCTTTCACTATATTAGATATAGAGTAACATCGTTAAAATACGCAGCAAAATCATTCTTTCTGATAGATCATTATGTAAATTCATTCTTTAAAATGCTTCGGCAAACTATAAATGCTACTGGCTAAATTTTCAATACCGAATATTGTCTAATAAAGCGCAGTTTCATATATCAGTTACATGATATTCATACTATATTTACGCAAGTTAGAGCATGGCCAGAATGTGAAATTGAATTCATTGATGATTTTTAACTATGCTTGAAAGTGTTAAAAGCTCCGTTTAAACAATTAAGCAATTTTTTAAGAATATATGCTTCATAATTTGCTATTAAACTTCTTTAAATAATTCTAACAACACTCTTAAAACATTTTTAATAACTAATATTTCGACACAAATATCTCCAAAATATTTAATAGAAATTAAATATTCCTGCAAAGATTTTAAGGTATAAGAAACGTATTATACATAAACGTTCAAGCATATACATGAAAAAATATCATAAAATATTAATACAGGAGCTGATCAGTTCAATTGTCCGTAGTTTTTAGCAGGAAAAGAGGTTGCATCATTTTTTAAAACCATGCTATAAAAACTAGTCGGAATCGCCATTCCTTAAACTTTCTTCTATCTCATGCATATTAATATTTCATAATTCGCTATCACAATGCCAAAATTAAATGAGGATTTATGCTCATCGCGAGGATTCTAACGGCAAGAAATTTCGTCTATCAGTTCTTGTAATAGGACTATTGTGGATACCGATAAAATTGCAATATAAAACTACCTCCTGTAAAGTGATTTATACCAAAATATAAACAGCAATAATATTTATCAAGCTATACCTGAAATTGAAGTTTCATGAAAATTCGTGAATTAGTTCTGGATATAGAAGTTACTGCAGGAATGGGGAAAAGTTTAGCATAGCAGCACCATCTTTTGGACGACTGATACCAAAAAGCAAACAGAGTTTGATCATACCGCGGATTTATTCAATCTGAAATTTTGTGAAAATCCGTGCATTAGATATTGATATGGAATTGCTGCGCAAATCATAAAAAATGCAGCGTAGTAGCATCACCTGCTGAATGATATACATCAAATTATAACCAGCATCAAAGTATACTAGGGATTATTTGAATATAAATTTTTATTAAATTTAGTATATTAGTTCTTACGATAAATCTATTACGCGAATCATGAAAAATGCAGCATTGCAGCACCACCTGTTGAGGGATTTATGCCAAGATGTAAACAGCACTTATGCATTTTAAGGACTTACTCAGTCTCAAGTTTGATAGAAAAGAGTGTCCTATTCTGTGAATTAGTTCTTGAGATAGAACTGTTGCGGAAATCGTAACAAAGGTAGCATAGCAGCGCCAGCTGTTCAATGATTTGCACCAAAAATTAATCAGCATCAAACTACATCAGGTACGACCTCAATATAATATTTTTATCAAATTCCATGCATAACACCTTGAGATAATACGCCCATAAAATTTATGTCACATACAGAGAGGTAAGTAGGGTCAGAGACTCTCAGACAGACATTTTGTAAACACATTTTTTAGAATCCCTAACCCCTAAAACGTATAAATACGACAAAATCTGGAATTTGAAAATTTCTACGAATACAATACTTTCTTCTTGAAGGATAGAAGAAAATAAAATAACGATGTATAAAGTTATTTAATATTACTTTAAACAATTTTCGTAATAACTTATTAGAGATAATAAAATTAAAAATTAGAGGATTCATTTTTTGATCAGTTATATTTTGATGAGTTACAATGTCATTGTTAAATAATCTTGAACAATTTATTCATAGTTGTAGATTGTATTGTTGTAAAATAAAACAATTCATCAAACTAATGTAATAATATATATTGTCACAAGCAATAATTTTTCTTAACTACTGTAACAAATGAGACCATTATTTTAGAGCCAGGGGGAGTATTCATGACCAAGGGGTGATTAACACCACCTCAATGTTGGAGAAAACTGTGTATGGTAAAATTTTGTTTTATATCTAGACATATACATCATAATGTATTTTTCATTTTAGACGTTCTTTATCAGTAGTTTGAAGCATTTTAGATATCTGAATAGCAATTTGAAACAAAGTCTCAAAAAATTCCCAGTAATGGATTTGTCATTTTGGAGTTCACAATTACCCCAAACTAATGTGTATAGAGAAGCATAAAGAGTAAATAAAGTGGTCATAATTTACGCAGGAACGGTCTTAATTAACGCAAACTTTTGTAATTGTGAGATTTCGGTAAGGTAATTATAACCACATTTTAACTTAAAAAAAACAGCTGTGAGAATTTAACTTTAAAGAGGAGTTCTTATCCGTAAGGTATAGTGACGTCACTGCAACGTCGTTGTGAAGTCATATTGTGACCTTGTGACCTTCGATTGTTGATGTGACGTCAGGTGCCGTCGATGTGAAGTCACAGTGAGTAAAATGTGAAGTCGTTATTGCCGTTTTAGAGCTCTTTTGGACGTCACATTGTGACCACTTTGTGAAGCCACGATGTGACAAATTTGTGAAAAATGTTTCATTTGTGACTACTTTGACAGTAACATTGTGACGAAACTGTGACAAAAGCAACGATATTTAAATTGCCAGAAACATATTTTTTAAACTAAATAACGTGTTTTGAAGAATATTTGTAATTTTCTAAAGATTTTTAAGAAAGTCACATCTCAGTCACAATGTGACGTCACTGAGTGATGGTATTTTGGCCACAGATGTGATGTGACCAAAGTGACTCACAGTGACGTCATTGAGACGTCACTGTGAGTCACTGCATGAGTCACTGCATGCTATGAGGGTAAAGAGTCAAAGTTACTTCCTATGTATTAAAAATATCTCTTTCGCAAAAATAAATAAATAAATAAATAAATAAATAAAAATCTTGAAAATGTACAAAGTGGTCATAATTTGATACATCATTGTTTGATAATCCTGATCCTACTATAAATAAATAGTAAAATAACAAAATAGATTTAATATAGATATGCATATCTTCCATTGATATACGACATAAAAATTATCTATATTGTAAAGGCCAAACGTATCTATGCGTAATGCATACGTCATTTTGTGAATGACAACATTTTCCCAAGCAATTCAGTTTTGTACTTTTCGGTGTTACAAATTTTATACTTCTAAACACCGCACATTTTCAATTTTTAAATCATAGTAAAGAAAAAAATATATACTTTTAAATGCAATTTGTTTGAAAGCTGTATCTCAATTTATTCTTGACATATTAATTTTTTTATAGTTTTTAGTGCGAATTTTGTAATTGTGGCAACAGAAATACGCCATTTTCTCTTAAAATTGATAAAAATTAAAAAGTGCGCATGTAAATTTTCAGAAGATAAAAATTATGACGGGTTTAGATTTCACGTGAAATTCTAAGATCCTGTCAATTTGAAATGTTTTTCCCCTACACGTTTAATTGATGACTTCATCTTAATAGCTGATCTTTATTGCCGAAACGTCAGTGAAGGCTTACTGTGGAGATACGAAATTTTTTGGTTTCTGTCTGTCTGTCTGTCAGTTTGTCAGTCTGTCTGTTCCGCGATAACTACCGCAAAAAACATCCGAAAGACTTGAAATTAAGTGTGTATATTGGTAAGGCACTCGGATTTAGCTGTATAGTTTTTTGTTATATTTTATTAATTCGTTCGTAAAATATAGAATATTTTATTTTGCGCAATAATGTTTTTCTATGGCAAATCCAACGATTTTCAAATTTTTATTTGTTGAGAGAAAATGACTCATTTGATTAATGGAATTCAACGATAAATGGATGCTGAAATTTGCCAGTACGGGGCTTAAATTATTCATATTGTTTTGAAATTTTATCTATGCATATGTCAGATTTTTTAAATTATTGCTGTAAATCTTGGCCATTTTTTATAAATGTGTTCCAATAATATAAGCTAATTTGTTTTAGAGATTTACTTATTTCAAATGTATTTATTTCGTTTTCTTCATTTCTTTTAATAGTCGCTAAGCAACCATTTATCCTAATTCTTATTCTTATAATATTATAAATTTTAAAATGTGTACGGAAGTTTGAATAACATAACTTCAATGCTTCAATAGCATAACTTCAACTTTGTATCTTTGCGTATAGATAATTATAGCCAGAAAAGAACAAAGGCTATGTATTATTTATTTTATTCGAATATTTTCGTTAATAATTCTGAATTTCATTATTTTTCATGCATAACCAATCGGCATTTTTTAGATAAAATTTAATCAATTTTCTTTCCTTTGCCAAGAAAATCAAAATTTCGAATATTAATTTTTCAGCGACGATAAATTTTCAATTGAGCAATTTCCATGCGAAAACTGAAACTAAGGGAAATTTAAAAGAAAAAAATAAATATGACGTCGTATTTGCAATAAAAATAAATATACTATTTTTTGTTAAATATTAAACACTGATATTTGTTTCGTTAACATGAATTTTTTTGTCAATATGGCGACATAATTAAAAATAAAAGGAATAAAAATATTTTAAATAAAATATTTATTTGGTAAACTATGACGTCATAATTGAAATAAAAGAGGTATTTTATAGTAGTCGTTAAAAATAAACGAGACATGTATAGCAGTAATTCATGGAGTTAGAAAAATAATGACGTCATATTTAAAATGGATAAGAAATATTTTTTACGAATACTAATTTTAAGTTACATACAGATAAAAAACTTCATTAAAAACTAAAAATTAGCAGTGGAAGGCTTTTTTTTGTCGGAAAAAAGGGGAAAATAAAACTGATTAATGTATTTTTGAAGCTATTTTTTTCTTTAAAGTTAAAAAGAATTAAGTTTCAATTTGTGCAGATGGTATAAAAATTAAAATAAATTTTCTAAAACTAAAAATATATTTTCAAACATTGACGTTTCATTAATGAACTTTTTCAACAGAAGCGAAAATCATCTGTCAGCAAATTAAAATTTACAACCAAGAATCTACACTATTAAAATCCGACCGTATGTATGTATGTATGTAACGCTATCTCCTCCGATCCCGGATACTTAGAAAAGTTGCTTTTGTTTTGAATTGAAGGGAAAAGAATCCCGGGTTCCCGAGTTGCGCATTCGTCTCTCTGTCCGTCCGTCCCTGTGTTCGCATGTAGCAACTCAAAAACTACCCAACCGAATAGTTTGAAACATAAAATATATATAATTATTAGATGTCGAGTCATTTCAAATTTTATGAAAATCGTATGCACCTATGAATGGTAATTTATAACAATGTGATTTCAGTTGTTTTAAGAATGTTTTATTTTAAAATTAATTTTAGCTTCTTACTAACGTGTAATAAAGGTACAAGGTAAACTACAGGGCTGAAAAAAAGTTTTCAAGTATGTTTTCCATTTATTAGTGCAAATTGCTCAAAAAGAATTTTAAGCTTTTTTCTAGCTAAACTAAATTTTCCCATTATATAATATGTATATTAACTGACAGATCAAATACAGGGTTGTTCAAAAACATTGAAATACATATTTGGCTATATACCCCTTATTTCCCTAATTAAAGAAATATTGTTAAAGATTTCATGAAGTGTTGGAAAGTGCTTCATAATCTATGAATAACGCATGATTTTTCTTACTTGTTTAATATAAAGGGAAATTTTTTTCGAAATAGAAAGTACGTAATTTTTATATTTTTGATAGCTCAATTCTTTTTTTAAACAATTTGTATTGCACTAGCAGATGCATTTAATGTATTATGATTACAATTCTCTGCTAAAAAATTTAAACAAGTAAGTCACAAAGTCTCTAAACGAGCACACATTTTGTCAAAGCGGGCAAAAAACATAATACATAAGTGGGCAGAATTCACAACAAGTAAGAAAAATCATGCGTTAAGCATAGATTACGAAGCACTTTAAACACTTCATGAAATCTTTTACAAAAGTTTGTTATTTTGGGAAATAATAGTGTATAGCCAAATATACCCAAATATGTATTCTAGTTGGATAAATTCGAAAAAAAAGTAAAAAGAAAATTTCAAAACGTGAGGCAATACAAAATATTCAATTTCCCCCATCTAATTTAAAAACTTAAATATTCGGCGGAAATTTTATTAACTAATTGCCGAAACGTCAGTGAAGGCTTACTTTGGAGACACGAAATTTTTTGGATTCTGTCTGTCTGTCTGGATGTCTGTCAGTTTGTCAGTCTGTCTGTTCCGCGATAACTAACGCAAAAAACACCCGATTGGCTTGAAATTAAGTGGATATGTTAGTGAGGCACTGGGATTAAGCTGTATAGTTTTTTGTAAAATTTGATTCATTCGTTCGAAAAATATAGAATATTTTATTTTGCGCAATAATGCATTTCTATGGCAAATCCAATGATTTTTAATTTCTTTTTTCTTGAGAGAAAATGTCACATTTCATTAATGGAATTCAATGATAAATGGATACTGAAATTTGTCGGTTAATTTATTCGTATTGTTTTGAAATTTTGTCTACAAATTTGTCAGATTTTTTGAATTTTTACTGTAAATTTTGGAAATTTTTTATATATGTGTTCCAATAATATAAACTAATTTGTTTTAGAGATTTACTTATTTCAAATGTATTTATTTCATTTTCTTTATTTTCTCTTAATGGTTGCTAAGCAACCATTCATCATAATCCTTAATTTTATAATGTTATAAATTTGAATGAAGTCAACGTCAAAACTGATGAATTAATGTGTTTGTATCTTTGTGTATAACTATAACATAGACCAGAAAAGAACATAGGCTATGTTTTATTAATTTTATTAACATATTTTCCTTAATAATTCAAAATTTCTTCTTTTTCATGCAGAATCAATAGCGATTTTTTAGATAAAATTTAACCAATTTCCTTTATCGTTGCCAAAAAAAAAAAAAAATCAAAATATGAATTAATTTTTTAACGGCAATAAGTTTCAATTGAGCAATTTCCATTCGAAAAATTAAACTAAGAAAAAATAAATATGACGTCAGAATAAAAATAAAAATAAATGTAGAATTTTGTTAAATATTAAACACGGAAATTTGTTTCGTTAATAAGAATTTTTCTGACAAAAATGGGGGCATTATTAGAAGTAAAAAAAAAAAATAATAATTATATTTTTAACAATTATTTCACCTGATAAAATTTGACGTCATAATTGAAATAAAACAGGTATTTTATAGTAGTCGTAAAAAATATTAGAAACATGGATATCAATAACTCATGAATAATGACGTCATTGCCAAAACTTCAGTGAAGGTTTACTTTGGCGACACAAAATTTATTGTTTTCCGCCTGTCAGTCTGTCTGACCGCGATAACTGCCACAAAATGCAATCAAAACATATTTTTTTCTGAAACAAAATTGTAAAACCCTAGATTACTGAGTTTACACTTTCAAAAGTTCCTGATACATCAGATTAAGTGTTTGTGGTGGGCAGGTATGTAGAAGTATGAGTATAATGAAAAATGCTTATTAAAACTGTTACTTATCCTTATAAATAAAAATGTATAAAGAAATACAAGATATACGATAACCATTAGCAAATTGATAGAAAGTTACAAATTTAAGTTTAATGAGATTACGGGGGGTTCAGGGGGGCTCCGCCCCCCTGAAGAAATCTACAATGTTATAATAAAAAAAAATAAGACGTGTGGCACTCGGGGACTGCCGCGGTAAAGCTATTGCATAGCATTTTTTATCAACTTATGCAATCATAATTATTTATTTACTTTTTATTTATGCAGTTTTTTTGTCTTTGATATTAATTCAAGTTATACTTTTTGAGCGTGATCACCGATAACAAAACATTTTTTTTTCTCTTTTATTGAATAAATGAGAAATTAATATCGTTTAAAATATTTTTATTATCTTAAAACACATGTAGGTTAATCAGGAATTTTTATAATTGAAAATATACGTTTATGGTAGCTGAAATAAAAAACATAAGTTTGAGACTTGATATTCTCAAGATATCTGAAAAATACCGCTTTAATGTCTGCCGAAGTATACCGAAGGATACCGTGCCGAAGTCTGTCAAACTCAAGCGACGTTAGCCGGAGTGTTAGGTTTTTCTCGTTACGGAATTTCTAGATTCTTTCGCCGCGCTCAAAATCCGCGATAAAGGATATGCCAAACAAAATTTACCAAACAAAATTTGGCCGCGCTACGAAAATTAGATCGCGAGTTACAAGCATTATAAATTTTCCGATCCTCACCGTGGGGGTCTCCTGTCACCAAAAATTAACATTGTCTTATTAAAATTACCAAACGAAATTTGGCCGCGCTACGAAAATTAGATCACGAACTATAAGCATTTTAAATTTTGCGACCTTCACCGTGGGGAGGGGGGGTCTCCTGTCACCAAAAGTAACACTGTCTCCTAATAAATTATCAAACAAAATTTGGCAGCGCTACGAAAATTAGATCGCGAGTTATAAGCGTTTTAAATTTTTCGACCCTCACCATGGGAGATCTCCTGTCACTAAAATTAACATTGTCTCACTATAAATTACCAAAAAAAATTTGGCCGCGATACGAAAATTAGATCGCGAGTTATAAGCATTTTAAATTTTTCGACCCTCACGGTGGGGGGTCTCCTGTCACCAAAAGTAACACTGTCTCATAATAAATTGCCAAGCAAAATTTGGCCGGGCTACGAAAATTAGATCACGAGTTATAAGCATTTTAACTTTTTCGACCCTCACCGTGGGGGGGGGGGTCTCCTGTCACCAAAATTTAACACTGTTTCATAAAAAATCATTAAACAAAATTTGGCCGCACTACGAAAATTGATCGCGAGTTATAAGCATTTTAAATTTTTCGACCCTCACCGTGGGGGGTCTCCTGTCACCAAAAGTAACACTGTCTCATAATAAATTGCCAAACAAAATTTAGCCGCGCTACGATAATTAGATCATGAGTCATAAGCATTTTAACTTTTTCGACCCTCACCGTGGGAGGTCTCCTGTCGCCAAAATTTAACACTGTTTCATAAAAAAATAATTAAACACAATTTGGCCGCGCTACGAAAATTGATCGCGAGTTATAAGCATTTTAAATTTTTCGACCCTCACCGTGGGGGGTCTCCTGTCACCAAAAATTAACAATTTCTCATAATAAATTACCGAACAAAATTTGGCCGCGATACGAAAATTAGATTGCGAGCATTTTAAATATTTCGACCCTCACCGTGTGGGGGTTCCTGTCACCAAAAATTAAAACTGTCTCATAATAAATTACCAAACAAAATATGGCCGCGCTACGAAAATTAGATCGCGAGTTATAAGCATTTTAAATTTTTCGATCCCCAAGGTGGGAGGTCACCTGTCACCAAAAGTAACAGTGTCTCATAATAAATTACCAAACAAAATATGGCCGCGCTACGAAAATTAGATCGCGAGTTATAAGCATTTTAAATTTTTCGATCCCCAAGGTGGGAGGTCACCTGTCACCAAAAGTAACAGTGTCTCTTAATAAATTACCAAACAAAATTTGGCCGCGCTTTGATCTCGAGTTATAAGCATTTTAAATTTTTCGACCCTCACCCGGGGGGGGGTCTCCTGTCACCAAAAGTAACACTGTCTCATAATAAATTGTCAAGCAAAATTTGGCCGCGCTACGAATATTAGATCACGAGTTATAAGCATTTTAAAATTTTCAACCCTCACCATGGGGGATCTACTGTCACCATAAATTAACACTGTCTCATAATAAATTACCAAAGAAAATTTGGCAGTGCTACGAAAGTTAGATCACGAGTTATAAGCATTTTAAATTTTTCGATCCTCACCGTTGGGAGTCTCCTGTCACCAAAAGTAACACTGTCTCATAATAAATTACCAAACAAAATTTGGCCCCGCTACGAAAGTTAAATCACGAGTTATAAGCATTTTAAATTTTTCGATCCTCACCGTTGGGAGTCTCCTGTCACCAAAATTTAACACTGTTTCATAATAAATCATTAAACAAAATTTGGCCGCGCTGCGAAAATTGATCGCGAGTTATAAGCATTTTAAATTTTTCGACCCTCACCGTGGGGGTCTCCTGTCACCAAAAATTAACACTCTCTCATAATAAATTACCAAACAAAATTTGGCCGCGATACGAAAATTAGATCGCGAGTTATAAGCATTTTAAATTTTTCGACCCTGACGGTGGGGGGTCTCCTGTCACCAAAAGAAACACTGTCTCATAATAAATTGCCAAGCAAAATTTGGCAGGGCTACGAAAATTAGATCACGAGTTATAAGCATTTTAACTTTTTCGACCCTCACCGTGGGGGGAGTCTCCTGTCGCAAAAATTTAACACTGTTTCATAAAAAATCATTAAACAAAATTTGGCCGCGCTACGAAAATTGATCGCGAATTATAAGCATTTTAAATTTTTCGACCCTCTACGTGGGGGTCTCCTGTCACCAAAAGTAACACTGTCTCATAATAAATTGCCAAACAAAATTTAGCCGCGCTACGAAAATTAGATCATGAGTCATAAGCATTTTAACTTTTTCGACCCTCACCGTGGGAGGTCTCCTGTCGCCAAAATTTAACACTGATTCATAAAAAAATCATTAAACAAAATTTGGCCGCGCTACGATAATTAGATCGCGAGTTATAAGCATTTTAAATTTTTCGACCCTCACGGTGGGGGTTCTCCTGTCACCAAAAGTAACACTGTCTCATAATAAATTGCCAAGCAAAATTTGGCCGCGCTACGAAAATTAGATCACGAGTTATAAGCATTTTAACTTTTTCGACCCTCACCGTGGGGGGGGGGGGTCTCCTGTCACCAAAATTTAACACTGTTTCATAAAAAATCATTAAACAAAATTTGGCCGCGCTACGAAAATTAGATCATGAGTCATAAGCATTTTAACTTTTTCGACCCTCACCGTGGGAGGTCTCCTGTCGCCAAAATTTAACACTGATTCATAAAAAAATCATTAAACAAAATTTGGCCGCGCTACGATAATTAGATCGCGAGTTATAAGCATTTTAAATTTTTCGACCCTCACGGTGGGGGTTCTCCTGTCACCAAAAGTAACACTGTCTCATAATAAATTGCCAAACAAAATTTAACCGCGATACGAAAATTAGATCGCGAGTTATAAGCATTTTAAATTTTTCGACCCTCACCGAGGGGAGTGTCCTGTCACCGACAGTAACACTGTCTCATAATAAATTACCAAACAAAATTTGGCCACGCTACGAAAATTGATCTCGAGTTATAAGCATTTAATTTTTTCGACCCTCACCGTGGGAGGTCTCCTGTCACCAAAAATTAACACTCTCATATAATAAATTACCAAACAAAATTTGGCCGCGATACGAAAATTAGATTGCGAGTTATAAGCATTTTAAATTTTTCGACCCTCACCCGGGGGGGGGGGTCTCCTGTCACCAAAAGTAACACTGTCTCATAATAAATTGCCAAGCAAAATTTGGCCGCACTACGAAAATTAGATCACGAGTTATAAGCATTTTAACTTTTTCGACCCTCACCGTGGGGGGGGGGGTCTCCTGTCGCCAAAATTTAACACTGTTTCATAAAAAATCATTAAACAAAATTTGGCCGCGCTACGAAAATTGATCGCGAGTCATAAGCATTTTAACTTTTTCGACCCTCACCGTGGGAGGTCTCCTGTCGCCAAAATTTAACACTGTTTCATAAAAAAATCATTAAACAAAATTTGGCCGCGCTACGAAAATTGATCGCGAGTTATAAGCATTTTAAATTTTTCGACCCTCACCGTGGGGGGTCTCCTGGCACGAAAAATTAACACTTTCTCATAATAAATTACCAAAAAAAATTGGCCGCGATACGAAAATTAGATCGCGAGTTATAAGCATTTTAAATTTTTCGACCCTCACCGAGGGGAGTGTCCTGTCACCGACAGTAACACTGTCTCATAACAAATTACCAAACAAAATTTGGCGACGCTACGAAAATTGATCGCGAGTTATAAGCATTTTAAATTTTTCGACCCTCACCGTAGGGGGTCTCCTGTCAACAAAAATTAACAATCTCTCATAATAAATTACCGAACAAATTTTGGCCGCGATACGAAAATTAGATTGCGAGCATTTTAAATATTTCGACCCTCACCGTGGGAGGGGGGGGGGTTCCTATCACCAAAAATTAAAACTGTCTCATAGTAAATTACCAAACAAAATATGGCCGCGCTACGAAAATTAGATCGCGAGTTATAAGCATTTTAAATTTTTCGATCCCCAAGGTGGGAGATCACCTGTCACCAAAAGTAACAGTGTCTCTTAATAAATTACCAAACAAAATTTGGCCACGCTTTGATCTCGAGTTATAAGCATTTTAAATTTTTCGGCCCTCACCGTGGGAGGTCTCCTGTCACCAAAAATTAACACTCTCATATAATAAATTACCAAACAAAATTTGGCCGCGATACAAAAATTAGATTTCGAATTATAAGCATTTCAAATTTTTCGACCCTCACCGGGGGGGGGGGGGTCTCCTGTCACCAAAAATTAAAACTGTCTCATAATAAATTACCAAACAAAATATGGCCGCGCTACGAAAATTAGATCGCGAGTTTTAAGCATTTTAAATTTTTCGACCCTCACCGTGGGGGGTCTCTTGTCACCAAAAATTAACACTCTCTTATAATAAATTACCAAACAAAATTTGGCCGCGCTACGAAATTTAGATCGCGAGTTATAAGCATTTGAAATTTTTCGATCCTCACCGTTGGGCGGGTCTCCAATCACCAAAAGCTACATTATCCTACCTTATTTTATCTTAAGACGATTTTTTTCTATACACATTCTATCAGGAATTTTCATCATTGAAACTATAGATTTATGGTAACTGAAATAAGAAACATAAGTTTGAGATTTGATATTCTCTAAATATCTGAAAAATACCGCGTCAATGTCTACCGAAGTCTACCGAACGATACCATGCCGAAGTCTGCCGAGCTGAAACGACGTTACCCGAGTGTTAGGTTTTTTCGTTACCGATGTGTTATGATTTTTCGCGTTACGGAATTTTTGGATTCGGTCGCCGCGCTCAAAGCCCGTGATAAAAGCTATGCAATAGCTTAAAAACAAAAATAATAGATCATGAAAATCTCAGAATATCCTAACATAACTAAATCTTTAATTTAACGCTTTTGATGGCTGAAAACTTCTTATTCTTATTTTATTCTTATAAATAATTACGTAATTTGAAAATTTTAAATTAGAGTTTGCAGGAAGTTGAATATTACCCAAAGTGTGTTTAAAATAAATTATGTGCAAAGCTGACGTTGAGGCTCCTGATCTGCAGATTTACTAGTTATATTTTGCTTTATTATTATATTTTTACATATGCGGTTAAAGTTTAATTTTAATAATTTGGACAACTGTTTTATAGAAATAGTATTTTTTTTCTTAATTTTAGCTGTAAATAATATTTGTTTGAGAGTTAGACTGACCATTGTAAGATGCATTTTTTGCTGTAGCTAATTTTGTATGTTTATTATAAATCAATGAAAGAGTTCCTTTTTAAACATTTACTTTTCGTCGAAATTCAACGAGTTCCACCTTGTATTATTTAAATCCGAAAACATCTAAGGAAGACAAAACAAAATTCGATATTTATGAAATAGGTACTTCTAGGTTATTCCGTCGACCAAAAAATTATCGCCAAACTATAATATTAAATGCCAATAATGGATGATCGTGAATGTCACATTCAGTGACATTAAATGCGATTCACGTATTTAAAATGTCATTAAGTGATTTTTATTTCGACTTTTTATTAATATTTTACTAATTATTTGTTTTGTTATTTAAAATAAAAATTATGTCAACATGAATAATTTGGCTATTAGTTTGGCGATTTGTATAATTTGGCGAAAATGGTCGACGGGATAACCTAGGAATACCATGAAATATTTGACTGTTTTCATACATATGTTTACTATACACATTAATTTGTCCAACAATGGAGTAGCAGATAATGATATTATCTCGGTGTTGGATCACATCCACATCGGGCTATAAATGTTCATTATGTTTTTTAAAACTGGAATTTTCAATGAATGAAAATAGACGAAATGCAATATGATTTAAATTTAAAACAAAATAATTAATTTTCGAATCTACTATTTAATTACAAATGAAATACTGATTTGCATTGTCACTAGAAATATTCTTTTTAAATGTTTAAAAACAAAAGTTGATTGATATTCTACAGATTAATAGCAAAATAGATAAATCTGGATATTTTCACATGCGGTAAAAAAATTATATTTATTAAATTAATAGATCTTAAAGGACGTCAATAGAAATTCACCATATTAATGATGTACTTGGCTGATTTCTTAAGTATATTTATTATTTACATTAATTTATTTGATAATAGAGTTGTAAGTAATAATATTAATTCTGTATTAGATTACATCAAAGTGAGATTATAACTTTTATTATTAATTTTGATAATAAGCATAAACGGCAATGAATCAATATGAAAGAAATGTAATATGAATTAAATTTATAAAATAATTGAATTAATTTGGCGAATTAATCATCCAATTGCAAATAACTTTGACCGCGTACGTTTATTTAAATTGTTTACAAACTATTAAATCACGTTCATAGGTAACGTTTCCAATTATTTGAAAAGTTGTTAAGTATTCTAAATATGTAAACATATCTAAAGCAAACGACTTTTGAGCAGTAAGAAAAGCGTTTCATTATTGGATATCTAAACTCTAACTTCTTAGATGATTTCTTTTATTAAAAAAAAAAAAAAAAAAAAAAAAAAATTGAATTCATAAAAGAAATATCAAGTATAAATAAATGTATTTCCTTTTTTATGTGCTGATGTATAATTTATTGAAAAGAAAATTTCTTATGCACATTATATAGCCATTAATCAAAGAACATTTTTAATTTTAGAAATTTTTTGGAATATTTTAAAGTATAGTTCTCAGATTCTTCCGAACTTCAGGATTATAAATGTTTGACTACATATTTAGCAATGATATTTTTCATAGTGAGGGCAATTAAGGGTCCAACAAAAATCATAGAATAATAATAATATTTGGGCTCACACTGTAAATTAAAAATGCATGGAACAAATCGAAATGTTATTATTTTTTCTTTGATTTTTGTTGCTCCCCCCTAATTGCATTCTTTATCGACTTTAACAAATATGTAGTCAATCATATTTTTTACAATCCTGAAGTACCAGATTAATTCAACGAGAATATTGTTAAATATCCGATAAAATATCGAAAACTGAAAATGCCCAATGATAAATCCCGATATAGTGTATATGCTACTTTGCACATAAAATGATTCTTTCAGCGGTTTTAGAAGCATATGTTTTCTAAGAAATATTTCTATTTCTTTATATATAAAACTATTATAAGAAATTTATTTTTAAGTGAATAAAAAAATGGTTAAATTGTTACGTGTAAATAGGCTTCAAACACTTTTTTAAGGAATTTGTTAGAAATAAATTACATCTTATTAGTTAGAGACAGTTTAAAATACAATCAAACAAAAAAAGAAGTAAGCAGTTTTTAAAATATATGTATTTTTTTTAATAGATCAAGCTATCCTTTTAACCATAAAAACGCTTGAAGCAACTTTTTTAAGGACGTAAATTTTAAAAGTTATAAATCTAACTAAGGAATGCATATCTATTAACTGTATTTGAAGAGATCACTATTTAAAAAATTCTGAGCAACTTAAATTTTAAGTACATGTTTTTAAGAAATCGTTTTTTCTTTACTGATTGGAAGATTTTAAGTAACTCAATTTTAAACATATTTTTTTTGTTGGAGTTTATTTCATTTTTGAAATGGTTTTTAAGTAAATTCTAGCTGTTTAACTAAAATCGTTTTGAGTCTGTATAAAATTAAAATGTAAATTCTTATTTAATGTTTTGAAAAAATATTAAAGTGTCTAGTAAAATAAATATATAGCAAGAAACCAACCTCTTAAAATAAGATTTTAATGTTTTCTTTATCTTACATTTACTAAATGAGAAAAGCACTTTATGCAAGGAATTGATATAATCATAGAAATGGGTAATAAAGCAGTTCGCCATGCGTGTATTTCATGGAATAGATCATTAACTGAATATATTCATTTCGTTCGTATATTACATGTTCTTTCATTTCCATTTTGAATAAGTCAGAAATACCAAATGCAGAAATGGATCTTTCATTTATATAATAATGGAAATAAAAGAAATGGTGAAAAGTTTACCAGAAATAAAATTTATCAGATACATAGTGTTAGATTCTAAGGGGAAAAAAACGTTGTATATATAGGTATATTGGTTACCAATAATGCGCTAATATTACATTAATCACAAATCATTAAACAAAAAAAATATTCTGTTGATAATAGATAATAAAAAAGAATGCATTGCGTAGATTTGTAAGAATTGTTTATTGTCAGAATATAAATTTTCTTATTAAAAATATGTTCTAATCAAAACTGCTTTTTTCTCATTTATTTCTAAATTCATTTTTGCTCTAAAACGCATAAAACTGGCAAATTCTCCTATTTAGAAATTACATAGTGTGCCGTGTTTGTCGATCTTTTGATAAATGCAGAAAATATTACAAAAATTTCTGTCAAAGTTCGCGTTTTAAACGAAATTTTCCGAAGAGGGAGATTTGGTAATGAAAAAAAGGGTGATACAGAGAAACTAATTGTTTTTTAAAAAAATTCTAGATAATTGAGAGTAAAATGAATCCACAAAGCCTTTTTTATATATCTCTTCAAAAATCATCTCAGCAAGTTTCCTGTTTTTATTTTTTAAAAATAAATCTGAAAATTTTCAGAAAATTTCGAGGTGTTGAAGGTGTAAAAATATTTTTTTGCATACACACTTAAGACAGTATGGCTAAGCATTTTCTGTATGCACGATTCTTTCTTTACAGACATTTGAAGGAGATTTGAAAGCTGCTATCATTGTCTCTGCAAGAGCTTTGTTTACTAACATTAACTCCTACTAAATCCATCTATGCATTCCTGAAACTGTATCATCGACTTCGATATGAAATGATCGCAAACTTCGCGACTTGCGTAAGAATTTAAGAACTTTGGGTTGTTTAATGGTCAAATACATCCTGCTTATCTAGAGTTTTGCAAACAGGCAGGTAAGTGCGATAAAGATCGCACAAAATGTTTCATTCAACACCCCTTTCAGAACACTTTCTCCTTCAACTAAAATTACAAATCGTTAATTTATAATTATTAAATCCTTATATCCTTTCAATACGAAAAAAATGTTAGAACCATTAGATTTAATTTGTAAACTACGGACCTTTTACGTAAGGTTTTACATGGATATGCAAATTTTTGTAAAAAGTTATGGTGTAATTAATTTAAGTAAATTAATTTAAAACGCACTCTTGTGGTGAAAAAATCAACTAAAAGGGGGCGGAGTGGGGGATTAGTAATGTATATGCCAAGAACTTTAAAACGATGCATCACATGGAAAAAAAGTATTTCTGCCCCCAAGGACGAAACCCGCCTAATTATCTGGGGTTGAAATAGATCCATCAATCTAAAGACCGTCATGCAGCCACAAGCTTATGTTTACAGATCTGGAGTTTCAGGAAAATTCCACTTGTATATTTCTAGATGTTTAACAAAATGCCTAATATTGCATGTTGCCGGTTATCTTTGGCCACATTGTGTATCAATTTACACTAAAAATTTTCTTTGAGTTTATTTTCTAAGTGGACATTTTTATGAAGATTTTTATGTTTCGTTAAACGTAAAAAAAATATATATAATCAAGTTGTATTTAAGTAAAAATTTTAAAAAGGCCATATTTTTACTTGCAGATAGTCTCTTATCAGCTTTTTACAGACTTTTTATAAAAAAGAAATTAGATATCCTTATTGGAGGTAATTTAAATAATATTCATATGATAGAAGAACTAAGCAGGCTTTCCAAGAAAACATTTTAAAAAGATCAATTTATTCTTTCATGCAAAAAATCTCTCGAAACAACCCATGAAAGTAATTTCAAAAAGTTCTGTATCTTCACATATAAAATTATTCTGAGCAATACATTTTAGATAGCTATATTTGAAGAGATATTAAAAAAAGTCAGGACATTTGAGTAATTTTTAAGAGTATACTTTTAAGAAATCCTTTTACATCTTTACATATTGAAACATATTATGTAATACATAAAAAAATATTTTAAAGTCTATTAGATTTTTAAAACGATTTTTAAACGAGTTATAGTTAACTAAAGTGAAACCCTTTTGTATTTGCATAAATGTTGAATCCAAATCGTTATTTAATGTTCAGAAAAAATATTAAAATATCTAATAAAATAAATAAGTAAGAAGCATCAAACCTTTTAAAATAAAATTTAAATATTTTTTAACTTACAATTACTAAATGAAACATGCATTTTATATATGGAATAAACGTATTCATAGAAATGTATTATAAAACAGATTGCTATGCGTAGGTTTTATAGAATAAATTATTAGAATTTTTTTTTTTTTTGGATTTTTCAAGAGATTATTGTAAGAGTTTCATAAACGTAAAAAGAATATAAGTAAGTTATTTCTAAGTAAATATTACAAAAATGACTTGGTTGCTATAATTAAAAAAAACTCCAAACACATTTTATACATACAAACAAACAAAAAACAACAGTGTAAATAGTATTTTTGTATTTTGAGATACAATTTATAGAGTCCATTAGTGATTAAAAAATTAATAAATGTATGAATTGTTTGTGCTTTTCGTGGTTTTTGCATTCCAAATAAGTATATAAATATAAATTTCTAAAAATTGTCAAAATAGTGTATTTATTAAGACCGCATGTTTAATTAAATTTTATCTTCAAAAAATAATTTTTTTTTCAATCTTTTTTACTTATCGGTTTGTTAATATAATTTCATAACTGAAGTACCAACATATTTAAAAATAATCTCTGGGGTCTGTAGAAGTTAAACACAAAAACTTTAGAAGCAACTTTCTTTTAAAAATGCATGTTTTAAAAGATTTACATCTTTACATGTAAAATGACTCTAAAGAATGCACGTTATGTAGTATGTTTGGAGAGATTGCAATTTGAAAATCTCTGAGCAACTTATTTTTATGTATTTGTATTTTTAAGAAATCCTTTTATTTCTTTACGTATATACATATTTTAAACATCTCAATTTTGAATTTTTTTCTTTTTGAAATGTTGTTTATGTTATTTTTAAAACAGCTTTTAATTTTTTATATCCGAAATTATGAATACACATCTTCTAAAACATTTTTCGGAAATCGAAACTGCACTAGAAAATTTACACAGTCATTCAATAATTATTATAAGGATTTTTGCAATTAAAAGTAATTAATTATATTTGAGTTAGTTGGGATATTGTAAAATATTTATCAATCCACTGAAATGTTTTATTTAAAATATATTTTTAGTATTTTATAGAATAAGGAAATTTGTAAATATAATACTTATAAAATAGAGAGATGTTCTCAAGATCAAAACCTATCCCCCTCCCCATAATGTTTGAATATAAAAAATGGCTGAAAAGATATAAATGAAAAAGAAATCTTCCTTTAAAAATATTTTCGTTTTGCGCAACCGAATAATATTTTTGGAATAAGATACAGTAAATTATTCATAACTCATTCTAAACTCTAATAATACTACATTAAATAACTAAATAAGTTTGTGTGAAATGGTAAGATATAAAAAACTTAGTAGAGAAATTGCACGAGAAACTTTTGAATAATAAAAAATTTTGTATTTTCCCATTGCTATATAAGTGCAAACAAACAGAATGAAACAAATGCTTGATAATCAACCTAGAAGATTATTTTAGATATTTTATTATTGATACATAAAAAAGTTGTTTTTTGTTTTGTCTTAGGTAATTGATTAAATATACGTTGTTTAAGAACTCTCTTTTAACTCTTAACTCTTTTTTTAATTTTTAAGCTCTTTTTTCAATTAACTATGTTACTTCCAATAATAAATTAAAGCGGTGATTAGAATTCGAACATATAATTTTCCCTATGCTCTATAATTTAGAAATCCCGGATTGAATCAGATAGTGTAAGTAATTTCATCTTTTTACGATTTTAGCAATGGTATATTCTTATACAATTCTTATTTAAAGAGAAATGAAATTCTCTGAACAAGCAATTCATTTTTATCTGTTAAGATTTTTTTTTCCAAAAGAAAGTTTTATTTTGTGTTTGTTCCTCAGATACTTTGTGTTATAACATATTCGAAAGAATTCTCGTTTATTCCTGAAACACTAAAGAAAAAAGTCACGACTTTTGTTCATCAGTGTATCTATAGTAAATTTTTGTCAAGAAGAATGAAGTGATAAGTCTTTTAGAACGGCTATATTAGTTAGAAGAAATATATTCTTCAATATTCCCATATGTCGCATAAATATTTAATTGAAGAAAACAAGTAATAAATTATAGTCAAAAGGATTTTTTTAATTACTTATTTATTTTTATTAGTCAGTATTTTTGTAGAGTGTTATTCTTGTGTCAATGGGTGGGAAAATATAAGGTTTTGTCTCGGACTAATTATAACTTTTAGAAAATTTCAGTAAATAAAAAAAGAAGTTTTTGAATTTAAGAAACTGTATTTAATGATTTATTTCAAGACGTTTTTTGAGTTTGTGATGCTACTGTTTCTAATTCCAATGGATGTGAAAATATAAAGTTTTATCGCGGACTAATTATAACATTTAGAAAATTCGAAAAACCAAAAGAACAATTTTTTGAGTTAAAGAAACTGTAATTAATGATTTATTTCAGGACATTTTTTGACTACATGATACTACTGTTTATACAGTATTATTCTAGTTTCAATGGATGTGAAAATGTAAGGTTTTATCGCGGACTAATAAATTTTAGAAAATTCAAATAACTAAAAGAAGAAATTTTTGAATTTAAGAAACTGTATTTAATAATTTATTTTCATAACTTTTTTTTTACTCTATGATACTACCTTTTAGCATACTGGAAACTTAATCTTGTTACACTACCATGGTATCGTAAAAAATAAATTTATTTGTGAAGAAAAAATTAGTTTCAATCACATTATCTGAAATGAAAAAGAATCTATGATAATAGTTAAGGACTATTGTTTATACCGAATGTCTTTATTACAAAAGACTGAATTACTGTTTATGTGTAACATGATTTATACGTGTAACTTTTAATGATATCCCTGCACTAATCTCATAAACTGTAGTTGGCTTCTATGTAGAAACCATACTAGATACATTTTATATTATCTCGTCAATAGTATTTTTTCGTCACCATTAGCAATTTTATTTCCTGTGTGCGTAAATTTAGAAATAATAATTTTTTTTTTTTAAATAAAATATTTTTGTTCATAATATAATTTCTATTTTTTTTTTTTTTTTTTTTTTTTTTTTTTTTTTTTTTTTGTATTTTAAATGAAATGAGTGAATGACTTACATCTTAATCGAAACTGATACCATAAAAATAATGGCGAGCGGAACAAAATTTAACCTTTTATCATGGGTACAAAGCTAGTATAAAAACACGCTCCTACATTGCTTACGAATTCAATTTCTATAGTGTTCTGATCTTCTTGGTATGACTGAACTGTAAATATTAAACGACGATATTTGCGATTATCCTTTTCAATATTGTCTACGCTTACGTGGCTTAACCTACTGTGGCTCAACAATACCAATTTGAAAAAATATCGATGTGTTAGATTACATTATTTCAAGCATTTAAAAATAATTAAAAAATTAAGAACGTAAAATTAATTATATTGACTAAATATCTACAATTTTTTATATCTACAATAAAAAGAAAGTGACACATTTCTTAATATAGTTGATTTTCTAATACAAAATGTTAAAGTATACAAAATTACCTTTCAAAAACAAATCTACTTTCAAACTTCTTCAGATTTTTTAATTTGAGAAATTTACTAAGTTAATTTTACCAATATTTACGTGAAGCTTCTCAAATGATAAACAAAACTTTGGTATGAGAAATGAACTCAATATCATCATTTGTTAAGAATTTCAATGATCAGTTTGTATTAACTGGTGTATAATGAAATAGGAACAACAAATAAAATCGTATTTTAAAGCTTACTGTGCAAGTACTATTGACTTTTGGGTTTGTTGCAGATCTGCAACACCGGGATACAAAGAGTTAAAATGTTCTAATTCTGTCCTGGTACGGCACAGCGTCTCTTAAAAGCTTTTCTCTCGGGTTGTTTTAGCTGGTTTAACCTGCTTACCTGCTTGCTGTTAGTAGCAAATTTGCCTTCAGTAAAGAAAAAAAAAAGGTTAAGGGGGCTTAGGGGTTGAAAACTTTTTAAAAAATCGATTTTTTATGATCTAGTTTGATTATTCAATTAATTCTTAACTCAATGCAAAAACCCGCATAAAAATATCTGCATTTTCAACGGAGTTATAAGCATTTATGTATCAGCACTTTTATAGTCGCACCCATATAATTTCAACTTTACGTCGCGTTTTCTCAAAACTTGATTTTTGACGACTAACATCAAGATTTAAAAAAAAAAACTATTTGATGAAATGGCTTTTTTTTGCATGCATAAAACATTATTATCTATAGAATGAATTAATATAGTTTAGATAGTTTAATATTTTGAGTATTTTTAATGACAAAAAAGTTGTATTTTTTAGGGGGGGGGCTTTAAATTCTCAAGTTTGAGAGATTTTTTAACAATGTTTTTTTTTTTTAAGTTATAGTTATATCCTTAATTCATTCTATAGCTAATGATGTTATATGCATGCAAAAAAATTTGAGCCATTCCATCAAATAGTTTTTTTTTCATCTTGGTGTTAGTCGTCAAAAATCAAGTTTTGAGAAAACGCGACTTAAAGTTGATATTATATGGGTGCGTCTATGAAAGTATTGATACATAAATGCTTATAACTCCGTTAAAAATGCAAATGCTTTGATGCATGCTTTTATGCGGTTTGATGCATTGAGTTAAGAATTAATTGAATAATCAAACTAGATCATAAAAAAATCGATTTTTTGAAAAGTTTTCAATTTCTGAGCCCCCTTAACAGCTCATTGCGCTTCTCTCATTATTCTGTTCATCTTACATCTGATCATGCAAATCAACTTTTCAAAACAGGAGAAACGCAAAGCAAAGCCATTATCTATAAATAATGCTAATAATAAAACCTCCGGATCTATATCGACAATTACATTAAATTAGTTACTAAATTGATACGGTAAGAAGTGTCTTTTTAATTTGAGCATTCATTATATAACTGGAATTTCATGTAATTATAAAATTTTTATGCAGTATATTTTTGCAAGAAATACACGTTTGTCTTTTCAAGGTGGCGAGTAACCAGGTAAATACATAGTAAAAAAAAGGAAATTATCAGTATATTATCTGTAAATTACCAGTTGTTTCTTATAGAAATATTTGAAATAATATGAACTCATTAAAGAAGGCGGATTTCTCTTTAGAAGTAAAAACTGATATTTAATAATTTTTTTTTTGCTGTGTTGTTCCGTGACTACTCGTCATCCTGCTTTTAGTCCATTTATACAATAACGCTGCGCATATTAGAATGTTCGACCATGTATCCTCTAGTACATTAATATAAGATTTTTGCATTTGTAAATTAAGGAAACGGTATCAGTTACAAAAATAATTTTTTAATTTGAAATAGTAATATAAATAAATAAGTAAAAATTCGAAATTGATGCGAGGGCATCGTGGATTTCTAATATGTTACATGAATTCCAGTTGGTGTCCGAGATTCCTATTCTTTGCAGGATGCCTTTCCTTCTTATATGGATTTTACTGAGGGAATACAGTACTTTCAAATTGGTCAAAATATCAATTTTCTTTTTTTCAGAATTAACTGAAAGCTTCTTTAAATATGAAAAATTTGAAAGCCCTTTATTACCTATGTAACTATTGTATCACAATATATTGTAAATTTTGTTAATAGATCCAGCGCAATTATTCATACAAATGAAAACTTTAAACTGATTTTTCCTCCTTTTTCAAATTTTTATAATTTTTTTGTCTAAAAAATTCTAAGGCTTTGTTGTTAATTTAGACAGAGGTTTGATTTTTTTAACTTGTTTCCCTTGGGTTATTTCATATTTGTATGCATGGATTTAACATTCAAGTTTATAATTACAGTTAAAAAATATTTAAATTGAGAGTTTGTTGAGTATTCTTTATTTTTTTACTATGCACGACAGAAAACAATCATATTAAATGCAAAATCCCGTACACCTAAAAATCCATGCACAGTTTTATGTAGTATATTCTAATGAATGTGTAAAAAGATCGAAGCAAAAATATTCATATTTAAAAAAGTAGTAGGGATTTTTAAAATGTTAATATTTTTTTTATTTAAATTTTAGTAAAATAGGTTGTTTTACAAGATTTTTAAAAAATTTTCAGTATTAAGTATTGTGTCACCACATGTATTACAGTGTTATTCAAAATTAAAGAGGCAATTCCAAAGGTACTGTGTAATTAATATAAAATAGAGACTGACTTCTAATGTTAATCCATCCAACAGGTTTCTATATATCATTTCTGGATTTAGGAAATTATTTAAATTTTAAAAATGTGACAATACTATCACCTTATTCTGATTTCTAGAAGTTTGATATGATACATCAATTTGTTTATGCTTACGTTTAAGTAGTTATTTTAATTACGTATTACTTAAACATGACAAATCGTCGTCTAAATTATTTTTTTAAGGAAATTCTAGAAAAAAATGATTAATTATATTGCTTAACGGATTCTTTTTTTCAAGTATAAGGTAATTATATTTAATAGAAATTAATGTTTATTGTTTAGAAATTTTTATCCAAAAGAAAGTCTTGTGTTATTTTGTTTTGGAATAATTTCTATTGTAATGTTTGAAATATTTCTTTTTCCTTCCGAAACGCCAATGAAAATACTCAAGAACGTTGTAGCATTTGTAGTAAATTTCAATTGAAAAGTTTGAGTTGAAAGAATCTTTTATGGAAGTGCATCGCAAACTCTTTGAATAGTGAATTTATATTTATACTGAGCACTTATATGCGAGCACTTATTCTGCAAGGGAAGTTAATAAATGTAAAGTTTGTTTCGCATTATTTTTATAATTTTATAGAAAATATATGAAACCGACATCATAATATTTAATTTAATAAAAAACATCACACAAAACATCAATACGATTTTAAAGGTGTCCCTTTCAATGGTGAATGTAAAAGTTTCATTAAAGTATTTTAGTATACATTTTGAAATTGTTTATTATTATTATTATTATTATTATTATTATTATTATTATTATTATTATTATTATTATTATTATTATTATTATTATTATTATTATTATTATTATTATTATTATTATTATTATACAGTCTGTAGATAAAAGAATATCCAAACTTACACGGCTATTAAAAGAAACTTTGTTGTTCATTGAAACTTATTTATATGCTTGTTTTTAAATGGCAAATTATTTGTTACCGAATAATCTATGCCTTTGCTCAACATTATTAGCTTCCTTATAGCCATGACATAACTCCATGTGATTTTTTTCGCTGGACATCATTACCCTCATAGCATGCATGTTCACAGTGACGTCACAATGACGTCACTGTGAGTCACTTTGGTCACATCACATCTGTGACGAAAATGCCACCACTCAGTGACGTCACAATGTGACTAAGATGTGACTTTCTAAAAAATTTTTCACAGCTCGTCACAATGTTAATCTCAAAGTAGTCACAAATGACACACTTTTCACAAATTGGTCACATTGTGACGTCACAAAGTGGTCACAATGTGACGTCACAAAAAAGCTCGAAAACGGCCATAACGACTTCACATTTCAGTCACTGTGACTTCACATCGACGTCACGTGACGTCACATCGACAATCGATGGTCACAAAGTCACATTGTGACTTCACAACGACGTTGCAGTGACGTCACCATGTCTTACGGGTAAATATTTGTTCATTCTACATAGGATAGTAATATTTACAGGCGTTTAAAAATTCACACAAAACATGCTGAAACATCTGTTATCGTAATGTCTCGAAATTTTTTCGTCTTTTTAGAGAGACTCACTAAGAAGATTCAAGAATGTGTTGACTCTATTACTCTATGAGGTTTTTTGCGGGGTCTCATTAAAGATCACGTTTGTTCTATGTAGGCCACGTATATCTGCAGCCATGTAAAGAGTCATTCAAGACACGTTGACTTTGAAGACCAATTGTTTTTAACATGCGACCCTAGTTTTAATTAATTCTGAAATTTTAGCCACGAACTCAATGAGATAATCTTTAGAGCTAACTCCTTCCTTCCTATGCTATTATTCTATATTAATAATATTTTGGAATTGTATAAATGAAAGCTGTATGATAACCACAGCAGTATAGTAATAAATTTAAACAGACTTGTGGAACACCCTGTATAAATGTTCAAGAGTGTACTAATGGTATTTTTTTACATGCGCTGGTTTGAAGTTCTTGCAAATTTCCATTTTAAAGTTCACAAATTTCTATTTTTAAATTCATGAAAATTTTTATTACTAGTCAATTTTATTTTTATAAAATATCTTTGTTATATTCTATATATAAATTTTAGTTCTTTCAAAAAAACAAAAATTATCGAGTAATATTTTACACAACTCCTTGGTTTACTAAAATGATTTTATTCCAACTAATATAATGAAATAAAAAAAGGAAAAGGACACTCAAATGCTATTTTGAAATATCGCTGCAATAAATAAATTCTTGTACCGTCTGACAATTTAAACCATAACATTTCAAATAAACTTCCATCACATCCTGCATTATTGCAGATCAAAAAGGAGCTGTTACATTATTTATTTACTGTTTCCAAAATGGAATCTTCTATTTCATGTACTGAAAGAAATATATGTTTAGTAAGAAAAATTACTGCTCGAATGATCTTATAAATATTGATAAAAGATAAATTAGTTATAAAATATCGCTGTAGAATACATTCGGTGTCAGAGCGAATAGCTCAAACAAATGTGTATTTTATAAGGGCATAGTATTGTATACATTGGATCCTTGCCAAAGATGACACTTCAAATGTATTCCATATGTTGAATGTGCGTATTTTAAATCTAACAATTTTTTAAGTTATTTGATTTTGCCAGACACAATTTTCCATATATTTCTACACATTTTTATAGAGAATTTTTATGTTTTTAAATGTAATTCATTAACCTTAGATGATGCAAACCGGCCGATTTTCTAAAACATGCCGACTGCTGTAGAGGGCATTGAAAAATTAGTCTTTGTTCGAAATTCACGATAACTTGATACACATATTGTTTAAAATAGTGGTAAAAAAATAGACAAGATGATAAAGTATGGAAAGATTCAAAACCAGTAAATTTTATTCAATGGAAGAAAAAACAGAGAAATATCTCACTAATACATTTTGGAATTGTCTGCGTCGAATTTCTTCTTGAACAAATCACAACAATATTACATTAATATTATCTACAACTTTTATATTGACATATTTTTGACAGAAACAACTCTCTCTCATACAAACAAAAAAAAATAATTAATTAAATATATGCATACATATATACACCAAAAAAAAAACGAAAAAAGAGGATAGAAGAAAAATGGTATTTTGAAATATCGCTGAAATAGATAAATTTTTGTGCCGTCTGGCAATTTTAACCATAACATTTCAAATAAACTTCCATCATATCCTGCATTACTGCAGATCAAAAAGAAACTGTCACATTATTTATTTACTGTTTCCAAAACGGAATCTTCTATTTCGCGTACTAAAAAACATATGGTTAGTAAGAAAAATTACTGCACGAATGATCTTACATATTTTGATAAAACATCAATATATCGCTATAAAAAAATCGTATTATAAAATATCGCTGTGAATACATTTGGTGTCAGAGCAAATAGCTCAAACAAATGTTTATTTTATAAGGGCATAGTATTGTATACATTGTATACTTGCCTAAAGATGACACTTCAGATATATTCCATATGTTGAATGTGCATATTTTCAATCTAACAATTTTCTAAGTTATTTGATTCTTTAAGACACAATTTTTCATATATTTCTGCATATTTTAATAGAGAATATGTTATATTTTTAAATACAATTCATTAACATTAGATGATGCAAGCCGGTCGATTTTTCAAAACAAACCGGCTGCCATAGAGGGCATAGAAAAATAAATCTCTGCTCAAAATTCGCGATAACCTGATTGCTTAAAATGGTGGTAAAAATGAAACAAGGTGATAAAGTATGGAATTATGCAAAGCCAATAAAAATTTTCAATGGAAATCAAAACAGAGAAATTTCACACTAATATATTTTGGATCGTTTGAGTCGAATTTCTTCTTGAATAAATCACAAACATATTACGTTAATATTATCTACAACTTTTATATTGACATATTTTTGACAGAAACAACTCGCTCTCTCATACACACAAAAAATTACTTAATTAAAAATACATGTATACATTAAAAAATAATAAAAAAGGATTGGAGAAAAGTGATATTTTGAAAGATCGTTGCAATAGATAAACTTTTATACCGTCTGACAATTCAAACCGTGACATTTCAAATAAACTTCTATCATATCCTACATAAGGGTGTCCAGAGCGGCGCCATGGTGTTCTTTGAAGATTTTCTTGGCACTTTTTTTAAGGTTTCTTGTTATTTGACTTTTTTAAATAAAATTCCAGTATAAAGAATGATTTCTTTATAATCATTAATATTTTTATCAGAGATACTTTCAAAACCTGTAACTACGCATTAAAATACAAAAACGTACTTTGAAAGTTTATCATGTATATTTACACGATTCTTTCTTATTGTTTATAAAGTCTAATTATAATGCTTAAATTGGTAACAATTATTTTTTTAATACTGAAGACACATATGCATGAAATTTCAGCTTTTTTCTTTTTGCTGTTGTCACAGTGGTCCATTGGTTGTTTTATATTAGAGATAAAGATGCTTAAATTTTCCTTCATGACCTTTAAAGTTTAAACTTTTTTCTTTGCTTAGAAAAATTGATAAAACAACGCAAAATGACTTGCATTTATGAAAACACTTCGAGAACCATCTCTCTGGAACCACTCATATGGGTTCACTGTCATGCCTGTCTTTGTTTTTGTACTTTATATAAAACTGATTTCACGCCTTGAAAATAGGTCAAAGCATATTTGCACACCCTAAAAGAAATCTAACCCAATACCTCTGATTTACATGTTAATTGTTATTGTTGTTATTATAGGCGCAACTAAAAATTCTCACACCTTACCCAACAAACAATTTTGTGCTATATTTCTCATAGAAAAATGTGTAATTTGAAATTTAATGTATCTTTAGAATTGTATGGGCCTTTTGTCTACTTCTTTAAGATTCAATTGCATCATGCTAAAACGCACAAGTATACTAATAATAAGCGATAAAATTGCTGCATGTTTTCGGTCATGTGAAAAATGGCGCCCTTCTTTGAGTGCAAAGAGATGAAATGCGCCCTTACTCAATTAAAGGTTGGAAAGGCCTGTCCTACATTATTGCAAAAGAAAAAAAAGAACTACATTTTTTATTTACTGTTTCCAAAACGGAATCTCCTACTTCATGTACTACAAACATATTTGTTTAGTAAGAAAAACTGCAACACGAATGATCTTGTAAATATTGATAAAACATCAAATTGTTATAAAATATCGCTGTAGAATATATTTGATGTGAGAGCGAATAGCTTGAACAAATGTTTACTTTATCAAATCTACAGTATGTATTGGATACATGTCAAAGATGATACTTTGTGAAATGTATTCAATTTAATTATGCATATTTTCAATGCAATATTTGTTCTACTTATTTATTTATTGTATATTACTTTGCAAGACTCAATTTTGAATATACTTTTATATATATTTTTAATAGAATATTTATTCTGATTTTTTAAATGTAATATTTAACCTAGTTAGTGCGAATCAATAGATTTTCTAAAACATACCGGGTGTTGCAGAGGGCATAGAAAATGAAATCTCTGTGCGAAATGAGCGATAACCTGATACACATATTGTTTAAAATTTTAAGAACTATTGTTTAAAACTCATTCTAAAACATACAACCTCGTTTCAAAAACTTAAAAACATTAGTGTTAAATATGTGTGTTAAAAAAAGTTACATTATTTTCGAGATTTTTCAATCACAGATGTGATCATTTTCAGTGGAATATCTTTACTAGAATGTCGCTTTCATTGTGATGTTTTTATATCAATTTGGAAAAAGGATCAGTCTATTAACCGTTGAGGTTGCATATTAAGTTTGTACGTTCGCACAAGTAAGTCAGTAACTATTTATTTATATTAACTCTAGACATTCTTATCTAAATTCTTTTTAAATCTTGCGTTTATTATAAGAGGTTTTTTTTTTTTTTTTAATCCTTAAACCGTAAACTTTACAGAAAAAAAGTTTAGAATAAATAAATATGGTAAGTATCAATGATAAAAATAATAATAATATGTATATATTAAAACACAAGTAAAAAATTATGAACTAAATTTTATTTTATTCTCAAAGCACTTGTAACTTTTCTGAGCATAAATCAAAATCAACAATCTTTTAAAAACGATTGTTAAGTAGCCTACAGTAATAACTGTAGTTGCTTTATTTTCAGATATGATATTTGCCGTTACACCGGAGGCTGTTTGGGTTTATGGGAAGAATCTCTTGAGAGTGATCTTCTGGGAGCTTTATATTAGTTTCTGATACAATCTTTCTTTTTATACATTTATTTACCTTAAAATGGAGAACAAGATACAGTGTTTCAGAATTATTTAAGAATGTTTACTGCTGGATGACATTCAAAAATTTCTGCTACATTTTAATAGTACATCAGTAGAAAAGAAAAATAAATAAATTCTCAGTTTTTTGTTTCTGGAATGAATATATATATTTTTTAAACGTTAGCCAAACGGATTGATTTTTAGAAAATACATGTTGATTGGATTTTTTACAGTAAAATACATTCAAACAATCGTTTAATCTGAAATATTTTTGTTAGTCTTGAATGACTGAAATATACGGATCACTCAATAGTCAAGAATATTATTCAAAATTCTAAATTAGTATACATTTTATTTAATTTTTTTAACATTAAATATTAATTTATACATATAAAATTCATACTTTTACTAAATGTAAAATACTGAATTAAAAACTAATTCATAATTTTTTTTTTTTTTTTTTTTTTTTTTTTTTACTTAGTGAAATATTTGCGCAGACATAATACGTTTTGGGAAAATATGTTATGTTTTTCAAAGACAAGTTTCGTTGTTTTGATTATTGTTGTTTATTGCTTTATGTATATTTTCAAGTAATTAAAATAGACTATTAAATTAACACAATAGAACATTTTTCACACAATATGCTTTTTAACATTAAATTGACCGTTTGTTTTTATACATTTAACACATTCGCTGCCGGTCACGCGCTAGCGCGTGAAATTCTCAATCATTTAACACAGAGGGCGGAGTTATTGGCAGCGAACGTGTTAACTGAGGTGTGAAAGATGACGGTGAAATTAGTGTCCTCCGTTATTTTTCGAAATTCAGAAATTGGAATTTTGAAATCAAAGAACAGATACTAAAATATTTGTTTAGTTTCTTGGTTACCGTCCTCCTAAAGACCTAATGTCCAGTTTGGGACATGTTACATCAAAAAAAGAATTAAAAATAAACGTCAAATCATCCACAAATGCTGACCCTAAAAAATGGTTTAGTCTTATAAATAACATGCTTAAGAAGTTCCAGAACATAAAAATCTTCAAATTTTCTAAAAAATATTTTGTTGTATTAAAACTTTTGTTGTATTTTCCTCCTTAAAATGGCATTTAAATCATGTTTCTTTCTTAATTGGATGTTTGTATCTAAAGGGGTTAAACCGTCAAAAAATTCGAATTTTTGGAAAACAGTTATATGAAAGAGCAGCCTTTTCTACGTATTTTAAGACAAAATGGAACAAATTCTCATAATTACGGAAGTTATGATTAAAAACGCGTGAACTGTTTACTGTAAACAAATTTAAAGGACTAGTACTTCAAAGTGATTTATCTCAAATGTGTATTTTTCTCATAACGAACATGTTATCTCGAAAACTATTTAATAGTTTTGCATGAAATTTTCACAAATGATACATAATGCCTTTTTCTTGAAACTGAACCTAAATTTGCTTTCAGATTGCTTAAGATACATTTTCAATGCATTGATAAAATTTAATTTTTTAAGGGGAAAAATATATTATTTTCAGTTTAAGGGGACGGTGGATGTTAAAAATTTATTTTATTCATTTCTATCATATCAATATGAAATTTTGTGTATATATACATTTCACCAACAGCATATAGAATACCTTCAAAAAATTTCCAACCTTATTAAAATTTGTAATTTTTTTGCAAAAAATTAAATTTTTAAACGAAATTTTGAAATGCTCCTCGTGTCTTAATTTTTGAAATATTTTCTTGCTTTTGCATTTTTATCAGTTAAAACTATATTATAAACAAATTTGTGTAAGATTTTTTAAATCTCTTGAATAGTTAATATTTTACAGATTTTTTTCTAAATTCCTTATCGATTTTCATCAAAATTTTGCCTTTTAATAAGTAAAAAATAAAATTTGACTATCTTAAAGAAAACGAATTTTAAAAAGCTTACACAATTTCTTTTTAAATAATATCAGGATACTTCCTTTTCAATTTTATAAATATTTATCAAAAATTAAGACGCAAGGAGCAATTCAAAAATCTAAAAACGCTGAAAATGTAGTTTTGAGAAAAACAGATTTAAAGTATATAAATACACTTATCTTTTTTTTTATTTACTCTTTAAAACCTTCATAAATGATATTTTAATAAGAAAAAACTTTTTAGCTACTATATTTAACCCCAGAAATAGACCTTTTTTCTGACGATTTTGCTATAGATGATTTTGCTCAAATAAAGGTCCTCTGTCCCCTTAATTTAAAAAATATAAATATGGTTTAAATATATAAAATGTCAGGTTCAAATTAAGCTTTAGTTGTTGTAGTATGTGTAAAAACCAGAAAGTTTGTTTTAAATGCAATATAATTTGAGTATTCAAATGCGTTATTTTTGATATCACATTTTTCCCACAGCAACCTGCTTGTTATTTATAATTCTCTTATTCTCTTATTCTCTTATAATTCTCTTATTTTTAACTTTCAAACAAGAATGTGCTATATGTGCAATCATAAAACATTGATCAATTAATATAAATATAAATTATGATTTTAAGGCTTATACTTTTCAAAATATAGAATGTCCAAAAAGATGCAATTTTTGTGATTTTTCGACTTTTAACAGTCGTATGACCCCTTAATATTAATTTTTATGCGTTGGTCTGTTTTCAAAATTTAACTATCAAGACATTGAAACGACTTCTCGTGAAAAGGAATTTTTTCTTCGTGATGTTTCTTATTACTGATTCTTGAATTCAAATTATTTTAAGTCAAAAACCGTTAAAGATAAATGATTCAAACTTAGTTCATGTCTTTTTCAATTATTTTACTTTAATTTTAATTCAGCAAATTTGAAAAAAATAATTAAAAAATATTTTTTAAAAAGTTACCTTAAAAATAATTTAAATAATTTAAATTTTTATTTAAATTAAAAAAAATTAATATACTGAATCGAAATGAAGTTTATATAATTCCATTTATTTATATGAAAAGAATTGAAATTCTACAGGTAATATTTTGTGTATAACGATTTTAAATTATTCCTCTTCGAAAAATAAATAAATAAATAAAACAATAACTATAACAATAATAATAATAATTTTAAATATTTTTAAAAAGAATATGTGTAATTTTATCATGTGATTTTGTTAACAAATGATATAGTCAACCGTCACGAAAAAATTATAAATTTTAACTCAATAAACAAGATATATTTTAAAAGTACTTCGGACCCGCTTAAGTACGTGAAATAATCTTTAAAAAAAGGGCTGCAACTGTAGCAAGATCTTTTGTGTTTTCTTCAGCTGTTAAGTACTGACTTGCAGATAATATGGAAGTATCAATTTTAATAAATTAAAATTTTTATAAAAATATATCATTGATATTTTTCATTTAAACTTTTGAGGGGAGATGGTATTTCTACGAAACCACTTAAATTTATTTCCTAAAGTCCAGATAGGCACCAGAATTTAACGCCCCCGACACTGCTTGTCCGTCCACTGTGTTGTGTTATAAAAAAAAAATTATATATAAAAGGTCTAGGAATCCCCTAATGCAATAAATAAATAAATAAATAAATAAATAAATAAATAAATAAATAAATAAAAATAAAAACTGCTTTTATTTTAAGTTTTTTCATTTATTATTTTATTTATTTATTTTTATTATTCTTTATTTAACTATTTTTTTAATTTTATTATTACTAATTTTTATTTATTTATTTATTTATTTTTGACAGCTCGCCTCTTTATTTGGTGCAGTAGGACTCTGTCCGCACAAAATACCGGACCCGCTCTAATGGGGCAACCCAGGGAGCCAGTTTTTATCGGTGGGGTACGGCAGAAAGGTGGGTTCTTGTCTCTCTCTCTGCAACGCTCTCATTTGCCTTGCTATTTGGAGCAAAAATTTTCCTCCATCAGCGGTACGACTTAGTTTTCCGGCCATTTTCTGTTTTTTTTTAATTCCCTCAAAATTTCCCCAATATTCAACTAAGTTCAGTACCATTGTTTAGGCCCAAAAACTTCCAGTCCCATTTCGTCTGGTATGATGAGTACAAGGTGTGCGGCAACGAATCACAAAGTTAACCCAATGTGCAATAAACCACAAAGATTACCAACAAAGCACTTAACCTAAACAGCCGACCCGGGTACTTGTCTTAGTGGTTTGCCACTTTGACGGCTAAAATTACATCATGTACGCTAATGGCGCCTGGTGCATGTAAAATCCGTCGTGAGTGCAAAGTTCTCTAAGTTACCTGTCAATTATACCTCTGGAGGTGCCTTGCCAGGTGAAGGTCTCGTCATCTGATCAAGGCTCTAACTTACGAGACCATCTTGTGAAGCCATTTGCAGTTCAAACAACAGGATGTATCATTAATTAACAGGTGAAACAAAGTATGTTCAACGACAAGCAAGTACTGCAGAAATGATGGCATGCGTAGCAAAGAAATCAGGTTTATTGCCGCTACGCGGCAATTAGGCGGTCGACCGCCCCGATACCAGGTATCTAACCCGTTAAGCTGAGATAACTCGGCAGGTAGGGGCCTGGCCATCGGTTAGAAAGAAAGAAAGAAAGGCACCAGAATTTTCGTAATAAAAAAATAGTTTATTACATGCGTAAAGTATAGCCTTTTTCATATTTACAAATAAAGTTGTTTTCAAATTTTGGTATTGTTCATCAATTTCAACACTTTAGATTTTAAAGTGCTATGCACCGCAAAGGATTAAACATGCATTCTCGTGTTCTTAATGAACAATCTTGAAAAAAAAAAAAAGAGAAAAAAATTCTTTTGACCTATATTCTGCAACTGGGAAAGACTGAATTGATTCCTTTGGTTTGATAAATTGCAACTCCTTATTCATTAACCCTCATTACAATATTATAGTATTTAACATAAAAGAACTGAAAAGAGAAAATCTGCGTAAAGTTTGGCTAAGATTTATTGAAAGTGCGTCACTGTGCGCTACCTTAAAAAATTACTAATCAAGAAAATTTTAATGATAAGGAAAAGTCAATAAAGGAATTATACACAAACCATAACTTTAAAGGACGTAAATATTCTAATACATTTGGATAAATGTATGTAAGAATAAAAATATATTCATGAGAAAAGTTTAGCATTATAAACGTATTAATGTAATGTTTTAATCTTTCATCTTTTAAGACATTGATCGATAGTCTATCTTTACTAGTGCAAGAGATGCGATAAAAACTGCATCTAATTTGAATAATAAATTGTTAAAATATATAAGGGCACAAAGTAATGCATTTAGAATACCCCTAAAAGTTATAAAAAATGATTTTGTATTTTATAGAAGCCCTTTGATTTGCATTTTTTTTTTCATATTAATATGTTCAGGGGCATGTTACTTAGCTGCAGTAGGTTTGAAATCTTACCAGAATTTACAAAGAAACTAACTTGAAAATTAATAAAGTTAATTGTTCTTTTTTTCTAAATTTAATTAATCCCATGTTGAGCAATGATTTGTCTATGAAACTTTATCAATGAAAGTGATATGTGCCGCAAACGGTTAAATATGCATTCTTGTGTTCTTAGTGAACAATCTGAAAAAAGATCTGGAGTTTTTAATATAAAAATAAAATCATTTATATCGATCTATATTCTGCAGCCGGTAAAGCCTGAATTGATTCCCTTGGTTTGATAAAATACAACCTCCTCATTTATTACTACTTATTACTACATTATGGTGTTTAACTTAAAAGAACTGAAAAGAGGAAAACTATATAAAATTTAGCCAAGTTTTATTGAAAATAATCCGTTATCCATTACCTTAAAAATTAATTTTTACTAATCACGAAAATTTTGTGTATAAGGAAAAGTTTATAAAATAATTTACAAGGAAACAGTAACTTTAAAAAGCATAAATATTCTAATATGTTTAGATAAATGTATGTAAGAATGAAAATTTATTCATGAGAAAAGTTTAGCATTATAAACGTATTAACGTAAATCTTTCATCTTTTAAGACATTGATCGATGGGTCTCTTTTTTACTAGTGCAAGGAGATGCGATAAAAACTGCATATAATTTGAATAATAAATTGTTAAAATATATAAGGGTACTAAATAATGCATTTTAGAATATCAGATAAAAAATAGCATTTTGGAAATATTATCAATTGTTTTTAATGTATAATAGAAAACATTAACCCTAAAAGTTACAAAAAAAATGATTTTGTACATTATTTCAAAAAATAACATACATACACTTTAATGTAATGTACATGAACTTTTAATTTCTATGTGTAGTGTTTTACTTACCCATCATACATTATATAGGATAAATCTTGCAGTCGTCTACCTATGAGTTTCTCTGTTTGTGATACAAATTTTATGGACACTCTAATTCAAGAACTATGAAAAAATTAGGTAAAACTTGAGATTCCGCTAGCTCTCAATATATTATTGTGTAGATTATGTTTTTCGCGTAAATTGTTCATTAATTGACACAGATGTACGCAATATTAATGATTATCACAATAGCTCTGTCTCAAGAATTAATGCACCAAATTTCTTAAAACTTCAATCTGTCTCTGATATAAACTAGTGCTGTTTAGTTTTTGGAGTAAATCCCTCAAAAGCTAGCAGTCAGATTATACAGATTATTTTATGGTTCTACCTCAAAAATTAACGTACAAATTTTCATTAAACTTCAGATTCCGTTAGAATTTGACATAAATTGTTCCTGATTAGATTTTAGTATAAATCATCTAACTGGTGTCGCTGTATGCATCATTTTTAATTAAATATTAATATGTTTGATGTAAAAAAGTTTTGGAATCTGCTCATCTGGCTACTTTGAAAGTGTAATATTATTTCTACAAAGAACATTATAACAGGAATCCTTCAGAATTCTCTAAATCTCTAAATATATGCTAGAATTGGTTCTGCGTGAAACGAAGAGAAAAGATCCTCAGTAGACGAAATAACGTCATTATAGACCATTATATCAGTTAGAAATTTAAGATAAGTAAACTTTCAATATTTAAAATTTAATAATGAATTAATTATAATAAGTATATGGCTAAAATAAGCCACATGTTTATCAGGATAGCTTATAAACTTTACTCAATTAATAAAATTTTCGATACTAGATGGCTTTACAGTGCGTCAAACTGTGTAAATTTTTAAAGTTCACAAAATTCCATTTTATGCATTGTATTTGCTTAATAAAAATATTAGTTTAATAAAAAAAAAACTGCGAGACTTTTGATACAGTTTTACGCGTTCATCTAAACATTTTCACAATTGAGGAAAACACAGTGTCATATTTTAACAAAATTTTAACTCTTTTTCAAAATTACTTCATACAAAAGTAATAAGCTTCCTAATATACATGTCTCTTATTTTATCCACATCATCTTAATAAAAAATCCATTTCTAAATTATTAAATTAAGAAGTTTTATATAAAATAGGACCTAATTCTAACAGAAAAATAAATAATAATTAACGAAACAGACGAAACAACATTTTTTAATAATTTATTGAACATCTTTACAAATACTTTTATATTTTGCAGTACATCAAAGAAAATATATTTTATATACAAACATAATTTTAAAAATACATGAATAAATTTCATACTTCTTGTTGCAGCATGATGTTAAAATCCATGGTACGATGCATTGTTTTGTCACAAAACCAGACATACTTTCGGGCACTGGTGACTTTCATTGTGATGGCGATGTTATTCCTTGGATTGTCGAAACTGAAACATTTACACAAATGATTGTTAAGAGATGTCCCAAAAATATGTAGCATCTTTTCCAAATGTAATTTCTTTGGTTTACATTTTCCCTCTAAACGATTGCAATTGAAATTCGAATTGTAGATAAATTTTTGGGAATCTATACAGAGTGTTACAAAATTCGACCTTACATTCATATAGTAGTTACCAAGAAGATGGAAATTTACCATAGAATAAGTAATTCCAAATAACGTTTAGTTTCTGAGTCATGTGCTGCAAAAAAGGACTGTAATGAATAGAAAAATTTTACATGATGCAGTTCGAAGATGTGGCCCAAAGGTCATTGCACAACCGAAACCGTCAATCAAAAGACTGCCGGACGTATTGAAACACATCTTTTGTGCTCGTGATGTCTGCTGAAGGGACAACGATCCATGCCCTTAAATTCTTTATTGTATCTACAGATGTCTAAATAACAACCGATTTTAGAGGGGCCCCAGAAGAAGAATTCTAAAAGATTGATATCTGGAAAGTGTGTTAGTCAATGTCTATTTTTTGCAACTTTCTTCCACTAAATGTGGCTTACGACATCATATTCTCTAGCAATTTTTCATCATCTTGATTCTACTATCACCATTTTGAATTTGTCTGTCGAAATCTGCAACACTTGGTATATTCAGTAAAATCGCTAATAGCTAATTAATATGGACCCATTATTGTTCCGTAATCTTATTTCGGAGCTCTTTCTTGTAATCTATTATAGTATTATCATTTTCTGGATGTACTTATTTACCATTAAATGCATATAACCTTACAGAACTATATATAAGCGTTGTACAAATATTTTTCCAGTTAATATTATTTTTATAAAATATGTACAATACTATTCCAAATTTGTGCCTTGTGTCTAAAGTATGTAATGAATTTTAATGGGGAATGTTATGTAAGGCATCAATCATATTAAAGTACTGATCTATACTTTTTTTTCTATGATCTACGGGAATTTCTTTTTCCATATTATGACGACATATTAAACTGTTTACTACAGTATGATTACAAAACTTTTTAAGGTGTTCCATATTCACAAGTGTAAAAAGGGCTTTAAATCTAGTTGGAGATACCTAAAGTTGAATTAAGTGTGATCCCAAAGATATGGAATCATATTTTTTTTTTAAATTGGAAAAGAAACTTTTTAATCTCTATGGTGAAAGTTCTATAACTATAGGGTTCAAGAGCACTGTGCTCGTCGCATTCCTTTATAACTGGTTCGTGATCTAATCTAAAATCTCAACCTATTGATTGTTTTTTTTTTTCTATACCTTTTTTTACTTCACTTTTTATTAAACCATTTAAAAGTTTTGGGTTGAATTGGAACTACAACATATATATTATTCTGCAAAATGAATTTACTTTTAGAACGAAAATTGTTTTAAGAGTATTGCTTTTATAAAAGAAAATTGTGTGTATAAAAATTATTTCACTTTTTTTTACATAGTACTTCATGCTATGAATGTTTCAGCAACATTGAACTTCTAATGAGTAAAAAACATTCTCTTTAATTGCGTTTTTCTAAATAAAAATATCCTCAGTTCAGAATTTCCTTTGTAATATTGCTTTGCATTTTACAGATTGCCTCAAAAATGTACCTATATATGTAGGGAATAAGATATGTTAACCCCAAAAGAAAAGACACATCCGGACAGATGTAAATTTTACAGGGTAGGCCAAAGCAGATTTGCATGTTTTTATCGTTACAGCACTTACTTCTGCGTTCAGCATTAAAAAGTGCATATAAACGTTAAACCATTACTATTGAAGACAGAGATGAGGTTTGAGGCAAAGTAATTTTATCTATTCAGACAATTTGCTTTTTTATATTGTTACTAATGGACATATAGCCTAATAAAGTGACTCCCCAGATAACTACACTTATTTTTGTGTAGAAATACGAAGCTATGACAGATCTATTAGCAGAATAAAATCCAACAGGAATTTTTGTGAATGTTGTAATTTTTCTTGCTGTGAGCGATGTAATTAATATAAAATATATGGAACAAACAATGCATGAAAAAACCACATACATGATACATACTATACTTAATTGTTTGTGTTGTAAACTCCTTGTATATACAAATACATCTCATTCATCATATTTATTCGACATAGATCTTATCATACGATTCTCTTTTAATCTTTATCGCCTGGTCGTTTTCAAGAACTATACGCTTCTGGAGATAAATAGACTTGAGGAAAAAATGTAGTAAATCCACATAAAATACCTCAAAAACGTCAGTTGTCATTGGAAATATGCAACACGCGGAGCAGCACCCATTTAAGAATCTGCCAATACAACTTGCGAAAAGGAACAGAAGTTTTTACAGATACACTTTGAAATACTTGGTTTTTAAGATATTTTGGTGCATTTCTTTCGATTATGTATTTTCAGATAAACAATACAGATTGTTCTGAAAAATATATTTTTTTAATTATTAATTTAAATTTGCCAATCACTTATCCCCCCCCCGTGGCCAAGTACACTGTTAAAAATTTTGCTCTAGTTTGAACCAAATTTTTGTGCTCAGTAGCTATTACCATAGCATGGTGTAATCTCATACCAACATTTGAATCTTCTTATTTCAATCTCGTACCAACTGTTGGAACTATGCTTCAACAGGAGCACCAAATATTGGTTCAAGATTTCACCATATTACAGTGGCAGCTATTGAGCACCAAAACTTGGTTCAAACTAGGACAAGATTTTTAACAGTGTAAACATAAATCGTACTTTGCTTCAAAAATGTCTTAACCCAAAAAATTGTGTTTTGCAGAAGACGCGCAAAACTGTCTCCGGACTGTAGAAAGGCCTAAGACCGTTTTTCAAACACAGGTACTAGTATATGGTGGTTGGATTTTCAGTGTACTATTTGGTATCTTAGGTGATTTGTAGAGACGTAAAGGTCAAGTAGAATGATAAAAAGTTTTGAATCTAAGGAATATATTTAATAAATACATGTGATTAAAAAGTCTTACTTTTTACTTGGTAGAGCAATTTAGTAGCATGTCCTATTTCATTTTTGTTTCTCAGACCCTATGAAGCATAAATGCATAAAACTTCTAATATCGACAGCATAATATATCTTCTATTTAAAACATATTTTTTTAATATTCTACATTGAGTTTTTTTTTTTTTCATGCTTAATTTCGAAAAGAATTTAAAATTGTATTTTGAGTTCCTCTGCGTGTTAGCCTATAGCAAAACCATTAATTCAAGAGCCTCCCAAATTATTTACATTGACTAAATTGAAGAATAACTTATTCTTTAGCTTAAACTGAAGATATTTTCGAAATTTCATGGAAATTACTTTATTAGTTATTGAGAAATGTTTCGCGCGAACGGTGTAAGTCAAAGACCACTTTATCTTTTTTAATCAAAATTTAACATAAATGAAGTAAAATAAAAATTGAATGTAGAATATTTAAAAAGTATTTTAAATAGAAGATATACTAAAATGACTATATTTAAAAATTTATGCATTCGTGTTTCATAGGGATTGAGAAAAAATAAATGTGACGTGTTGCTGAATTGCACCTCCAAACTAAAAAGGAAGACTCTTGAGAAAACCTTAATTAATAATTATGCATATTTAATAAACACATATAATTAACTAATAAATATGTATACTTGTGTATGTATTAAGTACTTTAAAATATTTTTGGAGGCATTTTCAATTTTGTTTTCAGCCAATAATAGGAAAATCATCAAAATTCAATTTAATTTTTGGTCTTAAAAATCTATTTCACTCGATCCTCAGTTTTTATACATACTGTTTGCGCCATTTCTATCACCTGCAGTATCATATCCAGTCATACATTCCAACACATGGATGATTTGTATGTATGGTATCTGTCTTCTTTAATTTGTACATAGTAAATATATATAAAAGACTTTAATACACTTATATCATCATAATAACGAATGCAGAATTATTCAAGATATTAATGAATGATCATAGAAGATTATGATAAATTGAACGTATGCATACATATTTTTGGGATACACTATGTGTGTCATAAATCTCACCCATGGACCATGCCATTTGTATAGATGATACTCTTAAAAGAAGATTGAAATTTATACAATGCCTTATGTGTAACTGAATAAAATCAGAAATTTCAAATTATATTTCTTTCATAGCTCTTTACTCTCTGTATTTTTAAATTTAGATAAATAGCAAAAGCACCTTTGAAAATCAATGTTTATATTAGTCTTAAGTTTTTAACTTTCAATTATTTATACTTTTTCAATATATTTACAGGTAATGATATTAAAATTTTAAAACTCACTCTGGAGGAATTTTCACTATAAGTTTTGAAATTCTGTTTGGAAAGTATAAATGTTTTAAATGCTAATTAATAATACACACTCCTGACAAAAAATTAGACCCATGCACTAAATATAAACAAATAATTTATTGTACCACTTTTTTTTTCACGGTTAACACATGGAATGTGTCGTTATTATGTGATAAATAATCCTCTAGTTTTCTTCCACTTACTACTTTCTTAGGCTTTTCATTTTAGACTACTTCCATTTCTGAAAATTACACGCCCCTCCTCCCTCCTCTACTCAATTAGATAACACAAGCAAGCTTTTTATTTTACTTTTTCCTTATCACAACTGCATAAAAAATCGTTACAAATTAAATTAGCCTTTCTAAGATTTTTGTGTCTTTACGAATAATTTTTGTGATTTCCGACATTATCGATATTATTTCACATACCCCTATCAGACCCGCTGCGTATCCCCAAAAGGTACGCGTACCCTAGATTGGGAACCGATGATCTACACATCACTTAAGCGTAATACTTTCTTAAAATTTAACAGCTAACTGCTGTTTTGGACAATCCCACAGATTTCCCATCGAAATTATATCTGTTGAATTTTCTGGTCAGAGAATATGGCTGAACGTCGTGGAGTGCTGTTTAAGTTTGTCAGTAACAATTTTGGCTCATTCCATGCATCAGTTGCTATCCGTTCACGATTTTTTACCAATTAGTGGATGTTCAGATTATTCTTAAGATAATAGTAATGTCTGTTCCTCCAGAAGTTAGTGTAGCTGTGATGTTTAATTTTTTCCGAATTCCGATATGAGGAGTTACTTCAGTACAAAATACATCCCCAAATCATCATAGATGACCTTGAGTTTGCAGCACATTTAGAACACAGTCCTATTTAGACGCTGCATTCGAATTACAATGCACTTTAAGGCAGCATTAATGTAGAGCCATAAACAAGTCTCAGCAGACACAAAAACTCGATTTTAGTTCTTGACAGAACAGGTTTAATGACATTTAGCCCATTACAGATATGTCATTTTGTGTGCATATATCAACAAGGGCTGTATGCATATACATATGCTAATATATGTACATTTTGTGGGGATATATTAGCAAATTTACGTGGCCCTCTGTCCCATATATCAATAAAAAAAATTCAATAAAATATACAATATATATCTCGAATGCAACACAGACCGACCTTATGGTCGTGCCATACTTAGAAAGTAGTCCTAATTAAACTCTGCATTTGGATCGCAATGCACTTTATCTTTGGCATATCAGGAATAGAACCATAAACGCAGGTGTGCAAGAAAACTTCATCTTTAGCGATTGCTACCATTAAAATTTTATAGCGTTCCTCATCTTATTCAATGAATGAATTTTTGAAATTTTATAAGGTAAAATTAACTATTAAAATTTAGAGGTGGTAATCAGCCATTTGTGACGCAGCGCTTTCACCCCTGTACAAACATGTGTCATCAGACGATATGACTTTTTTCCAGTTCGTTACAGCGCAGATTTAATATATTTAGTCCATTGCAGATATGCCTTTTTGTGTTAGCGTTGCACTCTGCCCCCACATACCCATATCACGGATTCCCGATGAAAATGCAGCTCAGAAATTGGAATGTGCTGCTTAGCATTGATCTTTTCAAGCAATCATTACCATGTTGCGACTCGATTTGTCAGTAACTGGTGCAACTTTAGGTGATCTCGATCAGTTATATATTTCTTCACAGAAGTTTGCAGTTTGATTTGATGTTTACTGTACTTTTTCCTTTGTCTTAAACACATTTTATCGCACTTTAATGCACCCGCATATTCTACCCATTATTCACAATTATACTTGCTTCAATCCTAAAAAGCAATTACTAATTTGACTTACTTTGCTCCGCTTATATATTTCTCTGACTGCTGCTTACAGTGAGACCTATCGACAAAAAACTGATATCATGTTTCCTTGAGGCTTCTAATTTTTTGTCCTGTGTGTATGTATAACTTAAGTTTTAAAAGGCAAACTTTTGAGTATAAAGATAATGTAAATAAAGATTACTTGTTGCATTTCAGTTATTTAATGTTCATCTCTAATATCCCTGGCAGCAAACTATGTTTTACAAACATTGAAAATTAGGATGCATTGGTTTAATTAATATTTTTAAAGAGTTATTTAAACGTTATTTCCATGTCACTAGAGATATCAATAAAAACATACATATATTTACAAAATGAAATAATTTATAAATAAAAAAAATCAAATGGGTATGTAACGTAAACTAAGTAATTTGTGTTAATTAAATTAGCATATAATTTTGAAAGTTAATTTATTAGTATAAATGCTTTATTGTTGAAGAATGATGCTCAAGCATAATTTTTACAATTTCATTTTTATATCTGTTTCTTTGTATTACTATAGAACTATTACATAAACTTTGGAGTTGATTCTTTAAGATCTTACGAACTATCAATGCATTGTGAGAACTTCAATTTCTGAACTTTTATTAAAACGCCTAATTTAGAAAAAGTTTTCATCAAAATTACATTAAACATAATATTAAAGAATGCATCGTACATTATATACAATTATTCAGGGTTCTCCTTTTTTGTTAAAATGTTTGAATGAAAAAAATTAGACTTGTTTTAATGCGCTAAATTATGCTATATACCCCTCCCCCTCTTTCCAACCCATTAAACTGGAAACTTCATTTATGAGACTCCAATAATTTTTGAAAATATTAATAAAAATATCTTTCTACAAGATTTGAATAGTATTAAATAATACAAATTTCTCCAGTTTGTTTTGGGTAATCCGGATTTAACCATAAGTACACAGAAACAGAAGTTACAACAAAATACCTTTTATAAAAGCATGTCAGTTTATTGTTTGTTTTCAAATTTTTTTAAAATATATTTTTCATAAATTACTGTACAACTTTTTACAGCGTATAATTTTACTTAATTAATTTTCTAAATTATCTACTGGTCAGATAAAATATAAATTACATAATAATGGCCTGATTTTTTTAATCTTATGGTTCAGCATCGTCTTATAAAAAACATTTCATACATTAAGAAAAAAAATTCACGATCATTTTTAAAAATAAAATAATATTTACTGCAAATATAAATAAAATGTATTATTTTTAAATAGTCAATAGAAAATTTGGCTCTGCATAATATACGGACATTTTCATATCCAAATTTGCCAATTTTGGCCAAATTTATAAATGCTAATCAATTTTAGGCAACATTCCTTTTCATAGTTTCGGTTCAGTTGAAAAAGTATATTAGCATTAAATTCTTGTTCAACTTGAAGCTACTTGAAATATAAAAAGATTCTGATTAATTTTGAGAGAAGTAAAATATAGTAAAAATATATCTAAATTCGGTAAAAGAAAAAGTAAATCACCATAAGTTTTATTTTATATTCAAATTTAATAGTGCAAATTAGCAGAATCCGTATTATATGCAGTACCAAATTTCCTATTGAATTACAATTATTATGATAAAACTGTTTAAATTTTAATCCAATACCAAACTGAATGGTGTCAGTGTTATTAAAAATTTGATTTAAACAAGTATTTCTTTTTATAAACTATTCGAAACACTCTTTTAAAACAAATAATAAGGCACGACACTACGTATAAATTTCAAAACTTATAAAATCTACATTAAGAATCCAAGCTCTCTCTTTTAGTGTCATTTTAGAGTTTATTCTTGGCAAACGCTTTTTCAACCATTGGCCAGCAATTGCAATCACAAAAAGTACTTGATGTGAAGATTTTTAAATTCTTGGCAGTTAACTCATTTTTGGACTCTTATATTTGTCAAGATAAAATGAAAAATATTAAGATTCCTAGAAATAAGCTATTTATAGATAATAAGAGATAATCTGCTCCATTATCGTCATTGAGATTGCTTGTTTCATGGCTATTTCCTGGTGAGAATCGCTTCATACAGTTAGAGGTTGGGATATCACCCAGCTGCTTGCAGTATCCCATTGATTGCCTCAGAGCAGTAATTACTGTTTCTTCGACAAGTTTTTGAGCATCTGGTTCACAGCGACCTTCTACAGCATTTTTCATGCATCGAGTGTATTCATGCACAGTACTAGAAGAATGAAAAAATAAAAGTGATTATAAGCAGAGATAAGTTTTTATAAAATACAATGCATCCATAAAGAATGTCCCACTAATAAATTTTAATAGTATCAACTATAAGCTTTATACAGTGTTGACTCAAAGTTATAAACAAAGAATAAGTCAAACAATTTAAGATAAGCGCATGCACGAGAGCTATTTTGCTATTGATTCAATTACAGTGACATGTAATCAATACGGTGACACATAATCGAAAGTATTATTGCTGGTATAAAGACTCAAAAGCCAATTTAGCTATGTGGTTTTTCCCTTTGGCATTTTATGAAAATATCGCCTCTACATTCTGCCGTGAACTAGTGATTTGCTACATCTGAGTCACCGAGGCTATTGACACAGAGAATTGAAAAGGCTATTGTTTCCATTAGTCCTAACTTGCTAGCCAAAGTGTGGGAAGAAATTGATTTTAGATTGGTTTTTTGGTTGATTGCATTGATTTTTATGGTGCAAATTTTTTTCAAAGCCATGTTGTGCCAAAAAAAAAAAAAAAAAAAAAAAAAAACTATTTAGGTTAAAAGTGTGATTTGTAACTAAAGGAGCAGATATAAAATGTTTTTAAGAAAACTAACTTAATTTACCTTCGAATTTATGTATGATTTGTTTTGTAATAATCTAAATTAAAATTTTATATCATACTGGATCATTTGTTTATGAACACACTGTATAATAGCACAGTTTTTCAGTTATTTTATCACATGATAAATAAAAACTGCATATAATACAATAAAAAATTTGAAAGCACAGTACATTTCTAAGGTTTTTTTTTTCAGGCGAAATAAAGCGTACAACGTTAAAGCCACAATGTCAACTTTAAATGTAGAAAAGTCAAATCTGGAAGATTTAGGGAGAAAAAAGTACAACGTTTGCAAAAGATTTACCAATGATATTGAGCAACGGAGTCTTTTGTGTATTATTTGTACATTCTAAACATTACACTGATTGGAAATGTATTCGTTAAAAATATATATATATCTTTTTTTTTAATTACATTTTCCCAGTATCTTATCATTATTATTAATTTAACTAGCATACCCAGCCCGCTTCGCCGGGCTTAATTTGAAGGTTTATTTAATAATTTATGTGTATGGTACGCTTCTCTCTCAGCTGGCGACGGATCCCCCGGTGACTCTACGCTTCTCTCTCAGCTGGCGACGGATCCCCCGGTGACTCTCCCCGGACCATCGGCACTCCACGTGCGTCGGGTGAGCGTCAGAACAAACTTTCAGCATATACATATGGGTGGTTGTACTTGAATGCACAGACCTGCGCGTTTTTTTCTATCTTGCTTTTATACCTCTGGACCGAGTTGGCGCATTGCCAAGATTTGCTTCCTCTGGACCGAGTTGGCGCATTGCCAAGATTTGCTTTCCCCTGTGCCTCAATTAATTAATTAATTATCCTCAGAATTCCTTTTATTTATAGAGATTCCTTTAAAGGACACTTTGTTAAAAATAAAAGCATCGAAAAGGAATGAAGTTAGATATACGAAACTTGGAGTACTGATGTGATTTGGTGAGTTCTATAAATGATTAATATTTTAGCACCACATACCAATAGGGGCTTGTGAAATGCCCATTTGAATTGCGCAGCACGCAACATTCAAAGAGGCTTTTACTCAAATTTACGAATTATTGCATTTGAGCTATTCTTGGTAATAAACAGATTTGAATGAATAATTTTATGATGTATTCAATAGCACTACGAATAGTGGTTTGAATCTAAACATGGTGGAACCTTAAGACATATAATAGCGAGTTGGTACAATAGACATTAGGATGGGCCGGAAAAAACTTTTTTTTTTATTTTCGATGATGGCGAGTGCGGAAAAGTGGCCACTGATGGCACTCAGTTCATACAAAAAAATTGAGATTTTTCGGACAATTTCTTATTCTGCCGCAAATGGCTTAAAGTTTTGCAAAAATGCTAATTTTTGAACTATTTAGCAAAAAATTAAAAAAATTTAAATTAAGTTTATTTTGGTTGTGTTTAGCTGAAAAGATATATTTAATGAGTCAAATGTTTAAATAACCGCTAATTATGCATTATTTTAGTGCTATGTTCTTTAAAAATGTACAGCTGTTAGCTTGCTTTGCGTTCGGTATGAATGCGAAACAACTCAGAACTCACCACGAGGAGGTAGCTGCACGCCGAGTTTTACCCGCCCTTCTACCCACAGAATGTTATATTAAAAATGCATTGAATCGCATTTACGCAACAAATTCGTTTTTAAAAATGCACTTTGGTATCTTTGCGGTTTTGTTCTAATGAAAATATCTCTTCCTCTACTCCTGCGTACCTTTGATGCAGCTTCTGTCACAATTTTAACGACTCTTTTCACAGCCTGGGAGTGATTTGGAAAGCAGACCAATGATTCATCCAATGACCAATGATTCAATGATTGACAAATGATTCTTACTGAAAAGGTTTCTCTTATAAGAAGTTCGCTGATTTCAGCGGCGACATAGTCGCTACACTCATCGTGTTCCGTTGCTTTAAAGTTTAGCTTTGGAAATTGAAACTCTCGCACTGTGTTGGTTTTTATATTTTTTAAATTGCGGCAAGCTTTTGATCTTTACTATGTCATTCTTCTAATATATTGTCTATCATCGGTCGCCATTGCGATCAGTAAATTCTCGGGATGACCACAATATCCATTTCTTTGGATAACTGAATTCACTGTCTCCTTTAGGTCATCTGGTAAAAACGTTGAAAATTTAACTGCCTACCGCATATATTTAGATCCGACCGTGCAACGTGGCCTTTTCCTTACAAAAAACCACACGGTCGCATAAACTCGTATCACGTATTGAGCGTTTGTTCGGTAATTTATTATGAGAAAGTGTTAATTTTTGGTGACAGGAGACAATCCACGGTGAGGGTCGAAAAATTTAAAATGTTTATAACTCGCGATCAATTTTTGTAGCGCGGCCAAATTTTGTTTGGTAATTTATTATGAGACAGTGTTAATTTTTGGTGACAGGAGATCCCCCATGGTGAGGGATGAAAAATTTAAAATGCTTATAACTCGCAATCTAATTTTCGTAGCGCTGCCAAATTTTGTTTGGTAATTTATTATGAGACAGTGTTACTTTTGGTGACAGGAGACCCCCACGGTGAGGGTCAAAAAATTTAAAATGCTTATAACTCGCGATCAATTTTCGTAGCACTGCCAAATTTTGTTTGGTAATTTATTATGAGACAGTGTTAATTTTTGGTGACAGGAGATCCCCCATGGTGAGGGTTGAAAATTTTAAAATGCTTATAACTCGCGGTCTAATTTTCGTAGCGCTGCCAAATTTTGTTTGGTAATTTATTATGAGACGGTGTTACTTTTGGTGACAGGAGAACCCCCCCCCCCCCACGGTGAGAGTCGAAAAATTTAAAATGCTTATAACTCGCGATCTGATTTTCGTATCGCGGCCAAATTTTGTTTGGTAATTTATAATGAGACAATGTTAATTTTAGTGACAGGAAATCCCCCATGGTGAGGATCGGAAAATTTATAATGCTTATAACTCGCGATCTAATTTTCGTAGTGCGGCCAAATTTTGTTTGGTAATTTATTAAGGTATTGCATATCTTTTATCGCGGGTTTTGAGCGCGGCTAAAGAATCTAGAAATTCCGTAACGAGAAAAAACCTAACACTCCGGCTAACGTCGCTTGAGTTTGGCAGACTTTGGCACGGTATCCTTCGGTAGACTTCGGCAGACATTAAAGCGGTATTTTTCAGATATTTTGAGAATATCAAGTCTCAAACTTATGTTTTTTATTTCAGCTACCATAAACGTATAGTTTCAAAGATAAAAATTCCTGATTAACCAACATGTATTGTAAGATAATAAAAATATTTTAAACGATATTAATTTCTCATTTATTCAATAAAAGAAAAAAAATGTTTTGTTATCGGTCATCACGCTCAAAAAGTATAACTTGAATTAATATCAAAGACAAAAAAAAAAAAAAAAAAAAAAAAAACTGCATAAATAAAATGTAAATAAATAATTATGATTGCATAAGTTGATAAAAAATGCTATGCAATAGCTTTACCGCGGCAGTCCCCGAGTGCCACACGTCTTTTTGTTTTTTAACATAAATTATTTCATACATTTTTACGATTATAATGGAATAATATATTGTGAATATTTTAATTTCATTTTATGTATTTTAAATAATCTTTTAATTGCATTAAGGTATATTTAGTTTTAAGCTGTTATCTTTAGCTAAAATCTCTCAACATTTTTTGTTCCTTACAATCGAAGTATTTCTTTATGAAACTTTGAATATTAATTCAATTGGTTTAATCTCTGCTTAATTATTAGGATTTTTTACTCAGCTGATGAGATAATGATTTTAAAAAATATATTATGTTGATTAGTATTTATGAAATATTTTATTTAAATTTATTAAATATTTTTATTGCTCTATTTTTGAAATCACTGTGTATATGTATAATTTGTTACAAATCTTTTTTTCCTAATAGATAACTTTATTAAAAAATAACAATAAAAGCATGATATATTTTTATTTTACAAATTATTGTTTTATTATCAGATTGCGTTACTTATGTAGATTAAAAAAGGGGAAATTTTCATTTAAAATTTTAAGCATAAAAAAATCATAAAATTTTTGAATTTTAAAACGTTCTATTTTTATGCAGGATTTAGAATAAAAATTGAACCACATTTCAATTTATTCTCCATTTTTCAATTTGTAAAATTCAAATTACGGATGTAAGGTTATATTAATTACTGTGCATTCACATTTGATTAAAAAAAAGAACTTCTGCTGAAAAGGATTACGCAAAATATGCATGACTGTTATATACTTGAATGCTGATTAGTACAAGAGCTGAAAAAAAAGAATACATGCCTAAAAAAGAACCGAATTGCATGGTCATTAAAGTGGTCACAATCAATTTTTGAATTTTTTATAGGGGGCCACCAAAAAGTTGCGCATTAACAAGAAAATCAGATTGGCAAAGTTTTAGCTCATTTAGATAATGTTAACCTGCGGCTCATTGAGGTCAAAGTTTGAAAAAAAAATGTGATTTTTCTTAAAAAATGTTCTTTTTCCTTCGTGTGATTTTATTATCAAATTAAGATGCTGAGTTACTTATGTAGATAAAAAATGTTGTTGCGTATATAGGGTTCTTTTGGTCTTATGGATAGACAACTTCAAACTCTTGTCCCTTAGAAAAGTAGAAAAAAATTCATTTACAGATCTTCAGTACAACAGAGTCTTCGAAACTCACAAATATTACTAAATATTCAAAAATAACTGCTCAAATATATCGTACAAGTACAGCTTTAGATCCCAGAGACTCTTTATACAACGCCTCAACACTTAATAACATTCAAAACAACATAGATGAAAAAGCAAACTTGCATAACAAGCGCTTTGTTCACTCAATGACTGACTGGTAAATAATGACCACGACAGCTCATATTGCTCTCCTTATATAGGCTCGCAGCATGCGCCGGAAATTTCCAGAGGCTTCTCGAATATTCCAGAAAACCAAGGAAAAACATTCAATGTATCAGCATACCTAAGGGGGGTTACCATAGAGAGGGAAGGGTTACCATCGCCAACAATCGCCAAGTTTATCGCCAACTTGGCGATATATCGCTAAATTTGGTGACCAAAATTAGTCGCCAAAAGTGACGCCAACATGGCGATATCTTTAATATTTCGCCAATCTGCCATAGACATACACTGAAAAATAACAGACAAGTTTGCTTGATAACAGAGACAATCTAACTAAAACTAATATTAGTAAAGGAATGGAGCTTAATAAGATTATTTAGATTATTTTACAGTACAAATACTAACTATTTACAAAATTCGTAACACTATGGAAATATTCCTCGATATTATTTATTTTAAAAATACAAAAATTATTTGAATTTTAAAAAGTACTCTTTTTTTGCAGGATTTAGAATTTAAAAAAATCCCCTTTAAATTTATTTCTATTTTTAAATTTATTCAGTTGAAATTATTGATGTTCGTTATATTAAATGCTATTCATTTACATTTAATTCAAAATAAAAATTAAAGAATTTCTGCTGAAAAGAATAAGTTCCTAATACAGAAATGCATTGCATGGTCAAATGTAGAGTGGACGTGATTAGAATTTAGGATTCGTAAATTTCGCTCTCGCGAAGGGAAGGCTGGTATATGAGCGAAGATCATAATTCTCCTTTCGGCAGTGTCTGCGTTTGCTTTCTATGGATATTTTGCAGATTTTGCCTTTTAATGATTAATAATTTTTATTAATTTGTGTAAATGTTCTAACAGTTATTAAAAACACACAATTATATTTTATTATAAATCTTTTTTTTAATTAAATAGTTTTATTTAATATGAAATGATATTTATTTTACATTATTTTACTTTCTTTATTTAACGAACTGCAATTGTATTATCAGATTAACGTGCTGTGTTACTTATACAATAAAAATATGGAAATATTCATCAATATTACATGTTTTAAAAAATGCAAAGAGTATTTGGATTTTAAAATGTATTCTTTTTTGTGCAGTTTTAGAATTAAAGCAGAATCACATTTAAATGTATTTCTATTTTTAAATTTATCAATTGAAATTATTCACGTGTGTTTATATTAAATGCTATTCATTCACATTTGATTCAAAATAAATATTAAAGAAATTCTGCTGAAAAGAATTATGCTGAATATGCATGACTGTTATCTAGTACTATGCTGATTAGAACAAGAACAAGAAAGAAAAGAATAAATGCCTAAAACAGAATCTCATTGCATGGCCAAATATAGAACTGACATTATTAGAATTTAGGATTCGTAATTTTGATTATCGCGAAGGGAAGTCCGGTATACGAGCGAACATGATAATTCTTCTGTCGGCTTTTTCTGAATTACCCCGTACAGATATTTTGCAGATTTTACTATTTAATGATTAATAATTTTTATTAATTTGTGGAAATGTTCAGTAAAATTTTCAGTATTTGTGTAAATGTAAGTTCTCAAAAAGACACATTTAAATTTTGTTATAAATCGTTTTTTAAACAAATTGTTTTATTTAATGTGAAAGAATATTTAATTTATTTTATTTAATAAGATTTTATTAACAGATTAAGATGCTGGGTTACTAAAGTAGATTAAAAATATAGAAACTTTCAGCAATATTATGTATTTTATAAATACAAAAAAATATTTTAATTTTAAAACGTATATTTTTTTCAGGATTTTGAATTAAAACAGAACTACGTTTAAATTTATTTCGATTTTTAAATTCATGAATTCAAATTATTGACGTATGTCTATATTAAATACTATGCATTTGCATTCGATTAAAAAAACTTAAAAAATGTCTGCTGAAAAGAACAATGCTAAATATGCATGACTGTTATCTATTGGAATGCTGATTAATATAAAGACAAGAAAGAAAAAATATAGATCTAAAACAGAACCAAATATATGAGTCAAATATAGAGTACACGAAATTAGAATTTAGGATTGGTAAATTTTATTTATGTGAAGGGAAATAATGGGCTAACAGATTAATTCCTTGGTCGGCTTTTTTCAGCATTTGCATTCTATGGATATTTAACAGATTTTGAAATTTAATGATTGATAATTTTTACTACATTGCATAAATTTTCTAAAATTATTGAAATGATAAATTTATACATTGATATAAATCATTTTTTAAATATAGTTTTATTTAATATGAAAAAAAAAATTTTTATTTTTTATTTTATTGAATAAAGTGCGACGTTATTATTTGATTAAAATACTGGGTTTTATATGTAGATTAAAAATTTAGAAATTTTCTTCAATATTATATATTTTAAAAATACATAAAATATTTAAATTTTAAAAAAGAATTTTTTTGTGCATGATTTAGAATGAAAACTGAATCATATATATCTATATATTTATTTTTATTTTTCAGTTTTGAATTTCAAATTATTAATGTATGTTTATATTAAATTATATACATTCACATTTGATTTTAAATTAAAATTAAAGAACTTCTGCTGAAAAGAGTTACGCTTAATTGGCATGACTGTTATCTACCTGAATGCTGATTAGTACAACAGCGGGAAAGAAACGAATAAATTCCTAAGACAGAACCGCGTTGCATAGCTAAATGTAGTGTGGACGTGATTAGAATTCAGGTTTCGTAAATTTTGTCCTTGCGAACTGGATACTAGTATAGGAGTTAACGTGATAATTCCTCGGTCGGCTTTTTCAGCATTTGCCTTATATGGATATTTTGCAATATAATGATTAATATTTTTTATTAATTTCTGTAAATGTTCTAACGGTTATTAAAAAAACAAAATTTATATTGCGTTATAAATCGTTTTTTTAGTAAATAATTTTATTTAATATGATAGAATATTTATCTTAGTTTATTTTACTTAACTAACTGCGATTTTATTATCAGTTATAAATGCTGAGTTTCTCATGTAGATTAGAAATATGGATATTTTCAGTAATGTTAAATATTTTAAAAATATAAAAAATATTTGAAATTTAGAAATACTCTTTTTGTGGAGGATTTAGAATTAAAACAGAATCACTTAAATTTATTTCTATTTTTCAATTTATGAATTCAAATTATTGGTGTATGTCCATATTAAATGCTATGCATTCACATTTCAGTCAAAATAATAAATAAAGAACTTCTGCTAAAAAGAATTGCACTGAATATGCATGACTGTTATCTTCTAATAAAGCTGATTAGTGAATGAAATAAAGGAATAAAGACATATAACAGAACCTCATTACATTGCCAAATACAGAATGGACTTAATTAGAATTTAGGATTAAGCAATATCAGGATTTAAGCTGCACGCTCTCTTTCAACATAAATAAATAAATAAAAAGACTATAATTAAAATCTCTTAACAGATTATTGTTCTATGCAACAGAAATATTTCTTTATGAAACTTTGAATAGTGATTCAATCAGTTAAATCTCTGCTTAATTAATAGGATTTTTTAAACAGTTGATAAGATTATAAATTTTTATTTTTAATTGCTACTTCAATTATTATTTTAGAAAATTTTAATTAAATTTATCAATTAATTATTTTTATCTAATTTTTTTTAAAAAATCACTGCATATAGTTATATTTTGTTATATATCGTTTTTCAAAGACTTTTTTTTTAATATGAAGATTATTTTTGTATATTTGTATATGTATACATATATATTTATTTATTTATGTTTACAATGTGTGATTTTATTATCAGATTAAAATGTCGGGTTTACTTATGTAGATTAAAAAAAAAAAAACATCATATTTAGCATTATAGATTTTAAAAATACTTAAAATATTTTGATTTTTAAAAGTACTCTTTTTTTTGTTTGGGATTTAGAATGAAAACATAATTGCATTTCTTTTTATATATTTTTTATTTATTTTATTTTTTTACTTTTCAATTTGTGGATTCAAATTATTGATGTATGTCTATATTAAATTATATGCGTTCTTATTTGATTTTTAAATTAAAATTACAGAACTTTTGCTGAAAAGAATGACGCTAAATATGCAAGTCTGTTATCTACTGGAATGCTGATTGGTACAAGAACAAAAAAGAAAAGAATAAATGCCTAAAACACAACGGCATTGCATGGCCAAATGTGAAGTGGACGTGATTAGAAATTAGGATTCGTAAATTTTATTCTCGCGGTTGGAAGGCAATTTATATGCGCTAACATGATATCTCGTCGGCTTTTTCTGTATTTGCTTTCTACGGATATTTTGCAGATTTTGCAATTTAATAATTAATAATTTTATTAATTTGTGTAAATGTTAAAAAATTATTAAAATTATTATATTTTTAATATTTTGTATATTTATCAATAAAACTGTTGTCAATATATGTGTTTAATAAAATAAGTGTATCAAATAAATGTTATGTTATCTATCTAAAATCTAATTATACATTTAACATTTATTACAGGGGAAGATAATATATTTATTGTCTGCAATATTATTATTACTCTGCTGATAGTCAGACCCAATGCTGCATGCGAAAGGCAATCAGGTATAGAAGAAAGCATAGAAGATAGTTAGTATGTCGTCAATTTCTGCTTTTGTCTTCTATGGATACTTTGCAACTGTGCTATTTAATTGTTAATGATTTATGTTATTTTTATGGGTAAATGTTCTTAAACTATTAAACATTAAATGTATTTAAAATATTTTATATATTTATCAATTTAAATACGTAAAATTGCTCTAAATCAATGATATTTAGTTAAGAAAAATTAGAAAAATTTAATACCAAATAGATTCCTTTTTATATAACAAATGTCTTATTATACATTTTCTGTTTATTATATTTAGAAATAAGCATTTATAGCCCATAAATATATAAGAACTTCTACTAATATACTGATCATTTTCTTCACCAATACGTCTGTTGTTATGCGGCGACATTGCTGCGGGGTGACACTTTTTTATGTAGTCGTTACATCAATTGACATTGAACTTGAACCTTTCTAGTAAGGGCTAATGTAATTGTAAGTAACCAATTATTTCTGTGTTTGTTAAATCGTTTTTTGAATATATTATTACAATGTTTCTACCATAACATTAATAAGCCAAAAAGTTATAGAAATAAATAAATAAACATTAAATCACAATTTCTTGAGTCTTTTAAAAACAAGATGATGCATTTATTAAATAGAATGTCAGTTTTATTGAAGTGTGACCTTCACTATCGAAGGTTTAGGTAGCAACATTCCTGTATATGTTCAGACACATACGCTCAGAGATGAATACAATGTTTTTTTTCTTAAAATTTCCCATCTTAAGTATGCAATAAACTTACTATCGATCAAAACAAAACATAAGCCAAATAAGGAATTAAACGCTGCAAAAAAGCTCAAATTATTTTAATACTATAGGGACAGTTCTTTGCTCAGCCCACGTAAACTCAATAAAATAAAGTAATATCAATTTGAGTCACAATAAAAATTAAAGTGAATCATAATACAGATAGCAGGTAAACTGGATATTTTTAATGCAAAAAAAACATAATAATGAAATTTTAGCTTGAGAAACAACTCGCTAATATTTCTTTATATTCAGATTGAGCCAATTATCTATATAGTAAAGTGTTAGTTTCAGCTTAACCCTTTCCGGCATACTGTGCCCGGTCTGGGATACCTAATTTTAATTCCAAACTTGCAAACGGCACCGATAATATTTTAGTAAAATTTTATTTTTACCATAAAAGCTTAAATTAGGGGTTTCAAAATATTTCAAAAATTCGTTTGTGAATTCCGGTGTCAGTTAATAATTTCTCATTTTACTAACAGATTTTGCCCGTGCCAGAAAGGGTTAAAGGGAGATTTGCTTTTCTTCAGCTGATACATTTTTTTCTCTCTCTTTAAGATTTTCTTTTTCCTGCGTCTGTGGATTATATATATTTCAAACGATTTTCCTGTAATTGAAGTCCGTTCATTGTGTTTTAGTGCTTTAACGCAATGCGTGGCATAGGCTTAAACACTTTTGGAACACTATAAACATATTTTATGCGAAATGGTATCTCAAACTAGGCGGAATCAGAACGCAAAAATAAATAGAAATTTCTCATTTTTCAAAAATAAGACTATATACATGAATGAATCAAATATAAACCAGAATTTCTGATTTTTAATTTATTAATAAAAGACACAAAAATAAAATTTACGTAATATTTTTCCGTATAATCTCCTGATTTCAAAATACATTTTCCTCAAAGGATTGGAGTTTTTTATGCCGTTATTATAGAAAGAAGAGGGCGTCTCTCGATCTCCTGCCGATTGCGCACGAAGACTTCAATAGCAATGTCATCGCCGAATCGTTCACTTTTTAATACTTCTTTCAAAGGCTCAAACATGTGATTATCACAGGGGATAACTCGGGACTATAGGGATTTTATTCCAGAGTTCTCCAATGCATTTTCTCCAACATTTTGTGGGTCAGGTTGGCTGTATGAGGACAGGCATTTCTATGAAGCAAAATCACTTATCTGATCTGAGACTCATGTCTTTTTTTGACGATACGCACATTGTTTCGTTCAACAACTGGCAGTAGTAGGAACAGCATTCTAGACAAGCTTCTGAATGGCGTCATTGTTTTCCTTAGTCAAACTTATTCGACGGTGGCGGGTGTGGGGCGTGTTTTCGATTCCTATTAGTCTTTTTTGCAAAATTTCTGTGCCAATCATGTATTCAGCTTTTCTTCAGACATTCCCCTTTGACGTCTTCGTAAGATTTCATCCAGTCTTAAGTTTTTATTTGTCAGAAATTTAACAATAATGCTTTGCGAAAAGGGGTGAACCTCCCGCTCAATCATCGAGGTGCTGACTGAGGAATTGAGAAAGTAGCACATACCGGTGCATAGATAGTCATGGGACATTCCCATCTGTCATGCACAGAGATTCGAGTGTTCTTGATATGAACTTTTGTGTTTTGAGATAAACTTTTGCAGAAATTTTGGTTTATGTTTGATTTATCCATGTAATTTATTGGAGCTTGGACAATTTCAGAACTTTTTATTAAAAAAAAAATGCATTTCAAAGGACTCTAAAAAAGCAATACGGAAAAAAATGTCAGAAAGAAACTAAATTTTAAAAACTTTTTTTTAAATTCTTGCCATTTTATTATTTTTTAACTTGTTAACCTCAAATTGTTTGAAACTTCAGATGATACGTTCTATTTTCATAGTCCTTCTGATTGCAGTCGACTCCGAAAATCTTTCAGATCCCACCCGGCTAGAAGAGCTGGTGAACATGTTCGGACATCCACCCACGCATTTTGAGCTACTAAAGAGCTCTACGAGCTTTAAAATATTTTTTTAACAAATTTCTTAATATTCTTCAAATGATAAAAAACAACATACAAAAAACCCTGAAATGAAATATTTATTTCTATTTCATAAAGAAAACTACCAAAAAAACCATTATTTTCTTTCTACCTGAGAAACCAATATAAAAAGTCGAAGTAAACCGACATAAATATCGTCAGTCATTGGTGTTGTTTTTCGTATGTTTTAGGTATTGTTCTTGGTTGTTCCTCTATGAAAACTCTGCTGTTATTGCCTTCCTTGTGTATACAGTATAAATGATCATAAAATCAATATATCCACGTGTAGAATATTTGAGCCTGGTGTAAGGTTGGAGAATGAGACGTTTTTGAGTCGAAATATAAGATTTATAAATCATAGAAAATTACTTTTTTAATTATTCTCACCATCTTCGTTTCATTCAAATATTTTATGTTACAAATCTTCAGGCATTTTTTTAATTTAAGGAACCTAGATCATCCCTACTTTGTAGGTAAAACTTAAAAACCTAAAGAGATTTCAAATTGATTCTTTAATTTAACATTTTCCAAGCTCTGATACAATTTATCTAGATGTGAAACTTTCAAATTGAGAAAAGATACTAAAAATAATTAATCAATAGCTTACCAGCACGTCATGCTCATCTGTTCTTCTTGTGAAAGTGATTGAACTACGACTATGTTTCCAATATAACGATCCGAACATGTCCGGAAACGATCAGATAGGCTTTTATAACAGTCTACATGCTTCAAAAATCCTAAAAAATATGTTCACATAAATTGTTAACTTCAGAAAAATAATTGCGTCATTACTATAGGTGCAGATTCACGGTCGCCAATCGCCATGTGACGACAAAAATTTTTGAGTTGGCGATTAATTTTCGCGCCTAAGTCACCATCATTCGGCTATTTGGCGTTTATTTTCTCGGAATAGTTTAACGGAACTCACGTTTTTCCGAAAACCTCTGACGAGAATACCATGCTAATTTGCGATCTTATGACGAAAATTACGCGTTTTTTAAAAATCCTTAAACAAAAGTCACGTTTTTCCGCGATTTCTGAAAATTCGCGGTTGCAGATACTCGGATTTAGCAGCCACTGGCATTTTAAAAATTTTGGGAATCTGCACCTATAGATATTACCATATATTTGAAAAAGATTAATTTCTAATATGCAATAATGAAAAGAAAAGATTTCTGTTGATTAATGTAGTATAGCTACTTCCACGTCGAAAAAGAAAAAAAATAAAGATTTTTCTAGATATATATATTAAATGCATATGAGTAATATACAAAATCTTCTGTTTATAAGAAAAATAATGAAAAATAATGCATCACGCATAAGTTACGAAACACTTTACAATGTAGTAGAATATGTTTAAGAAATTTTAATTTTTCAGGAAATTTATATTTAGATACCTAAATAAGAAATATAAATACATATAACACAATAAAATATCATTTTGTGCATAAAAAGTGCATATGTAGTAATGTTGGCGAATTTTTTAGTGCAACCCTGTATATAATTTGCAGAATTTATACACACCGCGTAACGCACTAAAAATGTTAAAAAATGTAAAGCTCACTTTGAGAATGTATCGATCATAATCCTTTAACCAAATACTTTTGCTCGGCTCGGTAAATGAAGGATAAATGTTAAGCACTTAATAATGGGGAAAAAATGTTATTGTGCACTTCATTTATTTTTTTAAAATTCGTTGCATTCAAAATATTTCTTATATTCGAAGCATTTGTTACATTCAAAATCTATAAAATGTACCACGTATCATTTTTCACAACAATCATAATGTAACAGAAATATTTTGCGTGTCCATCTGAACGAAATATAAAATGTACCACATAATATCTTTTTTACAATATATCACAATGCAACGGAAATAAGTTACGCGTCCCTGTGAAAGACTTATAAATTCTACATACTTCATTTAAAGTAACATATCCACTTTTGCTTCAAAAGTGTCACAAGTCATTTTTTTTTGTTATAGCTGCCATTCTACAGTGTTTTAGGCATATTTTAATCACCTAAAACACCGTACGCCACACTAAAAATCCAGCCCCTAGGTAACAGCTGTGTTTGTAAGATGACAATTGACGGAAGCAGTGGAGCCTAGAAGCGGTTTTTGAGTTATGCGACTTGTTGCACTCTTTCTTAGTGCAAACATCTTCGAAAAATGTTCTTTTATTTTTCTGTGATGTAACCAAAGATATAACCACGTGATTTTCTGAACATTATGAGAACGATTATCAAAAGAATGTTAAACTTACTCAATTTATATTAACGAACATTTTATTTACATGTAGCAAAATAATATTTACTATTAAGAACTCAGATATAGACCATCCGGTCCGATGTAAAGTTACATATAGCAAATATTTTTTGCGCATTTGATCCACTTATTATAACACTCTACATCCCTCTCACTATAGGGAATCTAAATAAACACATCAGGGGGTCACCCTTTACCTCCACACACTGTCCATATACGCCAAGTCTAAAATTCTTTCTCGAAAACTCTATGAAGGGAACATCAACCAAACAACTTCAAATCTATGCCAGAAGTGACTTTTCTCCCTTTCTCATTCCTCTCCAAAAACATCCTACAGGGTCATATCGCTTAACTCAATGGCCCTCCTTCCGTTTCTTCTACCATCTCGCTAGATAGCCGTGCACCTCATTGTTTACTTATCTGTGACATACGTTCTTATATCGAAAGAAGAATTGTCATTTATTCATACAATGGGATTTGATGCTATCTAACTATAAAATTTCAAATTAACTTCAAGGCAAGACAAAAATGTTTCCTTAAAATCCAAAGTACACAGAAAGGGATACGATTACAACATACAAGTTAAAATATTACAGTATGAAGTACAAATATCAGATAACAGAAATCCTAAAAAATTACATATTTAATAGAGTCAGGAAATTTACACCCTTTTGAAGCAAGGATGTGATATATTCTAGAATAACATCTATAAGTTGCGTAGCAGTCTAAGTATATATATAATAGTTGAAAACTGCACAGACGGATAGAATAAACGAAGTCACAAACCCTTTTACTTATGTTGGACAGTAGAAAAAAGAGAATTTTGGGATTTTGAATACTAAGTAAATGCTATTACGTCATATGTATTACGATTAAACAGCAGCAAACAGTTAGACAAATAATGAAATCTGTTACATCAACAGATGTACACATAATATTTCTTTTGAAATCCTAATACGCTGCTTGAAGTATTAATTGCAAAATATTTTTCGTGCGATATTACGCTGCTATAAAATAGTTCTTTTATTTTCTGTAATGCTATTTTAACGTTCTCTGCATCTCTCCTGTAATTATTTATTACTATAGAACAAAGTAAACGTGTGGTAAGTAAAAATATTGTTGACAGAGTGAGTTATTTGTTTTAAAAGCATTTAATACGAAAAGATAAATAAATTTCTAACCTGAAACAGACAAGAAAAATTCACTTAGTTATTGTTTTTAGAGATAAATTACAAACACATCTACATTTAAGACAATCGCACACATTTAACAGTATACACAAATTTCTTTTGAATTCATGATACATTTGATATTTTCAACTATATTATATTGCTTCATAGTTTATCATAGAACTGTAAAATATTTCGAAATTTATTTTCTCCATTAAACGTAGAATTATATTTTTAAAAACTTTTTTGAGTAAAAAAAAGGAAAACAAAATTACACTTTATAAGTAAAAGCAGTTAAAGCGAAATAAAAAAAATCGTTTGATGCAAGTTTTTGTCTTAGATGTAAATTATCTCTTTTGGTAACTTGATTGCATCCAATTTTACTGAAATAAAATGTTTTTCTAATTAAGTAAACATTTTATTATGTAAATGCTTTCAAGTCTCACAGGATTCGATTTATTTTCAATGTCAAATATAAATAAGTTATGTAATAATTGGAATGATGAAATAAGCTCGAAGAATAATAATCTGTAATGGATATGTAGTTATGGAAATTTTTATTCACATTTGGTAACATCGATGTGCTGTGATACAGCATTATCAACAATTTATATGTTGTGCCATGTGACTCAGTTGGTCGAAAGTTAGTTCACTGAATCAAAGATCCAGGTTCGAAACTTATTTCTAGAAATTTCTCCATTCTGCTGGCTTTACGCTTTGTTTGCAATATGAATAAACTTCACGGAATAGAAGTAACTTATTCAATAAGATACCTCTTTTAAGATATGTAGAAACTTGTATACGGCCCGTGTAACCTCTTCATATAAAAGTACTTTTGAAATAAACAATTCCGCTAAAAATATTTTTGCTTACAAATAGTTTAGGTTGCTCTGTGGGAATAACTAAATTACAGTACTGTTGTAGAGGATGTTAAACAATACATAACTATAAAACTTAAAATTAAAATATAAAATGATGTAATAAAATTCAACATTTAATTAGATTTTCGATGATTAGTTGTTTTCAGAAAACCACGTTAAATCAGTTAATACTAGAAAAATCATAGCATTTATATTTTGAGTGAGCTGAACTTAAAAATTTAAATTTCATTAATTAAATACATGCTTGAAATATTACACATTAATATTATAGTTTTCTATTTTTTTAAGTTATTATTCAACTGTTTTTCTTATGCTTAAAACAACAATTTATTAGTTATATTTGGCATGTTAAATGACAAAAATTATTGGCTGCGAATAAAGAACAATTTTTTCCCCAAAATTAAATTGTTGTCGTATAATTTAATGAGCTCGGAATTGGTATATTGGAATGTAAAATTAAACAAAAAATTCATCCGATTCTATTAAGTTTTATGCTTTTAAGAGGAATGAAGTTTTAATTTATTCATATTTCTTTTCTTTTAGTAAATACTTAGAATCAGAATGCATAAGATTGAAAGTAATCAAACAAACTAAAACAATTAAATCATAGACGCATAAATGTGCAATTGAAAACTGTCTAACAAATTAAAATACCAAATCATAAAAAAACAAATGAAATCTTGAAATCTATCTAAATAATTTAAAATAATGTACAGAGAAACTTCCATTTAAAGAAGTCTTATCGTTATACTTAAACATTTTGTTTTGAAGAAAATCTGTATAATAGAAATAGAGTCAAATTCGTGAAACTTGTACTAAGCAATATGCTTGCATAAAGTAAAAAATACACAAAAATGAAAATATTGAAAAATGTATTTCATTTCGTCCAGTATTTTTTTTATGCAATGTAGACACATGAGGAAAATTTTAAGGGGTTTCATGAGTCTTAATTTTTACTTATTGGTGCAATTTAGCATTATGTCACATCCCGTAAGGGATGGTGACGTCACTGCGATGTCGTTGTGAAGTCACATTGTGACTTTGTGACCATCGATTATTGATGTGACATCACGTGACATCGATATGAAGTCACAGTGACTAAAATGTGAAGTCGTTATGGCCGTTTTAGAGCTCTTTTGGACGTCACATTGTGCCCACTTTGTGAAGCCACGGTGTGACAAATTTGTGAAAAATGTGTCATTTTTGACTACTTTGACATTAACATTGTGACAAAACTGTGAAGAAAACCGACGATATTTAAATTGCCAGAAACATGTTTTTTAAAGTAAATAAGACGTTTTGAAGAATATTTGTAATTTTCTAAAGATTTTTAAGAAAGTCACATCTCAGTCACAATGTGACGTCACTGAGTGGTGGCATTTTAGTCACAGATGTGATGTGACCAAAGTGACTCACAGTGACGTCACTGTGATGTCACTGTGACCATACATGCTATGGGGGATATTTAATTATTTTCTCAGTCCCTATGAAACATAAATGCATAAATTTTTTAATTGAGGAAACTTAATATATCTTTTAATTAAAATATTTATTAATATTCGATATTGAATTTTTTTTTATTTTTTATGTTTAATTTTGATAAAAAAATTTAATTGTCCTTTGAATGAGGGCAATGTTTCTCAAATACTAATAAAGCAATTTTCATTAAACTTGGTAAATATCTTCATTTTAAGTTCAAGAATAACTTATACTTCAAATTTAGCATTAAAATTGCATTGATTTTTTAAAATTATCAATTTTTCAATAATTGTTTTCTATTTTAATATTTAAATTTAAATTTTAAATAAATAAATAAAATTCTTCAAATGAAGAATAAGTTCAAGATACATTAGTTTTATATCAATATCAATATTTTCGGGGGCTTTTAAACCGATGGCTTTTCTAAAATCTGGTGCGCAGTGGATGCAAATCAAAAAGCAGTTTAATTTTTTTCATCAAAGTTAAACATTAAAAAAGTAAAATAAAATTTCAATGTAGAAAGTTTAAAAAATTTAAATAGAAGATATATAGAAGTTCTCCATAGAAGTTCTCAATAGAAGTTCTCAATAGAAGTTCTCCATGTTACAAATATGTTGTATTTATATTTTATAGGTACTAAGAAAAAAATTAAGCCTGACAAGTTACTAAATTGCACTACTAGATAAAAATTAAGACTGTTGAGATTCCTTACTTAAAATAATGTCTAAAAAACACGTAAAATAGAGTGGTAAACAAAAACTGTCAAATTGCGCAATTTTATCTTTTATTCTCAGTATTGCAAATTTTTAAGTTAAAAAAAATCTGTAATATTTCTTTTCAAAGGTTTCTTTAAAAAAATACAGTTCATCTAACTTTTCGCAAATTTGTAATCACCAAAAAAAAATATTTCTAACATTTTTATGCAAATAGAATTCTTTTAAAAATTTTAAGATTTCTTTTTTTCAAATTGAAACGCTTAAGAAAATAAATATTTTCATTTTAACATAATCCACTGAAATAAATTCATAATAGCAATCTCTCTGTCTGAATGTTAGTACAGTTGAATAAATTTCGGTGTAGAGAATACAATTTTCGTAATATGGAGATTAATTCACATGTTAATGGTGCTCAAAAACAAGGTTCAGCAGAAAATTTCATTAAGTAGATAACATCGTTAAAAAGAAGTCCGCATTATTATAATTTGTTTTGAAAAATGGGGATTTATGTATGAAACCTTAATACTAATGCACATAATTTAATTAAAAAACCTTCAAACTTTACCTTTCATTTCAAATATCGCACACAGTAGTTTAATTTTATCGTAACTGTACTTATACTTACTTATGCTGAGGGGAGATCCTGGTGTACAAAGAGCTACATTGACACCGACCATGTCCTTTGTCAGGTTATGGTACACATCCCTGTCAGCTTCATTAACACAATTGTCTATCAGGTTTTCTGCACAACGGAGGCCGGACATAAGATGCCTGTAAAAAATAAAAAATAAAATTTATAAATAAATAAATAAATAAATAAATAAATGTTATACAATTTTGCAGGATATATAATGGACCACCATTGTACAAAACACCGATTTTGAATAATCCATATAACTTCCATGTAAGATATTTTCAAGTAAGTTAAGTTAAGGTAACTGGATTCATGAGGTAACCAAGCCATCGGCTTTCTTATAAAAAAAGCATAGACGACTTTAAAGTTTTAGCTATTGTGAACATTTAACCTCTATCTCTACACTGTAAAAAAAGAAAAAAGAAAAAATGGACGATTTTACGGAAATACTACTGGTAATCTAGAGGCCAGTACAATTTATTGTTTTTTAATGGATAGATTTCAGTAAATTCCAGAAAATTTTCCGTATTTTCCTGGAATTTACAGTAATTTTTTCGTTAAAAAACCAGTATATTGTACTGGCGTCTAGATTACTAGTAGAATTTTCCTAAAATCGTCCGATTTTACTTCTGGAAACAACGTGTGTTAACTCAATGATACTCTTTTCTGTGATAAATTACCGAAAATTCAGGCTTCTTTTTTTTTTTTATAAAAAAACGTAAATTTGGTTGAATTTCTTGGGTTTTATTTTAAAATACGGTAAATGTTTTTATTAAATAATCATTTTTTTAAACATTAAAAATTATTATTAGGTATATATATACATTGTTTTTAGAAATTAAAATGTAATTTTAACTCGTCGAGTGCCAGGTCAGTTGCCGGTGAGTAACAGTCTAAACATTGATATAAAACTAAGAAAATTTCATTTGTTAAATAATTAAAGTTTACTGTGAGTCATCAGTAACTGAAATGTTCATTTTCAGTCACTGTGGCACTCAATGTGATAAATATATTTTTCTGCAAGAGTAGACATAGCTGAACACATTTACAAAAGTTCTGACATTAATTCAAGTGAATATTAGCTTTCGGAAGCTGAATTGAGAGAATATACAGAGAGACAGCATAAAATTGTTGCCCAGCTGACCCGTGTAAACTTATATATTTTTATTATTATGTGAAAATTATTTCTTTTAACAGAAACTTTCTACTTGAGCAGAATACGGTACGTTTTCCCAGAATGAATGAATATTTTTTTTCTACCACTACACGCTGATTGTAATGGGAATAATGTCGCCTTTCCACAATACTTATTTTTTTAAATATTGCTCAAATGGTGAACTGACTGCATTTCAATGTTCAAATAAAATTTCGCTTTAAAAAATTTGTCTTTATTTAAAAACTTTAAAAAAATGAAAAAGAAATTAAATTTTTAAAAAATGTTATAGAAGGACACCCAGTTCAATGCCTATATACTGAATAAGCGAAATATGCGTATGGCAATATACTGCGCTTTTACTCTTTAATTAACGGGTATTTAAATATATTTTTGAATAATTAAAATTAAGAATCAGAAACAGTCTGATTTTAAAAAATCAATTTGAAAATTTAATTATTAATAGTAACTGTTAAACGTATTCTTTGGGTGTATACTAATTTCCAGTATAAAATGTTATATTTTATCACATTTTTTTCAATCACATGTGTTATGTACTCACCCCTTTATCTATTAATCAGACCCAAAACAGAAGTCTATGTCATTTGCTGACAGAAAAATAAAAACAGATTGACTTCAGAATGAATGAGTTTTATCGATGTTGTTCAGTGATAAATGATGTTAATAGATAGACTTGAAAAGTTCCTTGGTTGTTTCTGGAAGTTCAATAGTTTCTCAACATCAATTAATGACAACGTAAGTAATATTATGAACTGGCTATATAACACAGGCAATAAATATCAGAGTTTCACCTATTGCATATAAGATATATTGATGGTACTAACCAATCATAAATATTAACTTTTAACATTCTTGTTAAGCTTTGTCATTTTAGTTATAGCCACATATGTTATGTATACATTTCCTTATCATTTAATGAGAAACGAATGAGAAGTCCATGCCACTTGTTGAAAGAAAAAAGAACTGGTCGATAACAGAAAGAATGAAGTTTAATGATTTTGCTGCAGTGATAAATGTTGTTAATAGAAATATTTATAGAATGTGCTAGATTTCCCAGAAGTTTGAAAGAAAATAAAAATTAGTTTTAAATAACAGCCAGATAAATAGTATTATTTACTGTGAGAGACATTCATCATATTGGAAATACAAGAATAAATATACTGCTGATATTATACAAAAATAAATATTATCTTCGACTTATGTATATGTTATTAAATAATTTTAATGAGCAAGTTAGGTATTAATGTAGTTCTTATTAAATATGTAAATGTGATGTACCTAAACCAAAATGCCTGATATACAAAAATATTGAAAAAATAAAAGTAACCTTCTCGCTTCTGAGTATTAATGCAATATTATTAATTATTACGGATTTTTTTTAACCTATTTTAATTCAGAGCAGGATTATTTTATTTTATTTGCATTAGTTCAAATCTTAGACTTCAAAACATATCTTTATAATATCGAAATTACAATCATGTTCAACTATCATTAATAAAATTGGACAAAGTAGAGGTCCCGATATCTGGACCTAAAGAGCGAAGATGTCAATGAGATATGAAATAATTCTAAGGAATATTTAGAAAATAAGCTTCGCTATTTCTCCCCTCTCAGAAACTTTATTGCCAAAAACAAATACACCGTGGCATATGAATTGTACATCTTTACCTGTTTTTCGACTTAGTCGCCACTGACATTGAGGCATTTGCTGTAGCGTGCCAGTCGGTTTGAAAAAACCACTCTGGTAAAACTTGGTGCCCTGCAATCAGTGTTGAATTCAGGGGGTGGCCCAGGGGGACATCCCCCCTCCGGAGCTATCAAAAGCCCCCCCCCTCGGAAAATCTGAGATTTTGTGTTTTCAATGGTAAAAAAGGTGTAATTTCCCCCCGAAACTCTATTGCATTCCCCCCGGAGCCACAGAAGTCCTTCCCGGAGAAAAGTGTCTGAATTCAACACTGCCTGCAATGCATGAAATTGTCCCACATCCTGCTCATTATATGCATATTCACAATAACTACTCGTTTGAGATCCAGAGCCCTTCTGATTGATTCGCTAGACTCAGAATATACTGGTTTTTAATGTCTTGGGAGTGATGATCGCCTGTATCAACCATTGCGTATTTTTGCTGCACATATTTTAAGGATTTTCTGAAAATGTTAAAGAATATGAAAGTATGTACGTAAAGTATTACATACATACCTAAATTATTACATACCTAAATTATAAAATATATTTTTTTCAATCTCTATAAATGCAACAAAACATATTGCGTGCCTCGTAAGCTTTTAATCAAGTTAAAAAAAATTAACGACAGTTTGATAGAAAAAATATATACATAAATAAACATAACAAGATGTATGACCCTCATGGTGTAGAAATATTAAAAATGCTTGATATTTGATAAAATTGTAACCACTGAAATGTATATTAAAAGTTTTTATTACATAAATCGCTAATATTGTTTAAAACAATTTTATAACTCAATTAAATATTAAAAAATAGAAAATTTTCATTCGTTTTCTTTTTCAAATAAATTTAATTTGATTAACAGCATTTTATAACTTAAATAATGAAAAACAAAAAAATATCCATATTTATAAACTTTTCACTAATTGGGTTTTAAGTGGGTTACAACAGTGCTAAAGACAGGCAACCTACCACGTAGCTTCAACGGATACACTCTGAACCAGCTTAGAGTAAAATTCTAATTCGCCGACTATAGATTTATAGATTCCAAGACATTCGAAGTCAGTATGGTCGGGATATTTAAATCTGATATGCAAATCAGAAAGGCTCAGAATCTGAACCGAGTAGGTATAGTAAACATACCTGCTCCACTATAGTAAACATACCTGCTATAGTAAACATGCTTCTATAGTAAACATGCCTGCTCTTTTACTTCCATTGTTTTGGAAGTAGTCTCAAAAATGCGGCTTTCAAAGTACGGAACAAGCGAAGGTCCGATGGACAGAGAATAAGTGTCAGGTAAGGTTGGAGAGAATGGATCACCTGACCTACAATTCCGATTTTGACTCATTGAACTTTCACCTGTTTCCTACATTCAAAGCCGCATTTTCTGGACGTCACTTCCAAAAAATGTTGAGGTGAAGTAGGCTGTGCGTCAATTTCATCGACACCGAGACGGCACCGAGTTACACCAAAATAGCTTCATTAAACAGATTACAGCGTACGACACCATCGGTGGAGATTATTTTGAAAAATAATGCAAAGTATAAAATTTACTGTAAGATGATGCATTTTGTTTTGCCATTAAAGTTTTTTCTTGAACAAAAAATGACGGAACTTAATTTCACATTATTCCTCGTATTTAAAATAACAAAATATTAATTTCGAATTTATCTCAGCAAATCAATATTTTCACATGTCAAAAATTATGTTGTGAAAAGAATCTTCACTAGGGAATTTGCTACATTATAAATAAAAGATAGTAAAACAAACAAACAAAAAAAAAACGTAAATGGATTGCAATTAACGCATTATCTCTGGGCATGATCGTATGAATTCAATAAAAAAGTATGTCACTGAGTGGCCACTAAAAAATGTCACTGAAGGGTGGTAACATATTATATTTAGGATAATTATCTGTAAAAGATTTATTTAAGATATTTATTACATAATTTTACATATAAGAACCAATTTATGAAATAATTTACATTTATGAAATAATTCTTAGAGATTTCTTAGGGTGTTGCTAAAGTATGCAGTATACAAGAATGCAGATTACGACGAAGGATTATCCAATCTGCAAACAATTTTTTCCCTTTAACTGCAATAAATCTATGTAATAAAATGATAAATATATCTGGAAAAAAATCTGCGTATTTTGGCGAAGTTTAATAAGATTTAGAAGAGAAAAGTGTTTTGGCCTCGTTATAATATTAATAATTTTTATAAAGAGGATCATAAAGATATCAAAGGTCGTAAAGGTTACAAAAGTACAGTTGTGTGTAAAAGTTTAAGACCAGCAGCAGAATTTTGATATTTTAACACAAAGCACATTAACTCCGAATACTACACCATCTTATCTGTCAATTGCATCAAAACCGATCTCCTGGTATGAATAACGAATCCCGTCTTATGCCTCGCCAGGTGTTTTGAGGATTTAACTGTAGACGGTGTTGTTTTTTAATATTTGTAATGCTTAAAAAAACCTTTCATTTTTATCGGGAAAATGGCAGAAATATTTGCCCTGCATTAATTGGCCTTTTCTGAACGCAAAATAGCTAAGAGTGTACATGAAAGCAAGACTATTGTTTATTAAACTGTCAGTAACTTTAATATTTCTAGAATGTATATTGATCTAAAAAAAAGTGAATTGACAAGAAAACCAGTATGATCATTATGATTATTGTGATCATGTGATCTGAAGGGGGTAATGCGATCTCCAACAGCCTCCCACAAGAACATTAACACGTTGATTGCCAACTACGAGTTAACTCGTACTGTGTTTACTTGCCATTTTAGTACGCATTAAATTCGCAATATACCAGTACTAATATCGAGAGATGGCTTCTTGGAAAAGAACAAAAAATCAATGCTGGCTTGCATAAACAGAAAATTTATTTAAAAAAACGATCAAAAAATATAATTACCAACTACAAGATAAAGCCAACTACGAGATACTTCGTAAAAAACCATGATAATGATTATGATTTTTGATGATAGCTATGGATTAGAATTAGAGTTTTTAATAAGATAATGTAATAAAATGAAACTGTCATTTTTGGCCAGATTTTTGAAAATTTCCGTGGCAGTCAACGTGTTAAAGATACGTTAAATGCAAAGGACACCAACATCAGTTTGGGCACTATTTTAGGTCTTTTAACCAAATATATTGATTTATTATCCTAATAGTTTTATGGGTGGTCTTAAACTTTTGCACATGACTGTAATTTACTTTTTTGATTTTCTCGATTAGAAAATTAGAGAGAGATTTATCCTATTAGATTAGATTTATCCTATTATAGAACTACTTGTTACCTAATTGATTTGGATTTACGTATCAACAGATGTCATTACCTTTGTTTCAAAATTATTTAGGGATAATAGTGTAAAAGTATGCACGCACTCTTGTACAACATGTTTATTATTTTTTTTATTTGTTACTTACAGCTATAAAACAGGTGTTAAATACTTACACTTTGGTTAACTTGATTTTCTTATAATTTAACTATATCTATTTTAAGGAAAATAATTTACTTATTTTTAAACAAAAGTAATCTGTTTTATGAATTTAAATTTAATCTGAAAAACGTTAAATCTGTTTTCGATATCAGACGAATTTCTTCCGATAACTTTGGTTTCATTAGACATAGCTTTAACTTTAACTACTTTACTGTATTCATAATCATATGTGATGCGATATTATAGTAACAAAAGGTCTAAAATTTTCAATTTACTCTGAAAAATGTGGCCTAAAGATAATTTCTGCAGGAAATTTTTTAATGACTTTTTAAAGTATTATCACATTTGTAGCACACCCTGTATAGTAATATCTTGTTAAGATATTCTATTTCATCATTACTTTGTTCCGATCTCATATACAGTCGGCTCTCGTTAATTCGAAATTGGATAAATCGAATCTTCGCTTAATTCGAACTGAACATGAAGTCCCTAAATTTTCAATAGCAGAATAACGTTAAAAAATTTCATTTATTAGAACTCATTTTCTCTTGACTCCGTTTAATTCGAACTAACGAGATTCGGATTTTTCATTTTTCCTAACTTTCTCTCGTACTTCAGGTCCTTTAAATAACTTTCTTTCTTTCATTTTTGTCGGAATTGTTCTGATCAAGTATACATATAATCCTATGCATGTAATATCCGCTTTTTTAGTACCCCGTCTGTCCATCAATGACACCTACACCATATATTCGTTTGTGCTTGTCCCTAATTCCTTAACCCTTTGAAGGGCAAGCATCTGCGTCTATGAAATCTGAACTCCTACCAGAAATTTGGAAATTTTTTATATTTAAATAAGGAAGAGAAGTTTTACGACTTTTATGCGCCAAAGTTAGAAAAGAAAAATTTAAAAAAAAAAATTCTGGTGCAAATATTTATTAGTCGTAGATGGGATTTAATATATCCCACCGCCCCTCAAGAGACCAATTAGTTTAAGTATTTATATCGTTTAATTTAATATTAAGTCATATCTTAATGATAACAGCCGAAATATATTTAAAAGACTATAAGATTAATTTCTTTATAGTAGTACTCTTTTAAACATGTTTTCCTCTCATACTTTCCATAATTCGAACATTACTTGTGTTCCCGACAAGTTCGAATTAACGAGAGCCAAATGTAGTTATATAACCAAACTCTAATTAAAAATCTGATCCGAATGCACGTGTCATTTCTTTCTGAAGGCAATGCCAAATGCTGGCAGAAAAAATAGAACTGATTGAATCCAGAATGAATGAAGTTTATTAATGTTGCTTGGAAGATAAATGTAGTTAATAGAAATATGTGAAAAGTTTGCTAGATCTTTCAAGAAGTTTGAAGAAAAATAAATACTTTTTGCTTTAAGTAAAGACAGTGTGTAACACTGTAGATTGTCAGAGTTACTTTTATAAAATGTAAATAAATGAGGGTATTAATGAATACGATAGATTCATAAATGTTATATATGCAACATTTTCTTCAATATCACAAAGAAAGATTGTTTACATTCAAATTCTCTCTATTAAAAGTGAATAACGATAGCATTTGAATATATCGGGTGCCCGATAAATTATTTAATGTGAGTTTCCTTAAAATTATTGTCATTCAAGGTTTTTTTTTTTTTTTTTTTTTTTTTGATAATGATAAGAAAAACAAGGAAAATTTTGCCATTAGAGGGCGTTTTAACAATTCCAAAATGGAATACTACATTTATTATTTGTTGCATGCAGGATATGTCTTTAGTATATGGGTTACTCTATGTACTTTTCTGTAACCATTTGCCCCATTTATGAGCTCTTTATTTATAGTGTCCCTTTGACAATCTACAAGGCTTCTGATACACGTGGCGTGAATGTACGAAGTCGTTCACATAAACTTCACGTTTCTTCAAAATATTGAGCGATAGAGAGTAGTCCAGAATGTGATATCACAATGTAGATACGATTTCCCCTTCGTTTTTTTTCAGAAACAGTCCTAAACATATTATCGTCAATTCCTGGTTAAAATAAAACATCTTCATAAATGCCTTATCCACCAGCTACAACATCAAATGGGAAAACATTAATATGCATTAGTATACTGAAATTAGTTGTAAAAAATGCCATCGGGATTTTATAGGAAACTAATTTGCAACAATTCAAATGCGTATCCGTAGAAAAAATCTGCATGAAAATTTTTTCTTAAAAAATTCACACTGTATGAGAATACTTTTGCTGTTTACCGTATTCAGATAAAACTTTTTTATCTTTTTACGAATTTTTAAATTATCGCATTTGTGGCATACCATGTATAGTAAAAACTTGCGTAAGATATTCTCTTTCATCATTGCTTTGTTCTGTTCTCATAAAGTTATATAACCAAACTCGAATCAAATAATCTGAACCGAATGTATTTCTCATTTCTTCTCACTGGCTAAGCCAAATGCTAGTAGAAAAAAATAGAACTGACTGAATCCAGAATGAATGAAGTTTATTAATCCTACTCGGAAGACAAATGTAGCTAATAGAAATGTGTGAAAATTTTGCTTGATCTTTCAAGAAGTTCGAAATACTTTTGGTTGGAGAGTATAAATACTTTTGGTTTAAGTAATGACACTTTGTAACATTGTAGAATGTCAGAGTTACTTTTAAAGCATATATATAAATAATGCTTATTAGTAATGTGATTGAAATATAAATTTTATCTCTCGAAAAATTTAAATTTTACTGCATTGGTTTGATCGAACCAAATCTCATTTTATAGGGTTTAAAAAATAGCGCAAAATGTGCATTTGCGTGTAAAAGATAAAGAGCAAAATGTTTATATCCAGACAATTTTCCATATTTTTTTACTTTTTTTCCTTACTTTACTTTTCCTATTCCCGAAAAAGTTCGTAAGAACCCACACTACTGGCTGAAAAAGACCCGGATGATAATGTAAAGTCTATGGGGGCGTTTTTTGAAATATCTCGCTCAATTTTTTTCATATTTTGACATGATTTTTTTTTAATAGGATAGCTGAAGACGATGCACAACTGTCCTAGTTTTTACTTTTTCGATGTTGGTTACATTCTTTTTATATTAGGATAGTTTCAGTTTACCGGTTCATCCGGTTCTGAAAGTTAAAGTATTCTTGAAGAAAAATCTAAAACCAAAATCAAAAAAGTAAAACTCTTCCGGTTGTGGATCGTCCTCAGCCATCTTGTGCAAAAAAATCACATTGAAATATTAAAATTTGAGCGAGATACTTTGAAAGAACTCCCCGATAGACTTTACATTATCATCCGGGTCTTTTTCCGTCAGTAGTGTGACGTCTTAAGATTTCATCGACGATTCCGGATTAACGTAAAACAATTTCATGAGTGCCTTATCAGTAACATCAACATTATATTATGAAAAATTCGTCTATTATGAAAAATTATGCATTAATATAAGAAAAGTTTGAAATTAGTTGGAAAACGTGTATGCGGGATTTTATCGGAAACCAATTTGCATAATTCTTGCAGTTGAAATGTGAATCTATTGAGCATAATCTGCATAAATTTTTTTATTAAATAAAAAAATACACCGTATGAGAATAATATTGCTATGAACCGAATTTAGAATAAACTAATTCCAGCTTTTTACGAATTTTTAAAGTGTTACCGCATTTACGGCATTCCCTCTATAGTAATACCTTGCATCAGATATTCGATTCCATCATTGCTTTGTTCCTGACCTCATATAGTTATATAACCAAACTCTAATCAAATAATCTGAACCGAATACACTTGTCATTTCTTTCCGCGGGCTATACCAAATGCTGATAGAAAAAATAGAACTGATTGAATACAGAATAAATGAAGTTTATTAATGCTGCTTAGAAGATAAATGTAGTTAAAATAATTGTGCGAAAATTTTGCTAGATCTTTCAAGAAGATCAAAAAGAAGATAAATACTCTTGCTTTAAATAATGACTCTGTGTAACAATGTAGGCTGTCAGAGTTACTTTTATAACATGCAAACTAATGAGGATATTAATGATACGACACAAGCATAAAAAATATGTTTCGAAAAATTGAAATTTTACTATATTGCTTTAATCGAAACAAATCTCATTTTTTATAATTTAAAAAATAGAATAAAATATGTATTTGCGTATAACACGCAAAGAGCAAAATAATTATATCCAGTAATATTTCCATAATTTCTGACTTTTTTATGAAAATTCGTATTGACATACTGTAAAATATTGTAAAGTATATTCAGAAGATATGGCATACTTTTAGGGTTGTTTCACGTAAGTTTTCTTTAACTTAAAATCTCTTTTCTATCGCTTGATCTGGATATTTTGTGCAACAATCATACCTTACTTTGCCCTTTATGCAGATTAATATATTCTTTTTCATCATTGCTTTGTTCTATTCTCATATAGTCCATATAACCAGACTCTAATGAAATAATCTGAACCGAATGTACTTGTCATTTCTTCCCGCGGGCTATGCCAAATGCTGTCAAAGAAAAAAAAGGAAACTGACTGAATCTAGAATGAATGATGCTTATTAATGTTACTTGGAAAATAAATGTAGTTAATCGAAATGTATGAAAAATTTTCTAGATCTTTCAAGAAATTCGTAGAAAGATAAATACGTTTGCTTTAAGTAATGATAGTATGTAACATTGTAGACTGTCAGAATTACATTTATAACATGTAAATAAATGAGAATATTAATGATATGATTACAAGCTTAAATGTTATGTCGCGAAAAATTAAAATTTTACTGTATTGCTTTGTCGAACCAAATCTCATTTTCTATGGTTTAAAAAATAGCACAAAATGTGTATTTGAGTACAACAGATAAAGAGCAAAGTGTTTATGTCCAGAGAGATTTCAATATTTTTTCCCCTTACTTTTCTTTTTCTGTTTCCGAAACAGGCCTAAAGATTTCATCGTTGATTCCTGATTAACGTAAAACAATTTCATCAATGCCTTATCCACCAACATCAACATCAACATCATATGGAAAAACATTCGTCTGCATTAAGGAAATTTTGAAATTATTTGCAGAACGTGCATTCGGGATTTTATCGTAAACTAATTTGCATGATTCTTGGTATTGAAATACGCATTTATGGAGAAAGAATTTGCATAAATATTTTCTCTTAACAACAACAAAAATAAATAAAGAAAGAAAGAAAGAATTAACATCGTATGAGAATACTTTTGCTGTGCATTTCGTATATTAAAGGAAACTAATTTGCATAGATCTCGCAACTGAAATGCGTATCTATCGAGAAAGCTTTATCAATATTTCAGTTAAAAAAGGAAAGAAAAAAAAAAGAACATTGCATGAGAATACTTTTGCTGTGAACCACATTTCGCATTCAGATAAAGCAATTTCAAACTTTTTCGAGTTTTTAAAGTATTTTTATCATTATAGCATGTCCTTTACAGTAATACCTTGTGCAGGTTATTTATTTCATCATTGCTTTGTTCTGAGCTCATATAGTAGTATATCCAAACTCTAATCAAATAATCTGAACCAAATGCTCTTGTCATTTCTTCCCGCGGGCTATTCCAAATGCTGGCAGAAAAAATAGAAATGATTGAATCCAGAATGAATGAAGTTTATTAATGTTGCTTCGAAGATAAATGTAGTTAACAGAAATATGTGAAAAGTTTGCCAGATCTTTCAAGAAGTTCGAAAGAAGATAAATACTATTGCTTTAAGTAATAACACTATGTAACATTGTAGACTGTCAAAGTTACTTTTATAATGTGCAAATATATGAGGATATTAATGACATGATTACAAGTTTAAATGTTATGTCTCGAAAAATTTAAATTTTGTTACATTGCTTTGATCGAACGAAATCTCATTTTCTATGGTTTGAAAAATAGCACAAAATGTGTATTTGAGTATAACAGACAAAAAAAACAAAATGTTTACATCCAGAATTTTTAAATTTTGTATTGACATGTAGTACAAAATTGTAAAGTATTTTCAGCTGATTTGGCATACTTTTAGGGTTGTTTCGATGAAGTAAATTTGTCTTAATTTAAATCTCTCCTCTAATGCTTGATAAGGGTAGCTTGTGCACTAAGCAGACCTTACTTTGTCATTTATGCAGATTAACATTCATGTTAGTATAATAATCGATACAAATAATATGATTAAATAAAATCAGCAGCTATTTACTATATATTGTGTGCAAAAACAGGTTTGTCTTAATACCCTTCACCCCCCCCCCCAAAAAAAAAATAATAATAAAAATAAAAATATAACCCTCTGACACTACTTAAGCTATGGAGTTTCACTCTGCACTGCATATAAATATTATTTTATTATTTAGGCGTGTACTTAAAGATTCAGCATGTATTTTGAAGCACTCATCGTAGTTAATACATACATTGTGATTAAAATATTGCATATTGTTAACTTACTTGCAGTACTCTCTTAGCTTTTGAGGTGTGTCGGGGAAAAACAGTTGTCCTTCGCTTTGCGTAGATCTCAAACATTTCATTATCTCCATGGATTCACACTCAGATGAAGTAATTCCAGATGAAAATCCTGAAACAGAAGTAAACAAAATCAGTATTTACAGTTTTCCGAATTTGTATTTTTAAAATAATATAATAAATAATGATCACAAATCGAATTGAAATGTATTTCATAGGTTTGTTATAAATATGTGATAAGTTTATAATTGAATATTTTTCCTACTTTATGTATATATATATAGAATATATATATTTATATATATATGTATACACTATATTGCCATTGATTATGGGACACTTGCGATTTTAGACATTTTACTAAATATCTAGAAAAATACATGAGGAATCATCTCGAAACTCTTAGTGTATAAATATAATAGTATAACTCATACATCTCCGTGAAGATTTTTTCACTAAACACCAAAGGGGACCGTCAACAAAATAAAAAAGAATGAATATCTTTTGAATAACCCTGTCAAAATTAAGGTAGCAAAAGCGCTCAAACTCTAGATTGTGATTGAATGCCTTATTGTAATAAGCCTTGTTCATTTTTATGCAAATAGCATGCATACTCGCAGAGTAATTAAGGTTTTTATAAAAATGATCCCAAATTTTTCCAAGTTTTTTCCTTATAATTTTCAGAGTTCTTAATATAAAATATTGTTTTTTCCAGAAAATATGACAAACAATATTGTACACAGTACCCTGTAATCAGAATTAAAAAATAATGAAAATTGTATAAAAAATGAGTTGGTTTACTAAATAATTTTTTACTGCGCATGCGTCAACGATATCAAAATTCCATTTGCATATTATGTTAGCTAAATGTATAGAGCAACTTTTGTGAAAGTCACAAAATCATAACTTGAAAATTCTGACAATAATCGTCAATTGAATAAGTCGAAAATCCGTTATTCTCAAAATGAAGCAAAAACAAGAGGGGTTGTATCCATATATTCATTGATTAGTGTCAATATAGAATACACAATATGGGATGTACTACTGCATTTGGATAAAATCCCTCATTTTTTTGCTTCATTTTGGAAACAACGGATTTTGTCCTTTTTCTATAGACGATTACTTTCAGAATTTGCAAGCTATGATTTTGAGACTTTTACAAAAGTTGCTCTATACATTTAGCTAACATAATACGCAAATGAAATTTTGATATCTTTGACGCATGCGCAGTAAAAAATTATATAGTAAACCTACTCATTTTTCATACAATTTTTATTATTTTTTAATTCTGATTACAGGGTACTGTGTGCAATGTTGTTTGTCATATTTTCTGAAAAAAATATTTTTTTATATTAAGAACTCTGAAAATTATAATGGAAAAACTTGGAAAAATTTGGGACCATTTTTATAAAAACCTTAATTACTCTGCGAGTGTGCATGCTATTTGCATAAAAATGAACACAGTGTATTACAATAAGGCATTCAATCATAATCTAGAGTTTGAGCGCTTTTGCTACATTAGTTTTGACAGGGTTATTCAAAAGATATTCATTCTTTTTTAATTTATTGACGGTCCCCTATGGCGTTTCGGTAAAAAGTCTTCACGGAGATCTATGACGTATATTATTATATTTATACACTAAGAGTTTCGAGATGATTCCTCATGTATTGTTCTAGATATTTAGTAAAATGTCTAAAATCGCAAGTGTCCCATAATCAATGGCAATATAGTGTATATACAGTGAAACCTCCCAATAAGGAACACCCATGGGACCAAAACTTTTGTCCCCTAAATAGAGGTGTCTCTTTTTCAGAGTTTTGATTGTTATTCTTAATCGTTCAGAAGGAGATAAAAATAACAAATCAGTAAAGGTGAAGTTAAATATACCCGTAATGTATAAATTACTTTAATCAGACACAAAAGGAATGGAGAATTAATAAATTAAAATTTTCAACTGATTACTAAATCATTAAATTATTTGTAGAATTATTGATTTTTATTTTATATGCAAATTCTGTACATGCAAAAAGTATTAAAACATTTAAAAGAATTTTACTTGAATCAATCAATTAAAAGTAATTTTTTAGCAAATTTCAATTTTTCACTACAAACCTTTCAAGCGTTCATTTACCATTCTTATAAATTTCAGTTTTTCATTATCAGGAGTATTTACAAAAAAAGTATTCATCTGCTTTCCGTATTTTAAGCAACAAATCTCTTAACTGCTGTGCAGAGTTAGCGGAAAACATTTAGATACATTTACAAATTCATTTTTTAACGGAAAGGTATGAAACAGGAATGCCTGACTATGGAAGCGATTTGGAATTGAGCTGGGTTATCACATTTTTGGTAATTAAATTACCTATTGATTTATAAGGGATTTTGATCATGTTTCAAATACATTTTTCACACTTTTTGAGTAGTTATTCTTCTTTCGCGGGGAAATTCGATACAAAATGCCCACTTTGACAATGTTTTCTGTAAGATCTATTGCATTTTCAGTAAACCCAGAAAAAATAGTATGATTACATAATTTCTGAACAACCCCTGTTAGTTTCAGGCAATTCCGAATAAAAATAAATTAAAACTTGTGTCATAAAAGTTGGCCTTTTGGATTTGAGAACAGCCTAAAAGCATCTGTAAAGTTCTTTATTTCATAATTTTCTTTTGTTTTCCACTTTGAGAATCCTCCTCAAAATTTTCAGCATTACTTTCATGTGCAATGATGGTGGAATAAACGCACTGATGTTAAATGAGAATTGTGGGTAAATAAATGCTCGTCAATTGTGTTGTATGCCTCTGTATCCACATGACTGTTTGTGTGTTTGATATATTCACAAAAATCTGCATTTTCAGACTACTACTAATCACAGACTACTTCATTATCAGAAATGCAAAATACAATCACTTTGATTTCATTTTCAACTGTCCATTGAATAGAGTGTCCCTTATTCAGAGAATCCCTTATTCATTCATTATAATATGCTCACATTACACATCGTATACCAAGGGACTGGGAACGGAAGTTTTGTCCCTTAAATAAAGGTGTCCCTTCTTCGGAGTGTCCCTTATTTGGAATTTTCACTGTATATATATATATATATATATATATATATATATCTTCTTTCTCACAGTATCATAAACAGATTTGAAAAAATTAAAAACGGTATGCTGTACGCAATATTCAGGTATGTTTTGGAAATTAGACAAAATTACTAAGTTGAAATTAATACGAAAAAATGCTAAGATATCGCAATTAATTAAACAAAAGTTAATAAAATAACGCATCAATAACCCCCCCCCCTCAAATATCACACTGCAAAAGCTCTGCACGAATTTACTAATTATGAGTATATTAGGAAATATATAGTGTTGTGATATTGAATGGTGTGTTTGATAGTGAGAGGGAAGTAGTTTACAGACTGATGAAAATGAAAAGAAGTCGGAAATTGCATGTCAAGCGTAGCAAATGATGTGCGTTCGTATTATAACGAAGTTTTAAGAATATTCAGTTCTTGGTGTAATAGTAAACAGTACTTCGGACAACGTATAAGTATCCAAAATCATTTGTCTGCCACCGTAAATACTATCTGCTGTCTATTAGACAAAAAGTAACCTTTAGTAAATCTCAGAAACGTATATCAATTTCATAAAATGTGAAATAGTTTAATATAATTAAATCGTGCACCAATGTTATTGCAATACCATAATGTTATTGAATACTTTTGTGTGGTCCTGTAAATTAATAAATAAAAAAATCTTTATACCACAGATTGTACTGAATATATATTTTAGTATATACTTCATAGATGTATTTCAATTACATTATATTCAAAAGAGTGAAACATCATTAAAATGCACTTGATTTTTTTTTTCCTAATGGCCGTACTTCCACGGAATACTTTTGATTGTCCCTGTAACTGCACTATGCATCTAGTTTTTATAAAATCTGAAATGACACTACAAAATTATGCAATAATTTTATGTTTGAAATATGAAATTTATATTTTGACGATATCAAATGTAGGCCATTTTCCATTCTCAATCAATATGACTTTTGCGAAAATAAGTAGGAACATCTTTCACTAACCGATGCTTGTTTTACAACATCGTACTGATTTGAGTCCAGGATTATTATTATTATTATTATTATTATTATTATTATTATTATTATTATTATTATTATTATTATTATTATTATTATTATTATTATTATTATTATTATTGTTATATTTTTACCAGACTCGTTCTAGGTTAGGCTTGCATTTCTTTTCTACATAGCCAAATTGGACCAGAATGTTTAAGACAGCCCATATGTTTTGTAAAAATATTAATAGGGTAATAAACTTCCGCTAATGGAATCTTTGGAAATGATTATTATTTCTTGAGCTGCGAAACATAACTATACATAAGTTTATTTTCATAAATTAAAGACTGATTTATTTTTTTCTAAGAAATGTTGAATTAGTAAGCACGACGAGTTTTTATACTCAGTTTCAATTAGATTTCTGATATCCGAGGTTCTAGTGGTCCCAATTAGCTCGAATAATCGAGGTGGCATTGTAGTAGAATGAATTTTCTGTGAATAATGGATAAAGACTTAATCTTTTGAAAAGGCCTTGCACCTTTATTAAAGAATTTATGGTGTTTTGAAAAAGTTCTATTTATCTTATATCAGAAATATTTTAAAATTCCATCGTAATAATGATGGAATTTTAAAATTTTTCTGATGGGTTGAGCTGTGAAACATAACTACATATACGTTTATTTTTATAATTTAAAGACTGTTCTGGATTTTTTTTCTAAAAAATGTTACATTTGCGAGCACGACTTGTTTTTGCACACAGTGTATCTATTAGATTTCCGATATCCGAGATACTAGTGGTCCCGATTAGTTCAGATAATCGAAATTGCATTGTAGTTGAATGAATTTTCTGCGAATGATGGATAAAGATTTAATCATTTTAAAAGGCCTTGCGCATTTATTAAAGTATTTATGGTGTTTTGAAAAAGTTCTTTTTATCTTTTACCAGAAATCTTTTAAAATTCCATCATAATAATGTTCATAAAGGAAACCATATGAATACTGAATATTTTTTGGTAAAATTCTATTCGCAATTATAATTAAATCATAATATTGACAACACTCAAAAATTATAATTAGATTTTTTGCTAGCAAAAATATCAAAAACTTTTCAATACGGGCTTCTTAAAATGTACTCATAAAAAATATATTCGGAGAAAATCCGCATACATTTTTCACTTAATTATGTGTATAAAAACTTCGAAAAAAAAAAGCTTTTCTGTCGAATAAAATAAGCAGCATAAAAATAACAAAGAAATAAAGTTTATTGAAATTTTTAACTAAATTAAAAATCTTTTCCATTATAGCAGTACACAAATCCACTATAACAGTTATTCTAAAAGTAAACAATCTCAATATTAAATTCCATCGGGAATTGTACGAGTAATCATAATACACAATACCCAACAAATTATCATAAGATTTTTTTAAAGTCAAAATTTTAAAATAACTTAAAATTTCTCAATACTATCTTCGTAAAAATGTACTGAATGACAAAAAATATATTAAAAAAAATTACAGATACTTTTATTACAGCATTGTATTGAAAAAACGTTTTTCGGTTGAATAAAAATAACAGCTAAAAGAGTTCTGCTGTTAAAAAGGTGGAAAACCTTTCGAATTGAGATCTTTTACTTTAGCATTCTTTATTAAGATTTTATTGATGTTAATCAGGTTGTTCGAATCGACAAAATCTTCTATTAGCATGAAAATTCATTCATCAAGCTTTTTGAATTAAAACTTTGACTCTTTTCATTCATTTGCTCAGTAAAGTTCAATCATTCAAATAAAAATTAAAAGGACAAACTGTCCCCACCATTTCTAATTTCAGAGATGTATGTGAACAATTTAGAAAGGAAAATTAAATCTTTTCAAGAGTGGCTAATCTATTCGAAGAGAAAAAATACGGAGCAATTATATTATATATGTATATATATATAATTGATATAAAACAATAGTTTACAAAAAATAATGAAATAAATAATGAAAAATAACAAATAGAATTCTTGGCATTTAACAAACAAATAATATATATATATATATAATTGATCTAAAACAATAGTTTATAAAAGATGTTTAATACAATTATGATGACTCTGTTAAATATTTCCTAATGCTAGAAGTTAATGCAGTCATCAACAATTCTTAAACATCTCCATGACAACAAGGATTTACCAGAGTAATGCTACATTTCATCATTTAATTAACTGTTAATGCATTTGTAAGCTAATAACGTATGAAAGAAGAACTTGAAGATAAAAATTGAACTATAGAGGGTATTTACAGCTTTTTCGAAAGATTCTGATAGAGGATTAAAAAGACGAAAATATTTTGGGGGAAACATCTTTGGCAACAGCTTATTATATGCAATTATAATTATTGTCTGATACTTTCAGGTGTATTTTTCTTTCAAAATGGTGCATGTAAACAAGCTGTGAATTAAAGAATACTTTTGTAGCTTTCAGAGGAAAATTCTAATATCGTTATTTAGAATAGACTATGAAATGCGTAATATAAAAAATTCTAATTGCAAAATAAGCAACATCATTACTTTGTACGCGAATTGACTACATTTGTAGCGTTAGCACACGCATGATATAAATTTCTGATCATTTTGTCTCCTTTTTTAAAAAAATTACGCTTTAAAAACGAATCTAAAAGCTTTTTGATCGCCGCAAGTTTGTATTAAAATGCAAAATTAAAAATAAAAAGAGTGAAAAACTGATGAAATCCGAAAAATACTTTATTTCCGATAACTACAGAAAAAATTCCGTTTGTTTATCACAAAGAGAGACAAAACTATTACTCATACATCGAAAACTAGCACTGCATTAACTGTAAAATTAAAAACTTATACAAATACTGCATGTATAATTTTTCACATAAACTTAAATAATCCTCTGACTATTTACCTATGGATTATTATGCTCCAAATGCTCTACTGAAAAACTTTAAGTGCAAACTCTACACGATGGATTTAGTAAAGTGGAAATTGTAAATAATAACTTTAAAATTTTACTAAAAGCCTTTTTATCAAAGAAAATATGATGTATGGATGAAAAGCAGGGACAAAGTTATTAGACTGAACATATAAAAATTAATCTTTACATTAAAATCATGGTCCCAAAACTGTTCTAAACATGTGTAAACAGTCTTTAAAAGTTTACTGTAATTTTGATGTATAGATCAAAAGTATAGATTTCGTGAATACATAAAAACTTTTTATAAAATGGTATCATCAAGACTTTAAACCTCTTTATAAAAATGTTTACAATTTGTGCAAGAACGTTAAAAGCAGATTATTATCTGCATAAAAATGAAAATTAATAGAAATCATTATGACTAAAAACATAAAGATTTTCAGATTTATTTTTCAATCACCTACTTTTAAAAATGTTTTGACTTAAATATATATAGGACAGTTGCACCATAAACTTTAACTAATAATAACACATTGCTCAGTGGTGCAATTGTGTAATTCACGTGTAATTGGCAACATTTTTAAATTTTAATTCATTTAATTTTTAATTTAGTAGAAATATCTCTCGAACAAGATGCAAACGTAGTCCTTCCATTTCATATTTTCCTGAAGACGCCTGCAGAAGACGGCGCGAAACGTTGAAAATTTTATTTTATTTTAATATGTACTAATGTATATTAAAATTCCTGTTTTGTGCACCACTGAGCAATGTGTTATTATTAGTTAATGTTTTGACTTGTTCATATGTATATATGTTGTTGAAAATAACTCAGTTATACTAAATTAAAATGCTTAATTATAATAGTGTACTAATTTTAAGTAACGAATGACAACAAAAAATTTTTCAGAAGTTTAAATATTTATTACAGAATGTTCAAAGTATTTGAATTTCTTATCAAATAGCGCCTGATTCCATAGAATGATAAAGTTTTCAGAGACATTCAAATAATTTTTTAAACTGAACCAAAATATTGTTGTAAACTCCCGATGACCTAATTAGTTTCTAATATGCGGATAAAACATGAAAAAAAATCTTGAATGATCATGTATGTATGAAACATAAGACTGCATATTATGGACAATCATCAGGGCAGACAAAAACAAGTCAACAGGATAACATCATACTCCCTGTTCATTTGTACGATAAATACTTGTTATCTAATTTAGTTTAATTTGTATAGAAAGTAAAAGTTACAAAGATAAATTTGAAACACCCTTTACTATACGACACACTGTTTGTTATATCACATATATGTTGAGTATTTTTATTTTAAACGCAAGGAAATTCTATTCATTTTATTGACCTTTACCTCAAGAGAGTTATCAATATCCTATGTCAACCGATATTAAATAATGCTTTTTTTGCATACATGAAAATTTTACAGTAAGCATGACAAATACCAGTTTAAAAAGAAATAAAAGAGCACATTCATTTTAAAAGTTTATTTCCCATTTCAAATGTCCCTGCTCTTGGGTGAAATCAATCAACTTCTGATATGTAAATCGAAAATATACAATCGAAATGTTTGTAATAAGAAAAATTGTGTATCATTGATTCACGAATCACCAGAATTCCTTGGAGATGGAATTCATATTTTGACTGAAAACATTATTTATTTTAAATGTATTCAAATATGATTTCTCTGAAAAGAAATATCATCTTTTCAGATGTATTTTCCATCGAAGTTATCTTTCCTTTGTTCATATGTTTTTCTTTTCCAAGGTATTCAATTTGTTCAAATTCATTCACATATTCCTATGAAAGCTAAATTATGTTTTCACATTTATTTTCAATCAGAAATTTATTCTATTGCATTAAATATTCTTCCTTTAGAACCATATATTGTATTTTATATATTTTCGATTCCATTTGCCTTAACAATATAATAATACTTTAATACTCTAATGAGTATGTTTAATATATATTTGTTTTATAATAATTTATATTTGTTAAATAGGGGATGATGGTCGGATCGCCAGTTAACGCCAGTTAATTAAACCATTTAATAAATTTTTTTTTGCATACGATTAATTGAAAATATGGAATTAACTCCGCTTTCTTAAATCTAAAGTATTCATAATATTTAATACTAAAGATTTTTGCAATTAAATATCATGGTATTGTAATTTAAAAATTTGTGGTTTCAAAAAGCTTTAAATAATGGATAATAATTAATTTTCTTTAAATATTTCAAGAAAAAACAATCCGTACTTTTTCGTAAAATTATGTAAAGAGTAACTGGATTTATTTATTTGTTAACACAAAGTTTATCCATATTTAATATTAACGAAATATGAAATTCATTGAACGAAAAATGCATGAAGAACTGAAAAACTTTTTACGGATGTCATTAAAGTAACAAGTTTCCAGTACAAACACTTAGTGATCGGCATTAAATCAAATTACCAGACGTTCCCAAAAGTTTTCCTAAGTACAGAAGTTTATCAAAGAATGTTATAAGTTGATGTCTTCCTAATTGATTTCTAATGCACTAGCAAAGAAAAAGCGAGAGGTAGAGCTATTTGATTTTCCAATAAAAATGAGATTTACGAATGATCTAGAAATAAACATGCATGCTTTGGTATATTAATCTTGTAAATTGACTTCTAATACGATTTTGTTTTTTCTAAACATATGATATGATTTCATTTTAAAGAACATTCAACGATAAACAATTGAAAAGAATGTTTCTTTATTAATGTTTGAATAATTCTATAACTTTCATTTTGCGAAAAATGTCAAAAATATTAATCATGCCATTTTTAGCACTTTCCAACAAAGTTGAAAAGTGCTTATGCATTCGGTTTGTCTGTTCGTCTGTCCACGCTCTAACTCCTCGTAAGGATTTTCATGCAATTTATAAAGCTTATTTAAGTTCACCAAAGCATATTTGCATATGACGTACGTAAGATTGATGATTCATTTACAAGGACACTCAAAATCATTCGATTATACTATGGTAAATGCACACTCAGAAATGGATACTCAGATTTCACGAAATTTTCTTCATTTTTAACGAAGCTGTTTCCTAGGAAATGCTCCGAGTGAACATTTCGTCGTTTTGAGTAAATTTGTTTCTTTACATGTTTGACGATAGATTTTTTCGTCAAAAGTGCTTATTCCAAAAGTGCAATAAGATGGCTGATGGTGCCATCTATTCAACAGTTAAAAGACTTTTGTATTTATCAACAGCGGAAAAAAATACAATCTTCATGAGGATTCGATCTCACAACTTTCTGTTTGAGAGAACGTCACTCTAGCAGTTACGCAAAGCGTCCTCGAGTGGAAGTGATTATAATATGTGTAGAGGATTCTACTTTGTACATATTTTTATACGGTCGATTGTAAATTTTTTGATGTTGTTTTAATTCTTTCAAGTTTTAATTAACAAGGCTAATTTATTATTTTCGTTTTCCTATGATTAAGGATAATAATAATTATTATATAATGCTTGATTAATGTTATTTAATAAAAAAAATTTCTTCTCTTAATGAATAATTTGAATACGGTCTGGTTAATTTGTTTTTGAGAAATAGTATATTTTAAATGCATATTTGTGAAAATTGTATCCCTCTGTGCTGATGGTTAAGATTGGGGGAAGCAGAGGGGGGGTCAATTTTGAATTTTATTTATTTAATTGTTATGATATTTCTTGACTGAAAAGAACATCTTGGAATTTTGAAGTTTTACTCACCATTTATTTATATATAAATGTTTATTTAAACATATTTGTAAAACACAGGAAAATTATTTTTTTTATATGTAAACCATAATCAACAATGCAAATAAATTAATAAATAAAAATAATAAAAAACATTCCTAAATCTTTAACAAGTAAAAAAATGAAAAAAGAAAAAGAAAACTAATGTAGAAACAATGGCTACATATGTTTCAGTATTTTCTGAATTCTCAGTATTGTGACAGGAATACCATATACAAAATATTATCTGCTTGCTAAAATCGCAGGATTTACGTTTTGTTAAAAATCACGTGATTTAAATACAAAATTATTGTCAAAAACGACGAAATACAGCTCAAAGGATTGCTGAATTGTCAAAATTGACAATTTTATTTTTGAAAGCATGTGGGGAAAATTGGACTATTTTAATAACATTACACTATTTCAAATGTATTCAAACTGATATAAATCCCTGAATTTCTCTATAATCACTATGAAACAGAGCATTCAAAGCATTTTTTATTATTTTACTGGGACACAAAAGAGAAACCGGTTGCAGTAGTGTTTTTGCGAAGAGTATATTTTTAAATTCGGTATGCGCTTTTAAATTTAATTAAGGTACCCTGGGGTAATAACGCCACGTTAAGGTTCGACCAATTTTCACGGCTCAGTTTTAGTTTGTATTTTTCAAACAAATATATGATTCGATACAGCAACTCATTGACTATCTATATACAAAAAAAATAATTTAACATATATGTATTCATAAAACGTAATGGCGTGATTTCTTGACCAATGCTATTTGGCGTTATTACCCACCTATATGGGTAATAACGCCATGCAAACAAAACTATGAAATAAGATGGAATAATTGCATGTAGATTGCCCAATTCTAAAAATACAAACTCTAAAAACTTAGAAATTGACAAATTGCATTCTAAGCTATTGAAAATGTTCAATTTTTTGTGAAAGTATAAGAAAAATAATGGTGTGGTGTGTGTGTGTGTGTGGGGGGGGGGGGTAAGGATGAGGCAAAAGAATATCAGACTGTGAGCTTCTTTTTGCTTAAAAAGGACAGCTTAACTAGATTATTAGAAACATTGCACAGTTTTAACTGTGTTTATTTGAATTAGTATTTAGGATGTAGCTCGGCCACTGTAGGGAATCAACCGGGATGTTAATGCCAAGGATTGGCGTTATTACCCCGTTATAGTTATTGCGCTGTACATTTTAAATTACAAATTATCTCGAGAAGATATCCAAAATCTTCAACAATATTTTGAAAGTCCATGAAATGTACTAAAAATTTATGTAATTAACAAAGTATTTCCGGATAAAAAAATAGTCTTCACATCAACAAAACGTATCTCGCAAATTTTAGATCAAGCGTTAATTTTTGTTGCTTGTAAAAACAATAAGACCTAAAAATGAAACAAATTAACTTGAAGCTGTTTTTTGCGATTTATATGACTCGAAATCCTTCTGCGCAGAGCACATGGGTGTCATTTACCAGATTGATTCATAATTATGCAAAATATTAGCACTTGGCAATATTACCCCGCCTGGCGTTATTACCCCACACCACCTTATTATATTTTTCTTTTGCATATAACTCTCTATATAAAAATTCTATACCTCATATACAAGGCTGAACAAAATTACTCGCATACCATTTTCCTTACAAGAGGAAATTGCTGAAGGGGAAATTTCTGATATGTATGTAACTCTTAAATGAACTAAATTTTTGAATGCATGCTGTTAATAGATACAAATATTTATATCATATACAAGGATGCTAAAATATTTGGATAATTTTACGATTGTAGAAGGAAACAGCTGAATTTCAATTATGAAATGCGTTATGCAATTCTATATGGTTAAATGAGACGTAATGTTTTAATTTTCTAAATAGTGCTGTTTTCTTACATTATTCTGAATGCACTGGAAAGTACTTCATAACCTATGCTTGATGCATTATTTTTTCTTTCTTATTGCTTTTTATTTAAAATTAACGGAAGACAATTCTAAAAAGGCTCAGGCAAGGTTTTGTAATGATCACATTACTTATAATATGGAATATGGCTTTTTATTGCAAAAGTCTCATGTTTCACACTTTCTCTTTTTAATGTAACAGTTTGATCAAAATATTAAAGCTTAAACATATAATGTTTATTGACAATATTTTTCGATTTAGTATCTGTATGGTGCATTTTTTTAAATTAAGGACCGGGTTTCCAGGAAAATAAATAATTTATCTTTGAAAATCAAAATGATAAGGAAATATTCATCTTTTACTGCAATTTTATCTCACATCATGAAATTTCTTTTATAAATTTTTAAATTTTTCAACTTTTTGGAAATTTTGCCCAAAATTTAACTAAAGTCTATGAACTACATTTGTAAAAAAAATAGGAAAGTATACTACAGCAAACAGTTCAAACTTAGTCAAATTTTTGCAATTTACTTCGAACTTTTAAAGGTGGGATATTAAAATATATTTTTTAATTCTTCGAAAATTTTCTGCTGATGTGGACTAAAGCTATGCTCTATTCAGGTTGAATAATTATGAGCTTATCTGAAAAAAATTGTTGAATTAATATGCCTCAGGCAAGTAATAGAAATTCCAGCAAGTATCAAGCCAACTCGTAGTATAATACGCCTACATATCAGACAACTATATATAAATGTGTCAAAGTCTAATTCATGAACTTGTTCAAAAATTCATAGGGAAACAAGATATCAAAACTACATGGGAAGTGGACTCAGTTAAGCAGAAAGAAGTATAGTTAATGGGCACTGACTAGTAATACGCTTCTAGTATTTTCGAATAATATGAAGTAGCATGAGCTTAGAATGTGGAAAGAAGGGTTTATGTAAAGGAAGTCATTATGCTTTTTTTTTGACTGGGAATGAATTGGGCGTGAAGCGAATGGGAATGAAGAGTGATGATAATTTGACGAGGAATATACTTAGGGCCGTAGCTAAGGGGTGCAAGGGAAGACCCAATTCCTCCTAAAACATTTTGAGCCTCCTGTAGATTTCAAGGTCACCAAAGGAATTAATGTTCCGAAAATCCAAATAAAATTCTTTTCAAAATATAACTTAGTTTTGAAGCCTTTTCGTACTTTTGTAGAAATACTAGATTGTAACTAAAATAAGTGTTTCAACACTCGCTCATCCTATTTGCACAAATGAAACTAACATGATTTTTAATATTGCATTAGTTCTACATTCAATTTCTTCATCATAAAATTCTTTTCTTAGCATAAAATAAAGTCATTACAACAATTTAATAAGAAACATAGTACCTACAATGTGAATATGCACTAATTTATCATTATGCATCAAAGTAAGAGAAAATATAACACACACCCTCCATTTTCTTGAGCTCCACCCCTTATTATTCACTACTAGATAAAGTTTTTAATGCATCTGATTGAACACTCTTTTTATTTCTTCCATTAGTTTACCCCGGATGTCATCTGACAATTTATTATTGTATAAACTTATACAAAATATCACTGAGCCTCTTTTTAGACGTTGCTACCATCCCCTTACTTAGATGCCTTCTTCTACTACTCGGTTCTTTATCCAGGAGTGTTATTAATAATTTAAGTTGTGTGAATGCGTTCTTTGGGGTTGCGATAGTATAAAAGCGAAAATAACAAAAATTTCCATTAGTAAAATAATAGTAATTTTTAAATATTGCTGCAAAAAATACTACGAGCATAATTTTTAAGAAGAAATTAATTTATAAATATATATATCTGAAAAAACTCTTCAATTTCAGTTTCCCCAAAACTTCTCTTCTCAAAATTTTGTTTTAATTTATTTAATGCTATACAATTATCAAATAAGCGGAAGCAAAATTTCAATGGGATGTGAAAATTATTTTATTAATATGCTAGAGTAAATTCAATAAATAGTTTATTTGATAAGTATGCTGGAGTAAGGAGTTTTCAAATATAAAGATACTTCTGAACGTTGCCATTAAATTAAATTAGCAGAAGTATCCGAAAGTCTGTCTAGAGGAGATGTTTATCACAAAATGTTATAAGCTGATGTTTTCACTAAATTATTTCTTATGCATGAGTAAGCAAAAGAAACAGGGTGAAAAACTATATTCATCAATGCAAGTTTAAGATGCAAGTTTGAATAATTTTTAAGAAATTAAATTATAAAAATAAATATATGAATAAACTCTTGAAGTTTAGTTGTCCCAAAACTTCTCTACTTATATTTTGTATTAGTTTATTTAATGCTACACAATTATCAAATACGTGGAAGCAAAATTTCAATGGGTTGAGAAAATTATTTTATCAATATGCTAGAGTAAATTCAATAAATAATTTGTTTTAAAAGTAGGCTAGAATAAGGAGTTTTCAAATTTAAAGATATTTCTGAATGTTGCCATTAAATTAAGTTAGCAGAAATATCCGAAAGTCTCTCTAGAGGAAGTGTTTATCACAGAATGCTATAAGTTGATGTTTTCAATAAATTATTTTTATGCATGAGTAAGCAAAAGAAACAGGGCGGAAAACAATATTCCTCAATGCAAGTTCGATTTACAAGTAATATAAGAATAAGCATGCATGCTGCATATTTTCGTAAATTACTCATTAAGAACGATATCGAAAAATTCATAGGATGGATGTTCGGAAATACTTATCTGAATTTGGGAAATATTTTTTGCATTTATGTAAAGATAACTAATACATCAGAGTCGAAAACAGGTTAAAGATGTTCTATCCGCTACATATGCATGATTTTTTTTCTGTAATATTATCCAGGTTGTTCTTAACAATCAATTTCTATATGAATCATGCGTAAGATAATTACGTTTAGGGTGCTAAATTCAGCCTTAGTAAATATTTAAAAGTCTTACGAATAGCACAAACAAAGAAAAATAGCACCTACGGTGTAATTATGCACTAATTTATCCTTCTGCATCAGAGTGAGAGAGAAAATGTGAGTTCCCCTTCTACATTTTTTGATCCCCTCTCACCAGTTATTCACTTCTAGCTACGGTCCTTAATGCACCTGATTGAACATTATTTTTATTTCTTGCATTAGTTTTCTCCGGATGTCATCTCGCAGTTCATTACTCTATAAACTTATACTCGCCATCACGGATCATTTTTTTACACATTACTATCGTCACCTGATACTTAGAAGTCTTCTTCTACTACTCAGCTTTTTATAAATGGGTGTTATAAATAATATAAGTTGTGAATGTGATTTTTACGGTTGCGATAGGATAAAAGCGAAAAGAACAAAAATTTCAATATATAAATTTATGATATTAATTTTAAAAAATACTGCAAAAATACTGTGGGGATAAGTTTTAAGGAGAAATTAAACTATAAATATAAATATCTGAACAAACACTTGAAGTGTAGTTATCCCAAAACTTCTCTTCTCAATACTATTTATTTATTTAATGTTGTACAAATATCAAATTCACAGAAGCAAAATATCAATGAGGTAAGAAAATTATTTTATCAATATGCTAGAGTAAAGTCAATAAATAAATTATTTTATAAATATGCTAGAGTAAGGAGTTTCGAATGTATATACTTCTAAATGTTGCCATTAAATAAAATTATGACGTTTATCAGAGAATATTACAAGATGATATTTTCAGTAAATTATTTGTAATGCATGAGTGATCTAAACATCAGGGTGAAAACTATGTTTCTCAAAGCACGTTCAATTTATAAGTGATATAGGAATAAATATGCGCACTGCATATTTTTGTAAATTGCTCATTAAGAACTCTATCGAAATATTAATAAGATGGAGGTTCGAAAATAATTATGAGTTTCTTAGAAAAAAGAATTTGCATAGTATTTTTATTTTTTATGTAAAGCATACTTAAGCATCAGAGTTGATTTTTTTTCAAAATAGTGCTATCAGATATGATTGCATGATTTTCTTGATATTTGTTTTCTGTAATATTATCCAGGTTGATCTTAGTAATCAATTTCTATAGGAGTTATGCATAAGATAATAACATTTATAATGCTGAATTCACCCCAAGAAAATACTTAAAAATATCAGAAAAAGCACAAATACATTATGCCTTTCAATAAATATACAGGGTGTCCAGCAAATAACACCCTGATTTCAAAATTAAATTTCTCAAAAACTAAGATCGGTATAATTATGCGATAAACAGTTTCTTTATTAGGTAAGATGTAAAAATGTTATACAAAAGTTTCGAGCAGTGAATATTTTGAAAAGATTGTGTTCTGATTGCAAAGAATACTGGAGTTGACATTTTCCTTGTTTTAGATTGTTTGTAGAGAATGAGGTTTTCAGTATACAGTGCCATAATTAACGATTTTTCGGACTTAATTTCTGAAATTTCGAAACTTTTTTTCCAAAAATCGTTAAAATATGGCACTGTACGCCAAAAATTTTGTTCTCTGCAAAAGAAAAAAAAACTAAAACAAAAAACATGTCAAATCAGGCAATGTTTTAATTAGAATACAATCTTTTTAAAATATTCACCGTTCGAAACTTCTATATAAGATTTTTACAACTTACCTAATAAACAAACCGTTTACCGCATTATTTTCTAGATCTTCGTTTTTGAGAAATTTAATTTTGAAATCAGGGTGTTATTTGCTGGGCACCCTGTATTAAAGAATTTGTTTAGACAGGAATGACAATGCGAAAATTTTGGTATAGAATTAAAAACGGGAAGCCAAAATTGTAATTAGTCGACCTTGTTCAGCAATAGCATGATTAGTTCAACTCATCCTATAAAAGAAGATCATAATAAATCCAATTTTTTTCCATACAAATAACTATCAAAAAGCCGTAATAAAGGAATCCCTTGAGATAATTTCAAATAAACATGTCATTTGTATTATAATGTAAATATTCAATAAATAAATTGTTTTATGAATAGGTAAGAGTAAGGAGTTTTCAAATGTAAATATACCTCTGAATGTTATGATTATGAGACGTACCCATAAGTCTCTCAAGGGAAGATGTTTATCAGAGAATGTTACAAGATGATGTTTTCAGAAAATTATTTCTAATGCATGAGTGAACGAGACATGCAGGCTGGAAAACTGTATTCCTTAATGCAATTTCAATTTACAAGTGACATAGGAATAAACATGCACGCTCTATATTTTCGTAAATTATTCATAAGAAAGATATCAAAATATTATTAGTGTGGATGTGAGAAAATATTTATCAGCGTAATAGAAAAAACAGACTGCAATTGCATGTCAAGCGTAACAAATAATGTATGTTCGTACTATAACGAAGATTTTAAAATATTCAAGTTTTGGTGTAATAGTATGCAGTACTTTGGATACAGTATGTATTTAAAATCTTTTGTGTGTCCCTGTAAATACTATCTGCATTTTATTATACAGGAAGTAACTTGCAGTAAACCTCCGAAACGTATACCAATGTCATAAAGTGTAAAATAGTTTAATATAATTAAAACGTGCCCCAAACAATGTTTCGCCTTATATCGTTATGTAATGGAATACTTTTGTGTGGCCCTATAAATCAATAACAAATACTCTTTGCACCACTGATTGTTCAGAATACATACTTCATACATGCATATCTCCATTTTATTATGTTTGAAAGTGTGTAATATGATTAAAATGCACTTGAAACTATTTTTTCCCATTGACCGTAATGTAACGGAATAATTTTGATTGTCCCTGTAATTAAACTAGGCATTCAATTTTCATAAAATTTGAAATGAGTCGACAAAATTATGTAATAATAATATATTTTAAATTTCAAACGATTCAGTTGGGTAGTTTCTGCGGATTTCTTTTTATGCTAGCAGAGGGTCGGACGGATTGAACGACGACGGCTAGAAATAGATACTAAGGAATAGGACGGATAGAACGATGATCCTCCTTCAGGGCCTATATCCCAAGTGTAGATAATTGGCTGTCATAAACACAAACAAGCAAACCAAACACAGGTGTAAAATTAAATTGAATTCTTGATTGGTGATATATTGTTAACCTTTTGATAGTGTTCATAAACTTGTAATACAAGTAAAAAAATTTTGAAAAAGTTTTATTTTTCAAAAAAGAAAATATCAGTTTTTGCTTTTGATACTTAACTTAAATTCAGAATTTTTATACAAGTCATATTTATACTTTCAGACTTAACATTGAACTTTTAATAGTTTATTCATATTCTGTCACCGCAAATTGGTATAAATTTGTATAGTTTCTTTAAAAAGCTAAAAGTTTTTTGTAGACATGCGCTATCAATAAACATACGTTAATTTGAAATAGGATAGTGGAGTTATATAACGACTTTAACAAAATTAGAAACCTTTTCGTGGTAATACCAAATAGGAAGCAGGACGTTTCGGTCCCGCCATTTCGGTCCCGCCGTTTCGGTCCCGCCGTTTCGGTCCCGAGACATTTCGATCCCGAGACATTTCGGTCCCTGGCCATTTCGGTCCCGAGACGTTTCGGTCCCGAGACATTTCGGTCCCTGGACTTTTCGGTCCTCAGACATTTCGGTCCCTTCTCCAGCAAGCTGAAATTTTGTGCACGGGAAATATCTGACATCATTTTATAGGGAACATTTTAGAGTGTTGAATTCAGGGGCGGGTCATTCCCCCCAGAGCTATCAATGCCCCCCCCGGAAATTTTGAGATTTTGTGTTTTCAGTGGTAAAAAAGTGAACCCCCCAGGACTTTATTGAATCCCCCCGGAGCCACAGAAGTCCCTCCCGGAGAAAAGTGTCTGAATTCAACACTGGTTTTTTAACTGAAAGCTACCTAAAGTTTTAGTGTAATGCGATTAATTAGAAGTAACAAGTACCCAAAAACCTCTTACACGTATAACTCGGATCCAAACTCAAACATATTGCAGCGGATCCAAACGCCATGCAAATTTCATACGACAGAAGTAATTGTTTTCAGGAGTGAGGGGAGGATTGTTCTGTGGATTTATATAGAAGTTCCTCAATCATGAAGATCTAGTAATTTAAAAACACGTATAAGTCGAATTTAATTTGCTTAAGCAAATATCCATGGCCTACACATTTTCAGTTGCATATAATTTGTACAATATGTGTTTAATAATAAAAAAAAAAATCTGCAAATAGTTTTAGAAATCTTTATTTCATCCTATTATTTAACGGCACATCATTTTTAGATTATGGCATTTTACATTTTTTTTTTTTTAAAGGGGTTTTTAACATGGAATTGTGATAAAGCCACATTATTTTTTAAGTTCTGCATCGGGATTGACTAAAACATTTTATTTTTTAAATAATTATTTTATTTCGCTATTAAAAAAAAACTATTTAAAAGTTTGCGTTAATCTTTTTACATATAACAATTATTGCTACGAAATAACTTTTTACGTGTAACAACCTTTTTACATATAAAATGCAGGAATTACAAATCCTTTTTAATACATTAAACACTTTTTATGCCTATTACATTCAAAAACTACGAACGAAATTAAACACAAGTCAAATCTGGGAGGTCCGTCCGCATTTGAACTCCAGAGTAAAAAGGACATTGTATTATAGAATGAGGGATTTCATCTGACAAGTGTATAAAGATCAAGATAAGTAGAATAAAGCTAACTACCTAGCTTTTCTAGCTATCTTATATAAAGATGACTATTTGTCAGATGGGCGTTGAAAATTGATTGACATGCAGAATTTTTGCTTAAAAGAGGTTAATAGTAGTACTTAGCTGGTACTTATATGCATATATTTCAAATTTTATAGGAACACCAACATAAAAAATTATAAGTGTTTAAAAATTCCCGGCACTCGGTTTTGATTTGTTTCTTACTTAATGTTATACATTATTTCATTAAATGATTAACATAATCTTAGAAAATTTTAAAGCATTAATAATTATGCTGTTAAATTAAAAAAAAATTAAATTATTTTTATCAAACATATTTATTAATAAGAATTCAAAATTATTTTAACTATTAATCGTTTAAGTGACTTATTTATCAATTACTTGTTTAAAATCTAGTTTATAGCTCTTATTATAGCAAAATTGAAAAAACATATTTTTTAAATTTCAGCTACTATAATGTTATCACGTTCATTAGGATATATAAAAATTATAAGGATTCTCAAAATAAATATGTTATTTATTTATTTATTGGTTAGTTTATGATATTTTTCTTACTCTTTAAAAATGATTAATTAATATACGATTGCTTTTTGCGAACTGTAAACTATAACTTTGTTTCAGAAAATTTAAATCTGCATCTGGATAATAATGCTACCTAACACTGTTAAGAAATATTTTTACGCATTGTTACAGTGTTGCATTATTATGTTTAATTAATTATTACGTTACGTTACTGATTTTTCAATAATAATAATAATTTCCTTTTTTGAAATAAATAATAATTTTTGAATAAAAACGTGAATGGGTGATGAATAATTGCTATAAATTAAATCTCAAAACAGCTAGTGATTTTAAAATTAAAATCAAATTAATATTTTATTAAATATATGTATTTTTAATTTAATGAATCTTTATTTAATTAAATTGATAAAATTATTAATACGCATTTCGAATTTTACTTTAAATAAACTCAATAAATAATCTGTTTTATATTCAATTTATCATTATGTTTTGTAGTAGTTATAAACTGAAACTTATTGTTTACCTGTTTATTTATTTTATATTTAAAGTTACTGAAATTTAAAACTATTAATTCAATCAATAATAAAATTAAAATAAGAATTGTCAATTTTTTTTTCTGCGAAAGTGGGAGCGAAAAGGTAATGCAAATAAATAAATAAATAAATAAATAAATAAACGATAAATTAAAAAAGCTTAGTTTTGTCAGTTAAAATTTGAAAATAAAATTATTTAAAATAATAATTACATTATTATATAAAATTGAAAAATAATCATTTTATTACAAAGAAAAAGCCCACTTTCAATAAAATTAATTCACAAAAATTGTCTTCATAAAGTGGGAAAACTGTGAAAAAAAAAAAAAAAAAAAAAAAAAAAAGAAAAGAAAAGAAAAGAAAAGAAAAAAAAAGAAAAAGAAATTGCAACCAATAATTATTACATAAAAAAGGTCGTTGGAGCATTTTTATTTTTTAAACAAAAAATTTTCGTAGCACGCCTAGTTAGGAAATCACTAATTTAAAGATTCTAAGAAAGTGTGCTAAAACAATCAATAAAATATGTACTTTAGTTTTTTGTATAGATAAAATACCTAATACAAAGACTATATGATAAAGCTTAAAATATTCATTATGTTAAATAATAATAATAAAGACAGTGTAAAATTATATAACATTATTTAATCAAATTTTCAACTTGCTGTGATTTTATTATCCCGAGTTACAATAGATTAAACTTATTGGACTATTATATTCAGCTTTGTATAAAATTTGAGGGAAGGGGGGCAGGAGAATAAAAATATTAAAAAAAGCCAGAACAATGTTGAGCTTACAGCGTTTAGTAGGCCTTCATAAATCAGAAACCAAGTTATAAGGTGGGCGGTAAAGAAATAGCAAGGGACCGAAATGGCCAGGGACCGAAATGGCAAGGGACCGAAATGTCTCGGGACCGAAATGTCTCGGGACCGAAATGGCCAGGGACCGAAATGTCTCGGGACCGAAATGTCTCGGGACCGAAATGTCTCGGGACCGAAATGGCCACGGACCGAAATGTCTCGGGACCGAAACGGCGGGACCGAAATGTCGTGTACCCTACCAAATATTGGCAACATACACTGGTGTGCAAAATATAAGGACGAGTCCCAAAATGATAATTTTCAAAGGATTTTCAAGCGATAATTTTCAGGCAAACATTCAAAAGCAAGTAATATATTTCGAATAATTACTATCCCTGCATAACAGCTAGTCCATATAACATCTCATTCAGGTCACACATGGTCACATGAGTCACAGTCACTACAGCGAAACAAAAAATAGGAAATTCCATACGTCTCTTTTATGAGTCTCAAATGACTACTATATGTGACTCCACTGACAGGTCACTGTGACTGCTGCTTTGTGGTGAGTCACCAGGTGATTTTACAATGTCGTTTCATTGAGACTCTCGTGTGACCTCTCATCTGGATACTCAATTTCAAAGTCATTGTGAACGTTGCATTATGATAAATTACCAAATAATGTCCCATTAAAGTCAAATGGTGATTTTTCGCCACTTTTCACAGTGATTACTTCACAGTAGGGTCTCTGTCACCATTTGACAAAGTCTCGTGACAGAAAGTCACATTAAATTTCATTTGATCTATACAACTCGAAAAATAAAATCAGATTAAATTAATATTTTTGTGTTTTAAAATTACCTTCCTTAGAAGTTAAGTAATTTTCATTAATAAAAATAAAGAATTTACACAAAATACTTAATTTGGATGTGAAGGAAGTTTAAACAAAAATTAGAAAACTTACACGCTCTATTAAATCTTACTGCATAAAAATCAAGGGAAACTTTAATAATTTTTTTTCTAAATGAATATCGGGGTTTTGACGCTTGATAGTATTTATAACATAAAACTTAAAAATGTAGTTAATATACATAAAATGGATGAGCAACTCTAACTGTTTTACATATAAGTTTACAAGTGCTCAATGTGAGCACCTTTCGCCATACGACTCACATCAAGTCGGTCGCTCAGTTTTTCCCAAACTTTGATTAGTGTTTGTTGGTCATTGTTGCAACAACTGTAATAGTCATATGATAGTGGAGGCGCATACACACGATCCTTAATGAATTCCCCACAGGTAGAAATCACATGGCGTCAGATCGAGAAAGCGTCTAAGCAAAACTTCTTTGCTAATCAAAGATTGGGAAGAACTGGACTATCGATTTGAAATGTGCCGTTTGACGAAAGATGCCCACATTGAACACTTTTAAGCTTGTAGGTAAAACTCTTTGAGTTACTCTTTTATTTTATTTATTAATTATAAATTTTATGTAATTAATACTACTCAGCGTTAAAATACCGATATTCATTTAGAAATAATCCATATTTTAATACAAAGAATATATCCCATTTCGATACAGCGATATATGAACATTTTTCATAAAAATAAGTTACATAAGATATATTTATTTAGCCGATATGAAAAAAAAAACCAGAAGGATTGAAAGAGACAGAATAAAAAATTTGAGCTTATAAATGCCACTTCCTCAAAACTTGTCAACACAATAACATCCTAAATACTGATTCAATTTGAACATAGTTCAAAAATTGAGAACAGCGATTTTGCAAATATCACGCATGCGTTTTCCTACTTAAGTAAAACCTCTCTCTAAACAGAAGTAACTATTTTTTAATAAGTTGGAAAAATTTCATTTTGAAACAACAAGAAATCTCAAATTTTACGTATTTTATTTATTTATAAATAAAAAAAATCATCCTAATTAAATTAATATGTGTATATACCGGGTGTTCCAAAAATAATCGGCGGATTTTAAAATTCAAAAACTTGAAAACGGTGACAGCTATTAAAAATTTTTTGCAGGAGGGTTACGTATGATGCCAGGAGTTTTTTCGCCGTGATTTTTGATTTTAGTTCGGGTTTCAAACAATAGATGGTGCTGACGGCGATTGGCGCTCAGTCGAAGCCGAAAAAGACGTCATTCAGCATTGATATAAAGGAAGGAGATTAAGGATATGGAGTGCGTCTCATTCGATTTGATTTCAGTGGAATGCATTTTTGCCAAGCAAGTAACAGATTCATCGATAGTGGAATACAGCATTCAGAAATGGGTATAAATTTCGCAAACAGTATTTGAGTTTGCAGGAGATTTTACATTTATGAAGTTTTATTTGCCCGTATAGAATTACTTTCTTATGGCATGATTTAAAGAATATTTTATGCATCGTATTTTAAAACTACACTGTTAAAAATTTGAAACCTTTGCTGCATCATCACACCTCCGTTTTTTTAGAAAATGATTACTTCACTGTATTAAGGAGCATTCTCATTGGTCAATATAGAGATATTCTATAATAGCAATGGAGTGACGGTGCAGCAAAAGTTTCTGTTGGCTAATCAGCCGGTTTTTACTTGTCACTTATGGCTATTTTGAGTTTAAAACATAAAGTAACTAAAGTTTCGACATGAGGCTTCGATAAATGGCATTAGGTGTTCCGTAATCGGCTAATTTTAGACCTTCCCTTTTTCAGAAGTGGAATCGTCTGTCCCGTTCCCTTCCTGAGATAGCATAAATGCCATTCTCTGATCGACTTCATGGCTCGCTCTTTCTTTTCATTTCCGTGAAGTTCTAGTTATGACTTAAGTTATTATATTTTAAGTTCGAATAAGATATTTAGCTTTTCGTTTATGATGTTTTAAAGGAATGATTTTATTTATAATTTAAATTTAAATTAGGTTTGAAAAGCTCCCGGTGTAATGAAGTTCAATACTGTTTTTAAAGAAATATTTTTTATGATTCTCTTAAACATTTTTCAACAAAGTTGGCTCTGAATAGTAATTAACTGAATGCTGTTATGAAGGTATTTTTAAACAAGTTTTCATGATTGATTGAAGTTTTAGTAAAAAACTGTCGTCATCAAAAACCTGACTCTTTGATGTGTCTCTGATTCAACACAGTTTTATTTCAGATGTCTTCCACAGCGTTGCTATAGTGTTTCTGCTTATAGCAGTATGATTATGTATGAGACCTGTATTGATACAGGCTAAGGGAAGAGGTTATGAGCAGCTAATGCCATACCTGAAGAATATAGGCGTGTTGAATTTGAATAAGAAAACTCATAAATTTGTCTCGTTCGCCCCACTTCAAAGACATTTGCGTGTATTAAGACGGGGGGGGGGGGGCTAGTAATGTTTATTGATGATGGCGACGTTACCGATACAAATTGACAAACTTGGAGCTTTAAACTATTCAAATTGGCAAATGGATATTAAGTATCTACTTATGGAAAAGAATGCTTTCGATATTGTCACTGGAATTGAGATGGAACCTAAAATTGATGTCGACAAGGGAGTTACAGCAAAAGATGTAAAGGATTTCCATACTAGGAAGAGGCTTGCTTTATCTATTATCTACTTAAATATGGAAAAGGACTTTAGAAAAATTATAGAAAACAAGGATGACCCTAAAGATGTCTGGGACACATTAAAGAAACATTTTGAGCCTGATAATAGATCCCGTCACATGTTCCTGTTTTCCAAATTTATGTCGTGTAAAATTAAGCCAAATGAGAAGATAGCTTTATTTGCAGCAAGATTGAATCGAATTGAAGATCAGCTGAATAACCTTGGACATCCAGTTAAGGAAGTATATAAGTCATTTCAATTATTAAGACACCTTCCAAGTCATTTTGACAGTATCGTGCAAGTTGTATTACGCTGGGAGGATAAAAAGTTTATTTTTAATGATATCCTATTAGAATTAATCACTGAGGAATCAAGGTTAGCTTTACGAGATTTGGACAAAAGTAAAGAACTTTTTGTGGAAACTCAGCAAATACAGCGAAACAGACTAAGGTGTTTTCGATGTAGAAGCAGAAACCATCTACAAAGGGACTGTCGAGAATACCGAAAAGATCTCAAGAAGTATAACCGTCGTGTTCCATCTGTTTCTAGTGTGTCAGATGCATCTGAAGGCTGTTCCAGTCCTGAACGTCCAGTCTCCAGTAAAGAAAAACCGGAACTACAGACGCAAAACGAAGGAATCAACATCAGACTGTAACAACATTAAACAAAAAGGTAAAATCAATCCTTTCTTGTTTTATATTCAGGCAAATTTGAGTGGTAGTGAAAGCGAAAATAGTTGGTTGTTTGATACCGCAGCTTCACACTACTTTTGCTGTGATAAAGTTTGTTTTATACATTTAAACCTTTGAAAAATGAGAAAATGTTTGTTGCTGTAAATGGTGTTACTTTTCCAATAGAAGGAAAAGGAAATATTAAGTTTAAATTTGGTCAAAGGTTGTTTAACTTTTCTGATGTAATGTATTCTCCTAAATTAAGAAAGAACCTTATTTTAGGTCCAAAATTAGATGTAAAAGGAGTTAAATTTACTGGTAAAGATGGGAAGGTGGAGGTGTCCAAAGATGGTCAATATTTGTTTACTGCTTTTCTTAAAGATGGTACTTATCATTTATATCCTAAAATACCAGATTTAACCCCTAAGAAGGTTAAGTTTGAGGTATCTCAGGTATCTAAAGATGATTTCAAAATTTGGCATCGCAGTTTTGCGCATATAAGTCCAGATTTGATTGAAAATACGGCGAAAAATGAAAGTGTTAGAGGTATTCCCCGGGTTAAATCGCGTAATTTCTTTTGTGAAACATGTAAATTGAGTAAACATAGACGAACATCTCAGTCAATTAATAGGATTAGATCTAAACGTACCTTCGAGTTGTTGTTTATGGATGTCTGGGGGCCTGTAAGAGAGAAAGGAAGAAATGGTGAGAGATATTTTCTCTCGATTATTGACGATTTTTCTCGTAAGGCCACAGTTTTCCCCATAAAAGAAAAATCCGAGGAGATTAGAATTGTACGTAATCACATAACCCGAGCGGAGAGATTTCTTGATCTTAAGGTAAAATATATCCGTTCTGATAATGGGAAAAAATTTAAGAATAATTTTAAGATTTTCTGTGAGGGAAAGGTATTAAACACGAATTTACGGACGTGTATACACCTGAACAAAATGGCACTATTGAGAGATACAATCAAACGATTTCTAACGGTATCAGGTCAGTTTTAAGTGAAAGTGGTTTGAAACGAAGTTTTTGTCCAGATGCGGCGTTGTACTTTACATACATCTGGAATCGTATTTGCCACAAGTCTCAGTCGAAGACCCCTTTCGAACTTTACAGTGGGTATAAACCATCCGTTAGACATTTAAAACCCTTTGGAGCCACAGCATACATAGGCGTTCCCAAACAGCTTAGATCTAAACTTGATGCAAAAGCAAAAAGGGGGGTAATGATTGGTTACACCTTTACTACTAAAGGCTATCGGGTTTGCCTACCCGAAGAAAACAAAATTATTGAAACCATTAATGTTTCTTTTAATGAGGAAATTCTTGATAGTTTCCGTCGCAGTGGAGTCGTGATAGGCTCAAAAGAACAAAGATTTTCAGTTTTCGATAAAAAATCTGATGAAGAGTTCGAAAGTGAGGTTGAGAATAATGATGCCCCTAATGTAAATTACTTCCCTTCATATAAACCTCCAGATTTATCTTCTTCGGAAGAGGAGGAAAGTCCTAAAGAGGAAATAAAATCAAGTAAAGATGTTTTGAAAGGAGTTCCACTCTCGGATACTGTTTGGTTAAGGAAAGTGGTCCCGAGTGCTAATGGTAGTCGTAACTATATTTATTATTATGAACAAGGAAAGTCTGAGAGGTTAAGATCATTAAATGATGTAGAAAAGTATTGTAAAAAGCATCACCTTAAGTTTGAACCACACATTTTTTGTTTTAAAAGTTCAAATAAATTTAAAGGATTGGTTTCAGGTCAAGAGGGTAGTTCTTGCTCAAATACGGAGACTTCTGATAATAAAGATATATTACTAGATGATATCAAAATACCAAATACCTATAAACAAGTTTTAAAATCCCCACAAAGAAAATTTTGGGAACAGGCCATGCGAGATGAAATGAAAACTATGAGAGAAAGGGGAGTTTGGAAATTAGTTGAATTACCAAACGATACTAAACCCTTAGGTTGTAGGTGGGTTTTTACATTGAAAAAGGATGACAAGGGTAAAATCGTAAGGTATAAAGCTCGACTGGTGGCACAAGGTTTCAAACAAGTAAAATGAGAAACCTATGATGAAATCTTCTCCCCAGTTGTAAACTTTGCCATTATTAGATTTTTCTTTTCCCTATTAGTCTCCTGTAAAAAATGGACACACCTGCAATGCGACATAAAATGTGCTTATTTATACGCACCTTTGGCCGAAACAATATATATGTCCCAACAACCCGGATTTAGGGAAAATGAAAATTTGGTATGTAAACTAGAAAAAGATTTATATGGACTGCATCAGTCTGGTAGAATGTAATATTTTGAAATAAACAAAATTTTACATGATATAGGTTTTATAAAGTTTGAATAGTGCAATTGTGTATATAGTTTTGGTGATAACATTATCCTGCTTCTATATGTAGACGACATCGTAATTTTTGGTAAAAATGAAAGGGTGATAGAAAAGGTCGTTAAATTTTTAACTTTTTATTTTGATCTTAAGATATTAGGAAAAACCAGAAAACTATTGGGAGTTGAATTTGAGGAGAGGGATAACTTTTTGGCAATACACCAAACTCCGTATATCGAGGAGATTTGTGAAAAATTTAAAAAGTTTAAGTTCCCTATCACTTCGCTTCCAATAAGCAAAGGTGTAGTTTATTCAAAGACCCAATATCCTCAATCTCAAAGTGAAATATTTGAAATGTCTAAGATCCCATACAGAAGTGTTTTGGGATGTTTGTTGTTCATAGCTAATCGAACCAGGCCCGATATTGCGTATGCAATGAATATCTTCAGTCAATTCCAGAATAATCCTGGATTAGTACATTGGCATGGGTTATTAAAGCTGCTGGGGTATGTTTGTTTAACTAAATCTTTAAAGTTAAATTTGAATTGTAAAAATGTACATTTAATTGCATATTCAGACGCCGATTTTGCCACGAACAGAGATGATAGAACTTCAATGGGAGGTCAGTTGTTAATGTTAGATAAATCACCAAAAATGTGGAGGTCCTTTAAGGAAAAATGTATAAGTTTATCAACCATGGAATCTGAATTTATTGCGATGACAGAAGCTGCTAGAGAACTTTTATGGTTCGATAGGATAATAGATGAATGCATCTGTCGAAAGATAATTTGTGATAGAAAGGAAAAATCTTTATTATTGGTTGATAATCAAGCCACAATTAGTTTTGTCAAATCCCTCATTGAAAACCATCGATCAAAACATATCGATGTAAAATTATTTTTTATAAGAGATTTGGTATATAAAAATATTTTTGAAGTAAAATATGTTAAAAGTAAAGAAAATTATGCGGACATCTTCACTAAACCGCTTAGTAAATTTGATTTGTCTGGGTTTAAACTGGAAGTTTTCTCGGATTATTAAATGTATTGTTAAATTTTGTTAAATACCCCTCATTGCATTAAAGTGTATTTATATAAATTTTATCTTACTAGATGGTCCAGCTTCTTTGTAAAACATAATTTTTTAAAAGTTTTGAATATATAAGATTAAGTATAAGATTAATTTGATGTACAGAAATTGAATTCAGTTTATCCTTGTGAACTGATTTAATATATGGATTCACTTGTGAAACTTGAATTTAATGGTTTAATTACATATGAAGTCGACTTCATTAAGTTAACATAATTAAAAGTTTATTGATATCAACTTTGAACTTTATTGCTTTAATTTTTTTATGTTAAATTTGATTTTAAGGAAAGTAATCTTTTTTCAGTTCTTTTAAAATAGATTTGAATGTAACTTGAAATTTTGATATAAGAATTCTGCATATTATCTATAGTAAAAACTTGAACTTGTATGAATTAAACATTTAATGTGAATATTGTATGTTATGAAAGAGAATGGAATCATGGGGCCCATGTATGATGAAGAATGAAAGATGATGGATGAATGTGATAGTTAGTTTTTGAACATGTATTGATTTTTATCAAAAGTTTATAGTTATTAAAACTGTTAAAATAAATTATGTAAAGTTTTATATGAAAGATTTGCTTTTCAGGAAATTTTGAATTTATATAGTAATGTATTAGAAATGCCAATTGAAGCTGAAGGACTGTTGATGAAGTTTAAACGAGAGTTAAATTTTAGGTACTTTGGTCTGAAATATTGCATTTTAGATGCATGAGGGTAAATTTTGTTGTTAATGTTATAATTCTTGTTAAAGTTTAATGTTTATAGATTGTATGTTACTGTTATATGGTGGCATGTTTTTTCTAGAAGAATTGTTTAATTTGATAAGAAGATTGAAGATGTAATGGTAAATTTATGCTGGATTTTGTTTGACCTTTGTAAATTCAGAGCGAATTTTGGGAAATTTTTTTTTCAAACTGTGGTTTGAATTGTCTTTCCTAAGTGACAAGTGGGGGGCTTTGTTGGCTAATCAGCCGGTTTTACTTGTCACTTATGGCTATTTTGAGTTTAAAACATAAATTAACTAAAGTTTCGACATGAGGCTTCGATAGATGGCATTAGGTGTTCCGTAATCGGCTAATCTTAGACCTACCCTTTTCCAGAAGTGGAATCGTCTGTCCCGTTCCCTTCCTGAGATAGTATAAATGCCATTCTCTGACCGACTTCATGGCTCGCTCTTTCTTTTCATTTCCGTGAAGTTCTAGTTATGATTTAAGTTATTATATTTTAAGTTCGAATAAGATATTTAGCTTTTCGTTTAAGATGTTTTAAAGGAATGATTTTATTTATAATTTAAATTTAAGTTAGTTTTGAAAAGCTCCCGGTGTAATGAAGTTCAATACTGTTTTTAAAGAAATATTTTTTATGATTCTCTTAAACATTTTTCAACAAAGTTGGCTTTGAATAGTAATTAACTGAATGCTGTTATGAAGGTATTTTTAAACAAGTTTTCATGATTGATTGAAGTTTTAATAAAGAACTGTCGTCATCAAAAACCTGACTCTTCGATGTGTCTCAGATTCAACACAGTTTTATTTCAAGTGTCTTCCACAGCGTTGCTATAGTGTCTCTGCTTATAGCAGTATGATTATGTATTTGACCTGTATTGATACAGGCTAAGAGTTTCAAATTTTAACAGTATTGATGAAGATAATTTGCTACAATCTTGCTCTTAGGACCCGATTCCGAACTCTTTCGATAAGATTTCAATGGAATGTATTGTTGCCATGGAAATAACAGATTCTTCGACAGTGAAATACAGCGTTCAGAAGTGGGCATAAATTTCGCAAGCAGTATTCGAGTTTGCAGGAGATTTTGCATTTATGAAGTTTTTTTTATTCCGGATTAAATTACTTTTTATGGAATTATTTAACGAATATTTTATGCATCGTATTTTAAATTTAGGTAAAGAGTTTTTTTTTGTTTGTTTGTTTGTTAAAAATTGGTGGAAAAGACTCTTTTTCTCTTCATTAAAAACTGTTTGTTTCCAAAGCACTCGCCAGATGGCAGCAGCATAAAACTTTTGTCCTGAAACCAAGAAAAGAACTCTTTAAAAACTTTTTTTGACGTCACATTTTTTCTGCGAAGCTACACTCTCTCGAAAATGATTCTAAGCTAGTGATGTTTACATTTTTCCTGAAACTGTTAAATCGGAAGCAAAGTATTCAGCTCCGATAATATTTCTTTTTAAAAAACTTTAAGATTACAAACATTTAAAACTCTTCTTAATTGTGTAATTACGTATGCTGTTCAGTGAATTTTTTTTTATTTGTGTTATTAAACAAGTCATCTTTCCCAAAACGGAAGTGCACGAATTATTTATTCTAAAGAACACATCGAACATAATAATAATCTACTATTCTTTCAGCCACACTGAAGTTTGCCCTGAGCAAAATAAGTAAATTGACATCCTTATAGAAGACGCCTAGCAAAGGTAGGCATAAATTTATGTATTTTATTGAAATATCACTTAACCGTAATAGAACTCACGCCCTTTAGATTATGAGACTGAGATGTTCTTATATATAAATAAAAGAGCTTGAGATTATATTATTTGAAAGTATTAAAATATAAACAGTCTTTTGAAAATATATATATGATTGTTAAATAAACGATTGAATTAATTTAATTGAATAACGATTGAATTGATGTTGATTTGAATTAATATAATGGCTACCAGTAATATAGCCCTTATTGAAAAGCTGAATGAACAAAATTATAGTAATTGGGCATTTAAGATTGAAAATCTTCTCCAAAAGGAGAATGTGTTCTCCGTAATCAAAGATCCTCCACCGGATCCTGTCACTGCACAATGGAGTAAAGATAATATTAAAGCAAAATCTATTATCAATCTGTGTATTGAAGATTCTCAAATAATTCATGTGAAACATCTAGTAAATGCTAAAGATATCTGGGAGGCTTTGAAAAACGTTCATTTAAGAAGTACTCTTTCTTCAAAACTTTTTCTCTTAAGGAAATTATATTCTCAAAAACTGAGTGAGGGGGGAGACATGATCTCCCATATCAATAATATTTTATCCATCAAAGATAAATTATTTGCTATTGGCGAGGAAATCCCTGACTCGCATATATGTGCCCTCTTGCTTTGCTCCCTGCCTAGGTCTTATGACCCAATGGTTACCGCGTTAGAAGCTAGCGAGACGGATCTAACTTTAAATTACGTAAAAAATAAATTGATTGATGAATATAAACATAGATGTGAAAACAGAGACGCGAGTTCAAATTCGCGAGATTCGGCTTACAAAGCAATAAATAAACCTGAGAATCGTGAAGCTGTTTCGAGCTCACGCGACTCAGCATATAAGGTAGTAAATAAAAATGCTAGAAATAAAAAATTTTGCACGTTTAACAAACGAGACAACCATGTACGCGAAAATTGTTATCATTTAAAGAATAAAATGCAAAATGATAACTCGAGAAATAATCCGAATCGAAATAAGTTTTATAATAATTCAAACTCTTTCAGAAATAATTCGGGAAATTACAAAGGTAATCAAGGTAATGTAAGGGATACTTCCAACTTCTGTTTTAAAGGTAATGTTGACGCAGAAATAGGTACGAATAATTTTTCTACCTCAACGAATTCGGAAGAAAACATTTATAAGTTCTCCGAACAAAATTATCCCGCGTGCGACTTAATGTCTGCTAATAGCGCACAAGAACTTAATGTAAATAAATTCGTTATCGATTCCGGCTGCACAAGACATGTAGCATTCGCAAAAGAAAATTTCATAAACTTTAAAACCGGAAATTTTGGTAGCATAATGATAGCGGATGGAAATAAACTAGATTCACACGGTATGGGTGATATTAAACTTTGTACAAATTCAGCACATCAAATTATACTTAAAGATGTTCTTTATTGTCCTGAATTACAAAGTAATTTAATATCCGTTAAGAGAGCAACAGAAAACGACTTTAAAGTCATTTTTGAAAAAGATTCTTGTAACTTTTTTAAAGACAATAACATAGTTTTAACAGCGGAGTTAAATAATAATCTATATGAAATTTGTCCTAAAGATGAGTACGGATATGCTGTCAAAACACAAATGTTTTGTGATAATCCGAATTGTATTACAACTTGGCATAAACGCCTAGGACACAAAAATTTTGAATCAATCAAATATCTTGTGAATCATAAGTTAGCGGATGGTATAACTTTAAGTAAGTGTAAACATGATAATATATGTACTAAATGTATCGAAGGGAAAATGTCACAATTACCTTATCCAAAGGTAGCATCAAATAGATCTAACGAAGTCCTTTCACTAATCCATAGTGATATCTGCGGTCCCATGAAGACGGAAACATTCTCAGGTAAAAGGTACTTTATTACTTTCATTGATGATTTTAGCAGGTTTACTATGGTTTATTTACTTTCACACAAATCGGAAGCCCTAGAAAAATTTAAAGATTTCTCTGCACTAGTAAAGAATAAATTTGGTAAACAAATAAAAGCCTTTAGATCGGATAATGCAGGGGAATATCTTGGGGAAAATTTTGAAGATTATTTAACCCTTAACGGTATCGAACGCCAATTAAGTGTACCATTTTGCTCACCTCAAAATGGTGTTGCTGAAAGAAAAAACCGTACCCTTGTAGAAATGGCGCGCACAATGCTGTCAGACGCAAATCTACCAAGACAATTTTGGGGTGAAGCAATTCTCACTGCCACTTATTTAACAAATAGGCTGCCAACCAAAGCAAACAATAACATAACCCCATTTGAACTTTGGAATAATCGTAAACCAAATTTGTCACACATAAAAACATTTGGTTGCAAGGCATACGCCTATGTAGAAAAATCTAAAAGGGCTAAATTCGATGAGAAAGCCATTGAAGGCATTTTCTTGGGATATGACCAAAGGAGCAAGGGATATAGAATATATATCGGGGATAATAGAGTAATGATATCTAGATCCGTAAAATTTCTAGAAAACGTAAAAAATGATACTAAACAAGACGAAAATAACATTTCGGCCCCAACCGAAGTTGCTCAAATTGAATTAGATGGTGATAAACATGACGCGGACGCAATTCCACATCAGATTCAAATACAGCTTAGAAGATCGGGAAGAGAAAACAGGGGAGTACCTCCCGATAGGTATGGAATTAGCGCAAACATGTGTCAGGTTGAGGAACCCAAAACTTGGGAAGATATGGAAAATATGAAAGACCCAAAAATTAAAAATAATTGGCTAGCAGCTACAAATGAGGAATTCAATTCACTTATGCAAAATAAAACTTGGGAATTAGTCGACCCACCTCCGGGAAAACATATTATAGGTTGTAAATGGACTTTTAAAACAAAACGCAATGCACGTGGAGAAATAGAACGCTACAAGGCGAGACTTGTTGCGAAGGGTTATTCGCAAAAATTCGGGTGCGATTATGATGAAACTTTTGCCCCTGTCGTGGCACACACCACAATAAGAAGTTTCCTAAACGCTGCTGTATATAAAAATTTAGATATAATTCATTTAGATGTAAAAACAGCATTTTTGCACGGAAACTTAGACGAGGAGGTATTCATGAAACAACCCGAGGGATATATAGTAGAAGATCAAAAGGAAAAGGTGTGTAAACTGAACAAGGCTATTTACGGGCTAAAACAGGCTGCTAGAGCCTGGCACCTAAAAATTAGTCAAACACTCAAAAACATGGGATTTAATCAGTGCACATCAGATTTATGCTTGTTCAAACGAAATAAAAACGGAAACTTGTCTTATATTATAGTGTATGTCGACGACATTTTAGTAGCAGGAAAGAAAAGGGATACCGAAGAGATACACAAAGAGTTATCAAGGGAATATGAAATAAAATCGTTAGGTAAAGTATCGCATTATTTGGGGATAAATATCAAACAAACAGAAGATGGAAGTCTAATGTTAGATCAAGAAAATAAAATTGACGAAATTGTTAGGAAATTTAACTTAGTAAATTCTAAGCCGACTTATACTCCCATGAATACAGAATTTTTTAATTTAGATCCTGATAGTAAACTAATGAGTGATAATACCCTTTATCGACAAGCAGTGGGGGCACTCTTATATATCTCCACCATCACCAGACCTGATATATCTGCCTGTGTGAACATATTAGGTAGAAGAAATGAAAAACCTAGAGAAGTAGATTGGTTAGCAGTTGAAAAGGTTATTCGATACTTAAAAACGACCAAAGATCTAAAACTACTAATTGATAAGAATAAAGAGCCCGTCTTAACAGCATATTGTGATGCTGATTGGGCATCAGATAAAAGTGACCGGAAGTCCACTACCGGCAATATCTTCAAATTGGGCAACAACTTGTTAAGCTGGTCAAGCAAAAAGCAAACCAGTGTTGCACTCTCCTCTACTGAGGCAGAATACATTTTTGTCTCAAACACCTGTCAAGAAATGGAGTGGTTACTAGCATTATTGATAGATTTAGACCTACCACAAACCTTACCGATTACGATTTATGAAGATAATATTCCATGCATAAAAATCTCAAAGAATGAAAAACATTTATCGAGAAGCAAGCATGTAAGTGTTAAATACTACAACGTAAAAACTATGATAGAAAACGGAACAATGTGTCTACACTATTGCCCTTCAAAGCAAATGATTGCTGACATAATGACAAAACCCCTTGCGAAACCTCAGTTTGAAACCTTGAGATCTCAGCTGCAACTGAGGCTAGCACTTTGAAAACAAAAGTGGGGGTGATGGAAAAGACTCTTTTTCTCTTCATTAAAAACTGTTTGTTTCCAAAGCACTCGCCAGATGGCAGCAGCATAAAACTTTTGTCCTGAAACCAAGAAAAGAACTCTTTAAAAACTTTTTTTGACGTCACATTTTTTCTGCGAAGCTACACTCTCTCGAAAATGATTCTAAGCTAGTGATGTTTACATTTTTCCTGAAACTGTTAAATCGGAAGCAAAGTATTCAGCTCCGATAATATTTCTTTTTAAAAAACTTTAAGATTACAAACATTTAAAACTCTTCTTAATTGTGTAATTACGTATGCTGTTCAGTGATTTTTTTTTATTTGTGTTATTAAACAAGTCATCTTTCCCAAAACGGAAGTGCACGAATTATTTATTCTAAAGAACACATCGAACATAATAATAATCTACTATTCTTTCAGCCACACTGAAGATTGCCCTGAGCAAAATAAGTAAATTGACATCCTTATAGAAGACGCCTAGCAAAGGTAGGCATAAATTTATGTATTTTATTGAAATATCACTTAACCGTAATAGAACTCACGCCCTTTAAAAATGTTATAACTTTTGTGATATTCTAAGAAATTTTAGATCTTTTAACTAATTTTTTAAAAATTCCAATAGGAAAGTTAGGAATTTTATAACTTAGTTTAGAATTTCATTCCAAACTAAAATTTTGGAATTTTTAATTAAATTTCTAAATGGGTTTGATAAAATTCCCATAAATACTCATAAATGTAAAATAGCCTTCAAACTCGAATTCAGCTTGTTATATTCATGCTCACTTCCGAACACTGTATTTTTCTACAAAAGAATGTTATTTTCATGACAACAACACATTCTATTGAAATCATATGGATTGAGTTCAGAATCGGATCCTAAGAGCAAGATTGTATCAAAATATCTTCACCAAAACTGTTAAAATTTTAAACTTTTGCTGCATCGTGACTCCATTGCTATTATAGAGTATCTCTATTTTGACCAATGAGAATGTTCCATAATACAGTGAAGTAATCATTTTCTATCAAAGCGGAGGTGTGATGATGCAGCAAAGGTTTCAAATTTTTAACAGTGTAGTTTTAAAATACGATGCATAAAATCTTCTTTAAATCATGCCATAAGAAAGTAATTTTATCCGGGCAAATAAAACTTCATAAATGTAAAATCTCCTGCAAACTCAAATACTGTTTGCGAAATTTATACCCATTTCTGAACGCTGTATTCCACTATCAAAGAATCTGTTACTTCCATGGCAAAAATGCATTCCATTGAAATCAAATCGAATGAGACGCACTCCATATCCTTAATCTCCTTCCTTTATATCAATGCTGAGTGAGGTCAGTTTCGGCTTCGACTTGGCGCCAATCGCCGTCAGCGCCATCTATTGTTTGAAATCCGAACTAAAATAAAAAATCACGGCGAAAAAACTTCTGACATCATACATAACCTTCCTGCAAAAATCTTTTTAATAGCTGTCACCGTTTTCAAGTTATTGAATTTTAAAATCCACCGGTTATTTTTGGTATACAGCCGGTATATATCTCATAAAATACGAACTCTACATTCGAATATGAAATTACATTGCATAACATTTTCTTTTCTTTTGAATTTAACTCCGTTAAAAATCTGCATAGAAAGTTCATTTTTTATATTTGATCAATGATTTAACATGAAAAGGCCATTTTCAGTTCACCAATATCCATTAGTATAAAATATTTTAATTTTTTTTCTTTATTCTAGATAGAATATTATCTAAATTCGCGTACATATGTATTATAAGCAAAAAAATGCACCTTTTATTTATTTACAAAATTCATGTGAGATTTTAATTAAATAATGACAAAACTAATACATATCCTAAAATATCAAACTTTATTTATTTACTAAATTCCTATGACTTTTTCAAAAAGAATTCTAATCCTTATCACAACATATCTACATAAATTAATCTTTAGTCGCGACATTTCACCATTTTTGTTAACTTCTTAAACTTATCACTGAAAAAAAATCAACATAAAAATTTATAACCTACTTAGCACGTTTCTGTTCTATATTAAAAATTTGTCACACGTATCTCTGATAAGCTTATTGGAGTTTTATAACTTAAAAAATGAAAGAAACTTTTAGATCATTGCCAGACATACATAAGTCCCATGAAATCTTTTGAAGTCAATGAAAGGAATAGAAAATGTATTTCAGTTTTTTGAGAGCATAAGTTAGTTACGCGAAGACAGTTAAATCTATAATTTTAAATCATTTATATCTTTTTCATTATCGCATACGTATTTCAATATTTCAAATATTTATACATAGGATAGTCAAGATTGACTTATTGCATGATCTTTTAATAATTTCTAGCATTTGGTTGTAGATTTTCCTTATGTTTCAGATGTTTTCATTGTCAATTTCAGTACCAGTTTCAACAAATTGAAGTATTTTCTTTAAAAAATTCTATTAAAATAAAAAAAAAAGTTAAAAATATCCGGTTAGAAACCGACATCAGATACTATACGTAAAATAAACTTTTCTACCAAAAATTGAACCGACTTCAAAAGCTACTGCAAAGTGAAAAATAATTTTTTTACAGAATAGTATTAAGAAATTAAATTAAGAGCGTAGTATTTATCATGCGTATTATTATATTTATGTAGATTAATTTGATTTTTTGAAGTTGGTGCCAGCCAAGCCAAGTTACATGCAATTTTCCAATAGACACGCATCCAAGTATCTACGAGTTTTTTTACGATTTAATATTTAGTTAAAAATTTAACTTTATTCTTTTACGATTTGCATTGAATAATTAATTTTAATTTTGAACTTGGCTTGGCTAGCACCGACTTCAAAAAATCAAATTAATCTACATAAATATAATAATACGCATGATAAATACTACGCTCTTAATTTAATTTCTTAATACTATTCTGTAAAAAAAATATTTTTCACTTTGCAGTAGCTTTTGAAGTCGGTTCAATTTTTGGTAGAAAAGTTTATTTTTCTCTTTTTAGTTAAAAGTTAATGATTTTTTGAAGTCAGTTAATAAAAATTATAATACGGGAAAAATCACTGTAAACCATACACGTATGTCAGGAGTCGGGTTCGAACCCACGATCTCTTTCAAGAACCACAAATCAAATCTGCTGTCTTACACCGCTTAGCCACCTGACTGCATTCAATTCGGCGAGCTTAGTCATGGTCCATGTTACTTTTAGTTTGCGAGAAATCACTAATTTTATTAGTTTTTACTTAATTACTAAAAGAGTACTGAACCAATTTCGATGAAATGGAAGAAGTACCAATGGAAGAGTAGCCTCTTTCATTTAACACAAAAAACAAATTAATCGGTTGGATAGTTTCAGAGTAATCGGTGAACATACATAGAAAAAAATACATTCGCGCCGAATTGATAACATCCTCTCCTTTTTTGAAGTCACTTAAAAAAATATATAACACGGAAAATTTTTTTGTATACTATATACATATGTCAGGAGTGAGGTTCGAACCAACACTCTCTTTCAAAACCAGAGATTAAATCTGGTGCCTTAGACCCCTCGGCTGTCCGGACTTCATTCGCTTTAGAGAACTTATTCAATGTCATGTTACTTTTCGCAAGTCTATTCTCTTTTTGAGTACTCTTTCACTGATAAAGTATTGAGTTAATAAAAAATCTCTGATACTCTGTGGTAACGGTTAAATACAAAATATTCCTAATAGCATAATTAGTATTTAACTTGTTAAATATATATTTAAAAATTATAATACAGAAAAGATTATTGTATACACGTACGTCAGGAGTGGGGTTCGAACCCACGCTGCTTTTCGAAAACCAGATCTTAAATCAAGCGCCTTAGACCGCTCGGCCATCCTGGCACCGGTAAATTTATTCGACATCCATATTACTACTGATTTGCGAGAAATCACTAATTTTATTAGTTTTTGTCTAATTACTAAAAAAGTACTGAACCAATTTCTATGAAACGGAAGTGGTACCAATTCGAGAGCAAGCTCTCTCATTTAACACCAACACCAAATTAATCGGATGCATAGTTTCGGAGTAATCGGTGAACATACATAAAAAAAAAAAAAAAAAAAAAAATACATACGCGTCGAATTCATAACCTCCTCTCGTTTTTGGAAGTCGGTTAAAAATATTTAAAAATATTGAAATACAGACGATAAATTTACAAAGCGTAGAATATCCTAAATAGATTTGATCGCAAAAATTATGCAGGCTGTCTGAAAAATATTGGCGTGCACAAACACGCTTTTTTTTAAATTAAGAAACCGAGCTATCCTCAGACGCTTTTTACTTCAACAAAGCAAAGGTAGAATAAATATAATTATTTAAACAAATTGTTTAATGTACATACCTTTCTTTTTAACAGGTTTTTTTTTTTTTTTTTTTTTTTTTTTTTTTTTTTTTTTTTTTTTAAGATTGGAGAATCGGTAGTGCGCCGCAGTATCTCAGATCTAAATCTTTCTAAGTCTTCATAAGTTCCCTAGACTGTCTAAATTGGATATTTTCTTGCAGTTAATCTTATCTTTTAAATAACCCCAAGTTGACTAGTCCAGTGGGTTAAGATTCGGACCGTTTCAAAGACATTCATTGCTTGTTAAATATCAATGGCCCATGGACGTCGAGGAAGTCGCGTTTGCTTCATGTGCATACTTCCAGTCCTTCTGAAAGATTTCATTATGAAAAATTTGCTTACAAATGGCTACAATATTATTCCATACTTTTCTTGGTAGTATTAGCATTAATCTATACATTTTTATCAATAAAAAATAAAGTGTTTCTTCCTTGGTTGTAATTTTTGCCCCAAACCATTAAATCCATCCGGAAAACGATTGCGTCACGATTTATCTTTTTCGTGCTTTTTCCTGCATTTGAAACTGATCATTTTGTGGGCTCTTTGCTTTCTACAATGTTAAAAAAAAAAAAAACCTAAAAAAACTGTGAATACACGGTAAATTTAATGGCAGCAAAGTTGCCAGACATTTACCGTTCCGTTTGTAGATTTCCGTTTTAAGAAATAAAAGAAAAGGAAACTCCTTTTGAAGAAGCGGTAACTTTCCGTTACAAGTTTCGTTACAAGTTACAAGATGATTTTTAATGATAATAATTTAATTTAATTTTTAAAATTAATGATCAATCAATTATTGATGAAATAAATGATAAATGATCAAATAATCGATCAATCGTCAAATAATTTGAACTTTCCGAGTGTTTTCTCGCTGCTATATTATTTAATTTATTATTATTTTTTTTGGGGGGGGGGGGAGTATAATTCAGTGATGCACAATCTTTTTACCTGAAAAATATTTTACCACCAGCATATTTGAAAAGTGTATTTCTTTTCTTTAATAGCAAAGTTTCTATCATTACTATAAGGAAAATTATTCTGCATAAAAATAGTGGTATCATTGTGGCCCACAAGCCACACGTTGTGCATCCCTGGTATAATTTACAAAAAATGATCGCACTCGGCACCTTTTGATAGCGGATGGAGTCCTTACTGACTGAGCGCAAGCTTCTGATGTCATCTTGTACAAAGTATGTATTTTATGAATTAGTGGGAGAATCGGTTCTGCGTTTGAAAGATTTCCTTTCAAATATATTCGTTATAATATTCGTAAACGGTTTATGTTATTTTATTTTAAACCGATGCCCAATATTTATTATTTTTCAAAATCAGTTATAATTTTTTAACTAGTTTAAATTTTAAAGAAACACTGTTTAAAATCACTGGTTTTTTTTTGTTTGTTTGTTTTCTTTTCCAATGATTTATTAAAAAAATAAAATTCGAATAACATTTTTAAATTGCTTTTTAAAATATTCATGCATTGAACGGTTAAATATGATAGGTCGCCTAATTATAGAGTGACCGAATGCTTTGAATTTACAAGCCATAAATCCTACAGGAACATGGTGATAATCTACTAATAAAGCATTTAAATATTAATGTATATCTATTTACATATACAAAATTTGGACTTTTTTAAAGCAAAATATTATGTTTACGTGGAAGGTAATAGAGTTAACATTTGACGTTTTTACATCTTTTTTGAAACACTGTATAGATAAAATCTTAGTAAGTAAGCACAATGTTATGAAAATTTTACCTTTAATTTGTATTGCACATTTCAGTAACTTTATTCCTTGTAAAACTACATCTTCTTTTTTTGCTTTGTATATCATACGTTTATGATACACTTTGAAGTGGTTGCATGTCATGTATCCTAACATTGTTTATTTAAACTAACATGAGTTTACCCTTTAATTTATCTGAAATTTCTATTACTTTTTAATTAAATGCAAACAAATTCTAAAATAGAAATCGTTGGAAGCTACATATTCTTCATGGTACTTGCTTCGTATAAGGTAATTTATTATGCTTAACCTTAAGATGCTTACTGAAGTGTTATAACTTAGGAAGCAATAGAAGTTTTACATCATTTTCAAGATAGCTTGAGTTGCTAGATATCCTTCTAAATCTCTGAACGGAATAAAAATTTATTTCATCGCTTTAATCCTAAATAAATGTGCTTAAATTAATCAGTTATTAATCAGCTCTTAGACCAATCGAGAAATGACAAAATCTGAATAAATAATGTAGTTTTATTGAAACGTTCATATTTACTTTTAATTTAATTTTTATTAGCTGTTAGTATAGGAAATTAATATCGCATTAATGCATTTTTTTAGTCAAATTCACAATTAAATATAGTGACTTATGTATTTTTTTACATTTATAAAATTTTATATAGATGATAGCTTAAAAATTACTGGTCATACATAATCTTATAGTCTCATATACGTCCCTATTACTTTCATATAGGCAATATTATTCTCCTAAGCATCCGCAGTTTTCTCATATGCTCTCTTATATCATACGCTTATGATACAGTTTGTGGTTTTCGTATGCCATTAATTTCTTTATTTCAACCAACTACTGGTTCAGATTTCCAGGATCTAGTAAATCCTAAACCCTAATAATCCATTTCTCACATTTTGAAAAAAAAGCATAAAAGCAATAGCGTTTATATGGACTTCTTATGGAATTGATATGGAATTCCTTATATCACTTTGAATTCGGGAATTCAAAGTGAAAAATAATCTACATATGTACAAAATAAACTGCGAATAATTACATCAAATGTTCATATTTCATTCAATCACACAGATTCTTTAGTTTGGATATAAATTAAGTGTAATGTAAGTCTAAAGCTATGCACAGTCAGGAGATAAAATTTGGTAAGACAAAGAGAAAAAAAATATATATCTAAGAATTGCAGAAAAAAACGCTAATTTTGTCAAAGTATCGGGGAAACAACGCAAATTTTGACAAAAGATGCAGAAGAAATGCGAATTTTATCAAATTATGGTGAAACATCCCCGCTAATTCCGTCAAAGAATTGCGAAAAAAAGTACGACTTTCGTTAAAGCGTCGCAAAAAAAAAAAAAAAAAAAAAAAACGTGAATTTTCTAAAAAAATCTCTGTAAAACCCTTAATTTCATCAAAATATAGTGGACAAAATTCGATTTTCGTCAACGGATAGCAAAATATATTATTTTAATAAAGAAATCGCAAAAAAGCACGCAATTTCTATTAGAATTGCGATAAAAATGTGCGTTTCTCGTCCGAGGATTGCGAAAAAATGCAATTTTCGTCAAATGATCGCGAGTAAAATGTGAAATCAACTAAAGGATGGCGACTAAGACGCCAAAAATTAGTCGCCAAATCAGAACGTTTAGTCGACGCATGGCAACTTGCAACCGTGAATCTACACCTATACAGCACTGCACTGAGAAAAAAATATGTACCGCCTAAACCAAGAATGAATAGTTAGTCACTTTCTAAATATCTAAACTAGAAATATAGATGACCTAACTATGCGAATAGGGTAAACAACTAAGCTAAATAGACGAAACTATATGGAATTTCTAAGCTCATGTTTTTTAGGTGACGAAATGATATTGAATGGTTTCAGTAGCAAGAAATTATTGCTTGATTTCGGGAATGGTTTCGTAAACTAGAACTGCAGTTACTAAATGAAACTTCTTGTATTCGTATCTATTTGCACAAATTTTTACATAAGTTTGGCTATGGGAACATAGAAAAACGCTCTTGATGTCTACTAGGAGATTCTAGAACTCTCTAGTAAAGTGAACTAAAATTTATAAGTATGATATACAAATATTTTTTCTAGAGCCACAGTTTAAATTTTAGATGCCAATATTATATTTTTTTTTCTCAGTGCGTAAAACAAATCCGTAAAATTTATGGCAAAAACTGCAGTAAAACTAGATGTAATAAAAGAAAATTACACCAAATTTTACTTCAATTTTTACCGCAAAAATGCTGACAAAATTGCTGTCAGCAGTTTTTGCAGTAAATTTAACGGACTTTTTTTTATTTACAGTGAATTGGCATGAAATTACCATTTCATTTATATCGTGAAATTTCTTTTCATTTTTATTTAAGTGCAAACAATTCCTAAACATAAAAAAAAATTCTTTAGAAACTACATAGTCTTTATAGTGAGTCATATCAGATAATTTATTAATTCAAATACCTTTTGTATTTAAAATTTATCACACTTAACCAAAAGAAGTTTCCTGAAGTGTTATAACTTTGGACGTAATAGAAGTTTTACATCATTTCCAGAATAGTACGAGTCCCATGATATCCCTCAAAATATCTCAGTGGAATAGAAATTTATTTCATCGCTCTAATCCTAAATAAATATGCTTATGGAATGATTTATTGCCCTAAGGTATTAATACCAGTTCTCACACTAGTCAAACAACGAATAAATATCTGAATAAATAAAAAAGTTTTGTTAAAGAATTCATATTTACAATTTTAGTTTCAATGTTTAGCAGGTAAAAGAGAAGCTAATATCACATTGCTCTATTTGTCATCATATTCACGATTAAATATAGTGATTTATATAGTTTTGATGTACAGAAGAATTTCAAGGATATAGGATTCATTTTCACGAACAGATACATTTTAGAGTCCCAAAGGGATAAATATTATGAATAGTAGCAAATAATATAATATTCTTATTCATATGTATATTTAAGTTTTCAAAAGTCTATTCAGTATATATTTCACAATATAGTTTTAACATTGACCTATATTTGAATGCCTAAGACGGACTGCTCAGACAAGAAAGCCTTGTCTGTAGAGCATAGTATCCCTCCCAGTCGCAAAAACAACAAGATCGCAAAGTCAACAGAAAGATGAATAAACAAAGAAAGTTGCCGTAAATTTCTTATTTTAGTTTTAAAATTGAATACAACTTAACTATTAGTAGAGTAGTTTTCAATACATTCCTCTATTTTCTATTATATGACGTGACTCAAAATATTATTGTTGTAACTTATAATTTCCTTTACTGTTGACTCTAATTTCTGTTGTTATTTCTTTTCTTTTTTTTTCTTTTCTTTCTTTTTTTTCTTTTTCCAAATTCTGTACATACTAAAGTAAGATAAGCTTATCTAAATTGTATGGATTGAGACGTGATCAAATATCTTAGAACATTACCAGGAATACACGAGTCCCATGAAATCTTTTGAAGTCTCTCAAGAGTAGAAAATTTTTTCCTCGCTTTAATTCCAAATCAATGCGGCTGTGGAATGATTTATTGAACTAAGGCATTAATATTTGTTCTCGGACTTGCCCAACAAGCAACAGAAAGCCGAACAAATAGAGCAAGTTTGTTGTAGATTTCTTATTTCATTTTTAAAATCCAATATTAGTGACTTAACCGTTAACTGTGTAGCTTTTAACACATTACTCTTTTTAATGTTATACAACGTTACTCAAGATATTCCTGTTGTAATTTTTAATTTCTTGTAGTGTTTACTCTAATTCTTGTTGAAATTTCTCTTATTTTCTTTTTTTTTTATTATTTCTTATCATAATTAAATAAGATTATTCAATTGTCTACGCTTTGATAAAAGATTGAAATGATAAAAGATTTTAGAACATTTTCAGAAATGGATAAATCCAATGAAATCTTTCGAAGTCTCCTATAGGAGTGGAAAATTTGTTTCCTTGGTTTAAATCGATACGGGTGTGGAATTATTTATTTACCTAAGACATTAATATCTGTTCTTAGATTTACCCAAGTAACAGAAAGCTGAACAAACAAAGAAAGTTTATCTATATTTCTTATTTTAGTAATAAAATTCAATATTTTTGACTTTATTGTTAGCTTAGTAGCTTTCATCACATTGCTTTATTTACTACTATATGGCGTGACTCAAAATATCGCAATTATAACTCCTAATTTCCTGTAATGTCAAGTCTAATTTTTTAGTAATTTCTTTTTTTTTTCAATAAGAGCATACTAATTTTTATAAGCATGTTAAACTATTACGCTTTGACAGAGGATAAAAGATTTTAGAACATTTCCTGAAATACGTAAGTCTCATGAAAGGTTTTGAAGCCTCTCAAATGAGTAGAAAATTAGTTTCCTGGCTTTAACTCTAAATCGATGCGGCTGTGGAATGGTTTATTTACCTAAGGTTTTAATATCTGTTCTTAGACTTACTCAAGAAGTAACAGAAAGCTGAACAAACAAAGAGTGTTTGTAACAGATTTCTTATTTTGATCTTAATTCAATATTATTGACTTTACCGTTAGCTGAGTACCTTTCGTCACATTGCTTTATTTATAAATTATACGGCGTGACTCAAAATATTCCAGTTGTAACTCCTAATTTCCTGTAATGTCAAGTCTAATTCTTTAGTAATTCTTTTTTTTCATTAAGAACATACTAATATTAAATAAGCTTATTTAACTATTACGATATGAGAGAGGTTAAAAGGTTTTAGAACATTTCCTAAAATACGTAAGTCCCATGAAATCTTTTGAAGTCTCTCAAAGGAGTAAAAATTTTGTTTTCTCGCTTTAATTCTAAATCGATACGGCTGTGGAATGATTTATTGCCCTAATTCATTAATATATGTTCTCAGACTTCCCCACTAAAAATAATCTTAAGATTATCTGAAGAAATCGCTACTTTCTACAGAATTTCTACAGAAATTTGAAGAAAATTTGCAGACTTAGCTTTATTTTTAAAATATCTGCAGAATTTTTAAAGATATTCTTAAAAATATCTGCAAAATGGGCCAAATACTTTCGGATTTTCCACAGATTTTGGGCCAAAAAGCTATAGATTTTCTACAGATTTTTTCAGTGGGGTTGCCCAACAAGCAACAGAAAGCTGAACAAACAAAGAGAGTTTGTCGCAGATTTCTTATTTTGATCTTAAAATATCATTTACTTAACTATTAGAGTGTAGTTTTCAACACATTGCTGTATTTATTATTATACCGCGTGAATCAAAATATTCCATTTGTATCTCCTAATTTCCTGTAATATCAAGTACAATTCTTTAGTATTTTTTTTTTTCATTAAGAACATACTAATGCTAGATAAGCTTATTCATTTATTAGGCTTTAAAAGACGATAAAAGATTTTAGAACATTTCCTGAAATACGTAAGTTCTATAAAATCTTTTGAAATCTCTCAAAGGAGCAGAAAATTCGTTTCCTCGCTTTAATTCTTAATCGATGTGGCTGTGGAATAATTTATTGCTCTAAGTAATTAACATTTGTCCTCAGACTTGCCTAACAATCAACAAAAAAGGCCAGCAAACAAACAAAGTTTCAAGTAGATTTCATATTTTGATTTTAAAATTCCATATTATTGACTTAGCAGTGTAGTTTTCAACACACTGCTCTATTTACTATTATACGGCGTGACTCAAAATATTCAAGTTGTAACTCCTCCTAATTTCTTGTAATGTCAAGTCTAATTCTTCAGTTCTTTGTGCTTTTTTTTTTTTTCATTTATGTCATATCAACGTTAGATAAGCTTATTCAACTATTACGCTTTGAGACAGGATAAAAGGTTTTAGAACATTTCCAGAAATACATATGCCCTTTGAAACCTTTTGAAGTCTCTCAAAGAAATAGAAAATTTGTTTCTTCTCTTCAATCTAAGTCGAAGCGGCTGTGCAATCATTTTATTGTCCTAAAGTCATTAAACTTTTAAAAACCTAATTAGTTAATAATAAATATAAAATATTGAAAAAAGTTTAAAAATTCCTTTAAAAACCTACGAATTTGATTTCATAATTTACATTATATTCACATTTTTGGCGGGAAAAAAGCTGACATATTTTCAAAAGTTGAGTTTTCAGGTAACCCTGTTCGATTATCGTAGGTCCCCCAAAAGCAAGCGAAAATTTCGTAGTGCCATATTTGACGACGTAACTCATGTTTGGTGTGAACTAAAAAAATAAAAATCTAATAATAAAAAAATTAAAGTTTAAAAAATATTTAAGATATGATTTAAGCAAATAATTTTTATCTGTTTTCTAACTTTTATGTATAAGGTTACAAAATGCACCGGGTCGTGATGCTTGGTGCGAGTAATTCTAAAAGTTGTTCCCGTGTAAAATGGGATCAATTTTGCCGCATTGAAACAATTTTCAATTTTTTTTCACTATTTAGAATATGCATGCTAAAATTATTTTCTAGGAATTATCTTATAAAATTCTGTTTCATAATTTTACTTAGAAAGCTTGACACAATTAATAGTTTTGTTTATTTATCGAATGTGTGACTGGGGTCACAGTAATGCAATCTTAGGCAATCTGGAAATAAGTGGATGATTTTTATCTTTTATTTTCTTTCAAGAGAAAGAAAGAGAATTCTCATCATCTTTCCAAATGTAATTTCCGAGATGGTGCCGTGAATACAGTGTTACAAAGCAAACGTGTGTAGGTATCCCCTTCATTTCGTCATTTCTTCTTCTTATATGCAGTTGCGTGTAAATTTCGCTATTGAATGAAATGAATTGTTGCGTTATATTAGGTAGGTAACTAAGTTCCCACTATTTTAATTTTTTTTTTTTGATCAAGTTAATTTATAAACTGAGTCGATAAAAAAACCCAACAAATATTACGTTAAAAAAAATTAACGATAGAATAAAAAATTAATATTTAAATATTTAATATAAGTAAACGGCGCGGCGGAAACTTATTTGCAACGCAATATAAACATTATAATTATTAATCAGGTGGGGACTTTAATTACTTATCTCGGGTACATTTTTTAAATCCCAGGCATTTAAATAATATGTTGATCCTGGTGCTGTGAGGGTTAAAATATGAATTAATTTTCTCACAATTTGTGTTTAGATCTCACTTGGTTTTGAATATTTCGTGTTTATTGTAAGAAGAATTTTTGGCGGCTTGCCGGATTGAACACCGATCATTTCGTGCCTTGTTTGTGTTTAATTGATTTTGTAAAAGCCTTGAATATTTTGCAATTGAAAAAAAATATATATAACATTTGAATATTAACATGTGGATATGTTCAGTTTTAGAGTTAAGAGATAAAAGAGTGAAGTTGATATTAAAGACATAATTATGTACTAATTTTTGATGTATTTATTTTGATATATTAATGTAATTTTTATGTACTAATTTAATGACCCATGCAGAATTTAAAATCCAAATTAATAATTAACTTTGGATATGATAACTGTATGCCAGAGTGATGGGTTGTTTTAGGCATGCGGCTTTATGGTACGTTTTCGTTTATATTAGCCACATTTTGCCAATTAACTCTTTGTAAATCGTGACCATAAGCTTGACTTTCTCTTTTTCGTGTTTAGCATCACGTGATCCAGAAGATGTGTCGTATCTAAATATTTCTAATGTTAATTTTCCTAATATTGAAACGATTTCCAAATTACTAAATATCCGTCAGTGGGATATAACAGTCGATTCTAGGAAGAATTGTTACCAGCGAATGTGAAATTTCACGAACTAAAGTTTCACATGTTTCTCCGACCATTAATCCTGTGACAATCGTGAATCTTATGCACTTTATAATGACAAACTTCGACTAGCTGAATTACTAAACAACATATAAGAACGTGTGTTTCAGATCTCTCTATATCCAGAAAATCAAATTTTGGGAAATCGCAAGAAACCTCTCGCGGCATCCTTCATTTTGATTGTAAACCAAAATTTTACGATAACAGATATCTAAAATAAAAACCTCTCTTTTTTTTTTTTTTTTTTTTTTTTTTTTTTTTTTAAGCTATTGCATAGTTTTTATCGCGGGCTTTGAGCTTTGAGCGCGGTGACCGAATCTAGAAATTCCGTAACGAGAAAAACTGACACTTCCGTAACGAGAAAAAAACATGACACTTCGGCTATCGTCGTTTGCATATAACGCGCGCATATAACTCGCGATCTAATTTTCGTAGTGTTTCCAAATTTTGTTTGGTAATTTATTAAGCTATTGCATAGCTTTTATCGCGGGCTTTGAGCTTTGAGCGCGGTGACCGAATCTAGAAATTCCGTAACGAGAAAAAACTGACACTTCCGTAACCAGAAAAAAACATGACACTTCGGCTATCGTCGTTTGCATATAACGCGCGCATATAACTCGCGATCTTATTTTCGTAGAGCGGCCAAATTTTGTTTGGTAATTTATTATGAGACAGTGTTAGTTTTCGTGACAGGAGACCCCCACGGTGAGGGTCGAAAAATTTAAAATGCTTATAACTCGCGATCTAATTTTCATAGCGCGCCCAAATTTTGTTTGATAATTTATTATGAGACAGTGTTGATTTTTGGTGTCAGGAGAACCCCCGTGGTGAGGGTTGAAAAATTTGGGCTTATAACTCGCGATCTAATTTTCGTAGCGCGGCCAGATTTTGTTTGGTAATTTCTTATGAGACAGTGTTAATTATTGGTGACAGGAGACCCCCCACGGGTAGGGTAGAAAAATTTAAAATGCTTATAACTCGCGATCTAATTTTCGTAGCGTGGCCAAATTTTGTTTGGTAATTTATTATGAGACAGTGTTAATTTTTTGGTGACAGGAGATCCCCACGGTGAGGATCGAAAAATTTTAAAATGCTTATAACTCGCGACCTAATTTTCGTAGTGTTTCCAAATTTTGTTTGGTAATTTATTAAGCTATTGCCTAGCTTTTATCGCGGGCTTTGAGCGCGACGACCGAATCTAGAAATTCCGTAACTAGAAAAAAACCTAACACTCCGGCTAACGACGTTTCAGTTCGGCAGACTTGGGCACGGTATCCTTCGGTATACTTCGGCAGACATTGACGCAGTATTTTTCATATATTTAGAGGATATCAAGTCTCAAACTTATATATCTTATTTCAGTTACCATAAAAATGTTGCTTCAATGATAAAAATTCCTGATTTACCTACATGTATTGTAAGATAATAAAAATATTTTAAACGATATTAACTTCTCATTTATTCAATAAAAGAAAAAAAATTGGTTTCTTATCGGTCATCACCCTCAAAAAGTGTAACTTGAATTAATATCAAAGAAAATGAAAAAACTTGAATTAATATCAAAGACAAAAAAAACTGCATAAATAAAAAATATATAAATAATTATAATTGCATAAGTTGATAAAAAATGCTATGCAATAGCTTTACCGCGGCAGTTCCCGAGTGCCACACGTATTTTTTTTCTTTTGTTACAGGTTTACCAATTTAATAGACCATTACAGGAAACACGGTTTTGAAAAAAAATTGCATAAGGCAAGTTTTGAAATTCTCGTTCGCATATAATTAGAATTTCTTTCCCGTAAAACTGTGTATATGTTTGAAAAAGCTTTTTTCATATTTTTAATCATATTGAATAATCCATACAGAATATTCATTACTAGTATATAGAATGTTATATATAGTATTTAAATGGAATAATTTATAACTCATTCAAAAACTTTTTGTTTTCCATATTCAAAATTTATCACGCTTATCTTGGATAAGCTTATTCAACAGTTATGCTTTTAGAAGAGACTGGAGCTTTCACATCACTGCTAGACTTCCATAAATTTCACGATATCTTTTGAAGTGCCTCAGAGGAGGTGAAGGAGTGGAAAATTTATTTCATCGCTCTAATCCTTAATCGATATGCCTGTAGAATGATTTATTATTCGAGATATTAATATCTGTCCTCAGACTTATAAAACAATGGGGAAATTTGTGAACAGACTGCGTAGTTTTATGCCAGCATTTATATTACGTTTTCAGATTTTTGCAGCTTTCACTTAGCGATTGCCAAATTACTATTTTTTATATTCACCTTTAGGTTTAGCAATTGATATATATGCATACATTAATTTTATATTTTCAATCTTTCCATTAAATATAAATTTACTAAGCATGAAAGATATTTTCGTAAATGTTTCAGGGAATATGTGATCAATATACTCTAAATCTCTAAACCAATCCATAAGATTCTCTTAACAGCTTATGGTTCACTTAAAAAACACCTTTTTTTTTTTTTTTTTCCAAGTATCCCTTCAAAATATCTGGAAAATTAGACTACAGCAGTCAATAATATTAAATAGCTGATATTTTTTTCAACAATGGAAACTAAACAATCCTGTCATTGGCGTCAAGTTAGCGTTACCGATACTTTTATTACACTGTTAAAAATTGCTGTAAGAATACATAAAAAATCGAGACTATCTTTAAATATTCACTAGCTCTCGGTTAAATGCATTTGATTGATTTCTGATTTTACAGGCATTTTTCCTTCATATATTTAATTTCCTGTAGCTATTTTCATATTTTTATCTTTGATACAACTTGTAACTCGAAATGTACACTTTTAAAATTCTTTTGAAATTTTATTACACAGATTAAAAAAGAAAATTTAATTTTTTTTTGTTACTATTATTTTTTAATTTATCATAATTTAGAAAAGCAAAAATCATCTTTTCAGAGATAGTATAGGGATTTTTATTGACAATCATTTTGCAGTTGTTTCTCTCACCATATGCCAGAAACTTGGAAATATTAAAAGTAAATTGCGTAGAATTATTTCAAATCTGTAATTATTATTACAATGCCGTTTCTATTATTATTATTTCATTAGTAAATGAGTAATAAAAATATATTTATCTCTGAAAAACATATTACACAGAATTAATAAAATAATGAAAATGTAAGAAATCACTTTTAAATAATAATTTAAATTTTTTCTGTTTATTTTCTCTTTTCTCTAACATTTTTTTTAAATAATAGAACATGAAAAAATAAATAGTCTGCGACAATATAGAATTTTTTAAACCATTTATGTTTTTTTAAAAAATTAATTATATAAAAGATCCATTTTTTTTTATTTAAACTACTTAAAAAATTAAAATTGATTAAAAAAATTAATAGGTATTATGTATAGGTCTAAAATTTCAAACGAATATATTTGAAGTAAAATCTTTGAAAAACGTAAATACAGTAGATTTTTTCCCCCATGAATCATAACACACATACTTTGTACTCAACACCACAGTTTCTATGACTCAGTCATTAAGGTGTTTTCCCACTGTTGAGATATCTCGGGTTCTAACCTCAGGATTGATAGGAACAAATTGTGTAAAAATTAAGTAATGCAGCAAATAAAATTTAGTCGAAGAATTCAATTTTTTTAAATCACTGAAGACTGCGAGATTCGCTAATTTTGAAAACTAAATAAATTTATCATTAAAATTAAATTAACAGAGTTTTGCGTATTTTTGATTGGGTTAACTTACAGAGTATATTATAAATTTACCGAATAACTTCTCTATTATTTAACAGAATATCAGTTTTTCTTATCTCTGTAATTTTACATAAGACTTAAGATAATAGATTATCTGTATATTCTCTGTAATTTCATAGAAATGCTTTTAACAATGTATTTAAAGGAATCCTAAAGGAATATCTAAATACAAATAGCAAAGATATGTAATCAGTGTTGAATTCGGACACATTTCTCTGGTGGAAATTTCAGTGACTCCTGAGGGGTGGGGGGAGGGACATTGTAGAATTCTAGAGGGGATGTATTTTTCGCTCTTAAGAAATACAAAAATTCAAATCTTCTGGGAAGGGCTTCCGATTACGCCTGGGGGATGCCCCTCCCCATGAGTCCAATATTGTATGTAATAGTGATTGCCATAACTTGCACATAAAATATCGATATAACCATTTATATATGTTGTTATTCCCTTGTAGATTGTCGTATAATATTTTTTTACAAAATAGTTGTTGTTGAGGTTTTTCTTCACTGCAGAATGTAAATCTAAAAACAGCTATTGAAAAATAAAGCTTACATACATACATAAACAAGTTATGGAAGGGCAATTTTTATTAAAATTAAATCACTCTTGTCGCAGTATGTTTATTTGTCATACTTTCTCCGCTGTAAAATAAATGAGACTATTTTCAAAATTCATTAAAGCAATTAAATGTTCTTAAACACACAAAAAAAAGTGGAGTGAAATTTTATTTCTTCAGTTTGTTTTCTTGTAAAATGATTTATACCATAAATGAATAATACCTGTCAACAGACATACAATACAATGAAATGTGAGTCGGTGGATACAAAAAAAGAATTTTTGTTGTATATCATTCCAATTAAAAAAATCGAGGAATTTACTAAAAAATAATATTGAAGCATGATATCAGTAGTACAGCATGACATTTATGTGCTTAGAGTAGCATTTTGGTTACTTGCACTTTTTTTTTGAGCAGGTTCAGATTAGTCTAAAAATGTAAGATCATTTAACAAAAATCTCTTCTGCAATATTTTAAGTACTTGCACTTTTATTTTGAGCAAGCTCAGATTAGCCTAGGAATTAAATTTCATTTAACAAAAGTCTCTTCAGTAATATTTTAGTTACTTGAACTTTTATTTTGAACAGGTTCAGATCAGTCTAAAAGTGAAAATTCATTTAACAAAAGTGCATTCTAACCTAAATTTTTTCTACAAAACTTTACTTCCGTGTACACTTTTCAACAAAAAGCAGTTAAGAATTGTTCTTGGTTTTAACGTTCAAATAATATACGAATAATAAAAGTATGGTTAGTTGAGAAATCTTCATTATTTGATGTGTATGCTGCAAAATTTTGTCATTCGAACTTGCAATATTTGTTGTCGCTTCTGAATAACTTCGAACAAGGTATTCTCAAAATGAGGCCGTCCTAAAAATACTTCCAGTTTTTGTTTCCGCAAACATGCATTTACATCGCTGCTGCACAGTAATTCTCTACTTTCATCTGGAGAACCTTCTATTTCATAATGTCTTCGATTCAGTCATTGTAGAATCATATAAATAAATATATATAAAAATACAAAATTTTTACAAGTATTATAGACTTTTTAGAAACAAAATTGTAATAAAATACACTTATTAAAAAAAATTTCAAAAAACCTTCTACACTTCTCTAAGTACTCAAAAAAATATGTAATTTTGAAATGTATTGAATTGAATTCATAAAGAAAATTCCCTAAGACATTAAAAAATAACAGGGAAATTATTATACACTAAAGGTGTAAAAAGACTTTAGAAATAGAGTAAGAAGATTATTTTTCCTTTTTTTACTTTGTTTTTAAAAGAATCTCATAAACAAACACATTAAAAATACTGTCTGCATACAGACATTACTTTTTACGCGATTTTTATCATGCGTTACTTGCATCAAAAAGGGGGAAGTATGCATACCTGCGCTGCACTAGTGAAACAGTCATAATATAGTTACGTATAAACGTTTAGTTCCATATTTAAAAGTACACTTACTGATTTATAGGAAAAAAATTCATTTCATATTATCTTTGTAAAATCATTATTATTTTATTATTTTTGATTATCTTCACAAAAGAGCTGTTTTTGCTTATAAAATATGAATTGACATGTTTTTTCTATAAAACAATAATAAATGTATTTTTTAAATATTGAATTAAAAGTTTCTATATTATGGCTGTTTAACAAGTACAGGATCAGAGATCTTGATATCCTTTTTTTTTTCTACAAGAATTGTCTGATAAAACCAGTATACAGATAAACGTATAGTATAATACAGGAATTAAACTAAGTAACTTCCGTTCATTATTATTTGAATTTGTTTAATATTATCTGCATATTTTTTTGCAAAATTTAACCAATTATGGATGAGTGTTTTAAACGTCGAATGAAAACATCTAATTCCTTTCCCTGTAATTTCTTTTTAAATAATGCAAATTTTCCTGAAAATCTACCAAGATAATTTATATATCTGTCGCTATTATATTTATTATTTATAAATCAGGAAGCAGATGATAACAATAACTGTGGGAAAACGGGCTATTTTGTTGATTTTCAATTCATTAATGGCTTTTAATAATCGATGCTTTCGTGTAGGTATTTAATTCACAAAAGGTTAAATAACTTTGACGATCAAATACATTTATCTAAACATGAAACAGATTTCTTTTTGAAACACTTTTTGAATGCTGTCACAGCAGAATAACTGATTCTAAAACTTCATTTAACCATAGAAAACGTTTTAAATAAAATAGGAAAAATAGCACTGTGTTTCATACTCTATTCAATGATGCATCTTTAAGAAAATTTCCAAGTTAGATAAAATGTAAGATGAATGCAGTTTAGTTTTTGATTTTGATATAAAAGAAAAGTTAGCGCTTATCAGAATAGAATATCTATCCATCTGAATAAATGTGTTATATTATATAAAAATGAAACTTCGATTTTTCACTTTTAAGACACAATAAATAAAAATAAAAAAAAACTGCTATCATGTCGGATTTTTTATGCGACGGAATACACTGTAAAAAAAAGTAAAGTTACTATTTTTTTTTCTTCTAGGAAGCTGGGATTCCAAGAAGTTTTCAAGCAATGGTAACAGCATAAATTCATGTAACTATACGGTTACAACACAGATACACAGTAACAGCGAAAATCTCCAAAAAACTTAGCAGACACAGTTCACGCAAATAATAATATTAATAGTATTGAACCATTATCTCCACTGATGAGCCCTATAGATTTAACTTCAGTAGTGAAAATTCATAATAAATGATAAATAAGTACTTATATAGAAGTATTTTAATTCAATCAAATTAAAAAATGAAGAAATATTTTAACTAGAATGTTATCTTACTGAATGAAAACGTGTCAGTTCCCATATTCGAACTCGGATTATTTTTTAAACTAGTTTTTCAGCTTCTATAAACTAAATTAGCGTATACAAATCTGGCAGACACAATTTATTTAGATACCTTGAGGCACCCAAACTTTGAAATATGACAAAGCTTCTCATATCAAATTTCAAGAAATGGAATTACAGATTAAATTATGTATGCTTAATAATGTCGAATATTTAAATCATTAAAACTGATTAATACTGATATCATTTAAGTTATTCATGGTGGTTTAGCTAATACAGTTTGGATAGATCAGATCGTAATTGCATTAATTTATAATTAGATTTGCAAAGAAACCGGTTTATACATTTTTTTTTCCAACAGACCCGGTTTACTTCCAAAGAACCTGGTTTATTCCCAAAGCACCTGGTTTATTCCTAAAAAACCCGGGTTATTCCCAAAGCACCTGGTTTATTCCTAAAACCCCGGTTTATTACCGGGTTTAAAAGAGTCAGGGAGACATTTTAAAATAATTTTTATTTATTGAGTTAAAATTATGAATTTTTGTGATGATTCATCATATCATTTATAAACAAAATCATAGGATAAATCTTCTCATATTTTTTTTAATAAAAATTAAAAACTTATTTAAAAAGTATGTAATTTAAAATCGCTATAACTCAAAACATTTTTTATAGGGTTTCAATTTTTTTACATTTAAATAAACATAAATATCTAAATTTTAATTTTGTTTTAGCCTTTCTAAAACGAGCAATTTAATATATATATATATATATATATATATATACATAGAAAAATTATCTAGCTTTTATTAAAAACATCATATTTCCAAAGTAAATATATATTTTTTAATTTTCTTAATCAAAATTAAAGTATAAAAGCCAAAAGAGACATGTTCCGAGTTTGGAGCATTTATCTTTAATGGTTCTTGAATTATAACAATTTTAATCTAAGAAATTGTGAAAAAACCCATCATAAGGAAAGAAGAATTTCCACAAGAAGCCATTTTCATCATTGCTTAAAATCTTGATTTTGAAAAAAAACCAAAACCTATAATAATATAATAATAATAATAATACTTCTATTTCAGATAGAAACATGATTTAAACGTCATTTTAAACAGAAAAAAATTTAATGCGATAACTTTTTTTAGAGAATTTGAATATTTTTATGTCTTTGAACCCCTGAAACCGGGATTTTTCTAGTCTTTGCAACTCTAGTTCTAATACCGAGATAAACACGTTTCACGCAATTAGAAAAAAAAAATCAAAATTTAATAGAATTCTCTTATCAAGCAGTTTGATTGAGTCAGAAATGTTTCGGCATATCTAATATTGTTCATTTTAACAAAATATCTGTATTAAAATGTATCTCTATTAGAATTAAAAAAAATCTTTCGGAAAACCTTATTTCTAGCTCTCAAATTTTAAAATGTTATTTACATAACTGGACTGAAAATATTATCTTTAAAGTAAATCTCAGTATTCCCAAGATACTTTTCGCATGATATAAAGTTATATGTAAACACAAAATTTTTTCGAAGAATATCTTTCAGGGGAAATCTAACATAACAAAAATTTTAAAGGACTATAAATAAAATATGTTTTCTAGATACATAATAAAAACTATACGAATCTTAATTAATGCTTTAGTTTAGTTGCATAACTTTTTTAGTTGAGAATTCTAAAATATTTTTAAAAAATTTTAGAAATCTTTTTTAGAATATAAAATGTGAAAATAAAACATGTGTAAACTATTTATAAAAATGTATCGTCATTCCAAAATAAATTTAAATGTATATTTAAATATTTTTAACACATACTAATGTTATATTAATGAATTGCTGATGAACCAATTTCGACAAATTATACAAAACGCCAAACTTCTCAAGTAGTACCAAATTGCGTAAAAGAAACATCTTATACCTCCAAAAATAATAATCATATTAACTAACAGTTTAATGCTTCGGATTATGCCTCTCACATCCAATTAAAATATATCTTTGAATTGAAATTAAAATGAAATACAGAGTCATGAAAAATCGAAGAGTGAGGAAAATAAGATTACAAATATCTCAGCGACTAATTATTCGATTAACTTCATTCTTTAAGAAAAAATGTGTTATTTTATTGTCTTATACATTCACTCCTTAAAGTAAAATTATTCGAAAATTTGTATATACTTTTCATCAGAATGAATATTTTAAGATTCTGGAAAAATGATTTCGGATAATCGAGGTTGCTGATATTAAATAGGCATTATGGCGCTGTTACTTACTAAGTACACACCAAATTTCAAGTCTCTATCTTATTATTTTCTGGATATAGACCGTTTATAGACAGACAGACGGACAGCAATTTTTTTTTCTAAAAATATGTTTTTCGTAATCTCCAGTGTCTGAGACGTGTAAATCCTTCAAAACTTTTTTCTCGATTTTCGAAATAATTGCAAGATTAACTCTATTCTACGCACGATGGGTAAGTAAATAGCAAATGAACTACAAAGTTATACATTTAATAATTAATTGTCACATTTACTGTCCATTTCTATTGAATCTAAATAATTGCATTACATAGCGTTTAAACTAATCACTTTCAATGAATATATAAATAAATGCGCAGTAAATCGATAATGAAATTTAAATTTCTATTTGCCCTTGATTACTTGCAAAACTGTTAAATTTGATCTCGTGTATCCAAATTTAATTATGAATTAAATATTTAATGACTACCCATTAGCAAATAAACATTAAATCATTTTTATTTTTGATGAAAATAAATTTTTGTGCAGCAAAACATCATCATTACATGAATAAATAACCGCAAGTGAACAAGACACGCAAGTATGTTGTTAGAATTAATGAAAGTTTAAATATCTGCTATTATAACTTATGAAAGTAACGTTTACGTAAAAAAAGTTTGTTTCGCACGCCTGTGTGGTGTATATTTTGTTAATGAATAATTAATTATAACTGCTCATGCTTAAAAAATAAGTTGCTTTAATGATAAAATAATGGTGTTGTTCTGATACATTTACTTGAACCGAGGGTGTAAATAATATTCAAGCTCCAACGTTCTTTGTCATTATCAGAAGCACATTATTTATCAATAAGTATCTTTTTTAAGTGCGTTCGTAATTATGTAAATGGTTACTAAGGTGGTCTGGTGTAATAACGCCAGGCGGGGTAATAACGCCAAGTGCTAATATTATGCATAATTATGAAATAATCTGGTAAATGAGACCCATGTGCTCTGCGCAGAAGGGTTTTGAGTCATACAAATTGCAAAAAACAGCTTCAAGTTAATTTGTTTCATTTTTAGGTCTTTTTGTTTTTACAAGCAACTAAAATTAACCCTTGATCTAAAATTTGCGAGATACATTTTGTGATGTGAAGAGTATTTTTATTATCCGGAAATACTTTGTTAATTACATACATTTGTAGTACATTTCATGTACTTTCAAAATGTTGATGAAGATTTTGGATATCTTCTCGAGATAATTTGTAATTTAAAATGTACAGAGCAATAACTATAAAGGGGTAATAACGCCAATCCTTGGCATTAATACCCCGGTTGATTCCCTACAGTGGCCGAGCTACATCCTAAATACTGATTCAAATAAACACAGTTAAAACTGTGCAATGTTTCTAATAATTCTATTTAAGCGGTTCTTTTTAAGCAAAAAGAAGCTCACGGTCTGATATTCTTTTGCCTCATCCTCCCCCCCCCCCACACACACACATTACACCTTTATTTTTCTTGCACTTTCACAAAAAATTGAACATTTTCAATAGCTTAGAATGTATTTTATCAATTTCTAAGTTTGTAGAGTTTGTATTTTTAGAATTGGGCAATCTACATGCAGTTATTCCATCTTATTTCATAGTTTTGTTTGCATGGTGTTATTACCCATATAGGTGGGTAATAACGCCAAATAGCATTGGTCAAGAAATCACGCCATTACATTTTATGAATACATATTTGTTAAATTATTTTTTTATATAGATAGTCAATGAGTTGCTGTATCAAATCATATATTTGTTTGAAAAATACAATCTAAAACTGAGCCGTGAAAATTGGTAGAACCTTAACGTGGCGTTATTACCCCAGGGTACCTTACTTATAGTCGTCGTACAGTGTGACCGTCTGTTCGCATATAACACAGCAAAAACTACACAATCAAGACATTTGAAAGTTAAAATATATAATTGCTGAACAGTTTTGTTGAGTAATTTAAAATTTTGTTAAAATTGGATATATAGTTTAATTACAAAGACAATCAAAAGAATTCCGTTACATTACGGCCAATGGGAAAAAATTGTTTCAAGTGTATTTTAATAGTTGTACACTCTTTCCAACATAATAAAATTGATATTCATCTATGAAGCATATACTAAAATATATATTCTGTAAAAAGAGTATTTGTTATTAATTTACAGGGACGCACAAAAGTATTCCATTAAATAATTGTATAAGTGGAAACATTGTTTGGGGCGCGTTTTAAAAATGTTAAACTATCACACATTTTATGAAATTGATCTACGTTGCTAAGGTTTACTACAAGTTACTTCCTATACAATAAAAAGCATATAGCATTAACAGGGGTTCAAAAAATATTTCGGATACTCTACTGCATCCGAAGTTTTGTATGCTACTATTCGGAGATCTGAATAATTTTAAAACTTCCTTATAGTACGAACGCGCCCCATTTGCTACGCTTGACGTACAATTTTCAACTTGTTTATATCATAATAACTTTATGTGAAAATAATTTAGGATATTTCGCATTTTAAATTTTGCATCTGCACTACATAAAATTGCTGCAATATTTTCACTCTAGCAAAGGTTCCAGGCAAAGTCCATAAAAAGTCGGACTTCTTTCCTAGGTTAACGGACTTTTCCTTTATATAAACTGGTTTTGCTTGTAAAAACATAAAAGTTACGAGAATTGACAATTTATCTAGAAAAAGTGATGTTTTCCGCAAATTTATTGAAGCAATTCACGGTAAAATACACTAAATTTACATTTCTTTTTTTACAGTGTTTGTTTAATTTCTTGAAATAAAGCGTATGTTAAATAGGCACTTATTCTTTATGTTTTCGCAGCGTAAATAGTTTTATTTATATAAACCTAAAACTTCCCGTCGCTATAATCCGTGAGACATGTAGCAAGAGGAAGCTGAATGCAAGAAGCAGAAATTCTGATTTTTCAGAATTTAGTGTCGCTTCCAATAGGGAAAGAAATGTATGTTATAGTAAGAATTGAAACTCACCGAATTTCGATGAAAAGAAAGCTTTAAGAAGGAGCTGCTTTCTTAATTTATAGTAAATTATAAATTAATTACGAAAAAAAGGCATCTTATATTGGTTAGTCTAACTCTCAAACGAATAATATTTAAATCGGAAGATAATTGCTTTTCAATAAAGGCATTCTAAATTTTCGAAAAAGAAAATGCGTTTTATCAGTGTGTGATTTGAATTGCGTTATTTTCAAACTTGAAACATTCCCAGCTATGAAGAATTTCAAAGAAGCTCGAGTGAAAATAATATACTTTTATGAAAATTTTTTCAGCTTTAAAGACTTAAAATGCACTCTTGACTAAAATACTGGTGAATAATATAAATAGCTAATAAACCCTGCGTGAACGCAAATTTAAACAAGCGATCATGCCACCATTTTATTTACTGCGATGTCACGAGAAAATTTTTCATTAAATTATTCTTTTTTACATTGGATATTTGAGGTTTAAGACACTGTATGTGTATACATTTTATAAATTTGTTGTTACAGAGATCTTCAGCGTTTACGAAGGCTCCATATTTGGGTTTTTGCAAAAGTATGAGTCTTTTTTCATAGATGGAATAAAAATGTAATTTTGACAATGCAGAATTTTTATAACCATTTTTATAGTCCGTTTTTATAAACCATTATTAATTGACAGTTATCTATATGCGTCGTAAAAGAACATTCAGATCAATTTGCAGCCAAGGTTAATAATCAAAATGGAAAATAAAAAGTTTTAAAAAAGAGTGAGAATTAGAGGTGCTCCAAAAAGGGTCCAAGCATTTAATTGGATTGTGTTCCCAGTCTTGGGACAGCTAAAATGTAGTTCTCTCAATTCCTAAATATTGATTTTAATCTAAAAAATAAGATTTGCCCTAGGCGATCTTTCGGTATTAATAATAACTTATTTAATCATTTAGTGAGTAATAATCTGCAGATCAATACTGCAGATTGTCAATTTAATGACATTTAAAACAAAATTTTAAAAACAACAACATTTTCGCCATTTAAAACAACTTTTGGGTATAATTTGAATCTTGATGCATCGGACGTTCACCCCGAAATATTGCAATAATCTAAAAATATACCTGCAATGGAATTCGAAAAAGTACATTATTACATAGTCTCTGATCTTACAAGGAAGGTCTCCATTGGGGGCATACTCAGAATTTTTTGAAAAAAATACGAATTAAACTACTCATGTAGGTAATAAAGGATCAGTGAAAATTAGCGGCGGAATTACATTATTAGATATGTAAAAAAAATAAAATAGTTTGGAATAATTGGCGTGAAAAGCTGAAAGCGACGCGGGATTTGGCGAGTAGTGCATTTCCTCGCCAAAAGCAGACGATTTTAACGAATCTGAAAATTGATTTTAATTCACTTCACTGTTAAAAATCTGCAGCATTTACTGCAACGTCACTCCACTACTTTTATAGAATATCTCTCTTCTGACCAATGAAAATGCTCCATAGCACGGTGAATTGACCGTGTCATACACTGTTAAAAATCTGCTGCATTTTGTTGCAACTCACTCCACCGCTTGTATATAATATCTCTATTCCAACCAATGAGAAAGCTCCATTTCACGGCCAAGTAACCGTTTTCTATACAAGCAAGGGAATGCGTTGCAACAAAATGCAGCAGATTTTTAACAGTGTACTTTTCAATTTGGAACAATTTTAATCAATTTAAATTGTGTTTTAAATGATAAAATATATTAATTTCGTTATAAGTACATATAAACGTATATAACAAAATTACATTTAAAGTAAAGTAAAAATGCAAAACTAAAATTACTTAAACTAAACTTATTTAAATAAATTGAACATAGAAAGTTTTTTCTTTAAAAAGTATTCGAAGCGTAAAAGCGTATTTTTCAAAATTTCGTTTTTTCGCCAACCGGAGATAAATAGCCAAATAAACAAAATTTTTATTATTTTTTTTACGGACGCTATAAGGAGGTTCCGCCAAAATTTTTTATAAACATATATAACTATATGAGAAGAACATTCTCTAATTTTTTCAGATTTTTCTGAGTATGCCCGTATGGAGACCTTCCTTGTTAGATGTCTTAGATATAAGTGATTAAAACTTTACTAATGACTCTTGTCTATTAATATAAATTATATAATTTAAAATAATGTATTTTATTCGATCTATGTTTCCAATATTACCCCTCCCAAAACTTTAATATACCTACCCCCACCAAGAACATAATGCACACTCTATAAAATACACCTAAGTATGCAATTTTATTTTCTAAAAGTTGAAAGAAAATAAATCTTTCAAATAAGAATAAAATATTGAAATTGGAAAAAAAAAGGAATTCATTTTAAAATTTACATAAGTCGAGAGTTACAATTTCACAAAAATCAATTCTGTTTCCGCAAGAATGAATTCTACAGAGTGAAAAAGAAAGCTGTTGAAGTTCTGGCAATTTTTTTTTTCTTTTCTGTAAGTGTTTGAATATCGATTTAAAGTTTATTTTTAGTTTGAAATATGGTATCCAATGCAATTAAATCTTTAAATTATAAACTTTTGTATTATATGATTTGGTTATGAATGATAGGACAACGATAAAATAAATGTAAAAAAGATTTTTGAAAATGTATTTTTTTTTTTTTTTTTTGTCATTTCAATCACTAATGAATCATCGACAGGAGGTATTGACATGACAATCGTGGTATACTTTTTGGTTTGTAAATTAGTTTTTTTTAATCGTAGTGCGATATTTAATTTCTGAATAAAATTGATTTTCATTTATTGAACGCAATAAAATATTTTGCGTCATTCAAGGATTACTAACCAATTTAACTCTTTCCCTGATTTGCATTTTATTCAAGCAAGCAACGTGTTTTTGTCAATCATGATTTTTCCGTATCACCTACGGACAATTGTATTCCAATCATGATTCATTATTCTCACCAGTAAATTTTTATTGTAAATTTTGCTTTATTTAATCCCAGCATTTTTCTGATTCAATTAGGTAAAAATTTCTGTTTAGAAAAACCGGTGTTAAAAGATTAAAAACTCTGTAAAAAGACATGAAAAATAGAATAATTTGAAAGTTATTTTTCAAAAATATTAATGAGTTAAGTAGTTAATGCGGACATTAGTTATTTTGGACAAAAAATGGTCTGGCTTGGCCTAATACGAACTAACATTATATTACATTAAGGTTTTTTTAGTAGACCTCTTTAAACTTTACAATGTAGTTTTAGAGAATTTTGAGAAGATGAATTTAAATTGCTACCACAACCTCCAGGATCATAATAATATGTGGTGATTGCGGAAAAATACATTGCGAAGTTATTCCATGTCACGTATGGTATAGCAATTTTAAATAAATCTGCTGATTTAACAAGGCTATTATCAATCGAAAATAAAACAATCATGGTAATATGAAAATCTAGTTTCGTTTTGCTATTTTTATGTACAGTTTATGTTTTACTAACTTTTAAGCCAACAGGTATAGGTATTTATGTCAGTATCGTGAGTAGGTCATTTTGTTTGTTTTAGATTCAATGGCTCTGATTACTTTGATTTAGGATTTAAAATGTGGAAATATTTATTATCTGTGATTTTAATTACTTATTTATAATTAAAACTAAAGAGTTTACTAAGGTCTGATGTTTAAAATGTAGATATTTTAAACCTACGAAAAGGCCATGCCATATCACGTGCGGAACAGCTTTTCTACATATTACTGCTGTTTAAGCAATGCTATTGTATTCTCAAATTAGAACAACTATGATCATACAAAAATAAAGGTATTTTTTGCTATTCATTTACTGAACAACGTAGAATTGACTTGTGTGTTCGACATGAAAGTCTTATAAGTTATCGTCAATATACAGGGACGAAAGAGTAACAAAAAAATTACAACGCAAGAGAGATGCAACCAAGAACTCCACACAAAGTCTGCGCGCAAAGGAGCCAGTGGGAATCGAACACAAACAACCCTTCTGTGCTCTCAAGCGATTAGCGGAGTGGCACTTTAATCACTCGGCCACGGAGGCCACACATGTTTATTAATTTTAATGATATTTTATACGTAAACAACTTTCAAGTCAATAAGTCTAGGGATTTGTGTAAGCGTTACATTCGACATATTTTGTCATTTGTCCTGCAATGGCTCCCTGCCAGCTTCGTAATAGAATTTTTTTCAGGTCTTTTGACTATGAGTACTATTTACATCTGATATTCTTATTACTACTTTACTATTATTTCTTTCATTCCTCAACCGTTTAATATAAAAACTCAAGTTAGAAAAGAAATTATCTGCTGTCAGTTTCCTTCAGTTTGAAGAATTATAAAGTTTTGTATGTACTTTAACAAAATTTCACTCGTTGTTTGTCCGATTCTATAAAAAAACTGCTAATTCTACGTTTGTCATATTCAAAATAAAATTTCGAAAATTTTTAAAGCATAAATAAATCTTCCATCGTAGAAAATTTTCAAACGTTATATACGATCAAATGAGCTGTCAAGAAAACATGTACACCAACACAGACTCTAAAATTATGCACATTTTTCAATTTTATTTAAAACGCTGACCCCTCTCGGATGCATTATTTTTTTATAAACAGAATCTTATTTTGCACGCAAAATAGATTTAAAATGGATTATTAATCATAAATAGTTTTGAATTTTTATAGATCTTCCATTTATTAGAAAATTTTAAAACGATGTAACGATAAATGACACAAAAAGTAATTATTTCATGACTTTTTTTATATAACTTAAATATTAATCAGTTTACCGTAGATTAAAATGTAACTTCCAAAATTTCTTATGTTTTTCACTAGATTTCCGATTAGTAATTCTTTTAGAAATTCGTTCGGATTATCAGCTCTTGCATAAAATAATAAAAAAACATTAGTCATGTAAAATTGTATAGAATGAAAATGAAATGGCTATGCGATACCATATTTTCACATATCATATAAGTTTAGTCAAATATCGTTAAAATTGGAGAAAATATCGAAGATGGAATTAGACCAGAATGCAGCGGCAGAAACAATTACCTAATAAAGTTCACGCCCGAAATTTCAGAATTTTTTTACATTCTATTCCCGTATTAAAATACATTCGGTCAGCCAAATCATATCTTGGGGGAAAACTAAAATCCAAATTTTAGCGATTGACTCGCAAGTTTACAATTTGTTTGCCTTTTCCCAGTCCTTCATGTTTTGATACGCGTGAATGTTAAAAAGCATTAGTAAACCTACGAGTCAATCATTAAATTCGTCTTTTAAGGTGTTTTCCACCAAGATATGACTTGACAGACCGTGTGCGTTTTAATATCCGAATCGAGTTTCAGCTAATTCTGCAATTCCAGCTTTCAACTCAATGAGGAGATTATCTGTGCTGCCGCCTAACATTCTGAATTTTATTACTATGGAAAACTAGCTAAAGTGCATTTTTTACTTTATTATTGTTTTTATTTTCTATTTTATTGATGCTTTATTTTTTTCTCTGAATAACACGAGATAGAGCAAATTCCAACAAAAACCGAACTAGTAAAATCGAAGCATCAGCTACAAAGCTACTTATTGAATCATTGAAAGCTAACTCCTTTGTTTTATGTCAGTTAATAATAAATGACAATTTGTGTATAATCTCTGAGCGTTCAGCTACTTTGCAAAGGCAGTTAAAATTTACCTGATTCTATGGCCATTATTTTTATAACTTTTCAAGATTTTCAATTGGACTTTGTCTGTTAGTTGTTTTATGTAATTGATTTGTAAATCATGACATAAATAAATAAATAAAATGAAAAGAAATCTGATATCGTTCACACATACACAGTTAAAATTTATATTATTCAACTAGTCATATTGTGCTAAATATTAAATACATTTATATTCTAGCTATACCGATTCTCTAGGTTGTTTCTACTATAGTGTGGCAATTTTTTTGAAATTGGTATTACATTTGGTAACATGCCCTGTATAGTAACATGCCACATGTTCATTTTTTTTATAGGGAAGCTACGAATTTATGTGCTATTCTTACCCATATGAACAGAAATGTTGTATATTATTTGCATTGTCATGTGCGTCAGTTACAGATTGTATGAAATATTTCGTGTTTTATTTTTTCTTTACAGGGGATTTTCAAATATAGTAGCATGGTTGTCAGCGCTCCTGCCTACGACGCTTCAGGTATAGAGTTCGTATTCATTCTGGGTAAAATTCATTTAACCATTCATCCGTTCAAGGTCTATAAAATGAATGCCAAGCTAGCTTGAGAATTAAACATTAGGGGTATCAAGTTAGGCTGACCACTTGAGCGAGATATATATTGTACAGCATATCTGAATGCAGTGTCAAGAAAATAGGATTAGGCATTTTAAGCCCTGATCTTTAACGGAACGTAAATAAACAGGTTTAATTTAAATAATAAATATAATTTTGTCTTGTTGGATTTTTTGTTCGTTCGGTAACTTTTCTCGTCATCCAACTTTTAAAAAAAATGTGAAATCGAATATTTTTTTTATATTTCTGCAACTGTAATGGAATTCGTTATTTTTTTTTCTCTGGATATTATGTGAGTCATCTATAATCGAAAACATCCGGTGCATATAAAGTATGTACAGAAGAATTTTGCAAACAATATTTACCTTCATATGAAATTCGTATGTGATATTAAAAACAATGTATCCACAACTCACTGACAGTATTTTTTTTTTTTTTAAATATAGCCTCATACGTGAATTCCGGTATGAAGAAACCTCATACAAATACCTTACTGAACTTCCATTTCTCATTCAATGCGCATATTTACTAGTAGATCAAGAGGCGGCAGCACAGACAATCAAGTCATCGAATCGGAGGCTTAAATTCCAGAATTAGACTAAGCTCGTTCTACATATTAAAATGCATTTAATATGCCAAGCCATATCTTGGTAACAAGCTCTTACAAAGCCGATATCAGTGATTGACGCGTAGGTACTACTGTATTTTCTTGTACTCAAAGTTATAAAGAGCAGGGAGACCAGGAGACATGAAGACCAGGAACGAACAATGTTAAACCAACGAGTTAGCGACTAAAATCGTGTTTGCATGTGTTTTCCATCAAGAAATATCTTGGCAGTCCATTTGCACTTTAATATTCGAATCGAGTTTTAATTTTTCTAGTTTTAACCTCCAATTCTATAGGGTGATTGTCTGAACTGCCGCCTCCCGTTTTTCAGGGGAACGTGTCGTACTCAGCCTCGTACAAACATACAGCCTCACAAGAAATTTAAATATACAAGAAGATTAAATTTATTTCACTTTTCTCAGAATCACTTCATTTTTTATGCAGATATCAAAAACACGCATAAAAATTATTTCTTATTAAATCCTTTGATATCTATTTTAATTTTTAAATTCCTCGGTACAAATAGATCATATGTTTATTATAGATTTCTCTCGTACGGTACACGACCAGCTCATAATACGTCCATCATAAAAGTTTTATTACTTATTTTACCTTCATAGAAATTATTCGATTATTGATGTACTTTCAAGATGGCATGGTTCCAAGAAACACGAAACAATGTTAATTATAGGTCTTACTACATAACCGAAATCATAACAAGCAATGCTGTACTAGGAAATGTTAATGTGTAACACCTAGCACCGTGAATGAAAGAATACTCTTTAAGTGAATTACATAAACATATAAATGTTCGAAAATATGTTAATAAGTAATCTTCATTGGTATTTTATATACAGTAGAGAAAGCAAGAACGAATAATGTGTTTATTCTAGGTTTCTCTCGCAATTTAGAAGATCATATAGGAGATTTTTTTGGCTTACATAGCATACTTTTAAATTACTTCAAGATGGCATAGCGTCAAGAAAGATGAAATGAGTTATTGATTATACTACATAACCCAAATTATATGCCAAACTATCCTGTAATTTTTTGAAAAAATTTAGTACGTCACATCGGGCATAACTTCGTAAATGTTTTTTAAGTGACTTACATACCCGTAAAAATTTTAGAAAATATCTTAATAGTTTGTCGACATCGGTAATTTATAACTAGTTTTGAACAAATAGTTATAAATAAGTAACATATTTATTCTACACTAGTAAAACCCACGGTATTAATCGCATAATAATAATATGCCAAATGATATTTGTATGCCAAAGTTTTATTAGAATAAATTATAATTTTTGGATTAATTCAAAAACTACTAATCAGGCCAGTGTTTGACTAAACATCACTATTTCCCTGCATGAAGCAGAAACGAGAGTAAAATTAATAATAAGAATTGAAACTAATTCTGAATAAATGATAATTTAAAAAATACGAATTTTAAAACAGTGTAAAAAACACTAGAATAGATAAACACTGAACAAATTAATTTCGGTAGCTTTTAACATACCGTCCTAAATACAAATAATAAAGGAAGCTTGGACATCCGCGCGTTAGCAAGATAAATAGATATAGGAAACTTCATTGATTAATAAATCTAAATCTTCACCACACAGTGGTTCAGCTGATTAAAAGAATAATTAAAAAAGGTACTTATAATTTTGAACTATTATTATTATTGTTATTATTTAAAAAGCTGAACTTAAGTACACTTGCATTCTTGACTTTTGACAAATTACTACTTTTTTATTTATAAATAAAGAAAAATGAACTGACATATTAAATAAGAAAACAAATTACTAGGTTTTTAAGGTTTAAGCGAGCAGACTTTACATTCTACGGTTGCAGCTAATGCAGTACCAAAACTTGGTTCGAATCACAACAAATTTTTAACAATATACAACACTTCAAGTATTCTTAAACATAACTGGATCTATAAAGAAATTAAAACAAAAACTATATTTTTAATATTAACGTAACTTTATTTTTTATAACGTATTCGCAAGCCATTTTTTAATGAATAAAAATAACAATAATAAAAAAAGAGGTAGGAAAGGACAGCGAAAAGTCCTGAGCTCAATTCAATTATCAGAATGCCATTAGTACCAATAGTTTAAAAATGACGTCTACAAGTTTACATTTTACTTAAATTTTGATTAGATGATTGTCAACGCACAGAAATTGCACAAATTTTGACATTTCCAATGGGAACATTTAATTTCGGTTTCATGTTTATATTTTTATTAACATTTTACATTTCAATGTCAAATGGTTTATTGATTTATTTTATGTCGGCCAATTATCTACTCGTGGGATATAGGACCAGGGTGGTGAGTGCCCTTCATGGGGGTTTTTCTAAGGGAACCTAACCCGTATTTACGCAAGGTTCGAAGAAAACCACGGAAATTCTGAACGGTTAGGCCGACGGCCTCGATTGGGTTCGAACCCAGCACCTGCGGTGTCTATCAGTTGAGAGGTCAGAACTTTTCAATATCAAATGTAAAATGTTTCGGACATTTTTCTTATGAGATCTGTAGTATGGATTCAGTTTTGAATTTCATATGATAAATTAATATTCGACTTTTGCTAAACATTTTTCATTGTGGGTATTTTAAACTCACTTGGAAAAAAAGAGATAAATTTTTGATTTGTATACTTACGGCTACGAAGATTCAATTTCTGTTAAAAAAATTATGTATTTAAATAAATTTAATTAATAATTTTAACAAAATTTGATTTATATATACAGTATATATAAATTAATTTCCGAAAAATGTGAATTCTAGCCCATAAACTTTTTTTAACAAAAATACATTTCTTAGAGCTTTAAATATATAACTATAACTCAAGTATCGTTTTAGTTATGCTTCAAAAGCTATTCGCATTGTAAATTTTTTTGCAATGATTAAAATTAATTTTACTATTAGGAAGATTAACTCTTCATAACTTCTAAACTTCTTGCCTAAATGATTTACTATTTGAAATTTGAAAATAAAATATGATGAAGAATCAAAAATTTAATATTAATTGTTGAACTTTTTAAGTTTAATAAAATTTCAATATGTAGATAACTTCTACCAACAGTTTCCCATGAAATACGAACATTTAATTTTAACCCTTTAAGAGTGCGGTCTATTTTTCCCTTTATTTTTAATTTTTAATAAAGTAATAACTGCTAAATCTATTTTTACGGGGATTTGTTTATCTTACATAAACAAATTACATTAGGGGGATTACCTTACATACTTATTTATCTTAGGCACTGCAAAATAAATAAAATAACATTAATTGCAGTTTTATATTTAATCAACCCTTGATTTTAAATATTACGTGACGGAAAACCCCGATTAGGACCCTTAAAGTGTTTTAAGTACCATTATTTTAGACTAGAATTAATCATCTTAATTAATTGCAGAAATGAAGTGAATTAATCAGGTGAATAATTATATACGAAAATTATGATATTCAAAACAAAATGAATAAACAGTAATTTAGAATTGTTCTGACTACCTTACTCCTATGATAATTATATTTTAAATGATTGCGATAGAGATAATAGGAAAGTATAATAATAATCCAAAAAAAAAAACAAACAAATACTTTTTATTTATTTATTTATTTCGACAGCTGTACATTTTCTTTAGCCTAGATGCAAAAATATTTATCCTAAAGTTTACTCGAATTAAGTTTTTTAACAATAGATTGCAGTACTTAAAATTAGAAGAACTAAGAAAAAAAATCTAATAAATTTTTTATCAAAATCATCTTAAATGCATTTTACCGGGTTTTGAAAAAAACTGCTATTTTTTTTTATTGAAAAATTATGCTTTTTGCATTCTGTGGTGGGGAAATTTATTTTTATGTTGACAGTAAAAATCATGACTGTTTATTTAAAAGCAGCGTTTCATAAAAGCATGGCGAAATCTTGAAAATGATAGAATTTATATTTCATGCATATGAAATTTTGAATATGAAATGTGGAAATCACGTTCAGTTGTAAACGAATAAATTGTAAAAGAAAAAAAAATAAATAAGGCGAATCAAAGAAACCGTTTGAGGCAAAGTTTTCCCTCTTTAAATATGTTAAAGAAAATAAATAGACTAGAATATTTTAGTATATGAATTTAAAGTTATTTATGATTCATGAAAGCACGTTGAAAAAAAAAAGTTTACACAAAAAATCAATGAATAATGTGTTGCTATATGGCAATAAATTTAAATTAAGTCACACAAAAATTCTAATGCATGAGATTTTTAAACATTCACTATTTTACGTAAGATATATATTTTTTATATTATTGAGGAATAAAACTATTCTATTTTACTTCTACAACTATTTACATAACTTTACTGTAGAATAAATATATTGTGAACCTTTTCTTTAAATCAATATTATAAACTTTAATTATTGAGCACAGATAATTAGAACACAAAACATTACTTAATTTAAAAAGTTTCCTTCAAATAATCAAAGAGCTTTCTTTACCTTTGTTAAATATATCCTATTTCAAAATATTATATGCCTTTACATTTTAATTACATTGGAAAAGATGCTAGATATGATTATATATTTAACAAACGCATTTTTCAAAAATATCTTAAGGAAAAAGTCATTTTTTATTAAATAGAGAAAAACTATTTTGGTAATGGATTTTCTTTAGTAAACGGAAAGGTGAATAAAGTAAAAAAAAAGGATCAAGAGATAGTGAAAAATATTTCCTTTCAAGCTCATTTTTTTATAAGGGACTTAAAACTGCTTTAAAAAACTACAAAACATTGATTTTTTTAAAGTTACATCAATAAAACTGTGTAGAAAATAGTCTTTATCAATGTTCTTAAATAGATTTTGTAAGAAATACTATATATTATACTCTCTCCTATGTTGGAATTTTCGAAATTTTTTTCAGATATACGCCAATCATGACACCTAGAAATCAATATCAGCCCAAGTTCAAAACATTATGTATCTATCTACCTTTCTTTCTATAAAGATAAATATACGTATATTTTTTTACGGACATTATAACTTTTATAACTCTGCACAAATCTCTTTCAAACTGATACAGCGCCGTGCGAAAGAGGCGGGGGGGGGGGAGGCAAAGGGGACAGTCTCCCCTGGTGCGGAAATTTAGGGGTTGCCAAATTTATACTACCAACATCATTTTTTGGCCTGACATAAGAAAAATTCTGTCGGGGGCGCCAAATTGAAACTTTGCCCAGGGCGCAGTTTTCTCTTCACACGTCCCTGAACGGATACATCCCTAGTAGCAAAACAATTGTTGCTACTATATAGTCCAACGTTGCGCCAATATTTCATTGATTGGAAATATTGCAAATAAAATGTCAATATTGCCCGAATATTGGGATGTTTACATTTTTTCCTTATTTATCCAATATTTGCAGCCATATTATGCCAATATTGGGGTTTCATTGGAAATATTATCAATAAAACGCCAATATTGTACAAATGTTGGCGTTACATTGGAAATATTTACAGTAAAATTCTAATGTTTAAGTAATATTGGCGTTTTATTGGCAATATTTCCAATGAAACCCCAATATTGGCATAATATTGGCGGCAAATATTGGCTAAATAAGTGTAAATTGTAAACACCCCAATATTGGACCAATATTTCATGACAATATTGTGCCAATGTGCCAATATTGCTCCAAGATGTAGCCATTATTGGACCAATATTGTTTGGTTACTGGGGATAGAACCAAGGGTTAGAAAAACCGGTTAAATCATTAATCCACAAAATTCGACAAACGGGGTTGGATTAGGCGGGGATTTTGAAAAAGCCGACTCCGTCTTTACTTTCAATAACTTCTTAAATATGATACATATCAAAGCAGTTTACAGTTATTATTATTCCTAGAAAAAAAGGGTAAAAAATTTTGTACGACAGATTTTTGATAAAATAAAAAATGGACTCAAAGAGGGTAAAATAGGGTTTTAGGAAGAAAAAAATTTATAACATTAGCTATGCTTAAGTACTCAAATCCAGTTAAATTTATTATAAATTTTTGTAATATCATTTAGAACTTTTATGTTGACAAGTTTATCATAAAACAAATTCTTACCGGTATAAAAAAAGCGAATAAAAGGGGGGAGGAGATTAAGAAGAAAAAACTTCATAACTTCATCAATTCATAAGATATTAAATCCCCTTCAGTTTCTTATAAATCTGTTCTTCATATTACCTACAACTCTTTTATTGATAAGCTTTTGATAGTAACAATTTTTACTGCAAAAACAAATTAGAAATGCATATAGGTTGAAAAAACAATATCTGATTAACATGATTCTGATAAAATCAGCAGAGAAACGAAATGAAACTCGTGAAAGACGACTAGATAAAATTGTTTAGTAAAATCTCTCATCTTGATTTAATCTTTTTTGTTATGATGATGATGAAATTGTTAATTAACTTCGAAATCTACTTGCGCATGGCATGGACCTTTTTTTTTAAACATAGCTTTCTAATTTTAAAAATATTTATTTAAATAATAATATTAACTTTAGTTAATGCATGCAATAAATTTCGTTAAAAGGAATTATTTAATAATTTAATGGGTTTTCTTTAATCTAAAGAAATTTTCTTTTTGCTAAAATATATTATCTTTTCAACTTTTTTTCATTTCAATTTCAAGTCCGTGTCGAAAGACTTTATACATGATTTAGTTACTTACGTAACTAATTATTGCAAAAGACCATGGGTGAAAAGAAAATTTTGAATGTTATTGGTAAAGATTTATTTTAATGGAAAGATATTGATAAATGTTTCTCCTCTTTTTTTTCTTTCCTTATTTCTTTCTTAATTTCAGTTACATTTGATTATTCAAAAGACGTTAGACACATATTTCACTAACATATTCTTAAAAAATAACAAAATTAAGCGATCAGATGAAAAAGTCGATATTTCAGTCAACAGAGAAAACTATTTTGGTAATGGATTGATTTAACAAATAAAAAGGTGACTAATAATACGTAGGATCAAGAAATTGTGAATAACATTTCCTTTCACATATCATTTTTTATTTTTTTTATTTTTCTTTTCTTTTTCTCTTTTAAAACTGTTGAAAGAAAACTGCAAACTTTTCACGTTTCTAACTGACATCTGTAAAACTGTGTAAAATATAGTCAGACTTTTAATAGTATTTAAAAGAATTTTTCTAACTCAAAATATAAACTTTATTTCGTCTATACTAACAATGCCGTTAAAAGGAATAATTAATTTAATGCGATTTCATTATTCTGGATAAAATATCTTTTTGCATAAACATATTATCCATTCAAAATTTGATTTATCCATTTAAAATTCAAATTGCCTGTCAAAAGACAATATACTCGTACATTATTATTTAAATAACATATTCTGAAAAAAATCCCATAAGTGAAAAAAAAAATTAATTTGATTGTTTTTAGCGACGAATTTATTTTTAGGAAAACAAATTGAAAAATTATGCTTTTATTTCAATTTTTTATTCTTAATGTTGCCATAAAAAGAAATTAATGTAATGGATTTTCTTTAATTCAAAGCGTTTTCCTTTTATTAAAGTATTTATCTTTTTAAAAAAATATTATAACCCTTAAATTTGAATTCTATTTCGAGAGATATTACATAAAAAAACACATTATTTAAAAAACATCAGAAATTGAAATATTCGAATTTCGATTCGATATTTTTTTAAAATAAAATTCCTTTAGGAAATGGAAAATGGTTATGGAAAAAAATAACTGTTAGCTGAGAAAAGCATTTCAAAATATATTTTTCATTTTCAACGATTTTCTTTACGTAATGAAATTTTATAGATGCTACACGTTTGTTTAAAAATTGTAATAGATTTCTTTTTAATTTATCATTTAATCAAAAATACTTATTTAATTTAATCAATATATAAAATTTCTTTAAAAAATAATTAGTTTAATAGAATTATTTTATTATGAAGAAAATTTCTTTAATTAAAATATTTCTCTTTTTAAATTCTTATAACCTTTAAATTTGAATTTTTAATATGTGAATTACCACTTGCTATCTAAGCATAGATTGTGAAAAATGTCATGCCGGTGATCGAACCCGGAACCTTTGGAAATGGCGCTCCAAGTGTTCTACCATTTAATCTATGAAGACAATGACCAGCTTGGCCTTTCTCACTCCTATATGTTGGTAAGACTGCACTGCAGCACAAGATGGAATAGTCTTTATGGGCACACCTTACCAAGATAGAGGAGAGAGAAATGCTAAGCAGGGCATCGTCCTCGAACCTTAAATGGTAGAGATTTTTGGGGCGATATTCTAAGGGTTCCGAGTTCGATCCCGGCCTGGACATTTTTCACAATGTTAGTTCTACGCCTAGATAGAGAATGATAATTCACATATTAAATATTCAACAATTTCACTGCTGATAATTACTTTATATTAGAGTTATGATTCAAAAGACATGCCTCTATATTTAAGCAACACAAAAGATCATAAACTGAAAAGATCAAATTTGATTCAATGAGGAAAAAATCGTATCTAATACAGATTTCGTACGGATCAGCGAATTTTCAAGGGTTGTTAACAGCATTTTTTTTTTTTTTTTTTTTTTTTTTTTTTTTTTTTTTTTTTTTTTAGAAAAAGAAATTGAAGTTAAACGCAAAATTTTCAGCTTCTTTTAAGAAAAGACTCTGTGTAAAAAAAAAAAAAAAAAAAAAAAAAAAAAAAAAAAAAAAACTAGTGCTAAAGAATTTATTGAATTCAAAATTCCAAGAACCCTACGAACCCTGTTATTAGTAGATTTCTGAAAATGAGAAGGGATTAGGAAAGAAAAAGAAAACGTAAGAAAAATATTTTTTTAAAAATATGCCTCTATTTCAACGTTTTTAGCAAAATGAACTTTTATAGATGCTATAATGTTGCTTAAAAAATAGAATTAGATTATTTTAAAAGTAATTTTTTAAACTAATAATATAAAATTTGGAAAGAGCATGCAAAACAAAAAATCTTTTAAAAGGATTAATTATCTTAATGGGGTTTTTTTATTCTAGAGAGATTTTCTTTTAGCATAAAATATGTTATCCATTAAAAATTTGATGGCCTTTGAATTCAAATTTCATGTTTCAGTCACTGAATATGAAGTATAATGAAATTTGATTATATCTGCTAATGAATTTATTGCCAGAAAACGATTGAAAAATTTTGCTCCTACTTGAACTTTTATTTTCTTAACACTGCCATAAAAATTAATTAATTTAATGGGTTTTCTTTAGTTCAAAGCTTTTTTTTATTTAAAGTATTTCTCTTTTCAAAATAATCTGGCCTTTAAATTTGAATTCCATATCGAAAGACATCGCTTATGACAACACATTCTTTAAAAACCAGAAATGGAAACATTCGATTTTTCACACAATAGAATTTTTTTAATGAAATCCTTTTGCAAAAGAAAAGTGGTTATGAAATAAAAAAAAACTTTTTGATCAAGAAAGTATTTTGAAAAATATTTCTCTTTTATCAACGATTTCCTTTACAAACGTAATTTTACAGATGCTGCATGTTTGTTTAAAACTTATAATGCATTTCTTTTAAATGCATTTTTTAATCAAAATCATTTTACTTTTTTAATTTTTACATAAAATTGCTTACAAAAAAAATTCATTTAATGTGATTATCTTAATGCAAAGCGGGTTTCTTTTGTTAAAAAATTTATCCTTTCAAAATCTTATAGCCTTTAATTTCCAACACATTATACAATTTCGAAACACATTACACATGACTTCACATTTAAGTAAAACAAAGATTCATAAATCGAAAAGGGAAAACTTTAATTCAGTGTGAAAAAAACGTATTTAATACAGATTTAGTATGGACAAAATAACTTTTCAAAAGTGTTACCAGCATTTTTTAAAGAAAAAAAAAATAGAAATTAAAGGAAAAATCTTCAGATTCTTTTAAGAAGAAATTCTGTGTAAAAAAATACTGGTGCCAAAGAATTTATTAGCTGCAAAAGTTCACAAACCGTAAGAGCCCTGTTAGTAATAGATTTTTGAAAGAGAGAAAGAATTATGAAAGAAAATAAAGCGCAAGGAAAAGATTTAAAAAATATGCCTCAATTTCAACGCTTTTAGCAAAATGAGATTTCAAAGATGCCACAAGGTTGAATTAAAAATAGGGTGAGAGTTTTTTAAAAACATTAAAATAATAACAGTAATAATTTAAATTTTACTTAGTGCATGGGAAAAAAAAAATATATATATGCTAAAAGGGTTGATTAATTTAATAGGTTTTCTTTATTCTAAAGCTATTTTCTCTTCGCTAAAGTATGTTATCTATTCAAAAATTGATGGCCTTTAATTTCAATTTCATGTCAAATAACACTAAATATGATGTAATACTTAAGTAACATTTTCTGAAAAAATACTATAAATAAAAGAAAGTAAATTGGATTATTTCTGGTAATTTTTTCAATGTTGCTATAAAAATTAAATAATTTTATATGTTTCTTTAATACAAGGTTCATAAAGAAAGCCCTGGCTACATTAGAGCCATTTTCAAATAAATTTGGTACTGGCTGTAAATACTATTTTTTTTTTAGTCTTTAAAAAAAGAGAAACGCTATAAAAAATCAAAGGAATTAAAAAACGTCTGTAAAATTGATGTCTGATGTAGTTTTACATATGAAAAACAGATTATCCAATCTTCAAAGCTGTCATTTATTTTCTTCAACATAAAAAAAACTTTTTATTTTAAAATTACCAAATCATAATTTTCCTCTTATATATCCGCAAAAAATAAATAAAGGTAAAGTCCAATATTAACATTATTGGACAGTCATAAGGATCAATAAGGTCAATGAAAAAAATTCAAGACTGCCTTTTGGTTCCTAACCTAGCAAAAATAGGTTCAAGAAAATAATATTCGTGACATTCTATCAACTATCCACCTTTGAAATCACGCGCGTTTTTTAAAATATTACAAGATTACTAGATGAAAAAAAGATGTGTACTGCCATTTACTTTTGCTATTTGATTTTAGAATTAAAATATAATTATTTGTTCAAGTAAATCTTTTTTCTTTTAATCAAATTAAAAATATTCTTAAGACAAAAATAAACTGAAAGCAAGAATAAAAATTTATATATTTAAAAATATACACTTTTATTAATAATATCAAAGAGTTTAAACATTTTTAAAAATTTCTTCGTTTCCAAACAAGTGATAAAAATATTTAATTTTTACACCAACAGTTTTTACTTTCTATTTTTTTTTCTTATTAAAGAAAAAAAAGTAAGAATGAAAATTTAGATGTATAAAATATATACCATTAGCTATAATGTCAAATAATTTTAAAGCCATAAGATGCGTCCTTAATTTTAAGAGAAGTAATTGAAATATTTCTCTTTTCCCCCAAAATTTTTTTAATTATTTATCTATTTTCAAATTACAGAATAGAAACAAAATTACTAAATTACGCTAATTTGTGACTCATTGTTCATTCTTAATTATAAATATTTTTAATGCAGTTTTTCTGTTCTTAAGGCTAATAATCAAACTTGAAATTTCAAGCATATACACTAAATCTCGATTTTGTATCACTATTTAATGCAAATTTTTATAATGAAATAAACAAGTCTGAAATGTATTACTTTGCATTTATTCGTAAAGGAATATGATCTACTTAAGTGAAGATTTTCAATAAAATCTGTGACATGTCAGCCACACCTGATTTCCTCATTTTGTATGGAATAACACAGAAAGCGACTTTTTCAAAATATTTCTCTTTTCAAAATTTCATGGCCTTTAAATTTGAATCCTATTTCGAATGACAATATTTATGACAACACGGTCTTTAAGAAAATGAAAAATGGAAATATTCAAATTTTGATACAATAGAATGTTTTTTGTAATGGAACTCTTTAATAGATAAAAAATGATTATGAATTAAAAAGAAAACTTTTAGATTAAGAAAACATTTTGAAAAATGTTTCTCCTATTTCAACTATTTTCTTTCCAAAATGAAATTTGATAGATACTACACGATTTTTAAAAAATTATAATGCGTTTCTTTTAAAAATACTATTTAATCAAAAATATTGACTTTATTTACTTAATACATAAAATTACTTACTAAAATTATTTAATTTAACGGAATTCTCTTATAAATAATTTTTTTTCTTGTTAAAGTATTTCTCTTTTCAAAATCTTATAGCTTTTAAATTCGAGTTATGTTCGAATTGCATTACACATGACTGCATATTTAAGTAACACTTAGGATCATATTCTGAGAAGGCCAAATTTTGATGCAGTGGAAAAAAAATCTTTTTTTGATAGTAGATTTCCGAAACTTAGAAAGTATTTTTTCAAAAAAAAAAAAGCTTAAAGAGAAGATTTTTAAAAATACGTCTATCTTTAAAAAAACGAAGTTTCAAAGATGCTACAAGGTTGTTCTAAAAATACGATAATATACGATGAAATTCTTTTAAAAACATTTCTTTAAACTAATAATGTAAGCTAAATTTAGAGCACATACACAAACACATACATACACACACAAAAAAACGGCTAAAGGGATTAATTAATTTAATGGGGTTTCTTTATTTTAAAGAGATTTTCTTTTTGCTAAAATATGTTATCCAGACAAAGTTTTATGCCCTTTGAATTCAGTTTCCGTGTCAAAAGACGTTAAACATGATTTAATACTCATGCTACATATTCTGAAAAAAGGACCATAAGTGAAAAAAAGTTAAATTCAATTGTTTCTGATAATGAATTTGTTTTGAAAAATACATATTGAAAAATGTTGCCCCTGTTTCAACTTTTATCTTTATAATGCTACCATACAAATTCATTATTTAATGGGTTTTCTTTAGTAAAAATCGCTTATTTATTTTAAGTATTCCTCTTCTCAAAATATTATGGCCTTTAAATTTGAATACTGTTCTGAATGACATTACTTATGACAATACATTCTTTAAAAAATAAAAAATGGAAATATTTGAATTTTAATACATTCGAATTTTTTATAACGAATTTTATTAGCAAAGGGACAGTGGTTATGAAAAAAAGATAATGTTAGCATCTAGAAAACCTTTTGATATTATTTCTGCCCTTTTTAACGATTTTCCTCACAAAATGAAACTTTGTAAATGCTACACGACTGTTTAAAATTTTAAATGCATTTTACTTAAACATATTATTTAACCAAAAATATTTACTCTATTTACTCAATACATAAATTTGATTACAAAACATTAATTAATTTAATGGGATTTTCTTAGTGGAAAGTGATTTTCTTTTGTTAAAATATTTGTCGTTTCATAATCTTTTGGCTTTTAAATTAGATTTATATTTATATACATTATACAGTGGCTTGCCAAATTAGATTTATATTTATATACATTATACAGTGGCTTGCCAAATTATTAGGGACAGTCATGATTTATAAATTATTTCTACAACATTGGGATATAATTTAAAAATAAACACTGTTTTTAAGTTTAAAAAGCTTTATTATTATAGTTTAAGTATTTACGCAATATTATATGAGATATATACCCAACAAATACATAATGCAGTCAATTTACAGATGTTAAGCAAAGAATATTAATATCCGGTGACTTTTTCATTGGTTTCGAGGAGTGCTTCGATGCATCTCGGCATGCTTTCTATGCAATTTCTTGCACTTTCTTTTATTTTAGGTTTGTGATTCCAAACATTTATTAGCTTTTTGATGAGTTGTACCTTGGTTGTAATCATATATTTGGTGATTTCCGCCTTGATGATTATCCATAAGCTTTCTACGGGGTTCATGTCAGGAGAATTGCCAGACCAAGGTATAACTGGGATATTGTGGTCTGCCAAAAACTTTTTTATGTTTCTAACTTTATGACAAGACGCTGAATCATGCATAAACAAGAACTCTTCACCACCTAGGAACCATTCCTCAATTTGCGGCGGCAGCCGAGTTTTCAGCACTTGCCTATACTGGTCTTGTCTCATGGTTCCCTGGACAATGTAGAGGCATCCAATCCCTTTAGCGCTTCTGACAGACCAAACCATTATTTTATCAGGGTGTTGAAAACTCTCCACGATGCTGCCAGGGGTGGTACATTTTTCCCGGGCGTCACCTGACAAATCTGCTTTTATCGGCTAAAATCTCAACTATTGATTCATCTGAGAAACACACTTGAAAAAAAAAAATATGTTAATAATTTAGATGTAAATGATTTTAAATAACATAAACAATAATTATCTTAACAACTGACCTTACTCCAGTTTCAACCGTCTTTTGACGGTGTTCACGAGCCCAGGTAAGACGCTTCTTCTTCATCAACTATAATTTCTTGGCTGGACAACGACCTGTCAACCCTTCCTCTGCTAATCTCCGCTCAACAGTTCTCTTAAAAATTGGCATTCCAGATTCTTGAACAATCTGAGTAAGGAGTCCCTCACTTTTCTTTCTGTTTCCTAAACAGATATCCCGGATTTCCTATCGGTACGTGGAATTGTTATGCATTTTCTGCCACTTTTACCTTTCCATTCGAGCGAAAGTGGCTAGTTTTTGTCTATATTAATTTTTATCCTGTTGACTGCTGACTAGAAAACTCTAGTAAGTTCTGCCATCTTCCTTTGGGAATGATTTGTATGCAGAACAAGTGTTCTTACCTCAATTTTTTTCCTATGGATCAAATCAACCCCTCGATCCACATTAACATCAACAAAAGTAAAAAATAAAATAAAATCGTAAATAATTTCGCAAAAAAGAGATATTTAATCAATAAAAGAAAGATAATACTCACGTATAATTCTTAACTTTTGAAAAAAAAAAAAAACACAAATCATTTTGCTTAAATTAAAGAAAAGCGTCTTCCATTATTGCGTGTGTAAAAGACCCAATGTCTCCCTCATTATTAAAATATTTATAGAAAGCAAATAAAACTTTTAACATACCAAAAATACTTAAAAGTTGAATTATAGAGATACTGACAATGATAAAATATATCCCTGCATGACTTAAACCACTTAAAACGGTAGTCAAGTGCACGTAAATTGTAAAACTAATAAAAAATATGACTGTCCCTAATAATTTGGCAACCCACTGTACATGATTGTATATTTAAGTAAAACAAAGGATCATATCAATATTGTCAGCCTCTCAATATTGTTTTCTAAGAAGTCCAAATTTTGATAAAAAAAATGTTTACATCTAGAAAACCTTTTGAAATTATTTCCCTGAATGACATTACTTATGACAATACATTCTTTAAAAAATAAAAAATGGAAATATTTGAATTTTAATACATTCGAATTTTTTATAACGAATTTTATTAGCAAAGGGACAGTGGTTATGAAAAAAAGATAATGTTAGCATCTAGAAAACCTTTTGATATTATTTCTCCCCTTTTTAACGATTTTCCTCACAAAATGAAACTTTGTAAATGCTACACGATTATTTGAAATTTAAAATGCATTTTACTTAAACATATTATTTAACCAAAAATATTTACTTTATTTACTCAATACATAAATTTGATTATAAAACATTAATTAATTGAATGGGATTTTCTTAGTGAAAAGTGATTTCTTTTGTTAAAATATTTGTCGTTTCATAATCTTAGGGCTTTTAAATTAGATTTATATTTTGATATACACTATACATGACTGTATATTTAAGTAAAACAAAGGATCATATACTAAGAAGTCGAAATTTTGATTCAATGGGAAAAACTTTGTTTAATAATACATTTCCGAAAATTAGAAAGCATTTCGAAAAATAGCAAAGCTTAAGGACATTATTTTTTAAAGTATGCCTCTCTTTCATTGTTTTTATCAAAATAAAATTTCAAAGAAGTTACAAGGTTATTTTAAAAATATGATGATATTCTTTTAAAAGCATTTTTTAAGCAAATAACATAACCTTTAATTAATTCAGACAAAAAAAAAATTCTGCTAAAAAGATTAATTAATTTAATGAGTGTTTATTATTCTAACGGAATATTTTTTGTTAAAATATGTTATCTATACAAAATTGGATGACCTTTGAATTCAAATTCCATGTCAAAAGACATTAAACATGATTTAATACTTAAGTAACATATTCTGAAAAAAAAAAAGATAATAAGTGGGGAAAAAATTAAATTTCGTTGTTTCCGATAACGCATTTATTAAAAAAAAAAAAAAAAAAAAAATATTGCTCCTGTTTCAACTTTTATTTTCATAATGCTACTATACAAATTCATCATTTAATGGTTTTTCATTAATACAAATCATTTATTTATTTAAAGAACTCCTTTATTCAAAATATTATGACTTTTTAATTTGAATTCTATCTTAAATGACATTGCTTAGGACAACACATTCCTTAAAAAGACAAAAATAGAAATATTTAAATTTTATACAATAGAATTTTCTTAATTAATTTTTTCAGCAAAAGGAAAATGGTTATGAATAAAAAAGATAACTTTTAAATCAAGAAAATATTTTTTTAAATATTTCTCCTTTATCAACGAAATGAAATTTTATAGATTGTACAAGATTGTTTAAAATTTATAATGCCTATCTTTTAAACGTGATATTTAATTAAGAATATTTACTTTATTTACCCAATACATCAAATTGATTAGAAAATAAATAAATAAATAAAAATAATAATTCATTTAATGGGATTATCTTGATGCAAGCCGATTTTTCTTCTGCTTAAATATTCCTCTTATCAACATATTATAGCCTTTAAATTCGAGTTTTGTTTCGAAATATAATATACATGAATATATATTTAAAGAATACTAAGGATCATAAACATAAAAGACCAAATTTCGATTTAATAATAACAAAATAATCCTTGTTTAATACTAGGTTCGTACGGATCAGGGAATTTTCGAGGAGTATTACTAGTGTTTTTTATAGAAAAAGTAAACGAGTTTAAACGCATGAAATTTCATATTTCTTTAAGGAGAGAGACTTTAAACATGATTTAATACTTTAGAAACAGATTCTGAAAAAAAGACCATAACTGAATTAAAAAAATGAAATTTGGTTATTTCTGGTAATACATTTATTTTCAAAAGAACATGTTGCTCCTGTTTCAACTTTTATTTTCATAATGCTACCATAAAAATTCATTATTTAATAGTTTTCTTTAATACAAATCGTTTAATTATTTAAATTATTTCCTCTTTTGAAAATATTATAATCTTTAAATTAGAATTCTAATTCAATTGACATTGCTTATGACAACACATTATTTAAAAATTCAGTAATGGAAACATTTGAATTTGTATGCAATAATTTTTTTAAATGGAATTGTTTAGCAAAAAGGAAAGTAATTATGAAATAAAAATATAATTTTTAGATCAAGAAAACATTTAAAAAAATAATTCTCCTTTATCAGAGATTTCCTTTAAGAAATAAAATTTTATAGATGTGACACGATTGTTTAAAATTTTATAATGGATTTCTTTTAAATTTATTATTTAACCAAAAAAATTTATCTCATTTACTCAATACATAAAATTGTTTACAAGAAAAAAAAAGAATTTAATTATCTAATCATTTAATTGAATTATCTTAATGCAAACAAATTTTTCTTCTTTGAAAATATTTCTATGTTCAATACGTTCATACGTATGAAGAAATTTCCAAGAAGTGTTACCAATATTTTTTATAGAAAAAGAAATGTACATTAAACGCGTGAAATTTCAGCTTCATTTAAAGAGAGATTCTCTGTCAAAAAATATTGGTGCCGAAGAATTTCTTCGCAGCAAAATTCCAGGAGTCTTATAAATCCTGTTAATAAATGATTACCGAAAATGAGAAGGGATTAGGAAAAAAGCGTAAAGAAAAGATTTTAAGAAATATCCTCTCTTTGCACGTTTTCAGAAAAATGATGTTTTAAAGATGTAAGAAGGAGTTTAAAAAGTATGTTGCTATTCTTTTAAAAGCGCTTTTATATATTAATAATATAAACTAAACTTGGTGGATACAAAAGAAAATGCTGAAAAAAAAGATTGATTAATTTAATGGATTTTCTTTATACTAAAGAGCTTTTCATTTTGCTAAAACATATTATTATTTCAAAATTTTATGGCCTTTAAATTCTAATTCCAAAGACGTTATACACAATTTAATACTTAAGTAATGTATTCTTACAAGAGAATATAACTGAAAAAAAAAATTTGTTTCAAAATTGTTGTTTGCAATGTATTTATTTTTAGAAAAAATTATTGAAAAATATTTCTCTTCTTTTGACATTTTTTTTTAAATCTGTCATAAAAATTAATGAATTTAATGGCTGTTTTTTTTTAAGCAAAATATTTTCCTTTTGAAAAAGCATTTTTCATTTTTTTTTTCTGAAAATCTCATTTTTTAGAAAATATTTGAATTTTGATTTAATAGAATTTTTTACAATGAATTTCTTTATGAAATGGAAAGTGGTTATGAAAAAAATGTATCAGGAAAGCATATTAGAAAATATGTGTCCTTTTCAATGATTTTCTTTTTAAAATGACATTTTATAGTGCTACACGATTGTTTAAAAAATCGTAATTAATTCTTTTTAAAAATAACATTTAATAAAAAATATTTAGTTTATTTATTCAGCATAAAAGTTGCTCCTAAAACATTCATCAATTTAACGAATTCTTTTAATGTAAAACATTTTCTTTTTCATAAAATATTTATTATTTTTTTAAATATTACAGCCATTAAAGTTGAATTCTGTTTCGAAATGCATCACACTGAAAAACATTTGTTATTCAAAATTGGGTAAAAACCACTCAATTTTAAATATTTTAAATAAACAAAATAGTCCCGATCCATGTGTACTCAAAATTGAGAAACAATGTATTCACTTTTTATTCTATGGATCTGTTCAAATATTAATTGTTATAAGCCGCTTTCTGAACTTCATGTTCACTACAAATTAATGATACTTAATTCATGCTCAGAATTATTAACAAGAAACATTAAACTGTATATTTATTAAAGAAAAACCACAAAATATCAAGCTACCCAAATCAAATATTTTTATAACAAGACCTTTATTTTCAAGTACTTTTAATATATTTTAAAATTCACCGTTAAAAAAATTTCTGTGAAATTACAGAGAATCTACGGGTAATCTTTTACCTTAAGTCACATTTAAAATTAGAGAGATTACTAAAACAGAGATTCTGTTATGTAACCGAGAAGTTATAAGGTAGATTTACAATGCATTTTTAAACCCTTCGCGACGAGAGCCTTTTACGAAATTTTTAATGCCTTCTCACCAGTTTTTATAAACAGAAAAATGTGCCTTATTAAATCGACAGAATGCTCCGATTAAATAAGGCAAATTTTTCAGTATAAGTTTACTGGTGGGGATAAACACGGTTTCTTAAGCCTTTTTGCGGCACGTATACGTGTCGCTCGTCCCCAATGGGTTAATAAACATTCTTAAAAATACATTAGATTTTGTAGATTTATTTTCAATGTTAATAATTAAGTTAGTTTTCGAATTTAGTAAATCACTCAAAATTCCGTGAACTTGAATACCGACCGTAATTTTGAACAGTTGTATCATTTAATTTTTACACAGCGTATTTCGATCCGTCTTGCGGTTTGAGCCGAAAACCTCTGAACTCTGTAAGAACACAGTACTGACTGAACAGTATGATCTGCTGATACAGAGTACAAAACACGTCTTTTATGATTCAGTGGGGAAAAATCCCATTCAATCTGTGAAATAATTTAAAATATTAGTTTTTTTTTTAAATAAATTTTCTTGTTTAATATTTATAATAAAATAGCAAAAGAATTTTAAAAATGTGTATTTTGAATTACAAGTTTTAGTGAAGGTAAAAACATCTTTAAATAAAGACATAGAAATCACTACAAGGAATTGGGTATAACAGAAGAGAGAAACGGAAGAGTAAAATGGTGACCGAGAAACTCAGTCGAGTGCATTTAGCCGAGAACTACAGTAAATTTACAGAGAGTCTCGCTTTTTTCCGTGTTTTTACAGAATTTTTTAACAGTGTACTGTTCAAAATTTAATATTTAAATTAATGAACAGAATGCCGCCTTAAATGAAATAAACCATTACAAAGTACAGAACTACCATTTCTTTTGGTTTGGATAACATGTAATGTTTCAAAATTGAGAAAGAATAACCTCATTTTTTTTAATCCAAAAATACTCAAATTGATAGAATACATCGATTTACTTATTTTTGACTATTTCATTTCTTTCAGTGCACAGTGTTAAAAATTTCTATAAATACACAGAAAAAAGGCAAGACTGTAAAATTACGCTAGTTCTCGGTTAAGTGCATTCGATCGAGTTTCTCGGTCATCATTTGACCGATATTTCCCTTATATTATATTTAATTCCCTGTAGAGATTTCGTATTTATTTAAAGATATTTTTATCTTTGTTAAAATTTATAGTTAAAAATACGTACTTTTAAAATTATTTTGCAATTTTATCAGCAATATTTAAAAAAAAAACTGTTTATTTTTATTTATTTATTTATTTAAGTTAGTATTATTTAGGAAGGGAAAAATTATCTTCTCGTTGTTAGTGGTGATTTTTATCGATCTGACCCCACTGAATCATAAAAGATAGATTTTTTACAACATAACAACAGCTCCTATAGCTCAGTCACTAGCGTATTCTGCTACTATAAATATCAAAAACAAATCGTGTAAAAACTAAGTGATACAACTATTCAAAAATACTTTAAAAAATTCACTTTAAAACTTGTTGAAGATCGAATAATTTACGGATTTTGAAAACTAAATTTAATTGTTATCATAAAAAAGAAATTTAGAGAGACTTGTGTATTATTAACAATATTAATTTATAGTCTTTATTATAACTTTATCGAATAATTTATATGTTATTTAAGAGAATTTCTATTACTTTAAATAAGACTTAAGATTATGGATTACCCCTAGACTCCTTGTAATATCATACAATTTTTTTTTAACAGTGTACACGTGGCTAAATATTTTTTAAGTAACACATTCTTAAAAAGTATCATAAATTAAAAATGTATAATTTTGATTCTCCAAAAGAAAAAAACAACATTTTTAATAATAGATTTTCGTAAATGAAAGGATTAAGAAAAGCAACAAACTTTCAGATAAGGGAAAAAATTAAATATTTTTCTCTATCCTCGTTTTGAGGAAAAAGTTTAATACTTTTTAAGTTTTTAAAAAAGTATGATGCGCTTTTCTAAAAGCCTTTTTCAACTAATAATATTAAAATATTTTAATACAGAAAAAAACTACCAAAACATTAACGAGTAAAAATTGAATGGGTTGCCTTCAATCCAAAATATTTCTTTTTCTTAATACAATTCCCTTTTTTTAATCTTTCGGAGTTTTGCTCTATTCCAGTTCTGTTCCAAAAGTCATTGAACATGGCAGTATATTTAATTAACACATTCTTAGAAAAAGAAAGGATGTTTGAATTTTGATTCAATATAAAAAAAAACTTTTTTTATATATTTAGTAAATTTGAATGTCAAATTGAAAGAGCCTTTTAACCAGAAAAAAACCTTTATATAAGGAAAACGTATAGAAAAATATTTATTTCCTTTTGCAACAATTTTTTTTAGTAAATAAGGACTTAAAGGTGCTATACAGTTGTCTTAAAAATTTGATAGATATTTATGTAAGTGTCATTTTCAGAACATTTTGTTCGTTTTTCATGTAATGGCCCTAATATTGTTCTATCAAAAACATTAGATCACACTGAAAAAAATTGCTCTTTTTTTTTTTTTTTTTTTTTTTTTTTTTTTTTTTGTAGTATATAGTTATTTTTCTAAGCATTAAAATTGCTTGGGACGCTTTCTCTGGAAAATACATTAGTCATACTGCTAAAAATTGTCGGTTAAATCACGGAGAATCTTAGGGTAATCCATTATTTTAAGTCTTATGTAAAATTAAAAAGATTAGAAACCCGAGATTCTTGTACATGATTGTTCAGATTTGTACATGAATACCGATATGAATCATTAATTTCAACATTTTAGCAATGGAAGCGCTTCACCTCTTAAGAGTTAAAGGACCTCAGAACTGATACCTCCAGTTTGCGAAACCCAAGGTAATCTGTTTAAAAACTTTTGAAGCTCGTTTACTCATTACTTATTATAGTTATTACATAAAGAAAGTAGAGAATGTCACATTTAGAAAGAGACGTCAAATTTCAATGATGTGCGTTTTTAAAAATTGTACACGCAAATTTTAAGAAGAGGATACAATTTAACCAAATATATTATTCAAAGTTTTTAGTGATTTTTTATATATATAAAATATCGGAGATAATTTTAAACTAGTTGGATGTGGCAATTTCAAAACTTTCTTCTATTTCATACATATTAATATTTCAAAAGTCGCTACCACAGTGCTAAAATGAAATGACAATCTAAGCTCATCGCGAGGATACTAAAGGTATGAATATCCATGTATTAGTTCTTGAAATATTGCAATAACATTTATCAAGCTATACCTGAATCTGAAGTTTGATGAAAAAAATCGTGCATGAAATCTTGAGATAGAACTATTGCATAAATCGGGAAAATCAGCATAGAAACGATACCTGTTAGGCTATTGAATCTAAAAAATAAACAGAACTAGTTAATATCACGTATTTACTCAATCTGAAGTTTGATGAAATCCGTGCATTAATTCTTGAGTTAGAGCTATTACAGAAATCATGAAAAATGCAGCATAGCACCACCACCTGTAAAGCGATGTACACTAAAATGTAAATAACATCAATTCATGAGAAGGACCACCTGAATATGGATTTGATGAAAATTTGTGCATTTGATCCTAGAATAAAGTTATAATAATAATCATGATAATGCCGCGTAGCAGCGCGCAATCCAGGCATTACTTGTTGAGTTAGAGCTATTGAGTAAATCTTAAAAAATACAGCATAGCAGCACAACATTTTAAGCGAGTTACACCAAAAACTAATCAACATCAACCTATATCAGGGACTACTTTAATATGATTTTTTTTTATAAAATTCCCTCAATTATTTCTTGAGATATATATATTGCAAAATTCGTGAAAAATGCAGCATAGCAACTGATGGGCGATTTACACCAAAATGTAAAGAGCATCAATTTATGTCCAGGACTAATCCAGGAATCTGAAGATTGATTGAAATCCATACATTAATTATTGAGGCATAGCTTTTGTGTAAATAGTAAAAAAAAATACAGTATAGCAGTGTCATCTGTTGAGCGATTTACATCAAACATTAATCAACATCAATTGATGTAAGGTACTGCATGAATGTAAGTTTTTATTAAATTCCGTGCATTAGTTCTTGTGATAGAGCGCCCACATAATTTATATCATATGCAGTCAGACAGGCAGGCAGAGTCACAGATTTACAGATACGCAGATACACATACTCACAGACTGATATTTTATAAAAACATGTGCGTTGGAATCTCTGATCCCTAAAACTTGTATACGAGTCAAAAACCTGAATTCGAAAATTTTCACGATTCCAATACTTTTCTCTTGTAAAGATAGAATAAAGTAAAAGCGCATATCATCTTCATCTAACACCCACTCTGTAATGGGGAAAACGATATGTAGATAATTGTATTGGTTACTTGAAAATTTTAGACTAAGATGGAATTTTGCAATCGGAAAATTTGGGGAGAGAGAACTCTAAGTAATTTTAATGCTTGTAAAAGTAACTATCCAATTTAAAGACAATAGAGCGTCGTTTATTTCAGCCTGATTTAGTATTTCCTTAATAATGACGTTAACATGTGTTGAGCCTACATACAATTACAAACATTTAAAATTATGCCGGTGAGAAGGATGACTGTGTAGAATGTGTAACAATAATGTAATTAATTGTGTGCTAAGTATACTCGTTAAAATATGCCAACGGAATTTACAACCGCAAAGATGAAATATTTTAACATCAAAGATAGAAAATAAATTATGGAAAGACCCATAATGAGTGTTTTAGTGTTTTAAAAAATATATGCTTTTATCAATTAAAAATTAATTATTAATTAATTAGTGATTATTCTTAGAGAAACAAATTAAAATCCTGAAGAGATCGTTTGACTAATGCTTGTTTTATTCCCCACTGTCGCAGCTTAAGAAACTTTTAATAAATGCTCTACTTCACAACCTCTAGCAGTTTTAAATCAAAGAAATGAATTCTCCATAATCGTGGTCATGATAAATTAATTTTACAAAATTTTTTGCAGAAAAAATCCCACAAAAATTAAGCATGATTTTTACCTTAAACATTAACACAAAAGTCTCTTAAGGAATTTTTCATTAATGTTTAAGCGTTCATAAAAAATAGCTATGAAAAACATTGGAATGAGAATATTTAATAAGCTAACATATTTATTTACCTTACTCACTTTAAAAAATTAGTTTTAATTGCAACTTTATGCTAATTCAATCATTGATTTAAAAAAGTATATGACGGAAATCTTGGTTAGGACTCTTAAAGGGTTCGATGCTTGCAAAACTGTTTTTATTAAATTTTTGTTCTTTAATAGTCATTAACATATAACACTAAAACTTACATCAAAATTACTTGCAAAATTTTGAATATTTTAAAGAACTGCAAATACGTTCATTTTAAAACTCAGTTTCCATTGTGAAATGCTAAATAAGAACTATAGCTTACTTTTTTAAACAAGACAACTTTAAAACAGGATTTCTTTTAGAAAATAAGACACAATAGTTCGAGTTTTCCTTTTACTTTAAAAAGTAATTTCCTTGCATTTCCAGTACCGTACAGAAAAAGATGAAAAGCTAGATTGTATAGTTAAATAGTACATACATAAAAAACATCATAAATTGAAGAATTTCGAAATTCAATTCAAAGAAAAACATTTTTGGTAATGGATTTCTTTAGCAGATGAAAAGTATAGGCAGACGATAAGGTATAAAACGAAAAATATTTTAAATAAGAAAAACCTGCAGGGTGAAAATATATTTTCTTCCTTTTTTTTTTTTTTTTTTTTTTTTTTTACTATAAAGTTTTGAAATTGGATTTGATAATTTTTATTTGCCTTATGATTTTTATAATATTTATATTTATTTACACATTTTTATAAGTTTTGTGAATATTTATATTTGTTTACACATAATAAGCACTTTTATAAGTACTCTATTGCATTTGCACATTTTCTTCAATAAAGTTTTAAAATGGATGCGGTAGAAGTATTTAGTAAGAAAAAATCATTTCTTCTTTAACTGTATATATTATTTATAAATTCTATAATTATTATATAGTTCTATAATTAATTCTATATTTATTTCCACATGATTATAATATCTATAATTATTTATATTTATTTACACATGCTCCTTATATTTACGTGAAAGCTACTTTAATATTTTGTATATTTTACAAAACTGTAGATGCTTTCATCTTTAAAGTCTGTTTCAAACATGAAATGCTTTAAAAGATAAATTTTCCTTTTTTAAACAAGACGGCTTTAGAACAACCTTTTTTAGAAAACAAGATACAATAGCTCTAGTTTTCCTGTTACTATAATACGCTATTTCCTTCTATTTCTACTACCTTACAAAAAAGATGAAAAACAAAAATGTATACTTAAATAGTACGTATATAAAAAACATCGTAAATTGAAGAATTTCGAAATTCAATTCAATGAAAAACATTTTTGGTAATGGATTTCTGTAGCAAAGAAAAAGGAGGGAAATAAAGGAAAAAAATATCTTAAATAAGAAAAACCTCTGGAATGAAAATATTTTTTCTCACTTATTTTTTACTAAAAAAATCTTGAAAATGGATTTGACAGAAATTTTTAGTATAAAAAACATGATTTCTTCTTTAACTACATATTCATCTCTTATAACTTCTATGACTTTTTATATTTATTTACACATGTTAATAGCTTCTATAAGTATTTACATTCTTTGCGCATTTTCTACTACAGAGTTTCGAAAATCGATGCGATAGATGTTTTCAGTAAAAAATAAAGAGATAATTTCTTCTTTAACTATATACACGACTTATAACTACAATAATTTTTTATATTTATTTACAAATGCTTATAACTTTTATAACTATTTATATTTATTTACACATGTCTTTTATCTTTGCATAAAAAATATTTTCATAATTTGTATATTTTATAAAATTGTAAATGCTTTCACCCTAAAAGCCTGTTTCAAGCATGAAATGCGAATTAATATATATATTTTCCTTTCTGAAACAAGATCACTTTGGAACAAAATGCTTTTTAAACAAGACACAATAGCTGCAGTTTTTCTTTTACTATAAAATACTGTTTTCTTTGCATTAGAAAAAAAAATGTGTAATTAAAAGTACCGATAGAAAAACATCGTAAATTGAGGAAATTATAAATTCATTTAACTGAAAAACAATTTTGGTAATGGAATTCCTTAGCAGAGGAAAATTAAGTCAATAAAAGAGAACAATTATTTTAAATCAGAAAAATCTTGGGGTGAAAGTATTTTCTTAACTTATTTTCTACTAAAAAATCTTGAAATTAGACTCTATAAGAATGTTTAATATGAAAAGAGTAACTTCTTCTTTAACTATATCTTATAATTTCTATAACTATTTATATTTATTTACAAATGTTAATGACTTCTATAAGTATTTATATCTATTTACTCATTTTCTATTAAAGAGTTTTAAAAATAGATGCGATAGAATTTTTCACTAAGAAAGGATTAATTTCTTTTTTAACTACATACACGTCTTTTAATTAAAAAAGCTTTTTATTCTTTATTTACACATACTTACAACTTTTTATATTTATTTACAGATGCTTTAACTTCTATAACTATTTGTATTTATTTATAAATACTTGCAACCTCTATAACTGTTTCTATTTATTTACACATGTCTCTTAACTTTAAGTATAAACAACATTAATAATTTGTATATTTCACAAAAGTGTAAATACTTTCATCTTAAAAGCTTTTTCATAACATAAAATGCTGAATAATAGATATATTTTCCTTTTTTAAATAAGATGACTTTTGAACAAGTTTTTTTAGAAAACAATACATAATAGCTCAAGTTTTTCTTTTACAATAAATTGCTATTTCCTTGCATTTACATTTTCGTACAAAAAGATAAGAAACAAGATTGTATAGTTAAATAGTATATATGTATATATATATATATATATATATATATATATATATATATATATATATATATATATATATATATATATATATATATATATATATATATGGGAAATCTCCTCCACTATTAGATCTGCATATTATTTTCTACGCATCGCAACTCTGATGAACAGGCTCTCAGTGAGGCAGACGATTTTGAAGAAACTATTAATTCCTAAGAAGCCAGACGATTTAAGCGGTAGAAAAAAGAACTGAACGGAAGAAAGGAAAATGGAATGTTTTTAGTTTTAAGTTGGTGTAAAAAAACGTAAGATGAAGACGAGTTCCCGTATAAGATGTAATTGATTAATTAGAGTTATGATTGTTTGCTTTGTAAATAGTCTTATGTAAATATCTTTTTTGTAAATATTAACGTTTAATATAAGTCATTTAAAAGTTTAAAAACGGTGTCAGAATTTAATTTACCTCCGAGTTTATTTACTTATGTGTTCAAAAGAACTTTTTAAAGAAGAATCTCCATAAATTTTGGTGTCAGTAAGTGAGATACAGACGCACGCCCACAGAGATGGAAATATATTTTTTTAAATATTCTGGATGCCAATATTTTTTAGAACTGTGATGGAATGTCAAGCCTACAAAGCTATTTCAGAAGAGGTAAAATTTTGCGATGAAAGTGCTATCAAAGTGTGTGAAGCTGAACATCTGATTATGAAGTGAGTTTATTATTTCATTTTTCTTTTCAATAATGGAAAAATTAGTTGATTTAAAGGAATTAGAGTTTTCTTTGAAAACTGAAAAATCAGCTAGTATTAAGATATTGCACAAATTAATTTTTGGAGAAATCGGTGACAGAAATAATCGACGTAGAATTCGAATTTTACTGGGTTTACGTTTGAAGTAGATTCCGATGAATATCAAACTAAATTCAAAGAAATTAAAGATAATTTTTCTGTTAACGACTTAATTACCATTTGCAATGTTTTGTGTATAAATAATTCGGGAACTTTTGATGAAATTGCTGCCAGAATAATTTCTAGTTTATGTGATTTTAATATTTTAAAAATTAATATGATAGCCGATGTAGGTACTCTTAGTGATGACGAAAGTGTCGATGAATTTCATGATGATTTACAAGATAAAACTAAAAATATTTCAACTGTTTTTGAGAATAATATGAGAAATGATTCTGGTAGTTCTAATTGTGAAAGTAATGAAAATCAGAAAATTCTGATTCCTGATTATGTTATTAAAACAAGCATTTCTATTAATGATATTGAAAGTATGATTACAATGTTTGAAGGTACTCAAGTACAAAATATTAATAAATGGATTGCCGATTTTGAAGATATTGTTTTATTATTTAATGTTAGTGATTTGCACAAATTGATTTTGGCTAAACGCCGTATGACAGGCAAAGCAAAATTATTTCTTGAAAGTGAAACAAATATTAATTCGTGGTCTAAATTAAAAGCCCTACTCATATCTGAATTTGGTCAAACGTGCAATTCAGCTGAATTACACGAATTGCTGTCCAAAAGAAAAATTAGACCACATGAATCGTTAGATGAATATTTTTTAAATATGAAACAATTATGCTCAAAAGGCAATATTGAAGATTCTGCCCTTATTCAGTATGTAATAAATGGAATTAATGACCCCATTTCTAAAAAATTTTTTTGTATGGTTGTCCCAATATTGCTGAATTTAAACAAAAATTAAAGATTTATGAAAAAATAAGATCGGAGTATGAAAATGCAAAATTTCATAAATATGAAGGAGCTAAGCCTAAAATTAAATCCGAAGTTGAAGTTAAGAACAAATTTAAGCCTGTAAAGCCAAATATGCGTTGTTTTAATTGTGGCGGGAATAATCATAAGAGTATTAACTGTGTAAATAAAGATAAAGGGCCGCTTTGTTTTGCTTGTAACGCTTATGGTCATAAATCATTTCAATGTAATAAATCTAAAGATACAAGTGTTAAAAATGCTCAGTCACAAGTAAACATTATTACATCCCAAGATTTAATTCTGAAAGAGATAAAGCTTTATTCTTTGCGTTTAATCTCTTTAATAGATACTGGTAGCCAAAAGACTTTGTTAAAGAAAAGTATTTATGATAATTTGAAGAACTTTGTAGAATTAAAACCTACGAGTATCTCTTTGACCGGTCTAGGAAAAGCCTCAATTAAACCAGAAGGTTGTTTCAATTCAGAAATCGAAGTAGATGGTTCAAAATTTAAAGTTACTATTTTTGTCGTTAAGGACAATTGCATTAATTTCGATTTAATTATTGGCACTGATGTTATTCATCAAGGTACATTAACTATTTCTGAGAATAAAGTGAAACTGTTTAAAGCTGAAGTTCAGTTTAATGACTTTTTAGTTAATATTGTAAATGTTTTGGATGAGCCTAAAATTGATTTAACTCACATTGCTGACAAAAAATTACGTTCAGAGTTATACTCTTTAATTGAAAATTATGTACCAATTAAAACTAAAACAGTAGATGTTAAAATGAAAATTAATTTAACTGACGAAATCCCAGTTTGTTCTTCTCCTCGAAGATTACCGCCATGCGAGAAAAAAAATAGTCGAAAACCAAATTGAGGAGTGGCTAGCTCAGGGAATAATTCGAGAAAGTTCTTCTAATTTTTCTTCGCCGGTTGTTTTAGTCAAGAAAAAAAATAACACAATGAGACTTTGTGTTGATTACAGATGTCTTAACAAAAAGACAGTACGCGAGCATTTCCCCTTGCCAGTTATTGATGATGTAATAGACCAATTACATTCTGCCGAAGTATTTACCACCATAGATTTGAAAAACGGTTTCTTTCATGTAGATGTTGAAGAAGACTCGCGGAAATACACCTCGTTTGTTACTCATGAAGGACAATACGAATTTTTGAAATGTCCATTCGGGTTGACCAATAGCCCTAGTGTTTTTCAAAAGTATATTTATAATGTATTTCGAAACCTATTAAAAGATCACATTGTTGTCATTTATATGGATGATTTAATAATACCTGCTAAAAACGAAGCTGAAGGTCTAGAAAAATTAAAACTTGTACTCGAAACTGCATCGGAATATGGATTAGAATTAAATCTTAAAAAATGCAATTTTTTGAAGCGTGAAATTGATTTCTTGGGGTATAGAATCATAAATGGTAAATTGTATCCCTCTCCACTGAAGACTAAAGCAGTAATAAATTTTCCCGAACCAAAGTGTACCAAAGATGTTCAAAGTTATTTAGGATTGACAGGATACTTTCGAAAATTTATAAGAAATTATTCGGCTATAGCTAAACCGTTTAGTGACCTGCTAAGAAAAGATTCAAAATTTAAATTCGATATAGAAGAACAAAGAGCTTTTAATGAACTCAAACGTATTTTGTCGTCAGAACCAGTACTTTTAATTTACAATCCCAAAAGTGCAACCGAAATCCATTGTGATGCCAGTATTGATGGCTATGGAGCTGTTTTAATGCAACAATCTCCAGTAGATAATCTGTTTCATCCAGTTTATTTCGCCAGTAAAAAAACCACCGAAGCTGAACGAAAGTACACTAGTTACGAATTAGAAGTTTTAGCTGTAATTGAAGCCCTGAAAAAGTTTAGAGTATATGTGCTAGGTATCCCATTTAAAATTGTAACCGATTGTAATGCATTTAAAATGACTATGGATAAAAAAGAAATGAGTACAAAAATAGCTAGATGGGCAATAATGTTATCCGATTTTGATTATGTTATTGAACATAGACAGGGTAGCAGTATGAGACATGTCGATGCATTAAGTAGGTATCCTATTTGCATGGTAATCCAAGATAGCTTAACTTTAAAAATTATCCAAGCTCAAGAAACCGATGACCATATTAAAACAATAAAAGAAATCTTAAAGGTGAAATCTTATGATGATTATCTAGTTAAAAATGATGTTCTTTATAAATGTGTTAATGGTAATGATTTATTAGTTGTACCGGAATACATGCAAATGAATATAATCAAGGCCGCTCACGAAAAAGGTCATTACGCAGTTGCAAGAACAGAGAAAAGTTTAGAAAATGATTTTTACATCCTTAAACAAAAAATTGAGAAATGTATAGCAAATTGTGTTCCCTGTATTTTAGTTAATAGAAAATGTGGTAAACAAGAAGGCTTACTTCACCCAATAGAAAAAGAAGAAACTCCATTACATACGTACCATGTTGATCACTTAGGTCCATTAGAAAGCACTAATAAAAATTACAAACATATCCTTTCGGTCATTGACGCATTCACAAAATTTGTTTGGTTGTATCCCACAAAATCTACCGATGCTGCCGAAGTAATTTCTAAATTAGAAATCCAAAAATCTATCTTTGGAAATCCAGTTCGAATTATATCAGATAAAGGTCCTGCATTTACCTCTAAAGCTTTTGAAGATTATTGCATCAATGAAAATATTAAACATATCCCGATTACCACTGGATTACCCAGGTCTAACGGCCAAGTTGAGCGTCTAAATTCTGTCATAATATCTGTTCTGTCTAAATTGTCTGTCGATAATCCTAAAAAATGGTATACACATGTAAGCAACGTCCAACAGGTGATAAATTCGACTTTTCAGAGAAGTATAAGCACAACTCCTTTTGAATTGATGTTTGGTACTAAAATGAAACTAAAAAATAACATTGAAATTACTAGTCTTCTGAATGCTGAAATACAATCTGATTTTACAAATAATCGCGAAGATATGAGAAAAAATGCTAAAAAACAGATTTTAAAAGTCCAAGAAGAGAACCGTAAAACTTACAACCTCAGACGAAAGAAAGCTAACAAATTTAAGATTAATGATGTGGTTGCTATAAAACGCACACAACAAGGTCCAGGTTTGAAGTTAAAACCAAAATATTTAGGTCCATACAAAGTCATAAAAGTAAAAAATAATGACACCTACGATGTAAAGAAACTTGGATTCAACGAAGGACCCATGGTCACCAGTACATGTGCAGAGTACATGAAGCCGTGGACGGACGAAGCTTAAAAAAAAAAAAGAATTTCACCGATTGTGACACTATACCAACTATGACAAACCTCTGGACTGACAACTAATAGAATTTTAACTTTATTCTAGAAAAGACGAAAAGACGTAAGATAAAAGAAGACGGAAGACGTAAGAAAGAAAAGACGAAAAGACGTAAGGTAATAGAAGATGAAAAGACGTATGAAAGAAGACGAAAAGACGTAAGATAAAAGAAGACGGAAGACGTAAGAAAGAAAAGACGAAAAGACGTAAGGTAATAGAAGATGAAAAGACGTATGAAAGAAGAAGACGAAAAGACGTAAGATAAAAGAAGATGAAAGGACGTAAGAAAGAGAAGACGAAAAGACGCGAAAAAAAAATATATGAATTTTTTCAAGAAATAATCTAAGCTTTGATAAACAATTTGGATGATGACTTCTTTTTTTCAATTTAGACTTTGGATGCTGCTGTGTTTTTTTTTTCTTTATCTTTTCAGATGATCCAGCTGCTGTTTCCAGCCAACAAGAATACATTCGAGGACGAATGTCTCATCAGTATGGCCGAAATATGGGAAATCTCCTCCACTATTAGATCTGCATATTATTTTCTACGCATCGCAACTCTGATGAACAGGCTCTCAGTGAGGCAGACGATTTTGAAGAAACTATTAATTCCTAAGAAGCCAGACGATTTAAGCGGTAGAAAAAAGAACTGAACGGAAGAAAGGAAAATGGAATGTTTTTAGTTTTAAGTCGGTGTAAAAAGAACGTAAGATGAAGACGAGTTCCCGTATAAGATGTAATTGATTAATTAGAGTTATGATTGTTTGCTTTGTAAATAGTCTTATGTAAATATCTTTTTTGTAAATATTAACGTTTAATATAAGTCATTTAAAAGTTTAAAAACGGTGTCAGAATTTAATTTACCTCCGAGTTTATTTACTTATGTGTTCAAAAGAACTTTTTAAAGAAGAATCTCCATATATATATATATATATATATATATATATAAACATCACAAATTGAAGAATTTCAAAATTCAATTCAATGAAAAACATTTTGGGTAAGGAATTTACTTAGTAAAGAAATAGCTTGGGAGTAAAAGAAAAAATATTTTAAATAAGAAAAACCTTTGGGGTGATTTTTTTTTTTTACTTTTTTTACTACAAAGTTTTGAAAATGAATTAGATTGAATTTTTTTGTCAGAAAAGTAATGATAAATTTATATCTTTTTTTAACTATGTATATATGCCTTATAACTTCTGCAGCTAATTATGTTTATTTTCACATTTAATAACTTCTGTAATAATTTATATTTATTTCCACCTGTGTGTTATCTTTATGTGAAAACTATTTTAATAATTTGTGTATTTTAAAGAACTGTATGTATGTCAGTTTTAAAACCCAGTTCCAAACATGAAATGCTGCATAGTAGTTACATTTTCCTTTTAGGTAGCTTTCATTACAAAAAGTAAAAAGCTACCTATTGCAGCCGTCCGGAGGAAAGCACTTCCAGAAACTTTTCGTATATTTTCCCCGATCATGACCCCCAGACCCAAAAAACCACCCTCCGTTCAAATGTTGACATATATATATATATATGTGTGTATGTGTGTGTGATTTTTTCCATGCGATAACTAACGTATTTATGAATCGATTTGAATGAAACTTAGTATGTACATTTTACATATAAATATCTTGACCGAGTTCGTTGGCCAGCATCATCCGCCATCTTGTTACAAAATGGCGGCCATTTAAAAAATTTTAAAAAATTTAAAAGTTATAATTCAACGCGAACAAATTAAAAATTGAAAAGTATTTTTATTTTATGTGTTAAATCTTAAAACACGAATTCCAGAATACTTTTTATTTTGTCTATATCTTAAAAAATGATTGAGTTATAGCACTTTGAATTTTTCCTATGGTTGACATTTTGAAACGATCTGATTTTTGTCATGCTATAACTAACGAATTTATGAACCGATTTAAAAGAAACTTGGTATGCACCAGGGGTCGATTTAGAAAAAGAAAGTTTCATAGCAGTAACTGCTATACAAAGTCAGTTTTGAATAGCAGTTAGACACTTTTGTACAGCAAGTAAAAAATAGCTAATGTAACTTTTAAATCTTGAAAATTTACAATTTTTTTAAAGCAATATTTAACCAAAAGCATAAATGAAAGTAAATAAAATTATACAAAGAATAAAAAATAAATGATAACTCACCACCCAATATAAATTACTTAGGAAATCTGAAGCTGGCTCTTGAATGACTTATAGGTCAATTTACCTTCGCCACAGGTCAATTAAATATATGTATCAACTTACTACAGTACCAATTCTTAAAAAATATATTTGTTGCGAGGGTCAATATTTTTTAATAAGCCATAAACTCAGAAAAACAATTTTTGTAATTTTCAATGAAACATAAAGCGGAAAAGAAAAAAAAAATGAAATCTAGAATGAAAGAAAAAATGAAATTAAACGCCGTGATTAGCGAGCAACAGTGATTCAGTATTCAATCACAGCGTCAGGGCGGGAATAAATCATGTGTTTACTGGGAAAACTGCGCCCAGCAATGGCGTCTCGCTGTACTTCCATTGTAAATAAACACTTCGAATGAATGAAAACACAACGTATGTCGTGTAAAAACATCTTTAAATTTTAACTTTAAGTGTACATGACATAACAAAGGGTGTGGGACATATGCATCGCAATGATTGCGATTTAGTGCATTTCTTGGATCGCATTTTAGTTAAATTTGAATCGCAAATTGCGATGCGATACCGCTTGAATCGAACCCTGGTATGCACATAGCATATACAAATATCTCGACCGAGTGCGTTGGCCAGCATCATTCGCCGTTTTGTTTCAAAATGGCGGCCACTTAAAATTAAAAAAAAAATATTTAAAATTAGATGCGAAAAAATTAAAAGTTGAAAAATATTTTATTTTATATGTTAGATCTTAAAACACCATATCCAGAACACTTTTTACTTTGTCTATATCATAGGTTCCCAACGGGGGCGGTACCGCCCCCCAGTGGGCGCTGGAGCCTTCCAGGGGGGCGGTGACAGGTCCAGAGGAAAATGGGGGGGCGTTAAGCCAGTCAAGGGGGGCGGTCATGACGTACCTCTCTATTAAAGAAATTAATATATTGAAACTAGTTGACTCGTCTTCCTGTCATTGCCCAGGCGCATCATAAAAATATTAAATATAGCTTTACATGTAAATCTATGAAATCGAGCTGATATAGCTAGGATCTGCTTTCACCTGTCGCAGCTTGTCGCACCTGTCGAAGGATAACTTTCCATTCCAACCAACGTCGTCGGAAGCTGTTTTTGTCCCTCGATTTGTAGGTATGTGGTATGCTACTTGGATCGCGTAACCTCATGCTCTGAACGCTGTATTTTTTTTTTTAATTCTCGCAGTGACTAAGAATTTGATTTTGTCCTATTTGGTTAAATAAAAATGTAATTTAACTTTCTGATTTAGTATCAAACGCATTGATCAAAATATCATCGCGATTACTAGAGTAGAATTTGCTATATTAATCTCACTAAAAGTTTAATGACTAGAGTTTTTTTTTTTTTTAAATCAGTATTCCAAAAATGTGGGAACTATGACGACTTAGAATAGAAATATGCCTAAATAGAGATTTCGAAACTATAGTTTGAAATTGCTCAAGAAATTTGTTTATACTGAGTGAAAGCTATAAAAGATATTATAGCCTTTATTTTTAAACCTATTTATGAATATATTGCAAAGATAATCTATTTAACTTAAACTGCAGCAAATTTTGTATTTCTAAGTGTCTGAATCTAAGAAAAAAGGCTGGAAGTGTAGTATTGAATATTAGAAATGTGGATTCACGCATTATCCTACAAACCAATTTTTACGTATGTGTTTAATTTGCCAAAAAGTTTTTCAAATGAAGCCATTGCCGAGAAATTAATCTTGCCGACAGTCAAAGATGTAACAACAGCTGTTCATAATCTAGGGATGAGATTTCCGCTTTTTTGAACACCAGTAAAATTTTAGAGAAAATGCTAAATTATTTAATCGGAACATTTTTGCGATTTAACAGGTCAACATTTTCTCTAAGATTATACTGATGTGCAAAAAAGCGGAAATCTCATGCCTGTTACTCATAAAACACTGTCAGATATCATTAAAAAAAGTCCTCTGATTAATAATTCTGTACAAAGGAAAATAGATTAAATGGCTAAAGACGTTTAAATATCTTTATACATTTGTTAAAGACGTGCAAATTTTCCATTCAACTAGATTAATCAACTCACCAAATAACAAAGCACTATTTTTATTATATGACCAATTAATAAAAGAAGAAAAAAAGTCAAGAGTTATTATTTGTCAAAAATTTGGAAACTCATACAAAGGGAGAACTGATATTTAACAGCATAAACATGTTTCTTGATAGAAAGAATTTCCTGTTCATATTTTTCCAGCAGCTACTGATGGCTCCTGCAAAGACGGGGTCGTCAACATGGTTTCATAGCGCATTTGAAGGAAGCAATACCAAATATACTCGCTATACATTGCTTTTTTCATTGTCGCATTTGGTTGCCAAAGAACTGTATGAACGAATGCATACGTCGTTTTATTACTTTATTACAGCAGTGAATAAGATTAGAAGAAATTCTTTGAACGACAGATTATTTGGTCAACTTTGTAGTGAAAATGACGAAGATTGCAATCGCTTGCTCTTGCACATGGAAGTTCGTTGGCTCTCGAAAGGTATTTGTATGAATCGTTTTTTTAATCAGCTCGACTCAGTACTGGACTTCTTTGAAAACAGAGATGAAAGATTGAGCGAAAACCTGATAACATCTAAAAATGACATTGGTTATTTGATAGACCTGTTTAGAATATTCAATGAAATCAATTTATAATTGCAAGATGATGAATTAAATTTAATTAAAACAAAAAAAAATGTCATAGCTGCTTTTGTGAGAAAACTTATGTTCAAGCGAAATCTAGGTAGAGACAATACAGTCATTTTCCCACTTTAGCAGCAGCCTTTGCAAAACAGAAAGATTTACTAACTTACTGCCAACACTTGGACGTTCTTCATAAGGATTTTATTGAGCCATTTCAGGACATTTTAAACATGAACATACCGAGTTAGGTTTTAGATCCTTTCGCAAATGAAGATACTGCAGATTCATCAAATTTAGAGGAGTAACTCATAGAACTCGCAACTAATGAAGAACAAAAAGTAAACTTTGGAAGAACATACCTAGAGTTTTGGCTTCAGAAGTCTATAGTACCTCTGTACACTGAGTTGTGGGTAAAAGTACAAAAATTGTTAACTGCTTTTTCGTCATCTTATTTGGCTGAACGTGGGTTCAGTGCAGTATCTAATTAATTGGCTAAGAAAAGAAATAGATTGGACTTCACTGAAAGTGACGATTTACGACTGCTGTAAGCAAAGCTGGAAAAACGACATTAAAAAATTGTTAAAATTCCATCAGCCTCAGTTATCTCATTGATATTTTTTATTTCTTATTGATTTTATGTTTATGTCATTACTTTTTTTAATTTCTTAATTTTATTCACATTAATATTTGTGAAACTTTTGATACGTTAAAGATGTCCCAAATCTAAAAAAATGTTGCATCTAAAAATACAGTTTTTAAAAACTTAAAATTTCAAATACTACACGCCGAGTGCTTTCGACCAAAACTTGATCATCCTAGGGGTAGCTTAGTTTACATTCGAGTTATGTTAGAGAACAAAAATGAATTTCAGTACATAGACAAAGCTGCCCTGAACATGATGAAATTCGGGTCGAAGTGCTCGACGTATAATATTTGAAGTTTTAACCTTTTAAAACTGTATTTTTATATATAATAAGATATTTTAGATATCTATGACATCTTTTACTTATTAAATGCACCTTTTTAAAAAGTTCATTTAATTTAATTTTGTATTTATTTTTAACATTTTTACTGGAAAACGTTTTATTATGTTATAATTTTTAATTTGTGTTTCTTTAAAAATAGACAAAAAATAGGTATAGCAGAGATGCCAACCTCCGGCTTTTGTTAATTCATGAGAATGTACTTTGAACCAGAAAATTTATTTAATTAGAAGTGTCTAGTATTAACTTAGAGGGTCATTGTTAATTTACTTAATGTCGTTGAACCAATGAACCAATGCAGTAGATTAGAAGTGCCTACTGGAGTCGTTATGCTTCAGTTTACCTTCCATCGATGTTGATAAGTCGAATATCCGATTGCATAGATGTTAGAGCAAGAAAAGGTGGAATTTCAAGAAATTCCGGAGCATTGGGAAATGTCGTTGACTCAAAAAATTTCTGGTTAGAACTATATTTGTATGATTTTTAAAAAGCCGGAGGTTGGCATGTCTGGTATAGATAATATGCAATATTATTTTAATTGGTGTAATTAACTATTATGGGAGAGAGGGGCGTTGGAAATTTTTTTTCTTCTGAGGGGGGCGGTGGTCCAGGAAAGGTTGGGAACCTATGGTCTATATATTAAAAAATGATTGAGTTATAGCACCTTGAATTTTTCTTATGGCTGACATTTTGAAACGATCTGATTTTGTCATGCTATAACTAACGTATTTATGAACCGATTTGAATGAAACTTGGTATGTACATTGTACATAGTACATACAAATATCTCGACCGAGTTCGTTGGCTAGCATCATCCGCCATCTTGTTCCAAAATGGCGGCCATTTAAAAAAAATTTAAAATTTAAAATTTAAAAATAAATGCAAAAAAAAATTAAAAGTTGAAAAATATTTTTATTTTATATGTTAGATCCTAAAACACCAATTCTAGAACACTTTTTACTTTGCCTATATTTTAAAAAATGATTGAATTATAGCACTTTGAATTTTTCTGAGGGCTGACATTTTGAAACGATCTGATTTTTGTCACGTGATAACACTCCTATTTATAAATCGATTTGGATGTAACTTGGTGTGTACCTAGTACTTAATAAAGCCTGGACCGGGTTCGTTAACCAGTTCCATCCGCCATCTTGTTTTAAAATGGCGGCCATTTAAATTTTTTAAAAAGAAATTTAAAATTTGAAATTAGGTGCAAAAAAGTGAGAAATTGAAAAAGATTTTTCTTTTATGCATTTGGCCTTGATACAGAGATTCCAAAGCACTTTTTGTTTCGTCTGTATCTTAAAAAATGTCTGAGTTATAGTAATTTTAATTTCTAGTGTTGCTCCCATTTTGAAATGATCTGGTTTTCGTCACGTGATAACACGCGTATTTATACTCCGATTTGGATGAAAGTTGGTGCGCAGATAGGGCATACTTATGCCTGGACCGAGTTTGTTGGCCAGTTCCAACCGCCGTCTTGTTTCAAAATGGCGGAATATTATTTTTTTTTATTTAAATTTTAAAATTAGGTGCCAAAAAGTAAGAAATTGAAAAAGATTTTTCTTTTGTGTTTTGGCCTTGATACAAAGATTGCAGAGCATTTTTTGTTTCATCTATATCTTGAAAAATGGCAATTTTAATTTCCAGTGAGATTGACATTTTTAAACGGTCTGAAATTTGTCACGCGTTAATACGCATATTTATAAACTGATTTCGATATAACTCCGTGTGTTCCTGGTACATACCATTGTCTTGACCAAGTTCACGGGCCTACTTTATCCGCCATCTTGTTTCAAAATGGAAGCTACTAAAATTTTTCAAAAATCTTTTAAATGTATAATGATGTATAAACAAAAAATTAGAAATTGAAAAAAGGTTCTTTCTAAACTATGTATCTTAATAATGAATTCCGGAGTATTTTTTGCTATATCTTTACCTTGAAAAACGCTTGGGATACAGCAGTTTTAATTTCTAATGTGGGTGACATTTTTTTTTTAATTTAATTTGCCTGCGACAGCACCCCACCAGTGGCCGCGAGGTTCTGATCTCCAAACTGGTAGACGGTAGGTGCTGGGTTCGAACCCAATAGCGACCGTCGGCCTAACCGTTCGGAGTTTTCCGTGGTTTTCTTCGAACCTTGCGTAAATACGGGTTAGGTTCCCTTAGAAAGACCCCCCCCCGCGAAGGGCATCCCACCCCATAGGGCTTATATCCCATAGTGTAGATAATTGGCCGCCATAAATACAAACAAAGCCTGCGACAGCACTCGTATATATTAATCGATTTCGATGTGAGTGTGCATGTTCACATGAATTAAGATTTCGATCAAGTTCATTGGGTTTTTTTATCCATCATGCTGCTTTGAAATGGAATACACTTCATGATATCGTAGAATTTGGCGACCCTAGAAACCGCTTAAAATAAAACCAAGTTGAATAAAAGATGACTAATTTCTAAAAATTCCTATTAATATTCAGTATTGACAAAAACTAGTACTAAATCTTATATAATCGTGTTCTACTAGTTTGAGCTTCATATATTTGATTTATATAACTTAATATAAAAGAAATAAATAAGCATATGAAAACTACCTCTTCCTCCCGGCATTGCCGGAAGGACTTTTTAAAATAACGCGGTTTTGGAGTCACGGTTCACAAGGTTTTTTAGAAAACAAGACAAAATAACTCCAGTTTTTCTTTTACTATAAATCACTGTAATAACAATTACTATAAATTAGAAAAAACATGGGGTAGAAATATTTTTCAACTTATTTTTTACAGGAAATTCTGAAAATGCATTTTATAGAAATTCTTAGTATGAAAAAAATAATTTCTTTTTTAATTATATATACACATGTCATAATTATATATTTACACATGTAAATAATCTCTATAAGTATTTACGTTTACTTACACATATATATAACTTCTATGTATATTTATTTACACAGTTCCGATATTGGATGCTTTAGGAATTTTCACAAAGAAAAGAATAATTTATTCTTTAACTATATACAAGCTTTATAACTTATATAGCTATTTATTTTTATTTATACGTATCTCATATCTTTACGTAAAAACAACTTTAATAATTTGTATATTTTTATTAAAAAACTGTTAATGCTTTCATCTTAAAATCCTGTTACACGAAATTCTAATTTATAGATGCATTTTCTTTCTTTTTTTTTTCTTTTTTTTTTTTTTTTTTTTTTTTTTTTTTAACAAACCGACTTTCGAACAAAATCTTTTAGAAAACAGGACACGGTAGCTGGAGTTTTCTTTTTACTATAAAATACTGTTTCCTTGCATTTCCACTATCGTACAAAAAGATGAAAAACAAAATTGTATAGTTAAATGGTAAGTATATAAAAAACGTCGTAAATTGAAGAGTTTCGAAATCCAGTTCAATGAAAAACATTTTTGGTAATGGATTTCTTTACCAGAGGAAAAGCAGGGAAGTAAAAGAAAAAAATATCTTAAATAAGAAAAGCCTTTGGGTAAAAATATTTTTTCTTACTTATTTTGTACTACAAAGTTTTGAAAATGGATGAGATTGAAATTTTTTGTACGAAAAGAAATATTAAATTCATTTCTTCATTAACTATATATATGTGTGTAAATCTTTGAGACTATAATGAAAAATATATTAGAAATAATTACTTTTTTAGGAATATTAACAGTTCCTTTTAAAAGATATATATGTTTTTGAAGAATAATTTAAGAACATTTACATTTATTTGCATTAGCCCCTTCGAGTCCGATATTTTTCACTTTAAGAACACAATTATTTTTACTTTTTTAATATTAATCCTAGCAATCCAATTAGACTTACTGATGTTTAAAGATTATCTCACTGTCTGAAATGCAATTGATATATTATTTTTCTGTACTATTCAATTCATATTGTAATAGGCTAAGGAAGAACTTTTGAACACGTTTGGAAAATATCGTATACGGCAGAGTTCAAAGGATACTACAACATAGTAATTTTTTTACGCTTCATTGCACATGATTCGTTCAGAAAAGTGTGAATGAAGAAAGAAACGAATGTGCTTATTTTGAGTACTATCCAATTCCTACTTATATGCTAATAGGCCTAGGAATAGTTTTTGAACACTTTTTGAAAATATCGTATTACAACATGGTTTAATAGATATTACACCTTTCTAACGTTTCTTTTTTGTGTGTTTTATCATACATGGTTGTCCAGAAAAATAAAATATATTTTCAATTTAAAGAGTAAAATGTATGTAGAAAATAAAGGAATCATCAACGGTGCAAGAGAATTAAGTAAACTGTTATTATTATTGTTATTATCAAATGTCAAAATATAAATTCATACTATCCGTTCTAAATTTGAAAATAAAACAAAAGTTGCCAAGACAAAAAAATACTCGATGAAACACATATACTGTAATAGAAAGTAAAAGTAAATGGATAAGAATATAAATTGAAAAATAAATTAGAATTGTCTGAAATTTCCAATAAAAAAAATATTTGTTTAATCATTTTAATAGTTTTAATGTTACTTATTTATTTTAATATTTATATATTATTTCAATGCTTAAGTCGCATTAAAAGTATTGACTGTTTCCATTGTTTTAAATAAATGAAGGGTTACTGTTGCATCATAATTGTTTTCATTGAAACAGAAAAGTTAGCCAAAAATGTGTTACGTACCTATCAAAAGATTTTCATTTTCAGTTTTGGACCAAACAAATAAATAAATTAAAGAATAATTAAAATAAAATAAGAACCTATTAAAAAGAGATTCCATTTTATTGAATACTACTTCTGGTTTGAACGTATAAGCCGCATAAAACCAAAAGAAGTATCAACGTTATTCATAACAAAATACCTAAAATATTCATACAGTACTATTATAAATATTTTTTAATCTGAAATTAATAAATACAAAATTATGAAGCATTATTGACAATTTGGTTCGTAAATGGGGATTGTTAAATTACTCTATATATTTGAATTTCAAAAATGGCATTTTCAAAGAATGAAGAAGTCTTTTATAATTTCAAGAATTTCATTTTGCTAAATAATATATTTATACAGATAAGAAAAAAACCCGTAAGATTCAATATATAAATAAAAGATTAGATTTAAAAGAAAGATTTCTTCGAATTTTTCTAATTGGTTGGGTAATGTGATATTAAACGAACAAGATCAGATCAATGGTTCGGTTTAACAAAATTATATTTCATTCCTCCGGGTTCTGGGAGATTTAGGGATTTGATTCAATGGTGAGTTCATATTTATGACAGCCGTTTATCTGCATAGGGATATAGACCCTAGGGTTAGTGCTCTACGTGAGAGACCTTTCTAAGGGAACCTAACCCATATTTACGCAAGGCTTGAAGAAAAAGCACTTGAAACTCCGAACGGTTAGCCCAACGGCTGCGATTAGGTTCAAACCCAGCTCTTCCCGTAACCCTCTACCAGCTTCCAAAGCACAACCTCTCAGCTACTGGTGGGGCTTTGATTCAATAGAAATCTGGTTCCAATTTACCCGATTTTTCAAAAAAAAAAAAAAAAAAAAAAAAAAAAAAAAAAAAAAAAAAAAAAAACGAAATTTTTTTAGATGAATATATTTTTATATATATTTGAACATTAATGTGTTTTCATGCGTTTATTTTACACTGTAAAATATATAACTTATATTGGCGATGTAACTGCAGGGTGTTTTTCTAATATTATAGTGTGTCTAAATAAATGCTCTCTGATTTCCAATGTTAATTGAAAGGAAACTATGAGTTCTAGAGATTTGTGATATCATAAATTGCAATAAAAAAGTTTACTTTGTTGCATTTTTTAATCCTGAAACTGTTAATTATTACGAGAATTAAGGAAAACATCGATTCAGTCACTCAAAAAATTTTACGCAAGAACTACAGTTTCTTAAAAAAATTAGATAATTACATATATTTTTTTAATATTAAAAAAGTATTTTGGTTGATTTTTTTTTCGTTTTCTAATAGTGCAGTAGTATTAGTTTTTTGTAATTCGATCACATATCATCATAGTGTGGAATTTGCACAGAAATCACGTTCGTAGTATGTTTGAAAGTGTGTGCATTGTTTTGGTCAGGTAATATGTTAATTTTTCATTTGATTTCTTTTTTGGTAATATGTGCGCGTGTTACGTAAAAATTAAAAAAAAAATTATGTTACTACTGTTTCGAAGTCACAACAAATCAAACATTTGCGTATGACTGAAAACAGTCCAATCTGTTTACAATGTAAGCACACTATAAAATGTAAAAACAACCTAAGAGAATGTATTCAAACGTATATTTTAACTATATGAAATAATTTATTGCCACTTTTGTTATAAACTATCTATCTATCTATCTATCTATCTATCTATCTATATATATATATATATATATATGTTATATGAAGGGGCTCTTCTTTTTCAAGCTCGTTTAAAATAGCTTGGTCTGCTTCTAAAGAAATGATCTGAAGAAAAATATTTTAAAATTTTTAGATTGCAGAAGTATTTAGAAAATGTTTCTGTTTTATATTTTAAAGAAATATAGTTATTAAATTCTGTATTTTAATAACTGTAACATTCTGTTTTCGTAAACAATTAAACTAAAGGGTTACCGTTATAATATTTTGATTAAATTTTTTTCAGAGAAATTATTTAAAAAAATAATATTTAAATTTTATCATATATTTCTTTTTTTCTGTTTTAAAAAATGTTAGATATTTTAAATTTACTTGTGAAAAATGTAACACATACTCCTGTAAGACTATTCCAATATAAGAGTGTGGTTTAAAATTTTCAAATAATTATGGATATTGGATAGGAAATGAAAGTATCTTTTTTTGCATATAAACGTATTTGTTTATTGCAAGTTTTTTAAACTTATAAAATGTAGACGGAAAATTGAAGAGTTTAGAAAATAACAATTATTTATATATATTAATTAAATCGTTGTATCTAAATATTATTTATTTTATTATCTTTTTACACTGATAAAGCTTGTAACAGTTTTTATCCAAGTCCAGTAAAATTTTGTTCATGATAAACATAGACTAAACCTTTCCATTTTCCATTTATTATCGCAAATATAATTACACGGCATAGTTTTAAAAATTTTCTGATGTAAAATATTACTTATTTATGTTTAAAATTATTTAAATTCTCAAAAAAAAAACATTTAAAATTATGTTTGAAAATAAGGTAATTATAGTTTTTTAATGTAGAGGTATATTAGCCACTAAACTTTTCAATGCACATTACTTACTTATCTTTTGGCAAGCTAGAATACGGATTCTCTTATCACATACATGCAAAAACGGTCTTTCTACAGCTTGGATACAGTGATTGTTGATTTTTTTCTTAACATAATGAATAAACGATGAATATTTTTATATTATTTAATCATAATTAGTAGCTATTTAAAACGTTTGCTTAATTAACATAATTTAAATTACGAAACATATAAAATCCTACATTAAACTTTTACAAGATGTTTTTATTTTCAGTTTATTTGTTTTATGTATATGTATATTTTTGTTTTTCCACAACACGTGTATACGTATCTAGGTTTTATAGTATTCTCATGAAATGCTCATATCTTTATTTAAAATATTAATTGTTGAAAGTTTTATGTAAAAAAATATTTCACGTTTTTACGTTTGCTCCATGAATATTTTATTTTGAAACACGGAGAGAGTCTTTTCTGAGTTTATCTAATATTAACGTAAAACTATGTTTATATTATGAAGATACCATTTCAAACTTCCAAAAGACTCAACTTAAAGAAAAACATTCATAAGCCATGGAATTTCTACTAAATAAAAATCTGTAGACATTTTGCCCATTCTGAAGATATTTCTAAGAATATCTTTAAAAATCTGAAGATAAGGTAAAGCAAACATAAGCTAAACCTTAAAGTGTTTTCATAAAATGTAGATTTCTTCAGTCAATTTTAAGATTATTTTCAGAGTGGATGTAACTAACATTCATTGATAAAATATATTAAAAAAACATTTTTAGTATAAGGGAAATCCAGTTTTGTGTTTCTTATAACATTTATTATTATTATTCATAACCATTTATAGTTTCTTATTAACTCTTATTGACATTTCATAAAATGAAATATTTTTTCTAGATCTCTACAGATGTTAAATGATTATAAATAAAATAAACTTTTGATTATTTGACTATAAGTTAATAAAAACAGCTACTGCATACTGCCTCCCACAAGCATGAGAGGTTGCATTAGAAAATATAAAATGTCATGTTTACTTAAGTGCACACAACAATTAATTACATAAAAAGCCTCTTTCTGTTGGCTTTTTACATCTTTCAACAAAAGGTAGAATGTGAATATCACTGTAATTTTAAAATAAAACAAAGTAAACATCCATACGCAAAATTCTAATTGTAAAGCATAAATAAAAACTTAATGGTAAGACGAATGTACAAATTAAAGAAATAACTAAAGAAGTATGTTTTTCCTGATAAAAAGAAAAAAAAAAGACTAGAGTTAGAACCTCTGCCATCTCTCGTCAAAAAGTAACTTGAAATGAGATGAAAAAAGTAAAATGAACGTAAAAGATCTAAACAATAAAGAGAATGTATGAAAATACACCTGAAATTTCTTAATTACTTAAAGAATAAAATATTTTATCATTTACTGGTTCAAATAATTCACTGTTTGAAAACCTTATGCAATTAAGATAAACTGATAAGATATTCGCATTTTATTCCTTCTCGAAAAGTAATCAAAAGAACTGCGTACAGAAACAAAACAAAAGAAATCAGACATATTTTAAAGTTTTTAAAAGCAACCGTATGGATTAAATTTAAATATTTTATATGTAATGAATTTTTCAACTCTTGAAATATTTATAAATACGCGTATTTATTTACTTAAGTCATAAATAATTTAAACTACGTTGTAAAGTACTTTAATAATTTTTCTAGGCTCATTTACATAAAATATTTTTTAAAATATTTTATCTTCATTCTCTTAAAAGTTTTTTAGATACTGGAAATCATAGAAGAGCATTAACAGTAAACATTGGTGCTATGTGAAAGATATTCCCAAATGCAATTGGCTCTCATTAATTCGAACTCGTCGGGACCGCAAGAAGTGTTTGAAATATCCACAGTTGGAATTATGGAAAGAATGAGAGGAAAGCATGTTTAAAAGGATATTTTTACAAAGAAATTAATATTGCAGTATTTTCTAAAATTATTTCGGTTGTTATCGTTACAATATTACTTAATATTAAATTAAAATTCATAAAGACATAAATTGATTAATAATATTAAAATAATATAAATAAAACAGAAAAATAATTTTACATCATAAGACAACTGCTTTTAAAAATTTCTATTACTCATGTTATAATTTTCTTACCTGCAGTTAGACGAAAATTTAAGAGATTATTTACACTATTTATTATCACTATGAAATTGTTTAATTATTTTTTTTCTTACCCCTATTACTTTTTTGCGTTTTAGATTATTTTTTTTTTTTTTTTTTGTACAAACACTTATGTTCTTCGTTCGATGACGGCTGCATCACAATAAATGTACACAAACACTCCAGTGATTATGCAATTGATATTTCTGTGAGTATGCCAAAACACTTGGGACATAGTTGTTGAACCGCCAAAATGTCATTCCATCTACTTATTGCAATTTTCATGAATTATTCAACTATATATTTCGTAGTTAAGCGTTCAAAAATTTCTAAACTATTATAAATTGCTACATGCACTCCAAATGCAATAATAATTTATGAAACATTTTTTTTTTTCAAAAAACACTTTAGCTGTAAGTAAAATTATTGATTGAAAAATCTATCCTTACACTGCATATATACAATAGTAAATAGTTTTCCCCTATCATTAACAGATGTCCATTCTGTGGATTTCTTGGAATGTCCTCAGCCTCAAATTCTAAAGAAGGGGTTAGAAACAATCCCATGGGATGGAAGTGTCAAGGGATAGAGATTCATTAATAACAGACAGGAGGGGGGGGCCAAGGAAAATGTATATTAAATGCATGGGATTATATGTATATTAGTTCAGAACAATTCTGACAAAAATGAAAGAAAAAAAAGTAATATCAAGGATCTGAAGTCCATGAAAAAGTAAATAAAATTGAAAATATGGAATATTCGTTAATTCGAACTAAACGAAGTCAAGAGAAAATGAGTTCGAATTAATAAAATTGAGTTCGAATGAGTTCGAAAAAAAAATTAACGTTATTCTGCAATTGAAAATTTCGGGCTTCAAGTTTAGTTCGAATTAAGCGAAAATTTGATTTATCCGATTTCGAATTAGCTAGAGCCGACTATACATTTATGAGATATTTCCTAAATTGGAGCTGACATGAACCATAGTATTAACTACTATAGAAAGTCATACTTAATGAAGTGCTCAGAAACATTAATACTGTAAATGCCTCCTTCTGTTAGTTTTCAACATTTTTTTTCGTAATGCAAAATAAATAAAGGCGAACATTACGGAATTTTAAAAATTGCGTAAAAGAAACATATATGTGTTAAATTTTAATTGTAAATTATAAATGGAAACAAAATTATATAACAAACGTACCAAAAAAAAAAAAAAAAAAAAAACCCTTGCTGAAGAAAATATGTTTCTAGCATACACAAAAAAAAGAAGTACTAGAGATGAAAATCTCTATAAAAGACACCATTTTATTATAGCTAAAATATGTTTCTTCGCTGTAAAAATGAAATGTTTATAAAAGCAAAAAAATATCTATAAATATATTTCTACTTTTGCGATTTCTAAAAGCTGTCCATCTCAACATAACCTAAAAGCCTTTCCTTTTTTTAAGTTCGAAAATGTTAGTAAATCTAAACTAAATCCTAAACTTGAAATTCACTATTAGCATTTCAGAAAAGTAAAATTTACTTAATAATGAACAAGAAAAGGAATATTGAGAAATAATGCTAGAGGTCTCAGCAGTAAAGAGAATGTGTACAAAAAATATAAAGGCGTACTGCAAATTCTCAATTGTTTACATTATGAGAACTTTTTATCAAATCTTTGCTAAACACTCAAATTTACATACTCAAAATCTAAGAATCCAGGAAAATAAATCATAGTAAATATTTCTTTTCGTTAGCTTACTACATTATTAGGCGTAATATAAGAAATCAGAAATGACAGAAATTAAAAAATTAATGGAAAAAACAAATATGCGCGAAATCTTATTTGTAAATAATGAATGAGCACGTAGTTTTATAGCGAAGGTCAGATAATAATGAAAAAGCTCGCTGAAAATTTTTTTCCTGCTATAGAAGAAAGAAAAACTATGATTAACTCCCCCCTCACACACGCTCACACTTAAAATAGCCACCTTTGATGTAATCTAATGCATGCTTTTTCTTATTCAAATAGAAAATGTTTATGAAAACAAAAAAATGACATGGAAATATATATGTCTTTGAGAGATTTTTGCTTAAAATTCAAGTGAAATCGAAATATTTCCATTCTTCGAAATAACGTTTTTACTTAGTCAAAAACAATAAACAGATTATAAATAAAGAAGTAAAAAAAACCTGTAGAAGGATCTTTGATAGTCTAACTACTTTGTATACTATGTGAAAATGTACCACAAATATTTAATTACTTACAATATGATAATTTCTGTATCATATCTTCAATAAATTACATAATTAAATGTAAAAAAATAAAAGTTTTGTGCACAAACTTCTTAGAATAATATATATACACATTCATATATATATATATACATATATATATATATATATATATATATATATATATATATATATATATATATATATATATATATATATATATATATATATATTTACTTTTCCAAATTTATTTTTGTTTTCATTATGATATTTCATCGCATCACAATTTAAAATATTTGAAAACTTTACCTAATTAAGATAGAATGGTAAGACATTCCTTATTTTATTCCTTTCCAAAACGTAATCTATAGAAGATCTTCCTTTATGATTGCATACAAAGAAACAAAATTAATCGGGAACAGCTAAAGATTTTATGTAACGAATGATTTTAAAAATAATTATTTCGATTGAATTTAAATGCTCAGAAGCTATTATAACTTTTAAAGATTGAAATAGCTATAAATTTTAATGATCTCCGCTTTTAGAATTAAAACTTTTTATTAACTGAAGAAAAAATTATTTAATAAGTATATTTTTAGCACACAGTTGACTGTATTTATTTATTTTTGTAAAAGCATGCAATATTAAGAATAATAATTATTTAGTATTTCAAATTCTTTTCCAAGTATAAAATGAGTTTTTTATTACAATTTAAAACAGGTATTTCCTGTAATAAATATGATACTATAAATGCGAAAGTAAGTGTAAATACTTTAGATAAGTCAACGTCCAAACACACAAATAAAATGTTTTTGTACAATTACTTATAGATGGATTATAACTCGGAAATGAACACAAGCTGTTAAATTTATTTTATTCAAATACTTTTATATATCATCTTTTAAGATATATGTTAATATGAAGATTTAATTTTTAATTTAATATTAACATCTTTTAAAGTTAAATAAAAAGGATAATAAATGTCAATAATATACACCTGAAAATTATTCACATCAGAAATGAGTCATGACAAGCACTTATTTCTATTCTTAAAAGCTATTAAATAAATTCTTTTAGATAAAAAAAAACTTTTGTTTATTATGATACCGATTTATTGTACAGATAATGAACAAAAATTATTATTATTATCATCAATAATATTATTTAAAATTGCATTTTTATTCATAAAATATAAAGATTTATTATACTTACGTTAAAGGAAAGATTTTTCTCTCGACCAGTATTGAAACGAAAGCTCGGAGGCGCTAAAATTGGATAATTAGTTACCGATATATTATTAATAATATTTTTCAAACTCTTCGACTTTAGATGGCTTCGCATTTCAATAAAATTTCAATTCAAAGGTATATTTCAATTGAAAATTACTTACGTAATCCAACGCAGTAAACTGTTAATTTATAGTTTATAGGATTATTATTTTTGGACTTATAAGGATGTTACTCTTACACCATTCATTAAATGAGCATTTGAAGTTTATGACATCATCAAGCCACAAGTTTAAGCATTCTATCTACTGAAGAAATTGAGATAGTGGTATTTTTTGGTTGAGATTGAAGATTGATATATATTAAGATAGATCAATCTTGAATCTTAAGATATATATTAAGATTGAGGATTTTATATTGTTCATATCTATGAATGGTAAGTATTATTGTGGTTGTGGCCCCCAATGATTAGAAAACCTTAGCCTTAAAATGTAAAAAAAAATTGTCTTTTTTAAAAGTTTCATTTTAAATTAACTTCGTTATAACTTTTGTAAACTCATATAGATTGAGGTGAATACTTGTATAAGAATTTTTCAATTGCATGCATATGCTATTTATTCAAACATTTTAAAATACTTTTTAAAGAGAATTTTTATCTGTTTCAAAGTTTAATAATAATATTATTATCACATTTTAGAAGACCTTTTCGATTTAAAACATCGTTTTTAAAACATATCCATTCTATAATATTACCAGAAAATGAATGTTTTTTACTGTTACCTTTACTTCAAAAATCATTCATACTTTTTAAAAAAGCATTAAGTTATAAATACAGCTAAAATAATTCCTAATTTCAATTTTTTGCAGCACTACTTACGAAAAAGACAAAATGCTTTATTATTTTCTAAAATTGATTTTAAACATAAATGTGAAGCTGTGGATAATTCTGTAAACTTTTCTGCAGAATGAGAGAAAATAGAATTAAAACAAATGCATATTAGTTTTAAAAACGAAGATTTGTATAGAGCTTACATTTTTAATACATTATTACTTTATTTAATAGTATATATTTTCTAAATAAAAAAATGCATATTTTATCAGCCAATATTTTTTTTAATATTATTAAAGTAACTAACGAAATATACTAAACTTTTAACAAACTGCTCTCTCTCTCTCTTTTATTTTTCAAAAAAAAAAAAAAAAAAAAAAATATATATATATATATATATTAAAAGTACGTTAGCTTTAGCTCTTAAATTTTTTTTATAAATTATAGAAATAAATACAAGCTTGAATAAAAGAAAATTAAACACTCTATTAGTACAATTATATATTAAAATACTTATTCAGTTATTTCAGGATTAAAGAAAAAGGGTTTCTATTTTGCTATTAAGGAGACAAGAAAAGACAAACAAAGTCAATAATAATATCATAATTGATTAATTATTGTTATTATCATTAATGCATTATTATTATTATTATTATTATTATTATTACTATTATTATTATTATTATTATTAGGCCTTTTTGTTACAGTGGGTCTGATAAAAAAACTTCTAAAATTATGCAGCAAGAACAAAGCCGATAATAGTTGCGAAAAAAGAACTTTAACCTTGATTATCTTGAAACTCTATTTTTCAACGGTTTTTCAAGATTAGTGTTATCAAACAATGTTAAAGTTTTTGCTGCTATTTTTTTTTTTTTTACAATTCAGCATTTTTTTCTATAAAACAAGAATAAATAAATTAAAAACTAATTAATAGTATAAGCGGATTACAAGCTTTCTAATGCAAAATAAAACTCTAGGTATTTTTCTTACTGATCTTTTTGAAAATGCTTATAAAAGTACAAGTAACTTTTTTTTTGCATTCTCCGAAACACATAATAAAATAAAAAAAAGAAAGAAAGAAAAGGAAGAAATAAACAAATGGTTTAAAACATATGTCGTAAAAAAACACCGCTCTAAAAAAGTAAGTAATCTGTGTTAATTTTATCTTTATTTTAAAAATTGCTTACGAGTTTTAAATAAGTAATTATATATGAAGCAAAAACTTATTTAAGTTGTCCAATTTTCGTAACATTACTTATTAAGCAGAGAACATGTTTTGCTATTTTAAAAATTAATTTAAAAGTTCGTCATCTCACCTACGGATTTTGAACATTCTTTCATTAAAAATAAAAGAAAACCATTTGCTTTTAGTAGATAAAAATGTGTTAAGAGCTTAAATTTTATTATTTACTTACCCCCCTTTTTTTGAATTAATATTTAAATGATTATATTTTCTAAGCAGAAAATAAACTGCACAGCAGTTTTTTTAGAAGGCTTTTAAAAAAATATTCTATATTATAAAACTAATAAACAATTAAACTTTGCATAGCTCTCCTTTTACTTAAGTGTATGCCTTAAAAAAATAATAAATTATTTCCTTTGAATAATTACTGAAATATATCATAAGCTTAAATAAATAATTTCTTAGACATTTTTAATGTTAAACTGATTGCTTTTCATTAAATTATTTACTTAAAATATAATATTAATTCATAATGATATATTCTAGTTGGATATACGAATGAAATGTATCTGCGTCATACAGTTCAAATCCAGTTTGGTTTATATTTAGATTATCTTAATATTAATTAGTTTCAATTTAAAAAAATATATCATTCAAGATATTCTTCTATACAAACCATTCATTTACCAGGTCTTTAACTTTCCTTCTAATATTTAATTGAAATAACTTATCAACAAATACAATTTTAATTTAATCGTTATTATATACACATATAGGTACAATAAACAATGCTTGGTAGCAGAAAAAGAGAGCATGACTCTATTAACGATTACACATGGAAGGTCAAAAGCATGATATAGAAAATTGCATACATGTGAGAAACACTAAGACACGTGTTGAGAATATGTATTTTTTCATACGCCCTGGCCATGTGCTAATGCTTTACAAGGCACTTGGAGTCTGTGTACTTTGACAATTATTGTTAAAAGTTAAATTTGAACACGATTTAATGAATTTTAAATTTTGGATATGTCTCATTTATATCACTTATTTCAACTGAGTTAGAGGTAAATTAACTATTTAAAAGAAAAACTCTGTCCTCTTACGGACACGTGTTGGTACAGCTGATGACGAGCTGTTATTGTTGTAGCTCGAAACGCGTCCTGTTTTGTTATTTCCGTATAATGATGATTGATACAAAGCATATAATTGTAATTATATATGATTATTTTTTATTAAAAATTGCAAAGCTTATAAATTTTTCATGTTAATAAATAGTAATGAATTATAATAAGAATGATGGTTGATCAAAATTAATGGTTTACAAGGATATATTGAAATGCTATTACAGGTAAAGTTTCATTTATAAAATATTTTCTTGTTTGTACTACAATTTATTTATAGCATTTAATAAAGCTAAATGCATTCTTTAATTTTATTAATAAGTTTTACGTTAATAATCTCTCAGGTATAAAATCTATTTACAATGGAATCATCATCGTTTGGAAATTAACTACAATATCATTTTTATTAAAATATCTGTGCAAATCAAAAAAGGAACAATTTTTTGTATATAGATATACATCAGCTATAGTGCTAAATAAAGTAACAAAATGAATGTTTTACTTACTGTAAAAATTTCAGCGCTATAATTTGTATGATAATGCAAATGATCTTACCTGAAATAGAAAATAAAATTACATTATGCATTTAAATTATTAATACTCAAAAGTTTTAACAAATAATAGTTTCTTTATTCAGCATATAATTACATATTCAATGAAATAAGTATTTTGCTGAGAGGCAGAGTTGGAGGTAACTACCTTCATACAGGTTGTTTCAAAAATGACCGGTATATTTAAAAAATCAATAAAAATTAAACGGGCACTGTTAACTAAAAATACACCGTTTGTTGCAATATGCTTGGGGCAACAGTTAATTTTCAGGCAGACAAGGTTACGCAATTAGTTAAAATTTTCAACAATAGATGACGCTGCAGTGTGAAAAATCTAAAATACGATATTTTCCACATATCCACCATGCGCAGCAGCAATATAATAGCAGTAAAATCGCCTGCAGAGCCATCTGTTGTTGAAATTTGTAACTAATGTCGAAAGTTTATCTGCCTTACTGTTGTCCCAAGCATATTGCAACAAACGTTGTTTTTCTATCACTGCCCGTTTAACTTTTATTGATTTTTCAAATATACCGATCATTTTTGAAACACCCTGTAATATAACTATCAACCATGATTTAGATTCCTTAATATTATAGGTGCTAAAATGAAAAGGTACGAAACGTCATAAAAACAAATCCGGTGGAAATTCAAATATGCAACTTTGGATTACAAAATCAATCATTAGGGGACGCGATTAAATATTCGGCTTGGTTGTGCGAACGCGCGTGTGCTGGCGCATGAACAAGGGGGAGAAGCAGGCAATTATGTGTTCTTTTCAAATGTCACGGCCATGAGTGTGAGGACATTGCGGCTTTTCTATTGCAAATAACGATGAATGAGGAGCAGCGAGATGTCTTATTATAGCCTGGTGCCACGTGAAGTCTGATAACACCTCGCTGCTTTTTAGTCGTCAAATTTTGAAATGGGAAAGCCATGATGTCCTCACACGCACTGCCGCGTGAATTGGACAGAACACATAAATGCCTGTTTCTCCCACTCCTTCATGCACCGTTGGGGTGCCCATGCATACGTACAACCATGACGGATATTCTAATCGTGTCCCTCGATGACTGACTGTATAATCTTAAAGCGACTTATTTAAATTTCAACCTGTTTTGTTTTTACGACGTATCGTACCTTTTCATTTGAACATCCATAATAAGTGAATGCTTCCATAACGAATATAAAACTTTATTGATCGAGACAGAAAAGAATTTCCGAGCATTTTGGCGAGTATCCATTATCGGCTATCTAACGTTTGATAATGTGAAGAAATTGGCTGATCGAACACCTTTGGAACAACTTTGGTAATGTAGGTTTTCAATCATTAGGACAAAACGTTGAATCTGATCATCTGATCTGTGCGTATAACACCACACTCTTATACACGTACAGACACCTTAGAATGTCAAGATTTGAACATCTTTGACTTTCAACGGGGGCTGTCGTAACGTTTATACTAAACGGGATTTATACCGAAACAATGTTTTCACTAACGGCAAAGAAATTAAAATTCTTATTTTTTTACAACGTTTAAAATTGCTCTTCTGACATATCTCTAATTATCTTTTTTTTTTTTTTTTTTTTTTTTTTGAAAAAAAATCTGGTGTTTTTAACAACGCAAAAACTATCCTGAAAAATTGCGCCAAGATCTTGTTAGTCTTAAATTTATGCATATCCGATGGAAAATTGCGGTAAAATATCTTCTTACTTGACTAGAAAATTAATTGTATAAATTCATCTGCCATTTTTTTTAAATAATAATCTTATTAGTAATTGCGTCATTGTTTCAACTTCCTTTCAAAATAGTGACTTTTAAACTAATTTTCCGTTAGAAATGAGCGCTAGTTTGTTTCAGAAAATATTGATTGGATGAGGAGAAGGATAAAGTATGGCTTCAAAACATAATGGTAAATGTCTAAAACCAAATAAATCGATATTTATAAAAGAGCATAAAATCAAATTTTACTCTAATATTGTACATTACACAAAAGGCGTTGATATCGAATAAAGCAAATATCTCATAACTGCTCAAAATGTCTTATAAATACAATTATGTAAGTAAAATTATATTTAAAATATTAAAAATGGAAGATTTGATTTGTAGTTAAGAATAATAAATATCTCCTCTTGTATGCAGGTTTAACTAATACAGTATTCATTAATCGACAAAAAATAGTTCTATTGTAAATTTGATAAATGTAGCAAGGTATTTTAATATTGAAAATATGAAACATGTGCGTAAAAAGTATTAAATCTTGTCTATGGTACCGATTCACTCACATGATTAAAGCGAGCACCATATTTCGAACACTGTTAGCCTTGAATGAAAGAAAAATAACAAAATAAATATTTTGCAGTATACTCGAAACTTTTCTAATATTTTGATTACATCTATAACTAACCATCTATAATTAATCTGAATTACCCGTACGACGCACGCACAAGAAGAGTTTGCTTGATGCATCACTTAAAGATTTTTGACAGCACCATTTTTTTTTAAAATACAATTTAATATTGTTTAATGCCAGGAATTTTTAGACTAAATATTACGAATATTTTAGCGTAAAAAAGTGGCGTTTATCACATATTTTCAATTTATTGTATGTACAAAAAAAAAAAAAAAAAAAAAAAAAAAAAAAAAAAAAAAAAGTTAAGTGGTTAGGTGGTAACACAAGTCAACATTATCCCCCAGTCATTATTGTTTAACACCTTTAGCCGTGGTGATATATCATTGAAACCACTTAATTTTAATGCCCAAACGCCACATTCGTACCGGAATTTTAGTAAACATTACGATCTATTGAATGCGTGAAATATAGCCTTTTTTTTATTTACAAATAAAGTTGTTTTCAAATTCCGGTTTCAAATTCCGGTGTGTTCATTATTTTCAACACTTAAGTAATGATTTTGTCCTGCTGCGCAAAGGGTTAAGTGATTCGTTCAGATATTTTCTTCCAAATTCACGCTTGAATTAAATTAAACATACTAATATTTGTTTTCTTTTTTAAATTAGCACATTCTACTACCAGTGTCTACTAATATCATGAAATGAATATTACTATTGAAACTCTTATATTTCAGTGGCAGTGCTGATGTTAAAAAATATTATTTTTTTGTGGAAAGTAACAAACCTTAGAAAATCGCATCATAATATCCCAACTGCTCACAATCGAGTTTATTAAATTCATTTTTCTTTAGAAAGAATTAAAATGATATGATATGATGCTGATTATTTTTTGGTGTAAATTTGCAAAGAGGTTGGACTGCTATGCGGAATTATTCATGATTATCACACTATCTCTATCTCAGAAACCAAATGCATGAAATTTCTTCCAATTTTATATTCAGCTAGTCCCCCCATATAAAAGTATTCTTGAATTATTATTATTAGTAGTATTGTTCTTATGTTTTAACTTGACATAATACAATAAATAGGTAAAATATGAAATATATAAAATAATAAACTTTTATATATGTATGTATATCATTTATTTATAGGTGCATATATTATGTATTTTTATATGTATATCTCTATATTTATTTACATACGTAAGTATAAAATACATAAAAATAATACTCATTTATATAAAAATCGTACTTATGTTTTTACTACATTAGATATATAACGTTTACTTAATAAATATATGTTTATAGATATTTAAAACCACGTTTTTCTGGAAGCAAAATTTGTTAAGAAGCTAAAACGGACTTTTGGGTACATCTTGATTTCCTTCGCCAATTTTGTCAACTAGAACAAGATTTAAAACTCTTCAAATTACTGTTTCAAAATGTAAACAAATTTTTTTATTAACATATTGATTAAAAGGGGGGAATGTAAGGCAATTCATTCAAAGCAGGGTAGTAAATATCGATATTTTGATAAATAACGATATTCTGAAAAAGGTGGAAAGTAAATATTTTTTACAAAAGAAGTTGCTTTCAATTATGCGATCCCTTAGAAAGACCCCCACAAAGGGCACCCCCCCGGGCCTATATCCCTAGCGTAGATAATTGGCCGACAAAAATAAACCAAAACCAAATCAATTATGCGAATTATAGTCAGGTAAAGATAAACATTGTTAAGAAATAGTAATGGCATGCAATTTAGTTTTATTCAGAAGTAGAATCTTGGCAGTTTTAATTTATCGCAGTCTGAGAAAGGTCGTGCACAAAACTTGATGATGTTATATTTCAGTATTTTCCCATGATTAAATTAAGGATGAAATAACATGTATAATGTCATAGAAAGTTGGCGTATATCTACAGTCACCGATGAACTGACTGAAGAAATTTACAAAAAGACCTGTGTAAGCAATAGCTGCCAATTACTACGATTTTGGGCCATAAAGTATTTTTTATTTCTATTTTTTTCTTAATACTTAACATATTTCTGCGGTTAAAAGAGGTGATGATTAGAACATGAAACTACTCGTACAAAAAGAAATTAGCATTTGGGAAATATACGCATTGCTGCTACAGGCAACTAATTTCATTTATTCGCACCACTATTTTAATAGATTAAAAATTTGTAATATATTTCTCTTGCAAATGTTATAAAACTGTATTTGTAAAATCGTTATTTTATAAAAGTGGTGTGTACAATAATAATAATAATAATCGCCTTACTATTCTTTGTATACGTACGTAAGTCAGTCGATTGCATTCATTTACATAGACTACGGTAATAAATTTCATAATACTCCTAGTTAATTTAAGGCTTCTTTCATTATGAAATTGGTACAAATTTCTAAAGTACGCTAAAAAATTCTTTCTGCAGTATAGGGCAAAGCATATATCATTGGTCTTCATTGGCAATCTTGAAAGTCACGCACACAAAAAAATTCATTCATAAAAGATGTAACACGGAAAACTGTTTCCAGCTTATTTAAATTATGCCTGTTGTACTATTTCAAATATGATGAAATTAATGTACATAATGGAGGTTTAATGCAAAATGTTTGCATTACCACAAAATGCGCACCACATTTATCGTTGATTTACAGACCCACGTAAAAGATTGCGGATACAATAATGTATCCAAAGTTCTAAATATTAAGGGGGCTCAGGGGTTGAAAACTTTTCAAAAAATCGATTTTTTTATGATCTAGTTTGATTAGTCAATTAATTCTTAACTCAATGCAAAAAACCGCATAAACTTATTAGCATTTTTAACGGAGTTATAAGCATTTATGTATCAATACTTACATAGCCGCATCCATATAATTTCAACTTTAAGTCGTGTTTTCTCAAAACTTGATTTCTGACGACTAACACCAAGATTTAAAAAAATTATTTGATGGAATGGCTTAATTTTTTTTTTTTTTTGCATGCATATAACATCATAATCTAGATTATGAATTAAGGATATAACTATCACTTAATAAAAACAGTATTAAAAAAGCTCTCAAAGTTGAAAATTTAAAAAAACCCTAAAAAATACAACTTTTTTTCCATTAAAAATACTCAAAATATTAAACTATCTAAAATATATTAATTCATAACCTAGATAATGATATATGCATGCAAAAAAAAAATAAATAAATAAATAAATAAATAAATAAATAAAAATAAGCCATTCCATGAAATAGTTTTTTTTTAATCTTGGTGTTAGTCATCAAAAATCAAGTTTTGAGAAAATGCGACTTAAATTTGAAATTATATGGATGCGGCTATGAAAGTGTTGATACATAAATGCTTATAACTCCGTTAAAAATGCTAATATTTTTATGCGGTTTTTTGCATCGAGTTAAGAATTAAATGAATAATCAAATTAGATCATAAAAAAAATCGATTTTTTGAAAAATTTTCAATTCCTGAGCCCCTAAGGCTAACAGCTGAAAATATATTTTCAGCTACAGCATGTATTTTTAATTTAACTAAATTTTAGAATGCTACGTGTTGTGTATAAATTCTACAGATCATACGCATGCCTACAAAAGCATTACTGAGTTTAAGCATAGCCTGTAAAAAAGTTTTTTCTTCTTTGGCGATACGCATTTTTAAGCTCAATTACATTTAGTATACTAAGAAATATTTGTCCGTACATGAATGATTCTAGCATTAAAATAAAATAATATACATAAAAGCAAAAAACTGTTACATGGCTGCCGATGGTTAGTAATTTCTATAAGTTACATTTCAATAATTTAAAGCATGATATTTTTACCCAAATTAAGCATTAGATGTGAAAAAAATTGCAAGTATGTTTAAAACTATTGGAAGTAATTGCTAAACGTTAAGTTTTAGTTGTGTTATTGCACGTAAAGATGCACATAATATTAAAAATCTACTGCCGTTTTCAATTAAAAAATATTTTCTCCAATATTCTGTTCTTCAGCCAAGATATTCAATAGTCTGATTGTATTTTTTAATTGCAACATTAAAAACGGAAAATTATAAGCAATATTTCACTCACAGATATTATCTAAAAAAAAAGAATTTTAAAGAAGATGTGTATAATATTAAAAATTTACTGGCGTTTTAATTCAAAAAATATTTTCTTCAATAATCTGTACATCGGTTAAGATATTCTGTTGTCTAATTGTATTTTCTAGTTGTAACATTACAATCTGAAGATTATAAGCATTATTTCACTCGCAGCTGTTGTCTAAAATAAAGAATTTTAAAGAAGATACGTATAATATTAAAAATTTACTGCCATTTTAAATTGAAAAACATTTTCTCCAATATTCTGTTTATCGGCAAAGATATTCAATAGTCTGGCTGTATTTTATTGTTGCTACATTGAAAACTGAAAATTATAAGCATTATTTTACTCGCAGGTATTGTCTAAAATAAAGAACTTTAAATAAATCTCGTCATCGATTCAGAACCTTTTTGTCAAAAGAGTTCATTAAACCATTTTTGTTGTTGTTGTTGTTAGAAAAAAGTGTTCATTTGTTTAAGAAAATATTGATTGGAAGAGGGAAACGGGAGAACTTTGATTCAACACATGGTAGTAAATATCAGGGAACAATTAAATCGATATTTTTGAAAGATTGAGTAAGTTTTAGTTTGGTCCTATATATTATGTGAAAGATAATTCTTTCAAAATATGCAATTAATACTTAGAGATACAAAATTATTTTAAAAAGAAAATTATGCAGTTTTCACTGTTAAAAATATTTTTACAAAAATTCGGATCTAAATTTTGCATATGTTTTTGTATAATAAAAAGCTATGTGTTGTTGCCGACTGGGTTTATCCCTATTCGTTGCCACATATCAATCTAGGAGAAATAAACATTTGAAGTTACTAAAAAAAAATAATAGCTCGAATGTATTTGTGAGAAATGTTTTATATACAAACGGCGTTTGAAAGACAAAAAGTCGTATTTTTTACTTTCTTCAATCTTTACAAGAAGAAAGTATTCGATTTGTGAAAATTTTCGAATTCCGTTTTTCTACGGATTTACATATTTTATGGGCCAAAGAATCCCAAATTATATTTTTACAAAAATTCTATTTGTATGTACGTCTGTCACTCTGTATGTGGCAAACGTTTTGACTGTGCTATATTTCATGAACTGATGCACGGATTTTTATAAAGCTTTACGTTCTGTTAGCCCTACTTAACTATAAACTGGAGCTGATTGTTTTTTGGTATATATCTCTCAATAGGTGGCGCTGCTATGCTGCCTTTTTCACGATTTCCGCAATAGCTACATCTCAAAAACTATGAGATGGATTTTCATAAAACTTCAGATTCTGTTAGCCCCTTGCGGCGCGGTAGTATATCTATGAAACCACTTAATTTTAATTTCCAGACGCCACATTGGCACCGGAATTTAGGTAAAAAAATTTCGGTTTATTGAATGCTCGAAATATAACATTTCCTTATTTAGAAATAAAGTTGTTTTCAAATTCCGGTGTCAATCATTAATTTCAACACTTAAGCAACGAATTTGCTCTGCGCCATAAAGGGTTAGTATTTGATATGATATGATGCTGATTATTTTTTAGTGTAAATTTGCAAAGAGCTTGGGCTGCTATGCGGAATTATTCATGATTATCACACTATCTCTATCTCAGAAACCAAATGCATGAAACTTCTTCCAATTTCATATTCAGCTAGTCCCCCATATAAAAGTATTCTTGAATTATTATTATTAGTAGTAGTATTCTTATGTTTTAACTTGACATAATACAATAAATAGGTAAAATATGAAATATATAAAATAATAAACATTTATATATGTATATATTATTTATTTATAGGTGCATATATTATGTATTTTTATATGTATATCTCTATATTTATTTACATACATAAGTATAAAATACATAAAAATAATATTCATTTATATAAAAATCGTACTTATGTTTTTACTACATTAGATATATAACGTTTACTTAATATGCTTATAGATTTTTAAAACCACGTTTTTCTGGAAGCAAAATTTGTTAAGAAGCTATAACGGACTTTTGGCTACATCTTGATTTCCTTCGCCAATTGTGTCAACTAGAACAGGATTTAAAACTCTTCAAATTACTGTTTCAAAATGTAAACAAATTAATGGCCATAAATCCGCGAAATTCTGAAATCCCCACAACTTCTGGTACCAAGCTGTGCAAATTTCAGGGAGTCTAGTGTATAATAAAAATGTTACGACATATATTTTTTTCAAAACTGATCTTTAAATATTCTAAGCTTTTAAAAGCTGAGAAAATACTGGAGCTATTTTCCTAATTTTAAAGTGCCTACCAATTTTCAACAGTGTAAGATTTTATTCCATCCACCGAATTTGATAAAAATCACGTCATCGATTCATCACCCTCTTCATAATAGAGTTCATTAAACTAATTTTTCGCCAGGAAAGAACGTTCATTTGTTTAAAAGAATATTGATTTGAGGAGAGGAGAAAGACGCCATTGATTCAACACATGGGAGTAAATAATGGGAAACATTTTAATCGATATTCTGAAAGGGGTGAAAATCAAATTTTCATTTAGTATTGTACTTTCGTGTGTGACACAAAAGGTGTTGTTATCAAATTATGTAAATATCACTTACCGGTATTATAAAAATGAATTACTAACATAACTTTTATTCCATAATTTAAATACAAAAGCGAATCATTATACATGTCATTATAACTTCATAAAACTTTTGTACGTATCGTTTTCGATTAATAAGGTTTCGATTGGACACTGAAAAAATTGGGCTTGATAAATTTAGTATCAAATTTAAGCATATACTGTAAAATGTTCTGTAACGTTACTCCATTAAATTTGTGTCATCATGCTACATCGAATTTTAATGAGCAATTTAACCATTTTATGCATAAATTATTTTTCATTATTTTTCATTAAACGCAACTTTTTTCATACATATAAATGAGAACCCATTATAAAATAATTTTATTATCAAGCATCACGCTAGCTATTATTTGTCCACCAATCAGATCTCTATAAATAAAGGCTCATTTTTTTTCTTTAATTAGTAATACAATAATTATCTGTTCTCATATGTGACCCGAATGCATGAGAAAGATAACTTGTATAATGGGATAATTTAACCGATATAATTGGTTTTATATTAAGCGTTAGTGTAAAGTAACACTAGTTATAGCGTTTAAAAAATCCTCATAAAATGGAGATAGTATGACTATCACTAGTTTTGTGGAGTAACGTTACATAAAATTTTCGCAGTGCAGTAATAAAAAAAGCTTAACCTCTGCAGACCCCAGTGTTTAGTTTTATGTATTTATATTCATTTATGAATTTATGTTAAAAAATCGATAAAAAAAAAAAGCCTGAAAAAGCGAAAAATATTAAAATTTATTTTTTGTACATAAAATTTGATGATAAATGGGGACACAATCAGCACAATTTTAGAATTTTTTTTTTTTTTTTAGAATTTTTTATTTTGTTTTATTTTATTGTGATTGCAAAAAGAATGGAAAACATAAAATAATTATTTATTTATTAGTGAAATAATATCGGTATACCCTGGCGATATATTAATTACAACAATAAACTTTGTGTAAATCACCATTAAACGGAAATAACAAATGAGGGCGCGTTTCAAACTACAACAATAACAGCTCGTCATCAGCTGAATCAACATGTGTCCTTAACCCCTTCGCGACGAGAGCATTTTACGAAATTTTTAATGTTTTGTAACCGGTTTTAAAATACAGAAATTTGTGACTTATTGAATCGAGAAAATGCTCCGATTAAATAAGGCAAAACTTACGGTATAATTTTACTGGTGATGATAAACAAGGATTTTTAAGCCTATTTGTGGCACGTATGCGTGTCACTCGTCCCCAAGGGGTTAAGTAGACAGAGTTAAAAATAAACTGAAAGAAAGAGGGTGGAGATTACAAAGAGTACGACTGGTGGCGCTAGTTGAAAGAGACATGGGAGACAAAAGTGACGCCACAATAATAAAAAAGAGAGAAAAGGGTGGGAAAAAATAATAGTAAATAAATTAATAAATAAATAAATAAAAATAAATAATAAAATAAAATAAATAATAAAAGAGAGAAAAAATGTGGATTATAAATAATAATAATAGTGAAAAAATAATTAATTAATTAAAATAAACAAATTATAAATAAATATATTATAAATATAAATAAAATTAAAATTGACAAGGGAAAGAACTACAAAAATAATTTTCATCCAGGAGAGAGAGAAGGGGATGATGCGAGATTATTAACAAGATTATTAGAATTTTTACAAATAAAATAAGCTTCATGAATATTAACGTGAGAAGAAGAGGCAGGCGAAGAAATAATTCTGGCTATAGAGGAATTGAAATAATCACTAGAAGCCCAACAGTGAGAAGCACCTGTCGCATTCTTTGTAATCTCCGCCATCTTTCTTTCAGTTTTTCTCTAACTATGTCCCCTTACGGACACATGTTGGTTCAGCTGATGAGGAGCTGTTACTGTTGTAGCTTGAAACGCGTCCTGATTTATTATTTTCGTTTACTTTGATTTATACAAAGTGTATTATTTTAATTATTTATTTAACAATTTTTCTACTAATGGCATCTTACGTACGGTAAAATTATTTACGTTTTCTTTTTTGAACATTTCATACACTTTTGTTGCAACCATTTTTATATAACACGTATCTCGCTAAAAAGTGTTATGAGAAACAAATCTTTATTCTGTTTCGTCTTTCTAGCTGTTAGGCTCCATTCACACCAATTTATTTATTCTTAATTTTATTTATATACGCCAAGAAAAATTATAAAAATATTTATTCTATAGAATACATCGGATTTGAATAAGTCAAATTATAAAACGGTATATCTGAAAAAAGAAAGATAATAATTATATATTTATATGTTTACCAATCACACCAGATATTATAGTAGTTTTAAAAATGAGGTAGTTTCTACGTTCTTTTATTTAAAAAAAATTCGTGGACAAAAAATGTATTTTTAATTTGAACTTGTTGACGAATAACCATCATTTTTTAAAATCTTAAATATTCCATACAATGTATGTATTTTAAAGAAATATTAATTAAAATTATTGTTTTTAATAAAATTATACGAAATTCTATATTTATAGTTGAAGAGGTATAAATAAATTTATTAAAGCACCCAGTTGTTACTACTACTGTTTGTTTATAGACTATATTAAAAGAAGTATTTTAACTTTTTTAAATAAAAGAAAGCAGAAACTACCCCATTTTTAAAATTACTATAATACCTGGTGTGATTGGTAAACATATAAATACATAATTATAATTACAGATATTAACATAATTAAAGTAAAACTTTGTTTTTGAAAACTATAATAACTAAATTCTATAATTTCTTATGGAATATGTTGTATGAATAATGCTATAGAAAATGTCTTCTGTAATATTTATATCTTTAATTTTCACTTTCATCTATCTTTACAAGAAGAAAGTGAAAATGTCTTCTGTAATATTTATATCTTTAATTTTCACTTTTATCTATCTTTACAAGAAGAAAGTATCGGATTTGTGAAAATTTTTGAATTCCGGTTTTCGATGCGTTTTCAATACTTAGGGTCTGTGATTAAAAAAAATGTTTTTAAAAAAATGTCTGCATTGTAAAAAAAAAAAAAAAAAAAAAAAAAAAAAAAAAAAAAAATTAAAAATAAATAAAAATCCGTTAAATTTATAGCAAAAAAGGCTGGCATCAATGTTGCCAGCAATTTTTGCCGTAAAAACTGCAGTAAAATATAATATAACTTTTTTTATTGCATCTAATTTTACAGTAATTTTTACACATAAACTGCTGGCAACATTGGTGCACTGCAAATTTAACGGATAATTTCTTATAAACTGGATCTGATTAGATTTTGATGCATACCTACTAACAGGTAGCGCTGTTATGCTGTATTTTTTTATTTTTTTTATTTTTATTTATTTATTTATTTATTTATTTATTTATTAGGATTTCTACAATAGCTTATACCTAAAGAACTAATGAACGAATTTTCATAAACCTTCAGATTCATGTGTCCTTTATATGATAAGGTTTTATTTGATAAGAGACATTTATATGATAAGTTTTGGATTATGTTTTAGTACAAATCACCTAACAGGTGGGGCAGCTATGCAGCATTTTTCATGATTATTACAATAGCTTTATTTCAAAAACTAACGCACGAGTTTTCATCAAACTTCAGAATCATTTAGCCCCTGATATAAATTAGTATTCTTTAGTTTTTAGAGTAAAACGATCACCAGGTGGCGCTGTTATGAGGAAAAATTCATGATTATCCCAATAGCTCTTTTCATGAATTAATGCACGAATTTTCATCAAACTTCAGATTCTATAACTGTTTGATATAAATTAGTATTTTTTAGTTTCTGTTGTAAATCGTTAAACAGGTGGCGTTTTTATTGAGTTCTTTTACGATTTTTACTATGTTTTTGCTCCTTACGGTATCAGATGTAGAGGCAAGTTTTCTATTATTCCAACGATTTTTACGATTTTTGCTCAAATGCTATTACACAAATTTTCATTAAACTTCAGATTCAGTTAGAATTTGAAAAAAAAATTGTAACAGATTAATTTTTTGGTGTAAATTACTTAACCGGTTTTGCTGTCATGTTTCATTTTTCTGGAAATATTAACATGTTAACGTGTATGAGGTGGAAGAAAGTTTTGGGATTACCACATCCGATTTTGTTTTTTAATAACTTTTTTAACAAAAGACCTTCGCGTACATTACCTAGAGTATCGACATACGCATAAGGTGCATGCTCAAATTTGATGTTTATTATGTTAAATACAAACAATCCACCATACTACTTCAATAATATTCTATCAGATGAGCTTACATGGGAATTATTTTTACAATAAAAATTTCCAAATTCCTTACTGTATCAGATGTAAAGGCAAGTTTTCTATTATTCTAAGACTGGTTTTGTCTATAATGAACGGTATCGTTAGAAATTTATATTTTTTCAATATAATGGCAATTGCATAGAAAAATTTATTTACTTAAAATGTTGATTCTAGGGTTTTAAAACGTTCTTTAAACATTTTTTTCTCTTTATTATAAACTATAACTTTTAAGGTGGTTTCATAAATGTATAAGTAATCAGTAATAACTGTTGATTTTACAAAATCAAACCGATTGGAAATGTTATTGTACTTAATTGAATATTTTCAGCGGAGCGAAAAATTATCCTTGCCGGGAACCGAGCCCAGTTTGTTGGCTTACAAGACCAATGCTTTACCATTTAAGCTAACTGGGCAGGCAACCGGCGAGCACTCCTCGCTCAAACAACCTTATTGGTAATAACATCTGGACTGTCGCTTAGACAACTCAAGATGTTTATAAGGAAATTTTTGACTTGCGGTTCATATTGCTAAGCTGTCTAAATAACAGCCCAGATATTATTACCAATAAGGTTAGCTGGGCGAGAAATGATTTTCGGTTGTCATCCCAGTTAGCATGTACGTTAAAATATTGTCCTTGTATGCCAACAATCTTGGCTCGATTCCCAGCCTAGCAATTTTTCGCTCAGTTGGAAACTTCTCAGTTAATTATCTATTGCGTAAGTTAATTTCCATTCTTGTAAATAATAATATAGTAATAAATTTGTTTACAAAAGTACCAGGGTCGTCCCAAGAAGGAGGCAAAGGCAGTCACTTTGAGGCAGAAATTAAGAGAGCACCAAATTTTTACTACTAACCTCATTTGTTTCGTCTTTTTTTTTTTTTTTTTTTTTTTTTTTTGTTAAAAACAAAAAAATATGCACATACATATAATAATTTTTTGTGTGTGATAAAAACATACATTCTCAAAATAGCACATAGGTTGAATCATATAATACAAAAAGAACTGTAAATAGATAAACTGTGCTGTTATATAGGGTGATTCTAAATTATTTTTACAAAAAAGAGGGGTGATAGTACACATCAAGACAAACAATATTAAATTGGAAACCAAGGGTCAGAAACGTTTTGCGAAGGAGGTAGCCGCCATTAAAGTTCAGCGTCAAATTTTCAAATAATCTTAAAAAACAGAAAAATTGATCGATTGATTTGCGGTTTTCGCTAAAACTATTCTTTATGTCAGTATTGTCTTGAAATTAAATTAAATAGGTACATTTCAAAAAATGCCGATAGCGGGCGCTTTAGACTTTGAAGGAACGAACAACAATTTTTTACCATTATTTTTTGCATCTCATTAATTTTTTTTAGAAGCTTAGACATAAACTAAAATTTTGAGCTCAAAATCTGAATCGTTGAGAGTGGTTAAGCAGTGCAAACTGAATTGTGTTCAAAAGGGGGGGGGGGGGGGTCAAATTTGAAATGATTATAAAAAACGAAAAAATTGATCGATCCGTTTGCGATTTTCGCTTAAACTACTCTTTAAATCAGCATTTTCTTGAAATAAAATTTTAAAGATAAGTTTCAAAAAATGTCGATAGAGGGCACCTTAGACTTTGGAGTAAGGTACAACTATTTTTATCCGTTATTTTTTAAATCTCATTAAATGCTTTGAAATGTTTAGACATAACTATTGAGCTCAAAATCAGAATCGTTGGGAGTAATTAAAAAGCGCAAAATTGCCTGTGTTCGAAGGGGGGGAGGTTACATTTCAACTCGCATTTCTCTTTCAGCGCTTCTTAGCCCCTCCGAACGATTCAGAATTTTAGCTCAAAATCTAAGTCTAAGCTTTTTCAAGCACTTAATTAGATATAAAACATAACGGTTAAAAATAGCTGTTGGTTACTCTAAAATTTAAGTCGCCCTCTACAGGAATTTTCTGAAATATATCTTTAAAATTTATTTTCAAGGAAATACTGACATAAAGAATTGTTTTAGTGAAAACCGTAAACAAATCGACCAATTTTTCCGTTTTTTATAATCATTTCAAATTTTAACCCCCCACCCCCTTGAACACAGTTTATTTACACTACTTATCCACTCCCAAAGATTCAGATTTTGCGATCAAAATTTAAGTTTATGTCTAAGCTTCTAAAAAATTTAATGAGATGCAAAAAATAACGGTAAAAAATAGTTGTTCGTTACTCCAAAGTTTAAAGCACCCACTAGTAGCATTTTTTGTAATTTATTATTATAATTTATATTCAAGACAATACTGACATAAAGAATAGTTTTCGTGAAAACCGGAAACGAATCACCGATTTTTCCATTTTTTATAATCATTTCAAATTTTGGACCCTAAATTTTAATGACGGCTATCTCTTTAGGAAAATGCTTGGGACCCTTAGTTTCCTGTTTAATATTATTTGTCTTGATGTGTATATCACCTCTCTTTTTTTTTGTAAAAAAAAAAAAAAAAAAAAAAAAAAAAAAAAAATCAGAATCACTCTGTATATATTTTTGCAACATCTATTTCCAGATCCTCTTTGTCAAAATATAAGGCCAGTTTTATCTTGCATTATTTAGTTGTTAAATTAAAGCTTTTAAAGTTTCAAAATAAATGCGGAATACTTATTCAATAGAATTTATTTGTGTTTCTACACTTTTAAATTTGGTGGCATATGTTACAAATTTCAATGGTTGGGGGGTGGGGGACGCCAAATTGAAATTTTACCCTAAGCTTAGTTTTCTTTTTGCACGCCATAGTAAAGGAAAGAATAACATTCTCTAAAATAATATAGAAAAAAATATTAATATTATCAAGAAATGAAATGAAATAGATTCTTTAGATTAAATATGTAATTTTACTATGATGATTGAAACAGAAATAAACAACTTTGGTTCACACACCTTCTACATTTTTTTTCTTATGAATCTATTTCAATATATGCCCCTTTCATGAACTGGAATGTATAACATGACACATAAACGAAAATATTCGAAAGCGAAACAAACAAAGAACTTAAGGAATTTATTGATTAAAACGTTCTAGATTCAAAAGCACGTAACGTTGCGTGATGATTTCTTTAATGTGAAAATAGTAACTCTTTGGGGAATATAAAGTAAAAATGTAATAACATTTTATTGAAAGTTACATATGTCGAACATTTCTCATGTCAACTACCATGTAATTAACACTGGGAGATCGTAAAGAAGCTCTTTAAATTTTCGAAAGCATTTTAAAAAGGAAGCTGATGATAGTAAAGCTATAAATTATAAAATGCAGATTTTTAAATCGAGCGTTAGTGCTCACAATAAATGTTTATGAAGTACCTCCGGAAAACAAATATAGATTCAAAAATTATTGTGCATAATATTAAATTCTTGTGATGCCATCGCTGGCTGCCATCGATATTAACAAAAAAATATGATGTAAATGACGGAATTTTAGAGTGTGTATTTAAATTACAAAACAATTAGGTAAATTCATTCCTTATTCGATTATCGCAAAGAAAATGTATTAATAATTTAAATATACCTAAATCATGAACGTACATCAATTTATTTTTACATTATGTTTGTCCTAAGTATTTAGTTGATTTCTCCTAAGAGTATTGTGATATCTTCATTTTTTTAAATTTAAATTAAGTGAACATTGTTTCTTTCAGCATAAATTCGACATATTTAATTTATTTAAAACTTGAATTCAATTACATGAACGCAATGGAATGTTTTTCTAACGCTCAGGTATTTATCTTGTTCATTTTAGCTTCACTTAGTGAGGAGAAAAAATGGCTTTCGTTAAAAACCTATA